>OX365952.1:31954721-36954721 GCA_947247005.1 Spisula solida | reverse complement strand
TGCGACGGCTGTCTTACAATCGGTATGATAGAAGGCAGGAAGAATTGGTAGAAGTGTTAAATGGTGTCGGTGGCGTAACATGAGGTCCTATTTTATAGGTTATATGATAATAGTATTCATGGTTGTTTTTGTATTGTCTCTTTCCAGTACTTAATATGGATAAGCCTATTGGAACATCCGCTAACATCCGGGGTCGGGCGTACAGATGTCTCCACTGTGTGAAGGATTGGAAATATGAAGTTATCAACTCAAAGAAGAGGATAGACGACCACGTCTATAAGTGGCACGTTCCAAATGACAAGCAACCATTTTGGTGTAGATTTTGTCTCTTTCACTGCCGCTCGCGGAAGAGTTTAGAGCATCACGCCCTGACATACCCTAGACACCTCAATGTGATGGAAGAATTGAAGGTGACTGACTCTGCACCATACCTGGTTACGAGTAGTAATCCGTTCCTGGTGGATCACCACGACGTTGAGGTATTGGCAAAGGAAGACAGTAGGAGATGGTGGTCAACGAAGGTCTTACCTTTAGAGAAGGCACATATTGTTGAAAGAGCATTGGAGGAAGCTTTGATAGGAATTGAGAAGAAAGGGGAGGTGGATGAGGGGTGCCAGGCGGCGATAGACCTGAGGGTGACAACGGAGCAGTACAAGGAAGCGGAGGAGGATGACAGCTTGGGTGGTAACGACGAGATAATGTTAGCAGTACCGCTACTACACGTACCTCTAGATTTAAGGATTGTGAAGAGGAAGGAAGGGGAGTTGGTACTAGAGGAAGAGACATCAGAGTTAGATTTCTATGAAAGCGAGGAAGAGAAGATCAGAGAAAAAGGGGCGGTGCCAGTGGTGGTCAAGGAGGACCAGCTGGAGAGTTCAGTCCAACCACTACTGAAGAGGAAGAGGTCTCCTTCTATATCCTCGACGAGTAGTTCGTCTTCATCCAGTTCAAGCTCGAGCTCGGCGTCGTCACGAAGTCCCGAGATAGCCAGGAAAAAGAAGAAGACCCGGTTGAGGTTCACTGATGTCCTAGGTGACATGATACGGAAGGCTGGAGTCCTGGTTGGTGAGCAAGTTTTAGCAAATGCTGGGCTAAATAATAGGCTGCAGGGCACTGTGGAGAAGTTTAGACGTGAGGTTGGAGAGTTGAAGAAGGAGAGAGGGAAGTGTGTGTGTCATGAGAAGGGAGAAAAGAAGGGAGAGGACGAACGGAAGAGGAGCGAACATCACGAGAGTAGAAGGCTGAAAGATAACAGAAGGAGCGAGAGGGACAATCGGGCAATGAAAGGAAGTAGGATGGACGATACCAGACGGGAGGGAGAAAGGCGAACAGGAGGAAGATTCAGGGACGATTGGAGGCGTAACGAGAGGCGTTAAGTTTGGTTTTGGGAAGATTTATCCAGTGATACTTGGAACGTTAATGTAAAATGTAATTTTCTTATTCAGTGGCACTGAGAACTTTAGTTTATAGTTTTAGTTTAGTCCTGTGAGACTGTGAACATTATCTTGTTATTGTATTAATTGAATTTTAATTGATAGCTGTTACCGCCATAATTTCCCATTCCATGTTAAATCTTGAATTGTTAGATATTTTATGTATGTGCGTTTAATTTACTTCTTGTATGATGTTAAGCAAGGCAGTTGGAACTTTGCCTTGGTTAGGAGGGGGTAATGTAATATCCAGCATTCCAGGTTTCCCCACCCACTTTTGTAATCAATACTGCTTTGTTTTATTCTTTGTCAGGTCATTTTTGCATTTAAAGTCTAATCATATCATGCACTCATAGTATTATCTTTAGAATTTAGTAGCTTACCTCATCTTAAATCCCTTATTTTGTCCGTATTTAACATTTGAAGGTTGTAGCCTTCAGTATCCATGCTTTTGTCAGCCATTTTGTTTTATGTTTTGGTCATGTGACTAGGTGTGATGTCACAATATTGATGACATCACAGATCATACCATACTCTTCTTCTACAAACTGTGCACTTTTATAATGAGGCTACCTTAGGGGGGTGTTTGAATTTTTTTTTAACCAGTAAATTATTTATCAGACGATAACTGAATTATTGTTGATTTTTATCATGGCATAACATCTGACTTGTATTTATGTGATATTTAGGATGAGAATTGGGAACTTTGTGCTCTGTGTAAATTATATATGTTTTACTGTTTGAGGTGTTTGAAGTGTTTGAACCCCATCTTGGGCCTTATTGTTTATTTGTTTGATCAAACTTCAAACACTGTTTGATCTGTTTGAGTTTTTGGTATAAAAGGAGCTGCATTTGTTAGAATCGTCACTCAGCAATCCAACAACCTTAGGTTAGGCATATCCCTATTTTGTTTTACTTAAGTAATTTATCCTTACAGAAAGTTATTTAACACATCCTTATTGATAAATTTTGATCTTAATCATTTTAAATAGTGCTTTTGTAGTAGAGTAATTCCTTGATCTATTTAAGTTTATTTAGAGCTACACTTAACATTTTACTGGTCCTTCTGTTTTATCAGTCCTGATTGTATACTTACCCTTTTACCTTATTAAGCCACCGACACCTCCAACAGTCCTTTATGTTATTGATCTGAATATATATTTCTATCTATTTTACATATTTCAAGAGTCAAGAAGCTTTGTTAGGGTGATTACTTAATAAATTGCATCAAATGTTAATACTCTGGCTTGTTTGTTAAACAATTAAGGGTAGCATTAAGTAAATTATTGCCTTGCTGCAGTCACTTGTGTCAATCTTTGTCCGTCTGTCTGTCCGTCTGAACACAGCTGAAGGCATCGTCAGAGCCTTAAGAGCTACTGTCGTGCTAGAGGTTACGAAGGGAACACACAGTTCAAGTGCGGAGCTATCCTGGGTAGCTCGTAACATTTGTACCTCAAAAGAGTGATTTTAAGTATATGAGTGTTGAGTCTAAGTATTGGTTGCAATTTTGGGTCCTGTCCCACCCATCAAAAAGACTTAAATGTGTGCACAGTTTACCAATAATTGTTTATATGTGCTCACGTAGATAGATCACCGGCATCGATAACATACATTGCCTGCTACCTAACCTGCTTCAAACTAGGATTCGATTTAAGACTGTCCAGTGTCTTTCCTTTATCGACCTGAATCCAGATTGCACCTACTGTAAATCACTTAATTTTCGCGTAATCTTTAAAAAAAATTCGCGAGAATGTTTAATGTCCAACTCGCGAATTTGTGGTGCCGAAAATATTCAATTCGCGAGTCGTGCAGAATTTATATGCTTCTTGAATATTAGCGAAAATAAAACTCTTGCGGAAAAACGTGATTTACAGTAATATGTTTACTTGCTCCATTTCCAATGATGTTATTGTTTCTTTTATACAGAGTTATTTGTTTATATGTTAACAATAAAACTGACTGACATGTCAACGTGTTTTTGTGTTAATAATTTACTTATTCTTAGACAGAGGACAACCCAGTATTCAGCAATAATTGTAATTCTATAGTGTAACTCTATTGATACAAAAAAATCGCTAAATGTTTAAACAAATATGGATGGGTACATTACATCACACATTAGACATCTCTAAAGCTGATATTTGCAATAGCAAAAATAACTAAACCGCATTCAAATGCTAGCTACTCAAAACAAGAGTACATTAATAAACAATACTGAAGCAAAAAGAGAAGAGGGAAGTTTATGCTGACTTTAAAACCAGACATCGAAAATAAAGATAGTGCATGTTTACTTGACCCGAAGTACCTGAATATTTAGATTTGTAATTCGCTGGATACCTCATGTTTGATTTGTGCATATGAAGATATATATTTACCGTATTTCAAGGTGACTATCTTGCGTCGTCTTCAAAGTAAACAAATACGATTCAAAATATTTTCAAAACATAGCTGTGCATAAACTAAATTTAATATCATGATAACTAAATTGACATAGTTGTATTGCGTGTCTTGTTATTAACGGCGTTGTATATATATTTGTGCGGTTGTATCAATACTTATAACCACCCGTGAAGCACATAAGCCGGTTGCAATGTAGGACATTTTTGACGACCAGGAAGTTTTACCCTTCCCGAAGAAAAACACACTTATACCAAAAACTCACTTAAAACCAACTTATTAGTGGGTTTTTCCTGCGTTTTTTGACAAAAGTATGCTAAAAGCGAGTTTTTCCTGGGTTTTTAACAAATAAGTGTGTTTTTTGTTGGCAAAAGTGAGTTTTTTGTATCTTGAAGTGGGTCTTTTGATCAAATAAGTGGGTTAAAGTGCGTCTTTTAATATCTGAAGTGTGTTTTTGTTGGTCTTTTAATAAATGAAGTTGGTTAAAGTGTGTCTTTAAAGAAAATAAGTTGGCTAAAGTGCGTCTTTTAAATAATGATATTCTCAGAAGTGGGTTAAAGTTGGTTTTAAGTTGGTCTTTTACTTTTTAGATAAGATTGCGCTTTGTGAGCTTCACATGCAAAAGACTCACTTAAAACCAACTTCTGGAAGAAGTTGGTCTTTTCTTTTGAAATGTTGACTGGATCACTGAACCGACGATATTAGATCTACACTTATTCATTGCTTCGAATTACAACGCATACTATGTTTTGTACATCTTTTGTTTGGTATTTCAGTAACTGTTGTTGTTTATGTATGTAAATATGTTTGGAACAAAATCTTAAATGACAGTTTATTTTAAGTCATTGCTGTAAACTTATTTCCCTGTGAAAAAATACCGAACGTTCATTTCGAGACGTTATAGGATAAAACCCATTTTCCGGAATTTCCGCATCTTACTGCGGATATACATGTACATGTATTGACTAGACCATCTTACCTGTTATCAGTATAATCTAATAGCTGGCACAATTAATGCTTTATACATGTATAAACCCGGTCGTACGTTTTTCATAAGCGGTGGTATATTACTAATACGTTCGACGTGTAATACAAACACAAATTTAAAGAATCGGGAATTTACATGGTTTGCTCGAAGAAATTGATATATTCAACGCAAGAACCTTGTCACATGTTCATCCGGACCAATTTAACAACTCCGGAATATACCCGGTTGGTTATAAAGATACAAAATATACTTGACAACTTCGTGTACATACATACACCCGTACATACATTTATTTGGTAAATCGACATAAAAAATGTCTAGCACGCATGTTAATTAAACATGCGTAACCATTTACATTACAAAAAAATGGCAATCAATATAAGGACACAAGAGAAAGTAGTTATCTATAAACCAATTAATACATTAGTTCATGCTATATATAAGGACACAAGAGAAAGTAGTTATCTATAAACTACTAGTGTACCTTATAATTAATATTTGCAAGTTTTTTTTATCAGTCTATTTGTCAAATGAAAATAATAAACTATATCACATAGTACGTTGTTATTATTGTATTATAGCGTTATCAATTTTGAATTAATTAATCCCCAATTAACAATCGATAATTGCAGACGGTATAATGTAAACCAATCCAATTATAACATACTGTACACTATAATCTCACCAGTTTAATTTATTGCCTAGGGCTACATATCTCGGCGATTTATGACCCATGTGACACGCGTTCCAGACAGTTTCACAGTTAGGGGTCTTGTTCAGAACCAAATCTGGTACTCTACTGACACTCTTTTGTTTTCACGCACGATTTGTTCATATTAATTATGCACAATATACCAGGTCAGTGAATTATGACCAGAGCATAAAATATATAATTATTAATTTTGTATATATTTGTTATGAGCATTGTATTATGCTATATGTAAAATAATACATATATAACTTTGCACAGCCATTTACCTTGAAATTGTTAATATGACATCTGCTATTTTAATAAAACATACATTGAACAATATATTTTTGGTGATAGCTTGATCACAATATGGACACATTTTATGAACATAGTTGATAGAGTGATTGCAGGGCTTTGTCTTGTCTTCATATTAAGATTGATGACATAGTGTAATTCATTTTCATATATTGTAGGGGGAGTAGATCTACCCCTTTTAGTTTTTAATTGATACCAAATATTTTTTTTAAATACTAAAATTAGTTTATTTAATATTTCACTGCATGCATGGTAACGACGTTAGACTTTTAATAAATACCGAAACTAGACTTCGCAGTTTATGCACGTATTATTATATGAATTATGGTCCCCCATTACACATGAATACCTGTCATTAATTGTTTAAATCACGAAAGTGAATATCGTGTGGAATCTATACGTGATTCGAAAACCTTTAAACTATTAAACCTGGCTTTCTGATAAAATCATTCGGATGCCTTATAATGAGAAGATTTATTATCTTGTAGATTGTCATAGCGAATAATAAAATAAAGTGAAGGAAAAAATGCCAATTATTTGTGCTATAATAAATTTAATGCAAGGTGTAAACTTAAGAGATTTCCTCTTAAATAAAAAAGAAATGCGCCTTAATTTTTTACACTAACATGCGAGGATCCAGACGGGGCCATTATGTGTGCTCTATTCGGACACTGATTTCACCAGGGGACCATGGAGTTTGAATCAGGACCGCTCTATGAAAATATGTTCGACTCTGACAAATATCTTTAGTCGCGCGTGCATTCCGTCCGGAATTCGGCCTTTATCAATTTCTTCAAGAGTTCTTGCGGAGTTACTTCCCCTTTCGCGCTTTAGCTCAATATTTGAAAATTGAGAACGACGGAAGATTCTGGTGAAATTATACACAGAAATAGTTGCTTTATGAGGTAATTTCGTGTTAGATGAATTTGTTTTTGTAGTCTAGAATATACACTTTATTATTGCAAGGAATATGCTTGAATAAAATTTAGATTGCTTTAGAAGTGGAGACTTGACTCTTTGTCAAGTTTGTGTTTTCAAATTCAATTCAAAATTGCAATCACAATGCCGCGAGAGCAGTAGATCAGACTGGCAGAATATTTTGATGCTTATTGTATATCTTTGTGCTAACTCGATATATTTGTATGGTAACTGTGTTTAATGTAGAGATTCTATAAAACTATTCAGCCAAGTGTCTCGTCCGAGAATCGAACCAGCCACCTCACGATCACACGTCCAGACTAATTATCTACTCGACGGGTTTCATGTTAAGTTAGATACCATACATGTTAGCTCAGTTGTTAGTGTGCTATACTAATACTGACGACAATTGCTACTGTGGGTGGCACAGTGGTCGAGTGGTAACGCACTTGACTACTGATCAAGAGGTCCCACAAGGCACAGACACTTGGGGTCTGGACCCCGACCCCCAGGTACGCATCAGGATATATTTTTATCGTCAATATTGTATACCCAGACCCATACATCAATCACATTAACATTATTAAACGTATTCGGGACTTATAATTTGTTTGTGTTTAACTGACTGCAAATTTCCTGCCTATATAATGGTCAAGTACACATTACTCTTCGCGATGATGATAGTGACAGAAACCGAAATCCACCCCTGCCTCCACAATATGCGAGAATTTGGCAATTTTCAACTGAAAACATGCCTCGCACATAATCTTTCGACAATGGTTTCCCGCCTGATCAATACGAAAGTATGTCGTCGTGCGTTGAACGTTGGAACCAGATATGTAAATAAACCATTCGGAATACCTCGTTTGGGTCCAACATTCAAAGTGCGACACGGTTCTTATGTATCAGGCTGGGAACCACTGTTCAAATTGTCGAAATATTATGTGCGCGGCGGAAAATGAGTTGACAATTGCAAACTTTCCTGATATTTTGTAAACAAGAGTGCTGATCAATCGAGTATTGTCAGTATAGTCATCGTAAAGATTAACTTGTTATTGACCGAAGGATACCAGAAATATATGGGAAAGTTGCAAAACAAGTTTTACACAATCGTTTTTTCTAGGTTGGTGTGCGAGAAAGTTCAGCAAAACATATTTATCTTTGTGTTTTTTTAAGCAGCATTAAAAGGAATTTCGTAGATTTTTGTATTAATATCACATACATCCCAACTCATGTTTGTGTGAATACTGAATGAGTCTGGATATATTAGAACTATAAAAAAAATCCATGCGCATAGCGGGAGGGGGCGTGGACCAGACCCCAAGTGTCTGTACCACAGGGCCCGACACTAACACTGGTCTGAGACCAGTGAAAATTCTGGAGGACCAGTAACTGTCCTATTTACAAATTGGGCGTTTCTGCACTGTCGGACCATTGGCCAAAATAGTTTGTGTCTAGGCCTGTCACAGGGTCGAATCTCGGCTGGGGCACTTGGTCATTTC
Source organism: Spisula solida (assembly GCA_947247005.1). Classification (NCBI taxonomy): domain Eukaryota; kingdom Metazoa; phylum Mollusca; class Bivalvia; order Venerida; family Mactridae; genus Spisula; species Spisula solida. Next base: position 36,946,480 of record OX365952.1, on the reverse strand, counting down.
TAAAACACTTATCAGTGTTTCCCACCCAACTGAAGATGTACTGGTTGGAAACCAAGAGGTAGTCTTGCATGTATCGGTACTATACACCGGGCACGTTAAAGAACCAAGGAGTCTATTCGGACCAAGCTAGGGTAACACCTGCCAATAATGTAGATATAGTGAATAGCACCGATACACCTCGGGTTTCCATCTCTAGTTGGGTGGGAAACACTGAAAAGTGTTCTGAAATATCCAGACTCCAGTGCCCCTGATCAAGATTGGAACCATGGACCTCTGGATTGGTAGTTGAGAGCGTTAACCACTATATTTACAGACAAGGATAATGTTGATAACATACCTGTATTTTGAATGGTACTGTGGCATAATTCTGCAGGAAAATTTGATAGATACAGATTCAGCTTTTGAAAATAGCAGCTGCAATTTAAGTTTAACTAAGACTTGACCCATTTGAATGTTTGTCAACTTTTAATTCTTTATCCTACTCCTAGAAAAGTGTTTTGTGCATGACAAATAGGAATTTAACTAATTAGTGGTTTCATTTTGCATCAGTACTTGCTTATACTATCAACATCACACTTCGGGGCATATGTCCCTTACAAATACAATGCCAGCTATTGTTATGATATATGCTTGTACATTTTTTCTAATTATTTCCTCCGGTTCTTGCAGCACATCGTTCAAGCTTTAATAGATACAGCACTGCCACCAGGTGAGACTGAAAAACGCCATCATGACATTTTTGGATGCTGTTTACGTATGGAACATTGTGCTCTGCTCCATGAACAAATGTTCAACCAAGAATCCCTGCTGCAGAAAGAACAGCTATCATTGGTAATTTGCAGTTTTATTAATGATTTTTACTGAACTTGCACACAAGTTCGAGGGCTCGGTACAAAACTATTGTACGTGGGGTGTCCCAGAATAGCGTATAATCACGTTATATCATGAGAACTATCATAATTCTTGTCTGGGCTATTTCTCAAGAACCTCTGCTCAGATTTTAACAAAACTTCATAGATAGCTTCACTACAAAGTGGAGATGCGCATATCTTAGGCACTTTCCGGTTCGCTGATTATTCACACAGTTATGCCCCTTGGAAGATCGCACTACTAAATTCTTGTCCAGGCTATTTCTCAAGAACGACTGCTCAGATTTTAACAAAACTAATTACTTCATGGATAGCTTCACTACCAAGTGCAGGCTTTCCAGCGTTCATAGTTTTTCCTAGTTTTCCTACTTTTTCCTAGTTTTTTGAATGCCCTCCTAGTTTTTCCTTGTTTTGTCTAAAACCTCCTAGTATTCCTAGTTTTTCATAAATTTGGCAATTTATGGAGAAGATGAAACTGGTTTGGATATTTTCTTTCGGAATAAGACCTTCAGGGTGCATGTCAATTATTTTTAAGCCCGCTTCACTCGCAAAATAACTAGTGAATATCATTATGTTTAGATAAACAAGCATGATAAATAGTATCAAGTGAAGAACCAGTGAATACAGAAACAAATGATATCTATAGTCCATGCTGAATAGTATCAAGTAGAGAAAAGGTTTGTGTTGCAGTTTCTGGATCGCTTCGCTCGCACAATAAGTTTTATTTCAAATAAAAAATCCTGGTTATGGCTATGGGGTGTTAAGCTGACAGTATTTGGTATTCTTTGTGTGATATGGTGTCACTAACTGGTGCAGAGTCTAGCCTTCTCAGGTGATAACTGAAGGTTGGACTATGCTCTATGATGACTGTACTATTGACAGCTTAACAGTCTGTAGTATACACTTATTTCATGTATGTTTGGTTAACAGTCAAAACTATTGTCCCGAGGTATCGAGGAAGACTTTTGAACTGTTGCACGAGGCCGATAGGCCGAGGGCAACAGTTCAAAATGTCTTCCCAGATACCGAGGGACAATAGTTTTGACTGATTACCCAAAACAGACATGAAATAACTGTTTAATTACCTAATCACCTATTCTCAGAATACACAGTCAATTCGCATAAAAGTGGGTCGCCCCTACATACAATACACATTTGCAGTTGCATGCCCTCTTTTGGTTGGTTTAAATGATGTGACATAACCCGACTTACTGTGCTACTGGCATTTGCAGATATTCATACAGTTGAAAGGCTATTTCTATTGGCTCAAATGTCAAAATATTGCAAAAAACGTGTGTCGCCAGTTAGGGTGCTTATATTATAGCATGATTATGTATGCTGAATTTACCTTTGTAAACATTTTATCGTATGTTGTGTTACACTACAAATGATGAATTTGAGGTTAAACAGCGAGTTTTTAAAATTTCTTTCATTCTTCTGATTTGTATTCCATCTAAATAGCTGTCGCACGAAATTGAGTAAGCTACGTTACTGACATTTACTGGGTGACGCATCCATTCGTTTTTGCTGATTTTCTCAAATATATTGCATACTATACTGCATGCATGTCTATCATATCATGCAAAGTGGTCATCTTTTGAAGACACAATTAACGTGATGCCGAAAATTGCTCGAAACCCTTCGTCAACCTGTGCGTATGGTTAAGAGTGTAAGCTACGTTACATACGTTTAACGTAGTATGCGTTTAGAATTCAGTTATTTCGTTATACTACAATAGAGCTACAATGTCAAGGATATTGCTGCGTATATTGAATTAGAAAAATCTCTATTTGGATTTGTGTCTGGAACCTTCGATTTAAATAATGTAAGCTACGTGATGTAAGCTACGTTACTGATTTTCCGGCATTTGGTTTAGAATATGTAGAAAAATACACAATACACCTTTAGGAATTGACACAATACACTGCATAACGATTTGCATCCCTTTCTTTGCGTATATTGTCGTTTGTAGAGTTTGTATCAAACGATAAATGTTAAACGGTAACGTAGCTTACAAAACACAGTTCTCTTGTGTATTCTGCATACATACATGTACCTGACATGGAAACGTAATTGTCTTGCACAATTGTGTGTAAACATGCTATTTGAAAAAAATGTCTGTAAATAATGGTTTGGATTCTATTTTTGTAATACTGTATTTATAAGTAGAGAAGTTTACTATTTATTATAAACCTATTCATGTCTTGGACAAAATCGTACAGTGCAATACAACCCGACAGATAACATTTTCCGTAGCATAGAGTCTACATGTTAGGTTTTCTGAGTCCGCATCATGTATGTACGATGTGTTATATTCCGAACATATGTCAATGACGTCAAGACGTAAGTAAAACATATACCTTATTTAGAACGAACGTTGCGTTATATGTAAAAAATATGCCGACATTCATGACGATAATGAATACGCATTTAAAATTAACGCATTTGCGTGCATAAAAGAGCTTTTCCCACTTTTGTAGTTATATAATTAAAGGAATATTACTGCAGCTGGTTTGATCGGTTTGGTAGTATTACATCTCGTTGCTTGCGTTATACCACATCACGCGAGATACGGTATTAAACAAGCAACTATATGATATAGGTAATACAGCACTACGGATCAGCACATTGCAGTGATATTCTGTATGTATCTTAATGTTGCTTGAAGAATATTATCGTATCTTGTTTATATGAATATATACGTTTAGTATATATACGTTTAGTGTTATATAACTGTTCAAGGTAATTGACGAGTCCATGGATACATCTTCAATTATTTATACAGAAGTGTACAATTAAGAAGGTCTGCATATAATATTTTGGGTGCCATAATGAAATAATGTTAGTAGTGACTTCATCGTTATTTGTGACTAAAATTGATATTGTTTGTATGGTTGAGTACCAATATTTGTCACTTAAAAGTTATGAATTTAAAGTTATTGAACTGTTCATGGTGCCGCATTATATCATTTTCTGATTTACAGCATACTATTTAAAACAAACCGTTCGATTTTAACTTCATATTCCAACTAAATGTAGTTGAGTAAGCTACGTTACCACTATGTTTGAAATAATCAACATGTAATATATAGATTTCCAGTACATGTAAAAAGCTGCATTTTCGACCTGTAAATGTCACTTTAATGCTACGCATGCCAGTGCATATTTGATAGTCTAAGGAATATATTTAAGTGTTCAAACGAGTACGAAACACGGTATACATGACAAGTAAAATGATTTTATTTCATTTTTCTTTTTCTTATGTTAATGTCACCTGTAATTATATATTCAAAAATAATTGTGTTTCTTTCTTCATAATTGGTTTATGGTAGTGACTACAGTAAATAAAATCTTGCTTTTCTTTCATTTATTTTGTTATAGCATGACAGACATGACTTTGTAATATACGTTACTATTACGTGTAATATACGTTACCAGCTTCTTTGGTGTTATTGTGTCATATATATCATCGGGATGTAAAAATTAAAGTAGATAGTAGTTAAAACACATCTGTAGAATTTGTTAACACAACTATTTCCTATATTGTATCAGTTTTGGTCATTTATCATTAAAGTCGTGATGATATTTCAATAAATTGTGTAAAACGGGTGTATTAAGACAATTTCTTTTCCGTATCTAAAAACATATTTCGACTGCTGTAGACAAAGTATATTTTAATATGATTACATGATGATAATACATTGACAAATTAACACTTATCATACATTGTCATTTTTAATTAGCTCTGTAGAAACATATGTTTGAGTATTAGGAACAAAATTAGGACTGAGAAGTTTGATCATCACTTAAAATGATAAAAACTCTCTTAAAACTATATTTCTTACATTTGAGTCCTAAAATGTTGGAAATGTCTTTGTAATATATGTTTGTACGGGAAAATAAATGATAGAAGTAGTGGCGAAGAGATTTTATTTTAGGCGTTCTGTCATTTGGAAATGACTGTGTATTCTGAGAATAGGTGTAATACATGTACTCTATATAACTACAGTAAAGTTCTACTTATACAAAGAACAAAAAGGATATTTCTAAGACATTTTGTCATACTAATTGCGGATATTTTTTGTTATAAATTCAAGACTGTCATTATCCCCATGATTTTATTATCAAACAAATAAAATCGGCATGTAATTAAGCAAAAAGCGACAAAACATTGTTCAATAGTTATATTAAAAATACGCTATATATCTAGCAGGGTGTTTTTGCAGGAATTTATATTGCGCATCGTAGTGCGCAGGTAACAGTTCATCCAGGGGTGTAACAGTCAAAACTGTTGCCCTCCTGGCAATGAACTGTTTCATACCTGAATCTAAAAATAAATATTAAGACATGAAACAGTCAAAAATAACGAATTACTCGTTATATAGAGTGCTAGGTAATAATATAAAATGTGTACGGTTACTGCGTTAATCAGGTAGGGAAAACTCCTAGTTTTTGGCTCAACCTTCCTAAAATTTCCTAGTTTTTTGTAAATAATTTTCCTAGTTTTCTCCTAGTTTTTTCAAAGATGCTGATGGAAAGCCTGCAAGTGGAGATGCGCATATCATTGGCACTTTCCGGGTCGCTGATTATTCACACTGTTATGCCCCTTGGAAGATCGCACTATAACTATATACTAAATTCTTGTCCGGGCTATTTCTCAAGAACCACTGCTCAGATTTTTATGGACATGGCTTCCAGGGGGGCATAAGCGTTTATTGAACGCAGTCTTGTTTGCACTTACAATTATGGAACAATGTTCTCAGTGTGTGATAACACATGTGTGTCGTGACCAGCTTTTAGGCGCCAAAACGTAACTTTGTGACTTAAATATGTTGTTTCTGATGTTGTTTTGGCCTGATTACTTAACTTTAGTAATGTGATAAAAAGAATCTATGAAGATTGCATTTCTATCTGAGAAGCGTATCACACAAACTTGTTGTCTACGTGGCATATTCACTGATAAAGTTATTGTGTGAGCGAGGTGAAATGCGTTGATATTCTGAGCAGCATGTCACACAAAGTCATTCTCTACTTGTCTACTTGATGATAATTGATATTGAGAAAGTTATTGTGGAACGCAGCGAGCTAGAAAAATGCACCTACAACACAAACTCGGTCTTTACCTGATAAAGTTCATTTCAATGATTAAGTTACAGTATGCCCAGTCACGCAGAATCCTGCATTTTTCAGGCAGCAAACACGATGTCCGCGCAACTTTTTCAATGTCCGCGAGTGCCGTTACGCATTTTGTTGGTGCCGACTAATACACAATCTCGGCAAAACTTTTAGCAGACAGTGACCTAAAACCGATAAACGCTTGCTTTTTAATCTTAAACAACCTGCGTCAAACATCGAGACAATCTAGACTCATTTGTATCATGTGGCATTTCCAAGTGCCGAGGCACTATTTCTACTAATCAATCAAGTGAACGAGGTCGTCATTTTGTCATAACAGCATATTACTACAAGTGCGACAGTAAACTGAAACAATATTGCGGGTGTTATCATTAATTTAGGATAAAACATTTTGGAAACATCGCGCAAATTGGCAGCCATTTTTTAAGAATGTTTAAAACCGGTATCCAGTCCGAAAATACGTTCACAAATCAGATACGATTTACCTCCCTTTCCACATACAAAAATTACGGTACCCACTTTCTTAGGCCTGTACCCACTTTTTCCAAAACTAGTGGGTACAGATACCCACTTTTTAAAATTCCAGTGGGCATACTGAGTTACTGTTACATTATTATGCTTTCCATCTTTGATGAGGGGGTATATTGCTTTGCACATGTCTGTCTGTGTCGGTCGGTCGGTCTGTCTGTCGTATAAAATGGTTTCCGTTCAATAACTCAAGAACGCTTTGACCTAGGATCTGTAAACTTTACATGGAGGTTGGTCATCAATAGTGGATGACCCCTATTGATTTTGGGGTCAGTAGGTGAAAGGTCAAGGTCACTGTGACCTTCACCATTTCTGACTATTTAATTGGTTTCCGTTCAATAACTCAAGAACACATTGACCTAGGATCTTCAAATTTTACATGAAGGTTGGTCATTTATAGTAGATGACCCCTATTGATTTTGGGGTAAGTAGGTCAAAGGTCAAGGTCACTGTGACCTTTACCATTTCTGACTATTTAATTGGTTTCCGTTCAATAACTCAGAAACACTTTGACCTAGGATCTTCAAACTTTACATGGAGATTAGTCATCTACAGTAGATACCCCCTATTGATTTTGAGGTCAGTAGGTCAAGGTCACAGTGACATTTATCATTTCTGACTATTTGGCTGCCATGGGGGCATACGTGTTTTACAAACATCTCTTGTTAAATCAGATTTTGTACTGGCTATTTCAAAACTGAAATATGTATATTATATTATTGCAGATGTTATATCCGACAAGTTTGGCATCGCCAGATGTCAAGTCCGTGAGAAGATGAGGGTATCGCTTAGACAACTTAGGATCATGTATTGGTAAAGACCTGCTTTCGTCCCAGCTTACCAGAATTTAACAGCCTGTTGTCCCTATACCGAGAATTACCATCCAAAAAATTTGTAAAGAGATTACTGCGAGATTACGCTTCATGTGAAGTTAAATTGGAAGAGACTCGATGAATGCGATTTAGTAGCTACAAACCGAACTCAAGCGATGTGTCTTTAGAGAAAAGAGAGAGGTCGTTGTTGTAAAACTGGCCAATGATTTGTGCATTTCTGTCTGTAATTGAAGGTGATGATTTCTCTACCATGAAAGATCTTCTCAGTACCGGACGTCCCTCGGTGAGTGCTGCTGTTGACATGACTGCAACTCCAACCTCACAATCGAAAACAAATACACCGTGTGTGTGCATACATGATAAAGGGGTGTCAATTTTCCGGATTTATCAAGAAATGGCAAAGTTATGGTCAATTATCTCTGCTCTGAAGGATTTTCTTCAATAAACAGTTTGAAAAACTGAGTTATATATGGTTGACAGCCTCTAGTTTGTCAAAAATGGTCAGCCGCATATGATTTCCAGGATTTTTAATTTGGCTCTGTTGACACCCCTGATGATATCAACATCCTTAAGGATTCATTTAGCAGTCTTCAAGCTGACATGATGCTACTATTAAAGCAGTCAAACATTGCCGTTAAAAACTACGTTCAGATCAGATAACTGCTGTTAATGAATCCCTTAAGCTCTACGAGCAGGAACTCATCCATTGTACAGAATTGGTGAACAATGACATTATATAGATAACCCAGCCAAGCTCAGACGCTCGTATCACCTCTATTAAAAACCAGTTATCGTCAATCTTGAATAGAGTTGAAAAACTAGAAGTTGTTGTTGAACAGAATAACGCTTTCATTGCTGACAAAGTAGAGTTACCGGTACTGGAGTCATCAGCCAAAGTAGTGAAAACGTATACACATAGCAGTATGATAAATATACTACGGACATAGAACCATCTAAAGACCCCGATTGTAGTGAAATTCATTGTGCTCAAAACTGTAACTTTGAAGTAGTCATCAAACAAGAAAGGAAGACCGAATTCCACGAATAAGAATACTATTGACAAACTTTTATCTGGGATTACCCCAGTGCAAACACCAGTTACATCCCCTCTTAAATCAATAACTATGAATGAACATGCCTCAGGCTAGAATATTTTCTTCGCACGAAAATTGGTGGATATTGGTGTGCCAATGCCGGACAATAGTCACAGACTCAGACACTTTACTAGCTCAGGTCTGAAAGATCATAATTTTATGGCTCGTGATATTCCTGCACAGGTCTCCAATCGTTATCTGACTCGAACATTCTCTGATCCGACCCTGAAGATTTCAGCAACTACACAAGGAAGAGATCCAAATTTTTCTGTGTAACTGGATTTATGTAACTTTGTGACATTGTTTGCCTCTTTGAAATCTATGTCAAGTTCATAACTGGGTCATCTGGGGTAAAAAACTAGGTCAAATCAAAGAACAACCTTGTTAACATTCTAGAGGTCACATTTTTTATCTTAATTAAACTTGGTCACAATGTGTATCGTTATATACTCTAGGTCAAGTTCGCTACTGGGTCAACTAGGGTAAAAAACTAGGTCAACAGGCCACATCGAAGAAAACGGTTGTTTATAATCTAGAGGTAGCATTTTTTATCTCATCTTTGTAAACCTGGCCATAAAATGTGTATTTGTAAATTGTAAAATCTGCATCAAATATTAAAGTCATATGAATTTTAACACTAAAACAATGTTTGAACTAAGTTTTGGTGTGCGGGTGTGTGCTATTGATATTCAAAACAGACTTGCAACTAGTTTTCAGGATTAGGCATTATGCCTCAGTAGAACACCTGATTGGCTGTATTAGAATCGAAATAATGAATATGTACCTGGGTTTTATCTATAATTAAGCACGGTCACTTGTTCGGATGCATACATTCAATAACGTGTGCTATGCACTCGTGATTTAATTACTGTGCATCAAAACTTGTGTCCGTGCTTTATTCTACGATAAATCACAGGTACATATTATTTCTTAATTAAATTATGGGCCAATAAATTTCTACTTACTTTTATTCTATCTATACATTTCAATGCTTATTTTGATTAGTTTCCTGATAACCTTAAATCAGCTTTGTATATGTTTGATTATAAAGTTGTTTGCAACAACTTATATAGCAATTTATTTTTATTATGCACATACTTTGTAACTTTCTGTCATGAAGGGAACTCTCATTGTTTTTAATGTCGGTCTAAAAATGTTTCCTCATTTCAACCTCTCCAGAGCAGCATTCAATAGAGCAACAACCTCTTTAAAGCGATATAACTATTTTACAGTAACATTTTCTATATATTTTACCACTCTAGGCACAACCTCTGTACAACAACCAAACTTTGTGTTTACCCAAAGGAGTTACTCTAGACAGGTTGTTCTGTGGTTTGGTCAAAATGTAGCAAGCTGTGATGTATTTAACAATGAATTTAATTTGCTTATTAATGTCAAAAAAGTTATTATATTTATCTATTTATGCAATGTCTTTCTAAAGTTTATATTAATGCAATGTCTTTCTGTATGTATCTACATCATTGTTCACCAGGTCTTTCATGTTGTTTATATGTTAAACATTGTTTTGTGTTTTGATTGTATTGTTGTATATCAGTAAGAACATCTTTTATTTTTTCAAGTAAATATTTTATTAATTGATATTTATTGTTGTATTCTTTATTATATTTGAAAAGGTATGCCATTTCATTTTATTGATCAAAGTGAGTTTACACAGCCAAAACAACATTTAAACCTGGATTCATCACATTGCTTTGAAAAGGTATTCCATTTAATTTTAATTAAAAAAAAGTGAGTTAAAAGCATGTTTAAACCGAGCTAAAGCTGGCTAAATACGGGTTAAAGCCGTGTTTAATGCGAGTTTAAAGCTTTTTTTTTTATACAGCTGAAACTCGCTTTTAACTCTTCTACTGGGTGGAAAGTTGGTTTCTTAGTGAGCTAAACGTGAGTTTAAAGCGAGTTAAATGTGGGTTAAAACCGTGTTTAATGCGAGTTTAAAGCGTGTTTTTTCACAGCTAAAACTCGCTTTTAACTCACTTTTAGCTCACTAAGAAACCAACTTCCCATCTAGTAGAAGTGTGTTAAAGCGAGTTTTTTGACGCATAAAAAACTCACTTGCTGGGAAAAGGTTGGCTAAAGTGGGTTTAAAAACCCACTTAAAACCAACTTATTGAGAAAAAAACACACTAAAAACACACTTACTTGAAATAAGTGAGCTAAAAGTGAGTTTTAAAACCCACATAAGCGAGTTTTTCCGCACAGAAAAAACACACTTAAAACCAACTTATTGAAAAACACACTATAAACTCACTTTCTAGAATAAGTGAGCTAAAAGCGGGTTTTAAAACCCACATAAGCGAGTTTTTCAGCACAGAAAAAACACACTTAAAACCAACTTATTGAAAAAAACACACTATAAACCCACTTTCTAAAAATAAGTGGGTTTTAAAACCCACATAAAACCGACTTAAGTGAGTTAAAGCGAGTTAAAACTGTGTTTAAAGCGTGTTTTTCCCAGGTTTTGCTCAGAAAAAACCCAGTCGGTAAGCTAAAAGACTCGCTTTTAGCACGGTGCCAATACCACACGGTTTAACACGGTTTTAACCCGCGTTTAACCCGGGTTTTGCTCGCTTTTTGGAGAAGGGCAAATATCGTAAATGATTGGATACGATTGTTTGAAGTTTTGGCAATACAGTCAGATCTCGTTATAACGACATCCGATATACTGACAAATTCATTATACCGACATCAAATTTGGGGACAAAAGTATTAAAATGCTCTTTGTATCAATTCAGTATTCCGACATATTCGTTATAACGACATTTTTCTTGGAAACAAATAGCGTCGTTGTATCGAGATCTGACTGTACATGAAAGACAGTCGGTGCAAACTCTAAATATATCGCCGGTGTCATAAATATTATTATAGAAAAACCTGCACGCATGGAAATGAAAATTCGTCTTTCCTTTGAATGAAGTGGTACATGTTTAAGCGTTGACTTGTGATACTGCAAATACATGTAAAAATCTATCTCCGTTTTCCATGAATATAACTTGTTAAGTTAAATTTAATATATATAGTTGAAACAACCTATATATAGTATCATAAACAAACTTAACCAAACTATGGAGTTGTGAAAGTAAATGCCTCAGTTAGTAATGTTTTGCCTTTGATCATAAATGTATCTTCAACGAATCCTCATCCCTTAGGTACTTTGGTTTTATTAATACATAATCACACAATGCGCAAAAACAAACCATTGCATCATGTACATTGTAACTCAGTCCTTTTATAAAAGCACTGGCCAAGTTTAGCTCAACATAATAACATTATATACGTAAAACTATATGTATTTGATCTGAAAAAGTAATTGCAATGTTAAATGCTGTCGTATCATTGTTTTTTTGTAAATGTATTAGTTATTGACGTTTGTCTGACCATACATGTAATAATAAATATTAAATGTAATATAAGCAACAATATTAAGTACTTTCACCACGTGTGCAAACTAAATACTTGTGCGTGGTTTACTCAACACTGAACGTTTAAAGGGAGACAACTTGTTTATTTTCGAAAGTAGTAACTGGAGAGTAGTCTGGAAGCAAAGATTTCTAGGTGAGAAACCACTAAATTTGTATACGACCCAAATGACGATTTATCTGCTTCCCGACATATGTGATAGTAAGAGTACGACTAAAACACGTGAATGTGGTGTAGTGAGACTGTTTTATCTTGCAAGGTTTGACATTTGGCCTAATGATGAAAGCAAAAGAGTAGCGATGACGATTGTCCGACAGCATTTTAAACAATGCGATCATATTTGAAAGAGATTATACATGTAAAGTTATAATGCACACGTTGTCGAGTTTATAAACGCGACACTGTTAACCTAGCGTCGAATCTCACCGAAATACTAGTTCCAGTCCAGTCAGAATACATACACACCAAATGCAATTCGATATTTCTCTAGTTCACCTCTTATGCACTTCGGATGTTTTGATAAAAAGCACAACGTTCGGAATGCCCCCGCAGGTAAGGTAGCACTGAACGGAAACAGCTGACCAGTACTAACACAGACCACCATCTCACTCCACAATTTTCAGCACAAAACTGAAGTAGAAAAAAAATCGCTGAAAGTCCTACATGTACATGTACCAACTTGAATTTCGATGATAGTCAATACAATGAAAATACGTAAACGAATAGTGGGTGGTCGGGCAAAAGCAAAAGGGGAAATGCAACTTTAAAGGTGCTGCCTCACAGATTGGCTAATTTTTTTGTATATCGTGATTTTCCAACCTAACCAAGTACTGATGTAACAGAAAGCCACTGACGGTTGCTTTATGGACAATTTGGTGCAAAAAAGCAATTTTATCCACTCTCGATGTCGCCCACTAAGTATTTTTTTCTTGAAAAAAACGCTAAGTTTCCTTCCAACATGCTTTGTGAATTATGTAATTAATTCGTGATCATACTGTAACATCAACAAACTACAGCGATGTATTTTTTTTCGATTCGTTTTCATCAAATGCGAACAAATGTCAGGTACTTTAAGTAATAGAAGTGTTAATTATATAGGGTCTTAATACCCTATAGAATTTTTGATGTAAACATACTAGATAACTACAAAATGCCGAAGTTTCTCAAGTTATTTTAGATGTCAGTGTGGTTGTTTATGCTATATACAGGCAACTATACTAAAATTACGCGAATATTGGACAATTATTTTTATTTTTGCGATATACCAATATGTGAGGCAGTCCCTTTAAAGCTCATCTAATGATTTCAGCTATCACAAAAATCCTTAACGTTTATTAATCACTGTAAGTGGTATAACACTGCAGCTGAATCACCCATCTATTGGACGATGTTTTTATGGCCCTGATGGTACGAATGCCAACCTGGATTATTACATATGAGCACAATATCAACAGTCATACAAGTAGGATAGATTCATCAATCTGTGCATCATAATACATTCAGTGTAACTTGATTGGATAACTTCCCTTTAACATAAATACAGATGTATTTAAACACTTCCTGGGTGTAATTTAAGAACATATTTGCTGTGAAGTTTTAAAATATTTATTAAATATGTGCAGCTGCATAGTTTGAGGTTTTGATTTTTATGACAAGTGTACTTCGAATATCATTGGATGGACAATATCAAGCAGTATTTGTTTTGAATCATTCAAGAGGATACATATACATTTAAGAGGTAGGTAGGTATATATACATGTATATGCATATTATCTGACCTCTGAGCCGTATCGTATAGGTATATAGAGTATATAGTTAAAATTTAAAAATGGCGGATCGCATAGGACCTCTATATGAAATTCCGTATGTTTCAGTTCTATTCCTAGTATTCTTTGGTATGATGTCGCTGTGATACTGAATATGTAGAGATACTTTGTTAATATAAATTATGTTGCTACTTCCAGCTATGGTTCGAGTAAAATCATAACAAAGCATTTTCTCGATATTCTTCGATCATCCTATGTGCATGTTTCTATTACACTATGTCACCGGTGTCATAACCGTTTGCAGTATCCTAGTGTGATTACATATCAAAGTTTATGTTCTCACGAACATCTGAAAATGATAAAACCTGTTAATTAACTATTATTATGAACGGACCATCACAGTACGATATCATTTATATTTCAGGGGTATACATATATCGACGGAAACCATGCTGCAGTGTACAGTTGCTGTCAAAAAGATTATATTACATAATGTTTGTATGTCGGTGTGTTTTGTGTGGATAACATCGATAGGTTAGCATTCATATAATTTAATAAGGTATACATTTATGTAAATGACGAAACATATGTAATTTGAATGAACATTTTCTTAGTTAGATCATTTGCTTAAATTTGTTTTCTAATTTGTGGTAAGCCTGCGTCATATCGCGTACCTCCGACCAACTTGATACACGACAAATACAGCTCAGCCTCGCTACAACAAAATCCGAATTACCTTACACACCTTTAGAACGTTTCAGAATTATTTAATGTGTCCGCCGCCAGCGTCAATACAATGAAACATCAATGCTAGAATTCTAATGACTGATGATGATACCGTTTATGAGACGGCATTAGCCAACAGGATATTGCATGCCCGCATACAATATTGCCCGTGCAAGTGTAATCTGGCAAATAACGTGCATGCTCATGGATTTGCCTGATATATTGCCGGATTCGATTCCAATTGAGAACATTTGCTGGAAGATTTAACCCCTCATCGTCAATAATCTGCACGTATTTTGTCCAATTAACACTTGCACTGATGTTCAGAAATAACGTAGATTTTGGCTCTTGCGTTCGCATTTGTTAAGGAACGAAAATAATAAATACACAATCATAATTCGGAATATTTCTGCGATCAGTACCGAATTAGGTATATCTGTATTAAACCTATCTTAAATAAGAGTTCCTCAAAGCAGTCACCACCCTGGACCCGGGCAACGATAATGACGTCAGCAGCGTCCCGAGGAGCGGTTGGTGCCCAAGCACGTAAGGGCGGAGGCACTAATGCTCCCGAGGGACTTAGCATATGTAATGGTATGAAAACGCATGCGTTAACGCTATTATAGCTTACAATATATCAGTTTATGCCTTTGTCATGTCAGTTTTAGTTATGAGCGTCGGTAATGATAATACAAAAAAAACATGGATAATGCGGGTTTGTTTCAATTAATATTTTTAAATCTGTTAGAAAATGAATTAGCATTAAGAATCAAAAGTGAATTACAGTTTACATGACGCTGTAAATCGTTTATTATCGTAAAAAGAGTATATTAAGTCAGACAGGGAAGGCAGCACTCAACTTAACCAGCCGAGCACAGAAAACATTAAAAACACACAAAGCACAATGCCCAACTAAACAAGCGCAGATCCGCCCAAGTCCAAGCTGTCGAAAAGTATAATAAATTATAACTAGCTGAATGACCCAGTAGAAAAGATACAGCAACTAAAAGGCGGAATGCCTACGCTGAATGACCTAGTAACAACAGTAAAACTGCTGAACTACATAGTTATAGCAGCCTTTAGTCTCAAAGTTAAATAACAGTATTAAAACGTTGAAAGGTCCGTATAGTGGGATGACCTACTAACAAGCTGAATGACCCAGTTTCCACAGCAAAAGGACTATATTGCCCCGCTTTAGCTGTAAGAAATCTTAAAACGAAGAAGTGCCCAACACACTACCGACCAAGAAAATTAAACGCCCCTAGTCTCATTGTTAAAAACTGAATAAAAAAGATTCAGCAAACAAAAGGCAGAAAGCCCACGCTGAATGACCTAGTAACAACAGTAAAACTGCTGAACTACATAGTTTTAGCAGCCTACAGTCTAAAAGTTAAGTAACAGTATTAAAACGTTGAAAGGCCCGATTTCAGCAACAAAAAATCTGAAAACCTTAAAACGAGTGACCCAGTTTCATTAAGTAAATGACGTAATTGAACAAAACGAGATATGACGTACTGAATTGCAAGCAATACAGAAGTCCCCCACCGGTGTAAAGCCATTGTCAATATGTATGTTGCCATATCAACAAACCAATAGTCCCCTCCGGTCAAAAACCGGTAGGGGACTTAAAACTACAATAAATGACCTCAGGGGACAGAACACTACATCCATAACTCCACAGCTGTACATAGACTCATGAACGAACCCGGTAGGATGCGAACCGCTGGGACGAAATAGTAAGAGGACAACCGGCAAATACGAATAAATAGTTAACTCCTAGCTCCTATTGGCCCCGGTCAAAAAATTAAATACTGAGAAATTATGGCATATTATCGATTATTTAAAAATGAAAAACTCGATTATAAACGGAATTGGCGTTTAAATCCAGATACAAACCCATATTATAATAATTAAACAAAATACGAAACTACCGGAAGTAGCACCGACCCCAACAGAAACCGCGGGACACGCGAGAACAAAAAGGCACAGAAAATATACAACTTCACTCGAAAAGGCGCGGAACATACATAAAAAACTAGCACAGGAACATGTAATACAAAACCGGGCATCCAATTCCGAAAGTCTGCTGCTTAAGCCAGTCAAACCAAAACGGAACAAGAGCCAGTTGGTAAGAAATTAACAACCGGACAAAACATACACCACAAGGACAATCCACAACATACACTGAGTATATGCAATTTTGAAAGATACGAAGCAGCCTTGTGCTGGACAACGCAATTGCAGAATGGCACATACAAAATTAATAAAGTTTAACAAAAGGCACAGTGGCCAAATATTTTTGTATTTTTTCCAATTATACTATAAAGTTTGGCCCTGGAATGAGCATACGTAAAATTGGGCACCAACAGCGCGTGGTGGCGTGAATATTTATGTTTACACACGGTTTTCGTCCCGTTAATGTATGTGCAAAATCACACTTTTATGCTTTAAAAACGTTTCAATGTCAGCTAAACGTAAGTGTTCATTGTTTTGCCATTGTATGATACACTTATAGGGTTTTGAACAGAAAGTGTTACTTGAAATGATAATATCAGTTGTGAAAGTAATGACACAAAGTGGAAAAAAGCAATTGCCCGTGTATGCGTAACCATGGTTATTACAATGACGGGTTTACATTTAATATCCATAAAAATGCTTTGAAAAATATATTGTTTTTGGTTAAGTATACAGAATAACTAAATAGACGAAAGCTACTTACAGTCCAAGAGGGTGGTCCGCTCAATTCGGTTGTATTCGAAGCTGGGTCAGGTCAAGTCTGTTTATATTACAGGCAGATCTTCTCTGACGTCACGGTACTATTCGATGACGTCAGCAAGCAGGTGCGCGCGTGCTCTTTGGCGGCGTCTTTAATGGCCAATTACTACAAATATACCATGTTGTGGCCAGATAATTTCGAATTCGTATAGCATGTTTATGTGAAAATCGTTTTACAGTTAAAGACTACGTTATTTCTGAACCTCCCTCGTTTACATAATATTTACATAATGAATAACAATGAATAAATATATATTTTATTATGGAATGAAAACATTTATTTTGTGAGATTTTATTATAATACTATTACTACTAATACTAATAATAATACAGACTTTAATTTTAAAGACGTCTATCCAGTCTTCCCTACGACCCTCTTCAAACTTGAAATGCATTGTCATAATAATATAATTTTATACAACATCACTTGTATCCAATTAAAATAATCCAATAATAATAAGAAAAATACAAATTGTATTTATAATAATGTTGCTATCTGAACCTAAACATTTTCAATTTTTATAAGTCTTACTCCCAATATTTATTTTTCAATTTTACGTTAAACCAATCACGCATACTGAATTAGCGAATAAAAACAAGGAATCATGCATAACAAGTTTTATTATTTACGTGCTACAGGTTCTAATCAATTATGTTCTTTTATATAATTAACAGATCTGAAGACATGCACCGCTGAACCAACACTTGTATCAAATTATCCGTCGGTAATAGAGAACGGAACGTATACTATGCAATGTATTACAGCGTTGAACGCCAGTTTTTCAAACTGGATCAGAAATAGAGATATTTCTGACTTGGCAGTAATTGGATACAGTCAAGATACGTGCGTTGCAACGTCTTTCATTATCCAATCAGAGTTGTACGACTATTCTTGCTTTACGAACGAGACGTGTAATATATACAGGTTGACGTTAAAAGCTGTCAGTCGTGATCAGCATGGTGCGACTTGGCAATGCAAGGCCGGGAACGTTTATGTAAGCAATGAAGTAACGGTAAACGTGCTAGGTAATACAACATACATTTTTATTTCACAGCGTGTAATTTTACAAATGCTTTATTACAACCACCCTTAACAACAAGACATTCTGAATGCAATAACTTTTCCTGGATTAGCTGGTCATATGTTGTGCATACTGACATGCAAAGGAGTATTGTAGAAACGTTGCATTGGACACTGTACATGTGTCTATTAAATTACCAAGATCCGATAATTAAATAAGCTTAAAGTCGATACGAAAATATTAAGAAATGCAAAATGCTTCATTTTTTTATTAGTCTATCTCAAACACAAATGTACGAAGGGTGTTCGAAAAAAAAAGCAACTTACTCCTTCAGGTGTGTTGGAAAAGATGTGCAACTTACTCTTTAACTTTTGTTTGACATAATCATTTACAATGAAACTCATAGGTAACCTTCAATGAACTCTCCTTTACACAATACTCATTGATTTAACTTTTAAATTCAAGGTTAAAATTATGTTTCGTCGTACAGCACTCATATACTGCAATATGGCTGATCACATAGGTTACTGGAAACGTACCTATAATCTACAGAACGCGATTTAAGTTAAGGAACTTAAAACTAGTGGCATATGACTAGGTCTAAAGAATATACTTGATGTTTAAGCATTTTCGTGCGCTTTTTGTTCAAAAATTACTGTTTATTCAATATACATTATCACCAAACTTATGGAAGGATTTCAATGAAACTATACCGAAGAGAAGACACTAGTCTTATGTGTACACATGGAAGTTTGAAGCACGAACACTCGAAAATCATAGATGTACATGTAGCTGTATTTCCTTTAGAACACCCCTCGCAAACATTTTTGAGACGAAGTTCACAGATGATTTTGCAAAATCATGACTTATGTTCTCCGTTACACAATGCTTTCTTCGTCTATGTTTCAGTTCCAGTGCAAACGATATCATTTGACAGGGATGACTCCAACGCTCTCACCTTGTCGGAAAACAACAGTACACGTGTTTCGTGCACAACATCCTATAGTCGACCGATAGCGAAAGTTACTTGGTATATCACTGATCGAACAGGATCATCCACGACATTGTTTCTTAAAGAATCAGATTCAAGTTACAATAATATATCAAATACTGATTTAGTATCAACTATTAGTAACTTGCACGTAAGTTTTAACAGGACATACAATCAATGGGATTTAGTGTGTGAAGCGCACAATATACAAGAGTACCCTGCAATTACGAAAACCCTGCTGCTTAACGTAACTTGTAAGTTTACATTATTTAAACTTGACATCTGTAATATGATAATTATATAATGTAGTGAGACAATTTTGCAGAGAGAGGTCTACTTTTAGAAAAATGGCATCAACTACCTTCACTGTTTTGTATCGGGTTTCCAAACCATAATTTCGTTTATGAAACTAAAGAATTACTGATTTATGGTCTAAATTCAAACCCACATCCATTCAACCGACAGTACATGAACTATCAACGAGTCGCAAGTCGATCGTACATGCGGCCAGATGGCAGTAACAGCAAAGTGATTGTTTGTGTTTATATTTCCTGTTTGCTATTCATTACATTTACCAATAAGTTTTATTATGTAAGTTAAAGCTTATATTGGTATTGCTCGCACATGTATCGTGGTGTTGATATTAAGAATCGACACTGTACACGTTTTGATGGGTTTCGCAGAGAATATTGCATTATTCTTGCAGATTCGTACACGATTATGCACAAGTGGCCATTGCAGGAGATTTGTAATATGGATTTTAATGAATTGGTTGTTAAAGTTATTATTGAAAACGTGCAAAATATCACCGAAACAAATGGCCACAGTAGAAGGTACTGGTGTTGTTAAATGTGATCAATTATAAAAGAGACCAATAATACATGTTGTATTGGTAGTCGTTGCAATACTGTTACAAATGTAGCTAGCATGGTAACGATTTTAATCTAATCGCACAGTAACCATTGTTTCCAAATAATGTGAGATGGCAACCAATATATGAACTTAATGATGTTGCATTGCGTACACATTGTGACGAAACAAATATTTCTCTGTGAAACTTTTCGTATTTTTTCACAAAAATCAGAATCATTTAACTTAACAGTAATCATTCTCAAAGAGCTGTTCTACCAGATTATGATCGAAACAATAATTACTTAGCATCATGCCTGCATTCTGTTAATTATTTGTGTATGCTTGAAACGTATACTGGCTGACGACCACCAAATCCGGACAACCTTCAATCCGGACAGACTCAAAAACGCTTTATAGCGGCCATTAATTTTGATCATTAGTTGTCAATCAATTAGACGCTTGATTTTTGTCAGCACAACGAAGTAGCAACAATTAAAGTTAAATATCTTACAAGAAATATCGCATTTATTTTCGTCTGCACTCGCGAAGCTTGTTTACATTACGAGGGAAGTCGAAAATCGTATAACTGCTCATGCGCAATACTTCTGCGCAGCCCCGAAATATAAACTACTGATGAGGTAAGCCGATGCAGTGTTTTCTAACAGATAAACCAGGAAAATATAGCTTTAGTAAAGTACGTGCAGAGTTTCAAAAACATGGTACAACGTCATTTTGTATCAAAATGACCGCTTTGAAAAGTTTACGTTTAAAATTTTACGGCTAAGTTTCTATCGATATTTTTCCAATATTCACGGGAGATGAAATGTACAAATTTTGTACAAACCGTTTACTTGTGCATAACACAGTTTAATTCGATATTTAACATCTTTTTCGTAATAAAAACGCGACAACACATTGATAGTCCTGTTGGACTTAAAATGAGGTGATGTAGTGACCCCTACAACGGCCCTCAAAAATGCACTTGAGCTATTTTAGAAGTAAACAAATTAGCTCTTCAGTTCAGAGACGAACCTAGCTTTTCAATGACTTGATTTACACATTTCTCGAGTTATCGTGAAAAATATGCCAAAAGTGTCCGGATGTAGGTTGCCTGCCAGTAGTGTTTTCATTTCATTAGGTTCTAAACGAAACTATAAAGATTTTAAAATGTTGCTGTAGTATTACTAGCTTTATGTAAGATGTCATGATAATAACAATACTGATAGTATTATACCAATATAACATATTTCAGATCCAACAAACCAGCCTACAGTATCATGCACAGACAACGGAGTATACAAAGTTGTTCAGAACACCGCAGGTAAACTGGCATGTTCAGTTGATGGTGGAAATCCTGCCGGTGTATTACATTGGAATTGTTCAGGCGATGTTACAGAATACCACGGACCTAATAACAACATGACAAAAACTATTATTTGGACCGCAACACAAACCCAGTATTGTACTTGCGAGGCAACAAATGTTGCTGGTACCCGATCTACATCAGTCATGACGGAATTGCTGTGTGTGTATTATTCTTATCTTAATGCGTTGTACATTTGTAAATACTCTGCGAAGGTCAAATGTATCACTCTGTAAACAGTTGATACATAGTATGAATAATCCATTCGTATCTACAAAATTGCAAACCTATATTAATGACCCTTTTGAATGAATTAGTTGCACGAAAGTGTTATTCGTTCATATTATTCATTTATTATTACATGTACAAAACGCGTTTCTACATATACACGCTGTATTGTTTATTAAGAGTTGTATACGTTCAGATCCTCCAGTCATTGGCGTACTACAAAACAAGGTTGAATTCGAAAGGGACAATGTTACACTACAGTGTGATATACGAGCTCATTCGTCAACATCTTTGGTTATTGGATGGTCATCAAACAAACACAATACACCTGGAGCAACACTATTAATATCAAACGTATCTCGTACTGAAGATGATACGTACACATGTTCGGCAAACAATACAATGGAACCATCATGTAAAGATGTCGTACATGGCAGCACATCTAGATCACTTCATCTGAACATATTGTGTATGTACATTTTGTACATAAGTGCATTATTCTATAATGTAGTTGTTTTCATACAAATCAAACATCAAATATTGAACTTTTGTTGACAGAAGCGAAATACATGTATGTGTGCAAAGACGTTGTACTATCATATTTATATTTTCAGGTAAAGACAATGCATATAGAGAAATAATCAGATGCATTGTGGACCTGGCAAATGTTTCTAGATACAAATGTATACATATATTTTGATAATTCCACTTGTGAGACAGGTTACAGTTTAATAATGTAACGTTATCATGTTGTTCAAATTAATTAGCAGTTTGACAAAAGTATTGTACAGAGGTTGTATTACCGGTAGTTCATTTTAATACAAAACATATATACCGGGGAAGTTATGCTATTTTACAGCATGGCAGTTTTCCTGTATTCTAGATCCACCTACTGTACACATTCCACACGAGAAAAGTTTCACAGTAAAAGAAGGTGACAGGTTCAGTTATACATGTCCTGTTGAACATGGAAACCCACCAAGTACCAATATTATATGGAGAAGGTCAACAGACACTTGGAGCTCCTCAGAACTTCTAATACACAATGTTACAAGATATGATGATTCTGTATACACATGTTATGCTAGCAATGTAATGGTTAATTCAAATGGCATAATCCGTTATGGTAATGTGAGTGTTGATGTTCGTTTGAATGTTCAATGTAAGTACTTAACATATTTATAACATGTATGTTCCCCTTTGTGCCGTTTATACTATTTCTGATGAGTGGTACCTGCCCTGTGCGACTAGGTATTTCTTCTTTTAAAATACACTAATTTCTGACATAATTTTTTTAAGGAATGGAAATGAATCTTTTTTTAACTGCAAACAAATGTTACAACGAGTCAATACTTTAAATCGTACTAATATATACCATTAAATGTACAATAAGCGTCAATAATTGTTTTACAGTTAAAACAAACGTGTCGGACTTCTATATACGAGGTAAAAGAAACAATACCAAAGTTACTGTCATGGAACAAACAAGTTTGGTGTTTGAATGTCGTCTTCAAAGTAACCCGCCATCTGACGTCCTAATATACGAGGCGGAAACTTTAGTTAACAAATCTAAAGCAAATGAACTGCTATACTACACAAGGGCGACGTGTTCGGGTGGTCCTGTTAATTACAGTTGTCTTGGGAACAATTCACTTAGCAACACACCTTCTACACGCAAGATTAAGCTCCTAGTAAATTGTAAGTATGTTTCATGAATTTGATACAATGTTAAATAATACCAAATGTGTATCTGAATTATGAATACGCAATACTAAATTGTAAAATATGCGTTGGTCTTTGCTTGCAATGCAGTTATATTGATCAGTACTCGTATGATTCTCCGGGTTGGCAAAGTAATACACTGTATCAACTGCAAAATGTAAAAACGAGTTCCATACATTAGTTATTGTAAAACAAATACGCACTACTATGTGCACTATGATATACCTTAAATAGCGAAATGACATGTTAAAATATGTTCAGTGTTAATTTGAATATTGTGATATTTAAACTTAGGTACACCAAGAAGGGACATGGATGCAAATAAGCTTGTTGCTGCTGGTGCCATAAACGAAACCGTAACATTGAGCTACACAGCTTTAGCGTATCCACTACCCTCATTTACATGGTACAGAAATGGCTCGTCCATAGATACTACCGACCCACGCATTAAAGTTTCGTCTACCGAGCTGCAAACAAATATTACCATTAAGCAGGTGATAGAAAGTGACTTCGGAGAGTATACGCTGACAGTAAATAATGCAGTTGGCTTCTTAAATGAATCGTTTAATTTAATAGCACAAGGTAAAGATTCCGTTTACATGTACATCAATTAGTTTATATGTTGGATAATTCAATAATGTGTTTCTTAGTTTTAATAGTACCATAGGGGTACATACATGTAAACTGTGATCAACATTTCTACCATATTACAACATAATAATATTCGTATACAAGTATGCCTTCATACGCATGCATGCGTGCTTACGGTTGTGTTACGCTTTTTACGGAAGTGCATTGCTGTCAAAAACATGTATGAATCTTGGCAGACACAAAATTAAAACGTATTATATGAGTAAAATCTGGTACATATGTATACACTGCAAATATATCAATTTATTAGTAGTAAATATTATGAAACATGTCCTGTACATGCACATGTACATGAGTTCCGGAAGTACCAACTCACTTGGGATATGACAACAACAGTACAACTGAAAATCGTCTAGAAACCCTTGGAGCGCTGTCAGTGTTCCTGATATAGGTTCTACGGGAAAAACGCAACACAACAGTATATATGGATTGTCAAGCGATACGAATTATGACATTGTTCTATTTGCTTTTAACGCCATCGGGCCGTCAAAGGCTAATACTTCATTGACTTGTAGAACGAGTATTGTTTTATATTTGTAGTATATAGACGAATGTGATAGAACATACACGCAGTGATATGAGGCTGTAGACATTCAGGGACTAAATTGATAAATCAATGTAATTGTACACATTCATTCCATGCAATTTCATCGGAATAGCCGGAAGTACATGTCGATAATAATTATGCAACCTTGAGAATATCTTAACACTGTTCACTTAATATTTATATCATTACATGAATTATTTCATATCCTTTTTATTTTCTTTTAGAAAAGTCTACGGTCAAGGAATTGTCTAAGACTTCCAAGAATATTTCCGCAATTGTTGGTGGAATTTTGGCTGTAACGTTTGTTATTTGTGGCTTAGTTGCCGTTGCATTCATCTACAGAAAAAGGTAAAACGTAGACGAAACAATGAAACTCTTATTTCGAAATGATATATGAATGTTTCAGTGTATATTGATTTCAAATAACGGTACTCGTAGCTGTGTAATCTTGCGAAATACTAGGCCTCGCATCCATTATGTAACTATAAGGTTTAATAATTTGTCTCAAAAATTCAATTTCAAGTTTGTGAATTAATACAAAATATTACTCTATATCAACAAATATAGATTTAGTTAAATTCAAAATGCTTTCAGATTTTGACGAGTACATGTATATAAGAGTCATCGTTTGTTATAGTATGTATTACTTTATATACTGTATGCTGTAGAAAAAATATATTATCTAGGTTTGTGAAAGATAAACGACCAGAAAGTTCAACGGATCAACCTGTCACTTACGAAAACTTGAAAATAGAACAAATACTCAATACACCACTTGATTATCAAAGAGAAACGTCTAATAATGGTACACCTGAGACGAACGTTGGTATGTAAACAGTATGTGAACTTTATACTCATAGTCAAATGTTTGCTGTATTTGGGTGATACTAGGTTATGTTCAAACAATTTTATCTTTATACGTTGATGCTTGCGTAGTATATTTAGGAAATATATCGCTGTTTTGTGTGATATACCGTAGGCCTGAGTGATTATTAACTATGCATATGAACGACAAACCGTGATCTCTTCACCGGTATATCACGCAAAACAGCGATCTATTTGCATTCTAACACGTGTAATTTGTACAAATTTATACGGACTATTTTGTTTGCGAAGTTTATGAGTCATTTATCATGTTGCTATAGACAACTTCCGCTGTTCAAAGAATCGTAACGTCCACCCCTAGATTTTCAAGCTTTACTATTATCTTTATTTGTCGCCAAACTGATGCTTATTTAACGCCAAATTTCAATTACGTATTTCACGTTTAAGCATATGAATTGATACATGCAATAACATGTTGCTAAATATAAATATAATGGAATAAATAAACAGAAACGCTACGAAAAGAAAATTACGCAAAACGTCGCGCTCTACGACGACGTCACAATTCATGACGTCATGGAATAAACAAGACGTAAATTTCATTGATAAAAATCACGAATTATACGCGGGAGATAAATTAAACAGCCGAAAATTCTACCGTGATATACCGTTTGTTGGAGCAAAATACTGACAGTGTTAGAATTGTTAATATACCATCGGTTTGCTTTTGTCATTTCAGATGCATGTAATACATATGAAGGACTTTCCCGACAAATCAATGGTATGCATAAGTATTGCATGTCTTCTTAAAGCCTCATTTTGGAATGTCTATCCCTGCATAATTCAATATTATTTTCTTAATTGAAAATTATCATATGTACGACTTTTTTTGTTAAATCCAGAAAATGATTGATGCGTTTATCACATACCTGTACTATAACGTACGTAACAGGAAAACTATTTGAGTTCATAAAGTTATCGGATTTAAAATAGGTTATTTCAAACGATACATATTATCTGTATAAGCAACCAGATCGTAAATTATTACTAGTAGACAGATGTGTACACTCTGTGTAATTACGATGGAGACGTATTGGTGCACACTATGCAATGCCAAACACGTCTATAACGTGTAAATGGTTCTAACGTACATGTAGGCTTAATTATCCAATATTACTACTCAATTTAAGTGGAACGTTGGCATCGATTATATACGAAAATGCATTATATATTTCAGAGAAGGAAAGCGAGTATACAAAATTGGGCAACACCAGCAATGAAGGTAATGTACCTTTGCCCAAAATTAGACAATTGTCTTTTTGGGGCCTAATTTCTCACCGTATAGCTGACGTTTGGACTGAATCCTCACAGTTGAAAATGTATGCTTGGTGTATAAAATGACCTGTCATCTTTAAATGGTTGTTTGCTTGTTTGCGGTGCAAGATATTGATAGGTACATAAATGTTAAAGGAATTGAATTGATTTTGTAAATGATTTTGATATTTATATAACTATCAAGGAAAACAAACATGAAACAAACCTTTTTAGACCGCGCTTTTCTTGTTCGTTGTCTATACATGCATTGCCAAAAGTTTATTTTAAAGCATATACATGTACAGGGTGTCCAAAAAGAAAGTATACAGTTTCAGTGTCTATTTATCAAATCCCTACATTTTGCTATCGCAACGAAAATGTGCACATGTATAGGCAAAATATGTATGTTTTTTCTGTGACCAATTTTAAAATTATAACCCGCATAATTTTTAGAAAAATGTCAATGACGTCATTTTGTAGAAATAAGCGACGTTTTCACGATGCATGTCGTCTTCTGACATTTCCCTTCTTGCACTCGTTCTTTGAAACTATCAATTGCATTTGCACATGTGTCTTACCTGATCTTCTAACCTTCTCTTTAGATGTTACTAGCAGCATAGATGTGTCCGTTGGTTTTAGATTGTACACTAGCGATTCAGATAGCACAATAGAAAGAAATAAACTCAACCGGTTACTTGTCTTTGTTGAACCAGCTCATTCCTAAACACCGCAGAAGTTTTATTGTTTTAAATGTTCCTTTTTATGCAAGATGTGCCAGGGTCACACATTGAACATAAGGGGTTGATCCAATTCCGTGAAACAGTTGGATCCAAAGTAATTTCCAGGAAATACCACTGTTGTTTGACATGGCCCGCCCACAGCCCGGATCAAAATCATTGCGACTTTTTCTTGTGGGGGTTATCTGAAATCGCTAGTGTACAGCACAAAGCCAACAGACACGTCTATGCTCACGAGAAACATCAACAGAGAAGGTAAGAAGATCAGTTTAGACACATGTGAACATATTATCAATAGTTTAAAAGAAGTGCAAGAAGGGAAACGTAAGAAGGTTGGACATATTGAAAACGTCATAAACTACTCAATAGACGTCACGGGCAAAATAAGGTAATTTCAGTTAATTTACATTTTTTTCAAAACTATCCAAGTTATAAACTTAAAACTTTCTTTTTTGGTAAATTTTATTTCAATAGCTCATAAAAATAAATTACAGACAAGCTCTAGGGCTTTTGTAAAGACTATCTTAACATTTGGTAATTGAACTACTTTGACATAAACTGTATAATATGCTGAAAAGAGAGAACAATAAACAAGAGAAGGTAGTCAATTTAAACATATGAACGTATATAGTAATGGTTGTTTCACATAGTTATTATAAATGTATCTGTAATCGTATAAGAGGTTATAATTATAGTTTTCAAGTGTTGTAAGTATTATATATTACATCATATAGAATACATGTACATTACACATATATAAACATATATCATTATTTTACTTACTTATGAAAGCATAGAGCGTATATAAATATAATTATTATTGAAAGTGTTTAAGCCAATCACATCATTGAGTTAGTCTAGCTGAAGTATCAGTCGAAAGCGAAAGCAGTCTAGATTAGCTCGATGTGTGGCTATAGGTTGAATGAGGAATAACAACTATTAACGCTTAAGAATTAAGCATGTAACAATTGATATGGATTAAAAAAGAAGGGGGCGAGTTGATGTTAATGTTCAAATGTTATTAGGTTAGGGGAAGGTGTTTGTTAAATAGTGTTATGAAGTGGTCTTTGACCTTTAGTTTGTTTAGGTATATGGCCAAAGTATTATATTCGTAGGTGAAGATGTGGTATAGGTTGTTGGTTTTTGTCCAATTGTCACTTAGAAAATATGCTTTGCTGATGCAGAAACCTATTAGCGAAAGTATTTGATTCATATAGAAATATCTGGCGTTACTTATTTTGTATCCAATTACAATATGTTTAAGAGTTCGTATGTTTGTGTTTATACCGCAGATATTAAAAACCGTTTGGATTTCAATCCAAAGTTTGTTTGTTTGTGGACATTCAATAAAAAGATGGTTATATGTTTCAGTGACGTTGCAAACATGACAATTATCTGTTTCGGAAATTTTCCATCTGTATCTTAATTCATTTGATGTAAATATATTTTGAAGGATTCTGTACTTGAATTGTTTAACTCTATTGTCAGGGATTGTATGTATAAAGGAATATACTGTATACCAGTCAATATGTACGTTTAGTACTGATTCCCAATGATTATGCGTATACGGTTTTGTGAATTTTAATGAGATTAGGTATTTATATATGTCGTTGCTTTTAATGTTTTCGAGTTTTAAATTATTTAATTTTATTTCAAGAGAGGTGTTAACTATTGTATGCCTTGATTCTGTCGATTTAAGGCTTTGTTTCCAAGTTTTAGGAATTGATTGTAGTAGTTTGCTGTATTCTGATATCCAATTGTGTGTGTTTATAAGTTTGTCTCGAATTGTTTGTGAGTTTAGATTTCCGTTTGCGTCGAGCAAATCATTGATAAAAAGTATGTTAGAGTTTATCCAATGCGGGAATACAATACTTTTCCCGTTATATTTTATATGTTTGTTTCCCCATATTATTTCTTTACGTATATCTCGGAAATGTGTGATGTCTTTACTATTTCTATTATTTAAATCTAACCATACATTTACAATGTCTTCATAGAATTCTGGTAGTTTTAAGTCTAGCATTTTGTTGTTGTTTAAATTCATGTGGAATAACAGAAAATTCGCACCGTATGGTTTAAAATAGACGTTTGGAATCAGTTTCCATTTTGCAGTGTTGTTATTATCACACAGAGCTTGTATCCATTTAATTTTTAATGACTTTATATAAGACTTGATGTCGATCATTTGTAGACCACCTAGTCTTTTATCGCCTATGATCGTGGTTCGTTTAATTTTGTCTCTTTTGTCGTTCCACAGAAAGTTATAGAACATAGTTTCCATTTGTTTTATCACATTATCTGGAACAACCAAGGAGTGGAAAAGATATGTAAACTTTGGAAGAAGAAGTGATTTTAAAACTTGTATTTTACCAAAATAAGTAAGATTTCTTTTGTTCCAGTTATTAATTGACGCTTTGCACGTTTCTAGTTTTTCGTTCCAGTTTAGTTTATTGCATGTTGTTTGGTCTGTTCCAAAGTAAACGCCTAATGCTTTTATAGGCTTATTTTGCCATTGTATTCCACCAGGGGACCTATTACAATTTTTTAAGGAGCCTATCCAGACACCTATTGTTTTATTCTTATTCAGTTGTAGCCCTGACAGTTTGCCAAAATTGTCGATAATCGATAAAGAGGTATTAATTCTTGTTCGGATTTAACGAATAGAGTTGTGTCGTCAGCTAACTGCGATATTTTTATATTATCTATTGCATTTAGCTGTATACCTTTAATGTCTGATGAGTTTCTTATATTAGTCGACATTAATTCAACCACAACAATAAATATCAAAGCAGAGATAGGGCATCCTTGTCTTATTCCACGTTGTGGATTGAAGCATTGTGATCTCCACCCATTATTTAAAATGCATGTTTTTATATTGGCATACGTTGTTTTAATCCAGTTTATGAACATGTCTTTAAAGCCGAAATGTTTTAGAGCGCTAAACATGAAATTCCATTCAACAGTGTCGAACGCTTTTCGAAAGTCTAAAAATAGGAGTGCGCCTTCTATCTGTAATTTTTCAGCGTAATCTATAACATCTTGAATTTGTCTAATATTATTTCCAATGAATCTGTTTTTAATATAGCCTTGTTGGTCAGTATTGATTATTTTATGTATTACCTTTTGTATTCGTATAGCTAGAACTTTTGCGACAATTTTGTAATCGTTATTTAATAGGGTTATTGGTCTCCAGTTTTCTAAGTTATGTGGATCTCCTTTTTTATATGAAAGAGATAATACGCCTAATTTCTGGGATGCAGATAATTCATTTTTATGTATCCTTCATTTAGGGAGTTTGTTACTAGTCTTCCGATTTTATTCCAGAAATACTTATAAAATTCACAGGTAAGACCATCTAGACCCGGACTTTTATTATTATGCATATTGCTTACGGCAATTTCGCATTCTTTTAGGCTTAGGAGACCTTCGCAGAGATTCGCTTCATTATCATTTAGTGTGTAATCTTGTTCCGTCTTGTTAAGATAGTCGTCAATGCCTTTTTGACATATATTATTAGAGGAGTACAAGTTTTTATAAAAAATTACCTCTTCTTGCAGAATTGTGTTTGTGTCTGTGATAGTACGGTCGTTTACTTTAAGTGTATGCAGTGTTTTCCGTGTTTGTCTTGACTTCTCAAGATTCAGAAAATATTTTGTATTTTTTTCTGAAAAGTTAAGTTGAAATATTTTAGATCTTATCTGTGCACCTTTAGCTTTATCATCGTAATACTTTTGTAATTCTAATTCGATTTTTCTGATATTGTCTCTAATGTTGTTAGATTTGGGTTCTTGTTCGTATAGTTCTGATAGTTGTTTTTCTAGGTTTATAATTCTGTCATTCTTGTGCTTTGATTTCTTCTTTGCGAATGCTTTAGTATGGTTTTGGATGTCAATCTTACAGAGTTCCCATAGGGTCTGTTGTGATTCTTGTTCTCTTGAGTTTGTGTAATTTTCTATAACTTTTGTAATATATTCAATGTATTCGATGTCTTCCAAGAAACTGTTATTAAATTTCCAGTAGCCTGGTCCACGTTTGGATTGAGAAGTTATTTTTAATGATATTGCTTGGTGATCTGTGAATGTAATAGTAGCAGGTCTTATATCTGAACTAAGAACATTGGGTGTTAAATTTTCGTCAGTTAACCATAGATCAATTCTGCTTTTTTCGTAACCATTGGCTCTTTTCCATGTTTGTTTATGTTTTTCCTTTTGTTTGTTTATGTTTAGAACACGCCATATGTCGCTGAGTTTGAGTGTATTTATTAGATTTGTTAATGATTTACATGGTTTCGGTTGTGTTGTTTTAGAGATTCTATCTTTTTCGGTCAATGTTTCGTTAAAATCACCTCCGATGATGATGTAGCCTTGGCAGTGTGTATTGATTAATTGGCTAATTGTTTCAAAGAACTTATTTCTTTTAATTTTATTGTTGTATGCGTATATATTGATTAAAGTGTATATATTGTCTTCAATGGAGATATTCATGAAGACGTATCTTCCATTTATGCATGTTTTTGATTCAATAAGATCATAATTTAATTTCTTGTTAATAAGAATGGAGCATCCAGCACTAGACGAAGTACCGTATGCATTGAAAGAGTCCCATTCATTAAATTCAGTGTTTAGCTTATTTGTGATTTCAGCCGTGAAGTGTGTTTCTTGCATAAATAGGACGTCTACTTTTTGTTGATTTAAGTATTCTTTTAGTCTATTTCGTTTGTTTATATTTCTTAATCCTTGTGTGTTTAGTGATAATAAATGTATTTTAGAGGACATCATGTTAATTATATTCTATATAGTTATTAAAACTCTAGAAGTTGTAGAACTTCCGATGGAGACAAAAAGACATAGTAGTGTGGAAAGATATTGGAGATAAGGCATGGGAATAACGTGAAAAGACATATAGATATAATGACAGGAGACATAGATGGTGTATAGGGGAAAGGACGCATAGTATGCGTAATTTTCATGTTTTAAAAAACATAACATGCTAATTACCCATCCTGTATAACAAGTATATAATTCATATTTATACTTGTTTAAAAACAGCACATGTATACATTGTATATATAATTATATAGTTGATTTTAATAGTATTGGAGAATGGTACCGTAGTGTAAATCCGTTATAAAAACAAATTTCGAGACCGAGGCATACTTGATTATTTTGAAAATCAAGCATATCTGGTGATCGTGAAATTGTGTTTAGACTGTGATTATAATATTCATATGGGTAGTTTAAATATGTTTTATGAAATATAATTATCATACAAAGTATGTCAGTATATAAGTACCAACGTGAAAGTATATTTTTAAACAATATCATGAGTATGTTGTAGTTATTATGCTTTTACAAAGATTTTGTTTTTATCACAGTATACTCGTATATAAACACATGATAGTATGTTGACATAGTCAGGTACAGTATTCAAGACGATTACAATCAGATAGTGAATGATTATCGTAATAAATTCAATCATCGTAAAACGTGAAATTGGAGTAAATATTATGCAGAATATGCATGCATAGCATAGTGTTACCATCATATTTGCACTATTAGAGTTCATTTTATCTAAATCAGAGTCCGTTGAACGAATGCAGTCGTTAGGCTGATTAAATGTTTGTTTTAACACAATCATCAAAGTTTTGTATTGTTATCGTTTTTTCGATGTGAGTTCGTTTTATATTCTTGATTTGCTGCTTGAGTAGTTGGTGATGAGCGGACGATTGACCTACTTCTGTCTCTTGATGGTTTACCGTTATTTGCTGACATACTTTTCACAAACTTGTCTATGTGTGATTGTTTTTTCGGCTGTGAACTGGAACGAAGTTCCCTGCGTGGAGATCTGACCGACGCTTTTGTTGATGTGTGTTTTCCATCGCCCGTTTGATGTGTAGAGAGGATTGTGTTATAATCATCTTCGTGTGTAGTGGAGGGTTGACTTTGTTGACATTCTTCACTTTCACTTTCGCTTGATTCCATATCACAATCGCCTTGTTTATGTCCAACTTTCATACATTTTAAGCACTTCCATTCACCTGTACATTCGTCGGTCCTATGACCGTCTTCAAGGCACTTCCGACATTTAAGGGTTTTTGTTATTTGCCCTTTGTGAATAACTTTGGCTTTAAATTGTCCAAACTCCATAAATCGTGGAAGAGGCGTAGTGAATGTGAGTTTTTTCACTGTGATCAAGCGATCACCGGTGTCACAATTGGTCAGTTTGCCATCGATTCTCAGTTTTTCTCTTTTCAGTTCTATTATGTCGATGCACTTAATAGTTAGTGTACGTTTGATTATATTATCGTCTACAGATAGGGGTATATTTTGTATCCGTATTCTTACGGTTTCCTCTCCATCCAGTCTATGGGGATTGGTGATAAGGACGGGTACATGATATCCTCTAAGATAAATACCTTCAGCAGCTAGCAGTGCTTTATCTTCCAGATTGTCTAAGTAAATCCGCCACATACCGTTTACACGTTGTAGTCCTGTGATGTGGGAAGCACTGATTAATTGTCCGATTGATTTGTACAATTCCTCGTGTTTAATCCATTCTTGGTAGTTTACCCTACGATCACCGAATAAACTTCGTTCTCGGATAAACACGATTGGCGCACTCGTATCGTATTCGGCGCCATTTTCTTTGTTGTCCATTGAAGAAATATCCTCTAGGACTAAATTTCCACTTAAACCGTTCATTTTGAAAATGAAACTTGCACTATTTGTATAATACAATTCACTTATGCGTTATGAGTGTTTATTCCTCGATAAATTGTTCAATAAATCGAAACTTTTGAATTTTTTTTTGCTCGATGTAAATGACAACGCCTTAGCATGGCCGCTTACAACCTTAAACTTAAAACTAGTCCTAGAAAAAACTTACATATTTTGTCTACACATGTGCAAATTTTCTTTACGATAGCAGAATGAAGAGATTTGATAAATATACACTGAAACTGTATACTTTCTTTTTGGACACCCTGTACGAGGGTCGTTCGATATGTAATGTCTTTTTGGTAACATATAAGAAAATGCGTTGATATCTGGTAATCTTTACATTTCTGGAACCATCCTCCATTCCTCAATATTATCTTGAAAATTTCAATAAAATTTAATAACCAGAATGTTGTTTCTGTTGTCTTTTTCAATGTTTACAGACACTGCGACTTTTTTCGAATAACTGCCCAATAAATTTTTATTTCGGGAAATAATATTTTTCCACAACTATTATGTTGTAAATAATGTAAATGCATACCATAAAACATGATTTGCTGTACTTGATTGCCATTTGTTGTTTGAAATAAGATCATTATAAAATCGCGAAAATATGTGTCAAAATAAACCCAAAAAGCATGCTATTTTTCAATGGATATTTTTAATAGTTTTATTGGTTGGAATTTAACATATTATATATGAGCCAGTCTCCAGGAAAACCTGCTATAATGACATTATGTAATTACTATATGTTATAAGATTTTATAAAGCTCAAAAGTAAGGAAAATACATATCTATTGATTCTATTTTAAGTAATTGACCCATATAGTGCTATACCTTAGCTTTAAATTCTCCTATGAATTATGTCCAAAACACATACTTCGTTGCTATGGTGACCAATTTATGAAAAGTACTCCGATTGAGAACAACGATGATTTAGTTGTTTAAAACAGAAGTAGCCTTTCTCTGAATGCAAACAATTTCGATTTTGATATATATTTTGAAAAGTTAAACATAATTATAGAATTTGGTACTATTTTGAACAGTTTATGTCAAGAATAGATCAAATAGTGTAATAATGAAATACTTATTTCAGTTACGTCGAATAACGTTTGAATGATGTTTGCAACGTCACACAAAAAGCTCCGAATAGGGACTCTACAAAAACAGCTGTAACTGCCTTAAAACTCAAGATATTAACATATTAATTTCTTTTGCAATTTGCTATGGAAGATCTTAAACTTTTAAAGTCATTATTTTTGTCAAAATAGCAGGTTTTCCTGGAGACTGGCTCATATATTTGAACGTATGCCGTAGACCATCAACATTAATTTCTGGGAAAAGTTTGCGAACAAAAAAAAATTGATATGAAGTTATTGGTGCGTGAACCAGCAAGCATCATTTGGTATAGATAAGAGTGGTCTCCCTTGTTTTTGACAGTCTTACTCGAAGACAACAAATCATTTCATTTTGATTAAAAGTTCTGATAGAAACATAAGGATTCAGTTATCGTATCGTATATTTCAATTTAATGAATACTGACATTTACTTTTCTAAACAAATAGTGCAAAGATGACACACATTTTGCTTAAAATGAACTTAAGGCCATTGTACTCGAGTGCACCCTCTTCTAGGTTCAATGAATGACTTATTTGTTGACGAAAAGCTATGTAAGTTTCCAATTATAGAATAGAAACATACACCTTTTGGAAAGTACTCTCAAACGAATTCTTCTAAATATTTTCATAGAAAAATGCAAAGCACAAGGACATTACATATCGAACAACCCTCGTAATTGTATTAAAAACAGTTCAATATAATCGAGCTACAGTACTTATCACAAATGTGTTACCATTGTAACGATAACTTTTTATGTTTTCATTTCAGATAATAAGCAGACTTACGAAAATTTAAAAATACAACTGTCATCGTGTCAAACAAGTTCTGGAGGAATGACCAGCGCCATAAACATGTAGTTTGGTCATTGGAATTAAAATAGTTTAAGTGAACGCGTGAAGTGGAACTTATTAATCATGACAAATCTGGGTGTACTTTATTGTCCACTGACTCTAACCCTAGTTAGGTTGACTGACATATATTACAATCTGTCAGGAAAAAGTGTCCTGTTTTGATACCCAGTTAGTTTTTTGTTCGTTTTCGTGGATTCTAATGTGACTTATAATTATTGAACTTGCAATATGTGCTTTTCTTTATTTGCTTAGGTGTACTTTCGCATACTGCTGCTTTTACTAATCGTGCTGCCTTATCCGATTTGTTTTTATCGTATTGCTGTAATTGAATAAATATAGTTAAAATATTGTAAGTAAAAACATTTACTGTTCATTCGTAAGCCTGAATACAAATGTATAATACATGTATACACATGAACGCCCGCGCTTTTACGTACAAATCGGTAACATCAGAAGCCCTTTGTATGAAGTGAATTACATTTATTGTCAGAATATGCATAACCATGTGACAGGTATGTTTTTTTATATTAAATGAGCCTTTCACCATGAAAACCGGTCTTTGTGACAAAATTATGAATAACAAGTCATTAAGAATTGCAAGCAATACAAAAGTCCCCTACCGGGTTGAAGCCATTTTTAAAATAATTTTCAATGTTTCTGTTACAATGGCAACCACATTTTTTGTCTAAATTAAAACATATCTAAATGTGTGATATCATCCTTATTGGCACCTACCCATATGCAAAGTTTCATAATCCAGGCTGGGAAACTGTTACAGTTATGCAAGGATCAGATTTTGAAGTATTTCAACTATTTGCGTATCCATAGCAACCTTAATTTGTGTCGGACTCAAAATTAGATGTGTATAATCTCCTTATTGCCCACCTTCCAAATACCAAGTTTCATAAACTAGCTTGGATACTGTTTCAGTTATGTCAGGAACCAGATTATTTGACTGACTGCAGATTGACGGACAGACGGACGGACGGAGTTAAACCTATAGTCCCCTCTGGTCATATAGTGTTAGAAAGACAACAGTCGTACGCTTAGTTTCTGAACATCACTGTAGCACAATAGAACATCCGTAAAGATGCTGAACTTAAAACGCAACCAATTCCGTCAACGTTTTGTGTGGTTTCGCAAATTTCATACAAACGTTTCTTGATGTAACGTAACGTTAAAAAACTTTCAAAATTTCAGCATTTGATAAATGTTTGACGTAAATCTTTTAAAATTGTATTACATTTTAGAGTTTAATTATTATTTTAATAAAACATATCAACTTTATCAGAAATTGGTCACCATTTGGCAAAGGTGGAAGTTGTTTTGTACATAATTAATGAGAGACATTATTTCTACGAGATTTATATGATCCCTAATGAGTACATGTACATTCATCTGAAACTATGGCATTCAGGTTTTTATTAATGTTACTCTTTAACTATTTAGGAGTTCTGACAGCCAAAACTACGTATTTCAGCCTTTCTACTGACTGTTAAATTTAGGTAATTCAACTCTTTTACAGCGGGGACTTGAGTAGTTCATTTTCTCGTTCGGTTATGTGTTGAGCAGTATGCCGTGTAACTGACTGTGGTAGGTGGTGTTGTTTTATGTTTTTTGTGCTCGGCTAGTTAAAGTGAGTACTGCCTTCCCTGTCCCACTTTCTATTATCTACCAATTTTCAGTTATAAAATCATGCCATAGCTTTCAAAAAGCTGAATATCCTAGTTTCAGCTATCAAAAATCTGAATGCCCTAGTTTCAGTGATAAAAGTTGTTACGACCTAGTTTCAGCTGTAGAAACGGCTTAACGTCCTAGTTTAAGTTGTCAAAAGTCATATAAAAGTTTAACAGTAAATGGTAAATCCCTGCAGCCACAGACATGTGTCTATCAATTATTGATGGTAGTGAATAAGTAATGGATAGGGGTTGAAAGGACGAAAGGAAATGAAAGCATATCAACAAAAACCTATATCAATAAATACATCCATAACTCTGCGGCTGCATATGAATTCTAAACGAACCGGATAGGGTACGAATAGCACGAGCGAATCAGACAGGGGGCAAATAGTGAATTCAAACAAAAACAATTAGTTCCAATAGAATTGAACCCATAGAAAATGAGAAGTTATGTCATTTTGTTGAGTATTTGATATTTAAAGACTCCACTATAAACAGCATTGGCGACAACAGAAACAACATGTCACGAAAGGCACAGCAAGCACACATGAAAATAAAAAGGCACATAGAATGCCCATCGTAGAAAACTAGCAACTACAAAAGCATAAGGTGAGTTCCAAGTCGAGGATTGTTGCGCCCATGTGTTGTAATTCTAGCCATATTAAGTACTTATAAGTCGTGGATACCATTATTAAGTATTTACGCGAAATAAAGCGAAAAAGTCGAAAATGGTCACACACAATGTATCTTCCGGTTTTCACATGTTTACATACTTGTGGTAAACAATCGACAATACGTAACGAACAATGTTTCGTATTTTAGCATTATTTTTGTCCTATCTTCTTTGTCGCCACATTATGACAGCTACAAGTATTTAGACGACAATGCTGCATATGTCACAGGACCAGTAGTTGACTATTTACTGTCGTCAGCCCGGGTAGCTCAGTTGGTAGAGCACATGACTTGCAAGCTGGAGATCGCGTGTTCGAGCCCCGTCCTGGGTATATGAATTTAATGAACCTACAACACAAAGTTACAAAACGCTGGAAAAAGAGGTCCATCAACTCGTATATCGTAGAAAAGGAGTAAAGTTACAGAAACTGTTATAAAGTACGCCATAATAGTGTGACCTAAAAACATTCCACATGATTTTGTAACATAATATCGTTTATAATTGTCTCGTTTAAATAGAGTATTTTCAAATGTATATGCAAACAGTGTATACGCATTTGAAATCTTACAGTTAAACTTCCTGATTACCTTACAATTTATTTTCACGTGACCAAATGACACTGTTCATGTTATGTTTATAAGACCTGGGATACAGGGTACTGATTTATCTAATCATATACATAAATCGTATACTCACGTTCATATTTAAATTATAAGACAACATTATAGTTGCTGTACAATGGAACGAATGCGTTCTGTATGTGTTGATTTACTGAATCATTATTAGTATCGTAACTATATTTATCCCACTACGTGATGATGTGGCGTACAGTGTTTTTCACTATGAGTATATCAATGTGTTGTGTATGGATACCATCAATAGGTAATGTACTTATGTATGCACTTATTCTCATTCTGAAATCAAAACATGCTTGAACATCTGCACATGAACTCTTCCGAAACATTTACTCGACGGAGAAGGGATTCTCTTTTTTAAATAATAACTCAATAACCTGTCTGTTAATGACGAAAACACATCATGCGAATATTCATATTCTTAGATCATTTGTTTTAAATTGGTGTTTCACAATTATTGGTAGCATGCACTACCTTGGTCTATCGTTTAAACAGTACATGTTTGGATGACTAGAAACAATCATGCACTAGTTGTGGTGGGTGATGTTTAACGATTAATTCGTTCATTGTTAGGTATTTTACCGTGTGATTTAGATATGTGTTATTTCTGTCCTCTGTTCTCGGCCTTCCCTGTCCGAGTATGCATACTATTTACGCTCTCTGGGTAAAGATTTCATTGTGTTAGTTTATGTGAACATATACGCTATGACATTTTATTACAGGTTCAACCGATGGTTCACTTGTACTTTCATCAACAACACCTGAGCCTGCAGAAGATTCGTCAGTGTCCTTAACCTGTAGTTATACTGCTGCAACTTCTTTAACCCGATTCACGAGATGGTACAGGAACGGAGATGATATAGGTTCAATAACTTACGCTGGCTGCACTGGTGATTTTGATTTGAACAACTACACTGTATCCTGCCTTTCAAGTGATGAGTACCACGTAACAATCACGAGTGTACAAATAGATCTACATAACACGACGTGGTATTGCGGTCGAGCATATCTCAACTCCAACACTGTGATTTTGCGCATAAGAGGTGTGTATTTATGTATTGTATTCCTCTTGTATTACTGGTAGACCTACTAAAACTAGAACTCTTACTATCGTGACCAGGGCCCGTGGTAGCATGCCAGAAGAGGGCGGAGTATAGTAAGGTTCCATAATTATCAGTGCTTTTAGTTGCAATTTTCTGTACCAAGACACAATAATAAAGTCATATCTATACATATACTGATTCATGAAATAAAGATTCACTTCCTTCAAAAAAAGCAAATGTTAATGTTTTTGAAGCTGATAAAAGGGATGTAATTAAAAGTTTATCAAAGCTATAGTTGTTTCCCTTTACTTCAGATATGCGTATTATCACTGGCAATAAGTATAGCTAGTTTCATATGAATATTTATTAAAAAAGAAAAAAATATGAACAATTAGGAAAATTGGAATTGAACAAAGAGCCATAATTCATCTAACACTGTAGCTAGAGTTATGTAACGTG
Organism: Spisula solida; assembly: GCA_947247005.1. Taxonomy (NCBI): domain Eukaryota; kingdom Metazoa; phylum Mollusca; class Bivalvia; order Venerida; family Mactridae; genus Spisula; species Spisula solida. The sequence continues at coordinate 36,905,888 of OX365952.1, read as the reverse complement.
TCATAAATTAGTGTACTGTTGTTGTATAAAGTTTATATCTTTAATGGTTTGCAAGTTACTAAAAAAAGCTGATACATGACGAAAATTTGAATTTTAAAATGGGCCGTAAGTCTTCCAATATTGTAGCAAGAGTAATGTAACTTGCCATATAATAGAGTATTTTGAACTCTTGTTCAAAGTTTGAAGTTGATACATATAATGGTTTGCAAGTTATTTAGAACAAACATGAAAAATGTAGACGGACGGACAAGGTGATTACTATGGGGCACAGCAAAAAAAATGCGGGGGCCTAATAATATGTTGTATTACTAGTATACTGCCAATCGACATCAGATCGCCCAACGTCATGACATGTCCCTATTTGGATAGAAGTCTGTAGAACGCATCTAGTTTTATGAAGTACGTTTTTCATCCGTCTAACTGCAGAACGGGATGATCGGCCGAATACTTTGGAGACTCCTTCCCGATTAAACCCGTTGAAGTTCATCGTCCATCTACGAGAGATGTTCAACTTATATTTGAACATAATTTAACAATGGTGTCTATTCAATCGTGTATTGTAATATATCAAGTGCTATAATCAACCATTGTAGAACGTATATGTAATATTCTTAGAACAAAATAAACAATTGTATAGAGGTTGTTGATTTTGCCCTTTTGAAGGTCAAAACCTCAAAGCGCTGATGCTTATGCTTCCCTTCTTCAATCGACCTTTCAATATCCTCCAGATATAATTAAATTGCATGGATGCTTCATCAAGAGACTACGGTATCCTCTGTTTGGGCAAATGTACTTCCCATTCTAATTTATAAGGTCCTTCATGACATGTTTTGTCGGGCGACAGGGAGTTGAGTATTAGTGAAACACCCTGTCTTTGGCATGTCACTAGGAAAAAGACATGTGACATTTTTGTCGAAAACAAGTTTAAACCTTTTGCATAAATAAAATGTGCTCTTTTCAATAATTTTGAGTTCCGCTTTTCCATAATATCAAACACAATACCATGCCATGAAATCGGCCGCGAACACACCAAGCTTTACCAACTTCAACTTATGCTTATCATCATTTAAAATAGCAGAGTCTGTCTATGTCATAACTTCCTCTAAGATAAAACTCATCAGAGGCGAAAAGTTATTTCCAATTACTGTTCCATAGTCGCGTATGCAGCCTCCAAGACCTTTGTCTGTGCTCTTTGTTTAGCTTGGCATTTTTCTGAAATTCTGCATCTAACATTTTCGAAAAATTCGATTGGAAAATGCTATTGATACTTTCAACTTCGCTGCCATCCATTTGGTTACTGGATTTGTCCTAGATATCACAGAACCATTGGGCATGGCGATTGCAGGTTTCGACAATGTCGGGTGGTTTTTTAAAATTAGGCGCGATTTCGCTAAAACAAACAGGTGAACGTATATCAGCCTTCATATTACAAATATTACTGATTGGCTTCACGGACATGGGTAATTCATAAACCACCAACACTCGTGTATGCTAATTTAGGGGTACTTTGTGTATAAAAAGCCAAAAACAACGCTCTACAAGATGGTTGATTTTGGTTAAAAAATAATGCAAATATGATACACAGTGATTCATTCTAACACGATCTGCGGATCCATTAAACATAGAGCAGACTTGGCCATTTTTTTATCACCCCAATAAAACATGGTATCAAATTGGCTCCGTATCACGTGACCTATTTATGAATGAATGAACGTAAACTTTATTGTATTAACTTCCACGCGTCATGAGTTGCACGAGAATCTAGTGTTACAGCTATGACGCATCTATTTTTAGAAACTCCAATATAATCTCGAAACTAAGTTTCATAAAAACTTCTGATTATCAATTAATTTATATTTTTCATTTCATGAAATAGATACCCTATACTCGTGTTATTAAAATTGTAACAATGTTTAAAATGTATTATTTACTTCAGAAAATTACAAAATTCAATGTCGTTTTCATTACCGAGGGAGGTAATTGTACCAGCTAATAAGCCAGTCAATTTCAGCGTGGAATTATGTTCAATATCAAATGGGTGAAAATGGAATGCGCGCAGTTAAATAGTACGGGATACTATCGTGTTTCGAATCGAAATAATAACTCTGTTCTGGTATTTTATCGGTGAATAAAACACAGGCACTCGTTCGGATGCGGAAAATTAAATCACACGCGCTACGCACTCGTGATTTAATTTTTCCGCATCCCAACTCCTGCCCATGTTTTATTCACCAATAAAATGCGCTAACTTTTTTTTTTTATAAATAGTGATGAACCGATATAATTGTGTTAGTATGACAAAATCATATGTTCAGTTTTGTTCAAATATTAGTTGAACACCTCTCGTAGTTCCTAAACAGACAGACCTCTGTGTCCTCATTTTGTCATCGGAATTGTGTATTGCATGTCCTTATACTCCGACACGTGCACTGATTCCATTCAAAAAGTGTGGTTCATTTTCGTAAGCGGATAGTTATAAGAAAACTGTTTGTACAAAACATTTGCACGGGAATAATTGCCATAAATTGTCAATTAGACGGAAACTATGACAAATATGTATAACAAATAGTTCAATAAGCGACATAGCAACTGATTGCCTAAAGCATAAAAATGGAGCTAGGAAATGTTAAAACACACAGCATGTATGAATGTGCTGCAGTACTGAAAACAAAACATCAAGTTTGTGGCGTTAACTTTATATCAATGTCTTTGTTATCCTAAATCATAAAATTCAATCCTCACGATTTATCTACACCCCACAATTATACAACAATGGCTTACTTTGTATAATCCCCAGATCAAGGAGCACAATTCATCTAAATTTAACAGTACTAATTATCACCAGCAATTAAAACACATACAAAATTATACGAACCATTTATAATGCTTGGGACGTATCTTGTGCAAATTGACATCAATTGCAAGAAACCTGAATTATAAACATCAACCGATTAGTGGCTATGACTTGTTTTTCATTTTTTCATGAGTATTAAATATCATTTCAATACAAACTTATATAAATAAATATATTCATGCGAAAAATGTATGATGTTTTTAATATGTAAACTAGAAAATATGTCATTTCGTTAAGGATTTTATCATCTTACAAGCAGTTGTTCAATATAAACCAATTACACAGTCTTAACATTCACAAAACAGTTTTAACAGTTTCGCCTCGGACAATTATGTTGTTCGTCTTCACCAAATTGAGCAATAACCATTGTAAAAACACTTTTGCCGAAAAACTAGTACAATATATATTACGTATATGCTGGCAAAGTTAAATATTAAGTAAATGGTATTGATAATGAGCCATATTATATTGTAGTTCCGGTTAAAAGCCTTGTATTTAACAACAGTGGTTCTACCATTCTCACATTAAGGGAAACCGACAGTAAAGGTATTACATGCTCAACATCCTATAGTAGACCGAGAGCGAATGTAACTTGGTATGTCATGGACAGAGCAGGACTTACCAAGGTGTATCTTCAAGACGCTTACACTAGTTACAATACTGATACAGATTTCATATCAACAATAAGTACCATTCAGGTTACTTTCAACAGAACATACAATGATTGGACGTTGGTGTGCGAAGCGGAAAATATACAAGGGTACAGTGCAGTTTCGAAAAGCCTGTTGCTTAACATAACGTGTAAGTTTACATTATAAACTTGCTTTATTACGTATTTAATTAATAATAAGCGAATAGTGTATACAATTTAGATAAATTAGTATTACTTAGAACACCTATATCATTCTAGATTGTACACTGTCGAACATGTCTTATACATTTAACTGCAAGTTTGCATTTTCAGATTTCACAAATAAACCAAGTATACTATGTACAGACAACGGGATATATAAGGTAGTTCACAGGACAGCGGGTAGACTTACATGTTCAGTTGATGGAGGAAACCCTGCTGGTGTATTACATTGGAATTGTACAGGAGATACTACAGACGATCGTGGACCCAATAACAATGTGACACAATCAATTGTTTGGACCGCAACGCAAAACCAGTATTGTACATGTACTGCTACTAATTATGCTGGGGACCGATCAACGTCAGTGAAGACTCTACTATTATGTGAGCTTTATTTTGAATTGAAACACTTATAAATGAAATTGCAGAATCCTACGTTTAAGTATTACAAACATCATTTACTCAATACAACACATATATTTTAAGTTAATAGTGAATTGAGTTCTTCACGCAATACAACATATATATTTCGTGAATCGTGTCGATCAATGACAAAACATTTGCTATCGATTGTAAGTTTATTCACATCATATGTATCGTAAATGCAATATAATTTTACCCGGCATTACTGCAAACAAATATATACTAGATCTATACTGTATTAAGGAGCTGTGAAGTAAAATGTAATATTGATTAACAACAAAATGTGTTATAAATTCAGATCATCCAGTCATAGATGCACTACAAGACAAGGCCGAATTCGAGGGAGATTCCGTCACACTGCACTGTGTTGTTCTACAAGCAAACCCGCCAGTGTCTGTGATTGTTTGGACATCAAACAAACACAATATATCTGGATCAACATTACTGATATCAAACGTTTCTCGCACTGAAGATGGCACGAACACATGTACGGCAAACAATACCATGGAACCATCATGTCAGGATGTCGTACATGGAAGCACGTCTAGATCACTTTATCTGAAAGTATTATGTATGTATTTTTATCACATTATCTTCCTTGTGTCCGGGTTAGTATAACGAGTATATATACGTATTATTTAACGACTCTAGTATATCGTTAATATGACGTCACTTTATCTCCTTAATGACGTCAATATATCCCATAAATGACGATATTGTTGGCGTCATTTATACAAAGGGGTACGTTTTTAACGGCAATATTTTGTGTTCGTATTATCACTGCCATATGATACAACAAATCTAACACTCGTTTCCAATTTTACAAACTTATATGAAAGAGAAGCATTATGCATGGCCATTTTATATTTTATCCGTTCGTGTTCAGACAATGTACGTTACAGGAAGCATAATGTACATGAACGTGTTATAACATTAGCAATATAGCTGTTTTATGTTTTCATCTAAATACATTATAATGTACATCGTGGACGGTGAGGCTATGCTTTGTTAAAACATGAATTATACACCAGAGTGTCCTTATAATTCTACATGTAGATCCACCGAAAGTAAACATCCCACACGGGCGAAGTTTCACTGTTAAAGAAGGTAACAGGTTCAGTTATACTTGTCCCGTTGAACATGGAAATCCACCAAGTACCAACATTACATGGAGAAGGTCAACAGACACTTGGAGCTCCTCAGAACTTCTAATACACAATGTTACAATATATGATGATGCTGTTTACACATGTAATGCCACCAACCTGATGGTTAATTCAAATGGTATAACACGAATTGGGAATGTGAGTGCTGATATTCGTTTGATTGTTCTATGTAAGTACACAATACGAAATGTCTAACGCTTATGCTTTATTATGCGATTGCCAATGTACTAATATTGGTTCTTAATTATTCACTTGAAATGGACTTCAATCATAGAAAAATCAAATCATGTACAATACAAATGCATTTTGCATTTGGATGTCCTTGCTGCAGTGCAAAAATCAAACTATATTCACGAATTGATTTATTATACATTTTGTAATTTAAACTCATTGCAAGAAAATATAGCTTGCAGGAACTACTTTTACATCGGATTAATACTATAAACCGGAGATTGTATGTTATAGCTGAAAATGCGTCAGTTGACTTTGTTTACCTGAAACTTAGTATTTCTGTTTTATATCTTAAACTTAGTGACTCAACTTTTTTATGGCTAAAACTGTGTCTTCATGTAGTTTTGCGGCAAAGACTTGAACTCTCGTACTCGTTCAGTTGTGTGTTGGAAATAATGCCGTGTAGTTGTGATCTATGTTATTTTCAGGTTGTCTGTGTTCAGTTGTTTCAGCTGAGTGTTATCTTCTTCATACAAATTGTGATGCGTCTGTATTTATGTTACAGTCAAGACAAAGGTTACCGATTTCTACATACGAGGTCATAGACACAATACAAGCGTTACTGTCTTGGAAAATGCAAGTCTTGTATTTGAATGCCACCTTCAAGGTAACCCGATATCTCATGTTCGAATATATGAGGCGGAAACATTGGTTAACAAATCTAGAGTAAGCCAAATGCTTTATTACACCGACGCGACATGTTCAGGTCATCGTCTTACATACAGTTGTTCTGGGAACAATTCACTTAGCACATCACCTTCTACACTCAATATTGAGTTGGTCGTAAATTGTAAGTATTTCATTGCATACGACTTTGCATTGATAAACATATTTGTAAATATAAATATGCAGTAGCATTGTCTGTTTGGCCTTTTCAAGTCATGCAGATAGACTCCCATCAATGTCTGGTTATACCAAAGTATTGTATCTTTCATATTTATCATAAATAATATGTATGCAAGTGTTGTTCTGGAACAAAACTATAATATTACGGAATATCACTGCAGTTTGTTGATCCGTTGGGCCGTATTACCTCGAGGTGCTTGTGTAATGCAGTATCCCTTGAGACCGCTATTATGTTAAGTGTTCAATTGTTTACATGTATCGTTATTTTGTATGTAGGTCAACCAAGACGGGACATGAATGTAGATGAACTCTTTGCTGCTGGTGCCGTAAACGAAACCGTAACATTAAGCTACACAACTCTAGCATATCCATTACCATCATTTGCATGGTACAGAAATGATTCAACCATAGATACCACGGATTCACGTTTTATTGTATCGTCGGCGGACTTAAAGACAGATCTAACCATCAAGCATGTGGACGAAAGCGACTTTGGAGAGTATAAACTGACGGTAGCTAATGACATTGGCTTCATCAATGAATACTTTCATTTTAAACCACAAGGTAAGGAATATATAAAATTAATAAACATCATTGATTTATCCTGTATGTTTATTAGATATTGGGTAGCCAATAATATTTGTTTCTTCGTATGTGCTGATCTATTTATTCGTTGACTTGCATGCTTATGCAACACTTCAAAGACATATCACCATGAAACTGTTTTAATGTAGTTCATGTTATGAAAAAAAAAATATTAAGTCAGACAGGGAAGGCAGTACTCAACCTAACCAGCCGAGCAAAGAAAACATTAAAAACACACAACGCACAATGCTCAACTGAACCAACCGAGCACAGAAACATAAAACACGTAAAGACGCAATGCCCAACTAAACTAGCCCAGAACCGCCCAATTCCAAGCTGTCGAAAAGTATAATATATTATTAGTAGCTGAATGACCCAGTGTCCACAGCAAAAGGACTATAATGCCTAGTTTTAGCTGTCAGAAATCTTAAAACGAAGAAGTGCCCACACACTACTGACCGAGTAAAATAAACGTCCCTTGTCCCACTGTTTAAAAGCTGAATAGAAAAGATTCAGCAAACAAAAGGCGGAATGCCTACGCTGAATGACCTAGTTACAACAGTAAAACTGCTGAACTACATAGTTTTGGCGCCTTTGGTCTCAAAAGTTAAGTAACAATTTTAAATCGTTGAAAGGCCCGATTTCAGTAACAAAAAATCTGAAAGCCATAGCCGGGTGACCTAGTTTTAATAAGTAAAATGACGTAATTGAACAAATCGAGATAAGACGTAATGAATAAGTCATTAAAAATTGCACGAAATACAGAAGTCCCCTATAATACCCGTACAATACACCATGACGTTACTCACCGTAGGAGTGCCGGAAGTTCCAACTCACTTGAGACAAGATAACTTCAGTACAACTGATTCAGACATAGCGTTATATTGGACATCTGGTTTCAACAATGGACTTGAACAAACATTTATCATTATGTACAAACAGACAGGATATACTTGGATGGATATCAGTGTTCAAGATAAAGGGCGTACGGGGACCACACAACATTACAATGTATCTGGGTTGTCAAGCGATACGAATTATGACATTGTTATATTTGCTGTTAACGCCATCGGAACGTCAAAGGCTAATGCTACATTGACATGTAGAACGAGTGAGTATTGTTTAAGAAATAATACGTACCTCTGTTTTACCGTAGAATAAAGCACATACACGAATTCGGCTGCATAATAATTTAAGCATGTATCTATACGTAGCATGAGTAACTTAATGAACACAAGTTGTGTTTCTGCTTAAAGTTTAACCAATTCTTTCACAATGTAACTTGTTCGCGAACTTTACGGATGACCCTCGTGCATAAACAGATGTGACAAACACAGCTTGGACTAATGATAAGTCAATGTTTTTACACACATTTATTTCATAATATTTTATCTGAATCTTCGGATGTATATAAAACCTTGTGGAAATCTTAACAAAGTTCACAAGTCTTAATATGGATTTAGTTACGTTTATTTAACACGCTATTTATTTTCTATTAGAAAAATCTACGGTCGAGGAAATATCTAATACCTCCACGAAGATATCCGCAATTGTCGGTGGAACTTTGGCTGTAATGTTTGTTCTTTGTGGCTTAGTTGTCGTTACATTCATCTACCGAAAAAGGTATAACGCTATGCAAATACATTTTAAAAAATACGCACGTTAGACGAACCAATGAAACTCTTTTTTTGAAATGATATAATGCATGCATCAGTGTATCTTGATTTAAAATAACTACACACGTAACTGAGTAATCTGACGAAATACCAAGGCCCGCATCTATTATGTAGCTACTAGGTTTAATTTCTGTCTCTAAATTTTAATCAACCTTACGTTTGTGATCTAATACAAAATAATACTCTATATTAACAAATATTGAACTAGTTAAATTCAAAATGCTTTCAGATTTAGACGAATGCATGTATATAAGAGTCATCGTTTGCTATATTATTTAATACATTGTATTTTGTATGCGGTTATAAAAATATATCATCTAGGTTTGTGAAAGATAAACGACCAGAAAGTTCAACGACTCAACCAGTGACTTACGAAAACTTGAAAATTGAACAAATACCCAATACACCACTTGATCATCAAACAGAAACGTCTAACGACGAATCACCCGGGACGAACGTTGGTATGTACATGTATACACACCGCGAAATTTGTATTTACTGTTACATTCGTGCTGTATTTGTGTGATTCTATGCTATGTTCATATGTGTGTTAAATAGTTGTGTCTGTATACTTCGATGTTAGAGTAGTGTATATATCAGAGTAGCAATACCACGTGGCTTTTGACTACAGTTACAAGAAGAACTTTGTAAACATTGGAACACAAATATATCCATAAGTATTTTATTTCTTCATCGATTTCTTTAAAATATACGCCACGCTAAGGGGAAGAGTATTTTCTTTCCGTGAAATATAATATCTTTTTCAGCAGTTTTACCGATTTTTCCATTACCCTGTGAAACCTACACATTCAACGGTTTCACAAGGTAATGGACAAAACGGCACAGCCACTGAAAAAGATTTAATATTTCATGGACAGCTAACAATTGTCCCCTTAGCGTAGCGTATATTTCATAGAAATCGATGAAGAAATAAAATACTTATGGCTATTTTATTTTCCAATGTTTACAAATTTCTTCTTGTAACTGTAGTCAAAAGTCACGTGGTATTGCTACATGTACACTGTATATCCACAGTATATTTTAACAAATGTTTTTTGTAAGAGGGCAGTATATGACGGGAAACTTTTATTTACACTGTAATGTTCTATAATGTTGTATATTGGGTAAGTGTGAGGTTTGGAGCACTGTAAAACGTTTAAGCCCCAAGTGACATTTGTCGCTGTCCGTACCAAGACAGAAGCCCTTTAGTCAATCTTCCTATATGCATGTATTATCCACTTTATAGTAAAAATACAAAACTATTACGCCATTGTGCCTTTTTGTTATCTTTGTTCATTTTGTATGTGCCATTCTGCAATTTCGTTTCCAGCACAAGGCTGCTTCGTATCTTTGAAAATTGCATGTACACTATATATATGTTGTAGATTGTCCTTGTGATGTGTAATGTCCAGTTGTTATTTTCTCGTCACCTTGCTCTCGTTCAGTTTTAGTTTGGCTGACTTAGGCGGCAGACTTTCGAGATGGGATGCCGTGTTTTCAGTTGGCATTGTGCTTTGTGTGCTTTTAATGTTTTCTGTGATCGGCTGGTTAAGTTGAGTGCTGCCTTCCCTGTCTGACTTAATATAATAGTTTTGATCTTTCATTTCAGATTCTTGTAATACATATGAAGGACTTTCCCGACAAGGCAATGGTATGCATAATTATTAAATGTCTATTTAAAGCCTCATTCTGGAATGTTAATCCCTGCATAATTCAATATCAAATCGTATAATTCTCATTATCATATGTACAGTTTTTGTTAAAGCCAGCAAATCGCGTTGATATCATACGTACAGTAACACGCAAACCAATCGAATTTATAAAGTTAGCGGATTTATACTGCATTGTCCTACCTACTATAGGTTTTTCAAACGATACATATTATCTGTAAAAGCAACCAGATCGTAAATTACAACTCTTAGACAAATGTGTAACACGATGAAGACTTCTTGGTGCAAAGAAGGCAATTACCAAACAAAAGTACAAACACGTATTTAACGTGTAATTGTTTCTAACGTACTTGTAGGCTGAATTTTCTAATATAGCTACTCAATTCAAGTTGAACGTGACATTGATTACATATTCGATTATATTATATTTTTCAGACATGGAGAGCGAGTATACACAACTGGGCAACGCCAGCAATGACGGTAATGCATCTGTTAATATTTTGCCCACGGAGCTCCCCCAGGATAATTTGACAAGTTTTCATTTTTGTGGTCTAATTCCCTACCCTATAGCCAAACATTTTGTCTAATTCCTCACAGTGGTAAATGCTTGATGTATAAAATATTAATCTTTAGGAAAAATAATATAAAAAATGACCACACTTTTCTTGTTCGTTGTCTATAATGCCAAAATGGTACTATGTATATGTATAAACACAATGCAAACTAATCGCGCTACGACGTTCGTGTAATACAAACATGCAAAAAATAGTTAATATCATAATAATATTTGTCTTTCCACTACAGATACTAAGCAAACTTACGAAAATTTAAAGATCCAGTTGTCATCGTGCCAACAAAGTTCTGGTATGAGTAACCCAATATAGATCGGACATCGTGCCAACGAAGTACTGATACTTGATGTGATTTCAGGAGGTTATGAAAATTAATATACAAATCATTGACAATATACATCTAATCGTACATTTCTCAAATTATTTACTCGTATCCAAAGCTTCTACATGTATACCTGGAATATTATTATACGTTTGAATAAACTTAATTTCTAAATTTATTTTTAAAATATGAATTGTTCTGTCAGTTGTAGTGGTTGAAGTCGTGTTTACATGTACCTGGTATGGAACACTATGTTGTAATGTATTTTTTATTCATATATCGTTGTATGTATTTCTTCATTTGAATATTATATAAGAATTCTAGATGTTTGTGTATATAGATTTGTATTTTAATTCTAAACATGTGTGTATATTTGAGTATTCACCACATTATCAAAGTATTTTGAGAACACGTACATGTATATGGTACATTTACAGCCCAATAATGCCATATTTGAACGAGATGATAACAAATGCTTGTCCTTGCATATAATACTGTTACAATTTGATGTCATTATTTGATAATATGATATATGGCTATTACTAGTATATAATATGTCAGTTCATATTCTTAAATTGAACTGATGATATTATTATTCATGCCAATTACAATTGTGGTACAGTAGGTTGTATTTTCGATAATATTATGTTTATATCTGTTGTTTGTCTGTTTGTATACGTTTGATAAAAATGTAGCACAGTTAAATGTATAATGGGGTTTGGTATTAACTATAATCTAGTGTGGTTCGATTAGCTGCGCAGGGTAAGGGTTACCTCCAGATCACAAACCATGTTCACCTGTAGTTTCAAGATGGCGCAGACTAAGACTAGCCTTATGTGTAATCACTGGACGTTTTTGTCGAATTATGGAGACCCCGATAAGCGTCAAAACTTATCCTTAATAATAACCACTTCAATATTTGTAAACAGTCATCCATGTTGGGTTTAAATATTGCATTAATGATAACCATGCATTCGTTCATATTGTATGAATAGATACATTATATAAATTAAAAATATATAAATAACCCTGAATATCGTCATGCCATTGGTATTGGTATTAAGATATTGATCGAAACTACGAACATGACGCGCTCATATGTGTCATTGTTGCGATAATTTATTTAAGTTGTTTAGCCATATGTATTTTCTTGCAAACATCGATTATGTACTCCTATGTGATTGTAATCGTTAGCGAAAGATGCGACGCACTGAATTAGTAAACTATACGCGTAATACTATTTATATATAACTTGCGCCCACTTTCTTTTAATTGTCCATCACAAATGACGTGTGCATTTGTCTTGATATTTGTAACAGCGAAAACTTGAAATTGCGTTATTATTTTACCCACTGATTGTGTGGTAGACAATGTTCCGTGTGATTGTGGTCCATGTTATTTCTGTTTTCTGATCTCGGTTGTTTCAGTTGAGTGCTGCCTTTCTTGTTTTGTCAGATTTTATGATATCTTAAAAAAGTGATGCGATATTGTATCATGGATTAGATACGGATATGCTAAAGTATAAGGTATAGAAATTATCTGGCTGTTGTAAAGCTTATGAAAACAACTACGATGGACAATAGTTAAGCTGTAATGGCTTTGTTCACTGGCAGTGTGCATGTATTGTTGAAGAACAAATGCCGAAAAGTCAAGTGATTACTTTTTTTGCGAGATAAAGTTTGAAGATCCTAGGTCAAAGCATTCTTGAGTTATTGAACGGACACCAATTAAATTGTCAGAAATGGTAATGGTCATAGTGACCTTGACCTTTAACCTAATGACTTCAAAATCAATAGGGGTCATCTACCCCTGATGACCAACCTCCATGAAAAGTTTGAAGACCCTTGGTCAAAGCGTTCTTGAGTTATTGAACGGAAACCATTTTATACGACCGACAGACATGTGCAAAGCAATATACCCCCTCATTCAAGATGGGGGGGGGGGGGGGGGGGGCTTAACATAAACGAAAACATACGAACCTTTATTATCGTTGTGTTTGTTCTTTCCCTGGCATTATGTTTATTTGTGCATAGTTTTGTATGCAATTTCCATTATATTAAAAATGTGTATTGTTTCATCGTGTATCAAGGAGTCTACTTCGAACAATTGAGCTAGGGTACTGCACCCGGATGATTTAAATCACAAAGCCGGAGGTCATTAGCCAAAAAATCAGGAATAAAACAGAACGGCCAAATACGCATTACGACTGTGTAAAAAAAAAAGTAGAACGCACCCCAAACAAACTCATACTCATTGTAAGATGTGCAACGAATCGGTTTAGAAACTAAACGACTTTGTGGGTTGGTATTTTTGGTATAAATCATTATTTCAATTTTGTTGGAATATAATACTTTGAATTTGACCATACATGTGTAGTGGTATGCCTGGTATGATTTTTCACGGAAACATATTTTACTTTAACCCACCAGAAGTTTTCGAGCGTTTAGAGAATTAAGCTTTTTCATTATAGATGTGTGTAACATCATTTAACATCCCATACTTTCCCACCGATTAGGCGAAGTAGCCTCTTTTGCATAGCAGGTTGCAACTCATTTGTAAATTTGTAAATTTGACATCGTCGATTAATACTTTTCAGGACGTTCGGGTTTTTTGACTACTAAGATCTTAATTACATTAGAATATAACCTACATTATGAGCCAATGAAAACGCCGAATGTTGGCGGTTAAATGAAAATTTAATCATTAAAATATTCTCTTCACAGACTTGACGTCATGCGTTGGCGCTACTTTCTATCGGCCAATCAGAATGTAGAATGTTATATTCTAAGTTAGTTAGAACATATTAAGTAAATTTTAATGACTAAAAAGGACTCGCTTCGCTCGCTCCGCCCTTTTTAATCATTAAAATTTACTTAATATGTTCTAACTATAACATGAAATTCGCACAAACTTGTTTATGTTAATTCATGTATACAATTGATTCATCTAAAAAGCATCAACATCTGTAAATTAACTTGAAACATGATATTATCATAAACAAATACAAATACGGCATGATTGGTATTCTTGTCTTGACTGTATTGCATTATATTTCATTACAACTGAGTTGTTAGTAGTACAAATAACTACCCAAGAAGAACATGAGTGGGTTACGAACAATGTGACAATCAGGAAGATATAAAACTAACAAATGATTGGATAAGGATGCTTGAATTTCGGGTGACGCATATTAGCCGGTACAAAATCTATATATAGCATTGGTGTCATAAATATTGACATACTTGTTATCATTTAGTCCACAATTTAGCAAACTCGCAAAAAGTAATTGAACATGAGTAACTTGATATTTTCGCAGCAAAAATACGTTTATTATGTTTCTGTATGCTAAAATTAATGTAACTTGTTTAATCTTAGTCAGTTGCCCTAACATACATGTAATTAACATGCATCATAACTTGCGTCTCGAAGTCAGCCATAACAAGGATACGTTGATGTAACTTTTTTGCAAGTATGTCATAGAGGCACATGCATGTATAATTGTTACTGTACATCAATATTAGCTGGGGCATGGGCGGATTCATTTACTTGTTCAGTTGTGTGTTCGGCATTAGGCCTAGTATGTGACATCTTTTCTGGGCTCGGCTCGTTATGTTTATTGCTGCCTACCCTACCCGAAAAAAGATTATCTTTTAGCAACAATATTACAAAAGAGTAATTCTGAACTTAAAATTACAATTTACTTACACAAACGTTTAAAGGGAGGCAAAACGTGTATTTTGTATTAAAGCAGTTACTCAATATTTATATCTATATGTTGGAGAATAGGCAAATAAAAACACCTACTATAGCTTTATAAAGGCAATACATGTATAGGTATATATTTAACTTATGTAATCCAATAACGGACTCGTCTTCTGAAAAGGGGAGAATTACTTTCACGTCAGTTATTTATTACCACTGTAAATAATGTGTTTATAGAGTACACCCCTGATCGTATTGGTCCATAGTTTATAGAACAAAAACATGAATAACCTAAATATTTACTTAAAGTACCACTATAGTGCGCCCTTGATACTGTAACTTGATGTTTACAAATATAAACCTTGTCCAGGTACAAAATCATCCATGCGGAACCGTTGGTGCACACTGGTTTCATACACGCGGCGTATTACATGTTTGTACTTCATCGGAATGTTATCGTCTTGGATTGTCTTTTATTAAAACTTTGAGTGAATGAGTAATGTGGAACTCGATAAGGCCCTCAGAATTATGAACTGTAAAACAGCCAAATACGCCACACGTCTTTTTTTAAAAGCAAATTGTGTGATTTAGCACTGCGAGAAACATGTTTTCCTATCAATAAAAGTGGACGTCATGATTATTTGAATTCCTCTGTAAACACATTTGCTAACACATATTACAAATCCCGTTGTCAATTGGTGGTCAATTGGAAATGCGTTCCGCATTGCTCATTCTTGTTGTGTTTATGTTTTTTCATAAAATTTGGCAATCCATGGACGATACATTCCTACCAAATACACAAAAAAATATTACAAGCCGTGCACGAGCATCACGTACATAAACACCATATTCCCGAACCATTCCGCATGTTTGATTTTGTGTCTGAACACGTGACATATTTCTGAAAATCGATATATATATATATATATATACATGTATATATGTATTAATATGTATTGATTTAATGTATCACATAGTATCAAACTTTATATGTTGTTCAATGAGAATTTCGTCGAAGTGTACTGTAGCGCTTACATTATGACCATCAAAGTCACACTGAAACAGCGACCGCCCCTTACCACCCAGAATAAGCCTCAGACATACATAGAACAAACCATAAATTTCCCCTAAAATAGATTTTTCAAGCAGGCCTATATATTCAAACCCGAAATGAATTACTTAATTAGAATTGCATGCATACTTAATCATCAAGTGAGGTATTAGGAGTGATAAATACACTAAATTGAAATATGGGGATACTTTTTACAGTTAGCACTTGGTACTTAAGACCTTCTATAATGCTAAATAAATAAACTATATTCATTCAACACAAACAAATAGCCTCTATGCAAAATACCCCTTGTACATGTAAACGAGATACTCATCGTGTTATAAATTGTAGTGACGCCAGCCGGAAAGTAGCAGTACAATGTGTAACTCGAGACATAACGTTTAGATGAAAATGATTTGTTCTATGACACACACAGTTTGCGTATGTATCGGTGAACAGTTCAAATACAAGAGGATACTCATATAAACGATGATTAACGCTTATGCGATATACGAATAATCTTCCTGGTAAGGTGCAACTATCATGGCCGAGGATAAATTGCGAAGTCACGTCAAGGTTTGTTTACCATTTTACTTTATTATAAGTATTTCCTTACCACAAAGCTTGATAGCTCGTTATTTGTGACGTATAACTCGTTTAATCAGTTCGGTCACCTGTTTAGATAACAGTTTGTATATATTTAAACATAGCAATCAAATTATTCATATTCTACCATCAATAAAGTTTTTATGCGGCTGCAGATATTGACTTTAACAGCTAAAACTATGTAGTTCATCTCTTTTTTGAGAAAACTATGGCATTCAGCTCTTTATGGCTAAAACTAGGTCACTCACCTTTTTATTGCTGAAACTATTGCATTCAGCTATTTTATACATGTAGCTGATACTAGTTCATTAAGCTTTTTGAGAGCTGGGATTTTGGCTTCCGATGCTTTTGGCTTTAAGTTCATTGGCTTGTTCGGTTATTTGTTGGAATTGTTGATATAATTATTCATGAATAGCTAATGTGCACTATCGAATCGCACATTTGTACGGATGTGTCTATATTTAACACACGAATGACGTAGATGTGCTTTTTTAGGTAGATGACATCAAATACAGATCTGGATTATTCTACTTTGCGATTGTGCAGACGCTGACTGTAATGATAGCAGGTATGGCAACTTTATTTATTATATACCTAGCAATGTAATGTCACGAATACAGGCCAAGTCGCGCAGTGGAATACAACGCGACATATTGCATTTTCCGTATCATACTTGTCAGGTTTCCGAATCCGTATCATGCATGTAATATGCCGAACATATGCCAACTTCAAAGACATCCCGACGTAAACAAGTGGCTTTTTATGAATGGGCGTCGCGTTATATGCCGAAAATATGCCGATGTTCATTACGTCAATGTATACACATCAAACGCATTTTCGCGCGTAAAAGCGTTTTTTTTTTCACTTTTGAAGGTATATAATAAAAGGAATATTACTACAGTGGTGTTGATCCGTTAAGCCGTATTACCCCTAGCGGTCTCGTGAGATACCGGCATTACACAAGCAACTCGAGGTAATACGGCACGACGGATCAACACACTGCAGTGATATTCCGTATAAATTATATACCAAATGTGGACATACGTCGAAATACATACAGTTTTTTGTACATCGTTTTTTGGATATAAACATAAAACATCAAATACATGTACAACTATATGGTTTTCAAATCACCGTCATTTAGCATGTTCTGTCTCTTTTGTTAGTGTTGGCTGAGATAAAGTTAAAGTAACGATTTATTTCATTATATTTTGATAATGTTTTACTCACATTGCAGGTGAAAATACAGTTTCCTTGGAACCAAAGAATGGACATGTTGTTAAAGGGGGCAATTTAACATTAACATGTTCAGCATCAGGTGGTCAATGGTACAATATGTCAATATGGCTGGTCAGAAGTCAAACACAAGACGGATTTATAGCGTATAACCACTCATCAAACGAATGCACAGTGACCGGCATGTTGGCAAACAAAAGCCAATTTGACTGTAGATGTGAGGGACTAAACCAATATCGTACAGTTATCATGAATGTAGGAACAGCAAGACATGGAGAAGTATGGACGTGTTTCCTAATAAATCTAAACGGAACAGAAAGTGCACGTCCAAAAGTCACTATTTACGTTGAAGGTAAATATCCATAATGAATGTATAGGCAATTAAATGTGTACATTCTGAGTATGGCATTACATGTATTCGCACTTTGTCTGAATTAGAGCGTGCTAAAAAATAGTGTAAACATGTATACTGTATTGAATATTGCTCAAAAAAGTAAAACACCAAATAAGTGCAGCTGACATACTGCAATCATCCATACCATTACACGAATGTCTCAACAATTGTCTTTTGCTATGTGAATTTGGTGTAATGATTTAAAAGGTATCATATCATTTGTGCGTACAAAGCTTTTTAAACCATGCATACACTTGTGGATATTTTTAGCTTGGCATATGTTGTTGCTTTTTCTAATAATTAATGAAGACTTCGTTTAATTGTACTTTGTACACATTTAAAAGGCAGCGGAAAAACTTAAGAATTTCAAAATTAGACGTTGTCCCGGCATGACGTTAAATAGTCGGCACCTAGAAATATGTATGCTTTATGCTGAAGTTACTCTAAAAGCCAGTACGTATATTTACTAATTTATTTTATGTTTTAAAGGCAGCATATAGGCCTGATCATTGTATTATACTTATTCATAGACTAACTGTATACCTTAGTTCAAGTTAACAGTGTCAAGATAAATGATTCAACATGGTCAACAATAGAAACACATGAAAACACAAATTTAACGTTACAATGTGTGACATCACCTAGTCGACCAGCGGCAAATATTACTTGGTACTTTATGGACAAAGACGAAAGAAATAGAAACGTTGACTTTGCCGAAAATACCGTCGTTGTAACAGACAATAACTTGACCTCTACACGATCATTAATCTGGTTTAACGCAAAGAGTGACATGGTAGGATGGAGTGTTAAATGTAATGCCAGCAATGTGCACAATTATCCTGTACCTACAGATAATGTCAAGTTGAATGTCACATGTAAGTACCTAACACGATGAATGCTTACTTTTATTTTCAATAGTCTCGTGTATTTTGACATACTGGTTTTCATTATCGTGCATCGTGTCCTTATAGACGATTTTAGGAGGGTATACAGTAGAACAAAACGATAATAGAAAGTCGGATAGGCATGACACCAGCCGAGCACAGAAAATGTACATACAACTACATCACATACCACAATTACACGACACAAAGCCAAACATAAAACTGCCAAAGTCCCAACTGTCAAAAACTAAATGACCTAGTTTCAGTTCAGCAATAAAACACTGAATGTCATAGCTGCATAACATAGTTTTAGCTGCCTGAAGTCATAAAAAGTAAAGAATAACAGTAGTAAAACCAGAAAATAACAGTAGTTAAAAGTTGAGTACTGCCCTCTATATCCGATTTTCTTTTTTCGATGCCTCTTACTGCCTATGTACGGGAATAAATGGTGTATTAAAATTGCTTGGGTAGATTTTGTTGTAAGTTACATTTTGTCAACGTCGATAAGTACTGTAATTGTATCATTACAAACAATTGTCGTAAGATGAGTATGAAAATAGTTTCATTCACGAATTTATTACTTTATTATAGTTCCTACCAACGTTCCTACCATTCACTGCTCGGGAAATAGAACGTACCGAGTCATCAGAAACATGCTTAGCAACGTGACGTGTACAGTAGATGGCGGAAACCCCACTGGAAGGTTAGAATGGAGTTGTGATCGAAACTATGTACATAGCCAACTGCCACAGTTACAATCATCTAGGACAATGGTGTTAAATGCAACACAGAATGCAATATGTACCTGTACGTCATCAAACGGTGCCGGCAACAGAAATACGTCAGTTAAAATAGATGTACTGTGTGAGTATTTATAGAGTAAACTGAAATAGATTTGTCCAAACCATGTTTTATTCCGACTGTGTATTCCTTAAACATAATTATAAATCGTTCTCATACATTTTATATCTGACGAAACGTACGCAGCAACAGTTATAATTACTTGGCCTTCTTTCACATTCCTTTGCAATAATGTGTACTGTACACTAGTTTATGTGTTATGTTTATGTTAATAACGCAAATAAAATATGTTTATACTAATCGATATCGACCTTAATTAAACAGTTTAAAAATGGTCTCAGGTGGCAACGCATGTTTAAAGTAGCAAGTACATGCATAAAATACTACATGTAGAATGCTAAACATATTTTGGTATATTTCAGATCCGCCTGTACTAAAGAAAAACACCTACACATCTGTAATTGAAGGAGATTCTTTATTTCTAAAATGTTCTGTTGACAGCAGTCATCCTTCTGTGAGTAAAATAGGATGGACATCAAAGAAACACAGTTTGTCAAATGCAACGTTAACAATACGGAACGTTTCACGTAGTGACGACATGGTGTACACATGTACAGCCAACAATACCATGAATCCATCATGTGGATATGTTGTGATTGGCAGCACATCGGAATCTTTCCATTTGGATGTATTATGTACGTATTTATTTGATTATATGGTTAAATGTTTAGGTAGCAAACTCAGTATCGTCGAATTTGCCGTTTGTCGTACATGTATGTGCTAAGATTACCATTTGTTACCAGAAGTTAAACAAGTTTTATTTTATTATGGATTGATTACAGATTCCAGCTTTGTACATGGCATTTAAGATACACTCTTGATCAGTAAAGGTTTATTGTCTAATAATGTAATAACGTCATTAATAATCCTAACGCAACTAATGATGGAACCCATTTGATGTCATATCATGTCATGCATATTGTAAATTATGCCCGGAATAAAATGATGTGTATCGTCTGTCTGATCATTGTAGATCCACCGTTGGTGACTATTCAACCACCTAGACACTTTACAAGAAACGAAAGTAAGCTGTTCAATTATACTTGTCCGATCATGAAAGGAAATCCATCTAGAACCACGGTTGTATGGATGAGATCAAGAGATAATACAGTTTGGAACTCTAGAGAACTGTTCCTATCCAATGTTTCACGCCATGATGACTCAGTATACACATGTTATGCTAGCAATGTAATGACGGATTCAAACGGAACAACACGGTATGGGAACAGTAGTGGATACATCACCTTACATGTACAATGTAAGTTAATACATAGTTTAGCATACAGTGTTGTCATTTATAACTTGTCCTCAAGTACTTATTATCATACACATGTTTTTCAAAACACAAACGATATCAAATGTAGACTAGCAAACAAATTATCGAAAACATGTGAAATTGACAAACGTTCTATCCAATTATTAATTGTTTTGCATGCATTATTATATGTTACACATTTCGCTGGACGTAGGTTCGTCGGCAGGTATTATAGGATTAAACGACCATTTGCTGGCGTTCACTGATGTGTAAACACCCGATCTGAAGCAACACATTGAGTAAAGCCCCAAAGGGGCTTTATGTTAAATGTGTGCCTTCAGATTGGGTGTTTACACATCAGTGAACTTCAACAAATGGGCGTTTAATGCTTATAATTCCAAATTGACGCTTTATCACACAAATATCAATGAAAACATTGAATTTACTCGCGCGCTTTTTAAACAAATGGCCTGATTTAATTCGTCGTAAACGTGACGTTTTTGTGAATTACGTTAGCTAAGCAAAATGTATTTATATGCTTTGTTCCATACGTAAACACAAAATCAGGGGATGAACATACATATCAAAATTAAGCTATAAGAGCTTGTACAATTGTGATGGGCCTTTGCAGTTTGACTTATTCCGCACACATTCGTCTAGATCGTTTACGTCAGTAATGTCCGAGGGTCCCGATTAGTGAAAACGGAGGTTCACTGATTTGTAAACGTCACGTCTTAGCCAATCAGAATGCAGGGATTTGCTGACTTTGGAATTATAACGGATTGTATAATTTATATCAATTAAAATTTCGTATTTCAGTTCCTACAAACGTGACAAAGTTCTTTATACACAATTATGAACAAACCACCAGTGTTGTTGTTATGGAACATACAAATCTTACATTTGAATGCCGTGTACAAAGTAAACCAACAGCTGATGTCAGGATATTGAAACAGAAAACGACAGTTTTAGAGAGTTCTAATGTGAATGTCTTGGTTTACAGCACGCTAGCATCTTGTTCTGGGGAACAGGTTTCGTACAGCTGTAAAGGAAACAATTTGTTAAGTACCAAATCGTCTATCCGTGATGTTCAGCTAGCCGTAAAATGTAAGTTAACGATACATTGTTTCTTTATAATAGAATGTATTATAAAATGTATGATGCATTAAGCACTATTAAAATGAAGGTCAACACCTTATTCAAACTCACATGTGTATATCCTATACCGGTTACTGTATACAATTTATCAGAGAAAGTGTAATGTTTATGTAAACAATGTTATGTTCTTGGGTGTTCTTGGGTAATTAACCTAAATATGAAAGTTATTACCCTGCACATCGTGTCAAAACTGTTATGAAAGACACAAAATAGGCAATCAAATATGTGTATTTGTACCTCGTAATTGTATACACGTGACACAATTTTCATACAGGCAAACCGAGAGCCGATACGAATGGTGCGGTACAGTTTATTGTAGCAAGTCCAATAAACCAAACGGTAACAATGAGCTACACAACTGTAGCATATCCGCCTCCATCGTTTGTATGGTATAGAAACGGTTCAACTCTTGACACCAGTGAATCTATGACCAGTGTAGCGTCATCCATCCTACAGACTAACCTCACAATCCAACATGTAGATGAAAGTGATTTTGGAGAGTATTATCTCAACATAACAAACGACGTTGGGTCCATCAATGAATTATTCCACTTAAAACCTGAAGGTAGTGACTTGCATGTAGCCAATACAATTGTGTTTACATGTTTATGCTTTGATATATCGCCGGCTTAGAATTAGAAGGTCGTAAGTACAAAATCAATATTTTTAGAAATCAAGAAAACACCGTCTGAAAACTACTTTTTACTTATGGAAAATACAAGCTTTTTAAACGTCAGTTTGGTCAACATGAAAATAGGCTCATAAGAGGCGCCTTGAGCTGTAGATTCCAAATATGCATGAGTCTTATAAGGTCGTTAGTACTTACGACCTTCTAATTCTAAGCCAGCGATATATAGATTCTGTTAATATGATTGCGCATATTCTGTACAACTAAATTGAAGGTGACATCATATTGAAATATGAAATACAGTGTAATACGATGTCCGTGCAGCACAATTTGTTCCGTCAACGCATGGTTTTGATCCATTGTCATTTTAATTAAATGAGTTTATACAATTATTACAGTAATCACAATATTATCTTTACTTTTATTTGAAGAACCTGTGGTGAAGGCAACTATCAATACTTCCCAGAACGTGTCGGCAATTGTCGGTGGCACTTTGGTTGGAATGTTTGTTTTGTTTGCCATTGTCGTCCTTACATTAATCTTCCGAAGAAGGTATGACGCTATAAAAACCTTTCAAATAGAATATATATGCATAAAATAACAGAAACACTTTCTTTCGTTTTAAAAGTGATAACTATCAGTTGATTCTTATTTGAAAAAACTGTTTATTACTTCTAAAAACCGAGGCTCAAATACATGTTCACTGTGTGAAAAAACTACATGTATCATAATTCAGCTAAGTCCTGTTTTTTTATTAAACCTATCAGTAATACAAAAAAGTCATGTTATATATTACAATACGTTTCCACTGTTTGTTGAAATGCTCATATCTCGTCCAGGTCTATGAAAGTTAAACGACAAGAAAAAACAAAGGATGAACATGTCACTTACGAAAACTTGAAAATTGAACAAATTCCCAATATACAACTTGATTATCAAAGTGAAACGTCTATTCATGGAACACCCGGGACTAACGTTGGTATGTATATAGCCTGCGATATTTGTATTTTTGTTAAATGTGTGTTTATGCACATGTATATGGGGTAAAACGTGTTATACATTTATATTTATACTTTGATGTGAGTGTAGCCTATTTGTTAACAATATATTTTAATCATCGAATTTTTTTTGTCATTTCAGATACATGTAACACATATGAAGGACTTTCCCGACAAAACAATGGTATGCATAAGTAGTAAATATCTACTTCAAGTCTCACTCTTGAATGCCCAACCTTGCATGATCCAATAGTAATGTTTATAATTCCCTCTTAATACGTGTACAGCTGTATTTGTTAAATCCAGAAAACGACACTAGCGTACTTTAATGAACTAATGTTGCAAACGTAATTGGAAAACTACTTAAATATAAATATATTACATTAAGTCAGACAGGGAAGGCAGCACTCAACTCAACCAGCCGAGCACAGAAAACATTAAAAACACACAAAACACAGTACCCAACTGAACCAACCGAGCACAGGAAACATGAAGCACATAAAGACACAATGCCCAACTAAACAAGCGCAGATCCGCCCAAGTCCAAGCTGTTGTAAAGTAAAATAAATTATAACTAGCTGAATGACCCAGTTTCCACAGCAAAAGGACTATAATGCCTAGTTTTAGCTGTCAGAAAACTTAAAACGAAGAAGTGCCCAACACATTACCGACCAAGAAAAAGTATATATAAAGTTACGCATTTCAAATCTAACCTAGGTATTTTCATGCAATACATATGGTCTACATAAGCTATTAGATATAGTAGATAATGGCTATTTGATAACTACAATATATCCGTACAATGGATGTTAACACGATTAAGACTTCTGTGTGCAAAGAAAGCTTTTATTTGGCTATGTACACAAACATTAAGAAATATTGTGTCTAACGTAGACTATACTATCTAACAGTGCTACATTTGTACTCAATGGAGGTGTAAAGGTAGCATTTGTATAGATGTAAATTTAATATATGTTTCAGAGGAGGAGAGCGAGTATACACAACTCGGCAACACCAGCAATGACGGTAAGGCTAAAACAAATCAATTAATGTGGTTCTAGTAACCCGACCGACCCAATTTTTTGGCCCGACCCTGAATATTTTATTGCAAACAATATATATATATTTTGCAGAATCGGCGATTTTCCGGACCAGTGCGAAGACTACACCATTTAGAGCTTCCAATATCGATTTTTACGAATGTATCATTCTCACGAACAGCCATTGATGATTATTCCACTATATTCGCGCAATCGTGAAAGCTCGGCCATTTCGTTTGTCTCCGGTTAATATAACTCGTATCTAGATGTAGTTATACACCAAAGTGGTTAGTCTGAGTTATCAGCCCAGCTACGTTCGCGTAAAAGTAACAAATTATGTATCCGTCAAGAATATGGTTATTCTATCATTCCCTATCAGATTTCTTGTTTTAACGACCATAAGAAGTCATATCATGACTGAAAACCAAATATCTTTAAATATTATTCATAATTTATATTACCCATGCACGTGTTGAAAAAATAAACAAATATGACCCATATTTAATTTTCGGGAAAGCGGATTTGTTTACAAAATAATCCGCTTAACTTTCAGTGTATATAAAGTTAAAATATCGCCTTCACACATTTGATTAATCGTTGCGTGGAATTTTAAAGTGGGTATTTACTGGTATAATATATCTATATTGATCTATATATTTGTGTGAACATGTATTGACATAATGTGTACTGATGACAGGGGGTTGTCATTATCTTATCATGTGACTGAAAATAGTTAAATATGGCGCCTTGTTATGTCAGAGGTCTATTGCAATGCATAAAAGCCGAGGTAGGGTAAGAAAAATAAAATAGTTTTAAAAAATAAAATGTTTTTCCTACCGACCGATCCTAATTGTTTTTCACCATGTTACTAAAACCACATAATTAATTTGTTTTGGCCTATTGCAACTATCAATATTTTGACCATGGGATAGCGTTGGGCAGATAATTAGACAATTTGTCTTTTTCGGGGCTAATTTCCCACCCTAGAGCCATCCGTTTTTTTTCTAAATCCCCACAGTAGGGAAATGCTTGGTGCATCAAATGGCCCGCTACTGCAAATGGTTATTTGCCTGTTTACTTAAATGGAATTAATTGATTTCGTAAACGATTTGGATATTTTTATAACACTTTAGGAAAAATAACATGAAACAAGCCCTATGTGTTCGTACTTATCTTGTTCGTTGTCTATATTGCCAAAATTGTAACGTTAAGTATATGTATATAAATACAATTCAAACTATTTACGTAAATAAAAAAGTGCAAACAATTGTTAACATTATAACAAGATGTTTCTTTCATTTCAGACACTAAGCAAACTTACGAAAATTTAAAGATACACTTGCCATCGTGTCAACCAAGTTCAGAAATGGCCAGCGCCATGTAGATCAGACATTGGCGTCGATCAAAACATTTGTAGTGATTTCGGGTTATTATGAAGATACAATTACCGAGCAATATGCATCTAATTGTACATCGCCATCATTAAAAATAAACATAAATGTTTCAAATTATTTACTTATGCGTATTGCTTTTACACATTTTCAAAGCTTCTACATGTATAATACTTTTGTATATATATCATTTCTTCATTTATATTTAAAGGCGGATGTGTCCAGTCATGTGTAATGGCTTCATGTTTACATACATTGTACGCTACTTATATATGTTATATAAATCGATGTAACTATTAGATATGGGATATAAAACTATGCTGAAATGTATTTGTATTCATGTTAATCTACATGTAGCAGTATATCAATTTATGTATTTCTTAATTTGTTTATAATTTAAGAAACCTAGCTGTTTGTGTACATACATTTGTATTTTAATTCTTAACATTAAATTGTGTGTATGTTTGGATGTTCATCGCATAAACAAAACATATTGGTTACACATATTTACTACATTTACAGTCCGATAAAGCTACATTTAAACGAGACAATAATAATATGAACACATGCACTGCATCCAGCTGAGATTTTCCGTCAGGTTTTGGGGAAAACGTGACTAAGAAATTTGTTTGCTCCACTCAGACTACAGATCTAGCCTCTGACAGCCAGGCTGCACCACAAAACACGTATGACTTAGTAAAATAGTGTTTCTCCATCTAGGAGACGGGTTGCACAGATATGCCCTATAAATAGTTATTATAGTTTTACACTCGTCTTATATTTGCTATTTATATTTCAATTCAACATATTCACAGGTTGGCGCGCTATGCCGTGCGACGACGTTGCGTTAACATTCGATGACGTCGCGTTAAATGATATGAAATCATTTCCTACGTCGCCATATTTTTTTACGTTGAATTAAATAAGATATGTAATTAGAGTGGAACTGTATTCATATTTCATATTGGAAAAACATAAATCAAACAAGATTGGTTCTCAAATCTTGAGCAACAACATGCCTCTACCGGAAGTGTGACGTGAAATTCAGTCTACCGAATCATTATTCTGTATCCGGTCTGTCAAAATAAAATAAGCCATAGCCAATGCAAAACTACAACAACAACAATCACGTGTTTTCGCATGTAATCGTTGATGGGGATTTCTCCTATAAGACAATATATCCATGCTGTTACAGTTTGATCACAGTCGATGTAATTGTTTAATGAAATGATATAGATGATATGTGTTTGTTTTGATTGAATATGCTTTATATCTCATCGTGTAGAGATAAAATTCAATATTTTCAATCAAAACAAACACATTTTATATTTATGTAATGCTTATCTGGTGTCAAAACTGGTACTATTTATGCCAAATTACCACAGTGACTGTGGTTAGGCTGCGTATGAATATGTTATTCCATTCATATTTTTCAATTCAAAATCCGCCAACCTGGATTATGGTGAATATGTGAGAACGTATTTTTTGAGAATTTTGCATTAAATCATACACCAACTTGTAGGAAATGGTCTAACTAAGAATATGAACCCCCACATGACCTGTTATCGTTCAGTAATAACAAAGTTACGGGCAATTTAGTGTTGAGTTTAGGGTAAAATTAAAGTAGTCCCTGTGAGGTGGCGGGTCTTATATCAGTCACATTGTAGGTGATAACCAGTGGCTGATACAGGTTTTATTTCACTGATAGAACTCCATATATCATCAGTTACAAAAAATGTAGCATTAAATAAGATATTATATCACATGTCAGTTGATATAAACGTTTATTGAACGCAGTCTTGTTTACAGCTGTAACCTGGCCTATTGTGATAGCTGAAACTTAGACAGTCAGTGGTATATTAATTTTATGATGTGTGATGGGCAATGTACCGCTTGAATGTGGTCTTTGTTACTTCTGTGTTCGCCGTTTAAGTTGTGTGCTCCCTCTCCGATTTTTTGTCCTTTTTACATATTATATAACATCCTGCAAAAATAACGATAGCATACTGTCGTCTGCATGTGCAAATGTTATTGCATTTCAATCTGTGCAATTCTTACTGTACTTGTAAAGTAATACCCGGTACAACGAGGAAGATTTAAAACTCGCAAATAATTCGTTGAGTGTTTTTTTATGTTTCTTGTATGGGAAATGTGAATTAAACATTAACTTCATAAAAAGTTAAATTCCATTGTTTGATCACACAAAATATAACATGTTGCACTGTATTTACAAAAAGTTAGTCTGTGCAGACAGTAACTCTATTGCATGAACTTCGGTTAGATAAGGAAGAATTCATTGTTCCTTTGGATTGGACTATTTATCTAACAAATATAATGTGGCTTACAAAGTCGGCATATTTTATCGTCTGCCTTAACAAAATTGTATTGCAATTTAAATTATGCAATCGTGTCCCGGCTAGATTACGAACCGATACGAACAATGAAAACGGCTGTGAATATTTAAGTAACGTGAACGATTGTTAAAATACTGCAAGTGACACTTGTACATGTAAGGAAGTACAAATTTAAATCTACATATAGGCTGGAGTTATAAATATCTACAAAAAGATAATAGGAAATAAAATCGGACAGGGCAGACAGCACTCAACATAACCAGACGAGCATAGAAAATATAAAAACATCACATACCACAGTTACACGACACAAAGCCCAACACATACATGTAACTAAACGAGAAAATGAACTTAAACGCCCACCCCATGTCCAAGCTGTCCTAAATCTGCATGACCTACTTTAAGCTGTATAACATTGATTGCCCTAGTTCCAGCATTAATAAAGCTCAATGACCTAGTTTCATCTTTATGCCTTAGAACATGTGCATAGTTTTGTTCAAAGACAAAAACGTTAATAAGAAACGAAATATTATAAGAGGACACCAGTAATGCATGTCTCATATAGACTTATATTATAAAATATTTCACATACTTCAAAGTGCAATGCTATCTTATATCCTAAACAGTAGAACAACCACAGGTACATGTACATACACATGAAACCTTATATTGAGGTGTATTTGCATGTCACAAGGTGTACATTTAAAGGGAGGCGATTAGCTTTGTTTTAAAAGCAGTCCTTCAAGATTTATCTTGCACAAACTTCTGCAAACAGATGTTTATTTCGTGGCTTCATATTTGTGTTCAACGGTTTACGTATCTTTAGTTCAGTAAAAGCCTTCTTCCTCGCTGATACAGTTGCAGACTGGTCACCAACTATCGATTCGTGTTATTACATTTACTTTTTCTATTTTTTCTACCAGATGGGATAAAGGAAAATACATTTAAAGGCCCTTTTGAAATCTGGCTCCTGGAGTCTTATAATGTCACTGCTTGCTCGACGTTATGGTTTGACATTCAAGAAATAATGTATTCTGGCAAGAATCTTGATTTCCAAGTTACATTGATAGTTACATGATCATGTTACATTGTGAATACAAGTTAGCTTTTTATTGGTTTATGAAACAGTCATATGAGTATTTTCTGGTGGCTTTCGGTTGTAATGGTAACCCATATCATGTGACACACATGCTTTGTGCAAATACAAAAATAAACACCTACGATACTTATGTATTTAAATACACACATTAAGTAAACGTATAGTCCGTGTATTCAGACCTTTCACCTGAATGTATACGAATAGCATGTTTATTGTCTAAATCTTTAAACGAATAAAACAGCGGTGAAAATCAACATCCGAAGCACCAAATCATAAACTCATATGACATATTATATAACATATGTTAAATACATGTACATGTATATAAATTGATTAGATAAATATCAATGTTTATATACACAATATTATGTACACAGGTAACTAATCGGATTAAATGGGTTATATAATGCATAGCTACGCATCCCATATCGAATATTTATATCAAGATAAACATGTAATCAATGCCTCTAACATGACAATAACTGACAGAAGAAATACTGTTTATAATTATCACAACTTTATTCAAAAGGTTATAGATGTTACAGATATGTTTGTTGACGTGTTGTGTTACACGTTAAACTATAGATATGTGAAAAACAATAAGTAGATACTTGAGCAGAATGTGTATATAAGTAAGTAAGTAAAGTAAATATATGTGCATAATTTGTTGATAATCAAAAAGGGTTAAGTTACCAATTTTCGAGGGCTGCTTGCAGCCGTTCAGCCACCTTTTGACATTTTAACCCTTATCGTGCTAGATTCCAAGTGGGATTATCAGATGACCAGTGCTGAATTATATTTAGTAGTCTACTTGAGATAAAAATTTCATCTGATAGTGACTCTGTTTAGTACCTTATTAATGGTATTAATTATCAAAATACTGATAAAAACCCTATACTTTATACAAATAAGACAAAATAAGCTACACATTGATAGAATTGTGATAATTATTGGTAGTTTTCAGCAGTATGTCAATGCAATGTGAAATATTTCCATGCACTTTATACATAACGCTATGCTAAATGTTATGATGTAGACCTAATAATAAATACCCATCGCAGAATTGAATATTCCGACGAAAACTGTCAAAATATAATGATGCATTTTTTTCAATTATTAATGTTTCAAATTTCATTGTAAAAAATACTGTCTATGTTAATTATCCTCTGGGAAGAATAAATACAGAGGGAACGGAATCTCGGGTTTTTACCGTGACTAACCTGTCGTCCAATCACCGCGCTCCTATAAAATTGCTCGATATCTTGAAAAATCCCGCGAAAATGCATAAATCTGTCGTTAATTAACGGTATCAAACATTGTTATTGCACTGAAATGAAAGTTTAAACTTATAAATTGAATTTTTATTCAATGAAAAGACGAAATTAGCATATTTAAATCATATACCATTCATTGAAATAGGTGTGATCAACACGCTAATCGCTCTTTTGTCTCATTGTCCACAATACTAGCCATTTTGCAAGTTAGGGATCCCACAATGTATTGTAGTGAATTATCTTAAACGTGTGTTTACCATTGAACAATACATCCCTGCTCGTGATAGGCTTAGTTTTATGCACAATTATCAACTCATTTTTTGAATTATTTGAATTCAAAATACGCCGATTCGCTATGTTTTCAGCTACCAGTTTATTATTTCTCAACAATTTTAGTACTTTTAAAACTGAAGGATCTCGAAATGTATGAAGGTAGATTATCTAAAACTTATTTTTGCCATTAAATAATACATCCCTGCTCGTGATAGGGTTAGTTTTATGCACACTTATCAACGCATTCTTGAATTATTTGAATTCAAAATACGCCGATTCGCCATGTTTTCAGCAACCAGTTTATTATTTCTCAACAATTATAGTACTTTTAAAACTTAAGGATCTCGAAATGTATGACGGTAGATTATCTAAAACTTAGTTTTGCCATTACATGATACATCCCTGCTCGTGATAGGCTTAGTTTTATGCACAATTATCACCACATTCTTGAACTATTTGAATTCAAAATATGCCAATTCTCCGTGTTTAAAGTACACTTTTTAAGTTAACGTTTAGCAAATTTGGTTGCTCTATTTCCGCCATAAATTATTATAGATAAACATGTATGATAAACAATACTTTTGAAATTTATAAAGCAGGGTTAAATATACAGTTTCTGTCTATGTTTTACGTAATTACAGTATACAACCGGAAACTCCCCGCTGAGACTTCTGAGACAATATGAGATTACTGTCTAGATAATGTACCTATCACAAGTTCAATACAATTATACCACCCTCCCGTTGTGTAATCTACATAATTTTGTCTGTGACAGTAATTAAATCATTGTATTTGTTACACCACAGGAACTTGCATTCAAATAAATAAAAACATTACAACACAGTCTACTCTATTAAATTATAATTAAATACCATTCATTGAAATAGGTGTGATCAACACGCTAATCGCTATCGCTGTCCACGATACTGGCCATTTTGCAAGTTAATAATCTCAAAATGTATAGTAGCAAATTATCTAAAACTTGTTTTTACCATTACATAATAATTCCTAATCGCGATAGGCATAATTTTATGTACAAATTTTTAAATAATTTTGGAACTATTTGTATTCAGAATACGCCTATTCGTCATGTTTTCAGTAACCGCTTTATTATTTATATAGTTATTTTGAAGCTTAAGGATCTCGAAATGTATAAAGATAGATTATCTAAAACTTATTTTTGCCATTACATAATACATCCCTGCTCAAGATAGTCATAATTTGATGCCCCATTTTTTACATTTGAATTATTTCACTTCAAAATATGCCAACTCTGTGTGCTTTCAGAACACTTTTTCATTCCTTCACGTTAGTTATAGCAAATTTCCAGCTCCATGATGTCCAAAATGATTGAAAGCAAATTATGTCTTATTTATAATATCACATAATAAATCCCTACTTGGAATAGGCATACTTTTATGCACATTTATTTATACAATTTTGAAATATTTCAATTAAAAATACGCCAATTCTCCGTGTTTATGGTACATATGTTTATCCTATAATGTTTAGCAAGTGTGGTTGCTTTTATACTCTTATAGAACCGTGTATGATAAACACTATTTATGAAAATTATAAAGCAGTGTTAATTCATCTACAGTGGCTGTCTATGTTTTACTAATTAACAGTATTACCGGAAACTCCCGCTGAGACTGAGACATTATGAGATTACTGTCTAGATAATGCACCAATCACAAGTTCAATACCGCCCTCCCGTAGTGTAATCTACATTTGTGACAGTAATTAAACCATTGCATTTGTTACACACAGATTAAGGGAATTTATCAGACCTAGGACCTAGAATATTTAATTGAATGGAATATGTTAAGTATATATTATATATATCGTAACTTTGTTTCATTATACCGATTCCCGACAATCACGGATAAAATTAATGTTGGAATGTACAACCATAAAGCACAAATGTAGACTATAATATTATATATATTTAATTAAAGCGTTTTATTCTAGGACGAAATATAGATCATATAGATCGCTGTAAATTTGAAACCCGTTTCTTGAATTTAAACCAGGGCTGGTATTCGCAAAGCATCTAAAGTGAAAACTTAGAAATTTATTAAAATCTTAAATTTTTTTAAGCGTATCAGCTAAGCAAGAAAATCAAGACAACCAATATTTTACATAGTTTCGAAGCATTATGTAAACAGCTACTATGAGAACTTGAAGAAAAATGGATTATTCTTTAAATCGCGGGACATATGAGCTGTACAATTTTTTAACTTAAGTCAAATTTTTAAGATTTATTTGAGTGACAGAACCCTTTATTGGAATAAAATTATATGACAGACAGGATATACAGACTGTAATATTATTAATTTTTAAATCGGACCGTATAATACCACGCACGTTAATTAAACTTCGTGATAATACCCACCGCAATCGTCAATCCCGGATTTATTTTGGACCGTACAGAAAGAAAATACTACCGTACCGTATGAGCGGCCGTTATACACTCCGCTTATCGGCCGACATGTTAGATATAGATAACGCTATATAAGGTCATCGAGTCACTCGTCCATCTCTATTATACTGTCCCTGTTATCCTCAAATATTCGCTCTAAAACATCGTGCATATTCCTAGCCGATCGTCAGCCATTTTAGTTCCGGAATTCCCAACAAATATTAGACGAGGATTTTAACGTACTTGGTCGTTGATTGGCTGATATTACTTTTAGAAATAGCTCCGCAATTTACTACTAAATAAATTGTACACATAGTTAAATTTCATGCATGAATACTACGAGCAAGGTGAAACGGGACTTAAACGCCAAACCCACTAGCGCAAATGTAAAGCGCGACTTACAAATTGTACAGTCGCGCTCAGCTGTGGTGGAAGTGTAGTGTAGCGCGACTCTGAGTCGCGATAAGCATGATAAGGGTTAAGTTGCCCTGGTAATTGGGCTACCGAAGAAAGCCTAAGCTCGAGTCTCCCTGAGGAAAATATTTCTCTCCTGGTGGGTCTGCAGCCAACAACAAGGTACGACGCCCAGGAATATCGAACATGTACAAACATCGCCCTCTCATGTACCAATTCACAACTTTGTCGAGATGAGCATTGTGGGTTATTTTCAGGTTCAGGTGGGCATTGTGCCTTGTTTGCTTTGTATGTTTTCTGTGCTCGACTGGTTAGACTGAGTGCTGCCTTCCCTTTCTGACTTAATATCATCTGTGTTATTATTATTCAGAGAAATAAGGCATTCTCGCAGACGGGGATCGAACCCGGGACCTCACGATCCCAAAGCGCTCGCCCTACATATAGGCCACAACTCCACACATTAATCATTACTGACGGTGGTACGCAACTAGATGTAAACTTCTAAATTCAGCTACATAACCTCCCAGAATAACATACATATTTACACACCATTGTTAGATTTGTATGGCCTGGCCATAGTTGGTGTCACTTGTATCGTTAAATTTTCGTAGGTCTGTTAAAAATCTGAAATCAAAACGTACATTTATAATGTTAGCGCCAACATTTACATTTACATGCAAATACATTTTTTGTTAAAATGAAAGCTTACCAACACCGATTTTGCAACGAAACAAGTAAAGTACTGGAGTGCGAGTACGCATGCGCATACATGGCTTGTTTTAAGCGTTGTATGAATATCCAAATCAATTACACAATAAATTAATTTCATTTCACATTTACCGTCATTCTTGGTGTTTCCCAGCTGTGTATAATCGCAGACCTTATCTGAAAAATAAATTTCATACATAATTTAATTGAGTAATTTTAGAAGAGAAAGTTTACTTTATATATTACACTGAGCTGTTTTACATCAGGAAAAGCGCAAGTTACATTTCTCCATAGGGTTACATGTTAAACAGACCATTTTGGTAAGTCAGCCATTTTCTTCCCGTACTACGTATATCAGTCTGTTATGTGTCTACCTGTTCCCATGTATCTTTGTTTGAGTTCTTAATCTATATTCACACGAGAATTTGATTTGGAAGCATTTTAATGCAAGTTGTTAAAAGAGCATTTTCCGAAAATAAACGCTTTCAACAATTTCTTCCTATAATACTTGGGTGAAAAGGTAAAGTTTGGAAACATAATACTGAATTTAACTTTAATGTGAACATAATAATTACAAATAATACACCAAGCGTGGCCTTCGAAGAAAGCTATAGACTAACATGGATATTAAATATGTGGATATAATGTAACGTGTGCGTTTCTTTATGTACTCACTGTATTACATACTGTAGCAAAACAATACTTTTGTTTAACTCTGCCTACTTTTACACAACGTTGTCATCATTGCGTCGATACCAGCCTAATCAAAACCAGCGGCAGCGCCTAGCCACCCACGCAAGAGTCAGACATAGAACGAATCATCCATATCCCCAAAAGAGGATATCTCATGCAAGCCTATATACTCACTCCACAATGAAAGGCATACTTTTTGCCTATATGGACCATATTGTTTTATCGTTAAAAACAAAGTACATGCTGAATAACTCTGAATAACTCTCTTAAGTTAATTTTAAGTAGTTAGAGGTACATCAATCCAAAATATAACAGAACATCGGACAGTCGAGCACAGAAAACATATAAAAACGTCACATACATGTACCACGATTACATGAAAACAAAGAGGCACACAAATGCCCAACGTAAGAAACTAGCAACTACAATGTACAAAAACATGACATCCCACACAGAAAGTCTGCCGCTTCAGTCAGTCAAACTAAGCCGGAGTAAGAGCCAGATATTCAACTCAATGAATTAGCGAAAACATTGCGCGTTGATTTAGTAATGATGCTGTGTATCGATATTAAATTATGGAAGGATCAATTTGGAATTAGAAATTGTATACTACTGCAAACCATTGTTTTGTTGAAGCTGGGAAAGTTCTTCATATGTGTTGCATTTATCTGAAATGTCAAAGCACACCTATTGTTATTATTATTGACTCTATGGGTCATTCTGTTATTTTTTCTTCTGCTAAGAATTACCATGTATTTCTGTAAAATATTTTATATATCCTATGCGGATGTGGTCTATATTGAAAATTGGTTTAAAAGCAAAGTTAACATGGAATCCAAAATAAATAAAGTCGTTATAATTATATGTTAGTGTTGTAGTTAAATATACTACGCTAACATAAGACATATACTGGTATAATTCGTTTAATCAGGTCAGTCGCCTGTTTACATAACATTGCAAATTATCTTCTTACTCTCTTTTGTATACAGACATTATGTGTATTAGTATATGGCTTTGTGATTAAGGTATTAGTTGTCACTGACTTTTTATCAAATTAAAATATTTAAAACAATAAAAATGCAATGTTTGTGTATGTAAGTGACATACCTAAAAACATACTATAAATGCACAACAATTCATACCATATACGTATATCATAAATGTAGTACGTAATAAGTTCTTACTATTACATAAGAAATATACAGATACATGTACAACTATGTATACCATGTATAATTTGTCGTATACTATATCATAATATATAACATAAATATAACCCTAATAAGTTTTATACATACTAATGTTCGCCTGGGGTGTTTCATTGTTAGACGTTTCTATTTGATGATCAAGTGGCGCATGAGGTATTTGTTCAATTTTCAAGTTTTCGTAAGTGACAGATTGACCCCTTGGATCTTCTGGTCGTTTATCCTTCACAGATCTAGATGAAGATATATGGATTACAATAAACAGTGTATGTATACAAAGTAATACATATAGTCCAGTCAGGAAAAAAATCCAGTGACGCAGCGGTCGAGTCCATTATAACGGTGTAAAAACCAATTATAAAGGCTTATACTGTACAAACAACTATACTTTCAATGCTTAGCTAACATACTCAACTCATACAAAACTCTACCTGTTTAGACAGTGGTTGCGATTGTTTGCGTACACATAAACTGCATCGTCACTGTCACAATATCCTAACTGGACTATACTTGTGCAAACGATAGCTCGAATTACCGATTATAACAGGCATTGTAAACATTTATACATAAGCAGATTAAGCGACTAACAGGTTTATCAAATTCCGCTTTGCCAGATAAACTCACTAATCCAGGTAAAAACCTATTATTCTCTGTGTATATCACTTTTAAAATTATGCAATATTATGGATTTAGTCTTATGTCCCTCTTCATGTATTCGAAATGGTATATGTACAACGTTATACCTTCTTCGGTAGATGACTATAACTACGGCAATGCCACACAGAATAATCAATCCAGCCAGCGATCCACCAATAACTGCCGAAATGTTTTTGGAGGTATTTGGAAATTCCTTGAGGACAGGCTCTTTAAAACGAAGACAAAATATATATTAATAACACTAACTATGTTGATATTGATAACTGAATATTGTTAAGAATTCCTGATAGTATATGTCATATGATTAAGATACATGTAACAACAATATTATATTAGGTCAGACAGGGAAGGCAGCACTCAACTTAACCAGCCGAGCACAGATAACATTAAAAACACACAATGCCCAACTGAACCAACCGAGCACAGGAAACATAAAACACATTAAGACACAATGCCCAACTAAACAAGCGCAGATCCGCCAAAGTACAAGCTGTCGAAAAGTATAATAAATTATAACTAGCTGAATGACCCATTTTCCACAGCAAAAGGACTATAATGCCTAGTTTTAGCTGTCTGAAAGCTGTTTAAAAGCTGAATAGAAAAGATTCAGCAAACAAAAGGCGGAATGCCTTCGCTGAATTGGCAGAGTGTCAGTATAGCAGATAGAGGAAATACTACACTAACAAAAACAAACGCTACGAGATATTAAAGGAATGTGTCAAATACATTGACACAACAAAGGGCAGTCATTGTTATTGTCTTACAAATAGTTTGAACCCAACTAACAAACTTTGACTTTAATCGTTTTATAACTTCCTTTATTTGTAGTTGCAAACTTTAATGTTAGGGTTTTGGTTACAAATAAATATGCATGGCATATTTCGTAATGGAACTGTGTATTCAATAGAAATACAACATGTACCGTACTTGTTCTAAAAATCAGTGTAGAATTTGTCCTTGACCGACCAATGGCATTTGCAACGAATAAAACAATGGTGTAACTTATTTTTGGTGACAATCCCTCAATAGTGTAGCGTGTTAGTGTAGTATTTCCTCTTTCTGCTATACTGACACTTTGCCAATTGCCCCCTGATTGCTTTCTGTACATGATGGTAAATGTTTGTTCTAGTCCATTGGTGAAACCTGATTTCCAATACAGAGCTATAGTGGAATCTGATGTACTAGTATTGTCTTGTGAAAAGTTTGTGACTTATGAGACATCTCCATTTAATATAATGTCGTATTATAAGGTAAGTGTGGTGCACATTTACAATGCAACACAGTTTCGACTTGGGTGAATGTCCAAAGCTTGCCTTTGCCATTTTGAAACGTACAATTTTCGGCGTCAACTATTTAAAATGCTTCTAAAACAAAACAAATAGTTATGTCGGAATCCACGATAATCAAGTATCAAATTAGATCGCACATGTTGAATAAAACGTCGCTTCAATTAGAACATTACACAAAAATCACCGCTATGTACTACACTTAACCGTTTTAAAAACGCAACAGTGGGTTTTTGATACATTTAAGTCAGTTAAGGTGCTTCAATTCTCTTGAAATTTTACATGTAATGAAATCAATACATGAAGTCATAGATGTGGTGCAAATTTCATTGTAATCAAGGTTTAGATGGTTACAACACCATACCACGAAATGTATTGATCGACAATGTCAAGTTCGCAAAATTAATAATGTATTTATAAGCTGCAACCTGATATTAACATCAGGCGTCTTTGCCTCATTGGCGGGAAAAAAAGTGTTGTAGGATAGTGATCCACACATCTATGAGGAAAACACGTACCAATCCAAACGTTCAGAAGTTTCTGCTTGATGATACACTTCTTGACGGCCATTTGTGAATGCCTTCAAATTTCGTTTCACGAGTAAAAATGCAATGACCTCCACACCCTCAACATGAGCTGTCTGGAAGTTTTTAGTTTTTGCCCATCTAGCATAGGCTGCATTGTGTCCAATGGTTAAGAATGTACATTTCTTATGTCTATGGCTCTCATACCCGTAACCGAAGGTGGATAATGGAATATGTCAAGATTAATAAGAGGACAGACAAAATGAAGCGATTTTCAACATGGGTCATAATAAACATTAATCAAAATGTTACGGAATGTTTATTTTAGCAAAATTACTTAATCGTACGCATCATTGCCTTCAAATTTTAGGTATAACAGAAAATATGTTTGACCGGAAGTGGCCTCTTTAAAAAAACATTCGTTTGGTGCCATCATGTTTACGCGCTTGTATCGTCGGCATACCTGACGCAGACAACCGTAGGTGTAAACTTTTTGCCTCTTGAAAACACTATGCAGGTCTAAATATCGTCGACAGACGACAGTAAATCTTCTTTGTCATGATAAAACGTCACATAACTGCTTAAAGCAAGTCGATGGCGCCAGGATAGTATGTATTCTAAAAGCGTGACACCGTACACAACGCACTTTAAAATTTAATTTTATGTTTTTTTGTTGGGGTATCTTTTTTCTATAAATTGTCGGTCAAATCGTCACGCCCAGTCGTTTTGCTCACGCGTCACGTGTAAATAATGAAAATGACGCCACTATGACGTAATGAGCTAAATTGAAATATTTTTTCGTATAAAAACGTACCAGGCATAAGACTAGCGTCCCATTCATTGGTTTATACTCCAATAAAATTGAAATAATAATTAATACAAAAAATACCGACCCCCAAAATAGTTGCGTTTCTAAATCGGTGAAGTGTACATATAAGATTCAGATTCCCTGTGTGATTGAAAAAGAATAATAGAAAATCGAACATGGAAAGGAGCACTCAACCAAAATAGACGAACACAGAAAACATAAAAAACACATGCACCAATTAAATGTATACGGCAATGCAATGCCTAACACACAACTAAAAGCGAAAATGAACTTAACCAATGAAAGTCAAAGTCCCAGCTGTAAAAGGATTTCGTGATTAATTTCTACACTTATAAATCGGTATACCGCACAAAAATGAAATAGTTTTCCTAAATATAAAGTCACTACCTTCTCGTATTAACTGAAACGATTCAATGATCGAACCAACGTCGTTCGCTATATTTAGCATATACTCTCCGATATCGCTGTATTGTACCTTTGTGACAGTGATGTTAGTCTGTACGATGGATGACGATACACTGGTCCTAGTATCACTAGTACCTATTGATGAACCGTTTCTGTACCATAGCTACGCAGATGATATGAGAATTGACCCAAATGTGCACTGTTTTTGGAGGAAAAAAACGCTCAAAATATAGCATAGACCACATTTGTCTTTGGATATGGAACTGCCATAGCATTAAGTACTTTATATGTTTTCAAGTAACATTTTGATAATCAATGTTGATTTGCAAGGCCACAGTCCCATGGTATATGAACCAGACTTCAGAAAGGAGCCCGTTTCCTAACCAAACGCTGAAATGGCTACCGAGCGCTCTCTCGCTTGCTGCAAAAGAATTAAGCGCTATCAAGGGGACAAAGCGAAAAAATTGTATGCTATCAGTGAGCGGTCGTGGATAGCAGACGGTTGAACAGCAAAGCGCTACCAAAGCGGTCTGTTCGCAAGAATGTGCTCGGTAGCACTAGTGTGGCGGCCAAATGACCACGGGTGTGATGATGATCGGTGTGTGAGTTTTGACGCTCAAAAATAGCGAGGGCACCAACGCTCCTGGTGCCAGTGCATTTGTTATACTTTAAACATGAAAAAAGTGTAAACGTTATAAAGCCTATTATAATTTATAGCATCTGATTATCATTTTATGCATTTGTATTTCAAAATAATGGCTGGAGACTTTGTGGCGAAGTCGCGTAAACAAACCTACTTCACACCAGTTTAATATATGAGTCTCGGCTTCCAAGAAAATACCAAGAAACATTGATAAAATAATAATATAACTTTGTTTAATTACACCAATACACGCACACCACCTCTGGATATGGTTAACCAAACTTGGCATTCGTGACAAACATGATTTTTTAAACATACCGTTCAACGAATAACAAGCGCGTACCAGGTGTCAAACGTACGTCACATGATGTTTCCTTGAACACAAGGCTGGTGTTTGGTCAGGGAAATATCAGGAAATTTTGTGTCAAAATATTTGTGCGAACCCGGAAATAATGCTTTAAGGATGAATACCACAGTTGTTTGTGAGCATATTTCTGTGCATATTCTGAAAACATTGTTAAAAGTCTGTTTGTTGTTGTCATCAGTCAACTCTAGTTATCTCGAATTTTTCAGGACCAGGAAAATCATTTTGACATAACGAAAATTCGAGATATTCGATAAGTTTGAAAGCCATTTTGTTCCGTTCCAAGTCACGGTACGGTATTACACGGGTTTTATCGTGTCCGGGATTTCCTC
The DNA here is from genome assembly GCA_947247005.1 of Spisula solida. NCBI lineage: Eukaryota > Metazoa > Mollusca > Bivalvia > Venerida > Mactridae > Spisula > Spisula solida. Next base: position 36,864,004 of record OX365952.1, on the reverse strand, counting down.
GTATTTTTAAGCAAATTCCGCGAACATAAGTTTGAATGTTTGGCTTTCTGACGTGACTTCAGTAACTAGCTTTAATGTTTGTTTCAGGCAACATACAGATTAAAATATTTGAAATTCAAAATAAGTTAGAGAACCACTTTTGCTGTCGAAGTCACAGTACTGTTTAAAAGGGGGTTTATCGTGTCCAGGATTGCCCCGTATTTTCAATTGTTTTTATTTCTAATGTTTGGTCGCATCTCGATGCTGCATGAGATATGTTTGAGCAAATTGATGCAAACACTTAATTGATTATAACAATGGAAGTTGTAAAAAAAAGGTAAATCGAAGAATGCATACAGGTGAGGCGTGAAAAGATTTGGCGCCAAAGTTTGAACTGAACAATAGATTTTAAATGCCAGTTAGATTATCGGGATCAAAAACAAAATTCGACATAACGAAAAACTTCTATACAAACTTATAGATAGGTGGCCAGATGTCATATATTAGCAAAGAAAGGAAACAGTGGGGACTTTAAAGAAACTTCGACGTAACGGAAAATTCGATATAAGCCAGTTGGAGATGACGAGAGTTGACTGTATGAATATAACTTAAATAAAAAACATAGCGTGACATTTAAACTTTTGCTCAGTATAACAAAATATAAAAAACAGACCAACACTTAAATGTTGTTTGTTTTAGATCACAACGTAAAAAATGACGTAACGTCTTATTCATGACATTATAAATGACGTTACACACATAACTATTAATACTAAATAAATGTGTATCAGAATTAGGACCGGGTGATTTTAATATTTTGAACTCGGTTAATCTATGGTATGAAATCGAACCGAACCGGTTAATTGGCCGCTTCTAAACATTGAAAATAACAAAGTGGTAATTTCACTGTTATTTTCACTGAAAAATCTCCATAATCCATTGGAAGCAAATAATAATGTGTGTTTATTTTATCATTCGAGGTATTCAATACCAAAATAAGATTTAATGGCATTGTAGGGTGTGTATTATTTAAGAACGATTAGCGGTTTTGCAAAATTGAAACCCGTGGTTTCACCTTGCAATCGAATCGTATCAGATTAACCGAGTAATCCTCCCAGAATAATCAGAATAAACAAAAACTATTTTAACTTTTGTAGTTTTTTTCTGGTTATTTTTTTATGAGTTTGAGTCTGATTTCAGTATTTTTTAACATAGTTGTCCCCTTGCTTAACAATAACTCAAAACTTAGCATGGGAACCTATGTTTTAATAGTTTTTTTTCTAGTTATTTTTTATGAGTTTGAGTCTGATTTCAGTATTTTTAAATCAGTTTATTATTTATTGTATATTGTTATTACTTGCATTTGAACACTTTAACGCAGGGAGGATATCTGGTATTCCATTGATGATTAACAGTTTTACTGTCTTTTTATTAACTGTTATAATCCGTGATCAGCGAGATTAACATTGCTGTGATGAAAGCGAAATTTATGAGGCCCATATAAGTCGATTTATTTAGGTATGTCGCTTGTGTGTAACATATTATGTATAAAACATGTAATATCACGGAAAAGAAGTGAAAACCAAACCATTATTTACTAAGCTACATAAGCTATGTATATACTTTATTACATGGACATACACGTATATAATAATGTTAAATTAAGAACTTAATAAAAGCATTGTAATGTTTATGTGCGCAATGGCATGTAGTCTTATGACTGAACCAGTACTAAATAATTGAGTAATATACATCTACCCAAACCTTTAGGATAAGTCTGAAATCGACATTCATGAACACGTTTGAAGAATGCCTAATATTGAGCAGTCAAAATCGTTAAAGACGCTGTTAAATCCGTGTTTTTATAGTTCGAGAAGGAGGCTGCTAGACGCAAGCCATTTTTACGTTTAGACCCGAAAACATGATGCACAGTACAGATGTACAGACGGGCCTCGTATATATGCTACATTAAATAGGTTACAATTACGTAAATCTACCGTTAGATGTGTCACGTGACCATAAAATTGGCTGTTGTGTGTATCGAGTCTTCTAACATGACGTTTCATTGTAAACTACAAATATTTTACATAGGACTTATGAACAAAACTTTTTTCACACATGACCAATGTTGCTTAGATTTAATTGTGTATTAGGTAGATACATTTCATTTACTCGTGCAAAATCTCATACGTGTAGGTGCAGTAAATACTGAGAAATCTTCATTTTAGACGATTTTTTTCGCCGCAAACGGACTATAGCAAATGAAAAGCAACTAATTTTCTCTTTTTACAATACCTACTCATTAATAACTTTATTAATTTATTATCTTTGGATGAATGAATAACCTTTTTAGGCAATGCCTTAGTTCATATTATACCTTCAAAAGTGGAAAAAACGCTTTTACTCGGGAACATGCGTTTGATGTGTATACATTGACGTCATAAACGTCGGCATATGTTCGGCATATAACGCGACGCCCATTCATTAAACGGTGTGCTTTTGTTTACGTCGTGACGTCATTGACGTTGGCATATGTTCGGTATATAACACGTCAGATATGCATGATACGGATTCGGAAATCCAGACATGTATGATACGGAAAATGCAATCTGTCGCGTTGTATTCCACTGCGCGAATTGGCTTGTATTCGTGACAATACATTGCTAGGTATATAATAAAAACTTATACCCGGTATTTATCTTGTTCGTTATTTGCGGCGACTTAGCTCGATAGCTTATACTTAACTATGTATTAATTAATTACGAGCTATGCATTGCAATATGAGTTTATATTCTACACGTATAAGTCACAGGTAAAATAGCATCGATGCAGAATATTATAACATAAAGTGATATATAGTTTAAAAGGTGCATTTCCACAAATGTTGCCACATTTTCTAAATCTCTAAACCACTCATTTGTTTAAGATATGTATTGATTCTATTTGAAAATTGTCTTGTTTTACTGGTATTGTGAAAAAACCCAATACAGTTATATTTGATATTACAGTGGGCATTGTACACTGTGTTTCCAATTTGTACGTACCCGGATACCCTGGGTGTTATGTATGCGGTCAGCCATATACATTAATATGCGACATCAATCCAGCACCAACATCAGGAATAATATGGACATACAACGGCAATGATATGTCAACATGTCACATATTCTGCTCCAACAACGCGTTTACTCCGACACACTTTGATTTTACATTTGCCGGACCTCAATTTAATTTAACGATCAATGCAGTAAAGATGTCCGATGACAGCGCAACTATAACATGTAGAGCTACAGAAACGTCTGATCCAATAGAAATTGACGTCGAAGGTAAAACTTTCAAAGCACTTTTAGAAATTTGTTGAAGTTAAATCGCGATCTTTGTTTTATAAGACAGTTGTCTTAAAGAATATTGCACTGTCCATAGCGCATTGTGTTGATTATAGATCAAACTGAATATCAACTCATTTAGTCTGGGCTAGATATGGCATTTTTTTGATGAACCTTGCTTTGAGGTATATAGTTTTTTTCTCTTCTGATTATGATTTAGCACATATTCACTGTATAAAATCAGGTGGGTACATCGGGATTACCCTTGGGCAACTTTTTTATTGACGTTTATTGATCTAATGGTCAAACGGCCTAATATACCTGCAATGTAACACCTTTCAAAGGTTAAAACTCATCAGTTAAACTCACTGTGTCATGAATTCATGTTTATTTCTTGTACAAATTGATAGGAAATGGTATAGAGTACTTGTTTGCAACAAATCAATTACTGTAACATATGTTTCTCTTACTAATCGTGGTATTTTACGTTACCAAAGTGCATATGGTTACAAGGCATATTTGTATATTTTCATTACTAATCTGTTTTACTATTAAAACGTATCTTATTATCTTTTATCTATACATGTAATCCTTTAAAACATATTGGTACATGATCACGTTTTGGACATCACTATAATAAATGAAACCTCCGTCACCACGCTAAAAGTTTCTTTGAAACAACCAAATACGAAACAACACCAATAATTGTATTGTATTCTCAAACAATAATGTAATTTCCTAAAAGTAATAGCATACAGAACTCAAGCGAATAAGAATATTCTTATACGTTAATACTGATTTGTAATGTCCGTTACTGTGATATTATTCCTATAAATATTAAGAAAAATACCCAACAAATGCCAAAACTGCCGTTCAAAATATTTATCTTCATGTTGCACTATTTCCAATTCATGGTTACACCATGAATACTGCCTTTGACTTCTCCTTATTACAATCAATACATACATAACAAGAACAGAATATTTATTACACACAGAAATGGGATATGTGTTTTATATTTAGTACCTGTTTTCAAAACATTGATCAACGTAATTTTCGTTTTTCTTACTAGTTGCGCTAATTTTCGTTACCAAAGTTCATTGGTTATGTACAACTAGATTTGAATTTTCTCGTAAATGCATGTTTGACTGATACAATTGATCTGTTTTGTATTATCCTTTGAATACATTGTACTTGTTTAAGCCTAGGCCAAACTGAGGAATTCGTCATCGTCAATGTGGGATTACACTTAGTTTCTCCCGATGGCTCCCGTTACTCCCGATGTATTTGCACAAACTTCTCTGAAGCGCCTAATTGTCATATGGAGTACATCCCTGAGACAGTGGGACCGATGTACACCATCGGAGGTTCTCCCGGTGCCTACCAGTACCAAATCTACCCCCTACATCTGAATCATCGCTGATAAATACCAGCAAATATTCGAGGAATAAATCTCGAGATCGTGAATGTGTTACCGAAATATCGCCAATTGTTCGCAAAACCTTTATATATTCCCGAAGGTTCCTGACACTTGAGCGAAGCATCTCCCGATCTTTTCCCTAGGCTCTGTGTCTTTCGGGATGCCTCCCCGAGATATTTCCGTCATGAAATTGCCAGTACATTAGGCAAAATTCAATACATGCATTGAAATATACTGATATACATGTACTCGTGATGTCACTAAATGTATCAATACTTCCCGAAGCTTCCCCGAAAAATATAAGGGAGCTTCCGTAAGACATCTGGGAACCTGTTCTTAACGACTTTAGAAGATCTGAATTACCATCAGGGGTACATCCCCGAGGCAGTGGGGCAGACGTATAATGTCGGGCACACTTCGGGAGTTCTCCCGATGCCTCCTGTTACACCCACCCGATCCCTCCCGATATAACCAATCGCCTCAGGACTTCCCGAATCTTCCCATAGACCACGAGGAATATGTTCCCGAAAATGAATATTTTTCATCGGGATTACATCACAGAGGCAACAGCAGTTATAACAAAACCTTCGTTACCATCCTTATTAAACACATTTTAATAACAAATTGCATATAACTATTTCATTTTGAAACAACAAATATGTTTCCCAAACATTGTGTTGTATGGAAATCACACATATAAAATATTCCCGTTACTGTTACATTTATTTCTCATTTTAACAGAGAACAACAGAGTATTTTGTGTAACTGCATTTAAATCCATCGTGAGTGGATCGGAGCTTGTAGACCGTTACTCTGTTGACATTAAACATCGAGTTGAAACATTCAGTGGCATAAAACTTAACTTGTTGTGAACTCGGCGCAAAGTTACAATTTTTGTATTGGTCAAGAAACATTGTAGGAAGCGGAGAAAGACATTCATGTTTTGGAGAGCCGGATACGGAAATTGAGGAAAGTATCTAATGCGTCTGGGCTGGTCATGGCCAAATTTATTGAGCTATTATCCGAATTCACACACAATGTTTTTGTTATATAGGTTTGTAAAACTAACGTATCATCTTTAAAGTTACACACCTTCCTGCCAACAATAGAGGTGTTAATTTAAATCTTAAGCATGCACGTATGCATACATCTATTTAGAAGCTCTCACTATCTCAAGACACACTGATGCCATGGAGTATTGCTGGCTGAAAATGAGGACCCACATACTTTATTATATTAAAATGCTCATAGGGCAGTTGCCTTGCTCATAATATAATGCTGTGTGTCAAATAAAGCACCACGTTTACATGTGCCTATAATTCTACAATTGTAATGACATTCAATTACCTGGTACATGTATTGCTAGAGATTATTGATACCTTTAAACTAATCTACTAGTAGTTTTTTTATTACATGACCAATAATTGCTGAAAACTAGAAGGCTAGCACAATACACATACATACAAACAATATCATAGGAACCGGTACGTCACTATGGATACATCGGCCTCATGTAGTCATTTAAGTTTAACATACCTTATCAAGAATTTTCAAATATACATAGTTGTTCACTGTTTTGATATTAGCGTTATTAAACTTCCGGTATGTGTGTATAAATACGAGGGATGATCCATATATAACGAGAAAATGCTTATAATTTTGTTATGACTCGTTCGATTTTACTCACACTTTAGCTGGTAGTAATAACATACATTGGCAATGTGTCCCTGAATATTCATGATAACAGCGACATTATGCTAAAATCTATGGTTGCTAAGGTAACCCTTAATACGCACAGGCGGGGCATTTTTCGGATTTTTTACCATTTTGACGCAAATTCAAACCCTCACAGTTTTGATGTAAGCAATAGTAGTGTGATGAAAATTGATACTTTGGGTCACCTAAGACTCGCCTTACTAATGATGATGTCATACATGGGTTGTGTTGTCATTCGTTACGTCACGCACGTGTTATCGTTCCGTGATAGCAAAAATTACAGACGACGTAAGATTATCAATAAAATATTTAGTTTTGAAGAAAACAAGTAATAATAAAATTGTTCACGGTATTCAGTAATCATTTCGTGATCATGCCATGTCAAAAGCTTTGATTTGTGAAGATAATAACATATTAAAATGGACTTGAAAAAGACTAGTGATCTTACGCAAAGTGTGCGTAACTTGACGTCGACGTCAGAACTATTGACGAAAATGTTGGATGTTTGTAACGAAATTCAAGGATGACTATCCTGAGTCTTTTTTTCAACTTTGGATGGCATTGGCGAAGACGTACAAATATTAAAGGATGGTAATCTGAAATTTTTTTTAAAGTTAATACGGTAGGGCCTAAGGAATGTGGTCTTTAAATTGATCATAGTTAAATTATGAATAACGTTAAAAGTGCAAAATGACGTTGCCCCGCCTAACGGTTTCATAGGTCGGCAAAAATGTTCCAAACAATTTATTTTTTGATATATTTGAAAACTGTTTTGTGTGTTTTCTCCTAATATATTGATTAACCACCACATAAAATATTATTTAGAAAATAACATGTAATAGCAAAGTTATAAGCATTTTCTCGTTATATATGGGTCATCCCTCGTATATGCGTTAAACACAATACTCTTACAAACTTATAGCATTCGACTCTACAACCCCATGTCTGGTAATTAGCAAACATTCACAGCTTTAATAGTCCGAATTTCAAAACCTGAAATTCAATTTTCAACCGAAGTTTGAAAAAAAACATAAAATCAAGCCTGATTATTGTATCTTTGTTATTTAAAACCTACACCTAAGCAGTTAATAATATTACGAACGCACAATCGTTGGGAAGTGATTATGGTTGCCCGACTCGATGTCTTGTGAGTATGCGATATTGGTTAAAACAACAATGATCATGATCAGGGTGAGTCAATTTGAAAAAATACGTAAATTGAAAGGCAACACTGACATTTTGGTTATCCATTATAATTATAGGAATGACTATTACAGTAACGGACGTTACAGTTCAGTATAAATGTATTGGAAGATTCATGATTGCGTGTCAAAACTAGTTTTATGTGCTTTTCCTTTTTGAAAATAACATTAACGCTTCAGATTACAACAAATAGTAGTGTCATTTGTTATTCGGTTGTTTTATGCAACTTTATAGGGTTGTAACGGAGGTTTCTTTTATCATAGTGATGTCCAAAACGTGATCCTGTACCAATATATTCTAAAGAAGTATATACTCGTATAAAACACAAACATGATGCAGTTGAATAGTAAAACAGATTAGTAATGAAAATATACAAATATGCCTTGTAACCAAATGCACTTTGGTAACGTAAAATACCACGATTAGTAAGAGAAACATATGTTACAGTAATTAATTTGTTGCAAAAAAGTACTGTATATCATTTCCTATCAATTTGTACAAGAAATAAACATGACTTCATGATACAGTGAGTTTAACTGATGAGTATGAACCTTTAAAAGGTGTTATATTTCTGGTATATTAGGCAGTTTGACCGTTATATCAATAAACGTCAATAAAAAAAAGTTGCCCAAGGGTAATCCCGATGTACCCACCTGATTTTATACAGTGAATATGTGCTAAATCATAACCAGTAGAGAAAAAAACTATATACCTCAAAGGAAGGTTCAAGTCTACCTGGCCCAGACTAATTGATATTTTGTTCAGTTTAACACATCATTTTGTTTTATGTATACTTAGTACCGTTATACGTTTAATATGTATAGGTTATCGATCATATATTAGAATAATAAACGAATTAAGTACAAGTGAGCGAAGCGAACGCCGTACTTAATTCGTTTATTATTCTAATATGTGATCTATAACAGGCTTATAGTTTACCCGCCCACTTTTTTGTGTCATTTCCAATATGCTTTTGTTTGCAAACAATAGCATGCCCATTGATGGAGTAATGAGGGTAAAATAAGGCAAGAGTGTATGTACGAGGGATGATCAACAAATACGCGGGAAAATAATTTGAAATCTTTATAACATTGACCAATACTTAAAATAATTGGTCATATAAAAGATTGACGTATTACGAATACACAATGTACATATTACTATAAAACATTAAACTCAAGGTAATATTTTTTGAAAAAAACATTGAAACTGTAACGTAACTATGGTTACACTGGCCCAACGTCATCGCGGAGTTGGTACATATAACAGTATACATACTCATTTGTGGCACAATTCATAATGTATAATGCAGTAAAACATTCTCAAAAATAGCTGTACAACTAGATACTCTTCATAGACATGTAAACCGAAAATTTCTGTATCGCACTCATTTTCTGACGACTTTGATGCAAATAGTTCTTAAACGGAATTTGACATTAAAACTTGTTTTTGAAATCATGAATGTAATATTATATCATTACATAATACATATTCATAACCCATCCTTTAGAAAATTACAAAAAAATTGAATGCACCAATCATCGTTTGCTACGTTCAACGTTGCAAAATATCAACATTTGGGCTGCATAACGTCGAGTCCTGTTGCCATAGGAAATCGCATCCGTTCTGACTTTGGTTAATATTGATGATCAGCGGTGAATCAACTTGAAATACATTTATCTTCATGTATTGAAAATTTCATCCAATTACAAAGACAAATAACGAAATTATAGCTTTTTTCCTTGTATTTGTTGATCACCCCTCGTTAATGCTGATATAGGAATAACAGTACAATTTAGAGAGAAGGAGGGTCTAGTTTTCCATATATGGAAACAGCCAAATTGTCCTAATAAGTATAGGATAGAACATGAGTAGGTGTTGTATATGGGATTTATAACTCCGAGTGAAACGAGGATTATAATCCCATATCAACACCTACGAGCCGTTCTATCTGACTTAGACTATAGATAAATAATCTTTGTTTATCAGGTACACTTTGGCTATAAATCGACCAGTACATAGGGTATGATAAACCATTTAAGTGCTGGTGTAATATGTTAAGTGTTGCATGATGCATATATAGATCTAAGTGGCAAAATTAAGCTATTTACAGTAAAACCTCAATAATGAAACTCCTTCTTGGGACTGTAAAAAACTTATCTCAATAATGTTGAGTGATTGCATCATTCTATGAAAGAGCAAACAGGTGAAAACAGAACGAAAAGTGGTTAATTCTGAGCCAATCTTGTTAAAGAGGTGGTCTTCATATAGGTGCAATTTCACTGTGAATTTGAGGTTGAATAATGTGCAAGCCATTGAACAGAAAGTAGTGGTCTTTATTTTAAGGTGGTCTTGAAGGTGAGGTCTTCATTTGTAAATTATGGGTTGTGATAGTATGAAAGTTATTTACTTCAATCACCAGACACCATTGGAACCCCTTCAATTTGTTTTAATCGTTTAGTTTGTTTAAGTTCTTTTCTGTGAAAATGATGTCTTAGAAGAGAGGGGTAATCTGCACGTAATTATTGAAGACACAATAGTACAGAACAACCTCTGTAGAGTGAGACCCTTTGTGGGCTGCAAATATTGGTTATTGTTCAGAAGTTGTTGCCCTACAGAATTTACAAAAGTATATACATGTAATAACGTTTTGTTATACAGAGGTTGTTGGACTACATATGTCCCCTAGAGAGGTTGTACTGTAGTCATAGAAGCTACCACGGCATTCACTCTCTACTGATAATGTTGTAAGCACTCAGCAGAGATGTTGGCAATACCTTAATTGGTTAATTATCTATCAAAATTGTTGTCTCAGATTATGACAGTAATAATGAACAAATATAGAAAGGTTTGATATACATGTACATGTATTCTAATAAGTCCAATTAGTTACTTGTTTAAAATATAGTATTGTTACAATATAGACTAAACTAAGCTTGGTATCAAAAATGTTTGGCATCCACATTTTCTATGCTAAATGCATGTATATGTGATACATTATTATAGCTATGCGCAATTATTTTGCTTGGCCTACTATAGTATATAGCAATCTATTGTTATATATACCACAGCAAAGTGTTGTATACGGGATTTATTCAACACTTTTTCTCCATGCTGATTGGCTAGCTACTGAGATCTATAGTCTAAATGGATTTACTTCATGATCCACTTACTAGATATTGTGCCCATTGCACTAATAAATGGATAAGAGGTCAAAAAATTTGAAAATCCCTGGCTTTTGATTGGACAAAGAAGTAGGGTAAACTATAAAATTACTTAATACGAATGCGTTCATTTAATGCTGATGCCCCTGTGGAATCCTTGTCCATAAAAACTAAGTCAATCAGGCTGTAAGTCGGTTGAACTGTAAACTATTGTTACATAGCTTTGACAATGTAATGTGTTTATGATGGTAGACGGGTATGACAAGTTTGAAAGCAATGCCTCGATGAACTTCAAAAATATTTGAATTTCAACAACTTGAACGTTGTGGTTAATATTTTCGGACGGACGGACATGACAATCTCCATATGACTCCTGTATCAGTAGATGCCTGGGCACAGACTATAATTATAACTGAAATTTAATTATGATATGAGTTAGAATAACACGGACGATATCAACGCATGATGCTGCTTATTTAGACGCTGATCTTTTGATTGCATACCACAACATTGTAATTATTAATACTACATCTAGTATATAATTTAAAGATATTGGAAGGGTTTGGTTCCCATATTCAGATCGTGTTCAAAGTTTGCCAGTAAGTATAGTACACAATTAACTACTAATCAAAATTGTCATAATTGCAATGTATAGTCCGTTAGCGACTAGGCTGGACCCCCATAAACCTTAAATATCTTAAAAAGTACAATGACAATTAGAATAAAAATTGGTATATCTTCTTAAATCAACCTTACCAACTCTCATAAATTAAAACAGAATTTATGGTCCACAGAAAAGTGTACTTTGCATTTACTTTCAATGTAAAATTTTAAGTCTAAAACAGGGTAAATACGTATGGGTGATTGAAGTGACTGGAACAGCAAAGGTAAGCAAATTGGTCCAATATAACTGTACATTAAGTAACACACCAGTGACGATTGCAAATATATAATGAGGCCCATACATCAAAGTGTAAGTTTTTTATGTTCAAGCTCACCTCAAAACTCAACATTTTGTTTATACAAATGATCATAACAAGTAGAAGGTGGGCCTCAACTATATACACATTGATGACCAGTCAAATGTAGGTCAAAGTTATACATATATGTCCCGTTACAGTTATTACAAAAGTTATTACAAATAAAATAGCATTAGTCTAACTACCTGATCGTAATGGCTTATTTTACTCCCTGCCCATTTGTTGATTAAAATACAAAATTTAATACATTAGACACAATGGGGAAAAGATTAATGAGTGTGTAAAAAAATCTGAAATTAAAACACAGAGTTGGTAAAGGTAATTCAGTGTACCATACCAAATTTCAATCAAATTGTACAAATACTTTAAAAGATATTCAGGTTTTATGGGGGTCCAGCCTGGTCGCTAACGGACTTATACATGAGTGTGTGTATTTCAGTTGTAGCTAATGATGACAATACAACCATTGATGGTATACACAGCGATTAGAACATTAACTTCACTATGACGGCATGCGTTTTTCCCGTGGATAATGTAGCAGTGGTTTTGGAATAAAGAATCTGTTGCGGTATGTTCATTTATAGAAGTTATATAGAGACAACTCCTCGATAGCCTAGCTGTGGAGCGTCCGCTTTGAGTGCTTTTGATTCCAAAAACGAAATATAAATGGTACAAGTAATTCCCTTGATAGACTCTCAGCAGAAAAAGGGAAACTGGCTTTTCTTCTCTCATACCCTCGAGGGGATCGATAACATTAGGAATGAGATGTCGAGAGTGATTAATATAAGTTGAAAAAAACATAGTTTCACAACAGACCTAAAATAAATTAGTATAAACTACATAGTTCACTCGTACCGTGAAGAAACCAACGTGTCAGATGATTTGGAAATCAGTCAGTCAACATGGCTGTACAACTCACCTCACTTTGGTTGTGAAACTAAAACATCCACTATATGGAAAATTAATCATAACCAACACAATGAACCAGCATAAAGCACGGAAGAATATATCTATTGAAATAAAGGGTACGAATGACATAATTGTTCTATCCGGAAATATACAGCCACCGAATATAAAATATACATATAGTATACATTGTATTGTATGCACCGTCTAAATGTTCTAATTTTTTACAGGATGGCCAAAGAAGTCTAATTGAAGAGACCACTAAGTTAAACATTGATATCACCACGGCTGTCCCACATTGTCTATCCAGTACTGATTGTTCTACAAATGGTATATCATCTGATATACAAGTACTTTCTGACAATACGACTGGAACAAACATTGAAATATACCGTGCCAATGACATTATCTTCCAGAAATGTACGACAGCATCATATAAGTTGAAAGGTAAAACCGTGTTTAATTACCTTGTATCCATAATCGCAGTAAAACTATTATCCTAAAGAAATCGGTCCTTTTTTTATTTTATTTACTTATTTCTTAGTTATGTCAATGTCTTCATTCGCTATTATGTGGGACATTTAATCTATGTTTGCATCATTTATTTTAATAATTTGTTTCTCTATACTAATAATACGCGATTAAACAGGTCCCATAGCTAGGTCTAATCTCGTCCTGAACACCTGGTCCTTTCTAAAACACTTTTCAAGGTTACCCATCCAACGTGAATGTTGAACTAGAATCACCTCATGTGACGTATTATAAATAAAGTGTGGCCAAATGCTTGATAATTATGCACGTTGAAGACATGTATGTGTATAAGCTTTAAATACCGTTTACTTTGATTTGCTTATATTAAGATAGTGACACAAGTAGTGTTCCTGTTTTCAAATTAACGAGACCGTTCGTTACAAATTGTTTGACTTGTTTATTATATTATTCACATGCCCAGGGTCAACATTAGGCATAACGTTCTATTTCTTTATATATAATCACTACGATACATTTAGAACTAAATGAAGTCACAAGATAATGCCATATCGCTGGCTTAGTATTAGAAGGTCGTAAGTAAAAAATTCTATATTGAGAAAACAACAAAACCGGTCTGACAACTACTTTTTACTTATGGAAAAACAAGCTTTTTAAACATCAGCTTTCGATTGTCATGAAAATAGGCTCATAAGAAGCGCCTTGAGATGCTAATATATGCACGAGTCTTATGATTCTTAGCGAGCGATATACTGTATTATAAAGATTGTATTTCCCTGTGGAAGTTAACGTTTAAAAGTATGCTCTGTCATTGTCTATTATTAGCACAATATCATTAAATACCGGTAAGTTTAGAGTACTGAGGCATGCATTAATTCGAAATTTCGAATACGGATATTTGAAAAGGTGATACGGATATTGATGGATTAAATTTCATCATGGTCACACTGGAGCAGGAAACCAACCGAGTGCCTCTATAAGGAAGAGAAATGCGTATACTTGTTAAAGGGGCATGCCCAGACTCTTGAGTGTCTTGGTTGGCATACAACAAAATTGCGTTTATCACTTGTAAAACCAATAATTACCGAAAAGTCAAAGAAGAATTTGACTTTAAAATTTACTCTATAACGCGCGCTTCAATATTGTGTATATCGATTTGAATAAAAGTAAGCATTTTTTATGACGATAATATGGAAGCCCTGGAGGGCACTTTTGACTTAGGTGTTGTGACTTGTAACTTATGACTTGTGACTTAGAACTTGTGACTTATGACTTGAGACTTACGACTTGTGACTTACATTTTATAAATAAATCTGCGCTCACTTCTTTGGACAGCGTGGATGGTAAAGGATGATGTCTAAATCGGAATTACCTGATAATAGTCTATAGAGAGTCAGGTAAGTCGGTATTAGTTTTGTTTGATTGAAATCATCATTGTTGAAGGCCCCGACCCGTTATTCTGAATTGTTAACAGAATTAACTAGAATACCCTTCATGTAATAGCATAATTTCCCCTGGCATAGCTGTGTCTTATACGAGTACATGTGCATACATAAGTATTATGGTGTGCTTCCTTTTCGTTATCATTTGTGATGGATAGTTCGGATCACACATGGTATAATGAATTAGACTTTAAGTTTTGTTGATGTACATGTATTAATAATTATATGTTCATCTACATTTTTCCAGGTGAAGAAAATGGAATGTCCGTGTTATGTGTGTGTGTTCGGTGCGTTTGGTTCGACAAATGATGTGGCGGTGCAAACCTTATTACCTGTATGTCTTAAAACCCAACAAAGCAACCGACTCAAATGTAAACTTGGCAATTGTGTGACACTATGGGCTAGAATAGATTTTGAATGTGATTGTGTTACATGTATGTACCATAATTTAGAAGTAGAACATTATAAGGTTTTGCGGACAATTCCAAGTTGTGGATATCAATACATTAACATTTATGGCGCCTACGAACTAAGCTTTTCAAGATGGCTTTATATTATTCGCATAAGTTTAATTTCATAGATGTAATGTCGGTCAGACATGTTTAGAAATAATACGCCATTTTGTCATGTTTTGAAATACATGTGACCTAAACAATCTTATATTGATTTATGTGGAATTTATGTTGAATAAACTTTGTAATGCAACAGACTCAAAGTTGTCATTTGCAAATGTGTTTTTGTCTACCGTTCATCTTTTACAACATAATACTGCATTTCAGTTAACTTTGTATACAATATAAAGCAAAGACCAAAAACACTGTCAATTACATGATTAAATATCATTCCAAGATTTTGGCTTTAATGGATACTGATAACAAACGAAGGATAACAAACTCATATTAAATTACAACATTTATAATAATAACACTTATAATGATACATTTTGCTGTCTATAATTTTATCAAAGGTAGTGTGTATGTCACATTTTACACATCATAAGTCTCAAGTCACAAGTCACAAGTTATAAGTCACAAGTCACAAGTCATAAGTTACAAGTCACAAGTTATAAGTCACAAGTCACAAGTTACAAGTCACAAGTTACAAGTCACAAGTCACAAGTTACAAGTCACAAGTCACAAGTCACAAGTTACAAGTCACAAGTTACAAGTCACAAGTCATAAGTCACAAATCAAAATCTTAATTGAAATGCAGAAATAAAACAGACGTTATAACCATGCTTTACTTTACGATTAAATGAAGCATAAGACATGCATGTCAAAATTAATAGAGCAACATACACATGAAATTATACTCAAGTGGCTCAGCATAACAATACCGACTTACAACATGCCATAATTAGTTACACAAATATTTTAAATCATTGAATATGCTGTAAATTGGTGAACTTCTGAATTAAACACACACCTTTCCAACATCCCAAAATCAATTGGAGTACATGTATATCATCAAGGTTTTGGTGTTGTACTATATCATGGTACAGGGTCTTAGAGATCCTATATCATAAACATTCTTATTTTGTGCCAGTCAGTCCAGATCGGTTTGTATTTCTGTCTCGACTATATCAACCATAACTTCTATTTGAGTATATGAAGGTTCATAACGAGGCACTATAATATTGTGCTCAACTTGTGTGGGTTTATTGTAAGTATATGCAGTTCTGTCCATTACAGTAAGAGAGTTGTTCACAGCCTTTTATGCAATATTCCACAAGAGATATTTTCAGGATTCCACGACAGCTATTTCATTTATCCCCACCTGCAAAAACAAACAAACATTTTAATTACACTGGTCATTCTATTCACTCCTCTTAACCTAAATATTCGTCACGATTGTGACGCTAAAATTATAATCTAAAGTTGGAAATATATTATAGCAACGTCAACGCTAACTTTGTTTGCAATAACATATCGATAAAGAAGAATTTTAAACCTAACTCTTATGTAGTAGAATGAGTATAATTCCGTGAACAATTGTTATTTAATCAAACAACTAAAACTGACTTACCTGTCTTGCTATATATATTAAAATCCGATTCACGTATCATCTGTTTTTATCCACGTTATTGTTGGGCGTAAGGGAAAAATAAAGCATGCAAATATATTTATAGTTTGTTTGGTCACAACTCCTAAGTCACAAGTGACAAGTTATAAGTCACAAGTCAAAAGTGCACCCTGGGGCCTACGCAAGTCACAAGTCATAAGTCATTAGTCATAAATCAAAAGTGCCCTCCAGGGCTTCCATACGATAACGATATTTAGTTATTCTTGATTTTTTTTAACAACTAGCGGGATATTTTGTAACTTTTACAGGGTTTTCATTATTTGACTTACTAATAGGTATTAAAATGATACTAATTGTATTGTTATTCGAGACACTTCAGTTCAGGGCATGCCTCTTTGAGCGCGTCTGATTTAACTTCCACAGAATATGAACTATAGGACGTTTATACTGTCAAATCAATAAGTAGTACTAATGATGGAACTGCATTCATCACATTAAAAAAAATAAGAGTGGGGGCTATTTCAGATATACACGATTGTTTGTTAGATAATAGTTCGTATGTCGTTGTTGTGTTAAATATTAAGTGTTTTTTCAAGCTCGCCACTAGTTCGACCCCAGTTGGCCCTGTATACTGTGGAATTCTTCAACAGGATGGGCAGTTAAAATGTCACGATATCTGAACTTGATTTTTTTTTTAATTAAGAAATAAAAATCTGTTCGCGTATATTGTCGGTGAATAAAACATGGGCAGGAGTTCGGATGCGGAAAAATTAAATCACGAGTGCGTAGCACGACTGATTTAATTTTCCGCATCCGAACGAGTGCCCGTGTTTTTTTCAAAAACCGGTAGGGGACTAATAACCACTTGGTTAAATAACCACTTTCAGCACCAAAACAGAATTATACTCCCAGCCAAGTGATAACAATTTATATTTAAGCCTAATGAAATCATTAACTCTTGATCAAACACTTCTATAAAAAATGCATGCAGTTTGTATTCTTGCTACTTTTTATATGTAGCATAATTCATGCCAAACTAAAACAAGAGATGTTAGTTAAAGACGTATGCCTGCATGGCAGGTAAATAGTCAGAAATGGTAAAGGCCACACTGACCTTGACGTTCTGACCTAAATATCAATAGGGGGCATCTACTGTTGATGACCAAAAAGATTATATTAAGTCAGACAGGGAAGGCAGCACTCAACTTAACCAGCCGAGCACAGAAAACATTAAAAACACAAAACACAGTGCCCAACTGAACCAACCGAGCACAGGAAACATAAAACACACAATGCTCAACTAAACAAGCACAGATCCGCCAAAGTCCAAGCTGTCGAAAAGTAAAATAAATTATAACTAGCTGAATAACCCAGTTTCCACAGCAAAAGGACTACAATGCCTAGTTTTAGCTGTCAGAAAACTTAAAACGAAGAAGTGCCCAACACACTACGGACCAAGAAAATTAAACATCCCTTGTCCCACTGTTTAAAAGCTGAATAGAAAAGACTCAGCAAACAAAAGGCGGAATGCCTACGCTGAATGACCTAGTTCCAACAGTCAAACTGCTAAACTACATAGTTTTAGCAACCTTTAGTCTCAAAAGTTAAGTAACAGTATCAACACGTTGAAAGGCCCGATTTCAGCAACAAACAAGACTGCGTTCAATAAACGCTTATGCCCCCTGTGGAAGCCTTGTCCATAAATTAGTCTAAGTCCAAAATTAGGTCAAGGTGAAGGTCAAAAAGGGTCAGGTGATACAGGTGTGTGGAGAGTGTTCATATACAACATCCATGCAAGTTTGGAAGCTTTGCAGCAAGCCATAATGATGCTAGAAGAAACGGTCAATTTGGGTTAACCAGGACGGACGGTCGAACGGACGAACGGACGGACGGACGGACAGGTGCATCACTATATGCCTCCCGATCTATCGATACGGGGGCATAAAAATTTGAAAGCTATAGCCGAGTGCCCTTGTATCAACACCATTTCAATTTTGAAAATTCTAGGTCAAATCGTTCTTGAACGGAAACCATTAGGTCTACCGACGGCATGCGTAAAGCAATACATTAAACACGGGGGGCATAATTACTTTATGCTTGAATATCTGATGCTGCGTGTTTAGTCTGGGCACAACAAAGAGTACCCAATGCAGGTGGGATCCCGGTCCGGCCATTCCAGATGTGAATGAGGATGCTGGTTTTAGCTAAATTCCGTCTGTACCGCACAAAAGACAGACACTCTCTTGGTGTCCTCAGCACAAACCAATGTCCGATATACAGCATGAGTGGGGCGAGACTGGAAGGAGTTCCTAAAACTAGTATTTAAACCATTGAGAGGCATCAGGTAAAATTATTAATAGTTGTGCCTTTATCATAACTTACATTTTGTGTACGAGGGACATTAAAAATTAAACAGGACTTTTGTCATAAAACCTGCATCATGATGGGTAAACTATAATAGAGGTTTATTAATAAAAATAGAAATCACCAGAAACCGGAATCAGGTAACTGTATCATTAATAAAGAGTGAACAAGACTTTTAAATAAAATGTACATCTTTGATAACATAAATTTTATCAAAGAATTTTTTACTCCCAATCATACAATTACTTGTGGTACAATTATGAATGAAAATAAACTCACGACTCGAGAGGTACATTTATCTATTTAAGGTGGAATAGACCCTTTTCGATAAAAACCGCATGTAACTAGGATTTTGATGATATTTTGCATACATATAGTATCAAGTGTTGGCTTTCTGTTTGTGGTGGTTTTAAGGAGAAATTTCACGTTCCTAGTGATAAAAAGCGCCACCTAGCGGGACATATTTTTTGCGGGATTTTCGACGCTTTTTATCACCTTTTGCGGTCAATACTTTCGTCATAGAAAAGTGAAACATATATTCGTGTAGGGAAAGGAATGCTGCGTCATATGGTGCGATTTATAGAAAGATATATTGAATATGATGTACGTAACGCTTAAATTACTGCGTCGCACGCTGAGTCGTGACGGCGTCAAACTCGTCATATTTCTTTCATTCATACACACATAACAAGAAAACGGGACGGTCAAAGTTTTTTTAATTTTCGTATGATGTTATTTAAAGTATCTTCTTTGATTTAGTGACATAAAACATGGGGTGTTCTCGAGTCCGTTTCCGCGATATTTTCAATTTAAGTTATCCAGTCGGAGTAAAATTACGCAACGTTAACGTTAGAGCGCTTAGCGCTGACGGCGTAACAATCGGTCTTCGTATTCCTTCGTACGCACCCACCGAAAGATGGTCAATGTTATAAATTAATACATACGCATTCACAATGGTCCGGTTTTCTTTCTTAACGAAACTGCTGGTAATAAATGTACTGCAAAAGATATTTCATACACCACCTTTTACACATTTTGATTCATACGTTAAAGTAATTTATTTGAGGACGATTGTGAAACAAGTTCGTTACAACTTATATCACCATGTGTACCTCATTAATGTGCTATACATCGCCACGAGGGTATGGGATACAAGCCATAGGTCCTACGCTGAGCAAGGGAATTTCTAATACTATTTTTTCTATGGTATGACGCGGCCTGGGTTGAACCCGGGACCTCCCGCGATCGAAGCGGACGCCTTACCACTAAGCTATTGAGTTGTAAGAAACATCTTGGTATTTTTTACTATTAATTAAGAACGGTAACACTTGGAATATGGAGTGAGAACTGTGAAGATGAAATGTGAAGTTCTTATGCAATTAAATACGTAACATATTAATTCATTTGTATATGCATGTATGTCAAATTTACATTTCATTCTTCATTTCAGTATTTTAATTCTTTATTCTCTATCACTCATAATATTTTAAACTTCACAGTTTAACGTATGAAGTGTCAAAATAGACTATATCCGACTACGTACTTTTAACGTGAAGTATAAAATGAACATAAAGCCGTGTCGGCCATTTTATAGAAGTTTGCTTGAGAATTATTCTATATCGTTCTATGATTATGTAATAACATGCAAAACGAGCACACGAGCACCATTCATAGTTTGTCACCTGGTCATTACATTTCAAACTATCTGCGATGCAGATTTAAGAACGGGAAACAAAATTAATTAAAGTAGACTACTGGAGTATAGGATTGTTCCAAAGTCAGACATCGCGTCAAGCGAAATTCATGACGGACATACAATCGAAATCATTCCGTTTCTACTCCAATATATCAATCAGTGGCGAAAGATAGCTCAGCGATACCGCATTGACCTGTCACTCCAGCGACCGAAGGTTCAATTCCCGGCATGGCATATGGATGTTTCTGAAATTACATTCGTAGTATTTCCCGCTATATCTGACCGTGTGGACTGTAATGTACAAAATGTAACTGGTTAAAGATGTCAGGAAGCTGTGTATATCGGTGTTACACGCCGGAAACTTTAAACAACCTGAATGTCTATATGGATCTAGATGTCCCGGATCGAGTGTAATATCCCAATTGCGGCTCAATATCCGTGGCGGAAGGGGGTGAATGTACAGTTTTCTGAACTAGCGCATGTCAGAAAATAGACTTTAACTTGGTTTAGTTTACTTTGTGCACCAAACATCGCTGTACAACATCGGCTGTAACTCCAGAATCGAATTTACAAATCACTCCAAAATTGATTGGTACCAGCGCAACTTCATGTTGCTTGCTAAGCAGCGGAATTATTTACATTAGATCTCAAAACAACAAGGTACGTAAAACTCTAACGTGGAAGTAGAGTACTTTTAGTCCGACTAGATATCTTAGATTGAAAATAGCGCGGAGACGGACTGGACAGCACCCAATTTTATTCCACTTAAATAAAAAAAAATACTTTTTATCAAATCATACGGAAATGAAAACAAATTCGCAAAGGAATGTGTACTTTTAGTCTGACTAGATATCTTAGATTGAAAATAGCGGGCAAACGAACGGGACAAACCCCTTATTTTATTTCACTAAATAACAAAAATACTTGCAGCAAATCATATGAAAATTATAACAACTTTGACCGTCCTGCTTTTTCGCAAAGGAAGAAAAGGAGTAATGTTTACGTCATTAAAACTCGGCGTTCTAACGTTAACGTTGCGTAATTTTACTCCGACTAAATAACTTAGATTGAGCATAGAGCGAAAACGGACTCGAGAACACCCCACTTTTTATTTCTTTAAATCAAAGACGATACTTTTAATAATAGCATACGAAAATTAAAAAAACTTTGACCGTCCCGTTTTCTTGCCATGTGCGTATAAATGAAAGAAATATCGCGATTTTGACGTCGTCAATACTCAGCGTGTGGCGCAGTAATTTAAGCGTTACGCCCATCATATTCAACATTTCTTTCTATAAATTGCACCATATGACGAATCGTTCATGTCCCTACACGAAGGTAGTTTTCTCATTTTAATGACATAAGCATTGACCACACTATATGAGCAAAAACGTCGAAAATCCCGCAAAAAGTAAGTCCCGCTAGGTGGCGCTATTTTTCACCCGGAATGTGCAATTTCTCCCTAAAACCACAAAAAACAGAAAGCCAACACTTGATACTATATGTATGCAAAATATAATCAAAATCCGCGTTATAGACGATTTTTAGCGAAAAGGGTCTATTTCACCTTAAACATGGTCACTAATGCTTACCCGGCGCACTAAATGACGTCACGCTATTTTACACGACGTAGCACGCCCATAGAGCTATTAAATACGCAGTAGTTATACCCCCGCACAAAGATACTGGATTCAGCTTGTCGATCTGACTGTTGGTAGATGCATTCTTGTGGACGCAAATCCTCCTACAGTTATAGCAGCATTTCCTTCAAATTTTAACAGATAAACAACCTCAACATGTAGATGTGCATAAAGGAAAGAATTTGCGCTTCGACGATTTTTGACAGAATGATGGCCCTTTGGTGTACTTTTATGCACTATAGAATATTTAGTGTATATAGTAAATAGTTCTGGTGGAAGCAACTTCTCCTACAGTTTTTGCAGCATTTTCTTCAATTTTTAACAGATGAACAACCTCAACATGTAGATGTGCATAATGAAAAGAATAAGCTGCAATGATTTTTGCCACGCGGTGGGTATATTAGTCTGCCGAATGGCGACAGTTCTAGTTTTCTATATAGTGATAATGGTGATGTATACAATGCTGTACTACACAGTGTCACGTAAACCATTTGTGAGAATCTCATGATCTGACATGTAAAATCCGGTCGAGAATCCGCACCATAAAACGTCGGTAATTATATTTAGTCTCGCTAACTGACGTCACAAATTTAACGTTCTTGCGTTCTTATCGATAGATCGGGAGGCATAATTATAGTGATTCACCTGTCCGTCCGTCCTGGTTAACCCAAATTGACCGTTTCTTCTAGCATCATTGTGGCTTGCTACAAAGCTTCCAAACTTGCATGGATGTTGTACATGAACACTCTCCACACGCCTGTATCACCTGACCCCATTTTGACCTTCACCTTGACCTAATTTTGGTCTTGGACTTATTTATGGACAATGCTTCCACAGGGGACATAAGCGTTTATTGAACGCAGTCTTGTTTGTTAGCAGTTTTACTGTTGTAACTGTCATTCAGCGTAGGCATTCTGTATTTTGTTTGCTGAATCTTTTCTATTCAGCTTTTAAACAGTAGGACAAGGGGTGTTTAATTTTCTAGGTCGGTAGTGTGTTGAGCACTTCTTCGTTTTAAGATTTCTTACAGCTAAAACTAGGCATTGTAGTCCGTTTGCTGTGGAAACTGTGTCATTCAGCTAGTTATAATTTATTATACTTTTCGATAGCTTGGACTTCGGCGGATGTTAGTTGGGCATTGTATCTTTATGTGTTTTATGTTTCCTGTGCTCGGTTGGGCATTGTGCTTTGTGTGTTTTAAAAGTTTTCTGTGCTCGGCTGGTTGAGTGCTGCCTCCCCTGTCTGACTTAATATAATCTTTTTGCTATTATTACCCTATTTTTCAAGTCTAAACAACCATTCGTTTGTTAGTCCCCTACCGGTGTTCACAACAGAGGGACTATATATTTGCCCTCTGTCTGTACTCGCCAACTTGTAGTTGTAGGGTGTGGAACAATAGGCTATATTTAGATTCTATTCAACTTGTTGCTAACGGGGTACAAAATATTGCTTATGGGGTATTTCAAACAAAAGGATGAACAAAAAAAAAACATTTCACCTTTGCCTTGGCAGAATGTATTGCAGCGTTGCAAACACCGCCGTCATTTTTCTGACGAAATTATATGACCGCACTTTCGATCTTTTTTTCTATTTCCGACCACCGTGCGCTGAAATTGCGGAACGCAATTCCCATTCAGTTGCGCGTATGATTTAAGAGTCAATGATGACGTCATCGGGGAATAGATCTACCAGAATATGGTCCCACCAGAAAAATAGATATCGAAAACCAAAACTAACAAACTAGGAATTATTTCCAAACATGAAGTGTAGGTTTGGGAAATTAGTTAATTTGGTATAAGTATAAAAGTACCGATAACGGTACCGGTATTTATACCAGTATATTTTAAAACGAGTTTCGGTACGGTTCTAATACCGAGTACCGGTATCCAACCCTAAAAATCTCCTTAGAAGATAAATAGTATTACACAGCACAATAACTATCCAATCTTCAAACCATTTGGCAATTTAAAGTAGTTGTTTCAGTCTGGGGGTCATTTAATGTCTTTATTGGACATATCTTTAAATATTTGAAAAAGGTCTTGAGGTCTCAAAAAAGCAAGAGTGCCATTGAGAACAGAACCATTAGCTCCTTCTTAACTATTCCGGTATTGAAGCATTAAATACAAAATATTTGCATCAAGAACATCATCGGCTAAATGATTACGCATTTTCAGCTGATTAGATGGAAACATATGGTCATTTGTAAGTTTGTGGTGAAGCTGGAAAGCATTCAATTTGTCCCATTTGTAACAGTCTACAAACATCTGCCACTGTATAGTGTCTGAATTTGTTAGGGTGAACAATCTGGTTTATGCCTTAACAATCTAACTTTTCAAAACCTTGTTTCTTATTTTTTTAATTACATGCTTACAGTCCATTATAAACACCATTTTGCCTTAGTTGAGAGGACAGTCTGACGTAAAACTTGTCAGAATTGGTATTTATGTGCATGAATGTGCGGTTGCTCTGTGTACCATCCATGCAGTTATATATGGCTTTAAGTCCAACCAAACTGAGGCGACTTACATTCTCCCAGAATAGGGGAAATAACTCTAGGGCTTTAACCTCGTCCGAAATGAAATGGATAGCGGGACCCATTTATACACAGGCATACAAATTGCAATGCATGAGTCCCAATAATCTTTGAGCTCTGCCCCTTTCTTCTATGACACAAATTACCCTCCTCTCCAACATCCATAAAGCCAGACAGCTCAATAACATCATTGTTTTTACAAAATGGAATGTCTGACTGTATTGACATTTCATCAAATACTATTCCTCTGTGTATCCTTCTTCGGAAATGTCCCGCTTTCTCGCCTCTTCCAGCATCCAATCAAATATGCTATCATCGAACCAATATTTTGTTTGATTTTATTCTTATAATAATAAAGAATTAGTGTTGACGACAGAACTAATAATGTTTGTCTCGGAAGCTTTCTGCAGTACCACTGCACACAAATATTTATAACTCCTGCTGTCCATCGCCGACCCCTCGGATCCTTCGACAGATTGTTCTGCTTGACTTAGCATAAGTGCAACCCTTTTATCGGTGGCACTAGAAATTAAGTTCCTAATGTCTATTTTTAGAACAGTTTTGGAGGGTACATGTATATCATTAGATTCGGTCTTGGTGTTGTGAAGTATATTTTCAGAATATGATAATGTCATTTTCTGACACTTACTGCAAGTATTGCTTAATGTGTTCTCTATTATAGTGTTACTCTATTACACAGTTTTGACCTTACAACTTCCCAGCTGATACCAGCCGATGTCCAACTTTCAAGATTGTGGAGTCTAGTGATAATAATGTTTTTGATCTTTGTTATTAGTCACTTTCACGCCTTCACAAAGTTGCGCTAGTTTGGCAGACAAAAGAACTTCATCCAACCCTGCATTGGATGTCTGACTATAATTTTGGTCATGTTATTGCCATTGCTTTTGCATTCTTTATCAAGACTGCACTTAAAAAAACAATTTGGACATATGGAAACTTTGTTACGATTGTGTCCTCTAAGGTAGTCAAATTGATGTCCTTGATGCGAGTATCTGGTATAGTATTAACTGGTACCATCATACAAGGTCATAGTTGTTTTTCTGTTGTTTTTTAAAAAGAAAAAATTTCCACATGTTGCCAACACACGTTCACTTTGGGCATTGCATTCCTTCATTTCAAAAGAATAGGCATTGTAGAGGTCATTGACCTCCACGCGTTCATTCGTGTCTTGCTTAAGTCTAGTCAAAAGCCTTTAATAAAATTTAAAAAATGGACCTGTTAACGCACTTGACTACTGATCGAGAGGTCCCTGGTTCGAATCTCGGCCGGGACACTTGGTCAAGTTCGTAACTGAGTCATCTAGGTTCAAAAACTAGGTCAGCATATCACCTCAAAGAAAAAACTTGTTTATACTTTAGAGGTCGCATTTGTTACCTCATATTCATAAAACCTGGCCACAAAGTGTGCATTTGTAGAATCTACACCAAATATTAATGTCATATCATAACAAATACTGATTCTACCTAAACTGCTAGACATCAGGTGAGCGCTTTAGGGTTAATGGCCCTCTTGTTTTATTATATGAAACGATGTCATAAATTCTTATATTATACTACTGCTTTAATGAATCGATCCTTCAAATGATAGTTTTATGTTGCAGTGAATATATCATATAATTGTATGATTATTGTACTGTAGTTAAAAAAATAACATTATTTTCTGCATGTCGTGTGTAAACAGGCGCTATCGGCATTATTCCGCAAAGATAACATGCGAGACTTTTATTGATACATTTCAACCTTCGTGGTCATTCACAAATCGTTAGATCCAAAAAAACTCCGAGATTTTCTGGTAAGAAATAAAACATTCCTATTCACCCGTCATTAATGTTTACCTCTGTTGGGTATTTATCACTCAGTGGCGTATTCGTCGGTTATACCGTGTGTAATAGCGGAATGCTTATCCATTCGACTAACGACACGATGTGAAAAACTAGTTTTCAAGTATTATACGTACTACTGATTGAATGCATCTCTTTTATTATTTAAAACGTAAGTCCCCTATTCTTTGAATGAGATATTTCCCTCATTAGTATTACATATTGAACGGACAGTAGTTACGGAGTTCTAGTCGCCGCAGAATGAACGTCTAATATAATATATATATAATATAATTTAATAACATATGTTTTTATGTAGACATGTCTTTTTTGACAAGTATATCTAGATTATCTATATCTAATGTATTGAAGATCAACATAGTTTCTTCTTAGAACATTTATTTCATTTACAAAACATAGATTCAATACAAAAAATTATAAATAACAAAATAAGATAAATACTAAAATCTTGCAGATACGTTTATTTACCCGCCGCCTCGAGTTGAAGGCGACGAACATAAATAATGTTCTGAAGGTAATGAAATAAAACTGCTATCAGCTATAACGCATCGTTAAATTACTTCCACTTATTGGAACAACTCCATTAAAGCATTCACATACATCAGTAATTAGTCATGTTACTAGACTCCGTGATATCACAGGTGAAGAATAATCTGGTCAACGAGAATGCATTAAAGTGGCCCATGTGACGTCCAACTTCACCATCTTCGTGGGCGTCTTGTTGTTGTTGTGCGTATTTTGGTACATACATTCAGAAGTCCTTTCCGACACTCTTGACCTCTGGGACAGTACATCGTGCAGAAGGGCCGTCGATTTCTTCCAGAACCCCTGAATAAATGAAAACCATATTAACCTTTATATCGTATGTACTAGTTTATGCACAATTTACGCGATATTGGTCGATGTATTAAAGTAACGGTTTTACTACAAACGAACGCTTGCCTAACTTTTCGACTTTCAAATAAACAAGAGCCATGTTCACGTGGCAATCCTCGCCGTATATGTTTGCTACCAACGGGTGTTAAAAAGAATCAGGACTAGATAGAAAAAGAAAGAAAACGATGTTAGGGGAATGAAATAAAGGGGGATAATTGATAAAATAGAACCAGACAGAGTTCAATAAGAGAAAATATTAGAAAATTACATCAAGGGAAACATCATTACTTCTTCGGTTAAAGGGAAATAATTCAAGAATGGTACCAGCTATATAGTTATGTTTCTTAGTCACAGCGCTTTGCTAGATTCCATCTACTTTTATTTTAAAGTTGCAAGTCAACCAATTGAATACGTATGACGTTATTGGTCACTGCAATTCACCTAGTTGCCATCTATTCATATATCAAGTGTCAAATCAATACCCCAATACTTTTAGAGCAATGCTCTGGACAAAATTTAGGACGGACGCATACTATTACTTGATCTATCCGCCTTCGGCGAGGGATAAAATGGGGTTTGAACACATCCAAAAACAACATTTGCGATCATAAATGACAGCTGCGCTACCGTATTGTGGCTGATGCTGGTTGCTTTATTTTTATGCACCCACTTGACCTTGAAGTTATTTCATAATCAAAAGTACGTAACCTGACTAGTTGTGATTTTACTTCATCGTACACATAATATAAAATTATAGAATCGTCACGCACTATTGATTTTGCTGTTCTGTAAACATAGTGGCTTGCTTGGATGGATCAGATCGCATGAACTTGTATTGTGCAACTTCGACATATCGGTCCCATCATAAAACAACACACTTTCAGAAGCAACATATACATCATTTTGTTGCAGAAGTATTATAATTAACAATGTACGATTCAACAATGAACGTTATTTGCCAAAAGGGTGCTGTTTATCAAAAACGTTTAGTTAGACACACGAATGATTTGCCGCTTAAACACGCATAGTGTGTACAATTATCATATTGGTTGGCCTAACACATGTTTAAAGTAATTATCTATCGGTCGGTAGCGATGTGTTTTCCCACAAACTACTGGCACATGGTGCACGTGTCATTTGTTCTTTAGTTAATGTGATAGGCACATCAACTTTAAGACGAACTAAATCCGTAAAGCGGATACCCAGCTATTATTAACAACCTGACAAACACCCGATAAACACACGGTACGAAATGGTTGATCAGATTGTACTAAAATCTAACGAATTGTCATTCCACATATTTATGATAAGAATTTCAGGCAGATTGAACACGTATTGAACGAGCAATTGGTAAATATATACATACACACTAATCACATGTATTAAGTGCAGATTACAATTACATGTATATAGTACTTACATCGTTGAAAGACAATAGCCCGGACTGCAGCGTGTACATGAACCACCTATATAACATCTTGTTTGTGCACACCCTGTTGGACAAGCTGAAAATAAAAGAGTTGTCCTGATTGGTGAATGCTCACGAACGCTGGTCATCGGTTTTAAATCGGAAATACTGGTCCTGCCAGGAACTAGTATTTTGGTTATGGATAATACTTTTGCAAGCGCCACAGACCTGAGTCTGTGTTTGTTATGTTATAGTTAGAACATATTAAGTAAATTTTAATGATTAAAAAGGGCGGAGCAAGCGAAGCGAAGCGAGTCCTTTTTAGTCATTAAAATTTACTTAATATGTTCTAACTAACTTAGAATATAACATTCTGCATTCTGATTGGCCGATAGAAAGTAGCGTCAATGCATGACGTCAAGTCTGTGAAGAGAAAAATTTAATGATTAAATTTTCATTTAACCACCAAAATGCGGCGCTTCCCTTCCCGAAGAAAAACACACTTATACCAAAAACCCACTTAAAACCAACTTATTAGTGGGTTTTTCCTGCGTTTTTTGACAAAAGTATGCTAAAAGCGAGTTTTTCCTGGGTTTTTAACAAATAAGTGTGTTTTTTGTTGGCAAAAGTGAGTTTTTTGTATCTTGAAGTGGGTCTTTTGATCAAATAAGTGGGTTAAAGTGCGTCTTTTAATATCTGAAGTGTGTTTTTGTTGGTCTTTTAATAAATGAAGTTGGTTAAAGTGGGTCTTTAAAGAAAATAAGTTGGCTAAAGTGCGTCTTTTAAATAATGATATTCTCAGAAGTGGGTTAAAGTTGGTTTTAAGTTGGTCTTTTACTTTTTAGATAAGATTGCGCTTTGTGAGCTTCACATGCAAAAGACTCACTTAAAACCAACTTCTGGAAGAAGTTGGTCTTTTCTTTTGAAATGTTGACTGGATCACTGAACCGAAGATATTAGATCTACACTTATTCATTGCTTCGAATTACAACGCATACTATGTTTTGTACATCTTTTGTTTGGTATTTCAGTAACTGTTGTTGTTTATGTATGTAAATATGTTTGGAACAAAATCTTAAATGACAGTTTATTTTAAGTCATTGCTGTAAACTTATTTCCCTGTGAAAAAATACCGAACGTTCATTTCGAGACGTTATAGGATAAAACCCATTTTCCGGAATTTCCGCATCTTACTGCGGATATACATGTACATGTATTGACTAGACCATCTTACCTGTTATCAGCATAATCTAATAGCTGGCACAATTAATGCTTTATACATGTATAAACCCGGTCGTACGTTTTTCATAAGCGGTGGTATATTACTAATACGTTCGACGTGTAATACAAACACAAATTTAAAGAATCGGGAATTTACATGGTTTGCTCGAAGAAATTGATATATTCAACGCAAGAACCTTGTCACATGTTCATCCGGACCAATTTAACAACTCCGGAATATACCCGGTTGGTTATAAAGATACAAAATATACTTGACAACTTCGTGTACATACATACACCCGTACATACATTTATTTGGTAAATCGACATAAAAAATGTCTAGCACGCATGTTAATTAAACATGCGTAACCATTTACATTACAAAATCAAAGCACTGAAAGTACTGTTGTGTGGCGTACTGATGCCACTAAATCCAATATCGAATCCAGGTTGTATCATAATTTTATGTCCCAGTTCTGATAAGCCCACCCTTACTCAAACATTTGTGCTGCTAAAGACACCAAGAGAACCAGCAGTTACCTGTTACTTACTTAAGTAACTATGCTGAGCATCAATTAAGGGATATTTACAAATACCATTTTTAACGACTTGGAGAATTCGACCAGTGTCAAGATAAGTGACTGTTTATTCTCCGTATGGCCACGCATGTTAATTAAATGTATATGACACTCTATATTAACGTATGTAAAAGGGGTAATACATATCGATCGGCCGATTAATGCTTTAAAAACAAGTTTTACATTTTATAAAACCTTAAAGTATTAGCTTTTAAAACAAGCTTTAATGAACAAAATCGTTCGAATATTAAATTAATAATTGATGATTTTCGACCGTTGATTGAATTTTTATTTGGTATAAAACGGGATATTTTAAACTTACCTTTACGTGGAACGGATTCTTACTAGTCGCGGTGGATTTAATAATTAGGGTATCGTGTTGAATGTTGTCTAAAAGAGAGACATATATCTCTGCTTCATTACAAGCTTTAAATATTCAAAATCGGATAATAGATACGAAAATTATGAGGTCTTATATAAAGCAGGGTAGAAATGGACTAGTGCGTTTAAAGCTTACCGCGGTAACATTGTTAATCGGCCGATCGATATGTACGTAGAACTAATTCCCCCCACCAGCTATATATAGCATCAATGTTTGTAATCGTCTGCAATGTGCAGCGGCGATATATAGCATCAATGTTTGTAATCGTCTGCAATGTGCAGCGGCGGATGATTTACATACGTTACAGTATACGATTGAAAACCGTGGGAACTATTTTAGATTCCCGCCACCAGTGAGAACATTCGTTGGTAGTAAAAATATAGTCCGTTGTGGAATGATTTGCTATAAATATCCTCTAAAAATAAAAGTCTGATATAATTGTTGGTCTTAATATAAGTAAATGTTGGTAATGTAAACAAATCAGGTCCAATGATACGTGTAACCTGTGTTGCATGCTTGTAATATTGTTCAAAGCATAGTACTATTTATTTGCCGAGGCCTAATGCGTTAAATTGGTCGTAAGCTGAAAAGTGGTAATAACATTGTGTGGCGTTTACGCCACACAAAAATGGCAATCAATATAAGGACACAAGAGAAAGTAGTTATCTATAAACCAATTAATACATTAGTTCATGCTATATATAAGGACACAAGAGAAAGTAGTTATCTATAAACTACTAGTGTACCTTATAATTAATATTTGCAAGTTTTTTTTATCAGTCTATTTGTCAAATGAAAATAATAAACTATATCACATAGTACGTTGTTATTATTGTATTATAGCGTTATCAATTTTGAATTAATTAATCCCCAATTAACAATCGATAATTGCAGACGGTATAATGTAAACCAATCCAATTATAACATACTGTACACTATAATCTCACCAGTTTAATTTATTGCCTAGGGCTACATATCTCGGCGATTTATGACCCATGTGACACGCGTTCCAGACAGTTTCACAGTTAGGGGTCTTGTTCAGAACCAAATCTGGTACTCTACTGACACTCTTTTGTTTTCACGCACGATTTGTTCATATTAATTATGCACAATATACCAGGTCAGTGAATTATGACCAGAGCATAAAATATATAATTATTAATTTTGTATATATTTGTTATGAGCATTGTATTATGCTATATGTAAAATAATACATATATAACTTTGCACCGCCATTTACCTTGAAATTGTTAATATGACATCTGCTATTTTAATAAAACATACATTGAACAATATATTTTTGGTGATA
The DNA here is from genome assembly GCA_947247005.1 of Spisula solida. NCBI lineage: Eukaryota > Metazoa > Mollusca > Bivalvia > Venerida > Mactridae > Spisula > Spisula solida. The sequence goes on along the minus strand of OX365952.1, from coordinate 36,831,489 downwards.
GCTTGATCACAATATGGACACATTTTATGAACATAGTTGATAGAGTGATTGCAGGGCTTTGTCTTGTCTTCATATTAAGATTGATGACATAGTGTAATTCATTTTCATATATTGTAGGGGGAGTAGATCTACCCCTTTTAGTTTTTAATTGATACCAAATATTTTTTTTAAATACTAAAATTAGTTTATTTAATATTTCACTGCATGCATGGTAACGACGTTAGACTGTTAATAAATACCGAAACTAGACTTCGCAGTTTATGCACGTATTATTATATGAATTATGGTCCCCCATTACACATGAATACCTGTCATTAATTGTTTAAATCACGAAAGTGAATATCGTGTGGAATCTATACGTGATTCGAAAACCTTTAAACTATTAAACCTGGCTTTCTGATAAAATCATTCGGATGCCTTATAATGAGAAGATTTATTATCTTGTAGATTGTCATAGCGAATAATAAAATAAAGTGAAGGAAAAAATGCCAATTATTTGTGCTATAATAAATTTAATGCAAGGTGTAAACTTAAAAGATTTCCTCTTAAATAAAAAAGAAATGCGCCTTAATTTTTTACACTAACATGCGAGGATCCAGACGGGGCCATTATGTGTGCTATTCGGACACTGATTTCACCAGGGGACCATGGAGTTTGAATCAAGACCGCTCTATGAAAATATGTTCGACTCTGACAAATATCTTTAATCGCGCGTGCATTCCGTCCGGAATTCGGCCTTTATCAACTTCTTCAAGAGTTCTTGCGGAGTTACTTCCCCTTTCGCGCTTTAGCTCAATATTTGAAAATTGAGAACGACGGAAGATTCTGGTGAAATTATACACAGAAATAGTTGCTTTATGAGGTAATTTTGTGTTAGATGAATTTGTTTTTGTAGTCTAGAATATACACTTTATTATTGCAAGGAATATGCTTGAATAAAATTTAGATTGCTTTAGAAGTGGAGACTTGACTCTTTGTCAAGTTTGTGTTTTCAAATTCAATTCAAAATTGCAATCACAATGCCGCGAGAGCAGTAGATCAGACTGGCAGAATATTTTGATGCTTATTGTATATCTTTGTGCTAACTCGATATATTTGTATGGTAACTGTGTTTAATGTAGAGATTCTATAAAACTATTTAGCCAAGTGTCTCGTCCGAGAATCGAACCAGCCACCTCGCGATCACACGTCCAGACTAATTATCTACTCGGCGGGTTTCATGTTAAGTTAGATACCATACATGTTAGCTCAGTTGTTAGTGTGCTATACTAATATTGACGACAATTGCTACTGTGGGTGGCACAGTGGTCGAGTGGTAACGCACTTGACTACTGATCAAGAGGGGGTCAAGTACACATTACTCTTCGCGATGATGATAGTGACAGAAACCGAAATCCACCCCTGCCTCCACAATATGCGAGAAAGTTGGCAATTTTCAACTGAAAACATGCCTCGCACATAATCTTTCGACAATGGTTTCCCGCCTGATCAATACGAAAGTATGTCGTCGTGCGTTGAACGTTGGAACCAGATATGTAAATAAACCATTCGGAATACCTCGTTTGGGTCCAACATTCAAAGTGCGACACGGTTCTTATGTATCAGGCTGGGAACCACTGTTCAAATTGTCGAAATATTATGTGCGCGGCGGAAAATGAGTTGACAATTGCAAACTTTCCTGATATTTTGTAAACAAGAGTGCTGATCAATCGAGTATTGTCAGTATAGTCATCGTAAAGATTAACTTGTTATTGACCGAAGGATACCAGAAATATATGGGAAAGTTGCAAAACAAGTTTTACACAATCGTTTTTCTAGGTTGGTGTGCGAGAAAGTTCAGCAAAACATATTTATCTTTGTGTTTTTTTAAGCAGCATTAAAAGGAATTTCGTAGATTTTTGTATTAATATCACATACATCCCAACTCATGTTTGTGTGAATACTGAATGAGTCTGGATATATTAGAACTAAAAAAAAAATCCATGCGCATAGCGGGAGGGGGCGTGGACCAGACCCCAAGTGTCTGTACCACAGGGCCCGACACTAACACTGGTCTGAGACCAGTGAAAATTCTGGAGGACCAGTAACTGTCCTATTTACAAATTGGGCGTTTCTGCACTGTCGGACCATTGGCCAAAATAGTTTGTGTCTAGGCCTGTCACAGGGTCGAATCTCGGCTGGGGCACTTGGTCATTTCTAAAACACTTATCAGTGTTTCCCACCCAACTGAAGATGTACTGGTTGGAAACCAAGAGGTAGTCTTGCATGTATCGGTACTATACACCGGGCACGTTAAAGAACCAAGGAGTCTATTCGGACCAAGCTAGGGTAACACCTGCCAATAATGTAGATATAGTGAGTAGCACCGATATACCTCGGGTTTCCATCTCTAGTTGGGTGGGAAACACTGAAAAGTGTTCTGAAATATCCAGACTCCAGTGCCCCTGATCAAGATTGGAACCATGGACCTCTGGATTGGTAGTTGAGAGCGTTAACCACTATATTTACAGACAAGGATAATGTTGATAACATACCTGTATTTTGAATGGTACTGTGGCATAATTCTGCAGGAAAATTTGATAGATACAGATTCAGCTTTTAAAAATAGCAGCTGCAATTTAAGTTGAACTAAGACTTGACCCATTTGAATGTTTGTCAACTTTTAATTCTTTATCCTACTCCTAGAAAAGTGTTTTGTGCATGACAAATAGGAATTTTACTAATTAGTGGTTTCATTTTGCATCAGTACTTGCTTATACTATCAACATCACACTTCGGGGCATATGTCCCTTACAAATACAATGCCAGCTATTGTTATGATATATGCTTGTACATTTTTTCTAATTATTTCCTCCGGTTCTTGCAGCACATCGTTCAAGCTTTAATAGATACAGCACTGCCACCAGGTGAGACTGAAAAACGCCATCATGACATTTTTGGATGCTGTTTACGTATGGCAACTTGTGCTCTGCTCCATGAACAAATGTTCAACCAAGAATCCCTGCTGCAGAAAGAACAGCTATCATTGGTAATTTGCAGTTTTATTAATGATTTTTACTGAACTTGCACACAAGTTCGAGGGCTCGGTACAAAACTATTGTACGTGGGGTGTCCCAGAATAGCGTATAATCACGTTATATCATGAGAACTATCATAATTCTTGTCTGGGCTATTTCTCAAGAACCTCTGCTCAGATTTTAACAAAACTTCATAGATAGCTTCACTACAAAGTGGAGATGCGCATATCTTAGGCACTTTCCGGTTTGCTGATTATTCACACAGTTATGCCCCTTGGAAGATCGCACTACTAAATTCTTGTCCAGGCTATTTCTCAAGAACGACTGCTCAGATTTTAACAAAACTAATTACTTCATGGATAGCTTCACTACCAAGTGCAGGCTTTCCAGCGTTCATAGTTTTTCCTAGTTTTCCTACTTTTTCCTAGTTTTTTGAATGCCCTCCTAGTTTTTCCTTGTTTTGTCTAAAACCTCCTAGTATTCCTAGTTTTTCATAAATTTGGCAATTTATGGAGAAGATGAAACTGGTTTGGAGATTTTCTTTCAGAATAAGACCTTCAGGGTGCATGTCAATTATTTTTAAGCCCGCTTCACTCGCAAAATAACTAGTGAATATCATTATGTTTAGATAAACAAGCATGATAAATAGTATCAAGTGAAGAACCAGTGAATACAGAAACAAATGATATCTATAGTCCATGCTGAATAGTATCAAGTAGAGAAAAGGTTTGTGTTGCAGTTTCTGGATCGCTTCGCTCGCACAATAAGTTTTATTTCAAATAAAAAATCCTGGTTATGGCTATGGGGTGTTAAGCTGACAGTATTTGGTATTCTTTGTGTGATATGGTGTCACTAACTGGTGCAGAGTCTAGCCTTCTCAGGTGATAACTGAAGGTTGGACTATGCTCTATGATGACTGTACTATTGACAGCTTAACAGTCTGTAGTATACACTTATTTCATGTATGTTTGGTTAACAGTCAAAACTATTGTCCCGAGGTATCGAGGAAGACTTTTGAACTGTTGCACGAGGCCGATAGGCCGAGTGCAACAGTTCAAAATGTCTTCCCAGATACCGAGGGACAATAGTTTTGACTGATTACCCAAAACAGACATGAAATAACTGTTTAATTACCTAATACATGTACTCTATATAACTACAGTAAAGTTCTACTTATACAAAAAACAAAAAGGATATTTCTAAGACATTTTGTCATACTAATTGCGGGTATTTTTTGTTATAAATTCAACACTGTCATTATCCCCATGATTTTATTATCAAACAAATAAAATCGGCATGTAATAAAGCAAAAAGCGACAAAACATTGTTCAATAGTTATATTAAAAATACGCTATATATCTAGCAGGGTGTTTTTGCAGGAATTTATATTGCGCATCGTAGTGCGCAGGTAACAGTTCATCCAGGGGTGTAACAGTCAAAACTGTTGCCCTCCTGGCAATGAACTGTTTCATACCTGAATCTAAAAATAAATATTAAGACATGAAACAGTCAAAAATAACGAATTACTCGTTATATAGAGTGCTAGGTAATAATATAAAATGTGTACGGTTACTGCGTTAATCAGGTAGGGAAAACTCCTAGTTTTTGGCTCAACCTTCCTAAAATTTCCTAGTTTTTTGTAAATAATTTTCCTAGTTTTCTCCTAGTTTTTTCAAAGATGCTGATGGAAAGCCTGCAAGTGGAGATGCGCATATCATTGGCACTTTCCGGGTCGCTGATTATTCACACTGTTATGCCCCTTGGAAGATCGCACTATAACTATATACTAAATTCTTGTCCGGGCTATTTCTCAAGAACCACTGCTCAGATTTTTATGGACATGGCTTCCAGGGGGGCATAAGCGTTTATTGAACGCAGTCTTGTTTGCACTTACAATTATGGAACAATGTTCTCAGTGTGTGATAACACATGTGTGTCGTGACCAGCTTTTAGGCGCCAAAACGTAACTTTGTGACTTAAATATGTTATTTCTGATGTTGTTTTGGCCTGATTACTTAACTTTAGTAATGTGATAAAAAGAATCTATGAAGATTGCATTTCTATCTGAGCAGCGTATCACACAAACTTGTTGTCTACGTGGCATATTCACTGATAAAGTTATTGTGTGAGCGAGGTAAAATGCGTTGATATTCTGAGCAGCATGTCACACAAAGTCATTCTTTACTTGTCTACTTGATGATAATTGATATTGAGAAAGTTATTGTGGAACGCAGCGAGCTAGAAAAATGCACCTACAACACAAACTCGGTCTTTACCTGATAAAGTTCATTTCAATGATTAAGTTACAGTATGCCCCGTCACGCAGAATCCTGCATTTTTCAGGCAGCAAACACGATGTCCGCGCAACTTTTTCAATGTCCGCGAGTGCCGTTACGCATTTTGTTGGTGCCGACTAATACACAATCTCGGCAAAACTTTTAGCAGACAGTGACCTAAAACCGATAAACGCTTGCTTTTTAATCTTAAACAACTTGCGTCAAACATCGAGACAATCTAGACTCATTTGTATCATGTGGCATTTCCAAGTGCCGAGGCACTATTTCTACTAATCAATCAAGTGAACGAGGTCGTCATTTTGTCATAACAGCATATTACTACAAGTGCGACAGTAAACTGAAACAATATTGCGGGTGTTATCATTAATTTAGGATAAAACATTTTGGAAACATCGCGCAAATTGGCAGCCATTTTTTAAGAATGTTTAAAACCGGTATCCAGTCCGAAAATACGTTCACAAATCAGATACGATTTACCTCCCTTTCCACATACAAAAATTACGGTACCCACTTTCTTAGGCCTGTACCCACTTTTTCCAAAACTAGTGGGTACAGATACCCACTTTTTAAAATTCCAGTGGGCATACTGAGTTACTGTTACATTATTATGCTTTCCATCTTTGATGAGGGGGTATATTGCTTTGCACATGTCTGTCTGTGTCGGTCGGTCGGTCTGTCTGTCGTATAAAATGGTTTCCGTTCAATAACTCAAGAACGCTTTGACCTAGGATCTGTAAACTTTACATGGAGGTTGGTCATCAATAGTGGATGACCCCTATTGATTTTGGGGTCAGTAGGTGAAAGGTCAAGGTCACTGTGACCTTCACCATTTCTGACTATTTAATTGGTTTCCGTTCAATAACTCAAGAACACTTTGACCTAGGATCTTCAAATTTTACATGAAGGTTGGTCATTTATAGTAGATGACCCCTATTGATTTTGGGGTAAGTAGGTCAAAGGTCAAGGTCACTGTGACCTTTACCATTTCTGACTATTTAATTGGTTTCCGTTCAATAACTCAGAAACACTTTGACCTAGGATCTTCAAACTTTACATGGAGATTAGTCATCTACAGTAGATACCCCCTATTGATTTTGAGGTCAGTAGGTCAAGGTCACAGTGACATTTATCATTTCTGACTATTTGGCTGCCATGGGGGCATACGTGTTTTACAAACATCTCTTGTTAAATCAGGTTTTGTACTGGCTATTTCAAAACTGAAATATGTATATTATATTATTGCAGATGTTATATCCGACAAGTTTGGCATCGCCAGATGTCAAGTCCGTGAGAAGATGAGGGTATCGCTTAGACAACTTAGGATCATGTATTGGTAAAGACCTGCTTTCGTCCCAGCTTACCAGAATTTAACAGCCTGTTGTCCCTATACCGAGAATTACCATCCAAAAAATTTGTAAAGAGATTACTGCGAGATTACGCTTCATGTGAAGTTAAATTGGAAGAGACTCGATGAATGCGATTTAGTAGCTACAAACCGAACTCAAGCGATGTGTCTTTAGAGAAAAGAGAGAGGCCGTTGTTGTAAAACTGGCCAATGATTTGTGCATTTCTGTCTGTAATTGAAGGTGATGATTTCTCTACCATGAAAGATCTTCTCAGTACCGGACGTCCCTCGGTGAGTGCTGCTGTTGACATGACTGCTACTCCAACCTCACAATCGAAAACAAATACACCGTGTGTGTGCATACATGATAAAGGGGTGTCAATTTTCCGGATTTATCAAGAAATTGCAAAGTTATGGTCAATTATCTCTGCTCTGAAGGATTTTCTTCAATAAACAGTTTGAAAAACTGAGTTATATATGGTTGACAGCCTCTAGTTTGTCAAAAATGGTCAGCCGCATATGATTTCCAGGATTTTTAATTTGGCTCTGTTGACACCCCTGATGATATCAACATCCTTAAGGATTCATTTAGCAGTCTTCAAGCTGACATGATGCTACTATTGAAGCAGTCAAACATTGCCGTTAAAAACTACGTTCAGATCAGATAACTGCTGTTAATGAATCCCTTAAGCTCTACGAGCAGGAACTCATCCATTGTACAGAATTGGTGAACAATGACATTATATAGATAACCCAGCCAAGCTCAGACGCTCGTATCACCTCTATTAAAAACCAGTTATCGTCAATCTTGAATAGAGTTGAAAAACTAGAAGTTGTTGTTGAACAGAATAACGCTTTCATTGCTGACAAAGTAGAGTTACCGGTACTGGAGTCATCAGCCAAAGTAGTGAAAACGTATACACATAGCAGTATGATAAATATACTACGGACATAGAACCATCTAAAGACCCCGATTGTAGTGAAATTCATTGTGCTCAAAACTGTAACTTTGAAGTAGTCATCAAACAAGAAAGGAAGACCGAATTCCACGAATAAGAATACTATTGACAAACTTTTATCTGGGATTACCCCAGTGCAAACACCAGTTACATCCCCTCTTAAATCAATAACTATGAATGAACATGCCTCAGGCTAGAATATTTTCTTCGCACGAAAATTGGTGGATATTGGTGTGCCAATGCCGGACAATAGTCACAGACTCAGACACTTTACTAGCTCAGGTCTGAAAGATCATAATTTTATGGCTCGTGATATTCCTGCACAGGTCTCCAATCGTTATCTGACTCGAACATTCTCTGATTCCGACCCTGAAGATTTCAGCAACTACACAAGGAAGAGATCCAAATTTTTCTGTGTAACTGGATTTATGTAACTTTGTCACAATGTTTGCCTCTTTGAAATCTATGTCAAGTTCATAACTGGGTCATCTGGGGTAAAAAACTAGGTCAAATCAAAGAACAACCTTGTTAACATTCTAGAGGTCACATTTTTTATCTTAATTAAACTTGGTCACAATGTGTATCGTTATATACTCTAGGTCAAGTTCGCTACTGGGTCAACTAGGGTAAAAAACTAGGTCATCAGGCCACATCGAAGAAAACGGTTGTTTATAATCTAGAGGTAGCATTTTTTATCTCATCTTTATAAACCTGGCCATAAAATGTGTATTTGTAAATTGTAAAATCTGCATCAAATATTAAAGTCATATGAATTTTAACACTAAAACAATGTTTGAACTAAGTTTTGGTGTGCGGGTGTGTGCTATTGATATTCAAAACAGACTTGCAACTAGTTTTCAGGATTAGGCATTATGCCTCAGTAGAACACCTGATTGGCTGTATTAGAATCGAAATAATGAATATGTACCTGGGTTTTATCTATAATTAAGCACGGTCACTTGTTCGGATGCATACATTCAATAACGTGTGCTATGCACTCGTGATTTAATTACTATGCATCAAAACTTGTGTCCGTGCTTTATTCTACGATAAATCACAGGTACATATTATTTCTTAATTAAATTAAGGGCCAAAAAATTTCTACTTACTTTTATTCTATCTATACATTTCAATGCTTATTTTGATTAGTTTCCTGATAACCTTAAATCAGCTTTGTATATGTTTGATTATAAAGTTGTTTGCAACAACTTATATAGCAATTTATTTTTATTATGCACATACTTTATAACTTTCTGTCATGAAGGGAACTCTCATTGTTTTTAATGTCGGTCTAAAAATGTTTCCTCATTTCAACCTCTCCAGAGCAGCATTCAATAGAGCAACAACCTCTTTAAAGCGATATAACTATTTTCCGTAACATTTTCTACATATTTTACCACTCTAGGCACAACCTCTGTACAACAACCAAACTTTGTGTTTACCCAAAGGAGTTACTCTAGACAGGTTGTTCTGTGGTTTGGTCAAAATGTAGCAAGCTGTGATGTATTTAACAATGAATTTAATTTGCTTATTAATGTCAAAAAAGTTATTATATTTATCTATTTATGCAATGTCTTTCTAAAGTTTATATTAATGCAATGTCTTTCTGTATGTATCTACATCATTGTTCACCAGGTCTTTCATGTTGTTTATATGTTAAACATTGTTTTGTGTTTTGATTGTATTGTTGTATATCAGTAAGAACATCTTTTATTTTTTCAAGTAAATATTTTATTAATTGATATTTATTGTTGTATTCTTTATTATATTTGAAAAGGTATGCCATTTCATTTTATTGATCAAAGTGAGTTTACACAGCCAAAACAACATTTAAACCTGGATTCATCACATTGCTTTGAAAAGGTATTCCATTTAATTTTAATTAAAAAAAAGTGAGTTAAAAGCATGTTTAAACCGAGCTAAAGCTGGCTAAATACGGGTTAAAGCCGTGTTTAATGTGAGTTTAAAGCTTTTTTTTTATACTGCTGAAACTCGCTTTTAACTCTTCTACTGGTTGGAAAGTTGGTTTCTTAGTGAGCTAAACGTGAGTTTAAAGCGAGTTAAATGTGGGTTAAACCCGTGTTTAATGCGAGTTTAAAGCGTGTTTTTTCACAGCTAAAACTCGCTTTTAACTCACTTTTAGCTCACTAAGAAACCAACTTCCCATCTAGTAGAAGTGTGTTAAAGCGAGTTTTTTGACGCATAAAAAACTCACTTGCTGGGAAAAGGTTGGCTAAAGTGGGTTTAAAAACCCACTTAAAACCAACTTATTGAGAAAAAAACACACTAAAAACACACTTACTTGAAATAAGTGAGCTAAAAGTGAGTTTTAAAACCCACATAAGCGAGTTTTTCAGCACAGAAAAAACACACTTAAAACCAACTTATTGAAAAACACACTATAAACTCACTTTCTAGAATAAGTGAGCTAAAAGCGGGTTTTAAAACCCACATAAGCGAGTTTTTCAGCACAGAAAAAACACACTTAAAACCAACTTATTGAAAAAACACACTATAAACCCACTTTCTAAAAATAAGTGGGTTTTAAAACCCACATAAAACCGACTTAAGTGAGCTAAAGCGAGTTAAAACTGTGTTTAAAGCGTGTTTTTCCCAGGTTTTGCTCAGAAAAAACCCAGTCGGTAAGCTAAAAGACTCGCTTTTAGCACGGTGCCAATACCACACGGTTTAACACGGTTTTAACCCGCGTTTAACCCGGGTTTTGCTCGCTTTTTGGAGAAGGGTTTCATTGGCTCATAATGTAGGTTATATTCTAATTTTTGTTGGATTTTTTTCTTCTAAATATTTAGCCACACTGTTTCTTTTATTTAAGGAAGCCCGAGCTGCCTTGCGTGTATGCGCGAAATTTCAAAATCGTCTTAGGTGAGAACAAACATGATATTTATTTCTAATGTATATGGCTGCTTTTTATGTAATGACTTGCTTGTCTTCATGCCGACAGCTTCTATAGAATTGGTAATGAAAATATTATGAATATCATTTGCAATCTCATCCACCGAGTTTTGATCAACATTTAGATTTTTGTCCATTGCGTCAAAGTTTTTATCAGCTTTTCGTGGTTTTATTTTCGACGCTAATTCAGGTCCCCGGGTATTGCATTATCATTTAATTTTAAATTATTATTTATTGAATGATTATCGGCTATTCGTAGAGAAAGTTCTATAGTCGATGAACACCAAAGCAACAAAATTACGTTTGGGGTATTCATAACGTTTACATTGTATAGAGGATCTTGTATGAGTGCTCATTACATACGAGTTTTATTAAACGAGTGGACAAAATGATATGACACGAGGCTTTGCCGAGTGTCATATTGTTTTTGTCGACGAGTTAAATAAAACTCGTATGTAATGAGCACGAATGTAAGATTCTATTTATCACATAGCCTTAGAAAACGCTCATTATTGTTCAAAAGGATCATGTACGCTGCATAAGTTTCAGCCAAAATTCAGCGGTACAATGAGCGCGACGTCATGGCGACGTTGATATTATGCTGACGTCATTGACGGATCAATGCATGGATTGGCTAACGTCACGTCAAGCTAATTTGCATATTAATTGCACGGACTGGGAGTGCCGAACGATATTTACAGCACGGCTTTACGACACTTCTGGACCGCTGGTTGATTACATTTTTAGTTGTGTTAAGACATTACCTTATCATAATGACCATATCAGGTATTTATAAGTACCAAGATGTATTTCTTATTCAGTTTTAAATTAAGCTAATTTCTTAGTTCCTCTCAAAAGTTATACACGTGTATAGTTATCCTATATTGAAACTACGTCTGTCCACAGGAATTTGAAGTTCTACCAATAAAATATTATACAACTCGGTCCATTATAAATCACTCTACATACATAATATAATTTACCAGTATTATATATACGTATAGAGTGATTTGTGATGGACCGACTTGTATAATAATTTTTTGGTAGAACTTCAAATTCCTGTGGTCAGTCTTACTAGAACATATTTGTCTGATACAATCATATGTGTGGTGAAATAATTGGTTAAATTAAAATTGAATACTAGAAACATACTAATATATTAATTGAATCGTATGCGCATCTATGTAGTAAAAAGTATGAATTATTGTTTCTGTTTTACGTATTACTCACATCAAACACATCATTATAATCGTTTCTAACCAGAGCGACCAGGCTTGCCCGTTCAACGTCCGTAAAGCATCCGCCTAACTTATTGATTTAACCCAGTTCCGCTTGCTGTAACTACTGAGCAAGCTGCTTATCATAAACTTCAGTTGAGTGCTACCCTCCCAGTCCGATTTGTCGTCATCGCTAGTTATAAAAACTGTTCAGTTAACTTTAATCTAAAAATGCCATGTTTAATAAAACGGTAAATATGAAAATAATAACCAAACAAATCAAAGGCATACTTACCAACTGGCCACACTGCCGAAACTATGCACGAAGCACTAATTAAAATCAAAATTATTAAACATATACGATTCATTGTGTTATGGTGTTTATCAACGCATAATGAAGAAGAACATGCAGCTAAACATGTTTTATAGTTTATACGATGCTTGCATTATTTTGAAATACTTCTATTCAATTTACAGAAACAGTGCAAAACACTCGCTTGTGAAATGTCGTAACCACGGGACAGTCCCCTGAACAACATTTAAAACTGGTGTATAGTACATGTTGTTTATGTGGGTTGTGGTTTTGATTTTAATGTATAGTTGTTCGTTCCAAAATTATTAACCGAAAGCCGGATGTTGTTGTTGTAATTAATGATGTACGAGGTGCGTAAACCGGTTGATGTTTATTTGTTACTCGATTTGCATTCGACTGAGACCGTTTTTTAAAGTGTGGTAATTCGGGTTTTCTTGTCACTTTGCTTAAGGAATCCGGATGAGATATACTAGCCCTTCCCAAAGGGATTTATTTGTTCTTTAACGTGCCCAGTTGACTACACCGATAGACGCTCTTCTGGGTTTCCAACCAGCTACGCGTTTCTGAAATGACGGATTGACATGTTCTAGACTTCAACCAGGGACCTATCGATCCGTTGTTTCCCACTTGACCACAGTAGCCCAACACTCCAAACAAATAATTTATTTAATACTCTAACCACCTTTAGCCATATAAATGAAATACATCGACTTTGGTAATAACGAGAAAATTTCTTTACTTCGAGTTTTGTGTTTCCACATAAATAACGATATGTGCTGTACATTACATGATAATGTCAATTAACATGTACTGAGTTATACTAAATGGCTTCTTTATGACATTTGTGTTATTCTTACTGACTCACTAACGTGTGTTTACATATATATGTACTTAAAATATGTTCACAAGTTTATGCATGTCTAGGATTAGAGCTGAATATGTTAATTATGTCACCATTAACTACAGCAAAATAGTATGTGAAATTGTGTATATGTCATGTAGTTTGAAAGATATATCGCACGCACGCACGCACGCACGCACGCACGCACGCACGCACGCACGCACGCACGCACGCACGCACGCACGCACGCACGCACGCACGCACGCACGCACGCACGCACGCACGCACGCACGCACGCACGCACGCACGCACGCACGCACGCACGCACGCACACATACTGGGCTATGTAGTAGATTGAGGACACAAACCTAGAGTAGCCCACTGGGGACTCACTTTTTTAAGAGAGCCAGAGTCATCAAATTTTAACACAAAAGTCTGCTTCGTTTAAGATTTAAATTTCTGTAGTCTAAATTTGCCTATCCCTCTATGACTTTCAACAAGCAAATAAGGACATAGTTGCACACATGCAAGTGAGGACATCAAACGCACACATGAAAATGAGGACACTCTACGCACACATATAAATGAGGACATCATACGCACACATATAAATGAGGACATCATACGCACACACATAAATGGGGACATCATACGCACACACATAAATGAGGACATCATACGCACACATATAAATGAGGACATCATACGCACACACATAAATGGGGACATCATACGCACACACATAAATGAGGACATCATACGCACACACATAAATGGGGACATCATACGCACACACATAAATGAGGACATCATACGCACACACATAAATGAGGACATCATACGCACACACATGAATGGGGACATCATACGCACAGCGCACACATGAAACTGAGGTCATTGTATAATGCACACATACCGTTTTTATCATTTTAGACCAAAATATGTCGAAAAATAAGCGAATTTACGTGGTTTTGCCTAAGTGACGACTGAGACGGTCCCCAGTCTTCCCAACTGTCCTCAATTGCTGCTGTGTTACCTAACGTGTGTCCTCAATTGCATACGTACGTAAACACACGCACGCACGCACGCACGCACACACACACACACACATAGCAGCTAAGTAACATAACCAGTTTTCCATGACTGTATCTTAACCAGAACGTACTTTTCCAGAGGGGATCAGCAACCTCTCCCTATGGAGGACAATCTACATTGTTGTCAAATATTCATCGCATGACATGATATGATCGAAATCACATTACCGGGTTTCAGAATCTAAAGCTTAGTAAATTGTTATTGTCGTTAAATTGATAATAACTCTGTAAATGATCAATTTGACGGAGTAATTTATAAACAAGCATGGTATATTTATTAGTCACTATCAGTTTTATTGATCACAAACAACAGTTAATCTAAAACTAAAATCTTACCATTTAACCGCAGAGAATAGTTTTTTAAAGTATGTGTGTTGCCGATATCATTGTTTTTAATTAATAGATGGGAACGATAATATTGTGTGACGAATGCATTTCCAGTGCCAGAAACCCTCCAAGCTAAAGGACGAGTTTAAATAAAACATCATCTTAGTACGTTTGCATAACCAAAAAATCCAGTTCTATCTCAAAAACCGAAAATGAAAGGGTTTTGTGTTGTTTGCTGTGTGTCGTACATAATTATACCGTGGATGCTAATTAGTGCTAATGATGACGATAGAGGTATGTATATTTTTTGTTATTTTGTTTAATTTAAATTTCGAAATATACGGACATTTACCGACATAATTATGCAGATTTATATTTAAATTTGCAATTTAGCATTTCAGGTTTAGCTATACTTGTGGTCTAACCAATGTGTATCCATTTTAAAATGTATTATTTTGATTACACTTCGATAGCAACAAGTCAAGTGAAGCCAAATTATTTATTGGCATAAACAACATAGTCCATCGCCAAGTAAACATATATACAAATAAAAAAATGTCGGTAGAAAAGTATAACAGTAACCTGCGTCTGTTTTCATTTAAATGATTATATCCCCGCCGAATTAAAACGATGTATATTAATAAATTATTTCCCATGGCATGTGTTTAAACTACACCCGAAAGTCATGAGGAAATGATTGGTCTCATATAACGTGGTATATGTCAATACAAAAAATAGCATTTCAAATTAGTTGAAAATATACGAGGGATGATCCATATATAACGAGAATATGCTTATAATTTTCGTTACGCTCCCTACAGCGCTTTGATTTCCACTTAACCGTTTCTTACCTAGAAACGATGTAGTTTCGGGCGAGGCAATTGGAGAGTAAATTTTCGTATGCCACTTTAGATTTTACTCAAACTTTAGCTGGAAGTAATAACATACATTAGCAATGTTTCCCTGAATTTCCATGATTACAGCGACACCATGCTAAAATCTATGGTTGCTAAGGTAACCCTCGATACGCCTAGGCGGGGCATTTTTCAGATTTTTCACCATTTTCGCGCAAATTCAAACCGTCACAGTTTTCATGTAAGCAATAGCAATGTGCTGAAAATTGGTACTTGGGGTCACTTAAGACTCGTCGCAATGATGATGACGTCATACCAGGTTGTGTTGCCATTCGTTACATTACTCACGTGTTATCGTTCCGTGATAGCAAAAATAACGGACAACAAACGATTATCATTAAAATATTGGGTTTTGAAGAAAACAAGTAATAATGAAAGTGTGCATGGTATTAAGTAATCATTTCGTGACCAGGTCATGTCAAAAGCTTCGAATTGTGTACATAATAACACAATTAAAAATAGACTTGAAAAAGGTCAGTACTCTTACAAAGTAGGCACAACGTGACGTCGACGTCACAACTAAGCACGAACATATTGGATGTTCTGAACAAAATTTCAAAGGATGACTATCGTGCGTCTTTTTCCGCTTGGTTTTGCATTGGCGAAGACGTTTAAATATTGAAGGAGGATAATCTGACAGTAGGGCCTAAGTAATGTGATCGTTAAATAGATCCTAGTTAAATTCTCAATGACGTTAAAAAGGTCAAAAATGACGTTGCCCCGCCTACCGGTTGCATAGGTCGGCAAAATGTTCCAA
Source organism: Spisula solida (assembly GCA_947247005.1). NCBI lineage: Eukaryota > Metazoa > Mollusca > Bivalvia > Venerida > Mactridae > Spisula > Spisula solida. Next base: position 36,815,495 of record OX365952.1, on the reverse strand, counting down.
ACATTTTATTTTTCGATATATTTCAAAACAAATTCGTACGTTTTCTACGATATATGTAATAACTACCACCTAAAATATTGATAGAAAAAAAAATGTAATAGCAAAGTAATAGGCATTTTCTCGTTATATATTGATCATCCCTCGTATAGTACGACCTTGAAAGTTTCTATAATCAATGCAACACAGGAATCGAGCTTCTTGCAGAAAGTTTGTTTTCGATAAATGCCAAAAATGACGTCCGTATAGAATTTGTTTCCGAAGTTCGATATTACTTTGAGAGGCGTTCAACTTATATTTGAAAAAAAATAATTAAACATCCGATATTTTCATGAATTTCTCGACAAAATATAATTGTGTCTATTCAATCGTGTCTAGTAATGTAGCGAATGATATAGACGGCTATTGTAGAATGTAATACATAATATCCTTAGAACAAAATCAAATTTACAAAGAGGGTGTTGATTTTGCATTTTTGAAGGCCTAAACCTCCAAGTACTGATGCTTGTAATTCCCTTCTATTGTGGACGTTTCAATATTCTCCAGATTTAAATTATCTTGATGCTTCATCAAGAGACTTGGGAATCCACTGTTTGGGCATAATGTACTCCCCAGTCTAATTCATAAAGTACTTCACGACATGTTTTGTGGGGCGACAGGGAAGTTCAGTATTGATGAAACACCCTGAACACACCACACCTTAACTAACTTTAACATATGCCAATCATCATGACCCTTTCTAAAATAGCAGACTATGTCTATGTAATAACGTCCTCTAAGATAAAACATTAACTCCTCAGAAGCGACACATTTTTTTCAAATTATCATTCCCTAGTCGCAAATACAGTCTCCAAGACCGTTGACTGTGCTCTTTGTTTTTATGGCATTGAGCTAATGAACATCGCATTGTTCTGAAATTCTGCACCTACGCTTTCGAAATGATACGATTGAAAGTTGCTATTGAAACGTACACCTTCGCTACCATCCAATTTTGGGTTATTTGATTTGTCCTTGACATCGCAGAACTAATGGACATGACGATTGCAGGTTTCGACAAAGTTTTGGGATTTTTAATAGTTGGTGCCATTTCGACATAACAACCGGGTGCACGTATATAACCCTGCATATGGCAAATATTACTTGTCTTCACGGACATTGGTAATTCATAATAACCCAACACTTTTTAGCTCACCTGTCACAAAGTGACAGAGTGAGCTATTGTGATCACACGTCGTCCGTCCGTCAACAATTGGGTTGTGTCCTCTCTAGAGGTCACAATTTAGGCCTAATCTTTATGAAACTTGGTCACGACGATCATCTCAACAAAATCTAGGTCAAGTTCAATATTGGGTCATCCGAGGTCAAAAACTAGGTCACTAGATCAAATTATAGAAAAACCTTGTGTAGTCACTGAAGGTCATAAGTTTTTATAAATCTTAAAGGAACTTTGTCACCATGATCATGTCAACAAAATCTAAGTCAAGTACGATTAGGGTCATCTGGGATCAAAAACAAGGTCACAATGTCAATTATAAAAATCACAATGTCAATTGACATTTTCCTGAGGCTCGTGGGTTCAACCCCCACTGGAACCATATTTTTTTATCTTTTTAAGTGTTTAGGTATTGTTTTGTCTTTATAGCATGTATTTGTACAGTTATATGGAGGTTCCAAAATATTTTGTTTAAATTATATGACCTGGTCAAATCATAGAAAAAACTTGTGTAGTCACCAGAGGTTACAATTTCAACTTTATCTTTATGAAACTAGGCCAAGTTCAATTTTGAGTCATCTGGGGTCAAAAACAAGGTCACAATGTCAATTGACATTTTCCTGAGGGTCGCGGGTTCAAACCCCACTGGAACCATAATTTTCATTTTTTTAAGTGTTTAGGTATTGTTCTGTCTTTATAGCATGTATTTGTACAGTTATATGGAGGAAAATATTTTTTCCAATATATTTTGTTGTAATTATAGGTCAGATCATAGAAAAACCCTGTGTAGTCACCAGAGGTCACAATTTCGACTTAATCTTTATGAAATTTGGTCCTAATGATCATCTCAACACAATCTAGGTTAAGTTTGATATTAATTAAGTCATCTGGGGTCAAAAGCTAGGTCACATGGTCAAATCATAGAAAAACTTGCAATAGAGGCTGAATTTCCTAAAATTTTATTCAGAAAATGTGTAGGGTCACCATAGGGGTGTGCATGCACTAGTACGACAGGTGAGCGACCTAGGGCCCTCTTGTTTATTCGTCTATGTATGTTACTACGCTTACCGATATATTTCTGTTGTTACTCATGTAACCTTGACGAAAAAAATGTTGTTGTTGTAAAAGCAAGTCCGTAATATGATAGAAATGTCTTGCTAAAACAACATGAACACAAATAGAAACAATCGGAACGGTCCGTACGGAATTTATCAATGACAATAGATGTATTGATTTCGGCCACCAGATCACAACAACGTATTACATGATCTGATCAGCAAATGCATGATATGACCAGGGTACATTATAAAATTGTAAACAACATGAAACACTACAAAGTTAATAACATGACATATGTTAGCAATGCAAGAATTGTATGTATGTAATGCTTTTGTTCATAAACCACTAAATGCATACGCGAACCAAAATCGGATTCACTCAAATAGTCCTTACAGAAACTTCTGTTTGCCTGGAAATGGTGATATGCCTTGACAAAATTGAACTAGAATCATCTTATTGAGTTTAAAGGTATTGTATACATGTAGTTGAATGAGTAAATATGTTTCATTTTAAATATTTTGAAATTTTGGCATATTTGACAAAGCGAAAGTAGACTAGGGTAAAACCCATATTGGATCAGTCCGCGCGTCTGTAAACATTTGTCGACCGCCTTTGACGAACAAAATCTTATATTAGGCATGACCCCTTTTTTAGTCCCCTATCGGTTTTTGACCGGAGGGGACTATAGGTTTGCCCTCCATCGTCCGTCAAAAAATCTGGATCCTGACATAACTCAAACAGTTTCCAAGCTAGCCAGGTTTATGAAACTTGATATGTGGATAGGGGGCAATAAGGGGATTATGCACGTCGAAAAATATTTTGATTCTGACAAAATTTGTGGTTGCTATGGCAACAGAAACATAGAAAATGGCTTCAAACCGGTAGGGGACTTCTGTATTGCTTGCAATTCTTAATTACTTGTTGGTCTTATTTTGTAGCTGAAACATAATGCTTTTCAATGATATAGGTCTGTCAACTGGCCATAGACTTTAACATGATATTATCTGGGGCTGACAATTGTCACTTTACATTGAGCTAAAGAACAATTTTGTTTAGTGGTTTGTGACCTTTTGAACAATTATTATACTAGAACTGTACAATGATTTACAAGATTGTATTCCGTTTCCTCAATTCAAACGTATAATATACATGTTTCGCAAGACTTTCGTACTGCATAATTACCTAAAGTAGATTTTTTAACCTGTCGCACTTATTTTGGCATTGAATATATATTGGACGGATGAGATAAAACAAGTTGATAGTTATTAAATTATAACGGTAAATTTCGTATTTGTGTGCAATACTATTCAACGGTTCATGTGCATAAAAGTCACCTGTATGTGAATGAGGCTGGGCTCGTCATCATTGCAATCTGTGGCAGGTCAGAAAACTCCGACTATACGTTACTTGAAACAGATCATTGTCTAATTCATAAATAAACATGGACATATATTACATTGTTTAAGCAGTAAACAATTCACCAGGCAATATATAAAGTGAAATAAATAAATCATATTGTACTTTCTCAGTAATAGCAACCATTCTGTCGACGGAATTTGACGAAGCCGAGCAGTTTCCGGATATCATAGAACTGAAGTTCGATCTCAACGGAAATGAGATTCATCTAAAGTTAACGAAAGACGATGAAGCTACCAGAATCCTTAGCCCACAAGTTGCTGAAACTTCTTATTTCCTCCCCGATGATCTATTTGACAATGCTAGGCATCATGTAAGTAGTCCATTACATCATGTAAGTAGTACATTACTTATAAATACACTGAGTGACTTTGTTTATTTTGCTTCTATTTATCCTCGCCACCGGATAATCCATATGGGCGAGGCCCCCAGAAGAGGCTAGTCACTTCAGTGCTTGGGGGATAGTGCATAATACAGAAGATGCTCCAGTTATCAGCAATTACCAGTTCCAGAAGCATCCCTGGTTCTTTCACGTGCCGATGTAAAGCATCATACACGGGACCTCGCTTAACGTCTCGTCCGAAAGACTGTTAGTAAGTTCAGTTATCTTAGGTGGGAAACACTGAAAAGCATTTTACTTTTTGACTGTCTGGAGTAGGGATCGAACCCACACCCTTCAGATCAGCAGTCAGTAGCCCTTACCACTAGACCACTAGTCCACCTAAATAGTGACTTTAATAAAGCACACTTTATATAATTATGGTGAAAAAGATAAATAAATCTCCATGGTGAAGATTTATACTTGTGCAAAATGGATTAGTCAATAATGAGATGAGACAATTTAGTGCATTATTACACCGGTTGGGCATGTTAAGTCGTGTAGCAAACATGTTCTGAAGTAAGAACTGTTACATTGAAACCTTCTTTTATCCTATAATGCTCTTGTGTCGATATATAGTGGCTATTTATTTCGATTGAATACGGTTCATTTCTCATCTGGTAGTGATAAATATGGAAGCCCTGGAGGGCACTTTTGACTTAGGTGTTGTGACTTGTAACTTATGATTTGTGACTTAGAACTTGTGACTAATGACTTGAGACTTACGACTTGTGACTTACATTTTATAAATAAATCTGCGCGCACTTCTTTGGACAGCGTGGATGGTAAAGGATGATGTCTAAATTGGAATTACCTGATAATAGTCTATAGTGAGTCAGGTAAGTCGGTATTAGTTTTGTTTAATTGAAATCATCATTGTTTAAGGCCCCGACCCGTTATTCTGATTTGTTAACACAATTAACTAGAATACCCTTCATGTAATAGCATAATTTCCCCTGGCATAGCTGTGTCTTATACGAGTACATGTGCATACATAATTATTATGGTTTGCTTCCTTTTCGTTATCATTTGTGCGTCTCATTCGCGATGGATAGTTCCGATCATACATGGTATAATGAATTAGACTTTAAGTTTTGTTGATGTACATGTATTAATAATTATATGTTCATCTACATTTTTCCAGGTGAAGAAAATGGAATGTCCGTGTTGTGTGTGTGTGTGTTCGGTGCGTTTGGTTCGACAAATGATGTGGCGGTGCAAACCTTATTACCTGTATGTCTTAAAACCCAGCAAAGCAACCGGCTCAAATGTAAACTTGGCAATTGTGTGACACTATGGGCTAGAATAGATTTTGAATGTGAATGTGTTACATGTATGTACCATAATTATGAAGTAGAACATATAAGGTTTTGCGGACAATTCCAAGTTGTGGATATCAATACATTAACATTTATGGCGCCTACGAACTAAGCTTTTCAAGATGGCTTTATATTATACGCATAAGTTTAATTTCATAGATGTAATGTCGGTCAGACATGTTTAGAAATAATACGCCATTTTGTCATGTTTTGAAATACATGTGACCTAAACAATCTTATTTTGATTTATGTGGAATTTATTTTGAATAAACTTTGAAACGTTGTAATGCAACAGACTCAAAGTTGTCATTTTCAAATGTGTTTTTGTCTACCGTTCATCTTTTACAACATAATACTGCATTTCAGTTAACTTTGTATACAATATAAAGCAAAGACCAAAAACACTGTCAATTACATGATTAAATATCATTCCAAGATTTTGGCTTTAATGGATACTGATAACAAACGAAGGATAACAAACTCATATTAAATTACAACATTTATAATAATAACACTTATAATGATACATTTTGCTGTCTATAATTTTATCAAAGGTAGTGTGTATGTCACATTTTACACATCATAAGTCTCAAGTCTCAAGTCACAAGTCATAAGTCACAAGTCACAAGTTACAAGTTACAAGTCACAAGTTACAAGTTACAAGTCACACGTCACAGGTTACAAGTCACAAGTTACAAGTCACAAGTCATAAGTCACAAATCCAAATCTTAATTGAAATGCAGAAATAAAACAGACGTTATAACCATGCTTTACTTTACGATTAAATGAAGCATTATACATGCATGTCAAAATTCATAGAGCAACATACACATGAAATTATACTCAAGTGGCTCAGCATAACAATACCGACTAACAACATGCCATAATTAGTTATACAAATATTTTAAATCATGGAATATGCTGTAAATTGGTGAACTTCTGAATTAAACACACGCCTTTCCAACATCCCAAAATCAATTGGAGTACATGTATATCATCAAGGGTTTGGTGTTGTACTCTATCATGGTACAGGGTCTTAGAGATCCTATATCATAAACATTCTTATTTTGTACCAGTCAGTCCAGATCGGTTTGTATTTCTCTCTCGACTATATCAACCATAACTTCTATTTGAGTATATGAAGGTTCATAACGAGACAATACTATTGTGCTCAACTTGTGTGGGTTTATTGTAAGTATATGCATTTCTGTCCATTACAGTAAGAGAGTTGTTCACAGCCTTTTATGCAATATTCCACAAGAGATATTTTCAGGATTCCACGACAGATATTTCATTTATCTCCACCTGCAAAAACAAACAAACATTTTAATTACACTGGTAATTCTATTCACTCCTCTTAACCTAAATATTCGTCACGATTGTGACGCTAAAATTATAATCTAAAGTTGGAAATATATTATAGCAACGTCAACGCTAACTTTGTTTGCAATAACATATCGATAAAGAAGAATTTTAAACCTAACTCTTATGTAGTAGAACGAGTGTAATTCCGTGAACAATTGTTATTTAATCAAACAACTAAAACTGACTTACCCGTCTTGCTATATATATTATATCCAAGTTATTGTTGGGCGTAAGGGAAAAATAAAGCATGCAAATATATTTATAGTTTGTTTGGTCACAACTCCTAAGTCACAAGTCACAAGTTATAAGTCACAAGTCAAAAGTGCACCCTGGGGCCTACGCAAGTCACAAGTCATAAGTCATTAGTCATAAGTCAAAAGTGCCCTCCAGGGCTTCCATAGATAAAACCTTATAACTAAAAGATGCGATGTTGACCGTATCCAATAAAAAAACATATTTTTATCATATTTATTTTTATGTTTAGCTTGATGCAAAATTGTAACTTTATACCACATTACTATTATCGTTAAACTGATTTCATTCATATTTTCAATTATAATATTTGAAACATAATTTCTTTTAAACTTTTATGTCAAAACATACAACAACATGTAAGAAATGATCAATATCCAAATGCCATGTTTCCATTCAACCTAATAACCAGTTACATACATTATATTTTTGGGGAAAAATAAAGTAGTCCAGGTGTGGGCGGGGCTTATATCACTCCCTGCAGAGGGTGAGTAATAACCAGTGAGGATATAGAATTTATTTCAATGATAGAACTCATAATATCACCAGTTAGCTTCAAATAAATTTTGTATTGCTGTTCATCACCTTCTTCATTTCGCTTCACATTGACTTTTTTCTGCTACCCATCTTCTTTTCTTGAGCGTTAGCCTTTTCAAACACCTGGAAGTGAAATATGTAAGCTGCATAGACATGCGAGGAAACGACCGTGAATACTTTGTAGTGAGCAAATTAATTGGATTTGAAAGAGTTGGCTAATACCTGGTTCACAAATCATTCGGACGCCGGACAATGTCCACCAGGGCCATATGATGTATGTGTGCCTCATGTACACATTGCATCCTAGATAAAGCAGTGTAGCAATACCACGTGACGTTTGACTACAGTTACAAGAATAAATTCGTAAACATTGGAAAGTATCTTATTTCTTCACCGATTTCTGTAAAATATACGCCACGTAAGGGGGAAATTATTTGCTTTCCATGAAATATAAGATTTTTTTCAGCAGCCTTATCGATTTTTCCATTACCCTGTGAAACCTACACGTCCCACGGTTTCACAGGGAAATGGACAAAACGACACAGCCGCTGATGAGGATTTTATATTTCATGGAAAGGAAATAAATTTTCCCTTAGCGTTGTGTTTATTTCATAGAAATCGACGAAGAAATAAAATACTTATGGCTATATTTGTGTTCCAATGTTTACTAATTTTTACTTGAAACTGTAGTCAAAAGTCACGTGGTATTGCTACCCTGTAAAGGGTCCCGGATGTGCATCGATTGATGATGGTACAATATCCGTCAGGCGCCGGGCTGATGTCGTCTGGTCATCGGATGGTCAACATTAAATATCTTTGTCGCTAAGGCAAGCCTGAGTTTATCTGATAATGCCCTGGTGACCGGCCAACGTCCGTCTAACCGAGGAACAACTAATGAAAACATATAATCTTTACATTTAAGCCAGTGTCATATCAGCCTTCCGATAGTCGTGGACCTGTATTCGTTCAATTTTGAGGCACCTTTTTGGAATATCACAGTTATGTTGTGTGACAGACGTAGATCAATCTTACGGCTACTGTACGAAATATCAACACCGCGAGATGTACACAACGTCACAAACCAAGCGATGATACTGATCGAAGTTAAAGTTTTCTTTTTTCTTACCGTTTAGCATTAGTTCAACTGCGGATGGATACATTAAAAATCTTTGTTTTTTAGGAATTCACAGCGTACAAACCCGGTGGATCGGACATTGTACTGGTTCATCGTCCGTCAGCAAACCATCCTCCAAAATTTGTAAGTATTCCCGCTTTAAACCGTGTTGTTCTAGGTATATAGTCTGGTTGTTGTTTTCGATTTGGATCTAATACAACTGTCTCCTACGTTTAATGTTACTGTTGGCAGCTATATTGGGACTCGAATTCGTTTTGATGCAATTGTTTTTGTTTACACTGTATTTGAGTTTGCCTTGGATAAGTGTAGGTATTCAATAAACCATTTTATGTCACATTAATATTAAGACCACATTTAATGTAGGAGTACCATTTTTCATTTCATCTTCACTCTTTATTCAAACTAAATATTCATTCATAAGAAGACACGTTTTCTATTATATTAAGACAGGTTTATTCTGTCTGATTTCTTCAAACTGCGATCATGAATGTCGTACAATAAACATTTAATTGGTCCAAATATTTAGACATGTTCTTCACACAGGATACCACAAAGTATAGTATGGGTTAGTTATCATTTATAATTAGCTCCCTTTATGGCTAATTATGCACAAAATACGAAGTCCACAGTGTGTCATTCATTGCGGAGTGAGTATATAGGCTTGCTTGAAATATCCATTTTTGGGGATGTGGATGGTTCGTTCTATGTCTGACTCTTGCGTGGATGGCTAGGCGCTGCCGTCGTTTCTGTGTGGCTTTGGATTGTCTGTGCGCTACTGTACTTACATGCATCATTATAAACTGAATGCAATGAGAAAAAGCTTTAATTTAATTCGACATTGTTTTATCAAGCTTACATTTCAAAGTTGTATTCAAAATATAAAATGTCAATATAACTTAAAATGTAGAAATAAAACACTACGTACGACACGTACATCATACATTTGTATTTGAATGATGTGAAAAATACATAATCGTAAAATAATTTAAATTACGATGTGCAAAAAAAACTTATGAGCCAGTCTCCAAGAAAACCTCCATTTCGATGATTTTAAAAATTTATTTAAAGGCGTTCGCTACGGTTTCTCAAAAATTTTCCACATATTAATAGATTTTGATAAAATTTTGCGCGTAACAAGGCAATGTTGTGATACATTGAAAAGTGAAATAAAAATGATAGGTCACCAGCTTACTTTTGTTTTTATTTGTAGTCAAACATGACACCATTTTATCATTTTTCCCATTTCGCCAACATTTACAAATTATCCAGGACTCACAAAAAATATCGACATAATCACAACAATAAAACAGATAATAACAGAAAACACTATTTCTAATGTAAAAAAACCCAAAATATGAAAACATATGAAAGATTTAATAAAATATCCTGTTTTTACTTAATTTCGCTTTTAAATTTTGTTTGTAGTTTTGCTAAAAATTAATTAGTATTTCAATTATATAAAAAAAATGTAATAATAGAATTTAACGAAACTTTACCAATTTATTGATAAATGTCTTATTTATGAAAAACAAGAAGAAAAAGTATAGGTCACCAGGTTAATTTTGGCTACATATTTGAAAACTTGTGGTGTGGGGGGGGGGGGGTAAATGCTACACTCAATTATGTATTTCCCATGTAAACACTGCAATAATTATCATTTTCATTTAAATTTATTCTCCAGATGACCCAATATAATAGATTTTATTGAGATTATAAGTACTCCCTAGTTTTAAAAGGATCACGTTAACATTTTGACCACTAATTTGGTGCATTACATTAATTTATGGTGTATTTGGACTCATTCCTAGCTAGAAAAATGATATACGAACCTGTATGGTTTTCTATCTGAATGCGAGTCCAGATATATATTGTACTGTACAGAAATATATAAAATAATAAAGTTTTTATTCTACACCTATTTATTTGTTTAGTTGATACGTAGATCTATAAATTTTATATCATGAATTTAAAAATTAATAGAATTTCCAAAATTGTTTAATAACCTCCCTTTAACAAAAATTTCAATAAAATTTGTATACACCTTTTCCTTGCCGATATATCGATGGCACCGTTTAAAAATGCCGAACCCACAATTTTGTACTTTTTCAGGAAACACAAAAAACATATAAAAAAGTATGTACAATGAATTCAAAGTCAATATTTTGAATTGTTATTCGTATCAACATAGCTTATTATATTTTTCTTTCATCACCATTCAATCTTTCATAGTTCATTTTAAATTGTAACTTCGGGATTTTTTACTTAAATGTGAGTGCATGTTAGGCATTTTGTATTATAACCATGGATGAATATTACCATTTCTTTGCCGAATAATCGTAACAAACGACGCAAGTCATTTCTTTAACTTTGTTGTAATGTTAACTTTAACATTTCATTTCAAAAAAGGGATAAACTTGATAAAACAAAATCAATTTTCTGTAATATTATTTGTCTCAAATGAAGTACAGACGTCACATTTGTCTTTCTTTGGTTTAAAAAATCCGAGATTCATCTCTTTAAACCTTTTGGTAAACTGTGTTATGCCATATACAGGATTCCCTGAGATGGTTACTTCCCTTTTATACTCCATATACAGGTCATTCATACTGGCTTTTCACGTCTCTAAGTAAAGTTTACTATACTGAGATCGACAGTAGTGAGATGGCATTTTCGGCAGGTTTCTCAAAAATTCTTCCGCTGTTTCTCTTGCCTGTTGGTTTTCATGATTCCTTTTTGGCTCAGTTTCATCCCGTACAGGAATACCATGTTCCGTATTTTCAGATAGCCAATTGTATACAGTGTCTTCCTTTAAGCCTAGTGTGGAGAGAAAAAGTGATTTGCACACGTCTACCCTTTGACTATTCACAGTTAGGAAATATGTATAGCTCCATTTCCTCCTGCTTTTATCACCAGTGGAAGTTCTTCTTGCAACTTCCTTTCTTTGTGTATGATTTACGACATAAAATTATACACGTTTGTCACCCCATGTCAAAGTTTTCCAAAACCGGTCGAAAATATCTAATCTCTGATCTTCATTTATAGTTATACATTGACGTCCACCCCATTTTTTCTCGCATCTATTTGTACATGATCTAGGAGCTATAACTCTCTCTGACCTTTCAACACAGTATACTTTCTTACCATCTTGATTCCGTCCTAAACCCATGTACCTGTTCCCCTCCATTCTTAGCTTCTTGTTGTTCTTTACAACATTTTGACCCTTCTTCTTTCTATTATTAACAGTGTTTACAATTTCTTCATGGTCAATACCAGTATAAACAGATTCAGTGTTATCATCTGCAGGCAATATCACCACAGCTTCTATCTCTGTTTGTTTCTCAGTCTCGCTATCTGCATCAGTATCCCTATCCGTATCACTTACTGTATTCTTTCGTTTCAAAGTGCAATCAGGGTCTCTAACGTCATCATCATAGTCCAAATCATCATCATATTCGTCAAATATACATTCTGTGTTATCTTCAATATTTTTATTCGTGTCTATTAACTTTGTAGCAGTCAAAATTTCACTGTTAATAATTACATCTCCATGCAGATGTTCTTGTCCATGACTCACAACTGTTTCCGTTTCCTTACATTGTGTTTCTAGAAATCCAGAACCAAGAGCGTTAACATTTTCCTGAATATAATTGGTTACACTGTCTTTTTGATAGCTTTCATGGTTACTGCTAATAATAGGCGGTATAATTTGTTGTATTTTATTTCCTTGAATTTCTAGCTGTGTTGATTCTCCAGGTTTTGCTCGTTTTCTTGGTTCACGGTTTGTCTCAACCTGAACTGTGTCTATTTGGTTGTGTATTTCAGCAGTTTCTATTTCAGTATTTGTCTCAACTGTTCCTGTTTCAATTTGAATTTCAGCAGTTTCTATTTCAGTATTTGTCTCAACTTCAGTGTGAATATCTGATGTTTCTGTTTCGTTGATTTTGTCTATTATTTGTGTTTTTTCGTTTGTCTGAACTGTTTCTTCATGATCGATCACATCTGTACATGTACCAAAACCAGCTGTTCTCACACTATGCGTCCCTACTTTCTCAACATTGTTCTTCTTTCTTCGTCGAAGGCTTGTACAAAATGTATATAAACTTTCATCGGAATCCGACGAATAATAATCAGCCTTGTCAGCCTTTTTGGGACGCCATGTTTTATCCCTTGCTTCATCATCAAACTCTTCCTCCGAAGAATCGCTGTACAAAGTTTCATCACACATCAGCCTAACATTATTGTTACATTGTACCTTCTGTAAGGTTTGGAGAGCTAGGTTTAAGATTTGTTTTCCACGAGAAGACATGGTAACTGATTAACATCCGTTATGACACTTAGCGTGAAATTTGTATTCAATGAAGGTCTTATTGCCTTTATGACAGTCAACTACAATGTAACGTGGCGTGGTATTTGGGTACAATGTATAATACACATCTTCAAGGAATGTAAAAGGTCTGTGCACATAATTACCCAGTTCCCGTTTACTGGTAAGTTGTAGTATATTAGTTTGATGTGCACATCTAAAATCAATGTCTGCATTAGAACGTTTCCACTTATTAGACATATTTATGAAGAATTGTCCGTGTCATATGCCCCAACTATAAACCATCCACAATCACTGCAAAAATAGTCGGGTCCAAGTTCTTCTGCTGTGATACCTCTTGGAAAGTTATCTATACACTTAAGATGATATCTAAGTTTACAGCCATTGCAAAACAACCATATGTCACCATTAGAATCTTCAAGAAACACTTTGTTTCGTGGTAGCAGTTGATATTCCAGTTCTAAAGGATCGATTGCAACCTCGCAACAAACACCACAACACCAGTCTGTTAAGTCTTCACTTTCAGATCCAGAGGACATGACATCTGTACATCTGAAAAATGGTCATACTTATTACAATTGTGCAATGTTCAGTATCACTGTAATAAATTAACGTACAACCTTAACATAATTATATCATAGATGAAATTCATCAATCAGAGCTTCATCGTGTAGATCCCAAATATACAAAACTACATAATGAAGAAGCAAAGTTAATGAGGGCCTTATTTACAAACATTTTAAGATAGACATACAACTTGCAAAAGTTAAATTTACTAGCATTAAATGTTCTTTTCCATTGCATTAAACTCGATCAAATTGTGGCTGTATAATTGCTGTTACCCATTGTAAACTATCCAATTTAAATTAAAAACGGTACATTTTAAATAAAATGGGAGCAAACAGAACAATTAACACTTTGAAGTCGAGTTTCAGTCTTAAACTGTTTGTGAATAAGGTCCAATGAGAACTATATAGTTACGCAAGAACTTAAGGAATAATAATTTAAAGTATTTAGACGAGGACACCAACATTACAAACAACACCCACTAGCACATCAGACTAAATAAATGAAATAAGAGGATAACGTTTACAACACTAGACATTAAGCACAATTATAAACACATGATATCACCAACAGAAAACAAAAATAGAAAAAGAACAATAGGTAAACAAAATTATAAGACAAGGGTACAACACTAGACATTATATGACAAACCACAACATAATTAGGACAGCATTAAAAGTCACTCCGTGGATATCATTAATTATAATACACATTTAAGTATGCATCCTTATATGATGTCATCATGCACTGATCAATGACGTCATTCTACAGTGCTGTTTAAAGTTTGTACACTTCGCTATGATATTTACTCTTACCCGAACTTAAATATACACAATGCTTACACATGGTTCATTTAAAAGTCTTAAATGTGAACACTGCAACACATCACACAATTCCCGAAGCTACAATTTTCTACTTTTAACTGAAAATAGAAAATGCCGAACCTACAAAAAAACATTTTAATAAAGTTGCTTGACTTTAAATTTGATCTATTCAGTTGATGACATGAATAAAACTGTATTTCAATTAATTTTTAACAACGTTTTGTAAATAAAATTGTTAAACATTAAATTGAGACTTCATTTTTGGTTTGCGAAAAATCCACATGCATTGTCGAATTCGGCAAATCATTTACAGCCTTTAAACAACCAACCAGTGCAGATTGAATCAAACATCATTACACTTAACATCATAGTCAAGCAGTATATTAAAACAACTTACCTGTTTATTGTGGAAATATTCTAAAATTAATATCAACAAAGAAGCTTCAAATTTTCCCACTGCTCAAGACCGAAATGAAAATGCCGGAGCTGCAAAAGCTCGTAGGTTCGGGTATTTCGATTTTTTACAGTTAACCAATGAATGTTCGGTATTTTTTCATGTGACTATTTTGGCAATTTCCTATTGGCTAGTAAGTCCGGTATTTGTAGGAAAGGCGGCAAACTGAAAAATGTTTATAATAGGACGAAAACCCCGAAATAGCAAAAATGGTAGGTTCGGCATTTTTAAACGCACCCATCGATATATACTTTACATACAAATTATATTGTTAACTAGTTTTATATGAAACTATTTCATGTGTAAAATCTTCTAATTTCAACTTCATGGTTGCCCATGAACATTGATTTATAAACGCAGTATATATAACTAATATAGAAATATTGAAACATGATTATTTAACTGTAGGTGTGTTATAGATATTAATTGTACTGCTGTACTGTACAGAAATAATAAGAAATATGCTTATATAACAAAGTTTTTATTCTATACCAATTTATTTCTTTAGTTCTCATGTAGATCTACATATAATTAATATCATAACTTTTTAAATTGGATGAATTTCCAAAATTGTTTTATTACCTCCCTTGAATAAAAATATGAGTAAATGTTTAATACATATTTTCCTTCTTGTTATATATACTTTGCATATATATTATACTGTTAAGTAGTTCCATAGTAAACTTGTTTGTGTATAAAATCTTTTAATTTCTACCTCATGGTTGCCCATGAACATTGAAATATAAAATTGCCCGAGGTGTTCCAAATAGAAACTATATGGTATTTTGATTTTAAAGACGTTACAGCTGTTTTGTAGAGGTCCTATTCAGAGTCTTTTTGTGTGACGTCGCAAACGTCATTCAAACGTTATTCGACGTCGTGGTAACAAGTACTTTATAACACAGCATTTGATCAATTCTTGAAATAAACTGTTCAAAATGGTATCACTTATTAGAATGATGTTTTTGGTTTTAAAATATATATCCAAATTGTAAATGTTCTCATTTAGAGAAAGGATATTACTGTTTTCAACAACGAACTACTCGTTTTTCTCAATCAGAGTACTTTTCTGAAAACTTCTTTTTTTTAGCTTGGTAGGCCTACTTTTTGGCCCCTTTAGGGCACTGATGCTGACCCGTATGTCTAGCCTCATATTCCTTCTATTTAAAAATAAAATCTTTTTGGCGCTAAATGTTAATGCAATTCCACAGGGAATCGTACCGCAATGGCAGGTAGGACCAGTAATTTCAGTTTTGGAAAATCTACGTTCAAAGCCCTCTTTAAAGGGGTCCAGCGGGCCCAAAACCTGTGCACGACCCTTGGCCCGTAATATCCTTTAGTCTAGGATGCCTGTGTACCCATGACAGCAAAATTGCCGAATTTGGGCATTTAGGTAGAAAACTACGGAAGGCCGAAATGGCCATCCCGGCGAGTCTGCATTAGTACGCTATGCTAGCGGAAAGACCTTTTATAGACCTTTTAAACAGGTGCATCACTTGTCTACACACATGACAACATCATAACACAGACATAGTATTTTTTATTCTTTTGAACATTTTATTTAAAGACAAAGGCTATGACAGCCAATACACATACTATCTACTAAAATATAACATTAAGGTGGTACGCGCACCTTTGGCCTAATGATCAAATTTTCCCATCAACATCTTAATATGACAAAACAATATTCTAGTACAACATTGAAATCATAAAAATGATATGTCACCTGGCTCGTTTTCGAGATACATGGATTAATAAAGACCTACCATTGTATTCTATTCATTTTATCTATTTCTTGCATATATGACACAATCATGTTTATTTCACGAGTTTTATTATATGAAACCACTTTTAAATAATGCATGATATTTGGTGTTTTCAATGGTCATTCGTACTGAACATTTGTCACAATTCCCGCTGCCTGGTGAACAATTCAGTATTTGTACATGATAAATAGTTACCTCACCTACTTGCAAAAATGTGTGATTTTAAATGAACATCAAAAATATCTAACGATCGAAAATAATTTATAATTGGATATTAGTTGAGAATCAAATAGAACACCAGTTTAGTCAAATACCTATCAGGGGTCACCAGACTTTTTTATCAAAAAGGAACTAATTTTGAATAAATTTGCTTAAAATAACCTACTTTGCATATTGAAATGAAATATTTTTTTATTAAAAATATTTCAAAGTGTAGCTACTTCATATAATTAAATCATGTTCTACATATTTTATATAAGCATATGCATTTGAACAATCTTAGTGACTTATTTTACACCCAAATAATTCACAATTTTGCCGTTTCCCACCCACTTTGATATATGCAAAATATAAAAAGTTAAAAAATATATATTTTGTGCACTAGTATTATGTTTATTATCGTTAATTAACATTAATATGCGATCATTGAAACTAACATTCACATTCATGTGACTGTGTTCTTATCTAATACGATTGTGAAACTTCGCGCATGCGCACAAGGTAGCTCGGGCATCCATAATAAGATAAATTGCAATGTTTATATACACAATGTTATGCACACAAGTAACTGACCTGAATAATCGATTTATATTACCTGTCACTATTAACTTGTCACCCATGAATATCCATGCTTATCCGTTGTCCAATCAGAGTTGTTATTTTAACTCATCAAAAGATTTTTACTGTACAAAAACGAAAACACACGGAGATTAATTAGCGACAGGTCAAAATTGTTGACTAATACAACCGCGTTTTCGTATAATTCAGTATGGCAGGTACACGACCGGAACTGACCGAAATGTGATTCATTCACACGAAGACGATCATACCATGTTGTACATAAAACCAGATGCTCCAAGAGGTTTGTTCTACTTTCCATCTATATCGTATTCGATTCTAGTTATCTCCATTGCAAAACAATGAATAAAGATTATTGTGTTACTAACATTATCCTGATCCATATGCATGATATTCTTACAAGCTCTTGTGTTGAATACAATTTCCGAGAGTTAATCGTGCATTGTGTGTCTTTCTGATGTGTGTTTGTATTACACATCGAGCTTATTCGAACAACTTTTCGCTTACGGCTGGGTTTTGACGCAAACTATACAAATGTAGTCTGGTCTAGTTCGACTAGAAGAAAATAGTAATAATTAGAAAAGATATATGGTACGATATTGTGCACAAACAAGTGAAATGTATGAATTGTTGGGTTGTGTCATATAGCGTATTTGTATAGCAGAATACATTTCTTAAATTTGATTATTATTATGTATTCATATTGATTATATATAAATGTGCACATGTGTCGTTGTATTAGCATAAAATAGTTTGCGATTCAAATACAATAGACAAACAATGTAGAGTTGCTCCGTATAGATTCTATTATTGTTGACTTTGCTTCTATTTCAGTCAGAAAACGAAGAGAGTCAGTAGGTACAGCTTATATAGAAGTATTACTAATTGCCGATCACAGCGTATTTGAACAGTAAGTAATAAAGGATTTAGTTAACGTCCCTATCAGTTGTCAGTATCGGCAATGCTTCAAAAGGACGGATATTTGGTTAGCAACTTTGGAGGAGTGCGTGTATGAGTATAGACAAACTTAAAAATATGTCAACACTGCCCCGTTATTTCATATACACGGTGTTTCAAAATATACGTTACAGAAGTTTGCTTGTGGATACATTGCTTAAGTATTGTTACAGGTAAAAAAAGAAAGACATCGTTAAGAGAGAACGTTCAAAATTTTGTATGACATTTACAACATTCAAACATTGTTTAAAATGTATCTCTATTAAGCATCTTTATAAAAAAATCCAAATTTACATTTTACGTCAATTTCGATTAAACGACGTCATCATGTTTTCGGAATTAATTACCCGCTCTCACCTAACCTAAAACATTTATACGTTTTGTACATGGGCGTATCGTTTGATAGGATGTTAAACTATTTAGTTGCATGTGTGTAAGAGTTGAAAGTGTGAACTTAAGAGTACCATCTAAAGTACCATCTGAACTAAGCGCAGTTATTGTGGAAAACTTCAGAAAACTTAGAACATTGACATCGTATATTAATAAGACATTTTATAAAGATGCGTACCAAAGATACATTTTAAAAACAAGACTGGCATGTTTTATATGCAGTAACATTTTGAAATGTCCTCTTTCTACTTTGTGTTTCGATGTTTGTACCTTGCATTGAATAATAATGTATTAACCAACGAAATTGTAGCAAATATTTCAAAACACCCTTTGTGTATTGTTTTGGAGTACTTTACTTTGCAACGGGTACCAAAAATTGATACTCAAGTAATCGATCATTCTTCCGATTGAGAACTCGGGTATTCGGAAAACCGTGCATGTGCATAATGTAAATAAAGAAGTAAAATACATGCGAGTGTCATATGTATATGTTCTATACGTACTTACCGCGTTCACTAATGCCACTTTACAGAATGAACATACATTGTAATTGTATTTTATCTTATATACCACGTCTAAACCTGAACACAAAATATCAACATAACATTGTTATTTAAACGGACTGTCCCACAAATTGGTGTATTGCAAAAATAAAATAAAATTGTCAAATATTTGCGTAATTTTGGTATAGTTGCCTGTATATCCAATAAACAACCACACTGACATCTAAAATAACTTGAGACACTTGGCATTTTGTAGTTATTTAGCATTTTTACATCCAAAATTCTATAGGGTATTAATACCCTATAGAATTAATGCTACTGTTAATTTAAATTGCCTGAAATGTGTTCGCATTTGATGAAAACGAATCGAAAAACGAACAAAATACCTCACTGATGTTTATGCTGTAGTTTGTTGATGTTAGAGTTCGATCATGTGTGTTTCTAACACGATCTGCAGATTAATCCATTAAACATAGAGCAGACCTGGCCATTTATTTTTACATACCCTATACTCGTGTTATTAAAATTGTTTCAATGTTTAAAATGTGGTATTTCCTTCAGAAAATTACGAATGTCGTTTTCATTAACGAGGGAGGTAATTGTACCAGCTAATAAGCCAGTCAATTTCAGCGTGGAATTATGTTCAATGTCAAATTGGTGAAAATGGAATGCGCGCAGTTAAATACTACGGGATATATCGTGTTTAGAATCCAAATAAAAACTCTGTTCTTGTATTTTATCGGTGATTAAAACACAGGCACTCGTTCGGAAATGAAACCCGCGTGAAATATATTAAACGATATTCCCGAGAACGCCCTAGTATGTTCAAATTTATCGAACTTCTAAACACTTATAACAAAAAACCTTATGTTAAATCTTAGTCATTATATTAATAACGCGACGAAACGTTGAATAGCAATCATCCAACAATAAATAGTCAGTCACCTCATGCAATATAAGATTTATACTTATACATTAGATTTTGATCAACTTAAATGTAGCAACATACCTTCTTAATTTCTCTTTAATCATTGGTTAATAAACAACATTCTCCAAAATTGTTAAAAATGTATAAACATATATAATTATGGTCCTTTGCTTTGTTACAAGTGTGTGATTTTGTGGAGTGACTGTGTGAGTGTATGAGCAGGTGTGAATGGGTAGGTCTGTGCGTGTGTGGGCATTGTGCGTGTGAGGGTATGTGAGTGCATTTTAGTGCGGGTGTAAGTGCGTGCGACTGTGTAAGAGTGTACGTACCATGAATAATTGTTACAATATGCTTTGTATGATGATGTACTTTTCTGTATAAGTCTAAATGAACTGATTCTGATTCTATACAACACATACTCAGTAAAAACATTTCAATTAGACGAACACTATGACAAATGTGTGTAATAAACATACAGTAAAATAAACGATATAACAACTGACTGTCTAAAGCCTAAAACATGGAGCTAGAAAATTGTAAAATCACACTGCATGACGTAATATGTCTGTATTACTATAAACATATTCAAGTTTGTGGTGTTAAATTTTAATCAATGTATCTTTTGAACTAAGTTATAAAAATTCATCCTCACGATATACATACACCCCTGCCATTTTGGAACATTAGACTAAGCTTATTTTTGTGTAATCCACATAACCGGGAGTAAGATTCATCTAAATACAATTTTTACAGTATAAAATATCCGCAGAAATTGAAGCATTACATTTTTAAGCTTGAAAACTACAAATTGTACAATCAATTGCAAAAAAACCTGATTTATATTCATTGTCCGATTAGTGGCTATGACTTTATTGTAGTGATATATAAAACATAAGATATAAATCGGCTCGGCCTCGAACAATCTGTTGTTCGTCCTTACAAAACTGTACTATAACCCCTTATAAAAGACACTTTTGATATAAAAAGAAGCTCTGTATCTATTACAAATAGCATCGTTGCTCACTCACTTTTCATACAATGCTGGAGTTGCCATGTAATATACTTAGTTACGAAAGCTTGGGAATGTTTTTAAAAAAGTGTTAAATGTTGATGAAAACTGAATGTTATGCTTGCAATACCATTAAATGTAAGTTTATTCATTTATCTCACTTCAAAAGATTGTCATTCTATAAAATCACTATTTAGGAACGTACTTTTTCATTCGTTACCAAACCGTCTATCAATACAAGACGATATGGTATTTATTAACCTGCGGCCTTGAATTTGGATTGCCAAAAGTAAAATGACCATGGAGGGGCAAGTGACATGTTCTCGATGGTTTACGATTTCAAAAAAAATATCCAAAAAAATAAGCATTTTGAAAGAATGTCGTGAACCAGACTAATTCCATTATTCCATGCGGATAACATCGGTCTTTATCGCATTACAATAGTTTATTTACCAAAGAAAGCAGAACTATTCCGAAATTTCACTTTGAACATCTAAACAGCAGGTGTCTGCAGCTGCATAAGATTCCCAGTCAGTAATAAATATAGTGGGCAATGCACTACATCCCGTAGAGAACACGTTGCTAGATTAACAGAAGCATGGTTTTCTAATTCTTTTGAATTTGTTCATTCGTTCGGCACATACATTTAACACAACCAAATAATTGGAGGATAATCGGTATTGTCCGATTTTACATGTATTGGAATTATTTTGACAGAAACATTAATTTAAACTTACACCGGAATAAATTCGAATTGCATCCAAACTGCAAAAACCACATCCTAAACAATACAACTAAATTACAAGGCCGCAGGTAATCACCCGCAGGAAACTTTTTGACTTGTTGTACTGTTGTTTCGTTTTTATTTCAGCGTTAAGACAGATGTGCTTAATAATGCCGGAAACAACCAAGTGAAACAGTATTTGAAACAATACATGTCTTTATTAGTCAAAGACGTAAGTTGTTTTATATAGGTAGTAATCGATTTATTTATTTTTATCCATACGTTTATATAACAGCACATTTATATGTTCGATATCGCAAACAAATTAATGTTTAGATAATGTATTCATATGTGTCAAATAATCGCATACCTATCTAAACAACCCAAAGACACAAATCTACTGCTTTGTCAAAATCATTAAAATGTTTCAAACAACATTTCCTTACAAACCACTCTGCCAACGGTCATGAATATTGACAGGTATGTTCCTGGTATTGAGATAAATCCTAAGTTTGTTAAAATAGTTCAATTCCATGCACACGGCATGGCAACCAAAGGCAAAATCTTTAAAATAAATATCATCATGAACCAGTTGACCTAGAGCATAGAGAGCGAGTTCAGCTGACTTACGAGGGTAAACTCGATTTACTAGAGTTGCAGTAAAACGAGTCAAGTTTTAACCCTCGAGTGTACTCGAATGTACTCGAGTTCAACCCCGCTGCGAGGCTGGGTTGCTGTAGTTCCAATCGGGACACCTCGTAAATGTCTTACGAATCACATGTTTTGCTGAAGAGCTCCAAGAGTTAGTTTTTTAGATTCTTACGTCACTAGAGTTAACCCTTTTAGAACAGCTGAACTCGCTCAGATACATATACGTGGTATCTAGCTTCGTCTGGTGTAACTCTACCAAATGTGTTCAAATCATTATCCCTGGGTCACAATTGACGGGGTCACATGGTTTTGCAGTTGATTAAATAGGATAATATTCTCATGATAATCTTAGATGTTTTATGTGAAACATTGTCTCGTAAACTTCTGTCAAGGTTGTCAAAATTCTGAACATTAATCCGAAGACATATAGCTTTTTTTATTTGACATGTAGCATCGTCCTATAAAACTTTATCAAGTTTATTCAAAGATGCCCCTCGTGTTCAAATTCTCATAAAAGGTCTAGAGCTAAGAAAGATCAGATGTAACTTTGTCTTACTAACCTCTACCAAATGTGTTAACTCATAGCCCCGCGGTTAACTTGATTTTACACAGTTGAATGTATTATCTCAATAGGAATGATATTTTTAACATTCTAAAAATAAATCAGAACGCAAAAAGCTAATCTAATTGGCATTCTTTTCTGAAAGTACTGGCTGAATTGGTAACAATGTTCATTGGTGTTTTTTTCTGGATATAGCTAAAGGAATTGCAACAAACTCAATCTCAAGTTTGTTGTGAAATAAGGTCACCGGCCCAAAATACACACAGTCTACATGAAATATATGTGAGTGACAAAATAGTTGATGAATAGTGTAAATGTGATCATTTTTCATCAATGCATATGTTTGAATTGATATTTCTTATAAAAACTGGAAACGTTACATGCAAATAATTCATTGTTAATAATAAATAAACAAACTTTTTTTGCACATAATATATTATAAATTGACCACGCATTTAATGTGTGACAATGATCAAATTACATGCTAACCACATTGCATGACCCGTTTATGTTCCATGCAAAGTACATGTTACATGTAGCTACGCTAAGGATACTATAATTTCCGTGTGAGACTCAGCATTATGGAACAACCGCTCACAAACAATACTATTTTGACCCTGTTGTTTGAGGTAATACTGTCTGATAAAACATAACTCTGTAACTTATCTCTTTTGTTTCAGGTGAATACGATATTCAGTAATGTCAGTGACACTTATCCGACTCGTGTTCATTTTATGCAGTACCAAGTTGTCGAGGTAAAGAGTCGGTTTATCACTTTAAGGATCCTATATAACAAAATGCCATGTTCTATTATTTTCAAACAAATGATAACTGCGGTATACCGTACACTGGATATTGATAGTAAATTTGAGTAATCATTGCTATCGCTTAATTGAACGGGTGTAAGTTCAGCCACGATATTTTCCAGGCTACTGATTATGTAACATATCTCAAACATGTCTTTACGTGTCCTCACAAGTACGACAGACTTAAAATATTCAATCAAAGAGAATTGTGCTACATAAATATTATGCAAAGTTTCGTTAAATCATATTAACTGGTTTTAGAGATAATTGACGGTTTGCATTATATATTGAATGACCCCGGTAGTTGCCTGTATATCCAATAAACAACCACACTGGCATCTAAAACAACTTGCAAAACATTGGTATTTTGTAGTTTTTTAGAATTTTTACATCCAAACTCTGTGCTACTTGTGCTTACTTACAGCAAATCTTTCATGAAGCAACCTTCTATTACATAAATACTTGGTTGGTTTGGAAAATTACGTCATTTTAAAGCGTAGTCTGATATGTAAGTCAGCACCTTTAAGACATTGAACTTATATAGATATAGACATATAGTTTATTTCCAAAACATTAGGCATAATGCCCATGAGTTCACAAATATAAACATACATTACACAAGTGTAATAATTTACTCTCTTACTAACATGCATGCACACATCAAACATGCACATATACATACACGCACGCACTCAAACTCGCACACTTCACACTCAACCTACACTTGGATTGGATACACACTCACACGCATACACGCACACACACCCACATAAACAATAACACATGCATGTTAATTCATATATAAATGCAACAAATTTCATGAATGTAAGTCATGTCATTATATAATATCAAGATTATATTAAACAATAAATTTGCACTGATTTAAATCAGAACGCATATTAAGTACATTACATTGATTTAGATTAGGACAGATCTTTTCTTAATTTCGAAACCCTTTATAAGTATAGAATATGTAATATTACAACGTGTGTCATGGCATACTGTGTACACCTAAATTTATTCTTGCACACATACGTAACTGAACGTTATTCTGATCGACTAAATGTTTAGCGGATATTTTCGTGATTGTGCTAACGTTGAGAGAAGCGCGGGTGTGAAAATGTTAATTATGTCGTGACATCATAGTGTAATAGGTCCATACTGTACCTAGAACTTAGCATTTGACTTCTAAAACATCTCGTCCAGTTTTCAGTTACCTAAATAAATATGACAGCTAAGCGTTGTAGTTAGTGCGGGTAATTTGACTCGAATCTCGACCTTCTATTATCATAATTTGACTTATATTTATATCCCCGGTTGTATTTTTTCATATGCGAGGAGTATCACGAAGACAGTCGGGATATGAATACGAACACAAACTTACAGAACAAATATTGCATGATATACTCAATGCAAGAACCGTGTCATATATTTGTGCCGGTCAAAGTATCCATGTTATATACGAGGGCTTATCAAAAAGTTCGTGCACTGTCCCGTTCATTTTAATATGCGTAATGTGATTTAACTATTTGTTATACCATCTTAAAATATGTTCGATTCCGTACTAAGAAACCAATAACAAATTGGGTATATGCTAATATTAATAAAATATTTAAACGATTTAAAAGATGACCGACAGCCACCCGGCGCACTTTTCGACGCATCTGTCACGTTTCAATCGACCATGGGCTATTCTTTCACGAAGTGTGGTATTGCACACTTGAAACACTTTTGCCCAGGGCTGGTATTCACAAAGCATCTTAAGTGAAAACTTTAATATTTTGACTTAAGTCAATAATTTGTGAAGCTCATATTTCCCACAATTTGAAAAATAATCCATGTTTTCTTAGTGAATATAATAGCTGTTTACATTATGCTTCAAAACTATGCAATATATTAAACATATTGATTTTCTTGCTTAGCTGATGCTTTGTGAATACCAGCCCTGATCTTTAAAGCTTCTAACTCGCCTGTAATAATTTCCGCCGTAATGTGATGTGCGGTCGACAATAACACACTTGTATCCTAGAATCGTCACACTCAATGTTCATTCTTAATGTTGGGTAATATTACTCCAATACGCCCAATCGCGGCTATAGGCTAAATATGTATAGTTTTCAATTATGATTTAGCCTCGACAAAGTCCTTGTGCTAACTTCAGTTGTGGTTGTCTCGTGTTTGTAATCGCACTAAATGCCCGTTAAAGTCTGTTTGAAGTTCCGTGATCAAACACTCACAAAAAGATTATATTAAGTCAGACAGGGAAGGCAGCACTCAACTTAACCAGCCGAGCACAGAAAACATTAAAAACACACAAATCACAACACCCAACTAAAAACACGGCATTCCGTGATAGTTCTGAGATTGTAATAGTGTTAAACTGTCCTATACGAGTACCCTACCGGAAAACTCAAAGTTGACTGCGTTTTCTCTATCAATATGTGCCTGTCACATTTAATGAAATATTTGACCATTCAGTTTTTTCCTCACACTGCTCAAGAGGTCTATCTTACCGATAAGCACCATCTAACTCTTTAAACGCTATACATCTTGTACCATTAACACAAGAATAGTCCTAAGACAGCCTCACGTCTACATACTTAAATGGTATTTCTAATCTTAGCCCAGTGTTGGGGCAAATCTGAGTATTGAGCAAAATGCAATGGCGTTTCGATATTCTGAGCGTAACGTCATTTTTAAAAGTCACCGATATCATGAAAATCGATTGAAATCACGCTACACAATCCCCATGTTTTAGTGTCTCGTACACATACAATGTATGTCATGTCTATATGACTTCTGTGCTGAATTATATATTTGTTTTTGTAGAAATTCGGTTAGGAATGACAGAAGCACCATTTACCTTATATAATATTATAAAACATATAGTTGTAACAATGCTGTAACAATGCGAAAACTAATTTACGATGTATTGTATGAACACCATGTTAAATACTACCTTTAAATACATACAGTGTTGTACAAAAATGCCAAAGACTAGCAATTTCAGTTTTACAATACTCTCATAGTATAGTACGGGTGCACTGATACGATTTCGATTGAGAAATTAGTCCTATGCATGAACAATTTGACTTTTTAGATACGTGCAGTCACATAGTTCTTAGTATCGCATTTCACGAATGCTTGTTATAAGTGGTACAATTTTATGTGAATCGGACATGACCAAGTATTCACCGCTAATTATAGATACTATATTGGTATAATCACATTCACACTAAAACATGTTTCTGATTTTACTCTATATAAGTGGAATACATGGTAACGTAGTTCACATTTAAACGTACATTTTGGCAATTCTAACTTTATTTAATATGTTTGAGTTTTAATATTAGCAAATTGTAAAATATGTGCATATATTCTTATTTTTACATGTATTCTATGTTTTCTGGGACTGTTAATTTTGTCGAAAGTACATGCTTGGGCTACATTGCAATCGCTCAAACACTGTAACGTAGTTCACATTGAATTATTTGGCATGGCGAAATCGCAAAACGTGTGTTTGCTTTGTAACCTTAAGATGTCAGCATCATTATAAAATCTAATTTCAACCTTATTTCTTTTCAAAACCGTTCTAAAAAGATCAAACAAAAATATGTATCAGTGAAAGGAAACAGGAAAACATAGAGCACTGCAGCTAGTGTGCTATTATGTGACCATACTTAGTCGTCGATAAAAATACGTCAAACGTGACCTGAAACATTATTAGTCCATGTCAGAATACATAAGTTTATCAATAATTTGCTATTTTTTCCTACACAATTGCACTGCGACAGCTATTGTCGCGAATTGTGCGTTTTTTCTGGTTTTTTTTTCATTGATGTTTTGACGTACATATACAGTTGGAACTTTTAATTTTTTGCATAAAATAGGGTCAATTTGAATTGACAATTATTTTACTATTATTATTTCAGACGACAGATCAACAACCCTGGATGCTTACTACAGATCCAGTCGATGTACGCTCGCTTATACCGTTACAAAATTTATTCTATGACGCTTTGGTATCACTGTACGCATTTCCCACACCTGATCATGTTATACAAATTACAAGGTAAATTAGTTTATACATATATTAAAAATTGAATAGTGAGCATAGAGGGGTACTATGTGCTATGACCTAACCTATCCTGAGAAATGATGTAACAACTGACCTGTTATGAATATGAAATCAAATCATTTTAAGAAAAAGGGAAATCTAGTTTAGCTCATCATAGCAGAAAGTGAGTTTTTAGGATGGTTGGGTGTAGTACATCGTGTGTCAACAACTTATTTAAATGCTATTTTCTCCCAATCCACTCAATGTATTTTTACCATATTGCACGAAATTGATCCTTAGTAGCTAGTTTTTCTTTTCGCATTCACAATTCGTCCCCTTTTAGATTCGTTCGCGCTACCCGTACACTATCCGACTCGTTCATAATTCCGAATTCATATATGCAGCTGTTATGGAATTATGACTTCGTGTAGCTGTTAAGTTTTTGTTTTGTTCTAGTGCCTACTCATCCCTATTCATTTACTTATTTTTGTTTTGTTGCATACCATGAAACATTATTTGTGCGTTGCAGGTTTTTTTTTGTCATTTACTGTAAAGGAGTTTTACATTTAATATTTTTCTTCCCGGTTAATTGGTGATGTAAACGTTTTTTAAATCAGGTTTTAATTTTGGAGCAAAACGATGGTGACCACTTTAGTCCTCTGCTGCTATACATGCACATGTGTCTTACAGGCAGTCGCCATTTTCCATTAATACTAACATGGTCTTTATGTTTTTATCACTGACATTTGGTGAGTTCGAAGTAAACGTTTGATATCGTTTTTGGTCTCTACTAGTTCCAATTTCAAGTTGCGTTTGACTCCCGTAACTCGCAGGAATCGTATTATCTCAACATACTCGTTGGGGTAACGGTTAACACTGACTTTCGCAGCAAAAACAAACGCCATTTTATTTACTAGTCGGTTGATGTACAGTGTAAATGATTATCTGAGGCATAAATTGATTCAAAGCTTGATAATATCAACCATTTTAGGAAGCAATGACATCTTCAGCGCAAATAACAAACAAGGTGATTGCTATCAAGGGCAAAATTTATTACTTTCAATATAAGGATTTATTCAATTGATGACGTGTCTTATAATAGCCTTAAGTCCGATTTAGATAAAACTTTGTCAGAACTAGAGTAACATATTCTTGTTTAACTGTGCCAAATTTCTCGACAATCCAAACAGCAGTTTTAAAGACAACTGAAATATACTAAAGGTAGCGTTAGAAGTGCCGTTAGGTGTAGTACAGTATTCATACAATTGTTTATAATGTGATCACTATAACATGAAAATTTGATAATTTAAAGTATCGATTTTTAAAGCAGCAGTATAACATAAGACTTTATAACATGGATACATGTAATAAAAATGTTTGATCGGATCGGGGATCGAACTTACAACTCAGAATAAAATAGAAAACTCTAGATAGTTTGCGCTTATACACTACACTAAAGCGCCTGTGATATATGAAATGAGACTTGGACACTATTAATAGAACCTATTTAAAGTTTACCTGAAAGACGAGTTTATGTTTATAACGGTTATCGTTTGACTTTGAACGCACTATACATAATATATACTTGATATAATACAAACAAGAGAGAGCTGTATCAGAGTAAATACGCATAGAATCTCACCAAAGTACCATGGGTAGCCGGTCTAGTATGCTTACCACTATGACACAAAGACGGTCGTAATTTCATGTTGTTATCTAGACGTACATGCTTTGCAAACCTATTTATAGATTTCCATTTTTACTATTTTGCTCATAGTTCTGTAATAAAGCCTCTATGTGTCTGATTCTATATAACCGTTTGAGGTAATTGGTATTAGGTGTTTAGTGGTGAAACAAAGAGATAGGCATGAACGCTCTGAGTTTGAAATCGGGTTGAAATACCAGAACTTATCTGACTAGACGGACGCTCGGTATAAACATGGCGTCTTCCTCATACCCTCTTGTTGAATACAACCAAGAATTGGAAGTTGAGAGTGATTAGTAAAAGTTGTAAGAACTTGTTTCACGATCTACCTAAAATATATTTGTAAAATAATTTCATTTCAGGTACAGTTTAGACCGCAACAGGAAATGTAAGTTACTATATAAGTATTATTTACTCAACAAAAAGAAAGTTTCCACCCTTCTTGTGTTTACATTTCAATTCTCATTTACCAATCACCAATTACAATCAGTGTGACTTTTGAATTGTCCATGGTCTTCAAGACACATGATTACTGAAAGCAACGTGAAATAACTGATTTTGATCAAACAATGATATGCTCATTTAAAATTTCTAATCATGGGATGGTGAACTGTTTTGATGTTATAAAGATCAGTACATCAAGCATCCGGATGTCCGAATCAGACATCCGGATAGATCCGAACGTTCGGATCGATCGTAACATTGCTATTTTATAATCACTTTTCCATCGTAACCAGTTTTCCGGACTAGAGTATAACCTTCCGTAAGAGTATTTCTGTCTTCAGAATTCAAGAATAACCATACAAAATACGCAAATATGTTACACTCACCTGTTTATTTTTGTTGATATCCGCCATTATTAGCCAGATCATTTGCGTTACGTTAGCCGGACCCGCATCGTTAAACCGGATCCAGTGCGTTTTGCCGATACAGTATGACACTGTGACTGTCAATCGTGTGTTCAATCCCCGGCATGGACGTGTCGGAAATATTATAATATTTCCCGCTGTATCTGACCGTGTGTACTGCAAAGTATCTGGGTATAGGTGCCAGGAAGCTGTATATCGGTGCTATACACCGGCCTATTAAAGAACCAGGCTGTCTATTCGAAATAAGAGCTAGACCCAATTCTGCAGCGCCTGAAATGCCTGTATCTAATGTCTCTCCCTCCCTTCAGGGACTTTCTCTCAGTATGTCCATCTAGTCAGATCATGCTGTATCTCCACTGGTAAAGGATGCACCTGTGCCCTTGTGGCTGCAACACTATATGTAAAGTGCCTTTGGACGCGTGTTCGCATGAAAAAGGCGCTATATACATGTAAATCTGGTATATTTAATTATTTATTTTTGTATGTATTAATGTTTCACATTACCGATTACAGGGATTTCGGATGGATCTACGTGTACGTTTTCTATTAATAGACTTCCTGCATCGATAGTTCATGTTGAAGAAGTACAACAAAATATTGCGAGTGTACTTGCTATAAGGTATAGTAAGTTTATTTGCCAAAAATGGCCGCTAAAAAGGATAATTTAACAATTATTTAGGTTATTCCCCACTTCCCTATTTTGGTTAACCAAGAATTTGGCCCTTCAATAAGTCTAAGTCCTAAATTAGGTCAAGGTGAAGGTCAAAATGGGGTTAGGTGATACAGGCGTGTGGAGAGAGTTAATTTACAATATACATGCAAGTATGAAAGCTATGTAGAAAACCATATTAATGCTAGAAGAAACGGTTCAGTTTGGTTAACCGGATCGACGGACGGTGGGATGGACGGACGGACAGGTGAATCACTATATGCCTCCCGATCTATCGATACGGGGGCATAAAAATATAACTTTTGTAGATAAATCACTCTAATTTCTCAATATTTCGACCTAACAAGGTCTTCTTCAGGAGGATGAAACACTTTAATTTTGTTCACATTGTTTTAGCTGTAAGTAGCATAGATGCATAGCTTGTTATGACGTTATGATGCATCTCCATGACGTCATTTCCCGCAATATTGAAAGATATGACGTCATGACGTCATTTCCCGCAATATTGAAATATATGACGTCATGACGTCACGACGTCATGCTACATTTGGCGTACTTCCCTGGAATTTAGTCCAGATGGGAATTTGGTGTTGAGTTTATTGATCCAGTCACTCTCTTTGATGAGGCGGAGTGACTTGGATCGGCCACGAACTTTTTCCAGAATAGTCACCTGAAGATTCATAATTGAATGCCCCTTACTATTAAAATGAAAAGATACTGCCCTTTCTCTGTTGAGTCGAATGTCTCGGAGATGTTCCTCCATTCGTTCTTTCAACTCCCTACCAGTTTCACCAACATAGACCGTTCTTTCACACGCTGTACATTCCAAACCGTATACGACATCCTTTTCGGTGCAGCTTATGTCCCTGTCTGATTTAATCTGACATGTCCTGCAGTTAGGTTGGCAAGATCGTCTATGTTGATGTATGTCCTTCCTCAGTTTACCATGGATTAGAATGTCTCCAAGGTTCCGGTCCCGCCTGTATGCTGCCATGGGTTCTTCCTTAAATACTTCTTTCATTCCTTCAGATTTATGTAACAGGCCCTTGTGCTTATGTAGAATGGCCCCTATGTTGGGTAGTTGTTTAGCATATGTTATAACCAGGTGAACTCTGTTAGATTTACTTTGTTTCTGTTTGTATTGGAGTAATTGTTCCCTGGGTATAGCATCCACTCTCTGTAGCTGTACCTCAATGTGTTTACCAGAGTAACCTCTTTTACGCAATTGTTGCTTGAGTTCAAGCCGTCTTTTCTTCTAATCTTCGTCGTTTTGGCAAATCCTTTTTATTCGTATGCCCAATCCGTATGGTACAGCCTTTTTAGTGTGAGGGGGTGGTTGGACTTATTTTGAAGGTACAAGTGTTTATCTGTCGGTTTGCTATATAGGTCTGTTATCAGTCTACCATTCTCTAATCGCACATTTGTGTCGAGAAACTCTATGAGTGAATGACTGTATCGCAGCTCGATCTTGATGTGGATGCTATTAGCATATTCTATAAATGCCTTCAAGCTTTCTTCGCCATGGGTCCATAATCCAAATCCATCATCAATGAATCTCTTATAGAAGATGGGCTGTTTCTCAAACTCTGTTAATTTCCTATCCCAAGTACGCATATATGCACAAGCAAAGTTCTTTCCGAGTTTGGATCCAATGGCTATTCCATCGGTCTGGACATAGTTGGTGTCATGAAAATGGAAAACGTTATTATCTAAAACAGTCTCGATCATTTGGAGGACATGGGAAGATGGTAAAAGTGGTGATGTTCTATATCTCAGTCCTTCTTCACAGGCTAACATGCCTTCTTGCTTCGGCACCGAAGGGTATAGTTTAGCAACATCAAAACAGAAGAGAATGGTATCATCAGGCAATGGTTGTTGTACATCTCCAAGTTTTTTTAGGAAATCAGTAGTGTCCTTGATGTATGATGGACTATTGGTAACAAATTCATTCAGCTCGTGTTCTGCCACCTCCGCCAGTCTTTCGGTAGGTGTGTTGATGCCGTTGACAATAGTGCGTAGAGGTACATCAGGCTTATGGATCTAAGGATTGCCTTTGAGCTGACCTGCTTGTGGATACCGGGGAATGAGGTACTGTTGCATGTTTTTGGTAATCACTTCATCCTTTATCATTATGCAATAACTCATGTAAAGCACTATTCTCTTCCTTCGAAAGATTGAAAGACTTGGACTTCTTCAGTCCAGCAATAATCTCATTCTTAACCACCTCTATGTACATGTCAAGCCAGGCGTCCCTTCCTCTGTTGGGTGTGAAATTACTCTCCTTTTTCTCAGTAAACTTCTCCGGATCACTTATTTTGTCATTTGAGTCATAGAAAAAATCACGTAATCGCATTCGTCTTTCCCATTCAGACAGGTCTGCAAGCACTTTTGGTATATTGACTGACGCCTTATCTGGCACAAATGTAAGTCCTTTACATAAAAGGCTCTTCTGTTGGTTGGTCAATGAGTAGGAGAATAAATTGGTT
The DNA here is from genome assembly GCA_947247005.1 of Spisula solida. Taxonomy (NCBI): domain Eukaryota; kingdom Metazoa; phylum Mollusca; class Bivalvia; order Venerida; family Mactridae; genus Spisula; species Spisula solida. The sequence goes on along the minus strand of OX365952.1, from coordinate 36,781,773 downwards.
ATAACTTCCTTGGACGAATTACAGGTATTGGTACTTGGCTCTTTGTTGGGAATGTCACATTCTGGTATGGGTTGGTTAGATGTATGCTTCTTAGGTAAAGCCTCTAGTCTGAAACTCCTTTTACTTTTAAATTTCCTCTTGTTGCCATCATTTTGTTGTTTTCTAACCGCTGGCCCTGTGTGGGGTATCTCTTCAGTATCTAGAGATTGCATGTCAAACCAGTCTATATGCGCTCTGGTATCATTTGCATTCATCGACTGTGTTACATTACCATCTTCTTTGACAACTTCAAATATCTTTCAATATTGCGGGAAATGTTGTATAGATTGTAGCCATAGTGACCAAGGGGAAAGTCCCGACGTCGTTGCTAACGTCACCAGATTAGGTAACTTCCCCACTTTTCTAAATGCTCCCAATGATACACTAGATATAATCAGTCACTAACACCATTCTGTATAATCATCTATCTACAATTACGGATTAAACTGAACAAAATAGGATGAAATAGAACACTTACTTTCATCCGTCCTCACACCACATACAGAGGCCATATCATAGGAAACGCCCTGACGTTCATAAAGGCCAAATCGGTAGTGTAGAGACCATGTTAAAAGGGACTGCCTCACATATTGGTGTATTGCAAAAATAAAATAAAATTGTCAAATATTCGCGTAATTTTGGTATATTTGCTGTATATCCCATAAAAAACCACACTGACATCTAAAATAACTTGAGAAACTTCGGCATTTAGTAGTTATTTAGTATTTTTACATCAAAAATTCTATTTGGTATTAATACCCTATAGAATTAACACTACTATTACTTAAACTGCCTGAACTGTGTTCGCATTTGATGAAAATGAATCGGAAAACGAACCAAATACCTCACTGATGTTTACGCTGTAGTTTGTTGATGTTATAGTTCGATCACGTGTGAATTACATACTTCACAAAGCATGTTGGAAGGAAACTTAGTGCTTTTTTTCAAGAAAAAAATACTCAATGGGCGATAATGAGAGTAGTTAAAATTGCTTCTTTGCACCAAATCTTTCAAAAAGCAACTGTCAGTGGCTTTCTATTACATCAATACTTTGTTAGGTTGGAAAATCACGATATACAAATTTTTTAGCCAAATCTGTGAGGCAGCACCTTTAAGTTGATTAAAACAAGAAATATCCAACATCAGAGCTGTTGATTTTACACGATGGTCCCACATTTTATCTTGATGAATTATTTTGTTATATTCATTTTGAAAGGTGGACTGCACACACCAATATAGGGGTCTCATTAAAGGAAGCTAACACAGTTATACATATGGAGACGGTTTCACATAGCAGTTGTATCTGACACTGTTCTTGAAACACCGGCTGGTGTAGTAATGCGCGTGTTGACTTGCCATACAGCTTACGAAGCCAACCGGACCTTAAAACATTTTATTTTGTGTATTTTTATTACCTGATTGCATAAATGAGTGATGTGTTGATTTATAAATTTGTCCATAGTTGTATAATTCATATATTATATTGTTTTAACCATGGCTTAATAGTGATTGTACAGCACTTTTGAACGTGTATATACATGAAAAAAGGGCTATATAAATATGGTATAATAAAAATATATATTATTCTAACATAGCACGTGATATTTGCATTCTTTGCGTATATTGAGCTAACCATATTTTATTACCGCGATAAAATATAGGCTACGCACTCGTGATTTAATTACTACGCATCCAAACACGTGCAGCCTATATTTTATTTCGCAACAAAACATAGCTACGTATTCATTATTTCTTAAATAACATGCATGAAATTGATATTTACTTACACGTATATGTACCATTAGTTATACTGTCAGTGAGTATACGCGTTATTTTTCATGATTGCAATATTACTGTCATATCATTTCCCACAGTATGGGGGTAATTTGGGATAGAAGTCTCGGATGTTCTTCCAGCGATAGATACATTTTGTCCGATATCTCTGGTCCAGTCACGAGCGAAGATCTTCGAGGAAACCGATGGAAATTTTCACCGTGCAGTAAGATCATGATTGCTGAAGGACTATCGTAAGTATCAGATTAGTCATCTCACCTTCTGAATTAACGCCACAAATAAAATTGATGTACACTACAATCTTTGTAAAAACACCTAAACAGATTATTATTCCTGTGACCTGAATTATAACATGATCGCAAGCATAAAATAAAGCTAAACTATTAATGAAACAAATGTAGATCTACGAGTCACATTTTTTTATGTTTACAAAATCTTCAGATACATTTGTATGCTCATAGAAGTCTAGTTGCCTGTCCTTCAACAGGACAGCCAAGGGCTTTCTGTATGATAACATTCTCAACCAATGTCCATATATGTCTGAAGCTACTAGAAAGCGAAGTTGCCAGTCCAGACAGACGTTCAGTGGTTATACTACTAAAACTACCTCTCACCTCCAGCTCTAGTAATTAGCATAAAAAAGGAACGGTTACGTTAAACAGCGACCTTTTCTAGTTTTCTCTGATGCGATCGGTGCATGGGAACGTTGCCACAGTGTCGTTGGCGAGCTACTTTTGACTTCGAAGGCTCCATTTACTGGATTTTAGCCACAGCTTTGCTGTACAACGCATCCCTCACGGCGGCACCTGCTACCCTAACACGCGGGGAACCTAACACTCCGTAACTAATTCAACTAAGTCGATGTTTTGCTTCTGTGAATGTTTGTTCGGTGATCTAGCACCCTGAACCATGAACCCAACAGCAAATATGCAAAATAACGACAAAGTACAACCTCATGATGTTACACCTATAATTTATGTGGAATCACCTTCTTGCTCTATATAGCACTTCAATGAATGTTATATAAAAAGTGATGTATGCAACCTTAAAAGTATACGAAATATCATGATGGCAATAATTTAAGTAGCATTTCGTATTTGGTTTGTTAGGCCCATATTAACATGTCGGTCCTCCACTCCAACTCGACTAACACTAACCTAAGGTAGCCTCAAGTGTAGCTGGAGTGACGGTCGAGTTAGTGAAGGTCGAGTGGAGATTTGGTATTCACATGGGTAACTCGTCCTCGACTTTCCTGAGTGTGTGACCGTTATAATAAATGGTAGGATATTACACTGTACAAACAATCTGTGCTTTATTATTGAATTGGTTGGTTGTGTTTCGATGCATTTAACAAAGTCAAACTATAATTTTGATGATATTTATGCTACATTCTTTATATTTCTTTGAACTCGCTCAAATAAAACCTTTATTTGAATAATCAAAATAGAGAGTATGATTGTTGCAAAGATAATAGTGGATCAGTTAACATAAAACTTCGATAGTAATTAACGTTGAATGAACGTGTATAATGAATAACAATGATATATTCCAACAAAACATTTATGCAAGACAATGCGTACGCGTTCTAAATGAATAAAGGATGTGCATATCGAAGAAGACACCGTACCACTTGCCTTATGTTTTCGGCGTGGACTCAATATTAAATATCATATCACGTCAATATGAATTCCACCGACCATCAAGCAGGTAATGTCATGTTAATAATTTAGAAGTCAATGGACTCCGTTCCGGGGAAGCCCGACAACTAGAAAGCCATAATTCCTAGAATGACATTTAATGAGCGACATGTTTAAAAAAATAAGTACATAAGTTAGCTTATGCATGAAATTCTTGGTTTTAGGTTGATTATGAAACAAGTTGGTACAACCTTGAACTAATATTAACCATTCTAGACACATCATGCCCAATTTTATCCATTGTCACAATGATATCGCAGTACATAAAAGAAGAGAAGCCAGCTTTCGCTTATTATGCTGGACATCTTGCAAGGGAAATACTAATACCATTTCGTTTTTAGCATGAAGTGACCCCGGATCGAACCTGGGGCTTCCCGCACTCGAAGCGGACGCTCTAACAGTAGGCTATCTAGGCGGCACATTGACTCATGGATGATTGCAATGCACATCATCAGTATGTGTTGCAAGTTAGCACGTTTTTTATTCGTTTAAATATTTCAGTCATCTTCATATCAACATTGGGCAGGATTAAAAATAATAATATGGCAAAGAATGAAAACAATAACGTTATAATTTCATAGTTATGCTCCATTATATAAATACCATGCATTTAATTAACATCGCGGTAATATGACTAAATTTTAATTCCAGATACTTTATACACTTATTACAGTAACTTTATTTGTCCAAATAATATACTTTTGGATAACAAATTATCAATAAATTTATATTTATGATTGTATATTTATCAACCCACACGATCATATGAATTTGTTGTGTAGTTTAATTTGAAACTACAATAACTTTATTAGTTCAACATTCGTGCGCTAAATCGGTATGCACGTAACCACATTTGAGTGTAGCTAGGGAACTTTTCCAAGAATTTCACATTATCTATGCTTTCTAAGGATTTGCTCCTATCCGGGATATTTCTAAAAGGTAAAATCATCTCAAATTCTTCTACCTCGAGTGGATTGTCCATTTTAGTTAGTGACTAACTTTGGTATTCACTAACATTCCATTGAGTTTGGTTGGAGTCACGCTCAAGTCGACGTTTCGATCCCTCGAAAATTCCTCACTCAGTCGAGTCAACTCCAGCTTCACTTACCGTTGTGAATACCAATTTCAGGTTAGGTCGAGTTCACACTCAAACGCACGGACGAAACGATAATTAAATTTGGATTAACTCAGTGAGTGAGAGTGGAGGAGAGGATGTGAATATGGCCCTTAGAATGTTTGTTTTGAGGTACATAACCTGACCTGTTTATGCAATGAAAGCGGTATAGGGATACACAAACATATACATACAATGCATTGATATCGGTTATGTTAATTGCAATGCATAGCATTTATGTAAACCTGTCATCCTAGAATATCCATGCTTTTCTGTTATCCACTCAAAGTCGTTATTTGTCGAATCAAAACATGTTTCATGTAATATATCGAAAACACGAGGATTAATTAGTGATAAGTCAATAGGACACGCCTATATCAAACTTTAAAGGGTTGAATAAGAAATAAGAAATTCGTCGAAGTGTATAATTCCTTGCATTACTGATTTAATCCACTAAAATGGTGCATCTTTGCTCTAATCCGATAACAAAACATGGTCCCCTAAACAGTTTGTATGCACTGAAACAAGTAATCCCTGTTATCGACTTCGATTTATATATATCCGATTTTTTATTATCCTTACTAACACAAGCCTATGACAGCTAGTGTGTCTCGAACACGAACCTGGTGACATGGAATGGCATGAGGTTTTTTGGAGAAAACTCGATCGTTAAAAAAAGGGGTTCACATCTCCAGCATTTACGGAATGCTATTATATTTGCCTCTTTGTGTTACCTCAAATCCAAAATGTTTCCATTTATCGTACTTTAAATTTAAGCTTTTTGCTATTCTTTTGCAGTTACGGTACCAAACATGTTAACATCTATGTTAAGTCATTTAAATCTAACTATGCGTTCAAATCTGCAAAGAAAAATGAAAACAGTGCCGATAATGCCTATTTGAACAAATTTGGAAACGTGACATTTCTTTAGTTGGAAATGATTGTGAGTTTCCATTTAGTTTTTAAAATAATACCTTTGGTACTGTTATTTTGTTTTCCATTCAAAACTACATTCTTTTTGTCAAAATACAGTTTTGATAGAATGTTTATCTACATTTGACCAGTCCAAATGATGAACAACCCACATTGTCCACTTTATAGTAAAAATACAAAAATATTTCGCCTTTGTGCCTTTTTGTTGAACTTTGTTCATTTTGTATGTGCCATTCTGCAATTTTTTTTGTCCAGCACAAGGCTACTTCGTATCTTTCAAAATTGTACACTATATATATGTTGTAGATTGTCCTTGTGGTGTGTGGTGTCCGGTTGTTGTTTTCTCGTCACATGACTCTCGTTCCGTTTTGCTTTGACTAGCTTAGGCGGCAGATTTGCGGGACGGGATGCCGTGTTTTCAGTGCTTTGTGTTTTTTTTGTGTTTTCAGTGCTCGGCTGGTTGAGTTGAGTGCTGCCTTCCCTGTCTGACTTAATATGATCTTTTTTAATGCAGATCAAGTGTTCATTGTATACCTCGTTTATATAACATAATATGATTGTGTTAGATATAATCACAGCGATGAATTGTATTGTTTCAGAGCTAATGCGTTTCCCTGCTTATATACAGAAGATATCCTATTTTCTTTCGATGAGTCTACGGAACGTCTCGGAGACGTCTACTCTACCACGGACCAATGTGTTTTTGTCTTTGGAAGTTCTGCTGATGCATCATGTGTATGGAAGTCTCTAATTTAGATTACATGCCAATTACGAGGGACGTTCAGAAATAACATAGACTTTTGCTGTATAACGATCAATGTTGTAGACAGATTATATATGAACATGCTTTTTGAAATCGGAATTATCTGACCACTTGATGGCAAATGTTTTCAAATCATTTTTTATGGATATTAAAGGTAAACCCGCCATTTTAATTACCATGGTTACGCGTACCCGGGGCAACCCATTGTTTCCACTTTGTGTCATTGCTTTCACTGCTGATAGTATTATTTCATGTAAAACTTTCTGCTAAAACTCCGTTAATATATCATGCAATGTCGAAACACTGTAGACAGACGTATTGATGACATTTAAACATTATGGATAGAAATACACAACATATGAATAGCACGTGTTCTCAAATCGATAACGTACGTCATTACGTTATTGATAAACACGAACAATCGCGCAGTGATAACTAATAAAGCAATTAAGGGAATTCCCACTGAAATCTCCAATATGATTAATAATACGCATATGACGAGTTATGGCAGTCATACTGTGGTATTAAAATGATATAAAAGTGATATGAAAGAGATAGAGGTCACATTAGAACACCTATAGTCATACCGTTGACGTTAACGTTGCGTATTTCAGGCACGAAAACGTTATGCGCGGTCTAGAAAGAAATAGAAAAAATCCATACGATATTAAGCACGCTACCGCCAACATTATCAGACATTACGATCACAATTAGTATAAAGGCATTTTTTAGAAATGCATTTGGTGCTAATTGGTATATTCGAGGCTTAGTGACAGAGGTGATCCCTGAGGTTATTTCATCGACACAGACATTGCAACGTCACTGACGTCATTTGTGTTGCCCCAGATGCGGGGTACTGAATATTTTTGAGAAGCTATAATGTATGACAGAATTGTTACAGATATACCTAATTTGGTGAACTGGTCCAAGAAAGATTCCTTATAATGATCACACCGCACAACCCGATATCGTGTAGTCGATTGATATCATGTAGTCTGATCACATCGAACGTCGCGCGACTTTGAGGCGGAAGTAAGTATTGCTTGTATTTATATTCATTTGGCAGGTTTCGAACAAAACGAAGTGTGCACATCTAATCGCTGTTGAAAGAGGTATCAGTACTCAGTAATCAGAGATTACAAGCAAGCTGTACTTAACCTTATGTTCACATACCTTAAAAGATATATTTACAACTGTAAAGTTCAAGAAATCAATCCGACCCTAAATCGAGCAAAACATTATGTCAATTATCAATATAAGGTACAAAAAGGGGTTGCAGTTAAATTGAATAGTTTGGACTCTTTCAATGCAACTTGGCATATGTACTTAAATTTTTTCCAATAATTAAAAAAATCAAGCTAAATTATTTCAAATGTATTGCACTTTCAGCCCAGAGAAAATTCTAGATTTTATTATCATATATAAAAGAAAGGAACAACCGACAGAATTGAAACATAAAAAAGTACCTGTACCCACCAAAAAACGAACAAACAGGGGATTTTTAATGCTATATGTGTATGCATTTATATAAGTTGCAATGTATGTATGAATGCATGTATGCACGTATGCATGTATGTATGTATATTATACTATAGTATAATTCATTTACAGTTATATTATATGTTGTACGGTAGTATGTGGGATGCCCTCGACCCACATTTACCTATTGACGAGGAAAATAAAATCATCTCCCCTGAAAAAAAAAACACCTAAGAATAAACTGTATACGGGGAACTATCTTGAATATTCCAAAATTCTCTACCCTGATACATAATCAAGAAATGCGTAACTTTAATAACAGCAATGTAGGATCGATGCTACGAATACATATACTGCACACATTGTTTAGCCGACTATCAATTTGCATGAGTAGAACAAAAGCTTCTGCATCTTGAGCAGCATATATATGTATGACCACTCACATACAGATGTTATGGAACATTTGTGTACTCATGGATTGTAAATGTCTATATTTTATTTGCAAAACATGCTTTATACCCGGTCAATATCACTGCGGTAAACAGTACACCGGATATTGCTAGTAAGGTGAGTAGTGTTATTCATTTTCGCGACCTTCAAGTGTACACTAAGGTACTAAGATACGCTGCCTTGTCTTTCTGAGTGTGTTTTATATAAATTTTATTCAAAATATTCTACTTCAATAATTTTCCTAATACCTGGAAACCGGCAAACGGCCGGGAATTACTTAAGAGCAGTTCTCTGAGAAAACCAAATTTTTAAAGAAGGGCTGCGGCACGCATAGTCACCGATTTTCCTGAAACTTTCAGGACTTAGTCGTATCCATGCACGTACAAAGTATTGATGCTCATTTTATTTCTAACACTTCCGGTTACCATGGTAACAGATGTTGAAGTTTTTGGTCAAAATCGGGTTAATTGAGGTAGAAAATTTTCCATAAAACACCAGTTTTGTACTAACCCTGATGGAAAACTGAAGATATACAGAAAAAATTAGTCTGCATTATTGAATAAAGATATTATCAGGTAAACATAATGAACTATAGTCAAAATTTTACATTGACTAAATACTATTCAATGGTTGTTACAAAAGTAGGCATTTTCGCAGAATTTCATTTTTTTGAAAAATGTTAAAAACGGCAATTTTTAAAGTAATATAATTTTATAACGCAGCAAAACTAGACACAGTGGTGCATATTTTCTGAAAGACCTAACCTTGGTTTATCATATAATGAAATAAAATCGCTGGGCACTCCGGAAACTTTTTTTTAAGAAAACACCAAATATGACCCAAAATCTGTACTGTGTAAATTCTTGATTATCCCTCTTTCTAAGGCAAGATGCTATTATTTTTTAAATGTTATATTTACATGCATTTTCCCATGATAAAAACATTCTATGTTCGTAGCTTTTCATTTTAATTTCAATTTAATTGCAAAAAATGACATTCACAGTTGTTGCCATGGCAACCATTTAGAAAAAATATCAAACAAATGTTTGTTTATTGGCTCAGAGTTGTCAAATATGCTGGAAAACATTCTAGTACCATTACTTATTCTTCTTTATTGCAAAATACTACATATTCTTATTGATTTGTACCCTTTATTAGGTTCATAAGTTCTTCATAGAATATATATACGCTTTATTAGGCCCCTACCTTCTGTCAGTCAATCTGTAAAAAATCTGGATCCTGACATAACTCGAACAGTTTCCAAGCTAGGTTTATGAAACTTGGTATGTAGGTGAGGGCCAATAAGGAGATTATGCACATCTAATTGATTTTTATTTTGCTGCTAATTCTGGTTGCTATGGATACGAAAACAGTGAAAACACTTCAAAATCTGGGATCCTGCCATAACGCAAACAGTTTCCAAGCTAGGTTTATGAAACTTTGTATATGGCAAGGAGTCTATAAGAATATCATGTACACATAAATATTTTTTATTCTGACTAAAAATGTGGTTGCTATGGATACTGAAATAGTTACAGGACTATCTTTGTATAATCCAAAAATTATCAATGCTAGGGTGACAATTTATGGTGACTGTGTGCATTATGTGTGGTCAATGTTGAGATGGCGCCTATTAATTAATATTTGTTACCTCCTTTTAAGGTACTAGATGTCCTTATGGTTAGAATTTACTGAACAAACAATGGATTCATCACAATCTAATATAAATGCCTTTATTAAGCATCATTCTAATGTTTACTGTTAGTGCCAAATACATAATTCACAGCAGATACCATGTCAACCATTTGTGAAAAATGCCAAATATGTGTAGTTGTATCAATCTGAAAGCAATTTTAGCTGCAGAATTACTATCATGATCATAATTATGCAGTCAAATGGTTTAAATGTAGTGGATTCCCATTTTCATAGATGAAATGAAAATTTTTCCCATGGTCCACATTAGCTATATTCATTTAGCTTTATCCGTTCAGCTTCTCAAGGAGATAAATTATCATTATATAACCCTAATGCTACTACATGTATTACTGATAAATGGTATATTAAAGAAATAAAATAGTCATAATATAAAAATACAACAGAAACAGAATTTTTATTTATTAGAATAATTTCATCCAGTACACCTACATGAAATAATAAATGCGAAATTAGCAATGCCACACATGAGACGGTGACAAATTATACCCCAACAGCACCGCCTTGTTACAGAACCACATTTTCATGAAGGCTTAACAACTAAGTACAACTGGAACCATGCTGCTTAATCATCACATAAACCACTGTCACCACTTTTGAACTTGAGCAGCATATTCACATAAGCTACAGTAGCCTATACGGCAAGTTTCATCACAATATCTCATTCCTAACTGAAGTTATTGTCTAGAAAAAGATTTTCTGTTTTAAGTATGTGACCTTGACTTTGACCTTGACCCCACTTTCCATTTTGAGCGGCATATTTATGTAAACTACCAATACAGCAAGTTTCATCAAAATATCTCATTCTTAACTTAAGCAGTCATCTGGAAACTAAAAAGGGACCGACCGGCAGACAGACAGACAAGTTTGAACACTTGTACTCCCAAACTTTGTTGGGTAGGGGTATAATTATTTGTCAATGGAAGTCATTCAATGGTGAAGTTGTTTAATAGGATATACAATGTAAATGTATAAACTGGACTGTAAAATATGGCATCTGAGCATAAGGGTATAGCTGGAACAAATTAACATGGTCCTCAACCTTAATTCATGAATATATTTAAAAGCTTATTGCACAGAATATACATATATCAATGTCTGCAGGGATTTAGATTAGTGATTATAGTAGGCATTCATAATGTTCTCTGCACATTAATTAACAGACAAAATTAAATTGTAGACTAGAAATCAACTAATAAATCATGCTGAAAGAGGGGGTTGAGGACTAAATCAGTTTGTTTGTACTATAGTTCATTAAAATGGTCTAAATAAAACCTTTGTTTAAACCAAACTTATTATTAGTCATTATGTGACAGTTTTGAACCAATTCTGTTTCTCAAACAAATTATCAAAATCCAGCTGAGACTGGTGCTTAAAAAGTTTAGTCAGTTTGAATCATCTTATTAAAAGTTTCACTCAGATATAAACTTTTCATTAAGGTAATTGTAAACACTATGTAAAATAATGGATGAACTTTTTCTGGTGAAATTCAGTCACTAGTTCTTGAATAGATATGTAGTATGCACTAGAATGGTGATCAAGTGTCCATGATCCATGTAGCCAAGAAGATATATCAAACTGAAAATCCGTTTTCGTGTATGGTTTGGAAGCCTTTAATCTGGAAAACAAAAATAAAAGGAAATTAAAACCTTGATAAAATAGAAACATACAATTCAAACTTACCTTTCCAAACAATGATTAATTAAAAGTCATTGTTTTTTCAGGGAGGTCATAAATATAGCCATCACAGTTACTGAGTTAGACATGTATTATTTCTTATATACATCTCATTAAAATTAAGAAGTCCCATGTTTGTCAATGAGTTTGTTCCAAAGAAGCATAGGACATCATAATTTTATGAGGTGAAGTTAAAACTAAGAAGACCAACCATGTTACAGTAAAGTGAAAGGTTCAAATGTTTGTTGAAGTAGAATGATAACAATCTTAGTCATGGATCTTTTGACAAAAGTGCTGTCCATTTCAATTTATAAATCCCAATTGAAGAAAGAAACAGATTTTATGCAGACTACTAACATGGATTCTAAACTAAGTTTAGTATTAATTATATATTATACATATAAATGTACCTGTATTCTGTCACAGAACATTTTCAAGTGCTAGTCTAGTATCCTCAATCATAATCAGGACAGATACATGTACTTTGTAGTTCCAACTTCTGAAAATGAAAGTAAACAGTCTCTGCAATGGTGTATGTTTAGATGAAATAAACAGAATAACAATAAATCATGAAAAGAACATCAGAACAGTAATAAACAGACCATAGCATAAGTGATTTTACAATATTGCAGCTGACATTACAAATGGTTGTTGGTGCTCCTTAGCAATATGTGTTCATAAATTCAGCATAATACTTGACCAATAATTATCTGTGTTGTAGTTGTTTGAACAGAACCAAACCATTCATTGAGATAGAGTGTAAATATATAGACTAGTATGTATACAGTTGAACCTCTATCAGTAGCCACTTGTATTAAACAGTCACCCACTTTGAGCAGTCATACATTATTGGAAAATATGTTTTTATCATAAACAAATAATTATGGCTGGGATGTTTTGTTTCAAATAATATTCATATACTAATGCAGATCTAGTAATAGTATGGCATATATGATTTGCATAATTATTTAAACACAACATAAAGTCATAAACAAAGGGCACTTACCAGATAGATTGATCTGTTTGATGTATTTCACATCAGCATATTTCAGCACACAGGTTGTGAACTATAAACTGAAAGAAAGGAAACTACATTGTATTTGCCAGGTAAAAGCATGCTTGTATTCCTGATAATATTCATGGATCCAATGTTGCAAACAAATGAAGCAAACACTTAATGCACAGCATACTTTTAAAGTAAATATTATACATACTAGCTTATTAATAGTGAAGCCGGGTACGTGTTAACAGAGCTTTCCACAAGCCCCGGCGGTCAGCGATTTCAATGACTCCTCAGAGATTCACCACCTGCTCTTTTTCTCAAACTGAACCTGACTTTGACTAGTTCAATTTTTAAAATAGGAAATTAATGATGGAATGACATGTAAACAAACAAACAAATATTCATATGAAGTTTGATGACAATAGCACAATTACTTTTTAAGTTGCGGATGGCGTTTATAAGAAAATTTTCTTCAAATTTCAAGGGCAACAACTCTGCCAATTTATTGGTCAAATCGGAATGAAATGTATAGCTACACAACAACACATCCTAAGTAATATTGATCAATTCCTATGAAGTTCAATGACTGTAGCAATTACATTTGAAGTTACAGACAGCACAACATTTTGTGATGGAAGGACAATTAAATACATACATGACCCGACATTATTTGGTGGGGGATGGGATAAAACTTCATGCCAGGAACCCTTACAAGTATGGTATGGAAGATATTTATTGTTTAAGGGGTTTAAATGATAACAAAAACTATTAGACAAATAGAAAGATCTACCTGAAAACTTCCATTGGCAGTGCAATATCCCAACTTCCAACTGAGGCATGTCTTGAACTATCATGCCAGTTTCAGTGCAGCTGTACCAAGTAAAGCCCACCTTGTATCTCTTCTTCTATGTTCATTTTGTAGTTTAAGATGGTCAACCAACATTTATTAACACTCTGGATCGTTACAATTAGATAAAACACGAGTCCGTTCATTTATGTCTCTGACACCTACACTGTTTTCAGTCGTCTGTCAAAAAATCCGTCGCAGAAATGGCCCTTTCTCAGGGAAAATCACAGTAATATACAGTATAACATCTGCAAAAGTTATTCTCTGATGGTTCCTGTCTTAATCTTGATCAAAACACATTGCTGCCATCCTATTAATACTGTAAATCCAAAGAATAGTTTGACTTTATGAACCAACAGTCACATGTCCGCCATTTTTAATTGAAGAGCTGTTTTCGCAAGGGAGAGCACTCGGGTCATCAATTTAGGCAAGAGACCAACAAATTACAGCATTTTTTTTCAAAATTGTCAATTTTCTGGCTGGAGTTGTAGATTTGTTTTTAGAGTGCCCACAAATGTTTTTCTTTATACTTGTAGACTGACTTTATGCCCATTTACCTATATTAATGGCTATATTGAGTAATGCTGCGATTATTGTATACATGCAGGTAAAAAAGACCACAAAATCATGTTTTTTGCCTCAAAACCTCGAGTTTAACAGGCTCTAAAAAAATACTAAAGTAAATATTTGTTTTCTTTTGCTATCAGTTGTTAGGTAATTTATTTCAATTTATTATTATAACTTAGAATATTTGTTGTCATAGCAATTGTTGAAAAAATAATTAATATTTCGAGAACAGGTCTCTTTTTCACGTTTTTTCACATTTCCCCAACTTTAAGACCAGTTGCTATGGAAACGGAGAGGAATTTCAAGAAACGGAAAAAAATTGAAATTAAAATATGGGGTCGGTGTACACAACTAACACATTTTTATCAAAATCTGTGAGATTGCGTGGCCAAAAAAATTTGGTGCTCTCAGAGAAGGGTAATTTTAAGACCAAACTCCTATCGATACTCTCGCAAATAATAAGCTCGATCTCTCAAATAAAGCTGCTTTGTTTATTTTCTTCATTAAATTTCACAACTTGAATCGAGCAAAATGACATCCTAGTGACCATTATATTTTATGTTTACTAGGAAAGAAATCATAAATAACGGTTGATTTAAGAATAAATGAAAATGTTAGTGTACAGAGTATTGCTTTAGTGCTGCTCACTCGGAGTATTGCTCATGGAAATAAGTAAATTCGAGGAATAAACAGTGTTATTTGGTAAATATTACTTATTTTGTCAAATTCTATATCTGTTGAAAATTGCAGACAGTAAAAACTCTATTAAAACATGATGGAATGCATAAACCCTGAGGTTGGTCCGAGCATCCCTCGACATAAAATTTTAAATGTAGTACTGTATATGTACACCAGTTAGACAGGGTTTATAGTAATGATTAGTACATCTGTCTATAAGAACAATTAATAGGTCATTGAACCCACTTTTCTGGTCTGATCCCTTACTTCGAAATATAATTGGTCAGAGAAATTTCAGTACCCAGGCATTACCATGTTCAATAGAAATGCTCTGTCACACATTATTCTTGAAGAAGCTTTTATCGCAAGAAAATACAGAATTTTTACACAAATCAATAGAGATGATAAATCCCCTTTCATTAAACAGCACTTCATTGTATATTCTTTATATAGAATCTTAGACCCGTAAACATTAAATACTTATTCTCATTAAGTAGAATATGTGGTGGGTAAGTCACAAATTCAGGTATATGTAAGATAATCTATATTCAGTTAAAAGTTCAGTTCAGTTATGTTCTATTTTGGTTAGTGTTCAGACAATTAACTATTTTAACTATGATATCGACACTTTTATGTATTGTTCTACGAATACCTGTTATAACACGGCGTTCTATAAAGTTACAAAAATATCCGAAGTCTCGTATCTGAATTTATCCTGGTGTACACGAGAATGTCGCGAAAATTGATAACATTACTCACCTTTACAAGCAATATCCGGTGTACGGTATATCGCAGTGAATGTGTGTGTCAAGCTTCTTTAGATGCCACACGTCAGCTATCTCCTGATAAATCGCCAGTTTTATGGCTCAGTCAAAGATGAATTCTGATAGAGCTATGAGAAACGAATCTCTCCATATGGTAATTAATGGACATACCAAATTGTTTTAAATGTTCTTGTTTATAAATATGTATAATTTATTATGTTACTGTTAAAACTTCCTTCTTTTCAGATTGTGCAGACGTTTCGGCAATGGATATGTTCAAGTGCTACTTCTGTATAAGTAAATTCGAAGTGTTTAGTGACACGATCCAACACTTGGTTCAATACCATCCAACGATGTGCCTGAAATACAAGCAGGTCGAACTAGACGATGAAACGGGAAAACAAGGCTATATAACTAAGGAATATAAACATTTGATTCCGATTGAAGGTGACATTTTTGTAACGAGTGATGACAAAGTAGGAATATATCGAGGAAAAGAAAACAGCAAGAAAACAAAGATGAATACGCCAGGGAAATGTGAATATATTGCTACTCCAATTGTGAATAAACCGGAAGCTACAGAAAACGATGACCCGGAAGGAATAGACATGATATTGCAAGACATGGAGATGGACCATCTGCCAGAAACGGAAGACGCTGAATGTGTCTTTGTATATAGACGTAGATTCATAAAAACTGTATCAAAACATATAGTTGGGCACAATTGACATACTACGAGTGTATCTTCGTTTGTTTTCGTTATTGTACAGTACGAATGTTTTGATTAATAAAAACAATATTCTGATTGTACGGATAAGCATGGACATTCAAGGATTATATTTTAATTGTGTTAAACTACATGTACATAGTACAAATGTAATTAAATTCTGGTCAGCATGAAACGTGTTGTATTGTTTTATAATCGTTATTGAATATATTAGTACTCAAAATATACCAAATTGAATGATGTCATGTCGCCGCACACCAAAATAACATTTTTTTCAAATTAACGTGGGGTGATCAAAAAGAAATGAGACAAACGCTGTTAAATGACAATGCATACGGATATAAATAAGAAAATTTGTATGCATATTACAAAATATATCCTCTCTCTGTCTGCGGTGTTTCATATTTATTCATTTATTACTTGAAGAGATATCAGCGGTTTCGCAACTTTGGGTACAGCGACTCGCCGCACAAAATGACGTCATATACGTAAACGGTAACTATTCGCACGTCACATTGTTCAAATAAATAGCTCATATCTCTAAACGTATTGCATGCAACTGCAATTTATTCAGTTTTTAGCAAGAAAGGGAGTTTGTTTAAATAAAAACATTTCAGCTTTAATAAAATATCATGACTGTCAGATATGTTGAATATTTATTCCGTCATTATCATTCTAAAGTCGGCTTCCGGGTATGACGTCCGTCTTGGCGAGCGACGTCCAAAATTGAACGCTCATCTTATGCATTACGGGCCTCTGCTTGATATAATAAAGTTTAATTTCCGCCACATAATATTGTGTCCTAACAATATATAAGTATACTTCTGCCAGACTTCCCTTCCGATGCCCATTTCATCATTTTAAATGTTTGTTTAGTCTTTTCTTCTAGTTTGTGATCAAACTGTATATTTTCAAGCTGTGATTTTTTGTCGAAATATGACGTGGTTTTTGAGACGGTACTGTTACTTTTCAAGTCATTTATTTAAAACAGACACACTTGCATCAAAACCGTTTTAATCCGCGGTTATTCAATGTTTCGACGTCATGTCCAGTTAATTTGACAAATGTTGGAGGAATATTTAATAAAATATTAGTCATATGCTTTTCCATATCATACGGCGAAAACTGACGACGTTTGATATGCGGCGACATAGCAAAACACCTTATATTTAACATTCTATTAATAAATCACTACTTATAGTAGAACATTTTATTTCACACGTACAAAACGGCATCAAATGCACCTAAACGAATATGATATTTTATGGTTAAAACACGTAAACTTTACAAATTATAGCATTTGTCTCATTTCTTTATGATCACCCCACGTATAAGTTTCTTGTAGGCATTATGCCATTAAAATAACTCGTCAAATCATAACAACTTTCTGTTGTCTGTTGCTGAAATTTCAGTGTTGTTAACGCACCGATTGCTGAGCGAAATAAATGCAGATTTGTGATAAAACATTCTACCAGTAGTAATGCGTTTTCCATACAAGTTTGGAAAGACAGCTTCATATACTTCACGATACAGCTGCGACAACGTAGCCTCGTGTACATGTGATTAAAGATTTTCAGGGACGAAAATGATCAATCATGATGAGGGCCGAAAGACTGGAATGTGGTAAATCTGACAAGAACACTATGATTTGGTATCTTTGGCGCCGTCAAAGCAGCTTGACGTTTAATCCTACAATCATCGAGAATAAAATTAGTAGATTCTAGTTGTAGGACTGTGTGAGTACACTTTTAATTCGAACATGCAGTAAGTGAGTGTCAAATGAATAGTACATTTTTTAAAGACGAAGAAATCCAGTGATGGAAGCTTCAGGTGTAGTAAGGTTCGCGGAAGAAATGTCATTATGACGTCGTTGATGTCAGACTACATGCGATGTCTGTTAGCATGTATAATAATGTATAAGCAAATATCTCAATACATGTAACTGTAACATGCATTCGTTTGTGAAACTTGACAAATATATTCATGTAAATGGTGGTGCATTATTAACATTGTATGCGATTTACTAGCATAAGTGATATTACTTTTGTATATACCTTCGTAAATACATTTTGAAAGCTGTATTGATAACCCGCTTTCACAATCTCATCAGCTTATCCTGATACATATATTGTTGGTTTATGATAAAGTTCAAAAATAGTAAATTACAGAAATCTAATAACTACATTGGCCATCTGAGTATAATTATTCCTCTGTTATTGCGTTTCATAAACGGTTCGATTAGAATTCACTATGTCTGACTACGTTGTTATCATCTCTACCGTTATTTCGGACTAGGTTATCTTTGTTTCATCAGCATCCGACTACGAGGTTATCCAAAATATTGCACCATGCCAAGTTTATACTCGAATATCTCAGCGAAAAAAAGGAACACAAGGGTGGGATTTTGCATACAGACGGGGAATGGATTAATTTTTGTTATGGACTAAGTAAATGGGTTCGGTTTTGTTTAAAAATGCCTTGGGGGGGGGTTCAAACAACGCGTTTTTCTTGAAAAATCGCACACATTTTCCGTGATTTCTCCCTCAATATAACACGGGTTTGCTCAGAACTTTGTGTAATGATACATGTACCTCTTTTTTAACAGCAATTAGATTGTTCGAAACCTACAAAATGAATATACATACAAGCAATACTTACTTCCGCCTCAAAGTCGCGCGACGTTCGATGTGATCAGACTACATGATATCAACCGACTACACGATATCAGGTTGAACGATGTGATGATTGTGTATTTATTTTCTTAGTAACACATTCGAAAAAGTCTACGTTATTTCTGAACATCCCATGTACAAACTGTTTATCACACATATGCATGTTCGTCCACACAACATCTTGTTATAATTAATTTAGAATAAATTAGTAGATCTACCATGATTGTCTTTTAAGATATTTTGATAAAACCCAAAACTGTGCTTTTTATTGACTAAGAACTAGAACGATCAGTATACCACGGTTATGACATCCTTTTCGTATAGTTAAGCCCATAGCATACGCTCGCATAGAATTATTAATATCAAGCCTCAAAACCATTATCCTACATTATTTGTAGTCTTCACACATTTATCATCTACTAAAATGCTCAAATTCTATCCGGCCTAAAATACTGGTTAGTGCATAGGTAGCATCGCATCGCTCTATTGACTGCCTTATGCAGCGCTTATGTTTGTGTTTTAAACGTTGACTCTGACACATATATATTTCGAATAGGATAAATAGTTATTCGTTATTGAAGTGTAATTCCATTTCAGTCCAACCCTGTGAATTGCTACACCGATACCTGTAATGTTAACGGTGTATGCCAAAACATCACTTTCGGACTAAATTCAACATGTGGTAATGGACCTAACATCAATAGCGTAAGTAGATTCTATTATAAAAACATACGGAAATCACATTTATTAAAATGGTGTTTCTTTTTCTGCACTTGATATATAAAAAATACATGTAGATCATATAAACTTAATAAAAAAATAAACAACCGTGAACATATTTCACTGGTCGACGAGGATTCCAACACCATAATATTATATAATCAGTCAGAATGAAATAATCCTGTATACCTTTTTATCGCATGACTTTCAATGTATCCATGTTAGTATAAAGAGTACGTAAATATACTTCTAATAATTCACCAACGGTCAAGTGACGTCACTTTCTCTTCTACATGACGTCATCATATGTCATAATATGACGTTATTGAGTCCGTTTTACAGTGGAAAGGTGTGTTATTTTGTGTTATTGGTGTCATATGATAACAAGCATCTCACTCGTTGTCATTTAATACAAACTTATATTCAAAACGATTATATTCAGTCAGACAGGGAAGGCAGCAGTCAACTTAACCAGCCGAGCACAGAAAACATTAAAAACACACAAAGCACAATGCCCAACTGAACCATCCGAGCACAGGAAACATAAAACACATAAAGACACAATGCCCAACTAAACAAGCGCAGTTCCGCCCAAGTCCAAGCTGTCGAAAAGTATAATAAATTATAACGAGCTGAATGACCCAGTTTCCACAGCAAAAGGACTATAATGCCTAGTTATAGGTGTCAGAAAGCTGTTTAAAAACTGAACAGAAAAGATTCAGCAAAAAAAGGCGGAATGCCTATACTGAATGACCTAGTTACAACAGTAAAACTGCTGAACAAGCTGTCAACTCGTTCAGGAAATAATTTATTAACTTCCCTGGTCATTAAGCTACATAAGGAAACCGGCGTGACTAGTTCTCGCCTGGTTTGTGTCCGTCGACATCGATAATATTTCGATGTAACGATACCACCCTCTCATATATCAATTCACATCTTTGTCGAGTGAAGCAGCGAGGGTTATTCTTGCTCAGAGAAATTAAGGAATGGCGTAGACGGGGGTCGAACCCGGGACATCTCGACCACAAAGCGTACTCCCTACCTCTAGGACATTGCTAATCACCTTTTGTAATTGGTAGACCTTGTCTTTGATTTGACCTTTCAGGACGGAGACCACATATTTTAGTAAGTCGTTGTAACAAACACAGATTTTCTTATTACTTTCGTCCTTTTACAGGTTGACTTCAAATGTCAGTCCGGTTTCTGTACAATATTTGGCGAAACAACAACATCTACGACAACTTCTTCATCCACATCTTCCTCTTCAAGTACGACATCTTCCACTTCAAGTACGACATCATCAACTTCAAGTACGACATCTTCAACTTCAAGTACGACATCTACAACTCCAAGTACGACATCTTCCACTTTAAGTACGACATCTACAACTCCAAGTACGACATCTTCCACTTTAAGTACGACATCTTCCACTGCAGCTACAACTACAACTACCGAACCTGGTGGAAGACAGACAACAACAACAGATGCGAGTTCACCGCCAACAACAACAGAAAGTGATTGTATAATTAGGACTGGTTTTGTTGAATTTGACTTGCCAGGTATTTCAATTTCACTGTAACCTATTATTCCTATTAAGGCAACTAGTCCATGCAAAAAATATACACATTACCTATAACACACATGTATTATAAAATTGGGCAATTCATTTTCACAATATATATTATTTTGTTTTGTTGGAGATATGTTTATATTCATCGTCTATAGGTACACGTATAATTATGTGGGTCAAGGGCATCAAAGTAATGACAAACGTCTGAATCAGATCATCCTTGTCCACGGCGTTCTGCTGTCAGGTAGCATCACCTTACTCGCCACCACAAAAGCCACGCCTTTATTGTGTCTGACATTGTCCTGATGACCAATCGATGTCCGTCCACATACTGCTCGACTAGTAAAGAAATACGCGGTGTTTATGGATTTATGACATATTTTTTTAGATTTGTTGTTTTCAACGTTTTTCCAACTGTAGTCGATTATATATGACAAAGCGTTGACCTAACAAGTTTCCGTGGTGTCATCACTAGTATCAACCGGTATAAACCTTTTCATCGGTCGTAGCCATTATCACGACAGAGCATCAGCGACCCAGACCGCTCGTCAATACGCTGTCAGTTGACCAAATGTTCCTTTCGTAATTTCAGGTTGTGGGTGTTGTGGGGGATGTGGCTGTGATACCAACTGCACCGATTGCGAGCCTGGGCTTCCTTCGTTTACTGAAACTGAAGATTGCACACCCGCACCTGATTGTTGTGGATCAAAAGTGAGAGTGACAACGTTGTAAGTCTGAATCAAACATGTACACTTTTCTTTAATGTTTTTTAAAAAACGTGCGCCACAACATCTCTTGGACGACCATCGCATGAGCAATATCCTCTTGGGGGGAGGGCTCTTGCACTTAAATATCAGCAATATCAACTCCTATCAGACACTCGTATGAGCAATATCCCCTCTTGCGGGACTCTAGCATGAATAATATACCCTCCTGTGGGACTATAGTATGAGCAATATCCTCTCTTGTGGGACTCTAGCATGAGCGATTTCCTCTCCTGTGTGACTCTAGTATGAGCAATACCCTCTCCTGTGTGACTATAGTATGAGCAATGTCTTCTCTTTAGGGACTCTAGTATGAGCAATATCCTCTCCGGTGGGTCTCTAGTACGAGCAATATCCTCTCTTGTGAGACTCTAGCATGAGTAATATCCTCTCTTGTGGGACTCTAGCATGAGCAATATCCTCTCTTGTTGGACTCTAGTACGAGCAATATCCTCTCTTGTGGGACTCTAGCATGAGCAATATCCTCTCTTGTGGGACGCTAGCATGAGCAATATCCTCTCTTGTTGGACTCTAGTACGAGCAATATCCTCTCTTGTGGGACTCTAGCATGAGTAATATCCTCTCTTGTGGGACTCTAGCATGAGCAATATCCTCTCTTGTGAGACTGTAGCATGAGCAATATCCTCTCTTGCGGGACTCTAGCATAAGCAATCTCCTCTCTTGTGGGACGCTAGCATGAGCAATATCCTCTCTCGCGGTGTATAATATCCCCTCATGTGGGGCTATAACATGAATACTGTAAACCTATATCGCGCGATGTACTTCGCAGAATTCGGGAGTGGTAGAATTCCGCATAATTAAGTCGCCGCGAAAGTGCTGAAAACATTAATATGGACATTGTGGGAAACGCGAAACGTTCTAGTCGCGAATATGTCGACGTTTAGAAAAACGCGAAAGTTAGTATTCGCGAGAGTAAATTTTACAGTAATATCCCCTCTTGTGGGGCTCCAGCAAGAATAATATCTCCTCTTGTGAAGCTGTAGTTTGAATATTATCCTCTTCCCTGTGACTCTGGCATGAGCAATATCCTCTCTTGTGGGACCCACAAAAATTACTTAGCATATCGGGAGCAGGCAGTTATCAACCCTGGCTGTTATCTTCATTTAAGTCTCATCTGAGTACATTTAAATTTACAAAACATATACAGTTTGTATCACAGTACAAGGCCATTCAAAAAGAAGTATAGGAGACTATCATATCACATTAGCATTCCTACACTATTTACAGTATAAATATATGTAACCATTGTTATTCTTATATAAAAACTACCCTAAAAATATATTAAATAAAACACTGAACATCAAAATCACACTGATATATAGTTACAAAACGTTTTACATTAAATTTATAACCTTCGATCAGATTAAGCTGAATAACAATTGCTGCATAGGATCTGTAAATCAAGAAATATGAAAAACTAAATAAGTTATATTATTTTTAAAGGTAAAAAATCTACGATTTAAAATATCAAAGCAGGTTTTAGCACATAACTTATCAAAGCTGGATGGTTAAATAAAATGACATATTTTTATTGCTTTTGCCGGTATCTTTCCTCGTAAATCATTATACAAATTACAATCAAGAATAACATGACATTCATCTTCTACTGAGTTACAATACGGACATTTCCTGTCACTGATATTGCATGTTTTTCTAACTTCCGGTTTCGAGTAGCAAACCAATACCATATTGATGTTGGCTTGTCTCCTTCTCGATCTCAATTAATCGTGTTCGCAGGTGTTTTAATAAATTACCAACACTTAACACGTTTGTCTTCAAATTAGACTACTTAAAGTGACCAATACCACACTCCCAAATAAGGTGCACTTTACCTTGTATTGAGTGTAATAAAGGTATTGTATTGTATTGTATTGTATTGTATTGTATTGTACCTTAGAGTATTCAGCCCTGTTTGAAGTGAGTATGATTTTTTCAGCGTTAGCTGTCTATCTTGGATGTTGACCTACTTTAACAACCAATGAAATCTTTATAAATTTCTCAGGAGTGAATGAAATTCCACAATTTGATAGAATATTATTTTGTGTTCTTTTCACAAAAGGTTATGCTCGATTTAAAATTATTGCACTGTTCTCTTGTGCTAAACTTATAGTACTATATACTGGCCTTTCTGCTATATCATAGTTTTAGTTCTTCAGTGTATAAGACAAAATTACAGAGTTGAACTTGATGTGACCTCTTGCTTTACAAGTCAGGAGGAGAAGCTAGCAACTATTGGAGGAATTCACAACTATATAGTATACCTGTTCTATAAATAGTATGTAAACTCCCTGGTTATCTGAAGGTCGGTCAAGAAACGTAAACGAGGGATGTTTCAGTGTTAAAAGTACTCTTGTTTTGAATTGGTTTTAAACTTCTAAACTCAAAATAAAATGCAAATAGTTAGTTTGTTGAAAATAAATATTTGATCACATGAATTCTCTGATACTGAATAAATTAACATTATTTTGTATCTTGTAAAACAACATAATTAGCAATATCTGTGACCATGTTTTATCTTAAGTTTTCATCAAACGTCTTGAATCAATAGATTATGTACTTCAAAATCAACACGAAACATAATATTTTATTATTCAGATAAACTTAGGGTGTGCACTTTAGTTTGTTAATGAGAAGAATACAATAACGTGAACATGCACGTTTCTAGGTTAAACTGCACAATTTTTTTAATGTCAATGACCATTCTTTATTTCGTATATTAAGTGTGCAGTCAACTTAATTATTAATAAATTGAAAAAATACATGTAACAATTGCAGACTGTCATTAAACTCAACGCTGTATATCTTTTTTTAAAGATATTTCTTGTTAAATACTTGCGTGGAAATTAGTAAATAATTGGTGGCGGTGTTAAAATTGATAGTTTAAAATGATGCCTGTGTTCTAAATAATAAAATGTGTTCCAATATAGTTTGGTTAAACATTGTTTTACATGACCAAGATAGCAAAAATGGTATATTTAATTCTGGTCTATAAATACAACGCTTTTACCCCCCATCCACCAGAAAGTCATTGCAACAAAATAGCACCCAGACAAAATCCTTATTACCTTTATCCACCATAAATGATTAAACTTTTAATAGTTTTTAAAGTATTTCTACTGATATAGTTCTTGTAATAAACCATATACATGTGTGTCACCGACGTATCGCTTTCGCAAATTGTGTTTTTGTTTTGGCTTAATTTGTCATCAATGTTGAGAAATTCAATAAAAACGTTTAACATAGAATTAATCGAATATGTACATATCACGAAAACACATAAACACACAAAAACCACACATTACAAAACAAACATGATGTATGACCCCAAAACGTCATATGTCATAAAAAGCATTATATTTACCCTTTGCCACAGCTACCTAGTGAATAAGTATTTTGTAATTTTATGTTTTTTTCAGAATGTAAACTCTTCATTCGATTAATATTGTTTACCTTTATAGCATGATAATTATCAAAACAGTTTCATTTTATTTAGTTTGATAGTTATGGCACATGTTTACATTTATGGGCGTTTTCCAATTACCAACTCGGGTTACACGAGTAACACGAGTTGTAAGAGGAACGGGTCGGGTAAACGCAGTGCGCATGCGTATAATCTATAACATACTCGACCCAAGTAACCTCCAGTCCTTCGCGGGTTCTCTATAGAGTCAAAATTGCGGAAAACGTGAGGCATGCGTATAATCTCTAACCTAAATTTTGAACTTACGGAACATTACGTTTCGTTGCACATATCAGACAGATAATTATAATACAGTTGTTTTCAGTTATAATGTCATCCTCCTCATCGCTGTTAAACATTTTATCTAACATCATAATTGCTAGACCTTTGGTCGCCATTTTGAACTCGACTCGATACGTACTCGATACATTCTTGATATCATTACCGAGTTATCCGACTGCACATGCCCAAATTTTTTACTCGGGTTACTCGGTTTGCTAATTAGAAAACGCTCTATAAGACACCTTACGTACCATCACAAAATAACATATGCGCACTTAACCGGTACATCATACTTATGATTGAAGACTTGTTACTGAATAATAATTTGACAGAATTTGAACGATTTATGTATTATATTTTTTGTAGTTTTGTACCTGATGGTTGTTCTCACAATGAGATTGAAGGACCAACAACTATCATTCGGGAAAAGAAAGGCTGGCAGGAACCGAAAATGAAAGTAAAAGCAGAAGTTTATCAGGACAAGAACGACCGTTGGCAGGTACAACTTGTCACGAAGGATTAATCCTGGAGACCTACTGACGGACAAATAAAATCTTCACGCTTGTTTAATGGAAGGGATGTTTTTATAGATGACTTTACTGGTATAATTATATATTTGATAATGCCACATGTTCGCTAGTCTACTCTGTACGGAACAGCTTATAACGAAAATTACTATGTTGTAGTATGGACTAGAAGTCACACTAGTATTTTTAAGAAGAACTTGAAGTGTTAAAAACTAAGAAAATGATACTATTACAAAATACTGTAAAATAAAAAGTACCATCACATCCAGTACGAAAATTAAAATGGGGTTTCTATATGAAAACTATTCGACATGACAAGTCTAAAATTATTATATTTCTTTGCAAAAGGAGTGTAGATTTAAACTGTGTATTGGACTGTCTAATCATTGATTTATTTTAAGTATGTTTCATTAATGCTTTTTCTGACATAATTATGTATGGCTTTATTAATTATGTATTATTATTATCAAATCATGTGTGGGTTATAAAATAAATATTCGGGCAAATGAATAAATCGTTATTATTTTTTACCAATACAGTAAAAAACTGTTGTTTATGTTCTAGTGATCAACAGAATGAAGGCACCACCTCATCCCTTGACTGAGCCCTTTTGCAACGTATAATAACAAGAGTGAAGCAGATTTCCACAAAGCCCTTAAAGTCGTTCAAAAATATGATATTAAGTCAGACAGGGAAGGCAGCACTCAACTTAACCAGCCGAGCACATAAAACATTAAAAACACATAACGCACAATGCCCAGCTGAACCAACCGAGCACAGGAAACATAAAACACATAAAGACGCAATGCCAAACTAAACAAGCACAAAACCGCCCAAATCAAATCTGTCGAAAAGTATAATAAATAATTACTATTATTATACAAAATACACCATAGAATAAATTCCACAGTACCACATTTTTGTTTGTGACAATTACAATCAGTTGTTACAATTTAATTGAATTGGTATTCCAAATATCCAAGCTACTAAAATTTCAGTCAGATCAAATACCTATTAAATGAGGTCAAATACCTATTAAATGAGGTATGGGTAAACATATGATTGTACACACATTTGCGTTAATTTGATTGTCAGGTGCCAAAGCTGTTGACTCTATCTGTGCACTATTGCATTTATTGGCATATTGACGCTTTATCTTAAAATCTCAGATAAAAATACTTTTTTTAATAAATATTAACATTATGTTTGTTTCTTTAAACCCCAGGCGATATAATTAAATTTATGTAAAATGCATACTTTCATTTACTACGCTACTGTATTTGTTCATTATCAATAAAATTAATGTGAAACAATGAATAAATCATGGTCCAGGTCATATTCGATTATCATTTATTTAATGCTAACTGATGAGATATGGAGTTATATCGGTGAAATAAAACCTATATTAGTCACTGGTTATCACCTACAATGTGACTGATATAAGCTCCGCCCCCTCACAGGGTCTACTTTACTTTACCAAAAATCAAACGCTAAACTGTCCGTAACTTTTTTTGTTACTGAACGGAAACATGTAATGTGGGTTTTTTTATTCTTAGTTAGACCATTTCCTTCAAGTTGGTATAGAAGAAGAAGAAGAAGAAGGAGAAAAGAAGAAGACTTTTATTCAGTATTGGTTCAACATATTACATAGTTGTATATTCTCTTCTTATTTCTCACCTAAAAAACCTCCGTTAATCAAACTACATATGATCTGATCAAATGTAGATACGTTTTCTTACACTCATGTTCTAATTAGTGCAATAGTACCATATTTACAAAATTCAGTTTTTTACTAGTGTTTTAATGCAGCTTTTAAGGATAGATTAACGTTGGTGTTTTGGATTTAAACTATATGTGATTAAGTTCAAATGTGATAATATGTAAGATATTTATGTACCACTGCTATTTAGTCCAGGAGCCAGATTTCAAAAGAGGCATAAAATGGATTTTCATTTACCCCATCTGGTAGAAAAAGTCTGTTGGTATTTTCGAATAATACAGTATAGACATTCAGGCTTTAAAAAAGGTGGATGCCAGATCTGAAAATGGTGCAGATGTTTTTAACAGGGGCAACAACTCTTGCTATCCAAGAAATTTACAAAACTACCCGGTAACCTTTGTTCTAGTGTGGATTTTTCGTTTATATATGTATTGTCACATATTTGCATGGATATTGTTCATTTGATAATGTGCATCAAAAGTGCATACAACATGGACCAGTTTGAGGTCAAGGTCAGTGTAAGGTCAAAGTGAGAAAAATAGCTAAAAATCAATATTTGCTCTATATTTTCTTTGTATAGCATGTGTTTTGAATTCAATTTGGCTATAAAAGTGATAATTATGTTCGTTACATGTAGTACATATTCTGTCATTATAGGCCATTTGTTTGATTCAAAATATAAAAATATTGTCAAAACAGCCATTTTATGCAAATGCATGTTGGCCGAAATGGCAATCTTTCGAAGATCTCTGGCATTCTATGATCTTATGTATTTTTTGTTTACGTATGTAAGTGTCTTATATTTACATTTATATTATTCATATTTATTATGGTTATATACATCAAATGGACATACACCTAAGACAAATGTGAGGTCAAGGTCATTTCAAGGTCAAAGTGAACAAAATAGCTGAAAAAAGTAAAACATGATATTTCCATTCTATTTTTCTTAATATAACATGTGTTTTAAATTAAATTTAGGTTATTAAAATGATAGTTGTGTTGGTAAGTTCATATTCTGAAATGATAAGCCATTTGATTAATTAAAAGTGTATCATTTTTGAAAGAATAAACAGTCATTCTATGCTTTCAGAGATGGTATTCATACAAAAACCCCTAGCATATTAGGGCTTATGTCATTAGTTTTTGATGTGATTGTAGTGTCTCATATTTGCATGGATATTATTAATTTGATTCAATTCATCAAATGGACATACACCTTAGACCAATTTGAGGTCAAGGTCAAGGCCATTTAAGGTCAATAGGTGAAAAATAGCTAACAATTGATATTTCTTCTCTTTTTCTTATTCTGGCATATGTTTTGAATAAAGTTTGGTAATGAAAGTAATAAATGTGTGGGTTAGAACATATTCTCCTTTCATTATAAGTAAAAGTTATTTGTTTCATTAAAAATGTTATTAAAATAGCTATTTTACGTATCAGGGTGTTGGCAAAGATGACATTGTTGTATTCGTAGTACTAATCGTTTTCATTCCAAATTGACATATATTCTTAATGATATAATCATATATTTGTATACATATTATGGACTTCATATTATTTGTAGAATGTTCCCTTAATGTATTGACATGATATATGTCATATTAGGTCAACAGTACATTTTATTGTACATGCAATTTTGATTTGCCTCACTTTGTATGATATTGGCTTAACATTAACCAGACAAAACGACCAGGTGATGATGTCCACATGTATACACTACTCATTAATGTTAAAACAACCAGTTATCTGCTTTCATAACAGCCGTTAATCCTTTATATACACCACTGACTCATAGGGGGTCTCATACTTAATAATGCAAATTCCATGTATCAATAAACCTAGGTATATATACATTGTAGCATTCCAAGACCCTTGAGAAAACCCACTATCATCTTCTATTCGTAGCTTTCTAGAACACTGTTACTATTAGAAACATTCACACAGACCCAATGGCGTGCGTACCAGCACATAATACAACTATCCCGTCGGGCAGTGGTATATTCACCGCTGCCATGTGCAGAAATATCTGGCCTGATGTGATACTCACCACAACATAATTCAGCCATCCATGCCCTACAGGGTATCACTGGTAAGTATATAAGTCATATGCCTCATGAGGTAAGCATCAAAGCCAAGTACATGCATCTTAGACCCTATGCGGTACAAACCACTGCCAGCTGGTACAGACATCATAGGGCCTAAGTGGTAAACGCCACTGTAGGGTACATACATTAAATTCACTGTGTGGTACTCATCATTACAAGGTACATGTATCAGAAGCACAATGTGGGTACACATCACTGCAAAGAATGTGCATCTTATGGACATATGCCACTCGCGGCCACTGTAATGTACAGATATCCTATAATAAAGAATGTATTTACCACATGAGAATATAATCATCCCAGACGGTAATGCACTCAATAACACCTAAGAATACAGCTAGACCCTATCTGTTACATACAACATATCACTATATTGTAAAGCCAGCGAATACTAAAGTACAACACAACAAAGTATATCCATTCTATATTCATCTCATGTCGGACACGTAAAGCAGTATACTCCCTCATCAAAGATGGTGACATAATGTTCCCAGCTAAAATAATTACACACCTAAATATACAAACTTCAAAGAAAATACAGTGTACAAAGTGCTTCATATTACATGTAATGAGACAAAACTTAAATTGTTCAAGCATTTGAAATTCGTCCTTGAAATGACATTGGCGTTGACCTTGAAGTGATCAGCATTTTATATCCACTTAAAGAGTAAGACATTGAGTAATGTAACAATGTTCATACTAATATTCAATAATACTGACAGAAATAAAAAATCGTATTTGAATACAAGTTTATTTGAAAGCAGCTAGCAATTAAAGAATGCCACCTCTGTCAGCATACATTTGCGTTAAATGGCAGATTTACCAATTTTTAACGTAATATCTTTTAAACAAATAACTTATAATGAGACAATATGTGCTAACCATTACATCTATCACTTTCACAACCAAAATTGAATTAAAACACACGCGAGAATAAGTAGAATCAGTCAATTTGTACTTTTTAGCCATTATTTTCACATTAACCTTGATATGACATTGACCTTGACCTCAATTTGGTCTAAGGTCTATGTCCATTTGATTAATTTAATCAAATTAATAATATCCATGCAAATATGAGACATTACATACGTAAACAAACTAATCACATAAGGTCATAATATGCCAGGGGTTTTCGTATGAATGTCATCTTGGAAAGCATACAATCTTCAAAAATGATACATTTTTAAGTAATCAAATGGCTTATCATTAGAGAATATTTACTTATCAAAACAACTATCATTTTAATAACCTAAATTTAATTCAAAACACATGTTATATTAAGAAAATAGAATGGAAATATCATGTTTTACCTTTTTCGGCTATTTTGTTCACTTTGACCTTCAAATGACATTGACCTTGACCTCACATTTGTCTTAGGTGTATGTCCATTTGATGTATATAACCATATGAATAATATAAATGTAAATATAAGACACTATATACGTAAACAAAAAAAATACATAAGATCATAGAATGCCAGGGGTCTTCTAAAGATTGCCATTTTGGCCAACATGCATTTGCATAAAATGGCTGTTTTGACAATAGTTTTATATTTTGAATCAAACAAATGGCCTATAATGACAGAATATGTACTAACGAACATAACTATCACTTTTATAGCCAAATTGAATTCAAAACACATGCTATACAAAGAAAAATATAGAGCAAATATTGATTTTTAGCTATTTTTCTCACTTTGACCTTACACTGACCTTGACCTCAAACTGGTCCATGTTGTATGCACTTTTGATGCACATTATCAAATGAACAATACCCATGCAAATATGTAACAATACATATATAAACGAAAAATCCACACTAGAACAAAGGTTACCGGGTAGTTTCGTAAATTTCTTGGATAGCAAGAGTTGTTGCCCCTCTTAAAATAATCTGCACCACTTTCAGATCTGGCATCCACCTTTTTCTAAAGCCTGCATGTCTATACTATTCGAAAATACCAACAGACTTTTTCTACCAGATGGGGTAAATGAAAATTGAAATTCTCGTCACCAGCTCCTAGACTACTTATAATTCTGTATAGAATGGCAATGTATATGTAACTATATGGATTTTTATGATGTTTTGATGATACATTAATAAAGAATAATATATATAGTTTGAAATGGGCCAATATGGCGGTCAGTTATCTATAAACACAATCATTTTGAGTTGAAGTTTTAACACCCAATAAGCTTTGCATAAATGCACTGTGGTCTCGTTCCATTTGATTGGCTTTGTGAAAGCCCCAGATCTGGCTACAATAATTTAGAGTTGATGTAATAAGCTTATCAAATAGTTCTGACGAATGTTGAATACTAATATTGGTGAATTTTGACAATTATTTTCTAAACAAGAAAATGCCCTTGTTAGCTTGGCCAGATAAAGAGTTTCATTAAAGGAGCCACCACATGTAAATACAATGCATACATAGTCATATTCCTGTGATCTTCACAGATCTATACCATATATCTACTACATTAAACAACAAACACTTTATAACTTATTATATAGTATAATTGTAATAAGCACTTGGGCAAGCTAGCTTACTTTCTATTATCAATACATTCATCATTCTATCAGCAACAGTTCATTTATGTCTCATATACATAAAGTACATGTAACAAATTTATAGGACATAACACGCATCTTTCCCCATTTTTATGAACTAAAAATTATACGTCCTGTAAGCTCTAAGTGCCCAAAGCTGAATGACCACATACCTTCAATCACTGCGCACGACAACTCTTGCGCTATGGTTACCAACATAACAAGTCCTGATTCGTGCAATCAGAAGATCTTAACCAATCACAGCAAGCATTTTCCGTCTTATGCGCTTCGCTTAACCGACAGAAAATAGATTAATATAATTGCCTAGCACTATTAACTTGCATCCTTAAATATCCGTGTTTATCCGTTGTCTAATCAGGGTTGTTATTTTAACTATAAGTAATCAAAACATTATTACGGTACAACAACGAAAGGTTACGAGGATTAATAAGTGACAGGTCAAATATTCTCGCCTATACTTTACTATACATGACTGATTTCAATATGATGTTGTTACGAATGACATGTTAACGAGAGTGTTTACTGTACTATCGTCTTGATACATGTGAGCCAGCAGCACGTGCAAACACGCATATATGTTAATCAACTGTTATTGTAAGTTTAAATACAGTTATAAGCAGTGTATGTGCATACAAACCATATTAACGATAAAATTATAAATAGGATGTAAGTCAAAATGGTATAGACATAATTCTACACTCGGCAAAACTTATAAGTATACACTTGTTTATTTGCCCATAACTCAGTCAATATGTATTTGATCTTGCTGAAAATTTCAACATATGTAGATTGGATGAGTGGAATTACAATACAATCGATGTTTTTAACATCTGATTAAAATTGTCACAAACAGAATATAACTAATGAGGACATCAGCAGAATCTAAAATCACACAATAATGCCGTGTGTTCGTCGGGCGATTGTCAGGTTGCTAATGCACATATGACCCCGCTGCGCTGATACAGTTCGGTTTCAAGTATATGTTCTTATCACGGACACAGGAATAAAGAAAAGAATGATAGGAACAAGGTTTAGAAATATCGACTTTGGATAAAAAATGCAATTTCTGACATGGTTAACTCCCCTTGACCATAACAATAAAGTAAAGTATAAAACCACCATGTTGTTGTGTGAAAAATTATTCCGTGTTTTTTTAATTTGACGATCAATCTAAAATTAAAAATGTCCATACATGAACATAATTTGCACATACGTGTCAATTTCTCAGCCATTTTACGGTTTTTGATGTTTCATGGTTCAATGAACTGCTATATTTAATTTCGAAGAAAAAAATATTTATCCAGTCCTGTGATAGTCAATATCATGTACACAAAATTTCATGCAAAAAATAAAAAACATAATAATAATAAAAAATAAATAAATAAAAGTTATATCGTTAAGTCCACGTGTTTTGCCGAGTGTATTAATCGATATTTAAAACGCACGCTATTGATTTTCTGTCGGTTTATTTCACTGGCATAAAATACTTCTAATAGATTTAACGCACAACGTCAATGTATTAAACATTTATGCAACAGGTTTTCTGTGTTTCATCGAAATGTACATGTTCAATGTACACCTTCTTTCATAAACTTTTGTCAGAATAAAATGAAACAATGCTTTACAAAAACAAACATTGATTATGACACAGTGTGCGTTTTTACATTAATTGAATGTGCAGGGTGTTAAAATGTCTGTTCTCAAATTATAAGTTTCAATAGTTTTAATTTTCTCACGTCTGAAGAATGTAAAATGTTCAGGTTAAAATCCAGAGGGTTATACTATGGATTTATGGGCACGATTGTTTTCCCTACCCTCGGACAATTCCGGCTGAACTAATGCACCTTGAGGTTACCTAAGAGTAATTATTTTTCCGGACAATGAAATCGCACCGAGGGCCTGTGGTCCATGCCCCTCATGAATTGCATCGATTCGAATGCCTAAGAACATGGCGCGTTTTCAGAAAGACGAATTTAATGTAGACGATGGCAAAAACTGACATGATTTTGTGA
Organism: Spisula solida; assembly: GCA_947247005.1. Lineage (NCBI taxonomy): Eukaryota > Metazoa > Mollusca > Bivalvia > Venerida > Mactridae > Spisula > Spisula solida. The sequence goes on along the minus strand of OX365952.1, from coordinate 36,747,104 downwards.
TAGTGTTTTGGATTTCTCATTTATTTTAGACCCGACATTATGTTTTGTGTTGCTTGCAGACACAGGTAACTGTGTCATTGATAAAAAAGTTAAACAAACATTTGTGTATGTAAAAATTATGTTATCTTAAAAAGGTGTATTTGTACTAAAGTGGTCAAAGTTATATACCATGAAACGTATACCACGGTGTCCAGTCAGTCACTGAGGTGCATTCAATAGAAACGACAATGCTATTCTAAACAAGAAAAAAGAAAGTGATGCCACGGCATATGGTTTTACTTTCTTATTTATGGACGGATTACGAAAATAGTGATGTCAAATTAAAGACGAAGCTTTCTAAAGCATGTAAATATATTTATTAAAAACAAACCGCACCTAAGTGACTGTGTGGTCAATTTCCCTTGTTATGAACCTTTCTAAGATAATATAAATTTTATAAAAAAAAATTGTTTTGTTTACTCTTTATTAATGGTACAGTTACCTGAAGTGTGCTTGCAGATATATCATATGTCAATCGAATAACAAATAGGTTTTCACGATTTCTTTGTATAGTGTATGTTCCACGTTGAAATCAAATACCACTACTAATATAAGGTAGTGTTATTTCCCTTCATACGTAAATATGTGTATGAGATATACAAAAATGTAAGACAATCGCACAAACTACTACGCGTCTGTACCAGGGTACTGTTCAAAGTGTATCAAAGCACTTACGGAAATACTAAACTTACGATCAAATTTAAATATTTCATGATTTGTTTACAACTATAAAGTATGATCAATGGAGCCGCAATACTAATAATGATTTAGTTACTGAACCCCTACAAACCATATCCCTCACCAATTTGTAGTTGTTAAAGAATTATAAAGAATTTAAATTTGAGAGAAATTTTAAGATTTTCGTAAGTGCTTTGATAAAACAGTACCTACTATGTGGTTATGACATTATCCAATAAGCAATCGATGACCTAGTGAGAACAAGTTAACGTGACCTTCGAACCTTCTATTGGCATAATCTAACAGTTCATTTCTGCTTTATTTTTCATAAGCGGTGAGTACAATGAATATGTGCAGTACGAGGTGTTATATTAACGCAAATCTTCACCGACAAGGCATGATTTGATAAACTCCACAAAAGTAGTTTGAATGTCCTTGGTCATGTAAAATTGTTTGCACTATACATAATTTTAAGTCACCCTTGATCAACTTGCCATCCCTATGCGTGGGTAAGGTATATATAATGTTTTTTTAGTCGACATTTATACACCTACCCGTTGGGTTAAATGGAATACGGCGATAATTATAACGTTTCCTCAACAGGCAACAAAATGGCGGCCAGGCGGGAGTTCTGGTGCGCTCAGTTATCTGGCGTGTTATTATTTGTCGTCGGAATTATCGGCGGGCTGTTGATGGGAATATATCTATATCATGGCGGACCTAACGCCGAGGTGACATGCAAGGTACATAACATGTTTATTATTTTTTGTAAATGATTATGTATATTCTGTAGCTAACATGAATTTAATTTCTTTAAATCAGTTTAATCACAGGACTTTGAAATTTCATCAATAAAATATCATAGCAGTCGACCTAATCAAAATCGCTCTATACGTATATATAATACTGAAGGAACGCAACGCACTTTCGTCCTCCAATTGGAATCCCGTAGCTAGTGCTAACAAAATAAAAGATACAAGCGATCAAGTTAGATCATTTGACAAAGACTATTCATATGTACATCAAGCAATCGAAAATATTCACTTTCGCCTGATAATACAAGATATATTCCTTATTTCCTTTTAGAAATGTCAATATCTAGTACATCGTCGGTGCCATTCTGTGCGTCACTAAACCACGCCTACAGGCAAATATTAAATACATTCAAGGGGAAAGGGTGGACGAGCAAGATTTGCAATGCAAGTGCAGCTGTCATGCTTTGATAAATTCGCTTTATTAACGCGTATTTGTTGATTTACTCCAATGGTGAATATATAGTACAATGTATAAGGTGTATTTCTAGGTTATGCATGTTTATGTACTTTAACCATAGAGTTTATACAGTTAATTTCCCCGTTTAGCTACCCAAGTGGGAAATTTACCTATAATGCTAGTATGTTTGTTATGTCCACCAGAGTTCAATTTGAAGAAGAAAAAAAACGCTTTTTAAAAACATGTCTTATCGCACTATAGAATGCGCTTAAGTGTTTATACAATGTGTGAGTTACTCTAGACTTTCAATTCTGATTAGATCGATTGCTATGATATTGTATGGATATAATTTCAAATTCCTGTGGTTTAATCAACCGGAGTCTGTATCGTATTGACCCTTTTGGCGTATAATATATATTTAAATCTCAATAATCAGACCACCCCTGAGGCCCTTAAAACTGGTCTCTTTCTTGCGTTGGTCTTAATATTGAGGTTGAATAATGAGCAAACATATGGCCTAGCAAATTGTGATCCTAATTTTGAGTTGGTCTCATTATTGAGGTGGTCTTTAGGTGAGGTTTTACTGTACACGTATAACTAAAAACCGATTCGATTGTGTGCTCCCTGTGGTGAATATAATAATATCCAATTCAACGAGGTATTGCGATTTAATTCAAAATATCGTATGCAGGGTTCATTTAATTCATTTGATTTCAGTCATCCGTATCGCTTTACCCGACGTTTCTGATACACTAAACATCTTTTGATTATGTAGGTTTATACCTAAACATAGCTTAAGTTTACTGTGTTATAACTCAATCAGACAATAAACACATTTTGACTTCACTTGAAATGTAAGTCTACCCTCCTTCTGTATTACGCATATTGTCCGATTTCGAATACTGAGTCATCGACCATTGAATTTGAATATTGTACTTTAAGGTTTTACCGTTCTTTAATAAAGGTTTGGTATGGGCTTGACAGATAATTATCATAATTTAAGGTTTGTTTTTGTCTGTTTGAATCACATAAAAACGAATGTATTGTATTACCGGTACTTGACCGATGTTTACGAGACATATACTCGTAGCCCAAGCCAAGAGTAAGTATTATTCACGAATTTAATAGTAATTATCTGTAAACCTGAAACATTCATTGCTACTAAGCATTTTTTAAAACTCAAAGACCACTATGTTGCTAAGTGGTAAACCGTCTTTTTGTGTTTTATTTTGAATCTGTACATCGAAAATTCAAATTGACCATACAGAAACAAAATTAGCATCAACCCATCGATTCCGCGTACAATTTTTCACCGTTTCATGATTCAATGCATCGCTGTATTTAATTTAGATGGAAAATACATCGAGTTTCAATCCGTGGGTAGGCAATGGCACGCACACAAAATTTCGTTTAGAAATATATATAAATACAATTATATATATAGATATATAAGTTATCTTGATTTCATTAGTGTTGCGTTTTTTATGCCACTCAGTATACAAAAAAACTGAGCGGTAAATAGAAATAATGTTGTGAAATACCGATACTACTGCCATAATGCATCACCAGAACGAGCGTGTCAATATTACGTCTTGAATACACGAAAATGGGAAAGTAAAAATTACATTGCTTCAAGGTTATAAACAAATAATCCGTAGAGATTACACGCAATCAATGAAGTAAAAATAGCGATTTTTTAGTGTTCTAACAACCAAATTTCGATTTAATTTGCTGTACGTTGCTAACTGCGCTAACTTGCCAATTGATTATTTGTAGACATAATTATATTTAAGAATGGCCAATTAAACGTTGACGATAATATTAATGTACTTTAAACTGCGTGTTTTATGTCGGGCAGTATATTTCAAGGTCAGTGTTTTGCTTTAGATGAATAACAAGCTTTAAAGTTAATGTTTTATTTTCGAATTTCGTGATGCGTAACTCATCTAGGTCAATAACCGACACATCGTTCATACTTTCAAGTTTATTTCCATATTTCGTACGTAACTCGCCCGTCTCCTATAACATTAACCACAGTGACTGTAAACACTAGTAAAGTTAACCCTTTTATACCATCTACTTCAAATATGTTTACAACTGATCGCGTAGAAGGTAGTTATAATTATTATATTCACCCAACCTTAAGTAAATAGTAGACGCAAAACATACGAGCAGTTTATAAGTACTGAAGCCGTCTGCTACACAAAGCCGTTATTGTTGTGATCGCCTGCGATGAACATCAATAATACAATATTTAACTTTTATTTTTTATCTTGTTAGAATCTACCCGATTATATGAATGCCAACCAAAAATCATCTACACCAATGACGTCGCGTGAAAGCACTGTTACGTCACCGAAGCTGCAGACGACAAAGCCACAGACGACTCCAACTTCATCACCTGACGACACCTGTCATACGTGTAAAAGGTATATGTTAATTCATATACCAGTGATGTTCAATTTATATTTCATTTGAACAAATTAAATGTAGGAGCCGTACGGGTTATGTCGAAAATATATTCTAAAGTGCATTTTTTGGACCAATCCCGAGCGTTGGGTGGACAATAATTAACCGCGGTTGTAAGTTTTCATAAGCGGGAAATATCGCGAAGACATTCGAGGTGTAATACAAACACAATTCTAGAGGACCGATATTGAACGATTTGTTCGTGCAGGAGCCTTGTAAATGGCAGGATCGCGTCAATATCGCCACTCTATACGCATGTAGTTCGGTTTATTTTCCCCCCTTTTTGAGAGACTTAAACATCACTGAAAGTATTTTATGACGTCTTTGCTATTAACCATCTATTACACAGTCCATGGATGTTAAATTTGATAACGTTGGTTCCTAATCCTGTGTTGCGAGCTGGTACCGCGTACATATAAATTGTCCACTGTTTCATATACGTGTTGTTTGGTCATTATGGAAAGCATAATATTACGCACATACATGTAGTGGATTTTGAGGCCATTCTGTACGGCGCAATCACCTAATGATGCTTAAGTACGAACGCATAAGACTCCTCGGCTATCGCAACACAACCGTCAACAAGGTTGCACAAATAGCTAGTATTAATGTAACTACATCGCACAAAACAAGAAACATTATGCATAACACACGGGCTTTACCGTCCTATAATGACGGGGGAGACTTAACTGTAATATTGTCTAAGTTTTTTCCTTCTGTTTAGACACGAAGCACGTCAAGCTTGGGACGGTGAACATCCGGAGATTTTTGCTCCCCTGACTGCTGAAGAAATGAGCAAGGTCGTTGCCTTTCTGATATCCAATCAATATTTGAGCTCAGAACCAGTATTTACTTTAAAGTTAAACTACGCATTGAGCATGGATCTGCATTTACCACAGAAGGAAGCTGTAAAGAATTACAAGGCAGGAAATGGTCCATATCCAGGAAGGTATATTTTTCTGAGTCTGATGTCCATATGAATTCTGACACTTTCTTACTACATGTACCATTCCAAATGTTTACCGCCTCCTCGATAGCCTAGTGGTTGAGCGTTCGCTTCGAGTGCGGGAGGTCTCGGGTTCGATCCCTGGCCGCGTCATACCAAAGACGAAATAAAAATGGTAGCAGAAACTCCCTTGCTAGACGCTCAGTATAAAAGGGAAACTGGTTCTCTTCTCTCATACCCTCGTGGCGATGGATAACATCAGGAATGAGGTGTCGAGAGTGATTAATATAAGTTGGAAAAACTTGTTTCACAATCGACCTTAAATAAATTAGTATAAACCAATGTTTACGTTGATTCTGTAACGCTGGTACCCTCGATAACGTGTGGACTGGTGTCTATTAAATGAACTAAAACATAAATATATGTACGTTGATACGATACGTGTGTTGATTTGTGACAGCTTATAAATATAATTATGTAAAAATACTTGTCCAAAAGCATGACATTTCTATTTCTGTTCAACATAAAAAGTTAGCATTCAATCTGAAACATACGTTCACTAATGACAGTGAGTGATCAAACTTTTAATTGCAATTAAACAAAAACAAATCCGATTGACGACATTGTCAGTGGATCGGCTGAAATCAGTACTGTCCATAATTATCCCGTTAACAATTTACAATATCGACTCCACTAAAATCTAAAATACTGTTCATGTTACGTCGGTTTCCCGTCGATGCCATTGTTTTGCTACAAACATTAAACAAACAATTTAGATACAGTGATCATGAAGGGTTTGTGACAAAAAGCTCTTGTCATAACGTTTCCGTTCACGAAGTTTGTAATACATGTATATTCATGCGTAAAGGTAAATGCTAATTTGTTCGCTATATTCTAAAATATAATTTTAAAGAATTTCTTCTAGATGTTGTTTCTAATATATCTATTACAGACACGCAGACATACACGTTGTGCGTGGCAATCGTACTCTTCCAGACATGATGGTTTATACAGTTGGTCCGCTTGAAGCTGATAGCATGTCCATCCAACAACAGTTCTCTGATGGTGAACTGTCTTATAACAGCCGACCATACGATCTGCTAGAGTTTGCGTTTATTGAGGAAATTATTAAACGAGACTTTAAGGTCCTCGAGCCGCTGACAAAGCAGAGTTTTGACGGTGCCTACTTTCCTAAAGAAGAAGGTAACCTCGCCATATGGTATCACAATGGCCCTCCTGGTGACAAAGGCGACAATCGGGAAACAAGGTTTCTTGCTTGTCTAAACCCACTAGAAAGTGATTTTCTTCAGTTAGATTTTCTTCCTTTGTCTGGTACCATTCATTGTCCAGGAACTGACGAATCAACTTGGTACTCTTACGATTATTATTACTTAAATCAGGGACCGTATCCAAACGCAGACTCGTTAATGGAAGCCTATACTAACGGCTCCCTACGAAAGTTTACATTACCAGAAGGACACCGGGACACTGTTCTAGATCGTTTGCTGCCGGACAGGGACTCTGATGCCCCATTCAGGCGGTACTCAGAGATGCCTCCCCCTAGAACGTACGAACCTGAAGGACCACGATACACAATCAAAGGGCATAACGTTGATTGGATGGGTTGGAACTTTGACGTCACTTCGTTTCAGATTCGTGGGGCTGGGTTGTATGAAGTCACCTTTCAAGGACAAAGCATTGCTTATGAGATTTCAACAAATGAAATTAGCCTAATATACGGAAGTGGTGCTGCAGCACAGACCAATGTAATGTACATGGATACAATGAGTGGACTCGGTGGGGTGTACGGGACGATACCAACTGTTGATTGTCCAAATCATGCAACACTGCTGGAAACCGCGCACTGGCAACCATACCCCGCCATGCCGAGCGTAAATCCATCTATATGTGTGTTTGAAGCCGATGGCGAGAACGCACTTTGGCGACATAAAGGTTGGAGCTTCGAAGGTGGCTTGAGAAATACATATCTTGTTGTACGTCTGTCATCTGTGATTGGCAATTACGATTACATAATCGAATGGCATTTTTACCTCGATGGGAAAATTTACACTATAGTTAGTGCTAGTGGCTATATTCAGGGAACATTTTGGGATCATGAAAATCCGTTCATGGGAAACGACAAAAGCCGAGACTCGTTTGGCTATCGCGTGAGTACGAATACCCAAGGACTGATCCATGATCACATGATTGGCTTTAAAGTTGATTTAGACATTCTGGGAACGGAGAACACTATGGAAACAGTACATTGGAAGACTGGTGATGTAGTCACCGCTCTACGAGCACAAGTTCCGTCGGTGAACAAAGTTCCTCCGTATTTTCTTCATAACATTACACGTTACCTTGAATACGAAGTGGTTGATCAGGAAACTGGATATCGAATCAACATGGACGAACCAAAGTTTTGGATTGTTAAGAATGAAAATGAGACCAACAAATGGGGTGCTCAGAGAGGTTACGAAATAAAACCAATTACAACGGCATCGCAAACGATCACGGACTCTCATCCTGCCATGCCGGCAATGTCTTTCTCAAAGTACCATTGTGCTGTTACAAAACGTAAAGAATCAGAACAATTCCTTTCATTAGCAACAGATATCAATAGATTGGACAAACCTGTCGGCGATTTTGAAAAACAACTTAATAATGAATCTGTTCGTAATACTGATATTGTTAACTGGGTTACAGTGGGTTTCCTGCATATACCAACATCAGAGGATGTCCCCTTAACAAACAGGGTGGAGTCTGGGTTTATGCTAAAACCATTCAACTTCTTTGACAAGACACCAGTGTTTGACCTGCAAGCATACCTGAACACAAAAGGTAACTGGAAGACGGAACGACCTCCATCGTACAAGCCATGTTTGGAAGTTGACCCATAGAATGCTACAAACCATATCCAGTTCTTCAATCACACCATTTCAAACCATTGTTCATCTCTTAAAAGAGACTATACCTGTCACTCATAGACATCAATCTGCTGTTCCCATTAGTTCTCTTTACAACCACCGGGACTAAATACTTGTATCCATAAAAATATTTGCAATGATTTTTAGAAGCGGCGAAAGCTTCTGAAGTTACACATTCCATTTTGTATGAACAAAACAGTCACGCCTCTCACACACGAACAACGTACCACTTCTTGTATTAGTATGCACTGCAAAGTTTTCAGTTTTGATAAAGATTGGATGTATGATGTCAGGATAATGATGGTGTTAGGCAATTCCAACGGAACAAGTTTTATAATACAGTATTCACCCGCACAATAGTTTTATTCAGAACTATAAGACGAGAACGCCATATGATACATCACTACATTGTACTTAGTGTGGTCACATAACTTCTGACATTTACTACGCTGTCCGACGTTTTACCCCAAGACACCCCACGACTTCCCCCAAGACACAACGAAACGTTAAACTAATGTTATAAATGCATTATGTTTATAATTACCGTGTTTAAAATGAAACATATACTACTAAGAGAAACATTATTAGACACTGTAGTATTGCTACACTTAATATATAGACAAACTCAACGACAATGTGAGAAGGGAAACATTTCAATCGGACTTAGTTGTTCATTATGTTGTAGTTACCTCCCTTGTGTACTGTTTATGAGAATGTTTTCCATAGTGTATGTCTGCATTTGTTCGTAACAACTCAGCTATCGCAACAGTATATGTATATACGCTTATAGCTTAGCATTATAATTTTCGCTTCGGAATGTTCTCTCAGTGCTTTGATTCTATAGACGTGTTTAATAGATGTACCATGTCTCCTTTTAAATATTTGTTACCAAATAGTTCTGCCCTACGTTCAAGGAAACAATACGTGACGTACGTTTTGCACCTAGTACGCACCTGTTATTCGTTGAACGGTATGTTTAAAAACCCTGTTTGACACGTACGCCAAGTTTGGCTAACCATATCCGGAGGTGGTGTGCGAGTATTTGTGTTATTAAAAAAAAATGGCGGATAAAGGCAAACAAAAGAATGTGAATAGTAAAATCCGTGCATCCGTACATTTTTCAAACTGCAAACAAAAAACGGGAATTAGTACTTTCAAATTGTATGCCGCAAACGAAGCGTCGACGAAGGATTATATCGACAAAAACCCGTGATTGTTAGACATGTTTGCAGGTTACTTTCCTTGAACGTAGGGCTGTATTGTGCATTTTCGAACATTTACAGACTCTCTTTACGTACGTTTACAGGTTCTAAGATGCAAGGTACAGTATCAATGCTTAATAAAATGTCCTTCACACTCCTCAAAACATACGATTGACTTCAAGTGACCAACATTTATGTAAAAGTTTCCAGTTTCTTTGCAGATAAATAATTAGATATAGTAAAATCAACCAAATGCGCAAATGATAAAAAACAATCGTTTTCATAGGTTTTGAATGAGAACATTAGGAACAGTTTTGGAGGGCAGTGTACATTATGCAGTCCGATAGATGGCACGGTGACATAATATTATAACTAAACATCGTTCAGACAGGATTTACAACGAGGGTTGTGCACAATTTTGCTCACAAGATTTTTTAAAAGAACTGCCTCCAACTTTGAGATTCACCATAATTTAGAGGAATTGAACAGCTTAAAATGTATTAATCCGAAATTAATATATGCCCGTACCTTCAAATTACACTTAACCGATTAAGAAACGCAACTTTTTTAATATGATATTTTTTTCAAAGACAATTATTTAACATTTTCACATTCAACACATACCACCGACAGACCGCAAACCCTACACATGATGTGTTTATTTTATAAAAAAAAAATTCATTACATGCGGCCAAGCTGGTTTTGTCATTGTTGATGTTTTGCATGTAGAGCTCGAGAAAAAACTTCAAGCGGAACGCTGTCCGTGAAATCATAGGCAGTCGATATAAATCATAGGCAGTCGATATACGAGACTAGATTTCATAAAATTTCGAATTATAACACGGTGCTAGACATGCCTCGCCTAGCCGACAATGAGCGCTCAGAGGCAATTGGTATGCTACGGTCGGGGATGACTCGCGCGGCCATTAATTGTCACACATCGACAATTATACGAATAGAGCAGCGTTGCGAATTAACCGGAAGTGTCAGAGATCGCCAGCGTTCTGGGCAGCCAAAGATAACCACCCGTTAGGATGAAACCATACGAATGTTGCACCGCCGATACCGCTTCCGGTCGGCAACTTGAACGCAAGAACAACAATAGGAAGTCGCGGGTATGTAAAATAATGTTCTTTCGTTACACATAAGATTCCTTCCAAATCTAAACGAAATTCATTATGGTCCATATTTCCGTGTGTGTTCTGGTTTCAGGCGTCCTATCCATCCTGATACAGTCCGCAGTCGTCTTCGTTCAGCGGGTCTGAGGTGCCATAGACCCCACAAAGTACGAATCCTCACCGATCGACAAAAACAAGCACGTATGGGATGGGTAAGGACGCACCAGCGGTTCAGTCAAAGACAGTGGTCATTAGTTCATTTTACGGACGAATCGAAATTCAATGTTACCAACAATGATGGCCGTAGACGCGTGTATCGTGCAAGGGGTCAACGCATCAACGAGAACTGTGTGATGCCAGTAAATAGTAGGGATGGGGGAAGTGACCACGTTTGGGTAGGGATAACCCTTCGAGGAAAAAACTGACTAAGATGTTCTGAACAGAAATGTAACTGCCGACAATACACCTACCCACCGTGCACGCCGTACAGCAGCTTACCTCAATAACAACAATGTTGTTAATGTCATGAACTGGCCTGCGCTCTCCCCAAACATGGCTCCTATCGAACATTTCTTGGATGAGCTTGGCAGACGAGTTCGAGCCTGTGTGCATCCACATAGAGACGTCAGGACGTTACGTAATGCTCTGGTGCAGGAGTGGAATAATATTCCACAACGTCGGATTGCGCTATAGTGTTATCTATGAGACGTAGATGTCTAGCGTGTATGGCGAGTGGTGGATCTTACACGCGGTATTGATTTGCGACTTTGGTACATTGCATAGGTGGTGTTCTAGACTCTGTAATGTTCTTAGTTATTACATCATAACAATGGAATTTAGATCGTACGTTGGTGATATAATTATGTTATTGTTGTTGAATACGAATTTTGAATAAAATATATAAATATTATCCCTTTGAAAATTATAAATACATATCCGTTGTATTTTTAAATCGGTTAAGTGTAGTACATTTATATTTTATAAAACACGTGTCGTTAGGTGAATAGCTATGCATAAATATTTAGTAAAGTGTTAATTTATTATGAAGCTGTCTTCTACTTTAAAGACAAGTTCATATTAAGCTTTAAACGAGACACGTTCTTCTGTGCATATTTACTTCATATTTTAATGTTAGCACCAGACAGGATGTGACTCTGTGATCATTGTAAAACTAGTAAATCTGACGACTGACCTCCCGCAGGACATGAACCTACACACTCGTGCTCATAAGGCTGATACTACAGCCATTAGGACGGCTACTATACTTAGACTGCAGCATGGGTTTTCAACTACGTCCAAAACTCACTTAATTAGCTAGCTTTAAGTCTAACTTTAGTCTGGCTCCATGTTAATAAAGCTTTGATTTCCGTGCTCAACTCGAGTATGAAACTTGATTCGTGCAAAGGAAGTCCAACAAATGAATCATCTTTGCTATTCCAGAGAATATGCCTCTGCTTTCCTTACGTCCATCAATGCAAAACAGTATGCACGTTTCAGTAAAGTATGAGACATTTTACGTTTTGAACGATTTCAAGTTGGAGCACGACATTCAGTTGAGCATGAAAAAAGCTTTATACTAATGTGCCTGGTCTATAAGTTCAACTGTCCGCGCATGTCTGGATTGTCCAGACGCCAACACCCATATTTGCGTGTGAGTAGTTGGTTTGTCCCTGGTTTAACTAACCACTAAAGGTGCAGTCTCTAGTTGAACTAACCACTAAAGGTGCAGTCTCTAGTTGAACTAACCACTAAAGGTGCAGTCGCTAGTTTAACTAACCACTAATGGTGCAGTCTCTAGTTTAACTAACCACTAAAGGTGCAGTCTCTAGTTTAACTAACCACTAAAGGTGCAGTCTCTAGTCTAACTAACCACTAAAGGTGCAGTCTCTAGTTCAACTATGTTGGCCATGGTTTGCACCAAAGCTCGGACAAGGAGAATAATCACCTCCATAATGATCAGTGAGTACCTTCAATAATCTCCCTTGTGCAATGTAAGCAAGGCTCCGGCCTGCCTGATTATTATAGCTCACTGTACAATTATACAGCTCAGCCGCGACCGTCGTCCATTGATTGGTTTGCTGGGTTTTACCCCTACCTTTCCATGACATTTTGACAACAATGACGGTGTTCCTCTACATTTGGAGAAGTTGCTGTTTCCATCTGGAAGGGTAATACATGTAGAATACTGGAAAACTGGTTATGTCATATATATATATAACTGTTGTTGAGAAATGGTGTCAAATAACCCAAATGCACAAAAGTTGTGGCTTCCTGAAAAATAACATTTTGTGAGCATGTTTAATGCACGGGTGGGTGTATTTAATTGTGAACGAAGCACATTTTACTGAATACAGCGAGAAATAATATGGTTACAATATTGCAATCGAACACTTGGTATATCATTTACGTATATTTGTTCCAAGTGTTTCGTCGGACACGAACATTTCTTTCACGGGAAAAGACGTTTCTTCCCTTTATATGAACGATTTATTCATTTCTCCATTTAAATGTTGATACTCATCTTACCATTTGTCAATGCGGACTTATAGTCGATGCGCCTTTATAGAACACCAACAAGTCACAGTGTTGATTCAACATTCAATATGTTCTGCGACGACTGACATTAAAACGATCCATTAAGGGCATTATCGCATCAGTATTCAACAACACCACACTTCAAATCCCTGCTGCTTTATAGAAATATACATCCGTATATTCAGTTCATGAGTATCAGCAGTGAGGCAACACATTAGAGTATCATTAATATCACTGATTTGGATCTCTTTTATCGACATCGTAACCACGCGGGAATAAGGGTGTCTGTGTTACATTCAGAGATTATTGTACATGTATATACTACTTCAATAACATGCCTGGCACAGAAAAGATAAAGCTATTTAAAGGCCCATTATGCCTTAAATGGCTATTTTCTAAAAGCAATAACTTGGCAACTTTTCTGCAAACATGATGCATTTTGAGCACTTTAGTAAGTCCCAAAGGTGGTAAACCCCATAACATGGAAGAATACGAAATAAAGCATCCGGTTAGTTTGTAAACAAAATAACGAAATGTAAACAATAAATGCATATTAATTTAAAGTCGAAAAGGAGCAACTCTTGCAAAATTAGTATTTTGTCATCCATACATTTTACTAAATGTGAATTTTGGCATACCATTTCGACAGAATCTGATATAGATTACATGCTGTCAATTATAGGTCATTCGTGAAAAACATCCTAATTCTTTGTATTAAGTGTATTTACTGGATCATCGGGAAAAAGGTTGTGAAAGAGATATAGTTCGATTTCGAGCATTGAGCCGTGACTGCACTTTTAAGGTTTTAACCACTAATCGATATAGGTTGGTATAGGTTCGACCAGAACGATAAATAATACAATTAAAGCCAATATTCTATGTGTCTGAATGGTCGTGACGGTAAAGCGCTTGATACGTTGTAAAATACCTTTTGTCCGACCAGGGCGAGTTCGAATCCCACCAAAATAGTTTTTCATTTTTATTATATTTTTTTAATGCTCACAACTTGAAAATCCGTGCAATACTAGTATATGTGACAAACCGTATTTGTTACATGTACATTGTCGAACGTAATGAAGGCTTATCAACCGAATATAGGATGTCAGTAAGCTCGAAATACACCAACGATCGAAATGAGTGAAAATGATAAATATTTAATCGACACCTTGAAATGGATAAATGAAAAAATATAAACAAAATCTTTAACTTATAATCTCTTCAAAGAACATAAAAACAATGAACTAAAAAACGAGCGAATGAAGGATTCGAACCCATACTTCGGGGTTAGAAATTATGCCGACTGCACTAAACTGTAGCCTGATTATAAACAGATATCCGTAAGAATGATATCATTAAAAAATGCGCTCCGAACGTAATAAATGACAGTCTACCCGCCGTAATGGACTTGTCGGATAGGTCATGGCTCTGGATTCAAAATTGAACTACGTATAATGTGAGTTTAAAAAACATTATTGTTTCCATGAGGTTTTAAGTCATATTACAATCAATATCATGCAGTGCGTCTACTAATATGTCGATAGAATGAAATGTTGGTCATCATGTATGCAGTCGGTGTATACTATTGGAGATTCTAACACAGCACGTGAGATCTGCCTTCTTTGCGTATATTGAGCTTACCATATTTTATTACCGCGATAAAATATAGCTGATTTTGACGTCATATACTATGACAAATGACGTAACGGTGACGGTAGCGTTCCTAGGAAAGAAAGTAGTTTGACGTCAACCTGTCTTGTTGTGCTATAAATGGCAGAGCATTGGCGATGTTAGTGTTATGCACGGTTTTCCGGCATTCACTGTTGTTGGAATAAAGTAGAACTAACGACTGTTCGGATTTCCAAACTTTGTATTTTGCGCGTGAGAATTCTCACAAGTCCACAATCAACAATAATATAAGAACAAAATATAGTCAGTGTTGGTAAAATCCAAACAAATATAATTTTAACTGCGTAATTGAATTCTAATGGAATACCATTGATACGTTCAGCTTGGAGAGCCAAGTTCGAATACCTCCAAAATCTCTACAGAACGTCGACTACAGTGTGTGTGTCTTCTGTTTTTGCCAATCAAATAATTTCATACAGTTTATGCAAGTTATCATCAACCAATCATAAATGTGGGCGTAAACTTTCGGACATCTGCTTTACCTAAACAGACCGCGTTCCTATGTGACGTAAGATCTGTACTTAATCGATTAGTTAATTCGGAATATACAATAATCGTGTCATCAGTCATATCTATATTACATATAAGTATCTAATAAAATTGCCAGATACAACTTAGTACCCTGATAATCTAATCGTTAAGCCTGCAGAAGTGAAATTTGCATAATTGTAAAGTCTGTAAAAGGTGATAAAAATATTTCAAGTAGAATTATCAGATGTTGTCAGCGTGATACTTTATCTGTTTCTATCCTTCTTTGTTTCATACATTACTGTTCATTTCCTATTTTCTTTCTCTTTCTAATTTGTACAAAATATCAATTTAAAGAATACAAAACACTAAATATATTTACAAAATGTCCTCAAAAACTTACACACAAAAATGGCTTGAAAATGCCGCATTACAGTTAGAATCGAAATAATAAATAGGAGCTGTGCTTTGTTGTGTTGTAAAATATAGGCTCTCGTTTGAATGCGTACATTAAATCACTCGTGCTACGCACTCGTGATTTAATTACTACGCATCCAAACACGTGCAGCCTATATTTTATTACGCAACAAAACATAGCTACGTATTCATTATTTCTTAATAAACGTCGGTCAGGCCGTAAATGCAAATATGAATCCAATCTTACAGAGAATTAACTATTCAAAACAATACATTTTGTACTTAAAACGCCCCGAGATATTCCTCACGCAATTAGGTCATCGTTAATACATTAGGTGTCTTGTAGATCAACTTCGTAATCGATGCTATAAGCGTCCATGACGTATATCTAATTGTCTCTTTCAACCGAAATAAGATCTGTCAATCCTGAAAATGTATCTTCAATGGCTTGTAACTGTTACAGTCGTACACATTCGACAGACCTATTTCTCACCGAGAAGATATTTCTGAAGTATTTGACCTTAATTTGACTTCTCACTTGTTCGTAACTTTTTGGTGGTAGCTAGGAAAGGGTGTGAATTGCTTGACGTTTCATTAAAATATGTGTTCACATCGTACACTCACTTGTATTGGTGGCAGCTGTGTCTATTGAATCGTGATGCGAAACGTGCATGCGTAGGTGCGTATATAAATTCTCAAATCTCTTTTAAATCAGACCCTAACATTTGCCCCATTTCTTTACGCTGTTAGAGACCTGACTACACTCCGTAAAAGGTCAGTCATGTTCAAATGACCTCTCTAGCGCACGTAGCCCCAGCAGTGTTTTACTGCACTTTCAGATTTGTGAAAGCAGCCATTTGAAAGGATGACGTAAAGTTCACACTGACATGACCCCACTCAGAGTGCCGTCAGACCTATATCAGCGTAAAGTAGTGAAGCGTAATAAGTCTGATTTAAATGAGATTGATACATTCTGTTGCGGACAGACAAACCAAAGCCACACAGGTACGGCAGCAGCATCTAGCCTCCCACACATGAGTTGGACACAGAACGACCCATCCATGTCCCCCTAAAAAGGTTATTTTTAAAGCAAAGCCTATATACTAACCCCGCAATGAATGACATTCTGCGTACATGTACTTTGCATTTTGTGCATAATTAACCATAAAGGAAGGTAACTACGAATGATAACAACACTAAAAGCAGCAACCTGCCACAGAATTTTACTTTTCTTAATTTTTCGGTTTTATTTATGACTAGTTGTACCATTCCAGAAAATAACAAACGTGAATTTATTGATCTCCGTGTAATCATAGAAGCCGGATTTGACGTAAGTGATCTTTTAGAACAATACTTTATCAACCCACGTATTCGAGACGTTACGGTAACTGTATTGACGTTGCACAAGCTGTTCGTACTCACGATTGTAACGTCAAAAACGTCTAGTTTTTCGAAGTCGTTTCGGCTTTATTGGTCAACTTTCACCCTGTTGACTCTTTTCCAAGGGGAGCGACCACTTACTATCCGATGTAAAATAGAAGGTATGCTCAAGCGCAGGATACCGTGGTCTTTATGGCGATATAAAATTTATTTCATATCGAGAGAGACTAGTTTTGTGACCTCTGCTGAAATACAAACATACGCGTAATTGCAACCGTCAGACAAACTCAACATACTATAAATCGCTTTTTATGAATTGAGCGTGTAATGTCGCCTGTCCTCTGATCAATTGTAGAGATGGTGTCTTTTTTAATTATCCGTGTGTTTCTCCTCTGTTGACAATATTTATGTCTCGGGATGTGAAACTCTTTCCGCCCATGTCCCTTATATATAGTATCTGTCCCAGTGCTATAGTTGTGAGAGCGACCCCCTCCGTTCGGCTGACCCGAGGCTTGTCATATTTACAATATGGTTTATAATCAATAATACTTATTAACATGTATAGTTGTTCTATTATATACACTTAAATTGATTACAATTATATTTAATGATGCTGGCAGATCAGCGCTTTCAGTAGAGTGCTAGCTTCTCATCCGAGATGGGTTAATGTATTAATTCCGAATCAACTGTTCTGCAGTTACATTTGATACGGTTATGTTCTCCGTGTGTGTAGAAGTCACTATGAAGTTCAGCAGTTTTACTGTTGTAACTAGGTCATTCAGCGTAGGCATTCCGCCTTTTGTTTGCTGAATCTTTTCTACTGGGTCATTCAGCTAGTTTTAATTTATTATACTTTTCGACAGCTTGGACTTGGACGGATACGCGCTTGTTTAGTTGGGCATTGTGCTTTGTGTGTTTTTAATGTTTTCTGTGCTCGGCTGGTTAAGTTGAGTGCTGCCTTCCCTGTCTGACTTAATATAATATTTGTGAAAAACAAGCATTACTCCGTCTAATGAAGTATCAAATGAGTGTCAGCTAACCGCCCTATTTGACTGCCAGCTTGTCCCAAACAGCATAAAATCCGATGATGACATTTCATGACCTCTCCATGCCTAAAATAGTCTGACTACCCAACTAGACTACCTTACATTTTGTCAACCAATTAGCATAACTTATTTTCAATTTTAGCTAGATTTTATTTGCGGTATGAGGGTGCAAAGGGAAATAATTTCATGAAAAAAAGTTGACTGGTGATTTGTCTCCTTTAATTAAACATAGGGTCTGTATACACAGACTATGCCGAATATGACATCCAATGGTTCAGCGCATTTTATTATCAGCTGAACGGTTGTGCAAATTAAATACAGTAAAATCATGAATATTCGTGGGAGATTAAATTTCGTGGTTGAGTTGAGCTACGAAATCAAATCCCAGTGAACATATAATATATATTATTTAATACCATTGAACATGTAAATGAATGTATGGAAAAAAAACCTGTGTCAATCGTAGATGTTACATTATGCAATACTGATTAGTTCTGACAATGTGAGGTCATACGTCTGAATATTCAGATTAGGAAAACTACTTCACATTAGCTAACATAACGTTCCTAGCTGTTCCAGGGAACGCAAAATATTCGATATATACCAAGTTACATTAATATTCATACCGTTTGTATTGTCGGGATTATGTCCTGTCAGTTATCGTCAAGAGACTACACAGTTTATAAGGCCCATGTTCTATTAGTCTAGAGTAAGACACACTACTCTGTTGTAGAGTTATTTTCTTATCAAACGCTGCTGTTGGCTTGGACATCATTATTTCGAGTTTTACATGACGACATAATCTGATAACCTAACCAGTTTTCTTTGAAAATGCTTATCAACCGGTACTAAGACGATAATAGATAATTGGACAGTAAAGGCGATACTAGACTAACAGCCGAGCACAGAAACCACAAAAACGTTTCATGCCACAATTACACCGCACAATGCATTTTTTGAAAGATACGAAGCAGTCTTATGCTTCGCAACGAAATTGCAGATAGGGCGCAAACACAATCGCCCCTCCGAGTTTAATTTTAGAACTTCGCGGTTGTCACTTCATATTTCACTAACAAATGTCCTCCGTTACTTCTCGGCATTCTCGACTTCAATATGATCATGATTTTATAATTATTTAATTAGCTGTTATTTGCTGAGCGTGTTGATTATGTCATATGAACCAAATGTGTTTCAATCATCATGAATAGTTTTAATCAGATAAAACGAGAGATAATTATCCAATGCTAAATCAATAGACAAATAATGCATAATGTTGCGCATTCATGATGGTGACGAGTGTTATTACACCCATTAGTTGACAAGTATGGACAAAGTGTTACACGCGTTGGTCGACATGTTTGTTATTTCGTCAATTATTTTGAAAGCAAATTCAGATGTTTCATACAGTGATATAATAAACAATATTCATAACAGACAAATGGCTCGTAAACAGCATTATCCCACGTGGGCTTATTTGTTATTCATAAAATAATTAATATGAAAATATGCCTCATTGTCTACGTCTTGCGTGGGCTTGTGTTTGTTATATTGCGTCAGACAATTCGTCTTTATTAGCATGTACGTGAGGTTTAATGGAGTCACCGATTCGCCTGTCTGCCTGTTAACTAGTAAAACAATGCCTATCATAGCCTTTGTTTGCCAGTCAGCTTTCTGCTGAAACATGGCGGGCATATGAGTGCCTCCACCCGGATTTAAACCCGATAAACAGATAAGCGCGCTAACCACTGAGCTATGGAGGCACAAAATAAATGGTTACTTTTATTTGTACTTCCTGAATTAGTGTCAGCAATATTTCTCAGAAAGGAATCGAATCGTTCAAACTCAACTCGTAATGAGATGTGGTAGCTACTACATTATCTCAGTAGATTGTGTGCATGTTCCAGTCTCTTGTGAAGCAGCCGCCGACTCTTCTGACGTTTCATTTACTGCGATCCAATCAGATTCGAGTATGTTGCATGCGAGCACCCATATTACATTTATCACTATTGAACAACAGCGGGTAATTCTACTTGAATATGTTTATATAGAAGGAACAATACATTAAGCCACCGTCTAAGTGTTACTATCATAAGTAGTTAAACAGACATTGTCTGGTATCGTGTGTTGCTTATCATTGTATGCGTCCATTAGCAACGGACATTAAAATGTCACATGTTTCCCATTAAATGTCTAAATCGTGATTTGAGCCCGATTTGGGAGTGCCTGTAACAGAAACTACTGTAGTTATTTTTATTCGATTGGGACGAACTTTTGTGGACTCGTTTTTTCCATTTTGAGCATTTATAACATTTGAAACCCTGACAATCTATTACCCAACGACACAGTTGTGTTTTAGCAAAAGTATTAATGATAGCAGTGTTTATGTTAGTATGAACATATGATTATTTAACAAAAACAAACTTTCTCTTATATTTTACTCTTCATTTATTAACGTTTCGGCCTGAGCCTTTCTCAAAATAAACAAGTCGCAGTAAATCTAAATGATACAGAGTTAAATAATCATATTACCAGTGCAAACATATTGATTTTCCAATAACGTTATATTTCGTAAAATGGTGAGCACATTTTATTCCCATTAGTTTTTCATCTTCAGTTTATTTTGAGAAGGGCTCAGGCCGAAACGTTAATAAATGAAGAGTAAAATATAAGAGTGGTTCTTATAAACAATTCCCTATGGAATAAAATCAGAAAAACAAACTTTATAAGTCATTGGTTGGTCATGTATGTACGCTGTGGCCGTAGTTTAGTAGTACGTGTGATGGATTTGGGTTCGATTTCCGGTCGCGACAGGTCATGGATGCAACAAATTCGGCTTTCCTGCAATGACTTGTTATGTTCGGAAGTGCCAGTAAGTAATATAGTTCGGATATGGTCTAGAAACCGAATAATTGGGCCGCATGAAACATAACAATGGTTGGAAAACGATATTAAACCCGACATGTACAGAGCTTCCTATGATGTTTACGACCTGACTTCAATACCGGTTTAGACCCATTTATTTATTGTCTTTAACTCATTTGGTCACATGTGTTGTAAATTGTATGTACATATATATTGAGGCTCACAGGTAAGACTGGCTTTGCCAACTGTGTTGTCTCATTAAATAAAGTCTTTATTATTATTTCATATGTTTAAAACAGCGGCTATGTAAGCAGAATATTTAAAAACTCAGGTTACTTTACCATTTACTTTAAAAATTAAAACCCTGGATGCAATGTTTCTAGTTCAACATGTCTCAGACCACTTTAAAACATCTGACTGAAGCACTCAAAGTACTGTAAATAATCCGCACTTATTGAGGTTTTTGGGTCATACATCAATCATAATTTTACCCAATATTTCAATTCTAAACGGCAGTCAGTCGACGAAGATTTCCCCTCGAATTAATAGCAACTAAACTTATCAACATAATAGGTTCTTGAGCATAGCCCATTTTTGTAGAATAAACAAAACTGACAAACCAGTTAGGATCTTCAGTGTGATTGGCTACCACTCTACCAACAGCCCTGCAAGCCGAAATACTGCAATCAAAGTCACACTTAATATGTTCAATTTTCAAATAAGTTTTCACTAAATGTCTAGTGTTAGCCAAAATGAATTCTTTGGAATAAAGGAAACAAAACACTGCGTAAAACTGAATTCAACTTCGCTAGAGGCTGTGATACTTTTTCTTATTTCTTACATTTAGTCCCTACTAGACAAAATTAATGCATCGGTTCATTTACAGCATCTTTATATAGTTTTCTATCTAGCTCACTAGACGCCCACCATACGAAAAGATGTTCTAAAGTGCCTGACTATCACCAGAGGTGCGAATTTCGTGTTGTTTGCTCTTGTCTGATTTTAGCTGCGATCACGTCCTACACATGGTGATGTGAGAATATTGCTGTCATGTAATGTATTCCAGGTAAACTGACTAGGTGAACATAACACCAAAATGCGACTGAAAGCGCCAATGGGAATAAAATGTGCTCACCATTTTACGAAATATAACGTTATTGGAAAATCAATATGTTTGCACTGGTAATATGATTATTTAACTCTGTATCATTTAGATTTACTGCGACTTGCATACAATGCTGCGAAATACGACAAATTAATCACTGTAATATGACCAGGCTTTCCGCTGGTAACGTATATCATAAATTATATCAGCTTTCCATGTATTTGGCTTATGTTAACACATCGCCGGTTTAGAAGAATGACATAAGTACTACAAAAAAAACTGTCTGAAAACTACTCTTTACTTATAGAAAAAAAGCTTTTTCATCTTCAGTTAGGTCAACATGACCTGTTTCAATTTTAAATGAAAAAAAGTTCATAAGAACCGCCTTGTAATGAAGATTGCAAATATATAGGGGTTACGACCTTCTCATTCATGAAATGATGTACACGTTAGAAATATGTTGGCAATATTTGGTTGGTTTGCTCTTTTGTAACGATTGTGTTTCAGTTTCACTAAGAAACACCTACACTATAATTAAGGCGTGGTTATGATGAATCATTCTCATCGCATGAGCTGGAAACAACACTCGTCTCATAAAGGATCTTTTCTACGCTAATACAATGAAATTCCAACAATTCCGTTTCAGGAAATGCCATACTTAATATTTTTATAAATGCCAACTATATTATGACAAAGTGATATTCAAACTATGCCGCGCTTGCGCAACAACGTTAATATTTTCCAGATTCGAATTCAGGATTAAAGAAGATACCTTTTTTGATTTGATGAGTCATGTAATAACACTTTATCTTCTGTGTAAGACAAAACAATATAGTGGCAGTAATTGAAAACTATGATAATAGCACCATAAGTATGCTGGCATGAACACCTCGATTAATTCTACGAATGATTTCTCGTATTTAAGACGTCGTATTGTATTTTTGAAACAACAGCAAAATGGAGGCACGTTGATGGCAACCATTGCAACAATTTAAGTTGCAAAGTTTCATTTGGTTTGAAATTGTCTTTTCTGCAACGCTTAGCGTCAAATTCAGCCGTTTATAGGATATGACTGCTCGATCTTCAGCGTATAGAATGTCTTTGGTGTCTCGATACATCCGATGAATTTAATGATTTAGGAGGAGTTCCGAATGGCAGTCATAATGCAGTTTGAATCTATTCATCATATTGGGGGAAGCTGTATATTGCTTCTCGACTTTACACGATCGGTTTGAGCTATCTGTAAAGTTTGAAGCCAATTTTCACACTTATTCACCGTATCAGAAATTTCAGGAGTAATGCTTTTTCGACTTTTTCGTCTAGGGATTTGAATTTTCTCCTCTTTTGCGTCTATAAGTGATTCGTCACTTTTCTTTATTTCTTCGAATTTATTAATATTTTCTACACTAAGAGGCAGTTTTGGTTCATCTAACGACTGTTGTGTTATACTATCGGTTGAAGAGTCTCTACTTAATGCACTTTGTTTTAGTTGTTTCCGAAGAAGCAGTCTTGGTGACGTAAAGGGCGATGACGCCGCAGTCTTTTCCGGTGAAGTCAGCAGAGAATCACGTGATGAAAAACAGCTCCTCCTACTTTTTGGTGTAGATGGTGGGGTTGGCGTATCCGATATTTGACCGTTTTCTGGAAAAACCTTTTTTCGCATTAAAGGCGATGGTCCTTGAATAAAGACGTGTTGTCGTTCATGCGTGAGCAGTGTACTTGAGATTGTATTTATATCATCAGCCGTACGCTCGTACGATTCAGGACGAATATCGAGGTCCTGGTCTGCAAGTTGAGGACAAGAATTAAATCTAGACATAGATTGATTGGAACAACGTCTGTCTTGGAAATTATAACTTTCATTAGCATATTCATCGGTATCAAATGAGTCGTCGCCAGCGCGACTCAGCTTTCTCATTACTTGCAAATGAGACATTTTTCTAGGAGAGTTGGTATATCTTTGTGGATCTTCTTCCATATCTGATGCTACGATCCGATTAACATATATAACCTGGAAATAGAAAAGAACATGACGTAGCTAGTATAGTCCAACTTTTGTAATAAATATACCAGATTTATATAGCGCCCTTTTCATGCGAACGCACGTTCAAATGCACTTTACCCATGTTGCAGCCACAAGGGCGCAGGTGCATCATCTACCAGTGCAGATACAGCATGATCTGTCCAGATGGACAGACTGAGAGAAAGCCCCTGAAGGGAGAGAGAGACATTAGATACAGGCATGTCCGGCGCTGCAGAGGTGCGCCTGGCTCTTATTTCGAATGGACAGCCTGGTTCTTTAATGTGTCCGGTGTATAGCACCGATACACAGCTTCCTGGCACTTCCAGATACTTTGCAGACCACACGGTCAGATACAGCGGGAAATATTATAAATATTACAGAAATGTCTAGTTCCGATGCCAGGGATTGAACCCACGACCTCTGGATTGACAGCCCAGTGCGTTACCACTGAGCTAAATCCGATTATATGATCAATTATGATAAACTTTGCATCTTGTGTGAGACTACAAGACACCTCTGATTATGCCGTGCCAATCCGATGCAAGTCAAAACATCGTAAACCATTACTGTACAAAAATTAAAACACGGGAGGTTTATGAGTCCATGTAAAGAATATTGCGCAAAATACAACACTCAGGCAAACAGCTGCCTCCACACGATGTGTACTCAATACATTTAAAACAACATGATTTTATGTAATTGGAGCTATCTACATTTACAGGGTTTTAAAAAAGTTCGTTCTCAATGTTAACGTTTCCATATTTTTTTTACTTCAAAAGACTTAAAACAAGAAATATCTTTAAAAAAAGACATACAGCGTTGAGTTAAATGACATACTGTAATTTTTACATGCACTTTCTTCAATACATTTGCGAATGATGTCAAGTATTTTTAGACATGAAAAAGTGAATCTGCCACTCACAAATATATTGAAACAGACACCTTTCTAAGAGACATCCATCCATCATGACGGAGAATGTCTAGCACAAATGTGATATGTTTCTCCAACAATATGACTGTGGGAAACAGAAAATAAGAAAGAAAACGAGCTAATTGAAACAATTGTATATTGTATTCTGACTGTAACAAAAACGTAAGGTTACACAATTTTAATATGAAAATGGAGATATCTTGCAATCATGTAAAGTAATAAAAAATGGTGTAAATTTAGTATTTACTGTTACAATGAGACATGAAATCATATGCATATCCACATGGTACACACAAACGAAGGAAATAAATAATACAAATACACAATCTTTTCACGTCAATCTTTGTTCCATTTACAGAACAAACATGCAAATTAAACTGCCCATTTTCAAGTCAAATTGGTGTCTCTTGTTTATTTTGCTTTATAGCTGTTTCACATTCATAGTCACATGTTTTTGTTCTTTTGGTGCAATGTACATGTCAAACAGATGCACATAAATATAATTTATTGTTAGATAAAATAATAAATGTCACTGTTTTAATACTTTATAACGGATGTGTGTTGATTTGGGTAATACTTTATCCGTAACTTTGATTACCCAAGTAAATATACCTACGATAACCTCGTATAACCGTAGCAGACTATATGGATGACGTGTTGGGAATCCCTTCTAGCCCATAGCATCGATTGACTGATTTTGGTCAGTCACTGTGGTTATAATGCAATTTAACAGAGTTATATTACCTGCATAAAGTTAGCGTAAATAAGCCATGCTATAGACCACTATACTTTTCTATACACTACGAATACAAAAACATACGAAATAGCGCCTAACTTCTTTTGTTAAGATTACTATATTCTATGCAGTAATATTCATTTGTTTATTCCGTGCGGATTTATTTAGAAACTTTTGATTGACTTTTAAAGTAGTTCAATATTCAAGCTAGACAGCTAACGCTGAAAAATTCAGATTAAACTCCAGAGGTTTCTACCATTGTTCTTATCTTTCAAGCCTTGAATGAAGCTATTAGTGTAAGAAAGGAATATTGTACTCTGCGTACATAGACTTTAGATAAAATTTAGTATGAATGTAAATTTTTAGAACAAACTTTTTAACACCCTGTGTTTAGAAGTTAATTGTATTAGGAGAACAAACAACCAATCATGATTATGAATAAAAAATAATAACATTTCATAGTTTTTTAATGAAATAACATCGATAAAATAATGTTTTAAATCTATGTATGTCATTAGTTACAATCCGATATTGTCAGTATCTATAAATTAAACAGTTTGACTTTTATGGTCATTGAACATGGATATCGTGGTGACAGAGTGTTTGAATAGAGAATACACTGGAATGTTCCAAATACAAGTCAACCTAAGACAATAAATCAACTTTTTTGCTGTGGTTTTGTTAGCCACTATCATTCATGGAATCGCGCATTGACACAATGGAACTATATAATAATCCGTATACGCCGAGTGTCAAAACAAAGGACGAATACCAGTTTACGCATGCTGAAACCAAAAATTGCAACCGTCCGGTCTTTAGGCGGATACATAAAAATATCCATGCACAGGGTGTTAAAACTTAGTGTGTTCTTTAAATTCACATCAAATGTTATGTGAGCTACGTACGCAGTAGTCTACAATATAGCTTTTTTATTTGTAACTATAAGAGCTTCATTGAATACCAGAAAGATTAGAACAATGGTAGAACCCATGGCATTTAAATTAATAATGTTACAGTCTTCTGAGGTCAGAAAACTTAAACATTGAGAACGATTTTTTAACACCATGCACATCTCGTATATACACTGACCATTACAATGTTATTATAACTCGCACCGACATATTGTACACGAAAAACCTAATATTTCCTGGACTGTCAATAACACTCGTTCATAATTTAAATATTCCATCATCGCACCATGCCAGTAAATTAACTGACAACTAAGTATAAAAGTTATATTCAGTATTACAATGTTAGATAAGAAAACCGCGGAATTCTGTAAAATCCAAACAAAAACTTTTATCGCTAAATTTGCCCGTGTTTGGTTCAATGTTAATTATTCGGACAAAACATGAACTTCTGAATTATGAATACCGGCCACTAATTTGTCCCCACACGAGTGATCATATATTGTATTGTATTATTGTATAACCACGAAAGTGTTTTTGTAATACGTTCTGTGTTTGGTTCGTTTGTGTCTGGTTTCTCTCCATGGTTGCTGGGTAATGCCTGTATGGCTTCGAATTGCTTGTAAATATACAGAGTTTAGAAATCGAACGTTTAAGTCCATTTCGTAGTGACATAATCTGACAGCACGGTGTCTGGAGACCGCATGTTAAAATCTAAACTTATTGCACATCTGAGTTGAACTACCGATTTCCCGAATACTAATTCTACATCATTACAAGAGTGGAATTAGATCCCTATATCGTGATATGCAAGTGATACGGGAAACACAGATGATAATTTCTAGTATTCATTTAAATCTCGTCACAGTGTATGTCATTAAAACCGTTGCTAGGATATCATTACAACGCGGTATTGTATTAAATCCCGAATTTGATACTCGAAGTTCATGCTTTCATTAATGTTCACACATACACGTATCACTTCATAAAATTCTGTAATATACGATACCATTATAAATATTATGCAAACAAATCACTTCTATAACCTGCATCATGAGATGTTTGTTTAATTGATTTCACATTCACATCGAAGTTGATCAAACAAACTACACGAATTGATTAGATGTTATGGAATGATGTCCATCAAATAGTCTTTTTGAAAGAGGAAATATGGTTCACAATTTGTTAATGCAAATATACAATACTTGATGAAAAGTATTGTGCCATTCTATTGTGATCTAATCGATAGAATAATAACTATTATTATATAATAAATCGACCTGGGAAGACGCACTCAACAAAAACTGAGAGAACGAACGCACAAGAAGAACGCACCAAAAGTTAGAAATCACCAAATGTTACAAGTAGATAGACATGTCACGAGGACAAACATAAGTAGATAGACATGTCACGAGGACAAACATAAGTAGATAGACATGACACGAGGACAAACATAAGCATGTATCACACATTTCTCAGACAAAGGACAAGGTTCACTATTGGCTTAATTTGGCCCTGTGATTTTTCATTATTGTTCCTATAAATCTGTCCTTTAATTCAAACAACTTAACATTTCCTGTGTAAAAAATAAGCATACATATCCAAATTGCCCTTGTAATTTGTTGACCAAACTGCCGAGAATATGACGTATATGTCATGTTTAGCCCATAGATGCATTTCTATTTTTCGATAAAATTCAGGGCCATATTAAGCCATAAATGAACCTTGTCCTTTCCGTTTCAGTCAGGCAAACGACCTGAGTGCAAGCTAATAGACGTACAAGAACCAGTCAGAGTCATCACAAGGGCAAACCAGAAAGCAACATTTTACTGCAACAGTACATAATAATTATATGCCTCTTAGAGAAAACGAATACAAACAATAAAGCATAATGAATTTATATTCAATTTAATTTTGTCTGGAAATTTAATATCAGGAGATTCAGGATTGTCTTGATTTGTTGCATCACAACGTTAAAAGTATCGGTAACAACAATACCTGGTATTTGTAATAGGTCAGAAATGAGACCTCAACGCAATATTTATTAATTTAAATTGCCTCTTTATCATTATGTTGATGTCTTACGCAGTTCTGCTTACCAGACATTGTCATATTACGCATTATTCACTTTAAAACTACATGTTACAGAGACATTTAAAATGAATCAGATCTGATAACAGCAGGAAGGATGTGAAACGTCTTTGTATGCTATTTAAAGCCGAAAATAACCATACAGAATGTCTCTCAAGTTGCCCGCATATTACATACAGACAAGACAACAGTACAAGCATGTTGATGCAAATTCATATAGACTCATAGTTACTAACGTTAAATTGAAATTTTGCGCTACACCAAATACATTGATGTCTCATTTGCAGCACAATTTTGCAAGTTTGAAATCAATTGCTATTCCGAATAGGAGCTCATAAAATGATTCAAACAAATGTGGCGTACCAGGATTGGAAAGTATTACCTCCGAAAAGTGTGTGAAGCAATGAATACGTAATACCACATGTTAAATAAAGAAACAAAACATAGTGTAGTCATCAATCTTCGGCGACAAATTGTCCAATAACGTCTGTCAATTGTTGAAAAGAGACGCAATCACAGGAAATGGTATTATTAGAACGATAGTGGTGCTGTGGATTATAAAAGCGAAGAAAACGTGTCGACCAATAAATTCAACTTCATTGACAGTAATGACCCTCTTAGGGAGTGCTTATTTTCCGGGAAAATGCTATGTACGCTGCGTTTCCAGCAAGGGATCATTGATAATGTCTCGCTGATATTGACCTGTACTCTTCCTGCCTAGAGTATCTTAAATCTGCTTTGTCAGCAAGATCTGGAAATCTTATGTCTGTAAATAAGTACGTATTTGTGTATACGCGAACGTCTAAGTACTCGTGATAAGAGCGAACAATGTGGTGCAACAATTTGGAGACTGTAGCATGCTTATTAGATACAACATGATCTGACCAGAGGGACAGACTGAGATAAAGGCCCTGAGAGAGACATTCGATACTGGCGTTTCTGGTGCTTCAGAAGTGCGCCTAGCGCTTATTTCGAATAGACAGTCTGATTCTTTAATGTGCCCGGTGTATAGCACTGATACACAGCTTACTGGCACCTTTACCCAGATAATGTGCAGTACACACGGTCAGATACAGCGACAAGTCCAATAACCATGCCGAGGATTGAACCCACGACGTCTTGATCGACAGCCAAAGTGCATTACAACTGAGCTTTTGCCTCCGAGTGAGAACATATTTGTGTGATACCATGAATCCCGGTTCGATATCCTACCTAGCTAGGGCTAGTACCCTAGTCATGATCAAACCCAGGGACCTTATTAAGAGAATGACTCTTTGTATTAAAGGCCACCACAATAATCAGCTCTTAATTAAGATCACATAGTTCTAGTTCATTTCCCTTGTCATGCTTTGTATTCAACTTAATACTTTGACCGATTAAATGAGATGTTGTTTTTACAAACGGTGGTGGATAATTAAGTTATGACTGTTTATCTTTAGAAACCGACCTCTGATTCGTATGGTCAAGTTTAACTGACGACATATATAGAGTGTATAAACGTCACCAATGCGTGAAGCGAGACAATCCTTAATTAGAGAGATATCAAATGTACATTTGGCATGTGGTACTTCTAAGACAATAACCTTACCAGTCTAAAAATAGCATCCATTACTGCCTCGAGGAAACTAAGACATATGCGAGTGGAAGGATACCGTCGTAACAAATATGTTCAAAATAAGCGCACGACTTCTGCAACGCCAAGGAAAGAAAATATAACCGGGCTGCATGTATTCGAATTTGCTGAGATAGATTCATACTGTATTTTACGGTATATGATCCGCGCTTATAGTATAAAACAGAGAATTAATGTATGTAACTATAAATAGTAACCAATTCGGGATCATATTTATTTTGGATGATACCGGGTATTCGGATAGAAGGTTATTGAATCAAAATATATCGTATAATTATATAAATTATATATTCGAACCGTGTATCAGGGGTTCAAACAATTTACCGCTATTCCTACCACTATGCTTATTTGGTTTTAAATTTACTGTGCAAAGTTGTCATGACAATTAATTAATCATTACAATGACGTGAATAATTATATGTTGAACTAGGATATTCAGAAACATCTCTTATTTCATCCTAACAATGTATTCAATTACAGAATTATTTTACTGTGGTTTTCTTAGACACGTCGTTTACCCACTCACGAACTATATCCTGAAACTCCTTTAAATTACTATTCATATAGTTTGTGACGGTTCTTAGATGAATGTACCTAGTAATGAACGAGATTTGTAGGTGTTAATGCATGCGCTTCAAAACAGGAATTCTTAGAACCATATTACAAATAAAATTGCCGGGGTCAAAACGCGTTAATCATGTAAAGGGACACAACTCTCATATAACATGTCAAATTCGAATAAAAATTGATAACAACATGCTGGAAAAGTCTAATTAAGTTTGATGTGCGTACCAGCATTGTTGCAATTATAATGCGATTGGGCTTGGTATACCAGTATGTTTAGAAGAATAAAATAAATATATTGTATTTAGCACACCCGATTTACCAGATCCAGCATTACATGCCGTGCAAATATCATAATGTAAAACAAGTCGATTTCTGGTTATCGCAACAAGTCATACACGTTGAATTGTATAGTCACCCAAAAAGTCATATAGTGATCGGAAATCACAGATGCCTTTGCTAGCAATTTGTCATACAAGTTTAATTGTATAGTATCCCAATAAGTCAAACAGTGATTATGTTTATACGCTGTGAATATGCTGATGTACAGTAGTTTGTCTTTAGATTTGTTGTCGACTACCATGTAGGTTTAAATGTCGAGACATACAGTCGTTCATGTAATGTATTTCCTTGTAAAATCTTAATGCTAGTAATCAATAAACCAGCAGCATGTGGCTCTCACATACATGATCTCGTTGTTAGGTTACATATACTGTACCTGCGGTTTAATACTAAATTAATTCATACATTTTAAACAGTAGTACCTATGAAATTTGAAAAGCCTGCGAGTGGTTTAAATATAATTTCCGTGACATTTTGACCATTTTATCCGTAAACCTACATAGTTTACCGATATAACGAAGTGTTCTAATATTATTTCCATGTAAAATAAATCCAGTCAAGACGCGCGACATAGCTATACGACAAACAAACATACCACATTTTTCAAAAGATTGGAAAGTCGCTTTGCATTGTCGTTGTTAGAGTTTCCTATTTTGGTTCGATATGTCCCAATGTTGAGCGTCATATCGCGTTTTAGAGTGACGTCAAATCGATACAACGACAGCGCGATACGATAATGCGACTCGATGCGTCTGCTATCTGTCAATATCTAAACGTAAAGAGCATGGCCAAAATAAAACACAATACAATGCACTGAAATAAGTATAACAATCTTACATTTTAATTCACTTTGTCCATCTTAAATCCAGTAAGTAAATAGTATCACTCGTATCACTGAGACTGATTTAACCTTTTCCACAGATCTGTTCTGTGTTCTCGTTTTCAATGACAGGTCAGATACATCTCCCACTATCGTGTGCATCTGTCATTTCTGTAGCTTCCCTAATCACGATATAGCGGACATATCTTACTGACAGAGGAGGAAAATCGATCTGCATATTATGTTTTATAAACCTTTGGTCAGCTACAATGGTCCTTTTGTTAAACATAGTTTATTTACCAATACCATTCCGTGACCGTTAGGATATGTATCTTTCGTTTGCTTTGGTACTTGAGATAATCTTTAAGCCAATCAGTCTGAAGGGTTTTGATTTGAAGTTCAGACATTGTTTTAATCAACAAAAATAAGTGCAACGGTTTCAATAAAAGTATGGTAATGCGGTGGTTCCCAATAAAAAATTACTGTCAAAATAATTTTGTAAATAGTTCTTACTCATATAAAAAATAATGTACTCATGTAGTAACACAATTGTATGTTAATGGTAATGATAATGACATTAAACATAAAATGCATCGGCTGTTTGTTAATGAAAGGGTCTCTATTTTGGAGCGTTTTGTGCTTGCAGACGTTAAACCAATTCCTCTTACCGTGTTGCATTCTATCGAGAATAATCGGCTTAAATGAAGATTTTGCTCAACCCAGAGTCTAAGTTGGAGACGAATATGTGAATTCCAGTTGTAGTTAATTAAGCTCCGTCTATGAAAACGTCAGTTTTAATGATTATTCTTGACTTGATATGCACCTTTAAGTAAGCTCTTAATATACTGAGTTTTTCATCTGGAGAATTAAAAAAGATAACCTTCAATAAAAAAAGGTTTTAATTGTTCTACTTCACTTTCGAATCTGTCAAAGTTTGACATTGATTGGTTAATGTAAAATGTCAGTGAACGAAACCTGTTACTGGTCGTCGTCAGAACCTTATTCGAAGCGTGTATTGAGAACATGGTTTTAAGCAGATCGAAAAACATAATACGAAGAGGTTATGTTACATTAAAATCCAACCGTCCTTATAATCATTGCTTTGGGTTCGAAAATGGACGGTATAGCGAGTGTTTCAACACTGTAATCACTTAAGTATACACAATAATTATAATCTCCGTAACATGAGAAAAGTGACAAAATGTCGACATATACAAGTACATTTATCTCAGAATTCCAATTTGCATACTAGGGGACAATATGTTCACCAATGTTCTGCCATTATGATACGTGACTGACGATGTTTCAGTTAACATATTTGTTAGGACTGATTGATATGCATTGTACACTCTGTCGCAAAAAAAGGTATGCATAATACATGAATGAAAATTATATCACCTTGGGTTCAAAGACTTTCTAAATAGTATGTTTATCTGATATTTTAAGGACGTTTAGGACCTTTCTCCGACGTCATCGGCAAAAAATCGACTTTTCGCCGAATCTAATGAAAATCTCCAGAGGTATGTTTTAACATGATCTTCGTTTTATGTCGTTTTTATTTTTTTTAAATATCGCTTCGTTACCTAGCAACATGACGTTATGTACACGCAGCGTAAAATTGAGGTTTTAAGCGTATTTCTCCGTCAAATTAAGGTCTACAATAATTGTCAAATTTCTATTTGTTAGTCCTTCATCCGTTGAATGCGTATATGTAAAATTTGGAGCGGTTGCGACATACAATTTCGTAACGAAAAAGGTTTTATATCGATAATTGACCTGTATTTTACTGCGTATTTGCGACACCCTACTTACTTCAGGGAACAATTTGGTCAACAAAAAGTGATTCAATCAACTAATGAAACATACCGGGGTTATGTGGTAATCCTACAGAATAAGCACGAACAATAAAAAATGGGGGTCATCTCGCATTATTTTCGACAAAATTGAATTTTAGTGAAAAGCGGACATACGTAAATTAGCGTAACGTCGTGCCGCCACACGACGTTACGAGCAATATGGCTACGTCACCGTCATGGTCTGATGGTGTCTTTGGCGCATTGGTACCTTGTTCAATAAAGAAAAAAACATAAGAACACATTCCCTTATGCTGAATGCAAGATGAGATTTACAATATACCCCTAAAAGTGTAGGAATTCTGATTTTTAGTGATATACATGTATTATTACTAATACATTTTCCTATTAATAAAGAGATATGAACTTGCTCCTAGCAAACACTGTTTAAAACACCTACCACCTCTCACAAAGAATGTCGTGCTTAACATTTTGACGAACTGACGAACTGTCTATTGTGTACGCACAGTAGAAGGGTTCGGTGCAAAGTGTTGCATTCCCTGGGGTTAAAATGTTTAATGTAATAAAGCCGACGAACATACTTTTGTATGTACTTGTATTTTCAATTAATGGTAGCCCAAAACGCCGTCACAATGTGTTACATTTACAAACCTTTTTAAACAGATAAAATTGTTAATGCATAGTCAAATTGATTAATTAAAGAACTTGCATTATCAAAATTAAGCATTGTTTTGTAAACAGTATTACTAGGACTGTATAGGTGGTCATGCATGCTAAAAGGTAACAAATAGAAAATATAACATAGATGCAGATGCAAGACTTTTCCCCAAACTCACTAAACAGCAACATAATAGCACTACATTAAATTCCAAAAGTGGCCGAATCACGTTTCTGATGCGCCTGGCAATTGGTCCCGATGGTCATACAGATGGTAAACCCCGCAAAATGTCCCTGACCTATACCTCACGGGTATTGACAGGGCTGTATTTCCCCGCTATTGTTACGTCATGTTAGATGTGTACTCCAACTAAGGCACATAAGCCAAAATGTCAACTTAAACCGTGAATATCGAATTAAATAATTTGAAAAAAATGTGAAAATATTAACGTTACAAAAATTCCTGAAAAAAGCGTTGTCGTCCTGTCAAACGAAATGTGTGAAGTTAAACAGGCCGCGACATACAATAACGGATCAAATAGCGGGTCAAATATGTTTAGATGTACATTAATTTATATTATCACGAAATACATGTAACCACATTTCCTATATTTTTGTAACGCTTTCTTTTAATTTGCTAGTGGTTCACCTATCGGCCGCATCAGTCTTGATCCAGCTTCCAACAGTATTCAACCGTGTTGTGTAACAGTTAAACCAAATATATAAGCTTGGTTAGAGTCAATATTTCTAGACAAGTGCGGTACTAACTTTCCAGATTTTTATACATCAAAAGTTTACTTGTATACTAAACGTTATTATTATTTGCATTACAACTATGTATGTCTGCAAAGAAACGATGTATACACATTTTAGTTATCATTATATTAAAGGGAGGTAATAAATAGTTTTGAAGACTTAAGTTCATAGTCTGTATATTTAATGTCCGATCGAGTATCCTGAGTATATTTTTTTAGATAATTTAAATACATAACACAGTCGTCGTTTTGTTCATAATACAAGTACCAGTAAAGACGCATTGTGAAGAATAATAAAACCACAGTACTGATAGAACATGTAGTACAGTTATTGCAAGAGAAACTCAGTACCACACTCAAATCGAAATTTTTATGTAGTGGCAGAGTTTGCTTTGAACAAAGCTATATGATTTGATAAGTGAACTGATGCAGGTGAAATGCGTGAATTTTATTCTTAACATGTAAATATAACGCACGCCTAGAACGGACCTACACAGCGCGTTACGATTTTCCGTAAGTCCGTTTTGATACTGAAATTCAATTTCGTCGAAAATATGCGAGATCACCCCCTTTTTATCGTCTAAGCTTATTCTATAGAGTAACTGCATCACCACGGTCAAGACGGCTTGTATCAAATTCTTAAGAAAATAGCAATAAAGAAGCCACTGGTATTAGCGAAATAACTTCAAGCAATGTATTAGCTAATATATGAGCTGATTTGAAACAGCATTAGTAAGTGACGAAAAATGTACCCTTTCGTTCCGTGCTTTGTGAATTGTTGTAAAATGAAAAATACACCGATACAATAAATACACATTGTAAATAATAATAAAACCATAACAGTATTGTGAGAAATGTTGTTACAAATATTACCACGATTAAATAGAATTAATTGATTGTTAAGCAGCGAGTCATACATACTTTTCTTACGGACGTTCGCCGCGTAACGTCGTGCGACGTTATGCGTTTTACGCATGTCCACTTTTCACTGTTAATCAATTTTGTCGAAAATAATGCGAGATGACCCCCCTTTTTTATTGTTTGAGTCTAGTTTGTAGAATTACCGCATCATCACTGTGTAATTCATTAGTTGATTGAATCACTCTTTGTTGACCAAATAGCGGCCTAAAGTGGGTAGGTTGTCGCAAATACGGCGTAAAATACTGGTCAACTTTCGATGTTAAACCTCTTGTGTTGTGAAATTGTTCGGCGCAACCACTATAAATTTTATGTATGCGTACTCAACGGATAAAGGGCTAACATATAGAGTTTTGAAAATTAACGTAGACCTTAATTTGACGGAGAAATACGCTTAAAACCTCAATTTAACGTTCCGTGTACATAACGTCGCGTTGCTAGGAAACGAAGCGATATTTAAAAAAAATAAAAACGACATAAAACGAAAGGCATGTTAAAGCATACCTCTGGAGATTTTCATTAGTTTCGGCGAAAAGTCGATTTTTTGCCGATGACGTCGGAGAAAGGTCCTAAACGTCCTTAAGATAAACAAGAGGGCCCAAAGGGCCCTAGGTCGCTCACCTTTCGAATTTAACCTAGATTTTGTTAAGATGATCATTGTGACCAAGTTTTATACAGATTAGGCAAATATTGTGACCTCTAGTGACTACAAAAGGTTTTTATATGATTTGACCTAATGACCTAGTTTTTGACCCCAGATAAACCAATATCGGACTTGACCTAGATTTTGTTAAGATGATCAATGTGACCAAGTTTCGTAAAGATCAGGCCAAAACTGTGACCTCTAGTGACTACGCAAGGTATTTCTATGATTTAACCTTGTGACCTAGTTTTTGACCCCAGATGACCCAATATAGAACTCGACCTCGATTTTGTTGTTATGATCATTGTGACCGAGTTTCGTAAAGATCAGGCCAAAACTGGGACCTCTAGTGACTACACAAGGTTTTTCTATGATTTGATCTTGTGACCTAGTTTTTGACCCCGGATGACCCAATATCAAACTTGACCTAGATTTGGTTGTGTAGATCATTGTGACCAAGGTTCGTAAAGATTATGCTAAAACTGTGACCTCTAGTGACTACACAAGGTTTTTCTATTATTTGACCTTGTGACCTAGTTTTTGACCCCAGATGACCTATTATCGAACTTGACCTAGATTTTATTGCGATGATCATTGTGACCAAGTCTCATAAAGATTAGACCAAAATTGTGACCTCTAGTGACTACACAAGGTTTATCTATGATTTGACCTTGTGACCTAGTTTTTGACCCCAGATGACCCAATATCGAACTTGACCTAGATTTTGTTGAGATGATCATTGTGACCAAGTTTCATAAAGACTAGGTCAAAATTGTGACCTCTAGTGACTACACAAGGTTTTTCTATGATTTGACCTTGTGACCTAGTTTTTGACCCCTGACGACCCAATATCGAACTTGACCTAGATTCTGTTGAGATGATCATTGTGACCAAGTTTCATAAATATTAGACCAAAATTGTGACCTCTAGTGACTACACAAGGTTTATCTATGATTTGACCTTGTGACCTAGTTTATGACCCCGGATGACCCAATATCGAACTTGACCTAGATTTTATAGAGATGATCAATGTGATCAAGTTTCATAAAGATTAAGTCAAAATTGTGACCTCTAATGTGTTCACAAGGTTTTTCTATGATTTGACCTAGTGACCTAGTTTTTGACCCCAGATGACCCAATATCGAACTTGACCTAGATTTTATAGAGATGATCATTGTGATCAAGTTTCATAAAGATTAAGTCAAAATTGTGACCTCTAATGTGTTCACAAGGTTTTTCTATGATTTGACCTAGTGACCTAGTTTTTGACCCCAGATGACCCAATATCGAACTTGACCTAGATTTTATAGAGATGATCATTGTGATCATGTTTCATAAAGATTAAGTCAAAATTGTGACCTCTAATGTGTTCACAAGGTTTTTCTATGATTTGACCTAGTGACCTAGTTTTTGACCCCAGATGACCCAATATCGAACTTGGCCTAGATTTTGTTGAGATGATCATTGTGACCAAGTTTCATAAAGATTAGGCTAAATTTGTGACCTCTAGTGTGTTCACAAGCAATTGTGGACGGACGGACGGACGGACGACGGACGACGGACGAAGAGCGATCACAAAAGCTCACCTTGTCACTTTGTGACAGGTGAGCTAAAAATAACATGTTAATAAATGCAATACCGCACAAATATAGTCATCAGCTGTGGCACCTGACTAACCAAATTAACACAAATGTTCAATACACTTAAAATATATTTACCCAAATCTTGCTGAAACTTTTAACATACGAAAAGTAATAAGTGGCATTACAATGCAATTGATCTTCTTACATCTGATTACTATTGTCACAAACAGCGAATGTCACAAATGTTTTAAGTGTTTTCATCGGGCGTTTGTCAAGTTGTTAATGCATCTAGATGCACACTTTGCTGTTAAATGTCGTTTCCAAGTGTACGAACATTGTACTTATCACAGAGACAGAAATAAAGAAAACAATGATAAGAACAAAGCCCAATTTAAGTTATGAATTACCGATTTTTACCTCATAAAAGCAATTTTCACCTCCCCTTGACCACTCAAATTGATCAAAAAGACACAAGTTTATTAATTACAATACAATGTACCACGTGAATATCATTTTAAATTACCATTTCAGGCCCGACTTATGCATACAGAAACCTAAACCGGTCTCGAGGCGGATTCATAAAAATATGTATGTACATCTCGTATATACACTGCATATGACCACATTATTCGCACTGACAAACACTGACACACACGAAAAACCTAATGTTTCCCGGACTGTCAATAACACCCGTTCATAATACGAATATTCCATCATCGCACCATGCCGGTAAACGAACTGACAACTGAATATAACAGTATCTTAGAAAACCGAAATTCTGTATAATCCGAACAAAAACCTTGGTCCCTAAATTTGCCCTTCCTTAGTTCAATGTCAATAAATTATTATTTGGACAAAACAGGTACAATGTACCTGCTTAATTCTAAATACTGATCACTAATTTGTCTCCACAAGGGTGATCATGTATCATATTGTATTAACACGAAAGTGTTTTTGTAAAACGTTCTGTGGTTGGTTCGTTTTGTGTCTGTTTCTCTCCAAGGTGGCTTGCTAATGCTACAGTTTATGTATGACTTCGAACTTGTACATTGTTTCAATATCGGACGTCTGGTCCATTATGTAGCGACATAATTCGACAACACGGGGGCCGGATACCGCATGTTAAGGTCTTAAATTATTGCACATCTGGATTCAACTTTCGATTTCCCACAAACCCGTTGGATGGCTTTCAGAAATACTAATTCTACATCATGACAAGAGTGGTATTCGTGATATGCAATGATACGAGATACACATTTCCATGAAAACACACATATGATGATTTCTAGTATCCATTAAAATCTCGTCACAGTGCATCAAGCATGGCTAGGATATCATTATAACGCGGTATTGTATGGAATCCAGAATTTGATACTCGAAGTTGATGCTTTCATTAATGTAAACAAATACACGTGCCACTTCAAGAAGTTCTGTAATATACAAAATGTACGATACCATTATAAATATTATTCAAACAAATCACTTCTAGAACTTGCGTCATGAGGTGTTTGTTTAATTGATTTCACATTCATATAGAAGTTGATCAAACAAAGAACACAAGTTGATTACAAGTTATGGAATGAATGTCCATCAAATAGTTTTGTTGAAAAAGAAAATATGGTTCACAATTTGTTAATGCAAAATTACAATACTTGATGGAAAGTATTGTGCAATTATATTGTGATCTAATCGATAAAATAATATATATTATATAATAAATCGACCTTGGAAGACACACTCAACAAAAACTGAGAGAACGAACGCGCAAGAAGAACGCATAAAAAGTTAGAAATCACCAAATGTTACAAGTAGATAGACATGTCACAAGGACAAACATAAGCATGTATCACACATTTCTCAGAGAAATTTCCGTTTCGGGCAAACGACCTGAGTGCACGCGAGCAGACATACAAGAAGAGCCAGAGTCACCACAAGGACAAACCAGAAAGCAACACTTTACTGCAACAGTATATGCCTCTTAGAGAAAACGAAGACAGACAATAGAACATAATGCAATACTTTTTTCCTGATAGTAAAATATCAGGAGATTCAGGATTTTTATAATTTATTGCATCATAACGTTAAAAGTATCGGTTACAACAGTACCTGGAATTTGTAATAG
Organism: Spisula solida; assembly: GCA_947247005.1. NCBI lineage: Eukaryota > Metazoa > Mollusca > Bivalvia > Venerida > Mactridae > Spisula > Spisula solida. The sequence continues at coordinate 36,706,474 of OX365952.1, read as the reverse complement.
GCCAGAAATGATACCTAAACGAAAGGTTTTAATTGACTCTTTATCATTATTTGAATGTCATATACAGTTTGATTTACCAAGCATTGTCATATTACGCATTGTTCACATTAAAACTACATGTAACAGAAACATTTACAATGAATCAGATCAGATAACAGTAGGAAGTATGTTAAACGTCTTTGTATGCTATCTAAAGCCACAAATAACCATACATAATGTCTATAAAGTTGACCGCATATTACATACAGAGAAGACAACAGTACAAGCATGTTGATGCAAATTCATAAAGACTCACAGTTACTAACGTTAAATTGAAATTTTGCGCTACACCAAACACATTGATGTCTCATTTGCAGCACAGTTTTGCAAGTTTGAAATCAATTGCTATTCCGAATAGGAGCTCATAAAATGATTCAAACAAATGTTGAGTACCAGGATTGGAAAGTATGTCCTCCGAAAAGTGTGTAAAGCAATGAATACGTAATACCACATGTTAAATAAAGAAACAAAACAAAGTGTAGTCATCAATCTTCGGCGACAAATTGTCCAATAGCGTCTGTCAATTGTTGAAAAGAGACGCAATCACAGGAAATGGTATTATTAGAACGATAGTGGTGCTGTTGATTATAAAAGCGAAGAAAACGTGTCGACCAATAAATTCAATGGTAATAACCCTCTTAGGAAGTGCTTATTTTCCGGGAAAATGCTATGTACGCTGCGTTTCCAGCAAGGGATCACTGATAATGTCTCGCTGGTATTGACCTGTACTCTTCCTGCCTAGATTATCTTAAATCTGCTTCGTCAGCAAGATCTGGAAACCTTATGTCTGTACATAAGTACGTATTTGTGTATACGCGAACGTCTAAGTACTCGTAATAAGTGCGAACGATGTGGTGCAACAATTTGGAGACTGTAGCACGCTTATTAGATACAACATGATCTGACCAGAGGGACAGACTGAGATAAAGGCCCTGAGAGAGACATTCGATACAGGCGTGTCTGGTGCTTCAGAAGTGCGCCTAGCGCTTATTTCGAATAGACAGTCTGATTCTTTAATGTGCCCGGTGTATAACACTGATACACAGCCTCGAGGAAAATAAGACATATGCGAGTGGAAGGATACAGTCGTAACAAATATGTTCAAAATAAGCGCACGACTTCTGCAACGCCAAGGAAAAAAATATAACTGGGCTGCATGTATTCGAATTTGCTGAGATCGATTCATAGTGTATTTTACGGTATATGATCCGCGCTTATAGTATAAAACAGAGAATTAATGTATGTAACTATAAATAGTAACCAATTCGGGATCATATTTATTTTGGATGATACCGGGTATTCGGATAGAAGGTTATTGAATCAAAATATATCGTATACGTGGGACGTTCAAAAATAAACAGGACTATTGTCACAAATACCGTGTGGTTAAACAAAATAAATCAAATTATATACCGTCAGAAATCGGAATCCTTTTTCTACATATCGTAAAATTATGAACTAAAACAAATACGCGGCCCGAGAGTGATAGATCAATAAGCATGGTCACTAACGCCGACCCGGCGCACAAAATGACGTCGCTTTTTTACAAGGTGTTCGTGCTTCGCATAGGGCTATGAAATACAATGTTTATAGTGAGATAAGGTGATGACTACATTCTAGTACCACACTAAACCACTCAAGTAAAGCGTTGGTGAGAATCGCATGTATTTTTCCAGATCCTATATCGAATATTTGGTCGAGGGAACGTACCATGAAACGTTGATATATTTCAAATGTCTCAGTAACTGACGTCGCAAACGTTATATGATTTTCTATTAATTCCCTGTCTTTCAAAGCTGAACAGTTATTACAAAAGCACTTATGCCATTCTAATAATGATAAACGACTCGGAAAAATGTTTCACAACGCAGATACGATAATTTCATACGATTCAGAGGACATTGTCATCTTGCTGTAGACAGAACTTTGCGTTAGTCCTTTTTTTCTTACGTTCTGCAGACGTTACTTTTGCGTCACGACGTTGTCACTTCTCGAGCTCAACTTGTATTTTTTTCCGTATCTAAAGTCCGAATGTCGTCATTTTTTGCAGACATCGTCCAATATATAACATGCAATGTCATGGCGAAGTTTGAAAACTATCGATATGATAGTATTAAAGATATACCATATTACGTAGTCGCCATCAATGTTATTTGGTGGGCTGCGCCGGGTGCGTGTTACCATGGTTTCATAATTGAATATTAAGAACGGCTGTGATAAGGTAATTCAATAAATCAGATATCAATTTTTCACAAGTGAATTGCGATTCAATGTTATGTGATTATATTTGTATAATATTTAAAACTGTACCCGTGAGGGCCCCAGTCCTATTTATTTTTGAACGTCCCACGTATATAAATTATATATTCGAACCGTGTATCAGGGGTTCAAACAATTTACCGCTATTCCTAGCACTATGCTTATTTGGTTTTAAATTTACTGTGCAAAGTTGTCATGACAATTAATTAATCATTACAATGACGTGAATAATTATATGTGGAACTAGGATATTCAGAAACACATCTCTTATTTCATCCTAACAATGTATTCAATTACTGTGTTTTTCTTAGACACGTCGTTTACCCACTCACGAACTATATCCTGAAACTCCTTTAAATTACTATTCATATAGTTTGTGACGGTTCTTAGATGAATGTACCTAGTAATGAACGAGATTTGTAGGTGTTAATGCATGCGCTTCAAAACAGAAATTCGTAGAACCATATTACAAATAAAATTGCCGGGGTCAAAACGCGTTAATCATGTAAAGGGACATAACTCTGCTATAACATGTCAAATTCGAATAAAAATTGATAACAACATGCTGGAAAATTCTAATTAAGTTTAATGTGCATACCAGTATTGTTGCAGTTATAATACGATTGGGCTTGGTATACCAGTATGTTTAGAAGAATAAAATAAATATATTGTATTTAGCACACCCGCTTTACCAGATCCAGCATTACATGCCGTGCAAATATCATAATGTAAAACAAGTCGATTTCTGGTTATCGCAACAAGTCATACACGTTGAATTGTATAGTCATTCAATAAATCATATAGTGATCGGAAATCACAGATGCTTTTGCTAGCAATATGTCATAGAAGTTTAATTGTATAGTATCCCAATAAGTCAAACAGTGGTTAGGTTTATACGCTGTGAATATGCTGATGTAGTTTGTCTTCAGATTTTTTTTCGACTACCATGAGGGTTTAAATGTCGAGACATACAGTCGTACATGTCATGTATTTCCTAGTAAAATCTTAATGCTAGTAATAAATAAACCAGCAGCATGTGGCTCTCACATACATGATCTCGTTGTTAGGTTACCTATACTATACCTGCGGTTTTATACTACATTAATTCATACATTTTAAACAGTAGTACCTGTGGCATTTAAAAAACCTGAGAGTGGTTTAAATATAATTTCCGCGACATTTTGACCATTGTATCCGTAAACCTACATAGTTTACCGATATAACGAAGTGTTCTCATGTTATTTTCATGTAAAATAAATCCAGTCAAGACGCGCGACATAGCGATACGACAAACAAACATACATTTTTCAAAAAATTGGAAAGTCGCTTTGCATTGTCGTTGTTAGAGTTTCTAATTATGGTTCGATATGCCCCAATGTTGAGCGTCATATTGCGTTTTAGAGGGACGTGAAAACGATACAACGACTGAGCCATACGATATTGCGACACGATGCGTCTGCTATCTGTCAATATCTAAACGTAAAGAGCGTGGCCAAAATAAAACACAATAAAATGCACTGAAATAAGTATAACAATCTTGTACATTTTAGTTCACTTTGTCCATCTTAAATCCAGTAAGTAAATAGTATCACTAGTATCACTGAGACTGATTTAACCTTTTCCACAGATCTGATCAGTGTCCTCATTTTCTATGACAGGTCAGATACATCTCCCATTATCGTGTGCATCTGTCATTCCTGTAGCTTCCCTAATCACGATATATAGCGGACATATCTTACGGACAGACGCGGAAAATCGATCTGCATATTATGTTTTTTAAACCTTTGGTCAGGTACAATGGTCATTTTGTTAAACATAGTTTATTTATCAATACCATCCCGTGACCGTTCGTATATGCATCTTTCGTTTGCTTTGGTTCTTGAGATAATCTTTAAGCCAATCAGTCTGAAGGGTTTTGATTTGAAGTTCAGACGTTGTTTTAATCAATAAAAATCAGTACAGCGGTTACAATAAAATTATGGTAATGCTTTGGTTTCCATTTAAAAATCACTGTCACAATACATATGTACATAGTTTTTAATTATGTTTGACATTGATTGGTTAATGTGAAAGGTCAGTGAACGAAATCTGTTACTGGTCGTCGTCAGAACCTTATTCGAAGCGTGTATTGAGAACATGATTTTGAGCAGATTGTAAATAATAATATGTAAGAGGTTGTGTTACATTAAAATCCAACCGTCCTTATAATCATTGCTTTGAGTTCTAAAATGGACGGTATAGCGAGTGTTTCAAAACGGTAATCACTTAAGTATACAAAATAATAATAATCTCCGTAAGATGAGGAAAGTGACAAAATGTCGACATATACAAGTACATTTATCTCAGAATTCCAACTTGCATACTAGGGGACGAAATGTTCACCCATTTTCTGCCATTATGATACGTGACTGACAATTAATCAGTTAACATATTTGTTGGGACGGATTGGTGTGCATTGTACACTCTGTCGCAAAAAAAGTATGCATTGTACATGAATGAAATTATATCACCTTGAGTTCAAAGAAACTAACACAAAAGCTAATACTTACTAAATAGTATGTTTATCTGAGACCTTAAGATAAAAAATAACATTTTTAATAAATGCAATACCGCACAAATATAGTCAACAGTTGTGGCACATGACAAACCAAATTAACACAAATGTTCAATACACTTTAAATATATTTACCCAAAGGTATTGTAGCTTTGATATGTGGCATTATAATTCAATTGATTTTCTAACATCTGATTACAATTGTCACAAACAGAATAAACAAATGATGACATCTGCTGAAGCGAATGTCACACATTTTTTAGGTGTGTTTATCGGGCGTTTGTCAAGTTGTTAATGCATCTAGATGCCCGCTTGGCTGTTAAAATTAAAGTGTATGTACTTATCACGGAGACAGAAATAAAGAAGACAATGATAAGAACAAAGTCAATTTAATTTAAGAATTACCGACTTTTTCCTCATAAAAGCAATTTCAACTATATATACAAAAACATACGAAATAGCGCCTAACTTCTTTTGTTAAGATTATTATATTCTATGCAATAATTTTCATTTGTTTATTCCGTGCGGATTTATTTAGAAACTTTTGATTGGCTTTTAAAGTAGTTCAAGCTAGACAGATAACGCTGAAAAATTCAGATTGTTTCTACCATTGTTCTTATTTTTCAAGCCCTTGAATGAAGCTATTAATGTAAGTAAGTAAAATTGTACTCTGCATACATAGACTTTAGATAAAATTTAGTATGAATGTATTTTGTGAACAAACTTTTTAGAAGTTCATTGTATTAGGAGAACAAACAACCAATCATGATTATGAATAAAAAATAATAACATTTCATAGTTTTTTAATGAAATATCATCGATAAAATAATGTTTTAAATCTCTGTATGTCATTAGTTACAATCCGATATTGTCAGTACCTATAAATAAAACAGTTTGACTTTTATGGTCATTGAACATGGATATCGTGGTGACAGAGTGTTTCAATAGAGATACACTGGAATGTTCCAAATACAAGCCAACCTAAGACAATAAATCAACTTTTTTGCTGTTGTTTTGTTAGCCACTATCATTAATGGAATCGCGTATTGACACAATGGAACTATATAATAATCCGTATACGCCGAGTGTCAAAACAAAGGACAAATACCAGTTCACGCCTGACATACGCATGCTGAAACCAAAACTTGCAACCGCCCGGTCTCTAGGCGGATACATAAAAATATCCGTGGATAGGGTGTTAAAACTTAGTGTGTTCTTTAAATTTAAATTCATATCAAATGTTATGTGAGCTACGTACACAGTAGAGCTTTTTTATTTGTAACCATAAAAGCTTCATTGAATACTAGTACCAGATAGATTAGAACAATGGTAGAACCCACGGCATTTAAATTAATAATGTTACAGTCTTCTGAGGTCAGAACATTTAAACATTGAGAACGATCTTTTTTAACACCCTGTACATCTCGTATAAACACTGAACATTACAATGTTATTATAACTCGCACCGACATATTGTAAACGAAAACCCTAATATTTCCTGGCTGTCAATAACACTCGTTCATAATTTGAATATTCCATCATCGCACTATGCCAGTAAATTAACTGACAACTAAGTATAAAAGTTATAGTCAGTATTACAATGTTAGCTTAGAAAACCGCGGAATTCTGTATAATCCAAACAAAACTTTTATCGCTAAATTTGCCCGTGTTTGGTTTAATGTCAATTATTTGGACAAAACATAAATTGTGAATTATCAATACCGGCCACTAATTTGTCCCCACAAGAGTGATCATGTATTGTATTGTATTGTATTATTGTATAACCTCGAAAGTGTTTTTGTAATACGTTCTGTGTTTGGTTCGTTTGTGTCTGGTTTCTCTCCATGGTTGCTGGGTAATGCCACAGTTTCTGTATGGCTTAGAATTGCTTGTACAGATACATAGTTTAGATATCGAACGTTTTGGTCCATTCCGGAGTGACATAATCTGACAACACGGAGTCTGGAGACCGCATGTTAAAATCTAAACTTATTGCATATCTGAGTTGAACTACCGATTTCCCGAATACTAATTCTACATCATTACAAGAGTGGGATTAGATCCCTATATCGTGATATGCAAGTGATACGGGAAACACAGATGATAATTTCTAGTATTCATTTAAATCTCGTCACAGTGTATCGTGTATGTCATTAAAACCGTTGCTAGGATATCATTATAAAGCAGTGTTGTATTGAATCCCGAATTTGATACTCGAAGATCATTAATGTACACACATACACGTACCACTTCAAGAAGTTCTGTAATATACGATACCATTATAAATATTATTCAAATAAATCACTTCTATAACCTGCATCATGAGATGTTTGTTTAATTGATTTCACATTCACATCGAAGTTGATCAAACAAACTACACGAGTTGATTAGATGTTATGGAATGATGTCCATCAACTTGTTTTGTTGAAAGAGAAATTATGGTTCACAATTTGTTAATGCAAATATACAATACTTGATGCAAAGTATTGTGCCATTCTATTGTGATCTAATCGATAAAATAATAACTATTATTATATAATAAATCGACCTGAGAAGACGCACTCAACAAAAACTGAGATAACGAACGCACAAAAAGAACGCACAAAAAGTTAGAAATCACCAAATGTTACAAGTAGATAGACATGTCACGAGGACACATATAAGTATATAGACATGTCACGAGGACACACATAAGTATATAGACATGTCACGAGGACAAACATTAGTAGATAGACATGTCACGAGGACAAACATAAGTAGATAGACATGTCACGAGGACACAAATAAGTATATAGACATGTCACGAGGACAAACATAAGTAGATAAGACATGTCACGAGGACAAACATAAGTATATAGACATGTCACGAGGACAAACATAAGTATATAGACATGTCACAAGGACAAACATAAGTAGATAGACATGTCACGAGGACACACATAAGAAAATAGACATGTCACGAGGACAAACATAAGTAGATAGACATGTCACGAGGACAAACATAAGTAGATAGACATGTCACGAGGACACACATAAACATGTATCACACATTTCTCAGACAACGGACAAGGTTCACTAATGGCTTAATTTGGCCCTGTGATTTTTCAAAAAAAAACAAATTCATGTTCCTATAAATCTGTCCTTTAATTCAAACAACTTAACATTTGCTGTGTAAAAAATAAGCATACATATCCCAATTTCCCTTGTAATTTGTTGACAAAACTGCCGAGAATATGACGTATATGTCATGTTTAGCCCATAGATGCATTTCTATTTTTCGATAAAATTCAGGGCCAAATTAAGCCATAAATGAACCTTGTCCTTTCCGTTTCAGTCGGGCAAACGACCTGAGTGCAAGCTAATATACGTACAAGAACGAATCAGAGTCATCACATGGACAAACGAGAAAGCAACACTTTACTGCAACAGTACATATGCCTCTTAGAGAAAACGAAGACAAACAATAAAGCATAATGCATTTATATACAATTTGATTTTGTCTGGAAATTTAATATCAGGAGATTCAGGATTTTCTTGATTTATTGCATCATAACGTTAAAAGTATCGGTTACAACAATACCTGACATTTGTAATAGGTCAGAAATGAGACCTCAACGCAATATTTATTAATTTAAATTGCCTCTTTATCATTATGTTGATGTATTACGCAGTTCTGCTTACAAGACATTGTCATATTACCCATTGTTCACTTAAAACTACATGTTACAGAGAAATTTAAAATGAATCAGATCACATAACAGCGGGAAGTATGTGAAACGTCTTTGTATGCTATTTAAAGACACAAATAACCATACAGAATGTCCCTCAAGTTGCCCGCATATTACATACAGACAAGACAACAGTACAAGCATGTTGATGCAAATTCATATAAACTCATAGTTACTTACGTTAAATTGAAATTTTGCGCTACACCAAACACATTGATGTCTCATTTGCAGCACAATTTTGCAAGTTTGAAATCAATTGCTATTCCGAATAGGAGCTCATAAAATGATTCAAACAAATGTGGCGTACCATGATTAGTAAGTATTACCTCCGAAAAGTGTGTGAAGCAATGAATACGTAATACCACATGTTAAATAAAGAAACAAAACATAGTGTAGTCATCCATCTTCGGCGACAAATTGTCCAATAACGTCTGTCAATTGTTGAAAAGAGACGCAATCACAGGAAATGGTATTATTAGAACGATAGTGGTGCTGTTGATTATAAAAGCGAAGAAAACGTGTCGACCAATAAATTCAACTACATTGACAGTAATTGCCCTCTTAGGGAGTGCTTTTTTCCGGGAAAATGCTATGTACGCTGCATTTTCAGCAAGGGATCATTGATAATGTCTCGTTGGTATTGACCTGTACTCTTCCTGCCTAGAGTATCTTAAATCTGCTTGGTAATCTTATGGCTGTACATAAGTACGTATTTGTGTAACGGCGACCGTTAAAGTACTTGTAATATGAACGAATAATGTGGTGCAACAATTTGGAGACTGTAGCATGCTTATTAGCTTGTCTCTGTTTAGTATCTTCAGGCATCGAAATATTAACTAGCATCATATTCAAAGACGGAGACGAACTCTTTGACGAGACAGTGTGATAATATGCAATACGAGTATGATGTTTGTTTGCGATCGACTGAGACAGGCGCGAGTGTGTGATAATGGGTTGTTACAAAATGATAAAAATATATCAGATTTATATAGCGCCTTTTTCATGCGAACACACGTTCAAATACACTTTACATATAGCGTTGCTGTCACAAGGGCGCTGGTGCATCCTCTACCAGTGCAGTGCAGATACAGCATGATCTGACCAGAGGGACAGACTGAGAGAACGCCCTGATGGAAAAGAGAGATACATGAGATACATGCGTGTCCGGCGCTGCAGAAGTGCGCCTAGATCTTATTTCGAATAGACAGCCTGGGTCTTTAATGTGTCCGATGTATAGCACCGGTACACAGCTTCCTGGCACCTTTACTCAGATACTTCGCAGTACATACGATCAGAAACAGCGGGAAACATGATAATTATTTCTGGCAAGTCCAATTACCATGCCAGACATTGCCAGTGATAGAACCCACAACGTTTGGATTGACAGTCGTCCCAGTGCGTTACTACTGAGCTATCGCCTCCATGTGAAGACATATTTGTGTGATACAATGAATCCCAGTTCTATACCCTAGCTAGCTAGGTCTAGTACTCAAGTCGAGAACAAACCCTGGACGTTATTATGAGAATGGCCTCGTATTTAAGACCAGCACAATAATCAACTCCATCTTAAGATCACATATGTCTAGTCCATTTCTTTTGTTATGTTTTGTATTCAACCTCAATAATTTGACCAATTTATTTATCTGTTTGTTTTTCAAAGGGTGCTGGTTAGTTGAGTTTTGAATGTTTATCTTTAGAAGCCGACCTCTGAAATATATAGTCAAGTTTAACTGACGACATATATAGAGTGCTTATACGTCACCAATGCGTGAACAGAGACTATCCTTAATTAGAGAAATATCAAATGTACATTTGGCATGTGGTAGTTCTAAGACATTAACCTTACACAGTCTTAAAATAGCATGCGAGGAAAACAAGATATGTGCGAGTGGACGGATACAGTCGTAACAAATGTTTACAAAATGAGCGCACGACTTCTGAAACGCCAGGGAAAAATATAACCGGGCTTCATGTTTTCGAATTTGCTAGGATCAATTCATAGTGTATGTTACTGTACGCTTATTCTATTATAAAAAAAAGATTAAATGTATATTACTATAAATAGTAACACATTCGGGATCATTTTTATTTCGGATGAAACAGGGTATTTGGATAGAAGGATGTTGAATCAATGTATGTTACTATAAATAGTAACAAATTCGAGATCATATTCATTTCGGATGATACCGGGTATTCGGGTAGAAGCTTGTTGAATCATTGTATGTTACTAAAAATAGGAATAAATTCGAGATCATATTTATTTCGGATGATACAGGGTATTCGAGTAGAAGGTTGTTTAATCAATGTATGTTACTATAAATAGTAACAAATTCGAGATCATATTTATTTCGGATGATACCATGTATTCGGGTAGAAGGTAGCTGAAATATATTCGGACAGTGTGGCAGGGGTTCAACCAATATACCGCAAGTCCTCGCATTTGTAACATCTCACTATGGTTTTTGGTTTTGAATTTATAGTGCAAGATGGCCAGAACAATTAATCTCTCCAACTTAAATACCTTTGAGTCCCTAGTACCAGTCAAATCTACCACTTAAGAGCGACCTACTCTGTGGGTAACAAACTACCCTATCTGGAGCAACAACCTCTCCATGGCTGAATTGTCTTTACCAACGCTTTTCAGCGATCTGTGCAATTATACCCTCTTTTGAGAAACCATCTCTCCAAGATAATATTAAGTCAGCAGGGAAAGCAGCACTCAGCTTAACCAGCAGAGAACATAAAACATAAAACACACAAGGCACAATGCCCACCTGAACAAGCCGATCATGGAAAACATAAAAAACATGGCATATCTTGAATAGTCAATGAATGAATTATCAAGAAAACACCTATCTTTAGCAACAAACTCTTTTACAATCATTGTATTAATACATATTGTGCTGGAAGTCTAAAGGTGCGTCTCTTCAATAATGTTGCACTGGATTGTATTACAATGACGTGAATAATTATATGTTGAACTAGGATATTCAGTAGCACATTTCTTATTTCCTCCTTACAATGTATTCAAGTACTGTGATTTTGTTAGACACGTCGTTTTCCCACTCACGAACTATATCATAAAACTTCCTATACAATAGTATAGTTTGCATGCGCTTCAAAACAGGAATTCTTAGAAACATATTCACAAATAAAATTGTCGGGGTCAAAACGCGTTCATCATGTAAAGGGACACAACTCTGCTATAACATGTCAAATTCGAATAAAAATTGATAACAACATGCTGGAAAATTCTAATTAAGTTTGATGTGCTTACCAGTTTTGATGCAGAAGTACCAGTTATAATGCGTTTTGGCTTGGTATATCGGTATGTTTAAAAGAATAAATATATAGTATTTAGCACTCCCGATTTACCAGATCCAGCATTACACGTCGTGCAAATACCACAAGGTATAACGAGTCAATTTCTGGTTATCGCAACAAGTCATACACGTTGAATTGTATAGTCACCCAATAAGTCATTTAGTGATCAGCAATCACAGATGCTTTTGCTAGCAATAAGTCATACAAGTTGAATTATATAGTATCCCAATAAGTCAAACAGTGATTAGGTTTATACGCTGTGAGTTTGGTGATGTAGTTTGTCTTCAGATTTTTTTCGACTACCATGTAGGCTTAAATGTCGAGACATACAGTTGTACATGTCATATATTTCCTTGTAAAATCTTAAGGCTAGTAAATAATGTAGTTTACATATGTTAAGTGCGGTTTAATAACGTCTAATACTACAATAACTCATACATTTTAAACAGTACATGTAGTATCTGTGGCCTTTAAATGTCAGGAATGAATCAAAGCAGACATTATTCTGATACGTAAAGACCCTGGTATAAATATTTATACAATTTATGTGTACGTCATGGGATCAAAAACATCAAACGACTTCAGTACACTCCTTAAGACTATATAATTCTTCCAAGTGGTGTAATAATAATAGGCTATATACTGTCTATTTGTTAGTACATTTATAAATGAATGATAAATCTCGTATGAAAGCTAGAGTTTTTAGAAGCAGGCATTCTGTATCGGCCCTCCTACGAGTATATTGCGGTCTGGTATTCAAGCCAACAGTTCCTGGTGCTCTAATTTACCCGGTCTGTAGAAGCCGTTGGTTCTTAAAAAGCCTGCGAGTGGTTTAAATATAATTTCCGCGACAATTTGACCATTTATCCGTAAACCTACATCGTTTACCGATATAACGAAATGTTCTAATGTTATTTTCATGTAAAACAAATTCAGTCAAGACGCGCAACATAGCGATACGACAAACACACATACGACATTTTTCAAAAGATTGGAAAGTCGCTTTGCATTGTCGTTGTTAGAGTTTCTAATTTTGGTTCGATATGCCCCAATGTTGAGCGTCATATCGCATTTTAGAGGAACGTCAAAACGATACAACGACAGCACAATGCGATATTGCAACATGATACTCTACAACACGATACCGTACGACATTCGTTAATACATATGTCGTGTTGTCGTTTCGCGTTGTTGTGTGTCGGCTATCTGTCAATATCTAAACGTTAAGAGCATGACCAAATTAAAACGCAATAAAACGCACAGAAATAGGTATAACAATGTTGTAAAATATGCATATTTCATACATTTTAGTTCACTTAGTCTATCTTAAATCCAGTAAGTAAATAGTATCACTTGTATCGCTGAGACTGATTTAACCTTTTCCGCAGATCAGATCAGTGTTCTCGTTTTCTATGACAGGTCAGATACATCTCCCACTATCGTGTGCATCTGTCATTCCTGTAGCTTCCCTAATCACGATATAGCGGACATATCTTTCTGGGAGAGGAAGAATCGATCTGCACCTTGTGTTTTATAAACCTGTGGTCAGCTATAATGGTTATTGTGTTATTTCGTTAAACATAGTTTATTTACCAATACCGTTCCGTGACCGTTCGGATATGTATCTTTCGTTTGCTTTCGTACTTGAGATAATCTTTAAGCCAATCAGTCTGAAGGGTTTTGATTTGAAGTTCAGACGTTGTTTTAATCAATAAAAATAAGTTCAGCGGTTACAATAAAATTATGGTTACGCAATGCTTTGATTCCCATTTAAAAATCACTGTCACAATACATATGAGCCAGTCTCCAGGAAAACCTGCTATAATGACATTATGTAATTACCATATGTAACAAGATTTTGATAAAGCTCTAAAATGAGGACAAATACATATGAGCCAGTCTCCAGGAAAACCTGCTATTTTGACAAAAATATTTATTTTAAGATTTTCCATAGTATTACAGGATAATGTTAAATAAGCAAATTGCAAAAGAAATTATGTTTATATCTTGAGTTTTAAGGAAGTTACAGCTGTTTTTGTAGAGACCCTATTCGGAGCTTTTTGTGTGACGTCGCAAACGTCATTCAAACCATATTCGACGTAACTGAAATAAGTATTTCATTATTACACCATTTGATCAATTCTTGACATAAACTGTTCAAAATAGTACCAAATTCTATAATTATGTTTCACTTTTCAAAATATATCAAAATCGAAATTGTTTGCATTCAGAGAAAGGCTACTTCTGTTTTAAACAACTAAACCCTCGTTTTTCTCAATCGGAGTACTTTTCTGAAATTGGTCACCATAGCAACGAAGTATGTGTTTTCGACTTAATTCATAGGAAAATTTAAAGCTAAGGTATAGTACTATATGGGTCAATTACTTAAAATAGAATCAATAGATATGAATTTTTCCTTATTTTAGAGCTTTATCAAAATCTTGTTACATATAGTAATTACATAATGTCATTATAGCAGGTTTTCCTGGAGACTGGCTCATATCTATTGATTCTATTATAAGTAATTGACCCATATAGTACTATACCTTAGCTTTAAATTTTCCTTTGAATTATGTCGAAAACACATACTTCGTTGCTATGGTGACCAATTTCAGAATAGTACTCTGATTGAGAAAAATGAGGATGTAGTTGTTTAAAACAGAGGTAGCCTTTCTCTGAATGCAAGCAATTTCGATTTTGATATATATTTGAAAAGTGAAACATAATTATAGAATTTGGTACTTTTTTGAACAGTTTTTGTCAAGAATTGATCAAATGGTGTAAAAATGAAATACTTATTTCGGTTACGTCGAATAACGTTTGAATGACGTTTGCGACGTCACAAAAAACTCCGAATAGGGACCCTACAAAAACAGCTGTTACTTCCTTAAAACTGAAGATATTAACATAATTTCTTTTGCAATTTGCTTATTGAACATTATCCTATAATACTATGGAAAATCTTAAAGTCAATATTTTTGTCAAAATAGCAGGTTTTCCTGGAGACTGGCTCATATGTACATAGTTTTTATTCATATGCAAAATTAATGTACTAAATTAAATGTAATAACACAATGTTATGTTAATGGTAATGATAATGACATATTTAATACTTAAATGCATCAGCTGTTTGTTAATGAAAAGGTCTCTATTTTCGAGCGTTTTGTGCTCGCCGACGTTTAACACATTCATCTTACTGTGTAGCATTCTATCGAGAATAATCGGCTTAAATGAAAATACTGCTCAACCTAGATGGGCCTAGGTTGGAGACGAATATGTGAATTCCAGTTGTAGTTAATTAAGCTCCGCCATTGAAAACATAAGTTTTAATAATAATACCTGAATTGATATATACCTTTAAGTAAGCTCTAAACATACCGAGTTTTAGAGTACGGTAATTCATCTAGAGAATTAAAAAAGATAACCTTCAATAAAAAAAGGATGTAATTGTTCTACTTCACTTTCAAATCAGTCAATGTTTGACATTGATTGGGTAATGTGAAAGGTCAGTGAACGAAATCTGTTACTGGTCGTCGTCAGAACCTTATTCGAAGCGTGTATTGAGAACATGGTTTTAAGCAGATTGAAAAACATAATACGAAGAGGTTATGTTACATTAAAATCCAACCGTCCTTATAATCATTGCTTTGAGTTCTAAAATGGACGGTATAGCGAGTGTTTCAACACTGTAATCACTTAAGTATACAAAATAATTATAATCTCCGTAACATGAGGAAAGTGACAAAATTTCGACATATACAAGTACATTTATCTCCGAATTCCAACTTGCATACTAGGGGACGAAATGTTCACCCATTTTCTGCCATTATGATACGTGACTGACAATTATTTTGTTAACATATTTGTTGGGACTGATTGATATGCATTGTACACTCTGTCGCAAAAGAAAGTATGCAGTATACATAAATGAAATTATATCACCTTGGGTTCAAAGAAACTAACAAAAAGTTAATACTTACTAAATAGTATGTTTACATGTATCTGAGATTTTAAGATAAAAACTAACATGCTAATAAATGCAATACCGCACAAATATAGTCAACAGCAAATGTTCAATACACTTAAAATATATTTACCTAAAGGTGTTGATCTTACTGAAATTTTCAACATACGTAATTTTGATATGTGGCATTACAATTCAATTGATTTTCTAACATCTGATTACAATTGTCACAAACAAAATAAACAAATGATGACATCAGCAGAAGCGAATGTCACACTTTTAAATGGTAGAACAACAGGTGATACCAGGGGTATTACCACGTGTAAAGGTGTCAGTACGATAGACTATTTTGTCTGTAATTCTCGCTGTTTCGATTCAATCCAGTCTCTTCATATTGATGACTTTTGTCCATTACTGTCTGATGCGCACAATCCAGTAATATTAACACTAAATATTGACATTATCATTCAACAAAATGAATCAATCCAAAGTGAACCTTCAATCAAAATATGGAACACCTCCCAAGCTGAAAATTATGTACAAAATATTGATATAACTAGGTTAGATCAAATCTATACAAAACTAATGGAATATGAAACTAATAATAACTTTAACCAAGAACAAGCAGACGACATTGTGGCAAGTATATCGTCCTTATTGGTAGATACTTCTAAAGAGACATTTGGTTATAAAACAGTAGCCCAAAATGAAAATAGTGGTGATAATACAAAACAAACATGGTTTGGAACACGATGTAAAAAGGCAAGGCGAAATTTCCATAGAGCAAAATACTTATATAAAATTAGAAAATCAAATACGAATAAAACAAAATTAAAAGAAAGTGGCAGAACATACAAAAATACTCTTAAATTCTTCAAAAATAAGCAAAACGCCAAAAATATTGAAAAACTACGTAAACTAAATAACAGTGACCCAAGAAAGTACTGGAAAATCTTACGTGGACATTCCCCATGTACAACTAAAGCAAATCTTGATGATCTTTATGATTTCTTTAAAAATGTAAACCATGTAAACGATGATTCAATTGATACCACCGCGAATAATAACGAACAAAATGATATCATAAACCGTCCTATAACAAACCAAGAAATTGAAAAAGCAATTAAAATTCTGAAAAACAACAAAGCCAGTGGTATAGACCAAATAGTAAATGAACAAATTAAAGTTTCTTACCAACTCATGAAAAATGTATATCTAAAATTATTTAATCTTATATTTGAAAATGGAGTCGTTCCAGAATCTTGGACAGTTGGAATTATAAACCCTATTTATAAGAATAAAGGTGACGCAAGTAAACCAGAAAATTATAGACCAATAACATTACTCAGTTGTCTTGGGAAACTTTTTACTAGTATAATAAATAATAGAATAACTAGTTATGTAGAGGACTCAGACATAATACATAATAGTCAAGCCGGCTTTAGGAAGGGATTTTCTACTTCCGACAATATGTTCATATTACAACACCTTATACAATATGTTAATAATAGAAATAAAAAACTGTTCTGTGCATTCATTGATTTGAAACAAGCTTTTGATACTGTATGGAGAAACGGGTTATGGCAAAAAATATTTAATCTCAGAATAAACGGTAAATGTTTAACTCTTATAAAAAATATGTATCAAAATATCAAATCATGTGTAAGAGTAAACTCGATGTTATCTCAATCTTTCTCTTGTAATATAGGAGTAAGGCAAGGCGAAAACCTATCACCCTTACTCTTTTCACTGTTTCTAAATGACTTAAATGACTATTTCTTAAATAACAATCAAACAGAAGGGGTCACAGTTACAAGGGAACAGCGTGTAAATGAATTAAACACATTCCTTAAGATATTTATTTTACTTTACGCCGATGACACAGTTATTTTATCAGAATCAGAAGAAGACTTCCAAAATGCTCTTAAATTGTATGAACAGTATTGTAAAGAATGGAAACTTACAGTAAACAATGGGAAATCAAAAATTATCATTTTCGCAAAAGGAAGACAAATGGTTTATAATTTTACATTAAATGGCGAACCTTTAGAAATAGTAAGTGAATACAAGTATTTAG
This sequence comes from Spisula solida, assembly GCA_947247005.1. NCBI lineage: Eukaryota > Metazoa > Mollusca > Bivalvia > Venerida > Mactridae > Spisula > Spisula solida. Next base: position 36,688,529 of record OX365952.1, on the reverse strand, counting down.
GAATTTATTTTAGTAAAAGTGGGTCATTTAAAAAATGCAAAAGTCATATTGCTTCCCAGGCTACAAGAGCTATGTATAGTTTAATAAAGAATTCAAACCGTTTAAGTCTCCCGATTGACTTACAAATTGATATTTTTAACAAGACTGTAAAACCAATATTGTTATATGGGGCTGAAGTATGGGGATATGGTAACCTGGATGTCATAGAACGCGTCCAATTGAAATTTCTTAAACATATCTTAAATCTAAAACGATCAACCCCCAATTACATGGTATACGGAGAAACAGGATGTAAACCAATAGCACTCGATATAGAAGAAAAAATGGTCACGTATTGGTCACGATTAAATGACTATGATCCAAATAATTCACCAAAAAATCTCTCGTCAAAAATCTATAACAGTATGTATGAAATATCCAAACAATACAATGAAGCAACTTTGAAGAAAAAATTTCCCTGGATTTCCAATGTTAAACGTATTTTGATTAAATGCGGTCTTATTAATGTTTGGACGTTACATCATTTACAAAATAGTAAATGGTTAAAACTCACTATCAGACAAAAGCTATACGATTTATTTCTAAACGAATGGTATACACTTATTGACAGTTCTAGTAATAGCACCTTTTATAAAATGTATAAAAATGAATTCAAATTTGAAAAATATCTTGTGTCAACACCCAAAACGTTTTTACATTATTTGATAAAATTTCGTACTAGAAATCACCATCTACCTATAGAAACAGGAAATTGGACAAAAATACCGACAAATCTCAGAATATGTAACAAATGCAATAACAGAATAGGCGACGAATTTCACTATCTACTAGAATGTATCGAGTTCAAAGACGAAAGAATAAAATTTTTGAAACCTTATTACTACCGCCGACCTAACACTTTTAAATTAGAACAACTAATGAATACAACCGATCAAACAATTCGACTAAATTTATGCAAGTTTGTTAAAACTATACTTTTAAGTACGCGATGAGCTGTGACTACATTTACGGTAATAATGTTATTGGTTAAACTTCTAATTACCACCCTTGAGCTCAGAATCATACTTTTTGCTGTTGTGATCTTTTACTATGCATTATACTGTTACATGAAATGTACCATATGTGTGAATGTGCATGTTTGAGTGGGAGAAGTGAGTGATATTTTTGTGTGTAAAATATATGTGGAATATTTGTAAATCCACATTCTGTTGATCTTTCATTTTCGCATTTTTCGAGAAAGATTTACTTTTGTAATGTGGTTGAGTTATTCACCTCGTTCCGTCAAATGTACATGATGTTATATATGTTGGTATAGCTATAACTTGTTTACTATATGTATGTATATGTATATGTATGTGTATGTGTGTGTATGTGTGTGTGTATGTGTGTATGTGTGTATGTGTGTATGTGCGTATGTGTATGTATGTGTATGTATGTGTATGTATATGTAAATATGTGTGTATATGTATATATATGTATATATATATATATATGTATGTGTGTATATATGTATGTATGTGTATATATGTGCGTGCGTGCGTATATATATAAATATATGTAACCGTTATATTATTTTGTGCACATACATGTTTAATATGTTCTATATATAGGTATTGCTTGCATGATAAATATAAAGTAACCAAGTTTAAATGGATACACAAGCAGTAAAGACTAGATATTTTTCTTTTGTTATTACGAACTAACAAAGAAAGAGTGTATTGTTATTCTCCTCTCTCTTTAGCTTCTTAAATGTTTCTCTATTAACAAAATCATCAAAAAACATGTAACATCATATTATATATGTGACTCTCCACAAATAACCACACTTGGTTATAATATTAATAACATACTTATATTTATTGGTAACTAACTCAATGTTGTTTTTTGTGTACTTGTATTTTCATGTGTGTAGAACCATATTTATGAGCCTCGATAATGTCTTTACATTTTGCTTACCTCATTTTTTCATGTAAACATGAAATGAGAGAATAAAAGGTATTTGACTTGACTTGACTTGACTATAGGTGTATTCATAGGGCGTTTGTCAAATTGTTAATGCATCTTGATGCCCGCTTGGCTGTTAAAATTAAAGTTAAAGTGTATGTACTTATTACGGAGACAGAAATAAAGAAGACAATTAAGAATTAACGACTTTTTCCTCATAAAAGCAATTTCAACATGATTACCACGCCTTGACGACGCAAAATGATCAAAATATCTACTAAGCTTTTTTTAGAATTCACAACCACCATGTTTTTGAGTAAAATATCGAATTAGTTTGTGATTTCTTAATTTGACGTTATATTTTAAATTCCTATTTGCCATACATACAAATAACTTGCACCAGCGCGTAAATTTTACGTTGGAGGCGGACACATTAAAAAATAACATTTGTGTTAATTTGATTTTTCAGGTACCAACGCTGTTGATTATATTTTAACGGTATTGCATTCATTGACATGTTATTTTATTCAAATCTCAGATATACATACAATTCAGTAAATATAAACATTGTGTTTGTTTCTGTAAACACAAAATGATACAATTTCATACAATTTCATACGATGTACAATGTATACTTTCTTTTGCGACTAAGTGTAATAACAGAAAACCGGACGTTCGGATTTCACAGATTACACTGTACAAATGCAGTAATACATGAAATTACATATATTACCATAAGTATACAGTTGTAATGGATAGCATAGTGCAAGGACACAAGTTCATCAATTACAATACACTGAATCACGTGATTTTCATTTACAATTTCACGCCCGACTTATGCATTCAAAAACCTAAACTTGAAACCGGTCTCGATTTCTGATTCATAAAAATATTCATGTACATCTCGTATAATCACCGCGCAAGACCATGCTATTCTAAATCGCTCCGACATATTGTACACGAAAACCCTAATATTTCCCGGACTGTTAATAACACGCGTTCATAATTCGTAAATTCCATCATCGCACCATGCCGGTAAATTAACTTAAAACTGAATATAACAGTTATCTTAGAAAACCGAAATTCTGTATATGCCCTTCTTTTGTTCAAATTACAATTATTAGGACAAAACAGGAACTTGCAAATTCTGAATACTGACCACTAATTTGTCCCCAACAGGTTGATCATGTATTGTATTATTGTATTACCACGAACGTGTCATTGTAATACGTTCTGTGTTTGGTAATGCTACAGTTTATCTCGAATTTGATACTCGAAGTTCATGCCACTTTAAGAAATTTTGAAATATACGATAGCAATATAAATATAATAATCAAACAAATCGCTTCTATAACTTGCGTCATTATGTGTTTGTTTAATTGATTTCAAATTCATATAGAAGTTGATCAAACAAACCACACGAGTTGATAAGATGTTATGGAATGAATGTCATTTTAATAATTTTGTTGAAAGAGAAATATGTTTCACAAATTGTAAATGCAAATGTACAATACTTGATAAAAAGTATCGTGCCGTTTTATAGTGATATATAATCGATCACAAATATAATAATAAAGCGGCCGGGGAAGACAGCACTCAACAGAAATAAGAGAGAACCAACGATACAAAAGGAAAGCACAACAAGTTAGAAATCACCAAAAGTTACAAGTAGATAATCAGGTCACAAGGACTAATATAACCATGTATCACACACTTCTCAGACAGATTTCCATCTAAGTCGGGCAAACATAACCGCAGTGCGAGTCAGCAGACATACAAGAGCGAGTCATAGTCATCGCAGGGACAATCCAGAAAGCAATACTCAACTGCAACTGTACATATGTCACTTAGAAAAACGAAGACAGACAATAAAGCATAATGCATTTAATGTTCAATTTTTTTCTGGTAGTTAAATATCAGAAGATTCAGAATTTTCATGATTTATTGCATCGTAACGTTATAAGTATCAGTTACAACAGTACTTGGAATTTGTAATAGGTCAGAAAATATACCTGAACGAAATATCTATTAATTTCAATTGCCTTAATATCATTATTTGAATGTCACACGCAGTTTGATTTACCAAACATTGTCATATTACGCATTTTTCACTTTAAAATTACATGTAACAGAAACATTTACAATGAATCAGATTAGATAACAGCAGGAAGTAAGTGAAACGTCTTTCTATGTCACAAACAGTCACACAGATTGTCGCTCAAGTTGCCCGCATTTTACATACAGGCAAGACAACAGTACAAGCATGTTGATGCAAATTCATATAGACTCATAGTTACTAGCGTTAAATTGAAATTTTGCGCTACACCAAACACATTGATGTCTCATTTGCAGCACAATTTCGCACATTTGAAATCAATTGTTATTCCGAATAGGAGCTCATAAAATGATTCAACAAATGTGGAGTTCCAGGATTGGAAAGTATTTCCTCCGAAAAGTGTGTAAAGCAATGAATACGTAATACCACATGTTAAATAAAGAAACAAAACATAGTGTAGCTATCAATAATCGGCGACAAATTGTCCAATAACGTCTGTCAATTGTTGAAAAAGAGACGCAATCACAGGAAATGGTATTATTAGAACGATAGTGGTGCTGTGGATTATAAAAGCGAAGAAAACGTGTCGACCAATAAATCCAACTACATTGACAGTAATTACCCTCTTAGGGAGTGCTTATGTTCCGGGAAAATGCTATGTACGCTGCGTTTCCAGCAAGGGATCATTGATGAAGTCTCGCTGGAATTGACCTGTACTCTTCCTGCCAAGAGTATCTTAAATCTGCTTTGTCAGCAAGACTTGGTAACCTTATGTCTGTAAATAAGTTCGTATTTGTGTAACGGCTACCGTTAAAGTACTTGTAATATGAGCGAATAATGAGGTTCAACAATTTGGAGACTGAAGCATGCTTATTAGCTTGTCTCTGTTCAGAATCTTCTGGAATCGATAAGTTCAAGATTAACTTTAAGTATCTTTAAAGACGAAGACGTACTCCTCTTCGTCGAGACAGTTTGATAATATGCAATACAAGTATGCTGTTTGTTTGAGATCGACTGAGACAGGCGCGAGTCTGTGGTATTCGGTTGTTACAAAATAAATAAAATATATCAGATTTATATAACATCTTTTTCATGCGAAAACACGTTCACAGGCACTTTACCTATAGTGTTGCAGTCACAAGGGCGCTGGTGCATTCTCTACCAGTGCAGTGCAGATACAGCATGATCTGGTCAGAGGAACAAGACTGAGAGAACGCCCCTGAAGGAAGAGAGAGATACATGAGATACATGCGTGTCCGGCGCTGCAGAAGTGCGGCTAGTTCTTATTTCGAATAGACAGCCTGTGTCTTTAATGTGTCCGATGTAAAGCATGCGTGCGCCTAGCTCGTTTTTCGAATAGACAGCCTGGATGTTTAATGTGCTCGGTGTATAGCACCGGTACACAGCTTCCTGGCACCTTCGCAGTACATATGGGATACATTATAAAAATTTCTGACAAGTGCATTACCATGCCAGGTATAGAACCCACGACATCTGGATTGACAGTCCTAGCTATCGCCTCCAAGCGAAGACATATTTGTGTGATACAATGAATCCCAGTTCGATACCCTAGCTAGCTAGGTCTAGTACCCCAGTCGAGAACAAACCCTGGACCTTATTACAAGAATGACCTCGTATTAAAGACCAACACAATAAGCAACTCTATATTAAGATCACATATGTCTAGTTCATTTCTCTTGTTATGCTTTGTATTCAACCTCAATATTTGACCTATCAAATTAGATGTTTATTTTCAAACGGTCGTAGTTACATGTAGTTGAGATTTGACTGTTTATCTTTAGAAGCTGACCTCTGATTCATATGGTTTAACTGACGACATATATAGAGTATATATACGTCACCAATGCGTGAAAAGAGACTATCATAATTAGAGAAATATCAAATGTACATTTGGCATCGACATTAACCTTACACAGTCTAAAAATAGCATACAGTTATTGTCTCGAAGAAAAAAGAAGATAAAAGCGAGTTGACAGGATACAGTCGTAACAAATGTGTGTAAAATAAGCGCACGACTTTTTCAACGCCAGGAAAAAAATATAACCTGGCTGCATGTATTCGAATTTGCTGAGATCGATTCATACTGTATTTTATGCTAATTCCTTAATAAAAGAGACTAAATATATGTTACAGTAAATAGTAACACATTCGGGATCATTTTTACATCGGATGATACCGGGTATTCGGGTAGAAGGTTGTTGAATCAATGTATGTTATTTCAAATAGGAACAAATTCGAGATCATATTTATTTCGGAAGATACCGGGTAGAAGGTAGCTGAATCAAAATATATCGGATGTATAATTATATATTCAGACAGTGTGTCAGGGGTTCAACCAATATACATGTACCAAACTTCCTCGCATTTGTAACATTTCACTATGGTTTTTGGTTTTGGGTTTACTGTTCAAAATGACCATGATAATTAATCTCTCTAGAGCGTCCCAAATTGAATACCCTACTCTGGGGGTAACAAACTACCCAGAGCGATCTTTGCAGTGCTAGCCTAACTGGAGCAACAGCCTGTCCATGGCTGAATTTTCTTTACCAACGCTTTCAGTGGTCTGTGCAATTATACCCTCTTTTGAAAAACCACCTCTTCAAAAAGATAATATTAAGTCAGAAAAGGAAGGCAGCACTCAGTTTAACCAGCCGAGCACAGAAAACATAAAAAACCCACAACGCACAATGCCCACCTGTACAAGCCGAGCGCAGAAAACATACAAAACATAGCATATCTTGAATAATCAATGAGTGAATTATCTGGCAAACACCTATCTTTAGCAAAAACCTTTTCTACAATTATTGTATTATCAGATATTGTGCTAGAAGTCTAAAGGTGCGTCTCTCCAATAATGTTGCACTGGATTGTAATATTCAGAAACACATCTCTTATTTCCTCATAACAATGTATTTAATTACTGTGTTTTTTGTTAGGCACGTCGTTTTCCTACTCACGAACTATATCCTGAATATCCTATAAATTACTATAGTTTGTGACGGTTGTTAGATGAATGTACATGGTAATGAACTGGATTTGTAGGTGTTATTGTATGCCCTTCAACACAGGAAATCTTAGAAACATATTTTCAAATATACCTGCCAGGTTCAAATGCATTCATCATGTCAAGGGCTACAACTCAGCTACAAAACGTTAAATTCGAATAAAGAGTTATAACAACATGCTTGCACATTGTACCTATTAACTAATAACTGTGAAAACACGATTAACCGACACAATGTGTGAAATGCATTTAACAAACTGCAGTATAAAACTAATGATAGATCTAGTTATTAGAATATTGATTGGTTATATTTATTACATGCTCTTATTTACCAGAATTTGTTAACATTTTGTGGATATACTCGCGAATTTAATATTTGGGTGCCTCATCAATTCGCGAAATAAGTCCAAAACCGAAAATCTCGAAATAAAAATCACGCGAATATAAAGTAATTTACAGTAATGAAGTTTGATGTATTGATGCAGAAGAACTTGGTACCAGTTATAATGCAATTTGGCTTGGTGTATGTTTAGGAGAATATATAATATGAAGCAAATCCAATTTACGAGACCAGGCATTACATGTCGTGCAAATATCACAGTGTATAAACGAGTCAACTACCGGTTATCGCAATAAGGCATACACGTTCAATTGTATAGTCCCCCAATAAATACTTCAGTGATCGAAAATAATAAGATGCTTATGCTCGCAATAAGTCATACAAGTTGAATCGAATATTCTTCCAATAAGTTTAACAGTGATTAGGCTATACGCTTTGCATATGCTGATATAGTTTGTTCTCAGACTTTATAAGATTATCATGTAGACTTAAATGTCAAGACATACGGCCGTACATGTCATACATTTCCTTGTTAAATCTTAATGCTAGTAATCAATAAACGAGCGGCATGTGGCTCTCAAATATATGAACTCGTTGTTACATGTAGGTTACTTGAATTATGGAACATGTGGTTTAATAACGTCTAATACATGTACTACATTAACTCATACATTTTCAATGGTACTATCTGTGGCATTTAAATGTCACGAATGGATCTAAGCAGACATATTTCTTACACGTAAAGACCCTGGTATAAATATTAATACAACGTATGTGTACGTCATGGGATCAGAAACCTCAGACGATGTCTTATCTGTACAGTCATGAAGACGGTATAATTATTCCAAGTGGTGTAAGAATAAAATGTTATAATCTGTTTGTTAGTACATCTATAAATGAATAACAAATCTCGTATGAAAGCTACAGTTTTTAGAAGCAAATATTTTGTCCTCATACGAGTATAGTGTAGTCTGGTAATCAAGCCCACAGTTTCTCATTCCTGATGCTTTAATTCACCGGGTATGAAGAAGCTGTTTGTTCTTAAGTGGGTAGAGTATAATCTTCAGTGATTTTCGTTAAAATGTTTTTTGTTTTCAAATTAAAATTGTTGGATAAAATAAGCATTGTATTATGATGCACTACATATACCCTTGAAGTTAAACTAAAACTAAATATTAATAAAGTGAATTTATTAAAGCATGACAGCATTTTCATTGTAAAGTTTGCTCGTTCACAAACAAAGTCAACATGGCATGAAGAGTCCAGGTTTGTTGTCGCGGACATAACCAATATGATAAGGAACAAAATCCTACAAATAAATAAATATGAAACATATTCATGAACTTGTATCATGCAAAAATTCAATGACTTGCAAACCGAAAGTAGAAAATTAACAATGTTTCTTGAATATCTTTGTAACGAAACATTTTGTAGTCTTTTTCAGTACGATTTTGTTCCGTAGATGCTTCATTAAATTCACTTCATTAATATTTAGTTCGTGTTTAACTTGAAGGGTATATGTAGTGTATCATAATGCTATGCTTACTGAACCCATCAAATATCAATTTTTGAAGAATAAAATGATTTTGAAAAAAAACATACACCCTCCCACTATAGATCATACTCGATGTCCTTAAAAAGTCTGCGAGCGGTGTAAATTTGTCCGCGACAATTTGACCATTTTATCCGTAACCCTACATCGTTTACCAATACGACGACATGTTCTAATGTTAACATATCCCTGTTAATTTCATGTCAAATATCGGCAGTCTAGACGCGCGACATAGCGATACGACAAACAAACATACGACATTTTTTCAAAAGATTGGAAAGTCGCTTTGCATTGTCGTTGTTAGAGTTTCTAAGTTTGGTTCGATATGCCCCAATGTTGAGCGTCATATCGCGTTTTAGAGGAACGTCAAAACGATACAACGACAGCACAATGCGATATTGCAACATGATACTCTACAAAACGATACCGTACGACATTCGTTAATACATATGTCATGTTGTCGTATCGCGTTGTCGTGTATCGGCTATCTGTCAATATCTAAACGTAAAGAGCATGACCAAATAAAAACACAATAAAATGCACCGAAGTATAACAATGTTGTAAAATATGCATACTTCTTACATTTTAGTTCACTTTGTCCATCTTAAATCCAGTAAGTAAATAGTACCACTTGTATCACTGAGACTGATTTAACCTTTTCCCCAGATCTGATCAGTGTCCTCATTTTCAATGACAGGTCAGATACATCTCCCACTATCGTGTGCATCTATCATTCACTAATCACGATTATTTATAGCGGACACATTATAGTGAGAGAGGAGGAAAATCGATCTGCATCATAAGTTTTATAAACCTGTGGTCAGCTATGATGGTCATTTCGTTATACATACTTTATTTACCAATACCATTCCGTGACCGGTCGGATATGTATAGCTCGTTTGCTGTGGCATTTGAGGTAATCCTAAAGCCAATCACTCTGAAGGGTTTTGATTTGAAGTTCAGACGTTGACTTAATAAACAAATAAGCGGTTTCAATTTGGTAGTGCGTTAGTTTCCAGTCAAAATTCACTTTCACATAAATTATGTACATTTGTTTGTTCTACTCATATACAAAAATAATGTACTAATGTAGAAATGCAATTTATGTTAAAGGTAATGATACTACATAAAATGCATCGGGTGTTTGTTATGAAGAGTTTCTGTTTTCGAGTGTTTTGTGCTCGCCGACGTGAAACACATTCCTCTTACGGTGTTGCATTTTATCGAAAATAATCAGCTTAACTGAAGATCCTGCTCAAGTCTAAGTTGGAGACAGATTTGTGAATTTCTATTGCAGTCAATTAAGCTCCGTCAATGAAACATCACTTTTTAAAATAATACTTTACTTGATCTACAGCTTTTAGTAAGCTTTAAACATTCTGAAAATGAGTTTAAGAGTATGGTAATTCAGCTGGAGAATTAAACCAGATGACCTTCAATACAACAGCCCAGAAAGGTTTTAACTCTTTTACTTCACTTTCTAATCTGTCAAAGTTCGACATTAATTTGTGAAAGGTCACTAAACACGAACTACTACTGAAGGTCGTCGTCAGAACCTCGTGCGAAGCGTTTATCGAGAAGAAGATTTTAAGCAGATTGAAAAAGATAATAAACTATCTAAGAAGTTGCGTGACATTAAAATGCACCAATTATTATAATGGATTTGAATTCGAAAATAGACAAGAGGAAAGTGACAATATTTCGTCATAATTATACAGGCACGTGTATTTCCGAAGTACAATTTGCATACCGATACTATGGGACAAGACGTTTAACCATTTCCTTTCATTATGTTACGTAACTGACAATGATTTAGTAAACCTGCTTGTTGGGACTGATTGATATCCATTGTACATGTAATAACAGAAAACCGGACGTTCGGATTTCACAGACTACACTTTACAAATATAGTAGTAATTACATGTATTATCATAATTATACAGTTTTGATAGATAGCATAGTGGAAAGACATTTATTACAATACAATGTATCACGTGATTGTCATTTACGATTTCACGCAACTTTGCAACCGGTCTCCAGGCGGATTCATAACAATATTTATGTACATCTCGTATATATACTGCACATGACCATGTTATTCGCACCGACATATTGTACACGAAAAACCTAATATTTTCCGGACTGTCAATAACACTCGTTCATAATACGAATATTCCATCATATGGTAAACTAACTGACAACTGAATATAACAGTTATCTTAGAATACAATATATCACGTGATTTTCAGGATTTATTTGGAAAATACTCAATGCTGAAGAATTAACACAATGCGTTATCGTTTCTTATAAAGTTATTTATTTATTGATGAATATTAAGATCATAGTGATACGGTATGTCAAAACAAAACTGACTTCCGTGATTGTATTATTGATTGTACAAAATTATAAGCGTCCTCGTAGCATCAACAATGTCCATTACTTTAGACATTTTCCCGAGATAGACTACTAAAAGCATATATCAAAATTACTATTAAAACAAGAACTAGCTTACCAAATGGACATTTAGCACGCGATCGATGGACCCCAAAGCGTCGGTAGTTACAAAACTAATCTAATTAGCAACATATGTATTTATTCTGAGCTTGAACCTAGCGAATTACTCGGAATATAAGATTGCTAATCAGAACAAGACTCAGTCTATTTTTTGACGTGTTAACTAAAAATAGAGAACGTTGACAGTCCTGGTCGTGCGGAAGAGGTATGTACACAAATCGAGCCTTAATGGCATCGTCAAAATAGTCAAACATTAGTTAAGCATTGAGTTTTTTAAACAAAATAGGAAATTAATCCATTAAAAACCATTCAGAATGCGTAAATGCGTATACAATAGGATGTTGGTAGAATCAATTGCTTGTCTAGATTGATCTAATTTGGGTGAGATAAATGTACTACAACAGACAAAACATAAAACTTATCCAGAAATGACTGAGCTAATAGAGACTAAGATAATCATTTAAATTGAGACTCTATAATCGAATGCCATTTTCGGTCAAAGATAAAAACGATTCATCAACTGCAGTACAACGTACCACGTAATTTGTAGACATTTTATTTGGAAATAGATTGCGATTGTCTATTGCCGTTATCTCTTCTTATAGTTGTATAATGTCAGGCTATAGTGATACCGTATGTCAAAACTAAACTGTCTTCCGTGATTGTATTATTGATTGTTCACAATTCTAAGAGTCATTTAGCATAAACAATGGCCATTACCATTACTACATACATTTCACCGAGATAGGCCACTAAAAGCATATATCAACATCACTATTGCAACAAGGAATAGCTTACCAATTGGACGTTAAGCACGCGACAGAAGACTGCCTAGCTACACATTCGGGGGACAGAAGGATGACTATTAATTTGAACGATCATGGGTAAATTCTTCTTATCAAACACCGGACGGAAGCATGCTGTCGTCTATTTTGTATAATAGTATTGCTACAAACTGATCACAATCACAGCAGGTTTTGACTGAAAAAAATACATGTATACTTCATCTGCGAGTAGTTTATACTGAATAATCTTTCTTAAAACAAAATACACCTTTCTAGCCGATTCATGTAAGAGTGATATACAGGCATCTTGGTAGGTATGGGTTCGTCTAGTGAAATACCGTCACATTGATTCTGGGATAGGTAGGACTAGTGCATTATTTCATTTATCACTTCTCGATGTATAGATTTTGTCAGAATTTAAAAGTTAAAATTTCCTATATATAAAATCACAATCGATAGATCTGATCTTCATAGAATTTATATAATGTTGCATATTTGATGGAATTTATGGACATGTTCCGTTTATACATTACAGATGAGATGATAAATTCTCTAACAATGTCTCAGAATGTAAAGCTAGACAGACAGTTATAATGCTTCATGACTACATTATGTTTATCAGTAAGGAGAATTTCCCGTGATGCATCGTAAATCGTACGACAAGTGTGCATATTCATCATTTCAGAAAATATATTTATGGATGCTTTCTTTAGCTGCAGAATGGAATTAAATGCAAAAGTATGACACACGCTTCAAATATACCATATAAATTATATGCCTCTGTGTTTTTTGTCTCTGAATACGGCCCTGAGGTTCTTCCAAACCAATGTGTTTTGCTATTTAGGATTCAAAGGGACTGATCTCCAGATATAATCAATATAAAACAACATTCATAAAATACGTGTTCATGATATTATCAGGAAATGTATTAATGTCTGGTATTAATGTAGCGTATATACAATGTAGTCATGTTCCTACGCCTTTCCCCATTCCATACTACCATATCCCAATAATGATTGATTTTATTAATTAAGTCCAGCCCAAATGTGATCATTATGCATTTGCGACCAGCACTAATGAATATGAAAAAGACTCATGATCAGGTCGGATTGATTAATCAGTCGCTGCGCATTTAGAAGAAATAAGATATGACGGGGATGATTCCGGTGTAATCTCCTGTGTAATTTAATCCGATATTCAGCTAATCATAACGTGGTTACGGAGATTACTTAATACGATGATTGTTTGTACTGGTATAGAGGTCGTTAAGGAGATGGAACGTACATTGACAATATTGGTTTTTCACAGTATTGAGCATTATAGTAGCAGATATGTCTCGTAGCAAGACAGCATCGTAATGGAATACAAAATTAATCTAATAAGCAACACATGTCTTGTTTCTGAGTTTGAATCTAGCCAGCGAATTACTGGGAACATGAGATTGATGATTGTGCAGAAGAAGACAGTTGTAACTGGTCGTGTTGGGTAAAAGTAGAAAACTTGCGGAGTCCTGGTGGCGTAGTAGAGGTATACATTCAGTACATACAAACCGTGAAAATATAGTTAAACAATCAATCTAGTAAAGGATTGAAATAATTAAAATATCAAAAGCCATTCAAACCATTAAGAATGCGTGTAAACATTCGGATGTTGGTAGAATCAATGGATGCTCCAATAAAATAACTCAAACATATAGCAACCATGTGAATGGCCATTTCATAAGAAAGCTTCGTATTAATTTAATTAAATTCGGTTTCAAGTGAGAAATAGCGCGGATTTGAATACAGAACGGACTAAGGGAGGGCGCTCGTATTCCTTCTCTTCAGGGAGTAGACATACAGCTTGCAACTTATACACAGTACGAGTAACAAACATCTTATACCTAAACTCACACTTAAATAGGTCATCCAAAGTGTTCGTCATGTATTGTTTAATGATATTTTGGCCCAAATTGTTGAAAATACTCGTAAAATTATAATAAAGACAGCCTATGTATATATGTCAGAAGAGCCATAGTAATGTGTCCATTTGAGTATTATTAAGCGAGTCAACAAACAGAAACAATTTTAGTGTGTGTTTTTTTAATGTGTTAAGAATAGTAACAATTCCATGACAATGGATATCCGACAATCTTGGCTAATACTGTCTTTACGTTTACGTGGTATTGAAGAATGATGTTCGTTTTTAAGACTTACGTAATGCTTTTAAAGAAATAAATAAGGATTAATATGTAAGGGAAATACAATTTGAAACTGTACCAAAATTGTCTAAGTGGTGTTAAAAGTTAAATGGACGGATACTATTACTGGTTCTAATGTGGGTGAGACAAATGTACTATAACATATAAAACATATAACTTATCAGGAAATTGCTTATCTAGAAATAACATAAATAAGCATTTAATTGTGACGCTACAGCCGTGTGCATTTAGAAGTGAATATTTCTTTCAAGCCAAGATTTCAAAAAATTGGGATTTTCCATTTATTTGCGAAACTGTCGAAACTATATAAATTCGAACCTTGAAAAAATTGTTAAAAATAGTAAAGGATTGAAATAATTAAAATATAAAACTCGATTCAAACCATTCAGAATTAGAATTTTGGTAGAATCAATGGATGCTCCAATACGAGTGTGAAAATAACTGAAACTATGTGAATGACCAATTCATAGGAAAGCTTCATACTAATTGCATTGATTTCGGTTTCAAATGAGAAATAGATTGAATACAGGAAATAGTTAAATGGTCAGGTATTATTACAGTGCCTGTCTAGACTGATCTCATTTTGATGAGATAAATGTACTATATAAACATATAAAACATATCACTTATCTAGAAATGGTTTATCTAGAGATGACTTAACCAATCATTTAAAGTGAGACGCTATAATCCTGTGCCATTTTCGATCAACGAACATTGTTTATAACAACTATGAAAATACATTATCTTCGGTGAGAATTATGTATGAAATGACAATATGAGCTCTGCTCTAGGATTTCCAACCTGAGGTCAAATCTCACCTCTTCAAATGTTAATAGAATTGTCACAGTGCAGTTTAATGTTTCTAAAACGTTATACCTTTTCAAAATAGTCCAGCTAAGTGGCATGCTATGACATGATGAAAGCTAGACATATCGATTGAAATGACGTTATTGATGTCGCGTAAACACAATAATTAAAATGACGTCATTTAATGAGCACAAGTCTCCTTGTAAGAGCCACATTTACAAAAACGTGAACTAGAATACACAGAAAACAATTTTTCATCTATAAATTCCAAAAATGCATGCTTTGCTTTTATATTTGGTCAGGTTTTACCCCAAAAAAGTCAACTTTTACTAACAAGTACGGACCTAGACTTTTAGTATGTTACAAGACAGACATTATGTGACATGATCCTAGAAAAATACTTGTTTTGCATTTTTTTCCCAAAAAATATCTGATCTGCACTAAATGTGATTTTCCCAATTGCGTAATTTTTTAAGCGGTTGGAAATCGCACAGCGGAGCTCATATCGTCTTTGGAAACATGAGTTTTAAATGTGTTAAACGCAGTGAAGATTGAAAGCAACCTGATGTATGTATATAATGAAATCAAACAAATAATTGATATTACTAGAGCTAGTGTTTGTATCGTGTGGCTGCTGTGGCCTTCCCGTACATTCATTCAAGTGGAGTTACATTTGTATCATCTTATGCAATTACCTCCCTTTATTGTAATATGCAAATTTAGCAAACCTTGCCGTTTGTCATTTATTGTGAGGGGTAGTTTATAGGCGTTTATGAACACTATATTTTTGGGGATGGTACGTTATGTGTCCGTCTCTTGCGTGGCGTGGGTTTGCTAGGCGATGTGGCTTCGACTTTGTCTGTACATTTACAGTGTTTGACGTATCAACAATTCATCTCTAACAGTTTGACAAATAAAATAAATAATGTTATTTCAAATCGATTTTGGTGGTATTAAATTAGGGAACACGTATATCATGTGGCCATTTAAAACTTTGCTATGGAATTCTTGAAACGAAAGATGTTAAGTAATGTGAATGATTATATGAATCAGGTTAATTACAACTGAATGAACATGGTACATGTGTATCAAATATATTATTGTGACAGTCGCTGATTCGTAGAAAGTCATAGAAAGCATACTTACGTTTGTGTTTCGGTGAAGATAACTATTATAGGGTTAGCACAAGCGTGCTATTCTTTATTGATCACTTATATAAACCACTACAATATTATTAGCAATGTATTTACAATGTATTGACAGTTGACAATAAAATTAATGGACATTGAAATATAAAATATAGCGTTTTATTATTTTTCATTGATTTATTGTGTGCAAAACAAAACATTCAGAGCTAAAACTATTTTGATGTTTAATCAATGGCCTTCGTGTTTTTGTCCAGATATTGTCTCAAACAAGTGTTTTTATTTAGTGTAATTTCAGTGATATTAGGACAGCCACTCGTGCAAATGTAATTTACCGGAACTTGTAGGACGTATGTGACAGATAATTACTAAATGACTTGGCTGTGCATATCAACCAAATGATCAGTAACAAATCATAAACAAATATTCTAGTCATATATCCTGACACAGTCTCTTAACATTAGTCAGATTAAAACATCGCGAATTTATTTTCACCGACGTCAACTAAGTGATATTATATTTAATAAGCCGAGTCCTCCTATCTCATTATTTATTATTCAATCGGTCCACGTTTAGATCATCGTTCCCCTGACTAAAACTGACTAATAAATTACTTTGTCCCAGTACAAAGTATTGTTCACTAAAGTCTGAAGAATAAACTGCAAATAACCAACTAGATATATACATTTAATACAACGTCGTTGTTGGTGGCACCTTCCTTGATGACGAACAAAACATAGTTCCAAAAAGAGTTAAAGTAAAACAGTCATGTTGACATAAAATATAGTTCGACTTCCATCAATTAGTATTGATTGGTTTTTGGGAACGGTCACTGAACGAAAACCACTACTGGTCGTCGTCAGAACCATTTGAAAAGTACTCGTATAAATTTAAAACCATGGCAACCAGAGGAAAATGACACAACATGTATCTCAGAATTATAATGTGGACACTAGAGGACGAAAAGTTGATATCGTTATCATATGCCACTGATATTTATTCAGTAAACGATGTTTGTTGGAAATGATTGATATACTTTGTAATCTCAGAAAACAGGACGTCTAGTTTCCACAGATTACACTGTACAAATGTACATGTAAAGTACAACCTCCCAAGAGCGGCCCTCTGTAGAGCAACAACCTCTGCATAACCACACATTCTCTTAGTCGCTATTTACTATAAAGTAAGTCTCTGTAGAGCAACAACCTGTAATCAATGACCAATCTTTGTTGCTCCCAAAGAGTGTTGCTCTATAGAGTTTGTATTGCATTACCATAATTGTAGTTTTGATATATATCCTAAATATCAAAAAAAATATCAAAAAAATATCATAATAGACAGACACAGGTTCATCAATTACAATACAATGTCACAGGTGATTTTCAGATTTATTTGGAAAATATTCAAGACAGGAGCATTATCACAATGCGTATGGTCGTCCATTACCTTGATCGTTTCTTTTAAAGTTCTTTATTTTTTATGAAGTGATAGTGATACCGTATGTCTAAACTAAACTGACTTCCGTGATTGTATTATTGATTTTCTTTACAATTCTGAGAGTCATCGTACCATAAACAATGAATTTTACTGCAGGGATAGGTCACTAAAACCATACATCAAAATCACTATTGAAACAAGAAATAGCTTACCAAATGGACGATATAAGCACGCGACAGAAGACACACTAGCTCCATAATCGGGTGGACAAAATTATGACTATTATTCAGAATGATCACGAGCACATTCTTTTGATTAAACACCCGACGGAAACATGCATTATTTTGAAATCAACGTTGAAGATTTATCAAAATGTGTACTGTTGTCGTTTCTTACGATTCTTTTTTTCTTGATGTACGACATGATATAGCGATACCGTAATGCTATGTCGAAACAAAACTTACCTCCGTGATTGTACGATTTATCCAAAAGCAATGTAACTGCTCCCATGGTGTGTTTGTTGGTTGGCGTAGATTTATCAAAATATGCAGTAATTCAATTCTGATTAACATGGAATGTACTGCATGATCTGCTGGTTAAGTTGAGTGTTGTCTTCTCTGTCCAACTTAATAGTATCTTTTTTAATAGCATCAGTGACATTACCTATGGATATACCCTCGTATTATTGTTCTAACACAATTATAAACGTCCTCGTGGCATAAACAATGTCCATTAGTTCAGACAGTTTTCCGAGATAGGCCACTAAAAGCATACATCAAAACCACATATAAAACTAGAACTGCCACAGAATGACTAATGATACGCCCACATACCGCTTTGTCAGAGACGTATGACAAACTACATCGGATCCATACAAACTGTCACATGGTAGACAACACTTGTACAGTTAATTTTAAATGCAACAATTTATGATGAAGTTATGGTCCAGACAACATAAATTAAGGTATTTTCTGACCTTTGAACTCTTAAGTGTGACCTTGACCTTTGTGATATTGAAATAATTGTTTTGTATGACACATCGTTGGATAGGGGTGAGCTATTGCGCCAGGCTATTTTAAAATCCCACAATAAATAACATAGTTACGACAAGGACAAGCTAAATTAATACCATTGTTTACCTTTGAACTCCCAAGTGTGACATTGACCTTTGATATTTGGACGTATTTGTTTCGTACGACACACCGCCTGGAAGTAGTAAATATTTGTGGCACATTATTTTCAAATACAACAATAAATGACTAAGTTATGCTCCCGACAAGCACAATTATGGCCTTGTTTGATAATTGAACTCCAAGTGTGACATTGACCATGAGGATACTGACGTAATTGTTCTGCATGACAATCCGTCTAGTACTAGTTAACATTTGTGCCGAATTATTTTTAAATCCCACAATAAATGAGTTAGTTATGGCCAATTATGGCCATTTTGACCTTTCAATTCCAATAGATGTTTCACATGATACACGGTCTCATCAAGGCGATCATATGTACCAAGTTATAAAACAATCCTTCAATGCATACATTAGTACCGCCTGGCAAACTTTGGGACAGACAAACCGACGGACGCCCGACCGACAAAGTGACTCCTATATAGCCCCCATACTTAAGTAATGGGGGTAGTACAAGAATAAACCTACCAAAAGGACGTTTAGCACGCGACAGAAGACCTATAGCTACATAATCGGGCGGGGGGACATAATGATGATTATTAGTATTCAGATTTATCACAGTTAAAATCTCCATATTAAACACCCGACGGGAGCATACTGTCGTATTTTAGATATGATTGCACGTATGGCTATAGACAGATAATAATGGTAACAAACTCTCTATGCAGCAGGATTTGACAGAACAATATAATTACATTTTATCTGTGAGTAGTTTGTTTAGAGTAATATTTCGAAGAAAAATACGCATTTGTTAGCTGATTTGCATGGTGGTTTACAGCCATCTTGCTAGTAGGTCTAGCCACCACCTTGCTGTGTTTAGGTTTTGTCAGAATAAAGAGTTGAAATTAATTCTTAAAGGGACCGTCTCACGTTTTTGTGTATTGTAAAAATAAAATAAAATTGTCAAATATTCGCGCTATTTTGGTATAGTTGCCTGTATATGCCATAAACAACCACACTGACATCTAAAATAACTTGCGAAACATCGGTATTTTGTGGTTATTCAGTATTTTTACATCAAAATTCTATAGGGCATTAATACCCTATAGAATGAACACTACTATTACTTAAATTGCCTAAAATTTGTTCGCATTTGATGGAAACGAATGGAAAAACGAACCAAATACCTCATTGGTGTTTACACTGTGGTTTGCTGATGTTACAATTCGATCATGTGTGAATTACATAATTCACAAAGCATGTTGGAAGGAAACTTAGCGGGTTTTTTTCAAGAAAAAAATACTCAGTGGGCGATATCGAGAGTGGTTAAAATTGGTTATTTGTACCAAATCCTTCATAAAGCAACCGTCAGTGGCTTTCTATTACATCAATACTTGGTTAGGTTGGAAAATCACGATATACAAAATTTTAGCCAAATCTGTGAGGCAGCACCTTTAAGAATCACAATATATACCCTTTATACATGTATATATGTATATTTGAGGGTATTGGTGGATGTGTTTCGTTAACACATTACAAATGAATGATTAGGACATAAAATGTCTGAATGTCAGCATGCTAACAAATTATGGTTTATCAATGTCTTGGGATGTGAAGATAGACAGACAGTATAATGCTTAATAAATGCATTATGTTTATCAGGAAGAAGAATTGTCCATGATGCATCGTAACTAGTATGACATTCAGTGAACATATTCATCCTTTCAGATTATACATTTCCGGATGCTTTCTTTAGCCACAGGATGGAATCAAAATACAATATTGTGACACACGAGCCAAACGTATTTTGCTATTTTGGAATCAAAGGACTGACCTTCAGACGTAATCAAAATAAAAGCAAATTAATAAAAGAGATGTTAGTATAATACGTACTCCCCCATGGCAGCCCGATAGTCAGAAATGGTAAAGGTTACAGTGACCTTGACCTTTGACCTACTGACCTCAAAACCAATAGGGGTCATCTACTGTTGATGACTAACCTCTATATAAAGTTTGAAGATCTTAGTGCAAATCGTTCTTGAGTTATTGAACGGAAACCAGTTGGTCTACTGACCGATAGACCGACAGATCTACCTACATTTGCAAAGCAAAATACCCCACATCAAAGATGGGGGGCATTAACATGGGATATCATTATATTGTTGCTCATAAAGCAATCAATTAGACGGCTTATACAGGCTTCAGACGATTAGGCGATCTCATTTGTTATGAAATAAAATTGTATAAAATTAGATAAAGTGATTTGCGGCTGATACAAAATATTAATTGCAAACAATACCACTTCGCCATGTGTTCGTGTTTCGGCATTCATAATTGACCATTTATTATATATAGAGTATTCAGTCATATTATGCTTGTACGAGTACCTAACATTATGCCAGCTCACTAATTTTAAACAAATAAGTGATTGTTTTCATTAATTGAATTTCTATTAGCGAATACTTAGTATTAACATATAATGTCTCGACAAAAGTGTGAAAAAAGATTATTAGTTTCAGCAACTTTGAAATGTAGTATACGCACTTCTATACGTAGGATATGTCGTAGTTGTAGTTGCAGACTGTGTGAACTCACTCCGCCGATACAATCACGTGGTCTTATTCCATAACAGATCATAAATGTTTGTTTAGAAAGACGTCAATCGTAAACGTAAAACATATCTCACTACAGTTGTGTAGATAAGTCGATAGATAACACTTAGATTTTGTGTTAATTATAAATCCCCTTATATCATATACGAGGATCATTCAATATATTCGTATACAATTGTTCTTTTTTGATTATAAATGCGTGTAAATAATTATTTCTTATATCATTATAACATTAACTTATTACGACAGTCTACGAATTTATTGAATGACCCTCGAACAAATTACCACTGATTTAATAAGTAAGGTTAAGCCTAAGTGTGCTCTTTGTGCATTAATGGCCAAAACTTATGAGTATGACAAACGGCTCAGGATCATGTCGGCTTGATTAATCAGTCGCTGCGCATTTAGAAGAAATTCGATATGACGGGGATGACTCCGGTGTAATCTCCTGTGTTATTTAATCCGATATTCAGCTAATTATTACATGATTACGGAGATTACTTACGATGATATTTTGTACTGGTATAGAGGTTGTTAAGGAGATGGAACGTAAATTGGTAATATTGGTTTTCCGCAGTATTGAATATTTTGGTAAGAACTATGTCTCGTAGTATGAAATAAAAATATTCTAATAAGCAAGTCGTTTGTTCTGATAAACATAAGGGTTTTAAACACTTAAATTCAATGGTACATGTATCTAGCAATGACGAAGTCAATGCGTCCATGGAAAACACACATTTACGCATTAAAGGTGCAGCCTTACAAATCGGACTAGACATTTGGTATATCGTAATTTTCCAACCTAACCAGTATTGATTTAATAGAAAGCCACTGACGATTGCTTTATGAAAGATTTGGCGCAAATCAGCGATGTAAACCACTCTCGATATCGCACTGAGTATATTTTCTTTTAACAATAGCGCATCTTTTCCTTCCAAAATGATTTGTGATTTATGTGATTCACATATGATTGAACAGTATAACATCAACACACTTAAGCTATAAACATCAGTGAGGTATTCGGTTGGTTTTGCAATTCGTCTTCATCAAATGCGAATACATGTCAGGCAATTTAGGTGATATAGGTGTTAATTCTATAAGGTATTAATACTCTATAGAATTTCGGATGAAAAATACTTAATTTCTACAAAATGCCAATGTTTCGCAAGTTATTTTAGAAGTCAGTATCGTTGTTTATGTGATATACAGGCAACTATTACATATTAATTACACGAATATTTCACAGTGTAATTTTATTTTTGCAGTACACCAATACATGAGTAGGCACCTTTAAATGTATGTTTTAAGTTAGTTTTTCCCGAATAAAGCAACCAGACGGAGATTTACTTTATACGCAGCTAGTGTATGTTCATATCTACTTAAAATGGAAAGAAAAGTATACCTTCGCATGCTACTTTAACCGTTACAGTCGAAAGAACATTACCTCCCTTAAAAGGAAAAAGGCCATTTCCAGTAAACGACAAACTTTATTATTTTCCTAATTAGCACAACTAAACACGCATCATCATATGAAGTAATACTAATCTAAATATAATTAATTTATTTTATCCGCATATTTCATTCATGAAGGTGTAACCTAATACATCTATAAACTCCGTAATTCGAAACAAATACGAGTTATGTGCGTAACGTCATAGACGTCATCAATAAAACGCTGCGTTATTGTTTACGTTGTTATCAGACACAAATAAGTGATGGTCTTACGCTTATTTTTTTGTTATACAGAGCAAAAGTTTTAAATGTCACCATATATGATACTTGTACGCAAGTTATTTTCATCTCTATCATCAATTAAACGAAAAAGCAGCCTTTGAACAATGTTTTCAGAACATGCACAGAAATATGCGCACAAATAACTGGGGCATTCGTCTTTAACTGAAACATGTAGCGAATATGTGAGTTGCCACCTCATAGCAAAACTTCATTATTAATTTCATTGAATTCGATTCGGTTTCTTGTAAGAAATAGCGCGGTTTTGAATACAGGATGGTCACATGGAGTCCATGTCATGGAGAGTCTCTCGTATGCTTCCTCTTAGAGGAGTAATCAAGCAGATAACTACTTAATAAATGTTCCGTGACGATGAATATCTGATGCTCTGTGTTGATAATGTCTACTTTTATGTGGCAATGAAGAGACGATATTCGTTTGTAAGCCTTTTGTTATGCCTTTAAAGGTATAAACACGTCATTAATAGGAAGAAATGTAAAGGAAATAAATTTGAAACCGTACAATGAGTTTTCTGAGTGGTGTATAAGTTAAATGGACAGATATTGTTACTGTGTCAGTCTAGACTGATCTAATATGTACGAGATAACTGTACTAGAACATATAACTTATCTGGAAATAACTTATCTAGATATGACTTAAATAAGCATTCAAAGTGATACTTTAATGTCCTGGGCTGGTATTCACAAAGCATCTTAGTAGAAAACTTAGAGTTTTCTTAAAAACACGAAAATTTCTAAAGTATGTCAGCCTAACATGACAATCAAGATTATTGTTTTTTGCATAGGTTTAAATTATTATGTAAAGAGTTACAAATTAAACAGTAACTATAATCACTAAGAAAACATGGATTAATCTTCAATTTGTGCACGATATATGCAATACTAATTTTTAACTTAAGTCAAAATATTTAAGTTTTCAACTAAGATGCTTTGTGAATACCAGCCCTGTCCTGACATGGATATTAACGATAGACATACTCTGGATGCTGCGAAACCATGTACACATTCAGAACTTTTGGCATTTAAATTTGTATAGTTAGTTATAAACCGATTGGTGATATTTTACATGTAATATTGAAATAAAGATGTAGCGTTTATTATTTTTCATCGTTTAATTTTGTACAGGGCAAGACATTCGGAGCTAAAACTATTTTGACGTTTATTCAATGGTATTCGTTTTATATCCAGATACTGCCTGAAACAAGCACATCTAATTTTGTGTAATTTCAGTGACTTGCACAAACGAGTTCTGTAAAGCGGCAACATGCAGGACGTCTATGACATAAAACTTAGTCACTTGACTGTGCCTTTCAAATATATGACCAATCACAAACCGTGTAACGATAATACCTTGTCATATATCTTGCAGCGGTAATGTAACATAAAGAATCAGCTGAGCTGTTAAACTGAACATAAGTTTTTGATGGACATCATAGAGACAGACACAAGTTCATTAATTGCAGTACAACGTATCACGTGATTTTTAGATATTAATTTAGAAAATACATGTACTCAAGGAATAACTAGAATTATCACAATGCGTACGGTTGTACATAACCGTTATCAGTTCTTATAGTTTATTTTCTTGAATGTCAGGATATGGTGATACCGTATGACAAAACAAAACTGACTTCCGTGTTTGTATTATTGATTGTAAACAATTCTATGCGTCCTCGTAGCATAAACAATGTCCATTACGTCAGACATTTCCCCGAGATAGGCTACTAAAAGCATATATCAAAATCACTATTGAAACAAGAATAGCTTACCAAATGGACATTTAGCACGCCATAGAAGACCCCCTAGCTACATAATCGGGGGACAGAATGATTATTATTCAGAATGGTCACGGAAAATAAAAAAATCGTCTTATAAAACACCCGACGGTGTCCCTCGATATGTGTAGATTTTGTCAGAATTTGAAATTTCTTATTTATAATCAAAATGGATACCGTTTATACAGTATTTAATGTTGATATTTGATAGCTGTGTCGAGTGAATACGATTGATGGGTACATTTACAAATGCTATATTTGGACATAAAACATCTGAATGCCAGCATGCTTACAAAATATACTATATTGTTGTCTCGGAATGTGAAGCTAGACTGATAGGCTAATGCTTCGTAACTACATTATGTTTATCAGTAAGGAGAATTTCCCGTGATGCATCTCAATTAGTAAGACATTAAATGTGCATATTCATCATTTCAGTTAATACATTTCTGGATGCTTTTTTTACCTACAAGATGGAATCAAAATGCAATAAAATTATGACTAAACGAACCAAACGCGTTTTGCTATTTTTGATTCAAGGGACTGTTCTTCAGATGTAACAAAATAAAAGAAAATTCAGAAATGCGTTATCATGAAGTTGTTGCACATAAAGAAGTTAAGGAGAGAGCTAGTACAGGCTTACGTCTAATTGTCAATGTATTTGTTATGAAATAAAATTTGTATAAAATTTAATTAATCAATTTGCGACTAAAATATAAAATCTTACTTGCAAACATTACCATCTCGCTGTGTGTTCACGCTTTTGCATCGAAGATGACGCCATGATCGGCTATTATATAGATTCAGTCATATTATCCCTATACTTAGACTGGTAATTCCAACCTCACCTACCCTTATACATTTTTTTGTATTATGTTATGGGTCACAAAAAGGACATACACCAGTACACAACTATATGCCAGGACACTAGTTGACCAGTCATGGATATTTTTCATTAATTGGAATTTCGTAAGATCTATTGGCAACTACCATTAATTTTGTCTTGTTATGTTACGATTCGGTATTCTGCGCCATTTATCAATATACATAATTTGTAAGTTAGAAGTTTGTTACGCGTATACAAATTATAGACATTAAGCATATACGCTGGTTCAAATGGCGGCCAGTACCATTAACGTTAGGTAAGTCGGTTCGAATTAAATGTTGTCGGTAATTTTTTATATGAATTCAACAATACCTAATTGCTCCTGTTGCAATATGTGTATACTTTAAAAGTATAAAATTCATTTGAAAACATTATTACTCAAACCGACCCATTTACAAGATAATGCTACCCCGTGTAACTCGGAATCGCCAGGATTGGCAGTACTGACTCTACAAATGTGTCATTAACATCACTCGAAGTTTCAACTCCTGTTAATTTGAGCACATTGTAGAAGTGGAGCGGTTATAGTTGCATAGTGTGTTACCTCACTCTTAGGAACATTGCGTGATTGAATGTCATCATAGATCATATACATTGTGAGAAAGACATCATTCTGACTTACGTAAATCATACAGTGTTGCGTAGATAGGTTAATTCGAAATACTTAGAATACTTAAATTATTTCAATGTTGTTTTAAAAGCGGTAAATTAGTAAATATCAGCAAAATCAGAATTTGTTCAGGACAATCGTATCTATAGTTGGGCTAATGGGCGTAACGTTAACTTACTACGCACAAAAAACATAATCAGGTTAGTATGTTCCTCGAATGTGACAATTGCTCAAAAGCCAGTGTTATAAACGTAGTGTGGTAATGTGATGTACGTACATAGCTATTTCTCCAAGCTCTTCCGTATACCATATAATAATAATAATGTTTATTTCAGTAATTATATACACATGTACCAATTGCGACTGATTTTATTACGCCCCAATCTTTGATAAAGGGTATATTGCTTTGCACATGTCAGTTGGTCTGTCTGTCGGTATGTCGGTAGACCAAATGGTTTGCGTTCAATAACTCAAGAACGCTTTGTCCTAGGATCTTCAAACCTTATATGGAGGTTGGTCATCAACAGTATATTAGCCCTTTGATTTTGAAGTCAGTAAGTCAAAGGTCAAGGTCATCGTGACATTTACCATTTCTTACTATTGGGCTGCCATGGGGCATACGTGGTTTACAAACATCTCTTGTTAAGTATGAATTATAACTATCAGACTATATTTAAAACCAGAATAAGAGACCAATTCAACAGGAATGGAAAAAAGCTAGGCCAAATGTCTAAAATGTAACGATACTTGAGTTTTTAAAACAACATTTACTTTTGAGAAATATCTCGACTTAATCAGTAACGACTTTCTCAGAAAACATTTTACAAGATTTAGGGTATCCGCTCACGGTCTAGCCATTGAAACTGGGCGATACAATAACACAGACAGAGCTAACCGAATATGTCAAAACTGCAATATAAATCTCGTAGAAACAGAATACCATTTCCTACTGACATGCGATAAATATTATAATCTAAGACAAGACATGGAAATTCCATGAAAACCAGGTCTTTGTGGCAACCAAGTCTAATTCTATTTTTAGTAACAGTGACATTGACCCCACATACCCCATTTTCAATCCCAAGCAATGTTTTCATATAAGCTACCTACACAGCAAGTTTCATTATGATATCTCATTCCAAACTAAAGTTATTGAGCGAAAACTGTTTTCTATTTTTAGTAATGGTGACCTTGACCCCACCAGCCCAACTTTCAATCCCAAGCGGGGTCTTCACACAAGCTACCTATACAGCAAGTTTCATTATGATATCTCATTCCTAACTAAAGTTATTGAGCGGAAAGCGTTTTTTCTATTTTTAGTAACCTTGAACTTGACCCCACCAGCCCCACTTTCAATCCCCAGCGGGGTCTTTAAACAAGCTACCTACACAGCAAGTTTCATTATGATATCTCATTCCTAACTTAAGTGATTAAGCGAAAACCATTTTTCTATTTTTAGTAACGGTGACCCTGACCTTGACCCAACCAGCCCCACTTTCAATCCCAAGCGGGGTCTTCACACAAGCTGCCTATACAGCAAGTTTCATTATGATAATTTAAGTTATTGAGCGGAAACAGTTTCTCTATTTTTTAGTAACAGTGACCTTGACCCCACCAGCATCACTCTCAATCCAAAGCGAGGTCTTCACACAAGCTACGTACACAGCAAGTTTCATTATGATATCTCATTCCTAACTAAAGTTATCCAACGGAAACCAATTGTTGACGCCCGTCCGCCCACCCGACGAAATCGCCAATCTAAGACCCAGATTTTTTTTTAAAAACCTGGTTAACAAAAATACATGCCTATTATCAGATGGCCCTCCCTATCAATGTTTAACAATCTAATGAATACTAAAAATAAGAAATCTCTATAATATTTGCTACTTCTTGAAACATTCCTTCGACATAAGAACAACCTAATATTCTAAGTAACCTATTTTGGAATATTATTACATTTATTTGAACATAAAGTGCTTTATTTTACCTGTACTATTTTCTTTGCGTATATAATGTACCATGTCAATATGTTAGTATGTATCTTTTCGTGTATATATGTCTATGCTTATGTTGCCAAAGGCAAATGTGTTTGTCGATTTGCAATACAGTTTATTTGCTGTTAACTTGGTCAAGCAGAAGTATGCTCATTATGCATTTGTAGTCAACACTAATGAGTTTAACAAAGTGCTCAGTGGTTATTAAGTCCCTGTGAATCTAATGTATGTACATAGCTATGACACTAAGCTATTCCAATTACCATAATACCGTATACCAATTACCACTGATCTCATTAATAAGGCCAAGCCTAAGTGTGCTTATCATGCATTTGTGGCCAACACTCATGAGTTTGACAAAAAGGCTCAGAGTCGTTTCGGATTAATATATCAGTACCTGCGCATATAGTAGAAATTCGATATGTGTAATTTAATCAGATATTCAGCTAAATATTACATGATAACGGAGATTACTTGAATGTGATAATAGTTTGTACTGGTATAGATGTCGGCAAGGAGATGACAATATTGGTTTTTTCACAGTATTAAGAAGTAACGAAGCAGATATGTCGTAGGCGGTGTCGTTATGGAATATAAAATTAATCTAATCAGCAACACATGTATTTTTTCTGAGTTTGAAGCTAGCGAATTACTGGGAATAGAAGATTGCTAATCAGAGCAAGACAGTTTTTACTCGTCTTGTTAAGTTACAGTAGAGAACTTTTGAAGTCCTGGTCGTGTAGAAGAGGTGTATATACGAACTAGTTTTAATGGCAACTGACAAAATAGTTTAACACCGTACAGCATTGGAATAATGGCACAAAAACATTACCAGCAATTAAAAACCATTCAGAATGCGTACATGCGTATACCATAGGATATATTGTTCCAATAAGAACGGGAAATTAGCTGAAACATGCCGCAACCATGTGAATTACCACCTCATAGCTGAGCTTTGTTAGTTGTATTAGTCCACTACCAATTTTCAACCGAAGGGGACTATAGGTTCGTCCGTCCCTACGAATGCACCGGTAGGTGTGGGGTGTGGAACAATAGGCTATTTTTAGATTCCATTCATTTCGTCACTTGTGGGGTGCAAAATGCTACTTGTAGGTTGCAACCAAACAAAAGAAAGAACAAAAGAAAACCCAACAAATACCGTCTCATGAGTACGTCCGTCCGTCCGTCCGTGGTAATAATGTCTACTTTTACGTGTAATGTAGAAATATAATTAAGTCAGACAGACTAGGCAGCACTCAACTTAACCAGAGACGATTTTCGTTTGGAAGACTTAACTTTTAAAGGAATAAATAAGACATTAATGGGTGAAACTGTAAAAAATCTAAGTGGTGTAAATAGTTGAATGAACGGATTTTATTACTGTGTCGGTCTAGACTGTTTTTGGTGAAATAGATGTACTAAAATATATAAACATATCACTAGAGATGACTTAATTAAGCATTTAAAGTGAGACGCTATAACAGTACGCCATTTTCGATCAAAGAAAAAAAGATTTATAGTAGATCTAACTTAATGTGAAAAGACATTATCTTCGGTGAAAAGTATGTATGAATTGACAATATCGTCTTCGAAAACATGTTTGTTACATTTGTGAAATATCAGAAGAATGTTTGCCCATTTGATCTGCAGTATTGAATTCTTGAAGCAAATGGTGTAATAAATTGTTTGATATACAATATAAGGTTAACAAGTAATTAAGAATTGCAAGCAATACAGAAGTCCCCTATCGGTTTGAGGCCATTTTCAATGTTTCTGTTGCCATAGCAACCACAATTTGATCAGAATCAAAATGTTTTAGACGTGCATTATCCCCTTATTGCCCCCTATCCACATATCAAGTTATATAAACCTAGCTCGGAAACTGTTTGAGTTATGGCAGGATCCAGATTGTTTGACGGACGGACGGCGGACTGATTGACTGACTGAAGGACGGACGGAGGGCAAACCTATAGTCCCCTCCGGTCAAAAACCGGTAGGGGACTAATTACAATGATTAATTTCGCTAATTTTCTGACAGTTATACGGACAATTGCAGGTATTGCAGGTGTTATATGTTCATGGGCAATGTTACCTTGCAATAAACTCTATTCTAATCTATATTCTGAAAAAGAATTAAAAGACGACATAAACAAAACGCTGTCGACTCTTTTTATTTCCCGTTCCGATATATATTAATGGTACACATAATCTGGATGCTGCAAAGCCATGAACACATTCAGTAGTTTTAACATTTTATAGTTAGTAGTAAACCGATAGGTGGCATTTTAACATTGAAATGTAGCGTTTGTTAATTTTTCATTGTTTTATTTGTACACAGCAATACATTCGGAGCTGAAACCATTTTGACCTTTATTCAATAGTATTTGTTTTATGTCCAGATACCGCCTGGAATAAACACATCTAACTTGATGTAATTTCAGTGATTTGCCCGAACGAATTCTGTAAACTGTTAAACCGCTTACTATATTGAACGGAACTCGTAGGACGTCTGTGACAGATAATATTATTACCCCTCACTTTTTTCCTAATGTTAATTTCCCATAGACAAACAGGTAGTATTCTTACTATTACGACCAAGCGGATCAATATACCACGTGATTGAACATTTTTTTACTGTCAGCAGGGTGATAGTACTTTTTTGACAGTACTTTTTTGTCACGTGACATTTTCTTTCTAAAACCAATATGGCGGCATGTAAAATAATTTCTTGGTTTACAGTAGATAATCGCTGAAAAAAGTTTGGGGTAATAAAATAAATAACACATAGCTTTGAGGGTGACAGTAAATATGTCAGCCCTCGGAAAGTACTGTTACCCGCGGCCTTGGGTAACAGTACTTTCCTCAGGCTGACATTTTTGCTGTCACCCTCGAAGCTATGTGTTATTTATATACTGTTTGACTTGACTGTATTGTAATGGAAGCATTGTTTTACACGTACCTGATAAAATTGCTTTCCTGATAAATCTCTATAATCATTAATAAAAAATCATAAGGTCATACGAAATACTTCATGACAGTATCAAATATATTGTTGCAATATTCACGACTATCTGCTTATCGGTGTTACGTAATAATAAAGTGATGTGAAAGTTGCGTGAGCAATATTTGGATAGCATTCATATGAAGATAATTAGAAAAAGCCTGACCCCGCGCGATCGCAGACTCGTCAATCCGCTCTGTTGCTAGTAATACGAGTGATTTTCGTTCAACTACGGCGACGTTATTCCTGGCATGTTATTACATTTGTATAACAATATACACTTACCCACCAAAACACAAGTAACTTAATTAGACATTTGATAAGAATTGAACATAACACTGGAATAATAGTCTACTGTATTATGTAGCTGTAAGAACTAGTAGTCTACTGTATTATGTAGCTGTAAGAACTAGTAGTCTACTGTATTATGTAGCTGTAAGAACTAGGTGTTAATTAAATTCGATACAACGTAGAATTTATTATACGAAATGTGTAAATACGAGTAGTTATTACGTTGAAACGCGCACTTTGAAAGCTATGTGAAGTTTGAACGATATTCGACATTCATTTCGACATGACATTCAATCTAACCTATTTTTTGAAACGTGTGCTTGTCAACCACCAATAACGCAGTCCGACATTCGATATGAAATGTAGTGAAACCTCGAATTCGCAAATTTTGAAATTTTGTACGAAAAAATTAAGTTTATAGCTAAAAACAATTTACAGTTTTAAACAGTCACAACTGAAATTGCTACAAAAATAAGCACACTTTCTTCATGATAAGCACTAAGATTCGAAGTATGTACATCATTTATCTGGATGTAAGTGGCATAGTAAGATGTATCCGCCATAGTCTTTAACTGCTGACCAGAGTTAAAAAACAAGGTTTATGAATTTTGCCCTGTTCTATTTTCCATAAAATAAAAATGCATGTTCCAAATACATTTGTCTTATTTTACTACATTGTAGTAACTTTACACTGCCTTTGAAACAACTAAGCATGGATATCCAAATTTTCCTCGTATTATGCCGACAACTACACCGACAACATGTCCTGCTTAGTAAAAATAGTATTTTAGCCCTTTTCATACATGACTGTAACGATTCATGGCGTGAAATCTGCTGAAAAATCATGAAGACTACAATAACCGAACAAACCAGTAGCCGTCCCTGCAGATGCCCATTAAAAACCACGATTAGAACATAAAACAATATTCACCACGTGGATACCCATAATTACATCATTTGAACATTTGGACCCAAAGTCTCATGACGCGTCACATATAACACACAAATACTAGTATTTTATGAACAAATAGAACATGCTTTTTAAAATATGTATGTTTCAAGCCTACATGGTGTGCGAAACAAAATTTTCAAGATACACGTGTCATGCGTTGGTCTATTAAAACGGGACTGATGTTTAATTTGTGGTTCTAAATCTGATTCAATACGGTCTAGAAAACTTTTAACTTAATGATCACGATCGATTTCTCGAACGTACAAAGTATTTCTCAAATTGAAGGTAGAATATAAAATATTCCTCTTTATATAGATATTTGTTTCTAGTCAAAATCGTGTCTGAAACTTTGATACCGGACGTTATTCAGAAATACACTTTCTAATTTCATAATTCAACTTTAGCGCACTTTTATGATATAAGAGTGCGAAACATTTACGTGTCAATAGATCTTATCAGTAATCATGATTACTGACACAATTTGAACTCATTTTGTTAAAAGATGTCTGAATACATTGACATTTACATAGAAACTGTCCATACAACTTTACGACGAGATTTAACCGTCGTCAATTATCGCGGCTACATAAATAACAATTTTCAAAGTTCAATCAATGTCTCCATAGAAATACTTGTAAGTAGGGTTTTTCATTTACTACATTTTCCATTAGCATTGATCAATATTTCTATAAAGGTACATATATACGTATACACCCACCTATAGACAGTTCTAATTTGATGATTAACTTTACATGTTGAGAAGTTACCACTAGACAATCCAAGTGATTCATATTTTATTCCACGGAATGAACTGGTTAGATTAGCTAGTCGTTGTATACAGTAAAATTCCGCAAACTACCACCTCAAAATTAACTGAATTGAAAATTTATCGGAGAGTATAAGATCAAACATTAATACCATGTTAATTTATGATATATCGTCAAATTAAAAATTTCAGCAAGATCAACTATCTATTGACCGAGCTATTAGTAAATATATGCATGTGCACACGTATTTGTTCAGTGTATGAACATTTGTGTTGATTTGATTTTTCATGTACAAACGCTATTTGTACAGAATTGCATTTATTGACATGATATCGTTTGATCTTAAAACCTAAGCTAAACATACTATTTAGTAAATAGTAAATTAACCTTTTGTTTGTGTCTTTAACCCACTTGTGATATAACTTCATTTATGTATAATGTTTACATTCTACATCAGTGTAGTATTTGTTTACGAAGCACCTGTAAATCTACAACGATCTGGTTTCTTAAATTTCAACACGAAGTTCGTCCGTACATTTGCAGTATTGACTAGGGGTGACTATTGAGTCCAATTTTGACTATTGCAATACTATTGCTATTGCTGAAAGTACTATTGCAATACTATTGTATTGCTGGAAACTATTGCGATACTATTGCAATAGTTATTGCCAAGATTGAAAACCAGAGATTAACTTGTAAATGCAAATTTGCACTGCGTAAGATATCACTTTGTTGTACAGCATACAAATCTATTATTTGTGGAAATTATTTAAAGGAATTTGACAGATTCTGAAATAGATTAATAAATTTAAGGCGATATTGTTCCATTGTGGCTGTTTTGATGCGTGTGGTTATTTGCAATTAGTTTTTTAGCGAAAACGGAAGTTGTTTTAAATTAATAATAAACTTTATTTATAAAAAGGAAACTATCGTAACTATCGATAGTTGAGCTAACTATCGGCGATAGTTATTGGATCGAGACTTTTACTATCGATCCGTACTATCGGGACACTCGGAATCGCAATGCATCGATATTTCGATGCACCCCTAGGTATTGACGTGGACTATCTTGCATTTAAACACCAAAGTGCGTCCTACCCCCGTACCCTAATGTATCCTAAATCAAGTTATTTTTATCTCTGATAATATTTACTACTCACGCCGAGTGTGGGTTCATATACAAGTTTTTTTAGACAATGTAATTGCCAAAACCAAAGTCCTTTCGGGTTCGATATTGATATTTGCACAGTATTGCAACGCGCCATGGTGTTTACACCAAAGTGCATTAAACTCCCCTTTCCGCGACTAATAAACCAACGTGTATTCCCACAGTAATGTTTAGGCGTATAATCAATCAATAATCAACACAACATTTCGGCAAATACATTCATCATACTCAATAACATAGGAAATCGGAAATTCTTTTTCAAAGCGTGAGAAGAAATTCGTTCCGGTTTTATATTGGAACAGTCAATAACCCGACATTCTTTGATATTATTGTTCAATCAACCTGATTGAGTGTGTTGAAAGAATTGAAAATTCAAAGTGATTTGGTAATAATAGCACGATAACAACAATGTCTCGAGACCACGTTACTCAATGTAGAAGAACACAACCATTTACAAGTCAAAATTCCATGTCCGTAGTTTCTAAAGAAGAGGGTCGTCATGCGTGTGTTTCAGTTGCGCATGAACCTAATTTCGCATAGCCAATCTGACATTGACCTTAAACGTAGTGGCCTTAAGTACAATAGGGTCATCTACATACCCTGACCTATTCACAAATCTAGTTTGAAGATCCTCGGCCAAGGCGTTCTTTAGTTATATATCGGAAACTGGGTCTCATGTCAAGGTCACTATGACTTTGAACTTGAATAAAAATGTTCTGAAGATCCCAAGAATTCATCTACATATCAAGTTTGAGAATCCTCAGTTTTTAGCATTCTTGTGGTATTGATAGGAAACGGGTTTCATTTCAAAGTCATAAGTGACCATGAGTTTCCATTATACAACTTGATCATTGTACCCCACCCCAAACAACCAGTATCACTTTAACCCATCTTGCATATTATTGCCCCGCCCCCTTCTTTAATGAGGGGGTATATTACTTTGCTCATGGCTGTCGATGTCTGTCTGTTGGTCGGTAGGTTGGTAGACCAAATGACTTCCGTTCAATAACATAAGGAAATGAACCCTATTGATTTTGAGGTCAAAGGTCACTATGGCCTTTATCTGACTATTCAAATGTTTTCCGTTCAATAACGCAAGAAGGCTTTGCCCTAAGTACTTCAAACTATATATGTGGAGGTTGGTCATCAACATTAGATGACCAATATTGATTACGAGGTCAGTAAGTCAAAGGTCAAGGTCACTGCGACCTTTAACATTACTGACTATTGAAACGGTTTCCGTTCAATAACTAAACGCTTGGCCTTTGGTACTTCAAACTTCACACGAAGGTTGGTCCTTAACAGAAGATAAACCCTATTGAGGTCACTGTGACGATTAACATTTCTGACTATTGGCTGTCATGGGAGCATACGTGTTTTACAAACATATCTTGTCATTAAATAATTATTGACCCGTATATACATTAAAAGGTACACATGGAATGGAGATAAACACAAATTTAAGAAGAATAAAATCGCCAGACCAGTGACATCCTCTTTAATGTGTTTAACTTTTTAAACAGTACTTGTGTGTCGTATGACATTATCGCACCTTGCCAAATAATATCACCATCTGGGTGCAAGTTATACAGTCAGGTTGATTTGCACACTTAGCTTGTGCAAAAGGTTTCCATACAGCATTGTTTGTCGTCATTTTTATGCCAAATTCTTAAGCCACCACTCTGGTGTCAACATCAGTAAAAGGCGACATAGAACATACCATGTAAATGCCGACGTTTCATCTTTCATGGCCACATTAACTATTAATGTACACCAATTGTCTTCCCATGTAATCGTCCTACCCACATGCTACGGATCCAATATATTCTGACTAGACAATCAGTCATGATATCATTTTATTACCAAATATTCAACCCACGTAAATTTTGACAAACTACACTGTCTAGTGTCTACATATCGACCGAAGTTCTTTGGAACAGATTAATAGACTACGGTCGGTGAACTCTTAATAAAACAAGATATTCTTACAACAACATTTAACGTCATATTAACAGTACATGTATTTATGCTGCATTCTCTGTCCGATTTGTTATATAATCTTATGCAACCATATGACACCAGTAATAATCAGCAGCCTTACACAAAGATAATAACGAACCGGACAGGGAAAACAGTAGACAAATAAGGCACAAAAGAACGCACAGAAAGGGAAACTCTCCAGCCACAAGCGCAAACCACATTGACAAACATAAAGATGAATAGGACATAATTAACATGAACAACAACTCTACAATCTAGTCAGACATCTTTCCGCCCCAGTCAGTCAAAATTAAAGGAGAACGAATCACACAGACGACGTCCCACCACAAGGGCAACCCGTAAAACAGTGCTAAACTAATCATTAAAACAACGTTCACTCAGCTGACGCTCTAAAACTATTCCTTTGGGTTTAGTTCTCCAAATGAATCTGAACATGAAAATAACGCTGATTATAGGAATTCACAATAATGTCACACCTGGTACAACTCTTTTTAGAATATAACCTACATTATGAGCCAATGAAAACGCCGAATTTTGGCGGTTAAATGAAAATTCAATCATTAAAATTTTCTCTTCACAGACTTGACGTCATGCGTTGGCGCTACTTTCTATCGGCCAATCAGAATGTAGAATGTTAAATTCTAAGTTAGTTAGAACATATTAAGTAAATTTTAATGACTAAAAAGGACTCGCTTCGCTTCGCTCGCTTAATCATTAAAATTTACTTAATATGTTCTAACTATAACATAATGCAGCAGTTTAGATTTAGTGCTGCGTTATGGTACATCGACAACTTATGGTCATGTCGCGCGCATTTAAAATAAGGATCATCAGTATAATATGTTATAGTTAGAACATATTAAGTAAATTTTAATGGTTAAAAAGGGCGGAGCGAGCGTAGCGAAATATAACATTCTGCATTCTGATTGGCCAATAGAAATTAGCGCCAACACATGACGTCAAGTCTGTTAAGAGAAAAATTTAATGATTAAGTTTTCATTTAACCGCGAAAATTCGGCGTTTTCATTGGCTCATAATGTAGGTTATATTCTAAGTATTGATAACATATCTGCAGTATACAGGGTGATCCAAAAACATGTCCCACAAACAATGCTTAATAAATTTGTGAGTTTTGGTAGTATAGTTATTGTTTTTGGTATTTACTGAAAGAATATTGAAATAAGTTTCTGTTGAATATAACGACGATCGTCATATAATGTCATAGTAACCATGGTAACGCAATCAGCGATGTCATCATATTCTGAGAGTTCCAAGATGGATTAGAACGCAGAAATTGTAATTTTTTACTATAGAGTAGGCAAAAAGCCTGCAATTGATAGAAGGAAACTTAAAATTCGGAATCTGATTTCATCAGTATCATATAGAAATCAAATTAGAAGATATGTGGTGAAATTGGAGATAGTATTAAATGTGTGGTACATGGTAACTTGAAGGAATAGTTGACATCGTAGTGGACGTATGTATGAGAATGTTTAGCATATTTATCAAGTTAGGATGTTAAGCTTAAGAGTTGTTATGAATGATATCTACAGCATATCTAATGTATTAAATTGAAAAGATGACTGGTGCAAAGATTGTTCACACACGGCGAATGTTGTGCTGGACAATTTCCGTCGGACATTCGATGTTGATGATCGGCGATTGCTCTTAAAACAACGCATGTATGAGCTCCACATTAGTCTGTTTTTAGTTCATTGGGCCTCTTATTATAGAGTTTCATAAAAGAGAAAGTGTGTTATCCAAACCAACCACTTTATACTTAATTTAAAAAAAATTCAATTAGCAGACAAATGGGTTTGATCATTCTACGAGCGTGTACAGTGACGTCATTTCGACGTCGTATTACGCTCGTATGGAAATATGTCGTATCTCTTGTAGAGTTGTTTGTTAAAACTATGGGTAAAAGTTTTTTGACAAAATCTTTCATGTATGTGCTTTAATTGAGTAAAGTTGAAAAATAATAGTTTTAACAGTATTTTTTTATTACGCGTTGTTTGTGGGACATGTTTTTTGGATCACCTTGTTCATACAAACACTGTACATACATATTTGTCGCTCAAACGAATTGAAAGGCTGTGTATTTGCCAAATTTATGTCAAAGTCAGCATGATTCGGATATTAAACGTTGTGCTTCCGCAATTGCGCATAATGTATGCCAGTATTTCAGAATTTATTTTGAGTTTATACACTATTTATCTTATAAATTTCATAAATTATTTATTTGTTAAATTCTAAATAAGATGTGTCAAAACAAACTTGGCTTCTGATTGGATATTTTAGTTTTATAAAGGGCGCTTAATTCATCTCACATGGATGACATGTTTACTAAAAGTGGTCCACTTGGCACCAGTCATTCGCGGCGTAACTCCGCCAAACAATACTTGTATAAACCATGATAATGATATGTATTCAAGTAAACTTTTCAGAGTGTGTCCTTTCCAGTGATCACCGCAACCCATTAAGAATTCTTATTACGTAGTAAGGTGTTACAATTGTAATGAGCGCAGCTGTCTTTTAAATAAACTTTAAAATATAAATGTAGACAGTAGGATAAATACAACGAATTGTACAAACCTGTATTTAGAAACAAGTAGCAAATATCCTTTAAGTTAGTAAACAAATTATTCACTGGAGATACAACTATTTCCATTTACTGATAAAAGCAACAAGCGCGCAGTACCGACCATATCCATTCATGCTGATATCGGAAAATTCATGACGCCACAGTATTGCTAATTTTCAAGACGCATCGATCGGAGTTTGTGTTGCTGGCAAAACTTTGGAAGAAATATGTAGAGATTTATACAGACTTACTTATGCATAATGCAAATGTCTTAAATAGATGATGTTGTAAAGCATACGAGAAAATGATAAATGATACAAAACATATGAAACATTGTACATAAATTCTGGGCTATCAATGTTAGGTTATATTTTACTGCGGGCGCAATAGCACGAATTCGATCTTAAGTCGAGACTTACCAAAACAGTTAACATGATACATGTCCAGGTATAGCTCCCTTCAAGTTGATAGACGTTAAGCTTGTAAAGGTTATCCAATGCATTGTAGAACTACTGTCGGGATAATGTATGTAACCGCGTGGTAATGGTTGTGCTAATATAATCCGTTGGCTGATACTGTTACGGAAAACTATTTTGAAGGGGCATGCCCAGAAATTGGAGTATCTTGGTTTGCATACAACAAAATTGCATTTATCACTTGTAAAACTAACTATTACCGAAAAGTCAAAGAAGAATTTGACTTAAAATTTACTCTATAATGCGCGCTTCGATATTTTGAATATCAATTTGAATAAAGGGCTGTCAGCCTTTTATTGACGACAACGATATTTAGTTATTCTTGAAATATATTTTTTTTAAAAACTAGCGTAATATTTCGTAAGTTTCTACAAGGTTTTCATTATTTGACTTAGGTATTAGAATGATACTAATTTGATTGCTATTCGAGACACTACAGTTCCAGGGCATGCCTCTTTAACGAGGCCATACTAAACCTATTCATTTCAATAGACTACGTACTGTAGTCAGCATCGTTATACCAATTTACCAATCACATTCACATTGTTTGGTGCACCCACACATGTATATTTGTCGTGTGGAACAATACTGGAGCAATCACGTGTCTCTGTGGTAGACATCATCGCCTCTTGTAAAGTGGTTGATATGTTCCTTAACTTTGCTGGTATGAATTGAATTAGAATAATTCAGTATGTTTCAAGATTATCGCTGTTTATTCAGTTTTGGAAGAATTCAGTATGTTTTAAGGTTAACGTATTTTATTGTTTTGGAAGAATTCTGTATGTTTTAAGGTTATCGTATTTTATTTTGTTTTGGAAAAATTCCATCTGTTTAAAGGTAATCCTATTTTATTCTGTTTTGTAAGAATTCAGTACGTTTTAAGGCTATCGTATTTTATTCTGTTTGGGATATTTAAGTCAGATACATTCATTTTTTTAAAACGTTCCCTTTGATCCGTGCTTTGATAACTCATTAAATGAAAACAAACAAACATCAAGAGAAGAAAATACATTGGAGAATTGTCGTCGAGTTGCAAGAAAAAACATGTGGAGGCAATTACAAATATCAAGCAATTGTTATTAAAACGTGGTGATCAAAGGGTTTCATTTTATTTGGAGGGGGAATCTGGTATAGTTAATATGCATCTGAAATTCGAAGTGAAGTCAAATTCATGTATTGTAGGCAAATGGATTCCTATTTGAAAATAACCGTGAAAATAACAGTGAAATTACCACTTTGTTATTTTCACTGTTTTAGAAGCTGGTTCCTGTATCGTTCAGAAAAAGAAACGTAACGTCAACGGCGCCGGGCTTTGAAATGTACGTTACGTCATCATGACGTCACAATTGTTTCGTCGTGACGTTCCAATTTCGACGTGATTTTTCCAATTAAGCCAATTACGGTACACTTTTAAGAGAAATTAAAGCATATAATAAACAGAAAATTTGTTGATTTTTGTTGAAAGATCAATTTTATTTCACTCGTGATCACATAAAATTATATTTTCACTCGTGGCTACGCCACTCGTGAAAACATTGATTTTCTGTGATCACTCGATGAAATAAAATACGATCTTGCACCAAGACCAACAAATATCCTCTATATACAAAATGTAATCAATACGCCTACTCACTGTTACGGCAATGAAAATCGTACCTTTCAACCAGTTTTAACTCGTTTAGTAATTACGCTCGATGGTTCAACGGTTGGTTTAGTGCGCTAGTACTGTACTTGTATCATTATCTAAAGCTAGTCATTTTCTTCGGAAGCCGATGATTACATAAGTAAGGTAATTACTACACAAATCTCTGTCATACTGTAATTATCTTGGAGGCATTAGGGTGTATTTGCTTCGCGACTACGAAACCACGGTTTAAATATTGATTTTATTTTTTATCTGACCAAGATAAAAATGTGCCAGTGTGCAATTATGGCAAATAGCACTGATTGGTAGGTTTCATTAAGAGGTATATAATAAATTTCAGCATTTGAAGGAATTATAGACTCAAAACAGATAAAAAAGTATCTATATGGAAGCTGGTGTTTCAATTCTCACTACATGTTTAACTTAACAATATATAATATGATTGTCACAAACTGAGCCAAATTGACACAAGTTATTAATGGCCTACACAGTTAGTGATAAGTGTACTGAACTATAGCTAACACATTCCGTTGAAATCAACATCTTTTATTAAGAGTTGATCATAATTGCACCCGTAATTGTGCTGTCATTTAAATTCAAAGGGATGTTAATTGAAATATACCGACGTTTGATCAATGCATACACTGTTTCAACTTGCAGAATACTTTGTTAAAGAGCATTGTAATATATAAACAATTGAACAGTGCATACTTTCTGTTTTGCCAAATATATAATAATAAATTATATGGCCTAACACAGATCAACACACATGTGTTATTCATAGATATATTGGTCATCCTTGCTATTCTTCGGACATCATATTGAATGTACTCGGAAATAATTTCTGGCATTAATACCAATTGACTAGACCTCTTTATTATATGCATTGTACACGGAGTAATCACAAGCCAAATATAAAATGGTGTTAATTGTCCGCGACAACTGTTAAAGCTTGGCACATCTGCAGAATAACAACATTAATGGCACATCTGCAGAATAACAACATTACTGGCACATCTGCAGAATAACGACATTAATGGCACATCTGCAGAATAACAACATTAATGGCACATCTGCAGAATAACAACATTAATGGCACATCTGCAGAATAACAACATTAATGGCACATCTGCAGAATAACAACATTAATGGCACATCTGCAGAATAACAACATTAATGGCACATCTGCAGAATAACAACATTAATGGCACATCTGCAGAATAGCAACATTAATGGCACATCTGCAGAATAGCATCATTAATGGCACATCTGCAGAATAACAACATTAATGGCACATCTGCAGAATAACAACATTAATGGCACATCTGCAGAATAGCAACATTAATACAAGCGCATATCTTTACATGGATGTCGATAAAATATGAAAAAAGGAAACAAAGGATGGGACAGCTTTGCACATGCTAACACCCCTCAAAGCAAACTCACGTGTGAAGGTTTCTCACCACTGAAAACATGACTTGTGAACAAGCCACCGCAGGTAATGACAATCCTGATTAAAATGACGTACAATCTCGCCATAAACCGGTAGCAACTTTGGACATCTGAAACGAGGACTTGCAGGGGTTAATATTCGTGTCCGTGTTCAGTTATGCGTTTGTCATTGTACTGTTTGCTTGTGGTGTGCGTTATTTCTGTTGTGTATGTTCATCTGTTTCTGTTTAGTGCTGCCTTCTCTGTTCGATTCTTCATTATCTTTTTTCACGACGCAGTATCCTGGGTAGCCACCACGTGTACTATTCTGATAGAATTTTCCATTTCCAGACCCTAAATGAAGAAAGTCACATGCAACATATCCCAGTGACAAAATACTAGTGTTAAATTAAAATGTTGAATCGCTAACCAGGCGTGGTTCACGGTCTCCTGAAAGCAAGATCACACACTAGTTACAAACGTATTACTTTACAACATAATGACGTCAATCAACCTCAAATCAAAGTACAAAAGGTAGCTAGTTGTAAAATGATTGTTTAATCAAATCACATATTTCACGCCGGATATTAAATGACTTCACTTCAGCCCTGTTGAAGTCCAATATATTGTCAATAAATATCCATATCCGAATCAATATAATGCGCAATATAATGGGGGCTCTTGGCGAGTTATATCCATTTCAAAATCATTTTATCGGCTGTTGGCGTTTCAGCTGAGCTCGACTAGAATCATAAACAAAGCAAATGTGTCCAATATCCCGTTATCACGCGCTATGAACGACACTAATCATAGAAGCAATGTTTTAGCTGACACTACAAAATCCTTGGAAATTTCACTGTCAAGTACTTGGTTTTTATACACAACTCATAACAAAATTCAATGTGTTGACAAACAATACTGCAAGTTTGATTGCCGTGGTTAAACAAACGGCTGGCCTCTTCGTACAAAAATCGTACAAATATTTAGGGAGATCGTCAGTGTCCTTAATTTACATGGATGCTTTCTTCATATTTCAAACATCGTACATTTGTGTCTATGACTACATTTGACTAATCAGAACCGCTTAAAAACTAAAAGCATTTGATTAAAACACGTAAAATGTTTGTGTATTTAATTGTATATTATACAATCAGGGACGTAATAAACGCACATTTTATATAGTATTAAAAATTACGTTGTTATGATGTATTAAATGCGTTTTCAATTCGTACACTTTAGACGTAGGTACGTAATAATGAGATTACTACAACAATTTCAACGAAATAGGTCAACAAACAAGTAATTAAGAATTGCAAGCAATACAGAAGTCCCCTTACGGTTTGAAGCCATTTTAAATGTTTCTGTTGCCATAGCAACCTCATAAACCTAGCTCGGAAACTGTTTGAGCTATATATATGGCAGGATCCAGATTTGGGCATATTTTCACTCTTTCTGTCGCCATAGCAACCACAATATTTGTCAAAATCTAAATATTTTTAGACGTATTTTATCCCCTTATTGCCCCCTATCCACATACCAAGTTTCATAAACCTAGCTAGGGGACTAATAAAATTTTAACGATGGTTTCAGTATAGGAGTCCTGCTATGCTCAATTTACATTTTGGTTATTTTTAGTGCTCCTTGAATTTTAGCGACATCCTGTATAACTATGTCTTATCGATGGTATATTAGTTATACATTGTTCTGGTAATA
Source organism: Spisula solida (assembly GCA_947247005.1). Classification (NCBI taxonomy): domain Eukaryota; kingdom Metazoa; phylum Mollusca; class Bivalvia; order Venerida; family Mactridae; genus Spisula; species Spisula solida. The sequence continues at coordinate 36,643,937 of OX365952.1, read as the reverse complement.
TTTACCATTTTTGGGAGGCGTTTAAGCCTCTCATTACTACCATTGCCCAATTCTTAATACAAAATTAACCGCTTTATGGCTGCTATGTGAATCCGCATTCAAGTAGTTCTAGAAACTGTCAACATTCCCAATACTGCTACATATGTTTCTCCAAATTTTTTAAGTGATTTAAGCCAATCAGCAACATTTGTTTATTCTAAGATAAAAAATATTGTGAAACTGTTCTTAAATCGATATTTTTGCAAAAAATCACTACACCGGCCGATACAGAACTTGTTTCATAATACGAAAATGACGTGTTCATCAAATGTCCCTGGTGTAAAGCTATGTTTAGAAACTTCAGACTACGGTCAAGTGATGGTTTTATCAATGAACCGTATACGGTCTGCAAAGTACTGTTATGCAATCATATGGTGTCGCTGTACTAGCTAGCCGCTTTCTATAGACTGTCTCACGCTGTGAGGGAAGTGATAACAAGACGGTACTGTAGAATCTGATAAACAGGCGCGTAGTATTATTCTAAAGCAACTTTTGATATACGCATTCAATACACGTATTACATATAAAATAATATGCACCTTTTAACAATTATTTAGATACCCAACATGCCTATATAGTCACATATACCTATTTTGACATTCAAGACAAGATCGGCAGTAAGAAAACGAACATTAAACGTGTAAAGTCAGTTCAAAATTTAGTAGCAGCAACCAGATCGCCTCCCAGCAGTACTCTCAGTGTTTTGATTTAAAAAGCTCCCGCTGAGGGGCACACACAAGGAATCTGCAGTCACCGTGTACTCATGAGATGGTCAGTAGTAGCCAAGTCTCGTAAATGATAATGGTTAATCCATGTTTTGCATGTTGTTACAAACGTGCAAAACATTCGTTTTAAAATTACGCTGCCAATGCATTTCAAAACTATACTTAGGTTAAGATATTAAACCATGTACCATGAATATTTAAAAACATTAATAAATGCTGGTACTTATCTAAACTAATAGCCACCTGAAGCATTTGTGCGTTTATTTAGTCTTTGAGTGTATAGTTACAAACTATCGAATGTTAAAGGTGCTGCCTCGCAGATTTGGCTAAATTTTTTGGATATAGTGATTTTCCAACCTAACCAAGTATTGATGTAATAGAAAGCCACTGACGGTTGCTTTATGAAAGATTTAGTGCTAATAAGCAATTTTAACCACTCTTGATATCGCCCACTGAGTATTCTTTTCTTGAAAAAAAGAGCTAAGTTTCCTTCCAACATGCTTTGTGAATTATGTAATTCACACACGATCAAACTGTAACATCAACAAACTACAGCGTAAACATCAGTGAGGTATTTGGTTCGTTTTTCGATTCGTTTTCATCAAATGCAAACACATTTCATGCAATTTAAGTAATAGTAGTGTGAAGTGTTTGAAGTAAAAATACTAAATCACTTCAAAATGCCGAAGTTTCTCAAGTTGTTTTAGATGCCAGTGTGGTTGTTTATGGGATATACAGGCAAGTGTACCAAAATTACGCTAATATTTGACAATTTTAATTTATTTTTGCAATTCACCAATATGTGAGGCAGTCCCTTTAACATTGGCCAGGTCATATACTCTACCAACAGTGTAACTTACCATTTGAGCTCTGCTGTGGGATTTCCAACCTGAGGACAAAATTTCAACTCTTTAAATGTTGATAGAATTGTGTAGTTTAATGTTTAAGGTTTCCACAAAGTTATACCTTGTCAAAATGGTCCAACTTAGTGACATGCTATGGCATGATGAAAACTAGACATGACGATTGAAATGACGTTATTGGCGTCGCGTAATCACAATCATTATGATGAAGTCATTTAATTAGCACATGTCCCCTTGTAAGTGCCACATTTACAAAATGGGAAATAAAATACACAGACAACAATTTTGTTGGATCATGTAGTGTTATGGATGTCTCGTACAATGCTGAAATCAAGTTCCATATTGTGCGGTATTTATTTTATGGGGTTAAAATTACAAAATAAACAACAGATTCCCAAAATTCGCACTTTTCGTTTATATTTTGTAATATTTTATCCCAAAAAGACTCTCACTTAGTGCAATATTATGGCAATTTATTTTTGATGCAATAAGCTTCAAGGCACTATGTACCTATCGCAGTGATTAACTATCAAATAAACTTATTAATAACTTTGTATTCAACCGATTCCCAAAACTCACGGTTTTGTTTATATTTTTAAAGGTTTTGCCCCAAAATATCGCATTTTGCGCACCAACATGAAAAACGATGTTTGGTATCTTAAACTACAAGTAACAACCTACCTATTAAAATATATTATTATAAAATAAACATATTAATGACAAAGTGATATATAGATTCCAAAAATTCATGTTTTGCTTATATATTTTGTAATGTTTTACCCCAAAAAAGTCGACTTTCACTAGCAAGTACGGACCTAGATTTTTAATATGTTACAAGACACACATTGTGTGACATGATCCTAGAAAAATACTTGTTTTTCATTTTTTCCCCTTAAAATATCTGCTCTGTACTAAATGTGATTTTCCCAATAATGTAATTTTTTGAAGAGGTTGGAAATCGCACAGCGGAGCTCATTTGTTTTCTAGAAATGTTTATGAACTAGCACTAACTTGTGCTTCAGGAAACAAATGAAATCTTCTTCACTGTCATGTGGAGGATAACAATATAACCATAGTCACGGATAACAAGTCAGTGTTCTATCTAATGCACTAACCGGGCAAACGATTGAAATATGTTATGCGAGAAAAAATAATTTAATACACCGCCATATTATTAATAAGTACATGTATTTGTATTGCGAAACTTACTATGGTATGTTTAATATAAAACAGAGATTGAGTGCACTTCATACTGGTGGCAAAATAATGATAGGTAAAGAGAAGAGGCATGGATCAATAATGAAACGCTCGAGGCTCCATAACCAATAACATCTGAACTCATCAAACAAATCACGATTAATATAATACTTGTAAAACATTACTTGATGAATGCGGCAATCTGAAGTGATAGGCACAGTGTACTGCATTATACAGAATAAACACTAGGCTCGTAATTTGACTGATTATGTTTTTAACACCAACACTCACATAATTATGTAATTACAACCCGTATTCACCATACAGAATAACCATCGTCACACTAAGTCAAGAATCCTGTAACGCAGTTTTTGGCGATATTGAGTGTTTGGTATCATTTCTGTTGGCCTTGACACGCCTATACAGTCATTGAACTTGCTTGTCTATGGAATCAAAATAAAGAGCAAAACGTTCATTTCCAGGACACTGTTAGTCGCGAATAAACGTCAAATGAGACAACCAATCAAATGTTCGGTGTTGAACCACGTGTCATATTTGAAGCTACCGCTAATCGTCCTTTTCAAAAACAAAAACAATAGATGTACATCATTTAGAAATTTATCTAAACAATGTAAGTATTTTTTCATTGATTGTGATATATGTCTAAAGTAAATGAAATACATCTGTTTTAATTGTATTTCAAAGCCAAACTGTGACATGTTCGATCGTGTTTTAAACTAAGATATTCTTTTTCAAAACCCCGTATCTCAATATGACTTTCTGGGAATCATCTTTTAGCTACGAATTCTCGTTTTGAAATCGTAACGTAAATTTTGATTTTCATTTTTTAGCAAAAAAATATTTATTAACATTAATTTTTTGAAATTTTGTTTGGGGCTACGAAATCAAATGCGTCACTTGCAGGTATAATTTTATGACATTTTGTTATACCATTACTTATATATTGTTGTTAAAAATTTCAAACGCGAATTTCTCAAAATTACGAATATTTCGTTACCGGTTTCTGGAATTAACGTGGCGCCGTGTTACCATTGTCGTAAGGCGACAACATGTATCAAAACATTTTCAGTTTCATTTGCTGTATTGTTTTTGTGTATTTATAGTCTAAGTGACATTAATGCATGATGTACAGGAGAAGCCGGATTACCATGACTTGTCGCAGTTCGTATTTTTGTCATTTACAAGACTAGTCACATACTGATAACGAACACTACGCTATATATATTATTTAATATATTAAGTTTACTGTTTGTTTGCGCCATTGTACATACTAGTTTTGTGGATATACAATGCTTTATTAAAAACATATCACCTGTACTTTGTTATGCATGCATACCAAAATAAGTTCAATATATCTATATTCAGAGTATAACATCGTAGTAAAATTATGGAGGAATGTTTCGCGGACTTTACTTCTTCTGAACTCTTGTTATTTACGTGTAAACAATGATAAATTACACAGATAGGCACTTTTAAGATTGCCTGACCTCAAAACGACACCACTGAGAATCATTAATTTCTAGTCTAACCGTGTATCGTTAATAATTTGACGTGACAAATAGCAGGGTAACGTGTCTCACGATAACAGCAAGTCTCTCCCACAAAAAAAACTAACTAGAAAGCAATTAGATGTTGCGGCGCCTGTTTACACAAACAGGAAATGCTTGATAATCAAGCCAGGATTATTCGACCTGTGTGAAATTAAAAAGAAGAAAATGCCGATAAAACAGAAAATATCAATTTGTCATTAATATTTATTTAACGTTGGATGTTAATACAATTGTTTGCAGTAGCAAGTCATATATTAGTAACAGTAGTGTCACTTACTTGATTAGCTTGTCCATATCAAACATCATGCTGACCAGACTACTATAGTTTCCCTGGTTTCCATGCAACGAACGAACACAAGATACTTCCAAATTTAATATTATAATAATTGACATTTCTTTTAAGTGTCTAACTTCTGATTCTCGTATATGTGAAGAAGTTGGATTGTATATTAGTTCGTTACCCTGTAGCAATTATAGAATCAGAAACAACAAGCAATTAAGAATTGCAAGCAATACAGAAGTCCCCTACCGGTTTTAAGCCATTTTCAATGTTTCTGTTGCCATAGCAACCACAATTTTTGTCAGAATCAAAATATTTTAGACGTGCATAATCCCCTTATTGCCCCCTATCCATATATCAAGTTTCATAAACCTAGCTTGGAAACTGTTTGAGTTATGGCAGGATCCAGATTTGGGCATATTTTCACTCTTTCTGTCGCCATAGCAACCACAATTTTTGTCAGAATCAAAATATTTTTAGACGTACATAATGCCCTTATTGCCCCCTATCCACATACCAAGTGTCATAAACCTAACTTGGAAACTGTTTAAGTTATGTCAGGATCCAGATCTTTTGACGGACGGACGGTGGGCAAACCTGTAGTCCCCTCCGGTCAAAAACCGGTAGGGGACGAATAAATACACTGACAGGACAAGTTAATTACTAACCGATCTCTTCAAATCCTTAGATACAGTCTAACAATCTGATTTCTACTAATCAATGACTCACAACACAATCAGGATTTGTGCCATCTCAAAATGTAATGTATTTAAATGAACAAAATAAAACTCACTATCGAATATTGGGAGCCTATCATAATGACCTAGCAAATAAAATACAGAAAGAGTACACTGAACGGCTTGGAAGACGCATCACAAATGAATCAAGAAAACTTTCATCAGTGTTAAAATTTCTGAACGATGTTATGGGTGTTCTTTTGACTACCCAGTGACTGCAACTCGAAGTTTAACCCATCTAAATGTTTAACAACGCCACGTTGAACTATGAAATGACAAAACCCGAAATGTAGGAGGAATTGATTCGCCTAATTTGGACAAATGGAGTTTTCGATAAATCGACAAATGGAAAATATATCCAAAATAATAAAGCGGTTTTCCACCAAGCAACGTGGTCATCGGTTAGCTTTTTAAGTAAGTAAATATTTTTTTAACGAGGCTACACATTTGGTTTCCCAATCTTCCATGTGGGCCTCAAGTGCTTGGTAGCCCGATCATTTCCAAATACTATGCCCATGCATCAAAGATTAGCCATCGAGTGGCCTAAATTGTTCACACTTATTTTAATATAAGCACACATATTCGTACACTAACATAATCAGCAACACACAAAGAACTAGTTAATGCTGAAGACGTTGTTTAAATGGGCATGCAAGACAAACATAATCACTCTACCTCATACTGACATAGTTTTATTTGTTTCATTACACGTATGAGATATAGACAAGGGAAGCATTGCTCCAGAATAGAAGCAAACGGTTATTGATTTCCGGAATATTCTCAAAAAAGTCAATTACGGAGATAAATATAGAACTTTCGGAGAAATATATCATACACCAAATTGTAACTTGTGTCACATTAATTTATATGACCTGTCTCGCTCCACTAAATTACTACTTCAATCTAAACGAAGTCGGTGTAATGTCCGGAATAAATGAGGACATAATGTCTTATATCGGCATAAGGTTCCGGTCCGTATAAGTGATTGACATATACATTACGCAACAACGTATACGCGGGCATTTTATCAGAGACTTCTTTCAAATAAACAAAACAGTATAATGAAATGGATGTAAAGATATTTGTTATTTGACCTCTAATAAAAGGTCAAAATAGTGTTATAATTACTGGGGTGTGGTGCGGTACGGTACGGTATGGTAAATAGATATAGTTATTACACTACTAGCAAGCCAAAAAACATCGCCGGTTACGGAGACCATAACCGAAGCCGTTCTTGACAAAAACGGGATCTGACTCTTTATACCTAGTTTTGTCATAAGGATATTGAACGAGTACGGGATTTTTTATCATGAGACAATTGAAGAATTATATAATATATACATAATGAAGCAATACGTGCAATAAAAACTATGTCACAGGGAGTTGAAAGGAGCAATATCACTATTTCGTGAAAATGATCATATTAATAATTATGCACATAATAACAAGACATACTTTTGTACGAGGAAACATATTCGACAAAATTTTCCACAAGAACAATGAACAAATGAACAATAAAAATAAGTTTGCAAATAATGATATTTTGGGCCCTATGATGTTTCACAATATAATTTGAAAGCTTCATGAACGAGTTTCAGAGAAAGAATACAAGAAAGGTAGGAAGGACTGACCAGTAAAAAGGTAATATGTCTATATAGTAGAAGTTAATAATGTAATTGTAATGCATTGCAATGCCTTACAATTGTCTAAGTAATTTTATGTAATGTATAATGCGGGCATTGTTGCATTACATGTAATTGTAACAATTAGTATTATCATAAATTGTACATGTAACATTGTAATTTACAATTCGTTCAAGTTTTTAAAAGTTTCTACTTTTTGTCATTTATTTGGTTCGTATGTACAAATGTATGCTATTCACACATGTCGATAGAAATGTTTATGTTTCATGGCATATTTCTTTGGGAAGATAATAACGTGTCATTTTGTAAAACATCCCAGTAATTTTCGAGCAAAGAGGAGATAAGTATGACGTCATAGCGTAACCGCCAACCTTTGTTTTTCAATTCCATAATGATTCTCGGGACCCATATTGTGTATTTGTATATGAATAGATTAAATAATCCAATATTTTATACGAACACTAAATGTTGATTTTGGTTGAAACCTAACAACTTGAATGCACTATGATATTGGTTATTTTCCTAAAAATGTGATATTTCAAAAGTGTTAAATTAAATGCACCATTTAACGATACTGCGACACACTTTATTTCACAGTTCAGCATATATTACACTTTGTGTATGCAATTTTACGGTTTTCATCATCAGACAAATATCACGCACACAAACGTCTTTAACACAAGATTGTCCTCATTTACAGGAAAATCCTCTTCCTCTCTAGATTTGTGGTTAGCATCATGTGCGATAGATGTAGACATACCAATTTGCTACACGGACAAATAACTGATCTAAATACAGTACAAGTCTTTAAATAAATCAAAAACTAGAACTTGATATATTTCCACACGTCAGACTATGCACGCCTAGATATTAGTATGGAATGTCGCAACTTGAGGCAGACACAATTTCAATACACTCATGAAAACCATAATGTCAACTTAAGATCATCAGTGCACAAAACCAAGAATCGAATTCTCAAGAAAATCTTTTTCTTATTCCGGTGCAAATGTGTGAAATAATCTACCAAAATCAGTGCAAACTGCTAGTACAATTTCCTCATTTAAAAGCAAATATTTAAAGTGGAAATTTACTAGTATTTCATAATTATTGCCAGTACATTTAAAAAAATTATAATATCAAAATTGTTGTTTATGACTGTTTTCACCCGAATATCTGCTTCAGGTGTTAATATGCACACTTTTACCTATGAAATTTAAATTACGTATTGTTGTAAATATTGCCATTGCATAAACTTGTACATATATCTCTATTGTTATTGTGGACCATAATGAAAATTGGTCTGCCAATTATGTTATCCACAGAAAATAAAGACGTTATTATTTTTATTATTATTACACATTGTTACTGTTGTAACTAGGTCATTCAGCGAAGGCGTTCCGCCTATTGATTGCTAAATCTTTTCTATTCAGCTTTTAAACATTGGGACAGGGGATGCTTAATTTTCTTGGTCGGTAATGAGTTGGGCACTTCTTCGTTTTAAGTTTTCTGACAGCTAAAACTGGGCATTATAGTCCTTTTGCTGTGGAAACTGGGTCATTCAGCTAGTTATAATTTATTATACTTTTCGACAGCTTGGACTTGGGCGGATATGCGCTTGTTTAGTTGGGTATTGTGTCTTTATGTGTTTTATGTTTCCTGTGCTCGGTTGGTTCAGTTGGGCATTGTGTGTTTTTAATGGTTTCTGTGCTCGGCTGGTTATGTTGAGTGCTGCCTTCCCTGTCTGACTTGTGTAGTCACTAGAGGTCACAATTTTGACCTAATATTTATGAAACTTGGTCACAATGATAATTTCAACACAATCTAGGTCAAGTTCGATATTGGTTCATCCGGGATCAAAAATTATGTCACAAGGTCAAATCATAGAAAAACCTTGTGTAGTCACTAGAGGCGACAATTTTAACCTATTATTTATGAAACTTGGTCATAATGATCATCGCAACAAAATCTAGGTCAAGTTCGATATTGGGTCATCTTTGGTCTAAAACGAGGTCATAAGGTCAAATCATAGAAACACCTTGTGTAGTCATTAGAGGTCACAATTTTGACATAATCTTTATGAAACTTTGTCACAATGATCATCTCAAGAAAATCTAGGTCAAGTTCGATATTGCGTCATCCAAGGTCAAAAACTAGGTCACAATGTCAAATCATAGAAAAACCTTGTATAGTCACTAGAGGTCACAATTTTAGCCTAATCCTTATGAAACTTGGTCAGAGTTATCATCTAAACACAATCTAGGTCAAGTGTGAAATCACAGGTCTTGCATGTACTGCTATAACAGGTGAGCGACCTAGGGCCCTCTTGTTTATACGACGACTCGTTCCACGAATTTGGAGAACATATAGTTTTTAGCTCACCTGTCACAAAGTGACAGAGTGAGCTTTTGTGATCACTCTTCGTCCGTCGTCCGTCGTACGTCGTCCGTCGTCCGTCCGTCCGTCAACAATTGGCTTGTGTAGACACTAGAGGTCACAATTTTAGCTTAATCTTTATGAAACTTGGTCACAACGATCATCTCAACAAAATCTAGGCCAAGTTCGATATTGGGTCATTTGGGGTCAAAAACTAGGTCACTAGGTCAAATCATAGAAAAACCTTGTGTAGTCACTATAGGTCACAATTTTGATTTAATCTTTATGACACTTGGTCACAATGATCATCTCAACAAAATCTAGGTCAAGTTCGATAATGGGTCATCTGGGGTCAAAAACTAGGTCACTAGGTCAAATCATAGAAAAACCTTGTGTAGTCACTGGAGGTCACCATTTTGACTTAATCTTTATGAAACTTGGTCACAATGATCATCTGAACAAAATCTAGGTCAAGTTTGATATTGGGTCATCTGGGGTCAAAAACTAGGTCACAAGGTCAAATCATAGAAAAACCTTGTGTAGTCGCTAGAGGTCACCATTTTTACTTAATCTTTATGAAACTCAGTCACAATGATCATGTCAACAAAATCTAGGTCAAGTTCGATAATGGGTCATCCTGGGTCAAAAACTAGGTCATTAGGTCAAATCATAGAAAAACCTTGTGTAGTCACTAGAGGTCACAATTTTGACTTAATCTTTATGAAATTCAGTCACAATGATCATCTCAACAAAATCTAGGTCAATTTCGATATTGGGTTATCCGGGGTCAAAAACTAGGTCACAAGGTCAAATCATAGAAAAACCTTGTGTAGTCACTAGAGGTCACAATTTGACTTAATCTTTATGAAACTTGGTCACAATGATCATCTGTACAAAATCTAGGTCAAGTTTAATATTGGGTCATCCGGGGTCATAAACTAGGTCACAAGGTCAAATCATAGAAAAACCTTGTGTAGTCACTAGAGGTCACAATTTGACTTAATCTTAATGAAACTTGGTCACAATGATCATCTGTACAAAATCTAGGTCAAGTTTAATATTGGGTCATCCGGGGTCATAAACTAGGTCACAAGGTCAAATCATAGAAAAACCTTGTGTAGTCACTAGAGGTCACAATTTTGGTCTAATCTTTATGAAACTCAGTCACAATGATCATCTTAACATAGTCTAGGTCAGGATCGATATTGGGTCATCCGGGGTCAAAAACTAGGTCACAAGGTCAAATAATAGAAAAACTTTGTGTAGTCACTAGAGGTCACAATATTGGCCTAATCTGTATGAAACTTGGTCACAATGATCATCTCAACAAAATCTAGGCCAAGTTCGATATTGAGTCATCCGGGGTCAAGAACTAGGTCACATGGTCAAATCATAGAAAAACCTTTTGTAGTCACTAGAGGTCACAATTTCGACCTTATCTTTATGAAACTTAGTCACAATGATCATCTCAACAAAATCTAGGTCAAGTTTGATATTGGTTTATTTGGGGTAAAAAACTAGGTCATTAGGTCAAATCATATAAAAACCTTGTGTAGTCACTAGAGGTCACGATATTGGCCTAATCTGTATGAAACTTGGTCACAATGATCATCTGAACAAAATCTAGGTCAAGTTCGACAGGTGAGCGACCTAGGGCCCTTTGGGCCCTCTTGTTTATAAATACTGGTTGCTCAATGAATTTAGGTAAAATAAAACAATTTAATAAAAAGCATCCAGAGACGATACATACTTCGCGTGAACTTTTAATCAGTGGTTTCACCTATAAAAACATAGAGGAGAACCGAGATGTGCATGAGTTACCGATAAAACACAGTTACCGCCAAATAACTTTTAAAGCAGAAAAAAGTGCAGCGGTTTTATATATCAATTGGTATGTTGTCAAATGTGCAATATTGGCTATCTTAGAATTGACATAATGAATATGTACCTGTGTTTTATCTTTAATAGCACAGTCATTTGTTCGAATGCTCGTGATTTAATTACTACGCACCTGAAACTCGTGACTGACTATTCTAAGATAAAAACACACACTGTCAGGTAAATATTCACTATTCCTTAAATAAATCATCGGACCTGGACTGTTGCCCTCCGCTGAAACAGCCGAGCACAAAAACTGAAGTAACACTCACAACAAATTAGTTGTCAAAAAAATAAAAGTATAAGTTTCAGCTGTAAAAGCATATCAATCTATAGTATCTGTTTTCAAGCATCCAACTTTTATGCTCCCCGAAGGGTGGGCATATAGTCGCCGCTATGTCCGTCCATCCGTCCGTCCGTCACACTTTTGTCCGGGCAATAACTTGAACAGTATTAGAGATATCAATATGAAACTTCATAGGTGAATAGACCTCATTGATTGGAAGGGCAGTGCACAAGAACCATAACTCTTGATTGCATAGTTTTATAGTTATTCCCCTTTGTAATTTTTTATACTTAATTCTTGTCCGGGCCATAATTTGAACAGTATTTGAGATATCAATTTGAAACTTCATAGCTGAATAGATCTCACTGAGAGGATGTGCAGTGCCCAAGAACAATAACGCTTTACACCTATTTTTAGAGTTGTTCCCCTTTGTATTTTTTCATACTTAATTCTTGTCCAGGCCATAACTCAAACAGTTTTGATATATAAATTTGAAAATTCATAGATAAATAAACCTTATTATTACAGTGCAGTGGCAAAGAATAATAACATATTGTTTTAGTATTTTTTCTATGACAAACGCCCCTAGGGGAGCATAACCCGTCTGTGACGGCTCTTGTCTGACATGAGCTGTTGCACTTTGGTGCCGCACTCTTCGAATATGTGGTATGTAACCCATTTTGCATTCTTATAACATGTAGTTTAAACCGATAACGTAAATGTGTCGTAACCTGTTTAGTTACGTAGAAATCATATTATATTGATTTCATTACAAAATATAACATGAAAAACGAATTTCTCTAAAAGAGAAAAATATCCGATTTCCTAATTGGAACTCGCACATCAATGTCAATTACTCAGAATCTTAATAGCGACTCGGTGTCCATTCTGAGATATTCATCTACCTCTGATCGTTACCATTGTCACATTAATTACTATGACCTGTCTCGTCGCGCCAAATTACCACTTCGATTTTACAGAGGTCTATGTATTGAGAACATAATGTCCTGATTGTTCCGGCTCGAAAGATAAATGTCAGATACATTTTACTTTTTTACGCCTGACGTGTGAAATAAAGAGGTTGTACCTTAAGTTCGCATGCATGCATGTTACCCTTCATGAAGACATAAAAGGAAGTCACATCATGGAATATATAGAATCAAGTGTCCGGGTGCGAACAAAATGGTAATAACGACTTAAAACGTAATTAAAACAAACTCTTTCTCAGTGCGTTCTTAAAAGATGGCACAAACCGGACTGACCCTGTGCACTCATAATGAACTACTTGCAGCAACATAAAAACCGAAAGTCACAGCCGGATGACCTACTTTTCAACATGCAAAATGCCCACGCTGAACGCCGCTGCCTCAACAAGAGCTATACCTAAGTGAACAGGCAAGCCATATGACCACAGCGGATATTCAGCTGGATGACCTAGTTTAAAAAAGTAAAATATTTTGTAAAATAAGTAAAATGACGTCATTGAACAAGTAGTTATGATGTAGTGAACAACCACGCTACATGGTTACAGTGGACGATAGGGCACACGGGACAAAACCAGGAACAGAAAACTACACCCATAACTCCACATTAACCAATGAACGAACCGGGTAGGGTCCGCGGAATCGCGGGAATGACATAGTTAAAATGCGAATAAAATAACTCCTAGCTCCAAACTTTTGGCCACGGTCACAAAAATGAATACTGAGAAATTATGACATATTGTTGAGTTGATTATTCAAGATTGAAAAACTCCATTATAAACAGAATTGGAGTTCAAATCGAAGTACAAGCCCATATATTAATAATTAAACAAAATACGGAATTACTGGAAGTAGCAACGCCCAACAGAAACAGCGGGACACGAAAGGACACACAAATATAAAATATGCCAGATTTATATAGCGCCCTTTTCATGCGAACGCACGTTCAAAGGCACTTTACCCATGTTGCAGCCACAAGGGTGCAGGTGCATCCTCTACCAGTGCAGATACAGCATGATCTGACCAGAGGGACATACTGAGAAAAAACCCTGAAGGGAGAAGCATTAGATACAGGCATGTCCGGCGCTGCAGAGGTGCGCCTAGCTCTTATTTCGAATAGACAGCCTGGTTCTTTAATGTGCACCGGTGTATAGCACCGATACACAGCTTCCTGGCACTTCCAGATACTTTTCAGACCACACGGCCAGATATAGAGGGAAATATTATAAATATTTCAGAAATGTCAAGTTCCGATGCCAGGGATTGAACCCACGACCTCTGGTTTAACAGCACAGTGCGTTACCACTGAGCTAAATCCGCTTATAGAAGAACAAAAAGGCACAGACAATATACAACGTAACTCGAAAAGGCGCAGACCATGTCCAACATAAAAAAACTAGCACAATATCATGTAATACAAAAACAGGCACCAATCCCGAAAGTCTGCTGCGTCACTCAGTCAAATTAAAAAGGAACAAAAGCCAGGTGGTAAGAAATTAACAACCGGACAACCCACACACCACAAGGACAATCCACAACAGATACAGAGTATATGCAATTTTGATAGACACGAAGCAGCCTTGTGCTGGACAACGAATCTACAGAATGACAAATACAATATTAATAAAGTTTCACGAAAAGGCCAAGTGGCAAAATAGTTTTGTATTTTTTCTATTTATACTATAACGTGGACACTACGTACATAGAGAACGGTTATGCTCTGGACAAACATTATTTAAAAAAAAAAAATAAAGATAATTTCAAAACGGGACTACGTAGAGTTATGGTTCTAGGTCACTGCACTTGTAATAGTTGCCACTTATTCACAAATCAAGTTTCAAGTCAACATCTTACATATATTTAAATAATTTCAAAACTGGGCTAAATACGTAGACTTATGGTTCTTGGTCACTGTTCTTCTCCTGGTTGACACATTTTCATATATCAAGTTTAAAGTCAATACCTCAAGTAGTTTTAGAATTATGCTCTGAACAAAATATTGGACGAACGGAAGGACGAACGGACGGACGGATGGATGGATGGACGCATACTATTACTATATCCCTTCGCATTCGGCGTGAGATAATACAGAAGAGAAAGCATATTAATCGATATATTGGTTTGTCCATGAATTATTTTTAATCCTTGTTCGTTAAAACATACATTTGCTTCCTCAGAGAGTTGATAATTATAATCCCCCAACATATTTTGTCGTATCGAGACAAGTCAGTAACATGCTTCTGACCACATGGTCAAGCCATCTAGTAATTACCTTTGCACGTCAATATTAACGGTGCCAAACGTGTTCTTAGCGACCTAGGATCGAATCCAACAACTAAACAAGAGTGGCCATTTGACCTTATCCGTTTCATATGCAGGACAGGCCCGTGTCGTAAAATCATTATTTCTCTATTACACACAATGTTAACATTGTTTCAGAAAATCTGTGTTAAACTAACGGACAATGAAAACTCGAACATAGAAGGCAGCACCGAACTTAAGCAGCCGAACATACGAAACAGAAATTACACAGACCACAATCACATGGCACAATACCCCGCACACAACTAAACGAGAAAATGAAATCCAACTAAACTAAACGAAATTCAATAAACGATTTAACGGATTTGCTAAAAAATATGTTCAAGACAAAAATCAATGGTACATTTGTAGGTGATTGAAGCTCATGTTCGTCTTACAAATGGTTTTATTGTTAACCATTAGTCTAAATATGGTGGAATCGATTGCTTCTAGTAATTGGTTTCACAGAACATGATTAAACTCTAAATTACCCATTGCACTTATATGCATATGCAAATTGATACCTAACGGCCTACTGTGGGAGCGTGATGTTTTGACACTCTAAGTAACTTGATCGACAAATACGTAATACTAGTTAATCAAAATTCGCATCATTGTAGGAGGTTTGCATGTTGGGAGGTGTATATCGCTAATTGAAAACAAAAACAATCCAAATTCATTTCCCTACGCGTTTTAAAATTAGTCTTTGTCTTTAACAGGCGAATGGTAAAATAGTTTCAGTTAAACAACATCAAAACATATGCATTCCACGACGACAAACAATTACAACAATGCCATGATGGTACAGACCTACCAAGATAGTTCAGACCCACCAAAATAGTACAGACCCCACACAAACAAACGGTCCAACTTAAAATGGAATAGTGATGGAACAAGACTCGACACTCAACCTGTTTGATCAGTCATACCAAGCATGAGAAAAAGACATCAAACAATAATAAATCACAAGGACAACGGCTCATTGCAAGGGCACCCGCACAACACAAGGGCAACCACACACCACAAGGACAGCCTTACATCACAAGGACAACCATACATCACAAGGACAACCACACATCACAAGGACAACCACACATTACAAGGACAACCAATAAATCACAAGGACAACCACACATCACAAGGACAACCACACATTACAAGGGCAACCACACATTACAAGGACAACCACACATCACAAGGACAACCACACATTACAAGGGCAACCACACATTACAAGGACAACCACACATCACAAGGGCAACCACATATTACAAGGACAACCACACATCACAAGGACAACCGCACATCACAAGGATTACCACACATTACAAGGACAACCGCAAATCACAAGGAGTACCACACATTACAAGGACAACCGCACATCACAAGGACAACCACACATTACAAGGACAACCAATAAATCACAAGGACAACCACACATCACAAGGACAACCACACATTACAAGGGCAACCACACATTACAAGGACAACCACACATCACAAGGACAACCACACATTACAAGGGCAACCACACATTACAAGGACAACCACACATCACAAGGGCAACCACATATTACAAGGACAACCACACATCACAAGGACAACCGCACATCACAAGGATTACCACACATTACAAGGACAACCGCAAATCACAAGGAGTACCACACATTACAAGGACAACCACACATCACAAGGACAACCACACATTACAAGGACAACCAATAAATCACAAGGACAACCACACATCACAAGGACAACCACACATTACAAGGGCAACCACACATTACAAGGACAACCACACATCACAAGGACAACCACACATTACAAGGGCAACCACACATTACAAGGACAACCACACATCACAAGGGCAACCACATATTACAAGGACAACCACACATCACAAGGACAACCGCACATCACAAGGATTACCACACATTACAAGGACAACCGCAAATCACAAGGAGTACCACACATTACAAGGACAACCGCACATCACAAGGACAACCACACATTACAAGGACAACCGCACAGCACAAGGATTACCACACATTACAAGGACAACGCACAGCACAAGGATTACCACACATTACAAGGACAACCGCACATCACAAGGATTACCACACATTACAAGGGCAAACACACATTTGAAGTGTCGTAGTCATGTGTGTTATAACTAAACAATGAATATACACTGAGCGGCATTGAAAACGCAACACTAACGGAAATCACTTTTTTATATATTGAAATTTTGTGTGCGTGCTATTGGCTACCCATAAATTGTAACTCTTATGTGTTTTCAATCTTAATTCACTACAGCGGTGCATTGAACAATGAAACGGGAAAAAAACGAGTATTGTACGAGAAATTAATTGGTTGATGGTATTTTGTTTTTGTACAGTCAATGTAAATATTCGATCCATCGACAAATTCAGAATACACAAACTAAGACGGTGTACTACTCAGCAACATAGTGGTCTTTAAGTTTTAAACATCCTTAGTAGCAATGTGTCAGGTTTATCGAAAATTCCTACCAATTTTACTGTCAAGGGGAAGTCATTATTGATATAGAATCTAAATTGAGTGGATACAATTCCGTTTTTTAATTCTAAATTGAGCTTTGTAGTTGTTTTGCTTTGTTTCTGTATCCATGGTAATCACGGACACTCGCACACGAACTTTATCAGAAAATAAGAACACATCTGCATTAACAATCTGAAAAACACAAACGGACGCACGACACAAAGTTTACTTTTGTTAATGTTATCATTTGTTGTTTTGGTTATGAAAGGTGTAATCAGATTGTAATGAAATAATTTGATTATCATTCCACATATCTTAGCTACATATCTTAAATAATTATGCAAAATTAGACACGCATTGGCCGAGTTATGGGTAAATACATACATTCACACATATAAGCTATATAAGTGTAAATGTTGCGTTTTCAATGACGCTCAGTGTATAAATAACAACATTCTATGATCTATAACTCTAGTGTAATACATTTCAAAACAACAAGAGGGCACATTTTGGCCATATGTAACTAAAACGTCATTCGAGTGCAGGCATCACCAAACAAGACTAAGAGCCTAGTAATTTATTCAACTCATATAATATTCCCTACGTAATGCATCCAAAGTTATTGACTATCCACCTCTGATTTATCTTATATGTGGACAACCTGTCATTTGGCTGCACTGAAGGAAAGCCAACTAACTGACAGTCACAGTCAGAGGAAGGACGTAACCCAGACACAATAAACAAGCTGCCAACCCACACGTTAATATTACTAACTGATCTCTTTAAATCTTTAGATAATGTCTCGCAGACTTATGTGAACAAAAACAATGGCGTACAATGCAAGAAGGGATTACATGTCTGACGTGTGGAGTTTCACTATAAATATATCAGGATCTATGGACTTCTGTTTCTTCATGAAACTGACACACATAAATTGCATATTCAAAATGCACTTCGATAACTTGTGTTATACGTAACTTATTTTATATTTTGACACGTATCACATAACCACAAAAGGTCTCGTATAGTTTCATGACTAAACATTTACTAGTATTTACTAACATGGTACATGTTAAGTGCTACCTTCATCATCCGATGTGGTATTATCTGTTATCTGTTATCTGTTATCTGTGGTATTGCACGTTGTACAATGGTTAGTGTGTTTATCGTGTGATGCCAATCGTAAATCTGGTACGAAGATTTATGTCATGCTTCACTATATGGGCTGTGTATTTGCTCCGGTTGAATTATTTCTATTTTTCAGACTGTTTAATCTGTCACCTATCACGTAAACATCCTGTTTACATTAACATTTATCATCCTACGTGACGCACTACTCATGTGCTTTTAGATTACTTGTGTTATACATTACTTATTTTATATTTTGACACGTATCACATAACCACAAAAGGTCTCGTATTGTTTCATGACTAAACATTTACTAGTCTTTACTGACATGGTACATGTTAAGTGCTGCCTTCATCATCCGATGTGGTACATGTATATAGAGGATATTTGTGTTTTTCGGTGTAAGATCGGTTGTTATTTCACCGAGTGAGCAGCTGAAGTAATATTTTCACGAGTGGCGTCAGCTGCTCACGAGGTGAAATAACTACCGATCTTACACCGAAAAACACAAATATTATATTTATTTGATGCTTTATTTTGATAATCTAAACCAATTAGTAAATAATTGAATTTAATTGACCCGTATGGTGCCTCGACATGATGACGTGACGTCATTTTAAAGCGCGCGCTGACGTTCGATTAAGTAGGTCTTTAATAAGCAGTTGATTTCCGACGTTAATGTACACTTTATAAGGTTACTTTAACTGCAGTGTAAGTAATCATATGGATGTTTTTATTAAATGCATGTCTGATGGAGGAAAACGTATTTTTCATTTTGTATACATCGATGGGTTGGCGGAAAACTATTGTAACTCCCTATGTTTTATATTGGAGTTACAATAGTTTTCCGCCAACCCATCGACATACGCTACCTAGATCTTCTTAATTTTCAAAGGAATGAGTGCAATTACTACAGTGCAGGATAATATTATCCTGCACTGTATACATACAACTCCATTGTACTTTACTTCGGTCAACGTGACCTCTATCGATTTTCGTGGTCGAGTTATATTGGAGTCCACAACTTTAAAATCACAACAACGTGCTATTGATTTTCATTGGACATGTTAATCGGTCAGCCTTGTAAAATTTTGGACACGCTTTATGTTTACAAAGTGACAGCCAATGATATAAGTCAGAAAGAAAACGCTTAACGCTTGGTTGTTTATTTTGTCTCGGGCTACGCCCTCGATAAAATAAGACAACCTCGCGTCTGCGTTCTCTTTCTATAACTAATTCACTGATATTCCGCGGTAAACCACTCATAAGCTTTAAATAATATATGTTATCTGTGGTATTGCACTTGTACAATGGTTAGTGTGTTTATCGTGTGGTGCCAATCGTAAATCTAGTTCGAAGATTTATGTAATGCTTCACTATATGGGCTGTGCATTTGCTCTAGTTTTCAGACTGTTCAATCTGTCACCAATCAGATAAACCTCCTGTTTACATTAACATTAATCATGCTACGTGACGCACCTAAACACATCCGTAGTTTGTTTACAATACATGTACGAGTATATACTTATAAAAGCAAACACAATTCACAGTTCATGTTAATTACGAATACTTATGATAATTTACAAAATGGATATCAGAATAGTAGTCCTTGTGACTGCACTGATCGCTGTAGGGCTGGTGAATGGGTAAGTAATGCATTATGTTTCTTTGCTTCAGGGTTAAAGGTAGCCGGCCAAATATTAGAACATTTGTTCTCTGGTTCATATTTAACTAACAAAGTTGAATGCCTAAATTATTGTCGGTTACATGGACATTATATCCCTGTTGACTTCTTCGTTCATTTTTATTTAGCTTTGTTTTTAGATGACAAAGCGTAAGAAGTACATTTTTTCAATTCATTTTACTGACCGTAATCGGGGAAAAAACCATTTACCAGGCCAGTTCGAAAACATATGTAACTATAGATGTTGATACATGTAGTATTGAATATTAATTATCAAAAACAGATACATCTTAAACTAATGATTGATTCGTATTTTACAGGAAACGTAAATATATTACATATACAGTCAACAATGTCCTTCTGCAACCAAATTTTCATGAAAGTATACAACTAAAACTGAAGAAAGGAAAAAATCTTCTATTTTACATGGAGAAAGCATGTATGCAGGATCCAGACAGATTCACAAAGTGAGTAATCCGGTCGACAATTCGCTGGCTTAGAATTGGAAGGTCGTAAGTACAAAATCAATATTATAAGAATACACAAAAATATTGATTGAAAACTACTCTTTCCTTATGGTAAAACTATCTTTTTAAACTTCAGTTTGCATATGGTACGGTCACATTTGCCCTACGGGCTCCTTACGAGCTCCGTACGAGTTGATTTTGGCGAACTCGCGCGGCGTCCGTACGGAGCCCGTACGGATATCGAAATTCGTACGAGCATCGTACGGATTTTCGTGACTCGTAGAGGACTCGGCGACTTGGTGAAAATGTTTCACCGAGCTCCCGAGTTGTCTACGAGCTCGTAGATATTTTCCAAGTCTGTATTATCTCGCACGCGGCTCGTGCGGACATCGCACGAGCTACGAAATACTCGTGCGAGTATCGTACGATATCCTTACGGATATTGAAATTTGTATGGTTTTGCATCGCATAGGACGCCATAAGAATGTAGATAGGGAACATTATCTCAATTGATTAACATGTGACAATGATATGTTATGAGTATGGTGTATATTGAAATATTGAAACATTAAAATTTGGAAGGCAGACAGACTGTGTGAGCATAACAACATTTGTACACGGACTTTTAATATCTTTATTTCGAATGTACATGTAATAACACATGACATTGTTGTACACACTATGACATTGTTGTACACACTATAACATTCACTGCTATTATTGTGATACTGCAACTGTATCTGGTATCCAAGTTCCGGTAGAAAGACTCTGCCAACAGCAAAAAACAACATTGATGAAATCATGAAAACGATATCGTATTTTTATATTATCATTATGGTATTCTTATATTACCATTATCGTATTCTCGTGTCACCATAATCATATTCTCGTAATATCAGCATCGAACTATCGTATTATTATTATCGTTTTCTCGTAATTATCATCATCGTTCTATTGCATTATCATCATCGTATTCTCGTATTATCATTATCTTAGTATTGTATTATCATTATCGTATTATCGTATTATCATCATCCTATTATTGTATTATCGTTGTCGTCATATCGTATTATCATCATCTTATTCTCGTATTATCATCATCTTATTCTCGTATTATCACCATCTTCTTATTGTATTATCATCATCGTATTCTCGTATTATCATTATCTTATCATTGCATTATCCTCATCGTATTCTCGTAAATCATCATCTTATTATTGTATTATCATTATCGTATTCTCGTATTATCATAATCCTATTATTGTATTATCGTTGTCGTCATATCGTATTATCATCATCTTATTATTTTATTATCATCATCGTACTCTCGTATTATCATCATCTTATTATTGTATTATCATTATCGTATTCTACTATCATCATCATCATACTATCGTATTCTCGTATTATCATCATCGTATTCTCGTATTATCATCATCGTAATATCCGACCAGCGACCTTTCTCCAGGTAGGTACGCACCAGACTTTGATCCATGAAATATTACTGCGACCGTGGCTGGGTGCTTTTGGCGTCCGTATAGGAAGCGGGAGATCGAAAGTTCGAACCCCGGAGAAAGTTAGGTTATATGAGAATGGAATCGGGTTATTTTGCTAGAGAGGGGACCGACCAGCTAAATTTTATCCAGGTGGTACCCAGTAGACTCCAACCAAGACGTACTCCTCTCATTGTATTAGATGCCCACAATTCACCACAATTCCAGGGCTCAGACCCACCCCATTTGGATCCGCACACGCTCAGTGTATGATAGTTGTTATTTCCGTGATTCTCGTGCACAGAACTTATGAGTACACATTTAACCATTGTCTATGCACCTACATATGTATATCCTTGGATTTCTACTGCATTCATTTAATTATTTTGATAAAACTATATATTTGGCGTGGTACACATGAGACACATATATATATATACCCATTGTACTATTCAAAACGTTGTGGCGAAATTAGCTGAATTTCAGAGTATGTCGAGAACCAATTATGCATTTTTCCTTGCATATATAAACATGACATGAAACATCAACCATTCTATAATCATCTTACATAATATAATAATACATAAAATGGGTGAGGACAGCTTCCTTGTGAGCTTTCTACTTCAAAAATCTCTACGAGCTCGTAGACAACTCGGAGATCAGTGAAACATTTTCACCGAGCTCCCGAGTTCTCTACGAGTTACAAAAATCCGTATGATGCCCTTACGAGTTTGCGATGTCCGTACGGACTCCGTACGAACTTGCTAAAATTCGACTCGCACGGAGCTCGTACGATAAATGTGACCAGGGTCTTAGAATAGTTAATTAAAATTCGCTGAATATATCCATTATTGTCGCACGGACACCGTACGGCCATCGTGCGGTCACCGTACGGACACCGTACGAGTTATCTGCGAGCTCTGATTGATCTACGAACACCGTGCGATGTACGGCCGGGCTCCTTGCGAGCCCCGTACGGTGTCCGTAAGGGTATTACGATGTCCGTACGGATATCGTACGATTGCATCTCTATAAATCGTACGAGGTCCGTACGAGCTGTGACCAGACCCTACGAATGTAAAAATACCGTTAGGATTTCAAACGTTGTGGACTCGTACGAGTTGGTAAATTCGTACGGATATCGTACGATCTTCGTGACCGTAGCATTAACATGACTTCATCACTTCCGATTTTCATGAAAATAGGCTCTTAAAAAGCGCATTGATATGCAGATCTCAAATGTGCATGAGTCTTATAAGGTCGTAAGTAGTCTAATTCTAAGCCAGCGAATTGTAGTCAACCTGAAATATTACTACACTTGTCACATTATAATGTGGATTCTATGCTATTTGATTGAACTAAAAATGCAGTTTTAAGATGCACTAATGTGTTTAAATATGACAAAACTATCCAATTCAGTAGTAGATTTGAAGGTTATCCAATTCAGTAGTAGAATTGAAGGTTTGTCCTATTATTGTTATTATTGCTATTATTGCTGGCGTAACATCATTGCGAATATTGGATTAATCTTGGTCACCAAACTTGGACAACTATGCAGAATATTAGGCCTGATTGTAATGCTTCCCATTTGGTATTAATTCGCAAAGTCATTTTACACTAGCAATATATCATGCTTTGATACTGACATTGGTCACTCTAAATACTTGCACAGAATAAAGACTATGTACTGATTTATGTTCTAAAAATATGTTTACAGTTTTACCGCTACGTTCAAACCGAAAATCTTTGGTGGGTATTTTATTGACGCTATAAATGGAGCTGCCGGGAACTACCCAGTTAACAAAACCTTCTGGCAAATTGACAACGCTGATGGTCCAGTAAAATTTGGTAAGATTATTCTAAATTCTATCTTTTGATACCCACGAACTTCTAAACTAGTGAAGGTTCAGAGTAGCTTACCCTCGTTTCAGAAACAAATGTGTATAAAATTTACCGAAAATCGTTAACAACCTAAGTCGGGACGTAGAAAACTAGCAAATATGACAATGAAACGGTATGGTTGCTTGATTAAATTGACTAATTTTAAATCCCATGCCTGTTGCAATAGCTCTTTTATTAGTTAATCAGAATTTTAGAATATAGTTTATCATCTTTAGTTTACATGAACGTTGGCATGAATCAGAATGCAAGTTATATACATGTATGAGGTTTGTTGAAAACTGTTTTTTTCTTCCAGGTGTCAGCAAGTATATACCAAAACCATATGATGAAATTTTGTTCAATCTGACACGATGGACCGGAACCCACCCGTAGTTGTTGTCTCATCATTATTAATCACTTATTTGCATTCGTTGCTTTCTTTCTTTCTTCTTATTACTTACACATGCATGTATATACCCCGCGTGTGTGTAATAAAGTCAAAGCATGAACTACATGTTTATGATAATACTACTAGGCATGATGTTAATAAATAAATGAATTAGTATTGTTATGTGTCGGAGTCGTATATACACTATGTACAAAAGAGCACACACACAAAAATTCGTAAACCGAATATTTAAATTAACATTGAAATATGATTGTACTTTCATGTACCGCATAAATTGAATATAACAACTGCTGAAAAGTTACTGCAAGTTGTTTTTGCTTAATATTGTGGATTTGAACATTTGAGGGAATGTTAGTTCACATAAACAATATCCTGTTCACATATTTGTTTAAATAATCCTTTTATTCTGCATTTCGGCGAAATTCTATGTTATTCATAGTACGACATTTTGAAAGAAAGTGAACGATTTATCATCTCCTGGTTTTGACATCCGTTATTGGTAAGGTTGAAACCACAAACCCCACATAGTAACATATAGGACATTTTGAAATACTATTACTTAAACAGACATATACTATGCATAGACGATGACTTAGGATAATGAATCAGAAACATAATATATATAACGATAAATAAAAAGTTGATATTCTATGTTACAAAAGCGTATATTTGAAGTGCAAATATTCCCCAATTTATTAAAATCAAAACCACCATCTTGCTATTTGTTATCTAAATTTACACTATATGTGTACTATACAGTATACAAATCAAGTAAAAATCGAACAGTGCATCATGTAGCGTCTGATTTAATGTTTACTTATAGAAAAACATATCAGTTGGTTATGGACTTTGAATAAATCACAACTCGACATTTATTCGAAATGCGTGACGTATGAGAGAATAACACCCTCCTTTCAACATACATGTACGCATACATTTTACTAAATATTTATTATAAACACAAATATACGCTCTAAATCCAGTGAGTTGTTTGTTGTTAAATGTTATTAGGGTTTTCATTAAGATCATAGTAAAAATCCGACAGGGAAGGCAGCACTCACCAGAAACAAAAGAGTTCGAACATAATGAATAAAAAACACGACATCCAAGTCCTACAACCTTCCGCTTCAGGCAGTCAAAGCACACCCGGGGCAATATCCAGAAGGCAAAAACAGACCAAAAGGCCGATTAAACACATATCATATAGACAACCTGAACTAGTTGTATGCTACATGTAAATAACGGAAAATTGCAGAAGGGCACAAAAGATGAACACAGCTTGTTTCGCAAAAAGGTACAGAGGCGTAATGTGTTTTGAATTTTCTTTTTTAGATAACGTTATAAAGTGGGCCATCCATACATGCATATAAAAGAAGTTTCCATGCGGTATTATTGTGTCCACATATTATAATGCATCAAATTCGGTGTAGAAGGTAGATTAAGAAGGTGTTCACATTTCTTACGAGATCGGTTTACTTAATGCTGGATGGAGATAGCGACTGAAGTAATCAACATAAAACAAACTTAAAAACATCCACCAAACTGCAATTGTTACAACTTAAGCTCATCATATATATATCACGAATGGAACACATCTTTTCTTTCACAAGGAGGAAGCGTGTAGACGGGAAACAGACAAATGCAAAAAGTGAGTCAACTTTGCAATCGGAATTTTAGTCGCACCATTTTAATGCAAATTATTAGTGATAAAAGATAATTATAATCGGACAGGGAAGGCATACCGGCTATTACAATGTGCATTGTTGATGTGTATGTTTTCAGTTTCTATCGTAATCAAACATAGTAGAATCAAAGCACTGAGAGTGCTGATGGGAGGCGATCTGGTTGCTGCTACTAAAGCTTAAACCGACTTTACACGTTTGATGTTCGTTTTCTTACTGCCGACCTTGTCTTGAATGTCAAAATAGGCATATGTGACTATATAGGCATGTTGGGTATCTAAATAATTGTTAAAAGGTGCATATTAATTTATATGTAATACGTGTATTGAATGCTTATATCAAAAGTGGCTTTAAAATAATTCTACGCGCCTATTTATCAGATTCTACACTACCGTCTTGTAATCACTTCCCGCACAGCGTGAGACCAGATAGTTGAGACAGTCTAAAGAGAAAGCGGCTAGCTAGTATAGCGACACCATATGATTGCATAACAGTACTTTGCAGACCGTATACGATTCATTGATGAAACCATCACTTGACCGTAGTCTGAAGTTTCTAAAAATAGCTATACAACCTGGACATTTGATGAACACGTCATTTTCGTATTATGGAACAAGTTCGGTATCGGCTGGTGTAGTGATTGTTTTTGCAAAAATATCGATTTTACGAACAGTTTCACAATAATTGTTGATCTTAGAATAAACAAATGTTGCTGATTGGCTTAAATCAGTTAAAAAATTTGGAGAAACATATGTAGCAGTATTGGGAATGGTGACAGTTTCTGGAACTACTTGAATGCGGATTCACATAGCAGCCTAAAGACGGTTAATTTTGTATTAAGAAATGGGCAATGGGAGTAATGAGAGGCTTAAACGCCTCCCAAAAACTGGTCATAGCCTGCAAAATGATCGTTAAATGTGTAAGCAAGGACTGAACAATTTCAATTATAAGGCACAAGTTAATGCTAAGTGAGCAACGAGTTATGTTGAACACTTATTTCATGTTTACCGCCACATTTTTTCCAAAATTAAATGAATATGCTATTGACGCAATAAATGGAGTAATTTCAAACTGGGTAGTTGATAAATCCTACTGGGAGATAACTAATACAGATGGACCATTAAATGTTGGTAAGAGTTAGTTTAAAATTAAATCATGTAGTCCGTAAACATTCTAGTGAACTTTGCACTCAAACACAATAAGCTTTTTACGCTTCAGGAAGACACTCATCTCAAAGTAACAGAAACATATCAGAATGAAATAGAGTCAATTTTTGAGATAGAAAACTTGCATATTGCATAATCAAAAACAAATTTGAACAATGATCAATTTGAAGCTTGTGTCTGCTAATGCTACGGTCACATTGCCCTACGAGCTCCTTACGAGTTGATTTTGGCGAACTCGCGCGGCGTCCGTACGGAGCCCATACGGATATCGAAGACTCGTACAAGCATCGTACGGATTTTCGTGACTCGTGGAGGACTCGGCGACTCTGTGAAAATGTTTTACCGAGTTCCCGAGTTGTCTACGAGCTCGTAGATATTTTTCAAGTCCGTATTTATCTCGCACGAGGCCCGTGCGGATACCACATGAGCTACGAAATACTCGTGCGAGTATCGTACGATATCCGTACAGATATTGAAATTTGCCATGTTTTGCATCGCATAAGACGCCATTAGGATGTGGATAGTGAACATTATCTCAACTGCTAAACATATGACGACGAATTGTTATGAGTATGGTGTATATTGAAAAAGTATTGAAACATTTTGGAAGACAGACCGACTCAGCGAGCATAGCAACATCTGTACTCATAATTTTAATATCTTTATTTCGAATGTACATGTAATAACACATGACATTGTTGTATACACTATAACATTCACTGCTATTATGTTGATACTGCAACTGTATCATGTATCCAAGTTCCGGTAGAAAGACTCTGCCAACAGCAAAAACACAACATTGATTAATTTATGAAAACAATAATTATTATTTAAATACATTACATTACCTGCGTATGCTGTTATGGTTGAAGCTGAGCATAGATACGCGGGAATGTGTGAGTGGTCGGCCTGATTGCCGGAAGATTACTAGTGCATGTAGCTATGTATTTTTCAGAAGTTATCCGGTTTCCACTGCTAGATTTATGTGATATAAAGCATCCGGGTGCGACACCACAGTTTATTCCGAGTATGATGAATGACTAGTACCTCTTAGATTGGTGAGAAACACTGAAAAGTGTTTTTGAAATGTTAATTCAGTGTAATTGTTGTTGAGTATTTTGATACTCTTTAATAAAATAATTATGGTGAATCGTCATTTCATCTGTAATATATATTTTTTATTTATCACTTCAACAAATTTAGCCATGGGTCGCAACTTTTGACGTTACGTCATTGCGCTAAAGCTTCGAGGTAAATTTAATTAATTCCCCTAAACACTTGGCACAAACAAAGAAATTAGTGTAGTTCTGTTTTGTGTATTATTTAATCCCATCTTGCAATTCAATACTAGTATTGCCCAATCAGGATAATGTAAGAACAGGGCAATGTCAATGAAATCAATGTTATTATTAAATCAAATTAAGTTTGCTAATAGTCAGTCAACAATAATTTCAATTATCATAAAAGTCAAAGTGTATCATGGTTTCGAGACTGGAAATTAAACCTGTGCTTGTCAAACAAGTTTGATGTTATTGTAGAAGTAAGTGAATTACTTCATTTCAGACATCTATGTATGAAATTGTGAGAAATTACTTTATTACTGTGTCTATGTACAGAAAATTGCAACTAATAGCACTGACAATTTTGAACCCCACTATACTTCTACACCCCTCCTTTTTTCGGCATACTAGCACGGGGTCCTGGTAACGACAGGAACGATTCTAGTTTTATTGGTAATAGATAAGACATTTTCATTTAAAACCAGTGTATGACGTATTTCTGCACTCTTATCAACCTCGGATACAAACAACGACTTATTAGCTCACCTGTGAGGTATTGTGATCCTTTTCGTCCGTCGTCAGTCCGTCTGTGCGTGCGTGCGTGCGTCCGTCAATAATTCATTCAAACGATTTCTTCTTCGAAACCACTTGCCCACATTCAATCAAACTTCACAGGAATGTTCCTTGGGTGGTCCTTTCTAAGAATAGCTAAAATAATTGTAATCTATAAATAACTCTGGTCACCATGGCAACTAAAAGAAAAATCTTTAACAAAATCTTCAAAAGTCCAGATTTTTAAAAATATTATACAGAAATAGTTGTTGGGTGACCTCCTTACAAAACAGACATCTTGATTCGTCAAAAAACATTACCGCCAGTGGGTGGAGCGCTGTTTTTCCTTAGTAAAATCTTTAAAAATCTCCTCTAAAAGTACTGGTTGGATTTCACTATTAATTGGCGAAATTGTAGCTATAGGAATTACATTGCATGCATAACTCTGGTTGCCATTGTAACCGAAAGAAAAATCAACCGCTAGTCAGATTTCAAAATAATTTACAGAAACAGTTGGGTAAGCCTCTTACAAAATTGACTATTTATCGTGAGCCTTCAAAAGACATGACCGCCAGTGGGTGGGACGCTAGTTTTTCCTATATACGAGGGGTGTTCGATATGTATTGTCACTGTCGGTTGCATATTTCCATGACACTATTTAGAAGGATTCTACGATTACTGTCTAAAAGTTGTATGTTTCTTTTCTATATCTGGGAAATAACATAACCTTTCGTCAACAATTAAATAATTTATTGAACTTAGAAGAGGGTATGCTCGAGTACACTGGCCTAATGTTCATTTAAGCTAAATTTGTGTCATCTTTGCAGTAGTTGTTTAGAAAAGTAAATGTCAGTATTCGTTAAACTGCAACGTACGATACGATAACTGGATCCTTATATTTCCATTAGAACTTTAAATCAAAATGAAATTATTTGTTATCTACGAGTAAGACAAGGGAGATCACTCTTATTTATACCAAATGATGCTTGTTGTTTCACGCACCAATAAATTCATATCAATTGTATTTTGATCGCAAATTCTTCCCAGAAATCAATGTTGATGGTCTATGGCTTACATACATGTATGATATGTCAAATTCCAATCAATAAAATTAATCCAAAATTGTCAATGAAAAATAGCATACTTTTTTTATTAATTTTGACACCTATTTTCGCGACTTTGAAATGCTCTTATTTTGTTCAAAATGGCAATCAAGTACAGCAAATCATGTTTTTATCGAAGGAATTTAGATTATTTACGGTATGATAGTTGTGGAATAAGATTATTTCCCGAAAGGAAGTTTTAAAGATATTCCTGGCGCATATTTTACATCAATGAACGACAAAAAACACATTTCAGACAGTTAATTCATCACTAAATAGGCAGAATGAAACAATAAAATCAAAAGAAAATTGCTTGCAAGTAACAGAAAAAATAATTTAAATATTCGTAAAATTAAAAAAACTGGCAGTTTTTTTAAGTGGCGGAAATTACCGAAGTAACACGACGAGGCTCCGGACATTACCGATTCGAGAATCATGTGACCCACGGAACATGAATATTAATGAGATTTACGTCATACACAACAAAAATGGCGGATGATGTGACAACAAAAAGCCAGTTGTGACGGAATCTGCTAAGAAAAGACAGAACCATGCTTATATGCGGGACTTTGGTAAGGCCTGTGTCCATATCGGGAGATTATTCATTTGATGGATACACTGGAAAAGTCGATTGTCGCTGAAGTCCGACGCGAACTTCGTCAAGGATCTCTGATTGACACTGTGACAGTGACAGGTAGCGAAAACAAAATTCGTCTTAAATTGTGAGATGCATGCCCGTATCAACGTAACGGCTCATATGTATATATTTGTTTAATTCAGCAATATTGTACTATACAAGTGTTCTATATATACATGTATCGCTTTGAAAATTGCACGAACCAGTGCCGTCCTTGGCAATTTCGTACCCGACGCTCGATCACTGATCAGACTTAGACAGATAAGCTGTCTGCAAGTGGCTGCTTTAAATTCTGACGGTCCAGCCACTACATATAGGCATCCCTGTATATAGATTGCGTCGAAATGGTTTGACTATGATCAGACTCTTCATCTCATGGACTTCAAATTTCTCAATTCACTTGTTTTTTCGAACTAAGTTTTTCTATAAATTTATTATAACCTGACTGTATGTTTATTCATGGAATTATATGTGATTATTCATTTATGTCCATAGTTTATTTAAGGAATGCCTTCATGAAGTTAAGACTGAGATTTGTCATGTAAATTTCTTTTGATTATAAAATATGAAGTGGCTAGATGTCCGGTAACTGGACATCTAGACCTGGAGTCTGGAGGTCCGGTCACCAGCCGTCTAGACAATGCTTGTAGGACAGGCTAGAGGTCCATTAATTGATTTCAAATAAATTATTTATGTTGTCATATTTTAAACACAAAATGTCATGTTTATACTAACTCATTTTAAGATAATTTCTTGATGGATGGGTTGATCTTGCATATAACTTTATTGAGACTTTGCAGAGTTTGTGGTACTGTCGGTGTGTCTGTGTAAAAGTGACCGAAATACTATGTGTGGTACCCCTCAGGCTCTAGACTTTAAGTCCTTCTAAACGTGTATTAGTTCTCGCATCACTTGTTGTCCAACACAGATCAATATTTTGTGTTTACGTGTAGGCCTGAAGAAACACTCCAGATCACTGTTATTCACAGTCAATGATTAACATTTCTGTCAAATACTATTAAACCTGTACAACAAGGTAAACACTTGTTTATGTCATGGAAATTCTTGACACAACATAAAATATGTGGTTTATACATATGAAATAAGTTACCGGACCTCTAGCCTGTACTACAAGCATTGTATTGAGATCCGGTAACCGGATCTCTAGCCACTTCCTATAAAATACGAACACAAATAGCCATATGATATAGGCCTATTATCAGTAACAGGATTCTGAAGAACATTCATATATTTCAGACTTGATGAGCAACTATTGAGCAAATTGTTACTACTACCCTGACTCTGAGTCATCTATTCCAACAGTTCAAGCAGTCACCCTGTTCCATGTGGCCTTCAAAACCTAACACAGGCAACACCAGGTTCACTGGCTTATAAAACTACAGTAGTACAGGCACTATGTAACCTGCCTGTATCAAAAATATCTCCTGACAGAAGTTGGTCATAACTTGGTGGTTCATAAAAGCTGGAACCGAATAGTTATTCATCCCAGATAAAAGGTATTTATTTGTTGTTTGTTTCATTCGAAGGTTGCATAATTGGTCAATTGGATAAAATGTATCCTTAATTATAATGTGTTTGAATGTTATATGTTAAATCGACTAATTATGACCCACCCCATCTTTGAAGAGGGTGTATATATTGCTTTGCACATGATGATCAGTCGGTCGGTAGACCAAATTGTTTTTCCATTCAATAATCTAAGAACGCTCTGGTGAGTGTGACCTTCACCATTTCTGACTATTGGGCTGCCATGGGGGCATATGTGTCTCTTGTTTTATTTTAATTTTCCAACACATTATGTTTAAGAGAAATATGTCCATGTTTCCTGGCTTCATAAATGGATAAGAAATATTTCACAATTTTATGTTCCACTGGTACCTTTAAAGTGAATTCAGCAACTTCTCCACATGTGGAGAAAAATTCAACCAGGAATACACAACCTCCACATGTGGAGGAAAATTAACATTTATGTCATGGAAGTGTATGACCTGTCACTTCTGGAATCGAACCAGCACTTATGGGTTTGGAATTCATCTCACTAACCTAACCTAGGGACCACTGAAAGAGTTCTTATTCTAGCTTTCCTCTAACGACAATGTCATAATGATTACAAACTAAATTTACATCAATTGATGGAAACTGCATTACAATAGCATTATGTGACATATTTTTATTTTCCTCCACAATCCACATGTGGAGAAGTTGCTGATACAGAATATATTGAAAAGATACCAAATATTCTTTTTCAGAGACAAGTCAGAAATGTCGGATGAAGAAACAATCCAGTCTGATGAAAGCAGTTCAGGGTAATGACGTTCATTCCATCACAGTCCATTCTTACTTTGCTTAGTTATCTCAATTATAAATGTTCAGTTCAAATAAATAAAGACTTCAACATAGAAGTTACCTTATTAGATAAGTGTTAAATATCACAATCTTGAACATGTTGCTAAGAAAATATCATATGTTGTTTGAGCTGGGTCATTCAGCATGGGCATTCTGATGATCAGCCCCAGACCGAGTGGTCTAATAGCTGAATGATTCAGCTTCTGAAATTCTGCATGCTGAAATCGGTTTGTTCAGCTATAAGACAGATGGGTCTTGGGGGGATCATATTCTGGTTTGTGTGTTGGGCATTGTGCATTTTATGTTTTTTGTTCTCGCCTGGTTGGAATGAGTGTTTCCAGTGTCTGACTTTTTGCCCTCCAGCTTAAATACTGATTTTCAATTTCGGGTAGAAAGTGTTTTTGTCTGAAAGTCATGGAAACATTTAGTTATAAATAAGGTCATGGAAACTTGAATTTTACGTTACATATGTTGCTATTTTAGTCTCATAATTACGGAAACATTATTGAGACATTCTTTTTGTTCTTGTTTTCAGTGTTTCCATTGATATCACTCTACATGAATCTAACTATGATGATTGGATGATGCTGAGTATGAACCTAGTTTTGTCTTGTCAGCAAATCTGTAAGTATAAGTGTCTGTAATGTATTGGGGGTCATATTGTTAACACTGTCTCAGACGTTTATGTAACGGTCAGAATTCTTGATTCAATTGTCAACCAGTTCTAACTTGCTCTACAACAAACAACTGAATACTTCTCTACTTGTTAAAGACATGCATGTAATATATGTGATAAAACACAATAACATGTTTGCCAAGCATTCAAAAGCATAAGGTGACAAGTTAATGCTCTGTCAATGTGCGTATCATGTACTGAATTTTTTTTTGATATTGTATTAACCTCAACCTTTCATGATAGTAGATCTGCTGCTCTATCAGATACACTTTGATAAGTCCAAGTGAAGTTGATACTCAAAACAATGTATACATGTTTGAAAATATGTTTAGCTCTCTCAATCATGATGGACAGTTCTATAATTTTGGTTGAAAAAAACACCAGAATTTTGTTAGTGGACTAGAGATATAGTGAATCATTTCTGGTTTTCATGCAAAGAATCAAACAGATGCATACAATTTGTGGTAATGGTTTATTATTTTCCTTTACTAAATCCAAGGTTTGCACAGGCCTTTAAAAGTCCTTGAATTTGGTTCAAACTTTGGAAAGTACTTGAAGTGCTACCTTAAAAAAATGTATAAATGGTACTTGAATTCAACTGATAATCCTTAAATTTAGACAAATGGCCTTGAATATCCATTCAAGTTTATGGATGTTGACAAAATGGCACATCATCTGTGTAAAAAATGAACCAGACACTCTTTTTTTCTCAAAAATTTAATGTACAGAAATGTATGGGTGCAAATGTCACTGGAAATTAATCATATTAAATTGAACTCAATAAGGTATTCTTGTGTGTGATGTCACTAGAAAAAGTGTATAAAATTGCAGTGCATAATGACATTTTTGTACCATTGAACCTTTGTAAATGTTTGAGAAAATGCCTTGAAAATACATATTTTGTCTTGGAAAAATCCTTGGATAGTCCTTGAATTTTGGTGAGAGAATTTTGCAGGAACCAACAAGTCCTTCTGTACAGTAGTTTGTTCTGTATGTTCCACACTTGATTCAGTTAAGTTTATCTTGCTTATATAATTTGTATGCAAATGTTTTTTTTCATATTTCAGGAGTTCAGCAGATTTTGAACACATACAACTATTGCTCTAAAAGGCTCTTATATTCTCCACCTGTGTACAGATGTAGGAACCTTCTGGCTGCTGTAGACCTTAATATGAATCTGGATAGAGAATGTATTATCAATGAAGATGGGATACAAAGGTATGATTCATCATTGTAATCATCAACAAATAACTGCAAAATCAGGATCATGATGAGTGCAGTCTTCCCATAGTGTCAATTTAATTGTGTTATTGTCATCAGGAAGCAAAGCTATTTTAAAGTATAAGTCTAGGGATCACAAATACACCAGCATAAGGTAAATCATGTGCTGTACCAAGCTTAGTGTTTGATCACTAGCTAATTTAGAGGGGGGACCCAGCATGCACCCCCTAAAATCTGTGGAGTCTATGCAATTTGTAATATTTTGAATGTAACAACAATTTAGTAAGCAAACATTTGCCATCGAAGGGTATGCTGTTCAGATAAACATTGCATTTTTCTAGGTGACTTTGACAAGTATATATCAAGTCAATTATTGTAATCTGGGCTATGCTGCTAAGATATGAGTAATTATTTTTCTTGCTTGCTTCGCTAGCATTAGGAATATCTTGAATGAATCTTATCAAGGGGACAATGAGGTTTTTTTGGGTAGTTACTTGAGAAAACTATGATGTTTTTCCAGTGAATATTTCGGGCATGTTACTCAGATAATCAATGCATTAAGTCTTGCTAATTCGCTTGCAGTCATACTATCATTGTATCAATTAATGTTATCTGTATCGAACGTGTATGTGGAGCATGCTGCTCAAATAAAAATGCATTTTTTCTTGCTCGCATAATCATTTTTCTAAAAGATAGAGAATGAGGTTGTATGACATTTTGCTCAGATAAACAGTTTTTTTCTAGCACGCTCAGCTTGCACGCTTTCTTGGGGGGGGGGGGGGGGTAAGGTAAATACATGTACGTGTGACCCCCTCAACCCCTTATCCTGTATCCGCTCCTGTTGATGAGTTGGGTACCCATCTCTTTACCCAAACATTGTGAATTTGAGCCCTGCAATAGTGTTTTAGCCTCAAACTAAAAGTGATAATCATATGAAGTGATTATTAATCCACTGACCATGATCCCAGGTGTGAAGGTTAATGACACAACAAAGGTTTCCTATGAAAAATTAGCAATTGCTTGAAAAGCAAACTTTTAACTTATTTAGGCGTCACTCGAATAGTTCTCAACAAACACATATCGGACATAATCCCATTCACTGCTTAGCTAACAGTGACCGATTTGTATGTTACATAAACCGATACTGTATTACAACATTTCAGGTTACAAAGGCTATGGAAAGAAAAGTGGGAGGTGGACAGTACATGCAAAGAAGGTACTGAAGACATACGATTATGCTCATGGCATTTTGAACAGAGACTGAGTGCTGAAAAATGACGAAACTGGTATTAATGAC
Source organism: Spisula solida (assembly GCA_947247005.1). Classification (NCBI taxonomy): domain Eukaryota; kingdom Metazoa; phylum Mollusca; class Bivalvia; order Venerida; family Mactridae; genus Spisula; species Spisula solida. The sequence goes on along the minus strand of OX365952.1, from coordinate 36,607,498 downwards.
TTAAGGCTGATTTTGACACACCTTGCTCCAGAAGAGCCTAACTCTACCAAATAAATCATGTAGGAAAGTTTTTTTTTGAAATTTTGAACTTTGCTAAAATGACTACGTAACATTTGCTGGGTCCATAGGTGTGAAAACTTGGCCAATGTCCATGGGTATCTGAAAGTGTTAAAGTGTGTCTTAGTTCTTACACTTTTGATTCAGGTACACATTATAACTAGAGGACATGTATATATTGTTTCTAACATGCATTCGACTTTGCTTGATGTAAGACTATGTTCTTGTAGATTATATCTGACAGAGGTATTAAAGTTATGCATGTACATGCAATCAAAATTTGTACCATGCTAACCATACCAATTAGTAATTCTCGCTGTAAAACCATTACTTTTCACGAGGGATAGATTTATGTTTATTTTGAGGTCGATTCAATATGAAATATAATCTCCTGCTATTAATTAACATTCCAATACACCTAGAGTATTCCAGCATTTTATTTGTAATCCACAACAAAATTTCATTTTCAAGAATTCCACGGAATTTGATGCGCGCAAAAAATAGGTTGCTTTACAGTATGAGTAAGTGTATTTGCACAGTGTTTATTTGTAAATAACATATCAGTGGATGTGTACGAGTCTTATCAGTTGGCGAGTGCTATCAGTGTACAATATGTATGAGTGCTATCGGTGTATGATTTGTATAAGTGCTATCAGTGTATGATATGTATGAGCACTATCAGTGTATGATATGTATGAGTGCTATCAGTGTATGATATGTATGAGTGCTATCGGTGTATGATTTGTATAAGTGCTATCAGTGTATGATATGTATGAGCACTATCAGTGTATGATATGTATGAGTGCTATCAGTGTATGATATGTATGAGTGCTATCAGTGTATGATATGTATGAGTGCTATCAGTGTACAATATGTATGAGTGCTATCAGTGTATGATATGTATGAATGATATAAGTGTATGAGGTTTTTAAATGATATCGGTGTATGATATGTATGAATGATATCAGTGTATGAGTGCTATCAGTGTATGATATGTATGAGTGTTATTAGTGTATTATGTGTATGAGTGATATCAGTGTATGATATGTATGAGTGCTATTGGTGTATGAGTGATCTCAGTGTATGATATGTATGAGTGCTATCAGTGTATGATATGTATGAGTTCTATCAGTGTATGAGTTCTATCAGTGTATGAGTTCTATCAGTGTATGATGTGTATGACTATGAGTGATATCAGTGTATAATATGTATGAGTGCTATCAGTGTATGAGTGCTATGAGTGTATGAGTGATATCAGTGTATTATGTGTATGCGTAATATAAGTGTATGACTATGAGTGATATCAGTGTATGATGTGTATGACTGTGAGTGATATCAGTGTATGATATGTATGAGTGCTATCAGTGTATGTGTGATATCAGTGTATAACTATGAGTGATATCAGTGTATGACTATGAGTGATATCAGTGTATGATGTGTATGACTATGAGTGATATCAGTGTATGATATTTATGAGTGATATCAGTGTATACATGCTATCAGTGTATGAGTGCTATCAGTGTATGAGTGATATCAGTGTATTATGTGTATGAGTGATATCAGTGTATGATGTGTATGAGTGATATCAGTGTATGATGTGTATGACTATGAGTGATATCAGTGTATGATATGTTTTAGTTCTATTAGTGGATATGTACGATTGCTTTCAGTTAATGTGTATGGAATTAATATCGTCCATCATTTCAAGTCATGCTTATTTTCTTTAGTATGTTTGAGAATTGCATTTTCCTTTTTATGCATATACTTATTTATAGAATATTATAGATTATGACCAATGAATCTTGAGATGTTTATATGTGCAATTGCTTGTAAATACACGTTTTGTACTATAAAATTGGTTTATATTATGATATGGTTATTGTTGTACAAAGTTTGTTTCACTAATAGTACAGTCAAACATGTGTGAAAGACAACCTGCGAACGAAGACCACAATTTTATTTCAAATCAAACCATTTTCAAGGATATTTAAAACCTGAGACTACGTTTCAATGGAGACACTTGCCGTTACAACAGATGGTCTTTACACAGGCTTGACTGTATAGTTACTGAAGTTTACAAAATTGCTATGTGCAGGGGACTTATGTCCGTATAAACCACATTACATGGAAATGGTCTGTACAGATAATCAAAAGCATCAGGAATTAAGGTTACCAGGTACAGGGGTGTCAATTTTCCTGATTTATCCGGAATTCCAAATTTATCATTCCTGAAAGAGCAATGGTTTCTGGCCAAAATAAAGTTATTTGATCAAAATATTTCAAGAAATAGCAAAGTTATGGTAGATTAAGTCTGCTCTGAAGAATTTTCTGCAATACGATCTGAGTTAATTTTGTAACAAGTCATCAAGGCTTCTTGTTTGGCAAAAATGGTTGATTGCATATGATTTTCCTGATCTTAAATTTGGTCCCATTGACACCCCTGCAGGTATAATTCCATAGAGAACAGGTAGAATACATTAATATTTCGATAATGCATTTTGATTTATATTTTGTCTGCCATAAATTATAATGACTATCTTAAAGGACCATTTTCTCGCCTTGTGGATTAACACAATAAACACCATAGAAAATGTCAGAATTGAACTATTTCAGTAGGGAAAAGTAACAGTACACAACAATTTTATCATTCACACACATTTGTATTTCAGAGAGAACAAATATTTTTTACATAAAATTCACTCACAATCGCTTCTTCATTGTATTCAAACAATTTCCTGATGGTAATTTATCTTGCACAAGTACAAATGCAACATATCCAAAGAAATAAGGCTCATATACTAAGTACACTACAAAGGCAATGCATTTAGGAATTTTAGATATAAAAATATAATCATTAACAGTCATTAGGTTAAAATTTACCACCGATAGATAAAGCATGAACTAACATCAAGGTTCGCACAGGCCTTGAAAAGTCCTTGAATTTAGTTTCAACCTTGACAAGTACTTGAAAAAAATTTAAGTGCTGCCTTGAAACAAGACTGCGTTCAATAAACGCTTATGCCCCCTGTGGAAGCCTTGTCCATAAAGTCTAAGTCCAAAATTAGGTCAAGGTGAAGGTCAAAATGGGGTTAGGTGATACTGGCGTGTGGAGAGTGTTCATACACAACATCCATGCAAGTATGAAAGCTTTGTAGCAAGCCATATTAATGCTAGAAGAAACGGTCAATTTGGGTTAACCAGGACGGACGGACGAACGGACGAACGGACGGACGGACAGGTGAATCACTATATGCCTCCCCATCTATCGATAGGGGGGCATAAAAATGGTACTTGAATGTAAGGGGAAAACCTTAAACATAGGCAAACAGCCTTGAATATACAAATATGTATAGAAGTGTATGTATGTAATAATGACACAATATCTGCATAACAAATGATGCAGAAACAGTCTTTTTCTTGAAAATTAAAAGTGTGTTAATGCACTAATTAATATCTTATTAGACACAGCAGGAAGTAATTATACGTCTGTCTCCACTTGTGAGACGGCCAAATAAATGACCATATATATTGTCAGTAGGCAGTGTGCCTGTTGACTGCCATGTTCGTCATCATAAGCCGAAATACTTCAGTGTAGCAGCCTTGTCAGTGCCAACACGGCCTTGTCAAGAATGAGTACTTGAAAATCCTGAAAATGACCAGAAATGAAGAATGATGATCAATTTAAATCAGTAACAGTTACTTGACACTTCTGAATTCTAAGCAACCTGAACGAGGTTAGTATACACTATATAGGATACACTAGGGCCTGACCATGTCATACAAAAAAAGCTTATTAACCATGGCTCTTGCGAACAGTTAAAGACAATCGCATATATAAAAAAATATATATATGTTGTTCGAATAAAGCAAGTAGAACTCTTGCATCTACATAAAACTAAGCATCCTTATTGTATGGGATATAGGACATGCTGGGAAGTTTTTATTTCTCGACATTCTTTGAAAAGTGTATGTAAAAAGCTACACGTCTGCAAGTCCTGGAACACATGTGACTGACTAAAAACTGCATAACTGATTGTAGATTCTCATAGTATGGCGATAGTCTGGTGTAAATGAATTGAAACTGATAAATCTAGCAGCATAATTATAGAGCTTAAAAAGAAGCACAATGATGCTCTATAAACTATCCTATAATTATGGAGATAACAGTTACATGTATTTTGTTAAATTTGAAAAATAGTAACATGTATACTTTTTGGGACATGTCTAGAAAAACGTCAAATTCTTTCAAACACGTGATTTTGTTAGCTCACCTGTCACAGGGTGAGCTTTTGTGATCACTCTTTGTTTGTCGTTTGTCCACAATTACTTGTGAACACATTAGAGGACACAATTGTGAACCAATCTTCATGAAGCTTAGTCAGAATGTTTATCTGTATGAAATCCAGGTTAAGTATGAAACTGGGTCATGTAGGGTCAAGAACTAGGTCACAAGGTCAAATCTTAGGAAAACCTAGTGAACACATCAGAGGACACAAGTATGATCCAATCTTGATGAAACTTGGCCAGAATGTTTGTCTACAGGTATGAAATCTAGGTAAAGTTTGAAACTGGGTCATGTGGGGTGGAAAACTAGGTCACTAGGTCAATTATTTGAAAACCCCTTGTGAACCCATTAGAGGACACAATTATGGCCCAATCTTCATGAGTTTGTTAAAGAACAAAGACAGGTAAACAACATAGGGCCCATCGTGCCCTCTTGTTTGGTTCTCAGACACTTCCCAGTTTTGGGCCCTCTTGTTTGGTTTTCAGACACTTTCCTGAGTGGTACACCTCAGAAGTGGCCGAATCATTTCCAGGCTGTCTTAAACATGTTATTGGTATCAACTAATATCATAGCTCCATTGTTTCAGACGCTAGTTCTAGGACTGCTGGTTGGCCCAGTGTCAGAATAATGTGACTGAATAATCTCCATATGACTGAAATATTGTTTGTGGGACTTACAGTAATGACAAACTTTTCTATGAACTTGAAATAGAAATGGTTAGAGGAAGCCACAAAGCTTATTTTGTGATCTTGTTTCTTAGCCCAAGTGTAAATAATGTTTGCAGAAAATATTCGAATTAAACATATTCATAACACAAACAAGCAATTGCGACCCTATTTAAACTCTTATTTCACCGCCTCCTCGATACCCTAGTGGTTGAGCATTCACTTCGAGTGCAGGAGGTCTCGGGTTCAATCCCTGGCTGCGTCATACCAATTACCATAGACAAAATAAAATTGGTACCAGAAATTCCCTTGCTAGATGCTCAGCATAAAAGGGAAACTGACTTCTTTTCTCTCTTACCCTTGTGGTGGTTGGCAACATCAGGAATGAGGTGTCGAGAGTGATAATAAGTTTGAATAAATTAGTATAAAAAATAAACTCGGTATTCTCAATAAAGTTACTTTAGCGTTATGTTACTTAATTTGGGCTGTACATATGTAGAGCTCTACTAACCGGGACAAGAGAAATACAGTTCTCCTTTCCACAGCTAACTTTCTTCAAGTGAAGGCATTTCCCGGCATTTGGTACTAACACATCAATCAGGTACTGTCACATCTGGACCTGGATGGTTGCCTCTCAGTCGGCCTAATGTTGTCAACCATGACAGTTGGATTTTTCTCCGGGCATGAAGAAGAATGCTCCGACATTCATCCACACTCATCTGGTTGATCGCCTCCTGGATGAAAAATAAGCAATTAAGAAATATTGATAAACATTATACAACTACCATGCTACACCCTACAAAAAATAAGCATGTAAACAAATGAAGTATAACCTCTCTAGAGTGACACCATTTGGAAATCACAACATTTGGTTATACATTTGCTATTGATCTTGAGAGGTAAACTTTCTAGTAAATGGTTATTTCTTGAACAAAACAATTATGTTGCTTAAGAGAGGTTGTTGCTCTGTGAAGGACTGCTCGGAAAAGGATGCACTGTTTATGTATTACAGTAGAAATATACATAATGTTGATAATATCGCCTACAATGTTGGGAGCGGTCGTGTATAGAGGTCTTATATAGCCCATGCTTTTGGATGTAGATGTCTCTGGTACAACCCACGCTTTCACCACTGCTCAATTACTTTGAGCAAGAAATACACACAATTCTTCACAAACCCTGGTGTATGTATAGATACTTGAAAAGGTCGAGTCGTAATCAATGTGGAGCTGTGTGTAACAGCCTATTTGAACTCAATAATCTGGGTATATACATAAAATGATAATGTCTGTCCATAGATCTCAGTGGTAATTTTAGATCTTAGGTCTGTCGAAAAAACAGTCTATTGAACAGAGTGAGATGTATGGCTAAAAGCTGACTTTCTTAATTCTATAATGGATAAATAATTAAATTAAACATCAAATATGTGCATTGAAGCATATCAAATCCCTGGGCCAGTACTTTACAAAATACTGAAATAGTAACATCCTGTAGAACACGTCTCAAAACAGCACATAAAGACATATTACCTTCATGGTGTCCTGCCTCTGTTCAACAAGGAGGACCGCTTCCTCAGCTCTTCTCGGTTCTGATCTACAGCTTATCAAACACAAGGGTGGCTGCCCCATATTTTACTTCTGGAGCCCCTTGCGCTTCTGGCACCCTGAGGCCTACAACGCCCCATTCCCCTCACATGCCGCTGGGCTTGTTGACGGTTTTGAGAATGAAGCTTCATCTTCCTGTTAACAAGCATTCGGTTACATCATACAGATCACAATAAAAACAATTTATTTATAATATAGATACCTGTCATTGTTTAAAGGGTTTTAGAACTCTTATCAGTTTATCTTTGACAGAAATATGCAATTTATTTGCATGTCATGGATTAAATGCCTTCAGATTGGTATATACGTCCGAATCAAGAACGTATGGATATCAGAATAATATTATAATAAGAATTAATAAAAAACAGCTGTGGAATTTTGAACAGAACGGTGGGAAATGCAACCAGCGTCAGGGGGCGAACGGTATTTGGTGCGAATCTTCGTATTTGCCGTTGTCGATGGGTGAACACTGCTCTAGGTAAATAAAAATTATAGTAATGAACAGATGAATAATTCATATTGATTGTTGCCACCTAGCATATGATATTCACATAATATACGCATCAACAACGCTTAGCACTAGCGGTCGAGTCTGAAAATTTCGCTTTTCGCAGAGTTTCGAAAAGTTGCTGAAGTGCAAAAGATAGCAATTATAACAATTCAGGTAATCATAGAGCGAGGAAATAATCACGTTTATTCATAAGAAGTGAAGATCGGTAAAAACGTCGTACAAAGTCTTACCAAATCCAAGTCAGGCTCGCCATCCAATTTAGCGGAGTTCGTTTTCAGCCATTTTTGGTTGACATATGTTGACCTTTCGTGAACTTCCGGTATGCATAAATTAACGATCGGTAAATGCCGTGGGCGGCTGAGTGACTTCGTAAAAGACTCGTTTATTATAAGAACGCCAGTGTATTTCTCAATGAAACTTTGTCACGGATCTAATGATAAGTAGTTTAATCAAATGTAGCAATAATCCAGGTGTTAGATATTTTATCTCAGATAGGCCAGGTATATCTTTGATCGACAGTTATTCGCAAAAAGTCGCAGTGTCTATTACTAGCCCTTTGAAAAGACAACAGAAACAACATTCCGGTAATTAAATTTTATTGATTTTTTTCACGAAATATTGCGGAAATATTGATGGTTCCAGAAATGTAAAAAGATTTAAAGATATCAACGAAGTCTCTTATTTGTGACCCAAGTGACAATACATATCGAACACCCCTCGTATCTGTAGCAAAATCTTTAAAAATCTTCTCCTTTAAAAGTACTGGTTGGATTTCACTATAAAATGATATGATTGTTCCTTGGATAGTCTTAGTTTAAACTAGTTAAAAGAATTATAATCCATTAATAACTCTGGTTGTCATGACAACCGATAGGAAAATCTTTTAAAAATCATTAAAATCAACCACAGACCAGATTTTAAAATATTTTACAAAAAATAGTTGTGGGGTTACCTTCTTACAAAATTGACATTTTTGTCATCATTCCTCAATAACATGGCCGCCAGTGGATGGGGCGTTTTTTCCCTATATATTTATAGAGAAATCTTTTACAATCTTCTTCTCTATTCTTCCTTGGGTTATCCTTTCTAAAAATAGCTAAACTAATTATAATCCATGCAGAACCCTGGTTGCCATGAAACTGATTGGAACAACTCCAAAAAAACACGGAATCAATTATCAATATGCACAGGTGAGCGACCTAGAGCCCTGTAATCCCTCTTGTTTTAAATTGTCAACAACCATATTGCTGATATAATGTACTAGTATAACATGAAAGATAATCACTAAAATTCGGTTTCATTGCCCTAGATATCGAGTTAAAAACAAGTGAGTGAAGTGGTAGTTTATTCTTCTAAGTCGAACAATAGGATAGCCACAAAAATAGACAAACCCAGCCTGTTGACCGTGGGACATTTTTTATAATTCAAGCTCTAATACTATTTATTCATAACGTACAATGTGGCATGCACAACTACGTAATGAGTCTTCATAAATTTGTTAACCGCGATGAAAATGAAGGGAGTCATATGTTTTTCATAGTTTAAGAGTCACTATACACAATCATAACTACACATTAATTGTTGATATTTCAATACACCTTTACGACTACCGAAATCTATTTATATGTGCAAAATATTTACATCACAACCGCTTTGTGTGCCGTGTGGCGGTCGTAAAAACTAATTCATTATTTATTACACAGTGTTGTTATCCTATATCAAACTATTATTTTTGTGTTGTGATTTAATCACATTGATACTGGTTTGCGCAACATATTTTGTGGAAAATTCTGGTTGCGAAAGTTGCGTGGCCTAATGCTAAGCTACGTTCGAATACCAATTAGGTGCAAACTATTTTAAAGAAAACATTAAAAGCAAAGTATAATGTCAGTGGGGCACAACAACCACAATCACGAATTAAGTAACAGATGTCAGGGACACACTCCTCAAGACATGACTTTATATCTGTTTACAAGTTTCAGTGTAGGGAGGTTAATTAGACAAACATTCAGATAAGATCACTCTCCTTGTTGAAGATCCGGTCGATTAGGTCAACTGCGCACATTTGCTGCTGTTTTATCTTGAAGGTAGGTGTATCACTATTTGCTCCGTTTTCAATAAGTGTATTGCAAAATTAAACAAAAATAAATTATTTTTAATCAGAACTTATTATTGAAGTGCTTAATCAAGTATACTTATTCATGCTAAATTATACGTGACAGCCTCCTTTTAGTGTAAAAACTACTGAAATTATTAATGAATGCACAGGTTGTGTTCTATTTCAGGAAAAAATGAAAACCGTCATTGCTAGATTCATTGTTCTTGCTGTCGTCGTAACATGTGTCTATGGGTACGTACACGTAGTAAACATCCACAAATAAAACCATTTTATATGGGCATGTTAAAATGCTTGATCACTTCATCGTTACGAGTCCATTTTGGAGGTCAAATTTGTAGCTGTACAGGTAGCTGTAGGTCAAAGTATCCGTATTGTATTTGTACTTTTGGAAAACCAGTGGTTTTTCCTGCACCTTCTGTAGGTCTAGAAAACGGAACCATTCCAAAACAAAAGGCCTATCCCAATGAAGAGTAACATCAATATTGTCAAATTAAAAAAAATATTCATGATACATCTTTACGTGACCGTATTTGAAGCCCAGTCATCAGTCAGTCAAATGTTTTTCAACTATACAAGACAATTAAGACAGTTTACAGTCCAATCCGTACTTAGGGTACGATCGATAATACAATGACTAAAGCTTGTTGTGTTGAAAATTTACGACTGTGTCCTATTCCCAATGAACATACCGGACATATCGGATATTTCGTCACATGCCACATGGTATATCAAAACTGGCGATAGTATTGGCCAAATAATAACAGTAAGCGGTTATCATATAACTCAGATTGCTCCGCTTAAACCAGGCCTCGATCTCCCTAAGCATCTCAATCCGAGCAAGATCTCATCTCAAATAATGGGATGTGTCTTTATGTTAATTTCCATGCGAGGCTGGACTCAAGATTAGCATCACTAAACAGGAATGTTATTCTGAGTTTATTACAGTAGAATTTCAAGAGATGGAGCTATAAATTTGTCTCTAATTCCGATTCTGATTTTAGCAAAATCTAAATTTGAGTTGAGATTTCTACTTGAGATGCTTCGGGAGATCGGGACCAGAGCTTGCTGAAGCTTCCTTTTTCCTGGGACATTTTCCTAAGGTACCGTATAGCGGGTTATTTCTGCGGGTAGAAAATTTTGCGATTTGGGCCTAAAATGGGTAGGTTTTATTTCTGCGGTTTTTATTTCTGCGACCTACCAGAAAATCGGGAATTAATTTCTGCGTGTTTCAGAAACCGGAAGAAATTTCTGCAAGTGATAAATAGCTACCGTATCTACTACGGCATGATCAACAATATGATAACACTGCTTGTATGATTTATATTTAATTGTTAATGTTATACAGAATTCAGCTTTCAGGGTCCTTTCTCGTAAAATATCTCAATATACTCATACCGGGTATTGCTATATCGTTAATACAAATATACACAAACTACAGTGTTGCAAATTGAACCAGTTGTCAAACTTACATCAACGTGTATTGAGGGTCAATACCGATATAACACATACCATTCATTAATTGTAAAACAAACAAGCAAACAAAGACAGTCGATCACTATACGTGTGAAAAATACGACATTAACAAAACACTAGAAAGGTATAGATTAAAGGTATATTACCATTTAATTGAAGCAAAATATGGAAGTTAAATTTTGCGAACAAATTTTTTACGGATGTTTAATTTTGCGGAATTTAATTTTACGGGACAGCCTCAAACCGCAAAAAACGCAGAAATAAAAACCCGCAGAAATTACCCGCTATACGGTATTACAATGTACATGTATATCATCAGCTCAACAAATAGTAGCATTTGCATTAATTAATTATTAGTGATAAGTGACCAGCTGATTAAGATTAAACTAATGATTGTCTCGTGTTTTACAGGGAATGTGAATGTTTTACGTATACGATAAAGAATGTTCATGAGGAACCCAATTTCAGAGAGGAGATACGACTAAATATCACGAGAGGAAAAACTCTTTACTCGTACATGGAGGAAGCGTGTACATTGGAGCCAGACAGATTCACAAGGTTAGTCAACAACTTAGCAATCGGATATTGTAATCGCTGCATTTTAATGCAGAATAAAAGTGCTAACGATAATAATAGTAAGGAAGGTATGTCGGCTTTTTTCGATATTCGGAGACTAATGGGAGCTATTTCTATCAAGTCACGCGAGCGTCAGCGTTGGTGTCGGCGTTGACGTCGGTGTCGTCGTAATGCTAATGTTAAAGGTTAGGTACAAGTTTGTAACGTCTAGTCTTAGTCCATTGGCACCATTATTGCTTTGATATCCCAAAACATAAGGTAGCCATCAATATTCGGCGACAAATTGTCCAATAAGGTCTGTCAATTGTTGAAAAGGGACGCAATTACAGGAAATGGTATTATTAGAACGATAGTGGTGCTGTGGATTTTAAAAGCGAAGAAAACGTGTCGACCAATAAAATCAACTACATTGACAGTAATGACCCTCTTAGGGAGTGCTTATTTTCCGGGAAAATGCTATGTACGCTGCGTTTCCAGCAAGAATCATTGATAATGTCTCGCGCTGGTATTGACCTGTACTCGTCCTGCCAAGAGTATCATGACACCAACCCATACACAGGAGTAGATAACTTTATCAAGTTTATTTTTGAAACTATGCCCCCTTACAAACTAAGCGATAAAGTTAAAGTTTATGTGCAAATGTTTTATCCTTAAATATCTTCATATTGCTTTAATACTTGGGATACCTGTTCACCACCATGACTACAAAAACCCTACACAGGACTAGGTAACTATATTAAGCATTCTGTTGAAATCATGTCCAATTTTCAACTCTAAAAAAAGCTAATGTTAAAGTTTAGGTACACGTTTTTTAACCTCTAATATCTTCAAAGTGCATTGACTATTGCTTAGATACTTTTCAAACTTATTTGCTATCATAACCCCACCCCCTACACAGGAGTAAGTAACTTAGTCAAGCACGTTGTCCAAGTTATCTGCCAAGTTTAGCCGCAACCTCAATTTTTTTCTAAATGCATTGACACTTTGCATACTTCACCATCATGACCATAAATCCTACACAATAATATGTAACGCTGTCAAGCATGTTGTCCCTATTATCTGCCCCATTCTACTTAGAAGCCACAACCTCTACACATATGACGGTAATACTGCACCTATGAAGCATTTCGTTGAATATGTTATAATTATACTATCGTATCATGGCACTGACAATAGTGGAGCGCGATGTTCGTCGACAGCTCTTGTTGCATTTCTTAAGAGTGTTGATTGTCATCAAACATAGTAGAACAAATGGCCATGACCTGGCAACGGATCGTAAAATGTGGAATATTTGGACTGAACAATCCAATTATTAATGTTTAGTAGGCAATGCGTTATCTTAAACACTTTACTTCAGATTTACCGCAACATTCTTCCCAAAATGGAAAGGATATTTTATTGACTCTATAAATGGAGTGGCTTCAAACTGGACACTTGATAAATCCTACTGGGAGATAACTGATAAACATGGTCCATTAAAAGTTGGTAAGAATTAGTTTAAAATTAAATCATAGTCCGTAAACATTCTAGTGAAACTTCGCACTCAAACAGAGTAAGCTTTTTACGCTTCAGGAAGACTCTCATCTCACAGTTACAGAAACTCATTTGAATGAAACATATGCAATTGTGAAGATAGAAAACTTGCATATTGCAGCCATTGAAATTAAAAAAATATTCAAGCATATTTCTGCTAAACTGTAGTTTAATTGCCAATTCATATAAGCTGTACAGAAATATAAAATAGTTTACGGAAAACGTACATTTTTGAGATTTGTTGAAAATTTACTTGCTTATTTCCAGGTGCCAGCCTGTACATACCTAAACCACAGGATGAAGTAATGTTTAATCTGACCATAGGCATGTAGTATGGAACACACTTTATTAATTTTGCTTTCTCGTGAACTGGTATGTTTAACGAGTTTTATATGTCTACTCATAATTCATCAATGTGAAATACATCTTACTTCATAGTTTGTTATATGTTTTATTTTACTTGTTATAACTCTAGCGCGATAAATCGCAATACAAAAACAAACACAAAATCTGCTATATTTATCGTTTCTGAATGTTTAGGAGCATGAAAGCTTTATATGTTGTGCCAAATGTCTGAATGTTTCGGTCCTTGATGTTAATCCATAACAAAAATATAGGCAATATTGTGTTTGTTTTTGTACTGCAATTTATCGCGTTAGAGTTATACATCTGTCATTATAATATGAAATATCTCGTTGTTACAGTGTTAATAATTACATAACTGCACGAGTATGAACAATAGTACTGGCAGGACATGATATGATTGTAATATCGTGGCCATTCTGAATTAGCACAAAGGTGTCCATACAACATACTCAGGGGCGTAACTTCCAATAGGTTATATAGACCGCGGTCAACACTTTTTCACAGAAAGTCGAAAAAATAAAAATGCCAAAAATGCAATAAAAATCAATGGGGGTATGGCGCGGTCAACACTTTTTCACAGAAAATCGAAAAAATAAAAATGCCAAAAATGCAATAAAAATCAATGGGGGTATGGCGCGGTCAACACTTTTTCACAGAAAGTCGAAAAAATAAAAATGCAAAAAATGCAATAAAAATCAATGGGGGTATGGGGTTACATATATAGGAGTGTCAAACTCAGCTAAAGTTTTATTGTTATTTAGTCTGAAAACAGCCTAGAGACCCTCATACAATAAGGAAATCTATGTTTATATTGAATCTAGACAACACTGAAGATTCTTACCTGTATGATTGTCATTCATGTTAATAATTTAGATATTTTGATGAATTATATTTACCCTATCATAATTGAGAGTCGTAGCTGCTCTTGTTTTTTAGTCTGAAAATGGCTAAGAATGCACCTGCGACGATATAGAAATTAAAAATTTCCCCCGAACCCCCTAAAATAACGTGGCCTCCCTTCCCGAAGAAAAACGCACTTATACCAAAAACCCACTTAAAACCAACTTATTAGTGGGTTTTTCCTGAGTTTTTTTACAAAAGTATGCTAAAAGCGAGTTTTTCCTGGGTTTTTAACAAATAAGTGTGTTTTTTGTTGGCGAAAGTGAGTTTTTTGTATCTTGAAGTGGGTCTTTTGATCAAATAAGTGGGTTTAAGTGCGTCTTTTAATATCTGAAGTGTGTTTTTGTTGGTCTTTTAATAAATGAAGTTGGTTAAAGTGGGTCTTTAAAGAAAATAAGTCGGCTAAAGTGCGTCTTTTAAATAATGATATTCTCAGAAGTGGGTTAAAGTGGGTTTTAAGTTGGTCTTTTACTTTTTAGATAATTTTGCGCTTTGTGAGCTTCACATGCAAAAGACTCACTTAAAACCAACTTCTGGAGGAAGTTGGTCTTTTGTTTTGAAATGTCGACTGGATAACTGAACTGGATAACTGCTTCGAATTATAACGCATACTATGTTTTGTACATCATTTGTTTGGTATTTCAGTTGTTGTTTATGTATGTAAATATTTTTAGAACAAAATCTTAAATGACAGTTTATTTTAAGTCATTGCTGTTAACTTATTTCCCTGTGAAAAAATAACGAACGTTCATTTCGAGACGTTATAGGATAAAACCCATTTTCCGGAATTTCCGCATCTTACTGCGGATATACATGTACATGTATTGACTAGACCATCTTACCTGTTATCAGCATAATCTAATAGCTGGCAAGGTATTACTAATACGTTCGACGTGTAATACAAACACAAATTTAAAGAATCGGGAATTTACATGGTTTGCTCGGAGAAGTTGATATATTCAACGCAAGAACCTTGTCACATGTTCATCCGGACCAATTTAACATCTCCGGTTGGTTATAAAGATACAAAATATACTTGACAACTGCGTATACATACATACATTTATTTGGTAAATCGACATAAAAAATGTCTTTGAACATTTACAATACATAAAATGACGGTCAAGGTTCATTAATAATTAATACATTAGTTCATGCTATATAATAAGGACACAAGTATAAACTACTAGTGTACCTCATAATTAATATTTGCAAGTTTTTTATCAGTCTATTTGTCAAATGAAAATAATAAACATAGTACGTTGTAATTATTGTATTATAGCGTTATCATTAAATGCCGAGCATAGCCTTTATTTGCCAGTCAGCTTTATGCTGAAATATGGCAGGCATATATGTGTGCCCCCATCCGGATTTGAACCCGGGTCGCCAGATTAGACGGCAAGCGCGCTAACCATTGAGCTACGGAGGCCACATATCAATTTTGAATTAATTAATCCCCAATTAACAATCGATAATTGCAGACGGTATAATGTAAACCAATCCAATTATAACATACTGTACATATTTGTACACTATAATCTCACCAGTTTAATTTATTGCCTAGGGCTACATATCTCGGCGATTTATGACCCATGTGACACGCGTTCCAGACAGTTTCACAGTAAGGGGTCTTGTTCAGAACCAAATCTGGTACTCTACTGACACTCTTTTGTTTTCACGCACGATTTGTTCATATAAATTATGCACAATATACCAGGTCAGTGAATTATGACCAGAGCATAAAATATATAATTATTAATTTTCTATATATTTGTTATGAGCATTGTATTATACTTTATGTAAAATAATATATAAAAAAAAATTATATAACGTTGCATAGCCATTTACCTTGAAATTGTTAATATGACATCTTCTATTTTAATAAAACATACATTGAACAATATATTTTTGGTGATAGCTTGATCACAATATCGACACATTTTATGAACATAATTAATAGAGTGGAAGTAGAATTATGATTGCAGGGGTTTTCTTGTCTTCATCTGGATTCATATTAAGATTAATTACATTAGTGTAATTCATTTTCATATATTGTGGGGGGGGGGGGGGTAGATCTACCACTTTTAGTCTTAATTGATACCAAATATATTTTCAAATACTGAAATTAGTTTATTTAATATTTCACTGCAATGACGTTAGGCTTTTTATGAATATCGAAACTAGACTTCGCAGTTTATGCACGTATTATAATATGATTTATGGTCCCCCATTTCACATGAATACCCGTCAATGGCTGTCATTAATTGTTTAAATCACCACGCACGTAATAAAAAAATTTGTGGAATCTATACGTGATTCGAAAACCTTTAAACTATTAAACCTGGCTTTCTGATAAAATCATTCGGATGCCTTATAATGAGAAGATTTATCATCTTGTAGATTGTCATAGCGAATAATTAAATAAATTGAAAGAAAAAATGCCAATTATTTGTGCTATAATAAATGTATTGCGCTGTGTACAAAAACGCATTCATACTGAGCCTCATATGTGATATTTTAGGTGTAAACTTAAAAGATTTACTCTTAAATAAAAAAGAAATGCGCCTTAATTTTTTACACCAACATGCGAGGATCAAGACGGGTCCATTATGTGTGCTATTTGTACACTGATTACACCAGGGGACCACGGAGTTTGAATTAGGACAGCACTCTATGAAAATATGTTGTTCGACTCTGACAAATATCTTTAATCGCGCGTCCGGAATTCGGCCTTTATCAGCTTCTGCGTGTTTGGAGTTACTTCCCCTTTCGCGCTTTAGCTCAATATTTGAAAATTGAGAACGACGGAAGATCGAAGATTCTGGTGAAATTATACACAGAAATAGTTGCTTTATGAGGTAATTTCGTGTTAAATGAATTTGTTTTTGTAGTCTAGAATATACACTTTATTATTGCAAGGAATATGCTTGAATAAAATTTAAATTGCTTTCGAAGTGGAGACTTGACTCTTTCAAGGTCTTTGACTCTGTGTTTTCAAATTCAATTCAAAATTGCAATCACAATGGGCTATTCCAGAAAATATCCGCACCCCCCCTATGGAAGGCACTTTTTTTTGTCCAGGGGGGGTATTTCTGATACCCTTGTCCGGGGGGGTCTCGTCCAAGGGGGGGTCTGAACGAAGTTTGTCCAGGGGGGTGTTTTCTCGGAAAAGTGCCTTCCATACCCTTGTCCGGGGGGTCTTGTCCAAGGGGGGGTCTGAACGAAGTTTGTCCAGGGGGGTGTTTTCTCGGAAAAGTGCCTTCCATACCCTTGTCCGGGGGGTCTTGTCCAAGGGGGGGTCTGAACGAAGTTTGTCCAGGGGGGTGTTTTCTCGGAAAAGTGCCTTCCATACCCTTGTCCGGGGGTCTTGTCCAAGGGGGGGTCTGAACGAAGTTTGTCCAGGGGGGTGTTTTCTCTGAAAAGTGCCTTCCATACCCTTGTCCGGGGGGTCTTGTCCAAGGGGGGGTCTGAACGAAGTTTGTCCAGGGGGGTGTTTTCTCGGAAAAGTGCCTTCCATACCCTTGTCCGGGGGGTCTTGTCCAAGGGGGGGGTCTGAACGAAGTTTGTCCAGGGGGGTGTTTTCTCGGAAAAGTGCCTTCCATACCCTTGTCCGGGGGGTCTTGTCCAAGGGGGGGTCTGAACGAAGTTTTCCAGGGGGGTGTTTTCTCGGAAAAGTGCCTTCCATACCCTTGTCCGGAGGGTCTCGTCCAAGGGGGGTCTGAACGAAGTTTGTCCAGGGGTATGTTTTCTCGGAAAAGTGCCTTCCATACCCTCGTCTGGGGGGGTCTTGTCCAATGGGGGGTCTGAACGAAGTTTGTCCAGGGGGGTGTTTTTGTCGGAAAAGTGCCTTCCATACCCTTGTCCGGAGGGTCTTGTCCAAGGGGGGTCTGAACGAAGTTTGTCCAGGGGTATGTTTTCTCGGAAAAGTGCCTTCCATACCCTCGTCTGGGGGGGGTCTTGTCCAAGGGGGGTCTGAACGAAGTTTGTCCAGGGGGGTGTTTTTGTCGGAAAAGTGCCCGGGGGGTCTTGTCCAAGGGGGGGGTCTGAACGAAGTTTGTTCAGGGGGGGCTTATTCTCGCAAAAGTGCCTTCCATACCCTCGGTTTTGTGGAATGTTATGTTGGGGTGAGTGTGTGAGGGGTGTCTCCTCCCAGCGAAGTTTTTCACTCCTCGAAATTAAAATCATGCAATTTCCTGCACTTTTAGCTTTTAAATTCAGAAGTTAAGGTATTAAAATTGTACTGCTATATCAACAGAGTTTAACAATATTTTAAAATAATTTCTTTAACAGGGGGGGCACATTTTATTGCACTCGATTCCTCTTTACGTAATATCTAGACTTTTATCGATCCATAGCCAGATCAATTGGTAATATTTTAATGATTTTACCATTTTTGGGATGTATAAAATGTTCACTCAGAGGCCAACTGGGGGGGGGGGGGGTCAGTAGCTCTTACCACTAGACCACTTGTCCACCCTGTATATTGGACCACAGGAACTTGCATAATTTTAAAAAAAAATGAAAAATTCAATACAGAGAGCCTGTATTAAAATATAGACAGGATTGCAATGCGAATGTATCCCACGAACTATTCTTATACAAATATTTTCTATATACCAACTTGACAGTTAAAACATATGGTCTAGGCAGTTAAAGGGGTTATAAACAATACAGAATCCATCCGCACCTCAACCGATTGGTACTGACAATCGTCTTATATCGGCTTTCAAGCCAATATTTATGGAGTTTTGAAATGGTGTCGACTCCACTGAACGGAAGGAGCGAAAGTCTATACAGATTAAGAATTGAGTGTCTATACAGATTTGAATGTCGTAAAACTGATATAATGTCGTAAATTATATAGGTGCTACTGGACAAGATCAAATACCATATTAAGATTTAAAAGGAGTTATGTCTCTTTTAAACTTTGACTTTTCTTGGCTAAATTTGTCTGCTTAGGATCCGGGGACGATCAATGCATTTTGGGAATGGTTGAACCAGCTGTCCAATGCCAAAGTTGCCGCAAGCAGGAAAAACGTAAATTCAATGCATAACATTTTGTCAACTTTTACTTTTCCAAGTTGATTGTCTAAATTAATCTATACTAGTAGTTTCTTAGGAAAATATTAATTTAAAAATTATGTATATAAAAAGAAAGGGCATAGTATGAAATACATGTTTAAATAGAAATTTCCGAAATTTAATTTAAGGCAGATGTATATTTAATCTTTTTCAGTGAACCCATGACTTAGATCTCTCTGGGATTTGTTATTACTGGCTCACAGACAGACATGTCCCTGGTATCATTTGCTGACCTTTGAATTGTTCAGCTGAACCCTTTATAGGAGTTTGTACAAGTTCTGTGGTCTAATGTTAATAACTCCCTTGGGGTTTCCTGTTAACAGGTATACAGCCATTAGTGTCCAGTCTCTTAAAATGTTACTCCAGAAGGACACAAATTGAATGTTTGTAGGCGGAAAATTGTATCAGGCTATTGAATACTAGGATGAAACATATGATTTGTTTCAAATAGCTTAGCCAAATTTTATCTGCAACGCCTTTAAAGTCCACAGACACTTGGGGTCTGGACCTCACCCCCCTCCCGCTACGCGCCTGGAAATATATCCAGACCTATTTAGTAATCACACAAACATTTGTTGGGTGTATTTGATATTAATACAAAAATCTAAGAAATTCCTTTGCTTGAATAACACATTATTGTTATTTAAGCTAGAGAGGCATTAGCGAATATTTTTCATTTGTCCCAGATATGTTTAATAATGTTTGTGTTATATTTGTATGGGTCTGGGTATACAATGTATATATATAAAGTCCACAGACACTTGGGGTCTGGACCTCACCCCCCTCCCGCTACGCGCCTGGAAATATATCCAGACCTATTTAGTAATCACACAAACATTTGTTGGGTGTATTTGATATTAATACAAAAATCTAAGAAATTCCTTTGCTTGAATAACACATTATTGTTATTTAAGCTAGAGAGGCATTAGCGAATATTTTTCATTTGTCCCAGATATGTTTAATAATGTTTGTGTTATATTTGTATGGGTCTGGGTATACAATGTTGATGATTAAAATATATATATGTGCGTAGATTTACAAAAAGGCTTTACAGTACTACGGCTTTTTCGTGCGCCGTTGAATAACCTTGAAATTCTGAGAGGGCAAAAACCTGGTTACCTGAGGTCAAATATCTGCTTCCATGAGTCCAGCCCACAAGTCCAGTCCACAAGTCCAGTCCAGTCCATGAGTCCAGTCCAGCTTTTCTATGCTGCTATTCTATAAGACATCCTGTGATTGTATTGCCCCCCAGGCATGAATAATTAAGCAATCAACAGGTGGTCAGCCAGAGCTTACATAATGATGTCAATGGTTATCACCATTTAATGCCATTGATAATTAAAACATAAAGTTTGACTTGAAGAATTGATAGCTTAATGTAAAATGCATGTAATCATTGACATAAAAGTTTGCTTGTTGATGTGATTAATTAAGATTTCTATAGTATTAAATGTTTGAGTGGAAAGTAATGATCACCATATTATTGTAATCATTTTAAATATGCATTCATTTCATTAAATTTGTTTGATAAATTAAATATACTAGTACAATTTTATATCCAAACATTAAAGTTAAACTGTATATAGTGTAGGAAATCGTATTACATTAAAAAAAATGTTTGTATAAATTTGGATTTCTTAAAATTAATGTTAGAATGGTAAAACATGAATGGTCAGATCATTAATATTTTTTAAATGCTCATGTCGATTTAATTAGTAGCACTATTTTATAATTATTTTTAGGTATGATTTTAAAGTTAAAAGTGCAGGAAAATGCACCATTTTATTCAAACATTGATAAAAAATCTTGACAAATTAACCAAATACCCACAGGGGATCTATAATGGTTAATTTGTATGTGTGCTTTTTCAAGATTTATTAGTACATCAAGATCAGACTCTAATCAGATTGCACAGTGGGATACCATTATACTACCAATCAGTTTATGCTCTCACTATCTGTCATATACAGGAGTTAACCTTGACCATACAACCAGCTATTCTTCACACTGATGTATGAGAATGACCTTGATTTAATAGTGTCTTACTTATATGATTGACAAAATACATTTAAAATCAATTATAATTATTGTATAAAAATTTCAAACATCAAAAAAATATTGATTTTATAAACAAAAATATTTTAATTATTTAAATGGTATTGTATATATGTTTATACTAGTAAGATTTATTAATCATGTAGATGTTATGATAGATATTTTTAATGCTAATTTTAAATAGTGAATAAGAAGTCAAATGATGAAATAATGAAGAACTTTCACTAAGAATTCATATGACAATTGAAATCCAATCCTACCAAGAGGTTGGAGATTTCATTTTTCCCCAGAATTTCTAAAAGAGTGCTAATGATTGCCGTGAACTCAGAATGAAACGGCATGTCAGAGAGTTACAAATTACTTCTTTAGATTGGCCTTTAATAGCCCTATCAGATTACAAGAACCCTTCTCCAGGTGAATTGAAATGGACATTAGCAGTCTGTTAGGGTCAGATTTGTGTTTCTTGGAAGTAACAAACGTGGTTTCCAGAAAACAGTTTTGGTTTTACAGTGAAATTTTATATTTGAATGAAATGCACTTGGAAAGGAATTTAAGTACTAGTATATAGCAACAGTTACTAGACAGTTATAGTATAAAGTACTCTGTACATGAACAACACTCAAGATTAACAAGTTGAAAGTTAAATAAGGTACACTGTACACCCACCACACCCAAATTAACAATATTTCTAGTTGGATAAAGTATTTCATGAAAAGCTCATTGGCTCTTTGAATGTAACAAGTAGCATAACCTAGGAAAGTTATGTTAGTACAATAGAATATGCCTATCGTTTCAGAATGAGTCTGTCCAAGGGGGGTATTTTGGAGAAAAATGCCTACCATAGGTTGTCCAAGGTAGGGGGGGGGGGTATTTCGGAATGAGTCTGTCCAAGGGGGGGGGGGGTATTTTGGAGAAAAATACCTTCCATAGGTTGTCCAAGGGGGGGGGGGTCTTTCGGAATGAGTCTGTCCAGGGGGGGTCTTTCGGAATGAGTCTGTACAGGGGGGGGCGTTTCAGAATGAGTCTGTCCAAGGGGGTATTTTGGAGAAAAATGCCTTCCATAGGTTGTCAAGGGGGGGGGGGTATTTCGGAATGAGTCTGTCCAGGGGGGCGTTTTAGAATGAGTCTGTCCAAGGGGGGTATTTTGGAGAAAAATACCTTCCATAGGTTGTCCAAGGGGGGGGTATTTCGGAATGAGTCTGTCCAGGGGGGCGTTTTAGAATGAGTCTGTCCAAGGGGGGTATTTTGGAGAAAAATGCCTTCCATAGGTTGTCCAAGGGGGGGTATTTCGGAATGAGTCTGTCCAGGGGGGGCGTTTCAGAATGAGTCTGTCCAAGGGGGGTATTTTGGAGAAAAATGCCTTCCATAGGTTGTCCAAGGGGGGGTATTTCGGAATGAGTCTGTCCAGGGGGGGCGTTTCAGAATGAGTCTGTCCAAGGGGGGGTATTTCGGAATAAGTCTGTCCAGGGGGGGGGTGTTTCAGAATGAGTCTGTCCAAGGGGGGTATTTTGAAGAAAAATGCCTTCCATAGGTTGTCCAAGGGGGGGTATTTCGGAATGAGTCTGTCCAGGGGGGCGTTTTAGAATGAGTCTGTCCAAGGGAGGTATTTTGGAGAAAAATGCCTTCCATAGGTTGTCCAAGGGGGGGTATTTCGGAATGAGTCTGTCCAGGGGGGGCGTTTCAGAATGAGTCTGTCCAAGGGAGGTATTTTGGAGAAAAATGCCTTCCATAGGTTGTCCAAGGGGGGGTATTTCGGAATGAGTCTGTCCAGGGGGGGCGTTTCAGAATGAGTCTGTCCAAGGGGGGTATTTTGGAGAAAAATGCCTTCCATAGGTTGTCCAAGGGGGGGTATTTCGGAATGAGTCTGTCCAAGGGGGGGGGGCGTTTCAGAATGAGTCTGTCCAAGGGGGGTATTTTGAAGAAAAATGCCTTCCATAGGTTGTCCAAGGGGGGGTATTTCGGAATGAGTCTGTCCAGGGGGGGCGTTTCAGAATGAGTCTGTCCAAGGGGGGTATTTTGAAAAAAAATGCCTTCCATAGGTTGTCCAAGGGGGGTATTTCGGAATGAGTCTGTCCAGGGGGGCGTTTTAGAATGAGTCTGTCCAAGGGGGGTATTTTGGAGAAAAATGCCTTCCATAGGTTGTCCAAGGGGGGTCTTTCGGAATGAGTCCGTCCAAGGGGGGGTATTTTAGATAAAAATGCCTTCCATAGGTTGTCCAAGGGGGTATTTCAGAATGAGTTTGTCCAGGGGGTGGGGCATTTCAGAATGAGTTTGTCCAAGGGGGTCATTTTGGAAAATACTGCCTTCCATAGGTTGTCCAAGGAGCCTTTGTTCACTGTCTGTCCAGGGGGGGGTCGAATATGGTTTGTCCAAGGGGGTACTTCAGGAGGGTATGTCCAAGGGGGGTATTTTGGGTTAAAGTGCCTTCCATAGGGGGGGTGCGGATATTTTCTGGAATAGCCCAATGCCGCGAGAGTAGAAGACCAGACTGGCAGAATATTTTGATGCTTATTGTATATCTTTGTGCTATCTCGATATATTTGTATGGTAACTTTGTTTAATGTAGAGATTCTGTACTCTTTAGCCAAGTGTCTCGACCGAGAATCGAACCAGCCACCTCACGATCACACTTCCAAAGCGTTAACTAATTATCCACTCGACGGCACTCATGTTAAGTTAGATACCATACATGTTAGCTCTGTTGTTAGTGTGCTATACTAATATTGACGATAATTGCTACTGTGGGTGGCACAGTGGTCGAGTGGTAACGCACTTGACTACTGATCAAGAGGTCCCACAGGGCCCGCATTTGCAACTGTGTGTGCGTCCACGGGACCCGCAATCACCAACGGTCGCCGTAACTGGTTTGCTGCGTTTTTACACATTATTGTATAAAATATGAATTGATTATTCTCCGCTGAGATATTCCGCGATAGGATTAGTTCCGAAGTAAACAAACTTTATTGTAACCCGGATGTCCCAAATGACGACGCAGTCTAAAAAAGCAGACGACTAATTGCACTATCACTGTCGACGAGTATGTTTGTACCCAACCCAATTCGTTCACTGAAAAATTTGTACCGTTCGAGAAAAAAGTCGGGAACAAAATGACATTGTTAGGGTAGGCACATCGTTGTAGGTAACTCACTAGTCTATGGTACATTCATAAAATTTACTCAAGCCTTTAAGCTGTGGTTTTATCAGTTTTTAGGTTTTCAAAATATCAACAGCCAAAATATATATCTGCTTATGAGGGACCCTCAAAATTTGCCCGGGACCCCCAAAATGCAAACCCTGAGGGTCCTGGGACCCCAATATGACAATTCCGAGGGAAAACCCTGGAACCAGATGTGTAAATAAACCATTCGAAATTCCTCGTTTGGTTCTTATGTATCAGGCTGGGAACCACTGTTCAAATTGTCGAAAGATTATGTGCGCAGCGGAAAATGAGTTGACAATTGCAAACTTTCCTGATATTTTGTTGACAAGAGCGCTGATCGAGCATTGTCAGTATATAGTCATCGTAAAGATTAACAGTATATAACTTGTTATTGACCGAAGGATACCAGAAAGATATGGGAAAGTTGCAAAACAAGTTTTACACGATCAGTTTTTTTAGGTCGGTGTGCGAGAAAGTTCAGCAAAACGTTTTTATCTTTGTGTTATTTAAGGCTTTTAAAAGCAGTAAAGGAATTACGTAGATTTTTGTATTAATATCACATACATCCAACAAACGTTTGTGTGATTACTGAATGGGTCTGGATATATTAGAACTATAAATAAAATTTCCAGGCGCGTAGCGGGAGGGACGTGGTCCAGACCCCAAGTGTCTTTACCACAGGGATCGATACTAACACTGGTCCGCTGGTCTGAGACCAGCGAAAATCCAGAAGGACCAGTGAAAATTCTGGAGGACAAGTAACTGTCCTATTTACAAATTGGGCGCTTTTGCCCTGTCGGACCAGTGGCCAAAGTAGTTAGTGTCTAGGTCTGTCCAAGGGTCGAATCTCAGCTGGGGCACTTGGTCATTTCTAAAACACTTATCAGTGTTTCCCACCCAACTAGAGATTAACTGGTTGGAAACCAAGAGGTAGTCTTGCATGTATTCGTACTATACACCGGGCACATTAAAGAACCAAGGAGTCTATTCGGAACAAGCTAGGGTAACGCCTGCCAATAATGTCGATATAGTGAATAGCACCCATTAACCTCAGGGTTTCCATCTCTAGTTGGGTGGGAAACACTGAAAAGTGTTCTGAAATATCCAGACTCCTGTGCCCCTGATCGAGATTCGAACCATGGAGCTCTGGATTGGTAGTTGAGAGCGTTAACCACTATATTTACAGGCAAGGATAATGTTTAATAAAATACCAGTATTTGGAATGGTACCGTGGCATCATTCTGCCGGAAATTTTGATAGATTAGATACAGATTCAGCTTTTGAAACTAGCAGCTGCGATTTAAGTTAAGACTTGACCCATTTGAATGTTTGTCAACTTTTAATTCTTTATCCTAGAAAAGTGTTTTGTGCATAAAAAATAGGAATTTTAGTGTTTTCATTTGCATCAGTACTTGCATATACTATCAACATCACACTTCGGGGCATATGTCCCTTACAATGACAGCTATTGTTATGATATATGCTTGTACATTTTTTCTAATTATTTCCTCCGATTATTGCAGCACATCATTCAAGCTTTAATAGATACAGCACCTGGTGAGACTGAAAAACGCCTTCATGACATTTTTGGATGCTGTTTACGTATGGCAACTTGTGCTCTGCTCTTTGAAACAAATGTTCAACCAAGAATTCCTGCTGCAGAAAGTACAGCTATCATTGGTAATTTGCAGTTTTATTAATTATTTTTACTGAACTTGCACACAAGTTGTATTCTAGTTTCTTGAACCTGGATTATCCCATGATGGCTTACATAGAAACAACCCTTTAAAGGGCCAGTAATTGGCTAATTAGCTCTGGTCTGCATGTCAATTATCATGATGAAGGTTTTTATTAGTTACAAGTCCATTTTAACCCAATTTTAAGGGTGTTATTTCTGTTTGTTGTTTGCACTTATAATTATGTAACAATGTTCTCCGTGTGTGATAACACATGTGTGTCATGACCAGCTTTTAGGTGCCAAAACGTAACGTCGCTGACTTAAATATGTTATTTCTGATGTTGTTTTGGCCTGTTTACTTAACTTTAGTAATGTGATAAAAAGAATCTATGAAGATTGCATTTCTATCTGAGCAGCATATCACACAAACTTGTTGTCTACATGGCATATTTACTGATAAAGTTATTGTGTGAGAGAGGTGAAATGCGTTGATATTCTGAGCAGCATGTCACACAAAGTCATTCTCTACTTGTCTACTTGATGATATTTAGAAAGTTATTGTGGAACACAGCGAGCTAGAAAAATGCATCTACCACACAAACTCGGTCTCTTCCTGATTCAGTTCAGTTACAGTATGCCCAGTCACGCAGCATCCTGCATTTTTCACGCAGAAAACACGATGTCCGCACAACTTTTTCAATGTCCGTGAGTGCAGTTACACACTTTGTTGGTGCCGACTAATACACAATCTCGGCAAAACTTTTAGCAGACAGCGACATAAAACCGATAAATGCTTGCTTTTTAATCGAAAATCCTTAAAACAACCTGTGTCAAACATCCGGACGATCTAGACTCATTTGTATCACGTGACATTTCCTAGTGCCAAGGCACTATTTTTACCAATCAAGTGAACGAGGTCGTCATTTGGTCATAACAGCATGTTATTACGAGTGCGACGGTAAACTGAAACAATATTGCGGGTGTTATCATTAATTTAGGATAAAACATTTTGAAAAGTTCGCGCAAATTGGCAGCCATTTTTTAAGAATGTTTAAAAACCGATATCCAGACCGAAAATACGTTCATGAATCAGATACGATTAACCTCCCTTTCCTCGTATAAAAATAATTATTAACCATTTTTCCAAAACTAGTGGGTACAGATACCCACTATAAAATTCCAGTGGGCATGCTGAGTTACTGCAGGGCTCAAATTTAACTTTTTTGGTCACTTGCAAATTTTAGCAAGTAGCTTTTTTTCTTACTTGCTAAATCAGAAAATCTACTTGCAAATTTAGCCATTCAATTAAAAACGTTACAATATCCACCTGTATTATACCTAGGTAACATAGTTAGAGCTATAATCATATTGTTTGTGAACCTGTTATACATCTATCAGACTACAGGATTTCAGCAAGTTGTAAATTTGTTGGAGTCATTTGTGACCTCTTCTAGCAGAAGTTTGTCGGCATCTTTATGCGCCCGAGACCCCGGAAATTATTTGTAGTTGTACTTGCAAAAAATAGCAAGTGATGATTTTATCCACTTGCATTTTGGGAAATCTACTTGCATTTTGCAAGTTAGCAAGTGCTAAATTCGACCCCTGTTACTGTTACATTATTAAATCTGGTTTTGTACTGGCTATTTCAAAACTGAAATATGTATATTATATTATTGCAGATGTTATATCCGACATGTTTGGCATCACCCGATGTCAAGTCGATGAGAAGATGAGGGTATCGCTAAGACAACTTAGGATCATGTATTGGTAAAGACCTGCTTTCATCCCAGCTTACCAGAATTTAACAGCCTGTTGTCCCTATACCGAGAATTACCATCCAACAAATTTGTTACAAGATTACTGCCAGATTACGCTTCATGTGAAGTTAAATAGGAAGAGACTCGATGAATGCTATTTAGTACCCTCCGAGAAGGGGATAACTTCCCATTTGGGCTACAAGCCGAACTCAAGCGATGTGTCTTTAGAGGAAAGGGAGAGGCCGTTGTTGTAAAATTTGCCAATGATATTTGTGCATTTCTGTCTGTAATCGAAGGTAATTATTTCGCTACCATGAAAGATCTTCTCAGTACCGGACGCCCCTCGGTGAGTGCTGCTGTTGACATGAATGCTACTCCAACCTCACAATCGAAAACAAATACACCGTGTGTGTGCATACATGATATCAACATCCTTAAGGATTCATTTAGCAGTCTTCAAGCTGACATGCTACTATTAAAGCAGTCAAACATTGCCGTTAAAAACTACGTTCAGATCAGATAACTGCTGTTAATGAATCCCTTAAGCTCAATGAGCAGGAACTCATCAATTGTAAAGAATCGGTGAACAATGACATTATATAGATAACCCAGCCAATCTCAGATGCTCGTATCACCTCTATTGAAAACCAGTTATCGTCAATCTTGAATAGAGTTGAAAAACTAGAAGTTGTTGTTGAACAAAATAACGCGTTCATTGCTGACAAAGCAGAGTTAGCGGTACTGGAGTCATCTGCTACAGCCCAAAGTAGTGAAAACGTATACACACAGCAGTACTATGATAAATATACTATGGACATAGGACCATCTAAAGACCCCGATTGTAGTATATACAATGTGCTCAAAACTGTAACTTTGAAGTAGTCACCGAACAAGAAAGGAAGACCAAATTCTACGAATAAGAATACTATTGACAAACTTTTATTTGGGGTACCTCAGTGCAAAGTGCAAACACCAGTTACGTCCCCTCTTACATCACCAACTATGAATGAACATGCCTCAGGCTCGAGTTTTTTCTTCGCGCGAAAATTGGTGGATATTAGTGGCCAATGCGTCCGGGATAGTCACAGACTCAGCCACTTTACTAGCTGAAAGATCATAATTTTATGGCTCATGGTATTCCCGCACAGGTCTCCAATCGTTATCCGACTCCAAAATTTTCTGACTCTGAAGATTTCAGCACAAGGAAGAGATCCAAATGTTTCTGTGTAACTGGATTTATGTAACTTTGTCACAATGTTTGCCTCTTTGAAATCTGTATCAAGTTCATAACTGGGTCATCTTGGGTAAAAAATTAGGTCAAATCAAAGAAAATCCTTGTTAACATTCTAGAGGTCACATTTTTATCTTAATTAAACTCAGTCACAATGTGTATCATTATATACTCTAGGTCAAGTTCGCTACTGGGTCAACTGGGGTCAAAAACTATGTCACCAGGTCACATTGAAGGAAACACTTAACACTCTGGAGGTCACATTTTTATAACCCCAGATACATAGTATATGGGGGCTATATTGGAGTCATGCTTATGGTTGGTTGGTTGGTCCGTATAATTTTGTCTGCGCTATTTCTCCGCAACCATTGGTCGTATTTAATTGAAACTTTGCATGACTGATCAGTACCAAGTTTAGTTGTGCATTTCGTTGTCGTAGGTTGGTCGGATTAATTTTAAGGGAGTTATGGCCCTTTATTTTGTTTACTTATAATTTTGTCCGCCCTATTTCTATGCAACTGTTGGTAGTATTTCATTGAAACTTTGCATGACTGATCAGTACCAAGTCTAGTTTCTAGTTGTGCATATCGTCGGTGGACGCCAGTCGGATTAATTTTAAGGAAGTTATGGCCCTTTATTTTTTATACCTATGAATTTTGTCTGCGCTATTTCTCTGTAGCCGTTGGTGGTATTTCAATGAAACTTTGCATGACTGATCAGTACCAAGTCTAGTTGTGCATATCGTTGGTGGCCATCGGTCGGATTATTTTTAAGGGAGTTATGGCCCTTTATTTGTTTACACTTATAAATCCTGTCCGGGCTATTTCTCTGTAACCATTGGTCGTATTTCATTGAAACTATGCATAGATTATCAGTACATATTCTAGTTGTGCATATCATCGGCACACGTTGGTCGGATCAATTTTAAGGTAGTTATGGCCCTTTGTTTTTTACACTTATAAATTTTGTCTGCGCTATTTCTGTTACCATTGGTCGGATTTTAATGAAACTTTGTATGAATGATCAGTACCAAGTCTAGTTGTGCATATGGTCGACACACATTGGCCTTATCAATTTTAAGGGAGTTATAGCCCTTTGTTGTTTTACACTTATAAATTTTGTCTGTGCTATCTCAGCAACAATCGTAGGATTTCAATGAATTTTTGCATGACCGATCAGTACCAAGTCTAGTTGTGCATATCTGACTGGGTCAAGCAGTTGCTGGGGGTATTCATCACATTCAGTGATACTTCTTGTTTACCTAATCTTTATGAAACTTGGTCACATTGTTTGTGAAATTGTCTCTATGAAATATACGTCAAGTTCATAACTAGGTCATCTGGGGTCAAAAAACATAGGTCACCAGATCACATCAAAGGAAACCCTAGTTTATAATCTAGAGGTCGCATTTTTTATCTCATCTTTATAAACCTGGCCATAAAATGTGTATTTGTAAATTGTAAAATCTGCATCAAATATTAAAGTCATATGAATTTTAACACTAGAACAATGTTTGAACTGAGTTTTGGTGTGCGGGTGTGTGCTGTTAATATTCAAAACAGACTTGCAACTAGTTTTCAGAGTTAGGCATTACGCCTCAGTAGAACCCCAGATTGGCTGTATTAGAATCGAAATAATAAATATGTATCTGGGTTTTATCTATAATAAAGCATGGTCACTTGTTAAGATGCATACATTAAATTACTTGTGCTATGCACTTGTGATTTAATTACTATGCATCCAAACTTGTGACTGTGCTTTATTCTACGATAAATCACAGGTACATATCATTATTTCTTAATTACATTAAGGGCCAATAAATTTCTACTTACTTTTATTCTATCTATACATTTCAATGCTTTTATTGATGAGTTTCCTGATTACCTTAAATCAGCTCTATATATGTTTGATTATAAAGTTGTTTGCAACAACTTATATAGCAATTTATTTTTATAATGCACATACTTAATAACTTTCTGTCATGAAGGGAACTCATTGTTTTTAATGTCCGTCTTAAAAATGTTTCCTCATTTCAACCTCTCCAGAGCGGCGTTCAATAGATCAACAACCTCTCTAAAGCGACATAACTATTTTACAGTAACATTTTCTATATATTTTACCACTCTAGGCACAACCTCTGTACAACAACCAAACTTTGTGTTTACCCAAAGCAGTTACTCTAGACAGGTTGTTCTGTGGTTTGGTCAAAATGTAGCAAGCTGTGATGTATTTAACCATGAATTTAATTTGCTTATAAATGTCAAAAAAGTTATTATATTTATCTATTTATGCAATGTCTTTCTGTATGTACCTACATTATTGTTCGCCAGGTCTTTCATGTTGTTTATATGTTAAACATTGTTTTGAGTTTTGATTGTATTGTTGTATATCAGTAAAAACATCTTTATTTTTTCAAGTAAATATTTTATTAATTGATATTTATTGTTGTATTCTTTATTATATTTGAAAAGGTATGCCATTTCATTTTATTGATCAAAGTGAGTTTACACAGCCAAAACAACATTTAAACCTGGATTCATCACATTGCTTTGAAAAGGTATTCCATTTAATTATAATTAAATAAAAGTGAGTTAAAAGCGTGTTTAAACCGAGCTAAAGCTGGCTAAATAAGGGTTAAAGCCGTGTTTAATGCGAGTTTAAAGCATGATATTTCACAGCTGAAACTCGCTTTTAACTCTTCTACTGAGTGGAAAGTTGGTTTCTTAGTGAGCTAAACGTGAGTTTAAAGCGAGTTAAATGCGGGTTAAAACCGTGTTTAATGCGAGTTTAAAGCGTGTTTTTCACAGCTAAAACTCGCTTTTAACTCGCTTTAAACTCACTTTTAGCTCACTAAGAAACCAACTTCCCATCTAGTAGAAGTGTGGGAAAAAGTTGGCTGAAGTGGGTTTTAAAACCCACTTAAAACCAACTTATTGAAGAAAAACACACTTACTTGAATAAGTGAGCTAAATGTGAGTTTTAAAACCTACATAAGCGAGTTTTTTAGCACAGAAAAAACACACTTAAAACCAACTTATTGAAAAAACACACTATAAACCCACTTTCTAGAAATAAGTGGGTTTTAAAACCCACATAAGCGAGTTTTTCAGCACAGAAAAAACACACTTAAAACCAACTTATTGAAAAAACACACTATAAACCCACTTTCTAAAAATAAGTGGGTTTTAAAACCCACATAAAACCAACTTAAGTGAGTTAAAGCGAGTTAAAACTGTGTTTAAAGTGTGTTTTTCCCGGGTTTTGCCCAGAAAAAACCCAGTCGGTAAGCTAAAAGACTCGCTTTTAGCACGGTGCCAATACCGCAGGGTTTAACACGGTTTTAACCCGCGTTTAACCCGGGTTTTGCTCGCTTATTGGAGAAGGGCTACACACTGATTTCGACTAAGCTACGCCCCTGATACTTATACGTCGTCTACGTATAGCCAATACCTTATTCACTAAGCTACATACTGATACACATAAAATCGATAAAAATGATACTTTAATAAGAGAAATATAGTCCGCCGGAGATAACACTAGCCTTTGTTTACAAATAAAAATTAAATACATTTTCGACATTCGTTTTTGTTCAATCTTGTGCATATACAATTTTAATGATACACTCTTTAAATCTACACTGATAACTGGGGACCAGTCGACCGTGCAGTGTTTATAATTTGCTATGTTTGTTTATTGATAAGGCTAGAGTTATCCCCGGCGAACTATAGCAATGTTTGTGTACACACTGTTATGTAAGCAAGTGACCGACCTAAATAATTGATTTATAACTCATTATTCCGTGCCACCTACTTGAACAAACTACAATACAATATTCGATCATGTTATACATTCGTCCATACAAAATATTCGTGAATACTATACAATGTCATGTAGTTCGCCGTTGATAACTCTACTAGCCTTATCAATAAACAAAGCAAATTACAAGTCAAATAGTTTTCCTCGGCCAGATAATTTACAGACCAGTATTTACTACAGTAACTTTACTTAAGAAATAATGAATATGTACATGTGTTTTATCGTAGAATAAAGCACAGTCTCTAGTTTGGATGCGCACCTGAACAAGCTTTATTTTAGATAAAACACAGGTACATGTTTATTAATTCGATTCTAATATAGCCATTATTCCGCATTTGATATTACAAAAAGACGTAGAAAAAATAGCACTACGTTCTTCCTCGAACGGCTTATTTGCAGTTGTCAGTCGTAGCTGTATTTTATCGATTATTCGTGCACACCATGATTTCCTCTAGGTGTATATGGCTGAAACCGCTTGTTGGTTAGAATACCGGTTTTATCCTACCTAATCAACGTGGTAAGGAAGGGGAAACACTCCATAAATTATATTGGCCTAACCATTTTCAAACATTCTACATCAATAGTAACAAAGCAGACCCCCTCTCGTGATTCGAACATTGAGACCATTTACAGCAGACGATTGACGAATCCGTGAAGATGTGTCTAGACGGTACATCTCCAGAAACTGTGTGGTACAATGTAGAAGTATACTACATGTAACTACACAGTACATTTGTAAACCAAAATGTACTGTCTAGACTCACCTTAAGTCAGACTGACACATTAGCCTATAAGGCATTGACATGTGGTCACGTGCTCCTCCATAGTCAAATTTATTTGAGCATTCCAATACCCCGGCCTCTAGGCCGAGGGTAATAAACACGGTCGAATGGCCGCCAGTTATCAGTATAGATTTAAAGAGTATACATTATATCATTAAAAGTGCACAAGATTGAACAAAAATGAATATCGAAAATGTATGTAATTTTTTCATTTTTATTTGTAAACAAAGGCTAGTGTTATCTCCGGCGAACTTTACATCTTTTTATACTAATCTTTAACACATTCATCCGAACACAACATTGATCAACGAACACATTATCCTAATACAACACTGTCGACCATATTGAACATTCGATCAGTCATCACGTGTGACCAAACAGGAAATTCGACCCTGCAACACATTTAAAAAAAACACACATTCGTCTATCCATCATATTACTAAACAGCACTTGCCAGCAACACGCTGGACCATTAAATATATTTGACTTAATCACATTCCCTCAATTAACATAATTATTCTGTACCCCTATGAAATTCATATTAACATAATATGAACTAAGGCTTAGCCTATTTTTAGCGGACTATGTCAGTTGTCCTACATCATCTAGTACTGGATTTTTTGGATGATGCATTACTTTACAATAAATTGTTCGGTTAAGAAGTTACGAACCTGGAGCCCGTTACCTAACCAAGCCGTTTTCGAAAGGCGCTACCGAGCGCTTTCCTACGTCTATGCAACGACACGCTACGAGCGAGCAGTGCTCGCTGATAGCATACCGTTTCTTAACACTTTGCTGAGCGAGTGCTACTGAAGCGGTCCGTTGCACAAGAGAGCGCTCGATAGCGGTTTGATACGAAATATTGGGTACGCAGTGACGAAGGACGATTATAAATATACGAACCTGCTATCGTTTTTAAGTTCATTGTATTACTACGTTGATTATATGTATAAAATACGACTTTCCTTGTTTAAAACAAGTACTTTCGTGGTTTTAACAGTTAATTTAACTGATACAGACAGCCTGCGACGTTCTGTGATTTTCGCCGCTGTGGTTTCGAAGATGGCGGTCAATTTAATACCTCTGTTACTACCCTTCCCGAAGAAAAACGCACTTATACCAAAAACCCACT
The DNA here is from genome assembly GCA_947247005.1 of Spisula solida. Taxonomy (NCBI): domain Eukaryota; kingdom Metazoa; phylum Mollusca; class Bivalvia; order Venerida; family Mactridae; genus Spisula; species Spisula solida. The sequence continues at coordinate 36,572,716 of OX365952.1, read as the reverse complement.
TAAAACCAACTTATTAGTGGGTTTTTCCTGAGTTTTTTTACAAAAGTATGCTAAAAGCGAGTTTTTCCTGGGTTTTTAACAAATAAGTGTGTTTTTTGTTGGCGAAAGTGAGTTTTTTGTATCTTGAAGTGGGTCTTTTGATCAAATAAGTGGGTTTAAGTGCGTCTTTTAATATCTGAAGTGTGTTTTTGTTGGTCTTTTAATAAATGAAGTTGGTTAAAGTGGGTCTTTAAAGAAAATAAGTCGGCTAAAGTGCGTCTTTTAAATAATGATATTCTCAGAAGTGGGTTAAAGTGGGTTTTAAGTTGGTCTTTTACTTTTTAGATAATTTTGCGCTTTGTGAGCTTCACATGCAAAAGACTCACTTAAAACCAACTTCTGGAGGAAGTTGGTCTTTTGTTTTGAAATGTCGACTGGATAACTGAACTGGATAACTGCTTCGAATTATAACGCATACTATGTTTTGTACATCATTTGTTTGGTATTTCAGTTGTTGTTTATGTATGTAAATATTTTTAGAACAAAATCTTAAATGACAGTTTATTTTAAGTCATTGCTGTTAACTTATTTCCCTGTGAAAAAATAACGAACGTTCATTTCGAGACGTTATAGGATAAAACCCATTTTCCGGAATTTCCGCATCTTACTGCGGATATACATGTACATGTATTGACTAGACCATCTTACCTGTTATCAGCATAATCTAATAGCTGGCAAGGTATTACTAATACGTTCGACGTGTAATACAAACACAAATTTAAAGAATCGGGAATTTACATGGTTTGCTCGGAGAAGTTGATATATTCAACGCAAGAACCTTGTCACATGTTCATCCGGACCAATTTAACATCTCCGGTTGGTTATAAAGATACAAAATATACTTGACAACTGCGTATACATACATACATTTATTTGGTAAATCGACATAAAAAATGTCATTGAACATTTACAATACATAAAATGACGGTCAAGGTTCATTAATAATTAATACATTAGTTCATGCTATATAATAAGGACACAAGTATAAACTACTAGTGTACCTCATAATTAATATTTGCAAGTTTTTTATCAGTCTATTTGTCAAATGAAAATAATAAACATAGTACGTTGTAATTATTGTATTATAGCGTTATCATTAAATGCCGAGCATAGCCTTTATTTGCCAGTCAGCTTTATGCTGAAATATGGCAGGCATATATGTGTGCCCCCATCCGGATTTGAACCCGGGTCGCCAGATTAGACGGCAAGCGCGCTAACCATTGAGCTACGGAGGCCACATATCAATTTTGAATTAATTAATCCCCAATTAACAATCGATAATTGCAGACGGTATAATGTAAACCAATCCAATTATAACATACTGTACATATTTGTACACTATAATCTCACCAGTTTAATTTATTGCCTAGGGCTACATATCTCGGCGATTTATGACCCATGTGACACGCGTTCCAGACAGTTTCACAGTAAGGGGTCTTGTTCAGAACCAAATCTGGTACTCTACTGACACTCTTTTGTTTTCACGCACGATTTGTTCATATAAATTATGCACAATATACCAGGTCAGTGAATTATGACCAGAGCATAAAATATATAATTATTAATTTTCTATATATTTGTTATGAGCATTGTATTATACTTTATGTAAAATAATATATAAAAAAAAATTATATAACGTTGCATAGCCATTTACCTTGAAATTGTTAATATGACATCTTCTATTTTAATAAAACATACATTGAACAATATATTTTTGGTGATAGCTTGATCACAATATCGACACATTTTATGAACATAATTAATAGAGTGGAAGTAGAATTATGATTGCAGGGGTTTTCTTGTCTTCATCTGGATTCATATTAAGATTAATTACATTAGTGTAATTCATTTTCATATATTGTGGGGGGGGGGTAGATCTACCACTTTTAGTCTTAATTGATACCAAATATATTTTCAAATACTGAAATTAGTTTATTTAATATTTCACTGCAATGACGTTAGGCTTTTTATGAATATCGAAACTAGACTTCGCAGTTTATGCACGTATTATAATATGATTTATGGTCCCCCATTTCACATGAATACCCGTCAATGGCTGTCATTAATTGTTTAAATCACCACGCACGTAATAAAAAAATTTGTGGAATCTATACGTGATTCGAAAACCTTTAAACTATTAAACCTGGCTTTCTGATAAAATCATTCGGATGCCTTATAATGAGAAGATTTATCATCTTGTAGATTGTCATAGCGAATAATTAAATAAATTGAAAGAAAAAATGCCAATTATTTGTGCTATAATAAATGTATTGCGCTGTGTACAAAAACGCATTCATACTGAGCCTCATATGTGATATTTTAGGTGTAAACTTAAAAGATTTACTCTTAAATAAAAAAGAAATGCGCCTTAATTTTTTACACCAACATGCGAGGATCAAGACGGGTCCATTATGTGTGCTATTTGTACACTGATTACACCAGGGGACCACGGAGTTTGAATTAGGACAGCACTCTATGAAAATATGTTGTTCGACTCTGACAAATATCTTTAATCGCGCGTCCGGAATTCGGCCTTTATCAGCTTCTGCGTGTTTGGAGTTACTTCCCCTTTCGCGCTTTAGCTCAATATTTGAAAATTGAGAACGACGGAAGATCGAAGATTCTGGTGAAATTATACACAGAAATAGTTGCTTTATGAGGTAATTTCGTGTTAAATGAATTTGTTTTTGTAGTCTAGAATATACACTTTATTATTGCAAGGAATATGCTTGAATAAAATTTAAATTGCTTTCGAAGTGGAGACTTGACTCTTTCAAGGTCTTTGACTCTGTGTTTTCAAATTCAATTCAAAATTGCAATCACAATGGGCTATTCCAGAAAATATCCGCACCCCCCCTATGGAAGGCACTTTTTTTTGTCCAGGGGGGGTATTTCTGATACCCTTGTCCGGGGGGGGTCTCGTCCAAGGGGGGGTCTGAACGAAGTTTGTCCAGGGGGGTGTTTTCTCGGAAAAGTGCCTTCCATACCCTTGTCCGGGGGGTCTTGTCCAAGGGGGGGTCTGAACGAAGTTTGTCCAGGGGGGTGTTTTCTCGGAAAAGTGCCTTCCATACCCTTGTCCGGGGGGTCTTGTCCAAGGGGGGGTCTGAACGAAGTTTGTCCAGGGGGGTGTTTTCTCGGAAAAGTGCCTTCCATACCCTTGTCCGGGGGTCTTGTCCAAGGGGGGGTCTGAACGAAGTTTGTCCAGGGGGGTGTTTTCTCTGAAAAGTGCCTTCCATACCCTTGTCCGGGGGGTCTTGTCCAAGGGGGGGTCTGAACGAAGTTTGTCCAGGGGGGTGTTTTCTCGGAAAAGTGCCTTCCATACCCTTGTCCGGGGGGTCTTGTCCAAGGGGGGGGTCTGAACGAAGTTTGTCCAGGGGGGTGTTTTCTCGGAAAAGTGCCTTCCATACCCTTGTCCGGGGGGTCTTGTCCAAGGGGGGGTCTGAACGAAGTTTTCCAGGGGGGTGTTTTCTCGGAAAAGTGCCTTCCATACCCTTGTCCGGAGGGTCTCGTCCAAGGGGGGTCTGAACGAAGTTTGTCCAGGGGTATGTTTTCTCGGAAAAGTGCCTTCCATACCCTCGTCTGGGGGGGTCTTGTCCAATGGGGGGTCTGAACGAAGTTTGTCCAGGGGGGTGTTTTTGTCGGAAAAGTGCCTTCCATACCCTTGTCCGGAGGGTCTTGTCCAAGGGGGGTCTGAACGAAGTTTGTCCAGGGGTATGTTTTCTCGGAAAAGTGCCTTCCATACCCTCGTCTGGGGGGGGTCTTGTCCAAGGGGGGTCTGAACGAAGTTTGTCCAGGGGGGTGTTTTTGTCGGAAAAGTGCCCGGGGGGTCTTGTCCAAGGGGGGGGTCTGAACGAAGTTTGTTCAGGGGGGGCTTATTCTCGCAAAAGTGCCTTCCATACCCTCGGTTTTGTGGAATGTTATGTTGGGGTGAGTGTGTGAGGGGTGTCTCCTCCCAGCGAAGTTTTTCACTCCTCGAAATTAAAATCATGCAATTTCCTGCACTTTTAGCTTTTAAATTCAGAAGTTAAGGTATTAAAATTGTACTGCTATATCAACAGAGTTTAACAATATTTTAAAATAATTTCTTTAACAGGGGGGGCACATTTTATTGCACTCGATTCCTCTTTACGTAATATCTAGACTTTTATCGATCCATAGCCAGATCAATTGGTAATATTTTAATGATTTTACCATTTTTGGGATGTATAAAATGTTCACTCAGAGGCCAACTGGGGGGGGGGGGGGTCAGTAGCTCTTACCACTAGACCACTTGTCCACCCTGTATATTGGACCACAGGAACTTGCATAATTTTAAAAAAAAATGAAAAATTCAATACAGAGAGCCTGTATTAAAATATAGACAGGATTGCAATGCGAATGTATCCCACGAACTATTCTTATACAAATATTTTCTATATACCAACTTGACAGTTAAAACATATGGTCTAGGCAGTTAAAGGGGTTATAAACAATACAGAATCCATCCGCACCTCAACCGATTGGTACTGACAATCGTCTTATATCGGCTTTCAAGCCAATATTTATGGAGTTTTGAAATGGTGTCGACTCCACTGAACGGAAGGAGCGAAAGTCTATACAGATTAAGAATTGAGTGTCTATACAGATTTGAATGTCGTAAAACTGATATAATGTCGTAAATTATATAGGTGCTACTGGACAAGATCAAATACCATATTAAGATTTAAAAGGAGTTATGTCTCTTTTAAACTTTGACTTTTCTTGGCTAAATTTGTCTGCTTAGGATCCGGGGACGATCAATGCATTTTGGGAATGGTTGAACCAGCTGTCCAATGCCAAAGTTGCCGCAAGCAGGAAAAACGTAAATTCAATGCATAACATTTTGTCAACTTTTACTTTTCCAAGTTGATTGTCTAAATTAATCTATACTAGTAGTTTCTTAGGAAAATATTAATTTAAAAATTATGTATATAAAAAGAAAGGGCATAGTATGAAATACATGTTTAAATAGAAATTTCCGAAATTTAATTTAAGGCAGATGTATATTTAATCTTTTTCAGTGAACCCATGACTTAGATCTCTCTGGGATTTGTTATTACTGGCTCACAGACAGACATGTCCCTGGTATCATTTGCTGACCTTTGAATTGTTCAGCTGAACCCTTTATAGGAGTTTGTACAAGTTCTGTGGTCTAATGTTAATAACTCCCTTGGGGTTTCCTGTTAACAGGTATACAGCCATTAGTGTCCAGTCTCTTAAAATGTTACTCCAGAAGGACACAAATTGAATGTTTGTAGGCGGAAAATTGTATCAGGCTATTGAATACTAGGATGAAACATATGATTTGTTTCAAATAGCTTAGCCAAATTTTATCTGCAACGCCTTTAAAGTCCACAGACACTTGGGGTCTGGACCTCACCCCCCTCCCGCTACGCGCCTGGAAATATATCCAGACCTATTTAGTAATCACACAAACATTTGTTGGGTGTATTTGATATTAATACAAAAATCTAAGAAATTCCTTTGCTTGAATAACACATTATTGTTATTTAAGCTAGAGAGGCATTAGCGAATATTTTTCATTTGTCCCAGATATGTTTAATAATGTTTGTGTTATATTTGTATGGGTCTGGGTATACAATGTATATATATAAAGTCCACAGACACTTGGGGTCTGGACCTCACCCCCCTCCCGCTACGCGCCTGGAAATATATCCAGACCTATTTAGTAATCACACAAACATTTGTTGGGTGTATTTGATATTAATACAAAAATCTAAGAAATTCCTTTGCTTGAATAACACATTATTGTTATTTAAGCTAGAGAGGCATTAGCGAATATTTTTCATTTGTCCCAGATATGTTTAATAATGTTTGTGTTATATTTGTATGGGTCTGGGTATACAATGTTGATGATTAAAATATATATATGTGCGTAGATTTACAAAAAGGCTTTACAGTACTACGGCTTTTTCGTGCGCCGTTGAATAACCTTGAAATTCTGAGAGGGCAAAAACCTGGTTACCTGAGGTCAAATATCTGCTTCCATGAGTCCAGCCCACAAGTCCAGTCCACAAGTCCAGTCCAGTCCATGAGTCCAGTCCAGCTTTTCTATGCTGCTATTCTATAAGACATCCTGTGATTGTATTGCCCCCCAGGCATGAATAATTAAGCAATCAACAGGTGGTCAGCCAGAGCTTACATAATGATGTCAATGGTTATCACCATTTAATGCCATTGATAATTAAAACATAAAGTTTGACTTGAAGAATTGATAGCTTAATGTAAAATGCATGTAATCATTGACATAAAAGTTTGCTTGTTGATGTGATTAATTAAGATTTCTATAGTATTAAATGTTTGAGTGGAAAGTAATGATCACCATATTATTGTAATCATTTTAAATATGCATTCATTTCATTAAATTTGTTTGATAAATTAAATATACTAGTACAATTTTATATCCAAACATTAAAGTTAAACTGTATATAGTGTAGGAAATCGTATTACATTAAAAAAAATGTTTGTATAAATTTGGATTTCTTAAAATTAATGTTAGAATGGTAAAACATGAATGGTCAGATCATTAATATTTTTTAAATGCTCATGTCGATTTAATTAGTAGCACTATTTTATAATTATTTTTAGGTATGATTTTAAAGTTAAAAGTGCAGGAAAATGCACCATTTTATTCAAACATTGATAAAAAATCTTGACAAATTAACCAAATACCCACAGGGGATCTATAATGGTTAATTTGTATGTGTGCTTTTTCAAGATTTATTAGTACATCAAGATCAGACTCTAATCAGATTGCACAGTGGGATACCATTATACTACCAATCAGTTTATGCTCTCACTATCTGTCATATACAGGAGTTAACCTTGACCATACAACCAGCTATTCTTCACACTGATGTATGAGAATGACCTTGATTTAATAGTGTCTTACTTATATGATTGACAAAATACATTTAAAATCAATTATAATTATTGTATAAAAATTTCAAACATCAAAAAAATATTGATTTTATAAACAAAAATATTTTAATTATTTAAATGGTATTGTATATATGTTTATACTAGTAAGATTTATTAATCATGTAGATGTTATGATAGATATTTTTAATGCTAATTTTAAATAGTGAATAAGAAGTCAAATGATGAAATAATGAAGAACTTTCACTAAGAATTCATATGACAATTGAAATCCAATCCTACCAAGAGGTTGGAGATTTCATTTTTCCCCAGAATTTCTAAAAGAGTGCTAATGATTGCCGTGAACTCAGAATGAAACGGCATGTCAGAGAGTTACAAATTACTTCTTTAGATTGGCCTTTAATAGCCCTATCAGATTACAAGAACCCTTCTCCAGGTGAATTGAAATGGACATTAGCAGTCTGTTAGGGTCAGATTTGTGTTTCTTGGAAGTAACAAACGTGGTTTCCAGAAAACAGTTTTGGTTTTACAGTGAAATTTTATATTTGAATGAAATGCACTTGGAAAGGAATTTAAGTACTAGTATATAGCAACAGTTACTAGACAGTTATAGTATAAAGTACTCTGTACATGAACAACACTCAAGATTAACAAGTTGAAAGTTAAATAAGGTACACTGTACACCCACCACACCCAAATTAACAATATTTCTAGTTGGATAAAGTATTTCATGAAAAGCTCATTGGCTCTTTGAATGTAACAAGTAGCATAACCTAGGAAAGTTATGTTAGTACAATAGAATATGCCTATCGTTTCAGAATGAGTCTGTCCAAGGGGGGTATTTTGGAGAAAAATGCCTACCATAGGTTGTCCAAGGTAGGGGGGGGGGGTATTTCGGAATGAGTCTGTCCAAGGGGGGGGGGGGTATTTTGGAGAAAAATACCTTCCATAGGTTGTCCAAGGGGGGGGGGGTCTTTCGGAATGAGTCTGTCCAGGGGGGGTCTTTCGGAATGAGTCTGTACAGGGGGGGCGTTTCAGAATGAGTCTGTCCAAGGGGGTATTTTGGAGAAAAATGCCTTCCATAGGTTGTCAAGGGGGGGGGGGTATTTCGGAATGAGTCTGTCCAGGGGGGCGTTTTAGAATGAGTCTGTCCAAGGGGGGTATTTTGGAGAAAAATACCTTCCATAGGTTGTCCAAGGGGGGGGTATTTCGGAATGAGTCTGTCCAGGGGGGCGTTTTAGAATGAGTCTGTCCAAGGGGGGTATTTTGGAGAAAAATGCCTTCCATAGGTTGTCCAAGGGGGGGTATTTCGGAATGAGTCTGTCCAGGGGGGGCGTTTCAGAATGAGTCTGTCCAAGGGGGGTATTTTGGAGAAAAATGCCTTCCATAGGTTGTCCAAGGGGGGGTATTTCGGAATGAGTCTGTCCAGGGGGGGCGTTTCAGAATGAGTCTGTCCAAGGGGGGGTATTTCGGAATAAGTCTGTCCAGGGGGGGGGTGTTTCAGAATGAGTCTGTCCAAGGGGGGTATTTTGAAGAAAAATGCCTTCCATAGGTTGTCCAAGGGGGGGTATTTCGGAATGAGTCTGTCCAGGGGGGCGTTTTAGAATGAGTCTGTCCAAGGGAGGTATTTTGGAGAAAAATGCCTTCCATAGGTTGTCCAAGGGGGGGTATTTCGGAATGAGTCTGTCCAGGGGGGGCGTTTCAGAATGAGTCTGTCCAAGGGAGGTATTTTGGAGAAAAATGCCTTCCATAGGTTGTCCAAGGGGGGGGGTATTTCGGAATGAGTCTGTCCAGGGGGGGCGTTTCAGAATGAGTCTGTCCAAGGGGGGTATTTTGGAGAAAAATGCCTTCCATAGGTTGTCCAAGGGGGGGTATTTCGGAATGAGTCTGTCCAAGGGGGGGGGGGCGTTTCAGAATGAGTCTGTCCAAGGGGGGTATTTTGAAGAAAAATGCCTTCCATAGGTTGTCCAAGGGGGGGTATTTCGGAATGAGTCTGTCCAGGGGGGGCGTTTCAGAATGAGTCTGTCCAAGGGGGGTATTTTGAAAAAAAATGCCTTCCATAGGTTGTCCAAGGGGGGTATTTCGGAATGAGTCTGTCCAGGGGGGCGTTTTAGAATGAGTCTGTCCAAGGGGGGTATTTTGGAGAAAAATGCCTTCCATAGGTTGTCCAAGGGGGGTCTTTCGGAATGAGTCCGTCCAAGGGGGGGTATTTTAGATAAAAATGCCTTCCATAGGTTGTCCAAGGGGGTATTTCAGAATGAGTTTGTCCAGGGGGTGGGGCATTTCAGAATGAGTTTGTCCAAGGGGGTCATTTTGGAAAATACTGCCTTCCATAGGTTGTCCAAGGAGCCTTTGTTCACTGTCTGTCCAGGGGGGGGGGGTCGAATATGGTTTGTCCAAGGGGGTACTTCAGGAGGGTATGTCCAAGGGGGGTATTTTGGGTTAAAGTGCCTTCCATAGGGGGGGGTGCGGATATTTTCTGGAATAGCCCAATGCCGCGAGAGTAGAAGACCAGACTGGCAGAATATTTTGATGCTTATTGTATATCTTTGTGCTATCTCGATATATTTGTATGGTAACTTTGTTTAATGTAGAGATTCTGTACTCTTTAGCCAAGTGTCTCGACCGAGAATCGAACCAGCCACCTCACGATCACACTTCCAAAGCGTTAACTAATTATCCACTCGACGGCACTCATGTTAAGTTAGATACCATACATGTTAGCTCTGTTGTTAGTGTGCTATACTAATATTGACGATAATTGCTACTGTGGGTGGCACAGTGGTCGAGTGGTAACGCACTTGACTACTGATCAAGAGGTCCCACAGGGCCCGCATTTGCAACTGTGTGTGCGTCCACGGGACCCGCAATCACCAACGGTCGCCGTAACTGGTTTGCTGCGTTTTTACACATTATTGTATAAAATATGAATTGATTATTCTCCGCTGAGATATTCCGCGATAGGATTAGTTCCGAAGTAAACAAACTTTATTGTAACCCGGATGTCCCAAATGACGACGCAGTCTAAAAAAGCAGACGACTAATTGCACTATCACTGTCGACGAGTATGTTTGTACCCAACCCAATTCGTTCACTGAAAAATTTGTACCGTTCGAGAAAAAAGTCGGGAACAAAATGACATTGTTAGGGTAGGCACATCGTTGTAGGTAACTCACTAGTCTATGGTACATTCATAAAATTTACTCAAGCCTTTAAGCTGTGGTTTTATCAGTTTTTAGGTTTTCAAAATATCAACAGCCAAAATATATATCTGCTTATGAGGGACCCTCAAAATTTGCTCGGGACCCCCAAAATGCAAACCCTGAGGGTCCTGGGACCCCAATATGACAATTCCGAGGGAAAACCCTGGAACCAGATGTGTAAATAAACCATTCGAAATTCCTCGTTTGGTTCTTATGTATCAGGCTGGGAACCACTGTTCAAATTGTCGAAAGATTATGTGCGCAGCGGAAAATGAGTTGACAATTGCAAACTTTCCTGATATTTTGTTGACAAGAGCGCTGATCGAGCATTGTCAGTATATAGTCATCGTAAAGATTAACAGTATATAACTTGTTATTGACCGAAGGATACCAGAAAGATATGGGAAAGTTGCAAAACAAGTTTTACACGATCAGTTTTTTTAGGTCGGTGTGCGAGAAAGTTCAGCAAAACGTTTTTATCTTTGTGTTATTTAAGGCTTTTAAAAGCAGTAAAGGAATTACGTAGATTTTTGTATTAATATCACATACATCCAACAAACGTTTGTGTGATTACTGAATGGGTCTGGATATATTAGAACTATAAATAAAATTTCCAGGCGCGTAGCGGGAGGGACGTGGTCCAGACCCCAAGTGTCTTTACCACAGGGATCGATACTAACACTGGTCCGCTGGTCTGAGACCAGCGAAAATCCAGAAGGACCAGTGAAAATTCTGGAGGACAAGTAACTGTCCTATTTACAAATTGGGCGCTTTTGCCCTGTCGGACCAGTGGCCAAAGTAGTTAGTGTCTAGGTCTGTCCAAGGGTCGAATCTCAGCTGGGGCACTTGGTCATTTCTAAAACACTTATCAGTGTTTCCCACCCAACTAGAGATTAACTGGTTGGAAACCAAGAGGTAGTCTTGCATGTATTCGTACTATACACCGGGCACATTAAAGAACCAAGGAGTCTATTCGGAACAAGCTAGGGTAACGCCTGCCAATAATGTCGATATAGTGAATAGCACCCATTAACCTCAGGGTTTCCATCTCTAGTTGGGTGGGAAACACTGAAAAGTGTTCTGAAATATCCAGACTCCTGTGCCCCTGATCGAGATTCGAACCATGGAGCTCTGGATTGGTAGTTGAGAGCGTTAACCACTATATTTACAGGCAAGGATAATGTTTAATAAAATACCAGTATTTGGAATGGTACCGTGGCATCATTCTGCCGGAAATTTTGATAGATTAGATACAGATTCAGCTTTTGAAACTAGCAGCTGCGATTTAAGTTAAGACTTGACCCATTTGAATGTTTGTCAACTTTTAATTCTTTATCCTAGAAAAGTGTTTTGTGCATAAAAAATAGGAATTTTAGTGTTTTCATTTGCATCAGTACTTGCATATACTATCAACATCACACTTCGGGGCATATGTCCCTTACAATGACAGCTATTGTTATGATATATGCTTGTACATTTTTTCTAATTATTTCCTCCGATTATTGCAGCACATCATTCAAGCTTTAATAGATACAGCACCTGGTGAGACTGAAAAACGCCTTCATGACATTTTTGGATGCTGTTTACGTATGGCAACTTGTGCTCTGCTCTTTGAAACAAATGTTCAACCAAGAATTCCTGCTGCAGAAAGTACAGCTATCATTGGTAATTTGCAGTTTTATTAATTATTTTTACTGAACTTGCACACAAGTTGTATTCTAGTTTCTTGAACCTGGATTATCCCATGATGGCTTACATAGAAACAACCCTTTAAAGGGCCAGTAATTGGCTAATTAGCTCTGGTCTGCATGTCAATTATCATGATGAAGGTTTTTATTAGTTACAAGTCCATTTTAACCCAATTTTAAGGGTGTTATTTCTGTTTGTTGTTTGCACTTATAATTATGTAACAATGTTCTCCGTGTGTGATAACACATGTGTGTCATGACCAGCTTTTAGGTGCCAAAACGTAACGTCGCTGACTTAAATATGTTATTTCTGATGTTGTTTTGGCCTGTTTACTTAACTTTAGTAATGTGATAAAAAGAATCTATGAAGATTGCATTTCTATCTGAGCAGCATATCACACAAACTTGTTGTCTACATGGCATATTTACTGATAAAGTTATTGTGTGAGAGAGGTGAAATGCGTTGATATTCTGAGCAGCATGTCACACAAAGTCATTCTCTACTTGTCTACTTGATGATATTTAGAAAGTTATTGTGGAACACAGCGAGCTAGAAAAATGCATCTACCACACAAACTCGGTCTCTTCCTGATTCAGTTCAGTTACAGTATGCCCAGTCACGCAGCATCCTGCATTTTTCACGCAGAAAACACGATGTCCGCACAACTTTTTCAATGTCCGTGAGTGCAGTTACACACTTTGTTGGTGCCGACTAATACACAATCTCGGCAAAACTTTTAGCAGACAGCGACATAAAACCGATAAATGCTTGCTTTTTAATCGAAAATCCTTAAAACAACCTGTGTCAAACATCCGGACGATCTAGACTCATTTGTATCACGTGACATTTCCTAGTGCCAAGGCACTATTTTTACCAATCAAGTGAACGAGGTCGTCATTTGGTCATAACAGCATGTTATTACGAGTGCGACGGTAAACTGAAACAATATTGCGGGTGTTATCATTAATTTAGGATAAAACATTTTGAAAAGTTCGCGCAAATTGGCAGCCATTTTTTAAGAATGTTTAAAAACCGATATCCAGACCGAAAATACGTTCATGAATCAGATACGATTAACCTCCCTTTCCTCGTATAAAAATAATTATTAACCATTTTTCCAAAACTAGTGGGTACAGATACCCACTATAAAATTCCAGTGGGCATGCTGAGTTACTGCAGGGCTCAAATTTAACTTTTTTGGTCACTTGCAAATTTTAGCAAGTAGCTTTTTTTCTTACTTGCTAAATCAGAAAATCTACTTGCAAATTTAGCCATTCAATTAAAAACGTTACAATATCCACCTGTATTATACCTAGGTAACATAGTTAGAGCTATAATCATATTGTTTGTGAACCTGTTATACATCTATCAGACTACAGGATTTCAGCAAGTTGTAAATTTGTTGGAGTCATTTGTGACCTCTTCTAGCAGAAGTTTGTCGGCATCTTTATGCGCCCGAGACCCCGGAAATTATTTGTAGTTGTACTTGCAAAAAATAGCAAGTGATGATTTTATCCACTTGCATTTTGGGAAATCTACTTGCATTTTGCAAGTTAGCAAGTGCTAAATTCGACCCCTGTTACTGTTACATTATTAAATCTGGTTTTGTACTGGCTATTTCAAAACTGAAATATGTATATTATATTATTGCAGATGTTATATCCGACATGTTTGGCATCACCCGATGTCAAGTCGATGAGAAGATGAGGGTATCGCTAAGACAACTTAGGATCATGTATTGGTAAAGACCTGCTTTCATCCCAGCTTACCAGAATTTAACAGCCTGTTGTCCCTATACCGAGAATTACCATCCAACAAATTTGTTACAAGATTACTGCCAGATTACGCTTCATGTGAAGTTAAATAGGAAGAGACTCGATGAATGCTATTTAGTACCCTCCGAGAAGGGGATAACTTCCCATTTGGGCTACAAGCCGAACTCAAGCGATGTGTCTTTAGAGGAAAGGGAGAGGCCGTTGTTGTAAAATTTGCCAATGATATTTGTGCATTTCTGTCTGTAATCGAAGGTAATTATTTCGCTACCATGAAAGATCTTCTCAGTACCGGACGCCCCTCGGTGAGTGCTGCTGTTGACATGAATGCTACTCCAACCTCACAATCGAAAACAAATACACCGTGTGTGTGCATACATGATATCAACATCCTTAAGGATTCATTTAGCAGTCTTCAAGCTGACATGCTACTATTAAAGCAGTCAAACATTGCCGTTAAAAACTACGTTCAGATCAGATAACTGCTGTTAATGAATCCCTTAAGCTCAATGAGCAGGAACTCATCAATTGTAAAGAATCGGTGAACAATGACATTATATAGATAACCCAGCCAATCTCAGATGCTCGTATCACCTCTATTGAAAACCAGTTATCGTCAATCTTGAATAGAGTTGAAAAACTAGAAGTTGTTGTTGAACAAAATAACGCGTTCATTGCTGACAAAGCAGAGTTAGCGGTACTGGAGTCATCTGCTACAGCCCAAAGTAGTGAAAACGTATACACACAGCAGTACTATGATAAATATACTATGGACATAGGACCATCTAAAGACCCCGATTGTAGTATATACAATGTGCTCAAAACTGTAACTTTGAAGTAGTCACCGAACAAGAAAGGAAGACCAAATTCTACGAATAAGAATACTATTGACAAACTTTTATTTGGGGTACCTCAGTGCAAAGTGCAAACACCAGTTACGTCCCCTCTTACATCACCAACTATGAATGAACATGCCTCAGGCTCGAGTTTTTTCTTCGCGCGAAAATTGGTGGATATTAGTGGCCAATGCGTCCGGGATAGTCACAGACTCAGCCACTTTACTAGCTGAAAGATCATAATTTTATGGCTCATGGTATTCCCGCACAGGTCTCCAATCGTTATCCGACTCCAAAATTTTCTGACTCTGAAGATTTCAGCACAAGGAAGAGATCCAAATGTTTCTGTGTAACTGGATTTATGTAACTTTGTCACAATGTTTGCCTCTTTGAAATCTGTATCAAGTTCATAACTGGGTCATCTTGGGTAAAAAATTAGGTCAAATCAAAGAAAATCCTTGTTAACATTCTAGAGGTCACATTTTTATCTTAATTAAACTCAGTCACAATGTGTATCATTATATACTCTAGGTCAAGTTCGCTACTGGGTCAACTGGGGTCAAAAACTATGTCACCAGGTCACATTGAAGGAAACACTTAACACTCTGGAGGTCACATTTTTATAACCCCAGATACATAGTATATGGGGGCTATATTGGAGTCATGCTTATGGTTGGTTGGTTGGTCCGTATAATTTTGTCTGCGCTATTTCTCCGCAACCATTGGTCGTATTTAATTGAAACTTTGCATGACTGATCAGTACCAAGTTTAGTTGTGCATTTCGTTGTCGTAGGTTGGTCGGATTAATTTTAAGGGAGTTATGGCCCTTTATTTTGTTTACTTATAATTTTGTCCGCCCTATTTCTATGCAACTGTTGGTAGTATTTCATTGAAACTTTGCATGACTGATCAGTACCAAGTCTAGTTTCTAGTTGTGCATATCGTCGGTGGACGCCAGTCGGATTAATTTTAAGGAAGTTATGGCCCTTTATTTTTTATACCTATGAATTTTGTCTGCGCTATTTCTCTGTAGCCGTTGGTGGTATTTCAATGAAACTTTGCATGACTGATCAGTACCAAGTCTAGTTGTGCATATCGTTGGTGGCCATCGGTCGGATTATTTTTAAGGGAGTTATGGCCCTTTATTTGTTTACACTTATAAATCCTGTCCGGGCTATTTCTCTGTAACCATTGGTCGTATTTCATTGAAACTATGCATAGATTATCAGTACATATTCTAGTTGTGCATATCATCGGCACACGTTGGTCGGATCAATTTTAAGGTAGTTATGGCCCTTTGTTTTTTACACTTATAAATTTTGTCTGCGCTATTTCTGTTACCATTGGTCGGATTTTAATGAAACTTTGTATGAATGATCAGTACCAAGTCTAGTTGTGCATATGGTCGACACACATTGGCCTTATCAATTTTAAGGGAGTTATAGCCCTTTGTTGTTTTACACTTATAAATTTTGTCTGTGCTATCTCAGCAACAATCGTAGGATTTCAATGAATTTTTGCATGACCGATCAGTACCAAGTCTAGTTGTGCATATCTGACTGGGTCAAGCAGTTGCTGGGGGTATTCATCACATTCAGTGATACTTCTTGTTTACCTAATCTTTATGAAACTTGGTCACATTGTTTGTGAAATTGTCTCTATGAAATATACGTCAAGTTCATAACTAGGTCATCTGGGGTCAAAAAACATAGGTCACCAGATCACATCAAAGAAAACCCTAGTTTATAATCTAGAGGTCGCATTTTTTATCTCATCTTTATAAACCTGGCCATAAAATGTGTATTTGTAAATTGTAAAATCTGCATCAAATATTAAAGTCATATGAATTTTAACACTAGAACAATGTTTGAACTGAGTTTTGGTGTGCGGGTGTGTGCTGTTAATATTCAAAACAGACTTGCAACTAGTTTTCAGAGTTAGGCATTACGCCTCAGTAGAACCCCAGATTGGCTGTATTAGAATCGAAATAATAAATATGTATCTGGGTTTTATCTATAATAAAGCATGGTCACTTGTTAAGATGCATACATTAAATTACTTGTGCTATGCACTTGTGATTTAATTACTATGCATCCAAACTTGTGACTGTGCTTTATTCTACGATAAATCACAGGTACATATCATTATTTCTTAATTACATTAAGGGCCAATAAATTTCTACTTACTTTTATTCTATCTATACATTTCAATGCTTTTATTGATGAGTTTCCTGATTACCTTAAATCAGCTCTATATATGTTTGATTATAAAGTTGTTTGCAACAACTTATATAGCAATTTATTTTTATAATGCACATACTTAATAACTTTCTGTCATGAAGGGAACTCATTGTTTTTAATGTCCGTCTTAAAAATGTTTCCTCATTTCAACCTCTCCAGAGCGGCGTTCAATAGATCAACAACCTCTCTAAAGCGACATAACTATTTTACAGTAACATTTTCTATATATTTTACCACTCTAGGCACAACCTCTGTACAACAACCAAACTTTGTGTTTACCCAAAGCAGTTACTCTAGACAGGTTGTTCTGTGGTTTGGTCAAAATGTAGCAAGCTGTGATGTATTTAACCATGAATTTAATTTGCTTATAAATGTCAAAAAAGTTATTATATTTATCTATTTATGCAATGTCTTTCTGTATGTACCTACATTATTGTTCGCCAGGTCTTTCATGTTGTTTATATGTTAAACATTGTTTTGAGTTTTGATTGTATTGTTGTATATCAGTAAAAACATCTTTATTTTTTCAAGTAAATATTTTATTAATTGATATTTATTGTTGTATTCTTTATTATATTTGAAAAGGTATGCCATTTCATTTTATTGATCAAAGTGAGTTTACACAGCCAAAACAACATTTAAACCTGGATTCATCACATTGCTTTGAAAAGGTATTCCATTTAATTATAATTAAATAAAAGTGAGTTAAAAGCGTGTTTAAACCGAGCTAAAGCTGGCTAAATAAGGGTTAAAGCCGTGTTTAATGCGAGTTTAAAGCATGATATTTCACAGCTGAAACTCGCTTTTAACTCTTCTACTGAGTGGAAAGTTGGTTTCTTAGTGAGCTAAACGTGAGTTTAAAGCGAGTTAAATGCGGGTTAAAACCGTGTTTAATGCGAGTTTAAAGCGTGTTTTTCACAGCTAAAACTCGCTTTTAACTCGCTTTAAACTCACTTTTAGCTCACTAAGAAACCAACTTCCCATCTAGTAGAAGTGTGGGAAAAAGTTGGCTGAAGTGGGTTTTAAAACCCACTTAAAACCAACTTATTGAAGAAAAACACACTTACTTGAATAAGTGAGCTAAATGTGAGTTTTAAAACCTACATAAGCGAGTTTTTTAGCACAGAAAAAACACACTTAAAACCAACTTATTGAAAAAACACACTATAAACCCACTTTCTAGAAATAAGTGGGTTTTAAAACCCACATAAGCGAGTTTTTCAGCACAGAAAAAACACACTTAAAACCAACTTATTGAAAAAACACACTATAAACCCACTTTCTAAAAATAAGTGGGTTTTAAAACCCACATAAAACCAACTTAAGTGAGTTAAAGCGAGTTAAAACTGTGTTTAAAGTGTGTTTTTCCCGGGTTTTGCCCAGAAAAAACCCAGTCGGTAAGCTAAAAGACTCGCTTTTAGCACGGTGCCAATACCGCAGGGTTTAACACGGTTTTAACCCGCGTTTAACCCGGGTTTTGCTCGCTTATTGGAGAAGGGTAAGCAACAGAGTTCTTACCTCCCATACTGCCTTGATAATTATTATTTTTTTCTAGATAGGGGCCTACTCGAGTTTTTGGAATATTTTTAAACATCATTTTAAAAAATAAAAGAAAATTTATGAGCTACAGAATATCGCATTTTAAATAACTTTTGAATTCAATTGGTAGCCATTTTTCAGTAACGTTCTCTCACTGCTGAATTGTAACACAAATTTTCAGATCCATTAGTGAATTCAAATTCTGACCAAACCACGTGCACAGGTGTTACCATAAACCGGATCTTATCCGTTGGCCTTTGGCCAACGTATAGTCCGCTATTAACCCGATATCTCGTGACATTTGACGTAGTTAGCATTTATTATACCCCGGCGTCTACTGATGCAGGTGGTGTTTGGTGAGTTCCTGTACGCCCGTCCGTTCGTCTCATTGAAAGTGTTTTCAAAACAGTTATTGAAACTAAAATACTTTCAATGTCCGCTAAGGTACTGCTTTCAAACTTACTATCATAAATACGTTACATTGTCAACACCACTTAACACTATCCAACATTTCAACATAATTATGGCCCCTTATTGACTTAGCTTGTTTTTATGGACAATGCTTCAATTTATAAAATGGTCAGCAGGGACGAAAGAGAATGCTTTTTAGGTCTCCCTGTACAAACATAGTTTCATTTTTACTTGTGTCATGTTTATCTTTCTTCTGTGACTGTGCAATTAAAAAACACTAATTTATCGACCAATCAGAGAATGTTTTATATTTTATAGCCTCGTTTTGAATTTGACAATATGGAAGTTGACAACTGAACACCGTCATCTGCTTTACAATTTTGCAGTCTTGTGTTGTTAAAAGAGTAAACAGGTACGAATCTTTGGTTGATTGTGCGGCGTCGGAAGTCGCCGTACTACTGGAATGCCTTTTTTAAGTGACAATGCACAAATCGCAACTTCTTGCACCGAATCACGATACTGTCCGAAATATTCCGCGATTTGACCACGTTTAAACAGCTGACCTTTGCGGTAGTATATGCGGGCCTATACACGTTGTTTTTGTAATATGTTGGTTCGTGAATGTTCAAAATTTATACCAGAGTAAACTCGTACTGGTATCAACTATTTCTTAATATATTGTAATTATGCCTTATTTTTGCGTGTTTAAACTATCGTTGATTTGTGTTCTTATAATGTATGAAGGTTATAAACATATTGCATGTGCATATGTGTATGTACATTGAACTGTTATCAAAATGTGGTTACCGATAACTGAATGGACATAACGCGTGCTTTCAAATGATGTGTTTTCATCAATCAGCTATCAAAATTAATAATAGCATATAAAATAGCATCTATTGGTATCATTTATAAGATAAAATACATGTACATTGATATTTGAGAGATAGAATGCCTCAGCCGAGGCATAAAAATAGCGCCCCATCTGATTTCTCCTTGAAATACTTCGGGAGATTGGGGCGGATGCACCATCAGATATCTTTCCATTCTTTATTCTATCAACAAGACTTAGTGTCTCCTGATTGAAACTAAATAATTTATAAATTGGCAGAAATGTTCATCAAGTGTTGTCCTACACATGGCATAAGTCTTCATGTCAAAATTATATTATACATATGTATGAAACTTTGCCCACTCTAATTACAACAAATCATATAGTATTACTAAATCATAGACACAAGTTTCCGCCGCACAAACATTCAACTTGTTTTGATTTGTTTTGTGTTCCGCTAGACGACAGGCATCCTAAAAGTGCGCGCTTGAGTCGTACATGGCCGCTACAGTTGCGACTGTGTGTGTTTACTGTTTAGCCACGATCGATCCGCACCTGATTGAAAACGCGATTTCTTCAATGTTTGGAGCCTTGTTTCTTGTAAAATAATTGACGGATGATAGAAAGTTTATAATGGTTGGATAGATAAATGAATAGGCTATACAATGCATATATATTTATAGGCTTATCTCTTTTAGTAAAACAAAATAGGGGCAAAAACTTAGGTGCGGTATGAACGTGTCCATGTTTTAATTATTTCCCTTGTTTTGATTATAGTATCTAGACCAAAATTTTTCAATGAGTCTTTCCCCTGTGCAGTTTACGAGCCAGCCGCCCGTTGAATTTATCATACCGCTTATTTTGAGGCGTCAGGGTTATCAGTTAGGGACAGCAACCGCCAGGGGTATCATAGTGGTTCTTTCGTTTATTCTGCCTCATAACCTGGCGTCGTCGAACTTATTTTGCAAAATGCATACCTAGAATATGGTAAACAACGAAGTTGGCCCCATAAAACTAGACTCGTTTAAGAAATGTTGATCTCCAAAGACAACTCATGACGGATCCTATACCGGTATCTACGTTTCTATAAAATGAGTAATCGGATCATTTTTCACTATCCACACTATCCACCATGATCGAGTATAAACGATATGACGATGATTGAAATCGATTGTTTCATTGCCTGTGTGTTGAGTTTCAATTTGGATGAATACCACGAGAAGCACTTGTAACATGAATAACATGTCTGATAGTTTTGTGACGTCATGTGTCAGATAGTATTGACTTCTGTTTCATGCAAATTTTTCAATTATTGCAGTTTGTTGTTTTAAATTGTTTGATTTTTTATCGTTGATAGGATTTTATATGGTATCGTTTATTATGCACGATGGACCTAACCTGTAATTGTCTTCTCTAGCAGCAAGGATTAACATGCTCTTTTACAGTCAACTGAAACTCTCCACATGTGTAGGACATTCGTGTGATTACAGCGTACACGTTTGGTAATTGTTTCCCCAATTACGGAAAGAAACCAGTCCATATCGTGTTCACAATACACATGTTAACCAATTCCGTGATACATAAAATATTTCAGCAGGAAGCTGGCTGACAAATAAAAGCTACACTCTGCATTTTTCTCAAGAATATTTGTTCTTAAAATAACTTTACATGTTGTAATATATTCCTAACTAGCAGTGGATTGGAGTTCTATGGAGCCATATAACTGCCAACACTTAACTTTAAGACTTCATGAAAACTTTCGTAAAAATTATGGGATATTTCATGAAAAAATATAATTATCATAAAGACAGATAAATTATCTTAACACGAAATTCTGCTTGTTAGTGCTCTGAACTGACGTCACATAAAGATGATGCTTTCACGAAACTAAATAAGTTTTTCATGAAAGCATAAAGGTGTTTCGCGAAACGTAAAGAGGTTTTGGTGAAAATAATCGACTTTCGTGAAAAGTTTCGCGAAACGTAAAAATGTCTTCGTGAAAAATATTACACTTTCGTAAAAAGTAAGTTCGTTTCTTAAAAAAGATAACAGGAATGTTGTGGCAGATCAAAGCAGTAACTGGCAATTTTTCACGTTAATATATTTATCTTGCATTCATACTATTTTTCTGTTTACATGAAATCCCTCGTTAATTTCACGAAATATTTCATGAAAATTAATATTTCTGTGGTGGCAGTTATATGGCTCCATAGAGTTCATACGTCTTACGATTTAACGTGTTTGTGTTGTTAAATTAACATGGTGGGATCGGTTTTCTAAGAAATGTTTTAAGTTCAACAAGATAGCCCAAGAGGATAAAGTCAATTATATTATAATTTCCATCATGAATAATAAGAGCACGTTATTACCGATTTTAATCATACATATGCAATCATTACGCAACTGATAATCGGCTTCGTTTCGGAGCGAAATGTTTCTGGCACACTGGGAATATGGATGCTGCTAGTGAAAGTAATTGGTTTCTTTATGCATGTAGAAAGTATCTGCAATCATTGAAGGAGGCTGGTGTATAAGTTGATTTATTTTGCATGGTTTGTTGTAAAGGGTTAAATAAAGATTTCTTAATCTATTTTACACAAAACATGTGACCTTTTCCACAAAGAGCATACTAGTAGCTAACATGTTGAGTCATGAATGCATGAATATTGTTTCGCCGAGCAAACGCCTACTTCTAAATATTATGAAAGGGACTTTGAAGAACTTATCTACCGAAATTTGTAATATACAAGCTTGACAAGGACGGGATTAGACCTCGTTGTTCATGT
Source organism: Spisula solida (assembly GCA_947247005.1). Classification (NCBI taxonomy): domain Eukaryota; kingdom Metazoa; phylum Mollusca; class Bivalvia; order Venerida; family Mactridae; genus Spisula; species Spisula solida. Next base: position 36,550,451 of record OX365952.1, on the reverse strand, counting down.
TTGAACCAATTAAACGTTGATTAAGCAACGTACAATATATGCATATAGAATACCGAGGGAGCTTACAAAACAGAACTTGTACGGGTATTTGTATTTAACTCTAGAGCAGTTCACTCTTTGACACACAGGCATGTGTAGACATTGCAACCTCTAGTACGACAGTCTCAAAAAGATAATATTAATTCAGACAGGGGAGGCAGAACTCAGCTTAACCAGCCGAGCACAGAAAACATAAAAAACACACAAGGCACAATGCTCACCTGAACCAGCCGAGCACAGAAAGCATAAAAACATACAAGGCAAAATGCCCACCTGAACCAGCCGAGCACGCACAGAAAGCATAAAAACACACAAGGCACAATGCCAACCTGAACCAGCCGAGCACGCACAGAAAGCATAAAAACATACAAGGCACAATGCCCACCTTTGCCAGCCGAGCACGCACAGAAAGCATAAAAACATACAAGGCACAATGCCCACCTTTGCCAGCCGAGCACGCACAGAAAGCATAAAAACATACAAGGCACAATGCCCACCAGAACCAGCCGAGCACGCACAGAAAGCATAAAAACATACAAGGCAAAATGCCCACCTTTGCCAGCCGAGCACAGAAAACATAAAACACACACAAGGCACAATGCCCACCTGAACCAGCCGAGCACGCACAGAAAGCATAAAAACATACAAGGCACAATGCCCAACTAAACACGTTATAATCCTCCCATGTCCAAGCTTTCGAAACTCTTAATCGACACCCACAAAACGGTTTCGGGACAGTAACACTCATTGAGTTATTTCGGCTAATTCAGATACTGGTCTCTTAAAATGATACACAATGTGTGCATACTTGGTTACACAATTAGTGTCAAGGAACCAAAAAACACAAACAAGTCTGAGAGTTGTTCCAGGAGACCACGTTGTCACGTAATAAAAACCTACAGAAAATAGCTTAATACATAAATTCATATTATAATGTGGCACGGTACCTGTTGTGAATAAAATATAGAACAAAATATGGCACGGTACATTGTTAATGTAAGAAAAACAACATAATGCATTATTGTATGACGTCAAAAATACAATAGAAACACCACGCAGCATTGAAAAAGACACCCGGCAAAATGTTACGAGTACAACGACAATGTGACATAAAACAATGTTTAACAATGTTATCGAAACCGACGGCGCGTCTTTTCTAACAAACTGTTCTTGTTAGACGACAGACGCAGATGATGCATTCGACGAATGTGAGATTTCAAGGAAAACGAATATATGTCCTCAGGCGAAAGAACGAACTTACACATTGTTTGACATAATTCAAACATAAATTTTTTGGGGAACGGATATAGATGCGCCTGAGGTTATGGAGCTAATGGACATCTTCCCCCGACTTATAAAATAATGGACGTAATTATTTATAAAAAAGTGGACGTAATTATTTCCCTTAATAAAAATATTTGTTTCTAAAGTTCCAGAAATAGGTGACATTCTCTTCATCTGTATGTATACACAGAAATGTGCGCCTAGTAATTAAGGCAATTACTTCCGCTGCCATTGCACGTATTATATAGAGGATATTACGTGAGTATCTTTTCATATTGAATTTATTAACGAGTTGAATAAAATAATAAAATGCGAGGCTTAGCCGAGCATTTTATCGATTTTATTCAACTCGTTTAATAAATTCAATGTGGAAAGTCACGAATATAATGTTCTTTTCATTCACATGTTAGCCTTTTCCGGCTTATTTTCACTATAATAAACGCGCAACTTTGACGACGTCGCCTATGCTTTGAATGACGTCGCGTTCAAGCTTTATTACACTAGTGTATTATCAAAAATAAATAATGGCTTTATTACGCTACCGCGACGTCAAACATTTGATAAATATTTGTTAGTCAGTGTTGTTCTCAGATCTGTTTCAACCGATTACTGATGTGGTATGATTCGTGATTCTATGTTAGTATAAAATGACGATATCATAAAATATGCCGTTCTTCATAGAAACATATTGAGAATTATCATGAAATGATTGTTCCATATTCAAGATTAGAATATAACCTACATTATGAGCCAATGAAAACGCTGCATTTTCGCGGTTAAATGAAAATTTAATCACTAAAATTTTCTCTTAACAGACTTGACGTCTTGCGTTGGCGCTAATTTCTATCGGCCAATCAGAATGCAGAATGTTATATTCTTTTTAATCATTAAAATTTACTTAATATGTTTTAACTATAACATATAAAAACTGACTTTACTTAAGACAGAACTTAATATAATAATTAAGTTCTCAAATTCCAAGTAAAAAATACAAATTGATAGAGAAAATGTTGTACTATAAACGAGTATAAGAACTATTATCTGATTTTGTATCAAACGTTAATTTTTTTATTAATAATGTTTGTTTTTGTCATAATTTATGTATAATGTTATGTTCCATATGTATAAATCCTAATTGAAATAAACTATAACAAGAGAACCCAAACGGCCCATGGTCGCTCACCTGTTGTAGTAGTTCATGCAGGCTCCTTAATGGTAATCAAGTAAATGCAGCCTCTATTGCATGTACAAGGTTTTGATATTGTCTTAACCTTGTAATTTACATCACATAAACCTATGTTTTAGTTTAAGCCAAGTTTTGTCAATAACTTGACCTTACGACTTAGTTTTTGACCCCGGACGACCCAATTTCGAATTTAACCCAGATTTTATTGAGATGATTATTGTGACCAAGTTTCAAAAAGATTACGTCAAAATTGTGACCTCTAGTGACTACGCAAGGTTTTTGTATGATTTGACCTTGTGACCTAGTTTTTGACCCCGGATGACCAAATATCGATCTGGAACCAGATTATGTTGAGATGATTATTGTGACCAAGTTTCATAAATATTACATCAAAATTGTGACCTCTAGTGACTATGCATGGTTTTTGTATGCTTTGATCTTGTGACCTAGTTTTTGACCCCGGATGACCAAATATCGATCTGGAACCAGCTTATGTTGAGATGATCAATGTGACCGAGTTTCATAACAATAAGTCAAAATTGTTACTGCTAGTGACTACGCAAGGCTTTTCTATGATTTAATCTTGTGACCAAGATTTCTACCCCAGATAACCCAATATCAACCTTGACCCAGATTTTGTTTTGATGATATTGTGACCATGTTTCCATTACCATAATGATAAGGCTAAATTGTGACCTCTAGTGTCTATGCAAGCAAGTTATGGACGGACGACGAACGGACGGACGAAGGGCGGACAAAAAGTGATCACAAAAGCTTACTAGGTCACTTTGTGACAGGTGAGCTAAAATGAGAAAAACAGATGTGAGAGAAGCAGGTGCGTTTTTGTTGTAAGAGACTACAATACCTTGAAAGTGAAAGTGTGTTTCCAATATCTGTATTCGAATCATAGACATACAAGGTCATGCCAATATTAATATGTTAAAAGATGAAGGATAATCATACCAGTCATAATTCATATTTTCTCATCGAGAACAAGCAGGATGATAAACATGCTTATTTTTATTTCTATTTTCTCAGCGACAACGGGGAGGATGATTAACCTGCTTATTAGCTCACCTGTCACAAAGTGACAGAGTTAGCTTTTGTGATCACTCTTCGTCCGTCGTCCGTCCATCCGTCGTCCGTCCATCCGTCAACAATTTGCTTATGTAGACACTAGCGGTCACAATTTTGGCCTAATCATTATGAAACTTGGTCACAATGATCATATCAACAAAATCTAGGTCAAGATCGATATTGGGTCATTTAGGGTCTAAAACTAAGTCACAAGGTCAAATCATAGAAAAACCTTGTGTAGTCACTAGAGGTCACAATTTTGACCCAATCTTTATAAAACTTAGTCACAATGATCATCACAACAAAATCTAGGTCAAGTTTGATATTGGGTTATCCGGGGTTAAAAACTAGATCACACGGTCAAATAATAGAAAAACCTTGTGTAGTCACTAGAGGTCACAAGTTTTACCTAATATTTATGAAACTTGGTCACAATGATCATTTCAATAAAATCTAGGTCAATTACGATATTGGGTCATCTCGGGTCAAAAACTACGTCACAAGGTCAAATCATAGAAAAACCTTGTGTAGTCACTAAGGTCACAATTTTAGCCTAATCTTTATTAAACTTGGTCACAATGATAATCACAACACAATCTAGGTCAAGTTCGATATTGGGTCATCCGGGGTCAAAAACTAGGTCACTAGGTCAAATCATAGGTCTTGCATGTACTGCTATAACAAGTGAGCGACATAGGGAAACCTGCTTGTTTGTATTTCTATTTTCTCAGCGATAACGGACAGGATGATAAACCTGCTTATTTTTATTTTATTTTCTGTTTTCCCAGCGACAACGGGCAGGATGATAAACCTGCTTTTTTTCTATTTTCTCAGCGACAACAGGCGGGATGATAAACATGCTTATTTTTTTCTCATCAACAACAGGCTGTATGATAAACATGCTTACGTGTGTGCGTGCGTGCATCCGTAAGCGCCCACTTGACGTTGTGGGGTGTGGAACAATACGCTATATTTAGATTATATTCATTCCGTGGCTTACGGGGTGCAAAATGTTGCTTATTGGGTTTTACAAACAAAAGAAAGAACAAAAGAAAACCCCACAATGTCAAGTCGGTGCGTCTGTATGGAACGCCATAGCTGTCTTTTGTTGATCCTTGTCACGTTAAATTGTTATAATATCATTTGAACATGTCTATACGACATGTTAAATTGTTACAACAACGTCTTAAATTGTCGATAGGGCATGTGAACTTCTCAGTGCAACATTATTATATGTCTAGTCACACTGTTAAACTGTCCAAGTATCTTGTGAACATGTCTATATGCCATGTTAAATTGTTAAAATAGCTTCTTATCATGTTCATTCGGCATGTGAACTTCTCAACAGAACATGTAATACTCTTAAACGACAGTGATAAATTGTTAAAAATCATTTGAAAATGTCTATAAGCCATGTTAAATTGTCAAAATAGCTTCTTATCATGTCCAATAACCATGTGAACTTCTCAACAGAACGTGTTATATTGTTAAACAACAGTGGTAACTTGTTTAAATATCATTTAAAGATGTCTATACGACATGTAAAATTGTTAAAATAGCTTCTTATCATGTCCAATAACCATGTGAACTTCTTTATAGAACGTGTTATATTGTTTAACAACAGTGGTAAATTGTTAAAATATCATTTGGAAATGTCTACATGCCATGCTATAGTGTTAAAACGATATTTAACATGTCAACGAGGCATGTGAACTTCTTAATAGACAATGTTGTTGTTGTTCAAATTTGTATGACGTCATCAATAACGTAAGTTTCTCCCGCGTGCATATTGAACAAAGATGGCGGAAATTGGTCAATATGCACGCGGGAGGAACTTACGTTATTGATGACGTCATACAAATTTGAACAACAACAACATTGTCTATTAAGAAGTTAACATGCCTCGTTGACAAGTTAAAATATCGTTTTAACAATTTAACATGGCTTATAGACATCTTCAAATGATATTTTAACAATTTACCACTGTTGTATGACAATATAACACGTTCTATTAAGAAGTTCACATGGTTATTAGACATGATAAGAAGCTATTTTAACAATTTAACATGTCATATAGACATCTTCAAATTATATTTAAACAATTTACCACTGTTGTCTAACAATATAACACGTTCTATTAAGAAGTTCACATGGTTATTGGACATAATAAGAAGCTATTTTAACAATTTAACATGTCATATAGACATCTTCAAATGACATTTGAACAATTTACCACTGTTGTCTAACAATATAACACGTTCTATTTAGAAGTTCACATGGTTATTGGACATAATAAGAAGCCATTTTAACAATTTAACATGTCATATAGACATCTTCAAATGATATTTTAACAATTTACCACTGTTGTATGACAGTATAACTCGTTCTGTTGAGAAGTTCAAATGGTTTTTGGACATGATAAGAAGCTGTTTTAACAATTTAACATGGCACATAGACATGTTCACATGATATTTGGACAGTTTAACAGTGTGACTTGACATACAATAATGTTGCACGGAGAAGTTCACATGCCCTAGCGACAATTTAAGACGTTGTTGTAACAATTTAACATGTCGTATAGACATGTTCAAATGATATTTAAACCATTTACCACTGCCGTTAACAGTATAACACGATGTGTTGAGAGGTTCGCATGCTCATTCGACATTGTAAGACGTTGTTTTAACAATTCAACAACGCATATAAACATATTCAAATGATAGTTTAACAATTCATCATTGTAGTTAAAGTCTTACATGATAATACGAAGCTTTGAGAAGTTAACACGTTCTTCTGACATTATCAAGCGTTTTTTCAACAATTTAACATGTAACGTAGACATATACAAATGGTTATTTGACAATTTATCGATGTGGTTTAACAGTATAACACGATGGCTTGAGATATTATTATATTCTTTTAACAATTTAAGACGTTGTTTTAACAATATAACAGGGCAAGTTGACATATTCAGATGATAGTTTGACAAGTCAACAATGTGGTTTGACATATTAACACATTGTACTAAGAAGTTCACATGTCCTACCGACAAGTCAACATGACAAGCGTCAACAAAAGACAGCTATGGCGTTCCATACGTCTGTCCGTCCATCCCACTTTCTTGTCCGGGCTATTTCTCAAGAATCACTGCTCAGATTTTCACAAAACTTCATGTATAGTGCTAAGTGGAGATGCGCATATCGTCAGCATGTGTCAGTTCGATGATTATTCACACAGTTATGCCCCTTGGAAGGTTTCACTGTAACTATATACTTTATTTTTTTGAGTCATAACTCAAACAGTATTAGAGATATCAATTTGAAGCTGAATAAGATGTAGATCTAATTGAGAGGGTATGCAGTGCCCAAGAAACATAACTCTGTATTCCATTTTTTGAGTTGTTCCCCTTTGTAATTTTTCATACTTAATTCTTGTCCCGGCCATAACTCAAACAGTTTTGGATATATCAATTTGAAAATTCATGGTTAAATAAATCTCGTTAAGTTATAGTACAGTGGAAAAGGACAATAACTCTCTTTTACATATTTTATGAGCATTTTGTCTGTGACAAACACTCCAAGGGGAGCATCACCCGTCTCTGACGGCTCTTGTTTTCATCGACAACTGACAGGATGATAAACATGCTTATTTTAATTTCTATTTTATCATTGACAACAGGCTGGCTTAATTATAAGCATGCTTATTTGTATTTCTATTTTCTCGTCGACCTACACCATATGAAGGACATATTAGTATTAAAATTTTAATTTGGCAAACGCATGGGATGGAAATGAATATATTACAGTATCTTGTATAATATAAGTGTATTTTGCTTAACAACTTTGTATTGAAGAATGTAAGAGATTTATTGACAAAATCGAATTTACATATATCGGTTGAATATTATATTCAGATCTCAAGTTCACGAATGGATGGGTAAACCACGTAGGCTTAAGTGCATTACGTAATGTTTCATATAAAGATTATAGATTATCCGAACCCGCATTAATTTCAGACATTTTACTTGAACAAGTACACAGTGAAACATTATGTTGAGTTATTATTTCTTTTTGTGTCTCTGCTTCATACCATTAGTTAAAAGCCAAGGTAAGTGATGACTTTTATAAAATTTAAAAATTGCGATTTGTGTATTTTTTTAGTTTTATAAGCAAAATCCGCTAAGTGTTTTTGCATTAGAATTTATGGCGTATTAACACATTACTTGACAGCGTTACGGAAATCAAACGGCCAGAAAAAACGATGGGATTTCTTCTGTGACATTACAGAAATGAAGATTAATCTTGTTTAATTGGGCTCCTGAATACTTATTTCTTTGATGCTTACTAGTGGTTTACCGCGGAATATCAGTGAATTATAATCAGAGAATTTCACTGTTGATAATTTCACTGTTGATAATTTCACTCAAACGGACTACTTTAAAATCCCCGTGGAGCGCTCCAATTTGGTATGCCTATTGACGTATTATGATCGAATTGACAATGTCTGCCTTGAACTCTCAGTGGATAAATCCCAAAATCCCCAATGTTGAGGCAATGCAGACGAAAAATTATGTTGTAAGGCATGGGTAGTAATTTAAATATGTAGCTAATGCTTCAAATAATATTTAATACTGGATCAATTTCAAATACAAGCACAAATTAGTTTATTACTCAAAATGTTGACGGCTAGCTTCTATCAGCGGCTGCTGTAATAGAAGATCTAGATAGCGTATGTGTACAAAATGAAAAATACGTTTTCTTTGATCAGAAATACACTTATTAAGAACGTCCATATGTTTACTTACACTGCAATTAAAGTGACCATATAAAGCATACATTTACATCGACAATCGACTGCTTTGTGAAGACCTACTTAATCGAGCGCAAGCGCGCGCTTTGAAATGACGTCACGTTATCAAGTTGAGGCGCCAGACGGGTCAATAAAATTTAATTACTTACTAATTGGTTTAGAATTAACAAAATAAAGCATAAATAAATATACTATTTGTGTTTCTCGGTGTAAGATCGGTAGTTATTTCAACTCGTGAGCAGCTGACTTATATTTTCAATCGTAGAAATATTACTTCAGCTGCTCACTCGGTGAAATAACTACCGAAAAACACAAATATCCTCTATATATCTCACTCCTACGAGCAGAGTTAATCTCACCGGAAGGCTATATAAGTCAGTGCCAGGTAAATTTCTAAAACGTGCAAACACATACGAGGGATGTTCGATATGTATTGTCACTGTCGGTTGCAGTTTCCTATGACATTATTTAGAAGGATTCTACGATTACTGTCTAAAAGTTGTATGTTTCTATTCTATATCTGCGAACTTACATAGCCGTTCGTCAACAATTAAATAATTTATGGAACTTAGAAGAGGGTACGCTCGAGTACACTGGCCTAATGTTCATTTTAAGCTATATTTGTGTCATCTTTGCAGTAGTTGTTTAGAAAAGTAAGTGTCAGTATTCGTTAAACTGCAACATTCGATACGATAACTGGATCCTTATATTTCCATTAGAACTTTAAATCAAAATGAATGTTTTTGTTGTCTACGAGTAAGACGGTCAAAACAAGGGAGATCACTCTTATTTATACCAAATGATGCTTGTTGTTTCACGCACCAATAACTTCATATCAATTGTATTTTGATCGCAAATTCTTCCCAGAAATCAATGTTGATGGTCTATGGCTTACATACATGTATGATATGTCAAATTCCAATCATTAAAACTAATCGAAAATTGTCAATGAAAAATAGCATGCTTTTTTGACTAATTTTGACACCTATTTTTCGCGACTTTGAAATGCTCTTATTTTGTTCAAAATGGCAATCAAGTACAGCAAATCATGTATTTATCGAAGGAAATTTGATTATTCGCGATATGCTAGTTGTGGAATAAGATTATTTCCCGAAAGGAAGTTTTAATCGACATTTATTCGCAAAAAGTCGCAGTGTCTATTACTAGCCCTTCGAAAAGACATTTCGGTAATTAAATTTTATTGAATTGTTCACGAAATATTGCGGAAATCTTGATGGTTCCAGAAATGTAAAACGATTTAAAGATATCAACGAATATTTTTATTTGTGACCCAAGTGACAATACATATCGAACACCCCTCGTATATCTATATAACACATTATATTAATGTCTAAATACTTGTTATTAGTTATTTTGTCGTGTACTGCTTATAATAATGTTGTGTTACATATTGGCATTCAATAATGAGCTATACCTGTGATTTTTGAAAGTGTTGATATATAAAGTATGATATGCTGTATGTACGTTAGTAACAGTTAATGTATCAAATCAGATTTGACCTCTGTCTTTTGTATATAATAATGAAATGCACCTTGCAAATATTTACTTGAATAGTATATGTACGAGGGACGTTTTTTTTAAATTCCAGGGAAAGTGCTATATTATATTTATCTTATGTTCAAATTACTCAAAATTTGGTACATAAATAGAATACATTTAATGCGTAATACGTGTTGTAATAGGAATCAAATGCGTGAGGACATGGCATACGAAGAAATGGCACTACTGCCATAGTAACGTCAGAAATGGCTACCCGAGGTTTTTCACTGACCGCGCGTTATTAACATTTTCTGATTAAATGTCACTCAGTTAATCAAATGACACACACAATTCACCTGCCACAATAACAACAATGTTTTCTTATTTCAAAATATGCATCGCATTAAGGTATACACTTCCAGGGTCGCTTTGCCAAACGTTCGAAAGTGACACAAAAACAAGCAGAAATGTTCGACTCAACGTCTCGCGTCTGATTCACACCGTGTGATTTTCTGCAGCACTACCACGTGTACTTTTGAAGCATTTATATTATTCATATATCCTACGAAGTGAAATGCAACGTTCTTAAAAGGCAGCGGTCATTCATTTTAATTTTTCAACTCTAAATTTTCCTACTAAAAGACAAAAAACTGATCAAATTCCATTGATCTTCTGACATTTTGACGAGTGATTCTAATACGGCGTCAACAACATGACAACTTATAGTTTTCATCGTCTTAAATAGTTCTTTATATTCGGTGTTTACATTTACTCTACAGAAGCGTAATTATTACTAGATTTCCAATTTGGATATACAATGGTATGATTACTGTGCTGGTTCATTTTTTCTTGATCACTTTCATGTTTAATATGATAAACACTGGTGTTTGTAACGTGTGATGGTTCATTTTTGCGGTTCTTGTTTATGTCTTTTGTGTTTGGCAGTTTCTGTGAGTGCTGCCTTTCCTGTCCAATTTGTTTTTAAGGTGGAACCACACTATTAAAAAGTTCCTAACCCATAAACAAGTTTGGTATCATAGTAAACTTTGATTTATTCTCAATTCAACGTCGCGTCTTATATCTCCGTTCGCGTTCCCATGACGTTACTATGACGTCGTGAAGTTACCATGGAAACCGCGTTTTGACGTCGTTCCGTGGGAGGCACAGGAACCGAGAAATAGCACACACAGGGCTTCATAATTACATGCCAGGTAACTAGTTGGTATCATTCGACGCATTATGTAATTGCGAATCTAGTCACGTTAATATATCAAAACTTAATCTAATAACGTGCTAACAAAGTGGAAAAAAAGTCGTGCCTGACATTTTCGTGGTTTCAAAAATATCTAACAACATATCAAAATTTAAAAGAAATCATGTCACTGATGCCACATATATTAAATCGTCCACAATGTAAGTAAAACGACCCAAATTTTACTCAAATATACATAATTCTATTTTGAATATGGTAGCAATATTTCATAAAAATGCACTGAACAGTTATTGAGTTATTAGCACATACATGATGCATACTAACGGATATCGCCGCAAGCCAGACGCCAACAACGTCATAAATGGCGTTACTTCTGTGGCACTAACATCTCCTGAAAAGTGCACCTCCTGTATTCTTCTTAGACTTCTAAATTCGTACATCCATTTACTGATCATTCCAAAATGTGCGACCTAACCGACACTAGCTATCTGCGTTTTATTTTTTATCTATGTCCTACACGTAATCAAAGCACTGAGAGTGCTGATGAGAGGCGATCTGGTTGCTGCTACTTAAGCTTAAACCGACTTTACACGTTTAATGGTCGTTTTCTTACTGCCGATCTCATTGAATGTCAAAATAGGCATATGTGACTATATAGGCATGTTGGGTATCTAAATAATTGTAAAAAGGGGCATATTAATTTATATGTTATATGTGTATTAAAATAATACTAAGCGCCTTTTTATCAGATTCTACAGTACCGTCTTGTAATCACTTCCCTCACAGCGTGAGACTTCTATCGAAAGCGGCTAGTATAGCCAAAACATATTATTGCATAACAGTAGTTTGCAGACGTTATACGATTCATTGATAAAACCATCACGTGACTCTGGTCTGACGTTTCTAAAAATAGCTATACAGCCGGGACAATATGATGAACATGTCATTTTCATATTACGAAACAAGTTCGATATCGACTCGGCATAGTGATTGTCTGCAAAAATATCGATTCTACGAACAGTTTCACAATAATTGTTGATCTAAGAATAAACAAATGTTGCTGATTGAATTAAATCAGTTTAAAAATTTGGAGAAACATATGTAGCAGTATTGGGAATGTTGGCAGTTTTTGGAACTACTTGAATGCGGATTCACATAGCAGCCTAAAGGCGGTTCAGGTTTCATTAAGAAATGGACAATGGTAGTATAGAAGGCTATCGCCTCTCAAAAACTAACTCTATACACAACGGTCGCATTATTGAAACGTCGAACTGCATTTACGGCGTCAGAAACACACTTGGTGTTCACATACCAGTCTTGCGGCCCTCTTTGACATTAATTCCATCACCTCATCCCTTTAAAGCTTGTAGGTTACATATACACGAGCCTATGTCGTCACCGTGTATATATTAAGGTTTCTAAGTTGACTTTCATAACTTCTAGGAAAAAATGCATTACTATACGCAGCGTCTTTTTCTCACAAATCTGCATTGTTTTTGCTTTGTAATCAGTGCGTTAATCTTTTATTGCGAGTTTCACACAGAAATTTTAGCAGCAGACAACATACAGTTGTAAAGTTACGTCAGATAATTATCATTTGATCTAGTGATTTATGTTTTAACATAATGTATGAAAATATTGTTATGATTATGAAAAACGTACCGTTATTTTCATGTGCGGCGACATGACGTCATTGGTATATTTTGAATGTTTATAATATTATGATTAAATTATGATAGTCAAATAATGCAGCACGTAACATGTTAATCAGAATTGAATTACTGCACATTTGGATATCGTTTTCATGAACCTACGCCCATAAACAAACACACCATTGGGGGCAGTGACATTACGTTCGGATATACCCTCGTATATTATAAGTGCATGCTATATGTACGACGCTATGACGCAATGCAATTCGCTCGTTTCATAAACATAATACAATTCAATAAAAAACGTCTATCGGTACTTTAGGTACGCATATATGCGTAGATATGTATGAACTGTATCGATAAACACTCTTGTATAAGTCCGATATAATATGATTACACCTATAAATGTATTCGGTACTGCGTCGATTTCTTGAAATCGTCAATACATAAATACGTAATCAGTATGCATACTGCATACTCTTATTTATCCTGTATTCAAAATGTTTCAAGCCAAAATTATTTACTGATGGGTGTAGAAGATTAAAATCATTGCAAACCTTCAGATGGATATCAATATAAATCGATGATATTTGTTGAGTTTGGTGTTATTATTTCACTGAATGATTGCCAAAAATCAACAAATGTTCCGTTTATTATATACTCGTTCAGTAATTTGAAAAATTATGTTGTAATAAAAACGCTGCAACGTAATGACGTTATGTTATAGTTAGAAAATATTAAGTAAATTTTAATGATTAAAAAGGGCGGAGCGAGCGAAGCGAAGCGAGTTCTTTTTTAGTCATTTAAATTTACTTCATATGTTCTAACTGACTTAGAATATAACATTCTGCATTCTGATTGGCCGAAAGAAATTAGCGCCAACGCATGACGTTAAGTCTGTGAAGAGAAAATTTTAATGATTAAATTTTCATGTAACCGTTAAAATTCGGCGTTTTCATTGGCTCATAATGTTGGTTATATTCTAAGCATAATTAGAAGCCCGTCATTGTCGCCGTCGACGTTACATTTCTTTTTCTGTATAGTACTAGAACCAGCTTCTAAAATAGTGAAAATAAAAAAAATGTTATTTTCACTATAATGGTCACCAAACAAATCTCAATAATTCATCGGCAACATACATAAAATGATTGTATTTTATAATGAAATTTAACAATGGACCTTTACATAAAGTTTAAGGAATTTTTAAGTTATAGAATAGAGTTTATTGCAAGGCAATACTGCCCATGAACATAAAATACATACACACAATGCACAAATATTACAAAAGTATAATGCATACATGACATAAAATAAACTTCCGGTCAAATGCATATCATAGATTATGATAATTAATCAGAAAAAGGTTATACGAAGTTTATCAACATAAATAGGAGACATCGTATAGAGGACATTTAAATCATAATAATTTATATGCTGTATTGATTATTTTTTTTTTATTTTTTTTTATCGAACATAGTACCTAGTATCTCTTATGTCCATACTTTTGTATATAAAATTGAAAGGTTTTGTACTGTTTTAGTGTTTTCGGTGGTAAGCAATACAGTGAATTTTAGTATATTTGGTCTTTTCCAAAAATATTTTTTAATGTATTGTTTTCTGTACTCATAATAATATACATTCTTATTAAAAACAAGTTTGGAATTTCAATTGTCATCGTTATTGATAAATATGTCAAACGATAGGTCTATATTTCACCTTGTATACTTATCCCTATAAGCCATTTCAAACATCACTTGTCCATCTTCTAGAATATTAGTATTTGAACACCTCTTTCATAACACACACTAAATGCTTTGACCCAAATGTGTCGTATTATTGAGGTTTCATCATGTGTACACCCATAGGGGTGGGTCAATCAAACATGAGTAGGTGATCATCTTTAAGTCAAAAGTCGATTTGATGTAGCTGCTATCGACGCCGATTGTTTAAGTCGAATTGGGACTCAAGTATTAACAGTCGGCTGCACAGACGATTGTCTGAAAGTATACTTTTAATAAGTACTTTATTTTATAATAATGAGGTGAAGGTATATAAATTGATGCTTGTATTGTAACGTATATTTCAGGTTGTAAAAACGACCGTGTCGGGACTAATAGACTAGATGGAGATAGAGTAGTAGGTGCTCCTGCAGGTAAGATACTTGCTCAGTCGCCTGCTGCCATACCAGACAAAATATAATCGTCTACTGTATATTAGAGTGTTTTTGTGGCAAATGCTAGAACCCGTAACTACAACATACATTTATTTTCAATCCATTTTTTGCTGACAAATAGAAACACCCTTTACTACTAGGCATGACTTATTAGTAATGATGTTATCAATAAATGAAGCTTGCAAACGCCGTCAACGGAAGACATGTTTTTTTCAGGTTTTTTCAACGTTAGTTGTCTAGCTTGATATTAGACCCACTTTAGAAACCAACGAAATGTTTGCAAATATTTTAGTACTAAATAAACCTGACAATATTATTGGTTACAATATAGTAAACTGAACACAAAAAGTTAGGTGCTATTTCGTATGTTTTTGTATTCATAGTGTATTGAAAAGTATACAGCGGTCTGTAGAGTCCCTTATTTACGCTAACTTTATCCAGGCAATATGACTTTGACCTCAGTTACTCATAAAAAGCAGCCAATTGTTATCGGCTAATTTAGGAGAGATTCACACCTACGTCATCAATATAGTCTGCTATAAAGGGTAATCCAAGTTACGGATATGCTATTACCCAAATCATTAATTATTTTATCTCTCAATACATTATATTTATGTGTATCTGATTTACCAAAAGAACTGAAACATGTGATTATGAATGTGAAACAGTTAATATCGCCTATCAATGTGAGCATATACCGTGGAACCTATACCGTACAGGGTCATCGCCTATCAATGTGAACTTATACCGTACAGTTATCAGGTAGCCCATATCGTGGAACATTGAAAATTGGTCTAGAACCAAATATGTCATCCACAGTAAATAAAGTCGATATAATTATTATTATTAGCCCCCCGCCAGAGTTTTGAAGTTTTGAATGCTAAAGATAGTTTAATTTTATTTTAAAAAATAAATGAAAGAGAAAAAATCATCTGCCAAAATTTCAAATCTATAGAAATACAAAACATGAATTTATACGAATTATTAAACCACCACGGTGCCTGAACGGACGTACATGTATATATCTATATTATTAAAACAAGGTCCGTGATACGATCTAAGCGTTCATCAATTAAAATTCAATACAATGAGAGGTCTAATTTTCAATTAAATCTCCGTTATCAAATTATATCTAGATTCTATAGATAGAAATTTTAAATGGGAGGGTTGGGGGTAGAAGACAATCCAGCGATTATCGAAGTAAAAATTGCAGTTCCCACGACTTACGTATCTCATAACCAGAACAGTGAATTTCACTAGTCGAAACCGGAAGCGGAAGCGAAACTAGCATTTTTCATAAACTTGCGGAATTCATACTACACCGGCTATTTTAAACAAGATTTCATCGACACAAACCAAACATCCAGATCCAAAAAACGCTTGAACTAACGCGAAAAACCACTTCCGCTCTGACTTGGACTATCGCGACGGCAACGGTTTTAACTCTTTTGTTAAACGTTTTCGTAAATTTACACAATTTAAGAAATCCTAAACATTTTGAAATAAATTTATTATCTATAGGAATTAACGATATTCAACCAAGAGATTACACTAATTCCTCATACCAATCATAACTACTCTCGTACGTCACTGCTGAACTTCGATGAGACAGGAAGAGTCTTGAATCCCGTCGTACTATATAGCGTTCTATAGTAGTGTATTGATCGATGGGACCCAATCCAGAAATCGGATCTCACTACTTTTTCAGCTATTAGTTGGGCGAAACTTCGGCCGATGACGGAAAGACCCGAGTGGCTCGAACGACATTTATAGGCTGCTGATTAAGGAAAAAGTCATTCTCAGCCGTCTCGGATTTTGTTTTCACCAGCTTGGCTGGTAGAAAAATCTCATAGAAACGCAAAATATACAAAAGACACCAATTTGACTTGAAAATCGGAATTTTAATTTGCCAGTTCGTTCAATGGACAAATGGTTGTGTAAAAGCTTTTATATTTGTTTATTTCCCTCGTTTTTGTTAAACATGTGGATATGCATATGGTTTGCCATCACCTATACGTATCCTCAATAACAACAAACTACTTTGCATGGAAATTCAACTTGTATATTGGTAGTTAGCTCTTTGAACAAACCGCTGATCAATTACATTTTACATCATGTTAGCAAACCATACAGTAATCAGTTATAACATACAATATAACATGTAATACATTGGCACAATTCAATGTGCGGCATTTTACATATTTTTGCGATGTCTTAAACATATGTAATTCTGCTAATTCTTCATTAATGTGCATTTATCCGACCGTTTTGGCTTGGTCACGCTCTGGCAGAGGCTGCGCCGCAGACAATGCTATATTCTTCATATGAAATGCTGATCGTATACGAAAAAACCCCAGTGGAGGAAACGTGGAACCGTGACTCACAAAGTATTTTAGACTTTCAGACCATTCCTCCCAATACTGAAACTACGGAATTTGTTCAGGAGCATTTTACCATTAATGCACTAATAATCAATAAGAATGAACGACATTATATATATATATGCATTTATGGATGTTTTAATTTGATCACTTTATATTTTATACAGAGGTTATTTCATTAGATCAATTCAACGTTTAACCTCCTACAACAATATACTGACAACATTTTAACATAACACTCAATAATGTTACAATCATGTACCTTTAGGTATCAAATAAAATTATGTTCTTTGCGCCAATGTTTAAAAGACAAAATTTACGACCAGCGCGGTTTATGTCTTAAAGCAGAATGACAAAACTGACCAACTCACGGTTGAATTGTTATCAATACCTATACCATATCTCTCATACTACCATAACAATTGAAATTCATTTCCCTCTAATTCGTAAACTTAAACTAGGGAAATTATATTTCCCTTCACCTGTACGTATCCTCAATTACAACAAACTACTTTGTATGGAAATTCAACTTGTATTTTGGTAGTAAGCACTTGGAACACACCGCTGAAGTTACAAAGTAGGGGGCACTGCTGCTTAATATTAAAAATTGGCGCAAGGTGGCAGGGGATATACTATTGGATGATTTTCGGGTTCCGACAGGCCGTGAACAGTCAAGCCTATTTCTTGAAAACAGCCAATGAGACAATAAAGTCTTTCTGTGTCTGTCTCAGGGCCTAGACAACATGCATTGAAAACAGCATCCAAATATAAGGCTGAAACCTTGGGTTGTGGAGTTATGGCCCATTGTTTTCGCCCTACCCCTCCAATTTTTAGTAAACACATACAAAAGTGACCAATTTCAAAGCATACACAGTACTTTTAAAGCTAACGCAATCCTATATTTGGCTCCATTTTACATAAATATAATACCTGAGCAAGGTTATTTCAGCAAGAAAAGTGTCTCCCATACCAGTGGATGTTTTGCTATTTGCTGTCAAACCTTTTCGCGGTTTCTAACGACGCTAAGTTTGCACTTCCGCCAGTGTTGGTAACCTCCATTTTGAAGAGTAGCAAATCCTTCAGAGCCAGCGGATATTTAGTTTCTAGGATTTTTCAAAATAATAAACACCTTATTTTTACAAAATAAATACAAAATTGAGTCTTTAAAATACCAATTTAATTTTTGGTGCCCATGAATAAGCTCTACACTAAATATTTGTCAGGGACCCCGCTCCCAATTGAAGACCTCACCTTCAAGACCACATTAACAACCTTAAAAAAAATACCAATTTTTTCTGTAAACCTAGCTTGCACATTATTCAATCACAGTGAAATTTCACCTATATAAAGGTCACCTCCTTTTTAATAAGAATGGCTCTTTGATAGAATGGTGCAACCACTCACAATTATTGAGATATTTTTACAGCCTAAAAAGGAGTTTCATTATTGAGGTTTTACTGTAAATAGCTTAATTAATTACGCCACTTAGATCTATATACACATCATGCAACCCTTAACATATTACACCAACAGTTAAATGGTTTATCATACCTATGTACTGGTTGATTTATAGGCAAAGTGTACCTGATAAACAAAGATTGTTTATCTATGGTCTAAGTCAGACGTACTCTTGTTCACACATAAAGCTGTGCAATAAAACCTATATCTATCTGTGCGTCGAAAACGCATTAACTCGCACTGTAAAATGCAATTCAACGTGATGGGAAACTAGTTCTATATTTACGCGCCGCATATTTTGACCCCTTAATTACCAGTACACGTTAGCCAATGAAACAGACGCTTTACTTAAACGAAATCTCTATTTTTCGATATACTAATTTGCCTTTGTGATGACTAAAAGTAGACGGATATTTTCATTATATCTACACAGATTTCACAGCAACAGATGTCTGCTGACGGGGTTTAATTAGTGAACATGTCCTTATAATCTATACGGGTTGACTGTTTTTGCAGAGGTTTAAATATTTCACGGTTCTATTGGATGGTCATTATTTGTTCCTACCAATATGCACTAAACAACGCATTCTTAACGCAAAATAATCTTTAAACCCGTATTTACATATTTACTGATATGAAGTTTGCCTCGCTAGCGATGCGCTGATTGGTTGGTTATTGGCTGTGGACACTGGAGATAATGCAGATCAAGGCATTTTCGGGAGAAGCGTATATAAGATGACGTACGGTCTGTGGATCAGACCGATGTCTTCATGCAAACGAGATATTTGACCGGGGCGACACAATTAGCTTAATGCAAATAAGTAAGTTCGCTGGCCAGATCAGCGAGGTTCGTTAGGGGAATTGAAAAATGCATCGTATAGGTTAATCAAGTAAAGTTATGTTCGCAACATAGAAAAGGTTGAAGAAACATTTAAAACATGTAAGATTCCGGTTTAAACATTTTATAGTTGCAATTAAACATACAGGACAGCTTGTATTTGATATCCACTCATCGTGTGTATCATTAAGTAACACCGAGGTGCAAAGATTACCCAGAGACCTGTTAAACGAATGCGCAGTCATAAGAGGAAGTAGGATGAAAGTGGAATGTTAAGTTGGTTTATGTTGAAAACGTCTTTACACATAATGATTATGTAAGACACTCTTCATTTACAGATTCATATTTCCTGGCATGTGGGAAAGACTTCACGGCAAGCTGTTGTGCACGTGTGACCTCATGGAGATATGAAGTCGATAGACGGAGCCCAGTGGACTTTTTTATATGGAGAAATCATAATTCTACGTTCTATGAGGTGATCACTATCGAATCAGCGAATCCAACAAACGGTAAAGTATAGAATATTTATTATTCTTACTAGCTTTTTGAGAGCGAACCCTTTTTGTTTTCATGGTTATCATATCTTAAATATTATAATAAATATAATAGTTTGGCAAGAGTCTTAAAAGTCATTGGAAAAATCACTGATATCCTGATTTAAAAAAGGCGAGTTGTATTGCTTTTATGAAAGCAAACAGAGAGTCAATGTCTCTTATTTATACTGGCAGACGGTTCAACATATACATATCGCTGGCTTAGAATGAGAAGGTCCTAACTAGAAAATCGATATTTTGAAAAATACAAGAAATCACTGTCTGAAAACTACTCTATACTTATGAAAAAAAGCTTTTTCAACTGCAGTTAAAATACACCTAAGGGATTTAGCCATTCAATAAGTCTCCATTATTTTTCAGGAATGGATACTTTATTAACAATAACTCTCCATTACTTTGTTTACGCATTTGAATGAATGTGTAACAAAATAATGGAGAGGTATCCACTCTGTGTATACACACACATATGTAGTACTAAATGTACTTGTTGTGCAATATAACACAACATATTCATACTGTACAGTACGAGATAAATACAGAAAAAACAAGGTTTCATGAATTCATCGATCTTGCAGTACACACATTTTATGCAAAAGAATATAAAATTCCGTTAGATCATGCAGCGCCTTTGAATTTGATTATCTGTAATGAGACACAAGAACATACATGTATATGTTGACGAAAACGCAAGCAGGATGGCGAAAGCACGAACGTGACGGTGTGATGACGAAAATGCGAGCAATAAGTATGATAATATGCTATAATAATACCGTACTTGAACTGAGTGTTTTCGTCATCGTACATTTGCGTTTTCGTCATCAAATTCACGAAAATGCAGCGTCTTTATGATAAACATAATATATGTCCACCATGTTTCATCAAGTTTTAAATATCCAGTTATTGTTTATTCACGGAAATATATTCAATGACACTGAACTATTAGAACACTCGTTTCATCATAAACATTTTAATAAGTATATCATGTTATTTCATCCAGTGACACTGAATAAGTGACCACATCGTCATGGCTTGATCATGTGACACACAAATAACTACACAATCATGCTTCATGGACCACACTCCATTACAAGAGTAATGGAGAGTTATTGTATTATTCCACTGGTTTCACGAAAAAGCATGATCTACTAGGTCTGGCATGGTCAAGTTTGTGTTTTGATTATCTATAAGAGGTACATGAGGGACGACTTGTTTTAGTAAACATATATTTTATATCAATTTTGAAATTTACTCCAAATTTACATAAAATAAAAATAACGTTTGACAACATGGTGTATTTTAAGTCAGAGAAAGTCCGCGTATCTGTCCATTCCTGAGAAATAATGGAAACTCGGCCCTTTCGGGGCCTCGTCTCCATTATTTCTCAGGAATGGACAGATACTTGTACTTTCTCCCTAACTTAAGTCAACATGAACACTTCCGATTGTCATGAAAATAGGCACATAAGAAGCGTTTTGTGATGCAGACTTTAAAAATGTATGCGTCTTATAAGGTCTAACGACCTTCTCATTCTAAGCCAGAGATATATACGTGTATTCAAGGCATTCTGTCATAATTGATATTCATCGAACCAGTAGACTGACCTGAACTAATTGGAGGCACTCATACTAAACATTTCATTCCGTTTTAGAGCTTTATATGGTACGGAGATTTTGACGTGCACCTTATCTATATTGATTAACTTAGTACACGTTTCTTCCATTTAAAGGGACTGCCTTACATATTGGTATATTGCAAAAATAAAATAAAATTGTCAAATATTCGCGTTATTTTGGTAAAGTTACCTGTATAAACAAGTACACTGACATCTAAAATAACATTTTGTAGTTATCTAGTATTTTTACATCAAAAATTCTATAGGGTATTAATACCCTATAGAATTAACACCACTATTACTTAAATCGCCTAAATTGCTTCGCTCGCTCCGCCCTTTTTAATCATTAAAATTTACTTAATATGTTCTAACTATAACTTAAATCAAGCTACTACTCTAGTAGAAGGTCGCGGATCATGTTAATATTTCCGTACTATACTCCAGTGGGGCTCCAATACAACATTTGTTTTATAAATATATTTTACCTTTCAGGTGGTGAAAATACCCATGCACCAGCGATATTCGATGTTATAGTTCAACCTGGCGATTGCTTAGGATGGTGAGTAAATGAGCTACTAGGGTCATTCTTCGTAGACTTCATAATTTTACTGCCCAATTACATAAAGAAAAACAAACTACACCACATCAAACTACAGACTTTCGGATATAACTGAAAAGGAAATTGCGTGAAACATTAAATTTAAAAAAGAGATACGGCTAAAATAAAAATGCCACATAACCGCGATCTCCACACAACACTATTTATATTCTGACGTCTGTGACGTTATTGACGTTATTTTTATTTATTCAGCCTAAGCATTAAACTAGTTATCCCCCGACGAAGGCGAAGGGGATATGGTAATGGTAGGCGTCATTCCGTCCGTCCGTCCGTCCGTCCGTCCGTCTGTCAGTCCGTCAGTCAGTCCGTACGCACCCACTTTGAAGTTGCGAGGTGTTGAACAATAGGCTATATTTAGATTCTATTCATGCCGTTGCTTATGGGGTGCAAAATGTTGCTTATGGGGTTTTACAAACAAAAGGATGAATAATTTGAAGAAAACCTCACAACGTCAAGTCAGTGAGAACGTCCGTCCGTCCGTCCGAACTTCTGTGTGCAACTCCTCCTACATTTCTTACGAAACTTTCACAGAATAACTGTTATGATGTCCCCCAGAGCAGATTGTCAGGATTTTTTTATTCGACCATTTTTGACTGAGTTATTGCCCTTCGTTGATTTTTACATATAAACTCTAATGTGTGCAACTCCCTCTACATTTCTCATGGAATTTTGTGAAAACCTTTACAGAAGTACAGTTATGAGGTGCACTATAGCGCATATCGTCAGGAGTTGTCATTTCGGCCATTTTTGACAGAATTATGGCCCTTTGTTTATTTTGTACCTTTGTGGGATATAGAGAAAATAATAAACTCTTCTATGTGCCACTCCTCTTCCATTTCTCAGGAAATTTTGTCAACACTTTTACAGAAGTACAATTATGAGGTGCCCAAACGCACTTAGTCAGGATCTTTTTATTTCGGCCATTTTTGACAGAGTTATGGCCCTTTGTTTATTTTGTACATATGTTGGATATAGAGAAAAATTCTTCTGTGTGCAACTCCGCCTTCATTTCTCCAGGAATTTAGATGGAACCTTCACAGATTTACCCTCATGATATACAATAGCTCATTTTGTCGTGGTTTTTAATTTCGACCATTTTTGACAGAATTATGTCCCTCTTACATGAATAAGCTATAGAAAAAAACAATTTGTTTCTGATGGATAACTCAAGTTTGGGATGAGAAATCACAATGAAACTTGCTGTGTAGGTAGTTGGTGTGCAGACAGCACTTCCAATGGGAAGTGAGGTCGGTGGGGTCAAAGGTCACCGTTACTATAATAGAAAAATACATTTTATGCTCTTTTTGTGTTTCTGATAGATAACTTAAGTTTGGGATGAGATATCACAATGAAACTTGCTGTGTTGGTAGTTTTTGTGCATGGGATGTGTGGTATGTGGTCGTCACGGCATTTATGCTCATTTTTTGTGAGAATTAAGATAACATGAAGAAACTTGCTAGCTTTGTAGGTAGCTTGTGTGAAACGACAGCACTTGGGATTCAAAGTGGGGGCCAAAGGTCACCGTTACTAAAAATAGAAAAAACGTCTTCACTCAATAACTTTTGTTAGGAATGCGATATGATGAATATTGCTATGTAGGCAGTAGCTTCTGTGAAGATAACAATTGGGATAGAAGGTGCAATGTAAAATGCAGATCGAGACATTGTGTTCATTCAGATCGGGTGTTTACACATCAGTGAACTTTAACAAAAGGTCGCTTAATCCTATAGTTAACGAGCTCATTTATGCATTACAGTGGACTTGTTTGCGTGGTTTGCAAACATAAGCAAGGTCAATAGGACATCATGATCGTTCCATTGTCAACTATTTATTTTATAGGAAGGCCGATGGCAATGAAGTGATTGAATACGGCAGAAGTACTCGTGATGGGATACCAGTCTTGTACATGGATGGTATAAGTCCTTCAATAGGTTCAGTGGAAGACTGGAGTGGTGCCTCAGCCACAGTCGCTAACGCAGAATTTGCAATCTACGCACGCGTAAGAGAATGTATGTCAATCAGCTTTTCCACGTTTTATTGTCATTATCAAAAATTGGACTGTCTTCATTTTCATCTCATCACCATCTCATCATCTTCAATAACTACTACATCTTCATAACCATAATCATCATCGTCAATTACAACTTCGTGATCATCAAGAACACCATCGAACACATCATTATTACATTTATAAGTAATTATCATTATTTCTGCTCAATTTTAGTTTCATAAGCAGCCGATCATTACAAATAAATGTAGTTCCGCATCAATTTCTGAAAAGTGGTGCTAGATCTAAAAATGTCAACACTGATGATTTTCAAATTTATAATCAATCACAAGTCATCGTATCTCGTTGTTCATCATTTTGACCGAGGCCACTTGTAGAGCTAGCAGTTTATACAATATTATTTTATAGGACATGTCTTGCTCTGTTGTATGTCCGGTTTTCAGCCTAAGGAGACTATAGGTGTGCCTGCCTTCCACCAGCTAGTCCGTCCGTCAGTCAGTCCGTCCGTCCGTCCGTCAATAAATCTGGATCTATCAACAGCTCATGTATGAAACTTTGTATGTGAATAGGGACCAATAAGGAGACTATGCACGTCGAATCATTTGTGATTCAGATATAAATTGTGGTTGTCATTGCAACAGAAACATTGAATATAATTTAAATGGTCATGTTTCACACCGGTAGGGGATTTCTGTTTTTATTGCATTTTGTCCCCTATTGTTTCTCTGTAGCTAACAGTCCATCGTTCCCTACACAAGCAACGACATATACTGTGCAAGACAGCGATGTAACTTTGGCAACAGCAGTACCGTTATTCAGCTTTACTGACCTTGACGCCAAAGATTCTATGACCCTATCGATGACAAGTACACCTACTGGTTATTTGTTCCTTACTGATAATGGCAACGGAGTTGGTGAGTAACTATTACATGTATAATGTTATAAATTACGCACTAGGTACATTTCATACAAATTAAAAGTTCGAAACGTATAAACAATATTCATCTATGATTATGTTTAAAATTTCAGTCGTCTTCATGTGTTACAAAATAAACAAGAAAACTTTTAGCTGACGTCTACCAGTGCGCTAAACGTCTAATGATAATTTTCTTGGAACATGACACAACACTCTTTCATGATGACGTCATCGCGCACATCATCCCATCAACCAATCAGAGCACTGTTTACCATTCTACCAAGCATAATGATATTATTAGATGTTCGATACACACGTTTCTGCAATCGATCATGGTTTAGTTGATGAAACTACTTTTCTTCCAGCTTTGCAATAGTAAACCGGTCAGTCAGTGATGTTGCGTAACTACCTAGTACTCGGATGTAAACCGGTCATGCAAAATAGTTTTTTATGCGGATCACGTCGGTCTTTGTCGCATTGCAGTATTTTAATGACCAAAGAAAGCAAAAACATCCGAAATTTCACGGTGACCGCAATATAATTGAGACCATACCATACTTCTGAATGAACAGCATGGGTCTATAGTGCGGCCAAGATATGATGGCACAATAACATTATTTTACTAATGCTAATTAGCCGCTGGGTTCATTTTCAACAGAAAGGGGTGCTTATTTACAGTCATGGTCAATAAACGCTTGTTTCGTATTACGTTTTCGCAATATGAGCAAATATATGAGACGATTTTACATGTGCCTCGTTAGCTCAGTTGGTAAGGCGTTGGGAATACAATAGTATTATGGATGGAGGTTACTGGTTCGAGTCTCACTTGTGTGCATTTTTTTGGTAATGATTTATATTCTTCAGTTCTAGTAAACTTTTTTTCTTAGTATATCTCGTAACACGTTGATTATCTTGTTACATTTTTTTTCATTCGTATACCTTCTCTATTCTGTATATTTATTAGATAATATTTTATTATATTTATCTAGTTGTGAGAACGACATTCCAGTTTCACCCATTTGACAGTGAACACAATTCCACGCTGAAATTGTTTGGCTTATTAGCTAGTGCAATTATCTCCCTCGTTAATAAAAACGACCGTAATTTTCTGAAGGAAATAACACATTTTAAACATTGACACACTTTTAATAACACGAGTATAGGGTATCTATTTCATGAAATCAAAAATATAAATGAATTGATTATCAGAAGTTTTTATGAAACTTAGTTTGGGGAGTATATTGGAGTTTCTAAAAATAAATGCGTCATAGCTGTAACACTGGATACTCGTGCAACTCGCGACTCATTGACGTTTTTACTATAAAGTTTACGTTCATTCATTCATAACTATGTCACGTGATACGGGGCGTAAATAGTAACAGCCAATTTAACAGTATGTTTTATTGCGGTAATAATACATGCCCTGGTTTGCTCTATGTGTATATGGATTAATACGCAGATCCTGTTAGAATCAGCATAAATGTCAGGATCATGTCAAATGGTCTGTATGATACGTAGTAAGAAAATATTGTTCCCATTTCCCGTGTGTTTTAGAATTGCATGTATTCAAATAAGGTTATGTAACTGATCATTGCAGGTACCATACAATTGGCTAATGCCGTGATGCCTATAAGCGGACAGACTATTACAGTAACGGTTTCCGCAACAGATGTTTGTGGTAGGAAAGGAACGGCTACTATTAATGTCGATGTTAATAACAATGTAAGTACTATTATCATCTTCATCACACCATACTTGTCTTATTTTTATGCCACAATAGTACATTTGTATATAATAGTTAAAGCCTCATTGACATCAAGGTACTGTTTTATCAAAGCACTTACGGAAGTCGTAAACTTACGATCACAGTTAAAGTCCTTGTCATTTGTTAACAATTATGAAGAATGACAAATGGAAATGCAAAAAACTTATAATGATGCAGTTAATTACCTTCTACAAACTATGTCCGTCACCAATTTGCAGTTGTTAAAGAATTATAAAGATTTTCAATTTGAGCGTTACTTTATGATTTTCGTAAGTGCTTTGATAAAACAGTATAGTCTGCCCAGGATAATGTGATATTTACAAACATTAATCCGTTTGGTCAACTGTGGCAAAATTGGTTTAAGAAATCCCTTAAATAAACAGATATTGTATTTAAAACATCACTGATAATCGTGCACATAATTGTAAATCACCTTTGTGGAATATACCAAGTTTTCCCGCCTTTCACATTATCCTGGGCGCACTATACCCTATTGTATTGTTGATATTTGCATAGACAATCACAAAGTTTGTAAATGTTTCATTATAGAGAGGTTGCGAAGCGAACCTGTACCACAACTTGTACGAATAGACACCGGTACATGTATACGTACACGTTGCAATTAAAATTAGAGAGGTTGCGATTCGAACGTGTACGACTACGTGTACGTGTAGCTACCCGTACATGTATACGTACACGTTGCAATTAAAATTGACTTGCGAAACACAACGTGTGCGTGTAACATCACAAGACAGTGGTTGCATGATTTCTTCGTAAATCAATGAGTGTTTATATAAACTCAATGAAACCACGGGCGATGGAGTATTGGGTTTCCCGTGCATACGCATACCTGTGTGACAAAGTACATTATATTTTCGTCTGTTACACATCCTTTACTTGTAGAAACTAAACATACCTGGATGACGAAATACTCAAAAGTAATATTCACGTCGACGTACAATCCAGTTAGGATAAAAATACAGTGACGCAGTGGAATAATCCACTAGTACGGTGTAAAAACAAGTATAAATGCTTATGACAATTGTTCAATACCAAACTAAACCCTACCTATTTAAGCAATGGTTTTAATCTTTTGTGTACACATAAACGATGATGTCACTGTCAATTTATCCTAACTGGACTTATACACGTTACACGTTGACTTTCGCAACCTCTCTAATGTTTGGTTCATACGACTACTTGTATACATTTCTGTGTCACGAGAAAAATGAATAATTGTGTTTACCGTAAGTTAATTTGCATATAATATCGTAGAATATTATTAATAGGCGCTAATGATTATTTTAGTGCCTCTTTTGATATACGCATTCAATACATGTGTGCCAAATATTAGGTCCATTTTACAATTTAGATAAGTTTGCCACATAAGCCTATTTTGACAATCAAGACCACATCGACAGTAAGAAAACGAACATAAATCGTGTAAATTTGGTTTGAGCTTTGAGATGCTTCGGGAGATTGGGACATATGCACTTTTATATATCTATCATTTCTTCATTCTATCAACAAGTGTCACGTGACTGAAACTTAATAATTTATAAATTGGCAGAAATGTTTACTACATCATGCTTTGTCCTGCATATTACATAATTCTTCAAATTAAAATTACATATACATGTACATATGCATTCTAATTACAACAAACCATATGCTTCATCCTAAAATTCAACTGCCTGATATAATTTTCCATCGTACGAACTTTCAACTTGGTATTCGTCTGCATTGGCTCCAACGTAGACCGTATCATTTCGATTTTTACAATGCGTCAAAGAAGCATAAACCGAATTGGGGCTCTCCACGGGGATTTTCAAAGTATATTTTCGCCGTGAAATTATCACATTGATGTTATCGTCGGGAAATTATCACATTGATGTTATCGCCGTGAAATTATCACATTGATATTATCGCCGTGAAATTATCACATTGATATTATCGTCGTGAAATTATCACATTGATATTATCGTCGTGAAATTATCACATTGATATTATCGCCGTGAAATTATCACATTGATATTATCGCCGTGAAATTATCACATTGATTTATCGCCGTGAAATTATCACATAGATATTATCGCCATGAAATTATCACATAGATATTATCGCCGTGAAATTATCACATTGATATTATCACCGTGAAATTATCACA
The DNA here is from genome assembly GCA_947247005.1 of Spisula solida. Taxonomy (NCBI): domain Eukaryota; kingdom Metazoa; phylum Mollusca; class Bivalvia; order Venerida; family Mactridae; genus Spisula; species Spisula solida. The sequence goes on along the minus strand of OX365952.1, from coordinate 36,521,200 downwards.
TTGATATTATCGCAGTGAAATATTCACATAAATATTATCGCCATGAAATTATCACATAGATATTATCGCCACGAAATTATCACATTGATATTATCGCCGTGAAATTATCACATTGATATTATCGCCGTGAAGTTATCACATTGATATTATCGCCGTGAAATTATCACATTGATGTTATCGCCGTGAAATTATCACATTGATATTATCGCCGTGAAATTATTACATTGTTATTATCGCAGTGAAATATTCACATAGACATTACCGCCATGAAATTATCACATAGATATTATCGCCATGAAATTATCACATTGATATTATCGCCGTGAAATTATCACATTGATATTATCGCCATGAAATTATCACATTGATGTTATCGCCGTGAAATTATCACATTGATATTATCGCGGTGAAATTATTACATTGTTATTATCGCAGTGAAATATTCACATAGACATTACCGCCATGAAATTATCACATAGATATTATCGCCATGAAATTATCACATTGATATTATCGCCGTGAAATTATCACATTGATATTATCGCCGTGAAGTTATCACATTGATATTATCGCTGTGAAATTATCACATTGATATAATCGCCGTGAAATATTCACATAGATAATATCGCTGTGAAATTATCACATTGATATTATCGCCGTGAAGTTATCACAGTGAATGTATCGGATATTGATTCAATGTTTTTCAGCTGTAAACGACTCATAATCATAACATAATATGTTACAATGTACGGACCAGAGGTCTAGGCCCACAACTATCACAACTTAAATGTAGATTATTTTTGAAAACACCTGGAAACACAATTTTGTATTACTTTGAGAACATTGTACACACCCTTGTTACCCTGATAAAACAACATGATTGGATATTCCCAACATGATTGAAAAATGGCCGACATGAAAAATGTGATAAGTGCATTGTTTTTGCAATATTTTCCATATAAACTATCTAGATTGTTTATTTCAATATTACATAATCAACATATGAAGAAAATGTACTATTTGCACTAAACAATTTGCATATAGGTACTATTTTTCACTATGTAAAGCCTTAAAGAATGTGTGGATTTTGCATTTAAGAATGAGTTTTGTACTTAAAAACGTTGTAAAACTCATTTATTGGACTCTATGTAACGAATATCATTTTGGAAGTATCGGCAGTTGTATAAACTATGATTTGGACGTTTCAATTTTTTAAAATCTTAGATAAATTAACGCTCACAAACAATAATTCAAACATGTATAGTATTTTTTGGATACTGACCGACGTGATTGTTAAATTTATTAGGATACTGGCCAACATGATTGTGGATAAAAACCAACATTACAAATTGAAATCTTGCCAATGGGATTCTCAAGGTACAAATAATTGTACATTAAAGTGTGCTCATGAATTGTGGTAGCAGGTTTATGAGCATACCCGATGTAAGGCATTTCACACCCAGTCTATAGCACATGCTTTTAGGACATTCAATAATCAAAGCACTAAGAGTGCTGATGGGAGGCGATCTGGTTGCTGCTACTAAAGCTTAAACGACTTTACACGTTTAATGTTCATTTTTATACTGCTGATCTTGTCTTGAATGTCAAAATAGGCATATGTGACTATATAGGCATGTTGGGTATCTAAATAATTGTAAAAAGGGGCATATTGATGTATATGTCATACGTGTATTGAATGCGTATATCAAAAGTGGCTTTAAAATAATACTACGCGCCTATTTATCAGATTCTACAGTGCCGTCTTGTAATCACTTCCATCACAGCGTGAGACATCCCTAGAAAGCGGCTAGTATAGCCACACCATATGATTGCATAACATAACGATATACGATTCATTGATAAAACCATCACGTGACCCTGGTCTGAAGTTTCTAAAAATAGCTATACGGCTGGGATATTTGATGAACACGTCATTTTCATATTACGAAACAAGTTCGATATCTCCCCGGCTGAGTGATTATCTGCAAAAATATCGATTCAACGATCAGTTTCACAACAATTGTTGATCGTAGAATAACATTTTTTTGCTGATTGAAGTTTAAAAATTTGAAGAAACACATGTTGCAGTATTGGGAATGTTGACAGTTTCTGGAACTATTTGAATGCGGATTCACATAGCAGCCTAAAGGCGGTCCAGGTTGCATTAAGAAATGGGCAATGGTAGTATAGAGAGGCTTACGCCTACCAAAAATGGGTACAAATGTTCACCACATCAAGACGATGTGTCATGCACAAAACCAAGGTCCCTAGCTTAAAGGTCAAGGTCACACTTAGAGATCAAAGTTAAAATTCTCAAATAGGCATGTGATTCATGTCAGATCTGTTACTATGTCATTTCTTATTTTATATTTATATTACTTGCCACAAATGTTCACATCATTAAGACGAGGTGACATGCGCAAAACCCAGGTCCCTAACGCAAAGGTCAAGGTCATACTTAGAGATTAAAAGTTAAAAGGCACAAGTATACGCTTCTGGTCTGCTTTGTTTTTTTTTGTTATTTCGTTCTGGATTTTAAAATTACTTGGTTACATTCGCATTTACACCCTGACTCAAATGTAAAGGTCACACTTACAGACCCAGCTCTTGTCTGCTGTTCAATGTCACATTTAAGCAATTACAAACTTGTTTCAAGTTATTCCTTTTGCATAGCTTTATACTTAGGTGTCTGATGACAGCTTTTAGCGGGGGCATCCGTGTCCTGTGGACATATTTCTAGTTAAATACTTGTTTCTGCTATATGTTGGTAAAATTCATAATAAGTCAAGACAGGTAAATTTAACACATGTATCTAAATGTGCAAAATTCACCGGGAATAGGAACAGTGAATTATGGGGACCAGGCTAAACGCTGTGAGCATGTCTTGAATGGTGCCAAATTGCATTTCTAATTTAAACAAGAGCACCGCCTTGTGGGTGCAGACGCTCATCTGATCATTGTCACTGTAAAAAAGGCCCATTACCCTTGCATAAAGTAGGGCAGTGTTATGAGTCTTGCTTAAAAAAGTGAGGTATTGATGGTGAAAAAAGGGGCAATAACTCTTGCAAAATGCTGATCAGATTTATGGGTCATGCTTGACATGGTCAGGTGTCGATGGTGAACAAGTGTTAAAAGTTTCAAAGCAATAGCCCACATAGTGTATGAGAAAAGTGGACCTAAACACAAAACTTAACCAAGGAATGTTTTGAGTCCGAAAAGGGGAAATAACTCTCACAATATGCTGATCAGAGTTATGGTTCTTGCTTGACATGGTCAGGTGTCGATGGTGAACAAGTGTTAAAAGTTTCAAAGCAATAGCCCACGTAGTGTATGAGAAAAGTGGACATAAACACAAAACTTAACCAAGGAATTTTCTAAGTCCAATAAGGGGCAATAACTCATGCAAAATGCCGATCAGAGTTATGGTTCTTGCTTGACATGGTCAGCTGTTGATGGTGAACAAGTGTTGAAAGTTTCAAAGCAATAGCCCACGTAGTGTATGAGAAAAGTGGACTTAACACAAAACTTAACCAATGAATTTTCTAAGTCCAATAAGGCGCAATAACTCATGCAAAATGCAGATCAGAGTTATGGTTCTTGCTTGACATGGTCAGGTGTTGATGGTGAACAAGTGTTGAAAGTTTCATAGCAATAACTCTGATAGTTTAGGAGAAAAGTGGACCTAAACGCAAAACTTAACTCAGGCATTTTACTTTCTAAGTCCAAAAAGGGGCAATAATTCTTACAAAATTCAAATCAGAGTTATGGGTCTTGCTTTACAGGCTCAGGTATTGATGGTGAACAAGTGTTGCAAGTTTCAAAGCAATAGCTTTGATAGTTTATGAAAAAAGTTTACCTTAACACAAAACTTCACCAAGCGACGCCGACGCAAACGCCGAAGCCGATCAAGTGATGACAATAACTCATCTTTCTTTCAAAAATCAGATGAGCTAAAAAGGGGACATAATTTCAGCATATATTTGATAGAGTTGCCTATTCATGTGTAGGTCATGTGTACTATTTCTAAGCACATTAGTCCAAATGGGGCATTGATAAATCCGATAAATACTTCATAGAGTTATCTACTCCTACGTACGTGTTGGGGTCATCCCATTATTCTTCCAATAGTGAAGCTCATATTAAATTCGCACTGCAGTGCATCAATGAAAATCCAATGTTGGTCAGTATCCACTTTAAAAGATAAATCATGTTGATCTTTATCCTCAATCATGTTGGATTTTATCCATTTTTCACAAATGGGTTACTTTAAATAGATATCACGTAGAAACGGCAAATGTAAATAACTTACTCTAAACTAAGTCTGATAGTGAAATGAATGAGCTGTATAAACAAAAGATCTTTACCCAAAATAAACAACAATATATATGTTTTATAGACTGTCAAATAAATCCAACACAGATTTTTCTAAGTTTTTAACGTATTGTGTATCACATTCACAAACATACGGATAAATAGTTTTAGTTTCATGGAAGGAATGAACAAGTTAAGCTTCATACAGCATCAGAAGGTGGTTAAACCCGTAGATTTTGAAGAATTGGCCGAAAATGCGATGAATATGTAAACATACATCCGCCATTTTTCAATCATGTTGGGAATATCCAATCATGTTGTTTTATCAGGGTAACAAGGGTGGTACATGCAGCACACATTCACTCATACTACTAGGTCAGACATTGGGCATACTTCATGATCATTTTACACATTTATAACCATAGCTCTCACGATAAAAAAGGCGTGCCAATTTGGTATACAGTACTAGTATTCAACAAAGGTGGATTAATCAGATATGCACGATTTATCAGTGATGTTTTGAGTACCTACATTTCGCCGGGGATAACACTAGCCTTATCGATAGACAAACAAAGCAAAGTATAAACACTGCACGGTCGAGTGGCCGCCAGTTATCAGTGTAGATTTAAAGAGTTTATCATTAAAAGTGTAGTGTAAATGCGCAAAATTGAACAAAAATTAATATCCAAAATGTATTAAATTTGATTTTGATTTGTAAAAAAGGCTAGTGTTATCTCGCGAACTATACTGACATTATTTGTTTACTTTAGTGATTTGTTAAACCAATTTTACAACAGTGGACCAAACTAATTCATGTTTGTAAATATCACATTATCCCTGGCGCACTGTAGTTGTGTTTTCTAACCCCTGGCAACTACGGTAGATGCGGACCGAACTGATATTGTTTGTCGTTGCAGCCACCAGACCTAACCCGCTTAGTTGCTAACGTCACGGTTCCGGAATGTCTTCTCACAGAAACACCGTTGGGTAATTTCACATGTAGTGACAGTAGCGGGGTCGTTTCAGTCACAATAACTGAAGATCCGGCGAAAGATCTTTTCTTTGTCGTCCCAACAGCCGGACTAGATGGTAATTATACATTTAATTTATCTACTGTATGATCTTGACATCTATGTATTGAGTACATTTACAAGTTGTGCGTTCTAGACAGCATTGTGTTCCATCACGTTTCGTATCTGGGATTTGTTGAATGCTTTGTTTAAAAAAACCAGATTGGTCACGTGAGATAATTTTTGGCTAACCGCAGACCGAGAAAATGACCCTAAATTAGCATAGTACATAGAATATGACGTGATCGTCGACCTCCTATTAGCATAACTTAACAACTATTAACAACACCGAAGCGGGAAGTATCACGGAGACGCTCGATGTGTAACACAAACACAAATCTAAAGGACTGATTTTGCACAATTTACTTGCCGACATTTATACATTCAACGCAAGAACCTTGTAATATATTCATGCATAGATGTCAGGATCAGGTAAAATTATCCGTGCTATAAAGTTTACCAAAATGACTGACAATGTGTGTAAATTGTAAAACCCGTACCGCCGTATTTGTTCCGAACTGAGAGCGGAAAAAGCGTGGATCAACATTATTTAATTTGTTTGTGTCAAACAGCGTCCAACACAATAGATAAAAGCAACAAAAATCGTGGTGTTGGTAGCTTACTCTGAACGCACGGCAGTATATGAGCACGAGTCTGGTTTAATTCAGATATACATTTGTATAATCCGAACAAATTAACCTGTTAGTATACCGTTATATGTTGATATTTTACAAGCTTCGTGTTCAGATGATATGAGAAAGTTATCACATAAAATTATTCGTAAAAGCGGAAGAATAAAATGCTGGAAATGTTTTGAGTTTTGAGTGTTATTATATTTAACAGAGTTTGAAATAGTCGCCAAAAGTCAAGTGGGGATACCCTTTGGAGCTGGGTTCGACTATGACACTCAACCGACTCATAATATAATCGTCACATGTCGTGACGGAGCTGGAGCCACTGCTACTGGAACCATGACTGTCAACATAATTAGAAATAACCCACCGGTGATTGCAGCTAGTATGGCAAGTATGTATACATGTATATATATTGTTCTGGTTTTATTAGGTTTGCTTAAATATAACGCTATATGTCAGTAGACTTCTTTCATTTTTCAACAAAAGACATGCACAGTTGATCTAACCACATGAATTTGAAGTTCTACCAATAAAATATTATACAAGTTGGTGCATCACTCATCTCTCTACATATATATGAGCCAGTCTCCAGGAAAACCTGCTATTTTCACAAAAGTATTAAATTTGAGAGTTTACATATTTTTAAAGGATAATGTTAAAGAAGCAAAATGCAAAAGAAATTGTTAATATCTTGAGTTTTAAGGAAGTTACAGCTGTTTTTGTAGAATCCCTATTCCGAGCTTTTTTGTGTGACGTCGCAAACGTCATTCAAACGTTATTCGTCGTAACTGTCACGCGTATTTCATAATTACACCATTAAATTTTGATCAATTCTCGACATAACATGTTCATAATAGTATCATGTTTTAGAATTATGTTTAATTTTCAAAACATTTAAAAAAACTAATTGTTTGCATTAAGAGAAAGGCCACTACTGTTTTAAACAACTTTTTTTGAATCTGAGTACTTTTCAGAAATTGGTCACTATAGCAACGAAGTATGTGATTTCAACATATTTCATGAGAAAATTGAAAGCTAAGATATAGTACTATATGTGTTAATTACTTAAACTAGAATCAATAGATAAGTATTTTTTCTTATTTAAGAGTTTTTTTCAAAACCTTGTTGCATATAGTAATTACATAATGTCAACATAGCAGGTTTTCCTGGAGACTGGCTCATATAAAATTATATGTATAATAGAAGGAACGCAACGTCTTTACCCCTCTAAAATGGAATCCCGAAGCCTGTGCTTACAAAATAAAAGATACAAGCGATCAAGTTAGCTCATTTAGAACTTCAAATTCCTGTGATCTAACTATAATGCTACTAATCCTTTGATAAAGATCGGAATATTTTGTACACTGAATAAGTAAGATGAGCTGGTTGAATTTTCAGAATTATAATGTTACAGTGCAATATTGTTAACGAATACAGTTTGTTTGAAAATGTGTTGTCTGAGTGCTGATAAGCCAAACCTCACGTCACTATCATTACGTCACGGAAGAAAGTAATCTGTACTTAAACGACAGAATAGCCAAGGACTGCTGTTGGTAGTAGAGGTGCATGATGGCCTAACAATTTACCGACCGCATGGAAAGTTCTTGGCATGATCGACTGATCGTCGAGGTAGTCTAGTTAAAATTGGTCAAATAATATAACACCTACTGTAGTTTTTGATTGTGTGTGAACATATTTTTACTTGCGTTCTTAGCAAAAAAATACGGCACTTGTCACGAGGTATGGTCAGACTGTATAAGTGTATAGACCTATTAATTTCCGAACTGACAATCAAATGAGTAGAGGATCCGCCTTATGATAGGGTGTTGCTGATTCCATCCAATTTTGTGACGTTCAAAACTTGTCACCTAGCTTGAAGCCGTCGTTGGTGTAGGCACAGTGAATAGGAATACCAATGTTTGGGTTGCGTAGAATATAATTTTAAGACACCAATAACATAGTTAACCGTCGACGATTTGAGGATGACTGGCATTTGACCAGACAAATAATTCTATAGATAGCCGTGGCCTATAATCTATTAATAGACTATGAATATCAATTATAAATCACGGCTATTTCTAAATTATCACATAAATACCGTCAGAACAAATGACGGAACAACGTTCTCAAACACGTGTGATAACGAATGCGTGACGTCACCAGCTTTTCGGTGCGAAAAGATAACTTCGTCGGCTTCGTCTGACGTTGTTTTGACTCGGTTACTACAGTAATGTGATAAAGATAATTCACCACTTGTTGTCTTTGGGATCAACATCTCTTAAAGTCGTCACGAAAACAAAAGACCCGCTTAAAAAACCTGTGTTTTTAGACTCGTCTTATACCCCAATCACACTAATCTCGAATCAGCCGGAATGGGGCCGAATGAGTCGGAATGAAAAAAGAATAAAAAATTCGAATTGACAAAAATTATAGGACTTCCGGTTTAAAAACGTAAACAATGTAAATTTATCGCTCCGTGGAAAAACGCAAATTATGAGAAGAACAGAATAACTAAGGAACTGACAACCAGAGATAAGAAATAAGCTAAGTTAAACTATGAAATGAACGTATTGAAATAATTGTGACATATACTGAAATAAGAAGAATTTGGAAACAAAATATAACACAACACACGCTGAATATTTTTTCAACTATACTTACCGAAAAAATAAACGAGACACGATCAATATGAAAAAAAGTGAAGTAAAAACCGTCGAACCACCAAGAAGAGGAAGGAGCGAGTCTGTCAAAGCCAAAGAGTCATCTGTTGAAAAGGAAAATACGACAGAAAACGCTGAACCAAATACGGACATTCAAGATTTAAAACAATGGAAGATTCCGTCCTGAAAATAAATGACAAAATGAACAATGTGCTAATGAAAGGTGACACGTCAATCAAGTCAACAATAAAGGATTTGTTAATGGAAATGAAAGAAGACCTGTTAAGGTCAGTTATCAAGAACATAGAAATTTTAGAAGGTCAGCTGTTTGAAGCAGGTCAAGAAAACAAGAAAATGCGCGAGGAAATCAGTCGCCTAGAAAAAGAAATAGAAACGCAGAATGAAACAAATGAAAACCTCAAATATAAAATTGAAGCCAACAACGACTACCAAAAAGAATGCCAAAATCAAAATGAACAATACAGCCGCAGGAACAACATAAGAATTAGCGGAATACCCGATACCAACGACAACGAAACAGCACGCAAATCCGCTGAATTGGTGGTCGAAACCTTAAACAAATATGAGGTTTTTAAAATCGACATGAAAGATATCGATGTGGCCCACAGACTACCAAACAACAACAGAGGACCGAGAAAGATAATCGTCAAATTTAACTCTAGAATAGTCAAAGACAACATCATGGAAAGAAGACGGAAACTAAGCAAAGCAAACATATTCCTTAATGAAGACCTGACCGGATTGAACCAGATAGTTTTAATGAGCGTCAAAAAGAAGTGTCCCGATGAAGTGGATTACGCATTTTCTAGGAATGGCAGGATTTTCTACAAACATATCGCGGGAAACACAAAAGAGGTGAAATACCGTGAATACAACCAGTGGCTAGATCTACCATGGCCAGAAAAAGATGACTAGACATAGAGCACCCGCTATCTTTTCTGATAAATATACTTATACAAAAATGTGAACGTTTATAATCCATGGTGCACGTGATTCGCCAAACCCGTGTATTCAGTATAAACTAACGCTACCGATTTAATCAATTAAGATCTGATACATGTGAAAAATGTGACATTCATTTACATTGATATTGTATAACTACCTACGGTCAAGACACGGGGAATAGACTATTGCCAACATGATTATCCATTTTTTATTTTCTTAAATTTGGTATACATGTAATTACCTTATTATAAAAATACCACATACTATAATGTATGACTTTTAAGCATATGTCTAGACTAAGTTTACTTTACTCGGTATCTGTGTGTATACATGTAAAAATACACGTACCGTTGGATAAAATTAGCATACTATATATTTTCTATAACGAATATGACATACTAGGCACAAGTGACCCTTGCTATCTAGTATACACGCCAGAACAGTCACTATCTACAATTTGTTTAATTTATGTTATAACCACAAATGTATAATACTCAAAACCTAGGATTGTATCTTTAAATACATTAACGGTACTATATAATATATACATATGTGTGTAAAGACCGTAGCAAATTGCGTTCCTCACTCGAGGATTGAATTTCTTTACAAACATTACAATTATAGTAACTAATATCTTGAATGTCTACACAATCATGTGTCTTTACATTTATCTTCTTATATCACATACATGTTAGTGTTTATGGGTTTGTGTATATATAACTGAGCATGTTTACAAGTGTACGTGTGTGCGAGGTTGGGAATATGTATGTAAACGTACATTGTCATATTTCTGAAAGTGCATGTGCGCACTGATTTTTCTTCCCAGTATAAACCCCATCAATTTTGTGTATACAACTGTTCAAAATGATGAATAGATCTTATACCGACAATTGTCCGCAATACATAAGACCCATTACATAAAACATATTTGAGATCTTTTTTGTAATAATTACACCTTTCCTTTTCGTTTTCAATACATCCCCATCACAGTGTTATCAAAAACATGTGTGTGTGTGTGTGTGTATGCATGTGCACACTTGTACACATTTGAGTAAAAATGTTTGTTTTAGAGTATATAAGCATGCATGTTGATAGGTATATGTGTGGGTATGTAACGGTTAAAGCAAATATGTACTAATCTTATGACTTATATCTCGTGAATTGGCGTACCTGCCAGACAACGAATGTGATTCCATTCATTGAAAATGTAAAATAATATGTATTTGGCAACTTTTTTTCATAACTGGATGATTACGCACCAGTCTCATTTTCATTTAAGATGTGTGTCACATACAGGTACATATACTTGATCAATAGCATACATCTCTGGTAAACTTTTCACTAATCATTTGAACCTTTTCCACGAGCCTGTTACTTTAATCTACTTTCTGTCTGCATTTCACACAAATATATGTTCTCATCTTTCTTTATCCTTTCCTTTGTGAGCCTTTCTCTCATTTTCATTTATAGTATATTTTTTATCTTTTTGTGCATTATGATTCTGACACCAATCTATTCTTATCTACTGATAACTAATGACTCTGAACCTATGTACCTTTAACACCAAAGGGCTTTCGTCTAGAGAAAAACGTTTAAAAGTTTTTGAATACTTAAAACTGAAAAGATACGACATTTGTCTTCTACAGGAAATCCACTGTACTGATAATAATGATAATGAACTATGGAAAAATGAATGGAAAAATAATGTATTTTTAAGTGGTAACAGCACAAACAGCAAAGGTATAGGCATCTTCATAAGTGAATATATTAACTATAAAATTATTGAATATAAAGACATAATAAAAGGTAGACTCCAATTACTTAAGCTAGAAATAAATGATGAAACTTTTGTCGTAGTAAACTGTTATGGTCCAAATGTTGAAGATAGAGCCTTTTTTGAAACATTCAAAAACACAATTGTAGAATGTAATAATGAAACACTGATTGTAGGTGGTGATTTCAATGTCGTCTTAAACTTCGACAGAGATAAACTAAACGGAAGAAAGGATACGAACAAACATAACTCCGAAGAATTAAACAATATAATTTCAAATAATAATTTATATGATATATGGCGTTTAACCAACCCCGACAGTAAAAGTTATACATGGCATAATAATACAAAACCACCAATATTCTGTAGACTTGATTACTTTTTGATTTCACAAGATCTAATTAACATAGTTGCACAATGTTCTATATCGCCTGGATACAGGTCAGATCATTCAATAGTTAATCTAAAAGTAGATTTACAAAAGGCAGAAAGGGGACCGGGATACTTTAAGATAAGCAATAGCATAATTCTCAACCCAGAGTATCAAAATATTATACGAACGTCTATTCAAGAAACAGTTCAATATAATAATGCTGCAAACCCAAATACTCTGTGGGAAGTAATAAAAAGCACTATAAGAAATGAATCTATAAAATTTTCAGCAAAAAAGAAAAACGATAATAATAAAGATCAAATGCAAACAGAACAAAATATCAAAAGAATTGAAAACGAAATAATCAAATCACCTCTTAATCATGAACTTTTAAAAACACTTAATAAAGAAAAAGAAAAGCTAGACCACTTGCTAGATGAAAACGTAAAAGACATCTTACTACGAACAAAAGCGGAATGGGTTGAAGGAGCTGAGAAAAATACAAAATATTTTTCAAGCCTAGAGAAAAAACAATCAAAAGAAAAAACAATAACTAAAATTGAACATAATGGCTCTATAAAAACAACAACAAAAGACATCTTAATTGATATTCAATCATTCTATAGTAAATTATACCAAAAAAATGATCAAATCGAACATGATTCGGATTTCTTTCCTGACACACATAAACAACTAAATCAAGAACAGAAACAAATGTGTGAAGGTCTTTTGACGGAATACGAGTGTGGTAAGGCACTAAAAGAGATGCAAAATAAAAAGAGTCCTGGCTCTGATGGCATAAGTACAGAATTTTACAAAATCTTCTGGAATGATATTAAAACATATCTTATAAAATCTCTAAATTATTCGTTTCAAAATAATCAACTTACAGAACTTCAAACACAGAGCGTGATCTCTCTTTTACCAAAAAAGAACAAACTATTAACTGACATCAACAATTGGCGACCAATTTCATTGTTGAATGTGGACTACAAAATAGCTTCCAAATCAATAGCAAATCGAATGAAAAATGTACTTGACAATATAATCAATAGAGACCAAACTGGATTTATCAAAGGAAGATACATTGGTGAAAACGTAAGAATATTATATGATGTAATCGAACAAATAAACAACGATAACGAGGAAGGTTTAATATTTTTCTCGGACTTTCATAAAGCCTTTGACAGTGTAGATCATGATTATATATTCAAATGTTTAGAATACTTTAACTTCGGTAATACAATAATTAATTGGATTAAACTTTTCTATAGAGACGCTAAAAGCTGTATTACAGTAAATGGCAACCTATCGAACTTCTTTAAAATCGACAAGGGCGTGAGACAAGGCTGTCCTCTGTCCCCATATCTATTTATCATAGGCATTGAACTATTATCGCAAAATATAGACAAGAACGCAAATATAAAAGGGCTCTATATTAAAAATACCGAAATCAAACAAACGCTTTTTGCTGATGATGCCAGTTTCTTTTTGGATGGATCGGAAACATCTTTCAAAAACCTCATAACAACGTTCGAAAAATTCAAGCAGGTGTCTGGTCTAAAACTGAATGTGTCTAAATGTACAGTGCTAAGAATAGGATCATTACGTAATACGAATATAATATACTGTAAATCAAAAAAATTCAAATGGACATCAGACGAAGCTACAACGCTAGGAATTGTTTTCACAAATAATCCAAACAAAGTACTGGAATTGAATTTAGACCCAAAAATTGATGCATTTCAACATACTCTCTACAAATGGAGGAGATGGAAGCTGTCTCTAATTGGAAAAATTACTGTTCTAAAATCGTTTGCGTTTCCAAAACTAGTGTACCCATTAACTGTTTTAAATAACCTAAATGAACAAAGACTTAACAAGATAAAAAATATCATGTTTGACTTTTTATGGGATTCCAAACCAGACAAAATATCTCGAAATATGATATATCAGGCATACGAAAATGGAGGACTAAAAATGATAGATATTGATGCGTTCTTAAATTCGGTGAAAGCAAGCTGGGTTAAAAGAATTGACATCAAAACTGAAGCCAAATGGAATATAATCTATAACAATGAGCTCTCCAAACACGGGTATAATATATTTAAATGTAACATTAGTAAAACAGACGCAAATAAACTTAACTTTAACTACACATTTCTGAAAAACATTATGTCATCTTGGTGCTCAATTAACTATAAACAATCTATGGATATCCTACCCAAAGAAATTATATGGAATAACTCGAATATAAAACATACAAATGGTGACCTGTTTTTATATAAAAAATGGTTGGAGAATGACATCATATACATAGATCAAATATACGACTTCCAAGTAAAGGATTTCCTAACCTTCGAACAAATTCAAAACAAATATGGCATTGAAAATGGCGATTTCCTCAATTACTTATCACTGATTAAGTCTATTAACAAAACAATGAGCAAACAATTAACAGATGAGAATTACCAACCATATATGCAACCAGAATATCTATTAGACAAAATAAAACTTTGTAAAACCGGAAATAAAATATTGTATGAAAAACAAATTAAAACAAAAAAGGTTAATGCCAAAACATTCAAAAAATGGGAAGATGAATTTTCTGAAAAAACAATCACATGGAAACAGATATTAACTACACCAATAAATTGCACCATAGATACCAAACTAAGAGAGTATCAATACAAATTCTTAATGAAATTAACACCAAATAATGATTATCTGTATAAATGCAAACTAACGAGTTCCAGAGTGTGTGACTTCTGTTTGATGCACACAGAAACACAAAGACATCTTTTTTGGGAATGCCAACCAATCCAACAATTTTGGCTTAATCTACAAGAATATTTAAATAGTAAAAATATTTCTGTGAATTTAATGAATTACAGAACAATAACATTAGGACTAGAAAACGAAAAAGACAGCAGAATAAAAACCATAATCAACTTTATTTTAATATTAGCAAAATACTTCATCAGCTATTCTAAATACGATAAATCAATTCCTGCCATAGAACCATTCAAACATTACCTTACACGACGCATATCCATCGAAAAAATCATTGCAACACACAAAGATAAATTAGAAATATTCGAAACCAAGTGGAAAGATTTTAATGTATAGCGATGTATCATAACACAAGCACAAAAAAAGTGTTTTTTTTTAAATTGAGTTAAAGGCTCACATGTTTTTGTTTTTTTTAACTCTTTGTTTTTCTTCTGTCCACCCATTGTCTTTTTTTTCTCTTCTAATCAAAGATCAAACCACCCTCTTTAAAAAGCAATTCAGTTCACATTCTAATAACTACATGCAAATTCTATCAAACAGATATTACAAATTTTGTGTTAATTGTTGTTGTTGTTTGCATTGTACTGTTTTTTGATGTATCTATATTTATCTGAAAACTGAATAAAAAGTAAATAAACAACTTTTACCCTCAAAAAAAAAAAAAAAAAAAAAAAAAAATTATAGGAGCCTTGTCAAAATGCCGTTGGAATACTTCAAAAACAATTCGATTACAATTGAAATACAATTCGAATATAGTTCAAATATAACTCGAACACACTTCGAATCCGTCTGAAACGATAGCGGAGTACGTACATGCGTATGATTTCACACTATGGTACACACACTCATCGGACCGTTTTTGCACGGAATTTAGCACGGGTGGTGTGTTTAATAACAGTTCATATACTGGTTTTAAGTAATGCAGTCATAATGCCGTAAGAATATTTAAAATGTAATCAGAATTTAGGGAGAATACACTTCGATAGCCGTTCGATACTTCTCCCACTTCGAATCCATCACGATAGTTTTGAACATGCGCAAAACATTCGAAGTGCCCGTAAGGATGGGCCGGAATATATTGAATGTACTACGAATACAATCATAATAAGACGGAATATTTTAAGAATGCACAGGAATACACCTCGGATTTTTCATTTTGGCGTTATATTCCGTCTAATTTCGACGTCGTGTTACCTAGAGTATTTGAGAGAATACATATTTTAGGTTTAGAGCATTTGAAAAACATTCTCAATGAGCAGTATACATGAAATGCACTCGGAATGTAGACATAATGCATTTCGAATATACAAGAATATATTAACTGGAATTGCCATTCCTACGGCATTCGGCTCATTCCGACTCTCGTATGATTGGGTTATAAGAGATGTTGATCTCCAAAGACAACTCATGACGGATCATATAGTTGTATTTCTTTTCGAGTGCCAGTGGGGGGGGGGGGGTAATGTACTTCTGGTTAAACTGACGTTTATGTCTGAAAATATGAACATATATTTTAACTGCGCTGGTCCACTTTTTTTGCTTTTTTCTCTGCCTATGATAGGTTACAGTGAATAATATTGATTGATCTAATATATCAATTGGGAACGTAAGTGCATAAATAAATACATTTAAAATATGTATTTTAAAAGTTCGTTCGATCGAGGTGTTGTATATATTAACCTTTTTTCAACTCGTCTTGATTCTAAATACTTTTCATAATACTTAGTATGTTTATTTAAACACCATGATGCATAGAAATAAGATGTTTATTCGTTTGATTAGGAATGGATTATTAACATAAATTTGTTGGTTAAATGGGATGGTTTCAGAAAGTGTAAAGATTTCAGCGAACGTAATATGTTAATGAGTCTCTATTTATTTTGGTTTATCAATTGCAAACATACGAATGCATGCCGCGTCTCGACTTATCATTCATAGCTCATCGATTGTATGACGCAGTAGATTATGTATAATGGGCTAAGTAACGACATTCATTAGCAATAAGTCGGTGTGAAATGAATACACAGCTTACAGTTTATTTTCAAGAGTTAAGGCCATTGACCCATGAATCACATATTATTTAATGTATATATTATTACCAACAAATTATTTATCACAAACAAGTCATACTTGGTATGCTGGTAATATCACATTCGGATTTTGATAAAATGTTAAGTGAGTTCAAATCAACAACTATCCTCTATATATTCCTTTTGATTAATTTTATTTGCTTACATAATGTACGTGACTAATGATAATCATAAATATGTGGTATAAGTACTTACGAATACAGCAAGGTATAAATAATTAAATATAGTTGTCTTTCAATAAACCACGTGTTCGGTTAGTTTTATTTAACCTAAAAGAACATTGTCATTCCGATTGGCCGACCGATACACCCTTGTATCCGCGCAATCAACTTTACATTTGGCGGCTGTAAAAAGTCGCCCCGTACTTCACTTCAGTGTAGTTATCATTTATAATTACCTCCCTTTATGGCTAATTATGCACAAAATTCGAAGTCCACAGTGTGTCATTCATTGCGGAGTGAGTATATAGGCTTGCTTGAAATGTCCATTTTTGGGATGTGGATGGTTCGTTATATGTCTGACTCTTGCGTGGATGGCTAGGCGCTGCCGTCGTTTATGTGTGGCTTTGGATTGTCTTTGCGCTACTGTATTTACATTACCTTCCAGAACATTGATTGGCAAGTCGGCTATAACATTAAACTGTATAATATTCGTCATTTCAGCCGTTGTTTATATCGATAAGCTAACTGGAATTGGGGAAATTGCATACGTTGTGCCGTTTACAGATCTAGAAGGTGACCAGCCAACGCTTAGTCTCACTCCAACAACCGCTCCTTTCGAGGTCTTTGATGGTATGTTGGATGCTTGTACTTTTCATTTTGTTTAACGTTTTGTTAATTGATATCCGTGTTAGTCTGGGTAGATATGTTTAATACGATCCATCATTGGTATTCAGTGTAAATGCAATACATTTCAAATTGTGTATTGTAAGAGAAAGGCGACTTCACTTCAGGTGACTGTACGTAGTACACTGTACGATTTACATTTACGAGTCTTCATTATTGTATCTTATTTCATGCAAGGACAAACGCTTTTCATTGGGTTTTACAAAATATAAACCATACACCATTGCTTCAATCACGGCAGACTATTAACCAAACCAGTTATCCTGGACTTCATTGTCATTAAAGCCCCGTGTTCGCAAAAGATTAGATTAAATTCCAGGATCATGATTGTAGTGTAATGATTCGTTTGATAGCTAATTATATAATATTAATTTCAGTGAACCTTCCTATAAACTTTGCATAAATATAGGTTACACTATAACTGACAGTTAAAAGTGAATATATACTTACACCAGACAGCTTGTCAGTATCATAAGGAAGTGTAAATTTAATATATGTCTGGTTGGTCAATACCATGTGAGTGGGGTTAGCAGAGAGTTAAGTTTTAGAGTTTGAGAGAGAGAGTCGAGTTAGAGACCAGTTGGTGCGGGCCGTCAACAAGCGAGTAGCTTGGGCCATAAGCCTGGACATTATGTTTATGAGTATGAAAAGTTGACTTATGCTACTGAACCTGAGAAGTACTATACTATGTTTATGAACTGTGTAACAAACTTATAAAGCCACTATACGAACACTAGAGTTACGTTATTTACCAACTCATAAGGACTACGTAACAATGATCAAGCTCAGAAAGATGTCCTTTAAAATTCAAGAATTGTATTAATGTTAAGCTTGATATCTTATACAGGTTGATAGATAATGATATAACCTTCAATATCCAACAAATTAAGACATTTTATTAAGTGGATTTATTTACGGAATAAACATGTAGAGATCTAAGTTGAAAAAAGATAATATTAAGTCGGACAGGGAAGGCAGCACTCAGCTTGACCAGCCGAGCACAGAAAACATTAAACACCACACAAGGTACAATGCCCACCTGAACCAGTCGAGCACAGAAAACATAAAAGGCACAATGCCCAACTAAACAAGTTATAATCCTCCCATGTCCAAGCTGTCGAAACACTAATTTTTTTTGTATAATGCTACAATTTTGTAATACATTATTTGATAACTACTTAAGTTATACAGGCAGCAAGCCAAGTTCTCCTATGAATGTCAGTTTTCAAAAATCAAATGCTTCTTTTTATACATTATAGATGGTCGAATTCTATTGACCGAGGATTTAATGAGCACAAACTTAACTACTTGGAACGTGGATATTGGTATTAGGGACCCCAAACACGTCGGGATCAGTAAGCCACTCACCATCATTGTCACTGGTAAGATTATTTACGAGGGGCGAAATTTCAGTAAACCACAAAGTTATAAGAACATTTTTTTTCAAATCCGTTTGATTGGCGTTACTCTTTTAGTGTCCAACCTCAATATTAATTGAAATGTCTGCAATAAGCAGTGTTGAACGATACCAACGGGTATATAAGCGGATTCAGTTTTGTGGTAACGCACTGAACTGTTTATCCAGGGCTCGTGGGTTCAATTCCTGGCATCGTTACTTGACATTTCTGAAATTCAATTCGTAGTAATTTCCCGCTATATCGGACCGTGTGGACTGCATATCGGATGAAAAGGTGCCAGGAAGCTGTGTATCGGTGCTCTACCCCGGGCACATTAAATAACCAGGCAGTCTATTCAAATTAAGAGCTAGGCGCACTTCTGCAGCGCCGGACATGACTGTATCTGATGTCTCTCTCTCCCTTCGTTGGAGGGGGGCTTTCTCTTAGTCTCTCCCTCTGGTCAGATCATGATGATGTATCTGCATCGGTAGAGGATGCTCATGTGCCCTAGTGGTTGCAACATTCTATGTGAAACACCTTTGAACGTGCGTTCGCATGAAAAGGGCGCTATATAAATCTGGTATATTTATTTTTATTTTATTTATTACAGTCACGTATTTATCATTGTATCATTGTGATATTTACTATCTATAGTGGGTAACTTATCTCCATACTACTATTATATATAAGCGGATTTAGCTCAGTGGTAACGCACTGGGCTGTCAATCCAGAGGTCTTGGGTTCAATCCCTGTCTTCGGAACTTGACATTTCTTAAATAGTTATAATATTTCCCGCTATATCTGGCCGTGTGGTCTGCAAAGTATCTGGAAGTGCCAGGAAGCTGTGTATCGGTGCTATACACCGGGCACATTAAAGAAACCAGGCTGTCTATTCGAAATAAGAGCTAGGCGCACCTCTGCAGCGCCGGACATGCCTCTATCTAATGTCTCTCTCTCCCTTCAGGGGCTTTCTCTCAGTCCCTCTGGTCAGATCATGCTGTATCTGCACTGGTAGACGATGCACCTGCGCCCTTGTGGCTGCAACATGGGTAAAGTGCCTTTGAACGTGCGTTCGCATGAAAAGCGCGCTATATAAATCTGGTATATTTATTTGGTCCACCTTAACATAGAGTCATGTTTAGGTTTCTCTTTCGATTATCTTTAGGTGTAGGTATACCTACTTCATGGGCAAATTTACCGAAGCACGTGACCGTCCCTGAGAACTCCCCGATAGGTACATCTATATACCAAGTGTTTTATGCTGGAACCCCTAGAACCATTCATTGGTCTAATCCCAATGGTGGAACAGTATTGTTCGGTTATAACACAGCAGGTAGGTGGCCTAATTCTATTTACACTCTGCTCACTGGTATCGACTTTCTTTTAAATTAATGTTAATGGACACGTTAGACCGGAACACATTTAATGGTACATAATTCATCAGGATATAAGATAAGACTGTCATTGTTGTATTGTCAGTGAATATAAAATATATCGATATCATTTCGAGCAACTCGACCATCATGGGAACAACCAGGAGAAACAGTATGTCAGTAATAATTGTAAACAATGATAACCATGACTAAGACCAGGGCCGTATTCACACAACTTAGAATATGTTCGTTTCTAACATAGAAATTATAATCGTAGTTTGCTGAATAATGTTCTTAGGTTGTAGTCAACAAATCCAATCCTAGCTTTTGTCTCGATGTATTTGTATCTATGTACACGAATTAGATTGCATATTTCAATGTTGTGTCCATTTAGGTGTTAAAACAGTGATGAGCAATGTTTTTACGAAAATTGTACTTTTGATTTCAGATGGAAACATCAAAACACTATCCGGTCTAGACTACGAAACATTGAACCCAACTACATATCTTATGGTTTTTGAAATTGCCGATAATATAACATCGGCAACAGGCACTCTCACCATTGAGGTCACTGACGTAAACGAACCTTTAGTATGGAGCAGTTCGTTGTATCGCTCTTATGTCATAGAAAGACAGGTATATCACCAGTTTCCATCATTTATTGATGTAAAGTATGTAAACAAAACACATTTTAGTATGACCATACATTAACAACGTATATTTTCAATCAAACGTGTCACTAGTCTGTTTATGCCGAAGTATCAGTTGAATAAAGAACAAATTCCACGCCATTTCTTCAAAGTATTCTCCTGCACAGAAACACATTTTCTCATAGAGTCTTGCTGTTCATTACCTTAATAGTGAAGGAATGCCTTTCAAACCTTTGATTACCTACTTTACTTATTATTCGTTCCACCGTGGCATAATAACCAACAATGGCATATAACAGTAATATAAACCATTCTTAGGACGACGACTAGTCTTCTTTGAAATAAATTACCTTCCCTCGTGTTGAAGTATTCAGGGACGGTATTTATAAAGCATCTTAGTAGAAAACTTAAATATTTTGACTTGAGTCCAAAATTTGCAATTCACATATTTCCCGCGAGAATATCTCATGCTTCCTTAGTGATTATTGTAGCTCTCTACACAATATATAAAAGCTATAGTAAGGAATAATAATCTGGTTTGTAGTATTTAGCTAATACCCTGAGGAAAATTTTAGGATTTTAAGAAAATTCTTAGTTTTCTACTAAGATGCTTTATAAATACCGGCCCAGGAAACAGTATCATTTAACTTGGTGCAAAGGTATTATACAAAATGAAAGAACATCTTGGGCTTCAACCAATATTTGGTGTACCGTTTGCAATTGGAATAAGAATCGTTTGTCGAAGGTTTTTAAGAAAATCAATTGGAGTGTTTATCAAATAAAAAGTATTTTCAGACCTGTGTCCGTTTAACCTACAGGACATTTACCCAGGTCACCGAACATTGAATCACATATCGATTGTCGGCGCCGATAGTAGCTACAACGCATTGGTTTCTAAGCATCTGAGGTACCAATTCTGCATCGGGTCAGAAAGGCCCACTTACAAGAACGGCCTAGTTTAAATGTACATGTAAGGTGTACCTGAACTTTCAAAAATCCTAGTTTACAGACAACAGTTACCCTAAGGTAACTGTATCATTAATAAAGAGTAAACAAAAAATATTATTTTTTATAAAGTTTATAATATCTTAGAAAGTTTTATAACACGGGAAAATGACCGCACAGTCACTGGGGTGCAGTTTGTTTTTTTAATTAACATTTCATTAATACTTTTTTTCAATATTATTAGATAATCTTCGTCTTTAGTTTGATATCAATATTTTTAAAATCCGTCCATAAATAAGAAAATAAACCCATACGGCGTGAAATCACTTTCTTTTTTGTTGTTTAGAATAGCATTGTCGTTTCTATTGAATGCATCTCAGTGATTGACTGGACACCGTGGTATACACTTCATGATATAACTTGCATAGAGGTAAGTTCTAACGATGTTGTCTATGAATGTAATTACTTTATGAAGATATCGAAAGCCAATTCTTTTTTCAGTTTTTGATACCATGAAAATCTAACCACTTTAGTACAAATACACTTTTCTAACATAACATAAATTTTATTACTCTTTATCAATGATACCGTTACCTGTGCAATTACCCACGAATAATGTAAATATTCGATCTGTTAAGAGCAGACAACGAACGATAACGCGGTACATTTCAGTACGTTTGCAAAGAATCACTAGTTAAAGAACATTCAGATAAATATAAGTAACATTAACCATTCTGATTACTGCGCCGTTCTGGTAAATGGGCCGATATCGACACTGATTCACCAATTTATACATTGGAAAATTGACAATTGAGCATTGAGGGTTATTCTTGCTTAATAAAATTAAGCAGTGACGTAGATGGGGATCGGGAACTCGATCCCAAGGTGCGGGTTCTACCTGTAGACCACCGCTCTCCAAAATTGACCGCTGATTGGCAAATGATGTTATGCCAAGGACTATTCCTAACAGCACAACAAAATAGTATTAGAACCATGCACATGTATATCATTTCAGGGAGTTGGAGTAGGACTAACGGATCCTAGTTTTAGAATTGATGACCCGGACAGAAATGATACACATTTATGTACTATGAACTGTGGCAACTATAGCGGGTAAATTAACTACACAATAGAACCTTACTTATATTCGTCAGATGCCCAATAAACCCATTGTTTCGAATAGTGTATGATCTGCATGTTGTATAAATGTTTTTTACAACGCCGATTCGGATAGTAAATTGCCAACTTAACCAGGTCCAATAGAATCGTTTTATTATTTTTGTTCAGATGATTCATTGAAAGCTGTTAGGTCAACTGACTTAATTAAATCTTTGTTAACAAGGGGATCGGAATAAAACAGTTCCCATTAGCAATAGTGCTCTGTCTTGATGATATGCATAATGTAAAGTTTGTATTTATCATATATTTGTAAACTTGCATTGTGTACACTTGGCAAAAGTTATAAGTACACACGTGGTTTTACCATTATAACTTTTTTTTTCATTATTTTTGCACAAAGTTTTGTGTACATGGTATTGACTATCACAGGACTGGATTAATACATTCACTTTTTCAAATTTAAACACAGCGGTTCATTGAACCATGAAACATCAAAAATCGTAAAATGGCTGAGAAATTGACGCGTATGTGCAAATTATTTTTATGTGTGGTAAATTTAAGTTTTAGATTTATCTTCGAATTAAAAAAAACATCAAATAATTCGATTTTTCACAACATGATGGTTTTTTACTTTTTGAAAATATTTTTATTGTTATGGTCAAGGGGAGTTAACCATGTCCGAAGTTAATTTTTTTTAAAGTCGATATTTCTAAAGTTCCTATCAGTGTTTCTTCATTACCGTGTCCGTCATAAGAACATTATACTTGTTTTTTGTGTAATTTTAGATTCTGCTGATGTCAACATTAGTTTATTCTGTTTGTGACAATTTTAATCAGATGTTCAAAACATCGACTGTATTGCAATTCCACACACCCGATCGACATATTTTGAAATTTTAAGCAAGATCAACCAAAAATTGACCGAGCTATAGGCAAATAAATAATTAAACATTCTTATAATGTTATCCATCTATATAAGTTAAGTTACCAATTTTCGAGGGCTGCTTCGAGCAGTTCAGCCGTTCATCCATCCTTTGACATTTACATTCCCCTGGGCATTTGGCTACCTATGGAATTGGGGAGACTAATTCCCTACTGGTGGGTCTTCAGCCAACATCGATCTGCGGCGCCCAGAACTATCGAACATATTCAGACTCAGCCCTCACAGGTACCAATTAACACCTTGGTCGAGTGGAGCATGTGGGTTATTCTTGCTCAGAGAAATTAAAAAGTGGTCCAGTGGGAACCCGGGACCTCTCGAATCCCGAATTGCACGTCTAACCTCTAGCCCACAGCTCCCCATACGTATATGTATCCGTCCATCATCCGCCCCTTTGACATTGTAGTTGAGTATCCGTTTATATCGCAACTTATCTGTAAATTTTCATCCAAAAGTAGTTAAAATAGTAGGCCCTGGTATAACTCCCTTGCTTGATGCTCAGCATTCTTGTAGTCAGCTCCCGGTAACTGTTGCTTCGTCCGAGGTCAGGATTGTGTGACTGCGTAGTCTACATGCGACTGAAAAAGTGTTGGATAGTTGGACATAAAACAATATTTCAGAAGAAATGTCCGCCCATCACACATATAGTTTGACCACTAGTCAGACTGTCCATAAGTTTTATATGTTATGTGTGAAGTATATATCGCTGGCTTAAGTTAGAAGAATGTCGTAAGTGTTACTCGCATGAAATAACATGCATTGCAATGCACATCGCGCATCTAATGATGCGATTTTTATGAACACCAAAACAGGATAATATTGACCGAACCCAAGTAGAAAAAGCAGTTTTTCACAAAGAAACGACCGATTTGTTTCTTGTTTTTTTCTTCAAAAAAACCAACCACATTTTGCGCTTGCGACCTTATTCTTCTAAGCCAGCGTTATATATGTATTATACATTATTACAGGTATTTCACCATGGACAATACTACATGTAAAGTCACTATTGCTTCCACGTACAGTCTAGATGCCAGCTTACCCACCAATGTAACATGTAACCTGACAGCAACAGATACTAAACCTCATACAGCAACATCGGCTCTGCTCATTACTATAGGTAAATACTATACTCAACAAAACACGTTTAGTCGGTGTGTTTCATTTGCGGTTTCAATTGTTCGTTATTGACACAATCAGTCTAAACTGGAGTATACATAACATGCGGAAAGAAAATAATAATATAAAGGTCAGAAAACTCCGATTATACTATGATGTGACGGAACGAGTTTTATGGAGACCATTCCTTAATTGTAGAAATTAATAAAGGTATGGATAAAGTTATATTTTATTATTTCTAACCATTTAATAAAATCAAAATATACAATTAATTCCTACTGACTAAACTTTTTGTTTTAAGTATACTTTAATCGGATTGTTCTGACCGGTCGATGGTCATCTGCTGGACCACTAGGATAGGTGAGCAGCATACATTACACGGTGTAAATGTACGCTTAAGCCTAGATCGCACTGAACTTTTTTGCCGCTGCGATGTACTCCCGATTTGAATTAATGAGCTATCAGGATATCGGGAGCATGTTCCTCGTGGTCTAGATGAAGCTTCGGGGAAGCCAGGAGACAGTTTGTGATATTCGAAAGAATTGTGATGAATCGGGTGGTGTCGGAAGAAATCGGGAGAACATTGCCGATGTGAAATTCCTCAGTGGGACCTAGGCTTGAACAATGGCATTTTATATGTACGAAATTTATTGTTAATAAAGTTACTATGGTACGGTATCAAATTGTATTTATTATGGAACATTATTGAAAAATCGACTCGTTTTCAGTTGGGCATTGTGCTTTGTGTGTTTTTAATGTTTTCTGTGCTCGGCTGGTTAAGTTGGGTGCTGCCTTCCCTGTCTGACTTAATATAATCTTTTTGTAAAATATTTATCATCTCAAGTGACAAAATAGTGTGTTTTTTAAATATCTGGGTGTAATTTCACAAAACAAAGACGAGGAATGTCTGCTTATTAAAATAATTAAATATTTTCCCGCGCAGAAATAAAAAAGCGGAAAATGTTGTAATCAGCCGAATTTGGTCACTTGGTATGTCTAGGGGGGATTTTCTTGTAATAATATACTGTGTACTAACTTAATTAATTAATTGTATCATTGTATTACATTGTGGAACACAGCTTTTGTCCCCTTAGGCCAGAGTTTTTAAATGTTATGCACTTTTTTTCCAGTTTTTCAAAAATTTTTTTGAAAATGCCAAAAAATTGGGCAGGAGGGTCCGAGTAACGAAAAATAAAATAACTCTGGCCTTAACAAATAAAACTCTTAAAATATAAGTAGTAAATCTAATCAAAACATCGCAAATACTAAGGCCGTTGGGCATAATGAATGCGTTCTCGTCAACCAATGATTCTTGTTCACTACATTATTTTGGAACAAGTAAGAACTAACTTTAGAATATAACCTACATTATGAGCCAATGAAAACGCCGAATCTGGCGGTGAAATGAAAATTTAATTATTAAAATTTTCTCTTCACAGACTTGACGTCATGCGTTGACGCTACTTTCTATCGGCCAATCAGAATGCAGAATGTTATATTCTAAGTTAGTTCTTACTTGTTCCAAAATAATGTAGTGAACAAGAATCATTGGTTGACGAGAGCGCATTCATTACGCCCAACGGCCTTGCAGGACGTTCTAATATTCTGGGATGTACGTGTATTACTTGTTACAATACTGATGGCTGCAATCAGCTGTCATAGTGTAGGAGTTTAATACTGGCACCTGCAGGTAACTGTCTTTGATTTATTGATTTCCTTGGTAAATTTGGTAGCTGCTGAATACGGTAATACGAACAGTATTTGCGGTTCGCTCGCTCCGCCCTTTTTAATCATTAAAATTTACTTAATATGTTCTAACTATAACATAACATTTCATTTTCAGACTATGCCAACAATCATGCTCCTGTGTTTATTAACACGACTGACTACAAATACAAAATATCGCCGTACATTGGACTAGGTGTCAATGTTGGAAAGGTTTCGGCAACAGATGATGACATAGGGGACTTTGGAAACTTTTCATATGCATTGATAAACCAAACCAGCCCTCATTATTTCAAGGTTTATTTTTACTCACTATTTTCAGACGACATAATGACATTTTTTCGACTTCTCACTAATTTAAACGTTATTGCAATTGCTAAAGCTACAAAATATGTCATTTTTAAAGATTTTGTTTTAAAAAGAAACCATTTTGCGCATTATTTAGTTATTCCATACCTTTTTTGCAAAATGACATTGACGCGTTTTGAAGACTTTATGAAAAATTGACATTGCGTCGTCTATAAAGAGCGAACTACCTTTACATATATTGGTCCTACATAATGTAAGGGAAATCATGCGTATTATATATTATGATTGGTTCTCATAGCACTTATCTCCCTTTAGTGAAACTGTCCGACATTCTGTACGACGTTAGAGTGTGTTACTATCAATCATATTTCCTGTCTATATTGCACATATATTTGAATCACTATCTATATAATACGATTATATAATTATATAATACGATTATATAATTATTTGTACAGGTTGACCATTAATATATGTCTGGATAACAAAATTTAATAACTTTGTCTATGTTTTTATAGAGCCAATTTTCGTCTTTTTTAAAAGATAAGGAATTGAAAATTTGTACACCATAAGTGAATACATTCTAGCGATGTCATGGTTACATTCATGAAGTAAATACGTAGAACAAGATTTACACATGTGCTTTGACTGAATATGCATTGATAAGATTAATATTATTAACTATTTTGAAAATGATACATTTTGTATCCGGACATGATATTAGTAGTCACCCTGTATGTACAGGGTGATCCATTAATTCTGCACATTACTAAATGCTTATAACTTCAACATCTTTAAAGCTATCATATTAAAGAAAACATGTAATTGCAGAGAATATGTGAAAGTTTTGTTTTGATCTAAAATGGATTTTAAACAATAGAATCCTTATCTAAAGCAGACGTTCAATGTGACCGACATTTTTCTCTGAAATGAGTTTCAAACATCGTTTTAACGTCTGTACATGACGCTGTTGCATGCAGCTAGGTAACCAGTCTCTTTTCCCGACGAATCAAATGTTTCATTTCATTGGACAGACCCAACAATATTCCTTCTTGAAGGCACATGTGTATTTGGACACACTTTTCAAGTTTAATTTTCACTTAAATCCAAGATTTTCCCAGTTCATAATAAAGTTTTATGATTAGAGTTTGGAAATACTCAAATTTATGACGTCATCGATTACGTCATAACGTCTCTTTGACGGCACAATGCCAAATACTTTTTTCATATCAGCAGAAAATTTTATTTATTACCTTTCCAACAATACCAAATTTATATGTGTAAATAAAGAAATCGTGAAGTTATAGGCTTTTACTAATGTGCGGAATTAATGGATCACCCTGTATGTTTGATAGCGATAACACGTTCTGTGTTGTTTTTATTTAAGTCTATGACAACATTTCAAGCAGTTTTTTTTTATTATTCAATGTATGTTTTACTAATGTGAATGAGTACTACATGGTATACTTAAAATGAGTTTGTGTCATCGGTTCTATTTTTGTAACAGATTGACGGGACATCAGGGATGATCAGTACAGCTAGTAAACTGCTAGCTGTATGCTCGACTTGTAATGCAACTACAATGACCTTACTTGTAACAGTCACCGACACTGGTGGTTTGGTAACCACAGCAACAGTCACCATTGAAATTGATTCTTTAACAACAGTGACCATCATTGTGACAGAAAAGTATGTATGATAATATATAAGTTCTTATTATCCTTTTCTTAGAAAAAACATCCAACTAAAACCTCGTGTGTGATATAGTGCGGCCAAGATATGATGACACAATAACATTTACACATGCTAATTAGCCAACGGGTTCATTGTCAACAAAAAGGGTGCTTATTTACAGTCATGGTCAATAAACGCTTGTTTCGTATTACGTTTTCGCATTATGAGCAAAAAACGATACATTTTTACATGTGCTCAGTTGGTAAAGCTTTGGAAGTACAATACTATTATGGATCCAGGTTACTGGTTCGAGAAACACTTTTGTGCATTTGTTTGGTAATGATTTGTATTCTACAGTTATAGTAAACTTTTTTCTTAATATATCCCATTGTACGTTGATTACCTTGTTACATGTTTTCATTTGATGCTTCCTCTATTCTGTATATATATTATTTTGATATTATATTTTATTATATTAATCTAGAACAATCAATTATAACAGAAATATAATACATTATAGACGCAATGGCTCGTCCTTGCAGCGTTATAATGATACGTTTAGCCATATAGTTCGATTGACTAATGTGTAGTTTACACAAAGCAATACACCCACAAATAATTCGTGAAAAAAACCCAAAGATTCTGATGTGTTTCGAACCCGGACATTTTGCGTTGAGATTATGTAGACGTAACCGCTAGTCTATTTAATAAGCACAATGATCTTCATCCTTAATTAACAAGCACTTAGATGATCATGCTTTATATACTTACCCATGTTTTCATATGGACTGATCTAACCAGTAACGTTTACACAATGTTATTGTGCCATCATATCTTGGCCGCACTATATTTGTTTAAAACTTTTGTGCTACGACATATAATTGACACTCACCATGTGCAGTCGTGTTGCTTACAGGGTTACATGTAACTAAGTAAATAAATGTTCCATGTACAATGTCAGTGAATTATTTGTTTGAACGTTTCGTCATTTTCAGATATTTGAAGTTCGCGGATGATGAAAAAAATATCATCTGGCTTTCATGTGCGATTGCATTACTGGCCATAACAACGATAGTTGGGATTTATATCTGCTTCAGATACGTACTCTACTATGACGGAAAATGGTGCAATTTCAAAAGGTAAAGCACGGTCTGTTTCTATATATACGTTTGTTTGTTAGTTTAACTTAGTTGTAATGTTAGTTACATGTATGTCAACTACTCGTCAAATAGGTAATGCTACCATGGTATGTAGATCTACGAGATCGTCGATCCGTACATTCATTATCACGCTGATCTTATTGTTAATTATTTCAGAAGAACCATATTGACTTTTATTGATAAAAGATAAAGCTAAAATATCAGACATGTTGTCCGTTTATTCAGGTCTGTCACGTGTATACAAACAATGTAATATCAAAACAAAACACTTGTATTGTTGTATTATTGGGAGCCATAGGGAGCCATCGTGGAAAATGTGCGTTATTCCACATCGCCGATGAGGAATTTATCCGTGGGACCTAGACTTTACAGTTGTATTAGATACCCAACACGAAAGCATGTTTTCCCTTTTCAGAAGACGGGTCCGTTATTTGGATTACTCAAGTTTAATATATACCAACCATAACATCAGTCTTCACACACATAATGTACTGAGTTCTAAAAGTTTCGCAACATTATATGTTTTGTCTATTTTATGGGCATCGCAAACTATTTATGTTGGTGCTATTTGTAATATGATATCAATACAAAAACATAACAATAATCAAATTTAAGAAATGTATTAATCGATATTAAAAAGATAAAATTAAGTCAGACAGGGAAGGCAGCACTCAGCTTAACCAGCCGAGCACAGAAAACATAACAAACACACAAGGTACAATCACAGCATGAAAAATTACGTTTAATTTACTATTAAACTTATCTTAAATGTAATTATATTCGGAATTTAAATACATTTAATCGGAAAGAGTTGCCATTAAATTCCATATTTAAGTTAAGTTTAAAACTACAATTAAGTCGAATTATTCCTACAAGTTTAAGTCACATTTAAGTTGCATTTAAAGGTGATTAAATATAGAATATAAATGGGATTAAATGCACGTTTATGCAATATATTTTTCATAAAATTTATTCTGTACATATTGTACAAATAAGATTTATAGTTAAACCATACTTTTATTTTGTCTGACCTTATATATATTATTATAGTATATGTACTGCTTTATATTTCATTTTCCATGACCAACCATGAAGTAGAATTTAAAGATGTTACACATACACTAGTTCACTATGAAACTACTTAACGATATAATTTGTATTTAAAGTAAATTTAACGGCAAGGAAAAGATATATACAAATTTAACTGATATTTTTATTCAAGGGAGGTAATAAAACAAAGATGGAAGTGCTTCTAATTTTAAAATGTGTGAATTAAATTTGTAGATCTACATGTGAACTAAACGCGAATCTAGTTGGATGCCTGTACTAGTATTATTTGTGATTATATATATAAATAAAATTTAGTTAATATACGGAAAATAAATCGAATTAGATATGGACGTTTTTGTGAAATTCCAAATAAACGGAAAGACAATATAGTATTATTTGTGATTAAATTTTACAAATTAAATTAGTTTATATACGGAAAATAAATCGACTTAAATTTGACGTTTTTGTGAAATTCCAAATAAAAGTAAATATATTGCAGGGGTGTAGTAAGATGGAAACCAAATCAGAATCCGACTATATCACGCACACTTGAACGACGAGCACGCGAACAACAACAACAACAAGTACAACAACAGAAAGACTTGGTCTCTTGTAAGTAGATAACATTGGAGTTATAAACTTATGCATTAGCTTTAATATTGACTGTCTCATGTGTTGCCATTACTAGTATGTCGTTGGTATTCCAAGGTTTATCTATTTCAAGTGGTTTTAATAGTACAGCCTCTGTAGAGCAACACCCTTTGAGGAACCCCAAGTTAGATTGTTGGATAGTCGCTCTTGGGAGGCAACACTATGTATTTAAAGTCAAGTTACAATGTCGATAAAAGTTACGTTAAGACATGGTCTTGGTCCATTAGTTAGAGACAAATGTTCAGAAGCAACTTTGAATCCGAATAAACATACTAACATAATGTTAACCCATTAATCCTACTGTTGAGAGTTACCATGTCTATAATAGGTACGTTAAGACATGGTCTTGGTCCATTAGTTAGAGACAAATGTACAGAAACAACATTTAACCCAAATAAACAAACACACAAACAAACAGAATGTTAACCCTTTAGTCATATTGTTGAGAGTTTACTGTATACTAATGTGATTTTGGTCATTTCGGATGAAAACGCTGGCTTTGTTTAAACTTCATACATATTCACTAGAACATACTATATAAAGGACACAAACTAATGACTTGAGCTAAATTTAACACCCCCTGTATGAATATATATTTCAGGTCGTCCTCAGATTCCTGAAGGTGGTAAGCATGCATATAAAATATGCTTTACTTTTTCTCGTTTAAAATACCTTTTTTTGGTCATTTCAATGCAGCAACCACAGATAACTGTATCATTTACCAAGGGTAAATAAAAACAAAACATTTTTTATAAAATTTATAATATCTTAGAAAGGTTTAAATTCGGGAAATTGACCAACAGTCAGTGAGGTGCAGTTGGTTTTTAATAAAGTTTTCATTAATACTGGTGTTATTGTTAATATATTTACATAATCAGAATCTAGAGAGCGTCGTCTTTAATTTGATATCAATATGGTAAAAATCCGTCCATGAATAAGAAAATAAACCCATAGGGAGAGAAATCACTTTCTTTTGCTTCTTCAGAATAGCATTGTTGTTTCTATTGAATGCACCTCAGTGACTGACTGGCCACCGTGGTATACGTTTCATGGACGTAGTTATACCGATGTCGTCTATGTATGTAATTACTTTATATATAAAGATATCGTTAGCCAATTCTTGTTTTTGATACCATGCAAATCTGAACACTTTAGTGCAAATGCACCTTCCTAAGATAACATAAATTTTGTATAAGAAACTAATTACCTATGATACAGTTAGCTGTGGCGGCAACCCCACACTTTGTTAGTACTTAGTACTTAAACATACCCGATAACTACATTTAAATTTATGTTGATTAAGGTTTCGTTCATGCCATGTTTGCTGCCATTTGCAAAACACTTACGTCACATGCATTTGAAGTAGTATCTCTATTATCAAAACTATCAAAAACTATTATCTCTAATATATGTACTGCATATTTTCAGGCCACGCGTGGCAGCGGGATGGGATGCTTTGAACCAAGATGTCTGATGTTCTTAGACTATATTATATGTCCTTATGTTTTAAACCTTATTGCTCTGAACTGAAATATACTTTACTTAAATGTATGACGTTCTGAACATATCGAAATTCCTATGAACCTAGATGTGATATTGTGAATCTACATAACATAGTATGGTATTCTTAACCTAGATTTATAGTATACGAGTATAAGATTAGTGACCACCCATCTTTCACACAAACGTGTAATCCACTTGCTTCTTGCATTAAACTTGCTTATAACGTTTGCCCTTCGTCCGTCTGTCTATGTGTCTGTCAGAAATATGGATCCTGACGTAACTCAAACAGTTTCCAGGCTAGATTTATGAAACTTGGTATGTGGATAGGGGGCAATAAGGAGATAATGCCTATCTAGATATTGTTTGATTCTGACAAAGATTTCGGTTGCTATGGCAACATTAACATTAAACATAATTTAAAGGTCATGGCTTCAAACCAGTAGGGGACTTCTGTATTGCTTGCAATTCTTAGTGACTTGTTGGCCAAGTTGTACATATTGAAATAAAGTATATTCGAATTGTTGATTATATTTTACAACCATTTGACAGATAATACAGAGTCACTTTAGGCAAAATTTCCCATGTATTATTTGTACATGCATGCATTGAGCCTATCCAGGTCCTAAGTGATTTTAGATCATAATTTATTTATACCCAAGAGTACTGTGTTATCAAAACATTACTAAAATGCACTCACTTTAGGCGATGAAATTTGACAGGATGCTATCAAATGACAACAACATAACCTTACGGTAGAGATATGCTATCGTCAATTAATCGATCAAAAAATGGCATCACGATTGTTCAAATAGTTCTTCCATAAATATCGTTTGAAGTAACTTTGTCCAGAATAAAAAACACAACATAGTAACCTTGTATGACCGCCACGAGCAGCCACCTATGTCGAATAGATAGCACTTAGAAGCATCTAATTGCTCATACACAAAAACATTCTAACCTACTGCGATGTGCATTAGTGGAGACTTGGAAAGCATTCCATAACGGCAAGTTACTGCAAATTAAAGTGTTATATATGCTACAAAGCTGTCCAGCATTTGTGACTGATCGTGTCGGTCAAACAAGGTAGTTATGTGATCTTTGTATACTTAAATAATAATTGTAAAACCACTATTCGTGCAGATAGCAAATTTTACTGTATTGCTTTGTTGATGAAACATGTTTGAATCATGTAAATTGAACATGCATTTATAAAGAAAAAGATTATATTAAGTCGGACATATAAGTCTCATTTAGCCCCCATCGATGTTGTGCTATTGTAAGATACAGGACATACATGTATTATTTAGAGTTTGGAAAGCGCTAAACTGTCTACATTATGTGATGCCATGCCGTAATATTAAATACATAGATATACATTAGATTTATTTATATACCTTAACAGTCACATGCTAGATCATTGATGTATCGTAATATTTCGAATTTTGTTCGTAGCATTTTGGAAAATGTCACATTTTGTCCGCCATATTTGTTTTTACTTGTTGTAACTTCCGGTTAGTAAGTAATCTCTTACCTTAGAAGTCAGATCATATTTTATTTAAAGCTAGTATAGATTATAATACATTGTTTTTTTTCTGATGGATTTGAATTTTACTAGATCTAGTTTGAAGTATTTTGGTAATGCCTTCTACGATACAATCTTTTTACCGGTTCAAATACCAAACTTTTAATCTCCTTGCTCATTTGCATACCAAACTGCTCCCTTGCATACCAAAATGTTGTTTTGCATACCAGACAGAAGTCTTGTGTGGTCTTTCTTAGAATCGCAACATTTCCATTGTCCCCCAGAGCAGACCAGGGTACTGCTTTATCAACGCTCTTACGAAAAAAGTAAAGTTACGCCCAAATTTAAATTATATTTAATTCTGTAACAACCATACATTGTGATTCAAGGGATGTGCAATATCAATAATGTTCCAGTTAATGAACCTCTACAAACCATAACATGCCCCCATTTTGTATTTGTTAAAGAAATTAAATTTGAGCATATGTTTAAGGTTTTTGCAAGTGCTATAATAAAACAGCACCCTGTGTTTCTGGTGCTCTGCATTTTTAGTTAGTAATTGTTTGGTAACTTTTCTTTTAAATTGCTTTTATATGATTATTGTTTACGACTTTATTGAGAATAATATCAGATATTATTCTCAATAAATAAATCTGAAACCTTATATGACATTTGAGGTCGTTTAACTTGTGTCTACTTTTAACCATCTGTCGTCTGTCTGTGCCGTCTGACTCTGGCTTCGAGCTATCGTTATCTAGACTTTAGAATTATTATTTATTTTGTCTGTTACCCCTCTTGTCTCTTTGTTAAGCCGTTATACCTAATAAAATCACGTTAAGCCGAAAGGAACGTTGTCTGTACTCTCATTTTTGTTTTTATCCCTTGCTCTTGGCAATTGTCACAAAGTTGGTGGCCGCTACCGGGTAATTGCCGCTACCAAGCTGTGATACACGCTACTAGTGTATTTAACCAGTTTTCAGTTGGTCCGAATTGTTGTTAGACCAAAGTCGATACTCTTGAGCATATCATTTGTTGATTGCTGTTGTAGTACCACAGGTGGTTGGGCACACTTACGTACTTAACGCACAGGTACTTGAGTGTCTTTCAGTATAGTTTCACAGTCACTTAGTTCACACACACACGAACGATACAATATATTTACGTAATGAATACTACTACTTGTAGTAATTATTACCAAGTATATTATTTAATCGTTAGGTCATCGTAGGACCATCGGCGACCGTCGCACGACTGTCTCTGGACATTGATATGATTCTAAGTGCTTAATTTGACCTTATAAATATACTCACATCGTGCGTCCATCGCACGATGACGATAATCATCTTGAGACTGACGTACGATAGTCGCCTGACGTAGACAAATTTGAGCATGTCGATACCTCAACGATAAGGGTCAACAATGATATTTACATCGCACGACGGACGTACGATGCAGACATTCCACGCGTCGGTCTTGTGACGGACACACGGTAGTTCCCGCACTTGCATCGTAGATCTGTCGTACGTCGATCATGAGACAATTGTGACATCGGTTTAAATGCACGATTATCGTAACATTGCAATGGATTGGAAAATGTTAAGTACATGAGTCATAGAGTCATTCGTTATAATTTATATGTCAGATGTTCAACCCTCATTTCTCCAAAACATGATTTTGACACTTTGATCACTATTAGAGTCAGCCGACGGTGTGTGTTCGGGCGACTTAATGATAAACAATGATAAAATAGAGAAAAACAGTAAGGATTTAGATGCGAACATGGCGTAACGTCTCAATATTTTGACGTCGACTTGGGCCGGCTCACGCTACATGTACTGATTAAAACACTACTATCATATGAATCTTTCGTCGTAGCAAGTTGAGAATAATATGAACACATCAGTTCACGTTTTCATTAATATCAGTGCATTAGTTTTCTAGCAATATCGATCGTCTGGGTATTAAATGAACAGCCCTCGTATGTGCAATTTTAAAACTACGAAACTTTAACATGTGTACATGCGTACTATATGGTACCTTAAACGTTTGTAGATAGGAAAGATAAGGGCGGGTTTATATTGGTATATAGCTTACAAGGATTACATTGTATATTGTTCATAGACTTAAGCAACGATGCTTTTTCCTAAGTGTATTGCATTATTTTTACTTTTCCTATTCGAGCTTATTGAAGCTCAATATAAGTTCGAAGTGAATGCTGAGGATTTTGAGCGACTTGTTTTAGAAGTTAACCGACTTGGTGACTTAGCTCAAAAGCAGAATGAAGTGATTCACGAGCTGAAGACGAAGGTTGGACATCAGGAAGCTGCCAATAGCGACCTCGATGCTCGTTTAACCCAACAACAAGCGAAGATTGATGACCTTACCGAAACGATACGCCAACGAGAAGAAGCAGCAGCTAATATTGCGTACTGGAAACAAACTTTATCAAAGACCATTGCTGCTGAACCGGAAACAGTTGAAAACAACAGAACGTTACGCTCAATGAAAACACTGCATGGAACTTCATCTAAACGAGAAGGTAATGTTCTATGCGTTGATACTAAGGTTTGCTATTACCAGATGCAGCATTATGGTTAGTTATACTCCGACACGCCCACTGATTCCATTCAAAAAGTGTACATTATTTTCGTAAGCGGACACTTTTGTGAGCTATAAGAAAACTGTTTCACTCAGAAAATAATTGCCATAAATGGTCAATTAGATGAAAACTATGACAAATCTGAGTAACAGTTAAATAAACGACATAGTAACTGATTGCCTAAAGCATAGAACATGGAGCTAGGAAAAAGTATAAAAACACAGCATGGATAAATATGCTGCATAACTGTAAAAAACATCAAGTTTGTGGCGTTACATTTTATTCAATGTCTTGGTTGAACTAAATCATACAATTCAATCCTCACAATTTATCTACACCCCAACAACTATACAACAATGGCTTATTTTTTATAATCCCCAGAGTAAAACTCCTTAATAAAATTATTTTACAGTATAATTATCGATAGCAATTGAAACAGAATGACAATCCATTTGTAAGCTTAAAACTTATATTGTGCAAATTGGCAATAAATTGCAAGAAACCTGAATTATATAGGAGTACATCAACCGATTAGTGGCTATAACTTTTTTCCATTTTTTTCATGAGCATTGCTGATGCCATTACGTATCACTTCAATACAACATTGGATTGTCTGTGCGCAACAGTATGTATTAGATCAATTAATATATCCATGTGAAAATATAACATTTCGTTAAGGATCATATCATAATGCCTTAACATTCACAAAACAGTTAACAATCTATTAGATGCTTTTTCATATGAACCTGTTTGAAAATATTTTCATGGATTGTCTATTTTTAAATACAAAATAAAAGACAAATAATATGCACAGATATGTACCTTTGTGCATCAAGCCTGTATCATCAGTCACCAATGAAGAAACCTATAGATGTGTATTATTTTATGTGGTGTAGTAACACATGGGCACACTTGATGTTTACTCAATACATTTAGTCAAGCTAATAAATGCTCAGCACTGTATGGATAGACAGTTAGATAATCCCTCAGGATCATTAGGCCAAGCTTATTTTGAACATTAGAATTACATTTTCTAACATGCAAATCATCTTCTGTTCTTGAATTGTGCTAGAATAGATTTTGATAATCATTGTCACTCTGGTGATCGTTTTGTTTTTGTCGGAGTATAAGTCAGATATAGTACTAGTTATTGGTCAAAAGTGTCTTCTTACAAGGGTTATTGTACAGTTTTGTGAGGACAAACAACAAATTATCCTCGGCTTCGCCTCGGACAATTATGTTCTTTGTCCTCACAAAACTGTACAATAACCCTTGTAAGAAGACACTTTTGACCAATAACTAGTACTGTATCTATTACTTATTATCAAATTATCCATATACGAGTACTGGGTGTGAACAACGTTTGTTCTCAAAATTCATACTAAATTACATCTGAGCTTTGTACGCTGTTTTTCCAATTCTTACACTAATAATTTCATTTAAAGCTCGAAATGTTAGAACAATGGTAGAACACTCTGGAATTTAACCTGAAAATTATATTCTCCTGATGTCGGAATAAAACTACTGAAATTTAAACATTGAGAACGAACTGTTTTAACACCCTGTATATTATGTCCGTTTCAATGTTTCCATGTGTGGGGTCATTGTGATTCGTTATTTTATTTTTGCTTCAGCTACTAAAAGACAGAATCCCAACAATGTGGCTTTCTATGCTGTTATGACAGTACAATCTGAGGATAGTGTCGGTGTACATCAGAATGTATTATTTGAGGATGTTGTAACAAACATAGGAGGTGGATACAACAATCATCATGGTAAAACAAGTTTAACTTTATATACACGCGTAATGGAAGAATAGAAACAGCCAAGGTGATAGTAGTGTGGGGCTTTACTAATTGCATGAAATCTGTATAATGGTGCTATTTACATGTAATTAGCAATGGTTATCATAATGGTTACATACAAGGTATAATCTTCTGGATGTCATTGAGTGAAATATATATATAAGCACAATTGAGGAAAGATACTTGGAATGGATGAGATTTGAGCACAGTTTTTTTTCAAAACAGAATCGCAGTCCCGTCGGAGATAACCGTTATAGTCGCTGTCTAATTGATCTTTTAAGATATCGTGGTGAATTATTGATTACGATTTATGACATATAACTTCGAATTGACTATGTATAATTCGTCATTGTACTGTTATAGGTATTTTCGTCGCCCCTGTCAGTGGAATATATCTTTTGACAACAAGCCTCTTATCGAGAAATGACCAACAATTCTTTGTAGCATTTGCTGTCAACGGCGCAGTCATTACTCGAGTGTACGGTCATGGGGCCGACGGGTTACTGGATCAAAGCTCACAAAGCTTGATATTGTTTCTAAATAAAGGTAAGTTACACGTTGTTTCAAGCAGATTTGTCGCTATATAATTACAAATGGTTGCGGATAATGGTTATAACGTATGTCAAGCGTAATAGTATGCGCCCAAAACTGAATTAAAGCATTAATAATTAAATATACGTACATTTTTAGCGATAACAAAGTTGTTCTTCTGTGCATTTTATCACTTGACCACTGCGTCATTCTAGTATTATTATTCCTAATTGACAGTAGTTCAATGTGAATCCGATATTGTTTTATAACACTACATGTACTCTTGCAATGTTGTAATTTGGTTCTACCGCATTATATAACCACTGTCACATTGATCATTCGGGCAACATACTACTTGATTGAACCCATACCTATGGTTTTTTTGGTGACTACTTAGCCTGACCATAGTATATCGCGGCGAGAGATGATGTACTTTGAGATATCTGACTATGATCAATAGTATTACCCCGCTTAAATCATTATGGCCCTAAATGTTTCCGAGTATAAGATGTGTACCCGGTCCCTAGTCATCGCGTGGACGCCATCCGAGTAGCAAGGCGTATGTCAAAATAGACAAAAAGTACTTCGGCCGGCGCGCGATGACCGGCCGATATCCGTCCTGTCTCTAGTCCGATTAGACCAAAGTACGGACGGCGATCGGATAGTGACCAATGTATAAAGTGGGGACAAGTCATTGATTTTTTACCATATATAACTGAGCACATGATAATTGCGCTGCCTCAATAAATAGACAATCGTTACATCATGATATCTACACAATTTGTCAAGTTTACTTTCTTGGTTAAACAAAATATGAATAACGTTAAATTGTCTTCGACAAATAGAGAAACAATGCACGTATGTACACAATCATTTACATGTAGTCTTGTTTTATAGGGGACGATGTTACTGTACAAAACCAGGACCATATTGATAATTTCCTGGGTATGAAGTATTCAACATTCGGCGGTGTTCTACTACATGAGTATGAAACAAGTCCATCTGCTGTGGTTGGACGATAATGCTCATGCCCAAGAAGGTGTCGTTCGTGTTTCGGAAACTATACATGACAATAAACTGAATGTACAAACAAAATATCAATATCTAGTTACTTGTATATTAACGGTAATGTCTGCATCATAGAGGTATTTTCGTGGCATTATACACTCAACAAAACTTATAAGTACATACGTGTTTATTTACCCATAGCTCGGTCAAAACATGTTTTATCTTTAGAAATGTTCAACATATGTAGTTTGGATGTGTGGAATTACAACACAGTTGATATTTTTTACATCTGAATACGATTGTCACAAACAGAATAAACAAATGATGACATCAACAGAATCTAAAGCCACACATTTTTGCCGTGTGTTTATCGGGTGTTTGTCAGGTTGTTTATGCAGACATGTGCCCACTGTTCTGATAATGTTGGTTTTCAAGTAAATGTTCTTATCACGGACACAGAAATAAAGAAAACAATGATAAGAACAAAGCTCAGTTTATGTTTAGAAATACCGACTTTTGAAATTAAAAATGAAATACCGACAGGGTTAACTCCCCTTGACCATTACAATCAAATATTGAATCAATACCATGTATGCATTATTTAATGCGAAAAAAAGTTAAATAAACAAGTTATAACAGTTTTTGGTTTTAATTATATGCTTTTATTTCTCTTCGCCACAGAAAATTCATATGGGCGAGGCCCCCAGAAGAGCTTAGTCACTTTAGTTTATGGGGAATAGTGCATGATACTGAAGATGCCCCAGTTCCAGAAGCATCACTGGTTCTATTACGTGCCGATGTAAAGCATCATACACGGGACCTCACTTAACGTCTCGTCCAAATACTTAGTAATTTTAGTTATGTTAGGTGGGAACACTGGAATGCATTTCTATTTTTGATCCGACTAGAGTAGGGATCGAACACAGCAGTCAGTAGCCCATACCACTGTACCACTTTTCCACCTGAGTGATAACGGTAAAACCACGTCAGACTCTGTACTTATAAGTTTTGTTGAGTGTATTTTACTCGAGTTAACAGCATATTCGACCAATACAATTTTGTCTTCGTATGATGACTTCTGAATGTACAAATGTGTTTTGATTGTCATAAGATATTTCTCAAAGGAACTTTTAAATGGTTTCTGAAACTGCTACGAGGGTACTAATAGAGTAACGCAGCTGTCGAGTCCACTATTACGGTGTAAATCCAATTATAAAAGCTTAATATACATACACCTATAATTTCAATGCTAAACTAAATTACTCTCGAAATAATTCACTCAATCTAATCAGGCAATGGTTGTAATCTTTTATGCACACATAAACGACAACATCACCGTTACAATAACGTAAATGAACAGTATTTCTACTGAGTTTCTGAGCATAATGCCAAGTTTTTATGGCGGGATATAACAGTTTGTAAGCATGTCGTATGTTAATGACATACATCGTAGCCATCGTTGACAAGGTGGACAAGTGGTCTAGTGGCAAGGGCTACTGACTGCTGATCTGAAGGTTGTGGGTTCTATCCCTACTCTAGCCAGGTCAAAAACAGAAATGTTTTTCAGTGGTGCCCACCTACTATAACTAAAATTACGTACAGTCTTTTGGACAAGACGTTAAGCGAGGTCCTGTGTATGATGCTTTACATCGGCACGTAAAAGAACCAGGGATGCTTCTGGAACCGGGCCATCTTCTGTATCATGCACTATCCCACAAGAACTAAAGTGACTAACCTCTTCTGGGGGCCTCGCCCATATGAAATTCCGGTGGTGAGGATAAATAAAAGCAAATAAACTAAGCCATCGTTGATGACAATTAAAATGCAGAACTCATCGTGAACACAGTGCCCATTACCATTGAACGGACATACTTTCTTGAAATAAAACTTCAACATAAACATACTTGGTCTTGTTCCGTGCATTAAGTCTATCTGCAAGATATGGCTTAGTTAATTGCAATATAATTTCTGGTTAATAAATAACTTCAGCAACATAGTCGAGTCCAGTTTAGCTGAAAACATAAACATAGTTTAAAATTCAGCCAAATACATATACCTTGCGCTTGTTCCGTGATTGGTTGAATGTTAATATATAATAATTGTAAATACGAATATCATTAAAACTACGAACGACTTACATATACAAAACATATGATATATTTTATTTAAAAATATTAACCATGTAGTTTGGATATAATGATATTCTTTACATGAGACTATGTTGCTGTACAAAACAAGTGTATCAGGGGAAAGACCTCGCCCATCTTTCATTATTGATATTCACTAGTTCTCGCCCTTGCTATATGTCAAACTTGTGAATAGTAAGCTGTATCAACCACAATATGTTCAGTCGTCGATCATTTACACAATATCCTGTATCAGCAGTACGGCAATGGATACATCAAAGAAGGTGGCAAAGGACAAGGTTCACAAATTAATGCCTTATTTTGGCCCTATGATTTTTCAAAAAAATAAAATGCATGTTCCTATAAATCTGTCCCATAATTCTTATAACTTAACATTTCTTGTATTTTAGCTGCATTGACGGACTCAAAAATGATCAGTATACAGTTGCGAGTAGTTTTCTAGTCATCTCGGTCTTTATGCGTTGGCATGTTTATTTAAATGAAAACGGAAATGTGTCACGATTGATACGGGAGGAAGACTGGGAATAAACGGTGACTTAAAGTAGCTCGAACCTTCGTTAAATGAAATGTACAAACATTCGGTGGAAATATTACGCTAGAATAATGTAACTATTATATTTACAGTCCGTTTGTCCGAATTATTGTTTAATCACAAAATCACTACGGACTCGATTCGCGGACTCGTTTAGTACGGACTCGGATGGACTCCACAAATAGTTTAACACTGAAATGACCGAACAGTTCCGAATAGTTTTAAATTCGTAGAACATGTTGTCATAACTCATTGACGGCGAATCTCTTCTAAACTTCAGTTCATGCCCAGGTTGGTCTCTATAAATAATACGCGACGACCAAAAACTCTTCATCACAATATGAACAAAAATACGAAACTGTGCATAAGCACGTGACAGTAGTGATATACGATGATTATTTCGGGGGAAACGTTCTTCGGGAGTATGCATTCACATCAGATTTAAAATATTAAAAAACGATCGTCTTATAATCGTAAATCGTTCCAACTGTTAATAATGCAATGTCGTAAAAATGAAGGAAGTCGTAAAATAGATTAAAATAGTTTAAAAGATTCATGCAACCCATCCATTGGTTTTGGAATATTGATTTAGTGCATGTATAAATAATGGCAAATATTTAAAAGTTTAACGTTCTAGGACCTTAATCTATCGTACCACAGCTTAGCGTTGTAGTAACTAAATACAGCGAGCGGGATGTTAAGGATTGCCATCTTTTATTTACACCAACGTTCATACGTAATTCCAACGTCTTGATTAAAATTATACCGCCTCATCGATAGCCTAGTGGTAAAGCGTCCGCTTCGAGTGCGGGAGGTCCCTAAGGTCCCTAATTTGTAAATTATAACCCCATACTCGTATGGTTCACGTGCGCACACAGTTGTTAAAGCCAATCTAAACTGAACATTCCTTTGAAGTGGCAAAGCGGAAAAGTGTAGAGCTCTTGCACATATATGCACACGTTTCCTGCATATTACAGCGTCAGGATGCTAGTTACTTTGTTACAATACAACTTTGATAATAGGGAATACAAACTATGCATAGAGCACCATTTTCTAAGATACGGACAAAGGCATTAAAACATATAAAACAAATGGCGATAATAGAATATTATAATACATGCATTCAACAATAT
Source organism: Spisula solida (assembly GCA_947247005.1). Classification (NCBI taxonomy): domain Eukaryota; kingdom Metazoa; phylum Mollusca; class Bivalvia; order Venerida; family Mactridae; genus Spisula; species Spisula solida. Next base: position 36,476,795 of record OX365952.1, on the reverse strand, counting down.
TGTGTTCTTCCGTACGTGGTGGTCTTCCTTCCTCAAACCACAGGAATTTCTATCCATAAAATATCATAGCAGTCGATCTAATCAAAATCGCTCTATATACACTGCATGAGCGGCTTTAAAAGCGCAACATTTACACTAATATAGCTTATATGTATGCATGTATGCATTTACCCATAGTTCGGCCAATATGCGTTTAATTTTGCTGAACATTTGTAGCTAAGATATTCGGCATGACAATCCAATGAATTTCATGACAATCTGATGACATCCTTTACAACCACAATAAAAGCAAATTTGATTTCATGCGAACTGCAGCATTTTGCAGAGTGTTAAAGCTGATGTTTTCTTATTTTTCTGATAAGTTCGTGAACAAGTGACAGAGACAAATTCTTATTAGGTCGACTGCTATATATTATGGATAGAATTTCAAATTCCCGTGTTCATACGCTATCCATGACATGTACTGAACCAGACATATTTTTTCCAACAAAGTAGGAGGCACATTAATTGGGTTTACCTTGCAGTTTTAAACTGGAGGTGTTTTGGCTGGTTCGAGTCTATCTGAAATTTCCAAATCAACAAATTGTCGAAAAGCATCCTGAAGCTGGATGTATTTCATTTTAAGGTAAATAATCAAGAAATAATCATGCAGAAATAAATATTCCCAATTCTACCTAACGTCACGATACAATTGTCTCTCTCTACTTCGGGGTGAGGGATTTTAATGTTTAGTGGCCTAGGGGAATTGTAATACAGGGATAAGTTTTTAATTTTCATTTTATAGGCTGTTTTTATATATTTATGGTTGGGATATTGATCTACATGATGTAATAGTTTTGAGAGAATCTATTTTTCAGAAAGAGGGAAATTTAAATTTTGGTTATGGGAGTAGGACCGCATTTTGACCCTGCACTTGCGAAAATATGACATATTTGTCAGTCATTTTGTAATTGTAGTAAACTACATGTTTTTCGGCTAAACTTCAAACTAACACAAACTAGTTTGAAACCACTTCGATACCACCAAACTAAAACCAAATCCGGTTCGTTGCCGTTAAATTAGCCCACAATTTTTACTTATTTATTTAAGGTCGATTGTGAAACAAGTTTTCCAACTTACATTTATCATTCTCGACACCTTATTCCTGATGCTATCCATCTCGACAAGGGTATGGGAGAAGGGAATCCAGTTTCCCATTTTATGCTGAGCGTCTAGCAAGGGGATTTCTGGTAACATTTTCGTTTCGTCTTTTGTATGACGCGGCCTGGAACCGGGACCTCCTGCACTCGAAGCGGCTGTCAATGAGGCATACTGAGTGTCACGTCGCTGCATATTCCTAGCACTGGCACAGTTTCCGGCTTATCTTGAAATACGCAGGAATCCGAGATTTTGCTGCCTAAATCCTTTCCGCTACCATAGCGTACTAATACAGATTGGCCGGGATGGAACATTCGGCCTTCCGTAGATTACGACCTAAATGCCCAAATTCGAGAATTTTGCTGTCATGGGTACACATACCCTAGAATTAAGGATATTACGGGCCCAAGGTCGTGTACAGGTTTTTGGGCTCACTGGTCGCCTTTAAAGAGGGCTTTGGACGTAGGTTTTCCAAAACTAAAATTACTGGTCATACCCGCCATTGCGGTACGATTCCCTGAGGAATTGCATTAACATTTAGCCCCTAGAAGTTTTTATTTTTCATCAAAAGGAATATAAGGCTAGACAAAAGGGTCGGGATCAATGCCCTAAAGGGGCCAAAAATTAGGCCTACCAAGCTAAAAAAAGAATAAGTTATTCGCGCAAGGGTCACTGTCACATCGTCATTTCCGGTGACCTTTAGTCGAAATGTTGACAATTTTGTCTACTTCCACTTTCGGGCAGGTGTGTAGCGTCCGGATGTATCGAGTTGTTATCAGTGCTGCAAGTCAATAATGTCTCAAGGACGGAGTATAGGGTCCATATGAATTACTCCTAGCCACCCCGTCCCCAAAATCGTGGTAGCTGAAAGGATATACTATTGTCTTGCAGTCCTGAAATATACTCGAGATGAATCCACACAGAGCTTGTGAAAGTGAATCAAGGAGATAATCTAGCCATACTTGAAATGACGATATGGTTACCAACACGCACCAGACTCACGTACGAAAACAGGCCTAATTTTGGGTATTTTCAATGCGGCATCATCTTAACCAATTCGTATAGCCGAACACAATCACACATTTTCTTGCTACGCTATGGGTGGTATAAATAGTACTTTCCTTTTTAGCAGCGAAACTACGTTCAAATCCTTATCTAAAAGGGCCATTGTCACCAAATACTAGGGTAATGCCTTGATCACATTAATCCTTTAGTGTGCGATGCATGTGTATATTTATTTAGTTACGTATATACTTATGATAGTGTCTGCATTGCATAGTCGAACACAATCGTACAAGGTCTTGCTACGCTATGGGTGGTAAAGCCAGTATTTTCTTGTTTATCGAAACTACGTTCAAATCCTTATATAAAAGGGTCATTGTCATCAAATACTAGTGCAATGCCTTGATCACGTGTTACCCATTAGTCTGCGGTGCACCTGTAGCCAAGGTAGTGTGATATCTGAGTTTGGCAATTAAAATTTAAACTATGGAAGCCTAAAATAGCCGTTCCGTCCGATACCCATAATGCTGCATTAATATAATGTACGTTACGATAGAGTTGATATAATGATGTATTGGCTCTAACCTTATTAGTATGAATAAAGAGGGCGATACCACTATACTGACTTGGTTGCCCTAAACAGTTGTTCGTTTGAAATTTATCTTTGAACCTCTCATGGAACGAAATTCATTTTTAACGCGAATGGAAACAAATACTATAATACGTAAAAGGAAATATGAGGGTTTACAAAATTCTGAGTTTAATGTTCTCAATACTCTTGGGTCTTCTGTTTATATGCGTAATTTAGAAATAACACAATGCAATTTTATTGAAATCAGTACATTAATCACTTCGTAATAGCACAATGATGGATTAGAAATCATGAAAATATTAAATTAAAGTAAGTTAGATATAAATTAATACCATACATTCATTCTGAAACAATGTGTTGGAATAAACGAAAATCCAATAAGGTTTAAAAATACCACTCGTTTTCTCAACGCCATACGAGCCAATAAACTATCGTACATTTGTGGAAACCTGACACTGACATAACCAATGTTCCCCTATTGAAAGCTATCATAGCATGGAATCAACTAAAATTTTAATTGTTTTATGTGTATGTGTAAATATTGTGACACATGGTATTGGCCTTCAATAAACATCATGTACTCGTTTTACTTTCAAAAGGTTTTTATTTTGTTATGTTCGCGTTTTGCCCACCCACTGAACATAACTATACTATCCCACTCAAAAAGGTTACACCGTAGGTTGTTCGTGTGCATATATAATACTAGTATTAGTTACTTACTCCTCGTCACTATAGTCAGAGGGAAGACTTTTGTTAATCTTGTTCAGTCCATGGCCCGGGTTTTTGGCCGTTCACCACGAAATCCTCGTGTCTCTGAGTTCAATATCCAGGGTTCTCTTTCAAGAATTGGTGGGCAGTCCAATGGCATCAACAACATTTAAACTACAAAACTGTTCGTTAAATGCGTTTGATATATGCTGTTTGTCATAGATATATAACACACTAATCCAGTGGTATATTATACCGCACCAAAGACGACACATGTCCCGCAAGACTAAATGCCATAGACATATACATTTGTAATACAAATTGACATATTGACTAATTGACGTAAATGTGTTACGCTTTATTTGCAAACTCCTCGAAATATAATGCATTGCATTTTTTTCTAATCATCATAAAATTTGGAATAATAGAAGACAGCACTTCACATCATCAGCAGGACACGAAAGGCTGAGCACTTACAAGAACACGACAATCCACACATACAGTCTGCTACTGTTTTGAGTCAAACAAATACTGGGCACACGCCCGCAGACAAATACGATTTAAAAGGACTACCTCAAACTACAAGGACAACCTCACAAATCAACTCGATATAAACACATAATAGGGGCCTACATACACACATGCAACCACACCGATGGTATTATAAAGACACGAAAGAAAATATGGAAGTAAGAATACTGCCCTTGAAGAGAAACATCGCTGATAAAGTGAATATTGTATCGTTACACGAGTCGTAGCTAATGAAAGACAAAAACTACAATTGCAGCGAACACATTGTCTTCGAACAGCACTTCCTGTGTTTACAACATAAAATGTGTTGAAATGTTTTTTGAAGAGATCAACAAATAGTGATATAACAATGTTATAAGCACAATGTTATAAGCACGTGTCGACTGCCATGACAACAAACATCGATAAGTTAAACTACCAGTATCGATGCATGATTCAATTTTATTCAGACTATCAAATCTTTTGAAATATATGAACGATATGTCTCATTGCTATTTAAACGAATGGATTACTAAGACAATGTTAGAAGAATAATTATGGTCGTAAGTACAAAAATGCCGTTCTACGAATACAGGAAAAACTGTTTGAAACTACTCTTTACTTTCCAACTTCTTCTGGTTTTGAAGAAAATAGGTTCAAGAAATGCTCCAAATGATGCATATTTCGAATATTTAAGGGCCTTGTACTTGTTATTTTTCTAAGCCAGCGACATGTATACAACACGTATCAACTTTAAAGTTTAGTTGGACGACAAGAAAACATGATTTGACAATGAAATATATCAAATGGCACTGCATGTTCATATCGCGTTCTTTTTAGTCTGTGTCTATTCGAAAATGAGAAGCGTCTATAAAGGTTTTGATTAGTCACAATATGGCGACAGGTACGTTTTATGCATATCCCGACCAAAATGTTTAACAGAAAGCAATTTCTGTTTTACTCCGCCCGTATACATTTTTGTCTTTCGTACACATGCGTAATACTAAATACTGTGATGGCGTCACACTATGTTTGTTTGTTTTTCATGTTTAAGCCGGTACAAACATGAATCCTCCCTCACAGCGAGACCAAATAATGTCCTGTTCATTACAGAGCAATTCTTCTTAGGCTGACGAAATTGACTGAGCTATTCCATTATTGGGTGTAAATTACTAGACTACGTGTAAATGTCTGTACTATTATCCGCAGACATACCTCGTAAAGATATTACATTACCGAACTTTCTCACTACAATATGGTATATAATTACATTACAAACAAATCCACGAGTAACAATCACAAAAAGACATCGTACTATTACAATAGTTTGATAATGGTATGTGTAGGTCTTCTATTTCAAAACAATTTTACAATATGAATTAACCTTCTCTGAATAAATATTTAAGCCCTTTGATATTACTAAACTCATCATTTGAACTTTGTGGTAATTAATTGATAAAACCTACCGAAATGTTATCAAAATGTTGACTTTTGCTCTCAAGTATGTTTCAAGTACTAGTATAGGGTTGTGATGAAACAAGCGATTGCAAGTCGCACCTTTATCATCGTTCATACATGCATAATACTTTGGAAAGATAAACTCTCTGTATGAATATTGGCTATAGGTCAAATAGGACCCGGACAGCATCAATACGTAGTGTGTGATTTAGGACAAATACAAATAAATCACGGCGTTTGGTGGGTAACGCTTACACCGAATTAGTACAGGGTATCTTGGTATTAGGACATATCTTCATTTCAGGGGTTAATATATTTAAAAAGGACTACCATGCAGTATTGTAACTCCATTTCAGGACTTGGTATCATCTAATTAGAGCATTAGGAATTGGTATCTCCCTATAAGGACCTGGTATCTCTTGACGAGGATTTGTATCTCCGTGGTTTTTTTTAAAAAGAACTTGTTATTTAAAATTAGACTAGACATCACCAAATTAGGACTATCATCACTAGCCAAACGTGAAATACTATGACTATCCAACATTGTACAGCACAACTAAGATGTAGAGTGTCGTAATTTGGAAGTCTAAAGCGATGTATATAGCGCCTTCAGTTTAGTATATATAACAACACAGATATATTGCCAAAATGTTTACTTTATTTTATTGTAATTTGATGAAACAATTCATGAACGTCAAAATTGAATGTAAATATACCTTGTTACAAAATTACCTTGTAGAACTAAACACAAAGTAGACATACTCGCAGACATTTTAGAAAAGACCACACCAGTTTGAAAGCATAATTAGTGTAACACATCGTAATAGCCTTTCCTCTCCTATTGTCTCAAACCACCTTAACGAACGTTTGTTATTTTGCATTTGGCGATGTTTAAAGGAAATCCACCTTACTGAAGTGTCAAGATAGTTATATCCTCTCTGACGATAATACCGATGTCATCGTAATAAGGACATTTGCTTTCATGCGAATCATGTAACAATGATTTTTGACATACCAAAATAGAATACATTTTGGGCGTGTCAATTTAATTGACTTAAATGAAGATAATCACATTTTAGGAGTGACCTTTTTACTGAATTCATACAATAGAAAATGAGGCTACGTCTAGTATTTATTTTTGGCATTGGATGACGAGATTGATTTATTTTATACAAATGACCACCTGATCCACTTCAAGACATGGCAGAAAAATAGCGAATGTTCGTGAATTCACCGCATCTATAATAAGCAAAGAATGATTTGTGTGATTGGTCTTTGGCAAATAGTGTTCCGACTTCTTTAAATTTTTCAAACACTCGAAGATTTATCATACCATTATACATTATACAATGTATCACGAAATCATATTCCAATTAATTAACAAGACAACGATTTTAATCAAATACAATGACATGCTTCGTACAAAATATGCAGATATGATGATAAATTTCAACGGCATATGAATGCTACAACGTCCTGGTTGTATTGTTGTAACACCACTGAGTAGATTGTTATTTCATAAGTGCCTTTGTTTCAAAAAATAGTTTATGTAATGTACATATTATTTTATGCTAGAATAGTTGTTTGGATGACTGCCAGAATCGTATATCATTGCTCTTTGTTCTTAACGGTATGGGTGTCATACTTGTACTGCCTTATAAAATAGTTCTCAGACTTGGGCGAAATAATTATAATTAATCGAGTCAATATCATTATTTAGCACTTAGCAATCTTAGTTGTCGCAAATATGCTTCTGTTTCTTCCAATACATTCAAAGCGTGACGTAAAATATTATATATGACGTCACGAAGTCTCTCGCATGTGATTTGTTCCTCAAACGGCAAAATGGTAGTGACGTCACACTGGTTGTTATCAATCCATACTCCACATTTGTTTTGTATTATAAACCACTTCCCGAGCACTCGAGACTTGATTCTGTGAAAGATGTGATCAGGAAAGTGTATACAATGGCATTCTCGTATTGTGTCTCTTAACATACACTTCAGAAGTTGGTGTAAACGAACTAGACCGGATACTTTCATGTAACCTTGAGTCGCTAAATTCTGAAAAAGATATGTCAATGTTTGAACCACACATATTTATAAGAGAAATGGTATGTCATTAAAACCTGATAAAAGTTTTCAGATCACCTCAACAATAGAATCAACAACAAACTTAAAACCACACTTATTACGTCATAGACTAATGTGTTTTAGTGTTTCTTCAATCACAATAGCAATACCAAGTCAATAAGCATACTATAGATGGTGCACATGATTGCCTTATTATGGCTGTTGTTTATGTCATCATAATTTTCTTTTTAATAAATATAACGACATTACTAAATAGTAGAGTTTTAGGAGTCCACAACAGCAGTGTTTGTCAATAATACATGTATGTCCGTACCGACAAATTATATAATATTTAATCTAGCATTGTCATGCCGTAGATAATCTAAATTCCTTCGATAAAAACATGATTTGCTGTACTTGATTGCCATTTTGAACAAAATAAGAGCATTTCAAAGTCGCGAAAATAGGTGTCAAAATTAGTCAAAAAAGCATGCTATTTTTATTGATTGGAATTTGACATATCATACATGTATGTAAGCCATATACCATCAACATTGATTTCTGGGAAGAATTTGCGATCAAAATACAATTTATATGAAGTTATTGGTGCGTGAAACAACAAGTATCATTTGGTATAAATAAGAGTGATCTCCCTTGTTTTGACCGTCTTACTCGTAGACAACAAATAATTTCATTTTGATTTAAAGTTCTAATGGAAATATAAGGATCCAGTTATCGTATCGTATGTTGCAGTTTAACGAATACTGACATTTACTTTTCTAAACAACTACTGCAAAGATGACACAAATTTAGCTTAAAATGAACATTAGGCCAGTGTACTCGAGCATACCCTCTTCTAAGTTCAATTAATTATTAATTGTTGACGAAAGGCTATGTAATTTCCCAGATATAGAATAGAAACATACAACTTTTAGACAGTTATCGTAGAATCCTTCTAAATAGTGTTATAGAAAAATGCAACCGACAGTGACAATACATATCGAACACCCCTCGTAAATGCAATTAGCATTATTTGAATTCCTTATGCATGTATTATACAGCAACAATCAAACCGGTGATGTCATTATTCACGTGATACGTGATACAGCAACAATTTTACAAAAGCTTATTTATTGCATAATCCCCCTACACAATGGTCTAGTATCCTACCTCCTGGAGTATGTTATTCCGGATGGCTTGTTCGAATATGAAGGTAAGACTATTGTTGATCTCTGTGTCGACAGATATATTATGGTTACGGGCCTGAAATAAAGTTGGCTAACCTTAATAACATAACAAACATTGATGTTAACACCAAAGGACATCTTTTAGAAATAAGAAATGACAAATAGATTACACTTGCAAATAGAAATCGGACATTTAGATAACGCGATAAATATTAATTATAAATCACTTTCGTTTTTAACTGGTTAATACGCATTAATATTAACGTGCATATAGTAGCACTAAAAGCAGGCTGTTAAAGTGAAAGTTCACCACTTTTGTTATTTTTTTATATGTTGTAAAGAACCCTAAACTATCTACAAATTCAATGTTTATAGCCACCTATTTACACCCTAATAAGCTTCCTAATTAGACTTGGAGAGCCGCCATATTTTACTCAGGTATCTTTGTAGTACCACGTCACAGCGCCGATCAGGCTTTGAGAAGAAAGTAGTAAATGCTAGTGGTACATAATATTTTTACATAATTTGGCAATAAAAATGCCTCAGTCCATAGCTAAATGTTACAACGTTATGCTTAGACATGAGATAAGTACATTTTCAATACCAGACCCTGTAAAAGATATTCAACTGTGTAAAAGATTGATCCATAATCTAGGTACTGCAAACCTGAACATTAAAATGTATGTGTACCTAAAAAAATAATGTTTTCTGAATAACACTTTAAAGAAGACGAACAGTTTATGTGTTAAAATAGATTTTGTTTTATCATGATTTTAACCAAATGTTCTGTCTGAAGTATTATACAAAATTATGGCTTAAGTTATATATTCGCTTAAGTAAAAATCAAGTTTACGAAATTTAATGGAATATCCCACTCGTAGTCATTGAGAAATAATTTTTTTAATTAATCAATTGGTAATTGAAATAAATGATTCTTAATGACCCTTAGACTTAAAATGTTAATAAATTCCGAAGTAACGTAAATTATTTATGTTTTCAAAGATGTTTCTTTTTGTTATGTATATTAGGCAAAGATGTTGGGATATACACTCCAAGTATATATATAATCCTCAGCATAATGAGTAAATTCCTGGCAACATTTACATTTATTTAGGGTTTCATAATAGCCAATGCATCACATGTGCGACACAACTAACTGCATGACCGTTTATGTTTATATTTTCTACTGTTATCACATTGGACACTCAATTCTAGTTCTTCCACAGTACATTCTGGCTCCCATTGATATTGAACTGCTCACATTGCCTCCATAAACCCTCCTGTGAGGTAGTTGATTAGCGTTTATTACCATTACAAATTAGACGGTATTTACTAAGTGGGAGATTTAGATACAGCACAATGAAAGTAATAAATTATGAAAAACTATTAATTATCCCGGAATATCACTTTGAGGTAGACAAATTTGATCGTTCACTACGAGATTGTACCGAAATGTAAGGCTTTGAAAATCGCTCTAAAACGATAGAGGTAATGCTGAATGAACAAATGAAGAAAACACTTATAATACTTGGTGAAAATGCGACACAACCCTTACATAATTAGTTGTAAGAACTTAAGTATGTGCTTACTATGTAACTGTACCCTCGCAATTGGTTTAGCAATATACATGCCCTACGGACACAATGGTGATTATCAGTGCTGTTCATTTGGGTCCAGTTAGCAAATGACAAACTCCGAAGTGTGAACAAACACGACCAGTGATTTACACATAATTGTTTGGTCGCTTAATGCATTTTTACCAATCAATGTTGTGCTTAAACAGTCGTCGCTGATCGCGTAAGACAAAAGTCGCTTAATACAGTAGAAACATAGAGCAAATATGGTCGGGAGGAATTGAAACCGGTCGTTTAAGACATATGTAATCAAGTGATTGCTCGGAACATGTGGAAGCATGTGATGTCATGAAGTATTTGCGAATAGGTGAAGAGAGAGGTTATACATAAAGTTATATTGCCAAAGATTGTTCACGAGAGTGTACCTGACATCACGGATAATGTGAGATAACATTTAATACTGAATTTAAGAACTACAATAATTAATATAACAATGTTAAGTAATAAATACACTTACGAATTCTTCAACAATAGGGTTAATGTATCTAATTACGTCCCTTGTAATTAGCTTTGTTTCATGCATCAGTGGACGGACTATATTACATTGACCTGTTGATTGAGCAGATAAATAGGTTCCTGTATGTACTGGATCCTGACAAACATTGTATGTCTGAGAGTGTCCACATCTTGGAGTATGGTGTGCTTCTATAAACACTGAAATGTATTTCGTATAGAACATTCTTAGCAACAGATAACCAGGCATTACTACGTACACAAAACAGGGTAATAAATATAGAACATTCATAGCAATAGATAACCAGGCATTACTACGTACACAAAACATGATTACAAATATAGAACATTCATAGCAATAAATAACCAGACACTATCATGTACACAAAACAAGATTACAAATGTAGAACATTCATAGCAATAAATAACCAGACACTATCATGTACACAAAACAAGATTACAAATATAGAACATTCATGGCAATTGATAACTAGACATTATCATGTACACAAAAATATGACAACAAATCGGAGAGGGAAGACAGCACTCAACAGAAACAACAGAGCAGGAAAGGAACCAAAAAGCAATATTAATGACTAGCTCTGCATGGTGTCCCAGTGGCTAGGACAGATGCCGAGTTCTAAAGGCTTTCAATTGACTTTTGAAGTTTGAAAAGTAAGACTAACTTCAAACGCCAAAGTCATCCGTTCGTGTGATCGTTACGTAGTTAAGCTATAAACGCATGCATTGACGGGATTTAATTAATGTTTATTTAATGGTGGCCTAGGTAATGTTCGCATGAATCCATTCCAAAGCTAAGATTGTAATATAAAAAGCACACTAATTTACATAGGCTAATTGCAATATAAGTTGCCTTAGTATTTAGTTTAATATCGGACATGTAAATAAATGTAAAATAAAAAAGATATACTTTTTCCAAAACACAAAATCGTGTATATGACCAAGAGTCTCATTTTTGCAAAGCACAAGAAAGTAGCACGTTTAAGTAAACAATAAGTTGAATGTACTTACCTGCATAGTGAATGCATGCTCATTTTATACTTAGTCTAGTCTGGAAATTCTAACTTTGGATAACAGAAGAAAATCCCATCAAGTCATCGTTTTCATGTCTACTACTCTCTTAATGTTAATACGTTTTTGTATTTTCTTTCGGCTGGGTTTCTAAAAGTTAAATCAGAATAAATATCTTAGTGTATTTTCTGTGATAACCAGAGAGTGGGTAAATTAATATTTTCTGAAAACTACCGCCTAAACACTTTTCTATAAGTCATGTTATTAAATCAATTAATTACTTAACCTGTCACTGAATGCATTTTCATTCGTCGATTCAAATATCATGAATATGCCCTAGTCATTACAGAAAGTCACATTCTATGTTTTACTACAGATTTGATCATACCGATAAATTTAACGTTACACTCGATTGACTATCTAATGAGAACATTTGGAATTCCTTATATTGTTTTCATATATCACTTTCAGTGTATTCCCGTAGATACGGGGGTCCTAATTACTGCATGAGCACATGTAGAGTTGTTATTGACAAAACAAAATTGTTAGGATAAAGCAATTACCTGAACATCATTTAACTGATTCGAAGGAATGAAAACGAAGAGTAATCATTGTCAATGTCTTAATATCAGTCATTAAACAAAGTGTGGTCTTAATCGAATCTTAATTATGAGAAAGAGTTCCATGCTAATCGAGGATTTTGATTGCCTAATCTATAAATTCTGGGTATATCTGTGTCTATTAGATCCATGTGGGGCATTATGTGGAAGTTATGTTAAGTTACGCTTGAGTGTAGATGTGATAGAACATATTCACGTTGTAAGATGTTATAACGCTTTGTGTGCGCAATTGTTTAATAGTGAACTGATTTTTATACCTCCCCAAAAAACTGGTATTAGATAGTTTTCGGACCAAAACAGATTTGCTACGAGCGTACATCAGTTCCAAGTGAAACATATATACAGTAGACAAATGACATTATCGTCGAATCGCAAACAAACCACAGAAAAGGTTGGTATGACAATACATGTGTACTTAGGTTTGCGTCGTTGTGCTCACCATGCGTCGCTTATTGTTCGTACGGCGATTGCAAGGCGGTCTTATGACGTCGCAGGAAGCCAGCGATTTCCCCAAACTGTTCCCGGACGACTGTCACAATTATCAACCCGTACAAACTTTACTAGTAATTCAATGAAGTTGTTATCCACAAGTACAATCGATCATATTGCTTCAAAGACTTAGTTCAGTCACAGAAAGTAACTGTGGTTGAATGGAAATAAAGTCCAATTCAGTTTAAGATCAGTTTGCTGTCTTTTGTAACGTTGTTGCCAAGAGTAATAGAGTAATTATCACCAGAAAAACGGGTTTAAAGTTTCCAATTCATGTACTGTTAATTCTCCAAATAATCGTCTTTAACACGAGAAAACAGAAATCGATAAAATATTATATTAGATTTTCAAATCATTTTGTAGAACTCAGTTTCAGTTTTCACACGCTAAATGTTTCTTACAATATTGATATAAACTTTTCATATAATTAGGTTTATCTATATATTGTATATATTTAACGCTATTAAACGAAAGCACAGTACATAAACAAGTGAGTTAATAAATAACAAATTCTAAATGTTGCAAAATTATGACAGGAACCCATACAAATATTTCGACGTACGTAATTTTCTCTTGGATCGTGAAAGTTAGCAGTTACTGATGTAAGTGATTGTGAGTAGTGGTTGGTAAATAATTGAAGGACAACTGTCTTGTATGACAGCTTGGTTAATTGTCATTTTTATGAATTCTGACAGCTAAAACTAGGAATTGAAGCCATCTTAATGTTGGAACTATTGTGACTGGGGCTTTCAGCTAAGGCATTTAGCTTTTTGATTGCTAAAACTGGTCCGTTCTGCGTTACGAGAGTTTGGGTGGATCTTTTGCTTGTTCAGTTGGGCATTGTGACTTGTGTGTGTGTTACATGTTTTCAGTGCTCGGTTGGTTCAGTTGTGCATTGTGTCTTGTATGTTTTTCATGTTTTCTGTGCTCGGCTGGTTAAGTTAAGTGCTGCCATCCGTCTGACTTAATATTATCTTGTAACAGTGTGGAAAAACTCGAATTTGAGAACATTAAAGGACGAATACGCTCCCGACTGATTGTGAAACCAAGTTATCTTATGTATATTATAACTGTATAGACAGATGAACAGTGTCAAGGGTTGTTAGAACGTCCATGGAGATTATGTTAACAAAAATTGCATTGCCATGGCCGAACTACATCCACATCATGATTGGTCTATTCAACAATCTAAATCTGTCCAGTGAGACGCACTACAGGATATAAAATATCTGTGGAGTATAATCACATAAGCAATACAGTCCAGATGAAAGAATGTTCGTTTGTTTTAATGTGTTTTATTCGGTACAAGGTTTGTGCATTATCACCAGTGTGTCGGAAATATAAGCCAACAGACAGGAAACAATACCATCGAGAATTGCTTTCAATATTGCATTTATTCACAGTTCTAGTCATAATAATTACATCACCATAGTAAAATCGTCTACTACAGTACTTGTAGCTTCTTCATATATATATATAAATATATAAAATTGTCATATCCCACTCGGTTAATATATACACAGTACATTCAAATGCGCGTATCCTGTGTCACTCACAATGTTTGTTATGTACTATTCAATTGTGTTCTGACAAAAGTTTATGAAAGTCCATTTAAATAGTGCAACACGGACTAACTGTTGCACAAATGTGAAATGGTAGTGTGTTAAATTCATTTGAAGTGTTTTAAAATGTACTGAGTATAGATGAACCACGCACCAACAATTGTTGCTCTCACATACCCAGCACTTTTCTCCAATTACCATCTCTCGACTTTTATATGATGTTATACATTACATTTATGTTTGTACATTGCATGTATTATATGTTCATGGGCAAAATTGCATTGCAATAAACTCTATTCTATTCTACATATTCGAAGATGGGCCCAATCTTTTACATGTAATTATTAAATCTTCCATCTGTCTGGTCGTCAAGGTAACTGCAGAGAGTTAGAATGAATTATATTTGTTTGAGGCAAATATGCGATAACAATGTCTGGGTAATTAATTTAATACAATGTCATATACTTGCATGGAATGATATTGGTTTCATGAAGGTTTTATAAAAAATATACTGCCATTTTTGGTTTTGATGGGTATCGACAAATTCATTAGTCTTGTCCAGAGATACTGTTTGTGTCGCTTTAATTGATCGTATTAATGCACATATGTGGTTATTCATCGTGTTACATGGGTTCAAAATAATCTAAAAATATAAAAAGCTGACAACTAAACTTAATTATCGTTGTCATCATTAAATCAAATTTTGTGTATACAAATGTTTGAGCAGAAAATATGTAAATATGATTGGATATGTATGATAAGCCATTAATTTGTAGCAAAAACGAGCATGATTAATTCCCAGGGGTTGACACACGACACAAACTATCAATGAAATTTGATAGAAAATATTTCTCCATGTAATGAGGTCGGCGAATGAATTGTGCGTAATTAAGTATAAAACCATAATTCTATAAAGCTTTATCTTCCACCTATTGAAAATTAATCAATGCCAATATCGCCGACATACACTCATTTCAATTAATCGCAATAACAAGTAATACGTTGTAATTGAATCATCACAATTAATGTTTTATGCTTGATTTCCTTTTACCGACCACGGTGGTCTGGTGGTTAGAGTGTCTTATACGGTAACGGATAATAATTGTTCGATCTAAAGTAACGACGGATCAGTGAGGGTTCAATATGTGACCACGATATTAATATATTACTGATTAATCTGTCTTGCTTTTGTGCTCATTGTATTTTGGTATAAGTTCCAGACTAACATGTTAAACACAAATGATCTAAGATGTGTACATTTCGTATGAACTACGCATTTATCTTTCATGTCCTCAAATCGCGATGAAGTGTCATATTTTATTCCCTATGTGATAGGGCAATATATTACAGGTTATCAGTATTATTGCACAGTTTGGAATGTATGCTTTGTGTACAGAAAAAACCGTGGTTATGTAACAGTGGGGTTACTCTACAGAAACTAGTTTCATTACTGACGGAGGGCAATAAATAAAGGGCAATCACTCTAAAAGTAATTGTCCAATGAAAAATGTGACATCGAGATTCCATGAAAACCAGGTTTTCTATTTTTAGTAATAGTGAAATTGAATCCTATGGCATACAATCCCATGCTTAACTACATGTAACACAGTAAGTTGTATCTCTTTTTTAACTAAAGTTGTTTCTATTTTTAGTAACAGCGACCTTGGCCCCATTGGCTCCTCTTTCAAACTAAAGCATTGTTGTCACAAAAGCTACATACCCAACAAGTTTTATTAAGCTGTGCTGTCAGTTTAAAAGTATGTTATTATACAATGCGATATATACTCAAACGCAAAAGAAACTGTGCATGTTTCAAATTGGGATAACTATGTAAATATATGTCGTAGGCATTTCATTTTTGTACCATGTAAAGCATGTGTGGCACTGTGTCGAACAATAGACACAAAAATGCCCTATCAGATTAGATGTTACGTAACGTCACAAAACAGGAAATTTGCATGATTTGCACGTGCAGAGGGTTGATAAAGGTGAAATTGGTCAAATAACCCCACATTCATTTTCCGCAACTCCAAGGAGTCAGAAAAACACAAAACAATCTCTGTAAAATCAGAACTTGCTATGCAAAGATTATCGGAACGTCAGCGAAATGAGGCGTTGATGATGCTCATTAGAGGTACCTCTATTGATAATGTTGCACGGGCCTTCTCCGTAGAAAGGTACGATCACGACATGATGTCAACAATTTGCAGGAGCTACCGAATGCTCTACAGGTCGAATGGAATGAAATTCCCTCGCACGTCGTAAAACGTGACGTCAATTCCATTAGACGTCGTATCGTACAGGTTATACTTCAAAATGGAGATAATACCAGATATTAATTAAATAATCAAAATTAAACCATTTAGAGAATCTTACACCTTAATTTTAATCTCAAAAACACAGATATCACAATTTATGTAATTTTTATTTTGACCCCTACCACGCTTAAACGAAAAACACGATTCTGTTCACCGCGCTATTTGAACGAAATGCATTCTGTTTTATAGGCCATTGAATAAGCTAAAATTTGATACCAAACACTATATACTATCTTTTATGGATGTCTGAAAAAATAACCCCTTGCACAGTTTCTTTGCGTTTGAGTATAGATTAAAAGGGAAAACGAGCCCCTCCTACTGGCGGCCATGTTTTTGAAAGAATCAAGACAAAATATCAAGTTTGTAAAAGAGTCACCACCAACAACGAATTTCTGTAAAACAATTTAGAACTCCAGTGATTGATTTATTATGATTTAAAATAAAAATTCAATCGATTGAGTTGTATATATACTTAAATTCTGTTAGCTATTTTGAGATATAATTACCCCAGGACAAACGTTTATGAACGCAATTTGTCTTTTCAAATCATTCGTGAAGAAATTACTGACACACTTGATCTATCAATGATGTAATTTATCTTGTTGTCAGTCGTACTTGACAATAAGTACTCGGATTAGTTAATTCTTTTAGTCTATTAGTAAAACATTTATAAGGTTAGGTTTTACTATTGTGTGCAAATAATATGTCAAAGATTTTTCCCATAGCGAATGAAGCATTCCATATCTCCAAACATGTATCCTATGTGGGTTGACTTTTTTTCATAAGTCCGAAAGTACTCGTATTTAGTACCACATACATTTCTGTTTTCTGACCAACCGATCTTCGTGGTTGATATCGTATTCACTTTTTTTCTTAATTGATTTACTTTTTTAAAAAAAGTATAAAGACTAACGGAGTTTGTTTAAACATTAAAAGTATGAATTACTACAATATATGCAGAGACAAATCGAAACAATGCAGAAACGGCGGCAGCGCTCAGTCACCCACGCAAGAGATATACACAGTACATACTATCCATATCCCACAAAGAGGATATTTCAAGTAAGCTTATATATTACCTCTAACAAGAATGACACACATCATTGTTTCTTATTAAGCATATTATCATACAGGCAGGGAATTACAAATAAAGACTGGAGAACGATGAGACGTTTTTACAGCCTTCATAGGGTCAATAGTACAAGTTGTTAATAGAGCATTGATATAATATATTTTTATGAAGACGATCTGCGTTTGGTGTACTATTACTCTAATAAGTAAACAGACACACCGTATAAAAAGACCCCGAAAGGTGACGACTCATTCCATAACCGTAACCATTCGTTATATGATATCTAGGACAAAACTCCAACAACCAAAAGTGAGACTTTAACAAAGGTAGGATAATCCATCGCAACTGTCCAACAAATTATTACGAAAAGTTGTAATGCTGTATGCCAAACTCCGGAAAAAGTGGTATTAACAACACACTGTCAAGGAGGATGTGGTCATTTACGCTGTATATGCTGCAACGGAGCGGTACTTGTACTTACTTTGAAACCACTGATGAGCTAAATTAAATGTTGTATCACCGATATATTTACGGTAAAACAACAGGCTGCTATTTGAGAAATGTTTAAGAAATAAACTCTTAAGTTGAAATGGCATGTGCTGATATTTGATTATTGGTAAAATTGACTTCATATTTATTCAGAAAAGTGCGCACAATATACTACACTGTGCGGCTTTGAAAACGCAACATTTACACTTATATAGCTTATACGTATGCATGTATGTATTTACCAATAGTTTGGCCTCTATGCGTTTAATTTTGCTGAAATATTGAACATTTGTAGCTAAGATATGTGGCATGACAATCTAATTAATTGCATTGCACTCTGATAACATTCTTTACAACCACAATAAAACAATGATGACGTAAACAATAGAAAATTTGATGCCATGCGTCCTTCTGCATTTTTCAGATTGTTAATGCTGATGTGTAATTATTTTTCTGATACGTTCGTGAACAAGTATCCGTGCTTAGCATGGAGAAAGAAATAAAGTAGATTTAGAAAAGTTGACTTTTATTCCCTCAATCTCTATCCAGAATAACTTCCCCTTGACTATAAGATTAGAAATATTTTTCAGTAAACCTGAAACATTACTATTAAACATTTTAAAAACTTAAAGACCACTATGTCGCGGAGTGGTAAACCGTCTTATTTTGTGTTGTTTTGAACTTGTCGACGGATTTACTATTCCAATTGACCGTACATAAAACTACACTTAACCGATTAAAAAACGCAACAGTGGGTTTTTGATAAACTTAAGCTAGGTAAGGTGCTTCAATTCGATTGAAATTTTGTATGTGATGAAATCAATACATGAAGTCAACGATGTGCAAATTTTATTTAAACCACGTAATGTATTGATCGACAATGTCAAGTTCACACAATTAATAATGTATTTATAAGCTGCAATCTGCTATCCACATCAGGCCTCTTTGCCTCATTTGCGGGAAAAAGGGTTTGTAGAATGTTGTTTCACACATCTATAAGGAAATCTCGTATGAATCCAAACGCTCAGAAGTTCTGCTTGATGATGCACTTCTTTGTGGCCATTTGTGTCTGCCTTCAAATTTAGTTTCACGAGTAAAGATGCAATGACCTCCACAGTCTCAACATGAGCTGTCAGCAAGTTTTTATCCATCTAGCATAGGCTGCATTGTGTCCGATGGTTAAGAATGTAAATTTCTTATGTCTATGTCATCTCACGTAACCGGAAGTCAATCATGGAATATGTCAGGATAAATAAGAAGACAGACAAAATGAAGCGATTTTCAACATTACTTAATCGTACGCATCATTGCCTTCAAACTGTAGGTATATTTTTGACCGGAAGTGGCGTCTTTAAAAAACATTCGTTTGGTGCCATCATGTTTACGCGCTTGTTTCGTCGGCATACCTGACGCAGACAATCGTAGGTGCAAACTGCCTCTTGAAAACACTATGCAAGTCTCAATATCGTCGACAGACGGCAGTTAATCTACTTTGCCATGAAAAAACGTCACATAACTGCTTAAAACAAGTCGATGGCGCCAGGATGTTATGTATCCTAAAAGCGTGGCACCGTATACAACGCGCTTCAAAATTTATTTTTATGTTTTTTTTGTTGGGGTATCGCTGCTTAACAAAATGTCAGTCAAATCGTCCTACCCAGTGGTTTTGCTCACGCGTAACGTGTAAATAATGAAAATGACGCCACTATGACGTAATGGGCTAAATTCAAATATTGTTTTCGTGGAACATCGTACCAGGCATAAGACTAGAGTCCCATTCATTGGTTTATACTCCAATAAAATTTGAATCATAATTAAAACAAAAAATACCAACTCCCAAAAGTGTTGCATTTCTAAATCGGTTAAGTGGATATGTATAATTTTAAATGGAATCGTGTCGTAATTTATGAACTCCCTTAGAATTTGAGGCATTAGAACTGATGTGTCACTGTAACTCCCATAAACGAAAATATGATTGACATAAAGCTATTCTTTTTGTATGAACGAAGTACAATTTTGTGTCATATCGACTGATTTTACATGTACACCGTGAAAATATTCAAGCATGCATTGAAAACATGTAATTATTGAAACATCAGGCAGAGAAGGCAACAGTGAACAAAAGCAGCCCAACACGAAATGCACAAACAGGAACACAAAAAAGAACATTAACAGGCCACAAACACCAGTCACAATGTCTAACCAACACAAACTACAACAAGGAAATGAAACTAAACAGTAAGCAATACTTAATTACGCTCCGGAGTCTAAAAAGCTTAAGCATCACTCTAAATAGTTTTTGCAGTTGTATTCATCATTTGGAGTTATAGTAGTAAACAAAAAGACAAGAACGTAGTCTCCAGAATTGTATTTAACTAATTGCCAATTCTGGAATAAGACCTATGTTCGTACCATTCATTAGTCATGTGCGCCGAAGACAGGACAAGACACATACAACGTATTCACATGTCACATTGGCTGATACAGCTTATTGCAAGCTGTGATATCCCTCAGTTTCTTGCGCCTTTAATTTCCGTTAAGTATATAGCGTATTTGTTTAGTATATGTATCAGTAACGGACCATCTTACATTCCCGCTATCAAAGCGGACACATGTTCCTATTCGACCATTCCGCAGTCAAGAATGCTATGAAAACAAAGCAAGTACGATATGGTCATAATTTATAAAAGGTTAGAGCCTGGGGTGGTATTCACAAAGCATCTTAGTATCTTATTTCTTAAAATCTTAAAATTTTCTAAATTGGATCAGCTAAGCAAGAAAATCAAGATGATTGATATTTTACATACTTTCGAATCATTATGTAAACAGCTATTATAATCACTAAGAAAACATGGAATATTTTTCAAATTGCGGGACATGTGAGCTGCACATATTTTTAACTTAAGTCAAAATATTAAAGTTTTCACTTAAGATGTTTTGTGAATATCGCCCCTGGTTGGTTTCCAGGCTATTGTCTACGGACGAAAATGCTTCATGGGGACAACCTCTAAAATGCGTTCATGACGTCGCGCGTCTACGAACTGATCCGTTAGTTGTTACCGGTACTTATCATAATGTTTGTGGTATGTGTTCCCTTCGTGATAAGATTGATCTATCAGCTGGGAAAATTTCAAATATATCCTCTCAGTGGTTTCGTATATATAAATGCAGACTCAAAACTTTCCGGACAACCCTCGTAATGCAGAAACTGAAGCCAATATAGGAGAGGTGAGTGAAGATAGGACTTGGTATCTACGAATTAGGACTTTTTACCTCAATCGTTGCTTTCCATGAAGACCTGATATTCAGTGACCTCTCCCATAGACCAAACATAACAAAGCTTTCACATATTTTAAATCGAAACCTTTCGGTTTTGATTCAGTTTCAGTTTATTTATTACTCTGCTGAAATACCATCCACTTTTAGGGAGAGTATTGACTTTAGTCAGATTTGTGTACGGATTATTATAATGTATTTTATATTACATGGATGAAACGACGCATTTTTTCGTAAACCAAATGTAGCTTTACACACCGAAGATACTGAAACAAATAGCTTAGTCATGTAGTGAAGCGTTTGCCTTTTGAAAATATTTCAGTATATCAGTTGTCGCTGTATCAATGTATTTCTATCACCACTAACAAAACATGAACAAGTCTGGCTATCCAATATTGTACTGCACAACTAAGGTTTAAAGTTCCGGAACTCGGAAGCGTGAAAGCAATGGATATAGAGTCGTGGGTTCAGTATATATAATAACACAGAAATATTGCTCTCAATATGTATATTCTTTTCTTTACAATGGTGCGAAAAAACAGCTCATACAGTTCGAAACTTTAAAATTAATGTAAATATACATTGTAGAACTAAACACGAATAGACATACTCGTAGACGTTTTGAAAATGCGTGTTTAGAGATTATAGCATCGGTTTGAAAACAATAGTAGAACACATCATCATAGCCCTTTCTCTCATATGATAGTTTTATTATCATCTCAATTCACCTTAAAATGGCGTTGTTATTTTGATTTTGGAGACGTTTAATTGTATAATGGTACAATTAATGGTTACAATATCCACTTATATGATGCTAGAATTACTGAAATGTCACTATGAAAATGTGCTTTCCCAAGAATTATGTAACAATGAATTTTTGGCATACGAATGAAGCATACATGTTTGGGCTGCGTCATTTTTAATTGGCTGAAATAAATTAATCATGCAGGAGTGGTCATTTATACTGAATTTAAATGATAGGAAATAAATTAAATGAAGCTTTGCCTAGTCGTTTTTATCGGTACTAGATGACGAGTTTGATTAATTCAATACAAATGACCACCTGAACCACTCCATATAATAGCAATAGAACAGCCCCTATTTGTGAAAATACAATAAAGCAAAGAATGTTGTGCCATCATTCGGTCTTGATTTTGTTGACCATTATACAATTTATCGCGAAATCATATTCAAATTAACTGAATGAATATGTAACCTATTTAAGAATAGTTGTTACATTTGCTGCCAGAATCCTTCATAATTGTTCATGTGCTGCCTTCTAAAGTAGTTCATAGACTAGGATGAAATAATATTTGTTAACGTTTTACTCCAGAGATAATCATATCATTTAGCACTTAACAGTCTTATTTGACGAAAATCTGCTTCTGTTTCTTTCAAAACATTCAAAGCATGACGTAAAATATTATATATGACGTCACGAAGTCTCTCGCATGTGATTTGTTCCTCAAACGGCAAAATGGTAGTGACGTCACACTGGTTGTTATCAATCAATATTCCACATTTGTTTTGTATTATAAACCACTTCCCAAGCACTCGAGACTTGATTCTGTGAAAGATGTGATCAGGAAAGTGTATACACTGGCATTCTCGTATTGTTTCTCTTAACATACACTTCAGGAGTTGGTGTAATCGAACTAGACCAGCTAGTTTCATGTACCCTAGTGTCGCCGCATTCTGAAAAAAGATATGTCAGTGTTCTAAAACATGCGTATAAGAGATGTGGTATGTAAGTAAAATCTTATTAAATCTTACCGATCACGTGAACTATAGAATCAACAACAAACTTAAGAACACACTTATTACGTCATCAACTAATATTTTTAGTTTTTATTCAATCATGATAGCATAGTAAATGAACGTACTATCGATGGTGCAAAGGATGGCCTTATCGTGGAAGTTGTATATTATCTGCATTGTTGTTGTAAATAATGATAACGCAGTTACTAAACATTAATTACATATTTCTTGGAGTCCATAACAACAGTGTTTAGTCAGTAATATGTCCGTACCGATAAGTTATATGATACTTACATTGCCATGTTTTGTAATTTAATGCATTTAGCATTGCTAGAATCTCTTATGGATGGATTAAACAGCAACAAACGAACTGGTGATGAAATACCCTAAAGATACGTGATATAGCAACAATATTTTGAACTATTATTAGTAAATAAATCCCCCCAAAATAAGGTCTAGTGTCCTACCTCCTGGTGTATGATATTCCGGGTGGCTTGTTCGAAAATGAAGGTAAGGCTACTTGTATTGTTGATCTCAGTGTCAGCAGATATATTATGGTTACGCGTCTGAAATAAAGTCGGTTAAACATTAACAACATGAAATGCAAAAAAATAAACGGCGCCTTTTAGAAATGAAAATAAGGCCAAACTTTTCTATAGAAAGAAGAAATCAATTTAAAAGACCCTGTGAGCCAATAACGGTCATGATTCCTGTTTGAATGAACAATGTCGCATGTATACACCTACTTAGCGTTTCGCTATTCCGATTACTGATTGTAACCGAACCTATATGACTTCAACAACGTATACATTATACTAAAACAAGCAATGGAAATATATATACTTACAAATTCTTCAATAATAGGATTTATATATCTAATCACATTCCGTGTTATAAGCTTTGTTTCATGCACCAGTGGACGGACAGTTTTACATTGCCCAGTTGATTGTGGAGAGAAATATGTTCCTGTATGAACTGGATCCTGACAAACATTGTATGTCTGATATTGTCCACATCTTTGAGTATGGTGGGCGTCTATAAACACTGAAATATATTTGTTTTCTGAGAACATTCATAGCAATAAACAACCAGCCTTTACCATGTTCACAAACAGCACTCAACAGAAACAGTAGAACACGAAATGAACACAAAAGAACAATATACAAATCTATGAAAGAAGTATTGATAAAAAAGGCAAATAGTGAGTTTTGATGACAACTTTTGGTTGACTTTTGAAGTTTGAAACAAATTATTTCAAAAGCCAATCGAAAGTCATCAGTTAGTGTAATCTTTACGTAGTCATTGTACGGAATGAGTTCGATACTATTCAAAGTATCTTACACCGACTTATATACTTTGACAGTTAATGAGGTTACAAGAAGTATTAGTTTATTAACACATGTATTTACAATAAAAGTTATTTTAATGATGGCTTATTTTAAGGTCCGTCTCAAACAGATGAGATTGTAATGTAGATATGCGTGGATTTACATAAACATATTTAGACTTGATTTGCCTTTTTATTTAGTATATTATCAGACATAATACAAAATAAGATTTACTTTTTCCCAAACACAAACTCGTGAATATAACTAAAAGTCTCATTTTTGCGATGCGCAAGAAATTAACAACGAAATCAGTTTAATGTACCTACCAACAAAGAATGTTCATTTTATACTTTGTCCTGTCTGGGAATTCTAACAATTAATAAAATCCCATCAAGTCACTGTTTTCATTTTTACCACGCTCTTAGTTTTCATAATTTCTTTCAGCTGGGTTTCTGAACGTTTAATAAGATTGAATTTGTAAGCGTAGTATTTGTGTAAGAGAGTGAGTAACTGGATACTTTCACAAATGACCGCCTGACAGTAATTATTGTACTTAAAAACAAAGGAACCCATGATAAGACATGTCAATAAAACTGGTTAATTACTTAATCTGTCATGAAAAGCATTTTCATTGGTCGATTCTAGCTGAATATGCCCTAGTCATTCCATAAAGTCACACTCTACGTTTATCTACTGTTTTGATCTGACCGGTTATTTTTACATTATTTACATTCAATTGACTTCTAATTTCATTGTGTGTTAGGAATTCCTTTGTTTTGTTACTCATATAGCACTGTCTCTTCAGCATACACATGTATATGCTGTGTTCTTGTTGAATAAGGGATCCTAATCACTCTATGAGCACATGCGCTGTTATATTTTGACCACAACAATTTCCATGATGAAACTATTATCTCAGCACCCCTTTGCATAATTATTAAGAGCAAAAATGACAAGAATAATCTGTAATTTCAAAATAGTGGCCGGTTTATATAGTGGCCTTCACCCCGTTGCAATATGAAAGTGGAACCCTGAGAACCGGGATTCTGATTGGCTAGTCTATAACGACCTTCGTAATTTTCTGAAGGAAAAAACACATTTTAAACATTGAAAAACTTTTAATAACACGAGTATAGGGTATCTATTTCATGAAATGAAAAATATAAATGAATTGATTATCAGACGTTTTTATGAAACTTAATTTCGAGAGTATATTGGAGTTTCTAAAAATAGATGCGACATAGCTGTAACACTGGATGCTCGTGCAACTCGCGACTCGTTTAATTTTTTCTATAAAGTTTACGTTCATTCATTCATTCATTCATAAATATGTCACGTGATACGGGGCGTAAATAGTAACAGCCAATTTGACAGTATGTTTTAATGCGGTATTAATACATGCCCTGGTTTGCTCTATGCGTATATGGATTAATACGCAGATCGTGTTAGAATAGACTATTTAGTATAGAAACTACTTTACAATGACATTAACTTTAACGGAGATATAGGTAGTAACTATTGACTTTAAAACTCAAAATGTTCAGTGTCATCCATATCATGATTGTTCAATACAACGATTTAATCTGACCAGTGAGACAGACTACGGTATGATATCACATTCCTACGTTAGGTGGCAAACGTTACAGGGTGTAGTGAATTCAGGTCATTTTCTTTTCCGCGTGACAAAACACAATGCATAAAATAAACTTACCTGCCGCCGACGGGCTGTCTCGCTCTATAATTCCAAAACCATAAAAACCTCTATTATCTGCATTACTGAGAAGACCAATGATGTGCCTTTTTGTCTCTGGTTCCTTACTCTGTGTCCGACTGAATGGAACCGTTTATACCTTCGACTAGTCCTATACTGGTTCAGCAGCGGAAAGAGCTCTATGAGTGGAAAGAGTTTACGCTCACCACAAGGGTAAGAAAGATGTACAGCATGGTCGGTGCTGATAACCGGAAGTGCTCTTCTGACTTCGATATCGCACATATTGTGAAGATTTTCTGACCGTTACTATTATGTAGAGTTCTGTCACTATTTACTCTTTCTGTGTAAGGATTGTAAAACCAAGTCATCTCATGTATACCATAACTGTATAGACAGATGTACGGTGTCAGTTTGGAGGGTTGATAGGACCTCCCTGGAGACTATGTTAACAAAAATTACATTGTCATGGACGAACAACATCCACATCATGATTGGTCAATACAACAATCTAATCTGTCCAGTGAGACGCACCACGGGATGTAAAATATCTACGGAGTATTATCACATAAGCAATACAGTCCAGATGAAAGAATGTTCGTTTGTTTTAATGTGTTTAATTTGGTACAAGGTTGGTGCAATATCACCAGTATGTCGGTAATATAAGCCAACAGACAGGAAATAATACCATCGAGAATTGCTTTCAATATTGCATTCATTCACAGTTCTAGTCATAATAATTACATCACCATAGTAAAATCGTCTTCTACAGTACTTGTAGCTTCTTAATATATAAATGTTATATCCAACGCGATGGATATGTATCAACACAGTAGTATACATGTATATACACATGTACATATTCGAAGAGGGACCTAACTTTGAAACAATTAAGACTATTCGCGAATAAGATCATCAAAATGACATGTATTGGGTTGAGTAAATTTGTTTTGCTGCTTTTGGCAAATATGGGAGTACAATGTCCCGGGTAATCACCTAAACACAATGGCATACTTGTATAAAATGATATGGCAAGGTTTTATAACAATCATCTGTCAAATTTTGTTTTGGATGGGCGGTGACGTGCTTTCAGCACAGTATTATAACTAATGACAAATTCATTAATCGTTTCGAGCGATATCATTTGTGCCGCTTTATTTATCGTGATAGTGCAAGTATGCAGTTATTCACCATATAACATGGGTTCAAAATAATCTAAACAATACAAAGCTGGCGACTAAACTAAATTATCGTTGTCATCATTAAATCAAATTTTGCCTATAAGCGTTTGTAAGTGAGCGGAAAATATGTAAATATGATTGGATATGCATGATAAGCCATTAGTTTGTAGCAAAAACGAGCATTATTAATTCCCAGGGGTTGACACACGACACAAACTATCAATGGGATTTGATAGAAAATATTTCTCCATGTAATGAAGTCGGCGAATGAATTGTGCGTAATTAAGTATAAAACCATAATTCTATAAAGCTTTATCTTCCACCTATTGAAAATTAATCAATGCCAATATCACCGACATTCACTCATTTCAATTAATAGTAATAACAAGTAATACGTTGTAACTGAATCATCACAATTAATGTTTTATGCTTGATTTCCTTTTACCGACCACGGTGGTCTGGGGCTTGGTACGTCTGACACGGTAACGGATGTTTATAGTTTGATCCACTGTTACGACATTAACATAGCACATATTAATCCGTCTTGCTATACACATAAAAAACGCAACAGTGGGTTTTTGATAAATTAAAGCCAGTTAAGGTACTTCAATTCTCTTGATATTTTACATGTGACGAAGTCAATACATGACGTCAAGGATGTGCAAATCTCATTGTTATCAAGGTTTAGATGGTCACAAAACCAAACCACGAAATGTATTGATCGACAATGTCAAGTTCGCAGAATTAATAATGTATTTATAAGATGCAACCTACTATTAAAATCAGGCGTCTTTGCCTCATTGGCGGGAAAATAAATTTTTGAAGGATGTTGTTCCACACATCTATGAGGAAAACACGTATCAATCCAAACGCTCAGAAGTTTCTGCTTGATGATGCACTTCTTGACGGCCATTTGTGTCAGCCTTCAAATTTCGTTTCACGAGTAAAAATGCAATGACCTCCACAGTCTCAACATGAGCTGTCAGCAAGTTTTTGCCCATCTAGCATAGGCTGCATTGTGTCCGATGGTTAAGAACGTACATTTCTTATGTCTATGGCATCTCAAACTCATAACCGGAGGTGGATAATGGAATATGTCAGGTTAAATAAGAAGACAGACAAAATGAAGCGATTTTCAACATGGGTCAAAATAAACATTAATCAAAATGTTACGGAATGTATATTTTAGCGAAATTACTTAATCGTACGCATCATTGCCTTCAAATTGTAGGTATAACAGAAAATATGTTTGACCGGAAGTGGCGTCTTTAAAAAAACATTCGTTTGGTGCCATCATGTTTACGCGCTTGTATCGTCGGCATACCTGACGCAGACAATCGTAGGTGTAAACCTAAAAGTGTATGATCAGCTTTTAAACTGCAAAATGTTGTTAAAATGTCTTACACACCCGATGAAGCGTCATATTTTACACAAAGTGTGCCGAGAAACAACACATGAAGAGATATTAATACCGAAACGTTGTTTTTAAATAAATCTAACTCCAGTCCGTGTTTGTTGGTATTTATTTCGTTTAAATACAATGTGATCAAACTGTACAATTCATATCTAAATAACTAGATATCATTCTCACATTCTACTGCCATTAGTCTGTATTGTACTTGCTTTGTTTTCATGACATCTACAACATGACGCTAAAAAAGTACCCCGTCTATAAAAACATACGAACGTAATGTATAGAGTTGTCAAATGCGTATTGTGTTAGTAATTGATTTATCAATTGGATCACTTCCTATATGTGGCCGTCTTGTTGTCATACAAGTTTAGTAATACATGTTATATCATAACAATTTTTTTAAACTGATATGAACAAATGTGGTATCTGTGTGACTGAAATACAGTAAATGTCCTTTAAAATAGACAAAAACACACGAAAAGCATTAAAAATCGTAATTCACATTACATAAGACGTCTAATGCCTGTCTCAATCAGCCGTATCAAAATGTCTATTAATGTCAATCTGACGTGACATCTCGGGTACGTAGACAACAAACAAGCATATGTTTAATTCAAGAGTACCAAACCTACTAGTATCCATTTACCATCAATGTATGACATATACAGCCAAAGTAAACACTAGTATGTCACAGAAAGACGTCATGATTGATTTCGTTATCGAGATGATGTTCAACTTATTACAAATTAATTAATGGTAGTTAGTTATTAGCAATAAATATCGATAGTTATAGTATGCTGACCGAAACACGTGCGTCCCTGGAGTATCGACGTGACGACATAGCGTTCATTAATGTCATTATTCAGTCTAATTAATTAATTATTAGAACAAATATTTATCAGCAAGAATGTACATGTTCAATTATGGATGTCAAATAGCGCCTCAAAGTGCAAAGTCGTCATTTCTAGTTGGACCAACCCGAGCGTAGACAGTATCATGTCGCAAATAGGTCCAACAATCACGTCAATGTCAATAACTATACAATGCTTTATAGGGATTGTCTGATCATCAATAAATGGATTATGTTCTTCCAGGCCTAGATTTGACGAAAATATACATGTAGCACAATAGTTGCTGCTTTCTGTACACTAATTAATTAATCCTCGTGTGTTTTTATTATTGTACCGTACTTTTTTGGCCGGTTAGAAATAACCAATATGATAGGACGAAGGGTACATAGCGTGTTGTCGTACCCTTAAATGTTTTGCTCTCTTGTTGCTCTGACTTCCGATAGGTTATTGAGTACTTTCTTTGCTACTCGATGGACGTTATTTATATAATGTTTCATGTTTTACATTATTTTATTACCTGTCACTGTGGAATTTTTGTTAGAGGGCATTACATGGCGGGAAACTTTTATTTACACTGTAATGTGCTATAAGGTTGCCTATTGGGTAAGTGTGAGGTTTGGTTCACTGTAAAACGTTTAAGCCCCAGTGACATTTGTCGCTGCCCGTACCAAGGCGGAAGCCCTTTGGTCAAACTTCCTCTATGTATGTATTGTCCATTTTATATTAAAAATACAAAAATATTTCGCCATTGTGCCTTTTTATTGAACTTTGTTCATTTTTCTATGTGCCATTCTGCAATTTCGTTGTCCAGCACAAGGCTGCTTCGTATCTTTCAAAATTGCATGTACACTATATATATGTTGTAGATTGTCCTTGTGATGTGTGGTGTCCGGTTGTTGTTTTCTCGTCACATGGCTCTCGTTCCGTTTTAGTTTGACTGACTGAGGCGGCAGACTTTCATGACGGGATGCCGTGTTGTCAGTGCTTTGTGTGTTTTTAATGTTTTCTGTGCTCGGCTGGTTAAGTTGAGTGCTCCCTTCCCTGTCTGACTTTATATAATCTTTTTGCGGCCATGAAACTATAACCATCGATTTCATTGCAGGTATAGTCCGTTGGCAATCAGGCTGGACCCCCATAAACCTTAACTTACCATCATTAATAACTTATACTAAGTCGAGCATCACATCAACAAACCACTCAATCATTACGTCTTCCTGTGACATAATACTGTTTAATTTGGCTGTATATGCCATACGTTGATGGTAAATAAATACAGGTACCAGTAGGTTTGGTACTCTTTTAATTAGGCATATGTTAGCTTGTTGTCTACGTTACCAATATATCAGATATCTCAAGTCAGATTGACGTTAATAGACAATCGTCACATGCATTGAACGTCCGACAGGACTGAATGTCTAATGCAAAATATGTACATTTATTTGTCTTCGGTTTAAAGTCTAAATAGCAGTATTTCAGTCATATCGAGACCAAAGGTGGACATATCAGTTTGTGTAATTCGTCATTATGACACTTATTTCTCAAATTATGCACATCAATACGGTCACGTATAGGAGACTATCAAGTAAATTAGTAACTCAAAGAATCACGTGACACCTTTGCGTATGTACACGCGTGTCACACTTACACGTGTATTTGAAAATTCGATACTTTCATGCTGGCAGGATATTAATATAATTGAAATGTCTCTTTTCATCAATGTATAGTTAGGTATTAAGTAACAGTATACACTGTTACGAGGGATGATCCATATATAACGAAAAAATGCTTATAACTTTGCTATTACATGTTGTTTTCTACAAATATTTTATGTAGTGGTTAATACATACATTAGAAGAAAACGTACACAATGTTTATTAAATCTATGGATAAATAAATTGTTTGGAACATTTTTGCTGACCTATGTAACCGATAGTCGAGGCAACGTCATTTTTGCACCTTTAATGAAATTCAGAATTTAACTATGATCAATTTGACGATCACATACCTTAGGCATTACTGTATAGATTTTTAAAAACGTTTCAGATTATCCTCGTTTAATGTTTAAAATATTTAGTTTTGAAGAAAACAAGTAATAATAAAATTTTGCACGATATTCATTGTGTACGTTTTCTTCTAATGTATCATCCCTCGTATATTCGCTATTTAGATCTAGCTAGAACCAAAATCAACGCGTTGTAAGGGCATTTCTGTACCTTTTGAAAAGCTAATAATCCTATTTATCAATTGATGGTGTTTACAATTTTCGTCTGTAATCAACGTTGCAATATTCCAAGCTCTATGCGAGCAGCATTGTAAGACTTCGGCATTAACTTCAATAGTGTAGTATACTTTACATTAGTGTTCTTAATGTACCATATAATGTGCTTTATGATGGAATCAAAGTTAAGTATTGACAAAAACACCATGTTCCTGGTATTGTCGCCAGAAAAGAAGCAAGGCAAAAAGGTCGGTTTTAAACCTTATGAACATGCACTGAGCGGCTTTGAAAACGCAACACTAATAAAAATCAAGATAACTTTTTTATTTATTAATATTTCTCAACAACATTTTGTGTGTGTGTTATTGGCTACCCATGGATTATAACTCAATGTTCTTTTCAAAAAAATCACTACAATGGTGCATTGAACCGTGAAACGAAAGAAATGGAAAATTGTACGAGGCATTGATGGGTTGATACTAATTACACTTAACCGATTTCGAAACGCAACAATTTTGGGGGTTGGTATTTTTTGTATTAATTATTATTTAAATTTTATTGGAGTATAAACCAATTAATGGGACGCTTGTCTTATGCCTGGTTTGATTTTCCACGAAAACAGTATTTCAATTTAGCCCATTACGTCATGGTGGCGTCATTTCATTATTTACGCGTGAGCAAAACCACTGGGTCTGACGATTTGACCGACATTTTGTAGATCAAAGTTACCCCAACAAAAAACATCAAATTAAATTTTGTTGTACGTGCGTTGTATACGGTGCCACGCTTTTAGGATCCTGGCGCCATCGACTTGCTTTAAGCAGTTATGTGACGTTTCATAATGGCAAAGTAGATTAACTGCCGTCTGTCGACGATATTTAGACTTGCATAGTGTTTTCAAGAGGCAGTTTACACCTACGATTGTCTGCGTCGGGTATGAAGCTTTTGTGACAACACTGCTTTAGTTTGAAAGTGGAGCCAGTGGGGCCAAGGTCGCTGTTACTAAAAATAGAAACAACTTTAGTTAAGAAAGAGATACAACTTACATGTTGCTTGGGATTGTACATATGTATGCCATAGGATTCAATGTCACTATTACTAAAAATAGAAAACCTGGTTTTCATCGAATCTCGATGTCACATTTTTCATTGGTCATTTTTTCTTAGAGTGATTGCCCTTTATTTATTGCCATCCATCAGTAATGAAACTGGTTTCTGTAGAGCAATCCCACTGTTACATAACCACGGTTTTTTCTGTACACAAAGCATACATTCCAAACTGTGCAATAATACTGATAACCTGTAATATATTGCCTTATCACATAGGGTATAAAATATGACACTTCATCACGATTTGAGGACCTCAAAGATAAATGCGTAGTTCATACGAAATGTACACATCTTAGATTAATTTTGTTTAATATGTTAGTCTGGAACTTATACCCAAATACAGTGAGCACAAAATCAAGACAGATAAATCAGTAATATATTAATATCGGGGTTACATGTTGACCCCGCACTGATCCGTCGTTAGTTTGGATCGAACAATTAATATCCGTTACCGTATAAGACACTCTAACCACCAGACCACCATGGTCGGTAAAAGGAAATCAAGCATAAAACATTAATTGTGATGATTCAATTACAACGTATTACTTGTTATTGCGATTAATTGAAATGATGAATGTCGGCGATATTGGCATTGATTAATTTTCAATAGTTGGAAGATAAAGCTTTATTGAATTATGGTTTTATACTTAATTACGCACAATTCATTCGCCGACTTCATTACATGGAGAAATATTTTCTATCAAATTTCATTGATAGTTTGTGTCGTGTGTCAACCCCTGGGAATTAATCATGCTCGTTTTTGCTACAAATTAATGGCTTATCATACATATCCAATCATATTGACATATTTTCCACTCAAAAATTTTTATACACAAAATTTGATTTAATGACGACAACGATAATTTAGTTTAGTTGTCTGCTTTTTATATTTTAGATTATTTTGAACCCATGTAACACGATGAATTACCACATATTTGCATTACAACGATCAATTAAAGCGGCACAAATAGTATATCTGGACAAGACTAATGAATTTGTCAATACCCATCAAAACCAAATATGGCAGTACATTTTTTCATAAAACCTTCATGAAACCAATGTCATTCCATGCAAGTTCATACATCAAATTCATTACCCGGGACATTGTTATCACATATTTGCCTCAAAAAATATAATTCATTCGGACCCACTGCAGTTACCTTGACGATCAGACAGATGGTAGATTTAATAATTAAAAGATTGGGCCCATCTTTGAATATGTAGAATAGAATATAGTTTATTGCAAGGCATTTTGGCCATAAACATAAAATACATGCAATGTACAAACATAAATGTGATAATGCATAACATCATATAAAAGTCGAGAGATCGTAATTGGAGAATAGTGTTGTGTATGTGACACAAACAATTGTTGGTACGTGGTTCATCTATACTCAGTACATTTAAAAACACTTCAAAGGAATTTAACACACTACCATTTCATATTTGTGCAACGGTAAGTCTGTATTGCACTATTTACATGTATTTTTATAAACTTTTGTCAGAACGCAATTGGATAGTACATAACAAACATTGTGAATGACACAGAATACGCGCATTTAAATGTACTGTGTATATATTCACCGAGTGGGAAATAACCCTTTTTATATATTTATATATATATATGAAGAAGCTACAAGTACTGTAGTAGACGATGTTACTATGGTGATGTAATAATTATGACTAGAACTGTGAATGAATGCAATATTGAAAGCAATTCTCGATGGTATTGTTGCCTGTCTGTTGGCTTATAATTTCGACACACCGGTGATATTGCACAAACCTTGTACCAAATGAAACACATTAAAACAAACGAACATTCTTTCATCTGGACTGTATTGCTTATGTGATTATACTCCACAGATATTTTACATCCCGTAGTGCGTCTCACTGGACAGATTAGATTGTTGAATAGACCAATCATGATGTGGGTGTAGTTCGTCCATGACAATGCAATTTTTGTTGATATAGTCTCCATGGACGTTCTAACAACCCTCGACACTGTTCATTAACTTAAAGATAACTTGGTTTCACAATCAGTCGGGAGCGTATTCGTCATATAATATTCCAAAATTTGAGTTTTTTCCACACTGTTACAAGATAATATTAAATCAGACAGGGAAGGCAGCACTCAACTTAACCAGCCGAGCACAGAAAAATTAAAAACATACAAGACACAATGCACAACTGAACTAACCGAGCAAAGAAAACATGAAACACACACAAGTCACAATGCCCAGCTAAACAAGCAAAAGATCCATCTAAGCCCAAGCTGTCACAAAGCAGAACGAATCAGTTTCAGCAATCAAAAAGCTGAATACCCTAGTTGAATGACCCAGTCCCAATAGTTCCAACAATGAGACGGCTTCAATTCTTAGTTTTAGCTGTCAGAAATCATAAAAAACAATTAACCAAGCTGTCATACGTTAAAATATTTGTATTCATATAATCTTATGGGTTCCTGTCATAATTTTGCAAGCTTTGAAATTTGTTATTTATCAACCCACTTGTTTAAATGTCACTTTAAGTATTTTGTTTGCAAAAACCTACGCTAGTTGTAAACTGTACTGTCATTTAATAGCATTAAAATATATACATTATACATGTATAGATAATTAGAGGATATTTGTTTGTTTTGATTGAACATGGTTTATATCTCATCGTGCAGTGATAAAATTCAATATTTTCAAGAGCGCGTACAAGATGACATATTAACCATATTCAATCAAAACAAACAAATATTCTATTCATTTCATGCTGATCTGATGTCAAAACTAGTACTATTTATGCCAAATTACCACTGTGGTTAGGTTGCGTAAGAATATGTTATTCCATTCATATTTTTCAATTCAAACTCCGCCATCTTGGATTATGGTGGATAGGTGAAAACGTCTTTTTTGAGAATTTTGCATCAAATCATACACCAACTTGAAGGAAATGGTCTTACTAAGGACATGTTTCCGTTCAGTAATAAAAACGTTACGGACAGTTTAGTGTTAAGGTTTGGGTAAAATTAAAGTAGTCCCTGTGAGGGGCGGAGCTTATATCAGTCACATTGTAGGTGATAACTAGTGACTGATATAGGTTTTATTTCACTGATGGAACTCCATATCTCATCATTTAGCATTAAATAAACATAATTATCTGAAAAGTTTATATCAATATTGTAAGAAATATTCAGCGTGTGAAAACTGAAGCAGAGCTTTACAAAATGATTAGCAAATCAAATATAATATTTTATCGATTTCTGTTTTCTCGTGTTAAAGACGACTATTTGGAGAATTAACAATACATAAACTGGAAACTGTAGTCACGTTATTCTGGTGATAATGACTCTATTACCCTTGGTAACAACGTTACAAAAGACAGCAAACAAATCTAAAACTGAATTGGACTTTATTTCCATTCAGCCACAGATACTTTCTGTGACTGAACTAAGTCTTTGAACAATATGTTCGATTGTACTTGTGGATAACAACATAAGTTTGACATCATTGAATTACTAGTAAAGTTTGTACGGGTTGATAATTGTGACAGTCGTCCACGATCATTTATGGGGAACAGTTTGGGGAAATCGCTGGCTTCGTGCGACGTCATGAGACCGCCTTGCAATCGCCGTAAGAACAATAAGCCATGCATGGTGAGCATAACGTCGAAAACCTAAGTACACTTGTATTGTCGAACCAACATTATCTGCGTTTTGCTTGCGATTCGACGATAATGTCATTTGTCTACTGTATTTATGTTTCACGTGTACGCTCGTAGCAAATATGTTTTGGTCCAATAATTGTTAGGAGAAGTATTAAAATCAGTTCACAATTTAACACTTGCGCACACAAAGCGTTATAACATCTTATAATGCGAACATGTCCTACATTGTATCACATCTAAAATCAAGCTTAACTTAACATAACTTCCACATAATGCCCCACATGGATCTAATAGACACAGATATACACAGAATGCTATTTATAGATTAGCTAATCAAAATCCTCGATTAGCAGGGAACCCTTTCACATAATTAAGATTCGATTAAGGCCACACTTTGTACAATGACTTATATTTAGACATTGACAATGATTACTCTTCGAATCAGTTAAAGGATGTTCATGTAATTGCTTCATCCTAACAATTTCGGTTTGTCAATAAACAACTGTACATGTTCTCATACAGTAATTAGTACCCCCGTATCTACGGGAATACACTGAAAATGATATATGAAAACAATATAAGGAATTTCAAATATTCTAATTAGATAGTCAATCGAGTGTTACGTTAAATTTATCGGTTTGATCAAAGCTGTAGTAAAACATAGAATGTGACTTTCTGTAATGACTAGGGCATATTCATGAGATTTGAATCGACGAATGAAAATGACTTTCGTGACAGGTTAAGTAATCAATATATTTAATGACATGACTTTTCATTATTTCTTTTGTCTTTAGTTCAAAAAGTGTTTAGGCGGTAATATGAGAAAATATTAATTTACCCACTCTCTGGTTATTACAGAAAATACGATAACAGATTTAGACTGATTTGACTTTTAAAAACCCAGCTAAAAGAATATACAAATATTTAGAGAGTAATAGAAATGAAAACGATGACTTGATGGGTTTTCTTTTTGTTATCCATAGTAAGAATTTCCTGACAAGACGAAGTATAAAATGAACATGCATTCACTATGCAGGTAAGTACATCTAACTTATTTTTTACTCAAACGTGTAACATTCTTGTGCTTTGCGAAAATGAGACTCTTGGTCTTATACACGATTTTGTGTTTTGGAAAAAGTATATCTTTTTTATTTGACATTACATGTTGATACTAAATACTAAGGCAACTTATATTGCAATTATCTTAAACAAATTCGTGTGCTTTTTTATTACAGTCTTAGTTTTCGGTTTTATTTATTCGAACCTCAAAATAAACGATCATTAATTAAATACTGTTAATACATGCGTTTATAGCCTAAAATACTTCTTGATTCCTCATTATTTTCCCCACGACAACTAGTCTGTTTAAGCTACTTCGAAAGGAATCGCGTTCATTCCGTATATTGACTACGTAACGATCACACGAACAAATGACTTTTCATTGGCGTTTGAAGTTAGTCTTACTTTTCAAACATCAAAGTCAATCAAACGTATTTAAAACTCGGCATCCGTCCTAGTCACCGGGACAGGCTCATGCAGAACTAGTAATTTATATTGTTCTTTTTGTTCCTTTCCTGCCTTGCTGTTTTTGTTGAGTGCTGCCTTCCCTCTCTGATTCATGATCATGTTTTGTGTACATAGTAACGTCATGTTATATATTGCTATGAATGCTGTATCAGAAAACAAATATATTTCAGTGTTTGTAGAAGCACACCATACCCTAAGATGTGGACACTATCAGACATACAATGTTTGTCAGGATCCAGTTCATACAGGAACCTATTTCTCCCCTCAATCGACTGAGCAATGTAATACAGTCCGTTCACTGATGCATGAAACAAATCTAATTACACGGGACGTAATCAGATACATGAACCCTATTGTTGAAGAATTCGTAAGTGTATTACTTATTACTCAACTGTTTTATATTCATTATTGTAGATATTAAATTCAATAGTAAACGTAATCTCACATCATCCGTGACGTCATGTTCGCTCTCGTGAACAATAACCTTATGTATAACCTCTCTCAAGTCACATATTCTCAAATGTTCCATAACATCATATGCATTACATCATCATTACATTTGTTCCTATATATTGCTCAACCAAAATTGCGCGGGTACAGTAACCTAGTAAGCACATGCTTTTAAGTTCTTACAACAAAACATGTGTTCTTTTATGTTAACATCAATGTTTATGTTGTAAATGTTTAGCCGACTTTATTTCAGGCACGTAACCATAATATATCTGCCGACACAGATATCAACAATACAAGTAGTCTTACCTTCATCTTCGAACAAGCCACCCGGAATAACATACTCCAGGAGGTAGGATACTAGGCCATTTTGTAGGGGGATTATGCAATAAATAGGATTATGTAAAATTGTTGCTGTATCACTTATCTCTTAATAATTACATCACCGGTTCGATTGTTGCTGTATAATACATGCATAAGGAATTCAAATAATGCTAATATTATACAATTTGTCGGTACGGACATACTTGTATTACTGACCAAACACTGCTGTTGTGGACTCCAAAAACTCTACTATTTAGTAATGTCGTTATCTTTTTTAACAAAAAATACATTGTACTGATAATATACAACATCCATCATATGGCAATCCTGTGCACAATCTATAGTATGCTTATTTACTTGGCATTGCTATTGTGATTGAAGAAAAACTAAAAACATTAGTCTATGACGTAATAAGTGTGTTCTTAAGTTTGTTGTTGATTCTATTGTTGAGGGGATCTGTAAAATTTAATCAGGTTTTAATGACATACAATGTCTCTTATAAATACAAAAAACGTATGTGTGGTTCAAACATTGACATATCTTTTTCAGAATTTAGCGACACAAGGTTACATGAAAGTATCCGGTCTAGTTCATTTACACCAACTTCTGAAGTGTATGTTAAGAGAAACAATACGAGAATGTCATTGTATACACTTGCCAGATCACATCTTTCACAGAATCAAGTCTCGAGTGCTCGGAAAGTGGTTTATGATACAAAACAAATGTGGGGTATGGATTGATAACAACCAGTGTGACGTCACTACTATTTTGCCGTTTGAGAACAAAATCCCATGCGATAGACTTCGTGACGTCATATATAATATTTTACGTCACGCTTTGAGTGTTTTGGAAGAAACGGAAGCATATTTGCGACAACTAAGATTGCTAAGTGCTAAATAGTATGATTCTGACTGGATTATTATTATTATTTCGCCCAAGTCTGAGAACTATTTTATAAGGCAGTACAAGTATGACATCCATACCCCTAAGAACAAGGAGCAATGATATACGATTTTGGCAGTCATTCTAACAACTATTCTAGCATAACGTAATATGTATAACATGTATACATTATATTTCATAAACTATTTTTGAAACAAAGGCACATATAAAATAACAATCTACTCAGTGATGTTACAACAATACAATCAGGACGTTGTAGCGTTGTATTTGCCGTTGAAATTTATCATCATATCTGCATATTTTGTACGAAGCATGTCATTGTATTTGATTAAAATCGTTTTCTGGTTAATTAATTGGAATATGGTTTCGAGATACATTGTATAATGGTATGATAAATCAACGAGTGTTTGAAAAAGGTTAAGAAGTCAGAGCACCTTTCGCAAAAGATCAAATCAGACAAGTCATTCTTTGCTTTTGTAGAGGCGGTGAATTCACGACAATTGGCTATTTTTACTGCTATGTTTTAAAGTGGATCAGGTGGTCATTTGAATAGAATTAATCAAACTCGTCATCCAATGCCAATTATAACTACTAGACATAGCTTCATTTTCTATCATTTGAATTCAGTTAAAATGGTCACTCCTGAAATGTGATTATCTTCATTTTACACTATTATTTTCATACTGGTGTTGTAATTTCTAAACACGTATTTTCAAAATGTCTACGAGTATGTCTACTTGTGTTTAGTTCTACGAAGTTTTTTTGTAACAAGGTATATTTACATTCAATTTGGACGTTCATGAATTGTTTGATCAATTTACAATAAAATAAAGTAAACATGTTGGCAGTATATCTGTGTTGTTATATATACTAAACCGAAGACGCTGTATACATCGCTTCAGAATTCTAAATTACGACACTCTACACCTTAGTTTGGCTGTACAATGTTGGATAGTCATAGTATTTCACGTTTGGCTAGTCATGATAGTCCTTATTTGGTGATGTCTAGTCTAATTTTGGAAAACACAAGTCCTAATTAAAAAAAACAAATCCTCACACGGAGATAAAAATCCCTATCCAGAGATACCAGGGTACTGTTTTATCAAATCATTTACGCTAGCGTAACTCTAAGTTTTCCGTAAATATTGCGTACGTCGATAATATTTGCGCAAATGCGTTTGACTAAGATATTTTTTCTCATGTTTTGTCGTAAGTATTGGCGTAATTCTACGCAAGGTCGGAGTAAGCGTAAAAAGCAAATATGAACGTAGTGAGGAGTTTTTGCCACGCACTGTTGATTTTCGGCCGTCAATTGTTGTTATAGACCGCGATTAGTAATATAAACATGTTTAATCATCAAAACTTATCGAACTTTTATGTATATTTATTCAATCTGGTTCCCGTTATATTGGTAATATTGTGGCCCGGTCTACGTTCAATATTCAATATTTTTACGTAAATGTATGCAACAACTTGCGATCGTTTAGTAAAACACACTTAAGGATTTGCGTAAGTGACAAATATATGCGTAAACTTACGCGACATTTACGCA
This sequence comes from Spisula solida, assembly GCA_947247005.1. Classification (NCBI taxonomy): domain Eukaryota; kingdom Metazoa; phylum Mollusca; class Bivalvia; order Venerida; family Mactridae; genus Spisula; species Spisula solida. Next base: position 36,435,210 of record OX365952.1, on the reverse strand, counting down.
ATGTTAATAAAACAGTACCCTGGTCCTTATAGGGAGATATCAATTCATGCCTAATGCTCTAATTAGATGATACCAAATCCTGACATGGAGTTATCAGTACTGCATGGTAGTCCTTTTTTAATATATTAACCCCTGAATTGAAGATATGTCCTAATACCTAGATACTCAGTATCAATTCGGAGTATGCGTTACCCACCAACTCCGACAACATCCCCACGTTCAAACGTCGTGAAACAATTGTATTTGTCCTAAATCACACACTACATATTGATGCTGTCCGGGTCTATATTTGACCTACAGCAAATATTCCCACAGAGAGTTAATGTTTCCAGAGTAGTGTGCATGTATGAACGCTGATAAAGGTGCGACTTGCAATCGCTTGTTTCATCACAACCCTATACTAGTACTTGAAACATACTTGAGATAAAATGTCAACATTTTGATAACATTTTGATATGTTTTATCAATTAATTACCACAAAGTTCAAAGAATGAGTTTATAAATATCAAAGAGCTTAAATATTTATTCAGAGAAGCTTCATTTCACATTGTGAAACAGTTTTGAAATAGAAGACCTACACATACCATTATCAAACTATTGTAATAGTCGATGTCTTTGTGTGATTACCACTCGTGGCTTTGTTTGTAATGTAATTATATACCATATTGTAGTAAGCAAGTTCGGTAATGTAATATCTTTACGAGGTATGTCAATAGATTATAGTACAGACATTTACACGTAGTCTAGTAATTTACACCTTACAATGGAATATCTCAGTCAATTTCGTCGGCCTAAGAAGAATTGGTCTGTAATGAAAAGGACATTATTTGGTCACGCTGTGAGGGAGGATTCGTGTTTGTACCGTCATAAACATTAAAAACAAACAAACATAGTGTGACGCCATTACAGTATTTAGTATTACGCATGTGTACGAAAAATGTATACGGACTGAGTAAAATAGAAATTGCTTTCTGTCAAACCTTTTGGTCGAGATAGGCATAAAACGTACTTGTCGCCATATATTGTTTAGTCAAAACCTTCATAGATACTTCTCACTTTCGAATTGAAGCGTGATACTAAACATTAAAGTTGATTACGTGTTGTTTACATGTCGCTTGCTTAGAAGAGTAAGATCGTTAATAGAACGTACGACCTAAACAAGTATAAGGCTCATACATATTCGAAATATCCATTATAAGGAGCATCTTTTGAACCTATTTTCTTAAAAACCAGAATAAGTTGGAAAGTAAACAGGTAGTTTCAGACAGTTATTTTGTGTTCGTTAAACGGCATTTTTGTACTTACGATCTTAATTATTCTTCTAACAATCATTCAAATAGCAATGACACTTATCCTACAAACATTTCAATAAATTTTATAGTCTGAATAAAATTGAATAATGCCTGATACAGGTAGTTTAACTTATCGATGTTTGTTGTCATGGCAGTCGACACGTGCTTATAACATGGTTATATCACTATTTGTTGATCTCTTCAAAAAAACATTTAAACACATTTTATGTTGTAAGCACAGGAAGTGCTGTTCGAAGACAATGTGTTCGCTGCAATTGTAGTTTTTGTCTTTCATTAGCTACGACTCGTGTAACGATACATTATTCTCTTTATCAGCGATGTTACTGCATGTTACTGCAAGGACAGTATTCTTACTTCGATATTTCCTTTCGTGTCTTTATAATACCATCTGTGAAGTTGCATGTGTGTTTATAGGTCCCTTTTATGTGTTTATATCCAGTTGATTTGTGGGGTTGTCTTTGTAGTGTGAGATCGTCTTTTTTATTCGTTTTTGTCTGCTGCCTATTGCCCAGTATTTGTTTGACTCACAAAAGTAGCAGACTGTATGTGAGGACTGTTGTGTTCTTGTAAGCGCTCAGCCTTTCGTGTCCTGCTGTTGATGTGAAATGCTGTCTTTTATGATTCCACGTTTTATGATGATTAGACAAAAATGCAATGTATTATACTTCAAGGAATTTGCCAATAAAACGTAACACATTTATGTCAAAAATATTAGTCAAAATGTCGATTAAATTTTGTTTTATATGTCTATTGCGGGACATATGTTGTCTTTGGGGCGGTATAATATCCCACTGGATTAGTGCGTTATATATTTGGGTGGGCCAAAGCGCGAACATAACAAAATAAATACATTTGGAAAGTAAAACGAGTACATGATGTTTATTGTAGGCCAATACAATGTGTCATATTTTTACACATAAAACAATTAACATTTTAGTTGATTCCATGCTTTGATAACTTTCAATAGGGGAACATTGGTTATAACAAGGATTGGTGTCAGTGTCGGTTTTCCACAAATGTACGATAGTTTATTGGCTCGAATTTCGGTGAGAAAACGCGTGGTATTATAAAACCTTATTGGATTTTCGTATAATCCAACACATTGTTTCAGAAGGAATGTATGGTATTAATTTATATCTAACTCACTTTAATTTAATAATTCCATGATTTCTAATCCATAATTGTGTTATTACGAAGTGATTAATGTATTTATTTCAATAATTTAAAATTTATTTGTGTTATTTCTAAATTACGCATATAAACAGAATACCAAGGAGTATTGAGAGTATTAAAGTCAGTATTTTGTAAACCCCTATATTTCCTTCTACGTATTATAGTATTTGGTTCCATTCGCGTTAAAAATGAAATTCGTTCCATAAGAATTTCAGAGATAAATTTCAAACGAACAGCTGTTTAGGGCAACCAAGTCAGTACAGCGGTATCACCCTCTTTATTCATACTAATAAGGTTAGAGTCAAATTATCATTATATCAACTCCATCGTAACGTTCATTGTATTAATGCCGCAGTCATTATGGGTATCAGACGGAACGGCTGTTTTAGGCTTCCATAGTTTAAATTTTAATTGCCAAACTCAGATATCACACTACATGTACCATGGCTACAGGTGCATCGAAGACTAATGGATATCACGTGATCAAGGCATTGCACTAGTATTTGGTGACAATGACCCTTTTGAATAAGGATTTGAATGTAGTTTCGATAAACAAGAAGATACTGGCTTTACCACCACTAGCGTAGCAAGACCTTGTAGGATTGTGTTCGGCTATACGATACAGACACTACCATTAAATTATAAGTAACTAAATAAATATACACATTCATCGCAGACTAAAGGATATAATGTGATCAAGGCTATGCACTAGTATTTGGTGACAATGGTCCGTTTAGATAATGATTTGAACGTAGTTTCGCTGCTAAAAAGGAAATAACTGTTTATACTACCCATAGCGTAGCAAGACCATGTGGGATAGTGTTCGGGTATACGAATTGGTAAAGATGATGCCCAAAATAGACCGCACTGAACATACCCCAAATTAGGCATGTTTTCGTAAAATGCGTCTGGTGCGCGTTGGTTACCTACATCGTATCGTCATTTAGGTATGGATACATTATCTCCTTGTTTCACTTTAACATGCTATGTGGGGGTTTATCAAGAGAATATCTTAGGACTGCAAGTCAATAGTATATAGGGAGCAACATCTAGGATTCCTGCGTATTTCAAGATAAGCAGGAAACTGTAACAATGCTAGGAATATGCAGTGACGTCACAATCAGTATGCCTCCGTGAAAGCTTCTTCGAGTGCAGGAGGCTCCGGTACCAGGTTGCGTCATACCAAAGACGAAACAAAAATGGTACCAGAAAACCCCTTGCTACACACTCCGCATAAATTTGGAAACTGGAATCCCTGGAAAACTTGTTTTACAATCGACCTTAAATAAATTAGTAAAAACTATGGGCAAATTTATCGGCAACGAACCGGGTTTGGTTTTAGTTAGGTGGTATCGAAGTGGTTTCAAACTAGTTTGTTTTAGTTTGAAGTTTAGCTGTAAACATGTGGTTTACTACAATTACAAAATGACGGACAAATATGTCATATTTTCGCTAGTGCAGGGCCAAAATGCGGCCCTACTCCCCTAACCAAAAAATATACTTCCCTCTTTCTGAAAAATATATTCTCTCAAAAACTATTACATCGTGTAGATCTATATCCCAACCATTTGCATCTGAAAACAGCCTATAAAATGAAAATTAAAAACTTATTCCTGTATTACAATGCCCCTAGGCCACTAAACATTAAAATCCCCTCCCCAACCCCTCCCCACCCACCCCACCCCGAAGTAGAGAGAGTGACACTTTTATTGTGACGTTAGTTAGAATTGGGAATATTCATTTCTGCATGATTATTTTATTTCTTGATTATTTATTTCAATGAAATACATGCAGCTTCAGGATGTTTCCGCCATTTTGTTGATTTGAGAAAATTTCGGATAGTAATGAACCAACCAAACCACCTAAAGGGGTAGTTCGGTGGGTTTGACAAACTGGTTTAAAACTGCAAGGTAAACCGAAATCAGTAGCGTCTTGGTTTGTTGGAAAAAATGTCTGGTTCATAAAACCGTCAATAAACCAAAACCGGTTCGTCACCGATTAATGCGCCATATGTTCAGTATGTATAAAACGTACTGCTTACCAGACGGACATATTGTAGATAGTATGAAAGCGTATGAACACAGGAATTTGAAATTCTATCCATAAAATATAGCAGTCGATCTAATCAAAATCTCTCTTGTTTATTAGATCGACTGCTATGCTATTCTATGGATAGAATTTCAAATTCCTGCGGTATGAGGAAGGAAGACCACCTCGTATTACAGAATGAACATACCTCTCGACATCACATATCCCAATACTGTTGAATGCATGTATTATAATATACTATTATCGCCGTTTGTTAATATGTTATTAATTAATATGCCTTTGCCAGTATCTTAGGAAATGGTGCTCTATGCATAGTTTGTCTTCCCTGGAATCCAAGTTGTATTGTAACATCTATTACTTTTGTATTTAATATATGAAAGTAGCCAGCATCCTGACGCTGTAATATGCAGGAAACATGTGCAGATATGTGCAAAAGCTATAAACTCTTCCGCTTTGCCACATCAAGTAAAGTTCAGTTAAGAAGGTCATTAACATGTGTGTGGGCGCGCATACGTACGAGTCTGGGGTTATAATTTACAAATTAGGGACCTAAGGGACCTCCCGCAATCGAAGCGGACGCTCTACCACTAGGCTATCGAGGAGGCGGTATAGTTTTAATCAAAACGTTGGATTTATGTATGAACGTTTGTGTAAATAAAATATGGCAATCCTTAACATTCCGCTCGGTTTGTTCAGTTACTACAACGCTAAACTGTGGTACGATAGATTAAGGTCCTAAAACGTTAAACTTTTAAATATTTGCCATTATTCATACATGCACTAAATCAATATTACAAAACCAAGGGATGGGTTGCATGAATCTTTTAAACTATTTTAATCTATTTTACGACTTCCTTCATTTTTACGACATTGCATTATTAACAGTTGGAACGATTTACGATTATAAGACGATCGCTTTTTTTAATATTTTAAATCTGATGTGAATGCATAATCCCGAAGAACGTTTCCCCCGAAATAATCATCGTATATCACTACTGTCACGTGCTTATGCACAGTTTCGTATTTTTGTTCATATTGTGATGAAGAGTTTTTGGTCGGCTCGTATTATTTATAGAGACCAACCTGGGCATGAACTGAAGTTTAGAAGATATTCGCCGTCAATGAGTTATGACAACATGTTCTACGAATTTGAAACTATTACGAACTTTTCGGTCATTTCAGTGTTAAACTATTTGTGGAGTCCATCCGAGTCCGTACTAAACGAGTACTAAACTGAGATGGCTAGAAAACTACTCGCAACTATATACTGATAATTTTTGACTCCGCCCATGCAGCTGAAATACAAGTAATAATTACGATACTTTTATAATGATACTTTTTTATTTTTGAATTATATTCATCTGTAAGGCCTCTGTTATTGAAACAGTAAAACAAATATAAGTACGATCGCATGTTAACTACTCCGAAGGTAACACAGGGTGCTGGAAAAACGGCCCGGCTGTTGAAAGAGATCTTATATTTCGTGGAAAGCATATACTTTTTTTTCTTAGACTGGTGTATGTTTCGTAGAAATCGATGAAGAAATAAAATGCTTACGGATTTCTTTCATGATTTTTTTATCAAGGGTAGAGGTTATGATCCGTTAAGTTGCAGCAAACTGCATAATTAGTGGTGGGATCATTAACAGTTTGTCAATACGTATGCTTCTAATTGAATATGTATGCGCCTAACACCAATCACTGTCTTATTTTGTCTGCCACATGTTCTTGACTTATAGAATCTAAACCCACATGGATGGCGTAGCGCTCTTCACTCCTCACCCATGCTCGGGTTCGCAACCTCTGTATAGTTGAGCGCTTTAATAGTCTGTGTAAAATTAAAAAATAAGTATAAGTTATGTTTATTTATACGGGTCAATAAAATATTGTCACCTATTTATTTTGTTCCATTTAGCGATTGAAGGCTTGGGGACGTACAGTAGAAAGGTATGCTCTTAAAATATAGAAATATTTCTTTTCGATTTTTTTACTCTTGAATTGTTCACTCTTGGACTTGGAAGGTGGGCATTGTGCCTTGTATGTTTTTTGTTCTCGGCTGATTGAGTGCTACCTTTCCTGCCTGACTTAATATTACTATAAATAGGTTTGTTGTGGCAAAATACGTATATACCTGAAATATTTTTATTTTCTATTCGGTGAAATTTAGCATGATTGCTTGATAAACATTTTCAATCTATGTGTGCATCTATTATTTAAAAATTCTTTCTGTAGTCTGGATTTTGAAAGAATGATATTAGTGGACGAAATTAATGCAGGAAGCTAAATCTAGCGACTGATATATGATTTATAATTATTACTTCTTATTAATGAACAATAAACCACTTAAAATCGTCTAGTCCTCGCAGTGAATATTCAAAGTTTCGCATTTCTGATGAGATAGTAATAAAGGGACTGCCTCACATATTAGTGTATTGCAAAATTAAAATAAAATTGTCAAATATTCGCGTAATTTTGGTATAGTTGCCTGTATAGCCCATAAACAACCACACTGACATCTAAAATAACTTGAGAAACTTCGGCATTTTGAAGTTATTTAGTATTTTTACCACAAAATATCGACAGGGTATTAATACTCTATAGCATTAACACTGCTATTACTTAAATTGCCTGAAATTTGTTCGAATTTGATGAAAACGAATCGAACATCGAACCAAATACCTCACTGATGTTTACGCTTTAGTTTGTTGATGTTACAGTTCGACCACGTGTGAATTACATAATTCACAAAGCATGTTGGAAGGAAACTTAGCGCTTTTTTTCAAGAAAAAATACTAAATGGGCACTTTTGAGAGTGGATAAAATTTCTTATTTGCACCAAATGTTTCATAAAGCAACCGTCAGTGGCATTCTATTACATCAATACTTGGTTAGGTTGGCAAATCACGATATACAAAAAAGTTAGCCCAGTCTGTGAGGCAGCACCTTTAAATAATTTTGAGTGATAAAGGGGAGGATGTGTTTCCGTTTGTACTTGCATATCTGTTTTCTTTTCGTACATAATTATATATAATGTTGGGTGCATGATTTATAAATGAAATTGTGGCACAAATTTGGGAGATCTAATTAATTGAGAGAATAAATGTTTTACAGTTTTCCTTATCAACAAAATTGTCATTTGCGTAAAATATATTTATTTCGTATCAACGTAGTAACACTTGCTATAATATTATATGCAATACGAGGGTTGTTCAAATTGGAATGCAACTAACCCCATAACAAATTATCCTTGATAGATTCTAATGAAACATGCCTTTGATCCCATTGCAGTATTCATCTCTGATATATATGCGAAATTTCATTCAGTTATTCCTTTTTAAAAATGCGATTTTGTTATCATTCCTAGGTCCACTATGCATATACTGGACATGAGCCAAACTGAGATCTTAACGTACCTGATATTTTTTCCGAAAATGCGATATAAGAGTCGTTTGAAACAAATAAATATCACAAGGGACAATGCTTGGCAAATAAGGATGATCGGAAAGCTCAAAAACATTCACGCTTCTCAAAAAGTCGCGTTAATGGCTGCTGCATGTGGAGGCCCATTGCTCTGCAATAGCATGTCATCCTTCAAATATTTGGCTTGACAGCGATTGTCGGAGTATTACTTCAATCTCTGAAGGAATTTACCTTTGTTAAGCTTGGCATTTACCCATTTTCCGTTTTATACTTCATATTAAATGGTAAAAACTTGGTTTAAATGGACAAAAGTGTACATTTCTACGGGCGTCCATGGTGCGTTTTGCAATGCATACTTTTGTTCTGTCTTTGTTGGCCCATATTTGTTTATTGATCTGTCGCATCGGTGACAAAATGAATCCATGTCTCCTTTGTCGTCATTACATTTGCAAATGGTCGACTTTTGTTATCTAGAAACTGTTTTTTGTTATTTTTGGACAGTTTGCAAGGGCATATGTGCTGGCGTCTCAAAGCAGATAGGGGTAACCAAACTATACTAATTGCTCTAATTTTTGTAATATACTTGATAATTGTATGAATCGCTCCTAATGATGTCCCAACACATTGAGCTATATGCCTAACTGTAAATACTCCAGCAGTTTCCAAAAAATATTTGATTTTTTCAACCCTTTTCTAGTATGTTGCGGTATTTTGATTGCGTGCATGGGGTTCATTTCCAAATAAAATTACACCATTTTTAAAGTTCTTAAACTATCAAACAGTTGATGAATATGACATTAAATGACACCATTTCACCATACAAGTAATTTTAAATATTGTATTTGCTCCCGCATTAAAAAAACGATTATTAAATGGGACCGAATTTGGTCAGAAAAAATTGACATTTTCCCAATCATTTTAGCATTAGTATACACGAGTAGACAGTGTTTATTGACGTATCGTTACAGCTACACTGAACGGATTTTAAAATGCGAGGAATCAATTTAAAGCGAATACAATGATCTTTGATATACAGCTCACTAATTTTAAAAATTCATTGATACAAGAAAGATATAGCATTACTTGCATTCCAATTTGAACAACCCTCGTATTAAATTATTATACAATAACATTGAGACGAATCGTCGCCTAATTCTTGAAGTGTCCTATCTACTAATTTCACATCGTGTTTGTGATATTGGAACACTGTGAAAATATTCAGGGGTGTTCGAGGTGAGTTACTGGAGCTTTGGGGAAAATTTCGGGGTGTTCGAGGTGAGTTACTGGAGCTTTGGCGAAATTTCTTTCTCTGAGGCATGCTATATAAAAAGGAGAAGTTTTTGTCATATTGCATTTTCAAATAATCTTTATTGGGCCGTTTCGAATTGATAAAATAAACTTCGGGAGGATTTTTTGAAATGGGGAGAAATTGTGCTTTTTCCACGTCACTAATGTTCGCCCAAGTGGGACCTTGGCTTTATCATGTTTTAATATTGTGAGACAAATTAGAGTAATAAATACACTTAATTTGGATATAGAGCAAAGTAACAGAAGGTTTGTTACCTTTTTGAGGTATAGGATAACATACGTACAACATAGTCCGCGCATATCACACTGGTTAACATAGCACATTGAATGGTCTAAATATTTTTTTTCAATTATGTTGTTACTCTTGCATTGTCTTTTGTGGCATACGTCAGTTTCTTGTGCCTTACACTTCTAATAAATACTTGGTAATTGTCATTAACAGTATACAACGTCTTTTAGGAGTTTTAACTTTCTACTCTTAGCGATATCCATTCTATACGGCCATTATGCATGTTTTCCCGCCAGTACATGGCAGGGTGTTTGAATAGTCCATGTTTTATATAACTTAGGCACGCGTTAGTCACGTATGGCTGTGGTGATTTAAGAAATAAAAATATGTTTGCGTATTTCGTCGGTGAATAAAACACGGTGTTTTATTCACCGACAAAATACAAGAACAGAGTTTTTATTTCGATTCTATATACGCAAATATCCCGATCTATTTAGCTGCGCGCATTCCATTTTCACCCATTTGACATTGACCACAATTCCATGCTGAAATTGAGTGGCTTATTAGCTGGTACAATTACCTCCCTCGTTAATGAAAACGACCTTCGTAATTTTCTGAAGGAAATAACACAGTCATTTTAAACATTGAAACAATTTTAATTACACGAGTATAGGGTATCTATTTCACGAAATGAAAAATATAAATAAATTGATTATCAGAAGTTACTATGAAACTTAGTTTCGAGAAAATATTTGAGTTTCTAAAAATAGATGCGTCATAGCTGTAACACTGGATAGTGGATACTCGTGCAACTTACCTTGTCATCGCGACTCGTTGAAGTTTTACTATAAAGTTTACGTTTATTCATAAATATGTCACGTGATACGGGCCAATTTGACAGGAATGTTTTATGGGGGTAATAATACATGGCCTAGTTTGCTCTATGCGTATTTGGATTAATCCGCAGATCGCGTTAGAATTATGATTTAACAGACTACCTCTTTAATATTTAATCATTTATTGTGGTTTTGAAATTTCTTCACCCGCAGATAGATAAATAAACTCTATTCAATGCGGGGGTATGAAGAGTTGATACAAAAATATATAAAACCAAGCAATAAGCAATTCAATACCAAACTGATTTTCAAATCTTCGTTACAGAAATCCTGAAAGGGTAAGTTTCACGAAAAGCTTCCTGTAGCCTTGTGGGTTTTTTTTTCAAAATAAAAAAATGCATATTTCTACTATCATGTACCACTATTTTGTTTTAATAACTATGCACTGGCCTTCATAATAAGAAACATGCATATTCAAATTTTCCTCTGTTCGACCGGTTACGTCATGCCATGTTCGTGACAATTCGTGGAGTAAAATCTACCCAAAAGAGTACAGTCCTTGGTGTATGTTTTGATGCAAAATTAAAAAAAAATGAAGTTTTCACATAGTCACCATAATCCAAGATGGCGGATTCTGAATTGAAAATATGAATGGTGATTATAGTGACTATGTGAAAACATTTGGGTATTTTTAATTTTGCATCAAAACATACACCAACTTATAGGAAATTGTCACACTAAGAAAATGAACCCCCGTATACTTACATGCTTCCGTTCAGTAATAAAAAACAGGCAGTTAAGATTTTAGTAGAAGTAAAGTAATCCCCGCGGATGCGGAGATCCAGTGAGTTTAGGATCTTTTTCACTGACAGAATTCCATATTTCGCCAGTTAGCATTAGATAAATAGAACATATATATGAGCCGTTCTCCAGGAAAACCGGGCTTAGTGACATTGTATTAGTATTTAAGTAATAAGGTTCAGAAAACCCTCATAAATGACAAAAATGTAATGCTCTTATATATTATATACGAACATGCAATTTTAGCTATGTTACTATGAACCATGTTCTTATAACAAATTTATACATAATGGTGCTCACAAATAAATTGAAATGTTTTAAAGCGGTTTGAAAGCGGACATTACAAGTAAAGTAGTATGTATTAAAACTATTTATGCGTGAAACCCCCATAGGGAAAAATGGGTTCAAACGTTGTCAGGTTTTAACCTATCTGGATCCTTTACACTTCATAGGATGTGTAGAATTAGGACTTGTCACTTTTAAGTTGTATTTTTTTTCTTCTAGCGCGCAACCATCCCCTATCCGTTAATTCGTTTTCTTTTGTTGACCTCAATCCAATGTATTGCATGTAGCTGCAGTGTAATATAGTTTACAGTGAATCTTAAACCTCAAGGACATTTTAACACATTTTAACGCCTTTTAACAATTAGGACTTGTAGTGGTTTAGTGTCATTTTCTTGTTCTGTTTTGAGTTCAGCATTTTCACTTATGAGTTTGGTCCGTGTTTTTTGTGTGTTCCTTTTTCTGCCTGTCGGTCGTTCCGATTGAGAGCTGCCTTTCCTGTCCAATCTGTTTTGCATATTTACTATGTACAAGTATATCGTATAGTTAGTGTCAATACAAATAACAAATGTATGTTCTGACTGCTAAGTCATTGTCTGATATCCATGGTTACGCTAATGACGTCAATGCATTGACTGGTTGAGTAAAACGGAATTGACGAACGTTGTTATCTGACGATGGTCCTAATTATGACATACGATATTATAAGTATCTATATATGTAGAACGGGTACACTAATTGTGACATGTGATAGTTACACGTGTATAACTACCGGGTGGTATCACACCCTTACTCGTGGTAGGTTCAAATTATCTGAGTCATATTAGCGTGACATATTTCAAGTTTTATTGTTTCCTATCCCTCTTTATGTGTAAGATGATAAGATGAGATGTGACGTCATCATATAGTTGTAAATAATAATGATATAATGAGTTGGAGTAGCACGACAATGTTTTGTTGACCAATCCATCAAATGATGTTCTTAACAATGTCTGAATCATCTACAAGTGCAAGTAAGCCATGCTCATAAATAAGACAATTGTTTACACTACGTTCTAGTTATCGTTCTACAAAACGTTACCTTAGGCATAACGAATAACTATCCTGGTGTAGGTCACATACGAGTTCCATTCTATTTATAATGAAAATGATGTGCTTCAGTATTAGTTAGACATGCAAGAGACGCATGTGTATGCGTACGTTTGACATGCAAGATACGCATGCGTATAAGTTTGACATGCAAGAGACGCATGCGTATACGTTATACATGCAAGAGACGCATGCGTATAAGTTAGACATACAAGAGACGCATGCGTAACACGGATTATACATACATGACTCCTTGATGATCCTGCCGTATTTTATTAAATTTACCCTACCTTCTAGGGGATATTTTAAGAGTTTAAGCCAGGTGTAGTCATAAATGCATGTACGCTAAGCAAAATACATCTGATCATAATACATGTATCTATAACACAAAACTAGATTATGAGCATACAATAAAAGCAAATAAAGCAAGGTCCAGTCTGACATACCGAAGCCAGTAGTGGCATTAATGTACTCGTAAACGGAGTTCCAAGACGTCCATTTCATGACAACACCAGGTACTACATGTCGGAGATAGCGATATTTCTTAAAATGTTCAATTGGTGACAACTTAAATTATCCCTAAAATTCTTAATAATTATTTCTAAGGAGCTCTATACTACTGACTTAATTTTTGCTAAAATTCTAGATACAAATGTTTCAAACAATAAAACTATGACTTAATTCGTTCTAATATTCCAGGTACTTAGCGAACAAAACACGCCCGATGGAAAAGTAAAACAACTCCAAGACGGTTAGTTTTCGCGGAAAATTGACAGGATGATCAAGAAGTCATGAATGTTATGTATCAACCATACAAAAACATGGCATTGTATGACCACCGTAGAACACAGTTGTATGGGTATGTAGATCAAACGTTCAAACTATAACTTGATTATTTAGGTCAGTTACTTGTTTACATAACATTGTGTACATCAACATTGCAATTTATCTTATTAATGTCTTAAAGGGACTGCCTCACGTATCAATTGGTGTATTGCAAAAATAAAATTAAATTGTCAAATATTCATGTAATTTTGGTTTAGTTTCCTGTATATGCCATAAACAACCACATTGACATAAAAATAACTTGGGAAACATCGGCATTTTGTAGTAATTTAGCATTTTACACCCAAAATTTATCACTGTTACACTTCTCACTCGTCCCTATTACCCGTCTCTTCCGCTCCGTAGAGAGCAATGTATTTTTACTATATTGGGCAAAGCATCGACTGACCAATCAAAAGTATGAACATAGATGGGGAACAATACCGCTATAGCTCTGCTCCCCTGGAACTTTTACCCAAATTTTCTCAAAATGTACAAGGATAACAGAATGTGACCCGTCATATATTCCATTCAAAGGTCTTGTCTACTGAAATCAGCAAAGAAAAAAAAATTTATACTCCAATGCAAGATATCTTGGGTTTGGGGTCGGACTATAATGAATATTAAATGAAAAAATACCCACTATTTCATTGATATTTCGCTGAATTTCTTGCCACATATTGTTTTACATGAGATTCCCCACGGGATCGTTTTTGTCACAAATAATTAATTTACATGTATATACCAATTCTAAAATCGTGATAATTTAGGTTGTGAGTAAGATTTATTATATTAATGATCCCCAATAGTCCCAGATTAATATGGAAGCATGCTATAATATCGATTAGATGGTGGATTTTTCACGAATTATATAAATGTACTCTTAAAAAAAAAAAAAAAAAAAAAATGTACTCTACAATTAGTAGACCTAATAAGTTTTCGCTGAACTCGATACCATGTTGCTGTGATAAATTGTAAACATTTTCTCTCGAAGCGTTAAACGTTGAGATGCAATACCATATTCGTTAAAATGCCTCTATTTATTTTATTATTTGTGTATTAATTAGGAGGTTGTAGATTTGTGCGTCATTGACTTTAATGGCGGTACGCAAATCTTGAACTAAAGTAATCGTTTGTGAAAATTAGAAAAACGTACGATAAGGACGAATGACCAAGCTGTGGAGCATCTTGATTGTTTACAAACGTGACCACCCACACAGAACAAGACATAATCACTCATGTATTGATCAGAAACATTTGATGCGCATGCGCGGCGCATGTTCGAACTATCACGTGACACCCACAGCGTCATGTGACAGCGTTAAATCGTAGGAGTTATAAAGTACTGTGGGATTGGAGCGAGATATAAAACGACACGCGGTCAGATAATGAGAAGGTGACAACTTCTAAACTATAAAAGTGACTACATGAATTGCGTTATGCTACATTACATTTGAGAAATTTACGAATCATAGTTAAATATAGCTATTATATCTTTTTTTAAGTGATAAGCGCGTTCCGTATTTTTATCAGACTACCAAAATATTATACGCATTAACGGACGCGTATTATTGCATTTTTAAAACCAGTGACCACAACGCAGTGCTATCATACTTGAACAAGACAATAAGCAATATATTTTTTCTAGACGTTCTTTTTAAATACAGACTTTATAGAGCTCTAGAACTAACGTTAGTACCAAAAACAGTCACTGCTATCGAAGATAAAATTCTGCGACAGTCGACACGTTTTAGAAAATCCTGATTTGAACAAATCTCTTCTGATTACATAGCATCGGGGCACAGGAACACGTTCGCTCGAAGCGGCAGCTAGGTGAAATTTGTAGAAGAAATACAATAATTCGGACGGAAATTTTTTACCAATTAAATCTTATAATGGTTCATACAGCAACAATGTGGATACAGTATTTGACACCAATGATGTTGGGAGCGATAGTGTTGTTTTCTGACTCAGCTTCAGGTTGTTTCATCCGAAATTGTCCTCCTGGTGGTAAACGAAGTACGGACATTCTACCAAGAGGAATACTGCCGGTACGTCTGCATTTACGTTCTTTTATCGTTTTACAACAAATAATTTTCATGTTTATTAGTGTAAAAATTCAATAAAGCGACACTTGAAGTAATTTCTGGTCAAATTCGAATATCAAGTTTGATATCTACTGAAAACTTGTACCGATGTTGCAGTTTCACTCCCATTATATTTTTTTATTTTCAAAAAACATTAAGTTAGCATTTTCACCAATATTTTGGGGATTTTGTAAAATAAAAGATAAGTCTTCGCATCGAGCGACGTGTTTGTCGTCAACAGTATCAAATGTTTGGATCCCTTATCAATTATTTCGAATTTAACTATCGATGATAAAATTATAGTTTTAGTGTGTATAAAATAAGACAAGAGTTAACAATAAGGGGAAAATTAAGAAATGCAGCGAGTCAGTGTATTAGAATAGATTAAATAAGGTGTAATCTTTTTGAAGTATGATAGGTATTTGTCTTCTTTTCACGCTGACTAGATCGTAGCACCTATTGGGGGGGGGGGGGGGGGGTAATTCCGTTTCGCTCTTACAACTAATGTTCATTTTTGTCCGAACAAATGCGAGATAACTGGTAACCATTCCAAAAGCTCAGTTTGATGATGTAGGAAAAACAAACATATGGTTATTGAAATTCGTAATTTGATATGTCAATGTTTGATATTTTATGTACAAACTATTGACTAAATAAGCATTTATATTCATTTAATAATGCATACATCATCAAAAGTGTGGTTCTATTTATTTAATGTCCATTTAACATGCAATGATGAAACTTAAGTTTGAAGTTGATATGGTGATGCTGTATTTAACAGTTTTGGAAACTGGTGTGTGTAGCACCATAGATTGTTCAATATATTTCATACGAGCCAGTGATTTTTACGAAACAAGAAGTAACACTGACACCCGTATTTCGAATAACTAACTTGATATTATTTCGTTTGAAACGAGTCCTTTTTCATGGAATCGAACTAACTAACTAATGATTTCGTATTAACGAAATCATAATATTATTTCGTTTAAAACATAAATCCTAAAAACATATTTCGTCTAAACGAAATAAACGAAAAAATATTGATTTTTTATATAAGTGCTTTGAAACAAAACCGCTATATTTCTGTTATAATTGTACTGTTATATAAATACTAATTCAACTTTCTCTCAGACTTACATCTCCGTACATTCTCTCTTAATTCCACACAGCGCACGTAATATGTGCGAGGGATGCTAAAAAAATCCCGGAAAAGTGTTCAGAAATCTGTATCAAGTGACCTATATTGCTGAAATTAATAAAATAGATTTACAAATTATGAGCCCAATTAAAAATGAACTGCGTATTACAAGTGCAAAACCTTAAACACATTAAATGTCATGCCATTTCAGGTCAAAAACCTTAAAAATATCACTGCAGTTGCGTACATGCAATATTTTATCATGTTATTCCTGCATGTAAAAAACGTTCATTTTAATCTGCTGTCACTTATTAATTAACTGTATGATGGATAAACATATCCCTGTTTTATTCTTTTTCTCTGTGATAAATATTCGTCATCGACCAGAGAACACGAGTAAAATTCTATAGAAAATATGGGATAGATTTTGTTTGTCTGATGCCGAGTGACTTCCATGTATTTTAAATATTACGTTCGTTACTTTATTGAATTCTAACGAAATCTTAAATTGTCCGAAATGGCGACACACTTTTTGGGTACCTCATGTATTTCGGTATACAGATACTGATTCTTCAAAGCACTTACGGAAATCCTAAACTTACGTTCAAATTTAATTCTTTACAACACCTTACAACTACAAATTATGGTAAAGGGATCTGCAATCCTTGTAATCAGTACATGAACTGCTACAAACGAAATACATTGTATATATAGATAATTGTGAAGACTTTAATTTTGAACGTAAGTTTAGAATTTTCGTAAGTGCCTTGATAAAACATTTACATCTCTCGTCCTGTCGCCTCAGTCGGTATATAATATAGCTTTCCACTGTGATCGTACGTTTGATACCCAAATGAGGTGGTAGTATAAACGTCTAATCAAGTTATCACATAACCGGCGGTCCAGGAGTGCTATAAAGCACACTGTAAATATCGGTCGGCACTCCCAGACTATGCAATAAATATTTAAATAAGCTTGACGTGACGTTAGCCAATCCATGCATTGATCCGTCAGTGACGTCAGGATAATATCAACGTCGCCATGACGTCGCGCTCATTGTACCGCTGAATTGTGGCTGAAACATATGCAGCGTACATCATCCTTTTAAACAATAATGAGCGTGTTCTAAGGTTATGCGAAAAATAGAATCTAACATTCGTGTTTATTACATACGAGTTTTATTAAACTGGTCGACAAAAACAATATGACACTCGGCCAAGCCTCGTGTCTTATCATTTTGTCCACTCGTTTAATAAAACTCGTGTGTAATGAGCACTCATGCAAGATCCTCTATTTACATACATGTATGCGAAGTATGTGATCTTGAGTAATACTTTGACTTAAGATACGAGAAGTTTATCCAAAGTCGTTTGTCCACATGAAAACACACCAAAAGTCTATGTGATCTATGTGAATAATTTGTCAGTGTAAGTTACCTGTGGAGTCACGGTCCTTATCCTGAAACACCGCTGCTCAGTTCCGTCGGACAATTGTACATTTGACGGTTTCCATATGGCTCTGATGGAACTGAAAGCTACGTAACGCTCGGACGGAATTCAGATGGCATGACTTTGTATCTGTCTGAGCGTTACGTCAGTTTTAAGTACCGACATAGTTGTATGAAAACAGTACAATGCTCCGACGGAACTGAACAGCGGTGTTTCGTGATAAGGACCGTCAGAGGAACAGTCGTATTAACAATGGTCGGTAAACTGGATCAACTGTTAAGAAACGGCATGCACCCCATCACCTAAAGAGGTAAAAAACAAGCAAATTACATGGAGATTTACTTTCTTTCACGGTGAAGTTTCTCAAGACATTCCTTACATACTAATGTATTACTTTAGAATTGGAGAGTTTTTCTTGGATGTTTTCATTTTTACTCCGTAATCTATGTTAAATTCAATTAAACTTATTTTACGACTATGGTTTCATACTGACGACGAATGTAGAACGAATCTTTTGTTATGGATGAGATAATATCGACTCGTGAGTACATGTCAAATGTCACTAGCTATGATGTATTACAATAGTTTGATGTAAACATCCTCATAAAGATATAACCAAGAATGACTTGTTTGTAAAAGCGTTTTTTCGAGCACCCGGTCAAACCTGTATTTTGCAAGATTTCACAAGTGGCTTAACAAAACGGCACATCTGCTGAAAAAGATCTTATATTTCATGGAAGGCAAATAATTTTCCCCTTAGCGTGGCGTATATTTCATAGAGATCGATTAAGAAATACAATACTTATGGCCATTGTTGTTTTCGAAGTGAAGCAAATTACGTCTTGGACCTGTAGCCAAAAGTCACGTGTTATTGCTACACTGTAAAATGAGTTCAAAATATGTTCCCGACGTTTATGTGTGCATATTAGGAAAGCTGCGAGAGAGAGTAACTGTATGTGTATGTGAAAAGCATTACGCCATTCATGTAGTTTAGTATGGCAGACGAACCAAGGCATGAATTGTGGGCGCGTTCGTAACGCTGTCCCGCAAATCCCTGACGGTGGAACACACTTACGAACAAACCGGAATACTGTTCGAAACATGTTCATTCTGTGCCCGCCACAGAGGTGGTGTAGCCAGAACAGTCTTCACCTACCTCACCTCACCTATCCTCTTCACACCCATTGGTGTATAAGGCCTTTATGCGTCGTCTCCATTGCGTCCTGTATTTTGCAACAGTCCTGGCTGTAGCCCAACTGTTCCATCCGAGCTCTTTTCGCTCCTGTTCGGTTGTTCGTCTCCATGATGTTTTCGGCCTTCCAACTTTCCGTTTTGCTTCGGGCTGCCATGTAAGTGCTGTGCTGCTGATGGTGTTTTCTCTTCTTAGTTTGTGGCCAATCCACTTCCATTTCCTGATTTTGTGAAGTTTATCATTTCTGATTTTGTTTGGCCACCGTATTCTAAATATCTGTCTAAGGCATCTGTTTAGGAATGTATCTAGTTTCTTTTTGTCTTGTTCTGTTGTCTTAGATGGTTCACTTCCATTGAGTAATACTGACATGACTAGGCTGTTGAAGAGTTTGACTTTAGTTTTGATGGAGAGGATAGATGATGACCTAAATTTCCTGAGTCTGTGGAATTGGTTTCTTGCTTTACTTAATATCGTGTTGGTGATGTCTTCGTCGCTGCCTCCTTTTGATGTCATAACTCCACCCAGATATGTGAATGTTTCTACATCTTCTATCATGTTGGTTTCGTCTATTTTGATTGGTGTTGCTGTTCTAGCATTCATTCTCATCACTTTTGTTTTTCTTGCAGCCATAACAGTCACGTGATTACAACAACAGTGGCCGCTTGTGTAATAAAATAGAATATAATAAATTTATTTTCCAATGATGGGCCATTGCTGTCAAACAGTCACATTTAAATATATCTACATCATTATTTCTTCCTCCAATATTTCGGCTGCAACTTCAATTTTGGTCATCTTAAACATTTTACTTTCTGTTCCGTTTTGTTCGTAAGGTGTTTGGAGTAGAACATTCGGCACACTGTGCAGGACTGTTCCGTTTTGTTCGTAAGTTGTTCGGAGTAGCACATCCCGCATAGTGTGTGGAACAGACGTTACGAACATACCCGAGGTTTATGTCCTACGTCATACAGGCATTGGTTGAGGCACGAGAAACTCACCCACCTCCTCATCGTGTTTTATTTACACACATTGAGATTCACGAGGAAAACATGGTCAACTGATTCAACTGTCTTCTGATATTTTACACGTGCAAGTTTTGTTTCGCAAGCGAATTCAAACTGAAATGTGTATGGCTAAGTGTATAGCTACATGATTATGTTCCCGTACGCATTTGTTTCGCAAAGTCCTTATTATATATAGCAAAGTTCCTACGTATTATACAGTTTTACTGTTACAGTTTATTTCAGATATTAAGGCAAAGCGTCCATGGTTCACTTTTATAGTCCGGAGAATTTGAAACGACTCTTGATCTTCTATTGGCATAATTTAACAGCTGATATATTGTCTATATTTATAATACCGTTTGTATGTTTTCATGAGCGGAAAGTATCACGATGACGCTCGTGGTGTAATACCAACACAAATCTAAAGAACCCATGTTGCACGATTTGCCCGCGGAAATTGATATATTCAACGCAAGAACTTTGTAATATATTCATGCATAAAGGTCAGGATCACGTCAAATTCTCTGAGCTATACAGCATGTTTCAATGAACGGTCCGTCAGATTTGAATTGATAGTATACTTTTCGCATATTCATCTTTCGTCCACCGAAGTAATATAATTATATTGACAATGCCATCTGTTAAATTGTGCCAGTATAGTCGCTAATATAACTTTAGATGATCTAATGAACATCTCCGGACTATTTATTATGATTATCAATTGATGAGACGAGTAGTTTAATGGTGTATGCGCATTGTGGTGGTGATTAGATGTTAAACAAATATTCCAGCAGGGTATGCCGTAGTCTGATTACATCATTTGTGCGCTACATTGTGAATGAATAAACGAATGAATGAATCTCGTTGCCCGAAAGTGCGGAAGCTATTCACACGTTGAAACTAGAGACTTGGTCGACAGTCGTTTGCGATTTTATCAAATGTCAAGTCAAATCAATTACGGAGAATAGTTAAAGGATTTTACAAGTATTTTACTACGTATAAAAACAGGCAGGTCTTTTATTCAGAAAATGCATTAGGGTGTCAATTAGCTATAATGTTTTACATGTTCTCTTTGTGGCGGGCTACACGCAATTTGAAAAGAAGCCTAGATATTTGGGATCAAGACCACAAATCCTGTTTTCCTGTCAGCATGTGATGTATCAGTCGATACGACCACTCTTCTGTTAAGTCATTAAGATTTAAAGGGTTGTTCAAAAAATCTACTTGTCATTCAGATAGTAGCATACAACACCATACACGTTGTATGAATACCATTACAATAGTTCTTCACTATACATATGAAATTGCATTTCAGTTGATTTTCAAATATCTGCAAAGTACGAGGGTCATTCGAAAGAATACGTAGACACCATTGTTTGTTTAATTATCTTTCATCCGATCTTTATCAAATTTGGTAGAAAAATGTTCCTATCATTAATAAATTAAATCCGTATGGTAATAAAGAAATATATATGTAATGTTCCAAAATATGGTAGTTATAGCAACGCAAGATTGAGCACACGGGGCAACACGTCGATTTGTCATGTCAAAAATTTGTGTTGGTAGATTTGCTCCATTACTTTACGGTCACAATATGTACAATACAGGCATCACGTGCATATCATAACTACAAAATAGTAATGTAGCTGACACAGTGACACTGGGTATATGACTTGTATGTTAATACAGTTTTACAGTTTATTCAAGAAATTAAGGCCCATGGATCATGTTTACAATTGTTATTATAAATATATATATATTCATGTATAACTACGCATGCAAAGAACACGCACTCACATGCAATACCACACATCCACCCCCCACACACACGCACGCACACAAGCACACACCCACACCCACACACACCCACCCTCACACACGCACACACATATGATATAAATGCACAGTTCAACACTTTACAAGTAGAATATTACAAAAGATTTCATGTAAATACATGTATAACCACCATGAACATGATACATTAGCAGAAAGTGCTAACGACATGCACGGTTAGATATTAGAGAGGTTGCGAAAGGCAACGGGTAACTATTTTTGGGTATTTCGTCATCCAGGTGTGTGTAGTTTCTACAAGTAACGAACGTTTGACAGACGAAAATATATTGTGTACTATGATTCACGAAGAAATCATGGTACAACTACCATGACATTTTACAGGCACACGTTGTGATACGCAAGCAAATTTTAATTGCAACGTGTACGTTTACATGGACGGGTACGTTTACATGTACGGGTAGCTACACGTACACGTAGCCGTACATGTTCGTCTCGCAACCTCTCTATTGACAGTGATCTCATAACGATAAGAACTACGTCTTCAAGCGTTGTTCTTCCGATGATTATACGTGTGTAATAGGGGAAACATTTGGTGCGTTTTTAGAATTGGGTGCTGTTGGCTTCAAAAACTCGTAATCGTGTCTTAGAGTTTATTTTCAAATACAAATAGACATATACAATTGCTAAATCAGCGTTGCGTTTCTACAATGTTAAACATTCAGCCACTAAACTATTTATAGTACTCTTGACTGTACTACTATTGTCGTGCATTGTCACTTTCCACGTGTTTGTTGTCAAGGTCTCCCTTAATTGACGAACATGTATGAATTTAATTGGTACGAAAGAACTTGCGATGAAACACGCGAAGCTTAAGTTCCATTTCAACCCTATCTCAATTGTTTTTTATCTTAGCATCATTTGATGGTGTTGATATATTTATCATTTGTCATAGTAAATTGTTAGACTAATGATGCTAAATGTATATATTTCCAAGAAACATCAGATCTCTGAATGAACACGTGACGAAACTGTAGAAAAAATTAAGAACAAACCGATAGAAATTCCCCTAGTAGTACAGACGAATAACAAACAATCAATTTTAAGTAACTATACTATTTATGTTTGCACGGTTCGTCCTTGCATACAATTATATCAATACAATACTAGTATTAAGAATTTTGATTTACATTTAAGAATTGAACCGACATCAAATAATACTCGTACGTGCCAATATATCAGCCATGTTTTAAATTAATTAGCAAATACATTTATATTGGCATTTTTGGATCTTACAAATGATCGCAGTCTCATAGCTGTTTAATAAGGACCCACCGTTTAACATTTACGTGTCGTAATACGGTTATGGAATTTGTTTACATGGGAAGACGTAATATGTATAGGAGAGATCATGTTTGTATACAAAGAGATTAGTACCACCAGCTAGCTATTGGTCAATGGCAGGTTTTATTGTTCATTCATCCAATAGATTGCTGGTGGGCATTTTACATATGAATACAGTGATCTCTCCTATTGGTTTGTTGAATTATGTTGTCGTTAAGAGTAAATACGACTTTTTTCCGGGGTCGGACTGTTTCGTCATTCGCTGAAGTTTGTAATCATTGGGGTTCTCTTTGCTCTTTTGAGAGGGGGGGGATAATGTTTGAATATCAATATACATACATAGAGACTATACACCTAAGATTAAAATCACCAAGTCAAAATCACCTGCAATAACAGTTTGCATAATACAATGTACGTCTATTCTCGCCTTTAACACGTGCACTTTAAATAACATATAACGTCGGTCGTCTATTCATGTCCATACGCCATTACAAATACACGGGTATATATTACATTGACTTTGCATCATGGTGATGGCCCGTATTACCTGTTCTCTTATCACTACTTTCAATATGGAAGCGGACGGCTCGGATTGTTTGCAAGCTCTAAACAATAATTCCCGCGTGTATTGCAATCAACAAACTCAGCGGTCGTAATGTTGACACTGATTTCAAATAATATTTAACCAATCAAGCGCGCATAAGCCTGGAAAGGACTAATACAATACCCTCTCAGCGGATAATAATCATACTTCGTTGTCGTCACAGTACGTCCTATCAATTGAACTTAATTTGAAGTGAAAAACAAATGATACAATGTGATACGCTCTCACGGCATCAACGAGCAATCTAAAATAGTAAACTTGGACGTTTTATACTGGTTAATGATGTTCATAAAATATACATTGAATCTTAAACGTATCGATGACTTTGTGTTAAGTTCTTTCATTATGGAAACGATTGCACTATCTGACACCTGACACGATGACAGAGTTTAGATGTATTAGCACGAGTACGGTATATATAGCAGTGTAGCAATACCACGTGGTTTTTTGCTACAGTTCCAAGTAGAAATTTGTAAACATTGGAACACAAATGTATCCATAAGTATCTTATTTCTTCATCGATTTCAATGAAATATACGCCACGCTAAGGGGGACATTATTTGCTTTCCATGAAATATAAAATCTTTTTCAGCGGATGTGCCGTTTTGTCCATTACCCTGCGAAACCGTGGAACGTATATGTTTCAAAGGGTAAAGAAAAAATCGGTAAAGCTGCTGAAAAAGATCTTATATTTCACGAAAAGCAAATAATGTTCCCCTTAGCGTGGCGTATATTTCATAGAAATCGATTAAGAAATAAAATACTTATGGCTATTTTATTTTCCAATGTTTACAAATTTCTTCTTGTAACTGTAGCCAAAAGTCACGTGGTATTGCTACACTGTATATTATGATATATTAAATACATAAACTTGATGTATTTGACTCTCACTCTTAGCTATCCCACCACGCTGGCGGGGTTGTTTGATCGGAAGACTGCAAACAGAATGGTCGGAGATCGAACCCCATTTTGCTCAGGTTATTGTGTACAGGCATGTCCTTATTACGTAACTCCTAGACGTTGCAAAATAAACACAGAAGGGCAAGTTAGTAGTGGTTGTATTTCCGAGAAAACTGATTAAGTTTATGTCGAGAATGTTATAGATGCTTTAAATGTGGACACATTGCAAGCCACTTCCAGTCTCCTTGAAAACTAGATTGATCAACCAACAAATACTAACATGCTCCTTCGCAAGCAATTGACAACTTCTCCACATGTTGCTTATGTCATAACCTACCAGAACAATTACAGCAGGGTCGATTTGATGACAGCGGGTACTTTATGCTCTGCTTTAACATGTTGGGTAGCTGTCATGGATGAAAAAGCGAGGTTCATGCTTAAAATGTGGCGAGGTTACAAGTTTCATTCGGATCGACTGGTGGACTTAATACAATGGAACGGTTAAAAAACGGTGTAAACAATATGGAACACAAACTAACTTGTACATGTACATACAATTTATAATTTTCATACATGGATGTACGAGATTATTTGGTACAAGCACTGGTATGAGAATATGGTGATGTACGTTGTTGTTATTGTTGGTGTGCCTCCGTAGCTCAATGGTTAGCGCGCTTGACGTCTTATTTAACACCCCGGGTTTAAATACGGATGGAGGCACTCATATGCCTGTCTTATAACTGACAATAAAGGCTATCCTCGGCTATTCCTATAAAAACTTTATTAGGTCAATTGAGTAGTATAGAAAATTAATGACAACGGTCGAAATTATCAAAAGGATTATGTTAACTTTGATAATTTGTTAATAGCGAATAAATTTCGCAATAAGTCAATGTGTCGCGTGGTTTGGTCAGAGTTGAATTCACTAGTGGATCTGAAAATTTGTGTTACAGTCTTGGAGTCACAGAATGATACTGAAAAATGGCCGCCAATAGAATAACAAAAGTTACCTAAATGCGTTATTCTGTAGCTCATAAATTTTCTTTTATATTTAAATGATGTTTAAAAATATTCCAAAACCTCTAGTAGGCCTATCTAGAACACGTTATAAATAAGGGAGATAAATACTATGTTGCTTGATCGACCGCCATCTTGGAACGCTGGGAAACAAAGAGGAAACACATAACGTGACAACCTGCATATAATCAGTTATTGATACGAAAGTACTTGTTTTAAACAAGGAAAGTCGTATTATTATACACATAATCAGCGTAGTGATACAGTGAACTCTAAACGAAAACAGGTTCGTATCGACTTCGTCCTTCGTTACTTCGTACCCAAAAATTTCACAAATTTTCTAATGACTGTACATTTGAGCTATTCTTTAAAATTTAAGATATTATTCGCTAAAATAGGCTGTGCCTTAGTTCATATTATTTCTTCACAATGCAGTAAAGTAAGTTAGCTTTCCTCGTTGGTATCTGGAATTAGTCACTTATGTCATTCTTCTCGGTGGCATGTGAGCGACCAAGTTGTATAGTTATAAGTTGTTTCATATACAATGTAACTGGTGAGTTCATTGTACATATATTCTGCCCGATTACTTCAAAACGATCAAGAGCTGACGTATGAATTCTGTTTATAAATAGTGTAGTCTATACAATGTGTTAAAATATTTATAAGACAGTTTCAAATGTCGGAGATATAATGAAATAAATGCCACATGACTGTGAGGATGACATGGGTATTGTCAACCTACGGAAACAGAATAGATAACCCTCAGCTTGGCACTGGCACACAGTTTCTCGAGTGGATAACATTCATGACATCCACGCCACCATGTGATATTTTTCTGTAGCATCATCCGGTTTACGGTATGAAATCCAATCGCTTTTCATATTTACTCACAAAAATCAAATTCAATTCAATTACTTGTCAAATGCAATTGAGAAACGAATCCGTATAACGCTAGGTTGATTGGCCGACGGGTGTCGGCGGTATAACTGTATTAGATCTATTATAGAACGACAGTAAAGACGACAGACAATTGCAGTTATGTCGTCTAATCCATTCGGTATATCGAGACTTTAATAGAAAAGCTCTAGGAAATAGTTGACGCTTATGGAATATCAAACCATTGTGGGGGAACACATTTCCGAACCATTCCAGTTTAGACATTTAGACTATTTGTAATGTCGTTTCTTGTTTGACAAAATCAAACAGAGACATTTATCTACTTAGTTTGCTAGATTTAGTCAGGGTAAAAGTACATGTATTACATGTAGCCGAATTATACGAAGTATTTAGCGAAGACTTCTAGCAATAAGTCTCACTTGTCTCACTTTCAATTTGACATGCAATTCGCTTGTCAACAATAATATTAGAGGACAAGACTGTGTTATTTTATCAATGAAAAATACTGAAGTCTTGAGAAGATAAATAATTATTACACTAATATAAAGACAAACACATTTATGATATACTAGGATAGTGAATTTCTGATTAAAGCGAGTGACAGATCAGTCTCTGGGTAAATGTCCTCTGTATATACACGTCCCAATCGATCATACTTCATGTATGTTATGACATTAGCTACAACCGTATCCTCCACATGGGGAGAAGTTGCCAATAATTGCTTGCGATGAAGCAAGTATATAATGTAAACCTATGCGGACTAATTGAAACATGTATTACCTATATAGCCTAGTGGCAGTTTGTCCGCTTTGAGTGTGGTAGGCGGTCCCGGGTTTAATTCCAGGCCGCGTCATAAAAACGGAAGCAGCATTTCGCTTGCCTGGAGCACTCAACATGTAAAGAGAAAAGACTGGCTTATATTCTCAGATACCGTTGTTCCGACGGATAAATAAGCATTTATAAACGTTTCGGGAGGTTTATGTCTTACTTGTAGGAAATGATCTTTTGTATTACTAATACTAGTATGTTAACAAAGATTCGTTGAGTTGGACAGCCGCGGTGTAGGCTGGTTTATATGCATGACCACGTGATTCAGCGCGTGTGTGGGAAGTTAACTTGATAAATTAATCGGTTAATGAGATTATAATGAAACAATGTTAAGTCTTGTACGCGGTTCGTCATACTATTTAGATAACATGTGATGTTAATACATTCCATGTTTACATTCTAGTAAAGCTCGCTAATGTATTGTGTAGGCGAGCGATTATCTTTACTTTCAAATAATCAAATATTTCCTTTATCAAATATCGTCAAAGTTTAACAAAGTTCATGTCGAATACAAATGCAAAGACAGTTCACGTAGATGCCAAACAAAATTGAATAGTACAATGTGCCCTGTCTATTCGGGGCTATAGGTAGTGTGTATAGGCACTGTAGGTAGTGTGTTTTAGCACTGATCTTTAGCTTGTCTCGAGACGGTATGTTGTATGTGATCGACAAAATGCTGGTCCTTGTCCAAAGGTAAGTGAATGTGGTTTAATAAAACCGACTTTATAAACAGTGGAGGAGTATAGGTAACTTGCGAACAAGCATACTGTGCCAACGGATTGCATTATAAACAGACGAGAAACTAGACAAATGAAAAATAAAAATAATGTTGGTCATGACCAATTTAAACTAGGGCTGATTAATCCCGTATTCATGTTTAGTAAATTACTTCAATCGTATGTTTTACAATTGTTTTGGTAGCAAATGCCCGGTATCACAGAGGGTACAGCACTCAACACGAAAAGCACAAAAATAGACACACTTAAAATGTTTGTAGACTTAGCGTATTTTTGTTTCACCGGAAACCGATAAGTTTACCAAATTATGGTATACATCAGTACATGTATAATGTTTTGCCAAATTAGATAAAAACTTTGATACGACATAGAGTCATGAAGTTGAACATGGTAAACAAGTAATCAGACAGAACTTCTTCCTAGTCACATTTTCTTTATTTGATAAATCAAATCCATTCAGAATTGGACACTAATTTCAACATTGACGCATACTTTGGAGCATCTACACAACAAATAACCCAAATCATACGACTTTTATACTACGTTCGTCTACAAAATTATTTCAGAATATTCAAAGTAATTGTACTTCAAGATGAAACGTACAGTCAAATTTGTCGTAAAGTCCCCCCTCAAAAAATGACCACTATCAAAACACTTGGCTGCAAATGCCACCAATTTTGTCTCTCGGCATACACTCTGCAATTATATTTAATATGTTAAGAGATACGTCCTGCCCACTCTTAACTTTATGTTTCTGTCTGAACACCCAGAAAGATTTGGTTGTACATCATATATGTAAAATAGCAAAGAATACAAATGTTGTGATCATCAGAAAGAGCTAGAAGTAAATCAGACTTCTACAAAATATGGTTTGTGCTGTTGTTTCGGAAACGGATATTGGCGGGTTCGATCCCACAACGCGATCTCATTTAGCTCCCATCTCATTTCGCTCCAATCTTTGTGGAGTGTATGAGGATAAATAAATCAAGTAATCATTCATCTTGTAAACATGTTAAAATATAATATAAACGAATTGGACAGGGAAGTCAACACCGAACTGAAACAGCATACTCCATGTACGAACGGCGAAAAAAGAACAGTGTACAAATCGCAATCTCTGCATGAAAGTCATTATGACGAATTCTGAGATTTGATTATTTTAGTTTCAAAATATTACTGTTGACGGTTTGGAGCTTAAAATCAGATCATAACACTATTTTCTAGGAATTTATGTTGAAATACGAAACTGGGACATAAGAAATGGGAACAACACTCTACTGAAACAATGCACAGAAAAAAACACACGAAAAGGAAAACTTATATTAATGTGTGCATGTATGTATGTTTTCTATTTTGTGCTCTTTTCTGTGCGTTTCGTGTCGTGTTGTTTCTGCTGTGTGCTTTTCCCTTTTTTAATGCCCTAGTTCCAGATATTTGTTGTTACATTGTAAGAATCACTAGTACATTTTGGTATTTAGTTGACCTTTCTTTGCCCTCTGAGACAACAGAAAGGTGAACATTTAATCTATTCCTCGAACTTTGTCATTCAGAGTTTTGAACAACCTTTGCTGTAAAATTAAATCCGAAAAGATAAAAGACAGTCTTAACACTTTATTTAGCTCTATACAAGAACAATTAAACCCAGTTGTTCTGACATTTTGAAATATTAAATTTATAATTGCTCAATATGTTTCAACAATATATGCCCTTTCACACATCCGATGTAATTTATAGAACGATTGCCCTACTGTCACCAGTAAGGACCACGTTTTTTTGTGGATTACATGTAATTCTAGATATACTATGCCCACCTGAATAATTTGTTGTAATCAAATCGGCTAAAACATCCGTAATTATATCCATTGTGATTAAATTGCGGCTGAAAATATCTCCATGTCTCATTCTTACATGACAAAACATAAATAGTTAAATTACACTTCAATTAAAAAAAAGAATTTTAAACAGAAAAAGAGGTTTGATAGTTTTGTTAGGTAATTCGGTGACTTAGAGAGCTATTTACGTTTAAAAAGATACTAAAAATCAAGCAGCGAAGGGAGCACTCAACTGAAACAGCCGAGCAAAAAGACGCTGTGTTTGTGTACATTAAATTATAATTAAACATATTGTATTTGGATGTAATAAATAACTTCATACGGTGTCGTTGTATATCAAATTTATTTACGACAAAGAAAACTTCTTAATACCCTCGAATCGCGCCGCGACAACATTTTATACAAAGTATAAACACATACATTTTATCTTGATCAGAGTTATTATACGGAACGGAATATTAAAAACTGATTTTGATAAATTACTTTAGCCCATATTTTGAAACTTCCGTATGTAAAACAGAAATGATAAACCTTAAGTGCAACCTCAAACCGTGTCCTCGATCTTAACCCGTGATGGTGAGTATGTACACAGCATGTCAAGTAGGATACGTATTGTCAAATAGGTTCAAATCATAAGGAGTTCCTAAGTACTAGATATAGGGAGTCAGCACGTACCCTATTTTGACATATAACACTCCCCAAGCCATATAAGATTTACCACTGTTTATATGTGTATCTAACAGTGTAGCAATACCACGTGACTTTTGACTACAGTTACAAAAAGAAATTTGTAAACATTTGAAAATAAAATAGCCATAAGTATTTTATTTCTTCATCAATTTCTATGAATTATACATCACGCTAAGGGGACAATTATTTGCTTTCCATAAAATATAAAATCTTTTTCAGCGGCTGTGCCGTTTTGTCCATAACCGTAGAACGTGTAGGTTTCACAGGATAATGGAAAAATCAGTAAAAGTGCTGGAAAAGATCTTATATATCACGGAAAGCAAATGCTTTTCCCCTTAGCATGCCGTATATTTTATAGAAATCAATGAAGAAATAAAATACTATACATGTATTTGTGTTCCAATGTTTACAAATTTCTACTTGTAACTGTAGCCAAAAGCCACGTGGTATTGCTACACTGTCTAAGGCCAAGAAGTAATTGCCGATTATAAAAGTGCCTGTACCATTTGTAACCGTGTATGTATATTACTCATTTAAATGGTATATTACGGGTATCAGCGTGTAGCTAAGATATCTTAGCTACATGCTGATACCCGTAATATAGCATTTGAGTGAATAAATAAAAAAAATACTACAATTTATGAGACAGGCACTCCAATTACCGTAATTCACCTGTCTCAATAGGTAAACATGAGAAAGTTGAATTGACTTGGGGAGTAGTAGGGTACGTGCTGGGTGCCTATGGTACTAAATATAGACCCATTTCGTGTTTACATATACCGAAGCATTCATATGCAAATTGACATCCAGCGAAGTATTGGTCAATAACTAGTTTGTTTTCTTCATTCAGCCAATAGATCACTGGATGGCACTTGGCATATGAATGGTTTCGGCATAGCATGTCTACAGTGTTCTATACATGTATACTAGACTAGTCAAACTTTACTAAGGGTAAAAAAGCAATATGTGTGTCTGTCTTACGTTAACTGATCATAACCGATTAAGAAAACGTTGTGCATATATTAAAATATCACATAATATGCTGCTAAATGTGAGGTTTGGCTTATCAGCACTGAAACATCAAATTTTGAAGAAACAAACTGTATGATAAAACAGCGAATTGCAAGTATGTGGATTATCTTTGTCTAATATGTATATATTCATCCATAGCCTGAGTGCCCCAATTTTCGGATGAACACAGTGTTATAATCGACTACGCCTTTAGTACATCCCAGTGCTATTTGGTCGTATTTTATAGTTATATGTTCTGCCGAAATAAGTTTTCCATAATTTCGGATAATTTCCTTAATTCGAACAAACGAAAAAGCTTTTATCTCTTTAACACATTGTCGCTATTCTACGAAGACACTTTCTCTTAGTTCGATGGTCTAATTGTTTTACGCTCATTTAGTCTGATCGTTTCATTTGTTTTATTATGATTTTCAGTGTGAAGGCAATGTCAACACATATTGGCACCTAATTCAACAATACACACCATTCTAAATATAGCCTCGATCGTATCACGTAGATGTTTCGTACTATACGATAGGAAGAAATCGAATAAGTACATGTGAAAATGCGGTCACATATTGGTAACTATCAAGTTGATAAGTAGAATTTTAACATTGAATCCTCGGCGAAAATTTTTAATTCCTGAAATTGACATTTAATTCCCAAACTATTTGGGAGTTACATTGCTCATGGTATGAATACCGATACACCGCTTTTCAGTTCGGTGAGAGAATAGTTCTATTTCCATATGGCTCTGACGGAACTGAAAACCAATGTAACACTCAGGATACATGAAATCTGAGTTCCGTCCGAGCGTTACATCGGTTTTCAGTTTCGTCAGAGCCATATGAAAATGGAACAATTCTCTCACGGAACTGAGAAGTGGTGTATCGGGATTCATACCGTGTTGCTTATAGGTAAAGTGTTTGAAAAACTGTCACATATATGACACGGCCTAGTGTTTTGTACTACATATAAACGAGTAAATATCGTACTACGGTGATCATTGACACTTATTTTCCACTTCATACAGTCATTCTTCAGGTTTCTTCAGTAGGATGTTCTCATTTTAAAGGTGCTGCCTCACAGATCGGGCTAAAATTTTTGTATGACGTAATTTTCCTACCAAGCCAAGTATTTATATAATAGAAAGTCACTGGTGATTGCTTTATGAACGATTTATGGCATATAAGCAATTTAAATCACTATTGATATTTGGCAGTCAGTATTTCTCTGTTTGAAAATATCGCAGCGTTTCCTTTCAAAATGTTCTATGGATTATGTAATTCAGACATGATCAAACTGTTACTCCAACAAACTTAAGCCTAAACATCTGTGAGGTATTCGGTTCGTTTCGCAATTCGTTTTCATCGAATGCAAACACATATCAGGCAATTTAAGTGATAGTAGTGCTAATTTTGGGTGTAAAAATGCTAAATTACTACAAAATGCCGATGTTTCCTAAGTTATTTTTATGTCAATGTGGTTGTTTATGGCATATACAGGAAACTATACCAAAATTACATGAATATTTGACAATTTAATTTTATTTTTGCAATACACCAATACGTGAGGCAGTCCCTTTAAACGTCACCTGGTTTGAGTGGCTGTTGTCTTTTAAAAATGTTCAGAACGTTATGAAACTTTGACGGACAATACTTGATTGAATGACTGAGGAGAATAAAACCATATTCAATGTCACGGACGAACATTTCCTGTCCAACCCACGAATTATCCTTTTTCCTAAAACATCGTCAGTATAGCGATTACATTAAGGGGAAACGCCGTGAGAATCTTGTCAATGACATTATAGTTTTAATCACGTGGTCTCAAACAATTAAGAATTTCAAAGTAAAGCATAGGAACAAATACACCCACCGGCATCAAACCCATTTCTTGCGTAAATATTTACGTTACGTTTAATATCACCGTCATGTCACAGTAACTATATCAGACATCTGTTGACTTTACCCAGCCATATAATTCCTATGTATACACCGAGTTCCAAGCAAGGTTGTACCAAGTATACCATTATCATTACCGATGACTGGTCCTTGAATTAAACCCACACAATGCCCATTCCATCCGTGAGACTATCAGGGTGATAACATAATTATTCAACATAGGAATTTTAATTATATTTAAGAATTGATTCAATCTTAGATTCTGGGGACATTTTTTTCAAAGTGGATTCACGCATTAGGTTCCACTTCCAGAAAATTATCGCTGATAATGTTTGTACAGCACTTCTGGAGGCTGTGTGTTGTCTTGCATGGTTATACAAACATTGTGTTTGCAGATACCACGTAATCAAACTGTAGTATCGTGATCAACGCACAATCCTGAAAGCGTCTCTGTTTATTCTGCGACAATTGGTGTCATCGTGCCAACGTTTGGTCAGAGCCTCCAGCAATCAACTCAACATTGCTGCGTGTTTGACATTTACTCCCATGTTTACACTATTCTGTAATGTTTTATAATGTTGTAACGGCCTTATACGAGCACTTGTGGCTAATTTACAACATTTGTGTTCGAGGTATCGGATAATAGCCGCGCGTGCTGTAATTGCTGATTTGTTAATACATTACTCATATTGCTGGTACAGTGTATCTATGTTTTGCATATCAATTCATATTAATTGAATGTTCTATTAGATAGCATAGGCTTGTGAACTAATTGTTACATTTATCAATCAGATCATCGGAATGCACAGCGACCTAATCACTCTATGACTAATTGGGAGAATATAATTTTCATATTGCATGAATTATTGCAAGCAGAAGCATAATTATGTGATTTCCGGTCACTGTATAACTTAATGAGAGACTATACAAGTTTTAGCTGTTCCAAAAATCGTTTGCAGGGCATATCCATTTGTAAGAAATGTTTTGAGACATAGTATATCAATGTAGACTGCAGAGTAAAACCGTTCTTCAACGGGTATGCCTTATTGAATTGTTTATTGACTGCAAAATTGGTGTAAATGATTAGAACTACAATAACATCCCAATTTAATTGAGCTTAATTGTAATTGAAAGTTTCCATACAGGAAGGGTCCGTTCTGATGCGACCAGTGTGTGAGTAGGTATCTAATTAAAACGATTATAACAAATCGGGCAGGGAATGCAGCACTCAATGTTCGGCAGCAGCAGAACAAGAACAGGCACACACAGGAATATGACGACAAAGAACAATCACAAACCCCCAGTCACCCACCACATATTATACTTATCGTGTGTCTGGGAAGTAAACGGGCCCAAAAGGTATATGCCAATAAGTCTAACTGACTACGCGGAATAACAATATTAATTCCATTGATGCCTTAATCGAAATGCGTTTTATGGTATTTATGTGTTTCCCTTAGGCTGGCGTATTTTTTTCTTAATTGTGTAGATATTCTAAAATAAAGGACGGCATTGACTCGTTTAATTGTTTCCTCGCAGACTTATAGAAACAGATAGATGATACAGACCAAAATCTGAAACACGAAAAATATACAACAAGGTCTTTCTTGCAACAAGGTCGAAAATGAATATCATTATCCCTGATGATGATTTAGAGTGCTGCTGGCGGGTCGGATCTCGAACTGTGTTGTACAATGTAGTTGTCAGTCGGTAATCAAATCCTAAAATTCGTGTGGAATACAACAATTTCGCTTAATAATTACTATCGTACTGATATAACATTGCTATTGCCATTGAATAGAATAACGACCTGTTGCTATTGTCTTTGACAGACATTCTGTCAATGATACCACAAAGGGATGTTTTCCGTCAGCAACATTTCAACATTTTTTCATTTCGATACCACTGCATTGAAAGCACCGCATGTGTAATTAGTATTTCATCGTCAAGCGGCACGTGATAAATACTAGAAGCATGCGCGTGACAAGAGCTGTGATCATGACAACAAAAAGCGATCAACTTGATGTCTGCATCATGAAAATGCCATGAAAAACTACGAACGTTAAACTATTACAAATGCTAATCGTATCACTCGGAGTGTCATTTCATTTTTATAAAATAAAAAAAAGCTTTAATAGAACCTAACGAATATGATTTGAGAAAACTTTCTAGATATTAGCTTTAAGCTGTGTTTTTTGTCTTAGAAAGCATGATACTCGATATTATAGTGTTTTTAGAAATGGGAATAGAACGCATCAACCATTAGATGAGTTTCGATATAACGCGAGAAACTTTACGGATTTGATGAGTTTGTTACCCATAAATACAGCGAATAGGTTATATTGAAAGCGTCTTTTATTTTAATGTTTATTTTAAACCAATTTCAGACTAAACTTTTGCCTCTTTGTCGCGGTATGTACTAAATTTAGATCTATTTATGAGCGGATACGGAAGTCTCGGTGGAAATAGCATCTCGTTTCTGACGAGAAACAACGGAAATACGCGAGAAAATCGAGAAAAATGAGAAAACGAGGAAAATAAGAGAATATGGGGTGTCTTGTGTTATAGTTTATTCGTTTGTATCGATTTATTTCTTTAATATTTCGATGGTATATATAAAACATATATTATTAAAGTTAAAGTATAAAGAAGGTCACATAATTATTATACCCTATTAATTAAGCGTTATTACATTATGTTATTAGAGAGGTTGCGATGTGAACGTGTACGACTACGTGTACGTGTAGCTACCCGTACTTGTGTACGTACGCGTTGCAATTAAAATTTGCTTGCGACAGAAAACTTCTTACATCACATGACACTTGAAATATGACTTCTTCGTGAATTGATAATGAGTGTTTACATAAACTCAATGAAACCAAGGGCGATTAATTATTGGCGTTCCCGTGCATACGCATTCCTGTGTGACATAGTACACGATATATTTTCGTTTTGGAACTTGTGGCTCGACCCTTTTACCCATGTATTTAAAATGTATTGATAGTAATATTTGTATGAAATTGTTTGTGTACTTTGTTTGGGCAATAAAATATGTTTAAACCAATATATTTTCGTCTGTCACACGTCGGTTACTTGTAGAAACTACACAACCTTGATGACGAAATACTCAAAAATAGTTACACGTTGACTTTCGCAACCTCTCTCGCCGAAAAACATAAATTTACGCATACAAAATGATACAATGTTAGTTTCAATCTCTTGTGATTGTTGGTTGATCAACCTGTACAAAGATTTTGTTTGTTTGGATGGCGTTCGATCGACTTGTACAAGGGTTATGTTTGTTTGGATGGCGTTCGATCGACTTGTACAAGGGTTATGTTTGTTTAGATGGCGTTCGATCGACTTGTACAAGGGTTATGTTTACTTAGACGGCGTTCGATCGACTTGTACAAGGGTTATGTTTGTATAGATGGCGTTCGATCGACTTGCACAAATATTTTGTTTGTTTGGATGGCACATGATCGACTTGTACAAGGGTTGAGCTTGTTTAGAACGTGTTCGATAGACTTGTTCAAGAGTTGTATTTGTATGGAAGCGTCGTACAATCGAACTGCATAGATGAAGGCCGATTGACTCGTACAAGGGTTATTTTTGTTTGACTGACGCATAGTAGATTTGTACGTACAGGTTGTAGTTGTGTGGATGATGTTGGCTTGTCTAGTTCAAGGGTTGTGTCAGGTGGATAGGGTACGACCATTGTGTACAACGAATGTTATTGTTTTGATGAAGTACGAATATACTTCAATATGTGTTGGCTATACCATATGCATTTATAAGTCATAGGAAAAAGCTCCTTTTCAAAAAATCGGTGATCACAATGTAAAGTCAGTGCCTTCTTCTAACATACGCTTATGTACTCATTTAACATTAACTCTTATTATACTAATTATACAGTTCACTACTATACACTCAACCAAATTCCTAATCGGTCACATATCATAGTACCAAAATTTCTGTCGCAAAATTATTTAAGAAGTGTTTTACCGGTTTTAAATGTATAAGCTTTGTGGATACAACATAAAACTAAAAATTAATTAAGAGTCTATTATCAATTAACATAATTGTTAACTCTAATAAACAACAACCCTCAATACTAGAAATCACATAATAATAGCATTAAATGCATTATCTGTAACCACTTTATTAAACATTTAATAGAATAAATAATATGTTTATTTCAACGATTAGACAACAATTAAGCAAGTGGCAAAGTTTTACTGCGAAATGTTGTTTAGTTGAGGAGATATACCAAATTAAAAATAATCGACTTATGAGATTTATCTTGATTTTTTATAGTTACAATGTAATTCACCATAGGAATTCAGAGTCGCCTGGAAAGTTCAAACGCATTAATATAGGGTTGTTCTAATTGAATCACAAAGAAGACAATTGAAAGAAATATAGTGCATGAAATTTGACTTAGCTATCACCCCGTGGTGCCATTAAATTGGGTCATTTATTTTGTTCTATTTTCAATTAAAAGGGAGGTAATTTCAATTTTCTGAACTTCAAAGCTAGTTATCTTTATAACGTGTAACTATTTAAGCAATGTTTGCTGTTTTTCTGTTTCGGTGATCGTCATTGAGTGGTATTGTGTATATTTTGTTACATTTCCAATGACAAATATTTTTTTACACATCAAAAACCTTTTTCTAAACATTGGGCGATAACTCGGCATAGTTGACGACACTGTGTAAAACAAAAATTTAATTTGCTGAGGAGCATACAGACAATTGAGTTAAGTACATGGTCTATATTTCTCTATTGTTATGTACAAAAATATATCATTTTGAAAAGTGACCGATTAGGAATTTGGTTGAGTGTATACGCTGCTAGGCTGCCGACTTCACGCTGCTAGGCTGCTAGGCTGCTAACGTCACGCTGCTAGGCTGCTAAGCTGCTAGGCTGCTAACGTCACGCTGCTAAGCTGCTAGGCTGCCGACTTCACGCTGCTAAGCTGCTAGGCTGCTAACGTCACGCTGCTAGGCTGCTAAGCTGCTAGGCTGCCAACTTCACGCTGCTAGGCTGCTAGGCTGTCAACTTCACGCTGCTAGGCTGCTAGGCTGCTAGGCTGCCACCTTCACGCTGCTAGGCTGCTAGGCTGCCACCTTCACGCTGCTAGGCTGCCACCTTCACGCTGCTAGGCTGCTAGCCACTAGCCTGCCAACATCACGAACATTATTTCGTACGCAAAAATGTACTCTTACATTCACTCGTCCTTAGTTTATCGAACTTTTTGTCTCCTATGTGTTTGGTTTGCCTAGTGTTCAGTTCATTCGAACCCACTCAATCGTTCATTTTTTCCTCCATGTTTCTACTAATTAGTTTATACTAATTATTTTAGGTCGATTGTGAAACACGATTTTCAACTTATATAAATCACTCTCGACACCTCATTTCTGATGTTATTCATCGCAACGTGACTACTAATTAAACACAACCATTCCCAAAGACGCCATTATAACGAATCATTTTGTAAATAGGAATAATATGAGTTAATATGAGTTTTATAAACGTATAAGTGTGAAAAGACGTTCTCTGGGAATTGTAAGGTTTAAAGATGCCACCTCACGTATTGGTGTATTGCAAAAATATAAAAAAAACTGTCTATTATTCGCGTAATTTTGGTATAGTTGCCTGTTTATGCCATAAACTACCACACTGACATTTAAAATCACTTACGAATCATTGGCATTTTGTAGTTATATATATAGTAGTTTTACATTCAAAATTAACTTTTTCTTTTTTCATTTGAGGCCCCTTTCGGGTAACCCCGTTTATTTTTCATTTAACCCCGTTTATTTTTCATTTATAATACATTTAACAACAAGATAGAAAAATATTTCAATCACATGCTAACATTATATCATTTTGCTGGCAAATGTTTGTTCAACAATGTTTTTCAAATATACTTTTGTCCCATTTATTTTTGCATATAGTTATGAAGTTTAAAAAAATATGATAATGGAAAATTAACTTAATACCCTATAGAATTAACAATACTATTACTTAAATTGCCTGAAATTTGTTGGCTGCATTCGATGAAAACTAATTGTAAAACGATACTAATGCCTCAATGATAATTACACTGATTATTTCATAAATACTTGGTTCGGTAGGAAAATTACGTCATACAAAAAGTTTAGCCCA
Source organism: Spisula solida (assembly GCA_947247005.1). NCBI lineage: Eukaryota > Metazoa > Mollusca > Bivalvia > Venerida > Mactridae > Spisula > Spisula solida. The sequence goes on along the minus strand of OX365952.1, from coordinate 36,395,291 downwards.
ATCTGTGAGACAGCACCTTTAACACGGGTGTGGACTGTTAATTGTGTATTTGGTGTTGAGCCTCATCTGCCAATGTACAATAAATCACAAATGGACAGCGTTATGACGGTATCAATAATCATCTCGCTTCATTATCGCTACACTAAATATAATCTCTTTTTTATTACCAATTTGTGCTTTACTACGGCGAACGTCACCAGGGGCTCTTTCCGTTCTCTTGTTGTACAATAATGTTGTTTTAATTCAAAGTTTATTGACATAGCGACACAAACAACTTTGGTCAATATATCGTATGATGTATTTGTACTCTAAAAACATATATTGTAACAAGACAAAAAAGCGTTGTCCAATATTAAGGTTATAAAGTCTCGTGTATGGTGAACATGTTTTTTTATACAATGTACTATATTTATTTTAGGTCGATTTTGATACAAGTTTTTTCTAACTTTTATTAATCACTCTCGACACCCCATTCATGATGTTATCCATTGCCACAAGGGTATGAGAACATACATGTAGCATTTATAGCAACACAAACGTTAAACAACACAAACTAGGACATACAGAAGTTTTCTAACAGAAAAACTGAAATCTCGTATACCAGGGCCCTGGATTGCATCAAGTACAAGTTTACACTCAACACTCGAATAAACACTACATGAGCCAGTCTCCAGGAAAACCTGCTATAATGACATTCTTTAATTACTATATGTAACAAGATTTTGATAAAGCTCCAAAATAAGGAAAAATACATATCTATTGATTCTATTTTAAGTAATTGACCCATATAGTACTATAACTTAGCTTTAAATTTTCCTATGAAATATGTCGAAAACACATTGCTATGGTGACCAATTTCAGAAAAGTACTCCGATTGAGAAAAACGAAGATTTAGTTGTTTAAAACAGAAGTAGACTTTCTCTGAATGCAAACAATATCGATTTTGATATATATTTGGAGAAGAGAAACATAATTATAGAATTTGGTACTATTTGAACAGTTTATGTCAAGAATTGATCAAATGGTGTAATAATGAAATACTTATTTCAGTTACGTCAAATAACGTTTGAATGACGTTTGCGACGTCACACAAAAAGCTCCGAATAGGGACTCTACAAAAACAGGTGTAACTTCCTTAAAACTCAAGATATTACAATTTGATTATTAAACATTATCCTGTAATATTATGGAAAATCTTAAAGTCAATATTTTTGTCAAAATAGCAGGTTTTCCTGGAGACTGGCTCATATGTATGTATCATGTGCCTGCGTGTGTGACGTTGATATTGTCAACCCGAGGGCAGAATGTCACTCCGAGGCCAAGTCGAGGGTGACATTCTGTTTCGAGGCTGGCCAACATCAATGTCACGCATGCAGGCATATGATATGACCGGTCAGGCAAATAGAATGTGTAGAAACTGGTATTTTCATGTGAAGAGTTTTATAATGATAATGGATTTTATATGTTCACTGATTTAGGTAATGTCATTCCACATTCTTTTGCATCTACAGTTTTTAATAAGGTTCACAATAACTACACGAATAATTGGTTCACCAATATAAATAGCATCATAGGCTCTTTTGGTCACGGTAGAAATAAGTTTAGGTTGTATCGAACTTTTAAGGATGAATATGAGGTAGACAAATATTGTAAATTACAATTCACCCCGAAGCATCGATCTGCCTTTTGTGAATTTCGACTAGGAGTTGCTCCTATAAGGGTTGAAACTGGTCGATACGAAGGGTTACCAGAGGAGTCTAGGACGCGTCCGTTTTGTGCTAATGGTGTTATAGACAACGAATTACATGTACTCTTGCAGTGCTCTGTCTATGATGATATAAGGCAAGAGTTATTGACAAAAGCAAATGAATGTAATGTTAATTTTTACCACTCGTCTGATCTGGAAAAATACTGTGTTCTGTTTTCAAATCCAGACTTGATACGTAGTTGTGCCAAAACCTGTTATTTTATATTACAAAGACGTCAATTTTTATTGACTAAATAATAATAATAATAATAGTTGTACATATTTTATTTAAATTTTTACATGTGCTAAGCACATGTCCTGAATTCATTTTAGATCTCAAATTACTTTTTAAAAATGTAGATAACGTCAATGTGTCTTAATTAGTTGTATATTCTCTTCTTATTTCTCACCTAAAACACCTACGTTAATCAAACTACATATGATCTGATCAAATGTAGATATGTTTTCTTACACTCATTTTCTAATTAGTGCAATAGTACCATATTTACAAAATTCAGTTTTTTACTAGTGTTTTAATGCAGCTTTTAAGGATATATTAACGTTGGTGTTTTGGATTTAAACTATGTGATTAAGTTAAACTGTGATAATATGTAAGATAATTATGTACTACTGTCTCTTATAATTCTGTATAGAATGGCAATGTATATATTACTATATGAATTGTTATAATGTTTTATAATAATTGTATATGTACATTGATGAGACATTAATAAAGAATAATATAGGTACAAAATCAATATTTTGAGAAAACAAAACACGACTTAACGATGAAATGAACTTATTCGCTGAAAGTCCAAATGTTATAAACATTGTATATTCCCTCGTCGTGCATAAAACGTTATAAACTGTAGGAGTGAGAAGGTCAGGGAGAGCTCACTGAGAGGATTTAAACAATTTTAAACAGCTTAGACATTTAGAATTTAATTCTATAAGAAAACCGAAGCCGAAATAGCATATTAAAAGCCCTTTCACAATTATCGTAGGAGTGTCTTTGTTGTACCATGCTTGCGAGGCTACGTTGAAATGCACTTTCGGGCGTCTGGAACAGGTACAATATTGTATGTACATTCCATAATTTCTGGTAGCAGGTGATTCTCGCTTTATAACCCACGTTTATCCTTCTGTGACAGCTATTGTGGATTTGGCTTTTATGGTTAAGTTGTAAATGTCTATTAAAGTTCGATATTGTGTAACTTCCTGTAAGAAACGACAAACAACGCATACCAGTACCAATGTGACTACACCACACCACACCAGTCACAGTTTGATATATTATGGGTAACAACCCTGACTATATGTACGGGGAGATACTTTTTACGGTCGCCTGGTGGCATAAATAGCGCGTTTGTGTTCAAGCGAATTAATTGTTCCACGTGCTTATAATTTACCATAAAATATATTTATTACCTGCGAGCCTTGAGCGAGCAGGTATTCTGGATAGCATAAAGTTGTTTGTCCATGGAGGGGCACGTGACCTGCTCTCGATGGTTTACGATTTCAAAAAAAAAAATCCAAAACAAGATGCATTTTGTAAGAATGTCGTGAACCAGCCTAATTCTATTATTCCATGCGGATAACATCGGTCTTTGTCGCATTGCCATAGTTTATTTACCGAAGAAATCAGAACTGTCCGAAATTTCAGTGAGCGCTAGGCAATATTGAGACCATGGAACTAAACAGCAGGTGACTGCAGCTGCATAAGCACAGCGCTTCCCATATTGAGTACATCCCGTAGAGAACATATTGTTCTTGAACGAAAATAGGTTAGTTCGTATGTCAAATTATCGTGCATATAGTTTTCCCAATTTGAAAGCTACCGGCCCTATCGCGCTTATTTTTTTCTCACAATTTTGATGCTTAGTTTTATACACATCAGCTGTTGAATTATGCAGATAGAAGGTCGAGGATCCTGTCAATTCTCTGTCAAATGTAGTCGGTACATTATTTGCTCTCAGGAACTATTTTACTTGTAGATAATTGGTAGACAACTGGCGTAATGTGTGTGATGTAAAAAATCTATGTTTTCTGTGCTCGGCTGGTTAAGTAGGGCTGCCTTCCCTATTTATATTATCTTTAAGTTTAGTTCAAACACATGTTTTTGAAATTTGTCAGGAGATTAACGCTTTTCGCTTTTTGATTTCCGTAAAATATAAGTTCTATGGGGTTATATTTTTATTAGATTGTTACAGAACAGTGCAGGTATATACACGTGCATGTTGTATATCTAGTTAGTTAAAAACATCCTAAAATAACAAAACGCCCATTAAATCTGGAAGTTCTCTGAAATGGTACCGTCTCGTTCAGAATTGGCAATCCTAGGCTCGTATGTTTTAAAACACAATTTAAAGTGTCTAGCCCTCGAACATTATGTTTTGTGAAGTCTACCACAAACGATCACTATATTACCTCCTTTAAATGCGTTAACTATCCGAAGACGATCGTATTTTGGTTAATGATTCGTCAAGCATGATAACAACCAAATTGGGAGCAGACGAACTTAAAATTTCCGATTTTCTGGAATTGCCGGAAGCGCATCTTGTAAACACTGTCTCACTTCGGAAGAATCAGTTCCTGTGTTGGGATTAAAATCAAGATTGAATCGTCACGGGATAAACAAAGAACTTCCAGGGGCAATTTATTGTTAGTTCACGTATTTTTTTATACAACTTGGTAACTTGGTGCATTTGATGTTACTTTTTTACATAAACGAAAGGTCATTCGAGATCAAAGTATTTAGAATTTCAAACTTTAATTCCGGTACATGTTATAATGATGCATTATAACTGTAAGTTCGGTAACTATTTTCAAATCCTTAAAAAGTATTTAATACTTTTTTATATTTCGTCATATCAATACTTGTACTCGTCAAATAAAATTCAAGAGAGTATGGGTTTGGACTCTTCCAACACCATTCAACTTAGTATAACCAGGTTGTATTTATGGTTGATATTAACGAACGTACATGCACGTATATTGCCATTGACTACACCAATTGTCAAAATTGTATAGATATATCAATAATGAAATATCAGACAGAGAAGGCAGCCCTTAACAGAAACAGTCGAGCAAAGAAAACAGAAATAACACATACCTATAACACACGAGATATTGCCCAACACAAAACTGAACGAGAACACGAAACTGAACCGCTGCAAGCTCTAGTTTCAGTCCTCGAAAGTTTAAAGACCCCTTATGCCTTAAATGGCTATTTTCTAAAAGCAATAACTTGGCAACCTGTCTGCAAAAATGATGCATTTTGAGCACTTTAGGTAGTCCCAGAGGTGGAAAACACCATTACCTGGAAGAAAACGAAATAAAGCCTCCGGTTGGTTTGTAAACAAAATAATGAAATGTACACAATAAATGCATAATTTAAGGTGGAAGGGGGCAACTCTTGCAAAATTAGTATTTTGTCATCCATACATTTTTCTAAATGCGAATTTTGGCATACTGTTTCGACAGATATAGCTGACATTCGGTCGTCATTTATAGGTCATTTGTAAAAACATCCTAATTCTTTGTATTAAGTCTATTTACTGGATCATCGGGAAAAAGGTTGTGTGAGAGATAATATGACTTTAAGAATCACTGAATATGTAGCCGCACAAATGATATTTGATAGTAGTCAACAAACAGAAAATAATTATACGAATAGGGGATGAAAGGGCGCAAAGAAAAAGAAAAGAATGCAACTAAAATGCTACAAGTCCTAATTTCAGCTATCAAAAAGTCCAAAACAGTTTTATTTCAGAAGCCCTGTACAGTATATGGTATTAACCATGCAGCTGCTTAAATGATTTATGAAGGTTGTTAACAAAATGTTAAAAGTAATGTCATAGATGATATTATCATAATTATGTTTGACGTCGCGGCAGCGTAATAAAGCCATTATTTATTTTTGTATAGGCGACGTCGTCAAAGTTGCCCGTTTATTATAGTGAAAATAAGTAGCTATTTTGTGTTTCGGCCACAAATGGTTAACATATGATAAAAAGAAAATTACATTTGTGACTTTCCACATTGGATTTATTCAACTCGTTTAATAAAATCGATATGAAAAGACACTCATGTAATATCCTCTATAGGTCTGACGTTTCTTTGACTTCATAATTAAAGAGTTGCGTGCATGTACGGAAGTGTATTCGTGTGCATTGGCAATTTTTGTGCTGTTTTCTGTGTTACATCACAGGAATTTCAAATTCTAATCATAACATATCATAACTGTCGATCCGTTCAAAATTGCTATTTACATTTATGTAATGACGTAAAATATCATTGCAGTCGATCCATTCGCGCTGTATACACGTAAATAAATGTATAGAGCGATTTTCAATGGACCGACTGCTATGATATTTTATGGATAGATTCAACTTCCTTTGGTCACATGATCATGGGTACTTATGTACGAGTTTGTCAGGAAAACAAAATCATAATACAAAATTAATCTAATATGTTTTGCGAAACAAAGAACGAGTCAGACAATCATAATTAACGCTTGCTGACTTCATGCTAACAGTGTGACATTGATTGGCGGCATGGTACTCGATTATTTATTTGAAGACTACAATTGTCCCTAGTGAGCCATAATTTATCGCCCAGAAGACAACGACCTGTGATTGTCTTAATGTGGTCAGAACCAATCTGTTACCATTATTCTATGTGTGAGTAAACACGACTGTTCCTCATATTGCCGATGTATGTGTCCTTGCTATACGCTCAGTATAACAATGGGAATATGGGTTGTCTCATCTCATACACTCGTGGCGATGTATCACTGTTTACAGGTAACTGTATCATTGATAAAGAGGGAAATTGTTTTTATAAAATCTATGTTATCTTACATATTATAATCTTTATTTAAAATGTTTTGTTTGCTTAACTATTTATTAATGATACAGTTACCTGTGAGTAAAGCGACTGAAGCATATGAGCCAGTCTCCAGGAAAACCTGCTATTTTGACATTATATAAAATACATCTATATATTGTTCAATTCATTTATAAGTAATGTACCTATATAATACTATACCTTAGTTTCAAACAGCAGGGCATCTACTAAAACAGTTGTAGCTTCCTGAACACTCAAGATATTAATGCACTTTCTTTTGCATTTGCTTTCATTGTGATTAATCGTTTAAAGTATGAAAAATCTTAAAATCAAAATAGCAGGTCTTTCTGGAGACTGGCTTATGTATGTATGCGTAATATATAAATTAATACAAATTGCTGTCGTCGACTGAGGAGTTACAAAATAACGCATGCCATACGTGTATCTATATTATAGGTACCAATTGTAACAGAAACATAATCATTTACCAAACAAATAACAGGGGAAAATGAAAAATGTTATTGACATATTATTCTAAATGACAATAATCACGCATTTTAAAAGATATTAACAAAGGATTGTCGCTGTGACGTTTCTAAAAGCCATCACATTTCCGTTTTGTATGAATTTGTTGTTTCATACGTAGGGGAATCTTGAAATAGAAAAGAACGATAACAATACTAGGGAAATGTTATATAGATTTGAAACTATCAACTATTCCTAGATATAATTTCTGAAAGGAGAGGGCTATTATAAGCCAAGCCTGTTGCCCAATCCTATTTCGTCAGAAATAAAATATATATTAAATTACACTATTTCTGAAAGTTTCACTAAATTTTAATCACCGGATTGTTTTTTTCTGTTGTCCTTTTCAAGTGTAAATAATAAACACAGAGCAGACACTGCGAATGTTTGAGACCAATTGTCCACTTAGTCTTAACAGTTTTCTCTGTAGCCATTGATGCAGTTGTTTCGTAAATGTTTATACTATGTATGTCATGTGTTTGTATATTATTTATATTTTACTTGTACGATGCATTTTATATAATATATATGTATATAAATATGTTGTAAATTGTCCAAAGGCATATAATTTGCCGATTTTGCTAATAAAACTTGAATCTTAATAATATAATAGAAAAATGCAAAAGACATGAACATTATATAAAAATAATTGAACGCCCCTCGTATTCCAATCGTGACTGACCATGAGAATGTGAGGAAGAACGTTGTGTGTGTTGTATACAAAGATTTAATGGAGAAGTTAAGTGATTGGGAATGAGTTGTTTGTATCATACAATTACTGTAATTTACGGTGTACAAAATCAATGTCATTTGCATAGCTGAAGGGTTTTGGCAACCACTTGCAGAAATCGATGGTGTTAACGGGTCCTTCTAAATGAAATAACTTAGTAGAAGTGTCTCGTCTTTTTCCTTGCTTTGTGTTACTTTAATCGCTTTATTGCTCTCCTGACTATAATCTTACTATGACTACACGAGATTGTTTACGTTGTTGCCTTAAGTGAATATATTTAGTCCTAGTCACATGTATATAGTTCACGTAGTATGTCGAACTATTTTATTCAGCTTTCGACAGCTGGGACTTGGGAGGTTCATTTTCTCGTTCGGCAATGCGTTGGGCATTGTGTCATGTATCTTTTTATGTTGTCTGTGCTTGGCTGGTTAGGTTGAGTGCTGCCTTCCATGTCCGACTTAATATTGTCTTTTTGGTTAATTGTCTACTTTTTAGTTTTGGAACTGGGTCATTCAGCTAGGGCATTCGGCTTTTTGATAGCTGAAACTAATTCATTCTACTTTTCGACAGCTTGAACTTGGGCGGATCTTTACTTGTATAGTTGGGCATTGTGCCTTGTATGTGTTTTATGTTTTCTGTGCTCGGTTGGTTAAGTTGGGCATTGTGCATTGTATGCCTTTAATGTTTTTTGTGCTCGGCTGGTTAAGTTGAGTGCTGCATTCCCTGTCTGCCTATCTTTTTACACATAGTTACCCATTCTTCTTTATAACTTCCGCGTGTCTGCTTCAAACCTAGTTAATCCTATGTAGTTAACAGTAGTGAAACTACAAGTAACAACCTGGCCCTAGAGGTGACCGCGGCTTTACTGTGTTAAAGTGACAGTAATTGAAAATCAGTAATACCATTGGGGACCTCCCTAACCATTAACAACTCTCAAAGTGTTGATATGTTCCATATGAGACACATTATAGACGATCTGTGTCTACAAGAATGTATCATTAAACAGTATTAGTCTGTATTCACTATGATCAACTTCAAGAAAAGACCACTCCACGATGGAAAATAATTGCACTTACTTCTAATTAACATTTGAAAAATATTATTAGTGTATGGAGTATGTTGATTTCAAACTCTTCATTAAACTACGGTCAACTAGGTATGACTTGTATTTAGGCTGGGTTTCGGTGCTAACCGTACTCACCTTAGTTCAACTACAGACTGCGATAACCTTTGAAGAGTTTAACTATGATCGAACGATCCGCTAGTTCGTTTTTATTCTTCTTTAATCTGCGCCATCTTTGAACTACTGACAAACGCAAATATAGGTTTAGACTCCTGGGGTGGTATTCACAAAGCATCTTAAGGGAAAACTTAGAATTTTTTAAAAATCTTAAAATTTTCTTAAGTGTATCAGCAAAACGGGAAAGTCAAGATTATCAATGTTTTACATTGTTTGGAAGCATTATGTAAACAACTACAATAATCACAAAGAAAACATGGGTTATTCTTCCTTGCTCAGAAACTATTTGCTGCACAATTCCCTAACTTAAGTCAATATCTTTAAGTTTTCCCTTAAGATGCTTTGTGAATACCAGCACTGGAGAAATCAGACATGCAAAGATAATCGAATAGTGACCAGATAGACTATAGTCAGCGCCAAAATCCAGCCAAATTCGTCTCATATTTGGTGACGTCATCTTCATTTAAAACATATGGTATAATTATGAAGTTTAATGTATAATTATATTTCAGTGTTTGACATGAGGCCCAGCAAACTCTGGAGAGTATGTTGGTCCGAACATTTGTTGTGGAGATTTTGGTTGTTATTTTGGCACTCCTGCTCATCTTTTATTTAACACATATGTGTTTTATATATTTCAGTGTTTATCATGCGGACCAGCAAACTCCGGACAGTGTGTTGGTCCAAACATTTGTTGTGGAGATTTTGGTTGTTATTTTGGCACCCCGGAGACTCGAATCTGTGAAAAGGAAAATGACAGAACAACACCTTGTCAGTTACGAGGGGAACCATGTGGTGCCAGATCACAAGGTTATTGTGTGGCTGGTGGAATTTGTTGTGATTCTGGTAAGTACACACTTCGATGAAGTAGTACAGTTTAGCAATACCACGTGACCTTTGGCTACAGGTCCAAGACGAAATTTGTCAACATTCGAAAACAAAAATAGCCATAAGTATTTTATTTCTTTATCGATTTCTATGAAATATACACTGGCCACGCTAAGGAGACAAATATTTGCTTTCCTTGAAATATAAGATATTGTTCAGCAGCCTGTGAAAAACAGGTGTTACAGGGTGCTTTAAAATGCGGTCAGCTGCTGAAAAAAGATTTTATATTTAGGCTTAGATCCAACCCAGGTTCGCGAAAAAAACCCACAGGAACAAAACCTGCCTGTAAATAAATGTACTACTAATTGTATCCTCCGCCAGACCATCTTCAAAGATAATTAACCTTTCAAGAGAACCTTACTACATGTATCACTAAAGACCAATAAATTCTGCTTCCATGGATGGTCTTTACTCATTACAAACGGGCCTGAAAATGAAGTATCTTATATACGAAGCTTTGAACCGACGTTCTCTATGAAATTTCGTTTTTGTTTTGGTCAATGTGAAATTGTCGGAATTATATAACTTCGGTCTCTTTAGATTAACTCGTCGCCTCAATTCCAGAATGTTCTTTTCAAAAAATATATATTGAACATACTTAGAACATTGTGATTTTGTGACATTAAAGATGAACAGTAAATTTACTGTGCAAGTTTGTTCTATCTCTCTAGTTACGGAGATAGAGAGGTCAACATCTTTAAAGTCGATTTTCTCAAATAGAACTTTTGTAGACTTAGAACCTTCTTGAGTTGAGGTGACGCAATGTCACAAATCATTCGGATGCCGGAAGATGTCCGTGTATCCGAAGTGTAACCGATGTCAATTTATTGTCTGATGTTTGACCGATGTCCGTCCCGACGGTGATTGGTTTGCATTAATTTTGTGACCTTGGTATGAGCGATTTTTAAACCAGTACATTCCGACTATATAGCCGATGAATGTAATTTTCTCCCTAAGCATCCAAGTCTTACTGATAAAGGTGTTAAATACGCGTCTTTCTACGAAAAAATACGGAATAATGCATAGTACATTTTGATATAATATTATAAGTGTAGATCTAGAGCAAATACGGGTGTTATCGAACACTCAATGAGAAAAATTTCATGTTGACATATTTTGTAAATCGCCCGAGGACAAAATGCAACAATATTAACGCCAAACACTATTTGACAGTGTGTATAGCATAGTAACAACTGAACAGTTATAGTCGCACAATTTGTAAGAGTGTTGTTTACTTTTTAGATTTCTTTCTTGTTTCTAAAAGACCCCATTTGATGTATACATCTATGTTTTTTATTACAACTGGCGTGTTCCTTTAGTGTGGCCTCCGTAGCTCAATGGTTAGTACGCTTGCCGTCTAATCTGGCGACCCGGGTTCAAATCCCGGTGGTGGCACACATATATAATTATGCCTGCCATATTTCAGCAGCAAGCTGACTGGCAAATAAAGGCTATGCTCGGCATTTAACGTTTTCTTATCTCTAAAAGACACCCTTTGATGTTAACCTTCAATGATTTTCTTGTTTATTACAGGTGCGTGTTCCTTCAACGATAAATGTGCTAGAGACACGAGAGACAGTTTACAACTTATTTCTTTGTTAAACAAAATATTACAAACCAGTGATCTGGAATAACCAACATGGCGGCGGACATTCCGAGTCTAGTCCGTGCTCTGTCAATACGTCTGTTACACACTCTCCATCTCTACAAACAATGGCGACAAGGGACAAACGATAACTTCGTCAATGAATACGACGTTCCGCACTACTGTGTGCTCATCATACATTAATTTAAAACGATCATAAATGACATTGTGGTCGGCAGATTCCAACAATTCTCACTTTTGTTTATAATTTGTTATGTTTTACCCCATAAAAATACAGACCTTCCGTGTTAGTATGGAATTCCATATTAAGTATGTTACATGGAAACAGTCATGAGACGGGATCAAACATTAAACATTTTTGGGCATTTTTTGCCATGTCCTGAAATGCACAGAAAATGATGACGTAACTATAAACTGCATTTTCTCAATTTCATGTCACTGTCATTAAGGGCCCTTTCCTCAGATCGCGGCTCATTTACTTTTTCAGCTGTACCGGAATAAGATGTTGAATTTAGTACTCGGTCACCCGATTCCCGCAAATCCCTTGTCTTCATATCGTTTATGTATAATTATAATGTTTTAAAGAGGTCGTTTTATTTTCGCTGTTTTCACGAATGTAATTAATATACTAGTATGATCATGCATGGATTCGCGAATATGAAAATTATATTTTTTACCCTACTATTTTCCAGAGTGACATTATTTGAATCTAAAAACGAAGATACAAATTCACGAAAACGAAAATCGCGCATTATATTTTGGACGGAAATCGCAAAAATATGCGCTCAGAAAACCTTAAAATATAATTACGAGATGAAAAGTAAATGTATTACATGTATACACGCAGTTGCATCGCGATTGTGCAATTATTGTCTTTATCGTGATAAACTGTGATAGTCATTTGTAATACAATGGGAAGTAAATTGTCTTTTCAACCAGATGAGGTAACTGTGCCATTGGTGAAGAATAAAAAAAACCCAGAAAAATTATCAATTTTCGTCAAAAATGTTAATGTTGTTATTTATCAAATGATGCAGTTACCTGTGCTTTTATCGACTCGACATGTCAAGCATTTATACGCCTAGTGTACGCCAAGAGGTTGTAAGTCATAGAATCATACATATATTATACATGTACTATGTTTCAAAATTAATATCTATAAACACAAAGCTTCTACTTTGTCACATTTTACGTCTAAGTGTCTGTATTTAACTATAATTCTGTATTGCTGAATACAATTTGAACAACCTTTTAATAAATTGTTCCATTCTCTCTTCCCTGTGTTCTATATGGTGTCCTTGAAATAAGGCACAATAAGGATCCCTCAACAAGAAGGATCCCATCCTCAATAGAGAAACGTGATCTAGGACATACCTCAAACATTAAGAACACGTGGTACGTGATCTATGACATATCTCACGCATCTAACACACGTGGTACGTGATCTAGGACATACCTCAAACATTAAGAACACGTGGTACGTGATCTACGACATATCTCACGCATCTAACACACATGGTACGTGATCTATGACATATCTCAAACATTAAGAACACGTGGTATGACATTCCTAACCCATCTTAAACACGTGGTACTTGATCTATGACATTCCTCACAAATCCAAAACATGTGGCACTTTTTCTAGGACATATCTCACACATCTTAAACACGTAAAACGTGATCTATGACATTCCTTACAAATCCAAAACACGTGGCACTTTTTCTAGGACATATCTCACACATCTTAAACACATGGTACGTTATCTAGCACATTCCTTACAAATCCAAAACACGTGGTACTTTTTCTAGGACATGCCTTACACATCTAAAACAAGGGGTACCTCATCTAGGACATACAATACACAGCTAAAACACGTGGTTCATCATCTAGGTCGTACATTGCACATTTAAAACACGTGGTACGTTATCTAGCACATGCCTCATACTTCTAAAACACGTGGTACGCAATCTAGGACATACTTCACACATTTAAAACACGTGGTACGCGATCTTGGACATATTTCACACATAAATACAGGTATTACATTATCTTGATCATACCTCACACATCCTACAGCTGTAGCTCCCTATCCTGTTATATGTGGGGCGGTACTAACAAAGCATCTTAAATATTTTGACTTAAGTTAAATATTTGTGCACCTCATATTTCCCGCAAATTGAAGAATAATCCATGTTTTCTTAGTGATTATTGTAGCTCTTTACACAATGCTTTAAACCTATGCAAAGTATCATTATTCTTGATTGTCATGTTTAGCTGACACACTTAAGGGATTTATATTTTTAAGAAAATTCTAAGTTTTGTACTAATATGCTTTGTGAATACCAGCCCAGTGTTTGTATTCGGAAGCACATGCGTATGATTGTGCGCAACATGACATAGGTTGAAGACATAGGTCAGTCAACCTGTTGCTCGAGCATAGAACAATTCGTCAGGGTACTCAGTGTTTTATCAAAGCACTTACGAAAATCGTAAACTTTGGATCAAATTTAAAGTCTTTATAATACTTTGACAACCGTTAAATGGAGCTACAATACTACTAAAGATTCAGTTAATGAATTTCTACCAACCACATGTGTACCTAATTTGCAGTTGTTAAAGAATTATAAAAAAATTGAATTTGAGCGTACGTTTAAAATATCCGTAAGAGCTTTGATAAAACAGTACACAGGTGTGCATGTGTAGTATAAGTATTGTGCATTATTATACACTTAATCACACTACCAACGCAACACTTATATATTTCATTATTTCTCAACTATTTATATTTCGATTTGGTCCAAATTTGGAATACTAATAGATGCATATTTAACTGATGTTTCCATAATTATTGTATCAAAATTGATTGATTGTAACATTAAAATAATTTCAAATGATGAACATCCCTGTAAATTGAAAAGTCAAAAAAATACACTATGAAAAATATTACCAAGGTGGGTGTAATTTTTACTATACAGTTTAAAACAATGAAAAGATAAAAAAAAATTTACGTTTCTTGTTAATTAGTTTTTTGTTTATGGTTATACCTCTGCCCCAACGAGAGCACACAGTTCTTGTCAATACCTTGGGGATGATCCCCATTTCCCGATAAAGGATCTGTTTTTGTAGTTGTTATGGGGTTGGTGGTCGTCTCCTTTGTCGCCTGCACAGCTCGTCCCAACAAATTCTAAATAATCTTGAAATCCTAAGACTTTGATGATAGCAGCAACTGTTGTATGTTGTGATTATACAGAAATGCTTGTGTTGCATGTGTTATATGAGCCGGAGCGGTGTCCTGCAATATTTTTACATGTCGTCATTCTTGTGACTTTTCGATTTACAGTGATGCTCATTATTTGGTTTTATTTTTATCTTTCAATGAACCAATTTGAATTCTTTTTAATTCTTTAACAACTGTAAATTAGTGACTGATGTGATTTGTAGAAGTTCATTAATTGAATCATTACAATGTATTAACATTGCGACTCCATTTACCACACAAATTAATAGTTAACAAATTAAAATAATTTAAATTTGATCGTAAGTTTACGATTATCGTAAGTGCTTTGATAAAACAGTGCCCTGGATTCCAAACCAACCACGCATCTTTCTCTTTCGGCGAATTTGGAGGGCATTGACCAATATGGTAGTGGACAAGTCATTAAGAATTGCAAGCAATACAGAAGTCCCCTACCGATTTTAAGCCATTTTCAATGTTTCTGTTGCCATAGCAACCACAATTTTTGTCGAAATCAAAATAATTATTTTGGTCGTGCATTATCCCCTTATTGCTCCCTATCCACATACAAAGTTTCATAAACCTAGCTTGAAAACTGTTTTAGTTATGTCAGGATCCAGATTTTTTGACGGACGGACTGACTGACGGACGGACGGAGGGCAAACCTATAGTCCCCTCCGGTCAAAAACAGGAAGGGAATAATAAACGATTGACCTCGCACTTACCTTTGTCTCAGTCGAACACAAATAGACATACTAATTTATTTAAGATCGTTTGTGAAACAAGTTGTTACACCGTATACAAATACCACTCGACACCTCATACCTGATGGTATACATCACAACGAGGGTGGGATAGACCTTTACAGATAGTGTGTGTATCAGGTTTGTCCGGTTATGAAACAGGCGGATTGGGAGAAAAAGTCTATAAAATCTCTGAAATAAATTTATGTGTAAAATTCCTTAAACCATCCACTATTTCACACTGAATTGTCATGTTGCTAACGGCATGATGCTGCATTCAAACTGCTGAGAACATTGACAATATTTGACGACAAAAAAAACGCAACAACAATATTTGATGAAGCTAGTTTTATTTACATTGACGATGAAATGATTATTGGAATCCACCAAACAGATCACGCACATATCTTTCATCTGTTGGATGTCTGTAAAATACAAAAAATATGACATGTAATGTGTCTAGGACTCCGCTTGGGAATTACATTTTTCAGTGGAACATACAACGGCGCGACCAAACACCGTTTGCAAGGGAGATAATTAGAGATGACACCTACTGGTCAGTTGAAGTGTATTAATGGACGGGCTTGATTTAGTTCCCGGAATAGCCCGATTTTTACATGAGTTCGACTTGACTTATTTCGTGGCATAGACAGTCAACACGCAACGACACTCCTCCCAGCAAAAGTCGAAGGTTACCACTAGCCTATTTAGGTAGCAGTACCCAGAGACGCCAAATATTAGAATTGGTCATGCATGTCAAAATTGTAAATATAAGACAAATGCTGCGTTTCTGGGCTATTTTATCATTAGTAAGAATAATACAAGTAAGTTTTGAGTTAAAATCATGGGTTACTGCATGTTTACAATAAATTATGTGCAAGGGTCATGACCTTTGTTGTGGTTTGAATGAAAACTGTTAAAAAATTAGAAACTACATTTTCTAGCTCTCGGACCGAAAAAGAAGGCATTTTCTCTGGTAGGTTTACATTCATGAATATTGTGGAGAAACGGATTTGTAACCCTATTATTTTGGATCAAATAGTGAGTTAGGCATGTATAGGGCTACCTCTTATCTAAACCATTTTTATTTTGAGCCGAAGATGTTGATTTTTGCGTCTTTTTCACATGTTTTCGCGACCTCAACAAATGACTACTTGGTGCCTAAACTTGTCGACATGTTTCTTTGTTAAAGGCCCATTATGCTTAAATGGCTATTTTCTAAAAGCAACATCTTAGCAACCCATCTGCAAAAATGATGCATTTTGAGCACTTTAGTTGAGTCCCAAAGGTGGAAAACACCATAAGATGGAAGAAAACGAAATAAAGCCTCCGGTTGGTTTGTAAACAAAATAACGATGTGTACACAATAAATGCATAATTTAAAGTCGAAGGGGAGCAACTCTTGCACAATTAGTATTTTGTCATCCATATATTTTACTAAATGTTAATTTTGGCATACTTTTTCGACAGATATATCTGACATTCTGTCGTCAATTATAGGCCATTTGTGGAAAAACTCCCTAATTCTTTGTAATATGTCTTTTTACTGGATCATGGGGAAAAAGCTGTGGGAGAGATATTGTGACTTTAAATACAAGGCTCGAAACAATTGCTTAGATGTCAGATTTACTAGGTGTCCGATTACTAATAGAGATTTTTTTATTATTCAGTCAAATGCTAAGTGTGTACCTAATATATTATACTTTTATGAAATATTAACGATTCAGTCACAATTTCACACACGCGCTTCACACAACGTCAGCCAAAATCACGAAATGACACCCCTAATTTCTAGGTCACCCACTTACGAACCATACCATGAAATGGAGTATACAGGGTGTTAAAAAAGTTCGTTCTCAATGTTTTTGTTTATATATCTTATTTTTATGACGTCAGAAGAATGTAAAAATTCTAGATTAAATTCCAAATGGTTCTACCAATATTCTAATTGTTCTGGCATTTAATGTAGTAGTTAGAGTAGGAAATTAAATGTGTTTACGGCATACAAACATCGGATAAAATTATGTACGAATTTAATTTTGAGAACCAACTTTTTTAACACCCTGTAGATAATGATTGGGTAGTTAATTCTGTCAATCACTGAAGACGTATCATGACTGGCTATTATTGGAGCTAACAGAAAGTCACTACTCATACTTACATACCGTGTATTTTAGCGACCAATGGGTGTTGGGCCATTACCACCCCCGTTAGACGCTGTCATACTTTCGCCGTTGATAACAAATGTAGTTCCCTCGGTTTCGGTGTTCCTGGCATTGTAATAGGCTAAAAATAATACTGCCGCTCCCACTGCAAGGGGTAAAAATAATAATATTAAGGGTAATTTCCGTGGGACGCTGTCATCTAATAACAATAATAATGTTAATTATAATATTAAGGCCAATATCGAAAGTTAGTTTTTATACTAATTTATTTAAGGTCGATTGCGAAACAAGTTTTTCTGACTTATATTAATCACTCTCGACACCTCATTCCTGATGTTATCCATCGCCACGAGGGTATGAGAAAGTTATGCTTTATTTAGTGTACTTTCCTCTAACTCAACCCTTCCTATTAGAAACATGGTAATTATTTAATGTCGTACACTTGTGTCTAATTGTTTGACAACATATTTGTGAGACATCTTTGGACGTATGCCATGCAAAATATTTTTGGAAAGAATATTGAATCAGGCCTGTTGCCACTCCCATAATTGATCATTCCCAATCGGGCCTATCCTAGATGTCGCATATACGGGGTAACATGGCGGCCAGGATATTACATGTGTTAGCGTTTGGCTGACAGTCGTTAGCGCATGACCGTCAGTTTTTACCCTAATAGGTCGATCGAGAGAATTACAAGCAATGAGGATAAATAAAAATGAAGAACGTAAAATAAAATAAAACAGTGAGTTTTGAATAAAATCACCAACTTACAGTAGTAGCCTCCGTACTTTCCCAACAGCCCTTCTACTTCTACTACAACGGGTGCTTGTTGTGACATCACGCCCAGATACAGAGCACACACAACCAATAGAACTTTCAAGATCTTCATGGTAAAGTCTAAAATGATGAAGTTTAGCAATAATAAGATGAGATGCATTACATGTGCCCGAGTCATGGATTATATATCTAATAGATCGCGGGGTTTCGGTACTGAACTTACAACTTATATTGATCTCAAACTTATTTTTCGAACGATCATCGTACGACTTACTTAAGTTGAGTACATTATCGTAAGTAAACTAACTTAAGCTGAGTGCGACTGTTGAGTTGAAGACTTACAATGAACTTTATATTTTACATGGTCCAGGGTACTGTTTTATTAAAGCACTTACGAAAAGTGTAAATTTAGTACCAAATTTAAATTATTTCTAATTTATTTACAATTATAAATTGTGGTAAAGGGATCTGCACTACTGCAATGGTTCAGTTACTGAACCCCTACAAACCATATCCGTCACCAATTTGCAGTTGTTAAGGAGGTACGCGCACTTTTTATCTAACGATCGAATTTTCCTTGAAACATCTTAAAATGACAGAACAGTCTTCTAGAACAACATTGAAATCATAAAAATGATATGTCACCAGGCTCGTTTTCGACATACATGGCTTTCTAATGACCTACCATTGTATTTTGGTCATTTTATCTATTTCCTGCATTTATGGCACCATTATGTTCTTTTTAAGATTATTACTGTATGAAACCACTTTTAAGCAATGCATGATATTTTGTGTGTTCAATGGTCATTCCTATTGACATTAGTCACAATTCCAGCTGCCTGGTGAACAAATTCAGTATTTGAACATGATAAATAGTTACCCCACCCACTTGCAAAAAAGTGTGATTTTTAAAAGATTTCAAATGAAGGTCAAAAAATACCCAACGATCGAAAATGATTTAAAATTGGCCCTATTTTAGTATCAAATAGAACACCAGTTTAGTCAAATAAAAAATAGGGGTCACCAGCCTTTTTTGGGAGCTGTGCATAAAAAAGCACTAATTATGAATAAATTAGCATAAAATTAACCTAATTTGCATATTGTAATGAAATAATTTTTTCTTAAAAATATTTCAAAGTGTGGCTACCTCTTATAACTAAACCATGCACTACATATTATATATAAGCATATGCATTTGAACAATTGTAGGGACTTATTGTGAACCCATATTATTCACAAGTTTGCAGTTCCCCACCCACTTTTTCATATAGGCAAAAAATAAAAAGTTAAAAATATCTAATTTTTGCGATAATATTTTGTTTATTTTCATTAATCAACATTCATATGCAATCATTGAAACTAAAATTCATGTTTGTTCTTATCTAATACGATTTTGAAATTTCGCGCATGCGCTCAAGGCAGCTCGTACCTCCTTAAATAATTGTAAAGTATTTAAATTTGAGCGTAACATTAAGCGCTTTGATAATCAGTATTATTATTATATCATATTTATATAGCCCTTTTTCATGTATATATACGTTCAAAAGTAATGTACAATCACGATTAAAACATGGTTAAAACAATATACATAAATTATACAACTATGGACACATTTATAAATCAAGTGTATGACTAAAATACGAGAAGGAGATTTCCCGACGAAAAGGATATTCCTCAATTACTGACAATGACACCGTTGCGCTGATGTTTGATAACAATTCAAGACATTTTCTTGTTGAGTTATTTCCGGTGCGCAATGCGCTGGGTCCATCGTATGGTCACTACAGTACCAAGGCACTTAATCGGAAGGTTGAGAGTGGGAGATGCCCTGTGAAATACCATGGTTCATAAAGATACCCAAATCCCATTTACATGTACCGAATGTTTACAAATGTATTAACTGTTCAAATCTATTTACCAGTAACTACATTTTGTAATTAAAACTCGTGTGTTTTCGTTATTATACCCTTAGCATTGTTTTTGGCTAGTTAAAATAACTAATAATATAGGACGACGGATAAGCGCGAATAATTATTAATGGATTCCAGGTACATTTGTCAATATAAAAAATACCATTACCAACAAAATAACACCATCAGAGGATTATTATTACTTATGCGCCAATCAATGTTTTCTAAAAACAATCAGTCAATAATAATTAGAAATATGTAGATGTTTTCAAGAATTAGTTGTTCAACAATTGTTGTCCAATAAGAGTAAACACTTTTGAACTAGTAATGCATATATTACATATTATAAATTAAATGCGTAAAAATACCGCCACGTCCCCTGAACGAACCATAAACTTAAAGAACCTTTTAGAACTTTCAACATACAGGGTATGTTATAAGTTTATACCCACTTACTTATGCTACGGTCACAAAGCTCGTACGATATCCGTACGAATTTATCAACTCGTACGAGTTCGCTATTTTTTAATCCTAACGGTTTTTGTTTGTTCGTAGCGTCTGGTCACAACACGTACGGACCACGAACGATCTATAGAGATGCACTGGAAAGATATCCGTACGATGCTCGTACGAGTTAAGAAAATCCGTACGATGCTCGTACAAGTCTTCGGTGTCCGTACGGGCTCCGTACGGACGCCGTGTGAGTTTACCAAAATCAACTCGTACGGAGCTCGTAAGGAGCTCGTAGGGCAAATGTGACCTTAGCATTACTTATATCTATGATATCATAACTTTTAATTATTCATATTTTTATTTCTTACACACGTACCGTATACAAACGGCGGATTCACTAAAATAGATTTATGTCAGGAAAAATAACGCACCTTTAGTTTAGTCCCAGCAAACACCAAGTATGAAAAGAGTTTCACTTGTTCAAACTTTCCGATAAATGTGGACCTACATTGAAGTATTATACAATATTAATTAACACGAATGTAACATTAATGTGAGAAAATCCGTGTAATATGTCAAAATCGGCTGGGTTACCTGTCAATCAAATTTCAAAATTTTATTTCCCTTTGGGCAACGTTACGATATTAGCTTGTACTTAGCCAGACAAACGACTTCCGGTCAATCTTTCATGCTAGGAATCAGGGTTCACTTCAACAGTACCTTCACAGAAAGGTAGGTGTATTTGTAAACCATTGTTAACTGTTATATTGTTCTATTGTGTGATATAGTCTAACTATAGTTGCCGTGAATGTGGTCCAGGGTACTGTTTTATCAAAGCACTAACGGAAATCTTAAACTTACGTTCAAATTTTAATTCTTTATTATATATTTTATGATTGTATCTCAATATGTCATGTTATACATGAAATGACAGGCGCGTAGCTACCTATACGCGACTACGAGGGTGAATCCACATGATCTTGGTCCAAATAAATCAGCCCAAGTTTGCACATGCCGCAGTATACCAACGTGGCTACTTGCATGTATGAAACTTCTTCGACTTTTCTGAATCCCAGGTATTACTCCCTTCATAATACATCATAATAAAAATCTTGAGAACGCGAACTCTAAATTTCGAAGAAGAAATCAGTTGAGTAAAGGGTTTATTTAATTATTTATTATCCTAAAACTGAGGTAAAGCAAATGCTATATCCTTTCCGCTACCACGATTTTTTGGGGGTTATGAGAAATTCATATGGTCCCTATACCCCGTCCCTGAGACACTATTGACTTACAGCACTGATAAAAACTCGATACATCCGGATGCTACACACCCACCTCAAACCGAAAGTAGAAAAAATTGTCAATATTTCGACTAAAGGTCACCGGAAATGACGATGTGACGGTGACCCTTGCGCGAAAAACTTCTTTTTTTTTTGTTTTTTTTTTTAGCTTGACAGGCCTACTTTTTGGCCCCTTTAGGGCATAGGTCCTGACCCCTTTGTCTAGCCTTATATTCCTGCTATAGAAAAATAAAAACTTTTTGGCGCTAAATGTTAATGCAATACCACAGGGAATCGTACCGCAATGGCGGGTAGGACCAGTAATTTCAGTTTTGTAAAATCTACGTTCAAAGCCCTCTTTAAAGGGGTCTAGCGGGCCCAAAAACCTGTGCACGACCCTGGGCCCGTAATATCCTGTAGTCTGGGATGCCTGTGTACCCATGACAGCAAAATCCCCGAATTTGGGCATTTAGGTCGAAAACTACGGAAGGCCGAAATGGCCATCCCGGCGAGTCTGCATTAGTACGCTATGGTAGCGGAAAGGATATAATTTCATTTCAGACATATTTTTCTTTCATGTTATACTATGTATGCATGGTGTACTAACATTAAAGCGTACATTTAAATGAAATAACTAAACTGTAAAAATACAAAGTATTTATTTTGATAACACCTAAATATAAAATATTATTTCTTTTAATGACGTCAAGTGGAAACTGATTTGTGCTACTAGTCTTCATGCACGGCATGGGATATTTTCGTACTTGGTCGGACTGTATTCTCTCAGGGACATAGTCGTGACTGTTGGCTTTGTGTTGTACACTATAGCGGTTGCAGATAGTCCCACAGAAAGAATGATTTTGAACTGGGTTGTGTGCGGGACATGTCATACAGGAATTACTATCAATCATTACTGCTTTGTAACATCATAATGCTGTGATTAATATTTTTGACATTGAGGTGTAAAAAACCTACACGAAAAACTTTGCTATAATGTACAGGGTGTCCAAAAAAAAAATTTATATTGTCAATAACTCAACGTTCTAC
This sequence comes from Spisula solida, assembly GCA_947247005.1. Lineage (NCBI taxonomy): Eukaryota > Metazoa > Mollusca > Bivalvia > Venerida > Mactridae > Spisula > Spisula solida. Next base: position 36,372,093 of record OX365952.1, on the reverse strand, counting down.
TATTGCAAAGTCAATTCGCACATGTTTAGACAACACCATTTTCGGTACCAGAAAAATGTCAATTTACTCAAATCACCTTATTGTTATTTTGTCCGAGACGTCTATTTTGTTCTCAAAATGTCTGTCTTTTAGGTGTTTCCATTCTTGCTCTTATGTTATCAAACTTTTGATATATACTTTGCAGAGGTACAGTACTGTTTAAACTAAATATGACACGAATGTTGCCAACAACAGTTTTATGTAATTTACCCCAACACATTATTGCAATGCTCTGTCACATCTTGCATGAACCAAGCCCCAATTCCACGAAAAAACTTAAGTCTTATTGCTCAGCTGAGACTGCTATTTTAAAAACATATTGTGTTGGTTAAATGACTATTGGCTGCAGAAAACTATTCAACTTCAATTCAACTTCAATATTTTATTTGATGTAAACATATAAAATGTTTAATGCCAATGCAATAATAATAATGTGGCATAATTTGATTTGTTCTTTCCCTGCATGCATTAATTCTAATCGTGAAAGTACGGCCATCTCAGTTTGTCTACTAAATATTGCAATGCATAAAGCCGGGGTGATCAGAATTACATACATTTGAACAACCTCAGGCTTTCAGCTCTTTGATTCCTGTTTACCCTTAAGTACATGACTGTAGTTAAAATGCATACATGTTTCTTTATGTAAACTGTACATACATAGATACATACAATCTACATTAATTTATTAATTAAGATGTATACATGATTCTTTATGTAAACTGTACATACATAGATACATACAATCTACATTAATTTATTAATTAAGAAAGAAAAAATCTCCGTTAAAGGCCATACCTTAGTTCATATAATGTGTCGAACCCCTTTGGGTAAATCCCTAATAACTGTGGATACGTCTGGACTAAAACTAGAACTGTAATACTATAAAAGAGTGTTTATAAAGGATTGCGACATTTAGCGTTAATGTTGCGACATTTAACGTCAGGCCAGTTTGTTGCGACATTTAACGTCACAGATGCGACATTTAGCGTCAGGGTGGATTGCGACATTTAGCGTCGGTTGCGACATTTAGCGTCAGCCTTGCGACATTTAACGTCAAGTGCGACATTTAGCGTCGATGCGACATTTAACGTTGCTACAACGTTCATGTATACTTGTATACTATATTGTTTCATCACAGTTAGATGCCAATTTAATAGAGCAATACATAATAAGTCCGATTTTTACAGAAAATGGTGCTTTAAAGTTATAAACGCCTAAGGTAAAAACTTAAGTCTGTTATAACAGGCTCAAATACGAAGTATTTTATTGTTCCTTACTGTTGGATTTACATGAGCATTTCTTACGAAAATCACCTAGATCTATTAACTCATTATTTAGCAATAAATACACATATTCTGGTAGCAATCTACATCTCAAGACTATAATTGTAGTCATATAATCAATTCTAAATAGCAGTCTCAGCTGAGCAATAACTTAAATTTTTTCGTGGAATTGGGGCCTGAACATAACCTACTCGTATCTACATTATTGTATCCGATACCTTCCATATTCACTTCTTCTCCTTCCTCTGGCGATGCAGGGCCGCATGAAAGCACCCTACTCGCACCCATTATATATGGGCCGCGTCATGCGAAAAGAGGTCTTATAATGATTACATTTGTTATCGAGTTTTAGATTTTAAAGTAGAATGACAGTGAAATTATTTTCTTTTCTGATGATACCAATTTATTGTAAATCCACTTACCACTTATTTCACTACACAGATTGAGTACTAGTAACGTCATGGAATTTCCTGATTTTACGTCACTTTTGATATCACTTGGACTAAGTCTTATCAATTTTATGCTTTAGCATACAATGTTGTGCTGATAACACTTCATAATTTATACAATATATAATATATGTGCTATCATAATACTAAGTTAATAGTTCCAGTATGTGATCGATGTTTTAAATCAACACATGTGTTGTTTTGTTGCCTAGCAACGATTGAATGCCTTAAAGTACTGCATATATCTATGACTGTGGCCTTCGCATACACGTGTGACTTCAAAGTTATGTAGTATATTCAATATTACATATTCTAACACGATCTGCGGATTAATCCGTTAAATATAGAGCAGACCTGGCCATGTTTTATTACCCCCATAAAACATGGTATCAAATTGGCTGTTACTATTTACGCCCCGTATCACGTGACATATTTATAAATGAGTGAACGTAACATTTATAGTAAATCTTCAACGAAGGGCGATGACAAGGCAAGATGCACGGGTATCCAGTGTTTCAGCTATGACGCATCTATTTTTAGAAACTCCAATATACTCTAGAAACCAAGTTTTATTAAAGCTTCTGATAATCAATTCATTTATATTTTTCATTTTATGAAATAGATACCATATACCCGTGTTATTAAAATTGTTTCAATGTTTAAAATGTGGTATTTCCTTCAGAAAATTACGAAGGTCGTTTTCATTAACGAGGGAGGTAATTGTACCAGCTAATAAGCCACTCAATTTCAGCGTGGAATTGTGTTAAATGTCAAATGGGTGAAAATGGAATGCGCGCAGTTAAATAGTGCGGGATATTATCGTATTTAGAATCGAAATAAAAACTCTGTTCTTGTATATTGTCGGTGAATAAAACACGGGCACTCGTTCGGATGCGGAAAATTAAATCACTCGTGCTTCGCACTCGTGATTTAATTTTTCCGCATCCGAACTCCTGCCCGTGTTTTATTCACCGACAATAAACGCGAACAGATTTTTATTTCTTAAATAAATAAAGACAACTATTAAAATTCAGTTCTTTAATGGGCATTCATCAATAATACTATAATGGTACATCATACTATAAACATGTACATTTTGTATAATAGGAAAGTTCTACATTAACTGTAGTCACGGATCATCCTAAAATCCTGATTCTGACAAACAGTCTAACTCATCTGTGTAAATAATTCCGCCTGTCATCGCCCATTCCATCAGAAGGAAGTCAGTCAAGTATAGGTATATAAAATTTGGAAATTTGTGGTGAAGGTTGGGTCATTCCGTATTATTATACGGATCCTTCCTTCGTTTCTGAAGTACTGGTATGACCTGAAATATAAAGGATTTTACAAACATTCTTAACATACATTATTACATATTCTAATGATTGTACTGGCCGTTTTACCTATATAAACAAAGAGGAAATCCAAAGTGCTTGAATTACCGTTAAAATACAGCTCCGGCAAATAACTTACATAGCGTTCCAAGAAAGAAAAAAATAGTGCAGTAGTTTCTTTGTCTCGTTGTGTTGTCAAATGCTGTTGCCACAGGGTGATCATTGACCTTGCATAATTATAATAAATCAGTCCGTTTTTATTAATTGCTCGATAGAACAACTATATTTATATGTACACGTTTCTACAATCGCTTATAGTTTAGTTGACGAAACTACTTTTTTTCCAACTCCGCCGCTAGTCGGCGCCACCTTTGCATAGTAAACCGGTCAGCCAGTAATATTGCGAAACTATCTACGCGGATGTAAACCGGTCATGCAAAATAGTTTTTATTTCGTGCGGATCACACCGGTCTTTGCCGCATTGCAATATGTTATTTACCGAAGAAAGCAGACACTTCCGAAATTTCACGGTGAACGCAAGATAATTGAGACCTTACTATACTTCTAAATGAACAGCAATTGTCTACCTCCCGGTCAATAAATAGACCGATTTCTATTTACTATTTATAGATCGTGCATATCATTAACCCTGCTTGGGACAAAACATTGACTGATAAGCCATTATATCTGTGTAATGTGTATGTGAAGGTTACTATTTATTATTTGTGGCATATTTAGATGATTTTAAGCGTTAAAACTTGTAGATCAATATTTATTTATATCATGCCAGAAAGCTACGTATATCTTCCAGTACTAGTATATACGGATAAGAGTTTACATCAAGACATACAAGCATGTACGCTTGTAATAAATGTACAAATCAATCATAAAAAATACAGCTACATCATCTTTGATTTATACTTCCCCCTGCATTCATTCGAACAACTTCAGTGCTTTGGGAAAGCTTATGGACCTAAGCATTTGTTAGACATAATATATCCATTCATTAGGCGTTTAAGTGACATCAATGATGTCATCAATGACGTCATACATGTTCTGTATTTCCAAAATGGCCGAAACATCAGACATTAAAAATCAGTACATAATCTAATAACATAAAGACATGTGGATTAAAATATTATTGCAATTATACTCCACATCACTATCCTAACAGTATATCATTGTCTGTCAACAGAACTGACAATTCCATTGATCTGTTATAAACAGCTAAGAACATTAACAACATTACCAGGCAAGAAAAACACGACACCAATTAAACGATTTTTATTTACAATGAAGATAAAATTATTTTTGGTCCCAACCACACAGGACACATCTGTCAGGACTCTATAAGATACAAAACATACTGATGAAATTATTGGCAACAGGTAATGTTAATGCATTAATCTGGCATTAATCTGGGGTATTAATCTTATCAGGAGAGATACAGTAATACGTATGAGTAAGGGTGATAATAAAAACTAGTGACCTGAACTTTATGATGCCAAATAAAAAATGTCATATTATGATTGAACATTAAATTAACTGCATAGATTTAAATGCCTGAAAGCGAACTTATAACCTTTGTTTTCAGGGGGAGGTCATGAGCTATATTTGCCTCGCCGCGCCGTTTGGTAAATAATAGTAAACGTTTTGGTCCTCGTAAAACGAGACCAAAAGCCGCTCGTCAAACCAAAACAACTTTTATTTGAGAATGTATGATTTTATGTTGTCGTATTACTCCGTCATTTGGCGTGTAGTGCTGAACAAAATAGGTTCGCAAACTACCTATGATCTCGACCAACTCACGGTTTCAGATCTCAGGTTTTCAACCGCGCTGCGGAGGTTTTGATAATACTTGGACAAAAGGCAAGCCAATCACGTCTTAATACTTAGTCTAGTATATTAATTAAAAAATAATGATTTTGTACCTGTGCATTGTCGTATATATGTACAGGTTACATGTCATACTTATATTATATTAGAATCATAAACAAATTAAGTGCAAGTGAGCGAAAGTATTTGAATAAGTGGTTCAAAAATTTGAAAATGCCTGGCTTTTAATTGGACAAAAAAGTACGGTAAACTATCAATATTGTATATTTGGCGTTAACAGTCAAACAGACAATGTTGTTTTATGGGAACCGTTCTGGTAATTTGTAAGCCATATTTGAACACAAACATCATCAAATAAACAATGAAATATAAACCCGTTTACTTTACTGCTTTTCATCTGTGCTTAATACAGCGGACGGTACACAGTGTAGAACCATTACCGTAACCGGACCGGAAGGAACTAGAGCTAAAAGCATCACTACTTACAAATGCACCCTATCAGTTATCGAGAAATGAGTAGTTCTTCGTCCGCAAACTCGTCGGACGCTACCATGGTTTTGCCTTTGACAACAAACGTAGTTCCCTTAGTTTCGGTATCCCTTGCTTGGTAATAGGCTAATAATAACACGGCCACGCCCACTGCAATGAAGGTTGTTGAAATACACAATCTTTAGGAAAACCTAATATTTTAACATTTGCATAATATGAAATGAGGATTTTAAAAAGGTCTAAAATAGAAAATAAAGAGCATATCTACTCGTAGTGATTCATTTTTTAAAAGCAATTTAACCGAACAGTACTATATCTTTACATGAAATGCTTCGTTACTATGATGACCAATTTCTGAAATATACTCAGATTGAGAAATACAAGGCCGAGTGTGAAGTTTAAAAAATACAATTTATGACCAAGTTATCTCATTTCTTTTTTAAACAAAATTTTAAAAGATGCATGGTGTATAGCTTGACATATTTGACGTGGAACCTGTGAATATACGAGCTCATACATCGTCCAATCAGATTTGTTATTTTAAGTCCTACGGTAAAATAACGAAAACACACATAATTATATTAATTATATAGCGCCTGGTCAAATGTTACGTTGTGTACAATGCTTAGCATGAGAAGGTCGTAAGTACAAAATCGATTTTTTTTAGAAACAAGAAAAACTGTCTGAAAACATGACCAGTTCCGATTTTCATGAAAATAGGCTCATAAGAAGTAATGAAGATTTCAAACGACCTTCTCATTACTAAAATTCTAAAAATAATATAATCATTTTGTATAATTTGTATAATCTTAATGTGTCATGTTCTTTAAATAAAGATATTAATATTTTTATAATCATCATTATTATTCCAAGCCTCAATAGCGTGTGTGTTTATTAGTGTTTCACCGTTCTATCGTGTACTTTCCCAGTCTTTAACGGCAATCAGTTGTCATGTCATGACCATTTCTCTTGGAATTTGATATCCTTTGCACACCTACAACGAAGTAAAATGGGTACAAATTTTGAGTCCTTAAAAAACAGACCAATTTTTACAGCAGGTGCCTGTAAAATATTCGCTTATGGCGTACCAAAACAATGGAAGAAAATTCTAAGTCCGCTTTACAAAAGCATAATAATAAACGTTCCGATTAAAAAAAAGTAGAAAATATAAAAGTAAAAATTTCGGGGTTTCAAAGCTCAAATATGGTCAGGTTTTGATGAACTGACCCCGCTGAAATATGTTACTGGTAATCGCTGCAAAGATTGGCAAAGGTGTGCAAAGGAAATCAATCATTACTAACCAACTGTCCCCCCCCCCCCCCGACATACAACTGACCACTTGATTGTAACGCGCTGCTAACGTTAACCAGGGGATGCTAGTTTGATTTCCCCACTCAATCACAGAATTTACTAATAATCTTTTAGAATAGTAGTGAATTATGGAATAAGACGTTTGACTGTGATGTCGTAGAGATAGGGTGATTGTACACGTAAATATAAAGAACTATGGACGTCCCTGTAACTTCTGTATCTTGCACACTATATATGTAACGTCCGAAAAATAAAAGTGTGAGTATTATTCTCTGACCGTCGCCCGATGGCGAGGAAAAATAAAAGCAATAAATAAGAATAAAAATAACAAAACAATGAAGTGAGAATAAAAGCATCAACTTACAGTAAAAACCTCCGTACTTTCCCAACAACCCTTCTACTTCTACCACAACTGGTGCTTGTTGTGACATCACGCACAGATACAGAGCACACACAACCAATAGAACTTTCAGGATCTTCATTGTAGGGATTTATGTCTGAAATGAGCAGTTTGACAATAAGACTGGGTTACAATGTGTGCGTGAGTGATTGTGTATGCCCCTACCTAACACCAGGTTACAGGATCACGGTACAAGGTACAGACTGCGTGTCTCTGACGGTACTGAACTTACGTTAAGTATAGGTCACAAACTATGTTTTCGAACTCATCGTTAGTAAACTGAATAAATTAATGAAAGCAAAATACTCAACAAGCAATTCAATGTAAATAATAAGTTACATCGTATATGAATCCTCATCCGGTGGGTGAGATTCGAACCCACGACTTCAACGGCGACGAATCTCACCCACCAGATGGGGGTTCATATATATTTTTTAAATATTTAATGCCGGATAGCTACTGTCCCAGGCACTCATAAAAGCTAGGTGACGTGTTTGTATGCGAGGCAAATAAGTAGTTAAAATTCTCAGAGGCAAATGAATTACACTTTATAGTTATATACCCCCAAAAAGTTAAAGCATTTAAGCTTCCGAACGTTTATTATTTAATACACACATGTATCAAAACAATTATATTTTCATCAATGTTTCATAAGGTAATAAAAACATCTTGCACAGGTAACTAGTTCGCGCACTTAAAGTATCTTAAATACATTACCTTAAGTTTTAGTCCTGGCAAACACCAACTAGGCAAAGAGTGTAACTTGCACAAATTTTGCTATCAATCTGGACCAACATTGAAGTATTGCGCAATATCAATTATGATATAATTAACACGAATGTTACATTAATGCGAGAAAAGCTGTGTAATATGTCAAAATCGGCTGGGTTACCTGTCAGTCAAATTTCAAAATTTTATTTCCCTATGGGCAACGTTACAATATCGGCTGCTACATAGCCAGGCAAACTACTTCCGGTCAAACATTTCTTGCTAGAAAAATATTGTATGCAAGGTTCACTTTAACTGTATCTACACAGCAAGGTAGGTCTTTTTTAACTATTGTAAAGTGTTGTTGTTTTCTTCTATGTGTTATTAAGGTTTCATATTTACGAGTGGCTATATATTCATCTCCATTTTATACACTTTGTATATGCAATGACATGAAATGAACACTCGCTTTTCGCGCGTACGTCTGAAAGTAGAAATCTGACAATATTCTTTAAATCTTAAAATTATTTTAAATGGTTCAGCTACAGAAGAAAATCAAGATACTCAAATGTTTCCCATGTAGTTTTGAAACATTGGGTAAATAACTACACTACTATAACAATAAAAATAATAAATACTTTATTTATAGAAGCAACACAGGCAATTGCCCAATATTCCCTGTGAGTCTCACTAAGAAAGCTTAGGTTATTCTATTTACGGGAACTAATTATGAACATCACATTTTTTCATTTTAATCAAAACAGTTCATGTTCCAGTAAGGTGCGTTGAGAGCACCATCTCTGTTCCGCATAAAAACAATTATAGTTCAGAATGTACATGTTCAAACAATACGCCTTTTTACACATTGTGTTTGTTAATTTACATGTATGTTAAACATACTTAAATTATGATATGTACATCGTGATGATTACAGTTCAATGAATGCCGCATCTGCTGTAGGCGAAATTTTACCGTTAACAAATATTCTGACAAATAGATAATTATACAATGTATGTTTGATCAAAAACTTAATGATAAATCATAGCGATTTAGTTCCCAACATTTATTTTTTGACAGGTTCGGTCCTAACAACCTGTATAAAGTCCTTATTAATTAACTATATAATATTGGGCGCGTTTTCACTCCAAATGCAGAGCAAATGTGAAGTTAACCATGATCTTAAGGACACATATCTCGATAATAATGGCTAAATGGCAGTCTTCATAACCAGGCTATTATCAAAACACTTAATCATTAACATAATATTACGAATCTAAACTTTACGACATTGATGTACATGTATTGCAAGTACAAAACTTCAAAAAAAAAATCCAAAAACAAATGGACGAACAAGTGTAGAACATGTAAGGCCACTATGGCTACACCGGTTATTTATTGATCACCCTCGTATATTTACATTTGTCGCTTTATTCAGATGCCCACTAACACGGGTTCGACTGTAAATCGAGAACGTTTGCTAATGAAAAATATAGGTGTATTAGTTAATTTCTCTTTCTAGTATATTTGATTATTTGTTTGATTATAAATTGTATTAATGCAATTTTATGTCAATAAAATATATTATGTTTAAGAAATAAAAATCTGTTCGCGTTTATTGTCGGTGAATAAAACACGGGCAGGAGTTCGGATGCGGAAAAATTAAATCACGAGTGCGTAGCACGAGTGATTTAATTTTCCGCATCCGAACGAGTGCCCGTGTTTTATTCACCGACAATATACAAGAACAGAGTTTTTATTTCGATTCTAAATACGATAATATCCCGCACTATTTAACTGCGCGCATTCCATTTTCACCCATTTGACATTGAACATACAATGTAATTCCACGCTGAAATTGAGTGGCTTATTAGCTGGTACAATTACCTCCCTCGTTAATGAAAACGACCTTCGTAATTTTCTGAAGGAAATACCACATTTTAAACATTGAAACAATTTTAATAACACGAGTATATGGTATCTATTTCATAAAATGAAAAATATAAATGAATTGATTATCAGAAGCTTTAATAAAACTTGGTTTCTAGAGTATACTAGTATTGGAGTTTCTAAAAATAGATGCGTCATAGCTGTAACACTGGATTCTCGTGCAACTCGCCTTGTCATCGTGACTCGTAGAAAAGTTTACTATAAAGTTTACGTTCATTCATTCATAAATATGTCACGTGATACTGGGCGTAAATAGAAACAGCCAATTTGATAGGTATGTTTTATGGGGGTAATAATAAATCGTTAGGTCCGCTCTATATTTAAACGATTAATCCGCAGATCGTGTTAGAATATGTTAATTTATTCATCCAGTTTGATAGACAAATCATAGGGGTCAGTATCCACTCACTGGTGTCTCATTCACTAGATATAGACAACAGTTATCTATATGTAGTGAATGAAAGACCAGTGAGTCGATACAGACCCCTATGAGACAAATGACATGCACATGTTTTATGCTTGGTGTCTTATCATTTCAGAATGAAACTAGCCACAGTTCTTATCGCTTGCGTGCTGTTGTCAGCCAGTCTGGCGTTAGGGATGAGTATCATACCCAGTCATCACTACCCTAGTCACCAGAAGATTGAACCCGTGCCTGTGATATATAAGAAGGTGGATAGCGTTTGTAAGTGAAGAATTGTTCAAATCTCCCCCTCCGTCAAAGTCGGACGTCGTTGGCCACTCTAGCAAAAAAACACGGATAACCACTTACAGTGTAGCAAAACCACGTGACTTTTGACTACAGTCACAAGAAGAAATTTGTAAACATTGGAAAATAAAATAGCCATAAGTATCTTATTTCTTCATCGATTTCTATGAAATATACGCCACGCTAAGGGAACAATTATTTGCTATCCATGAAATATAAAATATTTTTCAGCGGTTATGCCATTTTGTCCATTACCTTGTGAAACCGTGGAATGTGTAGGTTTCACAGGGTAATGGAAACATCTGTAACACTGCTGAAAAAGATATTATATATGGCTATATTTGTGTTCCGATGTTTACAAATTTCTACTTGTAACTGTAACCAAAAGCCACGTGGTATTGCTACCCTGACTTAGCCACTTACTTATCACGTACCACTGTCTCAGTCGAGCGAAAAGGATTCAAAAATTCAGTTATTTTAGTTTTTATCATGCACTGTAATGTTAGAAAAATTATTTAATTAATACCACAGGTAAAGACAAAGTGTAAAAACGTATTTATTTTGGGTAAAATCTATGTTACTCTTTATCAGTTATGTGTACAGTTACCTGGGAATAATCCTAGTTTAAACAAACATATTATTTATAACATGGATATACAAATTGTTTAATGACATGTATATTTTAACAAACCTTGATACAAGTGCTCTGTCACATGGGTAAAATGACATACAAAAGGGCTTAAGCCTTCGTTACTTCCAACCTAAATTGCTTTTATTTTACTTTCAAAAATGTATTGTTAATTTGTTGTTTTTGTTGTTGTTTATGTTGGTGGGATGTGCATTAATCTAGCTAGCCAGAAACCTGTTACTATCCGACCAGGGATACCTGACAGTGACGTCACACTGTGTTTACAATCCAATGTTTACTTTATTAATTGTTCTACAAAAATGTGGATTATCATTATATTTCTTTACCTATAATCTCAATATGATATCGTAGTCGAGAGGATAACGGGGCAGTATTAGTAGTTGAAAGGTATAGAGTTCGAACCCCGTCAGCGTAACTTTTTCCCGCTCGTTATTATTTTGCAATTGAATACAAATTATGTGTGAAAAATGAATTACATCTTTGTCATTTCACTAAACTTAAGATGGCTAATTTGAATGGCTAAGAACGTGTTTTAGATTATTGTAGTGAGTCTCTTTTTAAGAATAATGAGAAAGCAGCGTCTGTTCTAAACGTGTTTTAGAGATAATGTGATTTTTAAGAGCTTTTATTAATCATAAGGCAAAAGAATATTTTCAAATTCGTTATTGTATTAAATCATTAAATATGTGTCCCGTATATTGTACAAAAAATACATTCATATAGTTTGTCTACTACAAGCTTTGAACTTGGACCACCTGTGTGAGAAGCAACCTACACATCCACAGGACCAGGTTTTGTTTGGACTATTAGAATTGATAAGGACATACTTGTATTTAATAAAATCATTAATCCGTTGGGGATATACCCTGATTATTTATAGATTGTTGACAAAATGACGTAACTGTCAAAAATTGTTGGTCGGATAGTACCGTATTGTATTTTCCGTTCCAATGAGTAGCTCTCTGTATTAGCATTTACACTGCTAAGTAATAAGTAGTGTTCAGTAACCCGGGTGATGCACTGGCGTGTTCTGAGATAAGCGTTCAAAACATGTCTAAATAACTCGTATATTCATAATATGTCTATAGTCCAGTTAGGAAAAGAAGCCAGTGACGCAGCGGTCGGGTCCACTATACAGTAACGGTGTAAAACCAATTATAAAGGCTTATTCTGTACCAACAACTATAATGTCAACGCTAAACTATAGTCCAGTCAGGATAAAAATCCAGTGACGCAGCGGCCGAGTCCGCTATAACGGTGTAAAACCAATTATAAAGGCTTATACTGACTGTACAAACAACTATAATGTCAATGCTAAACTAACATACTAAACCTCGCTCTACCTGTTTAGACAATGGTTGTGATTTTTTGCGTACACATAAACTGCAACGTCACTGTCACAATATCCTAACTAGACTATAACATGTTATATTCGCTCTACCTGTTTAGAAAATGGTTTTAATCGTTTTGCGTACACATTAACTGCAACGTCACTGTCACAATATCCTAACTAGACTGTACAATATTGTATTAATATAAAGCTGTTTCTCATTATTTAACAATTATATTTCAGTGCCATTCATGTTTGCCCTGTTACTGTCCCAGTTCATCAAACCATCATCTACCAGTAACGTTACAGATACCGCAACACTAGCAGCCAACGGAATAACTGTTGTTACACAGAACCCATGCTGCGGTTAGAGACTTCTGGAGGTAGGTGTCTAAGTAAAAGAGACATATTGGTTGCAAAGTGATAGGTACACATCCATTTGGTGCTTAAGTATAATTTAGAGAATTTGACACGACTCTCGACCTTCTATAAGCATAATTTCACAGTTGATTTATTGGTTATATTTATAACACCGGCTGTATGTTTTCATAAGTGGGTAGTAACACGAAGACGTCCGAGGTGTAATATCAACACAAATCTAAAACCGATATTGCACGATTGGCTCGCGGAAATTTATATATTCAACGCAAGAACCTTGTCACATATGCATGCATAAAGGTCAGGATAATGTCAAAATCGTTGTGCTATAACAGGAACACGCCCTTAAAATGTCGTAGTAATATGGACCACCGAATGACAGTATTCCTGTGAAATGTGTTCAATTTCATTAAACAATTAAAGGAGGAGGTGATACTTCAATAAAACGTTGGCGGCTCACGTCGCATGATTGGCGTTTGCCAGTGCCTGTTCAGAATAGAGAATCTAAGCTCAGCATGAAAACTTTGTGTTCATGTAATCTAAGATAGTCCAGGGGTGATATTCAATATTGAACTTATTTATTTTGAGAATAAGGATAGCGAACCATATCGCCTGTTACTGGCCAAGAGTTTAATATGGTGTGATCTGATTGGTTGTCCTTATCCTAAAGTCAAATAAGATCAATATTGAATACCACCCCAGGGTGATATTCAATATTGAACTTATTTATTTTGAGAATAAGGATAGCGAACCATATCGCCTGTTACTGGCCAAGAGTTTAATATGGTGTGATCTGATTGATTGTCCTTATCCTTAAGTCAAGTAAGATCAATATTGAATACCCCATGGATTATTTGTGTGGTGTTTCTGCCAGGTTGATCTGTTTTATCCATCACGAAACTGTAAATATGCAACCAGAGAGTATGTACAGCAGATAAAGTGATATATTTACTTTTATTAATAATAATGTTTTCAATGTTTTCAGACGGTCAAGGATGAAGATCTCTGCATTGACGGAACATTCGGCATTGACAGAGCATCGAACACTAGCAGAGCAGTGGTCAAACAAACTGTTATCACTACATATAACTACTATAACCATAAAATAAAACATATGTCAAACTTATTTATGAGTATTTGTTATTTTAATCCCTCTCTTGTAATGGTTTCTTACTGTGAAGATGCGATAGTTTTGTGACGTCACTACAGTACATGTAAAACCTCAATGCCTCGAACACCCTAGAAACATCGAACATGTCCGTCGGCAAAATATCGATGGCTTAGAATTAGAAGGTCGTAAGTACTACTTACCACCTTATAAGACTCATGCATGTTTGAAATCTGCATCTCAAGGCGCTCCTTGTGAGCCTATTTTCATGGTAATCGGAAGTGGTCATGTTGACCAAACTGAAGTTTAAAAGACTTGTTTTTCCATAAGGCCAGAGTTTTTTTAAATGTTTTGTTACTCGGACATTCTTGAGCAAAAAGTCCGCAGGAAGGGGGAAAAATAAAAACTCCAAAATGTATAGCTACGACACTGTTTGTGCATTGCATTTCTATTTTGACCGTCTGGAGGAGGGATCGAACCCAAAACCTTCGAATCAGGAGTCAGAAGCTCTTACCACTTGACCACTTGTCCACCCGAGCGGATCGCTTCACATATACGTACATATTAGTTTCGCAACGTCCCCTATTTGCGACCTGACACGTGACGTCAGAGGTACGTGACGTCAGAGGTCGTTACAAGAATATAGCCAATATGCATCAGGGTCAGTTTAATTTCGACATGTATACAATATATTCGTCTTTTTTTACTCACCTCAAATCCGCCACAGTTCAAAGTTACGTTATCGTAGATTCGTGGCGTGGAATAACCAAATCTCCATGCCGAAGATCTCGATTGCGGTTCGAACATTTGTCCATGACCGTTGCTATTGTTAACGAGAGTACACACAGTCAGTACCAATGTGATAATGACGCTGGTTTCCATCATAGTACTAGATCTACGCTGGTTCCTGGTTCGAGGTTCTTATATTTCTACAAAACCTATTAAAAAAAAAATACACCAGCAACAACTTACATTGAAATTAGTTTCTTTAATTAACACTCAAATTATAATGCTATTTATACAAAACCTATTAAATTAATCAAATTAAGACAATGGCTAAAGTTGGCCCAATGTTTTTTTTCATAAAAAATTAAAATGCATGTTTCCTCGATCACCGGTCGATCTCTTAAGTTCAGTTTTGTTAAATAAACGCTCCATACATAATAGCAAAACTTAACACGCCATTCATTCATCACTTTATAATGTCGCATATAGATACATTCAAATACATGTAATGTATGAGTACTTTGATTTTCATTCTCTCATTGTTATGATCAAAAGCCAATGCTTTTAAAAGGACTCCAGACTGATGAGATGTGTGAAGTTGGCTCTGAGATCGTTAATCGAAGATCGACATTCAATACAGACCTAGGTGCTAATACAGATCCAGCTCTGAAATCGACATTGGCAATTTAAGGTGAGCTAATACAGACCCAGTGGCCAATACAGATCCAGCTCTGAGATCGACATTCGCAAAAAAGGCCTGTGAATACAGATCTGAGTTTGAATACAGAGCCAGGTCTGACATCGTCATTCGATGTACACCGACGGCGAATACAGACCTAGGACCGAATACCGACCCAGCTCTGAGATCGACATTGGCAAAATAATGCCTATGAATACAGATCTGAGTTTGAATACAGAGCCAGGTCTGACATCGTCATTCGATGTACACCGACGGCGAATACAGACCTAGGACCGAATACCGACCCAGCTCTGAGATCGACATTCGCAAAATAATGCCTATGAATACAGATCTGAGTTTGAATACAGAGCCAGGTCTGACATCGTCATTCGATGTACACCGACGGCGAATACAGACCTAGGACCGAATACCGACCCAGCTCTGAGATCGACATTCGCAAAATAATGCCTATGAATACAGATCTGAGTTTGAATACAGAGCCAGGTCTGACATCGTCATTCGATGTACACCGACGGCGAATACAGACCTAGGACCGAATACCGACCCAGCTCTGAGATCGACATTCGCAAAATAAGGCCTGTGAATACAGATCTGAGTTTGAATACAGAGCCAGGTCTGACATCGTCATTCGATGTACAACTATGGCGAATACAGACATAGGATCGAATACCGACCCAGCTCTGACATCGACATTCGATGTATAGCGACGGCGAATACAGACCTAGAATCGAATACCGACCCAGCTCTGAGATCGACATTCGATGTACAGCGACGGCGAATACAGACCTAGGATCGAATACCGACCCAGCTCTGAGATCGACATTCGCAAAATAATGCCTATGAATACAGATCTGAGTTTGAATACAGAGCCAGGTCTGACATCGTCATTCGATGTACACCGACGGCGAATACAGACCTAGGACCGAATACCGACCCAGCTCTGAGATCGACATTCGCAAAATAATGCCTATGAATACAGATCTGAGTTTGAATACAGAGCCAGGTCTGACATCGTCATTCGATGTACACCGACGGCGAATACAGACCTAGGACCGAATACCGACCCAGCTCTGAGATCGACATTCGCAAAATAAGGCCTGTGAATACAGATCTAAGTTTGAATACAGAGCCAGGTCTGACATCGTCATTCGATGTACAACTATGGCGAATACAGACATAGGATCGAATACCGACCCAGCTCTGACATCGACATTCGATGTATAGCGACGGCGAATACAGACCTAGAATCGAATACCGACCCAGCTCTGAGATCGACATTCGATGTACAGCGACGGCGAATACAGACCTAGGATCGAATACCGACCCAGCTCTGAGATCGACATTCGCAAAATAATGCCTAAGAATACAGATCTGAGTTTGAATACAGAGCCAGGTCTGACATCGTCATTCGATGTACACCGACGGCGAATACAGACCTAGGACCGAATACCGACCCAGCTCTGAGATCGACATTCGCAAAATAATGCCTATGAATACAGATCTGAGTTTGAATACAGAGCCAGGTCTGACATCGTCATTCGATGTACACCGACGGCGAATACTGACCTAGGACCGAATACCGACCCAGCTCTGAGATCGACATTGGCAAAATAATGCCTGTGAATACAGATCTGAGTTTGAATACAGAGCCAGGTCTGACATCGTCATTCAATGTACACCTACGGCGAATACAGACCTAGGACCGAATACCGACCCAGCTCTGAGATCGATATTCGCAAAATAAGGCCTGTGAATACAGATCCGAGTTTGAATACAGAGCCAGGTCTGACATCGACATTCGATGTACAACTATGGCGAATACAGACATAGGATCGAATACCGACCCAGCTCTGACATCGACAATCAATGTGTTCCGACTGCGAATACAGACCTAGGATCGAATACCGACCTAGCTCTGACATCGACATTCGATGCATACCGACGGCGAATACAGACCTAGGATCGAATACCGACCCAGCTCTGAGATCGACATTCACAACATAATGTGGGCGAATACAGATATGAGTTTGAATACAGAGCCAGGTCTGACATCGTTATTCGATGTTAACCGACGGCGAATACAGACCTCGGATTCAATACCGACCCAACTATGACTTCGACAATCATTATTTACCGACGGCGAATACAGACCCAAGTGTGAATACAGATCCATCTCTGAGTTCGTCATTCGCAAAATACGTTGAGGGGAATACCGAGCTGGGACGCAATATTATTGACAGCCAGAAACCAAGAAAACAATGTATTTTACATGCTTTATATTTGTTGTTCAATGCATGAAATCTGTAAAAGCAACATCAATACATACCGTTTTATTTATTTCTTATTTATAAACTAATAGTGAATGACCAATATAAATGAGTTCTAATTAAATACATTGCAAATTTACCATAGTTTTCATTGATTATTTAAAATTTATTTTAAAGGGAAGTAATAAAGCCTTAACAATAAACGTCACTGCTACGTATCCACAGTTTAATGCATAGACCGATGACGAATACAGACCTAGGATCGAATACCGACCCAGCTCTGAGATCGACATTCACAAAATGTGGTTGGTGAATACAGATCTGAGTTTGAATACAGAGCCAGGTCTGACATCGACATTCGATATGAAACGACAGCGTATACAGACCTAGAATCGAATACCGATCAAGCTCTGACATCGACATTCGCGAAATGTGGTTGGTGAATACAGATCTGAGTTTGAATACAGAGCCAGCTCTGACATCGGCATTCGATATGAACCGACAGCGAATGCAGACCTAGGATCGAATACCGACCCAGCTCTGACATCGACATTCGATGTATACCCACGGCGAATACAGACCTAGGATCCAATACCGACCCAGCTCTGAGATCGACATTCGCGAAATATGGTTGGTGAATACAGATCTGAGTTTGAATACAGAGCCAGGTCTGACATCGACGTTCGATGTAAACCGAGGGCGAATACAGACCTAGGACCCAATACATACCCAGCTCTGAGATCGACATTAGCAATATAAGGTGGGTGAATACATATCTGAGTTTGAATACAGAGCCAGGTCTGACATCGACATTCGATGTATACCCACGGCGAATACAGCCCTAGGATCCAATACCGACCCAGCTCTGAGATCGACATTAGCAATATAAGGTGGGTGAATACAGATCTGAGTTTGAATACAGAGCCAGCTCTGACATCGGCATTCGATATGAACCGACAGCGAATACAGACCTAGGATCGAATACCGACCCAGCTCTGACATCAACATTCGCAAAATAAGGCGGGTGAATACAGGTCTGAGTTTGAATACAGAGCCAGCTCTGACATAGACATTCGACGTTTACCGAAGGCGAATACAGACCTAGGGTCGAATACCGATCCAGCTCTGAGATCGACACTCGATGTATACCTACGGCGAATACAGACCTAGGATCGAATACCGACCCAGCCCTGACATCGACAATCGATGTATACCGACGGCGAATACAGACCTATGATCGAATACCGACTCAACTGACAGCGACATTCAATGTATACCCACGGCGAATACAGACCTAGGTTCCAATACAGTGTTAGGTCTGACATAGACATTCAATGTATACGCACGGCGAATACAGGCCTAGGTTCCAATACCGACCGAGCTCTGAGATCGACATTCGCAAATTAAGGCCTGTGACTACCGAGCTTGAATACAGATCAAGGTCTGACATCGAATTTCGATGTGAGCCGACAGCCAATACAGACCTATGATCGAATACCAACCCAACTGTGAGATCGATATTCGCGGAATTAGCTGGGTCAATGCATATCTAAGCTTGAATATAGAGCCAGCTTGACATTCTGCGAATACCGACGGCGAATACAGACATAGGGTCGATTACCGATCTAGCTCTGAGATCGTCATTCGTGAAATGAGCTTAGTGAATACAGATCTGAGTTTGAATACAGATCCAAGTCTGACATCGACATTCGATGTAACCCGACAGCGAATACAGACCTAGAATCGAATACCGATTCAGCTCTGAGATCGATGTTCGCAATATACGACTTCAAATACCGACCCAACTCTGACATCGACATTCGCAAATAAGGTGTGCGAATACTGATCTGAGTTTAAATACAAAGCCAGCCCAGACATCAACATTAGATTTAGGATTTCATGGCATCAGTCTGCGACTATATCTGGCACCCTCGCAGACGTTCAGGAATTTTGGTGCCATTTGATTGTTTTATATGTGTGACCTTTAAGCTCTGTTAGGAGTCAATTGCATCGGTCTGCGACTGTTTTTTACACTATCGCAGACTTTCATGAATATAGAGGCCCTAAGGTATCCATTGTATCGGTCTGCGAATGTTTCTGACATGTTCACAGACTTCAGGTATGTTGGTGCCAATTGAACAAATCACAGTTTTGGCATCTAGGGACCCTTACGAGTCCATTACATCGGTCTGCGACTGTTTCTGACACACTCATCGACTTTCAGGAATGTTCGTGCCTTTTTAGAAAATGGTATTTTTGACATTTAGGGACCTTCATGAGTCCATTCAATCGGTCTGCGACTGTTTCTGACACACTCATCGACTTTCAGGAATGTTCGTGCCTTTTTAGAAAATGGTATTTTTGACATTTAGGGACCTTCATGAGTCCATTCAATCGATCTGCGACTGTTTCGGACACCCATCGCAGTCTCTCCTGAATGTTGGTGCAAATTGACAAAAATGACACTTTTGTTCTCCATAGGAGTCCTTTGCATCGGTCTGCGACTGTTTCTGACACTCTCGCATACTTTCAGGAACTTTGTTGCCAATTGATAAAATGACATTTTTGGCCTCTAGGAACACTTAGGAGCTCACTGCATCTGTCTGCGACTGTTAATGACACACTTGAGGACTTTCAGGAATTTCGGTGCCAATGGAGAAAATGATAGTTTTGGCCTCTAGGAACTCTTAGGAGTCCATTGCATATGTCTGCGTCTGTTTATGGCACACTCGCAGACTTTCAGGTATATTATTATTATCACAATTACTCTAACATAGCCAACTTCTGCTTGTTATGTGGATGGATGTGCGTGATTCAAGCCTTGCTTTGAAACATTTAAATAGAGTATCACGGTGTTCAAATTATCATATAATATAACTAAGATGAGTTTTGTATTAATCAAGACTATATCTGTAGTCTTTTTATTAACATAATACCTTGTCGTTATTCAGGGTGGTTCTTTTGGGATTGGCTGGAATACTCCGTCCGGATACACAGTTCTCTTTCTTGACAAGATAACAAAAGTTCTCTTAATTTCTTTTTGTATACCTCGTAAAATAACAAATATACAAAGTACTATTTTCTAGGACTAACAAAGTAGTTTTTGATCAGTAGACATAGGGCAGTCAGAAAATAATTGTCAGCAAAATTCCCTAATACGGGGGACATAAGGACCCCCTTTGGTCTCATAGCCTAAGTTTGCTGTGGGTGGATTGTGGATTGTTACTAAAGGTTCCTTTAGTGTACTATATATGCAGCGACGCAGACGTGAAAACATTATATGTATAACACCATAACTCATGTGACGTTTGAAACAATTTAAAATTGTAACTTTGTGCATATAGACAAAGGTGATTTTTGTAATTGTTTAAACATATGTAACACATGTACTTTTTCAATGATTACTTTATTGACTTAATTTTAATGACCCATGTGTGAGATGATATTCATTACAAGGGTTTACTACCCTCAGCTAGACTTTTGTCAATATCAATGAGATGGAAACGGTTTCGTAAAAAATGAATGCGTTTTCAGTTCATTGATATTCAAACAGGACATGTTTTATTGCACTGGACAATACTTGTCTCATAATTACGCAATACAATTATGTTATATGGGCTCATACGGTTTCTGAGCGTTGTTTTCAAATGTCATTCATGCGGATTGGATTTAAATTCATTTTATTCGAATATGTACCATTGTACTCATAAATGACAATCTGAAATTTTGAAACCGCTAAATTATTATTAAACTATAGCTATACAAATGAATCAAACGCGAAACCCAAAATACCACACATACATCCTAATGAATACTGGATGCATACTAACGAATTATACACTAATTTATTCTGAATATGTCAACATTTCTAGAATGTGACATGATGGTTCTTTCGTCGGAGGATTTTAATCCTTTTTGCCTCATGTATATTTTTACAAGACTTTTTATGTTCGACACTAACTTTTAAAAAGTGGATGGGGTAATGTTATACCCTCATTATAAACAAAAAAAGAAAACTCACACATGTTGTCCTTTTCATGTAATTCTGCTTACATGAAATTACCACCATTGTTTTATTTTTGTTGTTCGTATTATAGTATCAGGGATATGACGTCATACATCTAAAATACATAGTTTTAAACGACAAATGATGAATTATTCTGAATTTATTTGTTCTGTGAAAAAACAACATATTTAGATATTTAAAATAGCTACATATTTGACTTTCCCACTTAACACGTCCAACAGCAAAATTCAGTAACACTGTATAGGGCATAGTACCAGTAAAATGCCCTCTTCAAGAGTATTTGGAACATGGCAGATTTCCTGTACAGCTAAAGCCATTCAGACTTTTCAAACATCAGTGTTGATATATCATGTAGTATAAAATGCATAAAAATGTGCAAATTTGAAATCAATCGGATTACTTTTGTATATTTTATGAACATGTATATCAATCCTTTCGATTACTAATCTGCCTTATTTTGTTCCAAGTCCAGTCATAGCGCTGGTACCGCCGGTGATCCGCTTCCATCGGTTAAGGTCATACCTTACTATACCATAACAATTGCTAGCCAAAATTGTTATTTTTATTTCACCTAGAACAAAATGCAGTAGCTTTTACGAATTTTATAATATGTATCATACTCTACATTTGCTAGCATGTATTATGCAAAGGTTATTTGCAATTTGGTGAATGACCATCTAGTTGTTATGTACGTACATATTGTGTATATATTATATACGATATGGGCCAGGTACTATATAGTTTGTCTTCATTAAGACAGGTTTGCCGCGAAATGAATGCACCAAGTAAACCACAGTTATAGTCCAACCAAATGAACTTAGTTCTCACATTTTATGCATCGATATATTGCACGACAAGTATCAATTTCCTTGAGATAATCGTGTCTTGTTGGATATTTAGATTTGTGTTTATAGTATACCGTGTACATAATCGCAATACTTTCTGCTGATGGAAACAAATATCATTTTAAGTTATTGACAATTAGTAAACGGTTAAATGATGCTTTAACGAATGTTCGATTACAAGGGTAATGTGTTTGCACTATAATTGCGACCTTGAATTTCGACACCAACGCCTAGTAGAGCGCAAACAATATGCATGTACAAAGAGGACTGTTCAATTATGTGTATGGTTCTTATTATCTTAACCATAGATTTCCTTGATTAGCTTCTGATTGCGCTGTGAAATTGCGCTGAAAATTGCATATTGCGCTGTGTTTTGGCAGATAATTGGGTTATTACGACATGTTATGAGTTAGAAAATTAGCTTATACCTTGGTCACACTGGCTGGCTGGTGTCCGTATACCATAACTATTTAACCTGTGTATAGGCATAGTGTATACACTGAGCGTCGGCCGCTGGTTAACATTTGCTCCTTGGTAAAGGATGGCGGACGGGAACGGTTGAGGGACATAAAACACATTGGATCATCACGGAAATATCACTTTGACCCTACGTCACGTTCTGATTTAATCCGACAATTCCACGAAGACCAGCCGATGTCCGTCCGGCCTCCGGTCCACTTAGGTAATGGGTATGCCGATCGATTATCGGATGACGAATAGATGTGTGCCCCATTTATAAGCGATGTACTAACAGAACATTTTGCAAATGTCATGATACTTGTATACTAGGCCTACAAGACTAAAATAAGAAGTAGTCAATACACTATGTAGATATGAGATATGTTATGAGGAATAATAGTGTACTAGCACAAAATTGTCCTCATGGAATGGAACATGAGTTGTTGTTATTTTAGCTAAATATTTTTGACATTAAAGTTGATCCTCATCCATCCGAAAATGTACCAGTGCATGGTGTTGTGATCGGCAAGGTTCGAGTACTCACTCCCGGTGGTGTGTGTAAAATGGACGACAACCACAAAGTACAAAATGGGATTGAAATTATTTAAAGCAATTATGACGCCTTGTAGTTTTTTATGATCACTGTAAAATTGTATATTGAACATCCCTCGTAGAAGTTTTGGCACCCTATCAAGAAAGACATCATACGACCAAAAAAGGTGTCAAGTGCGTCTAGTTCAAACCGGTCAGAGAAGAAAAACGTAAACTGTTGTTTTAAGCTCTGTGTTGTTCAAACGGAACACAAAGATTCAAAGTAAGTTCTGCCTACTGCTTAAGTCGCAGCTATATTCAACCTAGGGCCTGTTTGTACAGAAGGTATATATCGAATGTCAATGTAAGAGCTAGGTCTGCATTCGGACCTGGTTTTGCATTCGATATAGGTATATATCGAATTATTGTTTCCGAGGTTTAGTGGTTAAAGCACTTTTCTTCTAATCTGGCGACCCGGGTAAAGGCACTCATTTGTACTCCATATTTCAACAGAACGCAGACTGGCAAATAGAGGCTATGCCCGATGTAAAAAAATGTCGCTCTCAGAGCTGATTTGCATTCGGTCTGCACTAGGTCTGCACTCTGACTGCATTCGGACCTTGGTGTGCATTAGATATCGGAATATATTGAATGTCGATCTCAGAGCGGGATCATTATTCAAACATTGGTCTGCATTAGCCTTCGAGATAAATGGAATGTCGATGTCAGGCCTAGTTCTGTATTCAAACTCAGCTCGGTATTCAACGGCCATATATTGCGAATGTCGATGTCAGAGCCGGGTCTGTATTCAAACGCAGCTGAGTATTCAACGGTCTGATATTGCGAATGACGATCTCAGAACGGGGTCGGTATTCGATAGTAGGTCTGTACTCGCCGTCGGTATACAACAAATGTCGATCTCAGACTCTGTATTCAACCCGAGACCTGCATTCACCGGCCCTATATTGGGAATGTCGATCTCGGAGCTGGATCGACTTTCGACCGTTGGTCTTGATTAGCCGGCTGTATACACCGAATGTCGATGACATAGCTGGATCTGTATTCCAACTAAGATCTGTATTCACCATCCTTATTTAGCAAAGTTGATCTCATATCTGGACCGGTATTCGACCGCAGGTCTGTATTCGACGTCAGTATGCATCGAATGTCAGAGATGGCTCTTTATACAAACGCAGCTTGGTATTCACCAACCTTATTTAGCGAATGTCGATCTCAGAGCCGGATCGGTATTCGATCCTAGGTCTGTATTCGATGTCGGTTTACATCGAATGTCGATGTAAGACTTGGATCAGTATTCAAACTCAAATCTGTATTCACCAACCACAATTCGCGAATGTCGATCTCAGAGCTGGGTCGGTATTGGATCCTAGGTCTGTATTCACCGTGGGTATACCTCGAATGTGCATGTCAGACCTGGCTCTGTTTTCAAACTCAGATATGTATTCACGCACCTTATATTGCGAATGTCGATGTGAGAGCTTGATCGGTATTCGATGCTAGGTCTGTATACGCTGTCGGTTCATATCGAATGCCGATATCAGAGCTGGCTCTGTATTCAAACTCAGATCTGTATTCACCAACCACATTTCGCGAATGTCGATCTCAGAGCTGGGTCGGTATTCGGTCCTAGGTCTGTATTCGCCGTGGGTATACATCGAATGTCGATGTCAGACCTGGCTCTGTATTCAAACTCATATATGTATTCACGCACCTTATATTGCGAATGTCGATCTCAGAGCTGAGTCGGTATTTGATCCTAGGTCTGTATTCGCCGTCCATATACATCGAATGCCGATGTCAGACCTGGCTCTGTATTCAAACTCAGATATGTATTCACGCACCTTATATTGCGAATGTCGATCTCAGAGCTGGGTCGGTATTGGATCCTAGGTCTGTATTCGCCCTCGGTTTACATCGAACGTCGATGTCAGACCTGGCTCTGTATTCAAACCCAGATATGTATTCACTTACCTTATATTGCAAATGTCGATCTCAGAGCTGGGTCGGTATTCGATCCTAGGTCTGTATTCGCCGTGGGTATACATTGAATGTCGATGTCAGACCTGGGTCTGTATCCAAACTCAGGTCTGTATTCACAGGCCTTATTTTGCGATTGTTGATGTCAGAGCTGGGTCGGTATTCGATCCTAGGTCTGTATTCGCCGTGGGTATACATTGAATGTCGATGTCAGACCTAGGACTGTATTCAAACTCAGGTCTGTATTCACAGGCCTTATTTTGCGAATGTTGATATCAGAGCTGGGTCGGTATTCGATCCTAGGTCTGTATTCGCCAGCGGTATACGTCGATTGTCGATGGCAGAGCTGGGTCGGTATTCGATCCTAGGTCTGTATTCGCCGTCGGAATACATTGATTGTCGATGTCAGAGCTGGGTCGGTATTCGGTCCTTGGTCTGTATTCGCCCTCGGTTTACATCGAACGTCGATGTCAGACCTAGCTCTGTATTCAAACTCAGATCTGTATTCACTTACCTTATATTGCGAATGTCGATCTCGGAGCTGGGTCGGTATTCGATCCTAGGTCTGTATTCGCCCTCGGTTTACATCGAATGTCGATGTCAGACCTGGCTCTGTATTCAAACTCAGATCTGTATTCACCCACCTAATTTTGTGAATGTCGATGTCAGAGCTGGGTCGGTATTCGATCCTATGTCTGTATTCGCCCTCGGTTTACATCGAATGTCGATGTCAGACCTGGCTCTGTATTCAAACTCAGATCTGTATTCACCAACCACATTTTGTGAATGTCGATCTCAGAGCTGGGTCGGTATTCGATCCTAGGTCTGTATTCGTCATCGGTCTATGCATTAAACTGTGGATACGTAGCAGTGACGTTTATTGTTAAGGCTTTATTACTTCCCTTTAAAATAAATTTTAAATAATCAATGAAAACTATGGTAAATTTGCAATGTATTTAATTAGAACTCATTTATATTGGTCATTCACCATTAGTTTATAAATAAGAAATAAATAAAACGGTATGTATTGATGTTGCTTTTACAGATTTCATGCATTTAACAACAAATATAAAGCATGTAAAATAAATTGTTTTCATGGTTTCTGGCTGTCAATAATATTGCTTCCCAGCTCGGTATTCCCCTCAACGTATTTTGCGAATGACGAACTCAGAGATGGATCTGTATTCACACTTGGGTCTGTATTCGCCGTCGGTAAATAATGATTGTCGAAGTCATAGTTGGGTCGGTATTGAATCCGAGGTCTGTATTCGCCGTCGGTTAACATCGAATAACGATGTCAGACCTGGCTCTGTATTCAAACTCATATCTGTATTCGCCCACATTATGTTGTGAATGTCGATCTCAGAGCTGGGTCGGTATTCGATCCTAGGTCTGTATTCGCCGTCGGTATACATCGAATGTCGATGTCAGAGCTAGGTCGGTATTCGATCCTAGGTCTGTATTCGCCGTCGGAACACATTGATTGTCGATGTCAGAGCTGGGTCGGTATTCGATCCTATGTCTGTATTCGCCATAGTTGTACATCGAATGTCGATGTCAGACCTGGCTCTGTATTCAAACTCGGATCTGTATTCACAGGCCTTATTTTGCGAATATCGATCTCAGAGCTGGGTCGGTATTCGGTCCTAGGTCTGTATTCGCCGTAGGTGTACATTGAATGACGATGTCAGACCTGGCTCTGTATTCAAACTCAGATCTGTATTCACAGGCATTATTTTGCCAATGTCGATCTCAGAGCTGGGTCGGTATTCGGTCCTAGGTCTGTATTCGCCGTCGGTGTACATCGAATGGCGATGTCAGACCTGGCTCTGTATTCAAACTCAGATCTGTATTCATAGGCATTATTTTGCGAATGTCGATCTCAGAGCTGGGTCGGTATTCGATCCTAGGTCTGTATTCGCCGTCGCTGTACATCGAATGTCGATCTCAGAGCTGGGTCGGTATTGGATCCTAGGTCTGTATTCGCCGTCGCTATACATCGAATGTCGATGTCAGAGCTGGGTCGGTATTCGATCCTATGTCTGTATTCGCCATAGTTGTACATCGAATGTCGAAGTCAGACCTGGCTCTGTATTCAAACTCGGATCTGTATTCACAGGCCTTATTTTGCGAATATCGATCTCAGAGCTGGGTCTGTATTCGGTCCTAGGTCTGTATTCGCCGTAGGTGTACATTGAATGACGATGTCAGACCTGGCTCTGTATTCAAACTCAGATCTGTATTCACAGGCATTATTTTGCCAATGTCGATCTCAGAGCTGGGTCGGTATTCGGTCCTAGGTCTGTATTCGCCGTCGGTGTACATCGAATGACGATGTCAGACCTGGCTCTGTATTCAAACTCAGATCTGTATTCATAGGCATTATTTTGCGAATGTCGATCTCAGAGCTGGGTCGGTATTCGATCCTAGGTCTGTATTCGCCGTCGCTGTACATCGAATGTCGATCTCAGAGCTGGGTCGGTATTCGATCCTAGGTCTGTATTCGCCGTCGCTATACATCGAATGTCGATGTCAGAGCTGGGTCGGTATTCGATCCTATGTCTGTATTCGCCATAGTTGTACATCGAATGTCGATGTCAGACCTGGGTCTGTATTCAAACTTAGGTCTGTATTCACAGGCCTTATTTTGCGAATGTTGATGTCAGAGCTGGGTCGGTATTCGATCCTAGGTCTGTATTCGCCGTCGCTATACATCGAATGTCGATGTCAGAGCTGGGTCGGTATTCGGTCCTAGGTCTGTATTCGCCGTCGGTGTACATCGAATGACGATGTCAGACCTGGCTCTGTATTCAAACTCAGGTCTGTATTCATAGGCATTATTTTGCGAATGTCGATCTCAGAGCTGGGTCGGTATTCGGTCCTGGGTCTGTATTCGCCGTCGGTGTACATCGAATGACGATGTCAGACCTGGCTCTGTATTCAAACTCAGATCTGTATTCACAGGCCTTTTTTTGCGAATGTCTATCTCAGAGCTGGATCTGTATTGGCCACTGGGTCTGTATTAGCTCACCTTATATTGCCAATGTCGATTTCAGAGCTGGATCTGTATTAGCACCTAGGTCTGTATTGAATGTCGATCTTCGATTAACGATCTCAGAGCCAACTTCACACACCTAGACTGATGACATTTCGCAGTGTGCTTGAAACTCAAAGAAATGCAATGCATTTAGCTCTTTGATATACTCACTTATTCAGACTGACTACAATCTGCAAAGTGGTTTTCTAACATTGCTTTTCTGTAATATCTTTGATGTCCGTACATTTATGGAACAATTAACGTTTTATATAAAGTACATTATATGTGCGCGAGACAACTTCATAGTAAGTCATATAACTCATATCTATGGTATATATTCGCCATAGAATTTATGGGTGTAGTCACTTTTAGTCATATTCCTAGACGGCGTATACGGACGTCAAACGGACAGGTCATTCGAATATGTATGCTATCTATGGGTACATTAGTATCTTCGAGTGTTTTGTAACACGGGTAACTGTATCATTAATAAAGAGTAAACAAAAACAGTGTTTTTTATAAAATTTATAATATCTTAGATAATATAAATTTTATAAAAAAAGTGTTCTCTTTATCAATGATACAGTTACCTGTGTTCTGTAAGTACTGGTAGAAAAAACTAATTACCGATGAGTCTTGTTCAAGAGGAATGCAAGCTGTGTTCAACGTTTAAAACTGTTGCTAAAAAATAACCAGTTTTTAAAAACGGACATCATGTGACTTACAAGTAGCGCATTCATTTGTCGATTTATACAAAATTGTACTCATAAACAATATTTTTACACTTTTTGGTAGATGGATTTTACTAATTTTGTTTCTTCACTAACGACTATAGAGTTGTTTATTCGTAATCGTACGCCATTTCCAAGACAGATCCGGTGTCAGAATAAAGTTTTGTAGAACAAGATGAATTTATACCAATGTACGCAACCATTACACCAATGTACGCATATATTACCCCAATGTACGCATATATTACCCCAATGTACGCAACCATTACACCAATGTACGCATATATTACCCCAATGTACGCATATATTACCCCAATGTACGCATATATTACCCCAATGTACGCATATATTACCCCAATGTACGCATATATTACACCAATGTACGCATATATTACCCCAATGTACGCATATATTACCCCAATGTACGCATACATTACACCAATGTACGCATACATTACACCAATGTACTCATACATTACACCAATGCACGCATACATTACACCAATGTACGCATACATTACCCCAATGTACGCATATATTACACCAATGTACGCAACCATTACACCAATGTACGCAACCATTACACCAATGTACGCATACATTACACCAATGCACGTATACATTACCCCCAATGTACGCATACATTACACCAATGTACGCATACATTACACCAATGTACGCATACATTACACCAATGTACGCAACCATTACACCAATGTACGCATACATTACACCAATGTACGCATACATTACACCAATGTACGCAACCATTACGCCAATGTACGCATACATTACACCAATGTACGCATACATTACACCAATGTACGCATACATTACACCAATGTACGCAACCATTACACAATGTACGCATACATTACACCAATGTACGCAACCATTACACCAATGTACGCAACCATTACACCAATGTACGCATACATTACACCAATGTACGCAAACATTACACCAATGTACGCAACCATTACACCAATGTACGCATACATTACACCAATGCACGCATACATTACCCCCAATGTACGCATACATTACACCAATGTACGCATACATTACACCAATGTACTCATACATTACACCAATGCACGCATACATTACACCAATGTACGCATACATTACCCCAATGTACGCAACCATTACACCAATGTACGCATACATTACACCAATGTACGCATACATTACACCAATGTACGCATACATTACACCAATGTACGCATATATTACACCAATGCACGCATACATTACCCCCAATGTACGCATATATTACACCAATGCACTCATAGTCATTACACCAATGTACGCATACATCACAATGATAACAAAGTTTGAAGCAGAAATATAAGTAGTTATGTGAATACGTTATATAGAAAGTGTTGACGCTGACAATGATATCGTGAAACACTGAACACGGAACATAATAATTCTTAGACAAAACCTTATTTAATACAGAATTATATATTGCAAAAAAGTAAACAAATTATCAAAGTTTCACAATGATTGGAAAAACTATTCACCTTTGGTGACCAACTACCGGTAATCTACTATATGTGTCAGATACACTGAACGGCTTTGAAAACGCAACACTAATGAAAATCAAGATAACTTTTTTATTTAAAATTTTGTGTGCGTGTTATTGGCTACCAATGGATTGTAACTCGATATTCTGTCCATCTAAATTCGCTACAATGGTGCAATGAACCATGAAATGGATAAAACGAAACACGTAAGAGGAACTGATTGTACAAAAATGTACGATGCAATTATTATTTTATGTAAGGTCAATTTGAACAGTCAATCAATCTCCAAATTCGAAAAACACAAAATCAGACGATTTACAATTCCGCAAAATAGTCGTCGTGAAGTTTCAAAAACGCTTGATAGCAATGTTTCAGATTCACCGAAAAAACTACCAATTTTACAGTCAAGGGAAAGTAATTCTGGATAGAGATAGAGTGAATAAAATTCATTTTTTCTGAATCTAAATTGAACTTAATATTTATCTGTGTTTTACTTTATTTTTGTCTCCATGATATGCACGGACACTTGATCCCGAACTTTATACGAAGAATAGGTACACATCGACATTAACAATCTGAAAAACGCAGTAGGACATTATAGGGCATAAAATTTGCTTTTGATTATGACATCATTGTTTTATTGTGGCTGTTAATGGTCTTATTAGATTGTCATGGAATGAAATGGATTGTAATGCCATATATCTTAGCTACAAATGCTGGAAATGTCAGCAAAATATAATGCATATTGGCCGAGTTATGGGTAAATACATACATGCATACATATAAGCTATGCAAGTGTAAGTGTTGCGTTTTCAAAGCCACTCAGTGTAGTTTGGAACCCAGTTTACTCAATACTGCAGACTTTGCTCTTAAATATTTATTGCAACTTTATGTCCAAATGTCCAATCCTACGTTTACGAATATCAATATACTTAGCGTAATCATAAAAATGAGAAGTATATTGTATATTTGAAATAAACGGGGTAACGTTTAAAGGGTCCGAAAAATAATTACTCAATGCAAAGACCTAAATATACAAAGATTGGAAAAATCTACCAAGTCTTCTGAAATCTCGCGAAATCTCGTTTGTTATTCATACCTTATACCTCCTGTTTTAATATACATAGGAAAAAACTAATACTTTTATCCAATAGAATTATTATTCTGCTTTAAAATGATACCTAATGTATTGAAATCAGTCAAGGAATAAAACAATATACCTAAAAGAGCCAGTCCTACTATCATTTTAATGGAAATTCCAATTTTATCAGAAAATGTTTCAAAATACAATGTACCCAATTTGCCTCATTCAAACAATAATTTTCTGAATTCTACAAGAGATAGAAAAAAATAAGTTACATCATGCAGTAGAAGAAACTAA
Organism: Spisula solida; assembly: GCA_947247005.1. Lineage (NCBI taxonomy): Eukaryota > Metazoa > Mollusca > Bivalvia > Venerida > Mactridae > Spisula > Spisula solida. The sequence continues at coordinate 36,339,892 of OX365952.1, read as the reverse complement.
GCTCTTCAAAATGAGATATTGTTCATTAAAAAAGGATGACAAACAAAAGCGTGCATGCAAAATATCCGAGTCTGCTGCATGCTATTTTGCATTTTCTCTCCGTTTTCAATTAAGTGTCCAATCTGTGTATATTTAGGTCTTTGCTCAATGAAAAAAGTGAAAATCACTCACCTGGTGTATACTGATTCAAGGTGAAGTTTGATTGTCTTTGATGTCCATAGATGCATTGCTCCTACTAATATAGGAAGGGGAGGAAGTAAAGGAACCAATCACTTTGACTTTAACATATTGAACCACTTCAGATACTTAAGATTTCAAGTATACAGTGCCCACCAAAAATAACTATACAGTAAACAATTGTTGCTAAATTTAACTTGGTTAAATTATTCAATATCCTTTTATCAGCCAGTCTTGTTTCTGAAACAACAGTTACTATATGAGTAAAAAAGACAAAGAAATAAAGATAAAATTTGTTCTGAATTTAAATACCCATGTGATCAAAAATGCTGATTTTCCATCTTTTCGTGACTAAGGTACCATTCAAGCGGGACAAAGAGACTTTATATTTTGCACCTAGGTTACCAATTAATGTATGGTCTTTATCTATAATAAACAAAAATATTCCTTTTTCTTCAAAAATATTGTTGTTTCACTGTTTTACAAATAGTGTTATAAAAGACAAGTAAATGGGAAATATCATTTGTGTAGTTATTTTTGGTGGGCACTGTATATTCGAAGAAATGATGACGATGCAACCGTGTGCACTGAAATGCACTCGGATGCAATCGTATAATTGGTCATTCGTTTCATTGTTCTACAACAGTTTACCAACTGCGCAATATTCTACTACGAAACATATCAGAAGTAACGTATACATAATAAAAGCATATGCAACTTGACATAATTAGATATCATCGTTTTTGTAGGAATTATGAATGTTTCTTCAGACACTAAAGTGGATTTAACCTATCAAAAATGTGGTTTATTTGGTTTCCTATTGTGTTTGAACCTTTTCAGGCTTGAAGGACAAGATGTGTGAGAACAAATATCAGAGTACCTATTGTCATATCCTTTCCGCTACTATAGCGTACTAATGCAGACTCGCCGGGATGGCCATTCCGTAGTTTTCGACCTAAATGCCCTAATTCGTGAATTTTGCTGTCATGGGTACACAGGCATCCCATACTAAAGGATATTACGGGCCCTGGGTCGTGCACAGGTTTTTGGGCCCGCTGGACCCCTTTAAAGAGGGCTTTGAACGTAGATTTTCCAAAACTGAAATTACTGGTCCTACCCGCCATTGCGGTACGATACCCTGTGGAATACTTAGTGCGACATACATTTAATACAAACTACATCTGTATAAGATAAGCAATGGCCATGTTAAAATGCTTTTTAAGGGATTTTTCCATTGGTGACAGTAAAATTCTTAATTAATAATTTACCTAATTGTACAGGTTACGGTGGTTGTTCCAACATGAATGCATGGATTACTATAAATGCATGTATAATTATAAATCCCGTGTACAATGTGATGAGCTAAATGGCACGGAGATTATGTGATCTTCAGTCTAGCTGTGACAATGGGTATATTAACTTTGTTTACTCTGTACACTAATGCATAAATGGTTGGAAAATGTCTCTTCTCGGACCAAATACTGACCAAGTCAAGATAAATGAGATGACAAAGATGTCAAGAACTCGGCATGGATCTTGTCCAGTGTAAGCACAGCATAAATTAAACAAGGAATGATCAGGAAATGCATTTAAAATGGATTATCAGACTAAAACTCAGCATACTAGTACAATTACTATCCGATTTGAGCGGAACCATTCAAGGGAATCCAGTTATTGCATTCATTAAATCAGGGATTTATTTATGTGTTTATGTATACTCATATTTGTACAAATCTCGTAAAGGCCAGAGGATCTAGATCACCTCCGTAATCTTAAAGCCTAGGTCCCACTGAGGAATTCCACATCGACGATGTTCTCCCGATGTCTTCCCATTCCAACCGATACATCACAATACCTTCCGATATCATAAACTGTCTCATGACTTCCCCGAAGTTTCCCCTCCGAAGAACCTGCGTTAAGATCCAAACTGATCTAGACCATGTGTATGGAGCCTGACTGATCTAGAGCATGTGTTTGGAGCCTGACTGATCTAGAGCATGTGTTTGGAGCCTGACTGATCTAGAGCATGTGTTTGGAGCCTGACTGATCTAGAGCATGTGTTTGGAGCCTGATTGATCTAGAACATGTGTTTGGAGCCTGGCTGATCTAGAGCATGTGTTTCGAACCTGACTGATCTAGAACATGTGTTTAGAGCCTGACTAATCTAGAGTATGTGTTTAGAGCCTGACTGATCTAGAGCATGTGTTTGGAGCCTGACTGATCTAGAGCATGTGTTTGGAGCCTGACTGATCTAGAACATGTGTATGGAGCCTGACTGATCTAGAACATGTGTTTAGAGCCTGACTGATCTAGAGCATGTGTTTGGAGCCTGACTGATCTAGAACATGTGTTTAGAGCCTGACTGATCTAGAGCATGTGTTTAGAGCCTGACTGATCTAGAGCATGTGTTTAGAGCCTGACTGATCTAGAGCATGTGTTTGGAGCCTGACTGATCTAGAGCATGTGTTTGGAGCCTGACTGGTCTAGAGCGTGTGTTTAGAGCCTGACTGATCTAGAGCATGTGTTTGGAGCCTGACTGGTCTAGAGCATGTGTTTAGAGCCTGACTGATCTAGAACATGTGTTGGGAGCCTGACTGATATAGAACATGTGTTTAGAGCCTGACTGATCTAGAGCATGTGTTTGGAGCCTGACTGATCTAGAACATGTGTTTAGAGCCTGACTGATCTAGAGCATGTGTTTGGAGCCTGACTGATCTAGAACATGTGTTTGGAGCCTGACTGATCTAGAGCACGTGTTTGGAGCCTGACTGGTCTAGAGCATGTGTTTAGAGCCTGACTGATCTAGAGCATGTGTTTGGAGCCTGACTGATCTAGAACATGTGTTGGGAGCCTGACTGATATAGACCATGTGTTTAGAGCCTGACTGCTCTAGAGCATGTGTTTGGAGCCTGACTGATCTAGAACATGTGTTTAGAGCCTGACTAATCTAGAGCATGTGTTTAGAGCCTGACTGATCTAGAGCATGTGTTTGGAGCCTGACTGATCTAGAGCATGTGTTTGGAGCCTGACTGATCTAGAACATGTGTATGGAGCCTGACTGATCTAGAACATGTGTTTCGAGTCTGACTGATCTAGAGCATGTGTTTGGAGCCTGACTGATCTAGAACATGTGTATGGAGCTGACTGATCTAGAACATGTGTTTGGAGCCTGCCTGATCTAGAACGTGTGTTTAGAGCCTGACTGATCTAGAGCATGTGTTTGGAGCCTAACTGATCTAGTGCATGTGTTTGGAACCTGACTGATCTAGAGCATGTGTTTGGAACCTGACTGATCTAGAGCATGTGTTTGGAGCCTGCCTGATCTAGAGCATGTGTTTAGAGCCTGCCTGATATAGAGCATGTGTTTGGAGCCTGACTGATCTAGAGCATGTGTTTGGAGCCTGACTGATCTAGAGCATGTGTTTGGAACCTGACTGATCTAGAGCATGTGTTTGGAGCCTGACTGATCTAGTGCATGTGTTTGGAACCTGACTGATCTAGAGCATGTGTTTGGAGCCTGACTGATCTAGTGCATGTGTTTGGAACCTGACTGATCTAGAGCATGTGTTTGGAACCTGGCTGATCTAGAGCATGTGTTTAGAGCCTGACTGACTAACATAGAGCATGTGTTTGGAGCCTGACTGATCTAGAGCATGTGTTTGGAGCCTGACTGATCTAGAGCATGTGTTTGGAACCTGACTGATCTAGAGCATGTGTTTGGAGCCTGCCTGATATAGAGCATGTGTTTGGAGCCTGACTGATCTAGAGCATGTGTTTGGAGCCTGACTGATCTAGAGCATGTGTTTGGAACCTGACTGATCTAGAGCATGTCTTTGGAGCCTGACTGATCTAGTGCATGTGTTTGGAACCTGACTGATCTAGAGCATGTGTTTGGAGCCTGACTGATCTAGTGCATGTGTTTGGAACCTGACTGATCTAGAGCATGTGTTTGGAACCTGGCTGATCTAGAGCATGTGTTTAGAGCCTGACTGACTAACATAGAGCATGTGTTTGGAGCCTGACTGATCTAGAGCATGTGTTTGGAGCCTGACTGATCTAGAACATGTGTTTGGAGCCTGACTGATCTAGAGCATGTGTTTGGAGCCTGACTGATCTAGAACATGTGTATGGAGCCTGACTGATCTAGAACATGTGTTTCGAGTCTGACTGATCTAGAGCATGTGTTTGGAGCCTGACTGATCTAGAACATGTGTATGGAGCTGACTGATCTAGAGCATGTGTTTGGAGCCTGCCTGATCTAGAACGTGTGTTTAGAGCCTGACTGATCTAGAGCATGTGTTTGGAGCCTAACTGATCTAGTGCATGTGTTTGGAACCTGACTGATCTAGAGCATGTGTTTGGAACCTGACTGATCTAGAGCATGTGTTTGGAGCCTGCCTGATCTAGAGCATGTGTTTAGAGCCTGCCTGATATAGAGCATGTGTTTGGAGCCTGACTGATCTAGAGCATGTGTTTGGAGCCTGACTGATCTAGAGCATGTGTTTGGAACCTGACTGATCTAGAGCATGTGTTTGGAGCCTGACTGATCTAGTGCATGTGTTTGGAACCTGACTGATCTAGAGCATGTGTTTGGAGCCTGACTGATCTAGTGCATGTGTTTGGAACCTGACTGATCTAGAGCATGTGTTTGGAACCTGGCTGATCTAGAGCATGTGTTTAGAGCCTGACTGACTAACATAGAGCATGTGTTTGGAGCCTGACTGATCTAGAGCATGTGTTTGGAGCCTGACTGATCTAGAGCATGTGTTTGGAACCTGACTGATCTAGAGCATGTGTTTGGAGCCTGCCTGATATAGAGCATGTGTTTGGAGCCTGACTGATCTAGAGCATGTGTTTGGAGCCTGACTGATCTAGAGCATGTGTTTGGAACCTGACTGATCTAGAGCATGTGTTTGGAGCCTGACTGATCTAGTGCATGTGTTTGGAACCTGACTGATCTAGAGCATGTGTTTGGAGCCTGACTGATCTAGTGCATGTGTTTGGAACCTGACTGATCTAGAGCATGTGTTTGGAACCTGGCTGATCTAGTGCATGTGTTTAGAGCCTGACTGACTAACATAGAGCATGTGTTTGGAGCCTGACTGATCTAGAGCATGTGTTTGGAGCCTGACTGATCTAGAACATGTGTTTGGAGCCTGACTGATCTAGAACATGTGTTTAGAGCCTGACTGATCTAGAGCATGTGTATGGAGCCTGACTGATCTAGAACATGTGTTTGGAACCTGACTGATCTAGAGCATGTGTTTGGAGCCTGACTGATCTAGAGCATGTGTTTGGAGCCTGACTGATCTAGAGCATGTGTTTGGAGCCTGACTGATCTAGAACATATGTTTAGAGCCTGTCTGATCTAGAGCATGTGTTTAAGAGCCTGCCTGATCTAGAACATGTGTTTAGAGCCTGACTAACATAGAGCATGTGTTTGGAGTCTGACTGATCTAGAGCAATAGTTTAGAGCCTGACTGATCTAGAGCATGTGTTTAGAGCCTGACTAACATAGAGCATGTGTTTAGAGCCTGACTGATCTAGAGCATGTGTTTGGGGCCTGACTGATCTAGAGCATGTGTTTCGAGCCTGACTGATCTAGAGCAAGTGTTTCGTGCTTGACTGATCAAGAGTGTGTGTTTTGTGCCCGACTGTGCATGTGTTGGTGCATAATTAATCTAGAGCATGTGTTTGTTTGTGATTAATGTAGAGCACCTGTTCGATACCTAATGGATCTAGAGCATTTTATGTTATCAGAACGGAACTCAATAGAACATCTCTTTACAAAGTGTCTGGTTCACTGTTTGATTGATCTGCAGTTTTTGTTGGGTACCTACGTGATTGATCTAGGACATGTTCGGTGTGTGATATATCTTAATTATGTGTGACAAAGCATTTACTAAGATTATATCAAAACTGTAATCTCTAGTGTGCTTTTATTTGATTGAATTGGTGCTATGGATGTCAGACACAGGGTTTTCACACTATCACCTCAAACACTAGACTTACGATATGTTTTTTCAGGTTAAACACCATTTCAGTTATAGAGCTGCGGATTCACCTAACCAGGAGCCTGGATTACAATGAATACTTACACTCAGCACTCAACACTCAACTATTAAAATTCACTCTTTTGAGGTTCATTGTGGCATTTTTTAGAGCAAGACGTTGTAATAATGTTAAATTGGTACTAAACATTGTTTTTGGCTTACTTCCTAGTTTAATTTAGTGTATTTGTAAGCTATAATTGCATTTCATCAGTCTGAGTGCTGAGTGTGGCACTCAGATTCAATAATTACATTTACACCTCATAAATAGCACAAAATGGCAAAGAAAATTTAACAAATGTTATTTTCAACACCCATTAACTATCTTATACATTTTCCTCATCTAAAACTGCAATCTAGGACAAATAATAGATCATTATATAACATTTTCAATATTTGAGTGTTGAGTGCTGAGTGTAAGTATTCGTTGTAATCCTGGCCCCTGTTCTCATGGACTGCATCCTGATCAGTGCTAACTTACCCTTCCATCAAGAATCAGCATCGTCTCCACATGTGGAAGAAAATCAACATTGATGTCCATTTTTCATGGAAGAGTATTACCTGCCACCACAAGGAATCAGACCCGAACAAAATCCAGCACTTATCACTAGACCACGGTCCTGGCCCCAATTCCACAAAAAAACTTAAGTTATTGCTCAGCTGAGACTGCTATTTAGAATTGATTATATGACTACAATTATAGTCTTGAGATGTAGATTGCTACCAGAAACTGTGTATTTATTGCTAAATAATGAGTTAATAGGTGATTTTCGTAAGAAATGCTCATGTAAATCCAACAGTAAGGAACAATAAAATACTTCGTATTTGAGCCTGTTATAACAGACTTAAGTTTTTACCTTAGACGTTTATAACTTTAAAGCACTATTTTCTGTAAAAATCGGACTTATTATGTATTGCTCTATTAAATTGGAATCTAACTGTGATGAAACAATATATACAAGTATACATGAAAGTCATTTAACCAACACAATATGTTTTTAAAATAGCAGTCTCAGCTGAGCAATAACTTAAGTTTTTTCGTGGAATTGGGGCCTGGCTCACAGAAGTTCGGACAGACAAACTGGGTTTATTGTAAAAATGTACTAAACAAGAGTTATATAATAATAAAATCATGTATATATACAGTATCTTATTAATACACATCATAAATAAAATGTACAACAAGTAAATCATTATTTTACAACATCAAAGAAAATCCAACACTAATCTGTCATTTTGAAGTGAGTATATCAGGATTGTCCGACCAGAACTGTTCTCCGATTAAATCTACATGTAGTCTGTCAATATTAGGACGAGAACCACGCTTATTTGATAAAGCACTTCTATTAGTATCTGACCCTCGACCTCTCCCAGATTGACCTCTAGATGGCCCTGTGAGTTGTAGCTGCAAGGTTAGGTCAAGGTCACCATTCTCTATTGATGTCTGAAAATAACATTTTGGATTTATAAAAGTATTATAGCCTGTAGCAAAGTTCATTGACATCCATATCGACAGAATATTTGATAACACAAATATATGTGTAAGAATTTTTTTATTATTCTACACTTACTGGTTATATTTCTAAAATGTATAGGGTATATCAACAACATACATGCATCACAAACACTTTAAATAAAATAAAGAGTCATGGTATTATTTTTCAAAATGTACAATAATTTAGCATTATCCTAGCATTGCTTCTAGCCCACAAAATAAATGTTATAACATATACCATTTTTGCATTTAACGCTATTTTTCAACAATTTCAACAATTTATTATTGGCCAAATCGTCTGACCAGTTTTCCTGGACTGTATTCTAACCAGTACTTACTTACTTTTCCAGTAACCGACATCTTCTCTACATATGGAGAAGAATCAACATTGTTGTCAAATTTTCATTGAAGGGTATAACCTGGCATGCTGACAGCATACATGTATTCAAGTGTGGCTTCAGCCCCTTTATACATCGCTGGCTTAGAATAAGAAGTTTGTGAATACAAAAACGCTATTTTGAGAAAAGAAGAAAAATCTCTCAAAAACTACTCTCTACTTTTGGAAAATAAGCTTTTTCAACTTCAGTTTGGTCAACAACACCTGTTCTGATTTTTTATGATAACAGGCTCATAAAAAGCGCCATTTGATGTTGATTTCAAATATGTACGAGTCTTGTAAGGTCGTTAGTCTCATTCTAAGCCAGCGACATAACCTAAATCTATGGGTAAAATAATTACCTTTTGGGTTCTTATGAGAATCGTACCCTTTCTGTGTAATGCTGGTAAATTGTTGTAGTTAATTTCAAATTCTTTAAACAGTAACTCATTCTTGTCACTAGACATTGTGCCCTGTAAAACATAACATCAGTCATATGATTATACCCACATCTAGTGCCTGTTGCCTAACCAAAAACGCTACTACGGTAAAAAGCGCTATCGAGCGCTTTTAGTACTACGTCTATGCAATCATACACTACCAATGAGCACTGCTCGCCAATAGCATACCATTTCTCAGCACTTTGTTAGGTGAATGCTACCGAGCACTTTCTTGTGCAACGGACCGCTTCGGTAGTGCTCTGTAGTGCTTTGCTGCGCAATGTTTGTTTATTCAATCAACAGTCTCCATGATAATATTTCTTGTTAAGGATATATCTGTAACTTTTGATAGTCTCCACTTCATGCTCATTATAAGAAATTAGTTAATAAACATGGACATGGAATACGGGCATGCATTGATGTAGCATTGAATTAAAACGTTAAGATAAAATAAAATTGAGATAAATATTATTAGTCTGAAACATCTTAATCTGAGTTAGATCTCATCTCAAATATTGTCATTTTTCATTTGTGGTTAATTTCCATTCAGGAGGATTGATTTACAATCGGCATAAAAAAACATAAACACTCTTCTGAGTTTATTACTGCAACAGTAAACTTTCAATAGCTCAAACTTCAGATTTTCCATTATTCAGACCTTTATTTAAGAAAAATCACAAATTTCTACTGATATGCTTCGGAGACTTCAAAGTCTTGTAGCGTTTGTGAAGGCAATGGGTTCAAGTGTCAATAAGGGAGATAATCTCTGAGAAATGTTTGATACGAATGTCTGTAAGAGTTGCTCACCTTTAATCTCTCCTGGGATTGTGCTGGAGTCATTCCTTTTTCGTTAATTAACTTCCAGAAACAAGTGTTATACAAATTGTTGATGTGACCTGTAAATTGGAAAAGTCATACAATAATGTAGATTAACCATTAATTCTAAGAATATAATTGAACAAGAGATGTTTGTAAAACATGTATGCGCCCATGGCAGCCAAATAGTCGAAATCAATAGAGGTCATCTTCTGTTGTCAGTTGATGAACAACCTTTATGTAAAGTTTGAAGATCCTAGGGCAAAGCGTTCTTGAGTTATTGAATGGAAACCATTTGGTCTACTGACAAACCGTCAGGCAAGCAGAGTGACATGTGCAAAGCAATATACCCCTCATAAAAGACCGGGGACATAATAACATTTAAGAAATGTGCAACTCAACAACAGCTGTCCTTGAATGGCGCACTCTACTATTCTCGGTGCCATTCTTTGATAGTTTGGTAGTAAAATCTAGCCAATATCATAATATATTACAGTCAGATCTCGATACAACGACACTGTTTGTTCCCGATGAAAATGTTGTTATAACGAATTTGTCGGTATACTGAATTTCACTAGTGACAAGAATTTTGATTGGGGGAATTGCTTGACAGAAATCAATTAATGATGCACATATAATTTATTATGCCATAAAATTATATTCAGCAAGATCAGCAGTATGAAATACTCATAATTACATAAAAATAATATTTTAAATAATATACATTTGTATAATGTTTTGAGAGAGCTCCAAATAAAGTGTGTCCGAATTTAAAGGTGTCCGGATAATACTACAGTAACCTATAAAATATAACGCTCTAGGGAATGAATTGGTAATTCATTTTGTTAGAAATGTTACCTATCGTCTACAAGATTTGATGAATTGATAAATTAAGTCGAGAAATCTCGTGAACCGTACAATTTCGAAAATACGAATATATGCGATGACTTGGCGCTTATCTCCCTTGATTACGAATGCGCCAGCCGTAGTACACAAACTGTGAGGTTAAACTATTATAACGAGAGCAATTAAGGTGTTTTTCACAAGTATAATTACATAATTAGGCACCATGCTTAGACAGTGGCTTTGTGTAAAGCTGATAAATATGTCATATGTGAAAATAGTCCCTGGTCAGTGTCAGTATATCGAGTAGTAATTACTGTGTAAACTATCAATGTGTTCCCTGCTTTTTGCTGTCGGTGTCGGTAAGTGAATATGTCGTTATAACGGATACAATTAACGTTGAATAGAATTCGTCCCCAGCAATTGATGTCGTTATAACGAAATTGTCGGTATATCGGATGTCGTTGTAACGAGATCTGACTGTATATGAAAAACAAAGTGCTTAATAGATGCAGCATTACCTTCTTCTGTGCAGAGAATGGGGTCATCATGGTGAACAAGTAATTAAGAATTGCAAGCAATACAGAAGTCCCCTACCGGTTTTAAGCCATTTCCAATGTTTCTTTTGCCATAGCAACCACAATTTTTGTCAGAATCAAAATATGTTTAGACATGCATAATCCCCTTATTGCCCCCTATCCACATATCAAGTTTCATAAACCTAGCTTGGAAACTGTTTGAGTTATGTCAGGATCCATATTGTTGGACGGAGGGCAAACCTATAGTCCCCTCCGGTTAAAACCGGTAGGGGACTAACAAGTGTGCATAGTATCAATTTGAAAGCAGTTGTCAATTGAGCTTGAAAACATTTTGGTAGGTACATAAAATTTAACATAAATTAATTTTGTAAGCGGAAAAGGGGACTGACTTCAACAAAATGCAAATTAGAGTTAAAACACCTTTAACATAAATTAATTTTGTAAGCGGAAAAGGGGACTGATTTCAACAAAATGCAAATTAGAGTTACAACCCCTGTGTAGAGGTTGGGGTCATGATGGTTTTCAAGCGTATACAGATCTAGTATCATTTAAGCAATAAGTAAATGGACTTGGCAAATATTCGAGAGGGTACCTAAACTTTAACATGGATATCTAAGTCTAACCTGTGTGATGGTTGGGGTCATGATGGTAACAACAGTGCAATGTATCAAAGCAATGTGTATATTAGTATGTACTTTGGAATTATTTGAGGTTGTCTTTCAGCTTTAATATTAGCATTACTCTAACTAAAAGCTATTAGCACCATTCTTCTTCAAATAGCTAAGCTAAACGTTAACTGGAAAAAAAGTCCAGGGATGGTATTCACATATTTCTTAAAATCTAAAATTGTCACCTAAACAGGAAATTAAAGATAATCAGTTTTTACATTTTTACAAAAACATAGGTTATTCTTCGTTTCTTGGGAAAATATGTTCAGCTCAACTCTTTGACTTAATCAACAAGAGGGCCCAAAGGGCCCTAGGTCGCTCACCTGTCGAACTTGACCTAGATTTTGTAGAGATGATCATTGTGACCAAGTTTCATACAGATAAGGCCAATATTTTGACCTCTAGTGACTACACAAGGTTTTTATATGATTTGACTAAATGACCTAGTTTTTGACCCCAGATAAACCAATATCAAACTTGGCCTAGATTTTGTTGAGATGATCATTGTGACCAAGTTCCATAAAGATAAGGTCGACATTGTGACCTCTAGTGACTACACAAGGTTTTTCTATGATTTAACCATGTGACCTAGTTTTTGACCCAAGATGACCCAATATCAAACTTGACCTAGATATTGTTAAGATGATCATTGTGACCAAGTTTCATACAGATTAGGCCAATATTGTGACCTCTAGTGACTACACAAAGTTTTTCTATTATTTGACATTGTGACCTAGTTTTTGACCCCAGATGACCCAATATCAAACGTGACCTAGATTTTGTTGAGATGACCATTGTGACCAAGTTTCATAAAGATTGAGTCAAAAGTGTGACCTCTAGTGACTACACAAGGTTTTTCTATGATTTGACATAGTGACCTAGTTTTTGACCCCAGATGACCCCATATCAAACTTGGCCTAGATTTTGTTGAGATGATCATTGTGACCAAGTTTCATAAAGATTAGACCAAAATTGTGACCTCTAGTGACTACACAAGGTTTTTCTATGATTTGACCTTGTGACCTAGTTTTTAACCCCTTATGACCCAATATCGAACTTGACCTAGATTTTGTCGAGATGATCATTGTGACAAAGTTTCATAAAGATTAAGTCAAAATTGTGACCTCTAGTGACTACACAAGGTTTTTCTATGATTTGACCTTGTGACCTAGTTTTTAACCCCGGATGACCCAATATCGAACTTGACCTAGATTTTGTCGAGATGATCATTGTGACCAAGTTTCATAAAGATTAAGTCAAAATTGTGACCTCTAGTGACTACACAAGGTTTTTCTATGATTTGACCTTGTGACCTAGTTTTTGACCCCGGATGACCCAATATCGAACTTGGCCTAGATTTTGTTGAGATGATCATTGTGACCAAGTTTCATAAAGATTAGGCTAAAATTGTGACCTCTAGTGTCTACACAAGCCAATTGTTGACGGACGGACGGACGGACGACGGACGGACGGACGGACGACGGACGACGGACGAAGAGTGATCACAAAAGCTCACTCTGTCACTTTGTGACAGGTGAGCTAAAAATACTTAAGTTTTCCCTATTACATAATTATTATTATTATATATATATATAGTAAGTAAGATGCTTTGTGAATACCAGTCCTGAAATGGGGGTAAAATACTTACAGTCAGCCTGTCTCCAGCTGAGATAATCTCGGAGGTTTTTATCTGTAGGGTATAGTACTGTACGTGAATCAAACGCTGGTGGATATTGCATCATTGTTGTACCAAAATATCGTGGCCAGAAATACACGAACGATGAGGCAAAAAGGCTAACCACGTTAGTAGCAAGTTTACTGAAAGAAAGAAGATAGATGAAATTCAGCATCAAAAATGAAAGTAGCTGTTCAAAAAGCCTGATACATTATTCACAAAAGTTCTAAGATACATTTTGTCTAAAAATCTAATAAAATTTAAATAATTTTCTTAGATTTTTTATCTAAAATTAAGTTTTGTTTAGGTATTTCACGATAAAACAAGACTGCATTCAATAAACGCTAATGCCCCAATGGCAGCCTTATAAGTCCATAAACAAGACTGCGTTCAATAAACGCTTATGCACCCTGTGGAAGCCTTGTCCATAAATAAGTCTAAGTCCAAAATTAGGTCAAGGTGAAGGTCAAAATGGGGTCAGGTGATACAGGTGTGTGGAGAGTGTTCATATACAACATCCATGCAAGTTTGGAAATTTTGTAGCAAGCCATAATGATGCTAGAAGAAATGGTCAATTTGGGTTAACCAGGACGGACGAACGGACGGACGGACGAACGGACGGACGGACAGGTGAATCACTATATGCCTCCCGATCTATCGATACGGGGGCATAAAAAGCTAAGTCAATCAGGGGCCAAAATTCTGTTAAAATGTCGGATAGGGTTACATGGCTGTGACAATGTAAGGGGCTTTTGATTGTTAACAAGTATGTCAAGTTTGAAGACAATGCCTTGATGTAAGGCAAAATTTGGGTTAACAAGTTAATAATTGGATGCTTAATAAGTCTAAGTCCAAAATTAGGTCAATGTGAAGGTCAAAATGAGGTTAGGTGATATAGGTGTGTGGAGAATGTTCAAATACAACATCCATGCAAGTATGAAAGCTTTGTAGCAAGCCATATGAATGCAAGAAGAAACTGTCAATTTGGGTTAACCAAGAATTTGACCCTTCAATAAGTCTAAGTCCAAAATTAGGTCAAGGTGAAGGTCAAAATGGGGTTAGGTGATACAGGCGTGTGGAGAGTGTTCATATACAACATCCATGCATGTATGAAAGCTTTGTAGCAAGCCATATTTATGCTAGAAGAAATGGTAAATTTGGGTTAACCTGGTTAACGGACGGACGGACTCACTGACTTGATGTTGTTGTGTTTTCTTTTGTTCTTTCATTTGTTTGTATAACCCCATAAGCAACATTTTGCACCCCGTAAGCAACGGAATGAATAGAATCTAGATATAGCCTATTGTTCCACACCCCACAACGTCAAGTGGGCGCGTACGAACGGACAGGTGAATCACCACATGCCCCCGAAACGGGGGCATAAAAAGTTAGAATTGTCAAATATGCAAGCTTTATTTGAGTGAAATCTTTTTGTCTAAAGAAGTTTCTTTAGTAAATATCTAAGAATCTTTGTGAATACAGGGCCTCAAGTTGACAAAGTCTATAATATTATTATTATGTACAATACTGAATGAATATGACAAATAAATAGAGGATATTTGTTGAATTTGAAGTAATATCGAATTTTATTTCACCAAGTAATCAAAGAAAATCTTTTTTTTTCAACAGTTTATGTCAGTCTACCACAAGTGAAAATTTGATTTTCTTTGATCACAAGTGAAATAAAATTTGATCTTGCATCAGAAATCTACAAATTTTCAGTTTATTATATGCCTCAATTTATCTTCAAATTGTACAGTACGGTAATTGGCTTAATTGGAAAAATCACATTGAAATTGGAATGTCATGACGTGACAATTACGACGTCAAAATGACGTAACGTTTAAATATTGAACCCGGATGCGATTTACGTATGATATTAAATGGAACCTGAGCTTCTAAAGTTACAGTGGGTTCACAGCACCTGCTGTTATTTTCACTGTTATATTCACTGATTAATCTCATATAATAAACTTGGCATATTTAAGCAGGGGCATAGCCAGGCTTGAATTGGTGTTATACACACAAACCTTGAAGTAGGTGGTTATGGTCGGGGGTCCTCGTGTTTGTGGAAATTTGAAACTTTAGTGACATTTTAGCCATATCTATATTCTTTCTTTTTAAATTAATGTTACGCACGTGCGTACATTCGTATCGCTGGCTACGCCTCTGTAAACTTTCAGCTTAAAGAGGCGGCATGTCTCATGCAAGACCTGTGTCCCTAACTTAAAGGCCACCATGGTCACACTTGGAGGTCAAAAATGGGCAAAATACTGTTCATTATCTTAGTCATAGTCATTGGCACTTTGATTTGAAAATGGAAATATGGATACATCATGAAAATACGCAGGTAAAGTTTGAATTTGAATCTGGTTGAATATTTTTGGAAGAGTTATGCCCCCTTGAAGTTACTTCCTTGTCAGCAGGGGCATTTGTGTCAATCAGACCTATCTAGTTATGTTGTACTGACATTCCCTTGGAGGTGTATTTTGCATTTATTTGACGTTTATGTTGAGACATCCATATCATAGACACCAGGATACTATTTTATCAATTTGAAAGCACTTACGATAATCTAAAAGTTACGCTCAAATTTAAATTCTTTTTAATTTATAAACAACTGCAAATTGGTGACGGATATTATTTGTAGAAGTTCATTAAAATAAATCATTATTAGTATTGCAGCTTCATTTACCACACTTTATAAAGAATTAAAATTTGGTAGCAAGTTTATGATATTCTTAAACTACTTTGATAAAACAGTATGACCTCAGGACAGTGCACACACACATACATACAGCGTTGAAAATATACTTCTATATAAAGGTATTGCAGTATACGTAGAGAATGTCTATAAATATATTGCAGTATATACGTAGAGAATGTCTATAAATATGTGCAACACCAAACATGTCTATAAATATGTGCAACACCAAACTATTTTAAAACAAAATTAATTCCATAGCGCAACTGAAAAAAATACCTAAATTGACCTAGATTATTTATAAAATTTGGAATCTATATATATCACAAACACATATTTAGTCATTCACCTACAAGACCCTTCCAAGATTTGCTAAATAAACTCGTCATAGTTGTCAGTCATCATGTAACGTAAAGAATAAGTCGAATGCCTTTGAAATGTGATACGGTGTAAAGCTATCAAAGCTAGCTTTCATATATCACACAGTATGGAAGGTGGAACAATGTTATTATATAAATATAAGCTCAGCATACCTTAATTAGAATTAATTAACGCCTAAGACACAACACACCTGTTCAAAGATCAGATACAAGCAGTTTAAAACTTAAATACAACATGATGTAAATTTATTCTTATTTTTTAAAGCCCTCTTTCACAGACATACCTGTATATTAACTCCATATTGTAAATCACATTATATTTGTATTATCTTTATATGGCAAACTTTTGTAGCAATATAAAAGATTTATTTCATGCATTTATGAATTTGCAGTTTAAAGTTCCATTATCATAGGTCTTCTAGTAATGAAAGAACATTTACATGGACTGACGAATTTGCAAAAAACTCAATTCGTAAATTATTAAGCGAAAACAATACCAAATATTTAATACTTAAAATGGTGTTATTTTATATTTGTATTTAATCTGAATGATACATATTATATAAGTATATTATAACAAAATATTTTAGTAAAATGGGTATGCACTCATCATTGGCAGCAAATTAGTGATTTATTGTAAAGGTCACAGTGACCTTGACCTTTGACCTACAGACATCAAAATCAATAGGGGTCATCTACGGCAAGCTGGTGACCAACCTACCTTTTAAGTTTGAATGGCATTCAATCAAAATTACAGTACAATCTGTCTACAGCAACAACATTTGGAACACCAAGTTTGGTTCTTATATGCCGAGCATAGCCTTTATTTGCCAGTCAGCTTCATGCTGAAATATGGCAGGCATTTATGTGTGCCCCAACCCGGATTTGATATGGAGGTTAATAGTTGAACAACCTCATATATCAGGGCTCGGTCCAGACTGCCAGGACCACAATGGGTGAACACTATGCTGGTGACAAAAATGCCTTTACCAATCCAAATGAACATTAAGTTAACACAAGCAGGACTACAATGTATTTTATTTCATATAGTTTAAACAACAACATTTTTGTTAATTTACATAAGAAAATGTCATACCAATTTGTTTTTCTTTTCATTTGGTTATTAAAGAATAATACTAAGGCCAGAGTTTTATAATTTTTTGTTACTCGGTCATTTTTTAGCAAAAT
The DNA here is from genome assembly GCA_947247005.1 of Spisula solida. Lineage (NCBI taxonomy): Eukaryota > Metazoa > Mollusca > Bivalvia > Venerida > Mactridae > Spisula > Spisula solida. The sequence continues at coordinate 36,322,541 of OX365952.1, read as the reverse complement.
GTCCACAGGAGGAGGGAAAAAAATAAAAATAAAACTCCCAAAATGTGGTTCCACGAGCTGTTGGTGGTAGAATAGTCAATGACAGTTCGATTCAAAGCAATCAACCTCAATAACAGTGTTAGTTTTCAAAAAAACAGCCAAGTTAGTGCACTGCAATGAAACACTTATATAATACAATGTATTATTAACAAAATAATGAAATAATAAAACAATGCTGGTACATTTATCATCAAAACATTGTATGCATTTTTTTCCCCCAGTTTTTCAATTTATTTTTTTTGAAAACGTCAAAAAATTGGGCAGGAGGGTCCGAGTAACGAAAAATCAAAGAACTCTGGCCTAAACAGATAGGAGACTGCCTGACCGATTATAAAAGCCCTTAAGTGTATATACATGCATGTATGTTAATTCATGCATGATATTTGTTTATATTTAATTGTTAAAAAGGTAATAAAAATATTTAAACTTAAAATAAAAAAAGCACAAAAGTTGACATGTCACTAATCAAGTCAACAATATTTTTAATAAACAAGACTCCATTTAATAAATGCCCGTATAACAACCTAACTAATCAGGGTCTGGACTAAAATACTTTTAAGGATTTTGGTATTATGCAATTTCACGAGGTTGTAAATTCACAGCATATAAACCAAATCACTGTATGAATTATTGGGATACTAAACAATTTAACTTGTATGACTTATTGTGATTAAAAACATCTGTCATTTTGGATCACTGTACGACTTATTGCAAGACTATACAATTCAACTTGTACTCCTTATTGTGATAACCACCGGAAGTTGACTTGTTTATACACAGTTACTGTGAAATATGCTTAGAAGGGAAAAACCCTGGTCTGTGCTAAGGTTATTGGAAGGTGTTTGATCTGCCTGTACAAGGTATATTAAGCCGGTTATATTTATCAAAAACACATTTATTGCTATGATTTGGGAAGTTCGTAACAGTTGCTTGGCTAGTTTTTATGATGTTCTTATATTTTGGTGATGTATACCCCCTAAAAACTGAAATTTGCATTTTACCAAGGAAGTTTGACATATTTAACATAAAACTTGGAATATACAAAATTTTGTATGTATGGAATCATACAGTAACATTTATTTTAGACTTTGCAGGTTAATTGTTTTTTTTTTGTTTTTTTATATTAAATATGTAAATTTTCATTTTTGACCAAAATTATGTTCAACGAAAATAAGGTTCAACAAAATGTTTTCCTACATGCAAGAAGTGGAGTAACACTTGGAGAAGTTTCATCTCAGCTTTTGCTGATGTCATCATTTGTTGGGGTTTTTTTGTGAAAATTGGAATCAGATTGTAATTAAATCAATTAAATTGTTGGTTTCTTTCACGTATCCAAGATACATATTAGGTTGAAAATTTAAGCAAGATCAAGCACGTATTCACCAAGCTCTGGGTAAATATACAGTGCCCACCAAAAATAAGTATACAGATGTTATTTCCCCAATGTACTTGTCTGTTATAACACTATTTGCAAAACAGTGAAACAACAATATTATTTAAGGAAAATGAATATTTTTGTTTATTAAATGTATAGACCATGCATTGATTGGTACCGTAGGTGAAAAATATAAAGTTTCTTTGTCCTTCTTGAATCATGGTAACTTTGTCACCAAAACATGGAAAATGCAGCCTTTTTGATCACATGGTTATTTTAATTCAGAACAGCTTCATCTTTATTTCTAACTCTTTTTTGACTCCTTTAGAAAATGTAGTTTCAGAAACTTGTATAATTGTGACCGTCTCTTGAACAGATATTGAATAATTTAACCAAATTTAATTTTGCAACACTTATTTACTGTATACTTAATTTTGGTGGGCACTGTATATGCAAGCACACTTATAAGATTTGTTAAGTCTATATTAAAACAGTATTTAAAACCCAAAATGTATTGTACGTGCATTACGTCTCACTTTCAACATGCCCGAATTTCGTGAAAAAATTTAGGATATGTCTTGTGTTATGGAAGTATATTTATGTGGAATGATGAATTCGCGTTAAGTACGAATCGCAAAAATTGGCGAACATAAAACTACCACGAATAATACCAGTCTACAGAATTTAAATGACAAAATCACATCAATATACAGGTCACTGTTACATGAAAAGCTGAAGTTGAAGTACTATAATCATTTACATTTTTTGTACATTAATAATATACATTGTAGTCATGACCTAATTACAATGGGACACATGTTTTAAAATTAATTAACACGGAAAAACGTTATTTAGTACACTAAGTGTATTTCATAATTTATCACCAGACTGTCTGAAGTTTTACAATTTCCCTGACTAGGTTATTTTAGTTTATAATAATTTGTTTAAGGTCTATTGTGACTTTCTAACTTATATCAATCACTCTCGACACTTCATTCCTGATGTTATCCATTGCCACTACAGTATGACAGAAGAGCGTCTTAGCAATGGAATTGCTGTGGTGTCATTTTTATTTTGAACGCGGTATGACGCTGCATCGGGATCAAGCCCAGTACCTCCCGCACTCAAAGTGGACGCTTTACCACTAGGCTATCAAGGAGGCGGTAAACTGACTAAGTTGGAAAGTGAGATGGGTTTATCTGAAACTCTATCAACATTGATTATACGTTTTGCATAAGATACACATCTTAGATGAAGGTCAAATTATTAACATGCTCATTCTAAATATGTATTAAGTGGTGACAACGTACAGATAAAATACTGTATGTTATTATATTTCATGTAAATTTGTTAATAAATTGGACACTTGAGTGCTGTAAAATACAATGTAAAAACTAAACCTATTTTTCACAAGATGCAGATGCAGTTATAAATTATAATGAAGGCTCTAAGGGGGTAAATATCCATTAAATGTTTATGGTATAACCAAGCACAGAACATTGGGGAAAACAATATTGGTATTTTGGTGATTTTGTTCAGGTAAACTTTATTTTTTGGGGAAAACTGCATGATTTTAAAGAATTTGTTCCAGGGGAAGAGGCCTAATGGGGCCTTATAACGGCCCCTATTATATAACGAAAACAAGAGGATCATAGATCCTTGGGCGCTCACCTGCTAAACATGGTCAAACTTTGAACTTGACCTTAAGGTCATCAAGAAAAACATTTTGACAAAACTTGATGAAAGTTAAAGCAAAAATGTAACCTCCAGAGTGTTAACAAGGTTTTGCTATTATTTGACTTTTTGACCTAGTTTTTGACCCCACATGACCCAACTTCAAACTTGACCTTAAGGTTACCAAGATTAACATTTTGACCAAACTTCATGAAGATCAAAGCAAAAATGTGACCTCCAGAGTGTTAACAAGGTTTTCCTATTATTTGACCTATTGACCTAGTTTTTGTTTGACCACACATGAACCAACTTCGAACTTGACCTAGATTACATTGAGGTACAACTACTGACCAAGTTTGATGAAGATCAAAGCAAAATTGAAAGTCCTAGAGTGTTAACGATGAAAAGTCTAACGGACGGACGGACGGACGGACTGACAGACGGATGAAGGACAAAAAACAATCACAAAAGCTCACCTTGCCACTTTGTGGCAGGTGAGCTAAAAAACCCTGAAGCACCCAAAGTTTGATAAGAATATGTTCATTGGGGTTTAGCGCCGCTGCTCAACAGTTTAGTATAGGATAGACAATGAGTATCCCTGGTTATGAGATTTAGACGTGAGCTTCAGCATGTATTTTTTTCTATTACAATATCGTAAATCATATTAAGTTAACGTTTGTTACTAAACCACAATATATATATCAATATTTCGACCCCATTTGTTGTTTTTTCAAGAGTTGAAACAAGACTTTAGTCATATATTCATGATATGAGTACTGAAAGCAATTTAGTGTTTCGTCTCTTAATAAAGACCAAATAGGGTCGAAATATTGAGGTATAAAGTGTATTAGTAACATCAAATATAATTGTCTTCTCCTTTTGGGATATTTTATAACGACATAAGTAGACATACCTGGCCCTTCTGTTATATGCATTTGTTGACTTTTTAAACACAAAACTGTATTCATCACTCTGTCCATACACGATGACAATGTCTTTAAACTCTTCTACAACAGTCTCCGCAGCTTTAGACATAAGATCCAATGCACGGTCATCATTGGGTTTTATATAGTTATGTGTATCTGCAAACCTGAAAAATATACAGTCAAATCAGTAATAGTTCTCAGTTGTACAGTACAACTCAATCTCATTAAAATAAGACGCTAACATTTGCCCGATTCCTTTACACTGTTAGAGATCTGACTACATTAGCAAAATATGTCCAATTAATAGATCAGATTGTCAAACAAATATACAAACAAACAATTAGAATTCTAACACTTGGTACTTATGTCAAAGCTGATTGAAAAGATGAGAATTACAGCTATATCAGTTCATATATTCCTGCCAATAATGAATTCGTAATAGGCAGTTTGGAAGATTGTTTAACATAATGTTAAAGTCTGCTAACTATAGCAGTTAGAGGTCTTGTTTAAATGACCTCACTGGTCCCAAATGACGTCACATAGCCTCTGCATTCTTTCACTACACTTTCAGCTTTGTGAAAGAAACACTTTGATCGGATGACAAAAAGTTCACATCGACATACCCCAATACTGAGCTATCTACAAAATATATAAATTGAATTCCTCACTCTAATAGCTTCATTTAATGCCAGAAAGATAAGAACAATAGTAGAACTCTTTAAGTACCGGTATTAACCTGAAAATTTTACATTCTTTTGATGTCAGAAAATATTTTTAAAACTTAAACATTGAGAACAAACTTTTTAAACACCCTATCAGAGCTACAGATAAGCTGGCCGGGGTAATTACCCAATTATATTTCTTAAAAACCCAATTGATTTTGAGAGGAGGGGGTAAGAAAAAGCAAACACAATTTGAAATACCCAAATAGAAAATGGTGTTATAGTGCAAAATAGGACATAAAAGCTTATTTACCCTTTGAGTTTTATTAAATACCCAATTAAAATTTGTCAAAACCCAATCAAAATTGAAACCCGGGGGTAAAATACCCAAATGACTAAAACCTTATCTGTAGCTCTGCCCTATATACAGTGTCAATGCAGAAGTTGAATCGGTATAAATCAGATCATGTACCAGAACATGAGCCATAACATGGACTACAAAATGTGTTAATACACACTTAGAATGACATCATCCACATTCACACATCCATGTAGGTCAAATAATGAGGAACTTCTGCCGCCTCAAAAACCTATGAAAGCTACCATAAAATCTTGTACCGACCATGTTTTCAACAATGAGACCTACGACACAGGACTTGCACACAACAAACCGTTTACGCAGGGCTAGGTATTGTACACATGAGTTACTTTGAAAAAGTTCATTGCTTTTCTTATATTTCCTAACTTTCTGGGGAACTTCGGTAAAAGCAAAGTACATGAGATGTGTCACCATACAGACAGAATCCCCACTGGATATAATCCCCACTGTTCATTTCTTTATAGGTGGACAAAAACGCCATCGTTCATTTTACAAGGTGGATAAAATGCCAACCATTCATTTTGCAAGACAGACAAATTACTCATCATTGGGTGGAACAAAATTCCTATCCTTAGCTTGGCTCGTTCTTTTTTTTTGTAACATTGATAACTGTTTATATTTTTAACATCCATCGGGAGAACAGTTTGAGGTTTTACAAATATAATACAGGTTACAAGCTGATCAACATCTGACATCTGTAAAGCATGATTCACATCCTGTCTTTAATCTTGTCATGCATGCACTGATTTTACCAGGAAATATCTATGACTGTCCGTATTACGTAACATTATGTATATCGCCAGCAGCCTGTTAATTACCTTCCCTCCTCATAAACTTTCATATTTTATTCCAAATCACGGCTTCATTGTGTTAGCGAGCCGTCATCTTTTGCCATCTGATTTTAATTATATTGTATTTTCGCCTCGTTTACGATACAGGATATTAGAGTGATTGATGGGCGAACTTGATGTAAAATGTACATCTATTTAGATTGGGGGTTTAACACTTTAAAATGTACAGGTAAATTAATTATGAGACAGGTCAGAGATAAACTGTCATAGATATATGTCAGTGTTACATCAACTGCTATATGTGGTTGTCATGGTTGCAGTGACCTGTCCTATGCTGTTTCCCTGTCAATGTTGTTTGACAGTTCAAAGACATGTACAGTCTGGTTCCCTGTCAATGCTGTATGACAGTTCAAAGACATGTACAGGTTGGTTCCCTGTCAATGTTGTATGACAGTTCAAAGACACATACAGGCTGGTTCCCTGTCAATGTTGTATGACAGTTCAAAGACACGCACAGGCTGGTTCCCTGTCAATGTTGTATGACAGTTCAAAGACACATACAGGCTGGTTCCCTGTCAATGTTGTATGACAGTTCAAAGACATGTACAGTCTGGTTCCCTGTCAATGCTGTATGACAGTTCAAAGACATGTACAGGTTGGTTCCCTGTCAATGTTGTATGACAGTTTGAAGACACATACAGGCTGGTTCCCTGTCAATGTTGTATGACAGTTCAAAGACACGCACTGGCTGGTTCCCTGTCAATGCTGTATGACAGTTTAAAAACATGTACAGGCTGGTTCCCTATCACTGTTGTATGACAGTTCAAAGACACATACAGGCTGGTTCCCTATCAATGTTGTATGACAGTTCAAAGACACATACAGACTGGTTCCCTGTCAATGTTGTAAAGGAAGAGCCTTAACTGAGTTTAGGAACTTTAAGTCATGTTTACGATATGTGTTTTGTATATGATATAAATTGTATATAATGTTTGGGTATATTAACTCTGATAGGGGCAATGTTTTTGGGCTTATAATGTAAATATATACTAATTACCTGTGGAATCCTTTTCCATCAATACGGACAACAATCCAACAATTTGGTAACAATTTATCCTCCGTCTCAAACTGTTTCACATACTCAAACTTACTCTTCGCCATTTGGTGAGTAATAAATGTGCATCTGAAAAACATACAATTATTTTAATCCCTTTCATGCATGAAGAAAATTTCGAATTTTTATAAATGATTCAGTCATGACGTACAGGGGTCTGCTGTCAAGTTTCGGTCAACCTTGATGTATAAAATACATAAATTTTCCAGTTGATCAGATTTTTAACACAGATACATTTATTTTGTAACACAACATGATGCAGACGTCAGATGCCATAACATGACATTGATGTCAAGTGACACAATATGACATACATGTCTGATCAAACAACATGATACTGACTGATGTCAGGTGACGCATGACATAGATGTCAAGTGACACAATATGACATACATGTCTGATCAGACAACATGGCACAGACTGATGTCAGATGACACATGACATAGATGTTAAGTGACACAATATGACAAATATATTTGACACCAATGCTGGGAGACAAATATCCTCCATTAGATCAGTGATTACACAAACACCACAAAACATAAAAGTCTGTACCAAGCTTTTCTTTGATTGTGCAACAAATAGTGCATGTTTAATATAAAATATGTTACAGAATTAAAGAGTATGTTTTAAACACAATTTTACTGAGGTGGTGACCTGCATAAATTGAAAACAAGGGCACAAAACAATGTATTGAAGCAATTATAGACATAAAGTAGATATGTCAGCTCACAATGAAAGCTTAGATTGAATAAGTTTAAAAGTTCAAGAAAGAAGGCAAGTACCTCTTATCTTAATCATTCTTATAAAATATGTCTTCAATTTAAAATTAAATAAAAACACAAGGCAAATATACAACATATACTTGAAAATGCCTAACTGTAGTTTGACATATTTGTTCATGGTTCATAAAAAACTTAAATATAACACTTCAACACTTGAACTTTATTTATTGTTTTTAATAAAATTTGAAATTAAAATATAAACTATTCTTCATAAATTATATTAATAAAATATTCAAATCAATCTGTCACAAAACCACACACAAGTTTCTGGTAAGTATACATACCAGGGTACTGTTTTATCAAAGCACTTAAGGAAACTGAAAACTTACGATCAAATTTAAATTATTTATAATTTGTTTACAATTATTAAGTGTGGCAAACGGAGCTGCATTTCGAATAATGGTTACTGAACTCCTACAAAGCATACCCGTCACCATTTTGCAGTTGTTAACAAACTATAAAGAATTTAAATTTGAGCGTAACTGTAAGATTTTCTTAAGTGCTTTGATAAAACAGTACCCAGCTAGCTGGTAGCTACAGGTTGTACCAATGAAATGGATTATACTGTAAAATACTGTAATATTCGTGGGGGGTTTAATTTTGTGGATTTTGTGGATGACCTCAAGCACAAAATTAAATCCACGATGAATAATAACACCAATAAAAATGTCAAGTTTACAGACTGGCTGCATAACTTGCTTTCAAGTTCTGTCAGATATAAGATTGGGGTTTTTGGAAAGTTAACTTGCATTCATCAACATGTAATAAAACATTTATTATATTACATCTGTTTGATTTTTGAATGATTTTTGAATGATTTTTGAATGATTTTTGAATGATTTTTGATAAGTTTTGTGAATTTTGACCTTGCCATTTTTCATAAAATCTGAAATCCTTGAAATGACATCCCAACGAAATGGTCTTTTTCACCAAAACCACGAAATTTCATCCCATTGAAATTAAAAGATTTTACAGTAAATCAATTTAAACTACAGTTAATACAGTGTAAGTGACCACATAAATTAAACAGCTAACACCCTTGTTACCCAGATAAATCAACATGATAGGAAAATCTCAACATGATTGCAAAATGGTCGACATGAAAAATGAGGTAAGCTGTACATTGTTTCGCAATATTTTCTATATAAACTATCAAGATTGTTTATTTCAATTTTACATATTCATATATGAAGAAATGTACTATTTGCACTCAACAATTTGCATATTTTCATGTCGGCCATTTTTGCAACTTGCAATCATGTTGAGATTATCCAATCATGTTGGTTTATCTGGTTAACAAGGGTGTAATGGCTGATCGAAAATCAGTAATATAGGCTGCACCAAACATGAGCTGTTAAAATTATGTGACCACTTATATTGTAGTAATAATTTAACCTTTTTTTCAGTTACTGTAGCCTTTTTTTACAGATTTAATGAAGTATCTCGGATTTTGCAAGATCAACTGCCATGGCATACATGCCAGATCTCCTGCATCATGTGCGAGTCTCCGGCACTTTAGACTCTATTCACGCATGATCGAATGCAATTTGAACAAATCTCACGCATTTTTTGGGCATACAGGAATCTTACATTTTTTGTTATTTATGAAAATGATCACAAATGTTAGCTTAAACTGTTTCATGAAGCATGCATTGTATTGTCATCAAAGTAAAACAAGTGAAAACTGCACAAAAACTTCATTAATATAAGTTTAAAGTTTGAGCATGGAAAATCTCTTATTTTAATAAAATTGGCATTTGCATCACCAATCTCACGCAAAGGGGTCTGCAAAACATGGCATATATGCATTGTCACTTTGAATCATTTAGATTCTAGTACTTACACATTCAGGGGTGTCAAAAGAGCCAAATTTAAAATCAGGAAAATCGTATGCGGCTGAATATTTTTGCCAAATAAGAGACCTTCAATGACATTGTTACCATATCTAACTCAAATTGTAATGAAGAAAATCCTTAAGAGCGGATTAAATTTACCATAACATCGCCATTTCTTGATATTTTTTCATCAAATAACTTTTATATTGGTCAGAAGCCATTGTTCTTTCAGGAATGATAAATTCTGGATGAATCAGGAAAATTGACAACCCTGCACATTGTAATGAGTCATTGTAAATGACTGAAAAATATTTGCAAAAGTTGTAAACAAATATTTTTTTAGTCATTTGGAGTTGAACACCTTTAAATAATGTCATAATATTATACTGACCGAATATATATCCTGAATGCTTAAATCACATGATCTTCTCACTGTAATGACTAACAGTCCTGGACCAACAGTTTGTTTTGACCAATGGTTTTCAATCTACCAACGATATATTTCTCACATTTGTGTGCGGAGGAAATCTTTGTCAATAGTCTTATTCAGATCGATCTGAAAAATAACATCAAAATACGGTATAAGCCGATAATTGCTACCTTCAAAATCCAATAATGTTCAATTAAACTAAGTTCAATTTTCATAAAAAAGTCATTCCTTTGCAAATAAACTGACAAATGTAAATCTTATCTGGCTGTTCATACAACTTGTTCACACATTTTGTTGGCCGTCTGTTTTATCATATCAAGTTTCTGATGACATAGCAAGCACAAGGTTACCATATTGAAAGGTAATTGTTAGATAATTATACATACTTTGATCTGTAGTTAATTTACTATCCGGTTATACAAAATGTTAAGTAAAAGTTTATTGGCATTTTAAGACCGTAGTCAGCAAAGAATTTTGCCTTTGATCCTTTACAAATAACATATAACAAATTATTACGCATACTATGGCAAAGACGTATTTACAAAGAAATGTATACAAAAATATATACATCTGAGAACAAATACAATGAAATAATATCCAGTAACATAATTCCTTTAAGAGGCAGTAATGATGTGACATACTGTAACAAGAGTTAATCTTTGCATGGGACAAGCATCACTGTACATAATGTAATCATACTTTAAATTTAATCTTAACATTTTAGAATTTCGGTTAAGACAATTGAAATAAAGGTATTTAGTTGCACATAAAAAATTGCATCATACCTTACATTTGATCTTAACATTTTCGAATTTCGGTTAAGACAAATGATATAAGGTAAATCTATTTAGTTGCACATAAAAGCTGCAATATACGACGGTACATGTAAAATAGAAATTGTGTTACTAACTTTATGTATGTATTTATTCATTGTGTTAATATACATTTTTCTTATTATTTCAGGACTCTTAGCCCGACAAAAACCCCAACCGGCAATCATTCTTCCGCGTCCCTCCATTATCCTATTGGGTTTGGTATTGTCACCATTTAATACGCGCTTACGGTGTGTAGTTGTTATTACACAATTATAAATACGAGAGGACCAATGAGTGCCCGTTCGGTGTTGCCAAACTATTATGATCAATAACGACAACCACTTTGTATGATTCATACTGTATAATTCTAGCATTTGGTACTTCTATATAACCAATTGTTATGATAATATATTTCAAATATATACGTATAACAGACGGATTAATGTGTATTTTGGCAGATATGGTCATGGCAGCGTAGAATTAAAACAAGTAATCACTCCGTATTTAAACACTACGGAGTTACACATATGACGAATTCCTCCGCATTTATACACTGCGGAGAAAGATATGCTATTAATGAATTTACTTGGAGCGATCAGGGGCGACATTTTTGAAATCCGAAAACCCTTCCCATGTTGCACGGTAACTCTCCTTATGTTGACGCCGCCTGGCGTATGAAGAATATACATGAATGCCGCATGGCATTCAAACGAACCATGGCCGCATGGCCTACCATTTTAACTATTATAAACGCCGCATGGCGTGCAATAAAACCAGTCAGTCCGCAAGGTACCCGCCTGTACCCAAGTGAATAATCGCCGCATGGCGAGCAATAATCGGCGCATGCCGAGCAATATTCGCCGCATGGCGAGCAATAATCGGCGCATGCCGAGCAATATTCCAATACTAGTATTCGCTGATGGCGAGCAAGAATCGGCGCATGCCGAGCAATATTCCAATACTAGTATTCGCCGCATGGCGAGCAATAATCGGCGCATGCCGAGCAATAAGTACGCTTGTACATAAATAAACCAGTGCAACAAATAAACCATCGCCGCTTGGCGAGCAAAGATCCTACTCAAAAGAAAGCTATTAAAGAGCGCCTAGTCAAAGCTATCTGGCCAGTTCTTTAATGCTTATTTAACCCAAGCCCGTAGATTAGTTTTAGAAGCTTGTTACTCGCTGTTCACCCCACATTTTTCACTGTGGAATAAAGCGATTATAAGCATGCAATGTAGTCAATGTATAAAAGTTATTCTATCCACATTGATTAGACCCATGTACACCCCCGATCGCTCCTAAATTGAAGAATTTTCCGCTGCCAGACAGTTTGATTTAAAAATACTAAAAAATTGCGTACAGCAAGGTTTCACTTTCTTAAACAGACTTTCCAATATTGAACTTTACTTGTTAAATTTTTGCTTTTATTGACCCAGATATTAATATATTTGATTAGGTTCGTTTGTGAAACCTTACTGTATGCGACATCTTACATAAGAGAAACTTCAATTGCATAATACAAATATATTAACCCCGACAACGTATAACGCACTTGGTATATATTACACATAATGTCTTCCCGCATCTCTGAATTTCAGCGCCAGCACTTGCACACGTAAAAAATTATAATTTTATTAATGAAGAACTAACACTAGATTTAAACACTGTAGTAGATGGTCACGGAATAATCCTCGGATATTTGATATTGTTCCATGTCCTTCCGCACAGATATTTGCTGAAGTATGATGACTTTGTTCTGATGAACGTCAGACGTCCTGAATAGTATGTGTCCTCGCTTACCATTACTATATGTCGGAACTACGCCAGGACTTCTACCTGGATGACACAGTGCTGTCTTAGATTATATTCTACTCGGAGATGCCGCTATACCAAGTCCACACTATAAACCAGTCCACAATACTGTAACATATAAACATTAGAGGCAATATCATTCATACCAACATTCTATCATTATTTCCATTAAAATGACGTGATAAGGGTGTGGTGGGCGGGGGTTTAGCTGAAGCGTTTGTTAGCAGAATGAGGCCGAACACCCGGTTACAAGCGCTTATAAAAGGTGCCTGTATACGTCACAATAGTCTACATTGGATGAGCAGTATAAATTGTAACGGTCGATTGGCCTGGTGTGTAGTGACGATAAAAACTACACTAATGAGTAATAATAATAAAGTAATACAATAAAACCCGTGCATGATCGAACCGAAATAAAATGGATTGAATTTTGATTGAAATTAATCCTGATTATTTCAGGACTCTTAGCCCGACAAAAACCCCAACCGGCAATCATTCTTCCGCGTCCCTCCATTATCCTATTGGGTTTGGTATTGTCACCATTTAATACGCGCTTACGGTGTGTAGTTGTTATTACACAATTATAAATACGAGAGGACCAATGAGTGCCCGTTCGGTGTTGCCAAACTATTATGATCAATAACGACAACCACTTTGTATGATTCATACTGTATAATTCTAGCATTTGGTACTTCTATATAACCAATTGTTATGATAATATATTTCAAATATATACGTATAACAGACGGATTAATGTGTATTTTGGCAGATATGGTCATGGCAGCGTAGAATTAAAACAAGTAATCACTCCGTATTTAAACACTACGGAGTTACACATATGACGAATTCCTCCGCATTTATACACTGCGGAGAAAGATATGCTATTAATGAATTTACTTGGAGCGATCAGGGGCGACATTTTTGAAATCCGAAAACCCTTCCCATGTTGCACGGTAACTCTCCTTATGTTGACGCCGCCTGGCGTATGAAGAATATACATGAATGCCGCATGGCATTCAAACGAACCATGGCCGCATGGCCTACCATTTTAACTATTATAAACGCCGCATGGCGTGCAATAAAACCAGTCAGTCCGCAAGGTACCCGCCTGTACCCAAGTGAATAATCGCCGCATGGCGAGCAATAATCGGCGCATGCCGAGCAATATTCGCCGCATGGCGAGCAATAATCGGCGCATGCCGAGCAATATTCCAATACTAGTATTCGCCGCATGGCGAGCAAGAATCGGCGCATGCCGAGCAATATTCCAATACTAGTATTCGCCGCATGGCGAGCAATAATCGGCGCATGCCGAGCAATAAGTACGCTTGTACATAAATAAACCAGTGCAACAAATAAACCATCGCCGCTTGGCGAGCAAAGATCCTACTCAAAAGAAAGCTATTAAAGAGCGCCTAGTCAAAGCTATCTGGCCAGTTCTTTAATGCTTATTTAACCCAAGCCCGTAGATTAGTTTTAGAAGCTTATTACTCGCTGTTCACCCCACATTTTTCACTGTGGAATAAAGCGATTATAAGCATGCAATGTAGTCAATGTATAAAAGTTATTCTATCCACATTGATTAGACCCATGTACACCCCCGATCGCTCCTAAATTGAAGAATTTTCCGCCACAAAATAAAATAATGATTTTATTTCCCCAAAATTCCTATACTATTTTCGACAATAATTCTCTAGAGCTATCTAAGTCGGCCTTGCAATGTAGCACCCGTCGGCCCTGTGGAATCCAGTCGTTGTAATATCTATATCTACTGTTAAAATGTAATTGTTTTAATTTTGAATATGTTTAGGCCCAAATTGATTAATTATCTTCTTTTCAATAGCTTTGTTATAACATTCCTCTACCACCATGAAATTATCTCAAGTATCTCAATTCAAATGAAACATGACTCCGGAAAAGGCCCCAGACAAATATTCGATGCTTCATTTTTAAAATGTATACGTTTGATAAAACATTCACATCATTTCAAACATGGTTTAAGAAATATTCGATAAAGATCACCTCGTTTTCCCTGAGTGTAGTATGTGGGACCCTTAATAAGACCGGAAGTTGGGCCCAGCTTAAAATCTCGTATGTTTCTGAATATTACCCTCTGTCCAACCAAGTAAGGGATTGAATCCAAGTAAAAAATTGAAAGACTAAATTCCAGCTGTCAAAAATTCCGAAATTACAATTTTATTCATACTAAGCCTTTCCCTCTCGATTGTACGTCAACAAAGCAATACCGAAAATATTATATAATGTATCATTACCGGTCAATTACCTAACAGGGGAATATTTATGCTCTGAATGAACTCATCATTGTATTTTAAAAGATCGTTTTCATTTTCCCTAACACGTAGTATTTAGTTTCCTGTTTCAATCGTCTCAGATGTTAACAATAAACTAATATACATATCGCATGTATAAATAACCACAACCAAAGTACCTGAAACTAAATTGTATACATTAGTTATAATAATGCCTAGCGATATAAATACTGTCGTATTTCATTTTTGGAACTGCCAATACATGTAATTACATTTTATACCCTGAATTTACAATCCAGAATTTGCTAGCGTCAAAAAGAATGATGCCATTTCGAAATACGTCCAATGAACCATTACCATGGTCTTGTGATTATCTTACTCGGGATATGGCGTTTGTTTTCATATCAACAGTGTCTGGTTGGAATTCCTTTATGTCGCCATATGCATATATGCAGTTGCCATTAAAACATAAACTTGAATGTATAGTAACTAATGTGACCGCCGACAGGATACGTTAGTCCACATAAAAAACTTAGTGCACTTAATGACCTCAAAACACAATGAATCTATCATATCACATATAGTGCGGAGATAATGACCCGACCCAAACCCCAGCAAGAATCCGATACAAGGCCCTGTGCCGACTATATCAATTTTTCAAGCAAATCGCGCAAAATCGGCCCTTGTGCTCTGTTTTTGTACCACACATCGAGCGCCAATGTGATATTCTCCTATGAAAGCATACAATCGGGTTATAGATATACACTGTAGCCAGATAACCGCTGTTTAATTATGTTCATAGAGGGCGAGGATCTCGCCGAACTCCCCGCACCATACGTTCTTCTGATGTAAAATTGCATACCGAACCAACAGCATTACCGTAAAATTACTAAACGTCACATGTGCACTCGTAACTTTGACATCTTCGCAGTAACAGACTGATGCTAAACAAATATGACAAACACAAATTAAACTATGTATGTATTAATTATACTTAACCTAAACTGCAGTTTTGATCGGATGCCCTTTTAAAGAAGTGGAATCAGAACCAAAGCCTTCCGTTGACGTCAATCCTTTTCCTAGCTCCTGCAACACACCAGTTTCTCTTTAATCATATTACAACTACAATAAAACATATAGAAGTGTAATAAACAGTGTCTTCACTTGATAATTTTAACTAATCGTGATAATTATACAAAATATACATAATTCCTTCTCTTAAAGACCCTAATAGTGTAGTCTGCCCAGGACCACATGATCCTAGATTCTATTTCAATATAGACCACTGGTAGTATAATGCAAGTATGTGTTAATTGAACACCGTATATAAACCTACTTAAAATGCTTACTGTACCACGAGTAAGTTTTGAATCTTGCTACAGCTGGGATAAATTGACATGATCCCGGCCCCTATGCACACACAAACCGTAAGGTTATTGCGTTGAATATATAAATTTCCGCGAGCAAACTAGCAGTATCGGTCACCTAGATTTGTGTTTGCATCGCACCTAAGCGTTCTCTGACACTTCCAGCCCATGAAAACATACCAACGACACTATAGATATAAACAGCATAATCAACTGTTAAATTATGCTAATGAAAGTTCGAGGGGCATATCAAACTCGCCGGACTATCCTAGTTGTTAACCTTGTAGCCTAGATTTGAAAAAACAGTGGTCAGTCATCCACTACTAAAAAGTTAGAAGAAAGTCGTGCCGTTGATTGGCATAACAAAGTACTAGTTACAATCTCGTGCTCAACTGTAGGTGATTTATAAAAACACCGGCCGCTGTTAAACACTAAACATAATGACACATTCGCCGATCTTAAATCCATTCTAAAGTACGCCAGAAATGCACGTGAATTCCGTGGTACAACAAGCGTACTCTACTACCCTAGAGCGTATTAGTATAAACATAATACAATGTAACCAAAACAATTTTTATCTTTACAAACCAAGTGTCGAATCAGTCAAACGTCACAGTTGCAAACTACAAAAGTAAATGATCAGTCAAAGTTTACAATTGTTAATCAAGTCTGCTAATTAATTCACCTGCCGGGTAATACAAAATCATACCAGTACACCAGATATTCGCCCGGGTCGCTAACTATAAGCCACCAAGTAGTAAAACAAAATAAAATTTCACCACGTGGCTTTACCCTGTGCTATAAGAAGTATAGCCGACAGCATTTGACCTGTCGCTAATTAATCGTCGTGTGTTTTCGCTACCCTAGCATAAACAGGTTTTGATAAGTTAAAATGAAGACAATGTACGGATGTTCAAAGTTAAAGGTTCTTAGCTATAAATCAGCCATATTGCCCAAAACAATAAAACATTTCCTTTCCGAGACAAACGCACTAAGCTGTACTGTTGTACTGAAGACAAAATAAAAATGGTACCAGTAACTTTTTACCACGTGGCGCTTAGGCGACAAACTAAGAGTACTAATGTAAGTGCATGGTCCGCTTCACGATTAACTCCAATAATTTATTAAAATCAATATACATCACTTGTCAATGCAGAAGTGTTGAAATAACAAACAGAACATACACAACCACCGTGCGACACGACAGGTTCAAACTAAAACCCAACTCATGTGTTTATATAGATATGCCAAAACTTGTGCTATGAACAGGCTCGTGCCACAGCTATCATTACATGAACATATTCCTTACAGACTCATGACAAAACTATCATGAATGTTCGATATTTACCAAAGCAATATGAATTGAACTCATTACGTAAGGCACAAAACTGTGCGTCAAGTAAAAAAGCGTGCTACATGAATTCAAATTAATTACTTGTCACATTTCTTCGTTTCTTTGATACCTTTTGAATATATGACCTGTTCCACGTGTCATGCAATGACTACAAAAACAATAAACACATTACTTATCTTTTCTACCATCTTCAATGTCTCACAGCAATATTTGTGTTCAAATTCGCCGTCCCACATTCATTTGACCTCGAAATATCGCCGTCCAAGGTGTGCACAGTTGTGAAACATCTAACTCGTAGGTTTAGCTGAAGCGTTTGTTAGCAGAATGAGGCCGAACACCCGGTTACAAGCGCTTATAAAAGGTGCCTGTATACGTCACAATAGTCTACATTAGATGAGCAGTATAAATTGTAACGGTCGATTGGCCTGGTGTGTAGTGACGATAAAAACTACACTAATGAGTAATAATAATAAAGTAATACAATAAAACCCGTGCATGATCGAACCGAAATAAAATGGATTGAATTTTGATTGAAATTAATCCTGATTATTGTACATAACATTATGCATGTCATGAACATAATTGTACTATTTCGATTTCCTTATAAATCATTGTAATGTATGTATACATAATATTTATATGTAATTGTAAATCACTGAAAAGTGGAAATAAAGAGTATATATAAGTAACATAATTCCTTTAAGAGGCAGTAATGATGTTAAGGATGTCAGTTTGCATAGACATATTAGCATATTTGATGAATTTAGCAACATTTAGCATTCTTATGTTCTTTAAGTTGGCATCAGGGAAATAATAATTTTATGGGTAAATATTACAACTTATTTACTCAAACCAAAACTTTGACACTAAATTATACTTGTTTCATTTAAATTGAAAAACAAGGGAATCTTATCCACCAACATTTTAAGACTCAGACTAAGTACTTATAGTATTAAATGTTTTTTTCGTTCCCATGTTGAATACTTATAACCTCACTCTGAAGTCAGAACTGCAGACACTAAAAATTCTTAAAATTTTAAGCACTTGTGAAAATAAATGATAAACATTGTCTGGGCAGTCATTACATTATTTTTATTTGTGTTAAAGTCATGTATGCACAGATATATATATATACTGTCAGTATCCAAACTGCATATTGTAGGAAGAAAGTGCCATGCACCTACCTAAGACACCCCAGTCCTGGGGTAGCTGTCATTAAGCCAAGGTCCCACTGAGCATTTTTTGCCTCGGCGATGTACTCCTGATTGAAATTAATGAGCTATCAGGACATCGTGAACAGGTTCCTCATGGTTGAGGGGAAGCTTCGGGGAAGTGGCCATGAGACAATTTGTGATCTAGGAAGGAATTGTGATGAATTGGGTGGTATCGGAAGAAATCAGGAGAACATCACTGATGTGAAATCCCTCAGTGGGACCTAGGCTTTAGGCTTTCTGTCA
This sequence comes from Spisula solida, assembly GCA_947247005.1. Lineage (NCBI taxonomy): Eukaryota > Metazoa > Mollusca > Bivalvia > Venerida > Mactridae > Spisula > Spisula solida. The sequence goes on along the minus strand of OX365952.1, from coordinate 36,303,456 downwards.
TACATTATAGGTCATTGTAACGATGATCAATGATCCGAAGCCAAGTTCTATAACTAACATATAGTCCAGAGAATTTGACACGACTCTTGACCTTCAATTAGCATAATTTAACAGCTGATACATTGTCTATATTTATAACCACGGCTGTATGTTTTCATAAGCGGGGACTATCACGAAGGCGCTCGAGGTGTAATACCAACACAAACCTAAAGAACCGAAAATTTGCACTATTTGCTTGCGGAAATTTATATATTCAACTCAAGAACCTTGTAATATATTCATGCATAAAGGTCAGGTTTAAGTCAAATTCTCTTTGCTATATAATTATGTTGTATATAACTGAAAAATTGTTGAGCAGCGGAGTTAAAACTGAATAAACAAAACTATTCACTACTCCGGATTCTCAGGATAATAATATATTTACTCAAGAATCTACGACACACAAAGGAACCTGATAATTCACTTAATCTTCTATAACATGACAAAATACAGAAAATTCCTCAGCAAATATCATGCAGGGAATGAAGTAAGATAAGCATTTAAAATTATGTTTTTATCTTAAACCCCCGAAATGGGGTCATAGGAAATCAATAATTCATTAACTGACCAAAATAAATAATTTTCACTGATATTTAATATGTAAGCAAAGAGGGTAAATTTTAGGCGCTCACCTAAGTACATGCAAGTTCGGCACAAAATATTTGAACTTTTAAACTAGCTCGAGAACCAGTATCGAACTTGGCCAACTGATTTTACTAACAACTCTTGTTTTGTCAAAATTAGGTCAAAACCGTGACCTCTAACTGGAATTTGTGTTCAGATGATGCTTATGATTATATAATCTAATACACTTTGCATGCTCCAAGGTTGACCTCATTATTTATATAATCCTACAACATAAATAAGTTAATTTAAAATTAATCAAAGCTTAATTACTAGCAAAAACAACAATAATTAAAAAACAAGCTTTCCCATATCATTCTGTTTCAATTACAATCTTTAAATGGTACAAAAATACCAGTAAGTTCAATAAATCAAACAGAATTATACCTCAGATCACAGTGTTCATACCGAAAATAAGTACAAATATATATGTACTTAAAGACCAGTTGAGCTATGAAATACCTTTATAAAACCTTACGCTGAATTCAATTTCATTTGTAATAGTTTAAAACAATCATTCAAACACATTTACATACATGTATCCATAAAAAAATTATAGTAAAACAATTTAAAATCCAAGACTGAACAGTACATACCACATACTATCAATAACAAAATTTCTTATTCCAAAAATAACAAATCTGATATTTATATCATACAAAGTGTTAATATTCAGTGAAATTGAGTGAATGTTTGTTTATTTTTAATCTTACATTGACAAAATGGAGAAAAACAAAGTCAACATTTACCTAACAATCCATTTATAAGTTTGTATTTATTGACGTAACGAGCAATTCACTATTACAACAAATCATACACTTACATAGTTCTTCCCACTTAAGATACCATATAATTATACGAGTATATATATATACACTGTAAAATATTTTCCAAATATCTACGGGTATGCACTTGAAACGTCAAGATATCAAAATTTTATATTACCAAACCGTTGCACTGAGGTCTACAGACTTTATTATCAGTTGAACTAAACAACATTTAGCATACCTGTCATTTTATCCATAAAACATTGTCAAAGTTTTAATAAATCCTTTATTGTATTAAAAACCTTTGAAATATTTTTGGACGAATTTCAACAATTAATTGATCAAAAATACCGAACAAGCAATTCCATTTTTCACACCATTGTGATATGTATCAATTTTTTACATCTAAAATCTACATATACCCCAATAAGTCACTAATTCAATTAGTACTTAAAAGTTAGTCAATTAAATTCTTTTGAAACACAAACATTTATTGGCAAAAACTTTAGCTGGATTCTGTAGTATTGACAAAACCATGCCAAGTTCACACAACGGTGACCGACTTATCATGTTTTTTTAAGTCGATAAAAATGTGGGAGTAATGATTGGATTCGTGACAAAAGTTTAATTAAACACCAATATAATAATGAGATAGGAATGTGCACACTAAGTAACGTACTTCATTATAAAACATAACTTAACTGAATATTAGGTAACTTAAAAGCAGATTAATTTATGTTTAAATGCACATCTCTTACAAATGCACTTAATAAGTTCACAAATTTTAATCTACTTGAATAGATAAGTCCTTACGAATATAAAACATTGTCTGGAAGGCCATTCGGGTCAAATAAAACAGTTTATTTATACAAATAATATAAGGCAAGGATAATAACAGAGCAACAGACAAAGTTTAAGTCCATTAGATATTTTACCCCTGAGTTTCAATTTTGTTTGGGTTTTGACAAATTTTAATTGGGTATTTAATAAATTCATAGGGTAAATCAGATCTTTTATGTACTGTTTTTCACTATAACATCATTTTCTATTAGGGTATTTCAGATTGTCTTTGCTTTTTCTTACTCCCTCCTCTCAAAATCTATGGAGTTTTTAAGAAAATTAATACGCAGCTTATCTGTAGCTCTGATAATAAAGTTCAATTCAGGCCCAGTGATTATAAAAAATGTTTGTGCTCATCTCAATGTGAGCAGACCACTTTATTTGCCCCTTAAACAGTGTAACAATTAATTTATCTTTACTCTATCAAAACTTATAACTCTGTTTATTGAAGGCTATTCAACTAATACAAGTCAAATAGTTCCTGCGAGCAAATGATGTACCGACTTCATTTGACAGAGAATTGACAGGATCCTTGACCTTCTATCTGCATAATTCAACAGCTGATGTGTTAAAAAAAATAAACATGAAAATCTCAAAATTGTGAGAGAAAAAATAAGCGCGATAGGCCGGTAGCTTTCAAATTGGGAAAACTATATGCACGATAATTTGACATACGAAATTTAACAACAAATTGTTAAATAATTTCATGTATAAAACACCAATTTTCAAGACACTTAATTGCATATTATGACTCCCTTGTTCCATATAATATCTATATGCTTATAAATAAAACCTCGTATCAGTTCATTAAAAGGTATTATCATAAGACATGTTTTCAGTGTTCAACAATATCAAAGATCATAAACCAATTCCGATAATTCCATGACAATTGACTAGAAGCGCTGTGCTTATGCAGCTGCAGTCACCTGCTGTTTAGATCCATGGTCTCAATATTGCCTAGCGCTCACTGATATTTCGGACAATTCCGATTTCTTCGGTAAATAAACTATTGCAATGCGACAAAGACCGATGTTATCCGCATGGAATAATAGAATTAGTCTGGTTCACGACATTCTTACAAAATGCATATTTTTGGGGATTTTTTTTTTGAAATCGCAAACCATCGAGAACAGGTCACGTGCTCCTCCATGGACTTTTTACTTTATGCTATCCAATATACCTGCTCGCTCAAGGCTCGCAGGTAATAAAAGTGTCAGTAATTAACACACTTAAGTATTCACGGTTAGAACCATCAGAAGTTTGAGCACGGAATTGAAGTTTAGCATAAACATTGTAATAATCATAAGGCTACATTGTAGTTTAATTATATCTATCATGATGAAAAGCTCAAATTTGAAAAAAACAGTTTTATAAACTGAATATTAGTCTATAAAGCTCAAATTTCAATAAAACAGTTTTATAAACTGAATATTAGTCTATAAAGCTCAAATTTCAATAAAACAGTTTTATAAACTGAATATTAGTCTATAAAGCTCAAATTTCAATAAAACAGTTTTATAAACTGAATATTAGTCTATTTTAAATTCATAAATAAATAGATACACTTTTACGTTTTTGTAGTTGTTAATCTGTTGTTAAATGATGTAAAAATATGACATATAACATTTTAATTAGACAATGGCTATACAGCTAGTGCCCTGTGCACCAAAATTAAGCACACAGTAAATAAATGTTGCAAAATTAAACTTAGTTAAATTATTCAATATCTGTTTATCGTATGGTAAAGTAATACTAGTTTCTGAAACTACAGTTACTATAAGAGTAAAAAAAGAGATAGAAATAAATATGAAGATGTTCTGAATTAAAATAACCATGTGAATTCCAAGAGGCTGAATTTTCCATCTTTTTGTGACAATGTTACCATTCAAGAGGGACAAAGAAACTTTATATTTTGCACCTAGGGTACCAATTAATTTATGGTCTTTACACTTATTAAACAAAAATATTCCTTTTCTTCAAAAATATTGCTGTTTCACTGTTCTGCAAATAGTGTTATTACAGAAAAGTAAATAGGGAAATACTATTTGTATACTTCTTTTTAGTGGGCACTGTATATAAGGGCACTCATTCAGATTTTATGTGGGTGACCAGGATCAGTACTGTTTTATCAAAGCACTTATGGAAACCTTAACCTTATGATCAAATTTAATTTCTTTTTAATTCATTTACAACTACGGAGTGTGGTAAATGGATCTGCAATTAAAGTTATGATTCAGTTAATGAACTTCTACTACAAATCATATCAGTCCACACTATGCAGTTGTTATAGAAATATAAACAAATTAAATTTGAAAGTAAGTTTATGATTTCTGTAAGTGCTTTGATAAAATTGTAGTACCAAGGGTCTACATTAAATGTTGCTCATTCAACAAATAGACTGATCTACATAGTCAGGAATCAGGATTATGTTCATGCAATGTTTACAAAATATGTGCCATCTAAAAAATAATCCAGTTAGGATCTGGTGACAGTGACATAGCCGTTTATGTGTACACAGAAGATTACAATCATTGTCTGAATAGGTAGTGCGAATTAGTTTGTTAGTTAAGCATAGAAATTACGGCCGTCTGTTTAAGCCTTTATGATTGGTTTTACACCGTAATAGTGGACCCGACCGCTGCGTCACTGTATTTTTACCCTGACTGGACTATACAGGGTATGTACTATATTATAAATGTAAAAAAAAACCGGCAATTTTACTGTTTTGCTGTTTATAATTTCTTGGTTTATACTATAGATTTATCTATAGTCTCTGTTTATACTCTGTTTATAAATTTATGTTAGGTAGATTGTGAATAAGTTCTTGTAACATTAGATATTTATCACTCTTGACGTTATCCATGACACCACATTATCCATGACACCACGAGGGTATGAAAAACAAAGCCATCTTCTACAATTTTTATTTCCTCCTTGGTATGACATGGCCTGGGATTAAACCTGAGGGACCTCTCGTACTGTGACGAAGCAGACCCTCTACCACTAGGCAATTAATGAGGCTGTTTTGATTTCTTTTATTCATGTACATGCACATACTATATACACAATAGTGTCCCAGTAAACACATCTGGTAAAACTAGGCAGCTTGTTATTATTTAAGAAATAAAAATATGTTCTTGTGTTTTATCAGTGAATAAAACACATGCAACCAGTAAAACACAGGCAGGCATTTGGATGCAGAAGAATAAAATCACGAGTGTGAAGTATATTTTACTACAATGTTTATGTTTATTCATTCATAAATATGTCTCATGATATTTATTTTCACTGGTCGAAAGTTGGAACTGCTCTGACAACGCACATGTACAACGCAATAAAATACATTCCAGCAATTAGCATTCATATTACTGTTACAGTTGTTTCTGCAACCAATCAAATTAAACTGCGAAAAATTGTATCGTTCCTTCATAATACAAATGTACATCGAACATCAGCATACATGTGCGTTGTCAGAGCAGTTCCAACTTGCGACCAGTGAAGGTAAATATCATGTGACATATTCATGTCCATTAATTCCTCTTACACCGGCATCCACTTTATACCTATGTAGGAAATTTATTATTTGCAATGTTGATTTCTAATTGTTTCAGCATATTCCGGAAATTTTGAAACAATGACCAGTACACAACTAGATCTAGATCTAGATCAACAATTCATATGATTAATCTTATTGCAAGTGATCAATTAGTTCCTTAATTGATTCTGTGAACTTCGCGTACATACTATAGTATACTTAGGCCTACCATCTGCCAAACATTTCTGAACACGCCCACACCTGATAATTCTCCTTACTTAGATCGAACTTCAACTTCAATGATATACTCCACACAAAATCCTAAACTTGGACATCTTGGTAGAGGTGAATGTGCAGCTCATGCGCAGTACCGGTAACTTGAACTTAACTTACTGGAACAAACTTGTATCTTATTGACCAATGTCACAGTGATTTTTTTGGGCTATTTTTGGGGCCGAATATAGGCCCCTTCCCCTAGCAAAATAACCTTCATTTTTCCCAAAAAATCATATTTTTTTCCCAAAAAGTATGCATATTTTCCCCCTTTTGTGCTCGCTGGTTTCAAAGCAACTACAATATAGCTGTTTTAAAGTCAAAACAATGTATTTTCAACTTGCAAAAGTCGTTGTTACCAGACTAGAGTATTATCAGTAGAAATAAATGAACAATTTTAAAAACCAATCTTTTTTAATAATTCCCAAATTGCGCTAAATTTCCCAATTTTAAAGGCACAGGCTGTTTAATTTTGTTCAAGAAAAATCACTGAATGAAAACATGGCAGCCTGTTGAAAGTAACAAATGATTGATAGGTGCATATCCTTGAACTGAAGCAGAATGACGCATTCATGGGCAGTTCCTTTCACGAATATGTCCCGGTTAACTCGGGTTAATTGGATATATACGAGTACATAGGCCTACATCGACGCCACAGACACTTGGGTCTGGACCACGCCCCTCCCGCTACCCGCCTTGAAATATTGTTTTTATATTTATTATATATCCAGACCCATTCAGTACTCACACAAACATTTGTTGAATGTATTTGATATTAATACAAAAATCTACGTACGTCCTCTACTGCTTAAAAAACACAAAGATAAAAATGTTTCGCTGAACTTTCTCGCACACCGACCTAGAAAAATGGATAGTGTAAAACTCGTTTTGCAACTTTCCCGTATATTTCTGGTGCCCTTCAGTCAATAACAAATTAATCTTTAAGATTACTATACTGACAATACTCGATCGGCGCTCCTGTCTTCAAAATATGCGAGAACGTTTGCAATTGTCAACTCATTTTTCCGCCGCGAACATAATCTTTCGACAATTTGAACGGTGGTTCCCAGCCTGATACATAAGAACCGTGTCGCGCGTTGAACGTTGTACCCAAACGAATGGTTTATTTACATATCTGGTTCCAACGTTCAACGCGCTGCGCCGTACAATCGTATCGATCAGGCGGGAAACCATGTCGAAAGATTATGTGCGTGGCGTTTTTTTAGTTGAAAATTGACAACTTTCTCGCAAATTGTGGAGGCAGGGGAGGATATAGGTTTCTGTCACTATCATCACTGTAAAGAGTAATGTATACTTGATCGAAGGACACCGAATACAGGCGGGAAAGTTGCACAGTGAGTTAAACACGACCCGATATTCGAGGAAGTTGTGCGAGACATTTCAGTCAAACATTTTTATCTTTGTGTTATTTAGCTAGAGAGGCATTTACGAATATTTTTAATTTGTCCCGGATACACTTAATAATGTTTGTGTGATTAATGTATGGGTCTGGGTATAAAATGTTGATGTTAAAAATATATCCAGGTGCGTAGCTGGGTGCGGGGTCCAGACCCCAAGTGTCTGTGATCGATGCTACATCCCGAGATCAAATATATTTGTGAAAACCGTTTTGTTAGAAACACATATTTACATCTAACCATATACTACAGTAGCGTTTTCATTAATTATATGTACAGTTACATACACGACCGATTAAGAAATATGTTTGTAGCTCACAACACGTGGTCGCGAATTTATATGACAAATACCAAAATCATATTACCTGTATCACTACTGGAATTTCGAACATATAAATGACGAATATTATCCTATTATTGAAACTTGACAATGTATTTGAATCAATTTCATTGTGAAATGATGTATAATGCAACAAAATAAGAAAATCATGCAACTTTGTTTACATACTAATTCTCTTACGACTGTGAAATCCTAAATCGTTACCGTCAATAGACTGGCTCTACGAATTCTTAAATACGAGTCATAGAGCCTAGGTTTTTTTGTCTTATCAAATAGACTATGGAAATAAGTCCAATGCATTGAAGCGTGTCATTATCAAATCACAGGAACACGGACAGTCCATTTTCTCTAAGGGTGCCCGTTAAGGGAACAAGTCAAGATGTACCCAAACCTAGGGCCTGTTTTGGGCCATATGTATTAGATTAAATAAAAATAATAATTGGTGATTTTATCCGCCTTGACAAACTCATGATTTGGATTTTGTCGAGTGGGGATAAAATACGAATTATTCCATGTTATGAGTTATATTCTTGAATACAGTCTCTGTGGAAACTTAAATATATATAGATCTATACTCGTATAATATAATTAATAGTATTCCATTAAACACCCACTTGTATATCCATTGTTTAAACCAATTTTAATTTTAAAACTATGGTGGTCTCCAGGTTAGATATTAAAACAACAGTGTAAATATCTTGAACATTATCTGATATAAAAGTTCAAAGTTATGCCACCTCTCGGGACGATGTCATGGGCGAAAACAAAATCTGCTTGTCCACCACCCGTACCTTGTCCTTCATCTATAAACCTTTTCATAGAGTCTCAACCGGGAGCTTTCACACCAAGTTGTGACATCCATCGCCTCAAAAGTACAGGAGTAAATAGTTTGGACGCGTTTCTCAAACTTTATCCGTTTCAAGCGTATTAGTTGATACACGGGGTAAGTTGAACATTACAGTACTGATATCCTAAAAAAATTACTGACGGCGTCTCTTTCTGTGCGGTATGTTTCAAATTGACAATTGCCACTTTTTGCTCTACTTTCGGATGGTAAAGTCCTAAAAGTATTGTTTTTAGATGAATAAGTACGATTTTGAGCCACACAAGTAAAATTTTGAAATTCTGTATTTTTATTGCCTCGTTCAGTTTGCGCATTCAATTTATTTTGTCATTTATAGAGACCTTATTACTCAAAATAAAATTGCGCACTAATCTATGCGATCAAAAATGTTGAAGCAGTTATTCTGAGTTCCCCACCTTGAAAATAAACTCTGTGGTAGGGCTGGGGCAAGTTGTTATGCTAGCCACGAGACAAGTTGTTACTATGGCGAAATATGTTTTTCGTCAACCTTACCTGTTTCTAATGTATTCTGTGTTAACTTTGGTTGCTGGGGATCTTAAGTAAACATATTTAATATTTAACAGGCGTGTAAGATTGACATAATTCTAAAAGTTAAGATACTCACCCACCAGGAACTCAATATACTTTATACTTTATACCTACATATTATTTGAGTGGATCGAAGATCTAAAAATACACGTTTAGATCTTTGAGTGGATCAATAAATATCTCGCAAAAATTCTATTTTTATCACATAAAATTTGAAATACCATGATCGTCCATGTGAGAAAAAAATGACTATCCCCGGTCTCCTCTACGCAAATATAATAAATACCGGTAATATAAAAGAATGGCGAAGAAGAACGTTATCATGTAACCTGCGTGACAAAAAGGTTCATTTACGACGTACTGTTCCGTCATATTATCCGGCTATTAAGTATTAGGCATAGTGCGACTGGTTGGTCTTCGCTCCCTCGCAACCACAGGTAACTGTATCATTTATAAAGAGTAAACCAAAACAAATTTTTTTTATAAATTTTATAATCTCTTAGAAAGGTTAATAACACGAGACATTGACCACACAGTCACTGAGGTGCAGTTTGTTTTTAATAAATATTTCATTAATACTGGTAAAATATTTACATAATTAGAAACTAGAGAGCTTCGTCTTTAATTTAAACATCCGTCCATAAATAAGAAAACAAACCCGTAGGGCGTGAAATCACATTCTTTTTCTTGTTTAGAATAGCATTGTCGTTTCTATTGAATGCACATCAGTGATTGACTGGAAACGGTGGTATACTTTTCATGGTATAACTTTATAACTAGTTGATCAATTCGATGGGATCTTGCATGGAGGTAGTTCTGACGATGCTGTCTATGAACGTAATTACTTTATGAAGATATCAAAAGTCAATTCTTGTTTTTGATACCATGAACATCTGACAACTTTAGTGCAAATGCACCTTTCTAAGATAACATCAATTTTATAAAATATTTTTAGCTCCACTATTCGTACAATAAGGGGAGCTATTCCAGTCACCCGAGCGTCGGCGTCGGCCGGCTTCGGTGTCGGCGTCGGCGTAACACTTTTGTTAAAGTTTAGGTTCAGGTTTTTTAACCTCTTATATTCTCTAAGTCCTTTGAGATATTGCTTTCATTCTTTGAATACTTGTTTGCCACTATGTCCCCAACCCATATGCAGGAGTAGGTAAGTCTATCAGGCATTTTGTTGAAATTATGCCTTTTTTTCTACTTTTATAGTGCAAATAGTGCAAATGTTAAAGTTTAGGTACAGGTCTTTTAACCTCTAATATCTTCAAAGTGCATTGACATATTGCTTTGATACTTTGCATACCTGTTCACCATCATGACCCCAACCCATACACAGGGGTAGGTTACTCTATTAAGCATTTTGGTGAAGTTATGCCCCCTTTTTCAACTTAGTGCAAATATTAAAGTTTAGGTACAGATTTTTTTTACCTCAAATATTTTCAAAGTGCATTCACATATTGCTTTGCATACTTGTTCTCCATCATGACCCCAACCCCTACACAGGGGTGGGTAACTCTATCGAGCATTTTGTTGAAATTATGCCCCCTGTTTGACTTGGAAATGCAAATGTTTAAGTTTAGGTACAGGTTTTTTTTACCTCTTTTATCTTCAAAGTGCATTGATATATTGCTTTGATACTGCGCACACTTGTTCACCAGCATGGCCCCAACCCCTACACATGAGAAGATAACTATTTAGCATTTTGTTGAAATTATGCCCCGTTTTTTACTAAGAAATGCTTATTTATTTGCCATCATGACCTAGAGGACCTACACATGAGTAGGTAACAGTCCTGCATAATTTGTCCAAATTATCTCCCTTTTTTACTTAGAATCCCCAACCTCTACATAGCTGAGGGTAATGCTGCTGTTATGAAGCATTTTGTTTTGAATATATAATGATTGTACTATCCTAGCATGGCGCTGCGAATAGTGGAGCGCGCTGTTCGTGGACAGCTCTTGTTTTAATCTTTGTCAATGATACAGTTACCTGTGCTCGCAACCAGAGCTGTTCATTTAAGTTGTCAAACTTAATTCGTTTCCTATTCAACCAAAGAAGATCTATAAGAAGTTGTTTCGTTTAAGATTTATAAGGAATTTTCATTATACATGTATAGGTTTCCTTGTAACACGCATTCGAGACATCGATGTTATTGTGTACACATTTCTAGGTTTGTTTATTTTGTTTTTAATTTTCAATATCTGCACGTGTAGCTTCACTTGTGCGCACATTCTTGAACCTACTTTTTGGACTTTTCAGTTCAGTGATCCATCCATTCTTTTCAAAGCCATAACTATAAATGGATTAATCAGGTCGGTCACTAATATACATAACAATGTGTATATAAACCTTGCAGTATTAGTTTGCGGCTCTATGGATAAGGTATTGGTTTTCACTGCCATTTTCTCAAAATAAATATTTTAGAACAATAAAAATACAATGTCATGATATTGTAATGTTTGTATACAAGTGACATAACTGATTAAACGGACAATACGTACACATTGTTCATGTGTTTCTTGTGTATATAATGTACAAGTCAAACGATACATTACAATAAGTAATACTAATTTATATTTTAATAAGGATTCTAACACGATCCGCGGATTAATCCTGTAAACATAGTGCATTCAGAAAATTACGTAGGCCGTTTTCATTAACGAGGGAGGTAATTGTACCAGCTAATAAGCCACTCAATTTCAGCGTGGAATTATGTTCAATGTCAAATGGGTGAAAATGGAATGCGCGCAGTTAAATAGTGCGGGATATTATCGTATTTAGAATCGAAATAAAACATCTGTTCTTGTATATTGTCGGTGAATAAAACACGGGCACTCGTTCGGATGCGGAAAATTAAATCACTCGTGCTACGCACTCGTGATTTAATTTTTCCGCATCCGAACTCCTGCCCGTGTTTTATTCACCGACAATAAACGCGAACAGATTTTTATTTCTTAATTAACAACTGTTTTTCAGTTTTAAACATATACTATGTAAACTTTTTTATATACGGTACATGTACCTTGTGATAGTTGATGTTTTATTATAATGTAGATAATGTCTCTTATAACTCGGCTATATATGATTTGTGTTTATGTCGTGTGTAATATATGTTGTAAATATAGATGAGACTCAATTAAATAAATAAATATACTTATGAGGGAACTATCCCATTCAAAATAATAGGGGGGGGGGGCTTAATATGTTTTATATAATAAAATAGATACCTTCAATCAATAGTCTAAAACCTAAAACTTGTTTTTCACTTCGTCTCGTTAGTCGAGTGAATAAGCATGCCGCTATTAAACCAGAGATTTTGTTGAGATTTTGTTCTTGAAATCTCGCCATTGGTTCGACCCATCCAAATTACATAAATTGTATTTTTTAAACTTTTTACAAGTACCTTATTTTGTATTTGTAACTTATCTAATACACGTAGTAAGATATGTTGACGTATGTGTGTGCTATGTGACCATTCTTTATCTATCAAATTGTTGCTTTTCAATTATATGTATTTTATTTTTATCTACAATACAATAATCATACCATTAATATAATCTATTCACAGAAACATAAAAAAGTTATCATTTGAATTATCGATACATTGTTTTATTGCAGTAGTATGATATGAGACTTTAAAACATGGATACATGTAATAAAAGAAACAATTAAATTGTGGGGATCGAATACAACTAGGAATAAAATTGAAATTCGCAGGAAGTGTGCGTATCCACTGGACCACAACGCCTTTGATATATGGGTGCGCTTTGAACACGATTTGATATGGAACCCATTTAAAGTTTGCTTGGCAGACGAGTTTATGTTGATAACGGTTCTCACTTGACTTTGAACGCACTATAGGCATTCTTATGGCCGTATGAAAAGGGTAAATTAATTCACCATTAACAAAGTTGTATTATGAAAAAAGAGGTCAGTCACAATATACACAGGTATATAACTATGACGACAGAGTGTGTATGCATAATTTTCTTTACATTTTACATTTTCACAGTTCGTATGCACCCATAACCATGTCGCCCTTTTTGTAAACATGTATGACCTGTCTGTCTTCAGGTGAGGGGGCAGCAATTCATCATTCAGGGTATTTTGGAAAGTGTATGTAGGCTTAAGCATTGGATTTACAAATGTAAACATAAAGTTCCATGGACAGCGTTTTAAGAATAAGTTATTTTATTTGGTCTGTACGTGCCACATGCTTAAATTTCCAGAGGGGCGGGTAGATTGGAGTTTTTGTGTTCTCTTTGTGCCTTTCATGCCCTGTTGTTTCTGTTATGCACCATCTTCACTGTCCGAATGTTTTATTTATCATCTTCATGCGGCATTCATGTAAAGCGCAACATAACTCGCGAAGATATATGTAAGAAAATCGTGTATGTATATGCACAGGAACTTACAAAATTAAAAACAAATTAAAAACAAATTTGAAAAAAATTTCAATACTGAGAGCCTGTATTAAAATATATTTTATTGGTAGGCCTAGATCTACTGTTCTTTTTTTGTTCTTTTTTCCCCATTTTTTTTTAATTATGCAAGTTCCTGTGGTATATGTACCTAAAACTGCACGTCTATATACCAAGGGTTTTTACAAGCGACAGTATCACCATTTTGATATTTTTATACATGTGCTTAGTTTTATATTTTTGATAGTTTTGTACCAAAAAGGTATACTTTAAAGAAATATTAACTCTGCAGACAGAATGTCAAAAGATGTTCTGTAGAATTTCAAAGGTTAAAGGGTTAATTCAAAGGTCTAATGATAACACTGTATTCCTTATGATAATGCAGACACATTCATATATACTCGTACACAGCACACTCTTTGGCAATCGGAACGGTCCGTACGGCATTTTTACGGGATAAAATACCTCGGGTGTATCAAGCGTATGAATCCAGCAGCTTTATTTCTTAAATCCTACGCAGAAGAAAATGGGCTGAAGAAAATAGACCGTAACTTATCAGCAGGGAAATATCAAAAGATGTTTTATTGATTAAACAATACAATGTCGCTACACTCCTTGAGCATAACATGCAGCTACGCAGCGCTTGCTTGATGGGCGTGTATTCCACTGTTTTAATCTGTCATGATGACGTCATGGCGAAAGACGTTAACAAATGGCGACGTTCTATTTACACCCGAGAGATGATTCATTAGAGTGTCCAAGGTGTCCTGATTGACTATTTGGTAAATACAGACAGACATGGTCCACTGATTGGTCGAATAAAGCCACACCTTCGAATTTAGAAGTCAAAAATTTAATGACACTCCTAATACCCGAACCATACCGTTTTCTGGCGACCGGGAACCAACTAAACAAACTATATCAAAGACATCGATTTATCGTTTTAATAGAGAATAACTTGAATACTTGACATTATCTTGATACATGTATACATGTATATATATACATCACAGGACATTCGGTATTTAATCATGATATATTCATACCCACTGATAATTAAAAAGTATCACTGTTGTCTTTAATTTAAATAACTTTCTCTGGTTACTCCTGTGAAAATCTTATTTGGTAGATACATACACTACTGAAAATGGTTTTGACATAAAAACGTATGTCTCACACTAAACTCCTTAACTCCGGCGAAAATCGTCCTACATAAAATCCCAATATGCATAACAAGGCTTACTACTATCAAGTATTCATGTGAAGTTAAGGGGAAAACGCACGGACAAACGGACAGCCATACATCCGAACAGCCATAAAGACGTCCATCACAAAATCAATACGTCTCCCTCACTATTATATGCAGGAGACGTGGTAAAATTTACAATAATAGTTTTTTTGTTTTGTATATGGAATATATTTTAACAAATAAACTTGTGTCGCTACTAAGATAATGGGAATGAATAAAATTTAATGTACACTCAGTAACGACACTTCTACCGCTACCTTTGGTTTCTATCAGTTTTCTTACAAAGTGCCCAATAAATACAGGTACCTGTGACATTGTAAAAAATGAAAGAAAACTATATTTTTGTTGTTGTAAAATTTAAACATCTTTTAAGTATATATCAATTTCTGCCAAAAGAATCTTTATCAATGATACATTTACCTGTGTCAATAACTGGTTTTCAAATTGGCACATCGGGCAGTTCTGATATAAAAAGTTATAGGACTTCATCAAATCAATTTTTTCAAAAATACCTTTAAACTGAAATAGCTGAAGATCAAAAGCCGCGAAAATATACACTCAGTACTTGTCACAATAAGGATTCGTCAAGAAAGGATTTGGAAACATACAAAATAATCAAAATGTAGCGTCAGAAAAGCTGTTTAGCGTATACCTCCGAAAATGATGGTTTATTCACATGCTTGCTGGTGACTATGCGCATGAATAAATGATTTTTTGTAAACAAATTATTTACATTGCATATATCATATCGACTGGTACAAAACAAACTTAGAAAATGCATTTACGAATACAATGTACATGTATATATACACGTTACGTTGATGATACACATGATTTAACTTTTATACAAAACGAAACTCAAATTTCATGCCAACTATATAAAATACGTATACACAAATGTTACATAAAATACACAAAATAAATAATAAACAAATAAGAAAAGTTAACAGGGACGGTATTTATAAAGATCTTAGTAGAAAACTTAAAATTGTTCTTAAATCTTAAAACTTCTGTAAGTGTATCAACTAAACTAGACCATCAACTTGTTTACAAATTCACAAAACACTTAGAACATTCTTAAAATCTTATTTTTTCTGAAGGGTATCAGCTAAGCCAGAAAATGGACACGATTAATACTTTACATTTTACATTATTGTTTTGAAGCATTATGTAAACAGCTACAATAATCACTAAGAAAACATTGATTATTCCTCAAATTGCGGAACGTATAAGTCCAGTCAGGATAAAAATCCAGTGACGCAGCGGTCGAGTCCACTATAACGGTGTAAAACCAATTATAAAGGCTTATACTGTACAAACAACTATATTTTCAACGCTAAAATAACATACTAAACTTCGCTCTACCTGTTTAGACAATGGTTGTGATTTTTTGCGTACACATAAACTGCAACGTCACTGTCACAATATCCTAACTGGACTATATGAGCTGCACAAACTATCAACTCAAGTCAAAATAGTTTAAGTTTTTCACTAAGATTCTTTATGAATACCACCACAGAAATATCGGATTAGAATGCACAATCGTTACACGTGCTCCACCCACACATGCTGACTCCTGACTGGATGTGTCACCATTTATCTACCATTCACTCAATATGATACTGGCACAGTGTTATATATCGCGTAACAACAGGTCCATATGGATAAGTTGAAAGTTCACATCCTGCAAATAAAGGAACGCATGTATATTTAGTTTATTTGTATCTATTTAAGCAATTAATATTGGAATAGTTTGCGCATCCATACACTCAAGGACTTTGAAAACGCTCACCTGATTCAAAGCCCAATATCGCTTAAAGTATTTGTGTTATTGCATTTTACATATGTATTTATTGATCTTTCCTACGTTTAAATCAGTTTAGTTTGTAATAAAATGTTGTCTCGTGATTTTCTGGGAATCCTGCAAGCGCACTCACCCTAGGCAAAAATGTGGGATTTTCAAAACCGGCTAAGGACGCGATTTATCTTAATATGCGGGACCACATTCGTCTACGAAGTCCCAAAAACAAACCTCCTGTCACATATAAGATTTTCACTATAGTTTCTACGCATGTTCAAATTCACCAATAACATGTTATGTTGTTTAATCAAGCATGAATAAGGTCAATAACAAAAGAACGTCCACGCGTTCCACAGGCATTCAAAATCACCTAGTCTTAAGTTTAATTACTAAAATTGGCAAATTCAAAATCCTATCATTTTAAACATGTTCAAATGAAGTAGGTTAGAGCGTGTGAAAAAGAAAACCAGCATTCTGAAAACTTGCAGATGCTTAAATAAAAGGATAGAAAATGAATAACAGATGTGTTCAACGAATTAGTGTACCTAAACCGTCTAACAATATGAGCACAATAAGAGCATAATGCCTTGCATTGCCTTTTTTTGCAAAGCCCACACTTTTGCATAGGGTGACTGCGCTTGCAGCATTCCTAGAAAATAACGTAACAACCTATTATTACAAACTAAACCGAATTACACGGATGACAGATTAATTAACACACACGTAAAATGATTTTCCAATAACATATATCGATGGGTTGGCGGAAAACTATTGTAACTCCAATATAAAACATAGGGAGTTACAATAGTTTTCCGCCATCCCATCGATATACTTTAAGCGATATTTGACTTTAAGTCATGTGAGGCGTTTTAACATTCGGAGCACCACGTACACTTCTGCTGTAGAATCATATTTTATCTGGCGACGTCAGGAAGCGATAAATGCCGAACGGACCGTTCCGATTGGCGTTTTTACAGTCCTTGGGTGGATTCGAACCCAGGCTGTACGGCGCCATCGCCTAGAATAATGTTAAATAAGAAAGCATTATACCACTCTAACAGACATTCTTTGTCCAAACCTAAGCGTAGAGTTTTAAATTACGGAGATATGGACTTGATCCTAACCTTTATGCATGAATATACTCCACGGTTCTTGCGTTGGATATAACAATTTCTTTAGATTTGTGTTTGTATTACAACTCGAATGGCTTCATGATACGGGGGCTTATACGTGTGTAGACCAGATGATTAATATTATATCACAGACAAAAGTTTGCAAGTTTCTGTTGGGGCTTTAACGAGTTACGGAGATTTGAAATACGTGACTATGCGATTTTCTACAGGAAGCGTATGTCAATAATAAAATCATAATTACAGTAAATATTATACAGGACTGGAGAAACTACCTAAATCGATCACCTTTCGGACTGACCAATAGTTGTGGATTAGAGAGGTTTTTTCTTTTTAGTTTATAGGAGACGCTTGCTCAGATTTCTGATTGTACATTGATTGTATTATATCAATACTTTATGTTAATCAAATTGCAAAACAATGATGTTAAATAGATATACATGTACTAGTGTACGATAACCTATGGTAAAGGCATTGAACATGTTTACTTACAATGGGCTGTTTTATGCGGGTTGCCCGATGGACCTCCTTTAGCTTCTCTAGGTGGACCTCCTTCAGCTTGTCTAGGTGGACCTCCATGGAATAGTCCATGTAAACCCCCATGGAGACTTCCTGGTGGACCTACTTGGGGTGTGCCCGGTGGACCTACATGGGGTGTTCCTGGTGGACCGCCGTGAGATATGCCCGGTCCACCCAATCTAGAACCAATGGACGCAGGTATGCTCGATACACTGGCTGGAACATTTGGTAAATTGTGGTCACCCGGCATACTAAATAGACCAACAATGTCCGTTTTATGATCTACGGTGATAGAACCAACTGGTTGCCCGACCACACCAACGATGTCATGACCACCATGGCTCATGTGAGGCATGCCAGTATGGCCTATATGACCTGTGGGAACGGCCGCACTTCCTGGTCCGGAATGTGTATCCAACAGGTGCTGTCCAATATCAGCAGTTCCAGTAAATTCAGGAGCCCCAGCAATTTGCTGTGCATGTTGACCGTCAAAAATATATATCTGAGGTGCAGCCCCATCTGTAGCAGCACCGCCACCAGATAGATCAGCACTTGATCCTGCGCTCCCTGCTACTGAAACTGGATCTGCTCCTGCTCCTGTCGCAACCGAACCACCAAAAATAGAGTTTATCATTTCTGCACTTACAGCATGACCACTATCAAGAACTGATTGCAGCGCTGCATAATCACCTTCTGGTAATGTTACAATATCGTATGGTCCAATTTCACCACCAGCGGCACCTGCTGCCAAGTTAGCGATATCCATAGATGTTGTCCCAACGCTTGCTTCTGGCGAACCTGTACCATCCAGAATTACAATATCACCCGGACCTCCAACTAGTGACGCAATATCTGTAGCAACATTCGGGAGACCAAGGGCCATAGGATCTGTAGCAGCCGCCACCTCTATCTGGGGGTTTACGAAAGCATCAACAGGTGCTTCTACTATAGAAGGTTGTTGGTCGACAATTACGTTGTCCCCCATACCTGTTAGGTCAATGAATGAACCAGCAAGACCTTGGCCTGATTTTAAACGTTTAACTCCCCCAAGTCGTCTCCGCGGTGTTTTTATATCTGTTACTTGTACTTGTTTATTGTTTAAGCTGACACTGTCTTTCTCTAAGCTAATTTGTTTATTTGATATTCTGTTGTCATTTTTATCGAGAGTGTTTGCAACTATTGCATCGGTGCCAAACCTTTTGCTTGAGCTTATAACTCTTGATCCGGTAAAATCAATTGTTTTGCCAGACAAACTTCTTTGTCTACCAGAATCACGAAACGAACGAGGTTTCAACACATTTTTGCGAGCCTCCACACGATTTCCTGTATCATGCGCCTCTCGTAGTCTTGGTTTCTGCCATTTTACATTATTTCGTCCATTATCGAAACTTTTTTCACCATTTCTGAAGTTATTGTTATTGTCATTAAAATTATCAAATGCCTGGAAAGAATCTGTCCTCACGGTCTTGAAGGAATCTGATCGCATGGTCGGAAAAGAACTTGCTCTCGAAGAATCCGATCTTATTTTCGGGAAAGATTCTCTTCCAGTGTTTTGGAAAGAGCCTGCTGCAGAAGCACCGAAATCCCTTCCTCGTGTCATTGTTTCATCCATGCTATTCCAATGACCTGTATTAAATGTTTCAAGTTTAGGTGATGGATTCGAGAAAATATGAGCACCACCATTATTTCCATCAAGTGATCGCACTTCCGGTTGAAACGTTCTCATGCGATCGGCTCGTCTGTCGATGGTATCGCCTCTCCTAAAGATGTCATTATCTCTAGATGAACCGCTTGGAGATCCTCCGTAGTAAGGCAAAGGTCTCCTCCTGGGTGGTCGGTCGTATCCATATTTAAAGGGTGGACTCCGTCTGGGACTTGGAATACGTCGTATGATGATAACCCGTCTTGGCTTTTTCACGATCCTTCTTCTGGGAAAGGGACGCGGTAATTTCCTCTGTCTTGGTGGAGGTTTCACACGGTTCTGTGGTTTCATGAAGCGTTGAGGGCGTGGTCTAAATTTCTTCTTTATTGGTGGGCGAAACTTTCTTATCGGTGCTAGTGGCATTGGTCTCAATACCGGCCCTATATGAGGTGGTGGAAAGTGCCCATGCAGTATTGGTCCATGACCCATCATAGCCTTGTGCATCATGTGAGGATGAGGTAATGGCGGACCAATAAAATGTGGCTTCATTGGTAGCATGGGTCCAATTGGACCGAAAGCGTCGACGAAGTGACCAATGCAGCCTAGTAACACGAGTGTAAGTACCATGTTGGCCATTGTTCCGTTAGTCCTGAAATTATATAATATTATACAAATAAATACCACTTTGTGAAGATGTGTATTTTATATATTCTAGCGACAGAATCAGGTCAATACGTACGAGGGTCGTTCATTTAATACTCGGACGATCGCCATAGCGCTTGATTGAAATATGCAATTGTAATAATTTTTCGTTTAATGAGACTTACTCACCAACTTAATTAGTTTACAAAACTTGGTATAAGTTCATCGGTGACAACGGGCATGTTTCCGTTAATATCGCATTGAAATCGAATTTGATTGGGAAAAAACAGATAATGATACAATTTCGTAGAAGTATTAGTCATACACCTGTAAAACTAAATAATCTATTTTACAGGAGCCATTTGGGAATATTCGTATAGGTGGATTTCTGCTTATAAACGGTTCTATGATGACAAGAATTATCTCGCGATGATCCTAGACCGGGTCAATCTAACGTCAGAAACAGGAAAGTGTCGTCGGTTAAACGCTTATTGAACGGTAAAAACTACTTGAAGAATAACTACCCTAGTAGTTACGGAATTATGCGAATGATCGTGGATACAGCATGTAACATCACTACCAAACATCTTAAAATTGTAAAATTGTGTGCTCGCGTGACTTTATGGTTCCAAAACGATGATTAAATAGAGAAAACGGATCACGTTTTAGGAGCGAAAATGGCGTAACGTCACAATATTTTGACGTCGACTTTGGCCGACTCGCTTTACATGAACTTATTAAAACACTAATACTATGTAAATCCTTCATCGTAAAAAGTTTAAATTTCGTACGTGAATTAAGGAATAGTGTGAATGTGTTCCTGTACATTTTTATCAATATCAGTCCATTAGTTTTCCAGCAATATCGATCGTCCGGGTATTAAATGAACGACCCTCGTATACTCCATGTAAATTAATTATTTCCTCATGTTGCTGTCAATGTGTAAAATGCAATTTTGATGTTTGCCTCTTTTAAAAAATCACAAATCTAAAAATGCATATTTAGGTATTTGAAAAATTGATAGGTCGGGTTTTAATTGATAAGTTAAATATTAAGTGAATCCCCTAGTGCCGTGATTCAAATTACCACCCTCACCTTTGCAGTTACAAAAAAAAAACAGTCTATAATAAGTGTCATGACTTTCTAAATAAAAGTTAAACCCGACTGATGCTTCACTGATGTTTACCAAAATATGAGTCAAATATTAAAACATAAATGTCAGTTGATACATTTTTGTGATTTTTTAATTATTCATATTATTTTAAAGGTTTACATTTAAAATTACGGCTTGTGTAAAAAAATTAATAAACATTAAACATAATGTATTAAAGGGGCATGCCCTGGAACTGAAGTGTCTCGAATAGCAATCAAATTGGTATCATTTTAATGCCTAAGTCAAATAATGAAAACCCTGTAAAAAGTAACGAAATATTTGGCTAGTTTAAAAAAAAATGTTTGAAGAAAAACTAAATATCGTTGACTGCCTTTTATTCAAATCGATATACAAAATATCGAAGCGCGCGTTATAGAGTAAATTTTTTAGTCAAAATCTTCTTTGACTTTTTGGTAATAGAGCTAGTTGGTTTTACAAGTGATAAACGCAATGTTGTTGTATGCAAACCAAGACACTCAAGTTTCTGGGCATGCCCCTTTAAGCTATAACGTAATTAAACAAGAATTTACGGAGCAGCTGTTACATGGAGGTCCTGCCTTATGTCATTTATTCGCCTTGTAAGGGCGCATTCAACTTTATTATATATTATTTTCACGACAACCCTATTTGTATATGGCCTAAATGTAATTTAAATTGTATCGAAAACGAATACCACTTCTTACTTACTTGTTTGCATATTTGTATATATTCATCTTGCCTTTTGTCTTTTTGTACATGTATATATGTTTTTGTTAAAATTTTCAACTTGTCACATTATTATTATTGCATTGGCAAAACATTTTTTTATATGTTTACGTCAAAATAAAATATTGAAGTATATATTGTTCCGTGTGGCGACCATAGAAAAACTCACCGTACATACAGGGTGTTGCTAAATCCAATGATATTTAATGGGGGTGTTTTACTTTTCAAAGGAATTAGTGTAACAAGTGTACAATATCACGAGGGTCGTTCGTGTGTCCTTTGACCCGTTAACGTTTACTTGGATATAAATATGATATATCTTTCATGCTAACCACATGAAACAAATGTGGTTGTATTTTGAAGACATAAAACGACACGCGTTTGCATTTTAAATAATACCTTATCAAAATAAGAGTGACAGTGGTATAATTCAAAGTTTCAGCCGTTTTATTTTTACATGGGAGATTAATTCAAATTAAGGCACGGTTGGCTTTCAACTTTTATAAAACAAAAAGACTTCAAATAAACGCATTGTTGGATGTCAGATTTGAATTTATGTTGATACATAAAATTGAAATTATTACGTTTTATTATATGCTAATTAAATACTGCTACATATGCAATAAATTGAAATATGGTAATGACAATGTGTGCTTATTTGCGCAGTCACTATCTATTATAAAGCTTACATTTGTGTTATAATTTTACAAGCGCCCGATGCAAATGTAGATAATATTTTCACCGGGCAAATATAAAATTATAATGCAATGCATCCTCTTGTAAACAAGCATCAGTGGTAAGTCATGTCCAAGACCAACCGTTGAGACTGGTGAAGAATGCACTACGAGAAATAAGTTCAAATATCAAAATGAATCTTATTCTAAATAAATTAATGCGTTGATATTTATATACATTTGCATATGAAACACAATAATTTAGTCACATTCCTGGAAAGGGGATCAAAAAAAGAAGAAAAGAGCGTACATGTATACTCGTATATAATGCCAGTAAATAATAAATGTATAATATTTTGAAGACTTGTTTTTACACAATTGTCAAATGTTCTTTTGAATCCACTGACGATAATGGTTTGACCAACTATATGAACATTTCCACAGAAATCTTTAGCAATTAAGCCAACATATCAAAACAGTAGCAAAATTTTTAGTCACGGACTTTGATCAATTAATTGTGTGTAGTTACCCTGCCCACCACAAATTAATTTCACTAGGAAATGCCACATGCATTTGTATATATAAAATACTAGTGACAGAACCACTAAATGCACCAAATCAGTTGAAATACACTTGAACTGTGCATATGGACTGGCAACTAACGTTATCCACGCGGAATCCATTCCCACAATGCGTTACAATAAATCTGATATATTGACCAAAAAAGACTCAAACAACAAAATAGTCTCCCGAGCAGTGTATTAAACATTATTTATAGATTTATTCCCATTAGACCGACCGCATCCCCATGCATACATACGTTCACGTCGGTGTATATATATGGTCCACGAAATAAAATTTAATCCATCATTTTCACGGAACGTACGTAGTCCAATGTTCGTATGTATACATCGTTAGTTGCACGGTTTCCTTTAATCCATTTGAAAAAAGAGTACGTGTACATTTGGCTGCATACATGTAATTACTTACTCCGTACATATTTTAATTATCCGGAAAAAAACAAATTTCTAAATTTATTGATTTAAATGATTTTTTCTACATAACTATGTATATTTTAAACAATTCCAGAATTATATTTGATTTTTTTTCTAACATTACCTTAAGCAAGCACACGGTTGAATCAATGCTAAAATATCAATCAAGGGCTGTAACAGCGTTGTTGAGATCTTCAGCAACGACAACCGACTGTACACTTTCTTCACACGAAGCTCTCCGATCACCCACTGGTGCTTGGTGTAAAGGGACAGTATTTAATCATAATTTCCATCATAGGATTTCAACCATGACGCCTTGTACCTATTGGACAAGCATATGACATAGTAAAGAATGGCATAACGACCTTTTACGTCATTAATTAACGTCTAATTTTTAATTAGAGCGCCATGAGACATCGACCAGCCATAGGCTAATCATAAATTCGTACTACTTCAGTGTCATTGTCAAGGGAGTCTGATATAAAATTCACTTAATTAATCTGCCAAATTAATTTCTCTTTGATATCTACATGGTAAATTTGAATAAAATATAGATTAACCTTGTCAAGTATGAAAAAAGGTATGTTTTCACAGAATAAATTTTACACAAAAGCCCCTACAGATGTTCTTTATTATACACACTTATATTGAAATATACCGTACTAAATCACTACAGGAGGCAGGAAGTAAAAGACGAAAGGACACGATGTGTCCCAAATTATTACTAAATAATATAACAGTACATAATCTTCAATGCGTTTGTAGAATTACTTGAATACATAACTTGTACCTGTATATACCAATGAACGTACACTAATTTGCATGTAGTTTACGCATGAGTATGGTGCACTTAAAAGCAAAAATGAGCGTGGCAATAATTTATTCTGCAAATATATTTTATATACTTGTAAGTAGGTAACGCTGTACTTATATGTAGTAGAAGTATTTAAGATGTTTATAGTTAAAGTGACCGTATATTAATGTAGAACTGATCGATACCTCGCTGGCTTAGAATTAGAAGGACGTAAGTAAAAAATCGATATTTTGAGAAAGCCAGAAAATACTGTCTGTAAACTACTCTTTACTCATGGTAAAACAAGCTTTTTCAACTTCAGTTTGGTCAACATGACCACTCATTAGAATCGCCGTGTAAATGCAGAGAGAGAGAGAGAGAGAGAGAGAGAGAGAGAGAGAGAGAGAGAGAGAGAGAGAGAGAGAGAGAGAGAGAGAGAGAGAGAGAGAGAGAGAGAGAGAGAGAGAGAGAGAGAGAGAGAGAGAGAGAGAGAGAGAGAGAGAGAGAGAGAGAGAGAGAGAGAGAGAGAGAGAGTGTATGGTCATAATAATTCACAGCTTGATCTTGCACGGATAGTTCCAAACGAAATTCAAAGTCAAATCATACTCAGAACAAGGGAGGCATAAACAGAAAATGATGAAACCAGGTAATGCAGCTTTTTTATAGCTGAAACTCGGCCAATCAGTTTTTTATAGGTGAAAATATTTCTATTAGATTTTTGACGGCCGGGACTTGAACATTTGATTTTTTGACAGCTGAAACTTGGACTTTCAGCGCATAAGGTCATTTTCCCGTTCAGTTGTGTGTTGGTCATTGTGTCGTGTGATTGTAGTCTGTGTTACTAGTATTCCTGTTTGCTGTGCTCGACTGTTTCAGTTTAGTTCTGCCTTCCCAGTCCGGTTTTTTTTCTCTTTTTTCAGTTGTGTGCTGGGCCATATCCAACTATTTGTCCCATTTGTATTGAATGTGTTTTCAAGTCGACCACAGTTACCTTCCCTTGACTGGTGTTATACCGGTTTTAATCTGATCGATCTTATCTCGATTGCGTAATCGCGCTATGCTAACTCAGCGGGTTGTCGGAGTGTATAAATTAATGTATATCATTTGCTGGAGGGGTTTTGTGCGTTCAGTTACACTTTGGTATTTTTGACATTTTGTATATGATGCATACCAGGATCTTTTTTATGGGCATATCTCTGTCATTATCACGGAAATACATTTCTGTGTATATCCGTGGTCATTATGAAATTTTGTTCATAAGGTAGGTATAATCAGGAACATTTAAATGCTTCCATGGTATCATTCAGAATTCGTTGATCATGTGTGAGGAATCTAACAATTATGCATTTGTTATACTAGTAACCGCAATACATGTCACGATATGTATACTTATTATCATGCATATTCGATGGATGATAAAAAAATAAACGGTTACTAGTAACTGTACAATGCTTGAGTATGTGTGCAATATCACAAAGTACAGTTTAAATGAAATTTAGCAACCACTGCTGATTTTTCAAGTATGTTGTACAGTTGATTGTTCAGTTGCATCTTCGAGCCATAGACCATACAATTATGGAACTGGTTTTTTAATATCTTGAAAAATAAAAAAGTCATGACAATTTTAAGTTCGTGAAATAGAGCGTTTTTTCTTGAATTAAATAAGAGAATATTCGCGCGCTTGCGGACCCGACAAAATTCAAATTTTCCCTCTAATTGTCACAAATATTTTATTTTTTCAAGATATCTGGATGAAACATTTGTTCAACTTATTTATGTTGGACAAGTGCTTTCAAAGTTATGAAGAGTTGAAATGTTGAAATGTTAAACAAATACTAAATCAGTTTTCATTGTTTTTAATCAAATCATAACATTAATCATATAACCAACAAAGTCATATATTCATTTTCAAGTTATCACAAAATGTAGTTTGGCTATTTTGACCTGAACCTGACCTTTATGCAAGACTATATTACAAGGTTCTTGCTTTGAATACATGAATATCAATTTCCGCAAGTAAGTCGTGCGATATCGGTATTTCAAATTTGTGTTTCTATTACATCTCGAGCTACTTCGTGATACTCCCCGATTATGAAATATATTGTGATCATATATTGACCGTTAAATTATGCTAATCATTTATGATGCGTTATATGCCCGTGGAATTTCCGGTGACACCCGCAATAAAAGTTACAGGGGTTTGTTTACGAATACATGTATTGTCTTATTATAGCAAAAAGGCTGTATCTACAAATGAAAAAAGAAGGCAGATAGAAACTTTATATAAACGCATCTTGAATGATACTTACTGTTTTATTTTTACATTGTGGTTATAGGTATCAGCGATGCGACCATACATGTATGATAAAAAAATATTTATGATACTTATTATACGAATATGAAAACTTACTTTGCATGAAGCATAAAACAATGCTTATAACAAATAACAATGATGGAAAACATAAATTTTCAGAGAAAAAAATCTAATATATATGATTAATTAATATATATAATGTTCGAATCCCAACTGGCTTCGTAATCATTATAACAACATGATATGAGGAAAGGTGTACAGTATCACATTGTCTAGACGGAATTTTTCTCACCTTTTTTACGTTTAATTTGCATTTTACAATTCGTATATTTTCAATTAGGTGGTACAACGTGTCAATTAACCAGTTTATTTAACAAGTGTCATAGGAATGACATGATTCTTCATTTTTATGTCTCACCTGTTCGATTATTATAATTTTAAATTATGCATGAGCTTATGACATTTCACTTTTAATTATTTTAATGCATGTATTACTTTCCAAATCGGCAATAAAGTCAAAGTTTCAAATCTCTAAAATCATAATAAAGTATGTACACAGGAAATATAGCGGTTATAGAAATATAGCGGTTATAACCCTTCACGCAAATGTACCACTTTTATTACCCCACATGCTGTGACAATCGCAGCGGGGCGCGTCATAAAACAATTAACAATGTGCAAATTAAATATGTGTATTACTTTTTTACTAAAAAAAAATGATACCTGTTTTAAAAAACCGTAAAAAGGGGGCAGATCTAATTATCACATTTTTTATATCAAAACACCAATCTGACGGGAAGAAATTAAACTATTAATCAAGTTTGCACAAAATATATTCCCCGAGAAACAAAAGAACTACGGACAAGAAAGTAGCCAAGTTTGATATCAAATCCGTTCATTTCCTTCTTTGTTCAATGTGAGTGATAGTCATGTTAAAAACCTTTAAAAAGGGGGTTGATCCCATAAAGATACAACTATGAAATTTAGTGCATAATATTGTAGACATATCAAACTACAAAATATGTTTGCACATAAGAAATATCTCAAATAGTTATTATCATATGGACAATTTTACGTGGAGTCCCCATGCCTTCCAATGGTAAAAAAATTGTCACATGTGCGAATACAAATGGGACAAATAGTTGGATATGATTGTGTCGTGTGATGTGTGTTGTTTTTATGTTCTGTGCTCGACTGTTTAGGTAGAATGCTGCCTTCCCTGTCCGATTTTTATTAATTTTTACGAGTAGATCTAGTGACAGAATTGCAAAATTTGTATCTGATAAACACATAAAGATAATAACAAATCGAACATAGAAGAGGCAGCAAGAACTAAACTGACACATCAGAGCACGGAAGGCACAGCAAAGAACAATTAAATGTAAAAATGTCCATCTCTGCATGAAAGCGACCTGGGTCCAAAACAGCCATGCGAATACGGATATTGCCTAAAATGTTACTTAAACACGGTAAATGGTAGATATATTGATTGTTTTGTGTAATATTTCACATCTAGACTCGATTGCAACAGTTTCCCGGTCCGATGATGCTTTAAATAATGCAGGGGTGTCAACAGAGCCAAATAAAAAATCCTGAAAATCATATGCGGCTGACCATTTTTGACAAACTAGAGGCCGTCAACCATATATAACTCAGTTTTTCAAACTTTTTATTGAAGAAAATCCTTCAGAGCAGATATAATTGACCATAACTTTGCCATTTCTTGAGATATTTTCATCAAATAACTTTTATTGTGGTCAGAAAGTATAGCTCTTCAATGATAGACAAATCCGGAATTCCGGATAAATCCGGAAAATTGACACCCCTGATAATGGAATCATGCAGGACAAGAAAAATGCGTTCCTACATGTTCTTTTTACATTCTGTAATGACCGGCTGAAGGGGAATTTCAAAACTGTATTTTGTGATATAATTTCTTAGGCCTGTGCTTTGTATGCCTGCCGTGCTTTGCTGTTTCCATTGAGTGCAGCTTTTCACTTTCCTATTTGTTATTATCTCTTTTACGGTTAACAAAAGCATAAATATGTCCATAAAACAATACACATGTGATCTATCCGACCACAATGACTTTATTCGCAATGTATTTAGTCTCATAAATATTTGGCTTTGAAAAGTTTGAATGATTAATAACATGAATGAGAAATGAAAGAATTTGATTTGACTTTTATAATTGTCTTGAACAATAACGTAATTATCAACATTTCAGCGTGATTACAATTACAATTGTGGTATGCGGCCAGGTCGTTATATATGAAGACCACAATAATAAGTTTGGTTGAAGACGACATCCTTCAAATTGTTTAATTATTGTGTAATTAACACATAACAATGGAACAATGTTAGAATGGTGATTAGGCCGTTTTCCGATAAACAATGGTATCTCTGTGAGAATTGTTGATACTGAATGACTGTATAAGATGTTCTGTACGACGATGTTCGAGTTTTAATATGGTTAGGTCACAATTAATTAACTCCTTGCCCGACCGGCGTGTCCGGTCTAAAGGCACAGGTCCGCAAAACAGCGATACACTTTTTAAGCTCACCTGTCCACTCTTCGTCCTCGGTCCGTCCGTGGTCCGTCCACAATTTGCGTGTGTAGGCACTATAGGTCACAGTTTTGGCCTGATCGTTATGAAACTTGGTCACAATGGTTATACAGAAGTTTTATAGTTTATTTTCGTCCCATCAATACAAATACAGATAAAACACAATTACATATATAAAACTAAAACATAGAATTGTATTGCCACTCTGATCAGAGTTATAAGAGACTAGTACATATTAAATCCTAAAAAAAAAAAATGACTTAAACATAAAAGGCAAAAAAAATATGTTTTTATCACATGTCAAAAATCACAATACTAAGTAGTAAAAAACAAAAAGAATGTAATAATAAAACACCTATAATTACAGTTAAACATATATATAGCTAAGCATACCTAATTTATATTCACATTACACTATTCTTACATTAAAATAAATAAAAGAGTGCATTTACAGTATGTACAATCACTAACTATACAAAGAATTGACCAATTGGACGTGGATCTATAGAAACGCTTTACTGAAAAACTTGTTGATGAGATCTGTCAGCAGGTTGATTTCGGCACATTCATTAAGAATACATACTGGAAGATATACAAGCAATAGACTAGAAAGAAATGAGCGAGTATGCCAATGTTGTCATTTAGGAGATATTGAAGACGAATATCATTTTATTATAATTTGCCCGTATTTTGATGATCTGAGAAAAATATATATTAAAAAGTACTATTACGTTAGACCAAGTATGTTTAAATTTTTGGAACTATTGAACTCAATAAATAAAACTCAGTTATATAAATTAGCTATACATTGTAAATGATTAGAAATAATATTTTGAATAATATGAACTAACAACGAATAATATAGTTTATCCTCGACTATCAATTTATTTACTAACAAAATAATCATGTGATAACTTTATGTATGTATACATTTTTGTATATTTTTATATGTAATATGTATAGATGATGTTCTATGTACAAATCTGAATAAATATCTGTTCTGATAAAAGAGTAACTTTTGAGGAGAAGCGTGTACATTAGGCGTTGGATGACCGCATTGAGGCCTTCCGTGCTGACATAAATGATTATACATGTACATGTATTAACAACATCTAGGTCAAGTACAATGTTAGGTCATTCGGGGTAAAAAAAACTAGGTCACTAAGTCAAACCATAGAAAAACCTTGTGTAGTCACTACAGGTCACAATTCTGGCCTAGTCGTTATGAAACTCGGTCGCAATGATCATCCTAACAAATCCTAGCATAAGTTTGATATTGGGTCACCCAGGGTCGAAAACTAGGTCACAAGGTCAAATCATAGAAAAATCGTGTCCAGGCACATAAGGTCACATTTGTGACCAAATAATTATGAAACTTGGTCACAATTATTACTTCAAACAATCTAGGTCAAGGTCGATATTGGGCCGTCCGGGGTCAAAAAGTAGGTCACTAGGTCAAATCATAGAAAACCTTTCGTCGGCTTAGCATTATTTTGAGCTATCTACAAAAAATCAATTTTTGAGATAATTACACCCCTGGATTCCTATTATGTTGAGCTATCTAATGCGCCGAATGTTTTATCCCCCGCCGAAGGCGAAGGGGATATGGTAATGGTAGGCGTCATTCCGTCAGTCCGTCCGTCTGTCCGGGCCATCATCCAATGGTTTATGAGGTTCATTCCGTCCATAAGTTT
The DNA here is from genome assembly GCA_947247005.1 of Spisula solida. Taxonomy (NCBI): domain Eukaryota; kingdom Metazoa; phylum Mollusca; class Bivalvia; order Venerida; family Mactridae; genus Spisula; species Spisula solida. The sequence goes on along the minus strand of OX365952.1, from coordinate 36,271,922 downwards.
AGTTAAATAAAGAAGGAAATCCACATAAACCACATAAAGATCAAAGGAAAAGCCCCGTAAACCCCAAATGTTGGAACGTCCGTCCGTCCGTCCGAACTTCTGTGTGCAACTTCTCCTACATTTCTTAAGGGATTTTGACGAAACTTTCACAGAATAACTGCTATGATGTCCACCAGCGCATATTGTCAGGATTCTTTTATTCGACAATTTTTGACAGAGTTATTGCCCTTTGTTGATTTTTACATATAAACTCTTCTGTGTGCAACTCCTCCTCCATTTCTTAAGGAGTTTTGATGAAACCTTCACAGCTGTACCCTCATGAGATGCAATGGCGCATATTGTCATGGTTTTTAATTTCGGCCATTTTTGACAGAATTATGGCCCTTTTTATACATATGTAAGCTATAGAGAAAACCATTTGTTTCTGATGGATAACTTAAGTTTGGGATGAGATATCACAATGAAACTTGCTGTGTGGGTTGTTTGTGTGCAGTCGGCACTTGCAATGTGAAGTGGGGACGGTGGGGGTCAAGGTCACCGTTACTAAAAATAGAAAAATGCATTTATGCTCATATTTTTGTTTCTGATGGATAACTTAAGTTTGGGATGAGATATCACAATGAAACTTGCTGTGTAGGTAGTTTGTCTGCAGACGGCACTTTCAATGGGAAGTGGGGCCGGTGGGGGTCAAGGTCACCGCTACTAAAAATAGAAAAAAAAACATTTATGCTCTTTTTTTTGTGAGGATTGAGATACATGGTGAAACTTGCTAGCTTTGTAGGTAGCTTGTGTGAAGACTCACTTGGGATTGAAAGTGGAGGTCATGGTCACCGTTACTAAAAATAGAAAAACGTTTTCACTCAATAACTTTTGTTAGGAATGAGATATCATTGTGAAACTTGCAGTTTATATAGCCTATGTGAAGACGTCACAAGCAATTGACAATGGGCTGAAGGGGGTCAAGGTCACAGTTACTTAAAATAGATAACTTGTTTTTGCTCTATAACATTAGTTAGGAATTTGATATCATGATGAATATTGCTATGTAGGTAGTAGACAACAATTGTGAAGACAACAATTAGAATTGAAAGTGGGGCTCGTTGGATCAATGTCACGGTTAATCTGGTTTTCGTGTAGTGTGACTGCTTCTTTTTGACTATGTTTATTTTGTGTGTAATAAATTTGGATATAGTAAAAAATCTTTGTGCATCTCAAACATTTCATTTGGGATTGAAACCACACTTTCACATAACTTATGTTATAAAAAAATTGATTGTATTCAATAATCTTTGGTACAATTATTTTCCCTTCGGCGGTGGATATGGCTGTCTGTGACTGCTTCTTGTCAAAATGGAAACATCCGTTACGAAGTTTGCGCGTCACACCTTGCGCTAACTCAACATTTCACACTCAAAAGTAAGGATTATTTTGAGCTATGTACGTGAGATAGCGCACTATAATCCTAACAAATGTTGAACAACCAATCAAAAAGATTCATTTCGTCACGTGATTTGACACAAAAATTCTTAAAATGACGTCATTCCTTGTAGATAGCTCAAAATAGACATGAAAATGATCAACAATAAATGAAACAGGTTCGCTTAAAACGTTCTTATTTCAAGTTCTATCTCCTGATAGCTCAGTATAATACTAAAGAAAATCATAATATTGTTACACTTTATGAGCTATCTCTAAAATACTTTTTCAATTTTATAATGAACTGTTGTTCATGGGGTATTAAAATTCATGGTGAAGGTAGCTTATTCTAGTACAAATAATACTATTTTTTATTTCTTGCAAATCGACCAATGTTGAGTGAGATTATCATATCTGAATCTTTGAAGCGCTTTTTCTCGAAAAGTGAAATTGTGTAGTTAGCGCAAGATAATACTAAGGCGACGCCTTGTCTAGTCACTAGAAGTCACAATGTTGGCCTAATCTTTATGAAAGTTGGACACAATGATCATCTCAACTAAATCTAGGTGAAGTTAGATATTGCGTCATCCGGGTTCAAAAACTAGGTCATTAGGTCAAATCATTGACAAAAGTTGGCTTAAGGTTATATATGGGTTATCTGATGTAAATTACAAGGTCGCTGGTTAAGACAATATGAAAACCTTGTACTTGCAATAGAGGCTGCATTTACTTGATTATTGGAGGTTATTAATGGTTTTAAATGATGTTACCATTAAGGGGCCTGCATGAACTACAGGCGCGTAGCTACCTATACGCGAGTACGCAGCTGAATCCACATGATTCTTACAAATATATTTTTTCAGGAAAATAATTCACTTTAAACGCTTTCCTTCTTTGTCGTGTCTGTATTCCAAATTTCTATAGAATTTACATTGTGATATCCTCAGATATCGAACCGGTTATTTACGCAAGACTGTTTGTGATTCTTTTGCTACTTTTATATACTGTACTGGTGTCAGACACTACCAACCTACCGTACTGTAATTGTTGCAGTAGTCTTTGACGTAAACCAACTCACCCCAGTACAACCGCGTATAGGATTTCGTTTGGTTTAATTAAGAGGGAATCTCAAGTTATGAAGTTCATTAAGAGTCATTACGACGTGTGACCAGGTAAAGGTGCCAGCAACTAGTTTCACAAGAAATGTTAACTGCAAAATCCATAACTTGAATCAATGGATTATGTGTGTACGCCTGTGGAGAAGTACACGTTAGAAACTTGCTCCACTCAGTGCAGCAAATCGATAATCTGCAAAACGTCTTTCAAGAAAAGACAGGAAACTACGCTGTTGCTGGAGAAGAAATGATGAACCGATCCCGCCTGCATAGTCTATGTGATGGACCAGTCGTGCGGACTCAGTCTACCATTTTAAAACGGCTACCCCACTATACATAGCCTAAAACTGAAGTGCTATCTAGAGCGAGAAGGCGATTCCACCTATAGGCGTAACATCCAGAGGTTCACCTTTATCGTCTCTTTGCATAGTTGCTGTTGGGTTCGTGAGCACTGAATAAACTGTCACAGAAGCAAAACATCGAGCCTTCAAAGCAAAAGCGGCTCGCCATCAACGACACCGTGGCAACGTTCCCATGCACCGATCGACTCTCGGAAATCTAGAAAAGGTCACTGTTCTTACCGTTCCTTTGATTTGCTAATCACCATACGGGTCTCCAGAGCCTAAGCTGGGGGGTAGTTTTAGTATTATAAGAAGTGTAAAATATATGCGATCTATCATAACCACGGAACGTCGATCTGGACTGCCATTTTCGCTTACTAGTAGCTATGGACATAATTGGTTGACAATGTTATCATACAGAAAGAACTTTGCTGCCCTGAAAAGGGACGGGCAACTAGACTTTATGAGCATATCTGAAGCTTATGTGAACATAATCATTGAAAATGGGCCTCGTAGATGTACATTTGTTTGATTTATGTGTTAGCTTTCTTTTGAACAGAGAAGTACTCGGCCAATTTAAGCGTTAATCAACAAATTGATGATTCTAAAAATTACGTTGTTAAAACTAAATAAAGCACCTCGGGAACGCTCCAAATGCACCAGACTACACCATTGTTTTCAAATATTTTCGGGGGAGCATGCCCCCGACCCCCTAGCACAATAGTGAATCCACATGATTATGGGCTAGCTACGCGCCTGAACTATATACATGTATATATACTACGACAGATGAGCGACCTTGGGTCCGTTGGGCCCTCTTGTGTATAAAAAATCGATTATTGAGGTCGGCCACTTGTTTACATAAATTGTGTACATGTACATTGAACATTCACTTATTAATGTCTTATTTTAATAGATATTTTGTGTATTATTATGTGGCTTTATGAATAAGGTATTAGTTTGCACTACCTTTTCTCCAATAAAAATGTTTAAAACAATAAATTATTCTGGTATGTCAATGTTTGTATACAAGTGACAGACCTGATTAAACGGACTACTCTCCCTCCATCCAGTCTCCCTTCTCTGTAGTTGTTACCATAATTATGCTAGATGGTTTATTTGTATTTATGTCTTTGTAATTGTCAAGAGAAGTAAAATATATATAACTCGATTATTTAGGTCAGTAATTTGTTTACATGATATTATAAACATACAAACAATGCAATTTATCTTATTAATGTCTTATTTTAATAGATATGATATGTTTAGTTTGTGGCTTAGTGAATAATGTATTTGTTTCCACTGCCTTGTTCTCCAAAACAAAATGTTTTTAACAATAAAAATACAATGCTAGGATATAGTCTGGTTCCCGTTCCCAATCTTACATTCCATTAGATTAGGACCTTTACTGCGTAGATTGTAAAGATCGGGAACCAGACTATGCTAGGATATTGCAATTTTTGTATACAAGTGACCCGGTATAAAAGGACTGGATTTCGCATTGTTCTATCAATGTAATGTCATTTTAGTCAACTCGGACGAGTCGTAACTTAGTTTTGGAACTTGAGACTCAACTCATTTTTCTATTACTTTACTATACTAGTATATAAAGGCAATAAAATAATGTTTACACTAAACTAATATTTTACCCGTTCGTCATGATTATCATTCGAACTGTGTACCAAAAATTAAAACAGGTGTCAATTTGTGAACATTATTCCATCTAATTATTTATACCAATACGTCCCGGCTCTATGTTTTCGAAGAAAGAAACGATTTCGAAAACGGGACTACCATATGTCCTGTCAGCATTATAGACCTCACACGTGACCCATTTGTAGTCTGAGATATTCCTCTTTGGAGTAAAACGTGAAAGGTTCGAACCCCAGTACGGGACCGTCCTTGTATTGGTTAGTGAGCCGTTAGCTAGCTAGATAATGGTCCCTGTGTCTACCTATGAATTGTCTAGTATTAAATATTTCAATTTTATTTAAGTTCACCTTTCGTCTCGGTACAAACTATTATGTGGTTAAGTTCATTGTTTATTGTATGCATGGGCGATGAGAGTGCAAGTTTAATTGTTATTTGATATCGACATATTCTTGACACTTCTACGTTAAATGATGTGATACAATTATATTATTAATTAAGTCATTGTGGACATAATAAGGTGATGTTGTGAATTAATGTTCGCCGACATGAGTGTGCTGTGGTGATGGATATGATGTACATGGAATTATATTTTCAAAATCCTATATGTACAAATTTATGTAGAAATACACACCCTTTCGTTGAAATAAAAACACCACTGTCACAGTACAGTATGGCTAATGGGTCCTCAATAGACCTTTCGCAAATTTAACGTACATAATCATGGTATCACTGAATAGTTTCAAATTTATTGGCCATTCGATCGGCATACTAACATTACTTTGGCCATATGTAAAAACAAAATACATGTGATACAGTTGGCCAATTAGAATATATACAATGCATCACTAATAATATAAAAAATAATGTTAAACAATGTCAATATGACCGACATGATTAACATGTGGATGTACTTAGACAATTACCCGAAACTTAAATAAATTGAAATAAATATAAAAAAGTAACGACTCATGTCAAACACTTTCAATTGCGTAACTAACTTTATTTATTTTATGTTGCCTTTTTGCCTCGCCACTCCTCGCATTTCCTCGCATTGCCTTGCCTTGATAATATTAAGTTCTGTGTTTACAGTGCGTATTAATTTTATTGTAGGTTGTCTGGGTTTTTTTGGTTTGATGGTAGTAAATTATTCTAAGTAAGACATGGCGCAATAAAAATATAAGTTATATGACTATAAACCTATTTTTATACAATTCTGACTCGTCTGTTAATATACTAGTTTTTCCCATTTTCCTTCAGATGCGGTTAGACAGACTAACGTGACCCGTATCGTCTTAAAGATATATTATGGCCATCCAAACAGTTGTTTTATAAAAAAAATGTATAAAATCCCATCCAGTGATCACATTAGCTAAAACTTCCGAAAGTAGAATCAGTGTACACATTAGGGATGTCAACGTTGACCGAATCAAGCATCCGGATAGCCGGATCAGACATCCGAAAATCCGAATACACGCGGATGTTCGGATCGATCGTAACATTGCTATTTGCTAATTACTTTTCCATCGAAAATGAAAATAAATCTTAATGTCAAATTATTACGCGCCAGTGCATCAATAAATAAGTCACTAAAGAATTGCAAGCAATATTACCGACAAAGGTCCCCAACGGGTTGAAGCCCTGACCCTTTCACAATATTGCGTTTGCAACCACAATTGATAACTGTAATTAGATCGACGCATTAATTGATATACATTGTACATCATCCCAACATTAACATTTATCAATATGCCAAAAATCATAAGCCTAGCATTGATAAGTGTGGTCTTTACCAAGATCCAGTTGCAATGAAGTAGTTTGATTATTTCCGTATCCATAGCAATCACAATTTGGTCAAACATATTAAGTATTTGAATGTGCATCATCTCCAAATAAGTCCCTATCCTTATAAACCTTCATAAACCTAGATTGAAAACTATTTAAGTTATAACAGGATAAGATATGTAAAGCATTTATCAATATTTCCGTATCCATAGCAACCACAATATTTGTCAGAATCAAAGCATAATCCTTATTATAATATTCATCCGAACTATGGCAGCATCCAGTGAGGGACTGATGGACCGACGACAAACCTATAGTCCCTACCGCTGGTTAGGGCTAACAGAAAGCAGAGAGATATTTTCAGCTGCCTTTCCTGTTTCAAGTTTCCTATTTAGCCAATGTGATCACGAAAAAGGATAATTATACAAATAATTGTAAAATTCAAACCTTCGGCAGCAAGAAAAACACAATGGCTTTATCAAGAGGACATCATGTTACATTGGTACGAGTGTTTGAAAATAGCTATTGTGATAATGTATATTTTAATTTGAAATGTTCGTTATATGACATCTCCTGTTGTCAATCTAGTTTAAAGATCATGTGTTGCTATTAATTATGAAACAATACTTATTTTAAGCTGGTGATGCATTAGACGCCTATTCTGCACAATAGGACTTTGGCAGGAAGCATTATTTACCAAACAAATCATGCAACAAACTTTGCTCTTGATACAACGGCTTAAACTTGGTGAAATATTAAAGGATCTTAAATATTTCAAAGTTCATTGCCTTGAGCTCGAATGAAATTAGCATAACTAAAATCGTTTGTGTGAAGCAAGAGATATTGAAAATAACTACGGATGGCAAGTTATGTGAAACATTTGGCTCATAATAGACTTATTCAAGTTGTTTAAGACTTGTAACAAAGTAACGAACATTTCGTAGCAGGTATAGTAATATATGAACCTTGTTGAACGCGATTGAAATTAAATACATTAACTGTGAGAAAACTATTTTAAGAACACAAATGGCCCACAAAGCACAAACACAATAGTTCAGCTTTACTTTATCTATAAATAGACATTTCAAGGCCTAATATTGGCAACCAGTCTCTATTACCACAATCTAGCAAATTATGACAACTTTATAAATAATTACTCCTTAGCTAGTGGTCTGTAAAATAAGAACACGTATGACATTATTTTATTAGATAATTAAATTATCAATATAATTGCCACAGTTTTGTGAGATGGGTTACAATGGTAACTAATTTTAAAATCTGAATGTATACATTAGAAATGTTCGTTACCATTCTTTTGGTATATATATTTTGCAATGTACATGCAAACAAACAATATATCCGGTATTCCTAACTGTCTTGCTTGGATCTAATATACGTCCATATCTTATAATATCTACTTCACTGGAAGCATCGGTTTCTGTGATATGCTATCGCACTCAAAGCCACATTATAGTAACGAACATTTCGCTGCATTTTTTATACTCCACGTATTACTGTTCGCCTAGACTCTTATGAAGCGGTTCAAGTTAAATATCATTCATGTCATAATCAAAGAGTGTGTAGAGTCTATTTTCCGTTAGAAATGACATTTTTAATGTTTAAATACGTCTGAGCATTTGATTCAGATCATCCCGGGGCGAATGTGCCACCGTGAAATGTTCGTTTACTTAGCTTTACAGAAACAATAATCACTGCAACAGCACTAAACGATGTTATTGTTCTACAAAATCATTCAAATACATCTTTGTATCGTATTCGATGAACTCATATATATATATGACTATATTAATAACATTTACATGTACCCATTTAAAACAATTTAATCTTGCATGTAATTTTGTATTTCAAACATTCTGTAATGTACATTATGCTTGCTTTCTAGATGATGAAATACAATAAGGTTTAATGTCAAACAAGCTCGACATGCTGTATTCAGTCAAATGTATAGTCTGGTGTGTTGTAAAATTATGGACGGGTTGATATTTCTCAGATAAAGTAGCTAGATAAAAAATGAAATGTTCGTTACCTCCTGGTAACGAACATATCACTATGTATAACATGTTTTTCCTGGTATCCGAGTGTATGCCTATTCATGGCAAGGTAAACAGCGTCATAAGTGCCATATTTTACAACCATTTCGATTATCATTATTAATTAAGACTATTAGGAAATGAAAATAACTCGGTGTGTTAATATGCCTACCCTCACAACGACAAACACTCCTATGTAAAATGCGCCTTTACGACATAACAACCCTATCACCGGCAGTATAAACCGCATGCATGACGGCAGTATATCATCAGTATGAAATGTAAAGCCTAAAACGAGCTTTGAATCACCTATCGGATTTTATTACGGATTTAGTTGTGTACATGGTAACGAATATTTCAAGTCACGAACATATCAAAAATAGTGCATGATGTACAATTGTGAAAGCCCTTTAAGTTTGATTAGATTGACTTTTAAATATCTTAAACAGCATAAGGAATGCTAATATTAACCATGTTAAAAAGGAGTATTGCTGGACTGTATCTGCATTTAAAGTCCGGTAACGAACATTTCTGTTTGATATGGAATTCTCCAGCTTACGATGGATGGAGCATCACATGATAAAAACTGTTTTCTCTCTATAATTGACTTTTTGCATATGCATTAAATGATGTTAAGACAAGTTAAATAAGTTATAAAAACACATTTGTAGCTACCTCATAAGATTATACAACATACTTAAGGATGCTGGATCGGTTTAATGCGCATGCGGCATTTGTCATAGTATGTTATGTGCCTTATAAATGTAAAAATGTGTCAAAATAATCTTAAATAAATCAAATTGAACAGTTATGATAAGTATTATGCAATAAAATTAGAAAATATTAATCGAAATGAAGGTTTCCATTCCGAGAAAAATATTACATTACAAAATTGGTGGGTGGGGTAAAAAAATACAAATATTGCTATTTATGCCAAATGTCTTTTTTGGGAGTCCGGTTCATTTGGTAATGTTTGTTTATTGTGTGTTGATGTGTTTTCGCGATATTTACATGTTCAATAAATTTTATTTTAAGCGTTTTCATTGATTTTCTCAGCATTTTAGCCACATTTAACCAAAATAAAAACACAAATTGCGAAAAAGATACCTCGGCGACATATATTTTTTATTGCATATTTTGAAGATCTATGTCACTAGACTTATTTAACAAAATATTAAAAAAAGTTTAAGGTGGGAAAATAAGTTATTAGGATTTACCTGGGTGCTATTTTGCTGCATTAAATATAAAGTGGGTGGGGTGAAAGAGCAATATCGCTGAAATCGGCGACATCGATTTTTCAACATTTAAAAGTCAGTATGAGACTTATTTCTTGATATATTTATGACACAATCTAGCAAAATGGTGGCACCAACGAGTACTATCGATATAAACCCTTAGTTTTGATATTAGTCTCGTCTGTAAGAATTAAACGCGTGGTAAAGTTTAGTCTTTTGCATTGGCGACAGTAACGAACCTGTCATTTCAGCATATATAACGTCACTTTTTTCAGTACTTATAAAAGCTACAACAATTTTTCTTTGTACACATAGTAGACAGGTATTAAGCATATCACATGCACATAATAGCAGTTCTGGAAAGTGGCTCATAGCGTCAAAAACCACCGGCGACACTATGTGCACCCGCTTATTGAGAATGACTGAATATTTTAAACCAATGTTAATATGGGCATAGTGCATCTTTAATTATACAAGTAAATTATTATTTTACACGACAGTCCCAAGACGTGATTTAATTTTACGACCAATTGTGACACCAGCCACACATCTGTGTTTGAAATAAAGGCAAGCGGTGTGATCAAGTGCTGTGTTAGTATGTAGGCTTGCTTGAAATATTCATTTTTGGGGATGTGGATGGTTCTTTCTATGTCTGACTCTTGCGCGGATGGCTAGGCGCTGTCGTTCCTGTGTGGCTTTGGATTGTCTGTGCGCTACAGTATTTATTTATCACTACAGCAGGTATTAAGTGCCGCGTGGCGGCTGTAAAAAGTCGCCCCGTTCTTAATTTCAGTGTAGTTATCATTTATAATTACCTCCCTTTATGGCTAATTATGCACAGAATTCCAGTGTGTCATTCATTGCGGGGTGAGTATATAGGCTTACTTGAAATATCCATTTCTGTTGAAGTGGATGGTTCGTTCTATGTCTGACTCTTGCGTGGATGGCTAGGCGCTGCCGTCGTTTCTCACTACAATATGTAGCACTCCTAGTTATTAGACATGGCTTTGTTCTTCAGAATAAAAATATATCTTTTCAAAATTGCTGCATGTATTTACAAGAACGTTGCTTTTACTATAAGAAATATTCGTTTGAAAACCCGAAAGTTCTAAGTTTACTCAAATTTCAATGTAAAATCTCTTAAATGGTTGAAGTATATAAAGGTGAGAATCGAGAGGTGGCCCACCTTTATTTGAACAGAGTTGAACATCCAATATTTTCATGCAAACACGATATTAATTACATATTTCTATTGCATCGTGTTGAATTATGTGTCAGGTAACGAAAAAACTCAATGTATGGTTTGTGTGCAAGATTGTTAAAACCAAACACACTTTTGTAGAGTGTGTTGTGTTTGGCTTTCTAGAGGCCAAACAATTCCATAGAAGCACTCAGAATGTGTTGTTCTAGCATGGACATTCCATTTCTGTGAAGACATAATGTATTTTTCGTCTAAAGAAGGGTGTTTGCGTTCTGTTGCTCTTATAAATGAACTAATGTAAAAACAAAAATCGCAAATCATCACATGTTTGCAGCTGGTTGCATAGCATGTTTTACTGTTTGCTTAACGGGTAAAATGGAACACATATTTAGTGAGTGCACATTACAATGTTCATTATAGGTTCAAAAGCATATCTGGACAAAATGTTTGCCACACCTCTTGCCTAGAGACAATACAAGGAGCATGGTGTTTTGGTCAAAACGCAGCTTCAAATCCCACCATATACACACCATTTGGTACCTTTAGAACACAAATGTGAAGTATATTACGCCAAAATAGTAAATGCCTAGACCTAACGATCTGCACCTATTGACTTTTAAATCGTTAGTGTATTGCAGCGTTGATTACAGACGAGAAATGCAGACACCATCTGATCGGAGTGGTATTCAATATTGATCTTATTTAATTGGAGAATAAGGATAGCCAACCATATCGCCTGTTACTGACCAAAAGTTTAATATGGTGTGATCTGATTGGTTGTCCTTATCCTTAAGTCAAGTAAGATCAATATTAAATACCACCCCAGATTTGTTTTCGGTATTAAAAAATCCAAAAACAAAGCCCCTACAAAATTGTTAATTTCGGTGCAAACTAAAATGCAAATATAATTACATGTATTATAATGAACAGACATTTCGGTTATATCTTGTCAGCATAACAATGTCAGATGTTAATAGCGACTGTTATAATATAAGTGGGGCAACTTTCGTACAACCTTGTTGCACAAAAGTGACGGATTGTAAAGATCAGTTCAAAGTATTTATGTTTCGTTCACGTGTCTTAAAGGCCCAGTATGCCTTAAATGGCTATTTTCTAAAAGCTATAACTTGGCAACCTATCTGCAAAATTGATGCATTTTGAGCACTTTAGTTAGTCCCAAAGGTGGAAAACACCATAACATGGAAGAAAACGAAATAAAGCTTCGGGTTGGTTTGTAAACAAAATAACGAAATGTAAACAATAAATGCATAATTAAAAGTCAGGGGAGCAACTCTTGCAAAATTAGTATTTTGTCATCCATACATTTTACTAAATGGGAATTTTGGCATACTATTTCGACAGATATAGCTGACATTCTGACGTCAATTATAGGTCATTTGTGAAAAACATCCTAATTCTTTGTATTAAGTCTATTTACTGGATCATCGGGAAAAGGGTTGTGGGAGAGAGTATGTGACTTTAAAGAAAGGCAGTTTCATCCTAAATCATCGTCAAATTAATCCTATCTCCCATCATCTTTCAAGTGCATGAAGGGAGGTAGGATTCTTTAGACATAAAGCCTTATTTATTTGTGTTACCTAATCAAAATCAAGCCTTATTTACTTTAAAAGTTCTTTGTTGTTATGTTTATATTTTCAATCCATTTTGTTTGTGATTCATATGTCATGTTATATGACCCTTGATTGGAATTAAACTTTATCTTATCTTATCCTTCGTCGTCAAAGATACGTTTCACATGTACTTAGTATCTGTTTTACGCGGAATTTTAAGGTGATGATGATAAACTATATACGGTGACGTGTGGCGTAACATGAGAAGTCAAGCAGAGTTATGTATTTTAACTAACTGTCAGTTCCTGAATAAAGACTGTCTTAATTATTTAAATTATAAATACATATAGAGGAAACAACATATTACGTGTACTAGAAAATGTAACCCAGAAAAAAGATAGTTGATTAGATAATGTTTATACAAATGTACTGGTATGTGGTAAATCTTTCCTCTTAAATACATGTACATGTGCCTGTTCGTGATTTGGATGACGTTTCTATTTATCTCCTAATCGGAGCCGAAACTGACAGGCTACGCTATACGCGTGTATGGGAAATATGTCTGCCAAAGTGGGTTGCTGGTGGTCCTGTGGCGATGTTCACTTAACCAGTTACTGTTTTCCTGGACTGTATTCGAGCCGGTACTAACTTACCATCCCACGTGTGGTTTGAAACAGACATTGTTGTCATATTTTCAAGGAATGGTATGACTTGTCACGAGCCCGTTGAACCCGGATCGCCGAGTTGCTAATACATCACAGTGACGGTGACAGTGACGGTGACCTAGGGCTGAGTATCGACCAAAATGATTGATACGATATTTGTATCGATACAGAATAATTGATATCTGATATATCGTTTGATATTTTATACCTATGAAATAAAAACAGAGAAACATTTCCTATCTGTTGGATATTAGACTTATTTATCAAATTAACATTTTTCAAGGCAAATAATTGGTGGGGCTATATGTTGGGCTTATAGAATACGAGTAGGTCTGGTAATTACGGCTTGTAAACGATACATTGACTCGCAATAATGGAAACGAGATTATGATGCCCCTAACCGTGAAAAATGGATTGAAGTCGGCAATAAAAAACAACACAAAAATCAAGCAAAGCATGCTTTTTTTATTTAATTTTGTTTTGATCGATATTTGTTCGATACGTGAACGTTCGATACGGTATACCGACCTAACCCTGAATATCGGTCTCCGATTCGATATGTGAACCGGTACTCAGCCCATGAGCACACTGACCACTGGGTCACGACCGTGGCTGCAGGTGTATTGTATTTCTGAGTTTTCTGGCCCCGATCTCCCGAAACATCTCAATCTGAGCTCAATCTCAACTCAAATTTTGTCACCTATCGTTTGAGGTAGTTTCCATGCAAAATTGACTATAAATTGGTATAACAAAACAAAAAACATTATTTTCAGTTTATTACAGCAACATTTTGAGAGTTCAAGATTCATATTTATCTCAAATTCAGACTTTGAAATTATCAAAATCTCAATTTGAGTTAAGATTTCTACTTGATATGCTTCGGGAGATCGGGGCCTGATTTCCAATTGAATTGTTATGAGAAAAAGAGAAAAAGTCACCAATTTTCGAGGGCTGCTACAGCAGTTCAGCCACCCTTTGACATTGGGCTACTTACGGAAACCTGTGTTCGAGTCTCCCTGACTATTTCTCCGCTGGTCAGTGTGCAGCCAACAGGGAGGTACGAGGGTCATTCAATAAATTCGTAGACTGTGTTAATCATTTTAATATCCGATGACACAGAGAAAAACAAACTACATCACGTTAAACTACAGCCTTTCTGACACAAGTGCTGAAACTATTGCGTGAAACAACGCAATTTTAAAGAAAATATGGCTAAAATATAAATATCACCATACCGGTACCACCACATACCGCAATTTATGATCTGACGTCAGCGACGTTATTAACTTTTTGCTGATTCTCAAATGGTTGCCCGAAATGAAATTATGTTATTAACATAAAAATAAACATTCAAATTGAATATGATTTAACATTTCTTCCACAATATCATATACATTGTAGTCTAAGTTAGGGATTAGGGCTTGGAATAATGGTTGTATATTAACATGAAAACACAAAACAGAAAGACAAAAAAACAGTAAAAGCTAAGAACTATGACACTAAGTACTATCCATGCCCATTAATAATGTTGTGCAATAAACCACAGTTTTTGCCCGAAATCGACTCAACTGCTATACAGGCAGTTGAGTCGATTTCGGCCAAAAATGTGACATTATGTTGATATCTATTACTTTTACGAGATGCATGGAAAGTACTCATTTTTAGCTTGAGCTAAAGATCGGTCAAGGAACAACATACTTACGGTTGTTTTATCTTTGTGATGATAGAGTTTTACTTGCGTTCTTGGACAAATATATAACACATATAGTCTAGTTAGGATATTGAGACAGTGACGTTGCAGTTTATGTGTACGCAAAAAATCACACCCATTGTCTAAACAGGTAGAGCAAAGTTTAGTTTGTTAGTTTAGCATTGAAATTATAGTTGTTTGTACAGTATAAGCCTTTATCATTGGTTTTACACCGTTATAGTGGACTCGACCGCTGCGTCACTCGATTGTTATCATGACTGGACTATACCTTGTGGTATTATGTCTACACTGATAAACAAATATTTCGGATATAATTTGAGTGTTTGTTCGTGTTTTAATTCCTTTTGACTATTTATACCTGATTTGGGAGCATGGGCCAGACGAGTGACTGTAGCAACGTTAAATGTCGCATCGACGCTAAATGTCGCACCTGACGTTAAATGTCGCAAGGCTGACGCTAAATGTCGCAACCGACGCTAAATGTCGCAATCCACCCTGACGCTAAATGTCGCATCTGTGACGTTAAATGTCGCAACAAACTGGCCTGACGTTAAATGTCGCAACATTAACGCTAAATGTCGCAATCCTTTATAAACACTCATTTGTAGTATTACTGTTCTAGTTTAAGTCCAGACGTATCCACAGTTCTTAGGGGTTTACCCAAAGGGGTTCGACACATAAGTCTGTAGTGATTGCTACAGTGACTAAGAGTCAACAATTAAGTTAACATGACTAATCTAACTGTGCGGCGAAGTTCCCTTTTTTAGTTACACATGAGTTCAAAACACCTCATAACAAAATGTTTTCATTGGTGAATAATTTTCCCCAAAAATATAAAAACGTTTATAAATATACACATTCATAAATCTGGTTTCCTTGTTACGGACACAATGGATTCTGACATATATTTATTCAATCAAAAGAAACGAGTAAAACCTCCAGAAGTAAAGCCGCAATAAAAGTCACTATAACACGCATTAAATACTTCTTATGACCCATTTTGGCAATAGTCGCCTTCTGTACCCAACTTGTCAGCGCGTCCTACAGTTAACTTAATATTTACATAAAACATCTGGTTTAATTGTTGTGACAAATTATTAAATAATATTCTCGCGTAACAAATCTATATTTAATGTCAGGTCAGCCTCCAAGTGTATTCGTTCTTTGCTAGGGTCTGTGTAAACATATTAGAATGACAAAAACTATGACCTAACTGTAATTATAAACACATTCAAGGCGTAAGTTGCTATAAAATATGGGGCGAATCGGTGATTAATTGTAATACATTTCGTAATACGTCCAGTAAAGAATGCATCCTATTAAGACGACATCATTTATGCGCGGGATTTCGCCACCGGCATACTACATCAGGTCATGGAGCAATCATCAACGTACTTTTGGTATTTTAAGATAGATTTGATAGAATAATACACCAAGACTGGCATAAGGAAATACTTAAATATTTTGATTTAAGTTAAATGATTGAGCTGCAAATATTTTTTCCTAAAAAAACTAAACATAACCCATGTTTCCTTTGTGATTATTGTAGATCTTTACATAAATCTAACCTAAGTAAAACGTTTGATATTCTTGACTTGCTGATACACTTAAGGAAATGATAAGATATTAAAAGAAAATTCTAAGTTTTCACTTAACATGCTTAAGATGCTTTGTGAATACCAGCCCGTAGTTATTACAGACTAGCCTGAAGTAAGCGACCAGACTAGATATACGAGAACAACAAATGTGTCTGCTAAAATAATCTAGCAAAAGGTGACACGAATACAGACTCTCGACTACACATCCTGAGGTCCCTGGTTCGAATCCCGCTTGGAGATTCAACAATAAATAATAAATAAGAGATGTTTGTAAAACATGCATGCCCCTATGACAGCCCAATAGTCAGAAATGGTTAATGTCAAAGTGACCAACCTCCATGTAAAGTTTGAAGATCCTAGGGCAAAGCGTTCGCGAGTTATTGAACGGAAACCATTTGGTCTACCGACCGACAGAGTCGGACAGACAGACCGACCGACATGTGCAAAGAAATACACCCCTCATTAAAGATGGGGTGGAGCATAATTAATACAAGTATATGATTTAATCATTATTATCAAATTATCAAAAATAAACTTTATTCTCATTCCGTCGCTCTCCCCGGCTCTTGTATAATGTTCTTTTGCGTTGTTGTTTTTTTGCAAGACTTATCGTGCAGGTGTCTGGGTACACCAAACTTAGAATAAGATTTGAAGTACATTTGTATTTAAATTAGATTCATTAATATGACCCATTTTATGTTATGAAGAATAAATAATTACATATACATTTCTATAATTATTCCGTTTTGTCATGAAGACGTATAATTATACTTTAAAAGATATAATTATGCTCATCAACGATGTACTTTTGCTACAATTTACTACAATCAGTTCTACATCGTAGTGAAATCAAATTCAAATTACCAAGACTTTTTATTAGTCTTATGTTCATCCTTAACATAACCATGGCGGAACCCAGGACCTCTGGACTTGGGGTGAATGGCGGAACGCAGGACTTCTGGACTTGGGGTGAGTGGCGGAACCCAGGACCTCTGGACTGGGGTGAATGGCGGAACCCAGGACTTCTGGACTGGGGGTGAGTGGTGGAACCCAGGACCTCTGGACTTGGGGTGAGTGGTGGAACCCAGGACCTCTGGACTTGGGGTGAGTGGCGGAACCCAGGACCTCTGGACTGGGGTGAATGGTGGAACCCAGGACCTCTGGACTTGGGGTGAGTGGTGGAACCCAGGACCTCTGGACTTGGGGTGAGTGGTGGAACCCAGGACCTCTGGACTAGAGTGAATGGCGGAACCTAGGACCTCTGGACTGGGGTGAGTGGTGGAACCAACGACTTCGGGACTGGGGTGAGCGGAACCCTCGACCCCTGGAATGGGGATGAGTGCGCTACATTGACCACAGGACACTAACATTTTAAAAACAATTACAACTCTCCATCTATGAAAAACTTATTCTCAAGGAACATGACAAAGGGTGGTGGTCAGATGTACACATACATCGTGTGTTACAAAGGAGTATCTATTATTTATTATTATTATTATCATTATTATTATTATAAATATTTGTATTATCAAGAAACCAGCAAGGGATTCATCCCACGATTCGCGGCACAAACACACCACCAGCATGTACCCATTCTATATAGTGTTGTATACGAGAAATTTAAGCGCACAAGAAACGCAACGAGTCGAACATTTTTTGGAAGGTTTAGAAGTTTCAACGCTAGGGTCACATAGCTCGTACGATATCCGTACGAATTTATCAACTCGTACGAGTTCACATGTTTTAAATACTAACGGTTTTTGTATATTTGTAGCCTCTGGTCACAGCTCGTACTGACAACGAACGATCTATAGAGATGCACTCGTACGATATACGTACGATGTTCGTACGAGTTAAGAAAATCCGTACGATGCCCGTACGAGTCTTCGGAGCCCGGCTCCGTACGGACGCCGTGCGAGTTTGCCAAAATCAACTCGTACGGAGCTCGTAGAGCAAATGTGACCTTAGCATTACTGGTGGTTTTCCACTACGACTACGTTATTGCAAAATGACGTCAAAATATGTGTCTTTATTAGCGATGGCCACATTATCTCCGAATACCTCGAGCATACTGGGGTCAACGTATATAGATCTACTAGTACATGATGCAATTTTAACCGACATACGGGTTTCAAAACAATCGCATTATTATGTAACAATTAATTTGCATACGAGTTTTATGGCAAGTTGACAGTGCAGTAAGAAGTTGAGACTTCTGTTTGATTTAGTATAAATTTAGACTGCCAGGACACCATAATTAGTATGCACCTGTAAACACAACTTAATTTGTTCAACTGGCCAATTGCTAGAGCTTCTTTCCGAAAGATGTTAGT
The DNA here is from genome assembly GCA_947247005.1 of Spisula solida. NCBI lineage: Eukaryota > Metazoa > Mollusca > Bivalvia > Venerida > Mactridae > Spisula > Spisula solida. Next base: position 36,253,250 of record OX365952.1, on the reverse strand, counting down.
TCTGGCGAAAAGCTAGAACTTCTTTTCGAAAGGTGTTAGTTCTGGCGAAAAGCTAGAACTTCTTTTCGAAAGATGTTAGTTCTGGCGAAAAGCTAGAACTTCTTTCTGAAAGATGTTAGTTCTGGCGAAAAGCTAGAACTTCTTTTCGAAAGATGTTAGTTCTAGCGAAATGCTAGAGCTTCTTTCCGAAAGATGTTAGTTCTGGCGAAAAGCTAGAACTTCTTTTCGAAAGATGTTAGTTCTGGCGAAAAGCTAGAACTTCTTTTCGAAAGATGTTAGTTCTGGCGAAAGCTAGAACTTCTTTTCGAGAGACGTTAGTTCTGGTCATATGTTTTTTTCCTAAATTATCATGCAGATAGCAAAGCTGAAGTAGGTGATCATGGACCGGAATTACAACCAATAATTACACTCAGCACTCAGATATTGAAAATTAAATTTGTTGAGCCATTATTTGTCATGGATTGCAAAACTAGATAAGGAAAATGTATAAAATTGTTATACGAGTATTGAAAGTAACATTTGGTAACTTTCTTTGGCATTTTTTACTATTTATGAGGTATAAATGCAATTTGTGGATCTGAGTGCCACACTCAGCACTCAGACTGATAAATTGCAAGTATAGCTTACAAATCCACTAAAATACACTAGGAAATATACCAAAAATTATATGTATGTACTAATTTAACAATATTACAACATTTTGCTCTCCAAAAATGTTGCTTTGAACCTCAAAAGAGTGAATTTCAATATTTGAGTGCTGAGTGTAAGTATTGGTTGAAATCTCGGTCCCTGTTGTTTGGTCAGACACTTCACATTAGCATTTGGAGATGGGGACAGCTTCAATTTTAATGCATGTGAGCTCTGAACCTATTGTGTCCTGTGCGGAGGCAACTTATATGAAATTTTCGGTCCTAACGTATGCAGAAATTCATCCAAGAGAAAGCAAGGCCCACTATCTTTGGTTATATAATGACTGATAATTGAAAAATATGTAACTACGAGATGTGTTCCTTATATTTGAACAGAAATGAACGTGACATACACATAAGTTAGATGTACGTAGAAATTCATCCAAGAGAAAGCAAGAGTTAGACCTACTATTTTTGGTTATATAATGACTGATAATTGAAAACTATATATATGTGTAACTACGAGATGTGTTCCTTATATTTGAACAGAAATGAACACGTCATATTTTCATGACTCTCACATAACGTCTACACTAAACTGTCCGAAACTTTTTTTATTACTGAACGTAAACATGTCATGTGGTGTTCTTATTCATAAACTAGCCAATTTCCTACTTGTAAGTTGGTGGGTGATTTAAAAAATATGAATGACATGGCATATTCATACACAGTTTAATAGCCACAGTGGAAATTTGGCATAACAAGTACGAGTTTTGACACCAGATAAGCATAAAATAAATATAATATTTGTTTGTTTTGATTGAATATGCATAGTTAATATCTCATCTTGTAGTCATAAAAAATTAAGCTATTCAATGTTATCACTACACGATCACAGGTAACTGTATCATTGATAAAGAGTAAAAAAATACTTTACAAAATTCTTAGAAAGGTGCATTTGTACTAAAGTGGTCAGATTTTCATGGTATCAAAAACAAGAATTGGCTTTTGATATCTTCATAAAGTAATTACATTCATAGACAACATCGTTAGAACTACCTCCATGCAAAATCCCATCGAAATTGATCGACTAGTTAAAAAGTTATACCATTAAATGTATACCACGATGTCCAGTCAATCACTGAGGACTCAGGTGCATTCAATAGAAACGACAATGCTATTCTCAAAGACCTAAATATACATATATTTAGGTATTTGCTATTCTAAACAAGATAGTGATATCACGCCCTATGGGTTTGTATATTTTCTTATTATAGACGGATTTTTAAATATTAATATCAACTAAAGAAGAAGCTATCTTGTTTCAAATTATGTTATAATATTAATATTTAAATAACACCAGTATTAATGAAATATTTATTAAAAACAAACTGCACCTCAGTGACTGTGTGGTCAATTTCCCGTGTTATATAAACCTTTCTAAGATATAAGAAATTTAATAAAAAAAAATGTTTTTGTTTTCTCTTTATAATGATACAGTTACCGGTATACACGATGAGATATAAACCATATTCAATCAAAACAATCAAGTATCCTCCATATATTTGAAATATTGCGGTATACGTGTAATTAAGTGACGACGCGTTTAGGGAGCTATACATGAAAATAGTAAAGGGTAACAAAATAAATCTTTAAAAATTCCCAAAGAATACTGTAAATCCGTGAATTTTCCTTTATCACTTTATTTTTTAAGGATATCAGTTCCAAAGAAAAAAGGGGATTTCACCCCGCACCATTATTTGGAAAGTTCATTACGGGTTTCGTAGGTTGCATTTGGTTTTGCAATACTGCACCAATCAGATGGTTAATACAAGAGAGGTAACTGCTGTCAAACTTTTTTATACCGGAAATATGTCTTAGACATAACCTTCAGCGCGAGATTTCAAACACCGGAAGTGGATAATTACGTACCGACACAATTCTCCAATAATTTTTCGTATAAATTATTCATTTATCTTTTCAATCTTACAGAGTCTGACTAGTATTTTCAACAAGACACTCATTAATTCAAATAGATCACATCTTAACAAACCACTGATGTGATCTAAAATGTCTTTTACTAGTTATATAAGATAATAAACAAATTCCGCCTGACTCACTATATCAGTCCGGTATATTCACTTATGTACAAGATGATATAACACTATATATAATAACAATCACATAAAACATGCAATACATTTCAAAAATTGAACATGTTTCAACAATAACAAGACAATTCAAAATTAAAACAAGGGTGGGTGGGAGTGGCAAATTCAAAACAACGTCTGTTCTTCTAAGTGTCGGACAAAACTGTGACACATAGCGCGAAACCGAAGCTCTTATTTTGTACTGCGCATGAATACAAACATTTCTGACGAAACAAAATTTAAACCAATCAAAAGGGCTGTTACTTCCATAATTAATAGATTTTATTTATAAACAAAATACTCGAAATTTGCAATTAAAATATATTTTGTTTATTATTCTTTGTTCCGTTTGATCGCCGAGTGGCAGTGTTCAGGTACGTTTTTTTGAATAAAATTTCCCCCTCGAAATGTGCAGATTTGAATATTTTGTTATTATTACATTTGTCATACATTTTCGCGAATCTGAAAAAGAAAGTAGACTGAATCACTGAGTCTGATCTATTTTTAAATATTGTCAGACCTTGAGACTTGAAGTCATTACAGTTTTAAATATAATAATCCCCGAACGGTATTTGAATCTTTATACAAACCAAATATGACAATACCAGTTGAATTGGGGTTGTAAGTAACAATTTTGACTTTGTTTCTACTTTGTACTGCTGACATTGACAAACGCTTTGCGATTTTTATTGGCAGTGTCTGACAGGGGCAGACATGAATTAATTAAGAGACAAAGGTGGGATACAAGGATTCTGGGTGCATTACCCACTTACCCTAGCTTGTTTCAAATTAGTTCTGGATACCATATGATAACTCAGTGATTTTTTTCGCTTCTTTGGGAAAGGGTCCGGGTCCGTTCAGATTGGGAATTTTCGCGTCGTGACAACTTGAAATTGGGAATTTTCATGTAGCAGAAAGGCCAAATAAAACAGAAAACAAGATTACATGTGACTGTTTACTGGTTTCTGTAAACTGTTATGCTTGACCCCTTGTAAAAAATGCTCATAACTTTGTCATTATATGTCCGATTTTGAAATTATTTTTTTAAATCATAAATGTTCATTGGGAATTTCTCCCTTCAAATTTTGGAAAACTATAGCCTTTTTCAGATTGGGAAGGTACCGTTTACCGGTAGCAAACAAAGAAGGAAAAAAATCACTTACTAAATGGTCTTTTATTGACACTGACGTGTCGACCTTTTATGAAAGGAAGTGGTTAGAGGTCCGGTTACCGGACCTCTAGACCTGGAGTCTGGAGGTCCGGTAACCGGACCTCTAGACAATGCTTGTAGGACAGGCTAGAGGTCCTGTAATTGATTTCATATGTATAAACAATATATATTTTATCCCGTCCAAAAAATTGGGCAGGAGGGTCCGAGTAACGAAAAATAAAAACTCTGGCCTAACCAACCTCTGTGTTGATCTCTTGCTGCTGCCTCTTTGATTGTGACGAGATTCCGGTAGGGATGGATCCCGGTTTTAACATGTCCTTATTCTATTGCCCTGGGTTTCCTGTGTTTGGTGAGATTACTGCTTAGTCAGCAAAACCTGTCTCTTCTCAAATTGTTGTCAGACTGTGCGGTTGTGTGTGAAAGTGTTGGGATTAATGACATTCATTATTGGTCTGTAATTAAAGATGCAGGAGAAGAGGCATGAGAGACCTGCAAAGTAGTAAAGTGGTGTTTTCTTCAATCCAATATGTGACTCACTGACTGACCCTCTACCATTGAAGACAGTAATTTAATTTTTGTAAGCCTAAATCAATGATAATCATGTCAACTTTAGTCAAGTATTCATGTCAACATGTGATAGTATGCAATTTATGAGCAACTTGACCATATAACATTATATTGATTATGTTTCCAGATTGGTAGGATGGATGAGAGCCACAGAAAGCGCATGGTGAAACAAAATCTTGTTAGGGTAAGATCGCTTGATTTTTTTGGCTTTCAACTGAGACACTATCACAGTCGTTACAAGTGTGTTTTTTCCCCTGCTATAACTTTTAGCTTATCTTTTAAATGTTGCATGATGGTATAAACAGGTTTTCATGGTATACCAAGAACTAGTGGTCTGCTTTTATTTACATTTATCTCATACATGAACATGGTCATTTCAATGTGAACATACACTTTTTAAAACAATATCCTAGACATGTACAGTGAGTTATAGGGTTTTAAACTAAAACACTCACGTCTGACTTGAACCTTATTTTCATGATTAGGCATTATTCCTCCATAGGAACCCTGCATAAAGTAAAAGATTCATGTACTAAGTTTTGTTTGTCAGTATAATTACTGTATATTCATAAACTTTTTCTATTCTTGGTATTTCAGCCTAATATTCCCCAACCATTGAAAACACTCAACTATCAACAGTTATCTACAAATGATACTCAAATAGTAAAGCCAAAAAATATGTCCGAATCCAACGATAAAACTGAGGTAGTTAAACCAAAACAGAAGATATCGTTAACAGAGTACAGAGAGCGGGCTAAGTCTAAGAGCCCAGCCAAGAAAGATGGTCATTTTGGTGAAAGGCAAGATGGGTTTTGTAAAGCTTCTGAGATGATTGGTTTAGTAAATCCTGGTATCCGTGACGACAGGATGACAAGTACTGACGATGTTGCTGATGTTAGTTTAGACTTGGCTAACATGAGTATTGAGCATGGTGAACCATATTTAGATGAAACAACCGGTACATTTGTTGTACAAGGTTCAGGTAAAAGTAAACAAGTTACGACAAATGATTCAAAGTCTGTCGAAACTATGAAAAAGAGCGAGAATAAATTGAAGCTGAAGAAATCTTCAAGTACGCTGGAATCTAAACCACGGGAGTCTGAACAGACAAATGATAGGAAGAAAGAACAATCGGAGCAGGATACACTGCTAAGTCTTCCATTGTCGGAGAGAATGAGGATAAAATCTGGAGACTCGAGTCGAGCTAAGCCAGCAGAACAAACTAGTAAAGTTAGTACCAAGGATAAAATATTGACTGGTTCTCCAGATGTTATTGATCTGACATCAGATGAGGAAAGTCCGGAACCTGTCCAGAAATTTCAACCATTAAAACAGAATGTAAGTTCCGCATCAAACAAAGTGTTCGGCGAAGTGTCAGCTCCTGTGGCTTCATTTGAAACATTGAATAGAAAATTGGCACCAAAGCCAGCGCATGTCCAAAGTCTGCCTGCTAAGAATTGGACAGAAATGAGAGATAACTCTAAATCTCAAGATGGCCTTTGTAGTAACGAAGCTATGGCACAGTCTATCAGACAAACCATTGGACGTAGAAATGAGCTGCTGAAGGTGCTTCAAAAACAGAAGGTACATACCAAAGACTTTAGTCTTAAAATTTTTATTCTTACCTTGAAGTTTATAAGCCACTCTATTTTTCAATGTCTCGACATAAAATATGATAAAATAAATACAGTCTTTTTTTAAAAAGACTGTATTAAGGTCGAAATACTGGGAAAATGTGTAGATTTTTAACAAATTCTCATTTTATGTTTCAATTTTGTCATCATTTCATTTTCTTTCTTCATATGTGTACAATGTCATGTATGGCTTCATAAAGAAACAATTTAATCTATAGCAATTTTTACAATTTTGAAGAATACCATTATCTGTTAAATATGTCATTGTTAATGTTATAAGTCATAATTGAATATTTTCATAAGAATTTTGTATTGAGTGCGGGGATTGTTTTCAGACTCTGGTTGCCACGGTGAAGATGTCTTCATTACCGGATAAAGGTGAAAAACTTCGCTCCACCATTGAAACATTGACCCGAGATATTGCTGCCATAGATAGAAGTCTTCAGAAACAAACAGCCGGTATGTATCGAAACTTATTGATGTTTATCATGCCCCCATCTTTGTTGAAGGGGCTTTATTGCTTTGCACATGTTGGTGGGTCTGCAATTACTCAAGAAGGCTTTGCCTTAGGGTCCTCCAACTTTACATGGAGGTTGGTCATCAACAGTAGATGACCCCTATTGGTTTTGAGGTCAGTAGGTCACAAAAATCTTTGTTACTTTTACTATTTCTGACTTTTGTGCTGCCAAACTACTCTAACTTATTTATTAGTATTTTTTACGATTAACTGAGGCAGTTGTAAGTGAAAGCTAGGGAGGAGAAGGTTGAGCGATACATGGAATTTGGCTATACAGAACCTATTAGCAGTGGAATTGCAGTAGACTTTATATTCATTGATCCTTCTAACAGGGGTGTCAATTTTCCGGATTTATCCGGAATTCCGGATTTGTCTCTCCTTGAAGAGCTATGCTTTCTGACCAAAATAAAAGTTATTTGATGAAAATATCTCAAGAAATGGCTAAGTTATTGTCAATTATATCTGCTCTGAAGGATATTCTTCAATAAAAAGTTTGAAAAACTGAGTTATATATGGTTAACGGCCTCTAGTTTGTCAAAAATGGTCAGCCGCATATGATTTTCAGGATTTTTAATTTGCCTCTGTTGACACCCCTGTTCTAAAAAAAGTAATTGGATGAAAACAATTTTAACAATAGAGTTTGTGTGTATGGATGTGTATATATGGCACCTGAAACAGACATGTGTCTGTCTGATTGTTTTCTGATTGGGCTTTATGCCTCTGTAGGACCCTGTATATTATGGACCCATAAGTAAAAACTTTTTTGTGTTATCACCAGAGTGAATAAACATTTGTTTTATGTAATTGAGGTTAGAACGTCCCCTATATGTTTCAGAGTTAAATGATAGAGTAAAGTCTGCACCAGCACCAAGTGTGAAACCTCCACAAGTCATGATGGTACACAAAGATGGATCTGTTACATCACAATTACGTAAGATCATACTATCTAGAATATATAGGGGAAAAATATATATTGTTCCTGGTATAATAATTATTAATTTCATCCGATCGCTAGTAACAAAGTTCATAATGAGTCTAACACATGTGCAACATACTCAACTCCCTACTCCTGCCACTCCCTAGCACGTTGTCGGAAAAACGTATCGACTGCAGTCTAAAACTAAATGTAAGGACAAAAACACACAAATTTGGTTGTGACCAGGCCTTAAGGGACTTACTGTCCGTAACTGAAAGAAGTGAGTCTGAACTGGTAATTTACTGGTAACTTAAGTCTTCGTAAACTGTTTGATGTGAATGCTTAGGATGAAGTGAGTGATTCCAATTGCTGTATAATTTCACAAATGTCATATGCCTTCAAACGATTTGACATAAAATGGTATATTACTGCATTATAACTTAAACAACACTCGCAGTCTGGTGAGAATTTGAACATTTTATAGTGCCTACATAGCTCAAAGGTCAGCGTGTTTGCCGTCTAATCTGGTGACCCCGGGTTCAAACAAGTGTGGTGGCACTCATGTGCCTGCCATATTTCAGCAGAAAGCTGACTGGCAAATAAAGGCTATGCTCAGCATTTAGAGAAAAAAATAGCATAATAAACATCATGAGTTACATCTGTATGTTTTCTATTATGCTTCATTCTAGAAGGTCAAGGTCACTCAGAATTGCCTAAACAACCTCAAGTGATAAAGATATATCCTGGTGGTCAAGCTGTTCAAATTTCTGGTAAGTATATTTTAAGACCATGTACACATATGTATTAAGTATGTTGTTAAAGGCCCATTATGCCTTAAATGGCTATTTTCTAAAAGCAATTACTTGGCAACCTTTCTGCAAAAATGATGCATTTTAAGCACTTTAGTTAGTCCCAAAGGTGGAAAACACCATAACATGGAAGAAAACGAAATAAAGCCTCCGGTTGGTTTGTAAACAAAATAACGAAATGTAAACAATAAATGCATAATTTAAAGTCGAAGGGGAGCAACTCTTGCAAAATTAGTATTTTGGCATCCATACATTTTACTAAATGTGAATTTTGGCATACTATTTCGACAGATATAGCTGACATTCTGTCGTCAATTATAGGTCATTTGTGAAAAACATCCTAATTCTTTGTATTACGTCTATTTACTGGATCATTGGAAAAAAGGTTGTGTGAGAGATAATGTGACTTTAAACTAAACCATGTGGTCTGATGATACACAACATTGACATTGAATAGCAACCCTGACTATTTTAACGACGTCAACGTAATTCAATTCGAGGCTCCGCCTATGTGTCAACGTTGTAAACATCGTATTTTTAAAATTAAATAACTAAACTTTTTGATATGTTTTTTTATATATTTTTACATGCAATAAACAGAAAAGAGAATGATCCTTTGAAATAAATCGGGTATCTCTCGAATTTATATTTATACCGCTATGTTCGGTTAATTGAAAAAGATACGATCTTGACTTTCGCGTAAAAAAATCTCGAAATGAAAAAGAGGACGAAAAACCCGTAGTGTAAATATTGGGTTTATACTCCGAAGGGAAGAGGTTTTTGGTATGACGTCACCATAAATTGAGCAAACAAGATGTCTGAAAGGTTAGTTGTCAAAATCTGGTAACATTTTATTTTTTTCATTTTTGCACTTAGACGACTCAATTTTGAGCGATTTTCATCGCTCGATATTATGAAAAATACGCCTTTGCAATAAATTGCAACGTATTCTGTGGATAATACAAGGCCTTCTGAACAGATTCATGCCATTTTTGTTGCATTGTGAGATGTCGCGAGTTGCCGCGAACAGTTTCAATAAAGTGGGTGGAGTAGAGCATCTGCACCGGAAAGTAAACAAATAACTGTCTCTAATTCGGATATGCTCGAGTTCGGTTGTAATTTTTATCAATCATGATTTATGGAGTTTAAATAAATTGACAATTCCATTGTCATTAATCATGCATGTAAGTAATTTGCAGATTATTGTCAATTGCAGCATTTTCAGAAAATTGTATTACAATTTACCTGAGAATGATTGGATAGATCTATAAATTTCTGCTTCATTACATATACTGGTCATTAGAGGACCTATACTTGTGCTTAACTGATTTACTATTGGGCTATCAAATAGATTTGAAGGAACTATGATGCCAAGTTAATTTACCATGAGAAGAATTTACTATAATTTTCCACAATGCATGAAAGCCATGATGGCCTGACAGGTTATCTTTTAATTTCACATTTTCATGGCCCGATGCATTTTTCCATGGCATTGGCCTACGGACCACCGTTAATTTCACAAACTGCTATATGGGTTTCTTTGTATGTCTGTCGGTCTGTCCCGTAGAGGTTTTGTCTGAATAATTTCAATTCTTTTTTTTTTATTTCACGTTTTCATGGCCCAATGCATTTTTCCATGGCGTTGGCCATCGGGCCACCGTTAATGTCTCAAACTGCTCAGCTATATTTATTTATTTATGTCTGTCGGTCTGTCCCGTAGAGGTTTGACCGAATAATTTCAATTCAAGAACAGATTTGGCCAATGGTCGATAAACTTTATATAGAAGTGGTCATCAATAGATGGCCTCTATTGAATTCGAGGTCAGTAGGTCAAAAGTCATAAGTTATAACTCACTCATTGTGATATAAATAAACCAAATGGTATCTGTTAAATACCTGACTAACTGTTGTGCCCTATTGTTCCAATTTTGCATGGAGGTTGTGGTAACATATTCAACAGTAGATGACCCTTATTGATTTAGTAGGACGAAGGTCACTCCAACCTTTAACAAGAATATGTAGACCCAATAGATCTACCTGACGAAAACAAGAACGGTCGGGACCGGGTTCTTCAAACTTTATAGCTATGTTGGTCACCATTAGTAGCTGACCCCTATTTGATTTTGAAGTCAAGGTTGCCTTTGAAGCATACATGTTTTTGTTAATAACAATGTAGATCTTTCCAGATACAAATGTACATGTATTAGATCTACTTGTACTAGTAGGCCTACATGGTTTTGACAAAGTCAAGACAATGGTTATATTTTGAACAATGTGTTTTTAATATGATTAGGAATTCTATTTAATTTTATAAAAACATTTTGTAGTTTTATACATAATATATTTATATGTAATATACATTTACAGTGAAACCAAAGCATCAACAACTACTAGTAAAAGCTCAAGTTATTGCAACTATGGGGGACCAGTGTTTCATGCATGGACACCAATAAGCCAATGCTACCCTGAGGTATGTATATCATAAAGTCACTGTATTCCGCCTTTTCACAATTATGTGAAAATAACCTGGCCGGTGTTAAACGTCACTGGTACATAATGAATTGAGCATTTGGGTGTTACTGTGTATGACACCATTGAATTTAGTGTACAAATGACAGTATCCTAGGAGAGTCCAGTGAACGTTTGTTGAAGAACGAAAATGACAATCATTTTCAAGTTTATCCAACACAAAGAGTCATGACAGTGACAGTGTCTGGGTAAAGGTTTGGAAAAATGCCTTGAAAGTATAAATTTTATCTTGACGAAGTCCTTGAATTGGTGTGTGGGAATTGTGTATGAAACATGTCTCAATTCATAACTTGCAGTGATGACTGAGAGGTAGGACAGTCACCCTGTTTGCTTAGTTGGTAGAACACCATACTAGTACAATCATGAATGTACTTGTGTTTTGAGGGTGTCATGGTTTCAAGCCTCAGAACAAACTTTAGATCACTTTTCATCATCGCACTTGTATAGCGATGTGGTGTCATGCTTTAAAATGACAATGCGATATGACAATGTGATATGTTATATATGCGAAAACGCAATACAACATTGGAATATCATATCTCACTGTCGTGCTCAGTGAGCAATGTCATGTCGCTAAAATGTCAACCAAGCACAGCCCTAATTCTGTCAGGAATAACTCTGACACTCTTTTTATTACAGGACTTCAAGCAGAAAGAACTAACTATATATACTGAGTATATAGTAAAATAAAGAAGAGAACATAGACTTACTGTATTTTACTGGTAGAATGATGTGTGACAGTGTGTGATGTAATGTTTAACCATCGAAAAGAATTGATCCACTTACATCTTTACACTCAAAACAAGATTATGGATAAAATGGTAATACATATTTCTAGTATCTGGTTCATGTCCTTTTCTTCATTAACATGTACACAGTAAACCTCTCAGAGAAACCCTCTGTAGAGCAACATTCGAACAACCTCTATAACAACACCTTCAACAACTTTAACAACATTTCTCCTTGCTGATATTAACTCTTAATTCAACCTCTGCAGAGAAACAACCTATGTAAAAAGCACTGATAATTTGACATGAGTCTGACCTTTATGCATGAATATATTACAAGGTTCTTGCGTTGAATATATAAATTTCCGCGAGCAAATCGTGCAATATCCGTCCTTTAGATTTGTGTTGATGTTACACCTAGAGCGTATACGTGATACTGCCAGCTTATAAATATAGACAATATATCAGCTGTTAAATTATACTAATTAAAGGTTGAGGGTCACGTCAAATTCTCTGGACTATATAAAGGTTAATATTTGCAGCTCACTAAGGGTGTTGCTCTACAGAGGTTGTACTATATACATGTAGTTGTTAATGCATATATTCCATATAATGCTTAAAACATTGAAAAACATGAAAATATAGTCAAATTGAAATACATGTAATATTTTGCCATTTCTAGTTGTCTGCTGAGCATTGAATGAATCATTAGTAAATAAATACAATCCAGGTACACTTATTTAGTTTTAAAATAGTAGCATGTATAATCAAATATAGTGCATTATACAATAATTGTAGGCTACATGTAAATTTCAACACTTTTGGTTTTATTTATCAATGTGCAGAAATTGTAAATTGTTTTATGTATATTTCAGGTAGTATTTGAACTGCTGGTGCATTGAATCCACATAGAAAATATATAGTGTCCTGAAGAAGCAAGATGGATGTTCACAGAACACTGGTGCTAGATTATTTTTGTGACCAGGATAGAAAGTCAGAGATTCCAGAGTCCAATCATTCTTGTACCCCCTTACACAAATAAACAGTGAAATATGTGTTAAGAATGACAACCTGCCAAGAAAGACCACCAATATAAAATACATGCCTTAATAAAGACCAAGCATTTCTCTCACACAAAAAAAATAAAATGTGTTATTAATTGCTCTCAATGGATTATAGAGATTTATCAGTGAAAATAACTGAAATTATCATTTTGTTATTTTGACTGTTTTAGAAACCATCTATTAACAGTGGATTTGTTTATTTTATAGAAGCCTAACATGCTTTTTGCATATATTACAGAACATTTTGCATAGTACATGTATTATATTGTTACTCTTAAGTATCATGTACACATTAAATACTATATTCTCATTTATTCATTTCAAATTTTCTAGATATTGTAATTATCATATTTTGTCAATGATATCTTATAAATTGTATCCAAACAGTGAACTCTCGTTTTAGCCAATCTCATAATTAATATTTTGTTATAACCGCAATATGAAGACCTACTCAATGAGATCATACTTCAAGGATGGTATTACTATAAGGTTCCATTGTATAACACAAACTTAACTCTATGTGAAGACATTCTTCACTAAAGTAGAATTATGGTAAATTTTTTTGTCTGATTTTATTGTAATTGCTAAAATATTTATTTTTTCTTGAAAAAGGGATGTGGGAATATCATTTCAGGTGTTGATGTGAACTTATTTCCTTTATTTCATAGAAAATGATGGTCAAGGGGATATCGCTGATAAAACTGTGTTTCTTGCATGTATTTTCAAACTTAAGTTTTAAAGGTTACACCATTCAATATGCCTACTCAAGCAACTGACTGGTTATACATGTATTGTGTGAATCGACTGTTTCAATATGCTGGCTAAAGCAAATGACTGGTTATGCATGATGAACCGACTGGTTTAATATGCCGACTAAAGCAACCGACTGGTTTTGTATCATGAACCGACTTGTTAAACCGTTCAATATGCCTACTCAAGCAAATGACTGGTTATACATTATGAACCGACTGGTTTAATATGCCGACTAAAGCAACTGACTGGTTATGTATTATGAACTGACTGGTTTAAATATGCTGACTAAAGCAACTAACTGGTTATGTATCATGAACCGACTTGTTCAATATGCTGACTCCAGCATCTGAGTAGTTATCTATATAGGCTATATTCAAGCAATTGTCTGGTTTAGAATGTCCACTCAATAAATTGACTGGTTTAATATCATGAACTGACTGGTTTTATATGTTGACTCAATGCAACCGACTGGTTGAGTTTGCAACTCAAGCTTCTGATTGGCATGGTATGTCGCCTCAATTGTCTGACTGGTTCAATCCGATGAAATAACTGGTTTAATGTGTTAATTTCAGCCACTGACTGGTTTTGTATGCAGACTCAAGCTCCCAAATGGTTTAGAATGTCGATTCGATGAACTGACTGGTTTCGTATGTCGAATCGATGAACTGACTGGTTTCGTATGTCGACTCGATGAACTGACTGGTTTCGTATGTCGACTAGATAAACTGACTGGTTTTGTGTGTCGACTCACTAAACTGACTGGTTTTGCATGTCAACTCGATGAACTGACTGGTTTCATATGTCTACTCAATAAACTGACTGGTTTCGTTTTGACTCGATGAACTGACTGGTTTCTTATGTCAACTCAATAAACTGACTGGTTTTGCATGTCAACTCGATGAACTGACTGGTTTCATATGTTGACTCAATAAACTGACTGGTTTCGTTTTGACTTGATGAACTGACAGGTTTCGTATGTCGACTCGATGAACTGACTGGTTTCGTTAGCTGACTAAATGAATAGACTGGTTTAGAATGATGAAGTTATGTTTCATAATTATGTAAAATTTCAAACACATGTCATATGTATGTGTTATATATTCCTTGTGTACAGGCCTTTGACAAGTTTTGCGCAATAAACTTTGAAACTTTTAGTCACTGCTTTATTTTGCTGACTCAAGCAATTGACCGATATAGTACACTGGCTTGAGCAACTGACTGGTTTAGTATGTTGTATTAATATGTGGGTTATCTACCATCTAGTAGGCCATTCTACATAGCCTGGTACAATTAGTCATGTCTCTTTTATATGGTAGATTACAGCTGTAGGCCTACATGGATGTGTTTGGTACTAAGCTACGGAAACCTGTTGGTGTCATGTTAAATGTCAATCTACTACAACACACTACTGTAGGAATATTGATAAAACATTGCGACTGCGATACAAAACGCAACGACGATGGACAACAATGTTATATGACTGAAACATGGTCAGAAAAGTGTGCAGCCAGACTAGGGCTCAAACCCAGGACCTTTCACTTACACACTACTACATGATTTTCGTAGGTTAGTGATGTGGATGAAGTAAAAGTTTATCCAGCTTGGCAGCGGAAATTATCAGATTCGCCTACTGTTCCACCGATAAACTCCGCCTTGCCAGATAAACATTTTGATCCAAAACAGTAACTTATTATTCTCTATTTAGCTGTTAGAACTGCAACACTTGACAGTTTTAGTAGTAATAAAATTATACCACGTCCACAGCAATCACCATTTCAGACTTCGCCTTTTCGGTAACCATAGAAACTTCAACATCGAATAATTTTTTTAACCATTGGAGATAAAGACCTCATTACAACTGCAATGGTCAGCATTTGAAAACATCTTTCCATTGATATGCAACACTTAACACTTTTAGTAGTAATAAAATTATATCACATTCATGGCAGTGAACACCATTTCAGACATTGCCTTTTCGGTAACCATAGAAACTTCAAAATGGAATAACTGTTTAACCATTGGAGATAAATTCTCCATTTCAACTGCAATGGTCAGCATATGAAAACATCTTTCCATTGATATGCAACACTTAACACTTTTAGTTGTAATAAAATTATATCACATTCATGGCAGTGAACACCATTTCAGACATTGCCTTTTCGGTAACCATAAAAACTTCAAAATGGAATAACTGTTTAACCATTGGAGATAAATTCTCCATTTCAACTGCAATGGTCAGCATTTGAAAACATCTTTCCATTGATATGCTACACTTAACAGTTTTAGTAGTGATAAAATTATATCACATTCATGGCAGTAAACACCATTTCAGACATTGCCTTTTCGGTAACCATAGAAACTTCAACATGGAATAACTTTTTAACCGTTGGAGATAAATACCCCATTTCAACTGCAACGGTCAGCATATGAAAACATCTTTCCATTGATATGCTACACTTGGCAGTGTTATTAGTAATAAAAGTATTTTACACCCATGGCAGTAAACCCCATATTTGACTTCACCTTTTCGGTAACCATAGAAACTTCAACATGGAATAACTTTTTAACCGTTAAAGATAAAGACCTCATTTAAACTGCAATGGCATGCATTTGAAAACATCTTTCCATTGACGTATAACATGTTGTAGTTTAATTGAATGAAAAAAATGACCTGTCCTTGCTAACTATTTTTTCAAAGTGGTTATACTTCCACTTTTATTACATGTTCAGAAACAGCTGTTATTCAGCTTTCCAAAACAGTTTACATGTTGAAAATGATTCAACTTGGCTATGGGAGGCTGGTCATGAACTACCATTAAACCTTAGTATGTGCCCTTGCACCAAGTTTCAGACTAGTGGCTTTAATTGCAGACCGGGATACAAATAATCCAGAAATTTGGAATTTTAACAATTGTAAAGTTTGGAAACAGTTTTGGTGTAGGGATGTAAGCTCCAGAAACAGAATTGCATCTTATTTTTAGGGTATAATTATGAACATTTAAGTGTGCTACATCAGTACATGTCCATTAGTTGCAGGGGTCCTATAATTCCCAATTAATCTGGAATTCCGGATTCCTGCACTAGAAAGAATAAACTTTTCTACAGAAAATAAAAGTTATTTAATGAAAAAATTCCAAGAATTGAGAAAGTTATAGTCATTTGAGGTTTCATCAGCTTATATTAACAATAGAATGATGTTTGAACTAAGTCATGGTGTAGGGGTGTGAGCTAATGACAAAACATATTTGCGACTCGTTTCAGGATTGGGCATTATGTTTTTTTGTCTCAGGAGAACCCCTGAAATACATGTATATTTAATGAAGATGGGAAAGAATTCCAAAATCAGTATTCAAATATTCGACATGCCTATTCAAATATATTTGATATTGGTTCCAAATCTAATTTATTTGTTTTCTTCCATAATTTCCAAAACTGAAAACTTGTTAGCTCATCTGATTTTTGAAAAAAAGAGGAGTTATTGTCATCACTTCGTCGGCGTTGCTTGGTTAAGTTTTGTGTTAAGGTAAACTTTTTTCATAAACTATCAAAGCTATTGCTTTGAAACTTGCAACACTTGTTTACCATCAATACCTGAGCGTGTAAAGCAAGACCCATAACTCTGATCTGCATTTTGTAAGAATTATTGCCCCTTTTTGGACTTAGAAAATAAAATGCCTTGGTTAAGTTTTGCATTTAGGTCAACTTTTCTCCTAAACTATCAAGAGTTATTGCTTTGAGACTTTCAACACTTAATTAATACCTGACCATGCCAAGCAAGAACCATAACTCTGATCAGCATTTCGCTTGAGTTATTGCCCCTTTTTTGGACTTAGTAAATTCCTCGGTTAAGTTTTGTGTTTAGGTCCACTTTTCTCACTTAGAAAATTCCTTGGTTAAGTTTTGTGTTTAGGTCCACTTTTCTCATACACTATGTGGGCTATTGCTTTGAAACTTTCAACACTTGTTCACCATCAATACCTGACCATGTCAAGCAAGAACCAATACTCTGATCAGCATTTTACGTGAGTTATTGCCCCTTTTTGGACTTAGAAAATTCCTTGGTTAAGTTTTGCGTTTAGGTCCATTTTTCTCATACACTATGTGGGCTATTGCTTTGAAACTTTCAACACTTGTTCACCATCAACACCTGACCGTGTCAAGCAAGAAACATAACTCTGATCAGCATTTTGCAAGAGTTATTGCCCCTTTTTTTAAGCAAGACTCATAACACTGCCCTACTTTATACAAGGGTAATGGGCCTTTTATACAGTGACAATGATCAGATGAGCGTCTGCACCCGCATGGCGGTGCTCTTGTTTTATTTCGGAATCCCTATTCTTAATAAAAGCATCTTGTTCGATAATAAATTTCGAATATCCAAAAATGGACTTTGAGTTCGAATATTCATCCAGTTTCCGAATATTCGGTCCAATCTCTAATATTTAAGCGTGCATCAGTACATGTCCATCAGTGTCA
The DNA here is from genome assembly GCA_947247005.1 of Spisula solida. Taxonomy (NCBI): domain Eukaryota; kingdom Metazoa; phylum Mollusca; class Bivalvia; order Venerida; family Mactridae; genus Spisula; species Spisula solida. The sequence continues at coordinate 36,235,307 of OX365952.1, read as the reverse complement.
TTGTGACATAAAAAACTCTAAATGATAGTAAATCAAAATTGTAACAGAATTGTAAATATTATATTATGTGAAATTGAGTATATGAACATTATATATTTCAGGTGGAAATCATGTACCACACAATCCAGACAATATGAGACAGTCCACACTATTACCACATGTATCACAGATACCTCCACATATATTACAACAAATGTATGCAGGTAGGTGCACTCCCTTCTCTATACAATCATGTAGCCTTTGTTTCCTGCACACCATACCCTCTCCCTGTAGCTAAGTGTTAAATTCATCTGAAAGGAATGCCTCTGCCTTTCAAGCAGGGGAGGGCAGATGAATCACAACAGGGGTTTGTTTCCTGTGCACCGTCCATGTGGTCAAGTGGTCTTTTAAGCAAGAGGTTGAAGTTTCGAATTTCAACATGGGTTTGGTTCCTGAAGCTGTACTCACACTGTCCCTGTGGACAAGTGGTCTTTTGAATGGCACGTTGAAGGTTCAAATCTAAACCTGGTTTTATTTTGGTATTGTCAGTTGGTTAGATGTCGGCTAGTTAAAACTTAAATTATAGTTTGTAAGTTACCAAATGCCTACCTGCCCAAGCCTGGCACTGAAGGTTATGAAGCAAGAGGTACTGTGATCAGAAAACAGGTGCTAAAGTTTCCTGGCCCAAATTTGATTGCCCTTTCAATAGAGGTGACATTATTATAAACAAACAGTTTATCTTTATAATGAAGTTGAGTCCGGAAAACAGACACAGTGAATTTCCTAATTAATCTAACGTTGAAAAATGGCTTTTATAAGATGTAGGGCGTTTTATACAGTTTTATGTTTGTCTTAAATTAACAAACTTAGCGGTACTTAATCTGCTTAAAACTGTGATTTATTATTTAATACTATTAAATTTACAATTGATACAGCTAATCCACAAGCCATGCAGTTATATGGAGGTCGTATGACGGCATCTAGACTCCGAGAAGTTGGAAGTGTCACTAAAGAAGCTATTGAGAAGTTGCACAAGTATGTATAGTATTTATACACTGTAAACCAACTTAATTTTGCGAATACAAATGTTCAAGTTTTGTCGATTGGCAGCCTATATTCACAGCTACATATGTTCGCATATTTGAGTCTTAGACTACAGCTTTAGTTGCTTTGTGACAAATTCAATGTTTTTTCAGTCAAGAATACACACCTGTATAATTGTCTGCTAAATACTAGTATTCATGTTTTTGATCTCTTTAAAGTTATATACTTCAGAGCTACAGATAAGCTGCGTATTGCGGTAATTACCCAATTAATTTTCTTAAAATCCAAATAGATTTTGAGAGAAGGGAGTAAGAAAAGGCAAATAGAAAATGATGTTATAGTGAAAAATAGTACATTAAAGACCAATTACCCAATTAATTTTATTAAATACCTAATTAAAATTTGTGAAAACCCAAATAAAATTGAAACTTGGGGGTAAAATACCCAATGACCTAAAACCTTATCTGTTGCTCTGAATACTTATTATTGTTTGTATGCTTTATGCAAAAAATCTTAGTTGTATACTAGTATCTACTCATATCGAATATACTTGCCGCTCATAAATATTTCCAGATACACGCTTCTGTTTCCAAACCCAACTAGTTCAGTATTATTAAGATTGATTTTGTCTCTTCAGACAGCTAGAAACTTGCCCTAAATCTGAGGACGAATTGGAAGACCCTAAAGGGCTGTTAGTGTCCCTGATGATACATCAAAGACAGGCCCTATTGTGGCTAGTTTGGAGAGAAAGGCAGTCCCCTTCTGGGGGTATACTTGGTTAGTAGCTGAGCACTTGGGAACTGTTTTATCAAAGCACTTACAAAAATCTTAACTTTAAGCTCAAATTTAAATTCCATATAATGATTTTACAACTTCAAATTGAGGACAGTTATTGTTTGTATGAGTTCACTAACGGAATCATTATTAGTATTGCAGCTCCATTAACCACACTTAAAGAATTTTGAATATTTTAAATTTGATTGTAAGTTTATTTCCTTTCTGTAAGTGCTTTGATAAAATAGTACCTTGGTGCCTGAATACTTACAATCTTAGACCAAAACAAGTTAATGTTGTTGATGTTGTAACAACAAACAAAAAATCTTGCATGTCTTATATGGGCATAACATTGCTTAACAGGCATCTTCAAAGAATGTATTAGTTATATAAACCTTTGTATGTTTCACAAAAATAAACTTGTATCATAAATAAACAAATGCAGAGTATTCATTATTTTTGTCCCACAATAATCCAACATTGAGAGATATTTCTACGATCATCTAGTAAATACAAGGAATTTGGATGTTTTTTTGCAAAATCACCAATAATTGACGTCAGAATGTTAACTATATCTGTCGAAATAGTATGCGAAAAATCTCATTTCAGTGAAATATACGAAAGACTAAATACTAATTTTGCAAGAGTTACTTCCCCTGGAGTATAAATCATGCATTTATTGTTTACAATTTGTTATTTTGTCTACAAACTTACTGGAGGATGTATTTAAATTTCGTCCATTTTGTGGTGTTTTGCTACCTTTGGGACTCAACTAAAGTGTTCAAAATACTTCATTTTGTAGATAGGTTACCAAAGTATAATTGCTTTTGAAAATAGCTGTTTAGTGCTAAATGGGACTTTAATGTGTGAAACTTAAGAAATAAAAATCTGTTCGCGTTTATTGTCGGTGAATAAAACACGGGCAGGAGTTTGGATGCGGAAAAATTAAATCACGAGTGCATAGCACGATAGATTTAATTTCCCGCATCCGAACGAGTGCCCGTGTTTTATTCACCGACAATATACAAGAACAGAGTTTTTATTTCGATTCTAAATACGATAATATCCAGCACTATTTAACTGCGCGCATTCCATTTTCACCCATTTGACATTGAACATGATTCCACGCTGAAATTGAGTGGCTTATTAGCTGGTACAATTACCTCCCTCGTTAATGAAAACGACCTTCGTAATTTTCTGAAGGAAATGCCACATTTTAAACATTGAAACAATTTTAATAACAAGAGTATAGTGTATCTATTTTATAAAATAAAAATATAAATGAATTGATTATCAGAAGCTTTAATAAAACTTGGTTTCTATAGTATATTGGAGTTTCTAAAAATAGATGCGTCATAGCTGTAACACTGGATTCTCGTGCAACTCGCCTTGTCATCGTGACTCGTAGAAAATTTTACTATAAAGTTTACGTTCATTCATTCATAAATATGTCACGTGATACTGGGCGTAAATAGAAACAGCCAATTTGATAGGTATGTTTTATGGGGGTAATAATACATTGTTAGGTCCGCACTATATTTAATGGATCGTGTTAGAATATTGATTTGACTATTTCCAGCTGATGATATGGGTCTAGGTAAAACATTGACAATGATCGCACTGATATTAAAACAGATGGAATTAAAGAAAGATGGTTCTGACGAAGATAAGGAGGTGTGGCTGAACAGAGATAAACAATTAGAGAAATGTAAGTATACAGATAAACAGTTAACGAAATGTCAGGTACAGAGATAAATAATAAGTGAAATGTTTATGTATAGATAAACAGTTAGTAAAATGTAAGTATAGAGGTAACCAATTAGTGAAATATTAGTTATAGAGAAAAACAATTGGAGAAATATAAGTAAAGAGATAAACCATTAGAGAAATAAGAGAAATGTAAGTGTAGAGACAAACAATTAGAGGAATATAAGTAATTACAGTCAGATCTCGATACAACGACGCTGTTTGTTTCAAAGAAAAATGTCGTTGTAACGAATATGTCGGTATACTGAATTGATACAAAGAGCATTTTAATACTTTTGTCCCCAAATTTGATGTCATTATAATGAATTTGTCGGTATATTAGGTGTCGTTATATCGAGATCTGACTGTAACAGTATCAATCACATAATTCTAGTTTTACGAAAAGTACCATTTGTTTAATGCAATGATTTCTCCTGGCCTAGATCTTTATGTTGTCACAATTTTAGGTCAGATGATTATTGCTAGTGTTATGACATTTCAATAAGCTATTTTGATAATTTAGGCACTTGTTCTCGGTAACTGTTGGGTGGGTTTCATAAAACTTCAATGGCATAGTTAGTACAAAGCCCATATGTGCATATTGTCAGGAATTGTAAATTGAATGATTATTATTGGAATTGACCTTTAATGGTCAAGACAAAGTGTTAGGATGTCACAGATGAGTTTGTGGAAGACATAGTTACGTTATTGTGATAAAAACCTATTCTAGTTTAAAATCATTTAATCATGTGTTACAGTATATATTATGTATATTTCAGTGGACAAGTCTATAGTTAAAACATCAGCTACACTTATAGTTGCACCAGCATCATTAATACATCATTGGAGAACAGAGATAGAGCGACGATGTAAACCGGGTCTGCTTCGTGTCTGTATGTATCACGGTCCAAACAGGGAGAAAAACATACTCAAGTAAGTCTCACTTCTATACGCTTGTTATTAGTCCCCTACCGGTTTTTTACCTGAAGGGGACTATAGGTTTGCCGTCAGTCAGTTTGTTCGTCCATCAAAAAATCTGGATCCTGACATAACTGAAAAAGTTTCCAAGCTAGGTTTATGAACCTTGATATGTGGATAGGGAGCAATAAGGGGATTATGCACGTCTAAAAATATTTTTATTCTGACAAAAATTATGGTTGCTATGGCAACAGAAACATTGAAAATGGCTTCAAACCAGTAGGAGACTTCTGTATTGCTTGCAATTCTTCTTGACTTGTTTTCCATGTATTATGTGAACACCTGTTTTTGACAGGCAGCGACTTCCAGTAAATTGTCTGTACTCTAATTCAAAGAGTTTTCATATTTATAAAATTGTCTTCAGTCTTGGTGACAATGTTTGTCAGGAAAGTATCTCTTGCAAGTCTGATTATCAGCTTAATCGTTCTAGGCTTTCTTAGATTAGGGCCTTTTGATTATCAAACAGTTGAGAAATTTACCTTGTCTGTACTCTTAGTCAAACAGTGTTCTATCTGATTGTCTTAAAACTGACAAGGGCGACAATGCGTGTATTTGTTGTAATTCTTGTCCCAGAAACAATCAATTCTCAGGCCTTTTGCAAGTGCTGAAATTCAATACAAGTTCATACTAAACTAAAAAAAAAGAACTTAATGGCATGTTACAGTTTAGCTAGTTCCGTTGTAGTTTTGACGACTAATAATATCATAGCTAATTACATGTTACAGGTTAGCAAGTTACGATGTAGTTTTAACGACTTCTAATATCATAGCTAATTACATGTTACAGGTTAGCAAGTTACGATGTAGTTTTGACGACTAATAATATCATAGCTAATTACATGTTACAGGTTAGCAAGTTACGATGTAGTTTTAACGACTTCTAATATCATAGCTAATTACATGTTACAGGTTAGCAAGTTACGATGTAGTTTTAACGACTTCTAATATAATAGCTAATTACATGTTACAGGTTAGCAAGTTATGATGCAGTTTTGACGACATATAACATCGTAGCTAATTACATGTTACAGGTTAGCAAGTTACGATGTAGTTTTGACGACTAATAATATCATAGCTAATTACATGTTACAGGTTAGCAAGTTATGATGTAGTTTTGACGACATATAATATCGTAGCTAAAGAAGTTGAATTGGATGATGATGATAAAAAAGGAGAAAAGCCAGTCAAAGATGACGAAGATGAGGACAGTGAACAAACCGACGCTGAAGAGGTAGGAGTCAATGTTTGTGTATACACTTCTCTTTCAATGTCAGAAAAAATTCAGACATCTAGGTTTGCTATGCTGTCAGGGGTCGAAAAATTCCGGAATAATCCGGAAATCAGGACTGGCTGCACTAGAGAGAATAAACTTTTCTGCAAAATATAAAAAATTATAAGATAAATCTTTTTTTAAAGTATTAACTGTTTGTGAATTCAGAGCATTTTTAGCTTATTTGGTTTAGACTTGAATTTAAACATTTATCCTTTAGGGTGCAAAGAAACCGAAGAAGAAAATGCCGAACATTATGAGAATTGCTTGGGAGAGGATTGTGTTAGATGAGGCACATAATATAAAGAACCACAAGAGCTTACAGTCCCGTGCTGTATGTCGACTTCGTGCAGCGTTCAGATGGGCATTAACTGGTACTCCTATACAAAATGATCTGCTAGACATGTACTCATTGTTGAGGTAAGAAGAATTACAGTGTCTGTGACCAAGTATGATTGCACATGGGTGAGAGTTTTCAGGGGTATGCCTGAATTTCCATTGTTTTGCTGTTCCAAAAACTCTGTTTCTATACCCGGCATCTACTCAGGAGGAATATAGTGATTGTCCTGTCTGTCCATTAGTCTGTCCGTTCAATTGAAAATGTTTACCAAAACAAAAAAGTTGTTAAAACTCAAATTTTTTTCATCAAGGCATTACCGGGTACTTTCAAAATTTGCAGACTTGTTTATCATCATAAACACCTTAGTTACATTGTCAATGCCATATAACACTATCCAACATTTCAACAGAATTATGACCCCTAAATGACTTAGCTAGTTTTATGGACGAAGTTTTTAAACATGAACTTTTATAGCTTATTAAATCATGTCCAGATATCTCATTTAATAATATTATGGTTTATATTGTTAACCTTATGACAATTATGAAATTCAATTGTGCTGTTCAACGTGTTAACAGTAAAAAAATAAGCAGTAATTTTATTTGGGCTCTCAGGCTATATAAGCAAGTAAACATGATATGTTTCTGGGTTTCAGGTTTTTAAGATGTTCTCCATTTGACGAGTATAAGGTCTGGAAGAGGCAGGTAGACACAGGCAGTTGTAAGTTGAATTTATAATATAAACATTTGGTTTATCTAAATCCTATATGTTTGCCTCAATAGGCTTGTGGTAGAGCCTCCACTTGCAGTGTGAGAAGTCACGGGTTTGATTCCAGACCGACATCGTTGTTAAAAATAGTACTGGTTTATCTCCCTTCCATGATACGCGGCATAGTTAGGTCCAGGTAACTGCTGGTTCACCCGGATAATGTGATGGGGTGGTCTCCAAATGACTGAAATGCTGTTGAAACTATTTTTATAAAATTTTGTTGATAGTCTAGGGTTGACCTTAAAAATGTATTGTTTGGAGTTTTAGATGGATGGGTAGGTAGGTAGATGGGAACTTTTTATTTTAAGTTTTTCATAGTGAAAGAGAATTAAGTGTTTCCTGAGAGGCCTTAAACAAGTTGAGTCATTGGAATATTAGGTTTGAAGGCCAAGGGTAACGGCAAACATTATGGTAACTTGCGCCTCAATGATCAGGGGTAAATGTACAGTCTGCTGAATGGACAGCTTCGTGACTGAAAGTAGACTTTTAATTGGTACTTCACTTTACTGTGTGGCCTTGTTATCCAAAGACTAAATTAAAATGGTACAAGTAATTGCTTGACTCAGTATCAAGAAAATCAGTTACTGTTTTGTCTTCTCTGCTTTCCTACCCTTTCGGTGATGAATACCATCAGGATTGAGGTGTTGAGGGTGATAAATGCTATGTTGTATCCTTTATCAACCATTCACTGGTGTGTTGTGTTGTCATCTGTTAGGTCAGCACCACTGATTGATTGATTGATAGATTGATTGATTGATTAATGTTTATGCTCTTGCAGCCACGGGTCATAATAGATTGAATGTTATTGTGAAGACTTTGTTGCTTCGGAGAACAAAAACTCAGACTGGATCAACAGGGAAACCGTTGGTATGTATTTAAAGAACAGAATTTTTACATTTCTTTGTTTACATGTTCAATGATTTTGAAGAAAATGTAAGTTATGACATTTTTACGTCTTATATAATTATATAGTGGGGGAGACATATTGATATTGTGCTGGATGAATGAATGTCACAAAGTTTGTCTGCGCTAGTTTTCCGTAACCATTGGTCAGATTTCAAAGACACTTGACATGAATAGTTTGTATGAAGCGTAGGCATATTGTCAGGAAATATATTAAATACTACACATGCACAGACAATTCGAAATAATGTGTTTATTAGGTGGTTATTATAAATATTGTTATTGTGTTTTATATGTAGGTTCCTTTGCCAGATAAATCATCTAAGACCCACGAGTTAGAACTGTCAGGACAAGAGAAAGTTATATATGAGAAACTGTTCGCAGAATCCAAGTGAGCTTTTACTATCATATAATAACCCAAACATCTTGACTTGTCTTCTGTATTTCAATTCATTATTTCAAAATATTTAAGTTTGGAATTTTTTCTTACACAAACTAAACTAATTGCAACAGTTTACGTTTTACATTTTACGAAATTATAAGTACATTAAAGCCTGTATGAAAGCAGTTTCCTTTATTCAAAAATAATCTGGGAATACGCATGTGCTGCACTAGAAGAAATGAATATTGCGGCCGGGAAAAAATGTGATTCGATAAAAAAAATGCACAGTATTGACAAGTCATTTGAAGTTTTAATATGCTGAATTTAACAAAAATAATGATAAAGTTTTGATATAGGGATGTGTGCTAATGGCATCCCAAACAGATAAGCTATATATTTGGGTACTACCTAAGTAGGACCACTGGTTAAAGGCCACTTGTGCATAAAGACCACCATTACACAAATTGGCTAACTGTACCTCCTATCAGACCATTTTCAGTTATAACTATTCAGAGACCACCATTTTTAGCTCACAGTGTGAGCTTTTGTGATCACACTTCGTCCGTGAACAATTGCTTGTGAACACATTAAAGGTCACAGTTATGACCCAATCGTCATGAAACTTGGTCAGAATGTTTGTCTCTATGAAAGCTAGGCCAAGTTTGAAACTGGGTATTATAGGGGTCAAAAACTAGGTCACTATGTCCAATCATAGAAAAAGCTTTTGAACCCATTAGAGGCCACAGTTAGGGCCCAATCCTCATGAAACTTGGTCAGAATGTTTGTCTCTATGAAATCTAGGTCAAGTGCAATATTGGGTCAGTTGGGGTAAAGAAATAGGTCACTAGGTAAAATCAAAGAAAAAACTTGGTATAGGCACTACAGGTCACAATTTGGGTCTAATCTATCAATATTGGTTATCTGATGTAAATAATAAGGTCTCTGGTTAGGACAATATGATAACCTTGTACATTTAACTGAGGCTGCATTAACTTTATTCTTTGAAGTTGTAAATGATTTCTTACGTCACCATGTGGGCCATCGTGAACTATTACGACAGGTGAGCGACCTAGGGCTCTTTGGACCATCTTGTTTGCTTTTCCCATGATCTTTACAGACAGCTTACACTGGATCAGTGTAGCAATACCATTTAACTCTGTCATCACAAAAGTCATCAAACTGACGTTTGTTTCATAGAAATCGATACAGAAATAAAACAATTGAAGCTATTTTTGTTTTCCAAATGGAGCCAATGTTGACGAGTTTCGTCTTGGGTTTGATGCTTTTGGTGAAGTCAGAGTCTCATGGTATTGCTACACTGTATACATATTTTACAACTATTATTTTACTATTATACAATATTTCAGGTCTGTTCTAAAGGAGTATTTAAAGCGACATGATGAGAAAGATATGTTGAAAGATGGTCATACTCCACCAAGCTCGTCTAGTAACCCATTCCAAGATAAAACACAAGGTGGTGGTCAAGCTGGTACTGTCTCCGGTGTACAAGGGGCCAGTAAAGGAGCTGCTACTGGACAACATATTCTAGTGATGTTACTACGGTTACGACAGTGTTGTTGTCATCTCAGCTTATTGAAAGATGTATGTTTGATTGTTTGTAATGATATATGTTTCAATACTCTATTAAAGTCCGCCTAGATAGCCTAGTGATAGAGCGTCCCCTTCGAGTGTGAGTAGTCTCGGGTTTGATCCCAGGCCGCAACATACTAGTCTTTGGAAACGGGTATATCACCCGCGTTTGATACTCAGCTTAGTTAGTACCAGGTAACTGCTGGTTTGCCCAGTGTTAGGATAATGTGACTGGGTTATCTCTATAACACTGAAATACTGTTGACCAGTGGGACTTAAAGTTAAATAAAAATGGGTGTAACAGTGCACTAGGTAATGTTATTAAATCACATCTTTATTTCATAGTTTAATATTTATAAGACCTTGTAGTGGTGCAGTGAACAATTGAACAAGTGCACCTGTCTGTCGGTCGTACCAAATGGTTTCCGTTCAATAACTCTAGAACGCTTTGCCCTAGGATCTTACATCTTTATTTGGAGGTTGGTCATCAACAGTAGATGACCCCTTTTGACTTTGAGGTCAGTAGGTCAAAGGTCAAGGTCACTGTGACCTTAACCATTTCTGACTATTCAAATGATTTCCGTTTAATAACTCAAGAACTTTCCCTAGGATCTTCAAAGTAGTCGAGGGGTAGAGTGACCAACTCCTGATATTCCACGAAGTATGATGTCAATGGCCATACTGGCTGGGAAATAAGGGCAAATTAGTACTGGTTAGGAAACAGTCCTGGAAAACTTGTTACATGATTCAGCCTCAGTATATTGTTGAAAAATTGATAAAAAATGGTGTCATACAAACAAGGCCAAAATGAAATATTGTTAGTTTCCCCTTCCATACCTACCCAAGCAAACAGTCCTCTATCCAAACAATTTTTTTGACCCTCTGAAAAAAAAATTTATATAAGAAAATTTGGTCATGACAGTACGAAAACAAAAATTATTGACAATTAAAAAACATTTTACCTACGTACCTACCCCCATCACTAATTGGCCAGTGTCGGGAAGGGGAAAAAAACAATATTTTATTTTTGGCCCAAACATATTTGTAGGCTTTAGATGATGAGACACAGCAGAATGAGGGACTAGAACTGACATTAGAGGAACAGATGATGGACCTAATGCTGGGTGATACCAAGGACAAGGAACCAGCTGTTAAACAATCTTCACAAACATTTGAAAAAGAAGCTATGAGCACAAAGGTATACATTCTCTTACAAACAACCTGGCCTCAGTCTCCTGAAGCATCTTAAGTATAAATCACAACTCAATTGAGATTTTGCTAATCTCAGAGTCGGAATTATAGTTAAATTTTAAGCTTCATTTCTTGAATTTTTACTGTAATAAACTCAGAGTAACATTTATATTTAGTGATGCTAGTTTTGAGTGCAGTCTTGCATTGAAATTAGCATTTCAATATTTGGGATGAGATTTTGCTCAGATTGAGATGCTTAGGGATATCGGGGCCTGGTACCGCTGTATCATGTCTATTGTTATATTCTAGTAATTCATGAATGGAAATTTAGTCTTTTTCATGCTTATGTTGGAAGTTATTCAATAACATACCTGAGCCTCGTTTATTAGTCCCCTACTGGTTTTTGACCGGAGGGGACTAAAGGTTTGCCTTCCGTCCATCAAAAGATCTGGATCCTGACATTACTCAAATACTTTCCAAGCTAGGTTTATGAAACTTGGTATGTGGATAGGGAGCAATAAGGGGATTATGCACGTCTAAAAATATTTTTTGATTCTGACAAAAAATTGTGGTTGCTATGGCAACAGAAGCATTGAAAATGGCTTCAAACCGGTAGAGGACTTTTGTATTGCTTGTTTATTTACTGAATTAATAATGTAGAACAATTGTAATTTCTAACACAACCAGCAGGTTTACCTATATATACATAGAGGAAATGAATATGCGCATGAATTACTGTTGAAAATAGCTCAATAGCTTTTCCAAGGAAGAAAGTAGTTCAACGGCTTCCATATGTTGTTGAATGCATAATATTTGCTATGTTTAAATCGAAATAATGAAAATGTATCTGTGTTTGATCCATAATTAGGCACTGTGCTTTATTATAATTATAGATAAAACACAGGTACATACATATTCATTATTTCTTATTAAATCGGTATTCGTCCCACTAATCTGAAATCTTTTTTATGCCCCCGTATCGATAGATCGGGAGGCATATAGTGATTCTCCTGTCCGTTCGTCCGTCCGGTTAACCCAAATTGACCGTTTCTTCTAGCATCATTATGGCTTGCTACAAAGCTTTCATACTTGCATGAATGTTGTATATGAACACTCTCCACATGCCTGTATCACCTGATCCCATATTGACCTTCACTTTGACCTACCGGTAATTGACTTAGACTTATTGAAGGGCCAAATTCTGGGTTAACCCAAATTGACCGTTTCTTCTAGCATTAATATGGCTTGCTACAAAGCTTTTATACATGCATGGATGTTGTATATGAACACTCTCCACAGGCCTGTATCACCTAACCTTATTTTGACCTTCACCTTGACCTTATTTTGAACTTAGACTTATTTATGGACAAGGCTTCCACAGGGGGCATAAGTGTTTATTGAACACAGTCTTGTTTTTCTAAGGTTCAGGATGGGGCCTTAAACCTTTAGTTAGGAGTGATATTAGTATTTAAATTTTGAGAAAACAACATTTTAAAGACTGTTGTCCCTGGAAGAGGCATGATAACACCCCTTATGTATTGGGGATAGTGAAGAGCAACCTCATCAACACTTGGCTGGTATTTACTTACATTACAGTTATACAATTATTAGTATGTTATGATTAATGATGTTTTAGATGAAGGCATTGATGGATGAATTAAGGAGCTTACATTGTTCCAAGAACCCAGAGGACAGATGTAAAAGGTTGGTTTATATACATTGTATGTTCATTTATAATATCATTTGATGCCATTATTTGATTCTCACTTAGCAGAAACGGTTCTGTTCAACAGTTCTGGTGCTTTCTATACCCAACCCCTTCAAAGAAGCAGGGATATATTGCTTCACATGTATAATTAGTGATCAATTTGTCTGCCTGTAGACAAACTTTGTCCAATTGCCTATAGTGTTTATTCAAAGAAGGCGAAATTTCCCCAACAGTTCATAATCCAAACTACAGAAAATGTCTAATATTCAGTTCTTAATCAATGACTGTTTTAGCTTATAAAGGGGTACACTCAGCCAGGTAATAATTGTCCTATAAATAGTTTGTTTATTACCATTTTCTTGTGAATGTCCTTTCTTAGAAATTAACCAATTAAAGTAGTTATGAAATGGTTTCTTAGAAATTAACCAATTCAAGTAGCAATGAAATGGTTTCTTAGAAATTAAACAATTAAAGTAGTAATGAAATGGTTTCTTAGAAATTAATCAATTCAAGAAGAAATGAAATGGTTTCTTAGAAATTAACCAATTCAAGTAGTAATGAAGTGGTTTCTCAGAAATTAACTATTTCAAGTACAGTAAAACCTCGTTATCTCGAGGACCCATCGGGACAAGCCAAATGCTCGAGTTAAGCCAGGTGCTCGAAATATCCGAAGTCTATGATGAATTGTTGTTATGACTAAGTGTAACTGTGTTTATAATGAAAACACGTATGATACATGTATTTGGTTGTAACTACGAATACTGTCATTGTTTATCAAGTCTATACGCAATTTGAATCGTGTGGACATTTGCCAAATTGAACAAATTGCATATGAAAGTCGTAATGAATCTTTTTAAATTAAATATCAAACTCCATTTAACAGTAAAATTGTAATAAAAGTTCGCATCGGCAAAAAGATAACATTACCCAAAGCGCACGTTAGATCCTACATGTTTGAACAAACACCCACGCACAAAAATCGCAGGTGATAAAATAAAACCCGGATGCAAAGTCGATTTAGTTTCCAGCACAGGGATACGGCTCATTGAGTAAAAAACATGCACTAAATTATCTATGATAATTTATTTAGGACATGATGTTTAGTTGAATGAGTTATATCCCTGTGGTTTCCAATTGAAACGCGCGCGACAATTTGGAGACATCGAACGTGGCGGTCTTTCGACTGACTTCAAACGCGCCGCACATCAAAGAAATTGCCGGTACAGTTGGGAGTAGTGTTTAGTCAGAGTTCCATACCGCGGTATGAATTCGCCAATCGACGCATAGTGTAGATTCAATTGACATTTAATTTTCTACTGTACAAAGTCGACGAATTTTTTATTCTTCAGGGTTGTTTGATAAGAATTGGATTTAATCGCGGACTTGATCTACTTCACTTATTCAGTATCGGACACGTGAAATTGTACTGTACGTAAGCTTACATTCGCAGGTTTTCATGAAATACGGGAAATGAAAAGTTTTTGAAATGATTTTAACTTGCAGTTTTATAACGAACGGAGCCTAAATATTTAAGATTCTACATGGACGTCGGTTTATCTTACGATAATTTAAAAGTCTGTGCGAGTCAGTACGTTCGAAGCAACGATGTTGCATTTAATAATTCTAGTTCTCGTATGAGTTAATGTTCCCAATTGTTGCCTATTGAACTTGTTCTGAAACGTATGTGTAGTTTAAATCACGCTCATTAATTAAATATCTTCTACTTCGTGTAACGGATCGAAAATACGGACATCAATTTAAGTGTTAGGGATTACGCTATTGTCATAAACTGTGATTATCATAATGTGTGAAAAATACGAACCGTAACAAAATTTAGTATGACATTTTTCGGAGGTGTGAAATTTCGCTCGGATGATTGCCTCGAGATAAGGTAATTAATTATCGTTGAACATTGTTGATTGGACCGACACCTGCGCTCGAATTAGACCGGATGCTCGTAATAACTTTACTCGAGTTAGAGGGATAAATTAATGTACAATATAGAGCAAATTCGTCGGGACTTTGAAATTTGCTCGAATTAGGCCGTTTGCTCGAATAATCGCTGCTCGTATTACCGAGGTTTTACTGTAGTTATGAAATGGTTTCTTAGAAATTAAACAATTTAAGTAGTAATGAAATGGTTTCTTAGAAATTAACTAATTCAAGCAGTAATGAAATGGTTTCTTAGAAATTAAACGATTCAAGTTGTAATGAAATGGTTTCTTAGAAATTAATCAATTCAAGTTGCAATGAAATGGTTAAAATTTCTTGTTTCCTTGTAGGGTCAAGTCGTATCTGTATACACATATTATACAATTACATATATATATTTCCAGTGTAATCGTATCTCAGTGGACAAAAATGTTAGATATAGTAGCATTACATCTACGTAAGATGAACATTCGATGTTCTGTTATACAAGGAAATGTTCCAGCCAAGAAAAGAATGGAATCTGTGGATCAGTTTAACAATGATATAGACGGACCTGAAGTCATGCTTGTCTCATTACGTGCTGGAGGGTGTGGTCTCAATCTTATTGGTGGAAATCATTTGTTTCTTCTAGATAGTCACTGGTATGTAGTTTACATTCATTGTTATCCCCTGTCAAAAGGCGAAGGGGTATTGTAATAGTCAACGTCAGTCCTTTCGTCTTTCCGTCCATCCCATATTTTCATCCAGAGCATAACTTGAAAACTATTGAAGGTATTGACTTGAAACCTGATATACATGTGAAGAGGTGGCCAAGAACCATAACTCTTTATTGTCTAGTTTTCAAATTATCTCCCTTTATTTAATTTTAAAATATTTTTTGTCCAGAGCATTACTTTAAAGCTATGTAAGGTATTGACTTGATATTTGAATAGGTGGCAACTTTGACAAGCTCAGTGACCAAGAACCATAACTCTTTGAAGCCCAGTTTTGAAATTATCACCCTTTGTTTAATTTTAAAATGTTTTTTGTCCAGAGCATAAGTTCAAAAGTATTCAATTGATTGACTTGAAACTTTAAGCGTAAGTATATGGCATCTATGAGAAGTGCTGTGACTCAGAAACATATCTCTAGCTGATTCCATTCTTGAATGATTTCCTTTTAACCAAAGAAGTTATGCTATTTCTCTTTGTGTAATTTCCTAATATTTTTCTTTGAACTTAAAGGTTGGATGGTTTTTGCCAAAGTTTTGGCCCTTTGTGGGAGTCATACATTTTTGTAGTGAGAACCCATCTTGCTACTCATTATTGGAATTTGATATAAATATGAATAACTGTTTGATTTGATGGTATAATTATGTTGTTTCTATACAGGTACACAGTTTTAGTATCCTTGTTTAAAATTTGTATTGTATAAATATCTGAGTATTGATATGATAATTTTAGGAATCCTGCTTTAGAAGACCAAGCTTGTGATAGGATCTATCGTGTTGGTCAACAGAAGAATGTCTACATACATAGGTATACAATTTTTATGCCCCCCTATCGATGATGGGGAGGCATATAGTGATTCACCTGTCCGTCCGTTCGTTCGTCCGTTCGTCCGTCCTGGTTAACCCAAATTGACCGTTTCTTCTAGCATTAATATGGCTTGCTACAAAGCTTTCATACTTGCATGGATGTTGTGTATGAACACTCCTCACACGCCAGTATCACCTAACCCCATTTTGACCTTCACCTTGACCTAATTTTGGACTTAGACTTATTTATGGACAAGGCTTCCACAGGGGGCATAAGCGTTTATTGAACGCAGTCTTGTTTAAAATACTAGTTTCATATATAATTCAAACTTTGATAGGGATCAACAAAATCAGGGTTCACACTGTCAGTGAAGTCAGGAAAAAACCTATTCTGTTGGTAGGTCGATCGGTCGTATAAAATGGTTTCCGTTTAATAACTCACTTTACATGGAGGTTGGTCAGCAACGGTAGATGACCCCTATTGATTTTTAGGTCAAAGGTCTAGGTCACTGCGACCTTAACCATTTCTGACTATTTGTCTGCCATGGTGCATACATTTTTTACAAACATCTCTTGTTATAACTTTGTGTCAATCCTCAGGGTACTAACTTATACTGTTGCCTCTCAAGTTTTTTTGTTCCATTGTATTAGTCCTCTACTCCATTTTCAATGGGAGTGGACTTCCTATTTATACACATTCAATTTCTTATTTGATTTTGAAAAAAAAATTGCTATTATGGAAACAGAAATAGTGAAAATATCTCACTCCTATTTGATCTTGGCTGCCTGCATACTGGTTAGTTTATTGCTTGCAATTCTTCTTTGACTTATAGAAATAGTTCAGCAGCAAGTGTTTGAAAATACTAAACAACCCGGTGTAGTGGTCCTTTTTTTCCCCGGCCAGTTTTTCCTTGGGGAGAAAACCGGGCCAGCCTATTATTTCCCCGGGGAAAGATCGGGCCAGAGCATTATTTCCCCCTCAGGTCTATTTTTCCCCCCTAATAAACACTTTTCTTGATCAAGTCTTACATTTATGTTACACCAGTAATAATAGCATTATATTTTACTGTAAATCACAATACTAAGAATACACATTGTATACCATGATTAGAACCAGTATGTGATTTTTTTGTTGTTTCAGGTTTTTATGTAAAGGGACACTAGAAGAAAAAATCTTGGATCTTCAAAAAAGCAAGCAACAGCTGGCCAATAGTGTACTTCATGGGTTAGTGCTTTTACATCTTTGTTGTTATGCATTCTCAAATGACCAGGATATTCACAAAGCATTTTACCGGTAGTAAAAAACTTAAGATTTTCTTAAAATTGGCTTAAGTCAGGGGGTTTACAATTCCGGAATAATCCGGATACCCATATTTCTATAGCTGAATTTTTACAATTGAAGAAGTTTTGGTGTAGAGATGTATAACAGACTTGCATCACTTTCAGGATTGGGCATAAGACATCAATAAAGCCACTGTTAAGTGTATCAGCTAAAACAAGAAAATCAATATTATTTACTTTCGAAGTTTTTTACATGTTTTCAACAAGCAAACTATATATAAATTCTAGTTTCCCACTAAGATGCTTTGTGATTATCACCCCAGTACTCTTATTTGTTAATATCAGAAGTTTACTTTTAAAGCGTTTTAAATACACAACTGGGCCTAAAATAAAATATTGTTTGTTTCCCAATCCCCTACCTACCCGATAAAAAAGGGCCCTACCCAAAATATTCTATTGCCCAAATTGAAATAATATTTTTTTTATTTAAAATTGGAAGTGAAAATTTTATATTTTTGTTTACTGGCTTCTTTCTTACCATTAAATTTAAGACTGTAAGTTTTCACCTTAGAGTTAATTCTAAATTTCATTATTTGTATACATGTCTTAACCAATAACTATCATTCTGAAACAGTTCTTAAAAAAATATTTACCCTACCTACCTACCCATTCTAAATCTGCTAGGGTTGGGATGGGGAAACCAAGAATATTTTAAGTTCGACCCTGTCTTTGAAATTATTCTTTGAATTCATTTTTTACTTTGATTTTAATAAAACAAGGTTCTTATGTTCTAACTTTGTCCTTTAATATAATGTAATTATGTATCAATAACTTGTGTATGTGATTTCAGGGGTGCTATGTCGAAGAGCAAACTGACCTTGGCAGATCTGAGAATGTTATTTGGTGTATGACGCTACAATAGACTTAGTGTATAAGTTATGAATTCGAAATCTATGACTTGACAGGGGTCCTATAATTCTGGAAAAATCCGAATTTGCGGGACTAGAAGGAATGAACTTTTTTACAGAATATGAAAATTATTGAAGAAAAAATTCAAAGTATGCTTGACCCTAGGATCCTCTAACTTAACATGGAGTTTGGTCATCAACAATAGATTACCCCTAGTTATTTTGTCAAAGTCGCTGTGACCTTTATCATGAATAAATAGACCACATGGTTTCCATTCCAATCAATAACTTCAGAATGGTTGGGCCCTGAATCTTTAAACTTTATAGGAATGTTGATCATCATCAGAATTTGGCCCCTATTGTACACAGAGTAAGAATGCTTCAGACATCCCTGTTGCATAGTTTATAAATGTTTCAGCTATATTCCAAGCAGTTAGTGGGTAATATAAAAAGTAATGTCAATGATTACAGTATGTTAGAAATTCCCTCAATCATCTGCCCCAAAATATTCTGTGGCACATTTATCCTGCCCACAAAAAAAGTATTCATATGTTATTTCCCCATTTACTCATCTGTAAATTGTAATAACCCTATTTGCAGAACAATGAAGCAACAATAGTTTTGAATACAAGGAATATTTATGTTTATTAAGTGTAAAGACTGTACATTGATTGGTTCCTTAGGTAAAATATATAAAGTTTCTTTGTCTTGCTTGAAAGGCAACTTCTACATAAAAAGATGGGAAAATTCAGCCTATTGGATACCATGGTTATTTTATTCAGGCTTTCTACTGGGTCCTACTATTCCTATTTTTCCTTACTATTTTGATCTGAGCCCGACTTTGCCCTACTTTTTTCTAAAACAGCCCTATTATCCCTACTTTTACTTAAAATTTCGGTGGAAATATAGATCATGCATTTTTTCAGGCTCGCTATGCTCGCAAAATAGAGTAAACAAATTATAATTAATGTGTCGCTATTTGTTTTGTCAACTGCCCCTGTTATTTATGTTTTTATGCCCTTCTTACACCGAATCTTGTACCTGCCTCTTGAGAATATTGAACTAAAAAAGTCAAAATACCTTCTTTATCCCTACTTTTTTATGTCAGAAATTCCTACTTTGCCCTACTTTTTAAACATAATATGTCCTACTCCAGCCCTACGATTTCTTGGAGAGCAGTAGAAAGCCTGTTTATTTCAGAACACCTTTATTTTGACTTTCTCTTTTTAACTTATTTAGTAACTGTAGTTTAGAAAACTAGCATAATTGTGACCATCAGATATTAAAACAGATACAGTACAGATAAAACAGATATTTTTACAACTGCATACTTATTTTTGTGGGCACTGTATATCTAGTCAAGTGTTTAGGCTTCAGTGGATCAAATTTCAGTCACCATATATAATATTACTCATAACTAGATAGTTAGTCAGGTACACAGGAAAAATTTCAGCGTACGTTTTTTCACTCGAAAAGCGTACGCCTGGCGTACACCATTTGGCATACGAACTGCGTAAATTAAGGTCCATGTACGCCAGACCTAAGCGTACGCCATAATTTTTGCTGTGTATTAGTCAGCATTTGTAGTTGCACACCTTGGTAATTTGATTCTTTTTTATCTAGTATGGCCTTATAAAATGATTACATTTGAATAGGGTTACTGAGGAATAATAGTAAACATGTGTATTTGTGCACATAATAATTGTTATTGACTTACGCACCATGAAATGGTCAAATGGCTAGTGGTTGCATGTCCTATGGACATGAACGCATTTCTAGTTTTTGTTTCAATTACTGAAGTGGAAATCATGAACATGTATATTGGTCACCGTTTCAATTCCTGACTTTCATGTCTTGTGTTTTTACAAACTTAGGTGTTGTGTCATGTGTCCCATGTTTAATGTTTGTACTTTGTATTTATACATCATCGTTTCAATAAACTAAATGATATATGTATGATTTCTTAGATTTTTGTCTTTTAGTTTCAATTCAAAATGCATATAAATTGAACATATTGGAAGTAAGCAAACCATCATTTGTTGTGTACACATAGTCCAAGATTGTAAGACATGGACACATTGGATGGCTTCAACAATGTTGGATTTGCAACTTCGCTAAATTTTCAGAAGCTTTCTATAAAGATAATATTGAGTCAGACAGGAAAGACAGCACACAACTTAACCAGCCGAGCACAGGAAACATAAAAACATACAAGGCACAATGACCCACAGTAATAAATCGCCCAAGTCCAAGCCGTCAAAAAGCTGAATGATGATTCCATTTTGATATACATGTACCACTCTTCGTGGGCATAAAACATTTGTTCTTAAATCGAATACATACGGAATATCACTGCAGTGTGTTGATATGTTGGGCTGTATTACCTTAAGCTGCTTGTGTAGTGCTGTATCTTGAAAGACGGCGAGAACACTACTGCAGTAATATTCCTTTTAATTAATATACACCTACGAAAAGTGAAGAAATCAATTTTACGCACAAAATGTGTGAAGTGTGTAACATTGACGTCACTGGGGCACTTAACAGTAGATTAGAGTATCGGAAAACTGTCTGCTGTCTACAAATACAATTAATTTTTTGATGTCCCAAAAATTCCTCACAGCAGCCTGAAGCAAATTAATATCATTTTCTTATTTGTATTTTAAAACTTTAAAAAAAACAGTATCTTCCAATAGATAATCACTGTTTGAAAACAGGCCTTATGGAACTGTGGTCACCATCGGTTGGAAAATGATGCTGAAAATTTGGGAACTGTTCAGACTGTCACAGAAAATTACTTGCCAATACTAGGGCTATACACAGCACAGATTCTTGAAATCCATTAGGAAATCAAAATCCAATGAGTTACATGTATATAGCTCCAGCGCTCCTCATGAGTATATTGGCAATTGGTTCAATTTTGTACGTCTTCACAAAAAAAACCCAAAAAAACAGACCAACTAGCTAAACAGCATTTTATATGTATACCTATGTATAATAATAATAAGAACATAATTTTTTTACTATGAGCCGTACCCCTCTGGTCCAAATCTCATTATTTAAGGGAAGTAACCGCTGTCGGGAGTTTGGACGGTTTTTAGCATTTACCCAAAATGGCCGCTCCCATGTCGGCTGATTTTATGTTGTGAAATGCTAATCTTTAAGTTCTTGTGTTATTGTTAAAAATAAGACAGATTACAACATGGCAGATGTTTCAATAAAAAGATTTGCTATTCCAGCCTGTATTGGAGGTAAGTATTTTATTTTCACCGCAATATTATACGCCTGTTTAATTTGTACCATATTATTCGGACGTTACTTTTTCGGCTACATAATTAAAACCGTTTTAAACGTGACGGTTCCATGTATTTTTTTTGTTATGAGACCAACTTGCATCACTGTTGTGTGAGTGTACCAAAATATTGATTGAATCATTTTCTAATGATTATGATAGTAAAGCAATTAATCACAATTTACAGTTACTGCTAACATAACTTATCTACTCAATTCCCTTATTAAACTAAAAGTCATTCAGTCAGTGATTGTTTATGTAAGATTTCTGGCCAAATGTATGCAGTGAAGGTTCATGTTCACTATTTCATTTCTTTTGCTGCATTTAAAAATTATCCTTAAAATAAATGGAATCATTTACTGATTTAGTAAATAGCTCACATTAACGTCCTGTTCTTCTTTCTCGTACTGAGTTGAGCACTTGATAGTCATAATTAACTCAATGTAAATTAACATTTTAATGATGTACTGCATACTGAAGAAATAAGTTCAAACTTGTTCCAAACTATGTACTTTGTAACATCTAAATTGTACTCCTGCAAGGCAATTCTTAAAGGAATAGCTGGGCGCCGAGACCGTTGAAACTGATTGGAGGTTCCATTTTGGTACAAAATGTAATGTCCTTCGAAAAATTGTTAGAAGGTGTAAGCCAGCGTCTGATCATGAACTAGTTCCTGATACAGAAGATGTTGGCTGCATTTTCTGGCATCACTCTTGCGCAAATCCTATGTTGACCTAAACATACCTTATAAATTAATATCTAACAATATTCATGATTGTATGTTTTATTATTTTTACTTTTTTTCAGCTGCTATTTTGTGGACTATTTATAAACAGTTAAGAAGTGTCGGGAAAAAGTTACATATTCGAGACAAAGCATGCCAAGAGATACATATAGTTAACACAGTTGATGATTGGGATAGAATATACCCAACTCTGGCTTCTAAGATAGCATTGATAAAGGTACATATTACATTGGTCAAATGAAGCTTTTATGTCTGAAGAAGAAGAATTTCCAGGGATGTCAATATTCCTGTTTAATCTGGAATTCCTGATTTATCTATCCTGATAGAGCTATGATTTCTGTAATAAAGAAATTTATTTGATGAAAATATCTCAAGAACTGGCAAAGTTATGGTCAATTTAATCTGCTCGGAAGGATTTTATTCAATAAAACTGAGTTAAATATGGAAATAATGTGGTTGAAAGCCTCTTGTTTGACAAAAATGGTAGGCAGCATATGATTTTCAGGATTTTGAATTTGGCTGCCTATGTTATAAAAAGATAAATAACATTTTATGGTTGTCTGAATGGATAATGCCCTTGACTAGATTACCAATTCCGAGGTTCCTTGTTCAAAACATGACATGGCTACTGGGAATTTCAGAAACGCTTTGCAGTGTTTCCCACCCAACTAGAGATAATTGGTTAATATCCCATCTACATACAGTTAAAAAGAAAGTATACATTGTTTATAATTGAAATTATGTCATCTGAGGTTGAAAGAAACAAAAAAAAGGTTAATATTTACTTAATAGTATGTTTATCTGAGATTTTAAGATATATAAATAACATGTCAATAAATGCAATACTACACAAATACTGTCAACAGCGTTGACACCTGAAAAAATCAAATGAACAAAAATGTTCAAATTGTAAACGTGGTTACCTCCCCTTGACAATTAGTAAATTTCTGGTACATTTACGTTTTTGGTTTTTTCATGGCTTAATGAACCCCTGTGTTAAATATTGAAGAACAAACTTTATTAATAAACTCGTGTGGTAGTGAACAGCATGTACACAAAATTTCATTCAGAAATATCAATAAATAAAGGATTTTTCATTGTTTAGACAATTTAACATTTGTGTTAATTTTATTTTTCATGTACAAATGCCGTTGTCTATATTTGTGCGGTATTGCATTTCTTGATATGTTATTGTTAGGTCTTAAATATCAGAAAAACATTCAATACGGTTTAATATAAATGTTTTGTTTATTTGTTTTAATCTCAGATGATATAATGTCATGTTATGTACAATGTATACTTTCTTTTGCGACTAAGTGTATATCTATAAGGAAATCTTTAACTTGTGTGTAGTGATGCTATTCACTGGGCAAGAACCAGCGAGTCTATTTAGCAAGAGCTAGTCTAAGGGCATTGCATCCAGATTCCTTGTTTCTCTCAACAATCTGTTTCCTATAAGCTAAAGGACATTGGCCAATCTGGCAGGGAAAAATAAATGACAACAACTTGTCAATCACAACCATTCTATAATTCCATGTCCAAATAGCTTCCTGCATTATAATGTCTGGCAAACTTGTCAAAAAACAATATTTAACAATTTCTTGAAAGAAATGAACATTAAAATGCGCAAGTAAAAAATCTCTGTTTACTAACCATTGTCTTCTCACCATTGTCTTCTCTTACTAAACAGGCAGTTGGATTTGATTGTGAGTGGGTATTTGCTGGTCAAAGATTCCCAGTAGCTCTCATACAGATTGCTACATATGATGGATTTTGTGTTCTTGTGAGGATATTCAAGATGGAAAATGTTCCTTCAACATTGTCTCAACTTCTCTCAGATAAAAGGTAGTGTTATAAGAGAATTTGTCAAGTTTGGTTCACTTTATTTAAAGACCTTAAAGTTGTTTGTTTCTGTTAACATGCTTAGATAGGTCATAAAAAATTGAGGAGTTTATTTAACAAAGAGATAGATTTATCGACCTGGGTACAGTTTTATCAAAGCATTTACCATAGCATAACTAAATTTTTCATAATTATTGAAAAATCATGTCTATAATATTTGCGCAAATGCGTTTTTGTGTCGCCTGAAAAGGCGACATATATGTGTTGCGTCGGTGGTGGCGGCGGAGTCCCCAATTGCTTGTCCGGAGCATAACTTTGTCACCTTAAGTACAAATGATTCAATATTTGGTATGCATGTTTCTTGCAATAAGCCGAAGTGCAGTGCGCAAGAACCATAAATCTACCTTGCATCGTTTTTGAATTATTTCCCTTTGATTAATTTTATTGGAGCATTTCTTGTCCGGAGCATAACTTTGTCACCTTGAGTTCAAATGACTTCAAGATTTTGTATGCATGTTTCTTGCAATAAGCCAAAGTGCAGTGCACAAGAACCATAACTCTGCCTTGCATCGTTTTTGAATTATTTCCCTTTGATTGATTCAATTAGAGCCTTTCTTGTCTGGAGGATATGTAGCCCAATACTGGATAGCTTTCCATGAAATATATGCATGTCGTCAGGCGAAACATGCGACTCGCGGAGCTTTTATACTAAGATATTTTTTCTCATTTTCTGCCATAAGTTTGGCCTATTTCAATCAATGTGAGAGTTACCCTAAGATGTCAAATATTTTCGTTAGTTAATGCAACAATTTCTGATCGATTTATCATTTAATAGTAAATCCCATTTAGGAATTTGCGAAAAAAAAATATGTATACATAGTCATAGATTTACGTGACATTTATGCAATGTTAGTAAAACAGTTACACAAACCAGGAGCCTAACTACACTTTATTTGGTCGGGGAATTTCCCAACCTTATGAAGAAAACAAGAAATTTTTGCCTTTTAATATTAATACTTATAGATCAGTAGATTGGGTAATGCATTTACCGTACAAAAAGCCAATTTCAAGCTATAAGAACAGCTACAACAGCTGCTGAATAAATAACCTTTACAAATGTAAACCTTTTTTGGAATGGGATTTTTTCAGAAAAGTTATGTTCATTTAGGAGTGGAATGGGGCCGAATTTATAATCATGAAATGAGGGCCCTGATAAAATAACTAACTAACTACCCGTCGAAAATCATTTAGAATCATGGACATTTTTGGGGAATGTTGTGAGACTGGATACCATTTGGCACCCTTTGTCCAGGATTTAATTCCAATCATCAGCTGGCGTGTACAACTACAACATGCCTACTAGACACCAGGGGTGGTATTCACAAAGCCCCTTAAGGGAAAACTAAACATTTTCTTAAAACCTTAAAATTTCCTTAAATGTATAAGCTAACCAGAAAAATCAAGATATCATGTTTTACATAGTTTAGAAGCAATATGTAAAGAGCTAATAATCACAAAGAAAGCCTGGGTTATTCTTAGATTCTTGGGAAATATGTAAAGTAAAAATATTTAAGAAGATGCTTTGTGAATACAAGCCTAGCTACTCCTTGGATACACAGACATTGTCTGGAATGCGGGTGATTTGTCACAAATTGGGATGTAGGTATAAACATTTTAATTTTGTTTATTATATTCTACAGCATTTTGAAATTAGGTGTTGCCTCAAGAGATGATGGGAGAAAGTTGACCAAGGATTATGGATTGGTTGTTTGCGGCTGTGTAGATTTGAGGCATGTTTTAGCACGAGTAAGAGGATTAAAATGGTAAGTGTCTGTCAATCCTATTCAACTTCAATAGTAGTACTAATTATATTTAAGTATAAACATTAGATTTTACTACCATTTGCTATAATTTCATAATTACCTATGACTTTTGCTTCTGAAATACATTCCTGTTATTGTAAATTACTTTATATTCAACAAGTCGTGGTCCACTGGTTAGTGTGGTAGATTTGTAACCCAGTGATCTGTGTCTGATTCCTGTGATCGCACATGGCAGGTTCCATGAGACAACAATGTAGATTTTCCTTCACATGTTGAGAAGTTGCTGCGTCCTTGTTGGTACTGGTTAGTTTAGAGTGTAAACTGTTGAGAACTCGTTAAACCCAAATGAACAAACAAACTTTATATTCTCATGATCTTAATTTATGAATTTGCCGTCGTAGGTTTCATAATACGTTTTCATGTTATGAAAGTATATGTACGCAGATCTAAGAGGAACTCTTAGCGAAAATAAAAGATATTACAATTAATAATAAAATCCTTGTTTGATGTTAGTTTAAATTAACTACTAGTGTCAAATGGTAAAAAGAAGTTTATTATGCAAGACTTCTGTTATGTTGATCAAACACAGTAAGAAAACCAGATGATAGCATTCTTTATGGACCAATCAAAATGACTTTAGCTAACTTAGTTAAGGTAACTCAATGAAAGAAAGAAAACTTAAACCACCTGATTGGCGGAAAATATTTGACAAACAATTGACTACAACTAGTAATTTGTTTTGTTTATTAACAAAATAATTGTTTATAAAATTTTTGCAGTTCAAGCCAGAGTTTAGAAGGATTAGCAAAAGGTGTTATTGGAGTGACTATGATAAAAGATCGGAGTATACGCTGTGGAGATTGGGAGGCTAGATGTCTGTCAGATGATCAGGTTTGTTGTCTGTCTTGTATATACCAGAACCATTTTCCATTGTAGAAATTGCAACCCATTGGGAGGAACTCTGGCTTGTCAAAATAATAAGGCTATTGGAGTTGCTCCCATTGGATTATAAATAGGATAACCATTTTATGTGTCAAGGGATGGTTCCCCGACCCTCTCCGTTCTATGACTGGGATAATAAATGGGCTATTTGACGTAGCCAAAAATTAAAAAAAATGAACTAAAAACTACCAGTGGGTATCAGTATCAGAAGAAAGTTTTGTTCTGTGGGTATTTTTTGGACTCTCATACTTGCACATCCCTTTTGACTTTTTTCTTGCAACAAACTTAAGAACTCTTATACTGACTGCTCATCAATTTATGTATAGATCCTTTCGTTTCCTATTGTATTTACAGGTCAGCTACGCTGCTAATGATGCTTTACTTGGTATTGATGTATTTTTACAACTTGTATGTGTAAAGATAACAGGAAATAAATCATGTGACAGTTACTATGGTAACGTTATTGGTAAAAGCATAGAAGATTTTTGGAAAGTTGCTCGATCACTATGTCAAGGTATGGTAATCACATATACGAGGGATGATCAACAAATACGCGTAAAAAGCTCTGAAATCTTTGTTATGTAACCAATATCGAAGAAAATTGGTCAGATAATAGATTGACGTATTACAAATTAACAAATACATAACTATAAAAACATTAAACTCAAGAAATATTTGGTTGAAAAGACATAGAAACTGTTGCTATGGCTACACCAGCTCAATGTCATCGCAAAGTCGTTCCATATAAGTTTATAACAGTATACATACTAATTCCTGGCACACTTCTTATGTATAACGGAGGGAATGATTCTCAAAAAATAGCTGTACAACCAGATACACTTCATAGACCTGTCAACAAAAAATAATTTTATCCCTTTGAAACTTGCATGAGAATTATAACAATTAGCTGCTGGAGATTATTAATATTGATGGCGTAATTTGAGCGTGCGTTCTGACTTTGGTTAATATTGATGATCAGCGGTGAATCAATTTGAAATAAATTTATGTTCATGTTAGAAAGTTTCAACGACTTACAATGACAAATAAAGAAATTACGACTTTTTTCAGCGTATTTGTTGATCACCCCTCGTATATTGAATTTTATGCTTGTTGTCAGGAGGGGTATCACAAAGTTTGTCCACGCTTGTTCTCCTTAACCACTGGTTGGATCGCAACAAACCTTGAATGAATACTTGATACCAAGCTTTGTTGTGCTTATTGTCAGGAGATTTAGGTCAGATGAATATTTCAAGAGTTTTGGCCATTTGTGAGAGAAATACACATGTACATTTTTGTGTAAAAAACTTGAATATTTAGCTAGTCCTTGGTCAGTTTATATAGCACGGAGAATTTGACTTTATGTATTGCAAATCATGCAATATCTGTCCTTTAGATTTATGTTGGTATTACAGGGTACAGCTCAAATGTCTTCAAGATACTTCCTGCTGATGAAAACATACAATCAGGATTATAAATACAGACACTTACCTATATCAGCTGTTAAATTATGCTAATAGAAGGTCAAGAGTCAGGTCTCATTCTCCATACTATATGTGCATGATCACATTCAGAATCATATTTTACAATGGTCCTGGTTCAGGAAGTTTCAAAACAAATTAACCAGACATTCCAAAAGTTAAGAAAACATTTTTTGAGTGTTGTTAAAAAGTTTTCATTTTGTATGTATCGACTAGCAAAATAAAGATAATTAATATTTTCAGGGATTGTGGACGTTGCATATAAGAGTAAAACAGCTGCAAGTTTATTATACACAGATGATGCCAGCTCCGAGGAAGATGAATTAAACAATTGCTCTGATAATCCACTGGTAATGATTCAGGGGTCCTACAATTCTTGAATTATCCAGAAAGTTTTTGCTAAGTTACGGTCATTTTAAGTTCCATTAGCTGCATTTTAACAAGAAACAAATGTTTGAAACCTAATTTTGGTGTTGATATGTGTGCTAATGGCACCTGGAACAGACTTGTATCTTATTTTCATGATTTAGCATGATGCCGTATTACAGGGCTCACACTGTCGCCGGCCAATCGGGCCAATGGCCCAAAAAATCAAAGTTGGCCCGAAAAAAATCAAATTGGCCCGAACAATAAAAAAGTATGACTTTACGAATATTGGAAAATCCGGTTACTAAAAATAGCATGCTTGAGATTTTACCTAGACTGGTTTTCTGATCAACTGTTACGGGCGACACCAAATGAACGAAAACTGGTAGACCGATCCACGTGTCATACAGTTAGGTCATTAAACAACTTGTTAAACAAACAAACAATACGATGACATCCTGTGTTTATCACAGTTTGTGCGATAATCAGTGGATGATTGTCTAATCAACGGCGGCCTGATCGACTGATCAAAGAATATATAGTATAAGATTTATGTTAATATTTCAGTCATCTCGTACCTCATCATCAAATCGTCCAGGTCGACATAGGTCTGCTAAGAAAGCGTTTATGACAAGAAAGAGGGAATTATATTCCAACTGTCAACTTCTAGCTCCTGATGGTTCATTGTTAACATTGTGTGATATAAGAAAGGCTGAGTGGTATCTAAGTAAGAAACTAGCAGGTGAGTGCAATATCATAGCATCTTTTATTATGCCACCCGTCTTTGACGAGGGGGTATATTGCTTTGCACATGTCTGTCGGTCGGTCGTAAATGGTTTCCGTTAAATAACTCAAGAACGCTTTGCCCTAGGATCTTCAAACTTTACATGTAGGTTGGTCATCAACAGTAGATGACCCCTATTGATTTTGAGGTTCGTAGGTTGAAGGTCACTGTGACCTTTACCATTTCTGACTATTAGGCTGCCATGGGGGCATATGTGTTTTACAAACATCTCTAGTTTTGTTAGCGCTGGCTACCGGAATTCTATTTTGGAGGGGGAAATGTGTTGCATTCCTTCAGTATAATAAATGTTCAGAGCGATTTTGAATGGATCGACTGTTATGATATTTTATGGCTAGAATTCCAAATTCCTGTGGTCAATATTACTAAAAAAAAATAGTTTTCATTAAGAATGAGATATCATGATAAAACTTCATACGTGCTCTGTTTATAGTTTATGTTAGGACAACACTTGCAGTTGAAAGTGGGGACGAACAGGTCAAGGTCACTGTTTATAAAAATAGGAAAATATTTTCACTCAATAACTTTAATGGGGAATTAAATATTACGATGGAACTTTCTGTGTATATGAAGGCGACACTTGCGATTGAAACTGGGGCCCAATCATTGGGTCACTATTACTAAATATAGTTAGATAGATAGTTTATTTTCCTCCAATACATGATATTTAGAAGTGAACAAAAGGATCGAAAATGGGTGTAGCATATTATTAACAGAAATACAACTTTCTGGTTGTGTTTCTCTTTCAGTAAAAGTAGGTGATGATCCAGTAACTGTGCAGTTAAACTTTAATCCTAAAAGTCACCCAGGAAGTGATCGGGACTATTATCTTCAAGAGAAGGAGAACATATGTGTGGTATGTGGGGCCACAGAAGATTATGTCAGAAAAATAGTAGTGCCTAAAGAATATAGAAAGTATGTGTTATAAATTTTATTTCTAAAATTTATTTGAAATTGTTGTATGTTAAACAGAAGCCGCAGCCGTGGTCCATTGTGCTAGATTTGTAATACGGTGATCCAGGTTCGATTCCTGGTCACCGCAGGTCAAATGGTACCCTTTCAGGAAAATTTGACAACAGTGCTTCCCTCAACTTAGGGAAGTTGCTGGATCCTTGTGAAATGGTTAGTACTGATTAGGCTACAGTCCTGGAAAACTGGTTTGGTGAATCGGCTGTCTTCTATAACCCAAAATTTGAATTAAACCTGAATAAACAATAATTATATATTAATTGAAAACAAGTCTCCAATGCCTAACACTGCAGGACAGACTATCTGTAGTTAACATTGTATCTATCAGCTCCAGGGCTTGACACTAACACTTGTCCACTGGTCAGAGACCATTGGTTTTCATGGTGAACCACTAACTCATGGAATGTAGGTGGTCCCATTGGCCTCTGAACATGTTAAGAAATTGATTTTTCAACAGGATATTATTGTTGCTTTT
The DNA here is from genome assembly GCA_947247005.1 of Spisula solida. NCBI lineage: Eukaryota > Metazoa > Mollusca > Bivalvia > Venerida > Mactridae > Spisula > Spisula solida. The sequence goes on along the minus strand of OX365952.1, from coordinate 36,204,267 downwards.
CAAAACTAGTGTATTATTGGTGATCGACATTGCTGTATGAAAATCACATTAACTGTTTAAATGAAACGGAACACAGTAAGATCATAGTTGCATTATTGTTAGTATAATTATGTTTAAATTGCTTAATAGACGGTAGAGCCACCTGGGATTCTGTTGGACCAGCTGTTTCAATAAACTACTGGTCCTTCGGGCCACCGTGGCTCTGAGCTCCAATGGAATTTAGGTTTAATTTTGTGTAAAGTTGTCTATAATGTGTTTCAGATATTTTCCATTAATACTCAAAGATCATTCCTCTCACGATGTACTGCTATTGTGTATCAACTGTCATCTTCAATGCAATGATTACGAGATGGAATTACGACAAAGTCTCGCCTTGGAATGTGACGCACCTTTAGATTCCGGAAAGGATTCCAAAAGTCATTTGGATCAAGATCTTGCCAAAGTTGTCTCTGCAGCAAAGTAAGATATTGCTATATAAACTATAGTGTGACATAAAGTCTGATCCTCTGACCAGAAGTTCTATTAGCATAGTTTAGCTAATATCTTGTATTTATTTAACCCTGATTGTATTCATTTTAATCTGGATTAGTTGAGTGTGTGATATTTCGCTTTGTCCGTCCTTCTGTCCGTCTGTCACACTCTTGTCCGGGCCATAACTTGAACAGTATTAGAGATATCAATTTGAAACTTCATAGGTGAATAAACCTCATTAAGGGGAAGTGCAGTGCACAAGGACCATAACTCTTGATTGCATATTTTTTTAGTTATTCCCCTTTGTAATATTTTATACTTAATTCTTGTCCGGGCCATAACTTGAACAGTATTAGTCTAAGAGATATCAATTTGAAACTTCATAACTCAATAGATCTCATTGAGAGGATATGCAGAGCCCAAGAACCATAACTCTTAATTCCTTTTTTGGAGTTGTTCCCCTTTGTAATTTTTCATACTTAATTCTTGTCCGGGCCATAACTCAAACAGTTTTGGATATATCAATTTGAAAATTCATAGATAAATAAATCTTATTATTATAGTTCATTGGCAAAGGATAATAACTCTCTTTTGCATATTTTTTGAGCATTTTTCTGTGACAAACGCCCCACGGGGAGCATCACCCGTCTGTGACTGCTCTTGTTAAGTAAGTAAGTAACAACTTTATTTATAGTAGATAACATATTTGGTTTGGTGTTACACCAATTTTCAATATGGTCTACAGTAATAAGGCACTGAGGGAAATGATTCTGGCTTTAAGGCGCTGTTTAGCACCAGCATCTATTTTCCCTGGTATTTTGTTTCAAGAAATATTTTCTTATTCATGTAAATTTCTGATACAGAGCTCTGTTAAAATGTCGGGAACAAATACCAGAGAATAGAATTGTGGAGTTAGAGGACACTGTGAAACTTTTCTATGGAGTTGAGTCATTACCAAAGGATCTTCTTGAGAAAGCTATTTCCATGCAGTCAAAGTAAGTATGGACTTGTCTGAAAGTCCTATTAATTTGGAAATACAGTCAACTCTCGTTATCTCGAACTCGCTTATATCGAATTTTCCGTTATGTCGAAGTTTTTTTCAAGTCCCGATTTTTCTCCTTCTTTGTCTATATGAAATCTCGAGACCCATCTCGTCGAAGTTTCGGCTCGAATTCGGCTCGAATTTTTCGTTATGTCGAATTATTTTTTGGTCCCGATTAACCAATTTGCACTTTAGATCTATTGTTCATCTCGAAGTCGGGTCGAAGTCTGATCGTATTCGACTAGCGTTGAATGTTTTTCACACTTCGCCAGTCTGAAATCTTCGATTTACCTGTAATTTTCGCGCCTTCCATTGTTGAACAAATATTTGTTTGCAACAATTTGCGCAAACATGTCATAAAGCTTCGGGTTACGTACTAATATCAATAAACATGTCATCTCGAACAATTGTTTGTAAAAATAATAATTAAAATAAAATGCATTTTCTCGAGGAGGAATACATGTACATAAATATCACAACAAGCAATTATCACGAATATGTCGTTCTTACGACCGTAACAATATGGCGGCGTAAAATGACAGAAACTGGAAAACTTGCAACTTCGATGCCGAAAATTCTATCTCGAATTTTCGTTATGTCGAAGTAATTTCCACGGTCCCGTGAAATTCGAGATAACGAGAGTCGACTGTAGATCTATTTGTTGTAATATAAGCAGATTTAGCTCAGTGGTAACGCACTGGGCTGTCAATCCAGAGGTCATGGGTTCAATCCCTGGCATAGGAACTTGACATTTCTGAAATATTTATAATATTTCCCGCTATATCTGGCCGTGTGGTCTGCAAGTATCTGGAAGTGCCAGGAAGCTGTGTATCGGTGCTATACACCGGGCACATTAAAGAATCAGGCTGTCTATTCGAAATAAGAGCTAGGCGCACTTCTGCAGCGCCGGACATGCCTGTATCTAATGTCTCTCTCTCCCTTCAGGGGCTTTCTCTCAGTCTGTCCCTCTGGTCAGATCATGCTGCATCTGCACTGGTAGAGGATGCACCTGCGCCCTTGTAGCTGCAACACAATTATGTAAAGTGCCTTTGAACGTGCGTTCGCATAAAAAGGGCGCTGTATAAATCTGGTATATTTATTTAATACCTAAATTGGTAGTATTAAATTGCTCGAACAAATTAAGTTAACTTAGTCCTGTTGCCTCCTGTTTACAGCATAATTTAAATTGTTTTCTTGTCTGCATTTTAACTCAATCTTTGTTTTAGACATATGGAAGTGAACTGTTATTACTATTAAGTTACAACTTTCTTTTTCTGCACGAGAATCTTGTAGCTCACAGGTACCTAATATGTAGGTAAGGATATGTATAGTCCAGAGAATTTGACACGACTCTCGACCTTTAAATTAGCATAATTTAACAGCTGATATATTGTCTATAATTATAACACCGGCTGTATGTTTTCATAAGTGGGGAGTATCACGAAGATGCTCGAGGTGTAATACCAAAACAAATCTAAAGAACCAATATTGCACAATTTGTTCACGGAAATTTATACAGTTTACAGTTTAATTGGTATAATCGGCATTTGAAATGCCTTTGACCATTATATATTCAACGCAATTACCTTGTAATGTATTCATGCATAAAGGTCAGGATCATGTCAAATTCTCTGTGCTATGATATCCATTCAAAGAAGCTTGTTATATATTCATTCATATTGTACATGAACTACTACTGGACTTCGTCAGATCCTCATGCAAGTGTCAATTGAGATGATTTGAATCATATAAATTAATGTATATTTGGTAATTAACGCCTTGCTTTGTTGTTTCAGGGTGAACAATAGTAACTTTGTACCTCACGGTATGAAAGTAGTTCAATATTACATGGAGAAAAATGGCGGACTGTTAGAATTTGAGAAAATGTGGAGACAGCAATTTGTTGATACTATGCAACCGAAGCATCTACCGTATTTATGGTCGGTGGAACACAAGCCTGAACGATTGATCAAATGTGATATGTTTGATTATTCATCATAAATTGTCATGGAAACAGTGGACTGGTATTGCTTCTATAACGTCTGGGTCTTAAAGAGTTTGCATTTGAGCTTGAATACCAGTCTAGTTACTCAAGCATCCGATTGGTTAATTCTTAGCTCTGTTTTCAAATTGACCAATGGCAGGGTTGTAATCAAATACTGATTTCCAAACTTGAATTTACAGTTTCTCAGGCTCTGACTTTGGACACTTTTTTTTAATTCTTGAAAAACCAGAACAGCAATAGCGAACAAAAATCATGATTACAACTGTACTGTGATCGTGAAAATACATTTCTGAGGAAAAACTTGATTACAAGCTAGGACATACATTGTATTTCAACAATCTTCCGACCTGAGCAATATTATGTTTAGCATATTTAATAATGTGAGTTATGATAACAGCATTATTAATATTACAAAATGTACAATACATTTATGTTTTAATGATTGTGTATAATTGTATTTTAATCTGTTAGATATTTTAACAATTTTATTTATATATGTTAAATTTCTTTTAGTGGGTCTAAGGCAGATACCGAACATTTTTTACCATTTTAAATTTTACCTCTCATTGATTCACATAATAATCAAATTGGTCTGTTTTGACGACTTTGTTTTACAAGTGAATGTTTTTATGCCCCCGTATCGATAGATCGGGAGGCATATAGTGATGCACCTGTCCGTCCGTCCGTCCGTTCGTCCGTCCGTCCGTCCTGGTTAACCCAAATTGACCGTTTCTTCTAGCATCATTATGGCTTGCTGCAAAGCTTCCAAACTTGCATGGATGTTGTATATGAACACTCTCCACACACCTGTATCACCTGACCCTTTTTGACCTTCACCTTGACCTAATTTTGGACTTAGACTTATTTATGGACAAGGCTTCAACAGGGGGCATAAGCGTTTATTGAACGCAGTCTTGTTTCTTATAATTGCCATACAGTCTAGTATACATTATGTTACATGTATATTATATACAGTGCCCACCAAAAACAAGTATCCTTCTTTCCTATGATTTCGGGAATTCCTATGGTTTCGGGAACAGCCTTGTGACGTAGTTCCACTAAATGAACGGGTGCAAAATTTTATGACAACTGATTGAAACAGTTAAAAAAACAATTTACTGTCAATTTTTTGTGCATATTCCTCTTCAAAACACATTTTAATATAAAATTGATTAAATACCCCAAAAATCCAACTTGACTGAAAAATGATGAAACTTGGGTCTATAATTTTTTTATTTACGTGCATCAGAATGCATCATCTTCCACCATTTTATTCACACATGATAGTGATGGAATACTGCTGTGAACCAATCGAAACCATAGGGGTCTGTATCGACTCACTGGTCTCTCAATCACTAGATATAGATTAACAGGGACGTAACTGGTATCAAAATTGCGACACCACCAACTTTACAAACAGTCTTGTAACTTTTCCAAAAAGGCAATTAATCACATACTGTTTTCTCCAGTAGCAAGCTTATACATTTATCTTCGAGATACAACCAATCTTATGTCAAAATATATCGCACTCGAGCCGTTACAAATGCATACATGTTGAAAATATACTGAAAAATAAAAACAGGACAAAAATGTGGACAGGCCCTTACCATACTATAGGGCTTTTCACACATGAGTGTCGACAAAAACAATTCCATGGTTGGATGAGGGTATAATAACTAAAACTATAACCAAAATATCACCTCTGAAAGGTAACACAAGCGCTAGTGCGGTCATTCTATCATTTTGAAATCTGAAAATGTTCATCGGACTTCCATTTTGAGTCACGTGACGTAATGTCGAATACCCGATGATACAAGCCATTTTATTGGACACGCTTTGGTGGAACATGTGACGTCACAAACCATACCTTTGGACATTAGGAAATTCGATCGAGGGTTGATCAACAAATATGCGGAAAAGTTACTAATTTAGTACTGTAGGCCTATCTACTTTATTCGTCATTGGAAGTCTATGAAACGTTCTAAATATATAGGTACCCTTTCTTTAACCATATATTCTTATTATTAACCAAAGTCCGAATAGACATGACCTCCTGTGGTAACTTCGTTCGACGCCTTACAGCTTAATGTTTCCAACGTTGCGTGTCGCAAACTGTTTTACAAGTACCAATCGTGCGTTTGTAACGTCATGTTTTGATAACGGGTTGGTTTTGATCGTGCGTTGATATATACATTTGTAGTTGTATATATATATGGTATCAATATACATGTAGTAAAGTACAGAGAATTTAACTTGATCCTATTCTATTAGCATAAATTAACAGATGATATATTGTCTATATGTAATATGAACAAATGCACTGCATCCAGCGGGGATTTCCCATCAGATTTTTTGATAATCTGATCGAAGAAAAAAATGACTTTGGAATTTGTTTGCTCTACCACAGAGACTATAGATCTAGCCTCTGTCTGCCAAGGCAGCACCACATAGAAAACCAGGCGAACAAATACTTCGAAAAGAGTGTTTTCCAATCTAAGAGACGGGTTGCACAGATATTCCCTATAAATAGTTATTATAGTTTTACACTCGTCTTTTATTAAAGAAATAATGAATACGTAGCTATGTTTTGTTGCGTAATAAAATATAGGCACGTGTTTGGATGCGTAGTAATTAAATCACGAGTGCGTATGCATTCAAACGAGTGCCTATATTTTATAATACAACAAATCACATCTTCTATTTATTATTTCGATTTTAACATCGCCAATGCTTTACCATTTATAGCACAACAAGACAGGTTGACGTCAAACTACTTTCTTTCATAGGAACGTTACCATCACCGTTACATCATTTGTCATACTATATGACGTCAAACGTGACGTCATCAATCAGCTATATTTTATCGCGGTAATAAAATATGGTAAGCTCAATATACGCAAAGAAGGCAAATCTCACGTGCTATGTTAGAATTGCTATTTATCATTTGTTTGACGTCGCGGCAGCGTAATAAAGCCATTATTTATTTTGATAATACACTTGTGTAATAAAGTTTTGACGTGACGTCACTCAAAGTATAGGCGATGTCGTCAAAGTTAAGACACTCATGTAATATCCTCTATTTATATTTCAATTCAACATAATTTTATTCACAAGTTGGCGCGCTATGTCGTGCGACGACGTCGCGTTAACGTGCGATGACGTCGCGTTAATGATGTGACGTCAATTCCGACGTCGCCATATTGTTTTATTTACGTTGGATTGAATAAGATATGTATTTTTTCAATAATTTTCATGATTTGAATCAGGCTTAACGTTATGAAAGAATATGTTAGGACTCAAAAGTTTCGCAATTTGAATACTTTCAACCATTCACTTCTTTCGACTCCGCAATTTTCTAAACCGGAAATAACTTTTTCTAAAACGATTAGTACCGATTCAAAACTCTGAAGAACATAGGCACGTGCCTGTTACTGGTATGGGTATTTACAATTTGTTCGCAGAAATTCATAAATTCAACGCAAGAACTTGTTATATATTCAAGTATACAGTAAAGGTAAGGATCAGACCCAATTCTCAGTGCTGTACTCCTTATTACACATGTCGTGAATTTTTAAATAAAATAATCCAAATACATAAACGTTAAGTTGTTTGTTTGTTTGTGTTAAAATAAACGTTTTTTATAGTTCATTATTTATAATAAGCCAATATATTATATGTTTAAACAACATTGGTCACTTAACAATAATTTATGAGCATTTTCCTTTTTATGTGTTGATCATCCCTCATGTACATTTAACGTGTGCTTCTTAAAATGGGGAGTAGACTCATTGATTAGTTTAAAACCTTTAACTGCTGCACGCTTTTCAGTGGAATATAGTAATATTTACAACCATTCTACATTCCTTGCTTACTCACTTGGATCAGAACACGAGTTTTTCGTGCACAATTTGTAGACCGATACGTAGTATTTTTATTTACAAACTACTTGATCCCGGTTGTGCATCCAATACGTATCACCTGCGCTAGAATATCGAGAACTAGTATATCTGTTTGCAGTGGTCACATGTTCGAAAGTTTATCCAGTAAAATAGCTTGTATCATCGGGTGTTCGGCTTTACAAACATGGAAGTCCGATGAACATTTTTAGATTTCAAAATGATAGAATGACCGCACTAGCGATTGTGTTACTTTTCAGAGGTGATATTTTGGTTATAGTTTTAGTTATTATACCCTCATCCAACCATGGAATTGTTTTTGTCGACACTCCTGTGTGAAGAGCCCTATAGTATGGTAAGGGCCTGTCCACATTTTTGTCCTGTTTTTATTTTTCAGTATATTTTCAACATGTATGCATTTGTAACAGCTCGAGTGCGATATATTTTGACATAAGATTGGTTGTATCTCGAAGATAAATGTATAAGCTTGCTACTGGAGAAAACAGTATGTGATTAATTGCCTTTTTGGAAAAGTTACAAGACTGTTTGTAAAGTTGGTGGTGTCGCAATTTTGATACCAGTTACGTCCCTGTTAATCTATATCTAGTGATTGAGAGACCAGTGAGTCGATACAGACCCCTATGATCGAAACAGGGATACCCAGAATGCTATTTATAGACCAGCCAATCAGAATTCCCGAAACAATAGGAAACATTTCACCTCATCATAGAGGTGAAGGCCACTTAGTAAAATGGCTGCTACTTGGAATTTACGATGATTACTCTTTATGTTTTGCATTAAATGTGTAAAGGAGGGCTCATGTGATTGTTTTGTCATAAAAAGATATTTTCCTGTCAGCAAATAACTAGACATGCCTTAAAAATAAGCCTTAGGTTCCCGAAACTACAGGAAAGCAGGCTATACAGTAAATAATTGTTGCTGAATAGAACTTGGTTAAATTATTCAATATCCTTTTATCAGACGGTCACAATTATACTTGTTTCTGAAACTACAGTTCCTATATGAGTACAAAAAGACAAAGAAATAAAGATGAATATGTCCTGAATTTAAATAGCCATGTGAACCAAAATGCTGATTTTTACATCTTTTTGTGACTAAGTTACCATTCGAGAGGGATAATGAGACTTAATATTTTGCACCTAGGGTACCAATTAATGTATGGTCTTTACATTTAATAAACAAAAATATTCCCTTTTCTTCAAAAATATTGTGGTTTCACCGTTATACAAATAGTGTTATTACAGACAAGTCAATGGGGAAATAACATTTGTATACTTATTTTTGGTGGGCACTGTATATTGAGGGTATCAAATAAACATGAAGTATTTACTGAAGGCTTCCACTAGAATACCGTGTTTCTTTTTCTAGCAGTTATGTATGTATGTAAGTTATATTATTACAGTGAAGCGTTCTGTGATCAGTATTGTTACTACGTGGGGTGATAAAAAAGAAATGAGACAAACGTTGTAAAATTACCACGAATAGTGATATAAAAAAGAAAATTTGTATGCCCTTAACAAAATATTATTCTCCCCGCCTGCAGAGTTTTATAAAAATTTATTTGTAATGATATCAGCAGTTTCGCAACCTCGAGTACAGCGACTCGCCGCACACAAACGACGTCATCGACGTCAAGTACGTAAACAGTGAACTATTCGAACCGCACATTGCTCCAATAAATCGCCATACTCTCATATACATATTGAATAAATTTACCATTTACTTAGTATTTAGCGAGGAAGAGTGTTAATTTGTATAAAAACATTTCAATTGTAATGAAATATCAAGAATATGTTAGATAATTTTTCGGTCATACTCATTCTAAAGACGGGTCCCGTAGATAACGTCCTTTTGAGTGAGGAACGTTCGATGTAGATTGCTCATCAAATGTCTTTCTGGTCTCTACTTAATATACCAAGAGTTTATTTCACCCACAATACCTTTTGCACTAAATGATATATAAGTATACTTCTGACAGATTCCCTTCCGATGCCCGTTTCACCATTTTAAATTTGTTTATATACATTTCTCCTCGTTTGTGATAGAATTGTATGTTTTCGAGCGGTGCTTTTTTGCCTAAAATTTGCAAATCCATGGATATTCAACGTTTGGACTACATATCCAGTTAATTTGATAAATGCTGGAGGATTATTTAATAAAATATTAGTCCTATTCTTTTCCATATCCTACGAAGAAAACGGACGACGTTTTGATGTGCAGCGACATAGTGCAACACCCTATATTTGAAGTTGTATAAATTAATTACGAATTATAGTAGAAAGTTATATTACACGTGTATAAATCGGCATTAAATACAACCAAACGAATACTGAAGTTTTATAGTTCAAACACGTAAGCTGTAAAACTTATAGCATTTGTCTCATTTCTTTTTGATCACCCCATGTATAATGATGTTATTATGTATATATATATATTATTCAGCCTGTTAGTCTCTTTCTTTAGCCCGTTTCTTTAAACATTTGAGTATCTGGTTTATACTGAATGTACAAAGTGCTCAAGACGAGCTTTAAAATGATCAAGGTGAGCTTTTAGAATGTTCAAGGTGAGCTTTTAGAATGTTCAAGGTGAGCTTTTAGAATGTTCAAGGTGAGCTTTTAGGATGCTCAATGTGGGCTTTTAGGATGCTCAAGGTGAGCTTTTAGGATGCTCAAGGTGAGCTTTTAGGATGCTCAAGGTGAGCTTTTACAATGCTAAATGTGAGCTTTTAGGGTGCTCAATGTGAGCTTTTACGATGCTCAATTTGAGCTTTTACGATGCTCAATGTGAGCTTTTATGATAATCAATGTGAGCTTTTACGATGCTCAAGGTGAGCTTTTAGGATGCTTAATGTAAGCTTTTAGGATGCTCAATGTGAGCTTTAAAAATGATAAAGGTGAACTTTTAGGATGCCCCAGGTGAGCAATTTATTTAAATGCTATCTTCTAAACTATTGAATGAATTTTGACATAATTGCCCAGGAATGATACTTCAGTGGTCCTCTTTAAGTGATAGTATTGATGTTCTAGTCCACTGCATATGTAGGTCACGGGTTAAAAAACTAGATTTTTTTAGTGAAAACTTCAAAATGACATCTCCTAATTCAACCATTGGATGGATTGTGACCGAACTACACAATATTGATCACTTGGTGGTCCTCTTTAAGTGATAGTATCAATCGTTTTGGTCAGCTGCGTATGTAGGTCACAGGGTAAAACTAGATTTTTCCAGCGAAAGCTTAAGGACATCTTCTAAAGAACATGTAGTAGATCATTTGAACTGTGTGATTACATTTCGCTGGCTTAGAATTAGGTCGTAAGTACAAAATCAATATTTTGAGAAAAAAAAATGTTTATTTTAGAAAAACAAGCTTTTTAAACTTGTATTTGGTCAACATGATCTCTTCCGATTTTCATGAAAATAGGCTCATGGGAAGCGCCTTGAGATGCAGATTTCAGATATGCGTGAGTCTTCTAATTCTAAGCCTGCGATTTAGGTATAACTCTAAACAAGTATTGTAAATGATTTATGAATAGTTAGGGATTAATTTCACTGCCAAATTGATTGTGTGGAAATGAGTTTCTAGTCTCTACTTGACATGTTGTAAAAGGTTCATTTTTTACAATTGTATACCAGTACTTGAATATAACTGATAATTGAGTTAAACTTCTGTGTGTTTGTCATTTTCTATGTCCAGTTCCTACAGTGAAACCAACATTAGGCCACTACCAGCCACTAATAGCCAATCACAGCACAGTATTGCCATCATCTATATCCCGTATCCAACAGCTGAATAACCTGTGATTTTGATCTTTTGTTGCTTTGAGTAATAAGTGCAGAATTTAATCCTATTGCTGGAAGCAAATTGCATAATCTTGTCAGAAATACAATGTACAATGTCTTTAATGTGCATGAATAACGGTACATGTACAAATTAGTCAGTTACGTGGTCTAAGTTGGAAAGACATCTCGTATCACTGGTTATGAGATTAGACCTCCCTGAAGCTCGCTGTCTAAATCTCATAAACAGCGATACTCAATGTCTACCATAGACATATGGACTACTTCCAACTATACTGCACCTTTGTTGGGAGGGCACAACAAATGAACAACTGAACATCATAGAATCATAAAAAGGAGTTTTATTAAGCTGATGAATAACAAAATAAGGTTTAGACTGATTCAGTAATAAATATGCCACAAAACATTGTATATGTGTAAATACATTATCAAAGAAAACAATTAACAGTATAATGCAGCACTTCATTAACATCATATGATGTTTTACTTAATAGCAAAAATGAACACATTTATCATTAATGGCAACACAAGTGAAAAAAAATGCTAAAATTGCAACATGATTTAAAATTCTACTGAATTATCCTTCGTTTCAGTATCACATGGATCCCCCTATCCTCACCGCCATTTTACATAAGGGGATCCGACAATGTTTTAGAGGGGTATCCTGATTAGACTCTAAAACCCTTACAAACTGGTGTTTATACAAATGTATATAATATAAGACAGGATTGCATAGTAGAAAGATAGAGAATTGTCCGCTTGCAACGTATGACATCAACTACACTAGTGTATGCACAGAAATCAATATACCGGTACAAATAAGGGTAAGGAAGCAATCTGGCGATACACAACAGCATATTAAGACTTCATTTAATCTGTTTTGTTTGGTACAATTATTAGGATAGACAGTCAAACTTAGCTATTTTGATAACTAGTATCTATCAACATAAATGTAATTCCTTTACACAAAAAGCGGAATAAATCTGTCAAATTAAAAGCAGGGATTAAGCAAACTACAACAAGATGCCTGCAATAATTCGACTTGAATCTAGTTAAAAATTTGTCAACATTTAGACTTGATTCTAGCTGAAAATTTGTAGACATTCAGACTTGATTCTGGCTGAAAATTTGTCAACATTCAGACTTGATTCTGACTGAAAATTTGTCAACATTCAGACTTGATTCTGACTGAAAATCTGTCCACATTCAGGCTAAAAATTAGTCTGTATGAACCGGATGTTGCTAGACAGACATTGGAAAGCATGCAATTACTATTTCACTTTAAAGCCATTACATACATTATCTGTTAATTTTTATTGCAGAAAGCTGTAAACATTTAAGCCACATGATCATGACATTTTGGATTTCTGACAAAATTGCTAATGCCCTAACAGGCAGTTTGAGTAGGGTATTTCACCTGAATCACCAGAGTGGCTCTAGGAAAAGCAGACATAATTTCAATGAAGCAAATTTTAGATTTGAGTGACTTTTATGGGCTTTGATTCTGACAATTGGAAATTTTGTTGACTTTTCAAGTTTTTACAAGTTGGGAGAAAGGTCTTCCTATGGGATGTATAACAGCTACATACATATAACATTGGATTAGAACTAGCCCCGATCTCAAGAAGCATCTCAATCTGAGCTCAACCTCAACTCAAATTTTGTCACCTATCGTTTGGGATAGTTTACATGCGAGATTGTACTCTAAATGGGTATAAAAAACAGAAACATTATTCAGAGTTTATTGCTGTAAAACTTGGAGAGCTCGAGCTTCATATTTATCTCAAATTCAGGCTCTTATTTGAGCAAAATCTCAATTTGATTTGAGATTTCTATTTGAGATGCTTTGGGAGATCGGGGCCTGGTCAAAACAATTTAGAGCTTGCTGAAATTTAGCACTTCTTGTAACAGCATACACATCAATTTAATATCACATGAAAAATATCATTTTTTACAAAACATGAAACAAGCACATGGGGTAATAAAACTCCAAGTATACATATATATCACATAAATGGCTTAAATATGTTAATTTACATTTACTGTACAGTCAAGTCTGTCAATAAAGACCACCCATGTGTTCAGAACAGCCAAAAGTGGTAAATGTTGACAGACCCAGTGGTCTCTCGTAACAGGTTGGATATCATCAAAAATGGTCTTGATCGGGAGATACATGTAAATGTGGTGTTTGCTGGCGAGTTTTGTAATAGTGGTCTTTATTTGCAGGTGGACTTTAACACAGGTTTGCCTATAGTATATGTGGCATTTTGAATACATATGGTATATCATAATATACAGTTGCATATACCTGACCACAATAACAGCTATGATAAACCTGGAGCCTGTTGCCAAACCGAACCGAGCACTCGATAGCGCTATGTTAGGAAACGGTTTGCTTCAAAAAAGGGCTACGTAGCAAACGAAGCGAAAAATGTATATACTCGTGGCGAGCACTCGCCGATAACTGACCCTTGCGTAGCAAACTGCTACTGAAGCGGTCCCTTGCACAAGAAAACAATTGCTTGGGCGCACCTAGCAAAGTGTTAAAAAACAGTATGATATCGGTGAGCACTTGGCATAGCAAAGTGCTCTATAGCGCAATTTGGAGGCAGCTTTGTTAGGCAATGAGCTCCTGTTATTTTTACTGATTTACAGTTCCAGTATCGTCCAGAAAAAGAAACGTAACTTCAAGCTCTTGAAATTTTCATATACCGTATGTCTCCGCTCATAAGTCAGGTAAAAGGTCTCCAGAAAATTTCAAAAAGTCACTTATTCACCATGACCCATGCTTTGATATCGACATATTAAGTTATTATTATTATTACCAAGTGTCGCACGCAGCTGGATATTAGATGCAGGCAAAACGAGTGAAGATTAAAATACAATATGAGTCGGACAAAAGGAAATAGCCATTCGCATCCAATGTCCATCCGACCCTTAGAAAATGTCAAAAGCAGTCTAAAGGATGCATCCAACTTTTGGTTATGATTCTGGGTTGTGTGTGGACAATATTAGGAAGAATACAGTATGGTATGTTTACACTGTAGCATATAAATGCTTTCAGGTAATCAGGCCTGCTGACAAATTACCCAGCACAGCTTCGCTGATGAATAACCTGGCCTAGTCCTGAAATTCCCTTGTTTCAAAAGCTGAAACCGGGCTAAAGAAATAACCTGGCCTCGTCCTGAAATTCCTTCATTTCAAAAGCTGAAACCGAGCTATAGGAAAAACCTGGTTCAGTCCTGAAATTCTTTGTTTCAAAAGCTGAAACTGGGCTATAGGAAAAACCTGGTCCAGTCCTAAAATTCCCTCATTTCAAAAGCTGAAACCGAGCTATAGGAATAACCTAGCCTAGTCCTGAAATTCCCTCATTTCAAAAGCTGCAACCGGGCTCTAGGAATCCATGAATATCACACGCCTCACATCGGAACTAGTACTGGTAATTATCAGACCTGATTATACAACACTTTGGGCAAGCAAGCGGTCACACAAAACTAAAACAGTAATATCATGATTAATATTGATCACAGATTTTATCAGCTATTAGCGGAGGATTGTGTTTGTCCGTTCACCAAGCCTTTCAATTGTTTGAGAACAACTTCCTGTAACTTCTTCTTGTCTCGTTCGTTCTTTTTCAACGACGCGAATACTTTGTTCTTCTTCTTCTCAGCATTACTCAATCTATATAACAAAGATATAGAGGATATTTTGTGAATTTCAGTGTAAGAACGACTTATTTCACCGAGTGATCACAGAAATCAATATTTTTCATGAGTGGCATAGCCACTACGCCACTTGTGAAACTTTAATTTATGTGTTCACAAGTCAAAGAACATTTGATATTTCACCAAAATTTTAACAAATTTTCAGTTTATTATATACTTCAATTTCTAGTCAAATGGTACAGGTTACATTTCTAGTAAATTAAGAAGGCAAAGGGAGTCCTTTTAAGTCATTAAAAATTAACATGTTTAAACTAACTTAGACTGTAACATCTTGCATTTTGCTTGGCCGATAGAATTTGTGACAATGCATTTTGCTTGGCCGATAGAATTTGTGACAACCCATGATGTCACGTCTGTTAAAAGCAAAATTTTAATGATTAAATGTAGCATTTAACTGCAACAGATGTGGGTTGTATTCTGAAGTAAAATAGATGTTGTAAACAAAGAATACATACTTCTCCATAATACTGATAGCCACATTGGGTTTTACACGTATATACTTGGCTTTAGGATTCCCATATTCTGCAAGGTACACAGACCATTCATCCTTCAAAAACAGATCTAACAACTGAAATAGAACAAGACTGCATTCATTAAACCCTCATGGCCCAGTGGAAGCCTTGTATATAGTAGCTAAGTTAATCAGGGGTCATAACTCTGTAAAAATGTTGGATAGTGTTACATGGCGTTGACAATTTAAGGTATTTATGATGGTAAACAAGTATGCCAAGTTTGAAAGCAATGCCTTGATGGACTTTGAAAATATGAGTTTCAAGAACTCGAAAGTTTTGGTCAACATTTTCAATGGAACGGATGGACATGACAATCACTATATCATGAGTATATGCCTCCGCATAAGTAGACGCCAAGGCATATAAACATAAGTACCTACAAATGCCGGGCATAAAAACAGAAGTAACTACAAATGCGGGTGCATAAAAACATAAGTACCTACAAATGCCGGGCATAAAAACATAAGAACCTACAAATGCCGGGGCATAAACATTAGTACCTACAAATGCCGGGGCATTAACATAAGAACCTACAAATGCCGGGATTCAAAACATAAGAACCTACAAATGCCGGGGCATAAACATAAGTACCTACAAATGCCGGGAATCAAAACATAAGTACCTACAAATGCCTGGAATCAAAACATAAGTAACTACAGATGTCAGGCATAAAAACATAAGTACCTACAAATGCCGGGGCATAAACCTAAGTACCTACAAATGCCGGGGCATAAAAACAGAAAGTACCTACATGTGTACTCAAATGCAAGAGAAATTGACATTTTGACTTTTAATTATTCTATGTTGTCAAGGTATGTAGTAGTCAAACTTGAAATTATTGATGGTCATTATGTTTTATAACTACAATTAAAGATCACACTATGGCTATTTATAACATTACAGCCCAAAATAAGCTGAACATTCAAGTTTATTTAGTAAACATTTGCTGAAACTATTTAGCAAAACATCTATATTATATAGAACCGACAATTTTCAGGACTTTCAAGTCGCTAAACTCGTTTTCTTAGATACACATTCAAGTAAGAGTTTAAGTATAATATTGCCTTTTTAAAACCACAAAATTCAGTCATTCATAAATAAGTGTTTTATATTTTTTACTTTTTTTATTTAATGTCAAGGACTATAATAATCAAACAAAACAATTTTGCTAAAGATTCAAGCTCAAGGATTGGTCAAGGACTGTAATTATCAAACAAAACAATTTTGCTAAAGATTCAAGCTCAAGGATTGGTCAAAGACTGTAATTATCAAACAAAACAATTTTGCTAAAGATTCAAGCTCAAGGATTGGTCAAAGACTGTAATTATCAAACAAAACAATTTTGCTAAAGATTCAATCTCAAGGATTGGTCAAGGACTGTAATTATCAAACAAAACAATTTTACTAAAGATTCAAGCACAATGATTTGTCAAGGACTGTAATTATCAAACAAAACAATTTTGCTAAAGATTCAAGCTCAAGGAATGGTCAAGGACTGTAATTATCAAACAAAACAATTTTGCTAAAGATTCAAGCTCAAGGATTGGTCAAGGACTGTAATTATCAAACAAAACAATTTTGCTAAAGATTCAAGCTCAAGGATTGGTCAAAGACTGTAATTATCAAACAAAACAATTTTGCTAAAGATTCAAGCTCAAGGATTGGTCAAAGACTGTAATTATCAAACAAAACAATTTTGCTAAAGATTCAATCTCAAGGATTGGTCAAGGACTGTAATTATCAAACAAAACAATTTTGCTAAAGATTCAAGCTCAAGGATTGGTCAAGGACTGTAATTATCGAACAAAACAATTTTGCTAAAGATTCAAGGTCAAGGATTGGTCAAGGACTGTAATTATCAAACAAAACAATTTTGCTAAAGATTCAAGCTCAAGGATTGGTCAAGGACTGTAATTATCAAACAAAACAATTTTGCTAAAGATTCAAGCTCAAGGAATGGTCAAGGATTGTAATTTTTTGTAATTATCAAACAAAAC
The DNA here is from genome assembly GCA_947247005.1 of Spisula solida. Taxonomy (NCBI): domain Eukaryota; kingdom Metazoa; phylum Mollusca; class Bivalvia; order Venerida; family Mactridae; genus Spisula; species Spisula solida. The sequence continues at coordinate 36,186,800 of OX365952.1, read as the reverse complement.
AATTTTGTTAAAGATTCGAGCTCAAGGATTTGTCAAGGACTGTATTTCCTACCTGTCTCAGATCAACAAAGGCAAGTTGTAATGTACCGTCATTAAATCCTGGAACTGGTTCTGATGCAGCAAACTCTACAAATACATGGGTAAAACTATATATCACAATGTACAGTAACCATGGCAACTAAAAATTTTTTTTTTCTAAAATGCCGAGCATAGCCTTTATTTGCCAGTCAGCTTTATACTGAAATATGGCAGGCATATATGTGTGCCCCCACCCCGATTTGAACCCGGGTTGCCAGATTAGACGGCAAGCACGCTAACCATTGAGCTATGGAGGCCACTACTTCATGATAGATAAATTTCAAATTAGCAGTTGGTGTCTGTCTTTGACAGTATATAAACCCTGTGTATGAAGAGGACTGCTCCATGACATACAATTTGTGTAATAGCGCCGATAATAGGTAGACATCATCAAATCACAAACTGTACCTGCAAACATTACTTGGTTTGTAATATTAAATACAGTAGAAAACACGAAATAATATGAAGCCCCAAAATTATACACACAAAAAACCAAGTGACATATCCAAAATGACAGCAAGTTTCTGTACTGATGTAGTACAGAGAAATTGACACAACGCTCGACCTTCTATTAGCATAATTTTATAGCTGGTACAATGTCTATATTTATAATCCCTGTTGTATGTTTTCAAAAGTGGGAAGTATCCCCACAAATCTAAAGAACCGATATTGCACGATGTGCTCGCAGAAATTTATATATTCAACGCAAGAACTTGCAATACATTCATGCATTAAAGTCAGAATCAGGTCAAATTCTGTGCTATACAATTTGAAAACTAAATATTCAACAGATCACAGAAATGTCTTCATCAATGCCAAGAAGGAGATAATTTTATCTACCAACTGTTAATTTACATGGAGCCTTGTCAATTTTATGTGTTTTTTTTTTAATTTTCAGAAAATGGGCGACAATCATTCAACTTGGCTGATTTTGATGTTAGTTTGCCAAAATATAACTGCCAATAAGACAGGATAGTCTCCACATGGCTAAAATATTGTTGACCAGTATTTCAAACAAAATGTTTGCTAAGTGGAATGAGCTAATAATTTCAATACTAACCTTCACATTGAGTGACATCCAAACTGAACTGCTGTAGAGCATACGTAGACATCTGTTGTATATTGTTGTCCAGTAGGAAATTCATCAAACTTTGAGCAATATGTTTACATGCTGACATACACGCTGTCTTGGCTACCTTCTCCTGTAACACAACAACATCTAATATACATTCCAAGCTCTCCACACATACGATTAATGTTCACACCGTATGCTTCCAAGTATCGCCCAAACTGTTATCAACCCAGACTCATACGGCCAAACTTAAGATATTGTTTGTTTCCCCTTCCCGACTCTGGTAAATTAAAGGGCTGAGTAAGTTTCCTTTTTTAAAAAAAATATTATCGTCAATAATTTTTGTTTTTTTTTACTCCCAGACGTGACTTTTTCTACATATTTTTTTCAGAGGGTCAAAAAATATTTTTACTAGGGGACTTTTTGCTCAGGGAGGTAGGGAATGGGAAACAATCAATATTTTATTTTTGATCTCACTAAAAAAGGATCCTTTACTCAGCTTTAGACATTTTCCAAGCCTCTTTATCCAATTATTACTTTTTTCTTTGAATTCTCTTCCATTGTTTTTACCAGCATCCAATACACAGCTGAGACTAAGCAGGGTGGCCACAGAAAAACTCATATACAGCTGCAAATATGGCTACCAACCTCCCCTAATATCAATTATTATACCTTTTCTACCAAACATATTATTCATAACTATCTACCGGTAATAATAAATACAAGTTGCAAACAGTCTTTTGAAGAAATAAATCTCATTTAATAAAATCATGAAAAGAAGCTACCAGTAGACACATATTTTCCTCCTATTTTTGTAAATTCCCGGATTTTTGCCCCAATTCAAAACTCCCGGATTTTTGCCTATTTTCGAAATTCCCTGATTTTTCCCTGCAGATTATTTGTTTTGTTTTTTTCATTTTCCCTGCTTTCCCTATTTTTCTAAGTCTGTGACCACCCTTTTGAGTGCACAATACTTGTGTGGATAGAGTATATGCTTGTATCAACATTTTGGTCCAGAAAGAAAGGTGGGGGCAAAATCAAGACATAAGATAGTTACTGCATGAATTTGTCATGCCAAAATGAACCTCAGCTTCTGGGATTGAGACTTTGGTCAAACTTTTAATAAATTCCGAAACTGTAGAATTAGCATATCCCACTCAGGGGCCGTATCTATGTATACTTAGACATCAATTGTGTAGATTTAACAACATGAGAGCAAAGATCATTTTAAAAATTGTTTAAGTCTACGTCTGAATGTCAGTCCTAAAATGTTAGTGAATTAGGTCCCATGGTTTAGGTTCTAGAGTGCAATTAAACCCAACAAATAAAACAAAAAACAATACTGGGGGTAAAATGTTGATAGGTGCATAACAACAAAGAATTCAAATAAATACCTTGACTGGTACACATGTTTTAAAATGTCTACAATCATGACTGGTTATATCAGTGCAGCAATACCACGTGGTACTACAGTTCAAAGTAGAAGTTGGTAAGCATTCGAACACAAATATAGCCATAAGTATTTTATTTCTTCATCGATTTCTACGAAATATACGCCACGCTAAAGGGGAAATTATTTGCTTTCCTTGAAATATAAGATATTTTTCAGCAGTTTTACAGATTTTCCATTACCCCGTGAAACCTACACATTCCACTGTTTCACAGGGTAATGAACAAAAGGGCACAGCCCCTGAAAAAGATTTTATAATTTAAGGAAAGCAAATGATTCCCCCCTTAGCGTGGCGTATATTTCAAAGAAATCGACGAAGAAATAAAATGGTTATCATAATGGCTATTTTATTTTCCAATACTTACAAATTTCTTCTTGTAACTGTAGCCAAAATTCACATGGGATTGTTACACTGTATATGGAAGCATAAAGATTTAATAGAGTTCTGTACCAGTTAATATTTAATCCTGAGATGAAACATTCTTGGGATGGTATTCACAAAGCGTCTTAGAAGAATTTGTTTTTCTTAAAATGTCATTAAATTTATCAGCCAACAAGAAAATCATTTTTTAAAAATAGTTTTGAAGCAGTACTTAAAGAGCTACCTTTAATCACTAAGAAAACATGGGATAATTATATGAGTGGCACAAGTTTTTCGAAATATTTAGATTTTTCACTTAAATGCTTGGTGAGTATCAGCCCAAGAAAGTTAAGCAATACAATGTAGTACATTATCAGGATGGTGCAGCATCTGACCAGGATGCATTACACCAGGACAAATGTCTTAATGTTGTGTTATGCATCAGTCAATATTATGCCCGCCCGGGGGAGCAGCGGGGATACAGGGGGAAATAGACAGACGAATCTTCCCCACAGGCAGGAATTAGACAACCTTATTGACTCCAAGTCCTGGGGAATAGACTTTGGTCCGGAAATTTCTACACCACGAAAGTCGACGTGATACTTTTATTCAAGTTTTTATTAAATTACCAGGATGAAAAACTATGCCCCATGGTGGGAATAAAGACAGTCAACATTGTTTCCAGGGTGGGAATTTAGACATAAAAAAAATTGAAAATGTCTAATTCTCCCTGGGTCGCCCTCCGCTCCCCCGGGCGGGCAAAATATTGACTGATGCATTATAAGAATGGTAGACAACTCACAACCAGTTTACATACAGAAAGTCAGGTACGCCAATGCTAGCCTAAGGGAACAACAAAATATATAACCAGCAGTGTTAAATAACCACACTATCTACTATACACAGTGACTTGTCAGCTACATAGTAAATTAACAGCCAAGTTCATTAAAAACAATATTTATTATTTGAGGCAACAAACCAGTGAAGTAATGTGTAAGTCGGTAAGTGTAAGTTAAAGTATATAATTATGTTTATGTGCATATTACCGCGGGTCAAAGATTTAGCGAATTCTGAGATTCAGAAATGAATTTTAGCGTGTAGAAAAATTAGCAGTTTAAAATTTCTTAGTAGATTTGTTTTGTATGCCTAAATATATGCTAGCAGAAACAATTGCTAGTTAAGTAAATTTGCCAATATGTTCACATCCCTGACTTTACTGATTACAGTATAACATAGTCACTGTATCAAATTGTTACTATACATTGTTGGTCCCTAGCATTGGCTATAACTGTTGTATGTAAGTTGTGTTGAAAAGAAGTTGTAACAAGAATATTGAATCAAACCAACACATAAATCAAGCCCTGCATTCCACGAAGAATTACATGTACCAAGTACGAAACAGGTATGAAACGTGCGTCACGTAATCCTTCGTTGAACCCAGGGCTGGCTATTCAAATAACTGTTAGATGAATATGTCGAAGAAAAATTTGACATTCTCAGGTACAAGTTCATGACCACATAATGTGACATTCTCTTCATGCTTGAAATTGTTTTATTGTTTTCTTAACTAACATTGCTCCTTGTTGCATGTTCTATACAGGTACTCAAAAACAATGGAAGCAGCTGTTATGAATATATACAGGACAGTCCATAAAAATATACAACTTCTTTGGAAATAGAAAGATATTCTTTAGAATAGTTAAACACAACAACATGCAGTTCGGTAATAGTGCATCGTACATAACAGAACATTGTTGGAGACTGTCTACCACAAAAAATCTGCCAAATCAGCATTTTAAAAACCTGCACAATCAGCATTCTAAAAATCTGCCAAATTAGCATTAAAAATCCGCCAAATCAGCATTCATTTTATAAATTCTGCACAATCAGCATTTTTGAAATCTGCCGAATCAGCATTTATAAATTCTGCACAATCAGCAATTTTGAAATCTGCCGAATCAGCATTTATAAATTCTGCACAATCAGCATTTTTGAAACCTGCCGAATCAGCATTTTAAAAATCTGCCAAATCAGCATAAAATGTAAGTGCATTAAATGTTGTAAATCTGTTATCCATTCTACATATGAAGGGACTCAAATATGCACATAAGTTGCTAGGTAGTAATTACAAGAATGCTATAATACAACTATAACTATGGGGGAGTGGCACTCATCTTTCATCGCATTCAAGTAAAACATTCAGAGGGTCAATTTGCAAAATCAAGGTCATTTTCAAACACATGCAGTCTGAGATGTATTGAAAGGGAATTGTCCATTGAGTGTAAACAATATCAATAGCCTTAGATGTCAGCTATCGTAAGTTCTTGGTCTTGTTTTCTACTTCAGCACTTGGAACTACAGTCAACTAATACAAGTGGCGAGACCAAATCAAATAAAAACTGCTCAGTCTAGTATTGGGTCTATTGGCATAATATATTAGGCCAGAAACATTTCAGTCAAAGATCTGTCAATACAATATAATTGATTGTTGATTTCGACATAGTGTTAACATTAACTGGAAATATTTGGGCGAAGTGAAAGTTGCTTTGTTACTGAAATAAAGCGAGGTCGCCAACATGAAAGCAACTACAGCCGCCACAGTAGCCAACTAGTGAAAGCCCAGTATATACATGGTCCATTCAGGCAACAGAATGATGTGGTGGTTGTAATAGCTTTTATGCTTTTATGTAATTCTGATACCATGTTTAAGTGATGTATTTTGCAAATAGTTGACCAGTTTTTCAGGAATTTTTGTGGAACATCAACCAGTATGTTTAGTCTTAAGCAAGCAAATAACAGCTTAGAGGTTCCATTTGACTCGGGAGTAGGGGTTTTGACACTTGAAATTTCCAAAAAGCCACATTTTGACCCATAAGATTTTTGGTTTGAAGGGTCATTTACTCCTAAGATCATGGGTATTCAGTCTGTGGGTATTTTGCCTATAAAATGGTAAAAATTAGTCAAAAGCATCAAAATGACTCTTCAGATTCAGAAGCTAGTTACTAGAACCCTAGCAGGTCATGACTGCAACCAAGAACATAACCTGCCTAAATCTGGCTATCAAAGCAATTTACCAACTGATCTAGCAAGGTCAGCTAGAAGACAAGAGATAGCTGGGCAGACGAGCCCTCTTGTAGTATTTCAATCCATGCAAGTCGTTTCTCACCATTTCATTTTGGTTTATAGCTCCTAGATCGTCATTTACACTCTTAAGGACAAGTTCTCAAACAATACAGTCATACAATGAGTGTAGAAATAATAATTAATATACTGAACAATCAACGGGTTGGTTTATATAATGATGGCAGGAATATATTCTCACCGGTACAGCTGTCACCATTGCCTAATAAATCATAACATACATAAACATAAAACATCTCATAAGGGACATATATACTAAGGTAGAGTGTTGGTAAAAATATGGTAAACATTTTTTGGGAACAATAGACCGGCATCAATCAACAATATTAGGGCACCAAGGATACCAGTGAAGGTCAAATTGGTTGATGGGTAAGGTATAAATGTGTTTTCTTTAAAACATGAATTGATAATAGAATATACAATTTCAACATCATTCAATTATTAACTTAGGAAATGACTGTACAAGCTACAGATCTGGGCTACGAATTTCTAATGGACCTTTTGTTTGGTTGATTCAGACGCTCATTGAGTATTAGGATATAGGTTTCACAGGTCTGGAGATATAAACACAAGCTGTTCTTACAACATTCAGCCCACTAACTTTGTCTACAATGTTAGTCAAGTTTTAACAAAGTGAAAAGATGGGAAATAGCAGACTATTGCATTGACATCATCATGTATCCCATAAAATTGGTATCGTGAAAGATTCTAGGTAAGGAATGAAATGAATGACCAACAGACAGGAAGTCAGACCTTAGCCACATAAACGAAGTAATCCCTTCAATAAGGGGACATAAAAAGTGTACAATGGTTGTATGTGCATGGGCTAGATTGTGTGCTATTATTTAGCAGGAGATGGGCTTAAATGAAGGGTGCAGACTGTATTTGTATCAGTGGTAAACTTCAAAATCATAGACTGGAAATATTTGTGAGTGACAGAAGTATTAACTTCTACAGTCAATGAAGAACATCTTTATCTCAGTGGTGCCAACAGAGCCAAATCAAAAATCAGGAAAATCATATGCGACAAACCATTTTTGCCAAACAAGAGGCCTTAAATGACATTGTTTCCATAATTAACTCCGTTTGTATTAAAGACAAGACTTCAGATCAGATTAAATTTACTATAACTTTGCCATTACCTGACAGAGATATTTTCATCAAATAACTTTTATTTTCGTCAGAAGCTATTGCTCTTTCAGGAATGATAAATCCGGAATTCCGGATAAATCAGGAAAATTGACACCCCTGATATCTCTGTAGATGTGTGACAATGCAGCATTATAATAACAATAATAACGACTTTATTTAAAGAGGCAATACAGTTGGGCAAGCCCAGTCTTCCCTGTGAGCCTCAGAGTACAAGATGGTCACATAGAACCACAGCTTCATGACCCTCTATAGTGTCTCTCACAAATCAGTCCACTGATACAGTATACACATCAAGCTATGAATATATTTCTGGAGAGGAAACATTAAACTGTAAAACACTAACCCCACAACGATCAGATGATTTCTGTGAACGTAACAACAGTTGATAAAAACCAAACATGTACGCTACCAATTTTAACATTGAAAATTTTATTATTATTACCATTTTGGCTACATACATCAAATGTTATGATCGGAAACACTGCAAGTCGAACGGACATAATGTTCTGCAAACAATCAGGGAATACTAACAAGAAAACATTAATTAAAGAATTATCAAGATGACGTTTTGGCTACATGACTTTCACTTCAAGAGAACAAAATAATATTGTTATGTTTTTATGAATGTTATAATCATTCAATGAACATTTTTTCTCTCTTCACTTTGTGGCATCATTGATGTTGAAAAAAAAATTTGCATACAAGCATAGGCATTCAGGCATTTTTCTAGAACACTTAGCCATCTATTGAGGGAAAACCAGAAAATTGTTACTAGATAAAATTAATGATTTTTTGTACAACTTGACATGACCACCTTTTATCTTTTTTTAAAATCATAAATCTCAGCAGACAAATCTCAGGTAACTTAGTAAACTGAATGTTAAATTATTAACAATATTTTTGCATAATATATTTTCTTGGTCAGAACAGAGCAAGGGAAAACAGCCAGTGGAAATATTGACTTTGGAAAATATGGTTCTAAAAACTGAAATAACAAAATAAATTATCACATAAAATAAAACAAATTAAAATCAAAACAGAAGTTTACCCTGACAGGACAAAATAATCTCTGTGACGAAAACAAAAATAAAGAATTAGGTCATCTCGATATAGATAACCCGGTATATCTCGCTGGAGATAACTCTACACTTATCAATAATCAAGCATGCAAAATATAAACACTGCACAGTCTACTGACTGCTTGTTATCAGTGTAGATTTAAAGAGTACATATCTGATTCATTAAAAGTGACTATGCACAAGATTGAACAAAAAAGAAAACCCAAAATGCATTTAATTTCCAATTTCATATTATGTAAATAAACAAAGTCTAGTGTTATCGTTGGCAGACTATAAGTTAATGCAATTTCATTGATCAGTCAATAAATACATAATTTCATGGTATCTGCACGCTGTAAATAAGCTGGTGAGGATTTCTAATCTATAGTGTACAGGTAACGTGTAATTACATAATTTTGACACGTAAAAAAAACTGCACTATACATTGGTTCCTGGCTTGATTGGCAATGGTATGAATATGAGTGAATTAGTCAGTGAACATGATGGTAAGAATAACTATGATAATAGTAAATATGCATGTTAACTACTTCAGTAACCAATCACCACCCATGTGACCCACACATACAGTATTTGGGTTTAAATTTGATGTTAATCTGTCTAGTACTAGCAGCAGTTATGTTTAAATAAATAATTATGGCCCTACTGAGGCACAATACATAATCCTGAAAATACGACACAATTCTGATTATAAACCTATCCTGTACCTTTACCCATTCTATATAAAAGATGACCTGAATTCTTTGCATGCAATTAGGAAAAATTGACATAAATTTTGAACACCATGAACATCCTTTACATGTATTATTCATGGTGAAACATAAGGACATTGGGTGGAAGTTCCTCACACCAAGCTTTTTAAGGAATATATTACAAAATTTGTACCAGAAAACCAGTTAATAAAATATTACATTTGGTAGCAACGTTTTAACTATCTATCTATCTTCCATTAATGTCAAACCCCTTACGGGGACGTAGACATTTGTCTAGGCAGACTTAAAATCAAGAGAAAGAGGTATGATACAAGGAATCCGGGTGCTTTACCCTAGCTCATTTTGAATAGACTCCTTGGTTCTTTAACGTGCTCAGTGTATAGCACCGATACACGCGTGACTACCTCTGGGTTTCCAACCAGTTTCGTCTTTAGTTAGGTGGGAAACACTGAAAAGCATTTCATAAATGATAAATAAAATAAAAGATTCAAACCAGGGACCTCTCGATCTGTAGTCAAGCGCATTACCACTAGACCAATGTGCCACTGAGAATGAATGTATCTCTTTAATGATATAACATACAGTAAACAGATACCTCAAACCATGATACAATATAAGCTGGAGCTGTCGCCATTCAGCAGACTTATATACTCCCCACCTGCAAAGGGCCATAACTTTGCTCAAAATTAATGCAGTGCAATTTCTTTCTGTAAGCACATCTATCTACACATTGAGCTTATTCATCAGTGAAAGTTTAGAATTTACAGCCAAAACTAAGGAGAAGTTGCGTCTACAATGATGCATCTTTGGGGATGCATCTATGAACTGACAGATGAAAAGACAAACTGAAATCAGTACACCCCCTTACAACTTGTTGTGCAGGATTACAATGAACGTACAATACCAGATACAACCAGATAAACTATGTTTCTTCAGCTTCTGTAACTTAAGTACGAACCAACAAGCTAAACTCCTGTGTTACAATAGGATTAAATCCGATTTCAACATTGACTTACCGGTAAGTTTGTGAAGGACATAAATATACTCTGTAAGAATGCGATCAAGTCCATCAGATACCCACTTGGATGATTGTTGTGTTCAGTTAGACCCCATGTGTAGGCAGCTGTAAATATCAAACATAACAATATCTAGCAAAACACACAGTGACTAGAATTTGAGAAAGATTTGTATGTAGAAGGGTTTTGACACAAAAACATGTGACACTGTCTTCCACAAAGGGTTAAACTCTGGCAAAAATCATGTGACCTAAAATTCTTGATAATATGAATAACTATATAGGCTTAAATGCAATAATATTTAAGCTAAGTTTCAATTCAATCCTTAATTGTTGAAAAGTTACAGGCTGCAAAGTTTTAAGGTATTAAATAAACAGATAACCATGACAGGTACTGCATACATTAATTTGGGTTGTACAAAACTGAAGACAATGTTACTTCACTATGGATCTTAATGCATGGTGGGACAGACATTAGAAGTACTTACCCAGCTCCAAGAATTCATCAATTTTATTGTTGAGCTTTTTGTAGATATAATCTTCTGCTTCACTTCTTGCATCCTACAATATACAAGTATTTGTCAAATATAACATAACATCAAAGCGCCGAAAGCACAAAAGTTGTTCGAATGAATGCAGAGGAAGTATAATTAATAAAACTTGGTTTAACTGTATTTTTCACAATCTTAATTTTTCTTAAGTTTCATTGTAGATTTATTAGTACTGGAAGATATAGCTTTCTGGCATGAACATATATATTGGTCTAGAAGTTAAGACTAGAAATCTTACAAATATGCCATTTTAAAAACGAATTATACCTTCATATACAACCTACACATGTATAATGGCTTATCAGACAATGTTTTGCCCTGTGACCCAGTAAATGATATACATGGTTAATAAATAGTAACAGGGAAATTGTTCTATTTATTGACCGGGTGGTAAACTTATGCAACAGAGACATTCATTCAGAAGTATGGTCTCAATTATCTAGCGAAAAGGCTATGTAGTATATATGCTGTCATTGATGAACTATTTTGCATGACCGGTTTACTTTCACGTCGGAAGTTACGCAATAATACTGGCAGACCAGTTTACTATTACAAAGGTGGCGCTGCCTAGCGGCGGCGTAGGAAGAAAAGTAGTTTCATCAACTAATCTAGGGCTGATTGTTGAAACGTGTGTATATAATTAACGAACAACTAATAACAGTGAACACATACATGTATTTTGACATTAAATTATAGAAAATGTTACTTGTTAGTGTTAAACTGGGACGAGCATAACGGTTAGTGCGTGTTCATTTTTCCTCTGACAGGTTGGCCAATGACCATAAACTTTTAGGGAAGGGACTATGGTGTGATACAAGGAATCCGGGTATGATACCCTAGCTCTTTCAGAATAGGCTCTTTTGTTGTTTAATGTCACTGGTGTACACCAACAATGCATGTGAGACTACTTACTACTGGGTTACCATCTCTAGCTGGGAGGGGGGGACATTGAAAAGGACCACAGACATTACCAAGAACCATGACCGAGATTCTAACCAGGGACCTCTATGTCTCCATTTGTAGTCAAGGGTATAACAACTCGACTAGATGAAGCAGTAACAGTTCCAATGTACAATACAGTCGAAATCTCACAACGGAAGCATTTTTGGTTTTGAATAAAAGACATCAATATGGATGAATATCAATATCAGAACTCTCACTACACTTTTGGGACTGGGGCCCTCAGGTAGGGGAATTTCGCGTCGTTTAGAAGAGGGGAATTTTGTCTTTTATAAATATCAATACTATTATAAAAGTTATACATATTAAATGAACAAAAAGCCAATTTCAAGCTATAACAACAGATACAGCAGATTTTGGGGGGGATTTTTTTCAGAAAATAGGGGGAAAATGTAATTCATTTAGGGGGGGGGGGGGGTTAATGGGGCCGATATAATATGGATGAATATCAAAAGTAACAGTTCCGAAAGTATTGACATGTACTACATGTTGATGATGCAGGGGTGTTATAAAATTAACTTCTCCTATTTTTTAACATACAGTGTAGTTCACAGAAATTCTAGGCATATGGAGAAACGAAATTGTTTACCTTGAACATAGATGTGCCATGTAATCTAGCAGCATGCACACTATCCTTCTCTGCACTGTAAACAAACAATGTTTTCTATACTTACAGTAAGCCTATTTGTTTATTTAGGTTTAACACTATTTCTCAACATGTTCAGTTCATATGCTAGCGCTGATTCACCTATTTAGTAACCAGTTTTCCTGGACTGTAACCTCATCAGTACTATCTAACCCTTCCAAAAGGAACCAGCGACTTCTCCACATGTGGAAGAAAATGAAATCAACATTCTTGTCAAACAATTAGAATTTTTCCCAAAAAGAATGCATACTTCCCCCCCCCCTCTTTTGTTCTCACCGGTTTAAAAGCAAAAACGGTACTGCTGTTTCTAAGTCATAACATTTGATTTTCAAACTGGCAAAAGTCTATGACCTGAGTATCACAGTAGACAAAAGCAAATTATAAACAATTAGTAACCAAAACAATCTTTTGTAGCAATTCCCAATATCACAAATTGTCGCGCTAAGATTTCCCAATCATAAGGGCACATGCCTTTTCATTTTCTTCAAGAAAAATCACTGCCTGGTATGACCTGACCACAGGACAACAGCTGTGTCAAACATTGTTAAATTCTATAATATGTACATGCTATATATTTCTTGTGGATAGGCCGGTGGCCTGTTTTGCGAGATAAACTTTGAAACTTGAAACTATGTAGCATAACATACAAAGATATAGATCTGTATAGTATAAACTTACCCAGTAATGTTAGAGATATAGTCCTCTAGATGGCTACATGATTTCTCCAAATAATTCATATTTATTGATATTTGTATCAACTGAAAATAGACGATAATAACATCATAATTATGAACATCATAATTATGAACACCTATAAATTGTATAGCTCAGAACATTTAACATGGAATCCTTGAATATCCGTGCTTATCCATTGTCCAATCAGAGTTGCTATTTTAACTCATCAAAACCTTCTTAGGATAGAATAAAGAAAACACACAAGGATAAATTAGTACAGGTCAATTGTTCTGTACAATAATATAGATGTTTGTTTAGGGTTGCCATCATGGTGAAATTCCATTTAATTGGTACAGTAATGACTCCAAACAGACCAGTTTTGTTTAATTTCCAAAAAATAAGGGGCAATAACTCATGAGTTATGGCAGCCAATTCACCAAACCAGGCCCCGATCTCCCAAAACATCTCAATTCGAGATAAATCTCAGCTCAAATTTTGTTGATTGTCTTTTGAGTAACTTTCCATGCTAGATCAGACTCAAAATTGGTATCACCAATTTGAAAATGAAAACATTGTTTAGAGCATTATATCAGCAACATTTCAAGAGCTCAAACTTGAGATTTGTCTTAAACTCAGATTCATATTTGAGCAAAATCTCAATTTGAGCTGAGATTTCTCCTTCAGATGCTTCGGGAGATCAATGCAAGTTTTCCTGGATTGTATCCAAACCAGTATCCACAAGGTACCAGCAGCTTCTTTACATGTGGAGGAAAATGGACAACAAACAGTTGACACTATGGTTAAACAGTGTCACAAATATCATACAACTGTCACTTACCTGAAGAAGACTAAGATTTGGTTTCTTGATTAGAGAAGATAAGCAACCACTCAATGTACGAGTTAACAACAGATTGGTGGATTTCCTGATCATATCATCAATTTCTGTATGACTGAAATAGAAAAGCCATTGAAATACTGTAAATCACTTAATATTCCTGTAATCTTTATTTTGCAAATTAGGGTGTCAGACTTATTTCATGGATTGATATTATGAATTCGTGGATGAAGGTTCCACGATAGGTTTTCATGCTATGTAAGTATAGTTACACAGATTTTTTAATTTGTGGGAAGCTCTTTTTGCATCCAGCAATTGGCTGCTTAAAGGCAGGTATAACTGAAACAGATTCATATGTTGAGGGCTAGTGAAACATTTTGGAGCTAGTTTTATGTTGCAATAAGAATTAGAAATTGCTTTCTTTCAAATGGTATTCATTAAATTATACACATGCATAATTATATGTGGACTGTCAATCCAGAGGTCTCGGGTTCAATCCCTGGCATCGGAACTTGACATTTCTGAAATATTTATAATATTTTCAGCTATAATTGACCGCGAGGTCTGCAAAGTATCTGGGTAAAGGTGCCAGGAAGCTGTGTTTCGGTGCTTTACACCAGCACAAAAAGACCAGACTGTCTATTCAAAATAAGAGCTAGGCGCACTTCTGCAGCGCCAGGCATGTATCTTATGTCTCTCTCTCTCTCCAGGGGATTTCTCTCAATCTGTCCCTCTAGTCTGATCACACTGTATCTTATTTATTTATTTATTTATACACACACAATGACTGGTAAAAAAGTACAACTATTTAATTCAGAGAAAAACTATAGTATGTGAATATAAACAGTACAACCTCTGTAGCGCAACACCCTTTGGGAGCTGCAAATATTGGTCATTATTAGAAGTTGTTGCTCTATAGAGGTTAAATTCATATTAAATAGTGATTTAGGGAAATTTTGAAGGTGTTGTTATAGAATGAGATTGTTGCACTACAGAAGCTGCTATGGAGATATTGTACTATAATATAAGAATACACATATGGGACCTACCTCAGGTGTAAATCAGCAGAGAATTTTAGGCAGGCATTTATATATTCCTTAACTTGATTATATACATTAGGAACAAATTCTGAGTATGGAAATCTCTTCGGATACGGAGACTGAAAACAAACAAATCACAGACATTGATAATCAATTGATAGTAACTACATATTTCAAAGAAACATATCTGCAGGTTTACTGCAACAGTGCATGAATTAGACAACAGTTAAATGTGTAGCATAATGACTAAGACTCTAGCCACCTTTTAAGTTATATAGATTTATTCAGTGTTGCAGTGGTACATACAAGTCATAACTCCAGCTCCAATCTTGACTCCTCTAATACATATTTTATCATTGCTTTTAAAGCAACTTATACAAGGAAATACATGATTTATAGTATGGTAGATTATAACCAGAGTTTCCTTATATTATATGAACTAGGATACCCTAGGCCACATTAACGTGTCTAAATATCATACTTAACATTGACCCACTACCAACGTGTCAAGTCGAAACTTACATAACTGTAAGAGTTATGTTACAAATGCTTTTGTTTTGGTAGCAGAGCTTCAAGGCAACACAACAGCTGTGTGATACAAGGCACAAAAGAATTACAAGCAATACAAAAGTCCCCTACAAGTTTGAAGCCATGATCCAGTTACCAAGTGAGATATTTTTATCATTTCTGTTTCCATGATAACCATAATTTTTGTCAGAATACAAAAGTAATCGGACATGCTTAATCTCCAAATTGGCCCTTACACAAACTACAAATTTTTTTAGTTACTACAGAATCAAGTTTTTTACATACAGTCCGCCTGACTTGCTTCCAGTGTGATGGATTGCAAACCCCTCCCATTGAAAACCGTTAGGAGACTAATAACATTACAAATAATATAATTTTTTTATATATATTTTCTTTAAAAATGCCGAGCATAGCCATTATTTGCCGGGCAGCTTTCCGCTGAAATATGGCAGGCATATATATGTGTGCCTCCACCTGGTTTTGAACCCTGGACGCCAGATTAGACGGCAAGCACGCTAACCATTGAGCTACAGAGGCCACAACATTACAAACAATATTACCTGTTGTAATTGTTCATCCTGGAATGGGAACTGGGTTATCACAGTAATATACTCGGCTTCACATTCTATATATATAGGTGTATAGTTATCTTCGGCAAATATTCCATTAAACACACCGACCCACTGTCTCGTCAGCGTATCACTGTACTGATCTCTGTAAACAGTAATACATTCAGTTTAATTCCAAGTTCATTTGTTTAAGCCTTACAACTTTTTCAAAATGACACACAAATACAGGGGTGTCAACAGAGCCAAATTAAAAATCAGGAAAATCATACGCAAGCAATCATGTTTACCAAATAAGAGGCCTTTAAGTTTAACCGCATTGTATCCATACTTAATTCCCTTTGCATTGAATAAAATCCTTCAGAGAAGTTTAAATTGACCGTAACTTTGCCATTTCTTGAGATATTTTCATCAAATAACTTTGATTTTGGTCATACATCTTGGCTCTTTCAGGATAGATACATCCGGAAATCCGGATGAATCAGGAATATTGACACCCCTGCAATAAGATTCCTGTGGCCTGTTTCATAGAAATATCTTATCTAAGATTTGACTTTTTCATATGCTATTTTCAGCTGCCTACGACAGCTAATATATTCAAGCAAAGTTATGTGAACTAGAATCATCATAAATAACTATTTCAACTTGTAAAAAATGTATGGGTTCACTTATTATGCTCTAAATAATATAGGAAAATAAATGTTTGATCTGGGACCCTTATATATATTAACTTTACATGGAAACCACTTTGAATAGCACATTATTATATTTTGTATCATTTTAGAGTTTAAATTTGGTTAATTTCTTGTTTCCACTTATGTTTATGCTATATTGTAAAGAATATCAGTTAGTTGACTAGAATTAATACTAGAATTACTAAGAGTTGTTCCAAGAAAAGAAAGACCAGGGGGAATGTGGTAAGAAAGGACAAGGAATAAGAAGAAAAAGAGTGATGCAAAAAATCTGTGAAAAATCAACAATAGAATATTGACGTTCCGGATTTGCTCAACAGAGACTTTGAAAATGTTTAAAGCTTAGGATGCATCCAATTTCTGGTTGATAAAATAGTGGGTAATACATTCAAGAATGCTGTACAATATTTACCTAAGTTCCAACAACAACTCCAGTAGATGACCAACACTAAATCCATACCCCTGGAAAACAAGTCATTAAGAATTGCAAGCAATACAGAAGTCCCCTACCGGTCTGCAGCCATTTTCAATGTTTCTGTTGCCATAGCAACCATAATTTGTGTACATGCATAATTCCCTTATTGCCCCTTATCCACATACCAAGTTTCATAAACTTAGCTTGAAAACTGTTTCAGTTATGTCAGGATCCAGATTTTTGACGGACGGACTGACGGACGTTCTCACTGACTTGACGTTGTGGGGTTTTCTTTTGTTCATCCTTTTGTTTGTAAAACCCCATAAGCAACATTTTGCACCCTGTAAGCAACGGAATGCATCGAATCTAAATATAGCCTATTGTTCCACACCCCACAACTACAAGTGGGTGCGTACGGACGAACTGACGGTCGGACAGATGGACTGACGGAGGGCAAACCTATAGTCCCCTCCAGTCAAAAACCAGTAGGAGACTATCAAGTATATATAATGTTAACAGGTATTTATGTCGTAGACAAGCTCAAAAGGCACAACCAATACTGTTAAGAAATACTGTCTAATAAATACTAATTTCAAGTAAACACCAACTGACAATTAAGCAGAAACTACGACTGCATTACTAATTTTTTGTGTCATACAGGGTGATCCATTAATTCCGCACATTATTAAATGCTTATAACTTCAACATCTTTAAAGCTACCATATTAAAGAATACATGTAATTGTAGAGTGTACGTGTAAGTTTTGATCTGATCTAAAACGGATATTCAACTATAGAATCCCTATCTAAAGCAGACGTTCAATGTGACCACCCATTTTCTCAGAAATGAGTTTCAAACGTCGTTTTCAATTCTGCACATGACGCTGTTGCATGCAGCTAGGTAACCAGTCTCTTTTCCCGACGAATCGAATGTTTCATTTCACTGGAAATATCCAACACTATTCCTTCATGAACGCACATGTGTATTTGGACACACTTTCAAGCTTTCTTTTCACCTAAATCGCAGATTTCCCCAATTCGTAATAAAGTTTTATGATTCGAATTTGAAGATACTCAAATTTATGACGTCATACCGTCACTTTGACGGCACAATGCCAATTACTTTTTTCCTTTCAGCAGAAATTTTTATTTATTACATTTCCAACAATACCAAATTTATATGTGTAAGTAAAGAAATAGTGAAGTGATAGGCATTTACTAATGTGCGGAATTAATGGATCACCCTGTATGTTTAAAATGACTTTGTAGATTATATCATGCTTCACTTTGGTATACTTAGTTTGATAATTTAATACAAAATCCTTTTACTCATGTTTTTTTTTTAAAAATTGGCCTACTTGTTACGTTACTACAGTCACTGCACACACATGCTCTTCAATAGTCAATATCATCAGGTTTGTGGTTCTCAATATCGAGTCGACAAAGTACAATATTTTATAGGACTTGCTAAAAGCATTGCATTCTAAGTGCAGCATGTGACATACAGTGCCCACCAAAAATAAGTATACAAATGTTATTTCCCCATTTACTTGTCTGTAATAACACTATTTGTAAAACAGTGAAACAACACTTTTTATGAAGAAAAAGGAATATTTTTGTTTATTATATGTAAAGACCATACATTAATTGGTACCCTAGGTGCAAAATATAAAAGTTTCTTTGTCCCGATTGAATGGTAACTTAGTCACAAAAAGATGGAAAATTCAGCAATTTACATCACATGGGTATTTAAATTCAGAACATATTCATCTTTATTGCTATCTCTGTTTTTACTCATTTAGTAACTGTAGTTTCAGAAACAAGTACAATAATTTTTTGTGACTGTCTGATAAAAGGATATTCAATAATTTAACCAAGTTAAATTTAGCAACAATTATTTACTGTATACTTATCTTTGGTGGGCACTGTAAATGCACAATTGATCGCATCACTGACCATGCATACTATGTCACATAATTTGGAATTTTTAATGAATTGGTTGCTGCACCTTAAATCAATTGCAGTAGAAGTGTGTATGCAAAATATCATCCAAACCTATAAATTATGGTCATAGTCTAGCTGTAAAATATCCCTAAAAGGGGATCACTATAATATTAATTTTTGTAGATAATTCACTCTATTTTCTCAATATTTCGACCTAACAAGGCCTTCTTCAGGAGAATGCAACACTTTAATTTTATTCACATTGTTTAGCTGTATAGTAGCATGGATGCATAGCTTGTTATCTCCTGAAGAAGACCCTGTTAGGTCGAAATATTGAGCAAATAGAGGGAACTATCTACAAATATGGTTATAGTATTTGGTAATATACTGTACTCACCTTAAGTGTATGACAAAACAGCACAATCAACTTCTTAATCTCCAGCATCATACTGCCTTCGTTACATTGGGCCTATATCATAGTGAGAAATATGCAATGTTATTTTGTGTTTGATCAAAAACATCATATTCCTCTTATTCTAGTTTTACTGTGCATAACTCTTCTGGAGTATTGTCGCACAAAAATGACTTTCTACACAACTGGTAATTTTTAAAAAGATGATATTTTACTGGAATCCATGTGCAACAAGCCTTAGATATTACTTTCTCAGTTGAATGTCACATTTATGCAATTTTTCTGTAATATTATGTGGAATCATAATTATAAGGTTTGTGTAGTCAGGACTTAAATAATCAATCTAACTCAGGAATCAAGTCACTGCACCCTAGCTGACAGCTGAAAACTACTGTAAACCTAGAAACCATTTGGCGCAATTTAATTTCGCGGAGTTCATGAGAGGTAGAATTTCGCTATATTAAGTTGCCACGAAAGTGCTAAAAACATTACTATGAACATTGTGGGAAGCTTAAAAACACGAAACTTTGTAGTCTCGAATATGCTAATGATCTGCAAATCGCGAAAATAAATTGCTTTACAGCATTCAAACTGAACTTAATATCAGGAAAGAATGTACGATATACTAGCTGAGGTATATCAACCATTAACCACGGAAAGTAAGGTCACCAAGTTGTACATACTGAGTTTGTTCTAAGAACAGCTACAATCTTGCTAACTGATGTTTCCCATAACTCATCCATGTAAGCACGATTCACCAGACCTTGTGTTGTACTCAATATATGATCCTCTACCACAAAAAACCTGAAATATATATTTATACTGTAAATCAAGAAATTATTTAGCGTGATTTAATTTCGCGGAGTTAGTGAGTGATAGAATTTCGCGAAATTAAGTCGCCGTGAAAGTGCTAAAACATTAATATGGACATTGTGGGAAAGTTAAAAACGCGTAACTTGTAGTCGTGAATTTGCCCACAATTAAAAAAGCGCGAAAGTGAGTATTCGCGAAAGTAAATCGGTTTACAGTACATCAAGTATAGAACAATAAAATAATCAAGAAATAAAAAAAGTCAAACTTTTTCCAGTTGTATTGACATGTTCTTTCCAATATGCTAGGCTAGATTTCATACAGTATAAGTATAAAATAAGCTAGAAAGGTTTTTGACACAAAAACATATGTCTCCCACAAGGGCCATAACTCTGGCAAAAATCATCTGACCTAATATTCTCGACAATATGCTCCACTAGACTTGGTACTAAGTATGTAAAGTTGCATTAAAATCCAATCAATGGTTAAGGATAACTAGCACAAACCAACTTTGTGACATCCATCCAGTTCAAAATCAATATTTATCACATAAGTACTGTGATTTTTCATGTGAGAACAAAACAAGGAACAATGTTTTCCAACATGTGTGATAATAAATGCGCGACGTCACCAGCTTTTTGGCGCGAAAACATAAAAACATCAAACTGCAGATCTTGATTCGATTTCTGGGTAGGGCAAGCTCTGCTCTTCTGCATTATAGTATTATCAAGCACTCAACAGGTAGAGTTGTCAGTTATGGGCATAAGAGCGAGTCAGTACCAGCAATAAATACTAGCAAGGAAACTGGTTTGGTGTAATGTCCATGAGATAAGACTGAAAAATTGTTGAAAAACTTGGCATTAACCCAATTAAATGAGAAACATACAAAACTTACCCAATAATATCATGGAAGTACTTTCTGTAACTATCAATTGATTCATGCTGGAAAATACAGATATATTGGAGATAATAGATTAGTAGTATGGCTAATTACAACACTTACATGTGCATGTAAGAACTCTCTCAAGAGGAGAACTCAGTTTAATATGAGAATCAAATGTAAACAAAAAAAATGTAAAACACATGTACTTCAGACCTGCAATGCTGCTTATAACACCAGTCTAAAGTAGAAAGGCCAAAGAAACCCTGATCAAAGTATCAAAATTTGTTGTAAATCTGATAAGCCATACATACCATATTTGGAGGTGGCTGTAGAGACAATCTTGCTTGTTTCCGTCGTTGTTTTCGGTAATAAGTTTCAAAATGTTCACGATCACTCTGTAAGAGAACGTACTTAACATGTTATAAATGAACGACATGACAGATTATACAAAGTTTATTTCAGAAATTATTTACATTAAAATAGCATTCATTATCATGGTAAAAACATGGCGGATTATTGAAATGCCATAAATGAACACTAATTAGCAGTGAGATGACTACTAGAACTATTAAATTTGTGATCAAAAGTACAAGTATTGATTAAACAAAGCTAAGAGTGTTTTATCTTTTTATTTTATGACGCATCAGGGAGAGAAACAACCCAAGAGCTCCTGGACTAACAGCAAACGCTGTACCATTAAGCTATATAAAAACAGTTCAATTTAACATCTAACTAGCAAAAAAGATTCTTGGAAATTTAAGCATTGTCTTATTATATTTCTGTTACAAAGTTACCTACCAGAACTGTGTATATATGTAGACATCTGTATACAGGTGAAAAGTCAATCAGATCTTGTGCACTAAGTTCCTGTAAATGTAGATTAAGTTACAATAAACATGGGTTAAATGTTCATAAACAGTTGTTGTAATTAGTTTTAGCCAAATGTAAGTATTATCAGGGGTTCCGTTTTACTCTTTGACTACTGAAACATACAAAAAGGGCAATCTTGACCCTCATGAATCTTACTGAATGACCAATGTTTGTTTGAAGAGGATCCCATTTGCCTAGAACATGTCAAATTACAGACAACACTTAATTTTTGGACAGACAGACTTGGGATTGCCCCCAATCACTTTAAAGGGGGTATAACAAGAGCACCACCAACAAGTGCTGGACCCTTGACTTTCTCATACTTAATAGTACCCTTGCACATCTGTGAGTGAAAATGCTAAGACTAACAGGGCAGATAACTCAAGGGCAGATAAATATAGGTCACAGGGTTACCAGCCTTGTCAGTATGGACCCCCTGGTGATGGTGAATAACTATCTTAAGTTTCAAGTGAATACCTTTAATATTCTTTGTGAAATTCACATTTTTGTGTAAAATTCTAAGTCAGAAAAGGGAAATAACTCTTATCAAATGCTGGATAGGTTTGTTTTCTCTTGTCAGTAGATGTAGATCATCACATTTCACAAGTATCTCGATCTCGTCAACTTTTTTTCTTATAAAAATGTCACTCATAGTTACGAGAGAATATTATGTTCAGATTAATTATCTGGTCAGTTACCTCTTCCACGTCATCATCGTCCTCCTCTACGACATTGATCTCGCCGTTTGTATTCTCCGGGTCTATTTCTCCAGTGAAGGGATTTGGAGGTGCGGGTGCTCTTCTCTTCTTGGCTTTCTTTTTGACGATAGACGGGTCCATATTGTTCTGTTCAGCAGCCTACAGTTTACATTATATCCATCCAAAATAATATGTTTAAGTGAATGTTTGTTTATTTATATCAAGTACCATATTTAATTGCATGTATGTTTTTCCATTCACGATACGTAAGCTCTATTTTGTTCCATGTTAAAAACTTTATCCATATTTATGTTGTATCCTTATTTCATCACATTTTTTGATGTTGTACATACTTTTGTTTATCATGAGAAGCTGTACAGTTTAAATGTATAAACTATCTATCTATCATTATAGGTGTTTCATTGTTCCATTGACATTGATAAAGTTACACATGTTGTCAATCACGAATTTACTATTACATTGTAACTGCACAGTATGTGGTATGTGGTCAAAAGAATTCACTTAAAGCCTTTGACAAACAATCTTCGAGAAACAATTAATAATATTGATCTCTGTACTGGCGTAATGTTAATAGAAGATGTTTGGAAAACATGTATGCCCCAATTAGAGCCAAATAGTCTTAATGTTAAAAGTTACAGGGCCCTTGACCTTTAACCTACTGACCTCAAAATCAATAGGAGTTATCTACTGTTGCTGATCAACTGCATGTAATGTTTGAAGATACAAAACATTCTTGGGTTATTGCACGGAACCTATTTTGTCTATCGACCGACGGACCAACCAACAGACCGACCAACCAACAGACCGACCGACATGTCATTTAAGATTAAGGCATAATTTGTATACCGGTAGAGGTGATTCAGTATATACAGAGGCCAGTCAATGCATATCTGACTTACAAAACTGGAGGCATCATTTCACTGAGCACACCTCGACAGGTGTGAATATGGCATTATATAAGTTACTTTTATTCAACCACTCACCCCAATAGAGTAATGTGTTTCACTTACATGTCTCATGGCAACTTCTCCAATCTTGGCTGAATGTTTCCGGATATTTTCCAGGAAATCTTTCAGATCTACCATGGAAGCTTCTTTGATACGATTTCTCAGCTGTGGAATTGCTTCGGCCATAGTTTCTGAGAACCAGTGAGTACTGACACGTGGTAGATATGTGTGTTCTAGTTGCTCCAATGTTTTCAGGGCTGGATAAAACCTGCAATTGATTACAATTGACAAAACTACTGTGAATTCATCAATTTTCATGGGTAACAATTTTGTAATATAAATTTGATAGAATTGTGATTTGATGGGGACAAATGTCTTACAATGCTATTTGTATCAACTCAGTATACTGACAAACTCACTACAACAACATTTTGCTAGGTTAAGACAGCAAGAGGGACCTAGGTCGCTCACCAGTTGTAGTAGTTCATGCCGGCCCCTATAGTGACCTAAGAAATAATTTACAACTTCTAAGAATTAATAAATGCAGCCTTTATTGCATGTAAATGTTTTCATATTGTCTAAACCGGTGACCTAACGCTATTTACATCAGATAACTTATATTGACAGATAAGCCAAAATTGTGACCTCTAGTGTACTCAAGGTTTTTCTATGATTTAACCTAGTGACCTAGTTTTTGACCCAAGATAACCCTAGATTTTGTTGAGGTGATAATTATGACAATGTTTCAAAAAGATTAGGCCACACATGTTTTCTGTCTGATTTGACCTAATTACCTAGTTTTTTACACCTGATGACCCAATATTAAACTTGACCTAGATTAAGCTGAGATGATCATAGTGATCAACTCTCATAAATATTAGGCAAAAAGTGTGACCTCTAGTGCCCACACAAGATTTTTCTATTATTTGACCTAGTTTTTACCCCAGATGACCTTATATTGAACTTGACTTAGATTTTGTTGAGATGTTCAGTGTGACCAAGTTTCATAATGATCAGGCCAAAATTGTGACTTCTAGTGACTACACAAGCAATTGCGGACGGACAGACGGACAAAGAGTGATCACAAAAACTCCCTTGCGACAGGTGAACTAAAATATGAATAATCTTCACCTTCTGCTCTTCATTTGTTCTTGTAATTTACCGTACATCTCAAGAACTGAAAAATATCACAGAAATGAATTCATTTAATAAGAACTGAAACAAAATTTCATTAAGATATTAAATGGATATTCTAACATAGCACTTGTGATTCGCCTTCTTAGCATATATTGAGCTTACCATATTTTATTACCGCGATAAAATATAGCTGATTGATGACGTCACGTTTGACGTCATATAGTATGACAAATGATGTAACGGTAACGTTCCTAGGAAAGAAAGTAGTTTGACGTCAACCTATCTTGTTGTGCTATAAATGGTAAAGCATTGGCGATGTTAGAATTGAAATAATAAATAGGAGCTGTGCTTTGTTGTGTTATAAAATATAGGCACTCGTTTGAATGCGTACATTAAATCACTTGTGCTACGCACTCGTGATTTAATTACTATGCATCCAAACACGTGCCTATATTTTATTACGCAACAAAACATAGCTACGTATTCATTATTTCTTAATCAGGGCTCGACACTAACACTGGTCCGCTAGTCTGAGACCAGTGAAAATTTAGAAGGACCAGTGAAACTTCTGGAGGACCAGTAACTGTCCTATTTACAAATTTGGCGCTTTTGCCGTCGGACCAGTGGCCAGAATAGTTAGTGTCTAGGCCTGTTAATTAAAGCATTTTTATCTTTTGGTATTTTTTTATACCAATTTTACTGAAATGATTGAACTACAATTAAAATGTGACTATTTACAGTCCTAAGATGAATTGGAGACAAACTTGCTAAACATACCTTGTGCTAATCATTATTATCTATAAATAAATAAGAGCCGTTTACCGTAAATCCTTGTTTAATAACACAGAACTTTATGAAAATCATGATAATAAAGCGATAGAAAGACAAGACTCTTATGAACAGTTTCTGAAAATGGACATCAACATTCTGACTAAATTTCAGTAAGATTAGCAGCTAAAAGGTGTGATTTGACCTAGTGACTTAGTTCCTGACATTACATGACCTTTTTTGAAGGCAACCTTGATTTGACGAGGATTAATATTCTGACAAAGTTTCATGAATATCAGACTTAAAGTCGATAATACTGTGTTTTTTATAAGCTCAATAAGAACAGACTACAGACTGATGACAGAAACAAGATGACAGTTTATTATTTGCTTTCAATGGATTATGGAGTTTTTTTCAGTGAAAATAACAGTGAAATTACTATTTTGTTATTTTCTCTGTTTTGAAGCTGGTTCCAGTATCATGCAGAAAAAGAAACGTAACGTCAACGGCACCGGGCTTTAAAATATGCGTTACGTCATCATGACGTCATAATTCGCACGTCGTGATGTTCCAATTTCGACGTGATTTTTTCCAGTTAAGCCAATTACGGCAGATTTTAAGAAAAATTGAGGCATATATAATAAACAGAAAATTTGTTGATTTTTGGTGTAAGATAAATTTTATTTCACTTGTGATCACAGAAATCTAAATCTAAATATTGATTTTCTGTGATCACTCGGTGAAATAAAATTCGATCTTACACCAAAATCAACAAATATCCTCTACATGTTTCCTTAGTGTGACAAGGTTGTATCACTCTATACTATTTATAGTGAGATACAACCTTTTTGAGCCAAAGGGATGAATTAAAGTCATGGGTAAAGATTACAAAATTTGAAATCCTGAAAAATTGTAATTTTACAGAGAAAGGACAAGTTTTTAAATCACAAAAACATAAAGTTCAGAAAAATTATGACTACTTTAACCCATGAATAGCTCACCTTTTAAAACCACTTGACCTATGAAGTGTAAATTACAATTTTATTTGAAACTGTTTTGCAATACCTGGAAGACATAGGGATAGTTGTTCAATTGCTGAAGCGATATTCTTTTGTACTCGTCTACAACGAATCAAGTGATCACCTTTCTTCATTAAATCTTCACATGACACTTGTAAACCTGTGTTTGTAGCATCTATTTCACCCTGTAGTACAAAACAAAGAATCACATTTTATAATATCTAATAAGAAATTCAGGGGTTGAACTTAATTCAACAGTCAAATGAAAGTGATGTAAAATACAAAAGAATACAGTGGCTCAAATTATAATTTGCAGACTTCAGACAGGAAAAGCTGCCAAGTTACCCAAGTCTTTACATACATGTATGATGATATATAAATCCATACCAGTGTTTGCCCATGCTAGGAGCACTTCTTTAAGATTTACTTCAATGGTGGAAGCTGTGTTAGATGGCAAACAATGAATGAACCTTCAAAGCCAGAAGTGGAGTTTGGGATTAAGACAACTGGCTGGTTTACTCACTATTCAATAGTATAGCACACATAATTTGTCTGATTTACTTCAAAATAAAAAGCTTTGTCATGTTTGCTTGTGCTCAACACATGTCATGCTCCTTTAGTCGTTAGTCATAAAACACCCAAAGCAACTAGAGCTGTCGCCATTCGGCAGACTAATATACCCCCGCCAGCAAAGGGCCATAATTCTGCCAAAATTCATCGCAGCACAAATTCCTTTCTTAATGCACATCTATATGTTGAGGTTGTTCGTCTGTGAAAGTTTGAGCGAAAACCTGCCAAAACTGTAGTAGGAGTTGCATCCACAAGAATGCGTCTACGGACAGACAGACCGACAAGCTAAATGATAAATCCAGTATACCCCCCTTACAACTCATTGTGCGGGGGTATAAATACAGTTAAGCTAGATATAACGGTATATAATACAAACCCGGAGATGTGCAGCATCAGTACTGACTTGAAGAAGTTCACGCACAGAGTCTATGAAACCCTGGTAATGATAGTTACACATTCTTTCAATCTCCCGGTCATGTGATTTAATCCTGCTCTCCAATAAACTGACAAACTTTCCAAGTTCATCATCATCATAAACTGCTCTGTAAAAACATGAAAAATACATGCATGTAAACAAGAGATTGTGACAGTAAGGGATATATGCCCCTGAAGTGCGATGTTGATACTATATGCAAGTACATAAAGTTACCAAAATGTATGTCTGAGTTAAAAAGGGCCATAACTCCTAAACATTCATCAATAGCATTCTCAGCACTTTGCTAGCTCTTTTTGCGCAACAGGCCTGTCACCACTGTAGTACAGTAGTGTTTTGCTGTGCAACAGTATGCAATCGAACGCTTGCAGTGATCCAATAAATTTTTGGTAGCAAAGCCTTTCTTCTGTCTCTGAAGCTGACTGATTTCACAGAAAAAAACGGAAGTTACTTTCATTTTTTAGTAGGTGAAATATCATTTTGGAATGAATGAACGAATGATAGTAACCCATGCTAGTGACATATATACTTATTTTATAATGGAATGTTGTGTTAATACGGTATGACAAACGCGGAAATTACCAGTACAGGGGAATTATTTTAGTCAATTTCATGTTTTGATCTTCACGTAAAAATAATATTTGTAAAGGCGACATCCGTACCGTAAGGTAGTGGCTAAAGGACCGTCTGACGTTTCAATTTCTGTAATTAAATGGTCGTGTTTAGCATTTATTGACTCCAATCGTAAGGTATCAGCGTCTTGAACGCTGTCTAAACGCTTCCAATGTTCATTTTGTAGCTTTTTGGGTGTTGCTTCCGCCATTGTTATACCTTTGCGCATGCGCAATGAGGTCAACTTGATTACCGATAAATGACGCGTAGAGAACTGTATTTTGGTTCTAGCGCCAAACTTAATCGAGTACATTTTATCCAGTCACAAAGAATCAGTCTTCAGGATCATGCTTGTTTGTGCTATTTATCTAAGGTTTATTGAGTTAACATTTGTATTTTACTTAGTAACCACCAAATATCCATTTTCTTTTTTAAAGGGGATAAAAAAGGGGATAAAATGTAGATCTAATCAAAGACCAGTCTGAAGCTGATCTTAAACATTCGGAACCAAAATTCTGAAACCGTCCCACATACAATTTATTAAGTTTGATATTTCTATAACTATGCATAAAACTAACTTTATCAATTGTCATCGAAATTTAAGGAAATGTCAGTAGTGCCGCTTCCGCTGCGTATTTTTTATATTTTTTTTTATAGATAGATAGATAGGCCCGGATCCAGAAAATTTCGACTGGGGGACATAGCTTGATTATGGAATGTTATGGTGGGATGGGTGCGGGAGGGGTGTCCCCTCTTGTCTTTAAAGTTTACTATTTTTTTCAATATTAATAACGTCAAATTAATCCTATCTCCCATCATCTTATAAATACGGATAAAAAATCAACTCTTTTTTACACTTAATGTTAGATTACAGAGACACATAAATAAAATGCTTTTCAAGTACACGAAGGGAGGTAATATTCTTTAGACCTAAAGCCTCATTTATTTGTGTTACCAAATCAAAAAGTTCTTAGTTGTTATGTTTATTTTTTCAACCCGTTATGTTTTATCTGTGATTCATATGTCGTGTTATATGACCCTTGATTGGAAATAAACGTTATCTTATCTGTCGTAGACAGAATTTAAATGCACCAGCTTAAGCGCTATCTCTATAAGAATTATCTGGCCACCTGGTGGCATATTTTTCAACACATTTTTATGGATTTTAAAGGTAATTCGGCTATTTTTATAACCATGGTTACGCATACCAGCGGCACATTGTGTCACTATTTTCGCTACTGCTAATATCGGTATGTTATATCTTATTAAAGTATCACGTTCTGTTTAAAACTCCACCAATGTGTCATGCAATGTCAAAGTGATGTACACTGACGTTTTGGTGACATTTAAACGTTATCACATTTGAAAAGCATTGGTTCTAAAGTCCATAGCGTACGCCATGACGTCAAATTGAGACACACAAACATTTGCGCATTGATAAAATTGTAAAAAGATTTAAGTAAAACTCGACTGTCTGAAGTCTACAGTATGATAAATAATGCGCATATGAAGAGTTCCGTCAGTCGTACTTTAGTGTTAAACTGATATAAAAGACTCGATCGTTGAAAGATAATGGAGGTCGTGTTAGACAACGTTGACGACAATGCGTGAGACGCTGTCACATATGTATCTATCTATATTCCATTGATGTCGAACCCCTTACGGGGACAAGGACACTATACGCGTTAAACTGCTAAGAGGAATAAAAGAACAGTACATAAGTATAGAACAGTATATTACAGGGATTAAAGTAGAAAGATAGATTTAAAAGAAGTAAAAACAGATTTCAGAAGACTGATTACGGTGAGACATGATCAATGCGACTGACAGCCTAATTGAACGATGCTATAGTGGACAGACTGACGTCGACTTGGCGGGGAAGGCTATTTCAGTAGTAAATGGTCCGGGGGAAGAAGGCAAACATATAGTGGTCAGTAGTAGTGCTAATTAACCTATATGTTAGGGTGTGTGATGATCTTGAGGAGCAAGAAAGGGACACTAAATAACCTTCAATGGGGACAGCTACAAGTTTGTAGGTGATTTTGTACATGAGGGATAGCCGACTATCAATTCTTCTTCGGTCAATGCGCCTCAAGTTAAGGGAGCTCAGCATATCAGATACGCGAGCAGTTCTTTGGAAATCAGCCTTGATCCATCTGGCTGTCCGCCTATGAACAACCTCGATTTGATCCATCTGGCTTTGAGTATGACCAAACATCGGAAGCGTATTCCAGCTGGGGTCTGACTAGAGTCTGGAAAGTGAGGGACTTAAAGGGCTCGGATTTGACCTTTATGTTCCTGCGAAGAATACCCAGTGTTTGGTTCGCGGTTTTAGTTGACCTATTGATGTGGTCATCCCAAGATAAGTTATTTGAGATGTCCACGTCCAGGTACCGGTATTTGGCTGATCTGACTCATTCCAATACTAGTAGTACTCCATGGAGATAATATCTTGTTGGTATAGGATGATTCCTAAATCTGACATATGGATGGGTTGAATACCATATACTACGCCAGCTCCCACCTTTCTAGTGTTTTAAGGTTATTCTAGAGGGTTGTAGACTCTTTTGCAGATGATTATGATAGGTATACTGCTGTATCGTCTGCAAAAAAGGCGGACTTTCGAGCTGATGTTCAACG
Organism: Spisula solida; assembly: GCA_947247005.1. Taxonomy (NCBI): domain Eukaryota; kingdom Metazoa; phylum Mollusca; class Bivalvia; order Venerida; family Mactridae; genus Spisula; species Spisula solida. Next base: position 36,156,071 of record OX365952.1, on the reverse strand, counting down.
AGGTCATTGATACAGGGTGTCTCAAAATACATGTCCGCTTGTTTGAAGACATATTATTCCATAATGTCTTGCTTTACGAATCTGATTGCAATTTTTTTATCAAAGGGCATTCAAATCAATGTTGAAATTACGAAACAATTATCCAAAACAATGCATACGAAACGTAAAGTAAGCATTTTTAGTATCTACCCCAAATTCGTCAAAACCAATGTTTGACGTCGTGTGACGAGTTTAATGATGTTTGCATAACTTCGAGTCGGTTGCGATATTTCCAATTTCATTACAAATTGATATTTTGTGTTTTGGTGTACTAACCTATTATAGTATTACTGTATAATCACACTTCCAAATATTATCAGAAGAAATAAATACTGATGAATATTTGGTTATTTATTTCCTGACTGCAATGAAATAAGTATCACTAAATCTATCCTCCTACCACGAGGCCTGTGTATGATGATGTATAATTTATTTAGTAATTTAGGTCCTTTAACACCAAATATTTTCGAGAAAAGATATTTCGTGGCGGTAAAAAGGCTATTCAGGGGTACATTTAGGCTAGATATACTATCCAATGCAAAAATACCATTCATAATTTAATTTCCAAGAAAACTGGAGCCATGGGACAGCGAAAATGTAAAAATTCCCACTTAACTGACATTGAGTGACTACTTTAACCTTTCAAGTTATATTATAAGATCATATGTTCTGGTGGAGATTAGCAACATGCGTGTATGCAGCTTGAAATTAGACCCATTGTTTTTGTTCCGATGCGTTTGGTGTTAATTTCCTTTATGAATATGATATGCTTAGAAATGTGTGATTATCAACTTTTAAGTCCCAATTGGTCGATTTGTTTCTTCCCAAAAATGTGTTCAATTTCATTTTTTTTATTCTTGCTCACAAACGCTCACCTGGCCCCAATCTCCCGAAGCATCTCAAGGAGAAATCTCAACTCAAATTGAGATTTTTCTCAAATCAAGGTCTGAATTTGAGATAAGTACGAAGCTCAAACTCTCGAAATTTTGCTGTAATAAACTCAGAATAATGTTTCTGTTTTGTTCTACCTATTTAGAGTACAATTTTGCATGGAAACTATCACAACAATAGGTGACTGACAATATTTGAGTTGAGATTTAGCTCAGATTGAGATCTTTCAGGAGATCGGGGCCAGGGCAGTGTGAGCATTATAGGGTACAACTTACTATTACTATTCCCACTAAAGATATAAAATTTACTCATGTTCCCGTACAATCACGTTTTCTTCCTCTTCGGGCAATTTAGAACGTTCGATGCCAATGACGTTATTATGGAGTATATGACGCCATCAACTGTTGATGCATTGATAAATGATATAATTCATAAAATAATTATTAAATTGATATTTTAAATGTGACTATGATTATCTATGTACGAATTAATTTGACAAAGTTATAGATCTTCAACAAGCGGAAATGTATTTTGAGAGGGTGACCTTATTGTAGTCATGTTCCTTATCTCCTATGTGATACCTATTTAAAACCACTGATCACTTCGATCAGGCTTCGGATATTCTTTATTGCATTATTTTTTTATTATACAACCAATGTCATGATTCAGATTGTCGACGATCTGCAGTTAGCCAATTACCTCACCATCACTGAAAATATAACGTAATTTATAATATTTATAATGTTATCATTTTTCACATGGAATCATATCTCACACGTGTGATTATTCCGTGGTTCTCACCAGCGCTGAAAGTGTACAGCGTTATGTATATGTCTTTTAATTCTCACAAGTGCTGAAAGTATATAAATCTAGCACATGTATGTTTGTAAGACTAGACAGTATATAATTCCTTGTACATGTATAACGGATATGTCTTGTGACAATTAAGTGTATTAAGCAGCCACAACAGTTGCACAGATCGTTTGGGAGATTTTCGTAAGGTATCCATCTTTCCTATATTTTCGGGAATTCAGCCTATGGTTTCGGGAACCGCCTTATGAGGTATTTCCGCCATATGCGCGGGTCCAAAATTAATCACAACTATATAATAAATATTAAAACTGACTCACGTGTCATCCTTTTCGCAGATAAAATGAAGAGTTACATGACACGGCGCTTCATTCCACTGGTAATAATTATTGTGTGCATAAATACATACACAGTTTTCATCGCTATTAGCGTTGTCTGGTTGACCGGGAGCCCAGTCTGTGAAGCTTCCTGATGTTAATGATGTTTTACTGTTCATCCATGTCCAGCTGAGTTCTTCTTCGACATCAGACAAGGCAATCCAAAAATGCTCTATGACAAATTAAAAACAACACAACATTAAGTTCAAGTACAAATGTTCTCTATTTGTATTCAAGTACCACATGGCACCAAGGCAAACGCTCTAAAAGCTTGTTGCGCATACTCAGTGCCATTTCAGAGTTGTTAAGAAACCCCATTCTACAGTAAATATATATCTGCACATGATGTGAGATATGAAAATGATTGATCTCACTAGGGACCGTAAATAACACTTATACATGTATATATAGGACACTGATCTCATATGACATTAATATATATACATGTATATATCAATGTATAACGAACATTTCAAAGTTTTATTCAATATATAACATGGCCATAAATTACTAGTACTATCAACACAACAGGGGAATCAAGATTCTTGCAAAATGTCATTTTTTCGAAAAATGTCCAAATGACATGTTATTGAATACATATTTGAAATGTAGCTCTCTATTGGTATATGTCATCAAATATTCCTCACGGTATTCGGTTGTACTCCAAACACATTTTATGGGACACCCTGTATATATATACACGAGTATACTTGTTATGTATATCATGGTGTTGTCCAAAGACTGAAAGAACACATGCTTCCAGCCAGTCGCGCTTGAGCCTGCTAGAACGTGGCCACAGCTGTATTCTCAATCTCTACCAATTTCCCCTGATGAAATTGTTGACACATGAGCTGACAAAACACAATACAAGGAAATACGTATAGTCCGTTTAATCCAGTCTGTCACTTGTATACAAACATTGCAATATCATAACATTTCATTTATGTTGCTTTAAACATTTCAATTTGAGAAAATGCAATGAAAGCCAATACTTTATTCTTGGAATATACGAATCATTATTCCATGATTCCAAAGCTGCAAAGGTCACCCGAGAAATGAAGAACTACCACCTTGATATACTAGGAGTCAGTCAAACCCGTTTGACAGGGTCAGGTCGACAGAAATTGACTGATGTGTCAGTTATACTATATTCTGGACATAACATTCTCGTTCACCAGAGTATTCTTCACCTGTGATGTCGTAGTCTGGGAACTTGACTAACCACTGCTGTATGAGGATGAGACCTAAAGACAAACATATTAATGGTGTGGCAATAATAATAAGGTACCACAACAGGATATGCTCTTAGTAATGGGAGACCTTAACGCAAAAGTTGGAAGCGACAACACCAACTGTGAAAGAGTGATTAGAAGGCATGGATGTGGAAACATCAACGACAATGGTGAAAGACTAGTCGGACTTTGCCAGAACAACAACCTTATCGTAGGCAACACAATATTCCCACATGAAGATATCCACAAACTTACCTGGAAATCCTCAGATGGTAGAACTAAAAACCAAATTGACTATGTCATCATTTATGCTCATGTATACGATCTTTACAATACTGTAAATACTGATCACTATCTTGTTGTAGCATCAGTCGAACTGAAACTGAGGAGAGTCACAGTTAACCAGTGTAAAAAGCAACTAGACATTACAAAGCTCCGATCTCCAGAGACGAACAAAACCTACACCCTGGAACCCTGAAACAGATTCAGTGCCTTATCCACTTGTACCACTGACGATAACCAATATGTTGAAACACAAACTCTGTAGTTGGCTACAAACAGAAAAGAAACAAAGAATGACTTACTCCTGACACTTGGGGACACATAAATAAACGGAAACAGTTGGAAGAGAAATTACTATCAACCAAATACACAAGAATACAAGAACAGATTGATTCAAAAATACTATAGTAACACTGATAAAGAAGTAAAGAAAAGTTCTAAGAAAGAAAAGAAACATTTCCTAAAGCAACAAGCTAGTGAGCGGAGTCAGCAGCAGCTAAAGCAGAGATGAGTCCTGTCTACAAGATTACCAAAACGTCTTAGTGGTCATACCTACGTACCACCTCCTAATGTTGAAGACAAGCAAGGCAACAATCTAACCTCAGAACAAGAGCAGTCTGACAGATGGGTAGAACACTTCAAAGAAGTTTTGAACCATTCTGATCCTGAAAAACATGCTACTTAGATATTGACACCAGCATTCCAACGGACGATCTTTACAATACTGTAAATACTGATCACTATCTTGTTGTAGCATCAGTCGAACTGAAACTGAGGAGAGTCACAGTTAACCAGTGTAAAAAGCAACTAGACATTACAAAGCTCCGATCTCCAGAGACGAACAAAACCTACACCCTGGAACCCAGAAACAGATTCAGTGCCTTATCCACTTGTACCACTGACGATAACCAATATGTTGAAACACAAACTCTGTAGTTGGCTACAAACAGAAAAGAAACAAAGAATGCATTCTTAAATGCATTTAATCTCTAAAAAGTGGCAACTCCAGGAATTGACCAGATTCAAGCAGAATTACTGAAAGCTGACAACACTACAGCTACGAAGGTACTCTATAAACTGTTAAAGGCCATATGGGAAAATGAAACCATCCCTGAAGACTGGACAAAAGGGACAGTTACCAAACTATTGAAGAAAGACAACCTGCAAGTATGTGATAACTGGAGAGGAATAATCCTCTTGTCTATTCATAGCAAAGTTTTCTGTAAGTCATAGATAACAAGTTAAGAGTAGAGCAAGTTGGCTTTAGGAAGGGTAGAGGCTGCATATACCGGTTTTACACTCCGGAATATATTTGAGCAATGTATCGAATTGAACCACCCTCTCTTTATCAACTTTATTGATTTTAGAACAGCTTTTGACAGTATTCATTGTGAAACATTAAGGAAAATTCTTAGCTACTATGATGTACCCTAGACATTCATTCATTATGACAATTTTGAATGTAACGTACTACTCAGCAACACTACATCTGAAAGCTTTCAAGTAAAATCTGGAATCAGCCTATCCTCTTTCTTGTCACTGTGGAGTGAATAATGAAACAAACAACTGCCGTCAAACCACGAGTAATACAATGTACCCTCCTTTCACACCTGAACTTTGCAGATGACCTAGCCACATTATCTTCTAATCGAACGAACATTCAAGACAAAACCAACAGACTCTACACATTTGCTACACAAACGTTCTACTATACGCATCTGAGTGTTGGCAAGTTATCCAAAGCGACATGAAGAAAATAGTAGAAGGATTTTTTTTATAATGGTTGCCTGCGTAAAGTGTGTAGAATCCTTTGGCCTTACAAGATAACGAGCACAGACCTATTCAAGAAGACCGGTTGCAATAACATCACTACCGAAAACAAGCAGAGAAGGTCATGCTTTTAGAATAGACCAATCCCGATTACCAAAGGTTGCTCTTCGATGGACACCACCTGGAAAAAGGAAATCTGACAGACCAAAACCAACATGGCACAGAACTATGGTGACAGAACTCACATTGATTGGACTATCACTGGGAGTAGCGCAGATAATGGCCAAAAACAGACTTAAGTGCAGAGAGACCATTGCAGCCTTATGCCCCAACGGGGACGAAGAGGAATAAGTAAGTAAGTAACCTTATTTATTAAGCTACATACTAGTACACATACTATTAATGCTTATTGAAATTATACATTAATAAGAGAAATTACACTGTGTATGTACACAATGTTATGTAAACCAGTGACCGATCTGAATAGTCGATAAATACATACGTATCTGGTACATGTTAAAGACTGTATGTGATTGTAAAGTATAAATACGGAATATTGAACCAGTAAAAGAACAACATACGTAAGGAACGTTTGTAGCAAAACAGGTAATCATCCAGTCAGGAATAACGCTTAAGAAGATAGATTCTACGAGGGGTGATCAACAAATACGCGGTAAAGTGCTGCCATTTTTTTATTTGTCACTGTAAGTCGTTGAAACCTTACAAACATGAAGATAAATTTATTTCAAATTGATTCATCGCTGACCATCAATTTTTACCAAAGTCAAAACGAACGCGGTTTCCTATGGCAACGTCACTTGACGTCATGCGGCCCAATTTTTCATATTTTCCAACGTTGCACGTAGCAAACGATGACGTATCATTCGTGCGTTTGTAATATTATAATTTTCTAAAGGATGGATTATGAATATGCCATGATAAAACATTACATTCATTATTTTAAAAAAATGTTTTAACGTCAAAACTCCGTTTAAGAGCTGTTTGCTTCGAAGTCTTTGTCTGAAAATGAGTGTGATACAGAAATCGGCGGCAAAAATTTGTGTTGCGAATAAAATGTCATAAAATACCAATGACAATATTGCAACAACAAATATGTAATAGCATACACAACAGGACTGTGTCTGTTTTGCATATTCTCTGACACGTAGCAATGTGAAATCAATGCCGGCATGCGAATGGGTTATACGACGTCAATAACGTCAAATTACGTCATAAACATTAATGTCCTCCCGCAGCTAATTCTTCTTATTGACATGCAAGTTGCCAAAAATGAACAATGATTTTCAGTTGACAGGTCTATGAAGCGTATCTGGTTGTACAGCTATTTTTTGAGAATCATTCAATGCGTTATACATTATGAATTGTGCCTCGAATGAGTATGGATAATGATGTATGTAACGACGTCGCGATGACGTTGGGCCGGTGTAGCCATAGTGACGTTACGGCTTCTATGTTTTTTTCACCAAATATTTCCTTGGGCTCAATGTTTTTATAGTACATAATTCATGTCACCTCTCTGACTTTCTTTATAGCCACTTCAAACGTCGGAGTTGGAATTGACAGTCACACGGGTAGTAATCCAGACTATAGTTGCTCTTGCAATAAACACACAAAGCCACACACACATTATTCATTTGTATTTTTAAAATAAAGGGATGAAACAACTTACGAATGCATCCATCAACGTCTCTGTATCATAGTCAAAATGATAGCTCAGGACTGTAGCATTTTCATTTCAGCTCCGAACTGTAGCATTTTTGTTTATGTCGTCTCATTTTGTCTGTTGCTCATATTTATCAGAACTATTATGCTTGTCGGTCTTAAATTTTGCGACCCACATTATCGCTCCTAAATTGTAACTTTTAATGAAGCTGTAATTTATTAAGGACAATAATGTTTTGGTGAATTGCTCCGAACCGTAGCATAGCATATTGCGGTTTACGAAATGCGCAGTTGCCCAAATAACAAAAAGTACACAATATTGTCACTTAGGTAAGAGCGTCGATGATTTGCTTTTGAAAGGAGACGGCGCTCGTCTATATTTCATCCAGATCGGTCAACTAAATGTATTAAGAAAGTTACAAGCAAAAATGTTACCTGAATCGAGGCGGTTTGTTGACAAAATTGGCTCCTTACATTAGCATCTGGTCACGTGGGTTCCCCACAGTGAACATGATAAGATGATTGTTGAAATTGAAGAGACAGATTAGTTTTAAAAGCCTAAAATATCGCTGTATGCGACGTACGCTGTATGCAAAACAGACAAGTGCATTGAAATTGACGTCATTTTATGTCGGTATTGGTATAAGTTGACGTCATCTGGAGAAAGTTACAAACGGTAAAGTTTTCTAATTTCCATATATATTTTAGGTCATATATGTAAGTTAAACATATTAACACATTATTATTTTTTGACGGGCAGATATTTTTCAAATAGCAGAAACGTGCGCAATTTTGGCAAAACAAGAAACGTCATCGACGTCATTTTAAGTATTTCGTCGGCGCGTTTTGAAATGATTGTGTAATAATTATATATATACGGACGCACATTTATCACATGAATTGAATGTCATAGGTTTGACATTACTGACGTTATTTAAACGATTTTCACAGGCGTTTTACTATGTGTAAAGCTTGTCGCACCGTAACGTAAAACGTGCATAACATAGCTTCACGATGTCATAGCAACGTCATTTTCAAAAAATGGAAGATTAACGTTCAGTTCTAAATTGGAAATAACTTCAATTTTACAATGATACCAAATTTGTATATAGACTCCGACATTTTTTAATCCACTGGTTCCACCTTAAAATGAGACATCTTATCAGTTCTCGACATTCGTAAATTAAGGTCGTAAGTCACGACTTTTACATATGACGACACCGTAGTAAGAATACATGTATTACCAAACAGACACGTGTACGCTTAAGAATCAGGTCACATATTTCACTTCTTCAACGAACGAATAATAAATATGTCAGAAATAATTGTAAAAGTGTAAAATGCATTGTCTAGCTTAAAGTCTTATTGTTCAACCGATTTTACTATGCTCGGTCAGTATGGAATACGTTTGAGTGTGGCATTCCTCTCCAACCAACACCTGCAGTATGTGAATGTAGATGGTGATACCGCCTAGAGAAATATTTACGTACATTTTTCGACGGTGAATGTACGTCTCCCTAAACTTAGCATGGCCAAACTGATATAAAATTAGATAAATTAGAAAATTTTATTTTTACATACGATGTACAATTTACATGACAAAATAATTCAAAACATACATTAAAACAATAAACCAGCCAGCGTGCAATGATAATGCCAAGGCAATCATCATGCGTAAAGTATGACACAAAAAGAACTACACATAGTTTTTATTTCTATTGTAGTCCTTTGACATATACATGTACTTTAATATAATGTAGGCATGTAAATATATAAAAACAACAACTGTTTATCAATTATGTGACAAGAGCCTAATGTAAACAAAACCCCAGATGTACTGAAATGATCCATATAAATGTAGATAAATTAGAAAACATGCGCCCAAGAAATCAAATATTATTTAAATAGTGTTGTTTCACTCATTGTTTTAGACTTGAGATTGCTCCAGAGTCCTTAATATATTGTGGCAAATTATTCCGCAGGGAACACCCAATATAAGCACAATATTTGAGCCTAAAACCCTTTACTTTTGGAACTGCAAATATTTTCCTATATTACAGACCTACGGCTTGATTTGCCTTTACCCTGACCTTTATGGTGGTAATTATGAATTGTGCATACAGGGGTAAAATGCGCACTCATTCTCACAACTGGTACCCAATTAATAGTTGAAAAATGAGGTTTACTATTGTGTCACCTAATTTGTAGATTCAACACAAGTCGAGTAAGATTATTTTGTGCAACCTGTAACATATGTTTCAATTCCTGTGTTACTCCATTAAACCATGTTGATGAAGCATAGTCAAAGTGAATTTGTACACGTGATGCAACTAGGAGCTTCTTGGAGTGCTTAGTTAGGCATTTACTCTTTCGATATATAAACTTTTGCCTAGCATTTGATTATTTGATTTCTTAATGGCAGACCATGCCGTGGACTCAATGGTTGCACCCAGACATTTGATTGATAACCCCTGCTGAGACCCAAACAATACTGACTCGGGTTTTCAAGGTGAATGGATGGATGGATGGATAGATTGGACGGGACGGGATGGGTGGATGGAATATTACTATATTCAGGTCTTGACATGATTGGTATTCAATGAAGGACTTAAATTTAGACGACGAGAATAGCAGTCATCTGCATATATAAGCAGCTTGTTCTTCATAACAGCAGACATGTCGTTGACATAAACTAGAAAGAGAATTGGTCCGAGTATTTAGACCCCTGTGGAACACCACAGGAAATATTAACTGTTGAGAACACCCCTTTAACGTCAACTAACAAACATCTGATAGATTATTCATTGAGACCCATAGCTTGAAGTTTCATTGTTAATATGGAATGGTTGATTATATTAAGTGCTTTTTGGAGATCCAACAGAATCATACCAACCAGATGACCTTTGTCCATCTGAAATCGGATGTTGTCGGTTAGATGAGTTAATTAGGCATGCGTCTGTTGCAAACCCGTGTCTAAAGTCAGACTGAGACTCATATAAAATACTATTTTGACACGATATTCTTCTTACTAGTCATAATTGACCCGCTGAATGAATTTAGAGATAACACTTACAATATAGACTGGACGGTAATTTGTCATGCTTTCTAAACAATGCACAACACGGGCGGACTTCAAGTCACCAGGAACCAAACCTTGTAAATTATGGATGTGAGGGTGACATGAATTTTGTAACGCTACCTGCACAGCTATGTGATATTTACTAGTATATACAATCATATAATAATATTATAGGTTTCGGTTGTTCTTTATTGGTCTAATTACTATTGTAACATATCTAAATAAACGTCATAATTCAATAGTTGTCGAAGATCTACTTGCATTCAGCCTATTACCTCAGCAGAACTGAAAATTATAGCGGAAACATAATATTATATAGATTGGTCTCATGTATAAGACAATATAATTAGCATAGTCAACAAATTTACCTTGCGGATAATTTTTATATTTTGTGAAATTTCAGAAATCTTAATTTTTCATACACAGATCTGCAATAAACGAATGAAGATTTTTTCCAAATTTTGACGAGCAATTGCTGATTAGTTCAGCTCGCTTTAATGTTGGCGCTGCTTTAAATCATATGTGTTAATTGACAGTAAGCGGTCGACATTTTAGCAATGTGTCATTCATTTTTTGGTCTTACGTACACAGTTTCAGATGAAAGGATACAAATATGTCCATGTTATTCTTGCCCATTCTGGGTAGCTACCAGTTGGCATAGTAGTTAGCAGGAAAACGACAACATAGTGACTGCAAATGCATGCCAAGTGCATCACTGGAAGTTTTTAAAAGTTCAATGCAGATTGAAATGCTATGCTTGCACATAATTTTTCTATTGGGTTATGTTTATAATTAATTTAAGACGGATAGGGAATTAAAACTACATCCAGATTTGTATAGGACGCACACCAAGAACCTCTTCACCTGGCTCTCGTTCCGTTTTAGTTTGACTGACTGAAGCGGCAGACTTTCGGGACGGGATGCCGTGTTTTCAGTTGGGTATTGTGCTTTGTGTGTTTTTAATGTTTTCTGTGCTCGGCTGGTTAAGTTTAGTGCTGCCTTCCCTGTCTGACTTAATATAATCTTTTTTATACAAGTCCCCAGTATTGTGTAGGCTTGCCGTAGATGATAAATACATGTCATCTGATCATTAGTATGATAGTTACGAATAACTTTGTATAAAGTAACTCACTCGTCTATCTTTTCGCAGATGAAATGGAGAGGACTGTGGCAAGGAAAATCATTCCACCTGTACTGCCCACTGCCTTGATAAAAACATGCACAGTTTTCATCGCTCCCGGCGTTGTCCGGTTGGCCTGGAAACCAGTCTGTAAAACTCCCTGATGTTAATGATGTTTTACTGTTCATCCACGTCCATGTAGATTCTTCTTCGGTGTCAGTTAATGCAATCCAAAAACGCTCTATGTAAAATTGAAAACAACAACACATTTTATTTCAGGAAACAATTTCTACAATTATGTATGCAAGCAATACATGGTCCCAACATAAATGCTCGGGACACTTATTATGCATTTAACAATATTTACGTCGCGGTCACGTACGTTGTTTACTTCGTAGTTCATCAAAAGAAAAATTATAAAGAAGTAGGATATACTATACATGCAAGTAATGCCAACTACGTGAACTTACTAGACTATGTACAAATGGCTAGGGTAAATAAGGTATCACTACATCTAATTTCGGTCAACTAGGGGCTATTAAGGTCATCTAGGGTAAACAAATTGTAATGTTTAAAGTACGTTCTCAGTAGGTTTTTGGCCTCAAATTTGACTTGACAATAGCAAATTTTTCAGCCTTAGCTGTCTATCTTGAATATTGACCTACTTTAAAAGCCAATCAAATGTTTATAAATGTCTGTGAGGTGAATGAAATTCCACAAAACGACTGAATAGAATATACAGTATTCTTTTCACAGATTGAGAAGGTTATGCCCGATTTTAAATTATTGCATGTTTCTCTTTTGCTAAACATATAGTACTATACTCGCCTGTCTGCTATACCATAACTTTATTTCTGCGGTGTACGTTTTGAAATACTTTGGGGTATCTGCGCACAAATCATTAGTCCGAACAGCCTTTATTTACTATAGTGGACTACGGATAACATCTATATAGAACTACATTACGGTAAACTACGGGTTCCCCTTACTACACGGTAAACTGTGAACAATTAACTGGCGTTAACTGCTAGTATGTAATCTGATGTTGGTCAATCATCAGGCTGTGCATGTAAGGTTTATCAAGACGCCACAACTTAAGTTTTCGTTCATATGGCCTAAGACTACAGTAAATAGGCTCTCAGACTACAGTAAATAGGCTCTCGTTACCCGTGATACCCGTGAATACGGAAGTGCCTACACAGAAAATAGATCCCCTGTTTGATGGTGAGTATTGGTGGAAAGTTGAATGATCACTATGCATGTAATGTGAATTTTAGATAAAGAACACGTAAAATAAGTAGAAAATAGGATTTTTAATTAAATCTGAATGCCAGATTTTATATATCAGTGGTTTGTGTACAGTCGTCTATTTGTGAAAATGAGCCGAATAGTACACATGGCGCAGGGGTACGCCGATTGATAAACAATAACTTTTAAACAAGCAGGTTATGGTGCCTGTTTTTGGGGTCAGAATTTTGTCTCTATGATAGTTCTACAGGATTCAAGTAAGAATTTTCAGCTGAATAATAGATTAATTGTCTCATCATGACAAACGTTTATATAGAACATAGAGCAAAAATAACTGTAGCCTTAGGCCATATAGTTTCAAGGTGGCGCAGACTAAATAAGAATAATTTGACCTAGCCACAGGGTATTGACGCATATTATTTTATGCGTGCGCGACCGCCTTATATCTCATATACGAATATGCGATATAAGGCGGCCGCACACGCATAAGATAACATGCGTCAATACCCTTTGGACCAAGCGTTGGTTCGATCATAGTTTAATCACTGGAAGTTTTGGAGGTATCTAGGTGAACTATGGTGATCACGGTTAGCACCAAAGCCCAGGCAGTATTATGTAACTACGGCTTTAAGTGGAGGCCATATGTACACAGTTTCTTAGAGAGCCCTCAACTAACATGCTTTCGGGTTTTACTTAACAAAACGAAAATGAGCAAATGTACAACGTACCATGTAAAGATTTCATTTGTTTCCAAATCAAACTAAATGTACAACTGAACATTACGCAGAGCATCAACAACTGATTGAGGTGCAGATAGGTCAATTTCAAGCTCGCAACAACTGTTACTTCCATTTAAACGTACACAATGCGGGAGGGGGGGGGGGGTAATTTAACTTGGGTTATGATGTGCTAGTGTTGCTAAATAAAACATACTGCCAGCCAGTTTAACTTGAGCCTGCAAGAACGTGTTTTCAGCCGCATCCTCAATTTCTACTAATTTTCCCTGATGAAATTGTTGACACAGCAGCTGAAATTTAAAATGTAAAAAACACAATATTACATATAAACACGGCATCTGCAAAGAACCGCTGTGATTTCCTTAACAATCAGGATAACAACACAATTTATTTTGCTTTTCATTATAATTACTCTCTTAAATAATGCAAAATCTCAAAATGAATATTTTTGTCAAAGTTGCAGGTTTCCCTACATACTACATGTAGTGTATTGACTGTTCAAGTGAGATCATCACGGTTGGCCCCTATGTAAATATGTGTACGATAATAAACAACAAAAATAATGTACGCCAACGTTTGTGAAACATTTCGAAATACAAGTGATTGCAAATAAGTTAGAAGTCAGCAACTACTCTCTATGACTATAATGCACATATCATAATCATACGCAGCATATTTTAGTAAAAGGTAATCGGGCCTTATCTTGACGTGACTTGATTCTAAAAGTGTTCCGTCGTATCAAACAACAGCCTCAGAACCCCAAAAGGATCTCAATTTGAGCTAAATCTCACCTCACATATTGTCATTCATCTTTGAAGTAATTACCACCGGAGGATGGACTCAAAACTGTAATCTCAACACTCTACGTATTCAATGAATGAGTCTTAGTTTGTAATAGTAAAATATCAAGATAACGAACTTTTGATCTATCTAAAATTCAGACTCTGATTTGAGAAAATCCCAATTTAAGCTACGATTTTTATTTGAGGTGCTTCGGGATATCGTGCTCTGGTAAACAAGCGGTAGTTGGTGCCACGTCAGTAATCCAGACAATGGTTGCAATAAAATGGACAAGTATGTACATTCGTACTTTTTAAAAGAAATAAGGGGATACAATAACTTACGAATGCATCCATCCACGTCTCTGTATCATGGCTAAAATGATAACACATCGACCCATGAGTTACCCATCCACTAGGACACCCGAGGGCTGGAAGAAAAATAATTGATAATAATAATAATGTAATTATGTAGTGTTAACTTTGAAGTGGCATAACCTTTACAACATTATGCCACTTAATACATTATGACTACATATTTACAGTTAAAAGCACAGATCATCTCATGCTAGAGCGCCAAATCGTCTGTTGTTACGGTTATTAACTTATTGTTCAGTGAATCTGTCATTGGTCGTTTGTATTCTAATCTGCGCATAGAATGACGTAATGACGACCATGCATGTTGGCAATACTTCAAGTGACGCCACATTTAAAGAGATCAGTAATCGCAAAATCTGATGTCGCTCATTATTCCATCGATACTGTTGCGGTTGTCACATATGAACCACAAAATGATTGAACTCTGTGCACAGTTTCCAGACTGTATAAATAATAGATTAATGCTTATGATCACATTTTATTTTTCGTTTTATATGACCAGGCACACGGCTTTTGGAAAGTAAATTAACAACCTTAACTATATGCTGTGCACTTAATACTTATTATTCAAATTATTAAAAGCTGGTACAGCCATCTTTTAGTGGCTGCCAAACGGCAAATCTAGTCAATAGAAAATCAAATACTGCACAGTATAGCACAGATAATTTGACATGATCCTGACCTTTATGCATAAATATATTACAAGGTTCTTGCGTTGAATATATAAATTTCTGCGAGTAAATCGTGCAATATCGGTCTTTTAGATTTGTGTTGGTATTACAGCTCAAGCATCTTCGTGATTCTTTCCGCTTATGAAAACATACAACAAGGATTATAAATATAGACAATGTATCAGCTGTTAAATTATGCTCAATGAAGGTTAAGAGTCGTGTCAAATTCTGTAATATATAGACAATTCACAACTATACAGAGGCGGCGACAGTGACTAGCCACCCACACAAGAGACATATGCAGAAGTGCCGCCTGTATCCCCAAAATATGATCTTTCAAGGATCTATCCATGCTCTTTATAATTATGTTTGTGCAAGAAGTCACAGTATTTGCCAGGAACCCACTAAACTACGATCCAGGCAGTTGAGTCGGTTACGAGCAAAAACTATGACTTTTGTAGAAAACTATTTAAGTTGAGTGGATATAACTTATTCTCGGTTTGAGCGTCGAAGATGTCTCGTTGAAATCGGTCAAAGAATAAATTACTTATGGCTGTTTTAAACTTTGTGTTTACATATTTTTTGCGTTCTAAGCCAACATTTGCGCCACGTCCATCCTGATAAACTGTATCTGCTGTTTCTCACAACGAATGACATCTGGACATGATGTATGGTTACTTAAATTCATCATAGGAGGATAAAGTTAGCTACTTACCTTGTTGTGTGCAAAATGTTAGAAATGTGAAAACTAGAACTTTACAAAACATTGTTCTGCTGTTTAAGTCCCAACGCAATCAAACAGTCAGCTTAAAATGTGACGAAAATAAAATTATCTTATCAGCTATCTGACCCTAGTCCGCAATCGTATGTAATCGACAATTCGTTAAATGTATAAGACAATATAATTATCATAGCCAACAAATTTACCTTGCGGTATTTTTTATATTTTGTGAAGTTTCAGGAATCTTAATTTTTCATAAACAGTTCTGCAATAAACGAATGAAGATTTCTCCAAAATTTGACGAGCATGTGCTGATCAGTTCAGCTCACTTTAATGTTGGCGCTGCTTTAAATCATGTGTTAGGTCGACATTTTAGAAATGTGTCACTCCTGTTTGACATTTAACATAATTCCACGCTGAAATTGAGTGGCTTATTAGCTGATACAATTACCTCCCTCGTTAATGAAAACGACCTTCGTAATTTTCTGAAGGAAATAACACATTACAAACATTGAAACAATTTTAATAACAAGAGTATAGTGTATCTATTTCATGAAATGAAAAAAATAAATGAATTGATTATCAGAAGTTTTTATGAATATTAATTTCGATAGTATATTGGAGTTTCTAAAAATAGATGCGTCATAGCTGTAACACTGGATACTCGTGCAACTCGCGACCCGTTGAGTGTTTACTATAAAGTTTACGTTCATTCATTTAAGAAATAAAAATCTGTTCGCGTATTTTATCGGTGAATAAAACATAGGCAGGAGTTCGAATGCGGAAAAATTAAATCACGAATGCGTAGCACGAGTGATTTAATTTTCCGCATCCGAACGAGTGCCTGTGTTTTATTCACCGATAAAATACGATAACAGAGTTTTTACTTCGATTCTAAACACGATGATATCTCGAACTATTTAACTGCGCGCATTCCATTTTCACCCATTTGACATTGAACATAATTCCACGCTGAAATTGACTGGCTTATTAGCTGGTACAATAACCTCCCTCGATAATGAAAACGACATTCGTAATTTTCTGAAGGAAACACCACATTTTAAACATTAAAACAATTTTAATAACACGAGTATAGGGTATCTATTTCATGAAATGAAAAATATAAATAAAATGATTATCAGAAGTTTTATGAAACTTCGTTTCGAGATTATATTGGAGTTTCTAAAAATAGATGCGTCATAGCTGTAACATTGGATTCTCATGCAACTCATGACGCGTGGAAGTTTTACTATAAAGTTTACGTTCATTCATTCATTAATAGGTCACGTGATACGGGGTGTAAATAGTAACAGCCAATTTGATACCATGTTTTATGGGGGTAATAATAAATGGCCAGGTCTACTCTATGTTTAATGGATTAATCCGCAGATCGTGTTAGAATTATAAATATGTCACGTGATACGGGGCGTAAATAGTAACAGCCTATTTGATATCATGTTTTATTGCGGTAATAATACATGCCCTGGTTTGCTCTATGTGTATATGGATTAATCCGCGGATCGTGTTAAAATGTTTTATAATTTACTGTGGATTAACAATTGAGAACTTAATGGAAGAGTATGTTGAGCGTGACAAGGGAAACTTGACAGTGCTTGGTGTGGGAGCATGTACTCATTGCGTGACTGTCATTGACACTTTATGTTTCATCTATGAATGGAATTGTTTGTCTGTTAACTTGTGATTCTAAAACTCGTTTCTCCTGTTTCTACCCTTTCCCTCGTGACTTGCTGAAATCATGATTACAAGTGTCTCTATATGTTGATTTCATTGTTCATATGTCAATAAAAGTTATTTTTGTTGCTTTTATTGGTTTTTCTACCATAACGAAAATTTAATTGTAAACTGCATTTTATATGGTGATCCAGTTCTCTCAGATAAACTCTAACAGCGAAATTTTCGCACATGTCCATAACTACATTAGAACAACAAATCGTTTTGATGCATAACATTCCTCTCTATTAATGCTCTACATGCAACTGAACGGATTTCTTAATATTGGCACAATGTATCAATCTACATCAACGTTTAGGCATGCTCAATACTTTAGAACCAACCACACGTCCCGTTGGTGTATGTGACCATACGTCTATACGAGTATATCTATATATCTCCATCTTTTATATCTCTATCAATCTGTCAAACACTCCTCTCCATTCTTTTCCCTCCCAAAACATCATCAATCCTTGATATGTGTAAATGAATGTTATTATATGTTTATAAAGAAATAAATATTGTTTAAGGTCATTCCCAACTCTTCATTTGAGCGGAAGTTTAGAAATCGGCGTAAATAAGACATACTGAAAGCGTCTGACTACCAAAATGAAATAGTACGAAAAATTAAAAATTGATTCGTCAGCATGTTCTCATGTCTTAAAATTGCGAATTTAATGTATATTTATTACTATATTAAGCTTGCAGAATAAAGCTATAGCTGCAATTTTATGTACCATTTATTCCAAACGTTGAAACACCAGCACTCGCGAATAGCTACGTTTTATAATGCGCACACACAAAATCGTATCCAAGTTTTAATATTTGTTTAGCAAGCATACCTACTACATTAGAGGAAGATTCTTTGCATTTATTTCGTAAGAATATAGACTAGCTTATGCAAAAGAGCATATAGCTAAAACTGGGCTCATCTTTAAATATACACATTTTTTCAAAAACAAATTATCGCGAAAACTGGATACAACGTATTCAAAACGTTGATATATTTTGTTTTCGACATTTCCGAAATCACTAAACTGTCAATAAAAAAATCTAGCCGAGCAACTGCCATGAAATTTGGGATAAAACTTCTATAATAGTTACTCTGCTGGTTGCATGTACGAAAACAGTATGTTGTTCAACTATTTTGTTCGTATAACTTAAAAATAAAAAATATCATATTTTAAAATGTAATTTAGAAATACATACTAACATGCATATTCTAAAACAAATATTATCGTGTGATTCCGTATATACGAAATTTCGTGCATGCCAAGTTTCATGAAATAAAATGCAAATTACAGTTTTTAGGGGGTTTCCCAAAATCTAAACTGTTATGGGTTTGCACCATCACTATCATGAGTGTGTTCTTCATAAATATCGGGTGTTTGATACATCTTGTACAGAAAATTTTAAGAGTTGGGAATCACCTTAAACTAAACTGCATATCTAGTTTCATTAGATAGAATAAATAACTTCCAATATTTTTAATACAATATTTTATAGAAGCTGATTTTTACAATGCAGTTGTTGTTCTTCTCATGAAACACATCTATGCAGTTTAAATTTTTGATTCTATACTATTAAAAATACTCAAAAATAAAACCCAAGCTGGAATGGTATTCACAAAGCATCTTGGTGGAAAACTTTAAAAGCCATATTTTGGATTTACATATTTCCTGGTAATTGACGAATAAACCAGGTTTTCTTTAAATTGGTTTAATATGGTGATTATTATACATCTACACTAAATAATGTTAATTTATTAAAAATGTTTTCTACTCCGATGCATTGTGAATACCATAACAAGGTTGAATACAGGAGTAAAACAGTGACAAGGTCATGAAAATGGTCTCAATATTCGCTCTCACAAACTTGCCATGCATTTGGGAGCATTGTAGTCTTTAATAATTTACACATAGAGTGGGAATTGAACCTATGCCGAATGCGAATGAATGGTGCCGTCCCCTAGCAAAGTGAAACACAAACAAAAAAGCTGCACAAATGTCCCATTCTCAAATTCAATGTATCAACAACAAACTAGTAGTCAGTTCAGAGTTTATACGTTAAAGGCCCATTATGCCTTAAATGGCTATTTTCGAAAAGCAATACCTTGGCAACCTATCTGCAAAAACGATGCAGTTTGTGCACTTTAGTTGAGTCCCAAAGGTGAAAAACACCATTAGATGAAAGAAAACGAAATAAAGCCTCCGGTTGGATTGTAAACAAAATAACGAAATGTAAACAATAAATGCATAATTGAAAGTCGAAGGGAGACAACTCTTGCAAAATTAGTATTTTGTCATCCATACATTTTACTAAATGTGAATTTTGGCATACTATTTCGACAGATTTAGCTGACATTCTGTCGTCAATTATAGGTCATTTGTGAAAAACATCCTAATTATTTGTATTAAGTCTATTGACTGGATAATCGGGAAAAAGGTTGTTGGAGAGATAATGTGACTTTAAACGATGACTACATGGCCACACTTAGGGTTGCATGACAGTTTAGGTACATAATGGTATTCGAACCAGCACCATCGCTAAGCGTTGCAGTTACAAATTTCCACTAGCACGAGGACCCCCAACCATAACCACCAACTTGTGTGCGTAACATCAATTCAAGCCATGCTATGCCCCTGGGTACTGTTTTATCAAAGCACTTACGAAAATCTTAAAGTTACGTTCAAATTTAAATTATTTATAATTCATTAAGAACTGCAAATTTGTGACAGATATGTTTTGTAGGAGTTCATTAATTGAATCATTATAAGTATTGCAGCTTCATTTACCACACTTCATAATTGTAAGCAAATTATAAAGAATTTAAATTTGATCGTAAGTTTATGATTGCCGTAAGTGCTTTGATAAAACAGTACCCTGGTCTGTGTAATGTATAGGTCTTTGATTAAAGCCTTGTCAATAAGGTGATTGGGGCTATCACCGTGGCAAGGGTAAATCATTTACTTACGGCCTATGACGAAAAATGCTTTGCACTACACCCTCAAAAGCTACAGCGAAACTTGGAAGTTTGGTCTTAATTTGAGGTGGCCCTTTACTGTATGTCAGCGTAAATTAATCACAATGGCTTATCAAATCACTTGATTGCCGGCTTCTATATCCCGCAGAACACAACGATAGTGAACTGTAGTATATTTTCTTACATACAAGGGATGTAACCAATGAAAGTATGTTAAAAGTACGTGGACACCGGCCATTAAGTTCATCAACATAATAAATCTACTTTCAATTTCTACAAGCATATAGAACCATTTAACGCGCTTGTGATTCAATGAACAAGGTAATTATACAGTTTAGTTTCTTCTGATCCATACATTTATTTTCATGCGTTATAAAAGTATACTTCTTTACCAAATGTCAGTGTTGTAAGATGAAATGATGTAGCCAGAATTTCTCTCGAGTACTACAAAATCCGATTACAAAATCCGATGTGCAGGGCAGTAGCTGGATGTGGGAGGCTCAGTACATTTGTTCAACATTCAATATAATTGCAAAATACAGCATATTACATGTCCTGGCATAAATGAGGATCTTTCTGCCGCGTCATTAAGAATTATATATTAATTAGTTCTGGTATGTATTTTTCTCATTTTTACAGTGATTTTTTTTGCCTTTTTGGGAAAGGGTCCGGGTCCGTTCAGTTTGGGAATTTTCGAGTCGTGACAACTTGAAATTGAGAATTTCCATGAAGCAGAAAGGCCAAATAAAACAGAAACAGAGATTACATGTGAATGTTTACTGGTTTCTTTGAGCTTTTATGCTTGACCTCTTGTCAAAAATGTTCATAACTTTATCATTTTATGTCAGATTTTGAAAATTATTTTTTTGAATTGTTTATTGGGAATTTCTCCATTCAAATTTGGGAAAATTATAGCCTATTTGCAATAGGGAAAGGGTCCGTTTTTCGGACCCTAATAAAGAAGGAAAAAAATCACTGGTTTAGCTCGACCTTTCGAAGAAAAAAAGGCGAGCTATTATCAAGGCGGGATCGTCTGCGTGTGCGTTGGTTAAGTTAATTGTCAGTCATTTTCTCAAGAACTATCAAAGGAACAGGGTACTGTTTTATCAAAGCACTTACGGAATTCTTAAACTTACGCCAAAATTTCAATTCTTTATATTACTTTAAAACTTAAACTTGTGGTGAAAGGATAATAACAATAATTTAGTTAATTAACTCACACAAACCATATATGTTCCCTATTTGTATTTGTAAAAGTAAGATAAGGAATTTAAATTTTAGCGTAAGTTTAAGGTTTCCGTTAGTGCTTTGATAAAACAGTATCCAGGTAACTGTATCATTGATAAAGAGTAAACAAAACATTTTCTTTTATGAAATTTATGTTATCTTATAAATTTTATAAAAGCATTTTTTTGTTTGTTTATTCTTTATTTATGGTACAGTTACTTGTGATCAAAGGTACCCACTTGCATGCTTGTGTATTCACCATCAGAAATATATATTAGATCTACTATTATTTTGAATAAAAAAAATAAAAATAAAATAAATGAACTTCTATAGATCTCGCGCTGTCAGTCGCACTCTCGTCTTCTTATTTTGTCTTTTTATTTTGTTTTTCTTTTTTTATATTTTTTTGCGTATGTTACACTGTATTAGTTAGAATGCTTATGATGATATGTTTATATAGATAATATATTTGACCACTCACATATATATGATATTGAATAATTGTGTACTCATGGATTGTATATGTCTATTGTATTTGAAAATAAACTCTAAACTCTATATTCACCATCACAAGGGGATTTCATACTGACATAACTGGTAACTCTGTGACCTATATTGATGGAGTTACATGTACCTGCCTTAAGAAATAGTGACAAGTTTCACACATAAACTGAATTTTCTTAAACACTATCAAAGCTTTCAACTTGAAATTCAATACACTTGCGGAATGTGATGACCTTCATCTACCGACAAGGGGAACCAAATATATATCAAGGAATAACTCGGAATAACTCGGAATAAAATGCTTGATAGATCTTATTCCTCTTTTTGACTTTGAAGTTTTACACAAAAATGTCAGTTTTTCAAAGACTACCAAAGGTATCAACTTGAAACTCAACATAGGTATTCATCATCACAAGGAGAGTCCATACTGACAAGGCTGGTAACCTTGTGACCTATATTTACGAGTTATCTACCCGTTACTTGATACTCTAAGAACTTCACTCACAGATGAGCAAGAGTACTATCAAGTACGAGAAAGTCGAGCGTCCAGCAATCGAAGGCGGTGTTCTTGTTCAAATAAATACGATTACCGGTAACCAGTAATTTTAAAACAAAGCACAAAAACTCTTATTCAACTTCTGGAAACTTGCCATCTGTATTATACAGGGAATAGATATGATGTGACTACATACAATTATGCTTATAAAGAAGCTTTGGTGTTTTAAGGAATGCACCTAACACTATTTCCGCGCCTGGTTCGGGTTTCAAGTTCACAACATATTAAACAGACGTCATTAACAATATACGGTACCTGCATAATTATACTGACTCTATTTATGTGTAGAAAGTAATTTTCTAGAGGCATTTTTTCTTCAAAAACATGCTTATTTTGGTAATTTCTCAAATTTTCACCGATATTGTGTTCGGCAATAAAGTCGGTAAATTACTTGGTCGCACAAAAGGATTTGACTTGTATATACTCAGTGTAGCAATACCACGTGACTTTTGACTACAGTTACAAGAAGAAATTTGTAAACATTGGAAAATAAAAAAGCTGTAAGTATTTTATTTCTTGATGGATTTCTATGAAACATACGCCACGCTAAGGGGACAATAATTTGCTTTCCATGAAATATAAAATCTTTTTCCGCGGCTCTGCCGTTTTGTCCATTACCTTGTGAAACCATGGAACGTGTAGGTTTCACAGGGTAATGGAAAAATCGGTAGAACTGCTGAAAAAGATCTTATATTTCACGGAAAGCAAATACTTTTACCCTTAGCGTGGCGTATATTTTATAGAAATCGATGAAGAAATAAAATACTTATGGCTATATTTGTGTTCCAATGTTTACAAATTTCTTCTTGTAACTGTAGTCAAAAGTCACGTGGTATTGCTACACTGATACTGGACTTAGTCTAGCTATTATAATAAAATAATCAGTCTTCTGATTTACGCTCCCCGCAGCCCATTGTTTCCACTATCCGTTACATTTACTGACTACCGAATAGCACGGTACTAATCACGAGACGGAAGGGACACCGCTTCCCAGTTCCGTCGGATAATTGCAAGTTGTTTTTTGTATGGCTCCGACAGAACTGAAAACTGTTGTAACGCTCGGAAGGAACTCATTGTCTACTGTAGTCTGAGTTCCGTTAACGTCATATGAAAACAGTACAATTCTCCGACGGAACTGAGAAACAGTTTATGGGGATTAGTACCGTGGAATAGCACCCGATGCGATAGGGGAGTGCTTCTTATTCCACTCACCGCATGCTCAATACCTGCCCAATGAATGATTTATGTGGCAAGGTGGTCGAGTGGATAACGCACTTGACTACTGATCGAGGGGTCCCTGGTTCGAATCTCGGCCTGGACACTTTTCAGTGTTTCCCACCCAACTAGAGATGAACTGGTTAGAAACCCAGAGGTAGTCTCGCGTGTATCCAGGCACGTTAAAGAACCAGGGAGTCTATTCGGAACAAGCTAGGGTAACGCACCCGGATTCCTTGTATCACAACTCTTTCTTCTACTCGCTGTCCCTTCAGCAACCAAAACAGAACAGCTTGCACTTTCATGGGTTATCCTTGACCGAACGGCCTAAATAATTACACACATGTTTTCTCTATTTGCAGATTTGTGAACTGTAACCACGATGGATTACCCATCCAATGTTAATGATACAATATACTCGGAAGAATTGACTGCTGATATCGCAAAGCTGTCAGATCTGACAGAGAGTGGAAATTGGACTGATGTGATAGAAATGTTAGAGAGTCACCGCGGCTTGATTAATCTATGTCGCCTACCAAAAGTGAATAGTATGGGGCAGCTAATCACACCTCTCCATCAGGCTGCCTATCGTAAAGCCACTAAAGAAGTTTTTGAGAAATTGCTGTCTTTACGTGCTTCCAAAACTTTGAAAACTGCTGGCGGTAAAACAGCTCATGATATTGCAGCAGAAAATGGTTTAGACGAAGATATCTTGAAGCTTATTGAAGTTCCAGTCGAAATAACACAGCACGCTGCAGAAATTGAAAGAATGGAAACTAAACTTCATAAAGTCATTAATAAGCGCGTGAAACATGCTCTGAAGGAAAGTAGCCAGGCGTTGCCACAGCTGGCATATTTATATGAGTTCGGGAAACTCTGGTACCCTGTTATTGGGTGGTACGGGGGATTCCATGTACGAAAACACGAGAAGGGTATTGAAGTAATAAGCTTTTGTCGTGTTGTTGGTGGTAGTGGACAGAGGCACGTGATTAAGAGGTCTGGTAAAGTTAAATTGATAGAAAAGGGTGACATTTGGATAGGTGATTGAAAACTAGTAGCCGTGATAGGAAATGATAATTTTATAATATGGTGTTCTGCTGGAAGATGCGGGTATGACAGGACAGCTTTATTTGTTTGTCTATTCAGTTTTAAAGGGTTTCGCGATAGTTTTATTTTTTTAAGATTACGGGTTTACACGTATTTACTACGAACACCGCACCGGAAGGTCAGAATTGTTTTATTTTTTGTTACTCAGACTTTTGTGAGTGAAATGTGCGCAGGAGGACTGAACAAATAAAAACTCCCAAATTATAGCTCCCACGCTGTTGGTGGTGGGCTAGTCAATGACGGGTAAATTTCAATCCATCGGCAACAGTGTTAGTTTTCAAGAAAACAGCCAATTTTTTTTTTGAAATGACAAAACATTGGGCAGGAGGGTCTGAGTAAGGAAAGATCAAAGAACTCTGGCCTAATCGCTAACAGACAAAATGAATATCTTCAAACATGGAATCAACTGAGGTCTGTGAAGTTCGCAGTTAGCTGTTAGATGTTAACTCAGAAGTTAACTCAAAAAATATTTTTCGAGTTAACTTCTGGCAGAAGTTAACTCAGAGGTTAACTCGGAAGTTAACTCAAAAACTAATTTTCGAGTGAACTTCTGGCATAAGTTAACTCAGATGTTAACTCAGATGTTAACTCAAAAAATATTTTCAAGTGAATTTCTGGCAGACGTGAACTCAGATATTTAAATTTAACTTCTGAGTTTACATTCAGCAGCTAACTACCAACTTCACAGACCTAATCAACTGATGCTATTTGAACATCAGATCAATTAACCATATTTAAACCAAAATACAACATAAAGTTAAAGCAACGTTGTTGCGAGGTCAATATTCAATGTGGGATTAACGTAAACGTATCCGACCCATCATTAACTTCAACGTCATTTCAACTTTTGCTCTTTTTTACTTAGTGGAGTTTGTGTATGATCGCTGGGTTAAGGATTGGACTTCGTGTGTCTGGTTTTAAAGGGACTGCCTCACATATCAAAATAAAATTAAATTGTCAAATATTGGCGTAATTTTGGTATAGTTGCCTGTATATTCCATAATTAAACACACTGACATTTAAAATAACTTGAGAAACTTCGGCATTTTGTAGTTATTTAGTATTAATACCCTATAGATTTAACACTATTATTACTTAAATTGCCTGAAAATTGTTCGCATGTGATGAAAACGAATTAAAAAACACACAAAATACATCACTGGTGTTTACGCTGTAGTTTGTTGATGTTACAGTTCAATCCTGTGTGAATTACATAATTCACAAAGCAAGTTGGAAGGAAACTTAGCATTTTTTTTCAAAAAAAAAATACACAGTGGGTGATTTCGAGAGTTGTTAGAATTGCTTATCTGCACCAAATCTTTCATAAAGCAACTGTCAGTGGCTTTCTATTACATCAATACTTGGTTAGGTTGGAAAATCACGAAATACAATAATTTTAGCCCAATCTGTGAGGCAGCACCTTTAAAGTAATGTTTGAACTTTGTGTACCGTTCATGTATTTATTTCGTCTTTGCATAGTGTATATAAACATTTGATTCTATACATGGGGCGCCCTTTTATTATTTCAAGATATTTCTTGCTATCAAGCAAGACTATTTTTTATAGAATTTTGATTTTCTGATAGATTTCTATCAAGAATTTGATTTTTTACATCAAGAAATGATATCTTGATATCAAAAATGGCTTAAAATATTAAAACGGCGGCTCATTTATGATTCACGTTTAATTAACTAGTTTTTGTGAACATTGATGTAACTACGTTCGCCTACATGCATATGCATTATATACTTTGTTTTTGAGTGATTAAATTTAGAATTACATACTAAATAAATTATATTCATATTGGAACTGTGCATTTGTTACTCCTTTTTTAGTAAATAAATTATGTTCATTTTGGAACTGTGCATTTGTTACTCCTTTTTCAGTACGTCATTATACAATATTCCATGGGCCATGACTATATCTAACTCAATGATCAAACCGGTACAGGTAGTGAGGTCTCTGGCCGGGTAGGTTTCATGTAGGTATATGAAACAGAACCAGGTGACGTTTCTATCTTCTTTCAAATAAATAAATTTCTAAATCCTCTCGATCAGTAGTCAAGCGCGTTACCACAACCTTTCTAGCCCGGATATAGAGATGATCCATCCGTTGATATCGTTGATCTAAACGACAATGTGGACATGTGATATGTGACGTTACTTTTGGCTAAGAATGCAAGTAAAAATTTGTTAACACAAAGTTACCACAATTGTAATTATTTTATTCTTTGACCGATTATAACGAGACACACTTGACGCTCGAGCCGAGAATAAGTACTAACGACGCAACATATTTTTTTACAAAATGTCGCAGTTTCTGCCCGAAACTGACTAAAGCTGCTGGATAGCAATTGAGTCGTTTTCGGCAACAACTGTGGCCTTCTGCACAAAAATATACATGACATGGCAATCGGAACGGTCCGTTCGGCATTTATGCAAAAGGTATAAACACAATGAACAATATAGCATAGAAATGATAGAGGAGAAAACGGTTTGACGTTTGCTACTTGCCTTATGCAAAAGGTATATACACAATGTACATTTATAACATATAAATGATACAGGAGAAAACGGTTTGACGTGTGCCTCTTGCCTTATGCAAAAGGTATATACACAATGTACATTTATAACATATAAATGATACAGGAGAAAACGGTTTGACGTTTGCCTCTTGTCTTATGCAAAAGGTATATACACAATGCACATTTATAGCATAGAAATGATAGAGGAGAAAACGGTTTGACGTTTGCTACTTGCCTTATGCAAAAGGTATATACACAATGCACATTTATAGCATAGAAATGATAGAGGAGAAAACGGTTTGACGTGTGCCTCTTGCCTTATGCAAAAGGTATATACACAATGCACATTTATAACATAGAAAAATGATACCAGAGAAATTGGTTTGACGTTTGCCTCTTGCCTTATGCAAAAGGTATATACACAATGCACATTTATAGCATAGAAATGATCGAGGAGAAAACGGTTTGACGTTTGCTACTTGCCTTATGCAAAAGGTATATACTATATACACAATGCACATTTATAACATAGAAATGATACCAGAGAAATTGGTTAGACGTTTGTCTCTTGCCTTATGCAAAAGGTATATATACACAATGCATATTTATAGCATAGAAATGATAGAGGAGAAAACGGTTTGACGTTTGCCTCTTGCCTTATGCAAAAGGTATATACACAATGCATATTTATAGCATAGAAATGATAGAGGAGAAAACGGTTTGACGTTTGCCTCTTGCCTTATGCAAAAGGTATATACACAATGCACATTTATAACATAGAAATGGTACAAGAGAAATTGGTTTGCCTCTTGCCTTATGCAAAAGGTATATACACAATGCACATTTATAACATACAAATGATACAAGAGCAATTGGTTTGACGTTTGCCTCTTGCCTTATGCAAAAGGTATATACACAATGCACATTTATAGCATAGAAATGATACAAGAGAAATTGGTTTGACGTTTGCTCCTTCAGTGGGACAAAGTCTGGGTAAACACATTGACAAAGTCCAATGAATACAGGTACATTAATACCAAATCCTTTTATTTGATGAACATACATGTAAAACACGAGTACAATATACATCTGTTAATTTATCAACGATCGTTCCTCACCTGAAATAAAGAGAGATTTACCTTGTAGACAGACGTCATATTGTTTTAGTTGTTCGAAGAACGACTAGTTTTAACACACGTTTCAGCAATCGCACCCCGTTTTTACTGCTGGAACTACTTTTCTTCCTACGCCGCCAATAAACGGCGCCACCTTAGAGAAAGTAAACCGGTCAGCCAGCAATTGCGTAACTTCCGCCGATGCGGAAGGAGCATGTTATTCAAGTTAAGTTAAACGCCGTTCTCGTTGATAGTACTCAAGTACATTTAAGAACAAGATGACCAAGTTCCTCACTGCGATGTTGTTGTACGCTTTGCTATTTCTACTAATTGAGCTTAAGTGTATGGGAATACACTGCATAGGTGTTTTCTCGATGAAAAGCGCACATAAAGAGTTAATTTACAACCAGTACTTTAGAACTGTTAGTAGTTGATGACTTGTCCATACATAATTATTATAGTCAAGAGAATTTGACATGATCCTCGACCTTCTATTAGCATAATTTAAAAGCTGATATCTTGTAAATAATTACATGTATAACACCGGCTGTATGCTTTTGTAAGGGGGGAGTATCACGAAAACGCTCGAGGTGTAAATACACACTTCAAGACATTTCTCGCCTTTAAATACGTATTTACAGTACTGTTCTCGTGTCGTCCAATGTTTCTTAGAAGGTGCAGACACATGGAAAACGAACTCTTATGTAGGTAAAACTAAAAAGGTGACACTATAGGATAGGTTAAGTTTGTATACAGTGGTACATGTATTCATAAGCAAATGTGCCCAGCAGCTAGCTATTGGTAAATGATAGTATTATTGTTCATTCATCCAATATACTAGTATTTTGCATATAGATAGCTGATCTTCCCTAATAAAATCAATGAATATTTTTACTAAAACGTTTATTTAAGGTCGATTGTGAAACAAGTTTTTGCAACTTATATTAATCACTCTCGACACCTCATTCCTGATGTTATCCATCGCCACGAGGATATGAGAGAAGAGAAGCCAAGTTCCCTTTTATGCTGAGCGTCTAGCAAGGGAATTACTGGTACCATTTGTATTTCGTCTTTGATATGACGCGACTAGGGATCGAACCCGAGACCTCCCGCACTCAAAGGGAACGCTCAACCACTAGGCTATCGAGGACTAAAACGTTTGACTTACCCAGATGAATTTGGTTTCTCACAGATGTAATTGAAAGGATCATGACATGTTATATCGATCCAGTAGTACGCGTACTCTTTGAATAGAAGTGCACAATTCTCGTCACCGTAGACATTATTAGGCTCGCCGGGTAGCCAATCTGTGAAACTAGGCATTGTCTTGCCGTCCATCCACATCCATGAACCCTCTATCACTAAATCGGCCAGTCCAATCCAGTATGAATCTGTAATAAGTATACATGTTCAAGTATATAAGTAACATTTCGAATATAACTGGATTTCCAACCCGACTAAATTACATGGTCTACATTAACATTAACTGCAGTGCGCAGGCATCGTATATTGCGGCACAGGCCTAAGAAATTATATCACAAAATACAGAGTTTTGAAATTCCCCATAATCCGGTCATTACTATGTATAAGAGAATCTCTTTGCATACTGTAATGACCGGAAGATAGGGAATTTCAAAACTCTGTATTTTGAGATATAATTTCTTAGGCCTGTGATTGCGGAGATGATTTTAATCAGATCGATGGGACTCTCTCCCAAACAACACATTCGAAACACATAGACGAACGTTTGTATGTAAAGCCTAGGCCCCACTAATCATTTGTATTTGCGTCGCGGTGTACTCCCGTGACAGTGGTCGTGTTCCTCGTGGTCAAGGGAAAGCTTCGAGGGAATCGTGAGACATTGGGAGGAATCATTATGAATCGGGGAGGGTGTATATCGGGAGGCATCAGGAGAACTCGCATAGTGTCGGTCCCACTGCCTCGGAGATGTACTTCCGATGGAAATTATGGGTTTCGGGAGGCATCGGGAACCAGGGGGTCTTGTCCTACTTAATATACGAGTAGGCTATGCGTTCTATTAAATAGCTCACAGATATTGTTTTCAATGAAGTTAATTTGCCAACGATTCATAAATAAGCGGCCTGATTCGTACAGGCATGTGGTAATGGTGACAACTGTAGTCGTTTGTCTGCACGTGTGGCCACGTGGTGATTGATTACACGTGCCTAGTGGTTACATATTCACACAATTATCACTCTTGTAAATATCATTCGAATAAAGAAAAACATCAGTGACAATTTTCGGAATCCACTCGGCTAGGTTGCCCAGCAGTTTCGCATTCTCTTCCAAATGCACTAGAAGTGAATAGCACATACAGGCTTATGTAACAGGAGTATTAAACCCTATAGGTAAATTTCCAACTTTGGTAGCTAAACGAGGGGGGGGGGTTAACTGTATAAACTCTATGGTTAAAGGACATAAACATGCATAACCTAGAACTACACCTATAGTATCAATGAACACAATTATATTTAATATAAACAAAATTAACTCACTACTGACTGCTTTCGACGCTTCAGTTTTCAGAAACGCATTCTCTCCCGCGTCTTCGATTTCAACAAGAGTCGCATTTTGGTTCCGACATTCACTCTAAATAAAAGTATGGAACATAATAAACTAATGTTATTATGTGTAAACGAAATAAGTTCAAATAACGCAATTGGCTGCAACATTGTAGCAATACCACATTACTCTAATATCACGAAATACATAAAAGGGACATGCCTAGAAACTGGAGTGAAATATTTTTATTTTTAAAAAAACTAGCGGAATATTTCGTAACTTTTTACAGGGTTTTCATTATTTGACTTTTTATTCTACATCTGTTTCTATGAAACAAACGTTAGTCTAAGGCAAATTGTACGGTTTCCACGAAATATAGGTAACAAACCACCAAATAAATTTGTTCTTTAACTCCATGTAAAGTGACAAATTGCTGACCCAAAAAATGTCCAACTTTTGTCCATGGGGACCTCTCAAAATCCACCAATCAATAGAAATAGCATATAGCCTCAAGAAAATGAAAAAAACGGCCCAGCTGCTGTAAGGGATCCTATACTTCGTGGAAAGCTTATAATTTTCCCTTGGACTGGCATTGGCAATATATGCATCGGCATTGAAATACAAATAAAGCCACCCACATGATGTTGCTTAGGTGACGACTCACTATATACACAGAGTTTCTAGCTCAGAAAACGTTGAGCAATATTATGAATCTATGTATTTCTAAGTAAAACCTGGTGAATTGTTTTGTGCACTGAAAACAGCATAACTTCTGTAGAGCAACAACCTCTTTATAAGAACACCTTCAAAATTTCCCTAAGCTGATATTTACAATAAATTAACCTTTGTATAGCATTTTATCTCTGTGCAACGAAAAATATTTGCAGCTCCCAAAAGGTTTTGCTTTACAGAGGTTCATATTGCCGTACGGCACCAACTAATTTCCTAAATCGTCTGCAATGTTCTAAAAGAGAGTGCTATGTACATGTTACTTACAAAAGACTCGACCCAAGTTTTTTTGTCTTGGCTAAAATAGTAGCATTGAGATCCATGTTGAAGCCAGCCAGTCTTGCAAGTTTGGGCTAAATGATAAAAAAGAATTAAAAAAATTTAAATGTGTAATCCTACATTAATTGTACATAATCGTTTTTAACTCTTATCTTATTCTCTGAAATAATATAAGAACGACAGTAGCTATTAAATATAAGTACACTGCACTTCGAAATTTTAGATGAAAGTGGGAGTCAAAGTTTAATTGCATTTAAATCAAAGGTTAGACTACTATTTCAAAATAACCATCGTTTTATGTGGCATTCCAATTACATGTATTAAATGTATCTGATTTAACTATGTGAATGTTAAGCATCTTTCAACAGAACAGTTTTCAACTTGATTTGTATGAAACATTAAAACTTACCTAAGACGAAACACGAAAGTAAACAAACGATAATGTAACACTTCATTCTTTGCATGAGGTCAAATAGACATATAGTACTCATACAGCATACTGTGACAAGTATGAAATATCTTATCAGTATGATAAACAAGGAATAAAGTTCACAATTTAGCTCACAAATAGATTTTGACAATGCCATGTCTGAAGTGATCGCAAGGCATGTCCTTCATACCTCTTATCCTGAAACTATTATATAATATACTACTCAGAATTAAACAGCTGAGACTTTCGACAGCTTAAACAGTAAAACTTGTACTTTCGGCAGTTATGTTTATTTTCTCGTCGTTCAGTTGTGTGTGTTGGACATTGTGTCGTGTAGTTGTGGTCTGTGTTGTGGTCTGTTTTCTGTGCTAGTTGGGTGCTGCCTTTCCCGTCCAATCGTGTGACTACTTTTTGCTAAGGGGCACTTTTTCAATAGGAGCATGTGACAGTCATAGCTGTGCGCTATGGGAACATGAGATAGTGCCCTGTTATAGGCATATGTCGATATTCTAGCGTGTGGATAATATCGATATTCTAGCGTGTGGATAATATCGATATTCTAGCGTGTGGAGTGTAGGGTAGCCTGACTTTAAACCCACAACTGTACCTGCACGCTTAATCCGATCATTCAGATGGTTCCATCAACAAGATATTTCACAAATAATGAATGTTTATACTGCTCAGTGTGAGTATAAAGTATACGAGACTTTACAAGTAATAAATTAACAACAAGTATGCCCCCATGGCAGCCCAATATTTAGAACTGGTAATGGTCACAGTGACCTTGTTCTTTGACCTTCTGACCTGAAAATCAATAGGGGTCATCTACTGTTGATGACCAACCTCCATGTAAAGTTTGAGGATTCTAGGGTCAAGCGTTATTGGGTTACTGAACGGAAACCATTTGGTCTCCCAACAGACATACCAACGGACGGACATACAATAGTATGTGCAAAGCAATATACATGTATACCCGCTCATCAAAGATGGGGGCATAAATGTAACAAACTATAAGGGTTTTGACACAGAATCGTGTGTCTCACACAAGGGCCATAACTCTAGCAAAAATCATCCGATCTGAAATTCCTTACAATGTGTGCATATAGTCTTGGTACCAAGCATTCATGTGAAGTTTCTTTGAAACTGGACCAGTGGTTACAGAGAACAAGCACATACAAACTTGGTGACATCCATCCATCCAGCGCAAAATCAATATTAGGTCCCCCCCCCCCCCCCCCAATATATGTGGGGACATAATTACTAACTAAACACTCCTTTCAACAGTTCTCCCGGGCAGCTTTCAACAGTTCTCCCAGGCAGCTTTCAACAGTTCTCCCAGGCAGCTTCCAACAGTTCTCCCAGGCAGCTTTCAACAGTTCTCCCCGGCAGCTTTCAACAGTTCTCCCAGGCAGCTTTCAACAGTTCTCCCAGGCAGCTTTCAACAGTTCTCCCGGGCATCTTTCAACAGTTCTCCCAGGCATCTTTCAACAGTTCTCCCGGGCAGCTTTCAACAGTTCTCCCGGGCAGCTGTCAACAGTTCTCACAGGCAGCTTTCAACAGTTCTCCCAGGCAGCTTTCAACAGTTCTCACAGGCAGCTGTCAACAGTTCTCCCAGGCAGCTGTCAACAGTTCTCCAGGCAGTGAAAAATAAACAACAACCATAAAGGAATTAACTGTTTATTCAATGTGTATAAAATATTTATCATAAATAAAAATAACTTTTAATAAATATCACATCTTCATCACATCGCAGGTTGCATATACAAATAACATTTTACACATTCATTTATACATTGTTCATGACTTTCTCAGGGGTAAAATATTGAAAGCAACTGTATATGATTACATTTAATCATAGTACATTTAATCATTTACGGGCGTCACTGAAACGTTACCACTTATATATACCTCTGTATTTTGTTTACAACATGACCAATCTATTCAAACGTTTTATGGAGTGGGGATTTGAATATTGTTAAAAAGGATAGCTGTGACTACACAGTAAGGTCAAAACATAGTCGTTTTCGGCTTTTAACACAGTTTAACATGAATTTCAAAATATAAGAGTCAATAGGGTGGTAACTTTTCATTGACACTGAGTATATAATTATATATAACATATTAACAACAAATATGATCCAAATAATGAGGATATATAACTGTTTACCATAAATTATCACCCTCTCTCCCAAACAATGTTATTTATGTATTCACAATCATTTTTATTGACTTTGAATTTAATTACTGTATAATCTGAAATTTCTGGCAATTATCATTATCATTTGAGGCCCTAATTCTGTGGGAGTTCAAATTCTGGAGTAACTTCCTATTACTGTAAATTTGACGTGGGTGTGTGTTTACACTTCATTTATATTGTTTCCAACTGTTATATAATTTTGCATTGTATTTAAGTTTGACTTTATGACAGGTGTTTACACATGGAAATCAAGAATTCAGTTGAGTGAGAAAAAGGATTTTTGTTTGAGCTTTAAAAACATTGAAAATATTGCACATGTTTGCATAATTTAATAATTGTATATGTTCGTCATACTAATGCCTGACTAACAATAAGGCTTGCCTATATCTGCTCTGTTGTTAGGTCAAATATACAATGACGAAATATGGCGAAAAATCCGCTGGTCCTGTTTGCTGTGATACACAGCTAAATGTAGATCCGCACTCTGGAATAAATCAGGTAGTAAACACATTGATATATGTCAGAATGTCTCCAGGAATCAGGTAGCAAACACATTGATATTGTTCAGCATGTCTCCATGAATCAGGTAACAGACACATTGATATTGGTCAACATGTCTCCAGGAATCAGGTAGCAAACACATTGATATTGGTCAGCATGTCTCCAGGAATCAGGTAGCAAACACATTGATATTGGTCAGCATGTCTCCAGGAATCAGGTAGCAAACACATTGATATTGGTCAACATGTCTCCAGGAATCAGGTAGCAAACACATTGATATTGGTCAGCATGTCTCCTGACATAGTGTTTAATTTAGCTGCTAATTGTCTACAATGATTGGCTACATAGTGTGAGTTTGCCAGTCCTACGTGCATCATAAATAACTCCTTTCCATGAACGGTGTTTTTTACAGCATTTGGGAAGCATTTGTGTGTAACATATCTGAAATAATATATCATAGTATCTATAACTACGAGGGTTATTGACACAAAAACGTATTCCAAGTATCTCCCATAACTCCTATATAACTCCTGCCAATATGCACACCTAGGCTTGGTACAAGAATAGACCAACTTTACTTACTTACTTAACAACTTATTTTTGACCGTTAAAGAGCTATAACTAGGCTTGGTACAAGCATAGACTAACTTATTTTTGACCGTTAAAGAGCTATAACTAGGCTTGGTACAAGCATAGACTAACTTATTTTTGACCGTTAAAGAGCTATAACTGGGCTTGGTACAAGCATAGACCAACTTATTTTTGACCACTAAAGAGCTATAACTAGGCTTGGTACAAGAATAGACCAACTTATTTTTGACCGTTAAAGAGCTATAACTAGGCTTGGTACAAGAATAGACCAACTTATTTTTGACCGTTAAGCTATAACTTCGGCAATTGAATCCTGACAATATACACAACTAGGCTTGGTACCAACCATTCATGTGAAGTTTCATTGTAATCCGACCAATGGTTAAGGAGGAAAAACCTGGACAAACTTTGTGACATCCAGACAGACGACCAGGACAAAATCAATGTCTTTCACACTAAAATTATGTGGGAGCCGTAACAATGTCCAGAAACTGACAACAATAACTTGCACAACGTGACAAGAATCGTGGAAACAGGTTGGCCCCAGCAAAATCAGAATGACAGATATACATTTTCACGTGCTAATAAATACTCTAAGTTTATGGCAATTGCTAAAATTATGTTTTGAGGATATGGGTGGCTCACTAAGTTGAAGCCAGCCCATCCTTCCAAATGCCCACTAGATATCCAGCTTCCCATTGGAAAGACTGGTTAATATATAAGTAATAGTTTATAAGCCTAGTTTATACTATACATGTGTATTGTGAGAACACTCCTTTTGGAGTTATACAATTACTTATGATGATGATAATAATACAGTTCAGCCTCTCAAGAGTGGCAACAACCTCTCAGTAACAAAACAATTCCCTAAGCAAATAATTATTAACAATAAATTTAACCTCTGTAGAGGAACAATCTCTGAACAATGGTCAATATTTGCTGCCCATAAACAATATTGCTCTACAGAGGTTGCAATGTATGTATTATAATTAGGGCTGTTGCGAGTATTCGGGTACTCGGATATCCACGATTTGAGCTAGAAAATTGAGTACGAGTATTCGTCCTCTCCGAGATCGTTGGATCACGATCTTTGATATAAATACCTACCCTATACAGATTTATTTTAAATTTGTTACCTCAAATCGTTTACAAGATAACATTGAGACAAAACACTGACAGTAAACAAGAGAGCATCCTTTATTTGCAATTCGAAAGTAAACTTGTTCAATAAGTAAAGCTAGCAACATCATTACATTCGAATAATTTATGTTCGGACAAAGTCTCGTTTATTAAAGTAACAAACTAGAAATGAAACATAAATTTATAATTCAATTAAATAATTTACATCATATCTTGATAATTAAGTACATTTAGTTAATTGTCCATACGACAAACAAGTCTGCAATGGCTTAACGAACGTCCCGAAATCTACCAGGCAAGTTCACATCGAAGGCGTTGCTGAATACTTAGGTATTTCCATTGATGATGATAAGAAGGCAGTATGCAAAAACTGTCTAAATGTATCATTAACTAGTCATTGTTAACTTGTTTTTGTCGCTATGTGATAAGAGATTATTCGTTATAAATGTCTTTATGCACCCTTGTACATGTACGTACAAGATTGTTTCACAAAGTATGTGATGTTATTAAAGTAAAAAGTCTCTATGGCAGTCTTTGTCTTCATGACTTATATTACTGCTGATCTGTGAATCGCACACCCTGACTCGTGGATCGAATCTGATCGGCACTTACCTGACAATCCACAGCCCTAATTATAATGGAAGTTGTCTTACGGTCCGAAGCAAGAGCTACTTTTTGTCTACTAATAGCACTAGTTACTGACTGAAATATATACAACATTGAAGAAGCAGATAAACAAGCTAGTTCTGGGGGAATTTACCTGTAAAGAGATAAACAAGCTAGGTCTTGGGGAATTTACCTGTAAAAAGATAAACAAGCTAGGTCTTGGGGAATTTACCTGTAAAAAGATAAACAAGATAGGTCTGGGGGAATTTACCTGTAAAGAGATAAACAAGCTAGGTCTGGGGGAATTTACCTGTAAAAAGATAAACAAGCTAGGTTTTGGGTAATTTACCTGTAAAAGTTTCCAGTGAGTACACCGGGAGGTGGGGCAGTACAGTCTGCTCTATATGGCTTCTGTATCACTTCTGGTACACCCTGTATATAAACAACAACTTCTTATACACCGTAACATTGCAAATAGAATAGCTTTTGTAACAAAAATGTATGTCTTCCATTAAGGGCCATACTGTAGCAAATATCATCTGAACTACAATTCCCATGCACAACTAAACTTGGTACCAAGTATTTATACACCTTCACATTGCAAAAAGAAAGCTTTTTGACACTAAAATGAATGTTTTTCATTAAGGGCCATAACTCTAGCAAATATCGTCTGATCTACAATTCCTATATGCATAACTAGGCTTGGGTACCAAGTATTTATGTGAAGTTTCCTTTGATTCTGACCATTATGTTTAATGAGAACAAGCGCAGACAAACTTAGTAACAACCATTCTTCCAGCACATACTAAATGTGGGAGACATAATACTGCAGTTGACAGCAAACTTGGTTTTAAATGATTTCATGATATACATAATTTAAGCATGAAATAATTAGTTACTTACAGAAGAATTCTCAAACCAAAAGAAATATGAGTAAAAATAGTCTCCATCTCGCGCCATGACAGTCATGTGACCTTCATGTAACTTCTGCTGCATCCAGTTCATCATACTCCATATCTGTAATCATAGAAATAACTGGATATTGTAAGCATAGCTATGGTGTACTGTAGCCATAGTTACGGTAAACTATAACCATAGCAATGGCATATTTTAACCATAGCAACAGTATAATGTAACCATAGTAACCATAGCAACAGTATAATGTAATCATAGCAACATTATATTGCAACCACAGCAACAGTTACTGTATATTTGTACATAGCAAAGGTATAATGTAAGCATAGCAACTGTATATTGTAACCATAGCAATGGCAACTGTAAGCATAGCAACTGTATATTGTAAGCATAGCAAAGGTAAACTGTAAGCATAGCAACTGTATATTGTAAGCATAGCAAAAGTAAACTGTAACCATAGCAATGGTAAACTGTAAGCATAGCAACTGTATATTGTAAGCATAGCAAAGGTAAACTGTAACCATAGCAATGGTAAACTGTAAGCATAGCAACTGTATATTGTAAGCATAGCAAAGGTAAACTGTAACCATAGCAATGGTAAACTGTAAGCAAAGCAACTGTATATTGTAACAATAGCCAAGGTGAACTGTAACCATACCAATGGTAAACTGTAAGCATAGCAACAGTATATAAAATCTGCATCAACATATCATGTTTGGTTTATTTGGGTTGAAAGGCATTCCTCAACAATGTTTTACATACGGCTGCCTATTCACCAAACCAGTTTTCAAAGATTGTATCTTAACCAGTATTAACTAACCCTTCTATAATCAACCAGCAACTTCTCCACATGAGACATTTTAGTCAATTTTTCATGAAAGGGTATGAAGTGCCAGTGAACTAACCACTGGACTACAGCTATCACATAACTATT
This sequence comes from Spisula solida, assembly GCA_947247005.1. Lineage (NCBI taxonomy): Eukaryota > Metazoa > Mollusca > Bivalvia > Venerida > Mactridae > Spisula > Spisula solida. Next base: position 36,116,447 of record OX365952.1, on the reverse strand, counting down.
AGATTATTATACAATGTATAGCAAAAACTGTCTTTATCACATAACCTGCGGTTCAGGAGTGCCGTAAAGCCGTGACGTAAATATCGTTCGGCACTCCAAGACCGTGCAATAAATATTCAAATTAGCTTGACGTGACGTTAGCCAATCCATGCATTGATCCCTCACTGACGTCAGGATAATATAAACGTCGCCATGACGTCGCGCTCGTTGTACCGCTAAATTTTGGCTGAAACATATGCAGCGTACATCATCATTCTGAACAATATTGAGCGTTTTCTAAGGTTATGTGATAAATAGAATCTTACATTCGTGCTCATTACGTACAAGTTTTATTAAACTCGTCGACAAAAACAATATGACACTCGGCAAAGCCTTGTGTTATATCATTTTGTCCACTTGTTTAATAAAACTCGTATGTAATGAGCACTCATGCAAGATCCTCTATATATAATGTGATATGCTGGTAGATCTATTCATTTATATTGAATAAGTGTGACTTGAAAATTTGAATATCTTGGAAATACATTTTTGAAGAGAAATATGTAGCCAATACCAAAATCACTTATTAATAATAATATGTGTGGAAATTTATTTCCACTTAGCTTAAGAACTGATGGCGATTTATTCTAAAGTTCTCAAATCTCAAACTTGTACCATGACCAATCATTCATTCCTTACAAATTTACTTTTTCACAATGCTTCAGAATCGAATATGGTGTCCAAAATGGCTTCCAATTCCATGCAAAATAGTTACAAAGCACTTCTTTATACCTGAATTGTGGTTGTTTGCACAATTATGTTTTGCATTGTACTTATTAATAAGATGGAAACTAAGGCAAAGGGATCATCTAAACTGTTTTCAAAGCAAGGTTTGACAGCTTCATACAGATTTGGGATAAAACTGTAACCTTTGGAACACGTAAAAAGGTTGACAAGCTTAGGTGAGAAGGACACAGGGTGATCACAAGTGTGCTCACCTTATTACGTACCTTGTCTTTAAGCAGTTGTGTAGCATCCAAACTAGAGTCCTCAGTATTGCGGGTTATGTTGATAGACGGTGCTAATATCTGATTAGTTCTTCTGTTAACATAGATAAAATGTACTAACCCTGGGAACTCTGTAATATATCTGTATTATGTTAAGAAAACTTTGATTTATTTTTCATGCATTTGCATGTTAAGAACAACCTGTCTAAGGCAACACTCTATATGGAAAACACGAATTGCGATTGTTATGCAGAGGCTATTGCTCTGGTGACGTAAAATTGATAGTACAGTCCAGTTAGGATATTGTGAGAGTGACGTTGCTGTTTATGTGTACACAAAAGATAACAACCATTGTTTGAACAGGTAGAGGGAATATAGTATGTTAGTTGAGCATTGAAATTATAGCTGTCTGTGTAAGCCTTTATAATAAGTTTTATGCCTTAATAGTGGACTCGACTGCTGCGTCACTCGATTCTTACCCTGACTGGATGATACATGTATATGGTTAATTGCAAAACAAAATTATTATGTTGCTGAAGGGAGGAATAATCTAAAGTGGTTGCACTGTATCTTTATTTTGGTGGATTTAAATGTGACACACAACCATTTTGTCTCTTCATTAATGGCTTTATTGTTCTCTTAAAACCACTGAGATTGTACTTGTTAATGCATCAAAACAGTCATCAGCATTTATTTGATGTTGATGGTTTTAATATGAAATCTGTTTTTAAATCTATTATTAGATTACAAACATGAAAATATGAAACTTCTGTGATGTCATTATGACTTCTATATATTGCTAGCTGATGTTTGATAAAAAAACATCACATTTCTCTAAAAATAATTTATGTGGATTTCAATTAACATTATAGCATAAAAACGGTGATTTTGCCCATACGTTAACGGGACCGAAACTATGCGTAAACACAAAGATTCACGCGAGAACGCGCTGTTAACGTCCAGTTTTACGTATGCTCATTTCAGGGCCTCACAGACGAAAATAAACGATTTTACAGCGTCTTATGAACTGCAATTCCCATTTTATTTGTAATTACTAATTAATTTTCTATAAGATTTAAATAATAAATTGAAACAAAACCCACATTATCCACGTTTTCTTGGTATTTGCCGATCCCGGAGGTCGACGCTCATAACAAAAACAGTTATGACGTAACGTTTGTTTTCACGACGTTACGTTTGTTTACGCGACGTCGCCACTAAATCTCCCGCCAAAATCTAATAATTTCGAAATGCAAACACATAAATTGATGTTTTGTATGCTATAATAGCGTTTACGCATGCTTTTTCATGCTATAACATCTGCATCGAGTATCGAAGAAAATATTATGATGTTACCAAAAAATCCATCAATATGAAGGGTTACCAGAGGAGTCTAGGACGTGTCCGTTTTGTGCTAATGGTGTTCAGATGTTTATAGCACGAAAAAGCATGCGTTAACCCTACAAAAAGAAACAAAAATAATTAAATAAATATAGGATCTGTCATGAGTAAAGGCTCGCTTAATAAACTGTGTTTTTTAGACTCGTTTAAGAAATGCTATCTCAAAGACAAAGACTGGTGGATTCTTTTTATCACAATACCATAGTTACCAAGTCAAAACAACGTCAGAAATTATTAATTTAAGCCATCAACTCTATGTTTTTGCGCCGAAAAGCTGGTGACATTACGCATTTGTTATCACATGTGTTGTAGAACATTGTTCCGTCATTCGTTCTCACATGGAAGATCATGGTATTTATGGGATAAATTAATTATACTTATACATCAAAAGGATACGTTGTCATTGTTACGTTACGTTGAGCTTTTACAATTAAGAATTCCTTCCAGTCTCGTAGTTGACTAACAAACATCTCAGTGACTGAATCAAGCGTATTCATCACTTCCAGGCTTGAAGGTCGGGGAGACAGATATAGTATAAGAAATATCTCTGTCAATCTACTGTTCAGAAACTTCAGTGACCTTTCTAAACTGAAAACAAGACTGCGTTCAATAAACGCTTATGCCCCCTGTGGAAGCCTTGTCCATAAATAAGTCTAAGTCCAAAATTAGATCAAGGTGAAGGTCAAAATGGGGTCAGGTGATACAGGTGTGTGGAGAGTGTTCATATACAACATCCATGCAAGTATGAAAGCTTTGTAGCCAGCCATATTAATGCTAGAAGAAACGGTCAATTTGGGTTAACCAGGATGGACGAACGGACGAACGGACAGGTGAATCACTATATGCCTCCAGATCTATCGATACGGGGGCATAAAAACAAGTCATTCAGAATTGCAAGCAATACAGAAGTCCCCTACCGGTTATAAGCCATTTTCAATGTTTCTGTTGCCATAGCAACCACAATTTTTGTCTGAATTACAACTTGTTTGGACGTGCATTATCCCCTTTTTGCTCCCTATACACATACCAAGTTTCGTAAACCTACTTTGGAAACTGTTTGAGTTATGTCAGGATCCAGATTGACGGACAGACGTTCTGACGAACGGACAGAGGGCAAACCTATAGTCCCCTCCTGTCAAAAGCTGGTAGGGGACTAATAACAGATATTTCTAAAACTTGTAACCCCCATGGCACTTAAATCGTTGTTTATGTTAAAAGCGATATTGACCTATTGAATTGGGGTTATCTACTGTTGCTGAACAATCTCAATGTAAAGTTTGAGTATCAATTTACAAACGTTCTGGAACTATCTGTGTGACATGATGAGAAACCTTACTTTCAAAGTAAATCTTGCGATGGATATTTGGCCTTTATAGCCTCAACAACAAGTCATTGAGTCAGACAGACCGACATGTGCAAAGCAGTAAACGCGGTGCTATTATGTAGCATGAGCTGATAAGTAAAGCCTAGGTCCCACTCTGAGGAATTCCTCATTGGCGAAGTTCTCTCGATATCTTCAGATTTCACCCGATTCATCATGGTTCCTTCATATATCACAATTATTTCATGACTTTCCCGAAACTTCCCCTAGAACACGATGGACCAGTTCCCGATGTCCTGATAACTCAATAATGTACACCGGGAGTACATCGCCCAGGCCAAAAATGCTCAGTGGGACCTAGGCTTAATGTCTATATGAATACCTTGCAGGTAACTCCATACTGGCATTTTGTTCTAGGTATGATAAGAGAGCACTATCTTCTGTCTCCCATTTCTTCTTAATACTCAAACATATATTCTCTAGATGACCCTGTATCAAAGTCAATGTGCAAATTATATATCAGAAGTTCAGAACTCATCACGACAACTAACCAGTAACCTTGTACAAGGTTTGGTGGTAAAAACCTAACCAACAAGCTTAAAGCCTAATTATCTCTCCCAAAACATACAATTTTTTTCAAAAGCTCGAAACTATTTCAATAATTAACCAATTCCTATTTTGGTACCAAAATATGCACTAAAGATTGTTCTAAATGAAACACCCTAACATGAGTATATCGCTAAATAATAATCATCCATTATGATATGTTAAATTCAAAACCACCCAAAAACATCATCAACTTACTTAACTATACACACCTAAATCAAAGGGATTCGACCCGATAAAAATATCTTTCACATCTATACTATGAATACATAAGACAGGGGTCTTTCTTTATGACTGGCCCTCATATACCCAACTCAACATTATGTCCAATATTTTAAACTAGCCGAATACAATCATTTAATTTGTACTGCACACTTCAAGACAATATAATATTATACATACAAAATACAACTTTTATCAATACAGGTACACAATGTCGCCTGTGTCGAGCATAGAATGTTCACAAAATGCGTAAAACCCGGTTTGACGACATAACCCTGCACAGACAGAAACTAGAAAACGGCCTTCGATAAAGAAGAGAAATCATTATTTACACACAATCTCAGGATATTAGTACGACGATTTGATAGTGGGACATATTTTTTGCAACTTACCGCCACCTATATGTTTCTGTTCCGCTTAAATAGACGATAATCCGAGTTCAGGGAGAACTGATATTCAATTTCTAATATTTACATTCATTTCGACCATTGTAGTATCACGTGACAAATCAAGTGACAATATAGAAAATGATTGGTGTTCGGGTAATACCATGCAACTCTTCGGCCAATCAAATTACTCGTAACAAAAGCCGTGCTGTCACTGTCAAAATGGCAAAAGTCGGCGAATTGTTTTCAGTCAATGTTGTTGAATTGCTGCTTTCGTCTAGCTAAGCTGTACAGAAACGGACGAGTGTCGGTGAGTTAATCCAAATATGTTCCTCTACCAAATCGTCATACTAATTCCCTGAGATCGTGTGTAAATAATGATTTCTCTTCTTTATCGAAGGCCGTTTTCTAGTTTCTGTCTGTGCAGGGTTATGTCGTCAAACCGGGTTTTACGCATTTTGTGAACATTCTATGCTCGACACAGGCGACATTGTGTACCTGTATTGATAAAAGTTGTATTTTGTATGTATAATATTATATTGTCTTGAAGTGTGCAGTACAAATTAAATGATTGTATTCGGCTAGTTTAAAATATTGGACATAATGTTGAGTTGGGTATATGAGGGCCAGTCATAAAGAAAGACCCCTGTCTTATGTATTCATAGTATAGATGTGAAAGATATTTTATCGGGTCGAATCCCTTTGACCTAAATCACACTACATAGGCTTCAAACTAGACAAGTTTGAATAAAACAACAGAGAACCAATTGACCAATCATTATATATACATGCAAATCAAAACATATTTTGGCAGCCATCTTGGAATCTGGGCGATTGTAATTCACAATGTCAGGCATAAAGTAACCAACAGTTAGACAAGCAATCAACTTACCCTGGCTTTTTTCAATGAAAGTAGAAGTTTTGACAACTGTGTGTTGATTGTATCATACATATATCGACCATGAAATGGGCTCACTGAGCCTTTATGCTCCTTTAAAAGTTCTTTCAACAACTGAAATAACTGTACCAATTTATTGGCCTGGGTAAGTTTGGGAGCCTGAAATAGAAACACATCACAAACTGATACAGGAGATGGTTAGGCAGGCAAACTGTAGCAAGTCGTTAAGAATTGCAAGCAATACAGAAGTCCCCTACCGGTTTTAAGCCATTTTCAATGTTTCTGTTGCCAAAGCTACCACAATTTTTGTCAGAATCACAATACTTTATTGCCCCCTATCCACATACCAAGTTTCATAAACCTAGCTTGGAAACTGTTTGAGTTAAGTCAGGATCCAGATTTTTTGACGGACGGACTGACGGACGGAGGGCAAACCTATAGTCCCCTCCGGTCAAAAGCTGGTAGGGGACTAAAAACACAAATTTTCACATGGGATTCATTTCCACTAGTTTCACAAAATTTGATTACTTTGCAATAAAAAACAATGCTAGCAGTATCAAGGTTTAGTAATTGCAGTAAAATGCAGAAAGTAGTTCTTTTTTTTTCACAAACCGTTTCAGAATACCAAATTCAAGAAATAGTGACCTTACGAAAATGATATGATTTTACAGTATAGAACCAGATTCAACAATAACTACATATGCATTTAATTCAGTTTTTAAGCCACAAATTGACTTTTAATCAAGTATAAACCAAGGCCTTTGACAGAGTCCCACTACGATGCCTGCTAAAGAAGATTAACCACTATGGCATCCGGGGTAACACACTTTGTTGGATACACTTATGCCCTGGTGGAAGCCTTGTCCATAAAAACTAGCTACCGGTCAGTTAATCAAGGTCCATAATTCTGTTGAAATGTTTGATAGGGTTACATGGCTTAATTGATCAAGTAAGGTGTTTATGACTGATGGTTAACAAGTATGCCAAGTTTGAAAGCAATGCCTTGATGCACTTTTAAAAAATTTGAGTTTCAACAACTTGAAAGTTTTAGTTAACATTTTCGGACGTACAGACAGACAGGACAATCACTATATGATTCCTGCATCAGTAGATGCCAAGGCATAACAATAAAGTAAAGTACCTCACAAAGTACTACGAGGATGATTCCAGGAAATATTCTCCGACAATGCATCTGGTACGGAGAGAATTTACATAGTGACGTAGACAGGAAGACTGCCTGTTTGACATAATCTACATCACTAGGAGCATTGAACACAGCCTCGTCCTCATCCTCCACCTCATGTAATCGTTGATCCGATCCACTCCTGTCACTACAATAGTGCTGGTCTAAAATAAATATATTTAGATGCTAAAATTTATGTTGTAACTATTGGTGTTTTATCTGATTTTGCCGACATTATGGTAATGTTTTTTTAGTCAAACATTTGAGCAAGGAAAATCCCTTATATTGCTGAAATCTCATGCATTTTCATTAACAATCTCATACAAAGTGTTCTGCAAAACATGACATGAAGGCAAATATTCCAGCAAAGATGTTTACAGCGAAAGTAATTTTTGTAACAAGATATTTATTACATGATAGCAATATACCTTTTTTACTGATTTCACCAAAACTTCTACTTCTTCCTCGACCCACTGATTCGTCAACAGTTTCATTGGTACTAATCTCTTCATCTACCTCTCCTAGTGTGTGACTACGTTCTCGTTGACCGACTGTTTTATCTCCCCGAAACGATATCCGACTTGTAACACTACGAAACATATTCAAGGTCATTTTAAGGTCAGGAACTTTATGTCTCGGCGATTCTTTAGATTTTGATAAACTATCACTGTCCCTCAATGCTGATGGAGACGTTGTTGGAGTAACGTAGCTCTCCGATACTTCCGGATATGCAGGTTTCTCACTACCTATTAACAGTATCAATAGAACGGAGTTAAACTAAATGTAGAATGAAGCCTATAGCTATGCATGCTGGAAGCCAAACATTAATACTAAGAAATTCAACAATACCCAGCAGCCAGATATGGTGGTTTAATGCAGGTTTGGTTACTATAACTAAAAATTCATGCCCTCAGGCAAATTATTTCGAGCCTCGGCGCACGTTGAAAAAAGGCTACAACTTACATAAGCCTTCAATTTGACTTTTGACCTCTAACTGTGACCTTGACCTTTGAGATAGGAACCTGGGGGTTGGGCATGGCACTCTGCCTCATGGAGGTTAACATTCATGCCAAATATAAGGAAGACTGGTCAATGTATGACAAAGTTATGGTACAAACAAGCTTCAATTAGACCTTTGACTTCCATCTGTGACCTTAACCTTTGAGATAGGAATCTGAGAGTTGGGCATGACACTCTGCCTAATGGAGGTCAACATTCATGCCAAATATAAGGAAGACTGGTCAATGTATGACAAAGTTATGGTCAGGAAAAGCTTCAATTGGACCTTTGACCTCCAACGTTGACCTTGACCTTTGAGATAGGAACCTGTATGTTGGGCATGACACTCCTCCTCGTGAAGGTTAACATTCATGCCAAATATAAGATAGATTGGTCAATGTATGACAAAGTTATGGTCCAGACAAGCTTCAATTTGACATTTGACCTCCAACTATGACCTTGACCTTTGAGATAGGAAACTGGGGGTTGGGCATGACACTCCTCCTCATGGAGGCGAACATTCATGCCAAAAATAAGCAAGATTGGTCAAAGCATAACAAAGTTATGGTCCAGACAAAATCAGACGGACCCACACACGTACACACGCACGTACTTACGCATGCACTTACGCACGCACATACGCCAAAAGTGGCGACTAAGTCTCGCTCATCGCAAGCCGGCTCGACAAAAATGATTAATTGGGACTTTACAATATTGGTTACATAAGACAAGTGGTGTCTTAATCAAGGTGAGATATAACAAAGACTTAGCAGCATATATACCAGAATCTGATGATCTTTCTGTGTTTACAGCACCAGGCAGTGTTGGACTACCATCATCCCATGGCTTGCCTTCAAATGCACTAAAATACTGTAAAGTAACAATAATTACATTAAATGCATACAATGTATTTTTAGACAATGGTATCGTAAATTTAAAGTGCTAATTTATTGTAGTCTCATTCCAAATTTAAAGGGTCAGCTAATCAGGTGTATAAGATACCTACATTCTGAGTAAACAAATACTTCCAAATTAAAGCAAAAAAATACTAACAGTATTTTTTTCCACACAAAATCAATGAATCCCACAAACGTGAATTAATATTCGTACCTCGTCATTTTCTGTTTCATCCCCTGTAGTAAACCCCTCGACAGCACTCTCATACCTCTCGCGATGTGGAACAGATACGCGGATAGTAGCTGGAGTTTTAGCATCTTGCCTGTGATACAAATACAAGATTTCCTAGTAATATACTGTAAACAAAGAAATTATCTCACGCAATTTAATTTCACTTAGTTCGCGTGTGGTAGAATTTCGCGAAATTAAGTTGCCTCGAAAGTGCTTAAATAATTAATATGGACATTGCGGGAAACTTAAAAACGTAAACTTTGTAGTGGCGAATATGACGACGATCAGCAAATAATGTTAGTACAGTAAACTATTAATCATAAGAAATAATGTGAGACAGTACCTGCTGGAATTCTGGCTTGTATTGTACGTCTGAGCAAACAAATCTTCTATCCTATCCTGGGTAGGAAATAAACTTCTAACAAGTAGAATTATACATAATATATCTGAAGACACAAGTTCTGGAGCACTCCGACTGAAACAGTAACATAAAATAAAAAAAATAATAAAAAATAAACAATATAAAAACATCAGCATTTTATTTCTGTAAGGTTCATACCCCTTGCCCCGATCACTCAAAGCATTTCAATATGAGCTGAATCTCATCTCAAATATTGTCACACGTCTTTGATTTAATTTTCATAGCAGACTGGCATCAAAATTAGTGTCACAAAACAAACAAAATCTGGATTTACTACAGTAAAATTTCAGGAGCTTGAACTTCATATTTATCTCGAATTCAGAATCTGATTTGAAAGAAATCTCAAATTGAGCTTTGAGACATAGGCATTTGGTTTCAACTCGCCGTAAAGTATTGATTTGCACTAGTCACAGATCGACATGGTACTGAAGAGAAATTAAAGTTTGCTGAAAAAATGGCATAAAACCCAAATAAATAAATAAACATCATACTTTGAATACAGAGCCAATAGTTTACTGTTGACGAGAAGTAATGAATGTTGGGAATGCCGTTCTCCAGCCTCGCGTAACTTCTCGATAGCAATCTGTAACGTTTCTACACATTTCTCACTGACATTCATCGACAGGTTCATGTGTAACTTCTCAACAGCCTGTAAACCAGAGTACATTATGAATGTAATACATTTTATCACATAACCTGCGGTTCAGGAGTGCCGTAAAGCCATGCCGTAAATATCTTTCGGCACTCCCAGACTGTGCAATAAATATTTAAATAAGCTTGACGTGACGTTAGCCAATCCATGCATTGATCCGCCAATGACGTCAGGATAGTATCAAAGTCGCCATGACGCTGCGCTCATTGTACCGCTGAATTTTGGCTGAAACATATGCAGCGTACATCATCATTTTGAACAACAATGTGCATTTTTTAAGGTTATGTGATAAATAGAATCTTACATTCATGCTCATTACATACAAGTTTCATTAAACTCGTCGACAAAAACAAAATGACACGAGGCTTTATCATTTTGTCCACTTGTTTAAAAAAAATGTGTAATGAGCACATGCAATGCAAGCTCGTCCTCTATCATTAGTGCCATTAGAAAGAAATCAGGGTGTTCATTAAAATGTTGAACTTTGAAATGATGATTTCAACCCTGAAAGTTTCAAAAAGCCACTTGGGGAGTGGTGGCCTAGAGGAAGGGAACATAGTTTGGTATCAAAAGATGAAAGGTTCGAACTCTGACAGGGTCACTGTGTTAGAATTTCTCTGTGCAAGCGATGCTCACTATGCTGCACCTAACCCAGTGCATGAATGGGTGTGTACCAGAGAGGGTCATAAGGCAATTAATTGTGGCTGCCATGGGCATAGTAAGTACAAGCTGACTATGGGACTAAATGATCAGGGGGGTAAATGTAGAGTAAGCTAAGGCCTAAAATAAAATATTGTTTGTTTCCCCATCCCCTACCTTCCCGATAAAAAGGGGCCCTACCCAAAATATTTTATTGCCCAAATTGAAATAATAATTTTTTTTTATGAAAAATTGGGGATGAAAATGTTATTGTTTGTATACAGGCTTGTTTCTTACCATTAAATTTGGTACCTTTGTTAAATTTAAGACTGTTGGTTTTCACCTTAGAGTTATTACTAAATTTGATATTCGTATATCTTAACCAATACATGTAACTGTCATTCTGAAAAATTCCAAAAAAAAATATTTAACCTACCTTAAACCTACCCATTCTAAATTTGCTAGGGTCGGGAAGGGGAAACCAAGAATATTTTAAGTTTGGCCTAAATGGAGGGTGTCGTGTCTAAATGTAGATTTTGAACTGGTACTGATTACATTACATTTAATCATCAGTAAAATATTTTCACAATCAACAGAACAAACACAGAATTTGACACGATCCTCAACCTTCTATTAGCATAATTTAACAGCTGATTTCTTGTCTATATTAATAACCCCGGTTGATTGTATGTTTTCATAAGCAGGAAGTATCATGAATAAGACCTATATGTAATACAAACACAAATCTAAAGGACCAATATTGCACTATTTGCTCACGGACATTTATATATTCAACGCAAAAACCTTAGTATATTAATGCATAATAATATATTCATGCATAAAGGTCAGGATCACATCAATATCTACGTACTAAACTACAGATAGTGAAATACCTCAACAAGGAAGGATTGTTCATTCTTAGCTAGGTATGTCCACGTAGATGTCACCAATCTCAGAAAGTTCCATCTCTCTGTTTTACTGACAAACTTTGGTCTACCTATCCTGTTACACAAACATATAAAATACTAGCTGTTAGAGCAGAATAAATCGTAAGGGTTTAATTTTGGCTAAATTCACGAAGTAGATAAATTTGGGAAAATTGATGCTCATAAAATTTTAACTTTTTTAATATCTTCAAATGTTAAAAGCTAGATACCCTGAGTGAAAGTATAGATATTATCATGAGATAGTTTAAAAGTCACAATATTGCAAATATGATTTATTTAAACATATTTAAACCATTATATTAAGAATAAATAGTAAAAGGTTGATTCAATTAGAGTACGGTATACATGTATAAAATGTTCAGGGTTTTTTTTAAAAAAAATCCATTGAGGCCTATGTATATATAATTTGGTATAGCTCATTTTCATATTTACAAACATGCTCAATGGCTTTTCAAAGACTACAATAACAGAGTTTAACTACCTTAAAATTACATTTATATAAGACAAATTCAATATACAGTCATATATAGGTGTATTTCTTGGTTATGCATGTTTATGTACTTTAACCATAGAGTTTATACAGTTAATTTGCCCGTTTAGCTACCCAAGTTGAAAATTTACCTATACCTCATATAACAGTGTAGCAATACCATGTGACCCTTGGCCCTAACCTTGGTCAAAATGTTCTTATTAATGATCTTTTGTTAATGAAAAGCGTACTTACTCTTCACTGACAGGTCCTACAGTAAATCCAATAAGTCGTACAAACACCAATGTTTTCCTTCTTAGAAAATCCTCACATTCTGTACCATCTCCATTTATTGCAATAATCAGAAAATCTTCATACTACAAGATTAAATACATGAACAGTCAGGGGAGTAGCCAGGCTTGAATAGATGTTACTCACAAAAGCCTTGAAGTGGTGGTAGGGATGGTGAGTGCTTCATGTTCGTTGAAATTATGGATTACATGGAAAATTGTATGATTTGAAAGGTATTACAAGATGGCTACATATATTTTATCGAAAAGGATTGGATTGTGAAGGTTTTGTGTCATTTTTTGACTGTATAAAATTTATGATTTTACTTTTCAAATTGGTGTTATGCACGTGAGTGTGTATGGCTGGCTACGTCCCTGTCAGTGTATAACTTCACATTATAAATAAGTTTTAAATGCCAAGCATTATAGGCATTTGTTTGCCAGTCAGCTTTCTGCTGAAATATGGCAGGCATATATGTGTGCCTCCAACTGGATTTGAACCCGGGTCGCCAGATTAGATGGCAAGCACGCTAATCACTGAGCTACGGAGGCCACATAAATAGTTAAAGCATCTGCCTTGTGAAAAGAAAGGTTGAAGGTTCAAATCCCAGCACAGGTCCAATTTAATACATCCATGTTGGTATTATCTGACCACATTAAACAGAGACTTATCAGACTTAAATGAGCAAAAGCTCAGAGTCGCAGTTTAATGAGGTGACAGGTAATATACGCTACCGTAATGCACCAGTCAATATTTTGCCCACCTGTGAGTTGCCTCCCTTTGTTACAGTATAAATTATATTCCATGAATGAACAAAGGGAGGTAATTCATTCCATAGTTTGTTTTGTCCAAGTTAATACTTCACATGAGATTGTCTCCCCTTTTTCATGATATATTGATTATAGAGTCCACTCCCATTGTTACAATATATATTCCATAAATAGAATCACCAAAGGGAGGTAATTCATAAAAATTGTATGAAAGGGAGACAATCTCCAGGACAATTTATACCTGTCTGAAGACAAACAAGAAGTTGCCTGTGGATATAGATGAGCACGGATTGTTAGCGTGATCAATCATAAACCATTGTGACATAAACAGGGGAGAAAACTGCTGCATGACAATATTCGGGTCGATCTTCGTCATATCACTGACGTCCTCCTGCAAAATCCAAGTCAAATAAAATCAACAGGTGACTTCTAATGATAAAGATTAACCTCCCTGTAAAATTTGAGGATCTTAGGCCTAACCTAGTCTCCTGTCTTAAGTTGTATGTATCATAATTATGACGTAATTGGCATAATCATTAATTTAAAATCAACAAAATCTAGGCATATTAGCTCACTACTCATGTGCAAATTAACTATCCAGATATATTTTCCTTATAGTGGGTCTTTTTTTAATGTGTCAGTTACAATATAGAGTTAATCATGTGTTAAACTACAAACTTCCTGCAAATGAAGGCCTGGCAGTGAGTATTATAAAACCTTTTTTATGATATATCCTAACCTCTGGTAAAAGAGCACATGTCAACAAAGATAATGCACCTATCAATGTTTCCCCCAAGGGGGGGGCTGACCCAGGGGAATTTGACATTTTTACTTTTTCAAAGTCTAAATTCCCACCCTAGAGCAAGGGCAATTTGTCAAAATCCCCTCACTGGGAGATGCTTTACATACCCCCGGGATCAAAATTTCGGCCAAAGTCAAAATTTCCCAGGACTCGGCACCATTCTGTCTGTCAAATTCCCACCTATCGGGAACAGCATTCTGTCAAAAGTCCCGTGTATGCCAACCGCCCCCCCCCCCCCCTGGGGGAAAACATTGATAGGTGCATAACTCTTTGCTCTTTAAATTTTGGCCTTTAAAGACAGGTTTCCTGACTATACATGCATGCATGTGTATAATACATGTACATTTGTATAGGTATGTATAACTTTCAGATCGAATTCCTGACATAGCATCAATAGCCCTTTCCCGAAACTAGGTTACCTCCCTTGGTAAATCCTCGATAACGTCCCCTGTTTTCAATAATTCCACTTCCGGGGTGTCCTGATAAGATCTGTATATAGTAACATAGAACAAATTGCAGTTATTTTAAGTATTTAGCTTACAAAGGTGTTCTTTTTTGTTATGGTTTTTGGTATTATCTGTTAGAAAAATAAATTTTGTATCCCATACTGCTGTATTACATTAGAATACTGCGAAATTAATTAAATCTATACGGAACAAAGTATAGAATCTACGGAGGTATACAAAAAATATATTTGAAATTAAAGAACACATACGAAGGATATTGTTTGTTCGCTTCTCACGATAATAATCTTTGAAAGTATCTGGTAAAATTAAGCAAACTGTTTTATGTTTCGTGTGCTCAATAGTTTTTTTTTAATTATTAAAAGTAAAGTAATTAAATTATTCAACGTCAATCTCTCCAGCGTACTTCTACTTTGATATATAGGTTAAGTTTTATATTATGGTATTTGTGAAATTGTACAATATACATTGTCAATGTGGTTGTGAGATGTTGGCATATTTGTATAAGATACCCGCGAATTTGTAAAAACAATAGTGTGATAGGGTGTTGACATAGTAACCCCAATCCCGCGAATGAGTCACACAATGCATGTATTAATTTATGCCCGGCTCAAGAAGGTTGTTCAGACCCACTTGAATTTGGTTGTCTGGAAAATATAAATACATGAGTTGAGTAAGGCTTGGAATTTGATCGGGATATCCCACTGAGATCACAAAACTGGTTTGATCCGTCTGAGCAAATGGTGGCCCGACTCCAAGTGGTGGCCCGACTCCCTTTCTTGAGAATAAATTATTAGGATGCCCCCCCTCCCTTCCCCTGAGAAAATGCGCTGCGACTGCGCATGTTAAAAGTTAATTTAATTTCACTCAACGAAAAAGTCAACCGTCAATACTTCAAAACAAACGGGAAGTACAAAGCATGAATTTAAATGAACGCAAAGGACCAGAAACAATACATGTACATGTATACAAGTGTATGTACGGACGTATAATACTTATGTTACTATATATAGTAACAAAATTGCATTGAAAAAAATGTATTATGCGGCCTTTGAAAGTATTATCAGCTTTTGGCCCGCCTCGCGCAGGGCTATTATCACTGATAATCGCCCTTGGAAGACGTACACCCGTAACGTTACGTCATTTGCATCTCAAAAGTGGCCGGCGCCAAGCGTAACGTAGGCCTTCTTGAATCACTTGCAAACCAGATTGATAGATTTGGACATGCAGGATAACACATTTCAAAATTGTATCAATCCTTGACCAAATGAATCTAGATCTACACCGATTGTCTAAAATCTAGACCTTAAATCCGTGTTTACTAGGTCTAGACGAGATAGATCTACACTGAGATTCACACACATGTGAAAAACAACTTTTTTCAGAATTTTACATAAAAACATACACCAAAATGTAGCAAATTTTATAACCAAAAAAATGAATACCTATATGATATGTTTCCGTTTTATAATAAGAAAGTTACAGATAATTTAAGTGATAACTACGCGAATAGATCCAAGTTTGACAATTTCTGAAACAACGATGGGTTTGTCTATCAATTACAGAATATGTTATGTCTTTTTTTTCTTAAATGAGTAGTTTTCATGAAAACACAACAACATAAATATTATACAGAACAATGAATGGCTGAGCAGTGCCATTGAGTGATAATCGCCCCGGTAGATTATAATTGCCCTCGGGCTAGCGCCCTCTGGCAATTATCAACCTACCGGGGCGATTATCACTCACTGGCACTGCTCAGCCATGTATTATTCTATAAATATATTCATCCAAAGAATACTTGGATTTTATAAGATCTTTGCTCCCTCATTTTAAATTACAGTCATCGGGATAAGAGCTGTTTTATTACCCTAATATTAATCTCCCGCTGATATTATACAGATCTTACATCAGAAGGGATGCATCTATATGTCCAATTAAATAGCCACCGCGGTGACATATGTTACATTATACAATGTGTCAGCCACGTAGTTGACCAATTACATAGCAGGGGGTCTTTTCCACTGATTACTAATTCAGATTATGGGTTTTATGACACTTAATTGGTTTTGATAATATGTTTTAATATCAATTATGGGTATTTATAGGGGTACTTACGAATACCGGACTGTCATTTAATTTTCTCTATATACATGAATTAGGCATTTGATATTTTCAGAACGCAAACACCAGTGCGTTCATTTTCGCTACAATTTTCCCTCATTATAGCCTTTTAATTAAAATCTAACATAATTAGTGTAATATTAATTTTTGTATTTAATACCACGTACACTATTGTGAATAAGCATGCCATGATATGTCTGCGTGGTGGTGGATTCATTTAGCAATTATAAGTGCAAGTTTATATCTACGTGTGTTATGGATGATTGTCAAAATAATTTATTTGGTGAGTATCTTCATAAAATATTGTAGATTAATTCGTATTTTATAAGGTTACCGAAAATAATATTTGAACGAATATTTAATAATGTTGCTCTATAATCATAATTATTATTGAATAGTCTTCTCAACTTATAAATATTGAAAGCGCACGAGAATAAGATATTTTACCTAGAAATATATTTAAATTTTAATGAAATTTCATTATCCCGATAAGAATTTTAGGTCGTGTAATCACTTCGCTACATGTTCGTTCAACTGACGACAAAAGAAAAGCAAAACCATCGTCAACAAAGTACTTTTATCTCAAGTATAACGGATCGCTAATGCTAGGAGTAATGGCTGAATAACGATTGAATCGATAACGGACACCCCAGAAGTTGAGATATTAATCTGGCGCATGCGCATATGCGTCAAGGGAAGACAATTTCAAAGGGAGGTTATCTAGTTTCGGGAAGGGCCTATTTATGCAGGTTGTTCCTTAACGTGTGCTTTAATTTGCATTATTAATTACCTGTTAATTGCAAGGCCTTGAATATTACCCATTTTATTATAGAGTTTAAAAATGACAATGTCTGCTTTTTTTAAACAATGTTTTAAACTGGTTTGACAGCATACAAGTATAATTATATGATATCACTTTACATTATTTTACTTGTTTTGTCAACACTGGCACAGGTAAATAAACAATTGAGGTAATTAAAGTTTTCTAGAACAATTAACTGTTGACTTACTCCTATAAATCCCATTTCTTTGGCTTCTTCATTGATGTGTCTCGCGAACTCTTTATCTGTATCAATAAAATGAATATCATTCAGTCGATCAACAACTAGGAATCCTTTCATTTTGAAAAAGAAACGTCCAACATTTCTAGTTGACAAATCACTGCTAAGCTGCAATTTGTATGCAGAATGAAACTGAAAGTAGGAGGAAACGTCACGTGATTACTGTTACAACAGAGTTGTCGTTCTTCGCACGGGATAGTCAAAACCAAAGGGGTCCCCGGAGTAAAACATACCGTTTCACTTAGTATGGTCATTTTATAAATGCATTACTATTTTTGCGATTAAAGAGGATAAGGAATACATTTGTAATTTAATTTGGCGACTTAATTGGTCCTGTGCAAAATATAAAGAGCTAACATTTCACAACACACGTACATCACGGGTACTGGTGCGTAGCTGGCGACTACTAAAAGACGGTACTCTGAGGTATCGCTCGGTATCCTATATAAAATCCCGGTATTGACAGTTAATCACGTTGTATATTGCCTTGTATACAGTGCATTAATTATGTTGTATATTTGAAACATGCCTGCGGCGCGGGGGATTAACTAATTATAGATATTGCAAATGGGTGTTTGCAGAAAAAGTTTTATTTCACCGATGACTATCGGATTTAATATATTTTTACTTAAAAAAGTATTTTTTGTAAATACTTGCACATGAATGTGGAAATAGTGAGTATTATTAAACACCGTCAACAAGTATGAACATCATAGAAGCGGTATTTTCTTTTAGCCTCAATAAAAGAAGAACAAACATTGTATTTGAAAATAAAATAAAAAATTATGTTTGTATTTAATTACGAAAACCGCAAAAAATCATTTATTGGAAATTTGTTATGCAGTAAACAAATTTAAAATATGTTAAAACAAACTAAAGTAGTTATTTCGATGTTATAATTATAAGGTTACAATGTATTTATTGTATTGTATGGGCTCTATATAATTAAGTGAAATCATTAATTATTATCAAAAATCACAAGAACAGCCGCATTCAGCGGAATTCATAAATGCTTGACAATAACTACATCATGTACATGCGAAATGCCAGAATTTGTAGATAATATGATAATAAAAAATGTAAAAAATGGTATCATCAAAAATGTATGGGTCTAAAAGATCGCAGACGCGCATCAATTGGTAGTTGGGACTGGCAATGTTTTTTTGCTGTAAAAAATCAACAATTAATCATACAAAATGATGGTCTTCCTGGTGTGCATTAATTTTGACGGCGTTTTTAATGTGTATTTAGTGTAATTAGTAATTATACATCGGTATTCCCTGTCGTGCATTTGGTAGCATTTTTAATTATTTTCGTGTATTTCATGTATAATGCGTAATATTATAATATATTTATCTATAGGTAAATAGTTAACCTTGGTATGTCAAATGGGGGGATTTACTATACACACTCTACTGATAAAATAACATAGACATGCATAACCAAGATATTTGCCTATAACGGCTATCATATTTATTTTTATTTTTAAACGGGTCGTTATTATACTTGATCAACGTATTTTCGTGTTTAATTGACAACATATCGTAGGCCTATGTGTGTATCGTATTTTTGTATGAATATACTAATTATAAACATTTGAATTGTTAATTAGCACTTTATTTCTAATTTTCAGTGATTTAAAATTGCATATGAATATCATACACACATTACAATTTCTATTTTTTAATGACCGTATATTGCACCTTTCTATGTGCAACTTGTTACCTTATTTCATTTATATTATTAGTATACGTAGTTAAGAGACTTTAAACCACCGTTACAAGTGCCATCTGCACATTAATTCTTTAAACCGCAGATAAAGACTTAGAACTGCAGTTACAAGTTGTCCATACAAAGATTATTTACAATATGTCACATACTTTGTGATTGAATTTGCAGTTAAAACATTCGGGTGTCGTAGGAAGTCTGCCATTTAAGAGCTTGTCGGATGCTTAGTGTCTATAAGTTCTGATTATTATATTATAATAGTACACTTCCTACTTGTTAAATTTGTGGCGTAATGTTGCTTGTTTAATTTATAACCATTGTTGTTTTAGTTTACTGCGTTGATAATGCTATGATTAAAATTATTTAAAAAGTACCTCGTCCCTTTGGTGCAACAATGTTGTATCTTACTATATACTGTATAGTGAGATACAACCTTGTTGCGCCAAGGGGACGACCTGTTTGCGTTGGTCCTTATTATATGAACATCGCAGTGTGTGTTTTTACTCATGAAAACTAGCACTTTAGTAAAATCATTTACATCAATTGCGATATCTGTGAACTTAATTGGTCACTATATTTATCGATATGTTAATAAGTTTACATCAAATTATTTTTCATGAGTTAAAAAAAGCATGTTTCAAAGCATATAGACAGAATTAAACCCAAAAAAATCTTTTTTACAAAAGTCTTGTATGATAACTTCTTAAAAAAAGAATAAAAAATTTAATTTTAATTCTATGTTCAAACTGTACACTTAACTTATCATAACCAGTCACACTTCTTCACTAATCCTTTAATTGGATTATAACTAGCCATTCAAAAAGGTGTCAGTCATGATTACATTAGAGTACCCCGTACAATATACAATATACAATACAATATACAATAGGATACCGGAGAATCCCGGTACCGGACAATACCGGTACCGTTGTTTAGTAGTCGCCTGCGTAGCTGACGTGATAAATGACCACATATATAGCTATGTAACTGTAGTTTATTGACGCAAATTATTAGTGATAGTCTTATGTTTGTGTTGTATAGTCCAAAGAATTTGACACGGCTCTTGACCTTTAAATTAGCGTAATTTAAGAGCTAATATAGTGTCTATATTTATGACCCCGGCTGTATGTTTTCATATAACGAAGACGCTCCAGGTGAAATACCCAAACAAATCTAAAGAAACCGATATAGCACGATTTGCTTGCGGAAATTTATTTATTCAACGCAATTACCTTGTAATATATTCATGCATAAAGGTCAGGATCATGTCAAATTATCTGTGTTATATAACAGTTTAACAGTTTATTTCATATATACATTGGACAATTAATGTGTCCATGAGTACACAATTTTACATTTATAAATATTTATACATAGATATTACATCCAAAGAACATTACATAACAGTGCATGACAAATTTGATGCATACATTTGTAGGTACATAATATATATAGCTTACAGTGCAAAACAGATGTTGATATAGATAACCTTCAAGAAGTAACATGTATACAGCAAAGGTAAAAACGAGATTGATGTGGTCACATAATAATATTGTGATATTTAATTAAACACCAAATAATTCCTGATGTTAAAAGATTTTTGAACAAACATGGAAAAATTTTTAATTACGTTTTCGTTTTCCGACGATAGCAGTTCGATAAATTTTGGGATGTTTGGCCTTTTCCAGTAGTATTTATGTAAATATTGTTTTCTCAAATCATCGTATAATGGACATTCTAATAAAACATGAAATTCATCTTCTAATTTGAAACAAATATCACAAGTCCTTTCATTATATGGTATTGCCTGTGGTTTATGCCATCTGCCGGTTATATATGTAAATGAGACATAAGGCAAACATAAAAATAATATACGCCAATACCTTGTGCACGCCACACGCATATAATTATATAGTACAGTGGATGGGATTTGTCCATGACAAATGTGACTTTAATTGGAATGTTAATTTGAGGTTTATTGACCAAAACGAACTTGTCTTGTGTTTTTTCTTTTAACTTTTGAAATGTATTTATCTCCAAAGTAAAACCTGAAAATTTGAGGGCCGAATCTCAAAAATCGGCAAAGTTACAGGATATTAATTCGTATCGACGGTAATTTAAAATTATGTAGGCCTTCTTATCTGGTCTGATTTTGAATCATTTGTTTTGCATTTAGGGAGGTAAATAAAACATAGATTCAGAAATGTGAAATGAATACAGGAACACCAGGGAATATACAATGTATTCATTTCATAGAGCAATTTGAGAATAATGCCTTCACACAATTAATATACATGTACACACGAAAGCACCGTTGCCTAGCACCCATGTTTGAATTAATTTATTCTAACACGATCTGCGGATTAATCCATCTACACATAGAGCAGACCAGGCCATGTATTATTACCGCAATAATACATACCTATCAAACTGACTGTTACTATTTACGTCCCGTATCACGTGACATATTTATGAATGAATGAACGTAAACTTTATAGTAAAAACTTCAACGAGGCAAGTTGCACGACTATCCAGTGTAAAAGCTATGGCGCATCTATTTTTAGAAACTCCAATATACTCTCGACACCAAGCCTTTCATGAAAACCTCTGATAATCAATTCATTTATATTTTTCATTTCATGAAATAGATGCATTATACTCGTGTTATTAAAATTGTTTCAATGTTTAAAATGTGTTATTTCCTTCAGGAAATTACGAAGGTCGTTTTCATTAACGAGGGAGGTAATCGTACCAGCTAATAAGCCACTCAATTTCAGCGTGGAATTATGTTCAACGTCAAATGGGTGAAAATGGAATGCGCGCAGTTAAATAGTACGGGATATTATCGTATTTAGAATCGAAATAAAAACTCTGTTCTTGTATTTTGTCGGTGAATAAAACACAGGCACTCGTTCGGATGCGGAAAATTAAATCCGAACTCATGCCCATGTTTTATTCACCGACAAAATACGCGAACAGATTTTTACATTGTATTTCTTAAATATTTCATGAAAATCGGAAGTGGTCATGTTGACCAAACTCATTATTGAAAAAGCTTGTTTTTCAATAAGTCAAAGACCTAATGTATATTTAAATCTTTGGATAAGAAAAGACTAGTTTTCAGACAGTTTTTTTCTTGTTTTCAAAATATCGATTTTGTACTTACGACCTTCTCATTCTAAGCGAGCTGTAGCCCCAGCTAATATTGATTATATTGCAATCTAATAACAATTTTAACTAACAAACAGAACAACCAAATGATGATATCAGCAAAATCTAATGTCACAAGTTTTTGTTGCGTGTTCATTGGGTGTTGGTCAGATGTTAATGCAGCTATATATCCTTTTTGCTGATCAAGTTCGTGTTCAAGTGTATGTACTTAGCACGGAGACATGCATGAAGAAACAATATGATGAGAATAAAGCCAAATTTAAGTTTATAATTGCCCACATTTTTCCTTAAAAGGCAATTTCTGGCGAATAACCACCCTTGACCATAAAATTCAAAACATATTTTAAAAGTTGAAAACCACCATGTTGTTGAGTGAAAAATCGCATTATTTTGTGGGGTTTTTAATGTGTAAAAAATAATTCTAATTGACCATACATTAAAAAATAATTTGCACCTATGCAATTCAAAATTGCATTAGCTAATAACAAACATGAAATTCAGTTCCTATGGTCGCATATAAATGTTAATTAATGACAATATATAATAATTTTAGCGCACAAAATTGATATTTTTTGCAACACATGTATGAAAAGTGGACGGGGAACGGCATTAAATTATATTAATTTATGCACATGTATTCAAAATTATTACTTTTTGGGGAATAGCTCCCAAAACAGGTTGGTAGACCCTATTTTTTTATTTATTTAACTGGCGTGCTATATGAATCTTAACTTAGATATGCAATTATTTTTGAGCTTTAGATATTTTTTGAAATTCATTTGAAAGTCAATTTTTTGCAAGGGGTGGGG
Organism: Spisula solida; assembly: GCA_947247005.1. Classification (NCBI taxonomy): domain Eukaryota; kingdom Metazoa; phylum Mollusca; class Bivalvia; order Venerida; family Mactridae; genus Spisula; species Spisula solida. The sequence continues at coordinate 36,092,969 of OX365952.1, read as the reverse complement.
AATTGCTGCTAATGTCAATAGGAATTACCGTTCAGCACACAAAATGTCATGCATTGTTTAATAAAGGTTTAATATTAGAGTGCTGATTGCTGAGTGTAAGTATTGGTTGTAATTCCGGACCCTGTTGTCATATATTTTTTCTCCAGATTGCAGTTCAAATGTATTCATTTAAAAGGTACATGTAGTTGTTAATTAAATAGACAAGCATGATTGCGACTAATATATCAATAAAATCATGTACTGTACATACATATTCAAGTGTCCATTGAATCCACGATACAAAAATGTTTAACTCTTAAACTTTGAACTATTTTATACATAGACCCAAGGGGCGCCGCGCCTATGAAATTGTAAACAACATTGATCTACGCACCTGCAATGCGCCCTGATTCGCCGCCAAGTGCAAACTGAGGTCACTGTTTACTAACAAGACTGGGCTGACTCAATACGTATCACTACACGCACATATTCACGATTTGCATTCAACCAGTCTTGCAAATTAGTTATCATCGAATATATTTCATTTGTAACGATTAAAATGCGCATCCGTATCGACAAAATGTGCATTACTCAGTTCAGAATAAAGAACTATTTCTTTACGCGTATGAATATTGAGTAACCAGCTGATCATTGTTTACATCAATGACGGATAAATATAGGTCAACGGGTTATTCATTATTTTGATAGTCTAGCTGACGTAACCGTGCTGTTAGAATCGTTGTTAAAATCAATTAAAAGGTATCATCTTATTACATGGAATCTTAACTCTATATTTATGTATATTTTGACCGATTGGTATCCATATTTTACTAACAAGACGCTCAGATTCGGCGAGTGTTGGTAAACAAAAGACAAAAAAATGGCGCGGGCGTTTTTGTCTCAAACCCAGCAGGAAGTTACCTTACTGTTTTGAGTGAAACCCGCGCGTGTCTTGCTTTAAATAAGCGTGCATATTGATAACTTGTGCATGTTTTAATAATTCCAGCGCTGAAGAGAGTGTGTGCATTCTTTCTTGTCCCGATATGACGTATTTTTTAGTGTCTTAAATCGGCAAGTTTTATGATGTTGGGCCAATCTGGCACAGCTGGTTAGGATTAAGATAGTTTCGAAATGCACGTATGCATTACATTAGGCTGGTTATTATCAAGCCATTGGCTAGGAATACCCTTCCTAGAATATGTTATACACCAAATTAAGCTTGTTTCGAATGCATGCATACATAAATTAGTCGAACAGCATTAAGTAGTTTCCAAGGTCGAGATCTTTAAACTTATTTACTGTTCATTTACTTCAGATTTGTATTACTCTACATTGACCCCTGTACTCACAATGAATATGAGAACTCCTCCCGATCTGTTGGACAAAGATGCTCAGCTTGTCAATGTGCCGCTATTAGAAGGAATTATGGAAGTATCAAATCAAGAATGGACTGCTGAAGAGTTAGAAAATGCTGAAATACAGGTATGCAATGCTCATTTGCATAGATCTCTATTAATCCCTTTGACACCTGTCAATCTGTCAAGAATATTATTAATTAATTAGATTAATAAATTAGAAGTATAAAATACATTTAGCAGTCCTGAATCAAATGGGATCTTCATGCAACTTGATCAGAATCAGTGAATGTTTCTCTAAATGGAATTTAGGTTTTAAAAGTGCTTCATGAATCTCTATCTTCCTTATTCCATACAGTAGGCATATGACTATTGAACAGCCTTTTGGAGAGCATTGTCATGGTTGACTCCCTAGAGGCCTTCAAGGGAGCCCTGGCCTACATGTTGTAGAAGGACACCCAAATTTTATTGCTTTTAGCCGAAGTACTTAAAATTATATATTTTCGTCACTTTTTAACCTTATTTGTAACTTATGTAAGACAATTCCCCAAAAGGAAGAAGGGGAAGAAGAAATCGCTACCAGGGACTTGACACACTTAATCTGACAAGAATATTCATTAATAAGAATAAGTTTATAGGATATATGTGTAAGAAATGGTTAGAACAGGGCAGGTATTTATTAAAATTATTTAGAGTGATACGTACATGTTGTATTGTTCAATTTCTAAATTGACACAGACTGCTTATCAATGTCGATTTTTGAAGTAATTAAATAGTGGAAAAATTGTTCCCCAACATGGGACTCAAACCCACAATCTTTGGTATGCTAGTCCATTAGAGTGAGTACCAGTGCCTGGTGTGAGTCAGTCGCCACAGTCACTACATGTGATTTGTTAATTTTGTTTATTTGTGTTTCAGGTTCAACAAGAATTGTTGGAAGAAGAGTTTATAGCTGAATGTTTTGAGGAGATGATGGAGGAGGAGGAAGCAGAGTGGTGTTACTATAGTACCATACATTCACAACCTCCACACTATTCCTCACATATCTCATTCTCAGATCATTTCTACTCAAATACAACATATTACTATTCAACAGAACAAAATACTACAGATCAGAGATTTTTTCTGGTGAGATATTTATTTATTACCGGTATGCTTGGTGACCCCCTTCCCTGTATTATGCCCCCTTATCACATGTTTGACATAGCGGTAGCGTAATAAATCCATTATTTATTTTTGATAATACACTAGTGTAATAAAGCTATCACGCGACGTCATTCAAAAGATAGGCTACGTCGTCAAAGTTGCGTGTATATTATAGTGAAAAATAAGTAGCTATTCTATGTTTCGGCCGGAAAAGGCTAACATGTGATAAAAAGAACATTACATTTGTGACTTTCCACATTGAATTTATTAAACTCGTTAAAAAATCGATAAAATGCTCAGCAGAGCCTCGCATTTTATTATTTTATTCAACTCGTTCAATAAATTCATTAATATGGAAAGAGTCAAAGACACTCATGTAATATCCTCTATATCTTTTATGAGGGATTACCGTTATATTGGTACTCACTTGTGGCCACCCCAAGTTGGTCAGTAGATCAAACAGTTCCCTTTTAGTTACAACATAAGAACACTTGATCATAGAAGCCTCAAACTTGACATGATGCTGATCAGCAGCTGTAGATGACCCTTATTGATTTTTAGGACTGTCACTGGCGTTTTTAATGAATTACATACCAAATGGTTTCCAATCAATTTCCAAAATGGTTTGACCCAGGATCTATAAACTTCACACAGCATCACCATTTGTAGTTCATTCCTACTGACCAGGGGGTCATATACTTACGGAAAAATCCAGATTTACTGCATTAATTAGAGAGAATGCACTTTTCTATAGAAATTTCAATTGCTGAATTTTTAAAATAGAACACTACTTGAACTGAGTTTTGGTGTAGGCAGTGTGCTAATGCTATAGTGCTAATGTATTGTGCCTCAGCGGGACCCCTGATTGATTTTGATGTCAAATGTTTAGATTATCATGGCCTTTCACATTAATGTTTGACTACCGTGACCCATACAACCTTACTCAAAGTGTTTTGTTTAGTGTCATACAGACTGTTACATGTAATTTCTTCTTAATATAATTGATATTATTGTTTGTTTCAGACCAGTAAATTAAATCCAGAGGCACCAGAGTTCATTCCCAGAGGTATCGCGTGATAGGAACCAGCAGTTTTGTGCTATATACTACAGTGCTTTCGTACAGCTGATCTGCCTAGATCCGATCGTGGAATGACTCAGTAATTGAGATGTGCTATATTTAATATTTATATATGCATATGTAGCCATCGCTGATCACCAAAATATGTGAAAAAAAATGTGATAAAAATATTGTGAACATGTTTGATAATAACAATTGTATTTATAAAAATTGAACAAAATAGTCTCTATTACAGTACTGATTGGCTTTGAACTTTTAAATCTGACAGTATCTTCATCGTTTAAAGATGTGATGAAAAGTGCTTCCTTAATATTAGTTACAAGTGTTTCCTGTTAAAGTGATCTAGCATTAATTAACATGAAGATATACTTGTGTGCCTCACGTCTGAACAGACATAATACTTTTTGGTACAATATAACTGTTACAAGTTTAGGAAATTTTGTTATCCTGACTAACCTTTTAAAGGTTTACACAATCTATATATTCATCTTATAATTTAGTGGTATGATTTGTACGCGGAGTTCCTCAAACTTTGAGCTGCAACACAATAATAAGATCCTTACAATGTAAAATTGTTCACAGGGACGTCAATATTCCTGATTTATCCGGAATCCAGATTTATCATTCCTGAAAGAGCAATGGTTTCTGTTAAAAATAAAAGTAATTTGATGAAAATATCTTAACAAATGGTCAAAGTTATGGTAAATTACGTCTTCATTTTCTTCAATACAAACTGAGTTAATTAAAGAACAATGTCTTTGAAGGCTTCTTGTTTGGCAAAAATGGTTGGCAGCATATGATTTTCCTGATTTTAAATTTGGTCCCGTTGACACCCCTGCTGTTTAATTAAATATACGATATTCCAGAAACGCAACACATTGTCTTGTTCTGGGCCTTCTGGAAAAGAGTAAATTTATAAACTTCACTTAGTCTGACTGTTATCATGACAAGGTACAAAAATTCAAATCATTTGTGAGAGTTATTGTTTCAAATAGGACTTTGCTCTTTTTTTGTAAATTGTGTACCAGTAAATTACTTAAAGTGCTGGAAAGGAAGCTATTTTGTTCAGTAAATATTTAAAAAAGTCTCAATTAGGCTATCCTTAACAAATTGTTAAGTTGTTGGTACTGCTACCGTCCCCACATTTGGGTGGGTAACTTAAGGGTTTGTTAATTTAGGGTACAAATACAGTGTATCATGCATTTATGTGCAGAAAAAAATCTAAACGGGGACAATGTATTTGGTCAGTAGGTATCACTTACGATTTCTAAGGATGGGCTTATTCCAAAAAAATATTTTTATGTATGTTTATTTATAATTTTGCTGTTTAACAACTGTTCAAATAGTGATTAATATATATGTAACAGCAATTTAGAAATCCAAAATGAAGTAAGTTCCTGATTGATAAGAAAAGTGAACAATTGTAACTACCATCATATATCGGTAATATGATTTTTGTGTTATATTCCTTGGCACTGAGGAAATGGTTATGTAGCGAGTAAACAGTTGATGTTCAGGGGCGTACAAACATGCCTTACATTAAATTGAAATATATAAATATGGCCAAAATGGCGTTAAAGTCAAAGCTAAGGGTGTTAGTCCTTTAAATCCGATTTCTTAATTGCCTTAGAAAAGAATGAAATGCATGGATGCAAGTTTTCAGGTATTTTAAGTGTACCAAAAAGTGTGTTTATTTTTCTTTATAGAAATCTAAAATTTTTCAGAATTTCTAACTTGCATCCAGCTTCTACTACATAAACGTTTGCCGCTGAATCTAACTTCAGGCATTTACGTTTTGCTTCATTTAGTTCACTAACTTGTTCATGTTGTGTAACAGTAAAGTTATACCGATATTAATCTTGAATAAAAAAAAATACGAAAAATTGCTAAAATTTAACAAAAAAAAGATTTTTTTAGATCAATTTGTTGTTTAGGCTACCTTAAGAACTTGTCGATATTCATTTCCAAACTGATTTATTCCCCCGTTCCCTAGTCAAAATTAATTATAAATAACAATTCTGCAATACATGACTGTATTACATGTATAGTGCAGTTTCATTTGTAAATGGAGCCTATATTTTATGCATGTCCTTTGAGATGTGTGTTTATTGTAACAGTTTGGAAAGAGTACAGCAGTGCATCTTTCTTAAGGTGGCCTCGTATAAAATTCATGTATAAATTTGTTATTTTATGCTCACAACTTTTATTTTCATCCCGAGAAAGATATCCTGCCTACCATAGTCAAGATAGTATTTCTGTATGTTACTGTTAAATTAATGCATGTGCTAGATTATGTTTTTCTTTGATTTTATGATGATTTTTTCATACTTAAGGCTATTGTCTATAAGGTGTATGTGGAAAATGTTTTATTCTTGCTTAAAATCACATTTACCTTTTGTTTTGCTTTTCTCTGTGAAGAAATGTTTGGAAGTTTCCTAGGACCAAAACAAACTTATCCAATGACCTTGTCTGATTTCAGTTATATGAACATAATTAGGGCATTAAGTTTGTTGTATTTTATGCCTATGTGTGGAGTTTAGCACCCGCATTATCTGTGCCATGTTGTTGTCACATTGTTATGATATTTTTACACCCCGCACAACGAGTTGTAAGGGGGGTATACTGGATTCAGCTTGTCGGTCGGTCAGTCCGTAGATGCATTCTTGTGGACGCAACTCCTCCTATAGATTTGGTAGGATTTCGCTCAAACTTTCACAGATGAACAACCTCAACATATAGATGTACATGAAGAAAGGAATTTGTTCTGCGATTATTTTGGCAGAATTATGGCCCTTTGCCGCCGGGGGTATATTAGTCTGCCGAATGGCGACAGTTCTAGTTGTTGTAGAATGTGTGATTGAGTGATTTCTAAAATTATTTTGAAAATTAAAAAATTGGTTTGGCTATGATAGATGGCATTTAATATTATGCTTTTTCTAATTTCAATGTACAAATTCCAATGTAGAACTTTGATGTCGCATACTGCCTTCGGACCAGGGAAATATTTGAGGTACTCGGTATCTACCTGTTCAGGGCATCTATTCAACTGAACATTAGTACATCATTATGTTTGACATTTCTATTTGGAAATATAAGTATTGTTCTGAAGTAATTTATAATTTTAAACATTCATAGATACTAGAAAGAGAAAGATAAAGTCTGCAGAAAATAAAAGTGATTTCATGAAATCAATCGAAGCATTGACAAAGTTATGATTATTTGTGATTTTAGAAAATTGTTTTGATGCAGGGATGTCGCATCATCAGTGATAATAGCAGCTGAAATAGACATATCTAATTTTCTCAATTTGGCACCATACTAATACCTCAAGCGAAATCCCCGCTTTAGGCAGTGCATTTGTTTATATTTTCCCCTACACCAGTACAATTTTCTGGTTTTGTTTGAATTAATTTTTCTCCACCAGTACAATTTTCTGGTTTTGTTTGAATCAATTTTATGCATAGATGCTTGCACCAACTACTTAAAACTTTGATCTAGACTGGTCTATGCAGTTGCTTTAAAGCAGGGGTGTCAATATTCCGGATAAATCTGGATTAGCTATCCTGAAAGAGCTATGATATCTGCCCAAAATAAAAGTTATTTGATGAAAATATCTCAAGAAATGGCAAAGTTATGGCCAATTTAATCTTCTCAGAAGAATTTTCAGGATTTGTAATTTGACCATGTTGACACCCCTGTTTAAAGGTAGCGACTCTCATAATTTTCCCTGTGCTTGTAAGCCATGGAAGAAGTGAGAAGTTGCATTGTATCCTTTGCTTGCATAATCAGAGAGTGTGTGTGTGAGAGAACTTCAGAGAAGTTTTCTATGTTGACGGGAATACATAAAAATATATTATATATTGATTTTTATTCATTGCATTTTTTCTCTGTAATTTTTTTGTTGATTTTATTAAAATTGCAATATTGCAAAGAAAATTAGAACATTGTTGTTATGTGTTATCAGGGATGTATCCCGAGATCAAAAAGCAAGGAGGCAAATATTGTCAATAGTATCTTTGAGGCATTCTTTTTAGCTCACCTGTCACAAAGTGACAGAGTGAGCTTTTGTGATCACTCTTTGTCCGTCCGTCCGTCGTCCGTCCGTCAACAATTGGCTTGTGTAGACACTAGAGGTCACAATTTTAGCCTAATCTTTATGAAACTTGGTCACAATGATCATCTTAACAAAATCTAGGCCAAGTTCGATATTAGGGCATCTGGGGTCAAAAACTAGGTCACTAGGTCAAATAAAAGAAAAACCTTGTGTAGTCACTAGAGGTCACAATTTTGACTTAATCTTTATGAAACTTGGTAACAATGATCATCCTAACAAAATCTAGGTCAAGTTCGATATTGGGTCATCCGGGGTCAAAAACTAGGTCACAAGGTCAAATCATAGAAAAACCTTGTGTAGTCACTAGAGGTCACAATTTTGACTTGTTATGAAACTTGGTCACAATGATCATCTCCACAAAATCTAGGTCAAGTTCGATATTGGGTCATCCGAGGTCAAAAACTAGGTCACAAGGTCAAATCATAGAAAAACCTTGTGTAGTCAGTAGAGGTCGAAATTTTGACTTATTCTTTATGAAACTTGGTCACAATGACCATTCTAACAAAATCTAGGTCAAGTTCGATATTGGGTCATCCGAGGTCAAAAACTAGGTCACAAGGTCAAATCATAGAAAAACCTTGTGTTGTCACTAGAGGTCACAATTTTGGTCTAATCTTAATGAAACTCTGTCACAATGATCATCCCAATAAAATCTAGGCCAAGTTCGATAATGGGTCATCTGGGGTCAAAAACTAGGTCACAAGGTCAAATCATAGAAAAACCTTGTGTAGTCACTAGAGGTCACAGTTTTAGCATAATCTTTACGAAACTTCATCACAATGATCAACTCAACAAAATCTAGGCCAAGTTAGATATTGGGTGATCCGGGGTCAAAAACTAGGTCACAAGGTCAAATAATAGAAAAACCTTGTGTAGTCACTAGAGGTCACATATTTGGCCTGATCTTTACGAAACTTGGTCACAATGATGATCTCAACAAAATCTAGGTCAAGTTCGATATTGGTTTATCTGGGGTCAAAAACTAGGTCATAAGGTCAAATCATAGAAAAACCTTGTGTAATCACTAGAGGTCACAATATTGGCCTAATCTGTATAAAACTTGGTCACAATGATCTTCTCAACAAAATCTAGGTCAAGTTCGACAGGTGAGCGACCTAGGTTGGTTATTTCTCTTATTAGTCCCCTACCGGTTTTTGACCAGAGGGGACTATAGGTTTGCACTCCGTCCGTCCGTCTGTCCGTCAAACAATCTGGATCCTGACATAACTCAGTTTCCAAGTTAGGTTCATGAAACTTGGTATGTGGTTAGGGGGCAATAAGGGGATTATGCACGTCTAAACATATTTTGATTCTGACAAAAATTGTGGTTGCTATGGCGACAGAAAGAGTGAAAATATGCCCAAATCTGGATCCTGCCATAACTCAAAGTTTCCAAGTTAGGTTTATGAACTTGGTACAATGTATGTGGATAGGGGGCAATAAGAGAATTATGTACGTCTAAAATATTTTGATTCTGACAGAAATTGTGCTTCAAACCGGAAGGGGACTTCTGTATTGCTTGCAATTCTTAATTTCTTGTTTTTATCAAGGCATGTGCCTCGGCATGTCTCTGCATTTATAAACTACAATAAGGTTTCCTAGGAGAAACATGATTGGCTGTCAAAATTGGTCCTGTGGGCATCGATGATTTGTCACATGCATTGTCAGTGTTTTAAGGTATTGTCATGAAACTTTTCAGACAAGTGTATCTTCATGTGAAGTTGTGTACCTGAATATTGTGATCAAAGCACTTACAGCAGTATTACACTTACCAGGGGCGGATCCAGGATTTAGTGTTAGGGGGGGGGGGCGTGAAATGAAAAATGAGCTGGGGGTCCAGGGGATAAAAGCTTGTCAAATTCTTCTGCATTTTCGCTCGTTTTGGAGCTGGCGCATCCATCTTTGTTGTCGTAAAATGCAGCGAAAAGAGAATCAATGTGCAAAAAGAGCGATTCACCAGAATTGCAAAGTTCGACCTGAATAACGGGGCGTCAGAGAGTCTATCGAAGTGTCTGTGGTTAGTGGAAAATGTTAATTGCGCGCTGTGCGCGCAGAATGACTTTAAATATGTGATTTAGTGTGATACAACAAATGAATTGACTTTACTTTGGCGATTTTAGGGGGGGGGGGGGGGGCGTACACTGGAACAAGTTTCAGCTCACATGGGCGATATTGAAAAACAGACCATACAACATTTACCAGTCAGTATCTGCTATGTAATACAGGGTTCCCACAGTCAAGGAAGACCGGGAAAAACATAATTTTTTCAAGGTCAGGGAATTTTGGAATTACGAAAATCTGGAAAATGAGCAAAAGTCAGGGAATTGAGTGTTATTAATTTTATTATGAAGAAAATACCTCAGACTGAAAAAAATCCTTGCTCATATTACTCACTCGGAACAATTCTAAGTCAATCAACAGCCTTAACAACTTTTTTATTCCATATAATTATAACAAACATAGCCTCCTTTTCTCTATTTTATAGCCATATTTTGCTCTTAACAAAAAGATGCTGTGTCGTCTGATTGCTCTAAAAAGTCACGGGGAAACTACTCTGCGGTCAGGGAATAGTCAGGGAATTTTGTCTAAGAAAATTTGTTGGAACCCTGTCATAGTTGACCTGGTTTTAATTTTTAGCTCCACTTCGTAGAATAAGGGGAGCTATTGCAGTCACCCGAGCTTCGGCGTTGGCGTAACACTTTTGTTAAAGTTTAGGTACAGGTTTTTTAACCTCTTATATTCTCTAAGTCCTTTGAGATGTTGCTTTCATGCTTTGCATACTTGTTTGCCCTCATGACCCCAACCTATATGCAGGAATAGGTAACTCTATAAGACGTTTTGGTGAAATTATGCCCCCTTTTTCAAATTAGTGCAAATGTTAAAGTTTAGGTACAGGTTTTTTCACCTGTAATATTTTCAAAGTGCATTCACAGAATGCTATGCATACTTGTTCTTCATCATGACCCCAACCCCTACACAGGGATGGGTAACTCTATCAAGCAGTTTGTTGAAATTATGCCCCCTTTTGGACTTGGAAATGCAAATGTTAAAGTTTAGGTACAGGTTTTTTAACCCCTTATATCTTCAAAGTGAATTGATATATTGCTTTGATACTTTGCATACTTGTTCACCATCATGACCCCAACCCCTACACAGGAGAAGATAACTACTTAGCATTTTGTTGAAATTATGCCCCCTTTTGGACTAAGAAATGCTTATTTATTTACCTTCATGACCAAGGAGACCTACACATGAGTAGGTAACGGTCCTGCATAATTTGACCAAGTTATCCCCCTTTTTCGACTTAGAAGCCCCAACCTCTACACAGCAGAGGGTAATGCTGCTGTTATGAAGCATTTTGTTTTGAATATATAATAATTGTACTATCCTAGCATGTGTTCGTGGACAGCTCTTGTTGCATTCTCAATGGATTATTAATGGATTAATGACATTAAAACAAGCCAAAATAGTACACAAGATTTATTACAAAAATAGATAAACAATGAGAAAAATACATTGTGCTGTACAAATTCTATGTGGAGATTCAACAAGACATGAAGAACATGTGCATAAACGCAAATAAAGCTCTCTATGGATTGTAATAAACATTTTTTAATTAACAAGAGATGTTTGTAAAACACGTATGCCCCCATGGCAGCCCAATATTTAGAAATTGGTGAAGGTCGCAGTTAATACGACAAAGACCTGCACACATGTGCAAAGCAATATACCCCCTCATCAAAGAAGGGGGGCATAAATATATCATCTTAACATATACAAATGTGGTAGATAATTTCATAGCACTTAAAAGCATATTCAAAATTTCAGGGTGGAGGCATAAAAATGATCAATAATAAATGTCTAGTTTTCAGGGGCTATTCCAGGATTGCTCAGTATAATTCTGAATACAATCAAATGAGCTATCTCTAAGTATACATTTTTTACGCCTGTGAAAACTGAACATATAATGTGAACACACTAGGCGTACCTGCGGCGGTGTCAAGAAATTAGGCTGTACTCAAATTCATACAGTTTTCATCTGATCATTTTCAAACTTGGTGACAGTATTTATGGACATAATATCTAGGCTAAGTTCGGTTATGAGCAAAATTGGCATGATAATCAATTTTCATTTACCATGATGCCCCAGGCAGGCGTATTTTGTGACAGTTTGCCTCTCATGCAATTTAAATTGGCCAAAATTTAGTGAGATTAAGATATCTGAAGCTTAGAAGCGCTCTTCCTTGAAAAGATAAAATGTGTAGTTAGCGCATTTTGAGTAGACAAACTGTTGAGAGAGGTCACAAGGGGAACACTTTAGCTTAACATTGCGTACATGGCGAGAGAAAGATATGTATACAAAAACTGAAAAATACATGTACAAGTAACTTCACTTTACTCAAACAAGGGGCTTAACTTTTAACTTACAACACACATTCAAACCATACACACAATAATTCACAATACAATAATCTAACAAACTAAAGTTTAATGGACGGACAAGGGTAATAATGAATCAGTAATACATGCATACACATCTAATCAAATGAGATCTACTTTAAGTAAAAACATACAAGTCCAAGTCTTCAGGGGTCCTACAATTCCGGAATAATCCGGATTTGCTGCACTAAAAGAAAGGAACTTTTCTCCAGAAAAACTTAAGTTATTTGATGAAAAAATTCTAAGCTGAATTTTAACAATAGAACAATGTTTAGAAGAGTTTGTACTTATGGCTCTTTAAACAAACTAGCGTTATATTTTCAGGATAATTAGGGGATTATGCCTCAGTAGAACCCCTGAGTCTTGTTAACAATAAATCTATGTAATATATTTGCATATATAATAATTATGAATGTTCAATAAAAGTTAAGGATAACTTAAGTATCATCAGGAGATAATAACGTGACCCTGACCTTTATGCATTTAAAGGGACTGCCTCACATATTGGTGTATTGCAAAAATAAAATTAAATTGTCAAATATTCATGTAATTTTGGTAAAGTTTCCTGTATATGCCATTAACAACCACATTGACATAAAAAATAACTCGGGAAACATCGGCATTTTGTAGTAATTTAGCATTTTTACACCCACAATTCTATAGGGTATTAATACCCTATAGAATTAGCACTACTATCACTTAAATTGCCTGAAATTTGTTTCCATTCGATGAAAACGAATTGCGAAACGAACCGAATACCTCACAGATGTTTCGGCTTTAGTTTGTTGAAGTTACAGTTTGATCATGTGTGAATTACATAATTCACAGAACATTTTGGAAGGAAACTCTGCGATATTTTCAAACAGAAAAATACTGAGTGCCAAATATCAAGAGTGATTTAAATTGCTTATATGCCATAAATCTTTCATAAAGCAACCACCAGTGACTTGCTATTATATAAATACTTGGTTAGGTAGGAAAATTACGTCATACAAAAATCTTAGCCCGATCTGTGAGGCAGCACCTTTAAAATATATGACGAAATAAGACTGCCTTCAATAAACGCTTATGTCCGGTGGAAGCCTTGTCCATAATAACTAGCTTAGTCAATAAGGGGCTATAATTCTGTTAAAATCCATGACTAGGTTGAATACAAATGCCCTATAAAGAGGGGTCAATGTGTTATACAAGTGTGCAAGGTATGAAAGCAATACCTTGATGGACATTGAAAATATTTGAGTTGCAAAAACTTGAAAGATTTGGTGAACATTTTCAATAGGTTGGGACGGACAAACCAACAGACAGGGAAATCACTATATGCCTCCGCATCAGTAGATGCCGGGGAATAAAATAAATAACAAGGGTCTTGCATTGAATACGTCAATTTCTGAGCGCATATGGTGCAGTGTCCAACTGATCATATGACTATATACCAATCACACATGACTGCATTGTGATGTAGGTCCATTTATAATGTACTAAACAGGGGTGCTTATATTCACAAAGCATCTTAAGGGAAAACTGAGAATTTTATTAAAATCTTAAAATTTAAATGTGTATCAGCTGAACAGGAAAATCAAGATTATCAATTTTTTACGTTGTTTAGAAGCATTATAAATCACATAGAAACATCGGTTAGTCTTGATTTCATGGGAAATATGTGCAGCTTAATAGTTTAACTTAATTTAAAATACTTAAGTTTTCCCTTAAGATACTTTGTGAATGCCATCCCAGGCCTGGCTACATGATGATACAGTCACCTGTGTATACTACCGGTAGTTCATCTCCTTCAAACTTTAATTGTTTGTCAGGGTACAAATTAACAATACAAGGGGTAACACAATATAAACCAACTATCACAGACGCCAGTCTCATACAGACATAATCAAAGTACAAAAACACAATAATAAATTACACAGAGGAAATAGCACTTGTTAGAAACAGCAGGGCACAAAAAATGAACAGTATACATAAAAGGACCAGTGAGAAAAACTCAACTCGACTGTAATAACTGCTTCACAAAAACCAAACTATTAGTAGCTTCCAGAAGATTGTGACGTAACGTCAAAAGTTGCGACACATAAGCGTAACACAATACCCGTAACGTCAAAATTTTGCGAAATTCTATAGTTTGTACACGGTAAAAGGGGTCACCTAAATGCTATAATTTTACATCAGGCATATTTTTATTTCATTTTTTATTTTTAATACATAACATGATAACATTAAATCATATTTAAAATGTAATACAAACACTATAAAAGTGCATAGTATTCGCTTTAATAACACCTAAATAAAAGTGTGTTTTTTACTTTCAAATGGCGTCAATTTTTTTAAGGTGGGACAATTTTAAGAATCACGCATCTATATATAGAAATGTCATTATTGCAGGCATTTCAAAGGCAATACCCTTATTTTACACAGGAAAATAAGCAAAATTCATAAAACAAATTAAAATACAAAAAGCAAATATGGAAGAATGTTTATTTTTGTATATTAAAATACTTGAAGTATTTTTTAGTTATTTTTTTTAAAGTGGGACAATTTTAAGTACTCGTATTCCGGTCAATACAAACAAAGCAAATGATTATATTTCGTTTATTATTACTTATACATATTCTGTGAAGAAAGCGAACGAAACTTATATAACAATCGTTAAATTTTGTGAGTCAATAAATTTTCCTCATCATTTTAAAGCTCAACATGTCTTATTTTTTAGCTATTTTAAGGAAAAATGATGCAACACACTAGCTCCTGAAAACACATCCATCTCGTTTATTAGTGTATGCACAACCGTCAAAATTACACCACTAACGTATTCACGTTCTAAGACAACGCATGCAAAATTTGCCGAGTTTTCAGTTCCGCTCAATAGAATAATTTAATATAAGGTACTGAGTCTTTAAAATAAATGTTACATATGACGCAAGCTTTTTCGGCATTTTTTACACGCAAATGGTGTGTTTTTACATATAAATGTTATCAAACTATTACACTTTTAATAATTTATTAAAGCCTTAATATTTCTGTGTATTTTGATACTTTTGTGAAGAAAATAGGATGAATACTAATTAAATACTTCACATTTTTAATTATCACACCAACGAATTTTAGCATGGGTCGCAGCTTTTGACGTTAGGTCTGTGTAATCTGTATATTTGTTTATTCGGGTTTAATGCTCAGGGGTCCTTTAATTCCGGAATAATCCGGAAATTCAGATTTTCTGCATTAGAAAGAACACATTTCTCTGCAGAAAATATAAAGTTATTAGATGAAAAAATTCAAAGTTTTGACCAAGTTACGGTCATGTGAAATTTCATAAGCAGAATTTTAGAAGAAGAACAGTGTTTGAACTGAGAATGAGTGTAGAGAAGTGTGCTTATGGCATCCGAAACTGACTTGTCAAATCATTTTCAAGATTAGGCATTAAGCCTCAGCAGAACCCCTGAATGCTGTTTGTCAACAATTTTTCAGTCATATAGTCACTGTGGCAGATTCATCTTAGAACCAGTTTTCCTGGACAGAATCCTAACCAGTACAGACTTGCCCATTCACAAGGAAACAGCAACTTCTCCACATGTGGAGGAAAATCAAAATTGTTGTCAAATTTTCATGGAAGGCGTTGGAATCCAACCCGGATCATCTGGTTACAAATCAAGCACACTTACCACTGGACCACAGGCTAAGCTTGTAGAAGAGCAGGGGTATCAACAGGGCCAAATTAAAAATCAGGATAATCGAATGCAGCTGACCGTTTTTGCCAAACAAGAGGCCTTCAATGATAATTAAATCAGTTTTTATCAAAGAAATTTCTTCAGAGCAGATTAAATTGACCACAACTTTGCCATTTCTTGAGATATTGTCATCAAATAACTTTTATTTTGGTCAGAAGCCATTACTCTTTCAGGGATGATAAATCCGGAATTCCGGATAAATCAGGAAAATTGACACCGCTGGAAGAGACAACTAGGAATATTCCAGCAGTCTCCTTATAGTAGTGAAGTTTATGACAAAGTTTCATTGAAACCAAATGGGTGACTGCAGAGAACTAATGCCAAGTTTAATGCAGAATGAATGTTTACACAAACTTGCATATAAATATAGTACCACACTTTATTCTTGTGTTAACCATAGTTAAGCACCAAACCTTATGTGAATAAAGATACAACAATTCATATTTGCAATAATTATACTCGTAAGTGCTACCACAACAGTTTATCAAAAAACTTTTTCGAAAAGTCAAGCTAAATATGAACACAAGGCACAATACACTAAGTGACATATGTTAATATTCTCATATCAAGAAATTACTTGTACACTGACACACTTTCAAGGCGATACGGTCCAACAGCTGTGTGAAAAGTGGGGTCTAAGAGCTCCTCATTTCTTATTTTATGTGAGCATCAAAGAGGCAAAATGAGCCTCAACAAGGCACAGTGAGCCTCTATTCGTCAAAGTGAGACTCAACGGGGCAAAGTGAGCCTCAACAGGGCAAAGTGAGCCTCAATGGGGGCAAAATGAGCCTCCAGGGGTCAAAGTGAGCCTCCACAGGGCAAAGAGAGCCTCTATGGGGCAAAGTGAGCTTCCAGGGGGCAAAGTGAGCCTTAACAACCGTATAACTTGGGTATAAGTGCTAGTTCAGTGAATAGGAAAGTAAGGGTAGGTATCATAATCTACGCAAAATAAATAAGTTTAAATTAATATAATTATTATAGCACAAAGAAGTTACACTTCCACCTTCGGGTACATAAATCAATCCACCTTCGGATACATACATCAATCGAAGTACCCTCAATTCAATTGATATGTCACACAACATCAAGAATATCTTAGAGTATCACCATGGCAACCATTCTCCTCACTTATCATCACAAATATTCACAAAACTCTCATCGCCAATTTTTTCAGTTTTTCCACTTGTTGAAACTGTTACAGTAGTCTTTTTATTCAAGTAATCGTCCAACAATTTCAACACATCTCTGGGATTTTTCTTTGATCGAACTTCAATATCTGTAATATCAAGTAACATTAATTTAAGTTATCAAATTCTCTATTTCACTTGGAAACTACCTAGTCATATTATCCTTACACCTGACAAACAAGCTTTTGCCTGGAACTAACTGTGCTGAATGTCAAGCAAGGGAAATATACCAATACCATTTTAACTATGTTGGTATATAGGAGAGATCACCGTATTCATATGCAAAATGCCCACCCGCAATCTATTGGGTGAATGAACAATAAAAACTTGTCATTCACCAATAGCTAGCTGGTGGTATTAATCCCTTTGTATACAAACATGATCTCACCTATTGCAGCCAAGGATCGAACCAGAGACCTCTCACACTCAAAGCAAACACTCTTATCACTGGGCTATCAAGGCAGATCAATTGTCACAACACTCAGTGTATAAGACCATCTCCATACTTCAAGTTAATCATTCATGCATCAGTGCTGTAGAGGAGAGATCACCGTATTCATATGCAAAATGCCCACCGGCCATATTATTGGATGAAAGAACAATGAAAACCTGCCATGCACCAATTGCTAGCTGGTGGCATGAACACCTTTGTATACAAACATGATCTCTCCTATTGAGTGAGGTTTTATCATACAATAATTAAAGGCCAAGAGTTCATTTATGAAATTGGTCAATATTGGCTAATATCAACAAATATCAGACATCTAGTTTGTGTTTCTGTCATAGTCCAGAGAATTTGATACGACTCTCGACCTTCTATTTAACAGCTGATATATTGTCGGCATTTATAATCCTGGTTGTATGTTTTCATAAGTGGGAAGTAAAAGTAATAGCAAATATACCCCGACATCAAAGGTGGGGGGGGAGGCAAAATAAGTGTGATACAGAACATAATAACAGGAAATGCCAGACCGTATGTACAAAGAATTGCAGGTATATGTCCCAATAGTAAATCTACAACTAGATACCTAATATTACTCACCTTTTATCACAAACCCAGAATCTGCTATTGTTTTAGCACTAGATACCTAATATTACTCACCTTTTATCACAAACCCAGAATCTGCTATTGTTTTAGCACTAGATACCTAATATTACTCACCTTTAATCACAAACCCAGAATCTGCTATTGTTTTAGCACTAGATACCTAATATTACTCACCTTTTATCACAAACCCAGAATCTGCTATGGTTTTAGCACTAGATACCTAATATTACTCACCTTTTATCACAAACCCAGGATCTGCTATTGTTTTAGCACTAGATACCTAATATTACTCACCTTTAATCACAAACCCAGAATCTGCTATTGTTTTAGCACTAGATACCTAATATTACTCACCTTTTATCACAAACCCAGAATCTGCTATGGTTTTAGCACTAGATACCTAATATTACTCACCTTTTATCACAAACCCAGAATCTGCTATTGTTTTAGCACTAGATACATGTACCTAATATTACTCACTTTAATCAAAAACCCAGAATCTGCTATTGTTTTAGCACTAGATACCTAATTTTACTCACCTTTTGTCACAAACCCAGAATCTGCTATTGTTTTAGCACTAGATACCTAATGTTACTCACCTTTTATCACAAACCCAGAATCTGCTATTGTTTTAGCACTAGATACCTAATATTACTCACTTTAATCACAAACCCAGAATCTGCTATTGTTTTAGCACTAGATACCTAATATTACTCACCTTTTATCACAAACCCAGAATCTGCTATTATATAATAATTGTTTTAGCACTAGATACCTAATATTACTCACCTTTTATCACAAACCCAGAATCTGCTATTGTTTTAGCACTAGATACCTAATATTACTCACCTTTTATCACAAACCCAGAATCTGCTATTGTTTTAGCTTGTTGCTTCCATATTTGATACATTTGTAAATACAGGGCAGTATAAAAATCATTCACCACACCAAATACATCATGCCTTCTATTGCACTCTCTGAAAGTTTACATTAGTCATATAATACAGTGCCCACCAAAAATAAGTATACAGTCAATAATTGTTGCAAAATTAAACTTGGTTTAATTATTCAATATCTGTTTATCAGACGGTCACAATTATACTAGTTTCTGAAACTACAGTCAAAATAGAGATAGAAATAAAAAATGAAGTTGTTCGGAACTAAAATAACCATGTGATCAAAAAGGCTGAATTTTCCATCTTTTTGTGACAAAGTTACCATTCAAGAGGGACAAAGAAACTTTAATTTTGCACCTAGGGTAACAATTAATGTATGGCCAGTCGATTTAATAAACAAAATTATTCAGTTTCTTGAAAAATTTTAATATATTGTTGCTTTACTGTTCTGCAAATAGTATCATAACAGGCAAGTAAGTGGACAAATAACATCTGTATACTTATTTTTGGTGGGCAGTGTATATATTTTGAATATAAACTACATTTTGATCCTATGAAAATGTCGATTTGTAGCGGTTAAATGGTAAATTTAATCATTAACGTGACAGACTTGACATCATGTGTTGGCGTGAATTTCTATCGGCCAATCAAAATGCTGTATGTTTCATTCTAAGTTAGTAAGAACAAACAGCAGTACATTCAAGCAATACCATTTACAATTAAAACAAGTAATTAAGAATTGCAAGCAATACAGAAGTCCCCTACCGGTATGAAGCCAATTTCAATGTGTCTGTTGCCATAGCAACCACACTTTTTGTCCGAATTAAAATATTTTTAGACGTGCAGCATCCCCTTATTGCCCCCTATCTACACACCAAGTTTCATAAACCTAGCTCAGAAACTGTTTCAGTTATGTCAGGGTCCAGATTTCTTGACAGAGGGACTGACAGACGGACAGACAGAGGGCAAAACTACAGTCCCCTCAGGTCAAAAACTGGTAGGGAACTAATTAGCATATATTACCATAAAGAGTAGATACTATTTCACTTACTTATTGAGTAGTCCTTCCCTTAATGACTGTAAGGTAATTCTGGATAGGTTTATTCCCATGATACAAAATGGGAAATTCTGAAACCAGGTAATTATAACGTAGCATGATGCATTTTGGAAACTTTTGTTTAAATGATCATCTTATTAGTAATTTAACAATCAAGGTTTTTATGATAACAGGTTTTATGATAAATTCAAAAAAATTGCAGTTTGGAGATTTTGTTAACCATTATTTAAACAAGTAACATGCCATATGCATAAATTTTACATTGAATATTAATAATCATAGAAATAATTGAGAACATCTTATCCAATCTCCCAAAATAACATTTTTCTAGTTCAAATTCAAATTGCAGCTCAAAATGAAAACTTTGTTCAAATCTGTATCAGATAGTGACATGAGTATTTTGAACATTTTCAGAGAAGAATCAAATCTCTATTTTGAAATTTACATTACAGATTTCTAGTCTGGTGCCATGTTAAAAAGCATCTAAGTAGAAAACTTAGATTTTCCTTATATCTTAAAATTTTCGATTTACATTTAAGAAAAAATAAATAAAGATTATAATATTTTTGCATAGTTCTTGAGCATTATGTGGACAGCTATACATTACATACAAGGATAACATGAGTTTATTTCAATTTGTGAGAAAATGTGGTGTACACATTTTTTACCTGAAATTTTCCACTAATATAGGCTTTATTAATACCAGCTTAGGTGTAAGCTGAGTAAACAGCAGGGGCCTGATGGGAACTTATATAAATACAAACTAAACAAGACCAGGGGTGGTATTCACATTTGTCATCTGATGGGAAAACTTTTCTTAAAATCTTAAAACTTCTTTAAGTGTAATAGCTAAATAGGAAAATAAAGATTGTCAATTGTTAACATAGTTGAGAAGCATTATGTAAAGAGCTACACCAATCACAAAGTAAATATGGATTATTCTTAGTTTCTTGGGAAATATATGCAGCTCAATATTTTATCTTAAGTCAAAATATCTAAGATGCTTTGTGAATACCAGCCCAGATTCCCTAAATAAGAAAACAGAGCACATGGCGTGTCTATTATAAATTGATGCTAATTGAATTACTCCATACCTGTGTTGGATGCAGGGAGAGTCGATATATGTCATTTGCTAGCTGAACCTTTTTAGGGTCTTTCAATAGATGTAAAAGATTAAGGAGGCCAAGCATACCAGCCCCCCTTAAGTCTGTACCAGGGTCAGTTCCTTCAATACAATAAATGGTTGATAGAAATAAGGTGTCATAAAAACATTTTGTATGATTACGAATACGAATATACTTAAAAACAAGCGTAACATCTAGATCTAGGGTTGATTGTTATGCAAAACTATAATGTTGAAAAGTTTTTGTAAGTGGATTATAATTACAATTACTTGGGACTGTATTTTTCTTTGTTAAAAATGCAGCATGGAAAAACTTGATATTGTGGTAAATAACAGTTTAACAGTCACCTTTCGTAAACAACTGTTACACAGTCTATTGTAGACTACAATCACCCAGGAAAGACCACATGTAGACCATACTGATCCAATAATACAGTCACCTTTGATAAACAACTGTTACATGATCTATGGTAGACTACAATCACCCAGGATAGACCACATGTAGACCTTACTGATCTTATAATACAGTCACCTTTGATAAACAACTGTTACACAGTCTATTGTAGACTACAATCACCCAGGATAGACCACATGTAGACCATACAGTCACCTTTGGTTAACAACCGTTACCTGGTCTATGGTAGACTACAATCACCCAGGATAGACCACATGTAGACCATACAGTCACCTTTGGTTAACAACTGTTACCTGGTCTATGGTAGACTACAATCACCTAGGATAGACCACATGTATACCATACTGATCCAATAATACAGTCACCTTTGATAAACAACTGTTACATGATCTATGGTAGACTACAATCACCCAGGATAGACCACATGTATACCATACTGATCCAATAATACAGTCATCTTTGATAAACAACTGTTACATGATCTATGGTAGACTACAATCACCCAGGATAGATCACATGTAGACCATACTGATCCAATAATACAGTCACCTTTGGTAAACAATTGTTACGTGATCTATGGTAGACTACAATCACACAGGATAGACCACATGTAGACATTACTGATCCAATAATACAGTCACCTTTGGTTAACAACTGTTACATGATCTATTGTAGACTACAATCACCCAGGATAGACCACATGTAGACCTTACAGTCACCTTTGATAAACAACTGTTACGTGATCTATGGTAGACTACAATCATCCAGGATAGACCACATGTAGACCTTACAGTCACCTTTGATAAACAACTGTTACCTTGTCTATGGTAGATTACAATCACCCAGGATAGACCACATGTATACCATACTGATCCAATAATACAGTCACCTTTGGTTAACAACTGTTACATGATCTATGGTAGACTACAATCACCCAGGATAGACCACATGTATACCTTACTGATCCAATAATACAGTCACCTTTGATAAACAACTGTTACATGATCTATGGTAGACTACAATCACCCAGGATAGACCACATGTAGACATTACTGATCCAATAATACAGTCGATTTCGGTAAACAATTGTTACATGATCTATGGTAGACTACAATCACCTAGGATAGACCACATGTAGACCTTACTGATCCAATGATACAGGAACTAGGGCAAACCACAATCACACAAGTTGTTATTGACCCCATTGGAAAGTATATCAAGAAGCATTCATTTACTGAGGCCTAATGCCCAATCCTGAGTTTCTAGTTTGTGTCAGGTGTCATAATCACACACATCTACATCAAAACTCAGTTCAAACAAGGCTTTAAGTTCAAATAGAATTACTAATACTTCAATTGCGAATTTTTTCATCAAATAATAATCTTTTCATTGTAGCAACTCTGAATTTCCGGATTATTCCTGAAATGTGGAACCCCTGCAAAGTCTTACCTTGGAAACCGATTTCTTCCCAATGACCTCCAATTCTTGGACAATCAAACTTAGATCCTGTTAAACATCTGTACACAGTTTGCAATGTTCTAATATGCGTCTCATTGCTGTTATCAAGTTGAGCTGAAATGGTAGTAGAATGAAGTTCCCTTCATAAGACCAGTCAAAAGGTGTTCTTATTAGCAAATCAGTCTTATTAGCAAACCATTTTTGTCATGAATTTAATACTTTTCGTTTGATTTTCTGATTTTTATGATTTTCAAATCACTATAGTGGTCTAACATGTTGTAAATAATCGTAAGATGTCAGACTTTTCTAACCTCTAATGTGATGCTTTCAGGGAGCAAACAAAGTGAATGGTCATTCAGTTTTTGCCTGCCAGATTATCCAAAGACCTCAAGGGAAATCCCCACTACCGGTATATGTAGCGTATTTGTTCATATTATAACTTACTTGCAGCGACACAGAAAATTCTATCTCTGTCTTCCGTGAGGTCTCGATGTAACTTTGGTGGACCAAACAGAAAGTTTACAAAAGCAGCCAAACCATGCCTCTCAATAAGTGGTGTAATTCCACCCTGAAAGAATAAACAAGAGCACTGCATATGAGAGCTGGATGCTCAACGTTCTCATACTTTATAGTAGCCTTGCTCAACTAGGAGCGAAATTTTGAAGAGTTTTAGCCCAAACAAAGGCAAATAACTCTGGTATTACACATCACATTGTTATCTACCTTGCAGGTGAGACACTAACTATTTTGGACACTGGTCCAACGGGGCAAAAGCGCCCCATTTGTAAATAGGACAGTTACTGGTCCTCCAGACTTTTCACTGGTCCTTCTGGATGTTCACTGGTCTCGGACCAGCTGACCAGTGTTAGTGTCGAGCCCTGCCTTGTTGTAATGGATTGCTCTTTTGGTAGTGAACAAGTGTTCCAAGTTTAAATACTTTTATATAGTTCTTGAGAAATGGACACCAACGAAAAAAACTTTATTTACACACCCGCAGATGACCTTGTTACGACAATAGCTCTTTTTCTAAGAATAGTCAAGCTAAAACATGTGATCTAAAGAAGAAGACAAGCATTGTCGAAAGCTCATTTAATTCAGTGATATCAATTTTTTATGAGATTTACCCTGGAAGAATGTAATACACTTGGTTACCACTGTAGTAACAAGGTTCATATACTGTAAACCAAGAAATTATTTTACACAATTTAATTTCACAGAATTTGCAAGTAGTAAAATTTCGCAAAACTAAGTCGCCGAGAAAGTGCTAAAAACATTCATATGGACATTGCACGAAACTTAAAAACGCGAACATTTGTAGTCGCGAATATGCCAACGATCAGCAAACGCGAAAATTAGTATTTGCGAAAATTGGTTTACAGTGTAATTACAGAGTTCTACATCAACAATATTATTCTGAACATTTAAAATTAGCTGTGTACCATGACAGTCAGGTTTGTATAAATATAATAGACAGGATATATTGATTTATAGTAACATAAATAAATTAATTTTTGTTCTGGATATTGAAAATTGGTGTATATCCCAGATACAGGTATTGTTTATGTAACGGTGAAGAATATGTGAGTACCTTAACACTAGAGAAATCCTCTTCTTTAAACGTCTGTATGAGTTCATGTGCCGACATTGGCTTCACTGTACTGATAATAGTTGGTTCAACACCTTTAATTGTATATGTATGGTATAGACAAAATTAACAAATGTTCTATCAGCTTATACATTGTATACATCATATACTGTACATACAGGGCATTAAAAAAGTCTGTTCCCAAAATTTAATTTTATCAGTTAAGCATTTTTTGCCTCGCCCATGTACTCCCAATTGAAATTAATGTGCTATCAGGACATCGAGAACACTGGTTCCTCATGGTCTAGAGGAATCTTCAGGAAAGTCATGATACAGTTTGTGATATTGGAAGGAATTGTTGGTTCCACACCTGTAATTGTATATGTATGTTATAGACAAAATTAACAAATGTTCTATCAGCTTATATATTGCAGGGGTGTCAACAGAGCTAAATTAAAAATCCTGAAAATCATATATCGCCTGACCATTTTTGACAAACTAGAGGCTGTCAACCATATATAACTCAGTTTTTCAAACCTTTTATTGAAGAAAATCCTTCAGAGCAGATATAATTGACCATAACTTTGCCATTTCTTGAGATATTTTCATCAAATAATTTATATTTTGGTCAGAAAGCATAGCTCTTCAAGGATAGACAATCCGGAAAATTTACACCCCTGATATTGTATACATACAGGGCATTAAAAACGTCTGTTCCCAAAATTTAATTTGATCAGTTAATCACTCTTACATTCCTGTTTGTGTTCGACTGAGACAGTCGTGTGTGGTCATTTGTTTTTTTCCACACCAGATTGACAAATGACATCCTACTTCAAGAAAAGACATATTGTGTGATACAAGGAAAACGGTTGCAACACTCCAGCTCTTTTCTGAATAGACTCCTTGGTTCTTGTATGCGTCTGCTGTAAAACATTGATACATGCGAGACCTCAACTGGGTTACCAACCAATTCATATCTAGCTGAGTGGAAATTTCAGAAATGACCAAATGCTCTGACTGTAAATGAAACCAAGGACTCATTGATCAATAGTCAAGAGTGTTACCCACTTTATCACCATGACACCAAATTAATGTGTTAATTTCCATCATTGGTCTTAACTTTCTGACAAGACATGAAGAACTCATTGTGTTGAACTAGAATTATGTACTGAGTAACTAGCTCAGATACCAATTTAAACCAACTCATATTTTGTGAACAAATTTTTTTAACACCCTGTTAAGATAATGTTCATAAAGTAATTTACCCAACTAGGGAAATAGAAAAGATGAATAGATAAAACTGTACCATAGATACATCAGCCACCATTATTAGTGTGGGTAAATTTTAGGCACAATTATTATTTCTAAACAACTTTTTTTATAAATCGTATTTCTATAGGAAGTATATGTATTTTATATCCCTATAGTACTATATTTGGAAAGTTCATTACCATACAATTGTTTGTAGAAACTAACATGTTTTATCAAATATTTTCCGCTAATTGAAGTAACTGCCTATGATGTTACGTCCGTTGCTTGCATTGATATAATTGTATTTCCTGATGAAGGCATAGTATAATGCCGAAACATTGAAAATACAGTATTAATTAATTTATTTCAACGCGTGTTGTAGATGATATCTGTTAATATAACATCTTATTTGAATTTACTCGTACAGAAAGAAGAATTCACACTCTTAGAACAGACAGGGTACCCACAAATATTCCGACACAAAATTCCCCGACTTTCCCCCCACAAAAGAGCAGTTTTAAAGTAATCAGACCATCATAGTAAAAAAAGCAAATATGGCAATAAAAATACAGAAAGGGAATCAATATTTGCTATTGGAACTATACTACAGCCTATAACGGATGAACATTATTCCCATGCGCAGATCCTGGGAGGGAACCGGGGGTCTGGACCCCACCTTGAATTTTGTCCAAAATGTGGTTATTTTTATATACAGTATAACCTCCCGAAACGGCACCCCTGAGAAGAGGCAACCTCCGAGAAGCGGCACTTTTATTTCCCCCCGTCCGTTTTCACTCTTATTTTAACCTCCGTCGAACGACACCTCCACAGAGCGGCAATGGCCGTTAAAATTGTCCACCTTTTGTATGGTTTACCTCTGAGAAGCGACAGATGTGTTTTTACAACGGCATTTTCACACGTGTTTACATAACTCCATACGATGTTGTTTTCTATTTTTCGCACCTTCGTGGATTATAATAATTATCGCTCATCAGGTAACGATAGCCACGGGCGCTAGTAAATTAGCAACTGTCTTTGGGATAAGTTCGACAATATGACACAGTAACACCGTACATACCATGCACTTGCTGAGGTGCATTAACTCGATTTTTTTAAAAATCAAAATCGTTATTAATAATTTTAAAAGAATTATCAATACGCGCTTATCAATCAGTATAAGAAAAGAAATTCATGTACATGTCGTGTTAATGGTTAATCAGGTCGTCTAAAACTGTCAATTTTAGCATATGCACTGACCAAGTTACACGCGAGAAGTAAACAAATTACCGATCATGTGTGCAAATTGTGTACTGAGCGATATGACGTAATAGAGATTTTAACACTTTGAAGGTAAACAATTCAATTGAATACGGCATGTGCGTAAAATAATATGGATTCGGTTTATAATGTTGAGAGTTGCGTTTAATAGCAATAAATACTAGACCCGTGAATTGTACCCATTTTTGTATCTAATCAATGATCTTAATTAAATAATCCTCAGAATTATATCGCAAAACGCGCGGCTACGAGTAGATCTAATTGTATGCATTTAAACAGAAACAAACGACGTCAATTTAAAATTACTGTGATTACGTACACCCAATAGTCTATGAATGACATTCTGAAACAATCAACCTCTACAGAGCGACACCTCCGCAGAGCGGCAGTTTTTTCTGTCTCCGTCGGATGTCGCTCTACGGTGGTTATACTGTATTTACACTTGTTTGTCATGGCTAAGACTGATCAGGACAACCCTCTTAAAAAAAATTGGTTGGAACAAATAGCTTGTCAAACCCCTTCCTGAAAGAAATTTGATGTTTGGAACCCTGCTGAGAAATATTTCTGGATCTGCGCATGATTCTTCATAATTATATTGAACTGAAAATATAATATACCTGAACCACCAGTGCTTGTATCCTTATACCCTGTGAATGCATAAAACATTTACATAATAATAGTGGTAACATTTTAAATACTGCATAAGTGAATATTTTAGCTCCTAGAATAGTTGGCGAATTCTGCACATGGAAATATTGGTGATTTTTATATTATTCATTCTGTGTAGTATTGGTCATATGCCAAAATTAACACTAGAGAAATGTTGCTAATGGAAAATTAAGCTGTCGAAAAGTTTCACACATTTAGTGTGTGGAAATATCTGTTATTTGTTCGTCTTAGTATTGTTTGCAGTACACAATTTATGGTTTTTTTTGGGGTTTTTTTTAAATGCCAAGCATAGCCTTTATTTGCCAGTCAGCTTTCTGCTGAAATATGGCAGGCATATATACGTGTGCCTCCACCCGGATTTGAACCCGGTCACCAGATTAGCAAGGGCAAGCGCCCTAACCACTGAGGTAATTCACCAATATTTTGATGTCGCTAACTAAACCACCTATACAGCAGTGCAATAATTCAAGGACAGTATATAGTTTTGTATTACATATAACCAGTCCCTGTGCATAATACATCATTTCAATACATGCCAAACAGTGAATATAGGCGCTAAAATACATACAGTAAAATCTCAATAATCCATTGCCATGGACCCTTGATGTTTGTTAGTTTATTCTGGCTTTAGCGCTGTTTCTCAAAAATCTTTCAGTAGTAGCAGACTCACCCAAGCAGTTTTCCTGTATTGAACCAGTACTGACATACCCTTCTACCAGGAATGAGCAACTACTTCACATCCTGATAAGTCAATATTGATTGCAAGATGGAAATACACAAACAGAAATACTGTAAAATCATTATTTTTCGAGGGAGTTTAATTTTCGTTGATTTGGTTGATTCACTTGACCACGAAATCTAATCCCCACGATTAATCGACCTCTCAAATATCGAACATGTGTTTATCCTTTCATGTTTTGTAATCCACAAATTTATGACCCCACAAAAATGCATTTTTATCAAAATCAACGAAATTTAATACCCACGAAAATATGTGACTTTACAGTATATTAATATGTTTGTTTTGTGTGCAAGAGTTTAAAGGAATCAGCCAAAATTTACTAAAGCTAGAGTTGTTGCCCTTTGCTACAAATGTGAGTATTGTGTTTTGCTCCACAAACATGTACTTATTGTTTCAGTCAATACAAGTTAGTTTCATTTGAATATCTTTTACAGTTTTTGAACTATGGCCAATGTTAAAGTTTTTGAAGCTGAAAAAGGGGCGTAAGCCAAAATTTATCAAAGCTAGAGTTGTTGCCCTTTACTTCAGATATGTGTATTATCACTGGCAACAAGTACAGCAAGTTTCATATGAATATCTATTATAGATTTGAAGTTATGAAGAAAAAAACATGAAAAATTAGGAAAATTGGAATTGAACAAAGGGCAATAATTCTTCTAAAAATGTAGCTAGAGTTATGTAACTTGTCATAAATTAGCGTACTGTTGTTTTGAGCTTAGGTTTAAAGTTTTAAGTTATTAAGAAAAAACACCAATTCCCATAAACGCACCGTAAAAGTATACATTGTGTAATGACATCACACACACAAAAACACAGATAATTTGGTCAGAACAGTCTTAAGTTTGAATCTACCAGACTACCAGGCCCCGATCTCCCGAAGCATCTCAAGTAGAAATCTCAACTCAAATTGAGATTTTGATAATTACAAAGTCTGAATTTGAGATAAATATGAATCTTGAACTCTCAAAATGTTGCTGTAATAAACTGAAATGATGTTTTTTGTTTTGTTATACCAATTTATAGTACAATTTTGCATGGAAACTACCTCAAACGATAGGTGACAAAATGTAAGTTGAGATTGAGCTCAGATTGAGATGTTTCGGGAGATCGGGGCCAGAGCACTGTTTTGACAAATTGAGTACAATAGAACAGAAATCACATTACACTGCATTAAAACCTTTTTCAACTTCAGTAAATAACTAACATTTCATGTTTAAACATTTTTGCTTGGACCAGGGACATATGGATAAAAAGACTGTTCATTATGTTAAACACTTGTGCCGAGTTATTTGACAATGTGTCAATATGCAATGAAATAACAGTCTGGACAAAGCGTCTTATACCAATGTTGTATGTTTATTCTCAATGTCTGACATTGACCTTTGAGCTTGTGACCTAGGTGCATGACATGTAAATGTTGTATATATTTAACCTGTTAAGTGTGACCTTCACCTTTGCACCTGTGTCTAAGGCATGACATGCCGGTTAATCCTAGTGCAATTCATGAGTCTTTTCTGTCAACTCCTTCTAACATTGTTGTGACTCAAGGCAAACATTGCATACACAGCATTCGTTACCAATTTCTAGGTTTACAGTAACAAGTGTGGTTACCGTACATATACAGGGGTTTATATCAACATTTATACACATGGGTACTGTTTTATCAAGGCCCTTAAAGGGGCACGCCCTGGAACTGAAGTATCTCGAATAGCAATCAAATTGGTATCATTTTAATACCTAAGTGAAATTATGAAAACCCTGTCAAAAAGTTATCCCGCTAGTTTTTAAAAAAAAACATTTCAAGAATAACTAAATATCGTTGTCTTCAATTAAAGGCTGACAGCCTTTTATTCAAATTGATATACAAAATATCGAAGCGCGCGTTATAGAATGAATTTTTAAGTCAAATTCTTCTTTGACTTTTCGATAATAGTTAGTTTTACAAGTGATAAACGCAATTTTGTTGTATGCTAACCAAGACACCCCAGTTTCTGGGCATGCCCCTCGAAAGAAATCATAAATTTACGTTCAAATTTGAATTCTTAATTATTCTTTAAAACAAACACATTGTAAACAAACATTTTTTGTATGGGTACATTGACTGAATAATTATTAATATTGAACGATCCTTTGCCACAATTTATAGCTATTAAAAAGTTTAAAGACTGTAAATTTGAACTAAAGTTTAAGATTTCCATAAGTGCTTTGATAAAACAGTACCCTGATAAGCAAACAATGATTACAGTATATACCTGCTTGTATAGTTGTTACATTATCCCATTCTGCTTGTGCTGCTTCCAGAACTTTGTCCTCTCTTGTTTCTGTTGCAGTTTCCTATATAAACAAGTCCTTAAAAATTACAAGCAATACAGAAGTCCCCTACAGGTTTTGAGGCATTTTCAATGTTTCTGTTGCCATGGAAACCACAACTTTTGTCACTATCCAGAATTTTTGACAGACAGACTGACGGACAGATGGAAAACCTATAGTCCCCTCTGGTCAAAATCCAGTAGGGGACTAACAAACAAGGGTAGGTAGGTCTGTTTCATGAAAATAGTCTCACACTAGTTTGTATCTATATAGACAAGATTGTGTTCAATAAATGCTTATGCCCCAGTGGCAGCCTTCACTATAATCACTAGTTAAGTCAATCAGTTTATGATGGTAAACAACTGTGTCAGTGCCAGGATGGACTTTGAAAATATTTGAGTTTCAACAACTTGAAAGTTTTGGTTAACATTTGGGACGGATGAATGAACACAGAACAGACACAAGAAGGATTCAGGCCTGGTAATTACCGATAGCCATCATTCTCAGGCCTGAAAATCCCAGTTTGAAGGCCGATTTTTTTTTTCAATATTTACAAAGAAGATGAAAAATACCAGGCCTGAGGATTAAACAGACAAGACAATCTTTATTCCTGCTGCATCAGTAGATCTCAGGGCATAAAAATAATATTTTGTATAAGGGTGATATTCCTCTAGCCAGCGGCGTAGCTAGAGGTATTTGAATGTGTACGCAAGAAGGCTATGGGGTCTGGAGGCATGCTCCCACTGAAAGGCATCAGTTTTTATTTCATTTTTCGATCATTTAATTTTTCACTTTTTGAGAAGCGTGTGTAAGCAGCTGCGTATTCTGCGTACAGGTAGCTACATGCCTGCTAGCTACATCCATTTTATTACAATTCACAAAATGAGAACTGACCTGTTGCACCTGTTCAGATGTTGATGACACTGTTGTTGGCTTTATGACAGCTACAGGTTTCTGAGAGGCAGTTGTTGTACATGGAGCCGTGACTTCTTCTGGGGCTGTTTCTGATGAAGGCTTGTCTACAGCCCTAGACAAAGATACGTTACTTTAACACATGTGACCTCCGTAGCTCAATGATTAGCACGCTTGCCATCTAATCTGGCGACCCGGGTTCAAATCCGGGTGGGGGCACACATATATGCCTGCCATATTTCAGCATAAAGCTGACTGGCAAATAAAGGCTATGCTCGGCATAAGATGTAAATAAAATTGAACCATGCATCAGTATAACGATTACCCTTGATACAAACAAAAGCAACACAAATCAGGAATCTTCAGTACCCTATTTAGAAGTCATGTAACTCTTCTTTTGTAGAAAAAATCCTGATTTTTCTTCTTTGTCTATACAATTCACTCTCTTGACTTTTATGTTCCAGTTATACATTGAAACATACTTACCTTAATGCCTTAAGGTTTAAGATAATGAAAGTTGACTGTATTTACTGCCAAATGTAATGGTACTTGCTAGCAAAAGGCCACCTTTCATCTGACCGTGGCAATGGTCAAGTGTAGGATGGTCCAGAGCTGAATTAGTAACTGGCAATCTGGGTATAATTTCTGGTCACGACAGGTCATACCCTTCCATGATTCATAAACTATTGAAAATTTGATTTTGATATCCTCCACATGTGGAGTATTTGCTGGTAGCTTATGACAGATTGTGAGAGTACTGGTTAGGATACAGCCTAGGAAAACTGATGAATCGACTGCTGAATATAACACTTTTTTTAACAGAAAAATCGCGGAGAAACCAGTACTATCTCACCCAGCCTAGGAAAACAGTGAATCAACTGCCGAATATAACAGAAAAATTGCGGAGAAACTGCATTCCAAATAAACAAACGATCAATTACCTTTCATCCTTCTTGGAAATAATGTCATGACCAGGACCTGGTACAGCTGACTGATTGGTAACATCAGACGGTTGTGTAGTAGATGGTAAATCAAAGTCAAATTCTGAGTCTGAGTCAGATCCAGCTTTATCTTGAACAATAATGTTGTCTAAACTGATCATCTCATCTGCCTGAAAATTTATTAAGAAATGCATTCAACAGAGGCTTAGGATCCGATGTATTCTTTGATTCAAGTTGGTTACTATATCATTAGTATCCCAAACCATTACATATGATCAATCCATGAGAACTTCATACAATAAATAGATATAAAATCAATACATTAACTGAATTACTGGTTAGTTTATAAGGAAGGTACGGTAATAATCCAGAAAACCACAGATTCGATTCATAGATATAATAATGTATGTGTAACTTGAAAGTGTTTAATAGTACTATCATAAAATGATTAGTTTCTCCAGTAATATTTTATACCGATATTTTAATGGAAAGAATCAGTATGTTTTATATGTATTAAGGGTATGCTCACTAGTAATTTGTTCAACTACCAAAACTTTAAAGCAGGTCATACAATGAGAGTAAGACTGACTTTGTGTTGGGATTAACTGATTCAATCCTAGAACTCAGCAGTACTAATGTCATAGCTGGTTTTTACAAGAGATATAGCTTTGGATTGAGTCAGTTTTAGCCAGTGAGTTTATAGGTCACAAAATTATTATTTCCAAGTACACTTACCTCATTACATTCTGCCTTGTCATCTTCTTTATTTTGTGATACTGGATCAGGTATGTTCTGAATTAATTCAGGAATTGGCTCTGTAGTAGTATCATCTTTGACATCAATTATATCTTCTGTAACTGTGTCACTAGAAATATCAACTTTATCACCCTTTTCATCCACATCGTTACTAACAGATTCCACTCTATCATGGTCTTTTTCATCAAGAGCTCTCTCATTACATTTATCTTCAATGTCAGTTTTAATATCTGTACTATTTGAACCTGTTAGATTTTGATCTGTTTCTTCATCATCTAGTGTATGCTTATCTTCATTAATAGCTACACTATCATCTAATAGACAGCCATTGCTTGGCTCTGTAATCAGTATACTGGGGATGTCATGTTTATTATCTTTCAGTTCCACCTTGATAACCTTTGATCCGGGCACATGTTGGACAGTGAGTTGTTCATCCAGCACTTCAACATCTCTGGGTGACTCAAGATCAAAGGTGATATCTTCACAACCCGTAGCTTCTGTTCCTGAACCAGTTTCTGTGAACTGTAAGCTTTCATCAACAATTTCAGTCATCTTACTACAGAGAAACCTGAAATATTTTTACAAAATAAGTACAACTTATTTATTTTAGGTTGATTGCAAAATAATTTTGCTAACTTTCATTAATAGATTAAAATTAATCACTCTCAACACTTCATTCCTGAAGTTATCCAATGCCATAAGTAAATGAGAGAAGCTCTGGCTTCCCTTTTATGCTAACATTTGTCTTTGGTATGACACGGCCTGGGATTGAAGTCATCGAACCAAGAACCTCTAGGACTCGAAGCAATCGCTCAACCACTAGGCTGTCAAGGAGCTACCTGCGTGACATTATGAGAAACCTTACTTGCGAAGACCGCAATAGCGACGATTATTAGGGCCGCTTTATAGCCTTCAACAACAAGGATGTGTTTTTGCACAATGAATTCAGGCATCGCAAAAACCATCGGTCCTATTTTCATTTTTTAGGATTGACAAATGTTCATTCGGACTGACAACTTTTTTGTGTCTGTCAGTCCAAATGAGTTAATCACTGACAGATCCAAATGACTGACAGGATTTTAAAGTTTTCGCGAAGCCTGGAACTTACATTACATGGAGATCTATAAGGTACTGATGAGTGATAAAAGTAAAAAATGCGTGTAAATAAACATATCTATTAAAAAATCAGTGGCTAAATTAATATTCCTAAATTATATAAAAGGCAGTGGCTAGCCGTCCGGTGCCGGACGACTAGACAGCGAAATTAGTCGTCCGGCATTAGAAATAGAAGTAGTAATGGAACATAGAAAGTTTCAATTACAGTATTATGAGGATGGGGATAGTATATGACTTCACTTCATGCTGAAAAAATGAAATTGCTGTGTTAGGTAATTGACAGTTTGGAATGTCACTGGTTATACACTGTGTAATAGCGTGAAAACAATGTTACCGTTTATAAATCGTATCCTATTCTAAACTCCCTGATTGTATATTGTATTTAAAATTTACCAAAAAATACAATTGTAATTGTATTGTTTTGTATATATGTGCTATTAAAACTGCGAATGAAAAGTAATTAATTGCCATATATCTTTGTTTGTGTTACTTCGGCAAATTAACGTGCATACTTTGTTTGTTTTCCAATATGGCGGACATTATACGGAGATACACGGCCGGTCACAAAATGGATGCAGATAAATGCACTAACTTGTCTTGCTTAATTCGTAGTTTATTACAAGGTAGAAACATATGTGATACTTATCACACGAAAATAACTGAAATTATGGATGCCTAATGCATAGAAATAGAATGACAGTTACCTAGCCAATGCATGTATCGTTTGCTAGTCGTCCGATGACGGACGACTAATTTCGCTGTCTAGTCGTCCGGTGCCGGACGGCTAGCCACTGCCTATATAAAATTCTTAGACGAATTTAAGACCGTCCGAAATTCCCTTCCTTTCAACACAAAGTTATAATACAGATTTAGCAGACTTAATGCGAGGAAATAAACGAACATTATGATAAATAATATCTAGACTTACCAGTAGCGCAAATAATCTAGAATTTAATTTGAGAACGCATTCTCCAAAATGTGAAAAATCGATTTTAATTTTTTTCGATGTTGACTATTTCTCCTCTGACGAATAAACACCGGCTATATCGCTGTGGTCTTACCAAAACTATTCTCTAGGTGCAGGTTGATTGGTGCTTTAGGAAAACTACAGTTTAATTAGGACCAAAGATCATATACAAATTTTAGAGTCTTAATAATTCTTTTTTAGATCTAGTATGTTCTTCCTTTTTTAATATTAATTATGGATTAAATTCCACATTCGTACTAGTACATGTATAACTTCAGGTAGCCTATACCCTCTCCCGTAACGGTAAATCAAGTAATAACCAGATAACCAATAGGGAAGAATTTACTAAACTTATTCTTGAAATTTCGTTGCACGATGTGTACGTGCAACAAACATGCAGTCAAGTCCCGGTCGTTAAAATCGCACGCACAGTCATATTTATCTATCTTCCATTAATGTCAAACCCTTTGCGGGGACGTAGAGATTTGTCTAGGTAAAACTTAAAATCAAGAGAAAGAGGTGTGATACAAGGAATCCAGGTTGGTTCTTTAACGTGCTCAGTGTATAGCACCGATACACGCGAGACTACCTGTGGGTTTCCAACCAGTTTCGTCTCTAGTTAGGTGGGAAATACTTTCATTAATGACCAAGTGCCCCGGCCGAGATTCGAACAGGGACCTCTCGATCAGTAGTCAAGCGCGTTACCACTCATTTAATTATTGATATAGGTTCAACATAATCATTTGCGCACATAGGTTACCGGTGAAATTTCATTTCAAAGTAAAAAAGTAAAGAAAAATAATTTACATATCGTCGGCTTGTTGTTGTAACTACAAAATCAACACTTTTCAGGAGGGGCAAAAAACGCAGTATCTGCAAACAAACATTTTGGAAATGCATATTTTGCAACGAGAAAAATCGTAACAACTAAACAAGTCACTAAAAATCAGGTTAAGAAGCACTTTTAAAAATGCTACGAGCTATCATTACCACGGAAATACATATCCGTGTCATTACTCAGTTTAATTATAACTGTAATTCGAACATCACAAACCACCATATATGATACAGATTAATTTTATTTTGTCAGTAAATGCATTCTCGTTCACCTGAGTATTCTTCACCTGTGATATCGTAGTCTGGGAACTTGACTAACCATTGATGTATGAGGATGAGTACATGCGAATATAGCATCAAATCCTGAACCAATTATTTTGAATGGCTTTTTCTTCAACATATTCGTCACAAACTACATGTATATTGTAATGTCAATAAAATCACGCACGTTTAAACTTCGTGATGAAATGTAGTTTTAGACTATATATACAAGTTTATCTGAAAACTTATCGAGCACAGTCGTTTTTGTTAGAGAAAGCAGCATTTTTGTTAGTTACGTCTTTTTCTCATGAGGAAAATATGCACCAATAATATGAAATGCTTTTAATGCGTTTTCTAGCTTGGTCGAAACTCACTCTTCCAATTGACTTACAGATACGGTATTTCGGCAAAAGACGCGGCACCGGCGTATGAAATGTATATTGCGAGAGAAAAAAAAAATATTTTTTGGAAAAATGTAGCTACGTCGTTTGCCCGTGAGACCGATGATATATCAGTTTTAATCAAACCCAACAAAGTAGACCTATGTAAATACAGATACTATATATGTTAGCCTATCAATATAGTCTCTGGTATATATAGAATGATATAAAAATGTATTTTAAGCACAAGATAATTATTCCTCTAGCTGTCTCATATGTTCATGTCTCTCCTGAAATACGAGTGATTGGATTAATTAACTCTACGCGGTATATTGGTATTTTAGTAAAATTATCCCAAGTAATCATCACACAATCAGAAAGTCAGTATCAATTGAGGACTACTCATCATAGCTGTCACCTGACATGAAAGATTGAAACCGTCCGCATTCAGGTATAGTAATCCCAATACATCGCTTCTCAGTTCCGTCGGATAAGGCCAGAGTTTTTTAATTTTTTGTTACCCGGACATTTTTCAGAAAAAAGTCCACAGGAGGAGCGAAAAAAATAAAAATAAAACTCCCAAAATATTAGCTTCCACAAGCTGTTGGTGGTAGAATAGTCAATGACGGTCCGATTTAAAACAATCAACACTCAACAACAGTGTTAGTTTTCAAGAAAACAGCCAATTTATCTTAAGACTAGTACACTGCAATAAAACACTCATATAATAAAACTTATTATTAACAAAATAATGAAATAATATTACACGACTGGTCCATTTATCATCAAAACATTATATGCAATGGTTTTTTTTTGAAAATGCCAAAAAATTGGGCAGGAGGGTCCGAGTAACGAAAAATAAAAGAACTCTGGCCTAATTGTACAGTATTCATACGTGTATGACGGAACTGAAAACCACCGGCATTCAACCAAAGGAACTATTTTATAAAATATTTATAAATATAAATAGATTATAGGCAACGGCGATTTATAGAATTGTTTCTCTGGTCGAGTGCCAGTGCTGAAAACCGATGTAACGCTCTGACGGAACTCAGGATACAGGAATCTGGATAGGCCCCTTTCAGAGTTTCGCCCGCGTATTACATCGGTTTTCAGTTCCGTCATAGCCATATCCATTCACTAGATTATGCTTCACCTTTTTATATCACAGTCTGGGAACTTGACTAACCACTGATGTATGAGGATCAGTCATATCAAAACGACACATACAAAGTCATACAATTATCCGACGGTACTGAGAAGCGGTGTATCGATATTCCTACCATGGTCTAACAGAAGCTTCATACATTACAGACAACTGTGACTTCCAAAGCAATAATCACAAAAATGATACAGTCATGGCCAGGGATTACTAACTGTAGAGCAACGACTTCTTTGAACCGCTATTTCTTTCTGTCTAAAATCTAACACAGCATTTTACTATACTCAAATATGTTGAGTATATCCACTTATTGTTCCAAACAGAAACTTGAGCTCCCACATACCCCAAGTGCGTACCCAATTTCACCATCATTCTTTCTCCCGCAGAATAAAAAAAAACAGTGATCCATATCAAAACTAATATAATATGCATATAATGTGTGCAAATATAGACCGATGACGGTCACATTCTAACTCCATATATAGAAACATTATATCGCTATGTTTCATGTAGGTGTACAATGATGTATCATTCACTTATCACATATGTTATGCAAATGATAAAAATGATAATCACATAATTATTCAAAAGTTAAAATAGTAGGCCTTTGTTGCAGATACATACACGTGCTCTTGGCTTGTTCGTGTACTTTACCCGCATAAGTATACGTGTAATTTGTTTACTATAGTAACTAAAGTACCCAGTTTAAAGTCTATTTCAGACGTGCGTCTGTTCAACCGACCGTACATTCTCTCCTTGATCACTGAGCTACAAGTCGGCTGTACACTCGGCACCGCAGGAAGCCACATCACTTCGGCAAAGTTTAGACTCGCTTAGGTTCCCATATATACACTGGAGCAAAGTGGAGCATGTGGATTATTTTTGCTCAGAGAAACTTAACAGTGGTCCAGATGGGGATTTAACCCGGGACCTCTTAATCCACAAGCGCGCACACTTCCTCTAAGACCGCCTCCATAGTTCCACTAAAACACAAGACAAAAAGAGAATCAGCATGTTTTGTTCTAAATTTAATACTTTAAGTTCTTTTCCATTGCAAACATTTGCACGTCTTTAAAAATGCATGTACTCGAAGAGGTGTTAGATTAATTAAGGGAACTTAAAATGAATTTACTCTACCCATCAAGGGAAACAACTCCAACAGTATACATGTACAAAGATTACTAAAGTCGACTGATTACTGGAGTTTTTACGGGTATAACTTCCTTTCCAGGAATTACGTAATCTTGAATCCCTAATTCTAGAAACGGAAGCGGGAAGCATTGAAATGGGGTCTCTTAACAGCTGTGCGAAACCAAAGTTTCGAATGGTGCTTATTACAATTTTATCTTTTTACGAAACGAAACCATTTCTCGTATTGTATTGATAGAATAACAAACTGTACTCGTATTACTGCACAAATGAATATGTCCTTAGGTC
The DNA here is from genome assembly GCA_947247005.1 of Spisula solida. Taxonomy (NCBI): domain Eukaryota; kingdom Metazoa; phylum Mollusca; class Bivalvia; order Venerida; family Mactridae; genus Spisula; species Spisula solida. The sequence goes on along the minus strand of OX365952.1, from coordinate 36,053,335 downwards.
CTAAAGTTTGCGAGAGGGAAAATTAACGTTTCTTTTTCCTTCTTTGAAGGCCGGCATGTAGGCTAGTTGAAATGTTGCTATTAACGATTTTCGTAAAATCGCGGATTTAAATGTTGCAGTCGTATGTCTGGCAAAGGTCCATTCGCACAATTATCAAAGATGTACTATATGCTCATCTGGACATGGTCAGTTTACTGTGGCAATTTAATATTTCCATATAAGCCAACATGGTAGCGTATTACAGTAAAACCTCGATAAGATGAGCATCGTTATTACGAGAATCCGGCCTATGTCGAGTTAATTTCAAAGTCCCGGCGAATTTGCTCTATGTCGTATATTAATTAATAGACTTCGGATATGTCGAGCAACAGGCTGTTAGAATCGAAAAAATGATTATGTACCTGTGTTTTATTTATTATAAAGCACAGTCACTTGTTCGAATGCGTGCAATAAATCATAACTACGCATCCGAACTCATGATTTGTTCAGATGCATACATTAATTAAATCTCTCTTTTTACGCACTCTTGATTCAAATACTACGCATCTGAACTCATGACCGTGCTTTATTCTACGATAAAACTCATTCACATATTCATTATTTCTTAACCATCATCACAACGTGTACATATTTTAAGTATTGTGCTAACGACTTTAATGCTCCGTGACTTGTATGGGATTCGTGGTTCGTTCCCTGTATATTGTGATCACTTGTATCGGAAATTCATATTTAACCACACAGGAGAATCATCTCCACATGTTAAAGTCAAATAATCTCTCCCACAACTTTTTTCCAAATGATCCTTTTAATAGACTTAATACAAAGAATAAAGATGTTTTTCGCAAATTACTTATTTTTTTTAATTGACGACAGAATGTCAGTTATATCTGTCGAAATAGTATGCCAAAATTCACATTTAGTAATATGTATGGATGACAAAATACTTATTTTGCAAGAGTTGCTCCCCTTAGACTTTAATTATGCATTTATTGTTTACATTTCGTTATTTTGTTTACAAACCAACCGGAGGCTTTATTTCGTTTTCTTCCATCTTATGGTGTCTTCCACCTTTGGGACTCAACTAAAGTGCTCAAAATGCATCATTTTTGCAGATAGGTTGCCCAGTTATTGCTTTTAGAAAATAGCCATTAAGGCATAATGGGCCTTTAATACAACGAAACCAAACATGGAAGATAACTTTATTCAGATATCATGATGCAATAATTACGTCAAAGAGATCAATTACGAGTACCATTATGTTCAATTTCGAAAATCCGATATGTCGTCCTTTCAATGTTGCGTCATCTTGTATGTGATATCCAATTTTGATTTATACGAACGTTTATTACAGCGCATCATATGAATATGACACAAGAATGTCAAAAAGTGTTGGCCAAAGGTCCGCGAAAAGTGTCATTGCCCTCCTATATATAATCTATAAACAGTTTGTAAGGCTAGAACCCTTTTGGTGTCACGGACATTTGGTGTTAGCTATCTAAATGTGAAGGTCTGATGTTGATTAATATGTAAGGCTAAAAAGAAAGAATCAGCTAAATGAATACAATAATTATGAAGGAGAATATGAAATGTTACATCATATAACACACTTTTACACATATAACAAATTACATATACAACTATGCTAAGTATAATCTGTAACACTGTTAGCAAGTATTGCAACGTGCAGTTTAAGTTGCTTGTTCATGACCACATGAGCGAGTAACTTTTAGTGTTTATAGTATTTAAGAAAAGTTACAAAAAGATGGTTGTATAGATTGTCATTGGGCTAACAGCCTGAGGTTTCCAGATATTCACATATAGCTGCCACGGCTTTGTTGGTTTCCCCTTGTTGTCCGCCTTCTTTAGTGTGAGCTATTACTAATGCCGTTTTTGACTTTTGAATAGTAATGGAACCATGATCTTTCTTTTTCGCCATTACTGTTCCATCCATTTCTCGCAAGTACTGGTACTTTACACCTCCAATATGCACACCATTGGCCTGAAATGACGTAAAGTCTCCACTCTTCATACACTTTACGATCACTTGAAGTTCGGATGTCTTAAAATTTTTCAAGCTTTTGGCATTCGTTTCCGAAGTCCATGGAGATCCGTCGTTCAAGCCAGCGATAAGCGCTTGTTCGCAGTTACCTCCGGAGGAACCAGTAATAGTGTCGAGATACGAATCCCAGGCAGACATTCTGAAAGTACACAATTTGAACAAGGATATTCAGGGCACTACATGGTTTATAACCAGTCGAACACACAAAATAAAATACACTTAATAAATCTCATAAGCTTACAGTATATATTTACCCATAGCTCGGTTAATACGTGTTTTATCTTGCTGAAATTTTTAATATACATGTATGTAGATTGAATATGTAGGATTACGATTCATCTGATATTAAACAATAAAACAATCTGATTACAATTCTCACAGACAGAATAAACAAATGATGACATCAGCAAACGTTTTACCGTGTGTTTTTCAACGGGCGTTTGTCAAGTTGTTCATGCAGCTATTAGCCCACTTTGCTGATAAATGTCGTTTTTAAGTGTATATGAATTTGTCAATGAGACAGAAATAAAGAAAACAATGCTAATTATTAAGCCAAATTAAGGCTTAGAATTGCCGACTTTTGGCCCCACAACGACAATTTTCAACGATTACCCCCCTTTGACAATAAAATGACCATCATAATAAAAAATGTGCTACGGTATTAAGCATTTTTTTAATTAACAACCCCCATATTGTTGAGTGAAAAATATTTTGTGGGTTTTTTATTTGGACGATGTATATTTTTCACCTACGCGTTAATTTCTCGTACATTTAATGTTTTAGGTGTTTCATGGTTCTATGAACCGCTGTATTTAATGTTGAAGAAACAAATAACCAAATATTGTGCTAGTCTGAACACGAAGGTTTATCAAATTTAATTAACGTGCGTGGTCTGAATAACATACAAAAAAATGCATGCAAACATATTTAAAATAAATAAAAAATACAGTAAAACACGTGCACACATATAAGATTTTTTAAGTGTACATTCTGTCTAGCCGTAACGTAACTTACCGTTATGGTTTGCAATATCATACATTCGGTGTACCAGCCCTGCGTTCAAGGAAAAATAACGTGACGCACGTTTCGTACCAGGTACAAAACGTTTCGTACCTGGTACGCAAACGGTACGAAACTTTCGTACCTGGTACGTCCCAGGTACGAAACGTGCGTCACGTTATTTTTCCTTGAACGCAGGGCAGGTTTGTTTTTGCTGTTTTAACAGTAATTTTCTAACGTACGGGTATTCTTAATACTCGGAGTTTACCGCTAATTAATGAAAGTAAGTGGAGACAGGAATCATAAACTTTTTGCTAACCCATTAAGTATACAAGGTCAGACATGTTACTGAATCCAGGGGTGTCAAACCATCTTGCTCAGAGGTCTCTAGCCATCTTACTATCACCGCCTCCTCGATGGCCTTGTGGTAGAGCGTCCCGGGTTCGACTCAAGGCCGCGTCATACCAAAGACGAAATAAAAATGGTACCAGTATTTCCCTTGCTAGACACTCATCATAAATGGGGAAACCGGTTTCTCTCCTCTCATACACTCGTGGCGATGGATAATGATCATGAGTGAGGTGTCGAGAGTGATTAATATAAGTTGGAAAAACTTGTTTCACAGTCAACCATAAATAAATTAGTATAAACTAAACCATCATGCACAGGGCCCGGGGTACCACTCCGCTACAGTATCTCAAGATCTGACCGGATTGTTATCCCTATCATACCTATTTTAAGGGACAAGGCACGCTGCCCTTTTGGAACAGACATGGCTGAAAATGTACATAAAGAAACGCACATGTTACAGTTTTCCAAAGAGTTACATGGTCTACCATTTTCTTCCGGTATGTACAACGTGTATCAGTCATTTTTTGTGTCTTCTTGTTCCCAGGTTTCACATGTAACTCAGATTTTTTCCCAACAAAAACCACCAATGCAGGCATATTTTCTTTGTCGTAAGTACAGAGGGGATTATGCTTTTGTTTACATGTAGACAACATGAAATTGTAATATAAAGTTATGTAGGCTAGTCGGGAAATTACGTGTTCAGCAATTTCTTCCTAGAATTATTGTGTGAAGAGATAAATAATTAAAACAAATTATCCGAAACCAACTTCAATGTGTTAATAATCAAAACATACCAAATCCATTGTTCTTGTTCTCGGAAAAGCAATTATAGGCTGACCAAAATGGTCGGTTTTACATGTAACCCTATAGCGGAAATATAACATGTGCGTTCCTTAATGTATACATACCTCAGTGTATATTGAAAATACATATAGATTTGTAGCTGTACAACCAATTTAAGTAAGTAATGATGCGTTATTTGAATTGAATGTACATACGTCTTATTCAACTTCAATTCAAGTTTAACTGATACATGTATATAATTGTATTCATCTACACATCTCATCTGAATTGCTGTTGGCAAGGAAATTAAATAGCGTTTCTACATTTGTATACAGTTGGAGTGATCAACATTGAGTGTTTTCCTTACTTGTGATGGTCCTAAAGTCATATATGTATCATCTTCATTCATCCAGCTGAAGTTCTAACATGCTATTCGTGCACTACTGTATCTACATGTTAACCAACTAGGATTTACTTCAGTTATGTTTCAACCCTACACACTTCAATATTTAGTTATATGTTTACACAAAGCAAACAATGAAAGTAAAGTATATTCAAGCACATGCTTATATCAACACGGAAACACGGTTAAGAGTTCGTTACCGCTTATTTTATTTCCTGAATACAAGTAAGCTTATATACATTAACTTCCGGTAAACAACTTCCGGTAGTTACTTAGATGCCGTGATTGACTTGATATTTCTCATTAAAGTTTCTATATTCTTTATATATTAAATGCAGAGCATCGTTTGAAAGCATGTATGTATTTTGACCCTATCAGTTAGCTACATTGGTATCTAGAGCACGTAGTACCCTGTTAGACCGCCTCCGAGGAGGCATAGGGGATAATCAAGTTTTTCGTGTAATCTTTTACGGTTTAAAGCAAAATGCATACATACAATGTGCATTATGCGTCATTCGCAATGTGTATAATGTATCTTTCACCAACTGCATAATGTATCTTTCGCAATGTGCATAATGTATCTTTCACAATGTGCATAATGTATCTTTCACAAAGTGCATAATGTATCTTCCACCAACTGCATAATGTATCTTTCGCAATGTGCATAATGTATCTTTCACAATGTGCATAATGTTTCTTTCACAATATACATATTGTATCTTTCACAATGTGCATACGTTATGTTTCACAATGTGCATAATGTATTTTACCCAATGTGCCTAATGTGTATTTCGCAATGTGCCTAATGTGTCTCTCGCAACGTCCCCAATGTGTCTCTCGCAATGTGCATAATGTGTCTTTCGCAATGTGCATAATGTGTCTTTCTCAATGTGCATAATGTGTCTTTCGTACTGTGAATAATGTGTCTTTCGCAATGTGCATAATGTGTCTTTCGCAATGTGCATCATGTGTCTTTCGCAATGTGCATAATGTGTATTTCGCAATGTGCATAATGTGTCTATCGCTCCCTCAGCGTCAGATCTCGGATTTATGTGTGCTTGTGGAAGCAGGACGGACGGACGGGTCCGGACGGACGGACATATGGACGTTGTGGTGTTTCTTTTGAACAGACGGATGGACAGACTATTCAACACGTCATGTTACTTTAACATATGTACGGAAGGGTTTCAATGCATGATTTTCACAGTTGCTATACATACCACATATTATCTGATCAACACGTACTATAACCTCCCACCATGAACACACCGTGTGCTTTATTTAACAGTAATATGTTTTGTAATAACCGCTAACTGCGTTAATGTGTTTTCAAGGTCCCTACAAGGTCATTGTACATACAAATGTATATACTTTGTTGATGAGCCGAGTTTAACATATTATTACACACACATCGTACAACTTCAATTTTGACGTAACATATAAGTACAATTTTTCGTCACGCTATGCTGAATAAACATTATACATGTAGATCTATATCCAACAGGCTATATGAAAGATAGAGTGTTAGGACGTGACAGTTACATACCGTGAAGCATTAGTGATCGTGTGCTTAAAGTGCTGAAGGTTTACAAACTTTTGTTAAAATAAATTTAAATATTATAGTTTTCAATTCAATACACTCGTTCAAAAACATATCCATGTAATTTTCACTGAGGCTTACTGTAGATGTGGATAATTGCGCGGGCTGAAAAGTTAGCGAATTATGAATTTCTGATATTTCGCGTGCGAAACTATTAGCGTTTCTTTTTCATTCTTTGTATCATTATGTGCATGTAATTCACATTTAATTGAACTGTAACATCATCAAACTACAGCATAAACACCAGTAAGGTATTCGGTTCATTTTGCAATTTGCTTTCATCGAATGCGAACAAATTTCAGGCAATTTAAGTGATAGTAGTGTTATTAATTCTATAGGGTGTTTTACTCTATGTAAAAATACTAAATAACTACAAAATGCCGATGTTTAGTAAGTTATTTTAAATGTCAGTGTGGTTGTTTATGGGATATACAGGCAACTGTACCAAAAATAACGCGAATATTTGACAATTTTATTTTATTTTTGCAATACATCTATACGTGAGGAAGCACCTTTTACGTGGTCCGCATTGTAGCAATTCGAGACTAATTACGTAATCATGACTGAGAACGAAACGTTGGTTTGATGACCGTTATGAAGTTATCCAAGTTTGAGTTGCATTTGTTGTCAAGTTACAATTTTAACATGTTACTATTCTCTTACCCATCTGTTAGTAACAACTTACGTCGATATGCAAGAAAATACAGATTTAAAAACATTATTCTGAGATTGTAGCAGTTTATGTACATGTTTAAAGTTTTATTAGCAAAATCGGCAAATAATATATGCCTTTGGGCAATTTACAACAAATATATACAAGCATATATAAGTAATATACAAACATATGACATAGTATTTAACAAAGATGAATAAGAAATTACGAAGCAACATGCTTCAATGGCTACACGTATAGCATTATACCATATGTGATTTCAGCCCTATTATATAACATGTTCTTCATGAAAACCTTTTAAGACGACTTTAACATTTAGCTTCCGTAAAACGATTAAAGGATACATGGTTTGTTTGTGTTAGTATTTCACTACGACATTTTCTATCGTGGGAAGAAAAACTACACTTATATCTTTCGAATCTAATTCCGCGTAGCTAGACTAGTTTCGTTTATTTTGAAGATATCATTTTAAGATATTAAAATTTTCCACTTATTTTGGAACACTGCCAACTGTACGGTTATTACTAATCATGACAAATTTAACACCCGGGGGTATGTATGCAACGTTTAGTGACTTACTCACAACTCAGTATAGTTATATACGAGGGGTGGTTCAGAATCAATGGACTTTTGCTCTAATTCAAAAACCATGGTACCTACACTTAAAAATCTGTGAATCATGTAATAATGACACTTATTTAACAAGTGTAGCAAATTTCATTTGGATATGATCATAAATAACGTAAATACAACGTCTTTAAAGGGACTGCCTCACATATTGGTGAATTGCAAAAATATAATAAATTGTCCAATATTCGCGTAATTTTGGTATAGTTGCCTGTATATCCCATAAAAAAGCACACTGGCATCTAAAATAACTTGAGAAACTTCTGCATTTTATAGTTATTTAGTATTTTTACATAAAAAATTCTAAAGGGTATTAATACCCTATAGAATTAACACTACTATTACTTAAATTGCCTGAAATTTGTTCGCTGTTGATGAAAACGAATCGTAAAACGAACCAAGTACCTCACTGATGTTTACGCTGTGGTTTGTTGATGTTACAGTTTGATCATGTGTGAATTACATAATGCACAAAGCATGTTGGAAGGAAACTTAGCGTTTTTTAAAGAAAAAAATACTCAGTGGGCGATATCGAAAGTGGTTAAAATTGTTTATTTGCACCAAATCTTACATAAAGCAACCGTCCGTTGCTTTCTATTACACCAATACTTGGTTATGTTGGAAAATCACGATATACAAAAATTTTAGCCCAATCTGTGAGGCAGCACCTTTAAGAGGGTATGGTTATGAATCACGAGGAAAGCTCAGATAATAATGACATACGTATGACGTCACCTTCACATCGGTATCATTTCATCATGCTTTCAAAACACTGTTAAGCAACTGTTACTCGACTGTTCTTTATTTTCCCTTGTATATGTCCAACCAAAACGTTTTAACGGATAGTTTGTTTCTAGTCCATGTATTCACAGACAATGACATTAACTAATTATATATAATAATAACTTGGATCAAAGACAAATTCAATAAATTGAACATTATTAAATATCATTATTATTTCTCATAAATTGTTGAAACCTTTGAACATAATGTTATTAGATCATTAAAAGTTAGATGTTGTGCTATAATGAAGTTCTACATGTTTAATACGTTCATATAGTAATTTCACGGTCACTACTTTTACTAAATATGTGTTACATTTACTTACCATTTTCCACACGCTATAAATTGTTATTGCATCTATAGATATTTTTAATTAAAGAACGTGTTTGGTCAAAATTAATTGTAGTTTTATGTATACACCATTACAAGGGCTGTATATGTGCTCATGTTTTTTAAAAGGGAAAAAACAGAAACGTGTATCACATATCCCCGGTCTCCCCTACACTGTCAAAGTATTCAGTGACACAAAAACACATTCTATATTAATACAAATACATTTAATTGTGACAGGCAATATGCGGATAAATAACTGCGCATGCGTAGTTAGAAGCACATGCATTAACATCGAGCCTTTCATTTTCGCATTACTTCCGGTTTCGCGATAGTTGTAAATCACGGTTGACAATTAAAAAAACACTTTCACGGTCATCGACCTTTTTATCACCGGTTGATCAAACACTGCAATATGATAACATTTGGGTAAATTTTGTATAAAAATCTCATCCTGTTACTTACTACTCATAACTGGCCCCAAACCGGAAGTAACGCGGAAATAGCAGCCATTTATGTTGTATAAGGCGTGGTCAACAATTATTCAAATACAAGTTATTACAACTTTTGAAAATAACGTCATTCTGAAATAACGTCAATTGTCTTGTAATTATTGATTTGGAGAAATATCCTATTTTAAAACGGAAGTTATTCTTTGTCTGAATCGACAAATGATTTAAAAAAAGTAGAAATAAATAAAACAAATATGGACAAACTAGCTACCAAGAAAGTATTGAAACAAATAATAACGCTATGGTAAACATTGCAAACCGGTGCGTCTAAAACTAGGCCTTTGAAATACAATTAATTTGGAAATATTGAAGATAACCGAACAATGCGTCAGAATTATATACGAATGTAATAACGCAACTGCATGTACATAATTATAATACTCGACCATGGACTGTTATAGAACACGCGCTCAAAAAAATAAATACATGAAAAATAATAAATAAATACATGAAAAATAATAAATAATAAATAAATACATGAAAAATAATAAAAGCTTATTACCTGTCAAAAGTCGAGATAATACGACGAGAAAATCAAAACAGACACACTGATGCTACCGAATACTGAGTATGAACAGTGCTTGAAAATGTAAGCGACTTTTATCCACGCACTTCCACTCCCTCCGTCATGTGACTAACTGACGAAGATAACACATGTTTCAGACAAGTATTAACTTCCTTACACTTATCTGTATCAACTATCATGTACTCCGATTCGAACTTCCTTATTTGTCACTCACCGACACAATGCATGTGTACATGAATACGTGGTATATTTACGATATTCCTGCAAAAAGATTATATTAAGTCAGACAGGGAAGGCAGCACTCAACTTAACCAGCCGAGCACAGAAAACATTAAAAACACACAAAGCACAATGCCCAACTAAACAAGCGCAGATCCGCCCATGTCCAAGCTGTCGAAAAGTATAATAAATTATAACTAGCTGAATGACCAGTTTCCACAGCAAAAGGACTACAATGCCTAGTTTTAGCTGTCAGAAGAAGTGCCCAACACACTACCGACCAAGAAAATTATAAATCCCTTGTCCCACTGTTTAAAAGCTGAATAGAAGAGATTCAGCAAACAAAAGGCAAAATGCCTACGCTGAATTACCTAGTTACAACAGTAAAACTGCTGGGCTGGTATTCACAAAGCATCATAGCAGAAAACTTAGACATTTCTTAAAATCTTAATTTTTTCTAAAGTGTATCAGCTAAGCAAGAAAATCAGCATGCTTAATATATTGCATAGTTTTGAAGCATTATGTAAACAGCTATTATATTCACTAAGAGAAGATGGATTATTTTTCAAATTGTGGGAAATATGAGCTGCACAAATTATTGACTTAAGTCAAAATATTTAAGTTTTCACTTAAGATGCTTTGTGAATACCAGCCCTGAACTACATAGTATTATAAGCTCTCATCTTTGTACAACAACCGGCATACAATATGTACATAAAAATGATACACGTTCACTAGCGATGCGAAGTACGAACATATCAAAACCAGTCGGCGATCGCAACAAACTAACCAGTATTAATGTGACAACATCACACCACGCCAGTGTCAGGTTCATGCATGCATGTTCAACATACATACATACATACATACATACATACATACATACATACATACATACATACATACATACATACATACATACATACATACATACATACATACATACATACATACATACATACATACATACATACATACATACATACATACATACATACATACATACATACATACATACATACATACATACATACATACATACATACATACATACATACATACATACATACATACATACATACATACATACATACATACATACATACATACATACATACATACATACATACATACATACATACATACATACATACATACATACATACATACATACATACATACATACATACATACATACATACATACATACATACATACATACATACATACATACATACATACATACATACATACATACATACATACATACATACATACATACATACATACATACATACATACATACATACATACATACATACATACATACATACATACATACATACATACATACATACATACATACATACATACATACATACATACATACATACATACATACATACATACATACATACATACATACATACATACATACATACATACATACATACATACATACATACATACATACATACATACATACATACATACATACATACATACATACATACATACATACATACATACATACATACATACATACATACATACATACATACATACATACATACATACATACATACATACATACATACATACATACATACATACATACATACATACATACATACATACATACATACATACATACATACATACATACATACATACATACATACATACATACATACATACATACATACATACATACATACATACATACATACATACATACATACATACATACATACATACATACATACATACATACATACATACATACATACATACATACATACATACATACATACATACATACATACATACATACATACATACATACATACATACATACATACATACATACATACATACATACATACATACATACATACATACATACATACATACATACATACATACATACATACATACATACATACATACATACATACATACATACATACATACATACATACATACATACATACATACATACATACATACATACATACATACATACATACATACATACATACATACATACATACATACATACATACATACATACATACATACATACATACATACATACATACATACATACATACATACATACATACATACATACATACATACATACATACATACATACATACATACATACATACATACATACATACATACATACATACATACATACATACATACATACATACATACATACATACATACATACATACATACATACATACATACATACATACATACATACATACATACATACATACATACATACATACATACATACATACATACATACATACATACATACATACATACATACATACATACATACATACATACATACATACATACATACATACATACATACATACATACATACATACATACATACATACATACATACATACATACATACATACATACATACATACATACATACATACATACATACATACATACATACATACATACATACATACATACATACATACATACATACATACATACATACATACATACATACATACATACATACATACATACATACATACATACATACATACATACATACATACATACATACATACATACATACATACATACATACATACATACATACATACATACATACATACATACATACATACATACATACATACATACATACATACAGCACGTACCCTACTAATCCTCCAATCAATTCAACCTTCTCTTTGTTTATCTATATCATAGATATATAGTAAACAGTGGTAATATCTTATTTGACTGGGTGCGTATTTGGGTACGTGCTGACTGCCTATTGTCGTAAGTGCTACGCATATATATTTGCATAATCTGCATCGCAATGCGCATCTTATAAACCTATTTTCATGAAAATCGGAATTAGTCATGTTGACCAAACTGATGTAGAAAAGCTTGTTTTTTCACTACGTATGAAGAGTAGTTTATAGTCTTTCACAAAGTAACATTTTTGTATAGCCCGTTTGCGGCGAAAAAAATCTTCTAAAATGAAGATTTCACAGTATTTACTGCACCTACAAGTATGAGATTTTGCACGAGTGAATAAAATGTATCTGCCTTATATACGATTAAATCTAAGCGACTCGATACTCACAACAGCCAATTTATACTGACGACCTTATTCTTCTAAGCCATCGATATGTACGGGAGACTTTTACGGCCGCCACAGAGCTGTTGTGAGTTGCGGTACAGGCACCATTCTAACGCTGACAAACATGATACTCCACGCAACAATTACTCCCCTTACCGGTACATCGGCCCCTATCATCACAACATCAGTAAAGCCTTGGCGTTTTTAACACAATTCAGTTTCTGCACTTTCGGGTATCAAATTGCACATATCTTTTAACAAGCATAATTTGAATTGTATAACATGAACTTGTAAGAGTATCACTGACTGCGGTCTAGATCACGGGTAGTTTAAAGGGCATAATTCTCATAGACGGTCCTGTTTTCCTTAGTTGTTGATAATCTATTAAGTCTGCAATGTCCAATGTCTTTTAAGTGCTTCCATTCGATTTTTCATAATCAACTTATTTATCATGTAACTGTGTTAAACATTTTAGTACCCACAAACTTAAATTTCATCAAAAATGTGTTTTTTTGCATCTACAAGTGTACTACAGGACATTTGTGGTGTTCCAATAGTATGCCGAGCTTGAACATAATTGAGCCATTCTCCAGGAAAACGGGGTTAGTGACCAAATTATGAAAATCCTGATAATATAGCGTTAGAAAGACAAGACTCTTTCGAACAGCTTCTGAAAGTTTGAGCCAAATATATCATCAACTTACAAAGTTACAGACCTTTTAGACTAGCCACTCCCGCCTACTTTGTGTATGACGTCGCACACGTCATTCAAACGTTATTTGACGTTACGTTAACAAGAAGTTCGCAAATTCTGTATTCGATGTGTTCTTGAAAGCTTGAGCCAAATATATCATCAACTTACAAAGTTACAGACCTTTTAGACTAGCCACCCGCCTACTTTGTGTATGACGTTACGTTAACAAGAAGTTCACAAATCCTGTATTCTATGAGTTCTTGACGTAAACTTTTTAAAGTTGTATCACATTTTAGAATTATATTCTTATTTTCATAAAACATATCAAAATCGTGAACGTTTTGCTTTTGGAGAAATGTAGCTACTGTTTTTTCATCACTAACCCCTCGTTTTCTCAACATGGGTACTCATCAGAAATTGGTCACCATAGCAACGAAGATATTTTAACATGATTCATGAGAAAAATTAAATCTAAGACATAGTACTATATAATGTCACTAAGCCCGGTTTTCCAGGACAACGGCTCAATTATATAATATGATCATATACTTTTAAGAACGTTTTTCAACGTCGTTGTTGTAATAATAGCAGTGGTACGAATTGGCATAATTATACATTTGTATGTGGCACAATATACACGAACCGAATTCTATGCAAGACAAGTTAAAGGATTCTTCTTCCGGTCAAAATCATAATCCCCTCTAGGGGCATCGACGTACAATTATGCTCATGTCTGTTCCAAAAACTAATTTTACTGGATGTAATATACATTGTAACATGTAGTTAATTTAGCATTAATTATATGGAACACCCTTCGAATTGAAACTAACTTGAAACAGCATGCACTGGACAGCTTGGAACTTAACCATTCCCGTCCATTATGAATTACTCCGATGCCTTCGAGTTTTAGTTAAATATTTGTCTATTTAATAGGGAGGTTGCGAGGCGCAACGTGTAACGTGTAAGACTAACTTTTAAGCACTTCGTCATCCATGTGTGTGTGCGAGTGTAGTTTCTACACGAACGTGTGGCAGACGAAATTAGTTTGTGTATCATCAGATCATGTCAAACAGGTATATTTTAGGAAAGTTATCGCCCGTGGACTCAATGAATTTATAAAAACCTCCATGTATATAACTATGATCATAATTATCATGGTAGATGTATACTCATATAGGTATATTTTTAACTTTGGTAATCCAAACACGGACTAGTCTTCTGAAAAGGGGAGACATGTTTTCATGCTGGGTATCTATCACAACTGTAAAAATCAACGTGCTTATTTAGTATACCTCTAATCGGATTAGTCCATAGTTTAAAGTACAACAATATGCATAACCTAGAAATTTACCTATATCGATTCATGAAGAAATCATGTTTCAACTGTCACGTGATTTTACACGGTCCACACACGTTGTGCTTTGCAAGACTATTTTGATTGCAACGTACAGAACTTTATTAAATGAAACTCCTTTGCAGCTGGGGGTCCAAATGAACGGATAGTTTGCTGGTAAATAACATGTTTGTCTTTGATACAAATTCTGTTTATAGTCGTTTAATACCTAGAATCATCTGGCCTACGTTCAAGGAAAGTAACCAGCAAACATGTTTAACAATCACAGGTTTCTGTCGATATAATCCTTCGTTGTACGCTTCGTTTGCGGCATACCATTTGAAAGTACTAATTCCCGTTTTTTTCCGTTCTCAGTTCGAAATATGTACGGATGCAAGGATTTTACTATTCACATTCTTTTGATTGCCTCTGTCCGCCATTTTGTTTAATGAAACAAATACACGCACACCAACCCCTGATATGGTTAGCCAAACTTGGCGTACGTGACAAACATGTTTTTTTAAACATACCGTTCAACGAATAACAGGTGCGTAGGGCTGGTGTAGGTTTATAGGTTTTGTTCAGTGTTCAAGTAGTTGTACTCCCTATCAGCGTGTTATATCATGCGGTATGCGACGTATTGATTGGCAAGTAAATTTAAACTGCAACATGTACCACAGGAGCCTGATATTTTAAAATATAGGTTCCAAACACTTTCCATGCACCGTTACTGACAAGCACCCGTATATAAAATAGACAGGAATAAAAACCGATCGTACCCCACTCACCTATACGGGTGCTTGTCAGTTACGGGACCCCGGGTGGTATTCAATATTGATCTGATTTAATTGGAGAATAAGGATAGCCAATCATATTGCCTGTACCTGACCAGAAGTTTAATATGGTGTGATCTGATTGGTTGTCCTTATCCATAAGTCAAGTAAGATCAATATTGAATACCAACACTGGATAGTGTTTGGGCCATATATTTTAAAATATCAGGCTCCTGTGCATGTACGTATACATGTACAGTTAAGCTACACGTACGAGGGGTGTTCGATATGTATTGTCACTTGGGTCACGAATCAGAAAATTCGTTAATATCTTTAAATCTTTATACATTTCTAGAACCATCAAGATTTCCGCGATATTTCGAGATAAAAATCAATAAAATTTAATTACCGGAATGTTGTTTCTGTTGTCATTTCAAAGGGCTAGTAATAGACACTGCGACTTTTTGCGAATAACTGTCGATTAAAACTTCCTTTCGGTAAATAATCTTATTCCACAACTATCATACCGTAAATAATGTAAATTTCTTCGATAAAACATGATTTGCTGTACTTGATTGCCATTTTTTAACAAAATAAGAGCATTTCAAAGTCGCGAAAATAGGTGTCAAAATTAGTCAAAAAAGCATGCTATTTTTCATTGACAATTTTCGATTAGTTTTATTGATTGGAATCTCCCTTGTTTTGACCGTCTTACTCGTAGACAACAAATGATTTCATTTTGATTTAAAGTTCTAATGGAAGTATAAGGATCCAGTTATCGTATGTTGCAGTTTAAGGAATACTGACATTTACTTTTCTAAACAGCTACTGCAAAGATGGCACAAATTTAGCTTAAAATTAACATAAGGCCAGTGTACTCGAGCATACCCTCTTCTAAGTTCAATAAATTACTTAATTGTTGACGAAAGGCTATGTAATATTCCAGATATAGAATAGAAACATGCACCTTTTAGACAGTAATCGTAGAATCCTTCTAAATATTGCCATAGAAAAATGCAAAGGACAGTGACAATACATATCGAACACCCCTCGTACAGTCCGTACATGATCCTTTCACAACCTCATTCGGGACACCTCGGACAATCTCTACGAATCATCTCTCGGGTGTAAATAGAACGTCGCCATTTTTTAACGTCTTTCGTCATGACGTCATCATGACAGATTTAAACAGTGCTTCAATGGAATACACGCCCATCAAGCAAGCGCTGCGTAGCTGCGTGTTATGCTTAAGGAGTGTAGCGAAATTGTATTGTTTAATCAATAAAATATATTTTGATATTTCCGCTGCTGATAAGTTGCGGTCTATTTTCTTCGGCCAATTTTTTTCTGCGTAGGATTTAAGAAAGAAAGCTGCTGGATTCATACGCTTGATACATCCGAGGTATTTTATCCCGTAAAAAGGCCGTACGGACCGTTCCGATTGTCACAATCTCTCTATTACCACTGACGAACATACGAGAACATACGTCCGGGAATCTAAATCAGATTCTTCAGTTTGCAGACTAGCAACCGTAAGTATCTTGTAGCCGATGATTTTAACGAGACTTCCTCAACGCTCAAGTCGAGATGAAGTATATTTATAGTATGCATTGCACATGATTACGTTCGTGAGTATTCCCCGCAGTCGACTCAACTGCTACCTATCAACAAAATATCAACCAAAGGGACCTAGGTCGATTATATGTCGTAGTAGCGCAAGTTTTTTTTTATGAATAAGATTTATTAAATTTCAGTCTCTGTTGCATTTTTTATTATTTGACTTTGTGACCAAGTTTTTGACCTCAGATGACCATATATTGAACTTTACATGTTTTTGTGGAGATGACCATTGTGACCAAGTCTCATGAAGATGAGGGTAAAATTGTGACCTCTAGTGGCTACACAAGGTTTTTCAATGATTTGACCCTTAGACCTAGTTTTTGACCCCGGATGACCAAATATCGAACGTGACCTAAATTTTGTTGAGATGATCATTGTGACCAAGTTTTATAAAGATTAAGTCGAAATTGTGACCTCTACAGACTACACAAGGTTTTTCTATGATTTGACCTTGTGACCTAGTTTTTGACCCCGGATGACCCAATGTCGAACTTGACCTAGATTTTGGTGGGATGATCATTGTGCCGAGTTTCATCAAGATTAGGTCAACCTCTGTCGACTACACATGGCTTGTTTACGATCAGATCTTTTGACCTAGTTTTTGACCCCAGACAACCCAATATAAAACTTGACCTAGATTGTGTTTAGATGATTATTGTGACCATGTTTTATACAGATTATATTCAAATTGTGATCTCTAGTGACTACACACGGATTTTCTATTATTTGATCTGGTGACCTAGTTTTTTAACCCCAGATGACCTTTGTCTAAAGCCGAGCGCTTTGTAACCATAGTAGCAAAGTCACTTTTTAACATAATCTGTAAGAAAATTTCAAGCGAAGATGAATACAGTCATTTAAATGTATATATACAAAATTTGGTAGATATGATCATTGTGACCAACTTTTCCAAACTGTGACATTAGATGTTTGCACAAGGTTTTAGTAAGATGTTACCTAGCGAATTACTGTTTGTTCCAAGATGATCCAATATCGAACTTGACCTATAATTATTAAATACATGTATTATTATTTTGACTACCTTCCATTTATAAAGATTAGGCCAAAAGTGTGACAATTGTCTACACGAGGGTTTAACATTATTCGACCTGGTGACCTAGGTACTAGGGCTGCGTATCAGTAAGAATGATCGATTCGATATTTGTATCGATACAAAATGGTCGATATCCGATATATCATTTACTTTTTTCTTTTGACAATAAACTATTTAGTACTGTAATGAGGCGGACTTACAACATGCATTTAACTTGCAGAACCCAATCAAGTCAGGCCTGAGATGTGATAAACAATCTACATGTATTTGCACATGTGTTAAATTGCAAGAGTCATAACAAGTGGTTTGCTTAGCAGATTCTTGTTTGGAAATCAAATTCACTCGGACATAAGCTGCGTCGACGACCTGACCATGTTGAGACGAAACAAACAGACTACGAAAAAACGTTGCTGAAAATAGGGATTGTGTTAATTTACATGTGTATTTTTGTTGATCGATTTATTTACCGATATCCTTTACCATAGCGTACAAATGCAGACTCCCCGGGATGGCCATTTCGGCCTTCCGTAGTTTTCGACCTTAATGCCCAAATTCGGGAATTTTGCTGTCATGGGTACACAGGCATCCCAGGCTACAGGATATTACGGGTCCAGGGTCGTGCACGGGATTTTGGGCCCGCTAGACCCCTTAAAAGAGGGCTTTGAACGTAGATTTGACAAAACTGAAATTACTGGTCCTTCCCGCCATTGCGGTACGATCCCCTGTGGAATTGCATTTACATTTAGCGCCAAAAAGTTTTTATTTTTCTATAGCAGGAATATAAGGCTAGACAAAGGGGTCAGGACCAATGCCCTAAAGGGGCCAAAAAGTAGGCCTGTCAAGCTAAAAAAAAAAGAAGGTTTTTCGCGCAAGGGCCACCGTCACATCGTCATTTCCGGTGACCTTTAGTCGAAATGTTGACGATTTTTTCTACTTTCGGTTTGGGGTAGGTGTAGCATCCGGATGTTTCGAGTTTTTATCATTGCTGCAAGTCAATAGTGTCTCAGGGACAGGGTATAGGGACCATATGAATTTCTCATAACCCCCCAAAAAATCGTGGTAGCGGAAAGGATATGGACTCGTTCGATACAATGTATCAATCGAACGCAAAATACCGATATTCGATTTATATCGGAAAACGGTACGCAGTCCTACTAGGTACTAGTATACCAGATGCATGACCATACATCAATTTTGATCAAGATTTAGAAGATATCATTTGTGACCATATTTTTCATATAGATAAGGCTACAGTGTGACCGGTAGTGTATACACAAGTTTTTTCCCAGGAATTGACCTAGTGACCTAGATTTTGCACGAATACCTCTAGTGTCTACGCAAACACTTTCTAGACGGACGGTGTACAGACGAACGAACGGACAAAGAGTGATCACAAAAGTTCACATTGTCACTTTGTGTCCGATGAGCTGAAATGAAGTAAAACTAAAGTAGAAGATATATGTATTCAGACAGCAATATACAATAACTACATGAAAGAGATAATGATCAAAGGTTTCGTAATTATACAGTAAGTACATGTATCCATCAATATTCCATCTCGATTTGTCGAATTGAATTTTATCCCAAAGTTTCTATGAATCTGAATTATGATAGAATAACGACAACCTTAGAGAGTTGCTGTTGAAGGTGCATGGTGATACATAAATCCGTGACTGTATGTATACTTGAAGTATAGAGCAACAAAAGTAATGTTATACACAATTTGTAGTAGCACATAGTTAACGCAGTTAATTACGATTGTTCATTTATTTTATTTATTAGTTAACATTCAGCTAACCTTGAGAAACATGCATTAGTTGAACTTGCTTGTATATGAACATATGCGCAAGTAACTGTTAGTTGTCCATGAAAAGTTACAAAATGACGGTTAAATAGGCTGTCCTTAGTCATTCACATGTCTAAGCTTTCTAGATATTCACCTATAACACCAACAGCCTTGTTTGCAGCCCCTTGTTGTTTACCTTCCGCTGTGTGCCCTATCACAATTGCCGTTTTTGAACTTTGCAAAGTAAGAGCACCGAAATCCTTTCTTTTTGCAAAAACTATTTTTTTATCCTCTACTCTTAAAAATTGGTACTTCACACCTTCTAAGTGCACACCACTTTGCATAAATTGGGAAAAATCTTGAGATTTAAAGCATTTTGCAATATCTTGAGCTTCATTGCCCTGTGGAACCAGTCCTTGTCCACCATGAGCCGTCGTCCATGGAGATCCTCCATCTAGTCCAATGATACAAGCTTTGTCGACGTTACCTTCTGCTTGGCTCTTAAGGTTATCTATGTAGGAATCCCAAGACATCCTGAAAATACACAATTTCAACAAGGATTAAAGTCACATTATCTCTCCCACATGTTCCCCCCCCCCCCCATGATCCAGTAAATAGTTTTAATACAAAGAATTGGGATGTTTTTCACAAATGACCTACAATTGACGACAGAATGTCACCTATATCTGTCGAAATAGTTTGCCAAAATTCACATTTAGTAAAATGTATGGATGACAAAATACTAATTTTGCAAGAGTTGCTCCCCTTCGACTTAAAATTATGCATTTATTGTTTGCATTTTGTTATTTTGTTTACAAACAAACCAGAGGCTTCATTTTGTTTCTTCCATGTTATGGTGTTTTCCACCTTTGGGACAAACTAAAGTGCTCAAAATGCATTATTTTTGCAGATAGGTTGCCAAGTTATTGCTTTTAGAAAATAGCCATTTAAGGCATAATGGGCCTTTAAATGCCATGTATCAATGTCAACAGTCCATGGTATACTAGTATCCGTGATTTCACCTGGTGACCTAGTTTCGGAACTAATTTGATGCAATATCGAACTTAAATAGATTTTGTTGAGATGATCATTGCGACCAATGTTCATGAACAAATATATGTATGTCGAAATTGTGACCTCTATTGACTACACAAGGTTTACTTATGGTTGAACCTAGTTTTTGACTCCAAATTACAAAATATCGAACTTAACCTAAATTTATTGAGATGACGACGATTGTGACCAAAGTTCATGAAGATTAGCGCAAACTCGAGTCCTTTATCGACTGCACCAGGTTTACCATTGTATTATATTTTTGTAGGCACACATTTAAAAGCATGAGTGAAGCTGCAAGGTAATGCAATATACAGTCAGTATAACACCCCCTTACACCTTTGTTGGACAAAATTGACACATGTAAGTAACACACCGTTCAAACCGATAATACGTAATCGGTTTGGTACCGCGTAACCGGCTGACAGTGTACGCAATTCTAGCCGAGCATAGCCTTTATTTGCCAGTCAGCTTTCCGCTGAAATATGGCAGGCATATTTATGTGTGCCTCCACCCGGTTTTGAATCCGGGTCGCCAGATTAGACGGCAAGCATGCTAACCATTGAGCTACGAAGGCGAACTGTCTACGTGGTACAAACCGGGTTGAACAGTGCGAGTAAGACTTTCAGCTCTGTTGTTTTTGTTGAATGTTGCCTTACCTATCCGACGTGTTACTATCTTTTTACCAAGTTGTTAATACCGTATGACCCAATGTGGAACATAACTTAAGATTTTGTTGAGATGATCATTGTGGCCAACTTTCATAAAGAATATGACCTATATCGATTACACAAGATTTATCATAGTGATCTATTTTTTTTCACCAATATGACCCAATATCGAAGTTGAACAAGATGGCGGTAAGATGATCATTGTGACCAAGTGTCATGGAAATTAAGCCAGAATCATGACATCTATTGTCTCCACAAGATGGTCAGTATAGGGTTAGTCAAGGTATGTCAATCAAATGATCCTTCATTACTCGGCGTCATAATCGGGCAATTATATTCAAACAGTCCATGAAACATGATCAGATAAATACATGTAGCTTTGTCCTTTATTAGAGAGGTTGCGAAATTATTCGTGTTACGTTTACGACTACGTGAATATTATTTTTGGGTATTTCGTCATCCAGGTATGTGTAGTTTCTACAAGTAACGGACATGTAACAGACGAAAATAAAATGTGTTAGTACTATGTCGCAAAAGTATGCGTATGTGCGTGTAACGCAAGCTTTCGTCACCATTAAAATCATTAGGCCTTTTCGACTGGGCTGTTTCGTGGAGCAGGTTACAGCCTGGTTCCCGTTCTTATTTTAGTTGTATTACCAGACTAAAACTTGCTTCACGAAACAGCCCAGTCGAAAAGGCCTATTGAGTTTGTATAAACACTCGATTCATGTCATGTTTCAACTGACATGTGATTGTTTGATCATTTTTCACGCACACGTTTTGCGTCGCAAGCTTTAAATCGCAGCCTGTGAATATACATGACAGGGCCTCTTCAACACCAGCACTTTATGTGTATAATGTGAATACACTTGTTAGGTGGACATGTAGTAGGTAGCATTGTCTAGTGCATCTCTAACAATACTGATCACATTGTGTAGGATATGTAAGTTCTCGTGTCTGTAGTTTAAGACACATGTTCTAGGGATGTGGATAATATGACCTCAATGGTACCCTTACAGTGTAGCAATACCACGTGGTTTTTTTACTACAGTTCCAAGTAGAAATGTGTAAACATTGGAACACGAATGTAGCCATAAGTGTTTTATTTCTTCATCGATTTCTATGAAATATTCGCCACGCTAAGGGGGACATTATTTGCTTTCCATGAAATATAAAATCTTTTTCAGCGACTGTGCCGTTTTGTCCATTACCCTGTGAAACCATGGAACGTGTAGGTTTCATAGGGTAATGGAAAAATCGGTAAAGCTGCGGGACAAAGAAACTTTATATTTTGCACCTAGGGTACCAATTAATGTATGTTCTTTACATTTAATAAACAAAAGTATTCCCTTTTCTTCAAAAATATTGTTGTTTCACTGTTTTACAAATAGGGTTATTACAGACAAGTAAATGGGGAAATATCATTTGTGTACTTATTTTTGGTGGGCACTGTATTTGGTGTTTTTTACTTGCCCCGTCAACAGCTGCAAGTTTGAAATGATACATCTGCCACCTGGCCCCGATATCCCGAAGCATCTCAACTTGAGCTAAATTTCATCTCAAATATTGTCATTCATCTTTGAAGTAATGTCCATGATACCAGAGGTTGGTTCAAAATTAGCATCACAAAACATCCACCTTATTCTAAGTTTATTATAGTAAAATGTCAAGATAACGAACTTCTAATGTATCTAAAATTCATACTTTGATTTGAGCAAAATCTCAATTTGAGCTGAGATTTCATTTTGAGATGCTTCGGGAGATCGGGGCCGGATTGACAACGGACGGACGAACAGCGATCACAAAGGCTCACCTGGTCCCGATCTCCCGTAGCTTCTCAATCTGAGCTAAATCTCATTACAAATAATGGCATGTGTCTTCATGTTAATTTCCATCAGAGACTGGGCTCAAATTGTTGACGTCACAAAACAAAAGCATTTTTCTGAGTTTATTACAGTAAAACTTCAAAAGCGCGAACATCAGATTTATCTCAAATTCTAACTCTGATTTTTAGCAAAATCTCGATTTGAGCAAAATCTCAATTTGAGCTGAGATTTCTATTTGAGATGCTTTGGGACATCAGGGCATGGTCACGTGATCAATAAGGGGAGACATTTGTGCAAGAGAATGTAACATAATACAGAAGTAGAAGATACATTTATTCAGACAGCAATATGCAGTAACTACTAGTATATCAAAGAGATAGAATTCAAGTTACATGTACTAGTAGATAGTTTCATGTTTGGTTATAATAATTGTACCACTTCATAATTATCCTCTATTAAATATTCGAACGATACATGGATTTGAATTACAAGTATATCATACCACAAGAACTTGCATAATTGAAAAGAAAAAAAAAATTGGATTTTTTTTCACTTCTGTAGAGCCTATATATTTTAATACATAGGCTCTACAATACTGAAATTATTTTCTTTTTTTTTATAAATTATGCAAGTTCCTGTGGTCATATACTACGTACAAGAATGCTAATAGTGTTAGTTATCTAAACACGACGTTCTTCAATTGAAGGAGAGATATAAAGAAATGACTGTATGTATACATGAAGAATATAGCAATTAAATGCACAATTTATAATGACACATATATCACACAGTTTATAATAATTGGTTCCTTATCTGTAACACATTCAGCTAACCTCGTGTAACATAAAGTTTAACTTGCTTGTTACTGAACACATACGCAAGTAACTGTTAGTGTTCAGGGAGAATTGCATGTTGGTCGTCAATGGTCATTCACATGCCTAAGCTTTCTAGATATTCAGCTATAGTTGCTACACCTTTGTTTGTATTCCCTTGGGTTCCGCCTTCCTTTGTATGACCTATTACTAATGCTGTCTTTGATTTTTGAATGGTAATAGAACCCTGGTCTTTCTTTTTCGCCAAAAGAAGGCCTTCGTCTCCTCTAAGAAACTGGTATTTGATACCTGCAAGGTGAATACCATTTGCTTGAAGACCTGAATAATCTCCAGATGCAAGAGCTCTTCCAATTGCTGCCTTTTCTGCCGGAGTCGCTTTCAAACTGTTAGCATGATCGTCTGATGTCCACGCACTTCCATCTAATCCAACGATGCATACCTGGTCACAGCTACCGTTTGCATGACCCATTAGGTTATCTATGTAGGAATCCCAAGACATCCTGAAAATACACAATTATATCAGGGCTTGAATACAACAAATATATGTACGTAGGTACATGTAACCTATTTTATGAATATATGAATATGTCTGTATCTTAACAGTCTTTTGGTAAAAACCCGCTTTCTTTGTATGTTCATTACTTGTGTCTATTGGTATAACATCCGAGAGAAACTTTTGCTAACAAGGGGGCTCAAATGGTCCTATGTCGCTCACCTGTCCACGTGCACGTGCAGACCCCCTATGATGACCAAAGTAACCATTTATAAGTTCTGACTTAGATCCAAGTAAATGCGGTCTCTATAGCATTTACAAGGTTTTCATACTGTCTTAACGAATGACATTGAACCGTATTGAAACTCGACAAAGATTTTCATCTAGAATAACATTCTGACAACTTTCATGACGATCGAGTAAAATATACACCCTTTCTACCATTCAGAAGGTTTTTTATGACTTGACCTAGTGACCCAGTGTTTGGCCCTGGATGCTCCAACTTTACTTACCAAGTTACAACAAAAAAAACTTCACATTATCAAGGTCCTGACTTCAGTAATACGAGTACTGTTCGCAAAGTTCTTTCACAATCATTATTTAAAGTTGTTGTGTCCAGAATAAAAAGTAACACTCAGTTACATTGTTCGAACGCCATGATCAGTCTCTTATACTTGCAGCATTGTATCATAGACAACCGAAGTAGCAATTGACCTTTGTGGAATGTTTAAACCGAATCTCCACTAAAGCACATCATTTGTGGTAGAATATACTCGCTAATGCTACCTATTCGACAAAGTTACATAACACTACCTGTGCCATCTGTTCGACAAAATGGCCTAGCGGCTGCACCTGATCGCCAAACAAATTATAGTGCGAATTTGTATTCTAAACACAGTAACTTGAAACGATCATTGTGAAAGAACTACTCAAACAGTCTTGATGAAATTTTGAAGCTCGATTAATGAGTATGTAGATCTAGCACATCAATACTGTCAAGTTTTGTTTCTGTAACTTGTTGGAATCCTGCCAAATTGTATCAACCAAAATGTGTGCGTTTTTAAATGTACTAAGCGTGTCAGCAATATGTTACAAGGGGACCCTAGGATTGACCTCAGATGACTATACATGTATACCGAATTTGATCTAATTTTGTTGACATGATCATTGTGACCAACTTTTATAAAGAATATGCTAAAATTGTGTGTGACCTCTAGTGACTACACAAGGTTTTCTATTATTTGACCTAGTGACCTAGTTTTTGACCCCGGATGACCCAATATCGAACTTACCCTAGACTTTTTTGAGATGGTCATTGTGACCACAGCGTCATAAAGATTAGGCTAAAATTGTGACCACTAGTGACTACACAAGGATTTTCTATGATTAGACCTCGTGACCTAGTTTTTGACCGCAGATGATCCAATATTAAACTTGACCTAGAGTTTGTTGAGATGATCATTGTGACCAGGTTGCATAAAGATTAGGTCAGCATTGTGACCTCTAGTGACTACACATGGTTTTTATATAATTTAACCTAGTGATATAGTGTTTAACCCCGGATGATCCAATATCGAACTTATGCCTAGACGTTGTTGAAATGGTCATTATGACAAAGTGTCATAAAGGTAAGGCTAAAATTGTGACCTCTAGTGACTACACAAGGATGTTCTTTATTTAAAAAATTGTGACCTAGTTATTGACACCGGATGACCAAATATCGAACATGACATGGATTTTGTTGATATGATCATAGTGACCGAGTTTCATAAAGATCAGGTCAAAATTGTGACACCGGATGACACAAGGTTGTTCTATGATTTGACGTTGTGACCTAGTTTTTGACCCCAGATGACCTAATATCGAACTTGGCCTAGGGTTTGTGGATATGGTCATTGTGACCGAGTTTAAAAATGATTTGGTCAAAATTGTGATCTCTAGTGACCACACACGGTTTTTCTATTATATGACCCTGTGACATAGTTTTGACCCTTATGACCCAATATCAAACTTGACCTAGAATTCGTTGAGATGATCATTGTGACTAAGTTTGATAATGATTAGGTCAACATTGTGACCTATAATGACTACACAAGCAAATTGTGGACGGACGACGAACGAATGACCGACGAAGTGTGATCACAAAAGCTCACTCTGGTGAGCTAAAAACTACCGAAGCATTTAAACAAGAGGATCATAGACCCTGGGGCGCTCACCTGCTAAACATGGCCAAACATGAACTTGACCTTAAGTCATCAAGATAACGTTTGACTAAACTGCATGAAGGTTAAAGCAAAACTGAGGCCTCCAGAGTGTTAACAAGGTTTCGCTATTATTTAACATATTGACCTAGTTTTTTACCCACATGACCCAACTGTAAACGTAAACTTAAGGTCATCAAGAGAAACATTTTGACCAAAGTTGATGAAGATTAAAGCAAAAATATGGCCTAAAGAGTGTTAATGAGGTTTTTCTATTATTTGACCTATTTACCTAGTTTTTGACCCCACATGAACCAACTTCGAACTTGACCTTAGAGTCACAAAGATAAACATTGTGACCAAACTTCATGAAGATTAAAGCAAAAATATGGCCTCTAGAGTGTTAACAAGGTTTTGCTATTATCTGACCTTTTGACCTAGTTTTTGACCCCACATGAACCAACTTTGCACTTGACCATAAGGTCATCAAGATGAACATTTTGACCAAACTTCATGAAATTGAAGCAAAAATATGGCCTCTAGAGTGTTAACAAGGTTTTGCTATTATTTGACCTTTTGACCTAGTTTTTGACCCCACATAACCCAACTTCGAACTTGACCTTAAGGTCACCAAGATAAACATTTGACTAAACTTCATGAAGATTAAAGTAACAATGTGGCCTCCAGAGCGTTAACAAGGTTATCCTATTATTTAACCTTTTGACCTATATTTTGACCCCACATGACCCAACTTCAAACTTGACCTAGATTTCATTGAGATACAACTACTGACCAAGTTTGGTGAAGATCAAAGCAAAAATGTGACCTCCGGAGTGTTAACGAGGTTTTGCTATTATTTGACCTATTGACCTAGTTTTTGACCCCACATAACCCAACTTCGAACTTGACCTAGTTTTCATTGAGGTACAACTACTGACCAAGTTTGATGAAGATCAACGCAAAATTGAAAGTGCTAGAGTGTTAACGGTCAAAAGTCTAACGAACTGCCAGACTGACAGACGGACGACGGACAAAAAACTATCACAAAAGCTCACCTTGCCACTTTGTGGCAGGTGAGCTAAAAATCAACGAATATATATTTACCTAATTTATTTAAACCATAATTGTTAGCAACTGACTGACGAAGACGAAAATATAAAATGACGTTATGTCGTATCATAAAAGTTGATCAATATTATGTCTTCCATGTCCATAATATATACACAATTTAAATACACGACATCTTACGTTTAATACCTTTTCCCGATATCGTTCGCAATACCAACAAACTATTTTATGAAGTTTATGCTTGGCCGACCTTTATGGAGTTCATCATAATATAGTGTACTATACCAATAGCAATAGACGACACGTTGGGGTTTATATTTCATAAAAACGTCCGTACTTACTATTTATAGTATTTTAAAAGTCGACAATTCGATATTGAGTAGGGAAAAGTATATTTGCAAGTTTCTTAACGATATGTTTGGGAAAATAAGGGCAATCCTGAAATCGTTAGAAAGACCAGATTCTTCTTAAGTTTCTAAAATTTTGAGCAAAACATTTTCCATTTACAATGTATTTGGCAAATTGCATATCGAGAAGAAACCAACCACCCACGTCCGTTTCCGCGTTTACTACACCGGGTACATAAAGAAACGCACACGTTACATTTTCTCACTAATAGGGTTACATGTTAAACCGGTCATTTTGGTCAGTCTGTCATTTTCTTCCTGTATTACGTATACATCAGTCATTGTGTGTCTTCTTGTTCCCAGGCATCTCCACTTTTTGTCTTAAACTGTATCAAATCTAAGTCCCAGCAGGGGTTTGTGTCAAGTCTAAGTTCCAGCAGGGGTTTGTGTCAAGTCTAAGTTCCAGCAGGGGTTTGTGTCAAATCTAAGTCCCAGCAGGGGTTTGTGTCAAGTCTAAGTTCCAGCAGGGGTTTGTGTCAAGTCTAAGTTCCAGCAGGGGTTTGTGTCAAGTCTAAGTTCCAGCAGGGGTTTGTGTCAAATCTAAGTCCCAGCAGGGGTTTGTGTCAAGTCTAAGTCCCCAGCAGGGGTTTGTGTCAAGTCTAAGTCCCCAGCAGGGGTTTGTGTCAAATCTAAGTCCCAGATGAGGTTTGTGTCAAATCTAAGTCCCCAGCAGGGGGTTGTGTCAAGTCTAAGTTCCAGCAGGGGTTTGTGTCAAATCTAAGTCCCCAGCAGGGGGTTGTGTCAAGTCTAAGTTCCAGCAGGGGTTTGTGTCAAATCTAAGTCCCAGCAGGGGTTTGTGTCAAATCTTAGTCCCCAGCAGGGGGTAGTGTCAAATCTAAGTCCCAGATGAGGTTTGTGTCAAATCTAAGTCCCAGCAGGGGTTTGTGTCAAATCTAAGTCCCAGCAGGGGTTTGTGTCAAATCTAAGTCCCAGCAGGGGTCTGTGTCAAATCTTAGTCCCCAGCAGGGGGTAGTGTCAAATCTAAGTCCCAGATGAGGTTTGTGTCAAATCTAAGTCCCAGCAGGGGTTTGTGTCAAATCTAAGTCCCAGCAGAGGTTTGTGTCAAATCTAAGTCCCAGCAGGGGTTTGTGTCAAATCTAAGTCCCCAGCAGGGGTTTGTGTCAAATCTACGTCCCAGCAGGGGTTTGTGTCAAATCTAAGTCCCCAGCAGGGGGTTGTGTCAAGTCTAAGTTCCAGCAGGGGTTTGTGTCAAATCTAAGTCCCAGCAGGGGTTTGTGTCAAATCTTAGTCCCCAGCAGGGGGTAGTGTCAAATATAAGTCCCCAGCAGGGGTTTGTGTCAAATCTAAGTCCCAGCAGGGGTTTGTGTCAAATCTAAGTCCCCAGCAGGGGTTTGTGTCAAGTCTAAGTCCCCAGCAGGGGTTTGTGTCAAATCTAAGTCCCAGATGAGGTTTGTGTCAAATCTAAGTCCCCAGCAGGGGGTTGTGTCAAGTCTAAGTTCCAGCAGGGGTTTGTGTCAAATCTAAGTCCCCAGCAGGGGGTTGTGTCAAGTCTAAGTTCCAGCAGGGGTTTGTGTCAAATCTAAGTCCCAGCAGGGGTTTGTGTCAAATCTTAGTCCCCAGCAGGGGGTAGTGTCAAATCTAAGTCCCAGATGAGGTTTGTGTCAAATCTAAGTCCCAG
Source organism: Spisula solida (assembly GCA_947247005.1). Taxonomy (NCBI): domain Eukaryota; kingdom Metazoa; phylum Mollusca; class Bivalvia; order Venerida; family Mactridae; genus Spisula; species Spisula solida. Next base: position 36,022,877 of record OX365952.1, on the reverse strand, counting down.
CAGGGGTTTGTGTCAAATCTAAGTCCCAGCAGGGGTTTGTGTCAAATCTAAGTCCCAGCAGGGGTCTGTGTCAAATCTTAGTCCCCAGCAGGGGGTAGTGTCAAATCTAAGTCCCAGATGAGGTTTGTGTCAAATCTAAGTCCCAGCAGGGGTTTGTGTCAAATCTAAGTCCCAGCAGAGGTTTGTGTCAAATCTAAGTCCCAGCAGGGGTTTGTGTCAAATCTAAGTCCCCAGCAGGGGTTTGTGTCAAATCTACGTCCCAGCAGGGGTTTGTGTCAAATCTAAGTCCCCAGCAGGGGGTTGTGTCAAGTCTAAGTTCCAGCAGGGGTTTGTGTCAAATCTAAGTCCCAGCAGGGGTTTGTGTCAAATCTTAGTCCCCAGCAGGGGGTAGTGTCAAATATAAGTCCCCAGCAGGGGTTTGTGTCAAATCTAAGTCCCAGCAGGGGTTTGTGTCAAATCTAAGTCCCCAGCAGGGGTTTGTGTCAAATCTAAGTCCCCAGCAGGGGGTTGTGTCAAATCTTAGTCCCAACAGGGGTTTGAATATCAGGAAGATATGATGACTCTGGTTTGAAGGTTTTTACATACAAGTTGTTAAAATGGTATTTTCCTGGAAATAAGACACTCAGCAATTTCTTCCTAGAATTCTAGGCTGAAATGGTAAACGTTTTGAAACAGTATATTGAAACAATTTAAATCAATACGGTAATTATACTAATTAACCATCGAAACGCACCAAATTCATAGTTCTGTGTGGTTACGTAGAAAGCTACAGGCTAATATGTAACCTTATGGAGAAAGGTAACATGTGCGTTTCTTTATGTACTCGGTGCATTCACGTAATTGTTGTGTTTAGCAGACGACGCCTGTTATTTAAAGAATACAGTTTAACATCTGTAGAGCAAACCCTATGGGACCTGCTAATATTGATCGTTGCAGAGGCTGTTGCTCTTCAGATGTTAAACTTATAGTAATGCACCTATTAATGTTTTCCCCCAGGGGGGGGGGAGCGGCGGACTGACCCAGGGGAATTTGACATTTTTACTTTTTCAAAGTCTAAATTCCCACCCTAGAGCAAGGGCAATTTGTCAAAATCCCCTCACTTGGAGATGCTTTACATACCCCCGGGATCAAAATTTCGGCCAAAGTCAAAATTCCCCGGGACTCGGCACCATTCTGTTTGTCAAATTCCCACCTATCGGAAACAGCCTTTTGTCAAAAGTCCCGTGTATGCCCGCCCGCCCCTCTTGGGGGAAAACATTGATAGGTGCATAAATATCTGCTTAGAGGAATTTAGAAGGTGTTTTTATAAAGGTGTTTTGGCTCTACATAGTGCCGCTCTGCTCCGGAGAGGTTATAATATATAACTATCTCTTCATACTGTCTAACGCCTCTTGCGAGTAATATTGGCAGGGGGGGGGGGGGGGGGGGCTTATATATTAATTAAGAAATATTTAACTTTTAGTTAGTTTCAGATTGGTGTAAGCAAAGACCTAAATATACACAGATAAGACACTTAATTGAAAACGGAGAGAAAATGCAAAATAGCATGAAGCAGATTCTGATATTTTGCATGAACAATTTAGTTCGTCATCCTTTTTTGAATGACCAATTTCTCATTTTGAAGAGCTAAGCTTCTTCTACTGCATAATGTAACTTATTTTTTCTATCTCTTATAGAATTCAAAAAAATATTGTTTGAATGAGGCAGATCGAGTATTTTCTGATAAAATTGGAATTTCCATTAAAATGAGAGTAGGTCTGTTTCTAGTGAGGTCTATTGTTTTATTCCTTGACTGATTTCAATAAATTATGTATCATTTTAAAGCAGGATAATAAATCTATTGCATAAACTTATTAGTTTTTTCCTATGTATATTAAAACAGGAGATATAAGGTATTAAGAATAAACGAGATTTCGCGAGATTTCAGATAACTGCCGCGAGATATTGTGAAATTTGGTAGATTTTTCCAATCTTTGTCTATTTAGGTCTTTGGTGTAAGCGCTTTGATCGAACGGTCACACATATTGACGACTACATGTGATAACCATACAACGGACGAGAAATATCGATACTGCATTGTCAGCATGGAGTGATAATTTAATAAATTATGACAATAATGTGTTTAGGTTATAAATACGACTTTCGTCGTTTACTATTGAAAGATTATAAATTCCACTCTTATATCGATCCATTATTTATTACACGCCATATACTATATACTGTACTTATACCATGTACGCTGTTTACACACAATCAGGCCATTCGTAAAATCGTTTGTTTGTCGGTTACACGCCCTTTAAATTTACATAGGCAGTTTTGAAATTCATGTGTGTTACATGTTATTTATCGATAGCAAAAATTGCTGGTGTTCAATTTTTACTATCAAATACAAATTCCTTCTCTAAAATCACTATAATAGTATAATAACATTATTTTGAGACAAGTCCGCTTTAAAGATACAGGATTACGATAAACATGCATTTTATGAATGGCCTCCATTGAACAAATAAGTCGTTATGTTTATTGGTATAGCTGAGTAAAGTGATGTAAAACTTAACCGACCTGAGTCGAGCTTTACAATGTAAATTCCTCACTCACTCTTTCGTAAAATTATGCTAATTTGACGCGTATTCGCAAACTGATTCAAATCACAAGATTCAATACCCAAAGATTTTCATAGATCTAAAACGTACGTCGATTTAACACACATAACTGAACAAGTTTTAAAAAATCTGAGTCCGTGGGGGAGTTATTATTTATAACTAAATGTTACTGATAAAAGCGCACGGTACATACGCTATACACGCGAGCAACACTTTCTGAGAGTGGGTTGTAGATTAAAAGTATCTGAATGAAATAATTGGTCCAATCAAGATGTGTTGTGAGAGAGTGATGAAATTCCTCATAGATAAGAGGTACGCGTCAGTTCACGAGAGCGACTAAACAAAGAGGGGTCATAAAGGGTCTATCTAGAGTCCGTCTGGTTCGTCTTGTTTATTTATTCGGGGTTAGTTTCTCAACAACTTTTTAATTTATCAATCTCGTACACGCGCGTATTCTTCAACTTTCAGCACATATACATGCAGTCTGAGAACTAACCGACCACTGTTGTATGTCTGACGTACACGGCGACCAATTCACCTAACCAGTTTTCCTTGATTCTATTCTTACCACTTTACCAGTATTACCTTAACCTGTGTTAGATATTCCATTAGGACTGAGTGACATCCACATAAACGTACATTCTAAACTGGTCCCAGATCTACAACGGTGTGTTTTTTCTATGGCATTTAAACTTAAAAGACTCAACGAGTTATTTCTGCTTGTTGGCTACGCCCATGAGTAACAGTAATTTGATCGATCAGTTAAGTACATGAGATGGTTGAACTCTGACGCAACATATTATATTACTACCAAACATCGAATGCAGTAAAAGTGAATAGATCTACATTTATAAACGAACCAAACATAGCCACTATGTAACATGTATTAAGCGTGTGACTGTCTGCGAAAGTTCATTCGGTCTGGTAAAATATCTCAATAATAGAGAATGTACAAGAAACAATGGATAGTACTGTGTACGCAGTCTAGTAAAAAGGTTCGCTTATTGTAAACCCCCAGCCGACCGACCACGTTTTGACAATTTCAAAATCCTACCATTCAACCAGTCCAACAAGTTTATGCGAGGTTAACCGTTTACAAAGACAGCCACACGAATACAATTTTATACACATGACGTAAGATGTTTTTTCACCATGGCTTGATAAAATTACACATATTTGTCTCTGGTTACAGTATATGTGTATATACGGGTGGGGCATGGGCAGACGATTATTATAAAACATTCAACACATCTGTCTGCCACATGGATCTGTACGGCATGTTTTCTGTCTGGTTAACAATGTACTCTAGGCCTACTATTATTACACACTTATACAATTATATTGACCCGATGTTCTATCGTCACTTTCTCCCGGTTAAATCAAACATAACACGAAGCGTGTATCGAACGGACGACATTAGCCTAGCGCATTATGTTAACCAGACGACACAGCTATGTTGTAAAATACATGAACGTAAAACGATATTCATAAATCGTTAGTTCAGCTACATACACACCGAGTGAAAAATCGACATTATGGACAACCTCGTGGCAATAATCTTCATAAAAATGGCAGTAACAGTACAATTAAACATTTATAAATGAAACAAAACTCACCTGAATTGTTTGGTGTGTATCTCCGAACGTCTAAAGAAAGATTTTAGTCAAAAAATGCGAATATTGCCTCTTCCGCTTATACCTGCGTGACACATACGATCAGTCAACTGGAACACGGGATAAACTCTGCCGGGGTTATGCGCGGATATACCGGTTTTTAAACCAATCCTATCTGTGTCCTGTGTATTATAGAGTAAAGAAAGTGTATTTAAAAGTGTATTAATACAACTGTGTTTATTGATCTAATACACGCTGATCTGGCTTTGGATTTGTTCACTCTAATTCGCATATTATGAGAAATCGCGAGTTCCGCTCTTATCTGCCGTTTTAGGGCGTAGCAGGCAAAAAAAAAACCGACGCAAATATTTTCCTAAGTATTAAAATGTGTGTGTTTTTTCCTCCAAAAGCAAAGATCTTGACTGTTGGTCGGTTCCAAAATCATGTGCTCTGCTTTGCCACAGGGACATGCCACTATATATATTTTATATGTAAATAATTACTTTTAAAAATGTCCACATAATTATTCAAAGAATACTCGGAATACTTATTATATGATCTTTGACATTTATTATAGGCCTACTCTCGGTCAGTGTTTTTGGTCAAAAAACGTACAAGATAGTTCCATGGCCCTGTGTGTGTAGCCACGAGAATATGTAGGACCTGTACGTGGTCTGTGGGAGTTCCCCGGGACTCTGGGGGACGCACTCTTGATGGCCTCTCTGGTGAACACGATGCATGTACAAGCTTGTTGAGCCTAACCAGGAATGTAGCCGCGGTAGATCTTCTCTACATTATGTCATAACTATAAAATATATGAGCCAGTCTCCAGGAAAACATACCATTTTGACAAAACATTTGATTTTGAGATTTTTTATTATTTAAAAGTGTAATCTTAATGAAGCAAAATGCAAAAGAATTTTTGTTAATATCATGATTTTAAGAAAGTTACAGCTGTTTAGTTGAGGCCCTATTCAGACCCTTTTTGCGTGACGTCGCAAGCGTCATTCAAACGTTATTCGACCTCGTTGTAACAAGTATTTTATAAATGCTTCTTTTGATCAATTCTTGACGTAAACTGGTCAAAATGGTATCAAGTTTCAGAATGATGTTTTAAGTTTTAAAATATACATCCAAATTGTAAATGTTCACATTTAGAGAAAGACTACTACTGTTTTAAACAACTAACTCCTCGTTTTTCTCAATCAGAGTACTTTTCTGAAATTGGTCACCATAGCAACAAAGTAAATGATTTCGACATTATTCATAAGAAATTTTAAAGCTAAGATATAGTTATACATGTATATGGATAAATGACTTAAAATTGAATCTATTGATATGTCATCAGTTTTTTCTTATTTGAAAGCTTTTTTAAAAGCTTGTTACATGCAGTAATTACATAATGTCAATATAGCAGGTTTTCCTGGAGACTGGCTCAATTATATATACCTCTGATAAAATCTACATAATTATGTTCAAAATACAACGCATAATTTTGTTTCTGTTTAGCCGTAATAATGTAATGATGAACTGCATGCAATTAATGTAACTCAAATTTTGTTTGCAGTTCTCGGTATATCATACGATGTAGTTACGCCGGGAAAGATTGCAATATCTGCAATGGAAAAGAGTGCAATAACTGCAACGGAAAAGAGTGCAATAACTGCAATGAAAAAGAGTGCAATAACTGCAACGGAAAAGAGTGCAATAATTGCAATGGAAAAGAGTGCAATAACTGCAATGAAAAAGAGTGCAATAACTGCAAGGAAAAGAGTGCAATAACTGCAATGGAAAAGAGTGCAATAATTGCAATGGAAAATAGTGCAATAATTGCAATGGAAAAGAGCGCAATAACTGCAATGGAAAAGAGTGCAATAACTGCAATGGAAAAGAGTGCAATAACTCACTGTGGTATACCGTACACCTGGGTATTGCGAGTACATGCGTCATGTGTAATCATAATGTTGTTCAATACCCAGTACACAAACGAGCTACACAGCAATACTCGGTACAGACAAGTCAAAAGTCAGTTACTTATACGTTAAAGATAGGTTATTAAACCGTTGAATATGCGTTCGAATGCGGCAACATTTTGTTGTTTTAGGTCAGCATGTGTACCAACGTATAGAAGCGTATGTCCAGCGTTCTGGGTATTTTTTAACATTCGGCAACCGTTGTTGTCATAGATAACGTTGCAGTGTGACATGGCCTGTGGTTAGATAATCTATTTATTATACCAACGCACAGCTTCTTTTTTCCGCTAGTACAGTTTGAAATATATACAAAGTATCTCAAGTTCCAATGAACAATACATCCTTTAAAATTTTACGTAGAACCGGAACATATTTACACAGATAATCTATTTATTATACCAACGCACAGCTTCTTTTTTTCCGCTAGTACAGTTTGAAATATATATATATACAAAGTATCTCAAGTTCCAATGAACAATACATCCGTTAAAATTTTACGTAGAACCGGAACATATTTACACAGTGAATCAATCTTTAAATCTTTTCAATATAGCAATAAGACCAACACAAATTAAGGTTGTGGTTCTGGCTACATGATGAATAGAACAGCAAGGGTACAAATGTATACATAGGTAGGCAGGCAGGAAAATCATTTTAAAAAAAAATAATTTATTGATTTTATGCACTGGAAAATCAACGATCTGTTGTGATATTCAGCAAAATGGCAATATAGGGCATGGGCAAAAACTATAGGATAGGGAATGTTCCAGTACCACACTAGTATTATGTATCTGCCTAAGGAATAAACGTCCTCGACAATCACGTCCCGAACAATGCATCGAGTTAATGCACACTATTTAGTATTAATTTTATCAATGCAATTTTAATGATTTTATTAAACATAGTAGATCTATATAGTCGAGCACTCCTTTCAATGAATGTAGCCACGTGAAGTACATGTATTCGTTTCAACCTTATTCTTAAGCATGCAAACCAGCATTGTTGTATACAATTCATATAATAATATACAGTGTCCACCAAAATTAAGTATACAAAGGTAATTTCCCCATTTACTAATCTGTAATAACACTATTTGCAGAACATTGAAGCATCAAATTTTTGGAAGACAGGGAATAATTCTGTTTAAATTAAATGTAAAGACCATACATCGATTGGTAGCCTAGGTGTTAAATATAAAGTTTCTTTGACTGTCTCGAAAGATTACTTTGTCATAAAAATTGGAAAATTCAGCCTTTTGGATCACATGGTTATTTTATTTCACAATATCTTCATCATTACTTCTATCTCTATTTTGACTCATTTACAGGGTAGCAATACCACGTGGCTTTTGGCTACAGTTACAAGTAGAAATTTGTAAACATTGGAACACAAATACAGCCATAAGTATTTTAGTTCTTCGTTGATTTCTATAAAATATACGCCACGCTAAGGGAAAAAGTATTTGCTTTCCTTAAAATATAACATCTTTTTCAGCAGTTTTACTGATTTTTCCATTACCCTCTGAAACCTACACGTTCCACTGTTTCACAAGGTAATGGACAAAACGGCACAGCCGCTGAAAAAGATTTTATATTTCATCGACAGCAAATAATTGTCCCCTTAGCTAGGCGTATAGTTCATAGAAATCGATGACGAAATAAAATACTTATGGCTATTTTATTTTCCAATGTTTACAAATTTCTTCTTGTAACTGTAGTCAAAAGTCACGTGGTATTGCTTCACTGATTTAGTAACTGTAGTTTCCGAAACTAGTATAATTGTGACCGTCTGATAAACAGATATTGAATAATTTAACCAAGTTTAATATTGCAACTGTATGCGCTTACTTTTGGTGGGCACTGTATTATTAAACGGTTCAAAATGAGTATTCCATTGACGTATAATACAAGGCAGAGTATAATGGACCCAATCTCACAAGCAGGGAATCACCCCGCAAATATTAAAAACTGACTTTTATTATAAACTAGTTCATCAGTTTGGCAAATACAAAAACAATCTTATAAGAAATCACGAATCATTTGCGAATATATTTAGAAAGTTGTCTACCATGCCATTGATTTTAATGATGGAGTGATTAAATAGAAACTAAAATATTATTGTTTTTGTAGAACATATTTGTCTGTGAATGTATACTCTTGTTCCGTAGATTGTGTACACGTAAACGTCTATGCTTTCCGTTGATGACGATTACATCCGCTACGCTTTATGCGAGTGCCAGACATTCAAAACAGCAAAGTCTGAAAGCAATACATTCGTTTTTCTCTTCATATTTACGATTTACGGCTAGCTCATTCGATAGAGAACTTAGTAGATTAGCACCCGAAAAATCTGAGATTAGACCCCCCCAGACTGAGCAGGTTACTAGTATATGTAACATATAGGGTGCAGTCTCTGGCATACCCTTGTGGAAAAGCAAGTTAATACTGGTTGATGGTGATAACTTGTTTCGAAATCGGAATATTCATTTTTCTTCAAAAAGATAATAACAAATCGGTCAGGGAATTTTAAGGCGGCAGACACTCAACTGAAATAGCCGAGCCCAATAAACCGAAACAACACAGGTCACAATTACACAACACGATGCCCAACATACAATAAACCGCTTAAATTCCAAAATTCAGCTACCAAGAACATGAAAGACATTTTGACAATTAAGATATTCGGACATTTTAGACATTATTATTAATGGAAACGATGTACGTTTTGTATACGATCAATCGTTGTACGCATAATGGTTAATTGGTTTGATTTATATGCTTTTATTTATCATCCCCACGGAAAATCCATTTGTGCGAGGCTTTTACGTGCCGATGTAAAGCATCGTACACGGGACCTCGCTTTAAATCGTGTAGTCCGAAAGACTTAGTAATTTTAGTTATGTTAGGCGGGTAACACTGTAAAGCATTTCTGTCTTTGAGACGACTGGAGTAGGGATCGAACCCTTAACCTTCAGATTAGCAGCCCTTACCACTGGACAACATGTCCTCCTGGATGATTGGTGGTGAGTGGCTATAATTATAAATACTCGCTGCAATTATAGTTGGCCGTTGCGTGATGTAGGCCCATTTATGTATATATTCTAGTAACTGTACCAATCGGAACGGTCCGTACGGCATTTATCGCTACTGACGTACAGGTTATTTCCGTAGAAATGGCCGAGTGGTTCTGAGTGGTAACTGTACATGCATATTATGTACATGTACTTATAAACAACCTCTATCACAACACGGTCACTTGTGGCTCGAATTCCTAGTATTTTAAGTAATATACTGATTTCTGTCTGAACATACATGTAGCCGTAATAATAAATTATTTTCATTCCCTTTCTTCTTGGAGTAACTCATTTTCTAAATTCTCGTTCAATATAAGTACAAAGTTTAGAGGGCATGTATCTAAATTAGAATGGCTTGAATAGTACATATAGCTGATACATGCGAGGACATACATTGTTATGTCAAACAGTTTGAGTATGTCAAGTGTTTACCACTTACAATCCGTATATTCAGGAAGTAGAGTTAGCGTGGTGATAAAATTCGCAAGCTCAATGAGAGTTACACACTAATGACAACATGGTACTTATTATATTAGATGCATTATTCGCATAGTCAGTATATATAGAACAAAGTTCAAAACTGACTTTAACGACAATTGTCACAGGGAAGATATCTATATTTGAATACATTGACCATGGTTCGTGAAATGGAACACATATATATGAATAAAAAAGAAAGTCGTATGAAACATCACAGGCACAAAACATGGGAATTTAAAACTATAATACACTAGGAAAGGAGGCACTGTGTGTACAGCAATATCGACATGAACCACACTCCGCCTGTCAACTGGCAGGCTCTGAAGCATGATCGTAAACCCTCAGAAAGCAGATTGTAACATAAGCCACTGCAACTTTGCCTTACCATCTAGTCAGAAAGCCGACATTGATCAAACACTCGAAACCAGACATATTCCACTAGCCATTTTGGGTGTATCATACATATCTGCAGGACTTTTAGCAATGCCTGAAGTGTCTGAGGCGTCGCGACTTGGGCGAGCATCGGCAATTTTTTTCATACAAATATAAATAATCTCAATTTTAGCTGAACATTGGAGAGGCAAAACGGCGAAAAATGGCTAGAGGCTTCCTTCCTTCCTTCCTTCCTTCCTTCCTTCCTTCCTTCCTTCCTTCCTTCCTTCCTTCCTTCCTTCCTTCCTTCCTTCCTTCCTTCCTTCCTTCCTTCATTCCTTCCTTCCTAATTGGATTACCGACAAACGCAAGTCATAATTAAAACAACTTTAAATTTACTTGTATTTACTCAAAATCGCAAAAAAAGAAAATAATGAAAATTTAATCAATTCATCGAAATATCTTGTAGTTAATCAGCCTCATAACTTCAATTTTCCTAGGCGTTCATTTGGCAAATTCAGAGGTCGTAGGTTCAATCCCTGGCATCGGCACTTGACATTTCTGAAATATTTATAATATTTCCCGCTATATCTGGCCGTGTGGTCAGCAAAGTATCTGGAAGTGCCAGGAAGCTGTGTATCGGTGCTATACACCGGGCACATGCAAGAACCAGACTGTCTAATCGAAATAAGAGCTAGGCGCACTTTTGCAGCGCTTTCTCTCAGTCTGTCCCTCTGGTCAGATCACGCTGTATCTGCATTGGTAGAGGATGCATCTGCGCCCTTGTGTCCTTGAACGTGCGTTCGCATGAAAAGGGCGCTATATAAATCTGGTATATTTATTTTAAAAAGTGGCCTGAACTTCATTCATTCAATGCTGGCTGTTTTACGGACCACTCTTGGCTTCATTACGATGAGATATGTACTATGTCTTCGAAGTTTGAGTCTACATGGTATATTTATATCTATTTGTCTTTTGTGTCAACGATTAAATGAATATACTGCACAACTGCTAAAGAGCAACGCCCTTTGGGAGATACAAGTATAGATCGTTGTTTAGAGGTTGTTCCTCTACAGAGGTTATATTGACGATAAATATCGGCTTACGGAAAGTTTGAATTTGATGCTGCAAATAGGCTGTAGCCGTTATGGAGAAGTGGTACTATATAAATTTTCCTTTATGATATATTTTGATGAAAGTAATATGTCCATAGTTTGGTGCATTTAAATGACAACCGCTCATTTGTTTATCGTATTCATAAAGCATTAATTTATGTTACATATACATGTATGTTACATCATTAAAACTATAGATATATACATGCTCACACACATATACGTTATGCTTATTAAATTAGATTATGTGACACTTTACATTATATGTTTTATTTTTATATTACATTATGTATACCGTTTGCTTGTATTTTCGCGGAACTTCCGTGAGTTTTTAGTATCATCAAAGTTTTGACGACAGAAATTTCTTTAAGAAAACAGAAGTTACGGTTTATAACCGAGTTATATTCAAATATTGCTCCAGAACAATAATCTCCACACAACAATCCGAAGTTTTCATCATTCAGAATACACGATAAAAGTCATGGAAAGTCACAGAAATGCCCCCATGTATGCTTTAGTTTATAAAAAAAATCGTACATAAAGGGAGGAGAGACCCGCTCTTACAACCCTCCCCCGCCTCCCCAATGTTCCGTTGAGTGCGCGACAATGTATTTGAACGGTTTTACTGAAGAGGGTTAAATTTCATATGGATGACACTACTTGTGTGTTTAAAACAATGACCATATGTACATAGACAAGTTTCGTGCATGTGTGTTACATTCTCTATAACAATTTGACTGCCAGTCATACGAGTACATCCAAACAAGCTCTTCATCTCTGGTTGAAGTAGGGGCAGGGTATCAGTTGCTACAGTGGATAACCATGGTTCATATTGGTTAAATAATCCAAGTAAGCTGGTAAAGTTCGACCACTGTCAAACATTCGACACTGGCATACTGTATACTAGAAGAACAGCTAAGAGACAAGGACCAGCCATAACGTATCAAGTTTTAAGATGCTAGGCCCAGTAGGCCTAAATACACTCTGTGTCATTAAACAAGAGGGCCCAAAGGGCCCTAGGTCGCTCACCTGTCGTACTAGTGCATGCACACCCCTATGGTGATCCTACACATTTTCTGAATAAAATTTAAGGAAATTCAGCCTCTATTGCAAGTTTGTGTATGATTTGACCATGTGACCTAGCGTTTGACCCCAGATGACTTAATTAATATCAAACTTAACCTAGATTGTGTTGAGATGATTATTAGGACCAAATTTCATAAAGATTAAGTCGAAATTGTAACCTCTGGTGACTACACAGGGTTTTTCTATGATCTGACCTATAATTTAAACAAAATATTTCCTCCATATAACTGTACAAATACATGCTATAAAGACAGAACAATACCTAAACACTTAAAAAAATAATTATGGTTCCAGTGGGGTTTAAACCCACGACCCTCAGGAAAATGTCAATTGACATTGTGACCTTGTTTTTGACACCAGATGACCCAAAATCGAACTTGGCCTAGATTTTGTTGACAGGATCATTGTGACAAAGTTTCATAAAGATTAAGTTGAAATTGTAACCTCTGGTGACTGACTACACAAGGTTTTTCTATGATTTGACCTTTATTTTAAACAAAATATTTTGGTATTTTTCCTCCATATAACTGTACAAATACATGCCATAAAGACAAAACAATACCTAAACACTTAAAAAAATATTAAAAAAAAAAAAAATTATGGTTCCAGTGGGGGTTGAACCCACTACCATCAGGAAAATGTACAAATACATGCTATAAAGACAAAACAATACCTAAACACTAAAAAAAATAAAAATAAAAATTATGGTTCCAGTGGGGGTTGAACCCACGACCATCAGGAAAATGTACAAATAAATGCTTTACAGACAAAACAATACCTAAGCACTCAAAAAAAAAAAAAAAAAAAAAAAATTATGGTTCCAGTGGGGGTTGAACCCACGACCATCAGGAAAATGTACAAATACATGTTATAAAGACAAAACAATGCCTAAACATTTAAAAAAAAAAAAAAATTATGGTTCCAGTGGGGGTTGAACCCACGACCATCAGGAAAATGTACAAGATACATGCTATAAAGACAAAACAATACCTAAACACTTAAAAAAAAAAAAAAAAAAAAAATTATGGTTCCAGTGGGGGTTGAACCCACTACCATCAGGAAAATGTACAAATACATGCTATAAAGACAAAACAATACCTAAACACTAAAAAAAATAAAAATAAAAATTATGGTTCCAGTGGGGGTTGAACCCACGACCATCAGGAAAATGTACAAATACATGTTATAAAGACAAAACAATACCTAAACATTTAAAAAAAAAAAACAAAAAAAAATTATGGTTCCAGTGGGGGTTGAACCCACGACCATCAGGAAAATGTACAAATAAATGCTTTACAGACAAAACAATACCTAAGCACTCAAAAAAAAAAAAAAAATAAATAAATTATGGTTCCAGTGGGGGTTGAACCCACGACCATCAGGAAAATGTACAAATACATGTTATAAAGACAAAACAATGCCTAAACATTTAAAAAAAAAAAAAAAAAAATTATGGTTCCAGTGGGGGTTGAACCCACGACCATCAGGAAAATGTACAAGATACATGCTATAAAGACAAAACAATACCTAAACACTTAAAAAAAAAAAAAATTATGGTTCCAGTGGGGTTTGAACCCACGACCCTCAGGAAAATGTCTACGCTCCCTACAGCGCTTTGATTTCCACTTAACCAGTACAATTCACACCCTGGTTAAAATACTAGAATATTTTGATATTTGACCTTTACAAAACTGCTGTGAACCCTGATACACATTTTCATTGGTTGATGAAAGTTTATTGTATGTATAGAGAGTAGAGAGTTACTGCAGAGAGTTCAGTTACCATAAAGACTACATGTTGAAAGGTTTAAAACAAGGTTTTTTCTATAATTTGACCTAGTGAGCTAGTTTTTGACCTCAGATGACCCAATATCGAACTTGGCCTAGATTTTGTTGAGATGATCATTGTGACCAAGTTTCATAAAGATTAGGCCAAAATTGTGACCTCTAGAGAGGACACAACCCAATTGTTGACGGACGGACGGACGGACGGACGACGTGTGATCACAAAAGCTCACTCTGTCACTTTGTGACAGGTGAGCTAAAAATGACTCTTATATTTTAAAATTCACGTTACACTGTGTTAAAAACCGAACTTAACTATGTTTTGACCTTACTGTGTAGTCACAGCTGTCCTATTTAACAATATTCAAATGCACACACTATAAAACTTTTGTACCAATAGGTCATATTGTATACAAAATATAGAGGCATATATACATGGTAACCTTTCAGCGACGCCCAGTATAATTACTGTACACAAATACATACACAAACCAATCTTTCGTTATTCTAACAGAAACAGTTAATCTCATTTCTTTTCCAAGGTCACAGTAACCTCAAACTTGAATCTACTGACCCATATATCAATAGGTATTCTCTACTGGAAATAACAACCTTGTATGTAAAGTTGAGAATCATAAACTGTTTTTAATTGCTTATAGGAATCCATTTGGCCTGTTATTAGGGCTGCGTACCGGTTTCCGATATAAATCGAATACTGGTATTTTACGTTCGTTCGATACATCGTATCAAACGTGTCCGTATCGGTCAAAACATCGATCAACAAAAATACACAACAAAATCCCCATTTTCAGTTATGTTTCCAGTAGTCTATTTGCTTCGTCTCAAAATGGTCAGGTCGTCGACGCAGCTTATGTCCAAGCGAATCTAATTTTCTAACAAGAATCTGCTTTGCAAACTACTCATGCAATTTAAACATGTGTAAATATGTTGTTTATCACATATCTCAAGCCTGTGTTCCGCAAGTTAAATACATGTTGTAAGTCTGCAAGTACCTATATACAGTTTTTAGATTGTTTATTGTCAAAACAAAATATCATATGATATATCGAATATCGATCATTTTGTATCGATACAAATATCGTATCGATCACTTTAACTGATATATAGAGGATATTTGTTTGTTTTGATTGAATATGGTTTATATAAATTTTATCACTACAAGATGAGATATTAACCATATTCAATCAAAACAAACAAATATTCTATTTATTTAATGCTTTTATGGTGTCAAAACTGGTACTATTTATGGGAAATTACCACTGTGGTTAGGCTACGTATGAATACGTTATTCCATTCATATTTTTCACTTCAAAATCCGCCATCTTGGATTATGGTGAATAGGTGAA
This sequence comes from Spisula solida, assembly GCA_947247005.1. NCBI lineage: Eukaryota > Metazoa > Mollusca > Bivalvia > Venerida > Mactridae > Spisula > Spisula solida. Next base: position 36,007,411 of record OX365952.1, on the reverse strand, counting down.
AATGAATTTTTTTTAGAATTTTGCATTAAATCATACACCAACTTGTAGGAAATGGTCTAACTAAGAATAAAAACCCCCCACATGACATGTTTCCATTCAGTAATAAAAAAGTAACAGACATTTTAGTGTTGAGATTTTGGTATATTAAAGTAGTCCCTGTTAGGGGGCAGGGCTTAAATCACATTGTAGGTGATAACCAGTGACTGATATAGGTTTTATTTCACTGATAGAACTCCATATCTCATCAGGTAGCATTAAATACGCAGCCCTACCTGTTATGGACAAAGGAATACTACAAGTACGAAATTATATCACAAAATACATTTTTGAAATTCCCCATTATCCGGTTATTACTTTACAAATAGTTTGTATAGTAATGACCGGATATTTGGGAATTTCAAAACTCTGTATTTAGTCACAGGCACCCGTCATGTTATGCCCTCCCCCCCCCCCCCCTGTAGACCCCATTACTACCCAGGTACCCCCTACCAACCCAAATTCTACAACCCCAGTACATATTATATTGTTTCTATACATATCACAGTAACATAAAACTATTTTCTTCTATAACTTATATATTTTGTAGAAAATATTTTTATGTTACTGTGATATGTATAGAAACAATATAATATGTACTGGGGTTGTAGAATTTGGGTTGGTAGGGGGTACCTGGGTAGTAATGGGGTCTACAGGGGGGGGGGCATAACATGACGGGTGCCTGTTTATTTAGTGACATACTTTCTTAGGCCTGTGTACTAAGCAATGATCAGACATGATTGACGATTTCATTGTTATAGTCAAAAGAAATATAAACAACTTCATGTAAAACAACATTAGATTTTTATTGAATACGAGACATGCAATGGTCAATAGCACCGAAGTTATTGTAAATGGTAAAGGCACAACAATAAATAAATTATAATGTAAAATATACTATCACAATATAAAATACGCTAAATGCTAATACAACGAAATCTGTCAGAAGACAGCACACTCAACCTTTCCCGCAACAGTACAGAAACATAGTAGGATAAATTTATAATACATGCAACAGCGAACTTAGGTACAGTCTGTTTATTCAGGTCTGTCACTCATATACGAACAGTGCAATACCAGGGGCGGATCCAGGATTTAGTGTTAGGGGGGGCGTGAAATGAAAAATGAGCTGGGGGTCCAGGGGGCGCAAGGGTTTAGGATAAAATCTTGTCAAAGTCTTCTGCATTTTCGCTCGTTTTGGAGCCGGCACATCCATCTTTGTTGTCATAAAATGCAGCGAAAAGAGAATCAATGTGCAAAAAGAGCGATACATCAGAATCGCAAAGGGAGTCTATCGAAGTGTCTGTGGTTAGTGGAAAATATTAATTGCGCGCTGTGCGCGCAGAAAGCAGAACAAAAATGACTTTAAATATGTAATTTAGTGTGATACAACAAATGAATTGACTTTACTTTGGCGATTTTAGGGGGGGCGTACGCCAGGTCTGCCCCCCCTTGGATCCGCCTATGAATACCATACTAGTAACATTTTTGTTTTTTTGTTTTAATCATTCTAATAGGAGAAAAGGGCAATAACAACCAATACATTATTCATTAAGTTGCATACTAATACATATAATATCTTTTAAAAACTAAAATATGATATTAATGAGAGAAATAGTATTCATGTGACCACACTACTACGTAATATGCTACGTCACAGGTAGTGACGTAGCATCTGGCGTTCTCGTCTTGTTTTATGTACACAATGTTATGTAAACAAATGACTGACCTGAATAGTCAAGTTATACTATAGTTCGCCAGGGATAACTCTAGCCTTATCAATTAACAAAAAAGCAAATTATAAACACTGCACGGTCGACTGGCCGCCAGTTATGTAGATTTAAAGTGTATATGCTCAAGATTGAACTAAAATGAATATCGAAAAGGTATTAAATTTTCCTTTTTATTTGTAAACAAAGGCTAGTGTTATCTCCGACGAACTATAGCAACATGTTTAATCTCAACATGGGTTATATCTTGAAAATATAAATATTCCAGCAGGTGTTACACTGAATATTGTTCTTGTTGCATGGATGTTGACTTTCAACAGTTACGCATGTTCATGTTTTAAACCAATACATTCAGCATCTACTGAGCTATGAACTTAATTGCATCAATTTTCTAAATCTCTAAGACCAAAATGGGCCATCATTTGTATTAAATTCCACCTTGATTCATCTGCAAGGATGCCTTTCAACACTGGACAGCACTGATGTAAAATTACACTTTTCTAATTGGTCAATTCAAACCCGAAATACCTTAACTGTGATAATATTATTTGATGTTATTTTGCATATGTAGGTTTTATGTATGGACTCAACATTGATCGCATGACTGACCATGTATACTTTGGCATGAGCTTTAGATTTTTAAAGAATTAAGCGTTAGAACAATGTCATAAAAAGTTGGTGTCCAAAACATCATCAAATATTATGATCACAGTTAGATGTATATGGGGTTAGAAAAGTGACCAATTAGAAATGAATTTAATAAATTATATTATACACATTGAAACCTTTAAACTATAACAAAAGGCGGCCCATAGACGATATGTACTGGTTGCTGACGTAATTCCAAGATACTTATAGTACCATACAGAAAAACAACAACCCAAACTGCAATGCCAACGCAAGGGGTGACAGTTACAGCTCTCACTATTTTGTGAATAGTCAAGCTTAAACTTAAATATAGGTAAAGATTATAACAAAATCAATCTGTAATATTTGGCACATAGGTTTTGAACACATTACATTCAAATCTACACAACAAGAGGATCATAGATCCTGTGGCGCTCACCTGCTAAACATTGTATTCCATGAAGATTAAAGCAGAAATGTGGCCCCTATGGTGTTTTATAGATCTTCTATTATTTGTCATTGTGACCTGGTTTCTGACCCCATATGACGCATCTTCGAACTTGACCTAGATTTCATTGATATACAACTTCTGACCAAGTTTGATGAACATGCTAGAGTGTTAACGGTGAATTGTCTAACAGACGGACGTTTTCACTGACTTGACGTTGTGGGGTTTTCTTTTGTTCATTCTTTTGTTTGTAAAACCCCATAAGCAACATTTTGCACCCCGTAAGCAACAGAATGAATAGAATCTAAATATAGCCCATTTATCCACACCCCACCACTACAAGTGGGTGCGTACGGACGGGCCAGCGACAGACGAAGAATGATCACAAAAGGTCACTTTGTGACAGGTGAGCTAAAAACAACGACTCAAACTGCAATGCCAACACAAGGGGTGACAGTTACAGCCTTCTTTGAATAGTCTAGCTAAAACTTTATATAGGTAAAGATTATAAGAAAAACAATAGGTAATATTTGGCACATAGGAATTATTGAACACATTACATTCAAATCTACTCAAAAATGAAAAAAAAAACCAAATAAATGTTTGTTATAAACATATAACAAATGTGGTGGTAAGGCCTTCCATAAAGATGTTTGTTTCTTATAACACTATCCATACAATTTTCCTTTGCTTGGCATGTCTATTTTTTCAAAGTTTACCTGCCAAGAAATGGGAAAAATACCAATCCTGAGCCAATATATTTATTTAAGGTTTATTTCGGTGGATTGGCTGTGGGTTGTATCGCAGACAAGTAGGGTAGGACAAGGTACATGGAACAAAGTAACTTGATGAGGAATGCACTACTCTACATTTGTATATGGTATAGCATCGAGATTCTTAATTGATCCATGACCTTCTATTAATCTTGGCATAATTTGCATAATTTAACAGCAGATATCTTGTCTAGATTTATAATCCCGCATGCATGTTTTCATAAGCAAGGAGTATTATGAAGATTCTTGGGGTGTAACACAAATCTAAAGGACCGATATAGCACCATTTGTTCGGAAACTGATATTTTCAACGCATGAACCTTGAAATATATTCATGCATAATGGTTAGGATCTAGTCAATATCTCCGCACTATAAAACATGTATCAAGGCTGGTATGCATAATGCATCTTAGAGAAAAACTTGAAATACTTTGACTTAAGTTCAAAGTTTAATCCGCACATAATTCTTGCAAATTGAAGAATAACCTAAGTGATCGTTGTAGTTCTTCACCTAATGTTTGAAAAGCATGTCTTTAATTGATAATATATGTATTGGGTTTTTTTTGTTTGGCTGATACACTTAAGAAACTTTACGGTTCAAGCAAAATAGTTAAAGTCTGCCCAGGATAATGTGATGTTTACGAACATCAATCGGTTTGGTCAACTGTTGCAAAATTGGTTTTACAAATCACTTAAATAAACAGATAAGGTCAGTAATGTACTCAAAACACCATTGATAAATCCTGCACATAATTTTAATCCACCTTTGTAGAATATACCAAATTTTCCCACCTTTCACATTATCCTGGGTGCACTATAATTTTCTACTCATAGATCTTTTGTGAATACCAGCCCTTGGTTCTCTAGATGAAACATCATCCCGAACAAATACAGTATACTCTGTACAGCAACACCTTTGGGAGCTGCAAATATTGACCGTTGTTGGGAGGTTGTTATTCTGAAGAGGTAAAATTTATAGTAAATAACAGCTTAGTGAAATTTTGAAGGTGATGTTATAGAGAGGTTGTTGTTGATGTACAGATGGCCACTCTGGAGAGGTTATACTGTTTTCTACAATGGCCGCTCTGAAGAGGTTATAGTGTATTCTACAATGGTCGCTCTGAAGAGGTTATAGTGCATTCTACAATGGCCGCTCTGAAGAGGTTATAGTGTATTCATCAATGGCCGCTCTGAAGAGGTTATACTGTTTTCTACAATGGCCGCTCTGAAGAGGTTATAGTGTATTCAACAATATGATCACTGGTTAGCATCAATATGTTCCTGATTTAATACAGCAGCCTGAGTTATACCATGATGAAGTTCTGCATACTCAACCCTGAAATAAATAACAAGCCTGTTACAATATCTTGTAGACTATAATGTCAAACTTAGTCCAGTACAGTGCATAAACATTGTCAAAAATATACATAGCCATGAAGTATAATCCTGCAGCTAAGGCCGTCCTTAAAAAAATGTTTGTTTGTGGTAACGCTACCTACCATCAAAATTGCCCCCCACTCAACCTTGTTATAGCCCATCTCCTGATATAACTATATCGACTTCATTGTTTTTACAGGTTCCCAAAAATGTATTTCTATACAAAAAAAAAATAATTTCGACCTACCTACCAACCTTAAAAAATCTTGGGTCGAGTTACCATAAACCAACAATATTTTAAGGACAGCCTAAGTTATACTCGTATATTTCAATTCTATTGTGAAATAAGGTATAATCAGTCTCGTCACAAGGTTATAGGAGAAAAAAGCCAGATTTCCCTTTTTATGCAAAGTGTCTTGCAAGGCAATTACTGGTACCTTTTTTATTTCATCTTTGGTATGATGCAGCCTAGATAGAACCCGGGATCTGCGGCATTCAGAGAGGACATTTTAGCACTAGGCTATCAAGGAAATAAATTATAATTCAAATAATACATGTATATCAACGAAATTGAATACCTTATCTTATACACATCTAACCATTTTTTGCAGTGGTCAGTCAATAAAACAAGACTGCATTCAGTAAACACTTATGCCCGGTGGAAGCCTTGTTTATAAAAAACCAGCTAAGTCAATCAGGGGCCATAATTCCATAATGTGTTGGATTGCATGTGTTACATGGCTTTGACAATGCAAGGTGTTTATGATGGGTAACAAGTATGCCAAGCTCGAAAGCAATGCATTGACAGACTTGGAAAGTATTTGAGTTTCAACAACTTCAAAGTTTTGGTCAACAATTTCAGACAGACAGACTAATGGACAGGGAAATCACTACATGCTTCCAGGAGTCCAGGATCCTGCATCAGTAGATGCCAGGGCATAAAAATAATTAGCAAATGATTTACCAGTATCTATCAATACTTAGTAAGTTATTGTTAACTGATTTTGTAGTCTTATAAATAGAGGATATTACATGAGAGTCTTTCCATATTGAATTTATTAAACGAGTTGAATAAAATAATAAAATGCGAGCATTTTATCGATTTTTTTCAATGAGTTTAATAAATTCAATGTGGAAAGTCACAAATGTAATGTTCTTTTTATCACATGTTAGCCTTTTCCGGCCGAAACATTAAATAGCTACTTATTTTTCACTATAATAAACGCGCAATTTTGACGACGTCGCCTATCCTTTGAATGACGTCGCGTGATAGCTTTATTACACTAGTGTATTATCAAAAATAAATAATGGCTTTATTACGCTGCCGCGACGTCAAACATGTGATAATAGAAATTTATTACTAAAGGGACACAACCCTTATCAATTGTATGCCTCAATCTATAAATTAAACATATAGTCAATCAATAAGCCAGCTGACTAATAAATAGGCTAAGTGATTTGTGCACTAGAGTTATGTATTTTTGAGGTGACTAAGCCCCGCCTATCTGTGCACTTGTGTAATGTTCAGTTGAGGTGAATAAGCTCTGCCTATCTGTGCACTTGTGTAATGTTTATTAGAGGCGACTTAGCCCTGCCTATCTGTGCACTTGTGTAATGTTCAGTTGAGGTGAATAAGCCCCGCCTATCTGCCCACTTGTTTCAAGGTATTTGAGGTGAATAAGCCCCGCCTATCTGCCCACTTATTTCAAGGAATTTGAGGTGAATAAGCCCCGCCTATCTGTGCACTTGTTTCAAGGTATTTGAGGTGAATAAGCCCAGCCTATCTGCGCACTTGTTTCAAGGCACTTCAGGTGAATAAGCCCAGCCTATCAGCTGCGCACTTGTTTCAAGGTATTTGAGGTGAATAAGCCCAGCCTATCAGTACACTTGTTTCAAGGTATATGTGGTGAATAAGAGATGTTTATCAGAAAATGTCTGCTTACACTCGTTATATACATGTAGACACGATAAATGTATCGTACATATATTAAATGAGAAAATGTACAAGCATGAGACATACCTTTTGGCATTATAAACTGTAAAAACATTACTTTTGGTTGGTTTTAAATTTTCATTGATTTTGTGGTTGAACTTGACCATGAAATCTAATCCCCACGATTAATCCATCGTCCAAAATACAGAATAAGTGTTTTCTCTTCCAAGCTTTGTAATCCACAAATTAACGACGCCACGAAATAACATTTATATCAAAATTAACGAAATTCAACACTCACGCAAATAAGTGGTGTTACAGTTATATATAACTTACCCTGATCCAGTGTTGAGCTCTTCAGATGAAGGAAATCTTGGTGGTGTACTGTATGGAGGTGGAATATCAGAATTTCTGTTTCTCTGGTGACGATTATGCCTGTCACGATCCCTACAATATCAACACCAGAGTAACAACATGAACGAGAATGAACTCAGATGTGGCAGAGTTCTCTTACTTTCAAGACCAAATTGAAGTGAAGGCATACCTGATGAGCAATAAAATGCAAGTATGGTTCTCAGTACTGTAAGTCAATTTACTTTTACAAATACTAACTTTGACGTTTTGCCAATCGTCGGCATATTCACGACTACAAAGTTTTGCATTTTTAAGTTTTCTGCACTTTCGCAGCGCCTTTTTCTGCGAAATTCTACCACTCGCGTAATTAAATCACACAAAATAAGTGCTTGGTTTACAGTATTAACAGAAATTCTCATGATTATTAGAATAAACATGTTAATATAATTAATACTAGAAGAGGTTTTATTGAAGTACAGGGATGTAAAAATGAGCTGTTTTGTGCCAATCATGCTTGCTGGCTACTTTTGGTCATTTTCTTCTTTGTTACTTTATAGTGAGATTTCAAACCGACCGCCTACTTTTGAAGATTAACTGGCTTCATGAAAACATTTCTATAGAGGAGCTTTCTTGAACTACTCGGCATCTAGAAGCCAATAATCTTAAGAGTCCTTTGCCTAATCTTAAGTATAATCCAGTCAGTCAATGGATGAATAAAGTTCGGCTTTTTGATCCAAGTGGTTATTTAACTGAGGAATAAAGTGCTGAAATATTATTGTGATACTTTTACCTGTGCATAATTTAACAGCTGATGTTCAGTCTATATTTAACTCCTGTTAAATGTTTGCATAAGTGGAAAGTATTAAAAATATTCTTGTGGTGTAAAACGAACATAAATCTAAAGGACCGATAAAGCACTATTTGTTCACAGAAATTGCTGCATTGTTATATATTCATGCATAAAGTTCAGGATCAAGTTGATACCTTCGGACAATATTAAATGTAAAGACGGTTGACAAGATACCAACATTGAACAGTCACCCATGGTTCAAACACTTTTCTCACATCTACACTTCGTCGCAAAAGAAAGTATACATTATAAAAACCATGACATTATATCATCTAGGATTAAAACGAACGAACAAAAATGTTCATATTTACCAAATTGTATGTTTATCTGATATTTTTAGACCTAGCAATAACATATCAATAAATGCAATACTGCACAAATATAGTCAACAGCGTTTGTACTTGAAAAATAAAATTAACACAAATGTTAATCATCAAAACAATGAAAAGTCCTTTATTTATTGATATTTCTGCATAAAATTGTGTGCACACGCTGTTGACTACCACAAGAGTTTATTAATAAAGTTTTTTCTTCAATATTTAACACAGGGACTCATTAAGCCATGAAAGACCAAAAACGTAAATGTACGAGAAATTGCCTATTGGTCAAGGGGAGGTAACCACATATAAGATTTTAACATTTTTGTTAATTTGATTTTTCAGGTGTCACAGCTGTTGACTATATGTGTGTAGTATTGCATTTATTGACATGTTATTTATTGATCTTAAAATCTCAAATAAACATACTATTTAGTAAATATTAACCTTTTGTTTGTTTCTTTCAACCTCAGATGACATCATTTCAATTATGAACAATGTATACTTTCTTTTGCGACTTAGTGTAAATTCAAGGACTTTTCTAGGTATAATTAGTATTTTTTCGGCATTTTTTCGCATATTTACCAAGGTAAAAAAAGTAAGTGTGGTGTAAACATGAAGATTATTGTCTTCACAAACTGCTTAGAGCTACATATCTCACTCTTGCACCTAAACATTTACATACTTTTAATTACCATGAAAAAGAGTGTCTAGGTTTTATTTTATGCAGATTAATGTGTCATTTTGACAACATTCATACACTTTTATAAATGAATATTCAAGGCGGTTTTGACTAAATTCAAGGATTTTCAGGTAAATTCAAGTACCATTTTGGCATTCTTTCAAGGCAGTACTTAATTCAAGTACTTTTCAAGATTGAAACTAAATTCAAGGACTTTTCAAGGCATGTGCGAAATTGGTGACCATTAGAAGAGATGTGTACATTTTGAACGGTCAATTACCTCTGTAAAGTACCAGGAGCACTAGCTGTTCCACGACCTCCTCGGCGATATCTCTGATCTCTCTCGAAGTTTAACGATGCAGTACGAGCATCTCTATCAGCACGACTAGACAACAGTGGTGTATCCCGATTGTGAGACAAGTGACGTAGGTTTAATGACGCTCGTCGTATGGAGTTATATCTCAAAATCTGAGTCCTGTAATATACATTGTATGCTCATGATGGTAACTATTTATATAATAATTTTGGTATGTATTAAGTTTAAACTGCAACACATCAGACTTGAACAAGCTTGGAGTGTCAGTTCAATGAGGTAACATAATACAACATAATAAATAGCATAGAGTAATATAAACATGTAATTTCGCCTGATGAAGACTAAATCAAGTTGAAACATGTCTAGATTAGAATATCTGGTATTTTTTTAACATTTTAATGCACATTAAAAAGTTGAAGTTTTAACCATATTATGAAGATATATAAAGACTTACTCATCATTTACTGAATACTGCTTCTTCCTGTAATAATAGAAAACACACAGAACTAGAGGGTAATATAGCTATGCGTGTACATTTTGAAGTAGAGATATGTAAAAGGGTAATGAAATTGAATATTTACAATAAAAGAAACAAGACATTTTCAAAATTATAGCTTGTAATTGTAATCTCAGTGAATTTAATAATACCCGAGTCACAAATCCCCGGACCCTGTACAATGTCCATGTACTGGATGTGTACCCGATATGATCGGATTGTATCTGTAACCCCAGTGATTTTTTTTGCCTCTTTGGGAAAGGGGCCAGGTCCGTTCAGATTGGGAATTTTCGCGTCATGACAACTTGAAATTGGGAATTTCCATGAAGCAGAAAGGCCAAATAAAACAGAAATGACAACTTGAAATTGGGAATTTCCATGAAGCAGAAAGGCCAAATAAAACAGAAAAAGGGATTACATGTGAATGTTTACTGGTTTCTTTGAGCTTTTATACTTGACCTCTTGTCAAAAATGTTCATAACTTTATCATTTTATGTCCAATTTTGAAAATTATTTTTTATATTGTTTATTGGGAATTTCTCCATTCAAATTTGGGGAAATTATAGCCTTTTTGCAATTGGGAAAGGGTCCGTTTTTCGGACCCTATTAAAGAAGGAAAAAATTCACTGTAACCCAGGTGTATGTAAGTCAAACACTCAACTGCTCCAACAGTTTTCTAGGTTATAGTATCAAACATTGAATTTCTTACCTTTTACAATTACAAGCGGAACAGCACATGAGAATACTGGTGATGAATACAATGAGGAAGACAACAGCTCCAGGTATGACAACAATATATATAAACTCCCAGAACATATCCCTACATCTACCATCACCACACTCCAACTCTGACATCACAGCGTAGGAATCCATGGCAGTCAGTGATAAAATATGCTGAAATACACAGGATATTTGTTTGTTTTCATTGAGTACTTAAACCAACAGTATCCAAACTTGCAAGAGTTGCTTCCCTTATCATATATAAATACCCATTATCACATGTTTGTCATCGCGGTAGCGTAATAAAGCCATTATTTATTTTTGATAATACACTAGTGTAACGAAGCAATCACGCGACGTCATTGAAAGGATAGGCGACGTCGTCAAAGTGTCGCGTTTATTATAGTGAAAAATAAGTAGCTTTTTTATGTTTCGGCCGGAAAGGCTAACATGTGATAAAAAGAACATTACATTTGTGACTTTCCACATTGAATTTATTAAACTCGATGAAAAAAATCGATAAAATGCTCGGCAGAGCCTCGCATTTTATTATTTTATTCACTTTGTTTAATAAATTCAATATCGTAAGACACTTATGTTATATCCTCTATATGCTGCATGCACCCTGCCTCTTTTTATGTTAGCTCGTTCTTAGTGATTTGTAATAAATAGTTAGAATACATTGATGGTCATTCTATATTCTAGATAGAACAGTTAATATAACAAGAGCTGTTCACAAACAGCGCGCTCCACTATTCGCAGCGCCATGCTAGGATAGTACAATCATTATATATTCAAAACAAAATGCTTCATAACAGCAGCATTACCCTCAGCTGTGTAGAGGTTGGGGCTTCTAAGTCGAAAAAGGGGGATTATTTGGACAAATTATGCAGGACTGTTACCTACTCATGTGTAGGTCCTCTAGGTCATGATGGCAAATAAATAAGCCTTTCTTAGTCCAAAATGGGGAATAATTTCAACAAAATGCTAAATAGTTATCTTCTCCAGTGTAGGGGTTGGGGTCATGCTGGTGAACAAGTTTGCGAAGTATCAAAGCAATATATCAATGCACTTTGAAGATATAAGAGGTTAAAAAACCTGTACCTAAACTTTAACATTTGCATTTTCAAGTCCAAAAGGGGGCATAATTTCAACAAAATGCTTGATAGAGTTACCTATCCCTGTGTAGGGGTTGGGGTCATGATGGAGAACAAGTATGCATAGCAATATATGAATGCACTTTGAAAATATTAGAGGTGAAAAACCTGTAAACTAACATTTGCACTAAGTTGAAAACGGGGGCATAATTTCACCAAAATGCTTAATAGAGTTACCTACCCCTGTGTATGGGTTGAGGTCATGATGGTGAACAAGTATGCAAAGTATCAAAGCAATATGTCAATGCACTTTGAAGATATTAGAGGTTAAAAAACCTGTACCTAAACTTTAACATTTGCATTTCCAAGTCCAAAAGGGGGCATAATTTCAACAAAATGCTCGATAGAGTTACCCACCCCTGTGTAGGGGTCATGATGGAGAACAAGTATGCAAAGCAATATGTGAATGCACTTTGAAAATATTTGAGGTAAAAAACCTGTACCTAAACTTTAACATTTGCACTAAGTTGAAAAAAGGGGGCATAACTTCACCAAAATGCTTAATAGAGTTACCTACCCCTGTGTAGGGGTTGGGGTCATGATGGAGATCAAGTATGCAAAGCGATATGTGAATGCACTTTGAAAATATTTGAGGTAAAAAAACCTGTACCTAAACTTTAACATTTGCACTAAGTTGAAAAAGGGGACATAACTTCACCAAAATGCTTATTAGAGTTACCTACCCCTGTGTATGGATTGGGGTCATGATGGTGAACAAGTATGCAAAGTATTAAAGCAATATGTCTATGCACTATGAAGATATAAGAGGTTAAAAAACCTGTACCTAAACTTTAACATTTGCACTAAGTAGATAAAGGCATAATTTCAACAAAATGCCTGATACAGTTACCTACTCCTGCATATGGGTTGGGGTCATGATGGTGAACATGTATGCAAAGTATGAAAGCAATATCTTAAAAGACTTAGTGAATATAAGAGGTTAAAAAACCTGTACCTAAACTTTAACAAAAGTGTTACGCCGACGCTCGGGTTAAATTATATCCGAATTCGATAGTTCGAAAACTACTACAGTTGTGCAAGTATTCAAAAATACTGAATTATATTAAAATGCAAACATGTGACTTATGCATGTTTAACATAAATATTATATGTTGCAAATAAAAACATTTAACTATTAAACATGCAACTAAAACTGAACAAAAACAGGTTTTCTAACCTTCCTCTAGCTCTGTTTTGTTGGTATGGTCAAAACCACATGCGATTGAATGCAAAGTAGCGTTGTCGTCTCTGACCCAAAAGATAGGCATCCATCCGTCCACCCCCTTAAATTAATTTCTAACACGAAGTAGAACATTAATGTGCGTGTTTGTAACAAATCATGATGACAAATAATTGTTTGCCATAAAATGGAATTGATTATGTTTTTAATAATGATAATAAATAAAAAAAAGCTTGCACGTGTAGTGGGATTCAAACCTATACATTACAGCGCCATTGCCTAGCAACGTAAAGTACGAACGCATTATAACCCGGCCTTCTGGCGATAACCGCTAAAAGGTTGCATCAAAGATCATACACAAATTTTCCCGTAATATTTGGTTGCACGACTATACCACACCGCAATACATGGTCAGTACTAAAACAGTTGTGTAGATATGGATAACACCACGCACGTTAATTAATATAAACCTTCATGATAACACCAAAGAATACGAGAGAATGATCTTTGATAACACCACTGACTAGATGCACGAGGCGACGATTTATACGGTCGTAACACGGCACGAAAAGCTCGGTTCGAAAATAGTTTGCACGTATAGCGGGTATCAAACATATACTGTACCGCGTCATCGTTTACATCGTTTGGTAAAAGATAAAAAAAAGGGAACAGCCGCCTTCATCGAATGATTCAAAACTGTTTAACATGTCCTGTATAAACATTATATAATTATATTTTTAGTATACATGTAGGATAATCCGATTAAATTTTTGACTATGGGAGCTCTATTGAAACGGACATACGCATTTGCTCGAATACATCTCGCTGTTGTAGCAAGGAGTCATAGGAGAAGCGGTATTATAAAAAAGGAGCTGTGGCACGGCGCACGTGTCTACTTTGACTTAAATATCTTGCCCAGTGACAACTAGCACTGTGTCAATATTTCAACCATGTAATGACGTCATTTACGTCATTAAACTATAAAACACGTGACGTCAGTATCATAGAAACGACGTTATTGTATACAATTCGCACGTCAGAACAAAAATGGCATCAATTCTAAGACGTATGTTTAGACAGTGTTTTCCAATACACGAGGAAGACAGAAGTGAGGTAGAACGGGATAAGGAGATTGCTGTAATGGAAGATATGTTTTTTGTCATACCCCAGGATCATTTTGAACGATACGTAATGTTCAAACCACACAACGATAAATTGACAGTCAGCGAGTTTATGTTTTTGTTCTGCTACGTAAGTTTTGAAGATGTATGCGAGCCACCTGGACCAGACTTCGAGCGTAAACAGTACATATTAGAAGACATGGGTCGTGTGTTTGTTATGAATGGTTGGGTTCCTACGAGAGCATGTGAAAAAATAGAAGAAAATGGAATTATTGACGATTGTAAATCGGACATCTGCAAAGCCGGAACACATATTACTACAGAACCACACGTACTGATGTATCCAGCTGATAGACACTCTCGCCACACACTCAACGCATGGAGCAGACATGAAGTACCTCTCTCTTCACTCCGTCTACCACCTCTAAATACATGTACTTCTCTCGTTGCTGGTAATGCTATAATACAAGCATCTGACAATGATGAAGATTATTATGTTGAACCGATTGTTAGAAAGAAAGTACGTCGTGTTGGACAAAACAATATGTACAGATCAACGGGTGACATGCGTGTTAGAAAAGATAGACCAAAGGCAGCAAAGGGAGCTAGAACAAAACCAAACTCTTTACTCCAGTATTAAAGCACTCGATAGATTCGTACGAAGTAGTTAGTACTATTTGAGGTAAGACCCATGTCCGTTACTACAGGGGGAGGGTGCAATAATTATTTTTTGTTACAAGCTCACTTCGCTCGCAACTTCATTTATTCCACCTAAGAACGGGTCTGTGGCATTCTGTTCAGATAAACAAAGTGCATTTTTTTCTAACTCGCTTCGATCCGCCCATTAACTATCTGAGAACATTTAGAGAACGTGTATCTCTGGTGTGCTGCAAGGCTGAAGGCTGTGTTTTCGTCTAGCTGACATGCTGTTCAGATCAACAATGCATCTTTTATGGATGTAATTTATAAATTTTGCATTTTTTTCAAGCGAGCTTGGCTCAAAAAATAACCCTTTTAAGTCAATTTCTCAATCTCTTCTAGTGTAGAACTAGTCTGTGACATGCAGTTCAGATAAGCAATTCATTTTTCTGCTCCCTTCGCTCGCTCAATAACTTTATCATCAAACATTTTCAATTAGAGCAAAGGTTTGTCTGGTATGCTGCTAGAACAAAAATGCGTTTTCTTCTACCTGTTCAGACCAACAATGCATTTTTCTAGCTCGCTTCGCTCGCTCATTATTTTTAACAATGAATAGTATAAACAAGAGAAAGGGTTTGTGTGGTATGCACGGATTTTGTATCGTCACGGGTTTTAGTAGATCCCGCATCAGTCAGATGCTATGTATTTTTCTTCTAGGTCGCTTCGCCCGCTGCATGTTTATCTTTTTTACAGTGAATAGTATAATGTAGAGAAAGGGTTTCGTTGTCCAGCACAAGGCTGCTTCGTATCTTTCAAAATTGCATGTACACTATATAATGATGTGTTGTAGATTGTCCTTGTGGTGTGTGGTGTCCGGTTGTTGTTTTCTCGTCACATGGCTATCGTTCCGTTTTGGTTTGACTGGCTCAGGCGGCAGACTTTCAGTGCTTTGTGTGTTTTTAGTGTTTTCTGTGCTCGGCTGGTTAAGTTGAGTGTTGCCTTCCCTGTCTGACTTAATATAATATATTTTTATGCCATATGCATCAGTCACATAGACCGTCCAATTTTCTTCTAATTCGCTTCTATCGCACAATCGGTGAATAATTAAATAACATCAAGTGGAGAACAAAATGTTCTTCATGCGGCCCAGATAACCTTATTAATGCACGTTTTCTAACTCGCTACGCTCGCTCAATAACTTAATCTGTAAATAGCATCAAGTAGAGAACAAATTTTTGTTCTATGCAGCTAAAATATGTAATGGATTTTTTCTTGCTCGCTTCGAAATAGTGTCAATAGAAGAACGAGTTTGTGTGGTATAGTAGGCATCTCATATAAACAATTTTGTTTTCTAAATCGCTTCGCTTGCACTATGAATGTACTATGCAACGAGCCACAGCCTCCGTCAGCAGGAGGTACAGCTCTACTCCACCCTCATTACCCAAACACCCCATCACCTAAAAGACGTACAGGTTAGGTCTTTGGACGCGGCTAAACATCGGTATAAAGTTTCGTTATTATACAAGTATAATGTACAAAAAAGATTGTTTTAATGCATGTGTACAAACAGGACATGTTCTGTAAATATATGTAAACTCACTGGTACAAATTAGGATTCTTTAGAACTTAGATTCATTCGGATTGTACATTACATGTAGTTATAATATATTTTTGTCTGCACTTGATAAACTCTCAATATGTTACTTTTTAAAAGTTCAGCTTAAATTGATTTTTGCAATTCAATAAAAATATTTGCTTAGTTGTAACGATATAACATATATATAGATACAAATCCCTGTTTATTTGTATACATTTAGAGAGTTCCCCATATTCTGTAAATGCTCAGGAAAATAGACTTCTTAACAAAAATACAGAAATGAGCATATAAGCCTGACTCTGAACACAAAAATCTGAATATATATATAGTATGTATTCCGAAAAACTTAATTCCGGACTGAACCGTATACCCGGATTTTAACATACACCCAAATAAAAACATTTCTAAGGGTAAGGTATTTGTTAATTGCTACCCAATATTCCCATGAAATTATACGAAACGTATAATTAATGAGTGTCCATAATTGTGGCCCTGTAATATTTGACCAATAGTTTTAATATGCTCTTGAACAATTCCCTTGGCGTCATTTTTGTCTTAGTACGAAGATTCGTCCTTGATGTATTTCGTCCATAATTTTATTGACATATTATTTATTACAGTGTTCGACATGGATACGTACTTGATGATGCTGTATGTGTCATTGGAACAAGAGGAAGCATTGAAAAAATTCTTTGTAGATAAAGGATGGAAGTACAGAAAGCCAGGTAAAGAATAGTCCTACCATAGCGTCGGAAACGTTTACATAGGCTACAAATATGACTCGGTTGTATAGAACAAGTAGAGCAAGTAGAGCTCGATCAGTATTGTCGTGACGGGATTGTCTGCGTGTGCGTTGGTAAAGTTTATTGTCATAGGCTATCATAGGTATCAACTTGAAATGCAACATAGTTATTCACCATCACAAGGGAAGTCCATACTGACAAGACTGATAACTCTGTCACCTATATTTACAGAGTTATCTGCCCTTGTTTGGACTTAGTACATAGAAATAATGGCACATTTAACTCATAAACTGAATTTTCTCAGACACTATCTAAGCTTTCAACTTGAAAGTTAAAACACTTGTGGAATGCGATGACCTACATCTACAGACTAGTAATAGAGCAAACAAATCTATCCAACATTTTGTGAGAGTAATTCCCCCTTTCTGATGATGATTTTTTTAAAACAAAAATGTCAATTACTCAAATACTATCAAAAGCACCCAGGCCAAAAAAAAAAAATTGTGTGTTTCGGGTAACCCGACCCTACCTAGCCGAAAGGCGCCGACCCTAACGATTTTTTAACGTTCCCACAACGATAATTTTATGCTTTGGTCCGGCAAAATTTGACTGAATGTCGGACGGTTGGTCCGACGGAGATTTTAAGTCTGGACGACGATATTCCCACATCGTAGTTGAAGATTATTGTAAAGAATGTAACACGAATGTATTTTCGTAAATCCTCGTCGAGATTCAATAAGATATCCCTCCGAAATCGTCAAAAATGTAAAATAATTCAGCGAAATGAAGGTCGCGAAAACTGATTATTATTTGGAATCAGGGTCAAAAAGGCCCACTTACCAGAAAGGCCCAGTTACAAGAAAGGCCTGGTTACCAAGAAGGACCGGACCAGAAAGGCCCATTTAAAAAGCCCAGAAAGGCCCATTTTCAATATAATGCTTTACATAGTAGATCTTAGTGTATTATCATTTACAAGTATACATATTTGACCATTTGTTGCATGTTCTAAAAGTAACATGTAATTTGAAATTTGATATCATAATAGTAAATGCTGATAAATAAATATTTTTTTCAAATTTGAATAAATTATTTATTTGTCAGTATTACGATATCAAATATATATTTGAATTCCAGTCGTGCAAATCGCATACATGTGCGGTTAACCACGCAATTAAGGAATATGCGATTAAGAGATTATCTGTGAAATGTAAAGAACAAAGTAGTCCAATCATGTTTATTTCATGTGTCAATTAATAAGGAAATCAAATGTTCAATTTTATCTTAAAATCATTATGCACGAAATTTACGTGCAAAATCACACATTTGTGAAAGTGGCATGAACAATGCTTACATGTGTCGGTTAATTGAATGAAGTTTTGATACTGTATATCAATCTGTATCTATATAGATCAAATGGTCCTTTCTGGTACACCTAAGTGGGCCTTTCTGGTACACCTTTGTGGGCCTTTTTGGTTCATTTATACTAGGCCTTTCTGGTAAGTGGGCCTTTTTGACCCGATACCATTATTTGGATGCGGATAAAACCCGTAGTACACGGTACGGATTCCGGAATGTTCGCGATTTTTTTTCTGAATATATTTTTATTTTGACGATTTCCGAGGGGGCTTTTTAACACGAAAAAACGTGATTTAGTTTAAAGATGTTTGATATTAAATGGTAAAATGAAAATAAAATTTCTCTTGACAGAAAGTCCTGTCTGATATATAGTCCAGTCATTCTACGATTTAACCTCAAACTAATTGCAAAAGAATTTCTTTTTCGATAATCATGTAGATAAATGTATGATTATAATCATACAAAAAGTCTAGAAAAATCTAAGGTGGGGAAAACGATGAAATTTAACCTTAAACTTGTTCATTTTTTCGAACTACGACATGGCAAATATAACTCGCCATAGTGACGTCATATGAACTTAGCGCGTGCGATGAACTATGTAATTACGAAGGCATAATCTCGTCATATTTCCGTGAATATGTTATTTAAATATCAAATAACACGTACACACCAACCAATTCAGTTGATTATTTAAAAATAGGACTGTAATAATCTTGTTATATACAAAAGTCAAATATTTTACGATGGTTTAAGAAAATAAATCGGCGTTATTTTGACGTTGAGATTATGCATACACTTCCTCTCTATGGAAGCGCATTACGGACATTGTCTTAACCGCCCTCTATACGAATAACAATACAGTTTTTGTATGTTTCTATTGATATTGTTTGTGTCTTTGACGAATTAAATGAGTGCCATTATACACATGTAGAGTCTACATACTTACTTACGTTAACCTAGCTTTGTACACAGGTCTAGATTTAGGGCTGCACATAGTATGGGCCTATTCAAACAAACTCAAAACGTAGGTCTCACTTGACCTAATCTTACAAGTATGCATTGAACTTAAGTTTTAGATCTAGTCTTGCACTGTAGACCAACTCTAGCCAGCATTGAACGCAGGTCTTAGGTCGATCGTTGCATTGAGGACATACTATAGATAACATTGAACGATGGTTTAAATGGACCCATTTTGGCACGTCTTGAACGTAGGTCTGAACTGGCCCTACATTTGTATTCCAGCAAGCATTTAAGGTATGTATTAGGATTCCGGTAATCTTGACAAACCCCAGCAAGCATAGAATGTATAGTCTAACTGAACCTATTCCAATATTCCAATTTGGTCTTAGATTGGTTCCTGCACTCTTGACCTTCTCTTGTAAGTCTAACTGAACCTTGTCCTGTAGGTTTAGTGTCGAACATTGTACTGAGGAAATAATCTAGTAAGCACTGAACTTATGTTTAATTGGACCTACTCCTGCAGCATTCAATGCAGATCTAAGGTCGAGTGTTGCATTGTGGACATACACTAGTAAGAATGTCTAACTGAACCTTCTCCAGCCAGCATTGAGTTTAGATCTAAGATCGAGCGTGTACCTACTGTGGACACGTTCTAACAAGCATTGAACGCAGGTCTAAGGTCGGGCATTGAACTCATAGATGTTAGCATGTATTCCGACTAGTATAAACACAGGCGATCTAGTATTGAGCCTTGCATTTATGATACTAGTATAATTATGCTGGCGAAAATTAAGCGATACATCGAGCTCTGTAATCCTGAACCAAACATGGAAATCACATCTAACATCTCGCAAACTGTGCCTAAAAGGCAACAAAACGCACAGCAATGTCCATAACAGAGCCAAATGGACCACCGACCAAGTACAGGTTTCGTAACGACCTGATCACATACCCAGTCATGTACTTGCAATGGGTATACCCAGGCCTGTACATGCAATTGATGTGCGATATGTTCTATGATTACCAGCCAGCTTTTATTTATACCTGATTGCTAGTTTGATCTCGGATTCATACATTCATATAAGGTAGTTTCAAGTCGCACTGTATCCAAGGATAACTAGAACTGTCGCCATTCGGCAGACTAAATAAATAAACCCCCACGTGGCAAACATCATTGCAGCTAATTCTTTTCTTTATGCACATAAGAACTATTCACTATATACACTATATATTGTATAAAAGTACAAGGGCCATAATTCTGTCAAAAATCGTCGCAGCGCTAATTCTTTCCTTTATGCACATCTACATGTTGAGGATGTTCATCTGTTAAAGTTTGAAGGAAATGCTGCAAAGACGGAGGAGTCATGCGTCCACAAGAATGCGTATACGGACGGGCAGACCGACCGACAGACAGATAAGCTGAATCCAGTATACCCCCTTACAACTTGTTGTGCGGGGGTATAATGAAGTAGAGATACTATCTTCAACCAGTGATTCACAGAAATATTTGATAGAACACACCGAGTTGTCGAGAACCGATACTAATTTAGGATACAAAGTTGGAAGTAATATATATTTATCTGTATCATCTATATAGCCAAATTAATCACTTTTCCTATGCCACGACGTCCATATTGAACGCCATCTTGGATTTCTCGAAGTAATCTCCGGCATAAAAGTTTTGTATGTGTACCAATTTACCTTTATGATTTAATAAACTTCATGCAAGACGAAGTTAGTTTGTGAAACTTAAAATTACTCGATTACACATTCATTGTGTGAAATTGGTGGGTGGGGTAATAATACCACATATTACACCTCAGATTGCATGGATGCACTGAGTTCCAATTAAAGAAGTGTTTTTTATTTAACAAATTATATCATTTATTCATAAAAGTGTATTTTAGATATGTATTAATCAACATTATAAATCATAACCAAAGACATAAGAGATTAGAAAGGTGAAATTGCCTCTGTACCTGTTTTTCGTATGTCTTACCTGCAAATGACACTGACTGACATTGCTTTTTGAAGATTTTCAACATAAATAATGTATCTAAAATATTTGTTTAACGATGTCTGTGGTTTCTTAAATACATATACATCATTTAAGGACATTAATTTCAATGAATTTTGTCATATATTCCTGCTATTTTCATGTATCTATTTTTATTTTAACTGGTAATGCTAAAGAAGACGGCCATTTTGGACGCCATCTTGAATTTCACAGACCCCATCACTTTTCAAGTTATGCTTGCACTGTCAGAACTTTCACATATAACATTAAACTATAACAATTCATTTGTTGATCTAGTGGTTACACCGGAACTTGTTTCTGAAATTGTCACACTCCATTACCCCACCCACTTGTACTGATTTTTAAGCATCTATATTAAATCAAAAATGGTTTTATTTGTTATCTATGACACGTTGTTTTCATCTGTTTATAATATTGTTCATATTCCAATTACTTTACTATGTACTTTATGGATATGTGCACTTAGGTTACATGGAACTGAAAATAAACACTGCCATAAAAGCAGCTTTAGAGTTTCCAATAGTGACCTTACATATGTTAATTTTTCGGCAACTTCCCCTTCCTAGATTTTTCTAGACTTTTGATATGTTATTTGTCAATGTTTTCTGATGCCAAAATAGTCAAATTTATTTCTTTTGCAATTTGTTTGAGGTTAAGCCTATTTTTACTGTAGAATGACTGGACTAATATGCTCATTGCATGGGCTGAATGAGCCCATTGTGAAAAGGCAAACTATATAATTAGGCCTATTTGAAAACACTTGTTAAATGTGTGTTAAAGCTAACAATGCATTTCTAAATAATTTACCACTGAATAATTTAAGAAGAACATGCATTATCTATACATCTCTCTTCATTTTTTCGGACTGACAAATGTTCGTTCGGACTGACAATTTTTTTGTTTCTGTCAGTCTGAATGACTGACAGGTTTTTAAAGTTTTCGCGAAGCCTGATATGGTCCAATCAGGATACCGCATTGAAAATCGGGTAGGCTTCGTATGGAACATGGCGTCTATTGTGCAGATCATTCGTCCCAAATGCCAACATGCGACCGCATTACGAACCTTCCGCGTTCTATCGGATGAAGTCACTTTTTCTAAAGTCGCTTTAAGTTTCTTCATTCTGAAGATTTTCATTCATAAACTCTATCCAACATAAATGTTTGTGTCAAAAAATGTTTTCAGATGTTTCTAATACTATAAAGTACATTACTTTTGTCATCTGCAATTTGTGTCAACTTTCTTTAGGATCATACATGTATATGTTGGTTTGTCAACCCTTATGTTTTCTTGTCTGGTTGGAGCAAAATCATGAGAGTAGCATGTAACCATTTTTATAGATACTTTTAGATTATTTGCATCATATTTACAGTAGAACCTCATTTGTTCAAACTCTTCAGTACTGAAAATGATTTGTAGATAAGAAAGTACATATGCGCCTGGTCACAAGAAAGTGTATTCTGACCTCCCCTTTCCGTGCCAATGAAGGCCTAACAGTAAAATTAAGACATAGCTATAATACTGAAATGAATTTTTTTGAAATAGCTCTTTCATTGCTATGAAGTAAATAGTTTGGACCCTGGTCTGGCTATGTGAAACTCATTTTGGTCGACTGGACCCATACTGGTTGCATAATACTGAAGATGTCATAAAGGCATATTTTCTTCTGACATGACATAGCTCATATATATTTTCATTTGTTGATATAAACTAGACTAGTGATAAAAATACTTTGTAAAAGACAGAAAGTCTGTATAAGTCTGACATTACTATTATAAAATGCAAAACCAGCATTGAATACTGAACATATTTAGTATATTCATGTTTGTGTTTCTTTAATACGCTCTAATCTGAGCACAGTGTTTTGACAGCATCCTGTCCGTCAATATTATGTCAACTAAACAGACCTGCAGTACTAAATTTCCAGAACAAATTCGAACAAAACCCTTGTACAGTTGAATGTATTTGTAAGTCAAAATATCAAATGTGCTTTCAGTCAGAATAACAGTCATCTAGAATGATCTGAAATCAAATATGAAGCTAGATATACATATCATTTACACAGATATATCATCTTAAGCCACCACAAATTCATGACTGGTTTCCCGGCAGGCAAAAAAAAAAAAAAAAAAAAAAAAACCCAAAGCCTACCCTACCTAACTTTTTTCAGACCGTTACCCTAAACACACAATTTTTTTTTTTTGGCCCCACTTGAAATTCTACATAGTTATTCACCATCACTAAGTGAGTTCATACATACAAGCTGGTAACCCTGTGGCCTATATTTATGGAGTATATTAAGTCAATACACTTGTGGAATATGATTACCTACATCTACTGACAAGAGGAAACAAATCTATGAGCAAGGGTACAAAATGTACTATCAAGTACAAGAAAGTCGAGCAGTGCTCACCCATAGCATATCGTTAACAACAGTTTATGAGCTTTTTGCTACACCAGTACAAATTAACCAAGCGTTTTTAGCTTAACAAACTTGGTCACAATGATCATCACAACAAAATCTAGGTCAAGTTCGATATTGGGTCATCAGGGGTCAAACACTAGGTCATTAGGTCAAATCATAGAAAAACCTTGTTTAGTCAGTAGAGGTCACAATTTTGGCCTTTCTTTATCAAACTTGGTCGAAATGATCATCTCATCAAAATCTGGGTCAAGTTTAATATTGGGTCATCAGATGTCAAAAACTAGGACATAAGGTCAAATTATAGAACCTTGTGTAGTCACTAGAGGTTACAATTTTTGTCCTAATTTTCAAGAAACATGTTCATATTGATCATCCATTCCCAAGAATGATACTGGGTCACCCAGGGTTTAAAACTAGGTGCTATCATAGTGTAAGTCAGGGTTTTCATTATTAACTGATTGCCAATCAGTGGCAGAGAAAATTAATGGATTACTTGCCTTTGCAGACAGGGTTGTTTCTTGATAGCCTGGTTGTTAACCCAATAATTATGTTCGATCACAGGAACTTGCATAATTTAAAAAAAAAAATTCTATAGATCTATTAAAATCTATAATTTATTGATACTGGTCTAGTGAAAAAAAAATTCCAAAAAAAATATAAGTTCCTGTTGTCTGATTCAGACTGTACATATAATTTAACAATTCATCTTTGTATATTTAGAATTAGACGTATCCCATGTAACTGATCAAGTTGGTCCCATCAGATGTAGTGTACGTGTCAAACAAGAACCTGATTATACACCTACAAAACTTGACTCTGCTCCGTCGAGATCAACACCAGTTGCTCATCCACGTTCCACTATGGTAACAAGAAGTAAGAAAAAACCACGGACAGATAATGCTAACTCCTATAACTGTAAGTTGTATACTTCTTGTAATCACTAATTATTATTTTCTGGTAAGTTGTAACCACTGATTAGTAGGACTGCTTACCGGTTTCTGATATAAATCGAATACCGGTATTTTGTGTTCAATCGATACATCGTATCAATTGACCATATCAGTATCTTTAAAAAAAATTATCAGCAAAAATACACATGTAAATCAACAAAATCCCCATTTTCAGTCAATTTTTTTTAAAGTCTATAATTTGTTTCAAAATGGCCAGGTCGTCGACGCAGCTTATGTCGTAGTGAATCTTATTTTCAAACAAGAATCTGCTAGGCCTAAAATAAAATATTGTTTGTTTCCCCATCCCCTACCTACCCGATTAAAAAGGGCCCTACCCAAAATATTTTATTGCCCAAATTGAAATAATATTTTTTTTATTAAAAATTAGAAGTGAAAAATATTTTTTTGTTTACTGGCTTCTTAAATCTTACCATTAAATTTAAGACTGTTGGTTTTCACCTTGGAGTTAATTTAAATTTCATTATTGTTGGTTTTCACCTTCGGGTTAAATCTAAATTTCATTATTTGTATGTCTTAACCAATAACTATTATACTGAAACAGTTAAAAAAAAATATTTACCCTACCTACCTACCCATTCTAAATCTGCTAGGGTCGGGATGGGGAAACCAAGAATATTTTAAGTTCGGCCCTATTCAAACCACTTGTGCAATTTAAAACATGTGTACATAGGTTGTTTATCATATCTCAGGCCTGACTTGATTGTAAAGTCTGCAAGTGCCTATTTACAGTATTTAGATGTTTGATTGTCAATAGAAAAAAAATCAAATAATATATCGAATATCGACCATTTTGTATCAAGATCATTCTGACCGATAGTACATCCCAACTAATTAGATGTTTCTTCATGTTTGAATTTCCAGTGTGATATTGATATAAGATAAAACTAATTTATGTTAATATATAGCCAAAGATTCGAATACTAGTACATATATTTTTAGTCCCCTCCAAAGTGAAGGGTTGTGTGGATGTTTATCAGTGTACATGTACTAAGTTGTGCATCATGGGTTTAATTTGGCTAAATCCGAGCTTTAGAATGGTCATAGCCTTATTTGAAAACTTAATTTAAAGCCAAAAATAAAATATTGTTTGTATCCCCTTCCTTACCTACCCGAGCAAAAAGTCCCTTACTCAAAATATTTTTTAACTGTCAGAACAAATATTTTATTGTATAAAAAAGTCAGGTACCAGAGTGCGGAAACTAATAATTTTGACAATAAAAAATATTAAAAAAAATTTTTTTTTTACCTACCTACCTACCCAAACCTTATTGGCAAAGGCCAGGAAGGGGAAACAAACAATATTTTATATTTGGCCTACTCAAATTCCAAGTTACTCATTCAGTTGTTATTCACATGTGTTTTCAGCGTATTCTTCTATGATAATGGAGGTGGATGATGATTGTGATGTGAAAGAAGACATGAGTGATGGTGATGGTGATGATGACTTTGTTGATGAAGGTTTGTAACTTAGTCTAGTGACTTTTACATATTTTAAAATATATCTGCATGTCACACACAGTTTCATCATATCATAGAAAGTCACTAAGTTGGAACATTGTGAAAAGTAATGACTTTTTGGAAACCTGAAACATTAAACTTCACATTTCTATCCAAATGTGAAGATGTGAATTCCCACAGCACAGCTCAATTAACAATATAACAAAGGTTTGTTAGTCAGCGACATAATAGCATAATGTTATTTTTAGGTCTCTACGAAAAATAGAAAATCCATTTCTGCTCTTCACCGTAAGTTTGGAATGAGATATTATGATGGAACTTGATGCATATATTCCAAGCTAGGTTTATGAAACTTGGTATGTGAATAGGGGGCAATAAGGGCATTATGCACGTCTAAAAATATTTTGATCCTGACAAAAATTGTGGTTGCTATGGCAACAGAAACAATGAAAATGGCTTCAAACCGGTAGGGGACTTCTGTCTTGTTTGCAATTCTTAATTACTTGTTAAATATAAAAATTAGTTTCCGCTTAATAACTTAGGTTAGAAATGAGATATAAGTTTGCTGTATAAGTACAGTGTAGTTTGTTTTAAGGCGCATCTTTTTGAAAATGAAAATTGGGCTGTTGGGGTTGAGGTCACTATTACTGTAGATCACTTTTTGCTCTAAACTTCAGTTAGTAATAAGGGCAGCTCATGTGAAGACCCTGCTTAGGAATGAAATCAGGGCTGATGGAGCCTAATGTTACTAAAATTAGAAAATTAGTTTCTGACAACGCGCCATAGTCAAGTGTGGCACCTGTTTTGCGGCGCTCTTATTGCAGTTTGGGAGGTGCTAAATTCAAATGATCAATATTAGTTTTGCCCTCTGTTTGTGCGTCAAAAAACTGGATCCTGCCAAATCTCAGACAGTTTCCGAGCTATGTTTATGAAACTTGGTGTGAGTGTAGGGTTAATACGGCGATAATGTATGTCTTAATATTTCTTTTAATCTGACAAAAATTGTTTTTGCTTAGTATGCACCATATAATACCCGGTATTACAGTAAACTCCCTCAAAACCGGACTCCCTCAAAACCGGAATCCCCATAAAATCGGACGATTTCCTAAGTCCCGTATTTTCTTCTTATAAAGTTAACTTAAAAAGCTCCCGCAATACCGGACTCTCATAATTCCGGATTCCGGACGGCATTTTCGGTCCGCTGACAAGATTTTCAACAATAGTTACTTGCGGAATACCGGACGCGTATATTTGTCTCACCTGACAGAAAACTTAACGCGTACATTTTTCTTGTCTAAAATGTCACTTTGTTAATTGTTAGTTAAAGAACGTGTCATAACAAAAGGTGCGATTAACAAGTCGTGTTTTTAATGTTTACTCTTAAACGGTATTGCGTGTAATTTGCACAGGCGTGAAAAATACTTTGTGAAATTCGCCGCGATGAAATTAAATAATTGCCTAATTACGAACGTAATAAGAAAACGGTCCTTCCGTTTGATGTTTTGTTCTTGAGGTAGGTATTGCAACAAACATTTACTGGAACAAAGGATCTTTTAGCTCATCAAAATGTTGTAATTACGACAAACACTGCACTCAATCGTATTTAATTAATATGTCTCCAATTAGCTAACACTTGCATTTCGGGATTTGTAAGATTGCACTGTCTATGTCATTGGATTGTTTTGATGGCCAATGAAAAAATGAGCAATTTGAGTACTCATCGATGTTAGAATTGAAATATTTGCAGCTCCCTTAATGGTGATGCTCTTCAAAGGTTGCACTGTACTTGTAACGTAAACATGTATCATGAAACACACAGTATATTCCCTATGATAACATATCAAAGTGTACATGATACAGAACTCCCTTAAAACCGGACCTCCCACAAAACCGGACTTTCGAACCGGTCCGGACAGGGTCCGGTTTTGAGGGAGTTTACTGTACCATCGTACATGTACATGTACTTTGTAATCCGACAACGAATTGTATTTACTGGATAATCTTTAATCCTAGGGCCGAACTTAAAATGTTCTTGGTTTCCCCATCCCAACCCTAGCAGATTTAGAATGGGTAGGTAGGTAGGGTAAATATTTTTTTTTGGAATTGTTTCAGTATGATAGTTATTGGTTAAGACATACAAATAATGAAATTTAGAATTAACTTTAAGGTAAAAACCAACAATAATGAAATTTAGAATTAACTCTAAGGTAAAAACCAACCGTCTTAAAGTTAATGGTGAGAAAGAAGCCAGTAAACAAAAAAATAAAATTTTCAATTCCAATTTTTAATAAAAAAAATATTATTTCAATTTGGGCAATAAAATATTTTGGGTAGGGCCCTTTTTAGTCGGGTAGGTAGGGGATGGGGAAACAAACAATATTTTATTTTAGGCCTAGTGTGCTTTTGTACCATTTAAACTTGTTAAAATTAAAAACATGTTGCTTTGTTATTAAGATGTTTTGATCTCTAATACATTGTATTGTTTGTTGTATTTTCATATAAGATACTAATACTAAGTCTCCTGTGAAAGATGCTTGTCATTTAGTCAAACTTGATGGTACATGTACAGTAAAGGAGGAAACTGACAAGGTGAGGTTATATTCAAATATATAAGTTAGTGATCAGCAGTTGTACTACCGGTATTAAATCATTATCTTTTGTGACACATTTCATAGATTTTGTATGAAATCTATCACAAAATCTTAATTTCCATGATTAGTTTTCATTTGTGCAGATCTATGCATTTTTCTTAGGGGTTCGACCAACTAATTGTTTGACAGGAAGGGGTCTGACCAGCTTTATTCCCCAATGGTGTCCCCATTAGACACTTTACCCTGCCATAATTCCAGAGGGTCCCATTGGGGCGGCCTTCTTGATATGCACATGCTTCTATCCATTATCTAAAACATAAAATCAATGAAATTATAATTAGGACACAACTAACTCTTTATTTATTTTCCCTAACATCTCTTTCTTTCTTTTTATGCCCTCGTATCGATAGATCCGGAGGCATATAGTGATTTACCTGTCTGTTCGTTCGTTCGTTCGTCTGTCCGTCCGGTTAACCCAAATTGACCGTTTCTTCTAGCATCATGCATTGATGTTGTATATGAAAACTCTCCACACGCCTGTATCACCTGACCCCATTTTGACCTTCACCTTGACCTAATTTTGTACTTAGTTATATTTATGGACAAGGCTTCCACAGGGGGCATAAGCGTTTATTGAACGCAGTCTTGTTATATCTAGTCCTGTTTCTATTTAACGCCCATTAGTGGCAATCATATGATATACGGCGGGGGATGGCCATGTGACCATGGCTCTTGTTCGATTTAGAAATCCATGTTAAAGTTTAGGTACCGCCTCAAATATTTTCAAAGTGCATTGACATATTGCTTTGATCCAAGTGCATACTTGTTCACCAACATGACCCAACCTACTACACAGGAGTTAGTAAATCTGTCTAGCATATTGTATACTGCCTCTCGACTTAGAAGCCCCAACCTCTACCCAGTAGACAGTAATGCTGCAGCTATTGAGCATTTTGTTTTAAATATATAATGATAATACTACCCAAGCATGTCACTGAGAATAGCGGGTTGTGCTGTTCATGGACAGCTCTTGCTATATGTGTGGTACAATATGTTATGCTGTGTATCTAAATATGTAAAAATAAAAAAATTCTAAACTTGGCGCTCATCAATAGCTGATTGTTACACTGAGTTAACATGAACATGTTGTGTAGTTTGCCTTTCAGCTGTCAAATTGAAATGTCCATTGTACATTTTAGATGAATTCCAAAATACACAATGGCTACGACGACAGAGAGGAAAGCGACTGGGATGGATCTGATGTTAATAATCTGTACCCCTCTATGAAAGAATTCTTACCATTACAATACCAGTGTGGTAAATGTTTGTGCTTCTTCAAAATAAGAAAAGAATTAATGGAACATTTAATGGAGCCTTGTGATGATGGGATTAAAATAGATCTTGTTAAAAAAGCTGATCATGTAACTGAAATTGATCATGTAACTGAGGCTGGTCATGTGACTGAAGCTGATTATGTGACTGAAGCTGATCATGTGACTGTAGCTGATCACGTGACTGAGGCTGGTCATTTGACTGAAGCTGATCATGTGACGGAAGCTGATCATGTGACTGTAGCTGATCATGTGACTGAGGCTGATCATGTGTTGGAAGCTGATCGTGTGACTAAAATTGTTGCTGATGAGATGGAAAATGATGTTATTGACCGTAAAGCTGGTAAAATTGATGATGGTGCTAGCAATGTCTGTAGTATGAATGCTAGTAGTGATGTTGAGAAGTCTCCAATGGCAAACCTGGACGATGATTGTAAAGAAGAAAATGTCCAAGCAATTGAAAATCCTGAAAGTAAAAAATGGATTTATGCGTGTAATAGATGTGATAAAGTATGTTACACAGCACCTGCTTTGAAGAAACATCAAAGTAGCGTACATGGCTTGGTATTTAATAAATCATATAAGTGCAGTGTATGTGGTATAAAATATGGCAGTACATACATTCTGAAGTTGCATCAGATTGATAAACACGGCCGTGGAGACAGAAATCGGGAACATTATGTGTGTAAAGAGTTGGGGTGTACTCAGACATTGTACAGTGCTACGTCTTTTGTTGCGCACAAATTGAGGGCACATAATATAATAGTTGCATTCAAACCTGACAAGCAACACACCTGTAACCTATGTGACAAAGTTTTCACACGGTCGGATTCTTTGAAAGAACACATCGATGTTGTCCACCTAAAACTACAATCTAGATGTCATAAAGGGAAGCAAAAAGGACGAAGATTTGTATGTGATTTTTGCGGGACTTCATTCTTTCGCAAAGGGCACCTTACTGAACATATTGATGCAAGACACATTGATGCAGGAAAGGGCAAGAGACATGTATGTGAGGACTGTGGGAAAGCATTTCTGCGACCATACATGCTTGAGACCCATAGAAATAGAATGCATCTCAAACATAAACCGTACAAATGCAAAAAATGCCAGAAAGAATTCTACTCTCGAGTATATACTCGCAAACATGAGGATCAGTGCTTGATGGACAATGACCAGAAGAAACTCTGCACTCACTGTGGAAAAAAATTTGCTACGCAGTATACTCTGGACATGCATATTGAAGCTATGCATAATAATACTCCACTAACATGTGAATGTGGTACCGTTATTAAATGGCGTTCATCCATGGCAAAGCATAAACGAAGATGCGAAATATTTGGGACGAAATTTATTCGTGGACAGGCTGGTACTAAAAAGAAAAAAAGCAATGGTCCAGTCAAGACTGCAAAGAATGACATTGTTAATACTGAAACTGACTCTAATGTCATTGTTTCTACGCCAGCAACGGACGAAGGTATTGAAAACCTGTCTGACACGACAACTATCACTACCGATGCAGGCGAAGAGGTTATAAGTAACGCTGTTGCTAATGCATTAAGGGAAGAAGGGCTGCTCATAGATGGTGACATGGCAGGAACATTGAAGTTGGATAATTCAAAAAATCCTGTTGAAAATGAAGCAACCTCAGATAATGTATACTATCTCATCTTGAAGGAATAGAGGTGGTTGCAACAATTTCTTCTCTTGTCTATCGTTGTTTTTAGTACAGTCTAAAATAAGATATTGTTTTGTTTCCACTCCTGCTACCTGCCCGCTGTAATCGCTCCTACTTGAAAAAAGTCATTGAGAAGTCAGAAAAAAGTATTTCAATATGTTAAGATCTGTAAAAATATACTATATACAGTCCAACTTGTACTAGCAACCACGCGTATTAAGCGACCTTTGTCTTAAACGACCAGTTTCAAATCCTCCCGACCATATTTGATCTATATGTCTATTGTATTAAGCAACTTTTGTCTTACGCGACCAGCGACCACTGTTTAAGCACTATAATTCATAGGTAAAATTGCATTAAGCGACCAAAAAATTGTAAATAACTGGTCGTTGATAGTGACAGGTTGTTAATCTATACCTGATACCTTGTCATAAATCATTGTTTGTTCACACTTCAGAGTATCTCTTTTGTTAATTGGGCCCCAATTAACACCATTGATAATCACAATTGTGTCTGTAGGGCATGTCATTCAGATGATTTTAATCCGATTACACACATTATTACGGATTAATTGTTGTATCTTTTGTTTCAATCAGCTTGCAGTCTCCGTTCATTTAGATTGGGCTAAACCCCGGCCTATTCCGGTTTTTTTCTTCGAGTGCAAGCAAAACTGACTTACATTAATTGCATTGCGTAATATATCAGTAAGATTATTAAAATGATAAATTGAAATGCTTATGAAGACCATGCATACAAGTAAGAATCATCATAACATTTATTTACACACTAATGTTTATCAATTGAAGTTCAAAAGTAATCAGGCAGCCTAAAATCGGAAATTCGTTAATTACACTTAATGTTTCTTACATTTGTGTTAAACGACCGTTTTCAGACCTTCCCCAGGGTGGTCCCTTAATACAAGTTAGACTGTAGATAGATATGTATATGAAAAAAAAAGTTTAATATTTTTTCTTACAACAGTCCTACATACCCAACCCTAAATGACCTGAATTGCAGGATGGGAAGCAAACACAATTTTATTTGATATATGTTTATACCACAAAATACATACACTGGCTTTTCATTTTATAGCAAACTTGTGAGATAAATACAATAGTGTTTTTGAAGAAGGATAGCACTTCTCAGATTATTCAGAAAGTTACTACACTCAGTCGCAAAAGAAAGTATAAATTGTTTATAATTGAAATTATTTCATCTGAAGTTGAAAGAAACGAACAAAAGGTTAATATTTACTAAATAGTATGTTTATCTGAGATTTTAAGATCAATAAATAACATGTCCATAAATGCAATACTACACAAATAAAGTCAACAGCTGTGACACCTGAAAAATGAAATTAACAAAAATGTCAAAAGGCTTATACGTGGTTACCTCCCCATGACTAATAGTCAATTTCTCGTACATTTACGCTTTGGTTTTTCATGGCTTAATGAGCACCTGTGTTAAATATTGAAGAAAAACTTTATAAATAAACTCTTGTGGTAGTCAACAGCATGTACACAACATTTCATGCAGAAATATCAATAAATAAAGGACTTGTAATTGTTTTCACGATTTAACATTTGTGTTAATTTTATTTTTCAAGTACACGTACTAACGCTGTTGACTATATTTGTGCGGTATTGCATTTATTGATATGTTATTGTTAGGTCTTAAAATACCGGTATTAGATAAACATATAATTTGGTATATATAAATGTTTGCTTTTCAACATCATCTTGGAACAAACTGCCTGCACTAATCGCAGAGGCCCCCGACTTGGTATCTTTCAAGCGGGGATTGTCTACCTTTCATATTTAATTAGGCCCGGGTCAGCTGCAAGTAAATCTTCGATGAGTCCCAGGGCTGTGTCGGCCGTGGCTACCATAACTGGAGAGGTCTGGGATGAGGAAGACGAAAACGCAGCTGCCCAACACTACCATACACTTACTCTTATCTTTGATCTATCCCACTTTTCCTTCTTACTTTCCTATCTATTTCACAACTTTTTCTTTATTCTGAAACCACCCGTTGCTAAATGGTCAAGTGTGACCGCGTCGACGTACCATGTAGATGTAGATGTAGATGCTTGTTTGTTTTAATCTCAGATGATATAATGTCATGCTATGTTACATAATGTACAATTATACTTTCTTTTGCGACTAAGTGTATTTCACTTTTTTCAGAGCACTTCTGTGCGTCAATAAAATTTGGTATACAGACATCTTTTGTGAAATCACTGTTATTGAAAGTGGCCCGGGGTCAATAAAGCCAAGCTAGGTCACTACATGTATTACTAAAAAGGGAAATCAGTTACTATGCACAGTAAATTAGGGTAATGATATATTGTGATGAAACTTGCTGTTGTAGTAGCCTGTGTGAGGGTGTCACCTTTGGTTGAATAGGGACAGTTGGGTTCAATGTCACTGTAACTGTAAATAGAAATCAGTTTCTGCGCAATGACTTTAGTTAAGAATGAGATATTGTGATGAAACTTGTTGTATTAGGAGCAGGGTGTCAATTTTCCTGATGTGTCCGGAATTCCGGATTATCATTCCTGAAAGAGCAATGGCTTCTGACCAAAATAAAAGTTATTTGATGAAAATATCTCAAGAAATGGCAAAGTTATGGTAAATTAAATCATTTTTATCATCACAGTGTCATTGAAGGCCTCTTGTTCGGCAAAAATGGTTGGCCGCATATAAATTTTGATACCCCTGTACACGGATATACACATGAAAACAAATATCTCATTGACAAATCAGGCTGAATTTGTGAAATAATCCAAGATGGCGGCGGCTAGCGGGAAAAATAGCGCCAACTTGAGAATCTCGTCAAGTCTCGCTAAGTCTTGTACAAGTAAGCCGATCACGATATTTCATTCCAATATGGCGGCCTATATAGAAAAAATAGTGGGAGTCGAATGAGTTGCTTTTCTGTCTAATGTATTTCCGTGCACTGTAGGAGCCTGTGTATGTATGTCACAATAGCAGTATTATCCGCCAGAAACAGAGTAGCCATATTAATGCACATTAAAAATCACAAGAATACGTCATGGACAATATACCAGACGTCATCAAATGAACTCACAATACAGTGAGGAAATTCTTGCACAGTGTAACGAATCCAAGAGGATAATAGATTATCGGACAAGAAAGACAACACTCTACTTGAATAGCCGAGCACACAAAACATAAAAAACATTACATACCACAATTACACTGGGTACACCATTTATTTTTAGAACTGGAAAAACAGTCAATTGATTTTCTATCTACCATATTGCGAGTGGTGCAGCGTATATACCCTTAAAGGGTTGCCCGTAAGAACAATCGTGAAAGCTCGGCCATTTCCGTTTGTCTCCGGCAAATAACCCTTGTGTCTAACTGTAGTTATACACCAATATGATTCGCCTGGGTTACAAGTCCCAGCTACGTTCGCGCGAAAGTAACAAATTATGTTTCCGTCAATAAGATGGTTATTTTATCTTTCCCGAACAGTTTTTAGCTCACCTGTCACAAAGTGACAGAGTGAGCTTTTGTGATCACACTTCGTCCGTCCGTCCGTCCTTCCGTCAACAATTGGGTTGTGTCCTCTCTAGAGGTCACAATTTTGGCCAAATCTTTATGAAACTTGGTCACAATGATCATCTCAACAAAATCTAGGTCAAGTTCGATATTGGGTCATCTGAGGTCAAAAACTAGCTCACTAGGTCAAATTATAGAAAAACCTTGTTTTAAACCTTTCAACATGTAGTCTTCATGGTCACTAAACTCTCTGCTATAACTCTCTACTCTCTATACATACAAGTAAACATTCATCAACCAATGAAAATGTGTATCAGGGTTCACAGCAGTTTTGTAAAGGTCAAATATCAAAATGTTCTAGTATTTTAAGCAGGGTGTGAATTGTAACGGTTAAGTGGAAATCAAAGCGCTGTAGGGAGTGTAGACATTTTCCTGAGGGTCGTGGGTTCAAACCCCACTGGAACCATAATTTTTTTATTTTTATTTTTTTAAGTTTTTAGGTATTGTTTTGTCTTTATGACAGTTATATGGAGGAAAATATTTCCCCCAAAATATTTTGTTTAAATTATAGGTCAAATCATAGAAAAACCTTGTGTAGTTACCAGAGGTTACAATTTCAACGTAATCTTTATGAAACTTTGTCACAATGATCCTGTCAACAAAATCTAGGCCAAATTCGATTTTGGGTCATCTGGGGTCAAAAACAAGGTCACATGGTCAAATCATTAAAAAACTTGCAATAGAGGCTGAATTTCCTTAAATTTTATTCAGAAAATGTGCATGCACTAGTACGACAGGTGAGCGACCTAGGGCCCTTTGGGCCCTCTTGTCTTATTTTTATGATCATACGAAGACATATCATAAAAGAAATAACCCATATCTTTAAATATTATTCATAATTTATATTTCCCAAGCACGTGTCGAAAACATCAACAAACATGACCCAATTAAGCGGGTTTGTTTACAAAATATACTACTTGACTTTCGGATCATTTCGAGTTAACTTATCGCCTGGCACACATGTGAGTAATCGTTGCGTGGAATTTTGTAGTGCGTATTTACTGGTATATTATATCTATATAGATCTATATATTTGTGTGAACATGTATTGGCATAATGTGTACTGAAGACTGGGGGCTGCCATTTTCTAATCATGTGACTGAAAATAGTTTCAATATGGCGCCTTGTTATCTCAGAGGTCTATTGCAATGCATAAACATATATTTAAATGTACCGATCTTCTTTAAGTAATGTTCGCTCTGTACCTTAACAATAGAATGGTAATAAACATTTGGTGTTCAATTATCGCTCCTACGATGTATAATGAAAACAGTGACTTACTTTGAATGTCTATGACCGGAACTCGATCTCTGCCTCTATGAATACAACTGTAACACTTTCTAAGTCTTCCGAAGACCAGATAGACCATATTATTATCAACGGTAAATGGCGACGCTCCCTGCAAGATACAAGAGCATATGATATAGAGGAACAGATGTCTATAGTGATCACCATCTTATTGCTGCTAGATTCAAACTGAAGCTAAACAAGGTAGATACTATCAATAAACCTGGAAGAAAAATATTTAATGTAAAACGCCTCAAAGAACCTGAAGTTAAACGTATATTCCCCATTGAACTTAGAAACAGATCCAAAGCTTTAGAAGACATAGATTCAAGTGAAAACAATCAAATTGAACACAAATGGGAAAACATCAAAACGGCATACCAAGAAACAAGCGAAAAGACAATAGGATTTCAAAAGAAAAGTAACAAAGAATGGTTAACAGCAACAACAATGACAGTCAAAGAAGAAAGAGGGAAGCTCAAGGAAAAGTTACTCAGCACAAAATCACCAAGACTGAGAGAACAAATGCAAAACCTCTACAATGAAAAGGACAAAGAAGTTAAGAAGAGTGCGAGAAAGGACAAAAGGCAGCATTAAAGGGAGACCTAAACACAGTATACAAAATCACGTAAACACTGTGTGGAAAAACACAACACTCTCCCCCAGTGAAGGACAAACATGGAAGAATTATTAAAACAAAAAAAAACAGGCAGAGCGCTGGGTTGAGCATTTCAAGGAAGTATTAAATAGACCAGATCCAACAGTATTATTTGAAGGAACAACTCAAAATGACACCCTAGATATAAACACCAATCCTCCCTCAAAAGAAGAAATAACTAAAGCCATAAAATCATTAAAAACAGGGAAAGCTGCAGGCGTAGATGGAATTCAAGCGGAACTACTAAAAGCAGACATTGAAACAGCAACTTCAGAACTACATGGTCTCCTCAACAACATCTGGGAAGAAACTAACATACCAAATGACTGGTCAAAAGGTCTCATTGTAAAACTGGCAAAGAAGGGTAATCTTGGAAACTGTGACAACTGGAGAGGGATTACACTACTATCAGTCCCAAGTAAAGTCCTTTGTCGAATACTCCTTAACAGAATTTCTGAAGAATTAGATAAAACACTGAGACAAGAACAAGCTGGATTTAGGAGAGGATAAGGATGCATAGATCAGATATTTACCCTCAAAAACATCATAGAACAGTCCATAGAATGGAAGACTCCTTTATACCTTAATTTCATCGATTTCAAGAAAGCCTTTGACAGTATTAATAGAGAGACACTCTGGACAATCCTTCAATCATATGGAGTGCCAGAAAAGATAATGACCCGCATCAAGTGCTTTTATACCAATTTTAAATGTGCTGTACTACTAAACAACAACGCTACTGATTGGTTTGAAGTCACATCTGGAGTGAGACAGGGTTGCATCATTTCACCTCTCCTATTTTTGGTGGCCATTGATTGGGTAATGAGAAAGACAAACAACCAGAAAAGAGGCATAACATGGTCCATGTTAACAACACTAGAGGACCTTGACTTTGCTGACGACATAGCTCTTCTGTCATCAAAACACGACCATATGCAAGAAAAAACAAGCCGACCCAGCCATTTTGCAAACCAAGTTGGACTTCAAATCAATGCAAAAAAGACGCAAGAAATGCGTCTCAACACTACATCCGATGCCAGACTAGTTGCTGACAATGTAGAGATTGAAACATTTCACCTACCTTGGCTCAGTTGTTAGCACTGCAGACCCTACGAAGAAGGACATCAAGAACAGACTAGCAAAAGCAAGATCAGCATTCTATCGACTAAGACCAATATGGAAGTCCAAACAATACAGCCGGAAAACAAAGTTGCGAATCTTCAACAGCAACGTTAAATCCATACTATTATATGGAAGTGAAAGCTGGAGAGTGACAAAAGTCGACATGAAATCCCTATCAACCTTCCACCATAGCTGCCTCAGACAGATCTGCAGATGTGGCGACCTTACGATCCGGCACGGATCCAGGAGATTAAGTAAGTAAGTGTCAAGTAACTTGCTGAAAACCACGTACAAAGTAACAAATGAAAAATTAGTTCCGGGTATTTTTTTAATTGACGAAAATGATGATAACATGAACGTGGCACCCCTTAAGGCATACGTTACACCAATAGGCTTTCATAGATCACAATGTCGTAGATAGAAAATCAAATCTTTTCCTCACCGAAACTGCAACAACGCGATTAGAGAGTCGTGACGAGTAACGGTTTGTCGAGTTCTAAAAATATATGGTGTACCAAATGAATTACATGACACTGTCCAACACTACAAATCGACAACTTTATAACAAAAAGGCAAAGACAATGTCCAACGCTCCTACAAAATCATGGCATCCCACACTGAAAGTCTGCCGCCCCAGTCAGTCAAACTAAACAGGAGTAAGAGCCAGTTGACAAGAATCTAACAAACCGTTTTAATTAAATTATTTCAAATCAATTAATTTATTAACAAACGGACGGAACGACACATATCACAAGGACAACTCACAACAGATAAAGTGTACATGCTTTTTTGAAATATAGGAAGCTAGCCGACCTGTGCTGCACAGTGAAATTGCAAAAAGGCACATACGTAATTCGAACAGTTACAAAAATGGCACAATGGTCAAATAGTTTTGTCTGTTTCTATATATTTATACTATAAAGTGGACAATACGAGGGATGATCAATATATAATGAGAAAATGCTTATAATTTTGTTATGATCCGTTCGACTTTACTCAAATTTTAACTGGAAGTTATAACATGCATTACCGACGTTCCTTGAATGTTCATGATTACAGCATCCTCATACATCAGTGGTTAGTCAAGTTTCCAGACTACCCCCTGATTCAATACCCGTTATTTCGAGCGTAAACCTAAAAATAGCTCATTTCGTAGATATCTGGTGGTTCCGTCTATCGTCCAATCAGAACGCTCGTTACTCTACGCGGGGAATTTTATAAACAAACTCGCGAGAAAATGTAAACATGGATCGAGTTATTGGATTTAAAAATGTTTAACGAACTTAATTGGATAAAGTACATCTTTAATTAAATATAGTTAATAAATCTGTCGTTATTAATTACAGAGACTATGTTTCGGACGAAGAATACTCTGGTGAACGAGAATGGATTACAGCGACATCATGCCAAAATCCATGGTTGCTTAGGCAACCTTCGATCAATACGCCTTGGCGGTC
Organism: Spisula solida; assembly: GCA_947247005.1. Lineage (NCBI taxonomy): Eukaryota > Metazoa > Mollusca > Bivalvia > Venerida > Mactridae > Spisula > Spisula solida. Next base: position 35,967,398 of record OX365952.1, on the reverse strand, counting down.
ATTTTGCGGATTTTCTCACCGTTTTCACACAAATTCAAACCCTTATAGTTTTCATGTGAGCAAAACTTGGGGTCACCTAAGACTCGCCTTACTGATGATGAAGTCACCGACGGGTTGTGTTGTTATTTGTTACGTCACGCACGTCACGATTGTCGTTCTATGATGGCAAAAATGACGACAAACGATTACCAGTAAAATATTTAGTTTTGAAGAAAACATGTACGATGTAATAATAAAATTGTTCACAATATTCGAAATCATTTCGAGATCATGGAATGTCAAAAGCTTCGATTTGTGAACAAAATAACATCAACAATGGACTGGAAAAGGCTATTGATCTAACGCTGTGGGCGTAACGTGACGTCGACGTCTGACAGAACTACGCACGAAAATGTTGCGTGTATTGAACCACAGGCCTAAGAAATTATATCACAAAATACACAGTTTTGAAATTCCCCATCATCCCGTCATTACTACATTTTGTATATATAATAGATCCAAACTCTGTATTTTGTGATATAATTTCTTAGACCTGTGTTTGATCAAATTCCATAGAATGATTATCCAGGGTGACGAATCACGTGACTTTTTGGGGTTTACCGGTGCAAATTCATAGATGTCAACAAGCTCGGTAAGTGACGTTTTTTTGCAAATAAACGTTCTAAATGAACTTGTTTTTCATTTTCTCGTAGCGCATAAAAGACAGCTTACGCTGCTCGTCATGCCAATATTAAATATTCCACAAAACTCTACTTAATAAACACGCTATCCTTGGCCAAAATATGACATGTTGAGAATTCGCCGTAAACTGTATGCTGCACGCAACGTGCATTTATGATTTTTAAACATTTCATCGCAATTTAGTTGATTTTGTAAGCAGATAGTGAAGTCCAAAGTATATTTTGTATGCCAAAAGTGTTTGAATAGCATTAAATGCATGTATGTTATAAAATGGAAACTTTGTGAACATTCCAAGTTTTGCTGTCGTAAACGTGATTAAAGTAAGATGCTGCTTGCAACGTGTAAACCATTACGGTTCAACTAATTATTCTGTTTGCAGTTATAAAGTCAATGTAACATATCCTTTATGTGTGTTCAAGCCAATTCATATACATTGTATTGATTAATTTCAAGATATAACAGTTTCATGATTATAAAATTTTAGTGAGATATTTTTTAGTTACTGTTATTTGTCTGTACTCCTAACAAAACATTTTTCACCCGATCGTCTTCAAACTTAGTGACAATGTTTATGGGCATAATATCTAGGTCAATGTCAAGTACAGGGCAAATCAGCCCAGTCCTTCTTGGGTAATGGTTTTTCAATAACTAAAAAATGTGAAATTGGCCTTGTCTGCACTCTAGTTCAAACAGTTTTCATAGGATCGTCTTCAAACTTGTTGGCATTATTTATGGGCATGATATCTAGGCTAAGTGCAGTTATAGGGCGATTGTTAAAGCCTTCGTGGGTTATGGTCCAATAATTACCAAAATAATTGACATTGTTCTCTAGTTTTCATCTGCTTATCTTCAACGTTGGTGACAATGTATATAGGCCAAGTTGGATTATTTTATTTTCATTCACTATTCCCCAGGCGAGCGTATTTTATGACATGTTGGCTCTTGTTTATTTATAAAATGACGGTTTTGATATTATTTGAGGGCTAGGGCACAGGACATAATCACTCATTAGCAGTAAATGTAAATCCCAGATAACCAAAACTATCAACCATTCACCATGTTGTTACATTTTGATCATTAAATCATGATATATGGACAGGCATATTTTATAATATTAATTATTATTACAGATGCTGTTGTAAAGAGCATTCCTAGCAGGCACCTGTAAGTGAAAATGGATGCTACCATTTGACTATTATTCTAGCTGGCTGGACAGTAACATGTTAATCAATTGATGAAGCTGCGACTGATTATTACAAGCACTGGACTTACGTGATAGGTTAAATTTAACAGGATTAATACATCTCTGTGCTGCATGAACGTTTATTTGAAGAAATATAAAAACTGTTGTAAAATCCAATCAACAGAAATATTATGGCTCCGAGGGAATTAATATGTTGGTCAATGTGCATACTCCACTGAAGGAGACCGCTCACAAATGGCATTTGTGAATTAAAAGCTCTATGGCGAAAAAACATTAAAACTGTATTGCTATTAATTTTATTTATTACATGTATCGCAAATACTGATTATGTATATGTAACTTTTACTGTATAAATAATATGTTTGTCATTAAAAAGCTTATTCAAATACATAAACAAGTATCATATTTATATATCTCATAAACAAAGATGAACAGTTAAACTTCACTTAAAGGCCATCTCAGAACCTAAACCATAATTGTGTATGTTACTTTCCACGATTTCACAGTTGTATACTTCTAATATTAAGACCAAATCTATAATAAGTGCATTTTCAAAGTACCAATGGCGGTCTTATTAGTGAGGTTTTACTGTGACACCTGGCATATACAAAACAGCAGTCTGTAATCTATTAGCTGCTGCAGTGGTTAGTGCGCTGGATTTGTATCCCGGCAATCCGGCTGTGAACCGATTTCTAAGGGGCAATCTCATTATTACCCTTTCTTTTGCACGTAATAACATCATTGTCATCCGCTTATCACTATCTACAAAAGTTAGCCTCACATACGAGTACATCTCCATGAACTCTCATCTGGTTTTCAACTGTCTCAATGAAGTGTGCAACTGCTACAGGAACTGGCATCGGTTCAAGTATAGTCTCTATCATATCAATAGACACATTTGTCATGTTTGATTTTGCTAGTTTTTTCCTAGCGTCATTGTGCTTTCCTTCTATTCCTTCCTTGTACACATTTTGCATGGTTCCTGTCAATACACGAGAAGAACCAACACAGAACACTAAGTGAGATGACTGAAACAGCTATCGACAGTGTCATGTTGATTGTTGTGGTCTAAGATTTGTTCAATTCCGTATTGAATATTTTCATAAGCACCTTCTGTTTCTGTGTGTTCACACTTTGTGCAGTTTAATTAAGTGAAATAACTCCACACTGGTGGATATATTAAAGTAGGTTTTATTGGTGATTTCAAAATCGTCATAACGGGTGTAGATTATTACTTCTCCCACTATGCTCAAAATATGCTTTTTAAATGGTATAGAGCCTATTGGCGTTCGTCTTTATTAGCTTTATATCGCCATGAACAAGTAAATCCCGAAACTAAGATCGGAATTAAATTACGCGCTGGTCGCTCATGTAAGAAAGATGTTGCTAATGGAAGATAGGAGTTTCTTACATGAGCTGAAAACCTATCTTACACCAGTTAAAGTGGGAGAAATCCTTATCCTACATAGACGCTCATGATGGATTCTTATATTCCATTTAACCGGCTCGTGACTTCATCCATGGTGTCAACCATACGTTCTTAATTAGAATTGGGGACGTGACTGTAAACATCCTCCACATCCGACACAAAGACAACCATTATTTTCGTCGCTTTTCCATGACATACTATCTGCAAAATAATTGATATGTTAGTAAGTAAATTCATTATTATGGATTACTTACTAGTATAAAGCTTGTGTTAATCTTTTGTTTTGAAGGTATCCAAAGAAAAATTTTCACGTTTACAAAAGCAATCTCTAAATTCACGTTTACGACAGCATTTCTCCAAATGTCACTTTAATCATGCAGAAACGTCAATTTATGATCAATAAAGATAGCCATATAATACATGAACGTGTGCGAATGGTTTGATACACAGTTAACCTACTAAATACAACATTTTACGGTAAACTGAAATGGGAAATGCAATTTCACGTCGCATGCAGCACGATTGTTTACATCAGTTTCTTTACTCGTCAATTTTGGCCAACAATTGCGTCCAAATTAGGAAGAGAATCCTTTAAGTTTGAACATGGTTAGAAGTAGAATGCTTATCTGTCTTTTATGCACTGCAAAATATTAAGAATCGTGTACGAACAATTAGAGATATTGGCAAAAAACAGGTCTTACCGATGACTTAGCTCCTTTCAGTATCCGTGCGTAAACCCCGTTGATTCGTCACCCTGTTATCGTTAGTCTATTTTTAACTTGGTATGGCATTGGAGAAGATGTGTAAATCTTGAAGAAGGATAATTTATCTGAAAAGATTTTAGAAATTAATACAGTAGGGCCTAAGAAATGTGATCGTCAAATTGATCATAGCTGAATTGTGAATTACATTAAAAGATGCAAAAATGACGTTGCTCCGCCCGCCGGTTTCATTGGTCGGCACATTTTTTGAAAATAATTTATTTTTAGAAAATACTATGTTATTATCAGCAAGGTTATAATCATTTTCTCGTTATATGTTTAGTATTGATCATCCCTCGTACATACCGAAGACCTAAATATATATTTAGGTCTTTATATATTTAGGTCTTTGTACATACATAAAGCGGAGGATTGACTGCATGGAGGCTAGGGGCTTCCGCTTTTGTACGGACAGCAACAGATGCCACAGGGTGCTTTAAATGTGCTGCCTCACAGATTGGGCTAAAATTTTGTGTATCATGATTTTCCAACCTAAACAAGAATTGATTTTATAGAAAGCCACTGACAGTTGCTTTATGATCAAAGATTTGGCACAGATAAGCAATTTTAAGGACTCTCGATATCGCCCACTGAGTTTGCACATTGTCCGGTCATCGCACAATGGATAAAGTTAGGATTATCTCGGTACATAGTGTGGGCATACGCCCATAAAAAGATAAATAAACTGACCCAAAAAAGCAATGAAATGCAAAAACCGAAGCCTCACTATGGTAAGGCATAAAAACGGGCGACCTTCTCTCTTTTCGTCTTCCATAGGGCAGAAGTCAGTCGATTCCGACTGTATCGGCAGTAAGAAAACGAACATAAAACGTGAAAAGTACGTAGGTTTGGGCTTTAATAGCAGCAACCAGAAAGACTCCCACCAGGACTCTCAGGGCTTTGAATCTTTTATGGGTCTAATTCCCCTCACTAGAACCAAACATTTTGGCTGAATCCTCACAATGGGAGATGCTTGCTGTATCAAATTTAATGGCCCGCCATCTTTAAAAATGGTCGTCTAAATTTCCAAATACCAGGATCTAAAATGCGACCATAACTATAATATTTTAAGACTAAGTGTAGCATAATGTCTTCAGTAATGCACCTATCAATAATTTGCATCAGCTAGGGGTCCTGGGATACACGGGACTTAATTTAGACATAAGACGATTCCCGACAGGCGAGACTGACATGCCGATGGATTCCGGGAATTAGAATATCGTCGCAGTTTTGGAATTTAGACTGCACAAAAAGGCAGACGACCATTTAAAGACATTTGATAAACCAAGTATCTCCTACTGTGGGGATTTAGGCACAATGTTTTTTAAAAATTGTTTGGCTCTTGAGAGGGGAATCTGTCTGTCTGTCTGTCCGCCATTGTTGTTGTTGTTCATGTACTTCCCTCCAGTAGTTGTTGGAGCACTCCATCCACCATATGTAGAGGATGAATATTTAATTATCTTCACAATGAACACATTCTGTACAAACATTCAAAACCTCGTTATTTCGAGGACCCATCGGGACAAGCCAGATTCTCGAGTTAAGCCAGTTGCTCGAATTATCAGAATTATATGATGAATTGTTGTTAAGACTAAGTGTAACCACAGGAACTTGCATTTATAATTTGAAAAAAATGAAAAAAAAATCACTAGGCCTACTGTAAATCTACTATTAATTTTTTTCATTTTTTTTTCATTTTTTATCAAATTATAAATGCAAGTTCCTGTGGTTTGGTGCGCGTATTTGGTTGCAACTACGAATATCGTCATTGTTTATCAAGTCTACACGCATTTTGAGTCGTGCAGACATTCGTTGAATGTTACCTTTGTAGGTGAAATCAATCATAATGTTCTATTTAAGTTGATTTACGACCATTAAGTGATCAAATTAGAAAAATATTCATTGTTTTGTGATTGTTTCTCCGACTTAGATAAGGTTAATATGTATATGAGATATAAGGCGGTCGCACACGCATAAGATAATATGCTTCAATACCCTGTGGGTGCATGCATGATAATGATAATACTTCGGGGTCCGCGTGGGGTCTGTGTAATGTGTTCTGCTTTGGTATAAAACAATAAAGTCTTAGTAAATAAAGACAAATACAAGATGTGTTTACTGCTTTATAATTATTGAGCATAACAACTGGCATGATTAGTATGTATGGGCGGAAGTAACCGAAGTGTTACTTAGAACCCTGTGGATATAGATTTGCTAAAGGTTCAAAGATACATTTACACGTATTCTCAAAAGAATTATACTTTTGTTGTTGCCGTGGGTTGACAACACTACAAATGCAATATGAATGCAAAAATACGGAACGAAAACGGAAGTCTTAACTCTGGGGCACTTAATGCACAACATAATGCACAACATAAACCTTTTAGAACTGCGCGTGCTTTGAACGTGCATGAAATTTCGACGAATATCTGCTATTTGTAATGTTCGCTACTGTCGCTTTCCCCATATAAGCATAGATAATTCCTGAGGTTCGTGATGGTGATACTAGTAATACATATACTATTTGGCTGTAACATGTTGGATTTTATAGTTAAAATAGTTATTGAGGCAATTTTCGGTCGGGTGTAGGATTTAGCTATATGTTTGGTGTCTTTATTAGAACAACAACGGAAGCATATTCATATGATTGTATTGTACATTACACTAGGACATTGAACTATTGATTATTTCACGGTTTCAAAATCAATAAAGCGTCACTTTTTAAAGCTTATGACGATTGTTCTTGTTAAAAATATTTTTGTCGGATGTATTCTTCAATATATTGTCAACTTGTTTCTTTATTAATAAAGAGATCTACGATCGGTGAAGAAGTTCATTTTTCGATATTTTATTTACCCAATAGTATAATTCTTTTGAGAATACGTGTTACAAAATACATGTATTACAGTCCGTGTAATTCACTGACAACTTTTAAAATTCTACATAAGGAGCGGGATTAATATAAGTTTCAAAAACTTGTTTCCCAATCCTTTAACAATTGTAATTTATTATACACGTTTTATAAAATAGTTTCTGAATAACTATATATACTGTTTAAACTAAAATTCTGCATGAAAAATCGTAACATATCACGGCTTTCAACAATTGCGTTCCACAGTATTATAATACTATTTACAAATATTGTCTGAAAGTGGTTATATACATGTAGTGTAAGCTTAGGCCTAAATATGATTTTTCGCTCATAGTTTACACTGATCGGAACTCAACGTAACCAGAGACTATAGATCTATTAAAGTCGAGATCTCTGACGTAACCCAATAAACCAAATACATGTACATATAAATTATATTAATAAAATATTTAGGGTTTCTTGGGCTACGTCAGAGACTATAGATCTAGTTATGCACCAGTCAATGTTATGCCCGCCAGGGGGAACTAGATAGACGAATCTTCCCGACAGGCGGGGATTTGATAACCTTATCGACTCCGAGTCCCGGGAAATAGACTTTGGTCCGACGACATCGATACTTTAATACGTGTTTTTATTAAAGTACCTGGATGAAAAACTATGCTCCAATGTGGGGATTTAGTCATAAAAAATGTCTTATTCCCCATAGGTCGCCCGCACCCCCTAGGGCGGGCAAAATATTGACTGACGCATTACGTTCCGATGAGTCAAAGAATCCTTTTTTGTGTGATCTTTGGATGAGTGTAAATTTGAGTGAAAAATGATGACATTTCACGGCTATATTGCAACGATAAACATCTATTTTGGTAATATATTCTTTATATCTTCAGTAATGGGTTAGGGTCACTTTTAATATGAAACTTAAATGATTAAAATCCATGCTTCAATAGAGAAGTTATTATGGGTTCCGTAAATTCTATTTCGAGATAACGGTTGTGCTTGCTAAGTTCCGGACTGAACCGTACACCCGGGTTTTAACACATACCAGTTTGGTGAAACATTTCTCAGGGTAAGATATTTGTTAATTGGTACCGAATATATCCATGAACTTACACTAAACGCGTTATTATTGTATCACCATAATATTGGCCATGTATTATTTGAACAATTATATATGGATATGCACAGAAACAATTTCCTGGGCGACATTTTCGTCGAAGTACGAAGATTCGTCCTTGACGTATTTCGTCCATACTTTTATTGACATGTTATTTATTACAGTGTTCGACATGGATACGTACTTGATGATGCTCTATGTGTCATTGGAACAAGAGAAAGCATTGAAGAAATTCTTTGTAGATAAAGGATGGAAGTACAGAAAGCCAGGTAAGGAATTGAAGTCATTTCCAATTAACAGCGCTCTGTTATAGTCTGTAGCGCTTAGCCTTTGCTTAGACAACCAGTACAGAGCAGTATCAGTCTGTCACAATCTCACTCTAAGTCTGACACTCTCAGTGATTACCTCACATTCATTTAAGGATGTTTCTGCAGGTAAAGGAGCAGGTTACTGGTTTCAGGGGCGGATCCAGGATTTAGTGTTAGGGGGGGCGTGAAATGAAAAATGAGCTGGGGGTCCAGGGAGCCGCAAGGGCCCCTGGTGGGTGCAGGGCAAAGCCCTGCTAGGGGATCCATCTTTGTTGTCATAAAATGCAGCGAAAAGAGAATCAATGTGCAAAAAGAGCGATACATCAGAATCGCAAAGTTCGACCTGAATAACGGGGCGGCAGAGAGTCTATCAAAGTGTCTGTGGTTAGTGGAAAATGTTAATTGCGCGCTGTGCGCGCAGAAAGCAGAACAAAAATGAACTTAGTGTGATACAACAAATGAATTTACTTTACTTTGGCGATTTTAGGGGGGGCGTACGCCGGGTCCGCCCCCCCTTGGATCCGCCTATGGGTATGATGAGGGTGATTAAGGCCCAACAATTTAAAAAAAAACCCACAACAATTACAATGTTATGAACGTTTTCTTTACAGATGACAATAATCTTGACTGTCTGTTTATCATGTTTACACCAATTTATATGTGTTTGATCGCATTTGATTGAAAAATGGTAAAAAAATGACAAAACTCAATATGAGTGCAGACGTGTACCAAGACCAAAATGTGTACATGTATGTGATTAAAACACAATCTGTGAATATAGTATACTTATACTTTAATTATTTATCTTTGTATATTTAGAATTAGATGTATCCCATGTAACTGATCAAGTTGGTCCCATCAGATGTAGTGTACGTGTCAAACAAGAACCTGTTGATTCACCTACAAAACTTGTCTCTGCTCAGTCGAGATCAACTCCAGTTGCTCATCCACGTTCCACTATGGTAACAAGAAGTAAGAAAAAACCTCAGACAGATAATGCTGACTCCTATAACTGTAAGTTGCATAGATCTAAATTTGTAACAAAGGGCTTCATATTGGACTAAATTTCAAGGATGATTTTGATAATTTTTTACAGGATAAAACTGTTAACCTATGTCGCTAAAGTAGCTATTTTTGATCCCCTCCAGTTAAATGGTTGCATGATTGACTATATTCATTAGCATATGAATGAGCACATGATGCCATCATAAGTTTTATTTTGCTAGATGAAAGCTTTAGCATCGTTATAACCTCATAGAATCCTGTTTCCTGAATCGATCCAATCTGCAACCTAAATTGGGAGGTACCCCTCCCAACCTGCTAAGTATGTTTCTGATTCTTATATCATTTTTAACATACATTTCCCAAAGTAATGTGAGGGCGCTGCCTAGTTATTCAAAGTGTAATTTCATAAAATGGCATGTTACTTTTTACATTGTTTACCATATTTACATTTTTAGCCTATTCTTCTATGATAATGGATGTTGTTGATGATGATGATTTGAAAGAGTACATGAGTGATGGTGATGGTGATGATGACTTTGTTGATGATTGTTCTGTAAATGAAGGTCTGTGACTTGTAGTCAAATTACAATACTAGTATTAGCTTTATTTTATAGTTTCATTTTCAACCAACCAAACCCACAGGTAACTGTATGATTGATAAAGAGTTAAAAAACATAACAGTTAACAAATGTTATTTTTACCCTTTATCAATAATGCATTTACCTATGACCAAACCTGCACATAACTTGTATCTGCATCGGATCTGGGTTACTTTCTGAACTGTCTATTCATCCCACTATTAGTTGCTGAGTTACAGCCCCTGATAGACTAGAAATTGCCAATTTTGTTGTGTCTGCAAGATAGCAGCTTTATTCTTGAATAATTTTTAAGCAAATATGGGCAGAACTCTTATCACCATAATACCCTGGGTCAGTTCATATCTAGTTAAGTGGGAAACACTGAAAAGTGTTACTGAAATTTCCAGTGCCCCTGTCAAACTAGGGACCTCAAGATTTGTAGTCGAGAGGGCTAACCACTTGGCCGACGTTCCAGGCATAGGACCATTTTTGGTTGGTCATTTAGTTGTTATGCCGCCCCCCATCTTTGAGGAGGGGGTATATTGCTTTGCACATGTCAGTCAGTCGATATGTCTGTCTGTTTGGGGTCAGTAGGTCAAAGGTCAAGGTCAACTGTGACCTTTACCATTTCTGACTATTGAAATGGTTTCCGTTCAATCACTCAAGAATGCTTTGCCTTAGGATCTTCAAACTTTTTATGGAGGTTGGCCAGCAACAGTCGATGACTTCTATTGATTTGGAGGTCAGTAGGTCAAAGGTAAAGGTCTCTGACCATTACGATTTCTAACTATTGGGCTGCCATGGGGGCATACATGTTTTACAAACATCTCTTGTTATAGTCTGTAGTACATTGTATTGTTTGTTGTATTTTCATTTAAGATACTGAGACTAACTCTCCTGTGAAAGATGCTCGTCATTTGGCTAAACTTGATGGTACAGTCGAGGAGGAAACTGACAAGGTGAGCTTATGTTTAAATACATAATCAGGGGTTTCATTTGACTCGGGAGTAGGGGTTTTCACTCTTGAAATGTCCAAAAAGCCACTTTTTGACTCACAAAATTTTGGTTTGAAGGGTCATTTTCGTCTTAAAGTCTCTTATGAAATGGTAAAATTTAGTCAAAAGAATCAAAATGACCCTTCAGGTTCAGAAACTAGTGGAACCCCTATGTATGCAAGGAACAGTCAGCAGGAATACTATACTGTAAACTCATCAAGCTGTGTGACAAATTTGCATGGATTTTTTTATGAAATCAACTGCAAACAACTTGAGGGGGGGGCTGCCAGTCTCTCCTCAGATCTGAAAAACATGGAATTTTCTTACCGTAATTACAAATGATTGTGCAGTATCATTAAATGACTTATGCTGTGTATTTGCTGTTGGTAATATGAATCAATCACATGATCACTACACTGTGTATGATAGATTGTATGATTTGTCCACCTTGGTCTCATGCTTGTGAAACTGATTTAAGAAATGTATTAATGGGTATTTAATGGGTACTTCATTGTTTCAACAAATATTCAGGGGTTCCACTAGCATCTGAATGTGAAGGGTCATTTTGATCATTTTGACTAAATTAGGCAAAATACCCATGACTTCAAGAGAAAATAACCCTTCAAACCAAAATCTTGAGAGTCAAAATGTGGCTTTCTGTAAATTTCAAGGGTCAAAAATGCTACTTACAAGTCAAATGGTACACCTGAATATTTGCTTTTGTTAATATAATAGACTATTAGCTTTCTGTTTAAATTTATCTCCAGTTGACTTGTGTTGCAAATATTATCTACTATTATGTTTTGCTTGCCTATTGTTATGTAACTTGTGCTACATGTACCTTAGTTATTATAATAAGAATTATATGCACTCAAAAGAATCTAATCTAAACTGGAACTCACTTCACTCGCTGATAGCTGAATGTTAAACTGAGTTAACACCAACACGTTGTGTAGTTTGCCTTTCAGCAGTCAAATTGTGATGTCCATTGTTCATTTTTAGACGAATTTGGAACAACATATTGGTAGTGAAGATGAAGAAGAAAGCGAATGCGATGGAACTGATGTTAATAATCTGTACCCCTCTATGAAAGAATTCTTACCATTACAATACCAGTGTGGTAAATGTTTGTGCTTCTTCAAAATAAGGAAGGAATTAATGGAACATTTAATCGAGCCTTGTGATGATGGGACTAAGATAGATCTCATAAAAAAAGCTGATCATGTGATTGAAGCTGATGATGTGACTGAAGCTGATCATGTTACTGAGGCAGATCGTGTGACTGAGGCTGGTCATATGACTGAAGCTGGTCATGTGACTGAAGCTGATCATGTGACTGAGGCGGATCGTGTGACTGAGGCGGATCGTGTGACAGAGGCTGGTCATGTGACTGAAGCTGATCATGTGACTGAAGCTGATCATGTGACTGGGGCTGATCTTGTTAATAAAACTGGTGGAATGGATGATACTGTATGTGAGCTTGAAGCTGGCAAGATCGATAATGATGTTAACGATGTAAACAGTATGAATGCTGACAAATCATCAAATGCAAACCTGGAAGATGATGGTACAGGAGAAAATGTCGACGAAGGTGAAAGTCCTGAACGTAAAAAATGGATATATGCATGCAATAGATGTGATAAAGCATTTCAAAAAGCACATGGTTTAAAGACACATCTAAGTATGATACATGGCCTGGTATTTAATAAATCATATAGGTGCAGTGTATGTGGTATAAAGTATAGCAGTACATACCTTCTGAAGCTGCATCAGATGGATAAACACGGTCGTGGTGACAGAAATCAGGAACATTACGTGTGTAAAGAATCAGGGTGTACTCAGACATTGTACAGTGCTTCGTCCTTTGTTGCCCATAAGAAGAGAGCACATAATATTATAGTTGCATATAAACCTGATAAACAGTATAAATGCAGCATATGTGACAAACTATTTGCCCGGAAGGATTCTTTGAAAGAACACAAAGATGTTGTTCATCTGAAGCTAAAATCAAGAAAATTAAAAGCAAAGCCTAGAGAACGAAGATTTGTATGTGACTTTTGTGGAACTTCATTCTTTCGCAGAGGCAATCTTACTGAACATATCGATGCAAGGCACAACAAAGGAAAGGGCAAGAGACATGTATGTGAGGACTGTGGGAAAGCATTTCTTCGACCATACATGCTTGAGACTCATAGAAATAAAATGCATCTCAACCAGAAACCGTACAAATGCAAAAACTGCAAAAAAGAATTTTACTCTCGAATAAATACTCGCAAACACGAGGATCACTGTTTGATGAACGATGACCAGAAGAAAGGATGTCCTCATTGTGGGAAGAAGTTTCCTACGCAGCATAATCTAGACATGCATGTTGAAGCTTTGCATAGTGAATCCCCACTAACATGTGAGTGTGGTACCGTTGTTAAATGGCGTTCATCCATGGCAAAGCATAAACGAAGATGCGAAATATTTGGGAAGAAATTTATTCGTGGACAGGCTGGTACTAAAACTAGAAAAAGCAATGGTCCAGTAAAGATTCCGAAGAATGAAATTATTGATAATGATTCCAATATCATTGTTTCTTCACAAGGGGATGAAAGCCTGTCTGGTACGACAACTATCACTACCGATGCTGGCGAAGAGGTTGTTAGTAACGCCATTGCTAATGCATTAAGGGAAGAAGGGCTGCTTATTGGTGATGACATGGCAGGAACATTGAAGTTGGATAGTTCGAAGAATCCTGTTGGAAATGAATCTACCTCACAAAATGTATACTATGTCATTTTGAAGGAATAGAGGTGATTGCAACTAGTTCTCTCCCCTTTGTTTGTAGTTAGGTCTAAAATGAAATATTGTTTGGTACCCCACCTGCTACCTACCCACCAAAATCACCCCTTCCCAAAAGACAATTACAGAAAAGTCTGAAAATTTTTTTTGGATATTTTTCGGATAAAAATTTTATCCGAAAAATATCCCAAAAAAAATGTTTAGACTTTTCTATAATTGAAATTAGCAAAAGTCATTCAATATTAGGCCTAAAATAAATTTTTTGTTTCTCCTTCCACTACCTACCCATGAAAACGGCCCTAATAAAAATATTTTATTGCCCAAAATGACATACCCCGGTAATATTTTTTTATAAAAATTTACGGATGAAAATGTTCTTTTTTTGTATATGTGTGCTTGTTTCTTTGTAAATTGGTACCTATTTCAAAATTTAAGACTGTTGGTTTTCCCCTTGAGTTGATAATAAATTTCATTTTTTGTATATATCTTGACCATTAACAATTATTCTGAAATTATTCCAACAAAAATCTTTTAACCTACCTACCTACCCATTGTAGATCTGCTTGGGTCAGGAAGGGCAAACGAAGAATATTTTAACTTCGGTCTGACTTCTTTAAAATGTATATAATAAATGATACTAGTATCCATCCTTAAATGGTATGGGTTGCGGGAAACAAACAATATTGTATTTTTTGCCTTAATGTTTAACCAGGTTTCCAAATTTATGGAAAATGCTTCCATTTGATGTATAAACTCATTGGGCAATCAGGCATCAACAATTATGTATTGCAACTGAAATTATTTTGTCTATGGCTGCGAAAGTTTACAGGAGGGCATATCCAGCATGTGAAGAGCGTTTCAGATGATTTTAGGTCCTTCTTTGAAAATCTTCATGGTATTAACAGTTAATTTGTCTAGAGCTGTCGTTTATAGAAACAATATTGATGTATCAAGGATGATTGATTAATGTTGCAAATTTTGAAATATCGAAACACGAACAAATAATCCATCTGAAATCCTCCCTTTTCCTGCAAAACAAATGGAAACAATGTCATTAAAGGCCTCTTGTAGGGCAAAATTGGTTGGCCGCATACTATTTTGCTGATTTTTAATTTTGCCCCGTTGACACCCATGTTCCAGGCAACAGCTGATTCTCAGGATAATTAACTGGGTAGTCTACGTATGACTGAAATGCTGTTGACCAGTGCTGGGAAGAATAATACTGTCCCTGACCAGTGGGACTTTTAAAATATTTAAAAACTCTTAAATATGAACTAGCTAAGGGAGAAGGCCTATACTCTGGAGTTAGTTCATAATTATGTCTCTCACTGTCCCATAAAGCGGGGGAGACATATTGATTTTATGCTAGAAGTCTGTCTTGTCTGTCTGGAGGCCCTATGTGGGAGATGTACATTTTTGTGTCAACACTCTTGTGATAATCTACATGTGTGTGTGTGTTTATTATTTCAGCCTGAGATGTACATGAGATTTGACCAGGAGACACAGACAACTGTGATTCAATCAAAACATTCCCTCGACAATGTGATCGATGAATCCACAGACAATGTTATAGATGGTTCCCCAGACAATGTCATAGATGGTTCCAAAGACAATGTGACAGATGACCTCGATCAAGTTAATGTATCGAAGACAGAAACAACAGTAGACGATTGTATGAAATCGTCGTATACTGTGTATGATGAACTACTATTACCCGATGCTTCAGGCTTCGATCTAGGTGCATCGTCTAAGTATGTGTGTAAAATATGTGATAAAGAATATGAAAAGAAGTCTTCATTAAATCGACACATGATGTCACACAAGCCAGGACTGCTGCGTTGTGTAGCGTGTAATTGGTATTTTGTAAATGTGGAAAAGATGAAAGAGCACAATAGTAAATTTCATGCAACTACTTACGCTTGTGATAAATGTGGTTCTTCGATGACTAGAAAGTCTTCTCTGAGGAAACACATGCTGAGAGCCCACCCTGAGTTGTGCACGGCCAAGTTTACGTGCTCTTACTCACCATGTAAAGCGGTGTTTGATTCCGAAAGGTTATATCAAGATCATATGAATATTCATGAGGGGAAAAAGCCGCATGAATGCAACAAATGTGACAAAACTTTTGCATCGATTCAGTCGCTTAAGTTTCACATAGTTAACCATTACAAGGACTCGAAGACGTACCAGTGCGAGGATTGTGGGAAGGTTTTTCAAAGTCATGGTGCTCTGCATAATCATAAGATGTCGGTTCATGAGCAGAAAAGATACAAATGTGAGTTATGTGATAAAGAATTTATGTACCGATCGGGATACTCGAAACATTTATTGAGCCACGAAAAAGAAAAATCTCAGAAAAAGTTTGGAATTTCTAACTCTGGTGTTAAGCTACGTGATTTGAAGTTGTTAGCAGGACTGGGAGATAAAGGTGTGAAATTACTTACCAAGCCTGTTGGCCAAGTTTTCCTGAATAAATACAATACAGAACATACACCCCAATGTGTTGATCGTGCTAGTAAGGAACCATCAGACTTGGTGATAAAGTCTCAAAACTCCAATGTTGACAAAAATGTTGATAGTTTAGCTTCATCCCCAGATACAACTATAGACACAGCATTAGCTTCAACCTCGTGTGCTGATTCTGTTGACAAAACATCGACAGATACTGTTTGTACGAAAGTAAGTGTTCAAGATGAAGGTCAATCTGTTGAAGGTGAATCTGTTGTCATGGAAACCAGGAGTAGTGTACCGGATTCTAATTCACAAATAACGTATGTTGGCGAGCCAGTGTTCAGTACTACTGCTCCAATCCAAGGCATACCTGTAGCTCAAAGTGGACAAATAGTGTGGATATGTCAAAATTGATTGAAATTATGATGCAGTTTGAAATACTTTGAGGGTGTAAATAGTAAAGTTGTAATTTTCAGTGGTAATACAGTAACACCAGTCCAAGGCATACCTGAAGCTCAAAATGAGCAAATAGTGTGGATATGTATATATAAAAATTGTTTAAATTTGATGTTAAGATTTCTGTTTACATGTACCAGGGGCATAGCTAGCGATACGGACCTACGCACTTGCATAACATTAATATGTTATTAATATAACTATGGCCAAAATGGCATTAAAGTCCAAAATTTCTACATTCCTGAGGACCCCCGACCATTACAACCAACTTCAATGCCTGTGTGCATAATCAATTCAAGCCTGGCTACACCCCTGAATACAACCTCTGTAAAGCAACACCCTTTGTGAGCCACAAATATTGGTTGTTGTTAAGAGGTTGTTGCTTTACTGATGTTTAATTTACAGTAAAATACCATCAATAGCGACTTACAGAATTTTGAACGTGTTGTTATACCAAAGTTGTTGCTCTACAGAGGGTCGCTCTCAAGAGGTTGTACTGTAGTTTGTTATTCTTTTGTTGGTGTAATAGAACAGTGTAATGTGAGTCTGACCTCTGCTGTAAGTCATCACCAGGGTATTGTTTTATCAAAGCACTTTCGAAAATCTTAAAGTTACGCTCAAATTTAAAATATTCTTTATAATACTTTAACAACTGCAAATTGGTGACGGATATGGTTTGTAGGAGTTCATTAAATGAATCATTATTAGCATTGCAGCTCTATTTACCACACTTTATAAGTGTAAACAAATTATTAATTTAAATTTGATCGTAAGTTTATGATTTCCGTAAGTGCTTTGATAAAACAGTACTGTATGTTCAGAAAATTTCATCATGATTCTTTGACATATATTTTACATGTATCAAATGTCTATTGTTGTATTACTAAGATTTAGCTATGACTGTACTGACATGTCCTTAATTAAATTGTTGATTTAATTCTTCTATTTGTAAATAATAAAATATATTTACAAAAATTGTGTTTGTTTATTGAGAATGGAAGTAAAATTCTTGGCACCTATAGTGGGATCTGAGCCTGTACTGTACGGCGCCATCGCATAGCAATGTGAAGTATACATAATGAGCTTAGCTTGACTTGGCCACTTGGCTATCACTAGATTTGGCTATCACTAGATAGATAGTTTTATTTCAATTCCATTAGGCTGATAGCCTATGAAGACAATACAATGCATTTATGACAGAACAGTGGTACAGTAAGCAAAATAAATACTTACTAATAAACAAGTATGGTCACAACTATGTGGAGAAGACTTGAAAGCTACAGCATAATTCGACTATAACTCACAAGATAGTTTGCCCAAATAACCTGTACCAATGTGATTACATCATATCATACCAATAATAGGTTGATAAGGATAGCTTTAGTAGTACAGTCTAATATACACTCAGTCACAAAAGAAAGTATACATTGTTTATAATTGAAATTATTTCATCTGAGGTTGAAAGAGACAAACAAAAGGTTAATATTTACTAGATAGTTTGTTTATCTGAGAGTTTAAGATCAATAAATAACATGTCAATAAATGCAATACTACACACAGATAGTCAACAGCTTTGACATCTGAAAATAAAATTAACAAAAATGTTCAGATCTCATATGTGGTTACCTCCCCTTGACCAATAGTTCATTTCTCGTAAATGTACGTTTCGGGTTTTCATGGCTTAATGAACCCATGGGTTAAATATTGAAGACTAAACTTTATTAATAAACTCTTTTGGTAGTCAACACCATGTGCACAAAATTTCATTCAGAAATATCAATCAATAAAGGATTTTTCATTGTTTTGACGATTTAACATTTGTATTAATTTTATTTTTCAAGTACAAACACTGTATACTATATTTGTGCGGTATTGCATTTATTGATATGTTTTTGTTAGGTGTTAAATATCAGATAAACATATAATTTGGTAAATATGAATGTTTTGTTTGTTTGTTTTAATCTCAGATGATATAATGTCATTTTGTGTACAATGTATTCTTTCTTTTGCGACTTAGTGTATTTAATCCATTGTAAACCAGTTTTGCATTGAAAAATTGTTGATTTCGGTTATGGCTTTATCATTGACGATAGAAGTGTTCTGATTCCAATGCTCTACTCTGATAAGAAAATTTGGAAGAAAACTCTTCTACCATTACAATTAAGAGAGTAGTGCTGTCTTCTGATCACTCTTCGTCTGTCCGTTGTCTGTTCGTAGTCCGTTCACAATTTCTTGTGACAGTCCGTTCACAATTTCTTGTGAACACGCTAGAGGTCACACCTATGGCCCTGTCTTCATGAAACTTAGAATGTTTGTCTCTATGAAATCTAGGGCAAGTTCGAAACTGGGTCATGTGGGATAAAAAAACTAGGGTCACTATGTTAAATCAGAAACAGATTGTGAACACATTAGAGGACATAGTATGGCCCAATATTTATGAATTTTAGTCAGAATGGTTGTCTCAATAAAATTTAAGTCAATTTCAAAACTGGGTCATGTGGGGTCAAATCATAGGTCACTAGGTCAAATCTCAGAAAAAGCTTGAGAACAATTATGGCCTAATCTTCATTAAACTTGGTCGGAAATTGGTCATCTGGGGTCAAAAACAAGGTAAAAAGGTCAAATCATAAAAAAGTTTGCAATAGAGGCTCAATTTACCTGAATATTATTCAAAAAACAAATGTTTACTTAAGTCATCATAGGGGCTTGCACGCACTTCTATGACAGGTGACTATGACTATGTTTGAAGCAAGCCGTGTCCTAGCATAGCGCTACCAAAGATCATACACACTATCGTATTCTTTGGCGCTACCTGGTGCTCGGTAGCAGCTTGGTTAGGCACCGGCACCTGGTCTTATTGCAAAGGGACTCAGACCAACCGAGTGAGTTATAACTTATTGAACATTATAGGACACGCATATCCGCGTACAGAACTCATGAGAGTGACACAAATTGTTACCTAGACACATGCTTGATATTTTGTAGTTGTCATTATGTAAGATTATGCCCTAATCTTTAAAACAATCTATTGTGTGGGGAAACAATCCATTTAACGTATTAAGTAACACTCTAACATGAATATTCTCCCTTTCTGTGGCCATAATAATCAATCCTGGAATCCCAGATCATAAACTTAATCATTGACAACAAATAAAAATGAAAAAAGTAAAATACTGTACAAATGTAACGGTAATATACATTTTTATGTATTTTCACAATTTTTTTTCGAGTTTTATTTTATTTTTCTATGATACAGTTAACCTGTGACCAATAGCTGGAAAACTTCCTAAAGGCAATAAAGGTGCATGGTCCCAGCTGAATAAAACAACAATTAAAAACAAAAATAACGAAACCCCGCAGTCACTGTAGGATGAATATACTACCAACAGACAATGTGATGGCTTATTTGGAATTACTTAAGTAAATTTGTTTATTCGAGTTGAACGTTGCGTTTCTCGGCAACAAGTTTTCAGTTTGGCCGATTCACTAAATCATTCTTCTGGGTACTGTTTAAAAAAGCACTTACGGAATTCGTAAACTCACGCCGTATTCTTTATCATTCTTGAACTACAACTTTAACTGGTAAAAGGATATGCAATATTAACATTGCTTCAGTTAATGATATCCTACTAACAATATATGTCCCCTATTTGTAGTTGCAAAAACATTATAAGGGATTCTAACACGATCTGCGGATTAATCCATTAAACATAGAGCAGACCAAGCCATTTATTATTACCGCAATAAAATACGGTATCAAACTGAGTGGCTGTTACTAGTAACGCCCCGTATCACGTGACCTATTTATGAATGAATGAACGTAAACTTTATAGTAAAACTTTGACGGTCCGCGAGTTCCACGAGTATCCAGTGTTACAGCTACGACGCATCTATTTTTAGAAACTCCAATAAACTCTCGAAATAATGATTCATAAAAACTTCTGATAATCAATTCATTTATATTTTTCATTTCATGAAATACGAGATACACTATACTCGTGTTATTAAAATTGTTTCAATGTTTAAAATGTGTTATTTCCTTCAGAAAATTACGAACTTTTAGGTCGTTTTCATTAACGAGGGAGGTAATTGTACCAGCTAATAAGCCACTAAATTTCAGCGTGAAATTATGTTAAATGTCAAATGGGTGAAAATGGAATGCGCGCAGTTAAATAGTGCGGGGTATTATCGTATTTAGAATCGAAATAAAAACTCTGTTCTTGTATTTTGTCGGTGAATAAAACATGGGCACTCGTTCGGATGCGGAAAATTAAATCACTCGTGCTACGCACTCGTGCTTTAATTTGTCCGCATCCGAACTCATGCCCATGTTTATTCACGGACAAAATACGCTAACAGATTTTTATTTCTTAAATTAAATGTGAGTGTAAGTTTAAGATTTTCGTAAGTGCTTTGATAAAACCACGGAAATACATATTCTGTGTATATCCGTGATAAAACAGTACCCGGGACTGGAATCTAACTTGTATTAACTTACCACAAGGAACCAGCGACTTCTTCACATATGAAGAAAAA
Source organism: Spisula solida (assembly GCA_947247005.1). Taxonomy (NCBI): domain Eukaryota; kingdom Metazoa; phylum Mollusca; class Bivalvia; order Venerida; family Mactridae; genus Spisula; species Spisula solida. The sequence goes on along the minus strand of OX365952.1, from coordinate 35,946,221 downwards.
GGATATTCAATTGTATGGCAACGTTTCGTGGAAGGGTCACATGATGACCTATATTGCGACCAGGATTAGAACCCAAATCTCCCGTTACAAATCCAGCACACTTAGTCAAGCAGAGGTCCTTTAATTCCAGAATTATCCGGATTTGCTGCACTAGAACTAATGAACTCTTCTGTTGACTATGAAACGTTATTTGATGAAAAAATTCAAAGGATTTATATATTTTGGGCCATTTGAAGTTTCATAGGCTGACATTTAACAATAGAACTATGTTTGAAACATAGTTTTACTGTATGGATGTGTGCTAATGGCACCAAAAACTCGACTCATTTTCAGGTTTGGGCATTTTCCCTCAGTAGGATCCTTGGTCTAACCAATGGACCACGACTGCGGCTTGTACATTGTAAAGGAAAACACAAAGACAACTGTAGGAAAATGTAACAATTTTAATGCACAATTCAATATCATAGTCACAAGCATGCATAACTGAACAAAACAATTGACACTTAATCACTATGATACTTTTGTAAATAAACAAATATACACAAAACAAGAATAATATCAGGTAGTCATAGTAACCAGTCTTCTGATAGAGGGTACAAAAATACACAGAATGATGAAATGTCCATAAATTCCTAAAAATGCTCGTACAAGTACTGTATACAATGTATATACATTTTTGTATTCAGCTTTTCTTAACGCGTAAACATAGTTTATTTCAGGTATATACAATAATGCTGTGTTTCGCCCACACAACCTTAATTTTTATGGCGTAGGAAAAACCTCGATCGCTATTTTTTATACTTTTCGGTAGGAAGTTTCTCTTCTAAAATTGTAAAAATAAATTCCAGTTTATTTACCGAATTTTAGGGCCAAGACTAGTTATTGGAAACAAACATTTTGTAGGCCTCATGTTCCCTCTGGTGAGATGTATTTCGATATAAAACCCTGGGACAATGTAAGGGGCCGGTAACTAAATTGTACCAATTTCAGATGACAGTAGAAATGGTATGACTACTTAAACGCCAATTTATATAGTAGACGATATAGGAACAATGTCATATTAATTATGTTAATTTAGCTGACAGAAGAAGCACTCTGTGATAGCAAATACCTTCAACGATAAGATAACAATTGTGACCATATAACCCTTATTTGAGGTGGGTATTTAGAGTGAGATTTTACTATCACAATATGATTACATAGCAAGCGAGAATCAGGACAGCTGGATCCGACGTTAAAAGCTACGAACCATTCCCCATGCGCCAAGAATTATGCATTGCTTTCCAGTGGATTTTACAGGTTTATCAGTGAAAAATAACAGTTTAGAACAATCATTAAATTTTATGCGAAATTTGGTACCAGTGGAAGGAATTGATAGCCGATTCGCGTTGTTGAGAGCTTTTGAACAGAGAGAATATTCTGCTAGAGAAGTGTGTGGTATAGTTTAAGAAATAATGAATATGTACCTGTGTTTTATCGTAGAATAAAGCACGGTAACGAGCTCGGATGCGTAATAGTTATCCCAACCGTCCGTTGTGTAACATTTGTTTTTGTAACCCTGTCATTTTATTTCTGTACTACTGTACGTAGATCAGTGAGTTTTGCTGAATGATAAAATATATTAATATACAAGTACATTGTTGAAGATTTGACAACCATAAAGCAGCTGGTTTACAAAACTACACGAGTATCAGTCACGCATACTTTATTTTGACTTTAGCATTGGACTATGTACAATGTACCACTCAGTCGCAAAAGAAAGTATACATTGTTTGTAATTGAAATTATTTCATCTGAGGTTTGAAAAACAAACAAAAGGTTAATATTTACCAATTAATATGTTTATCTGAGATTTTAAGATCAATAAATAACATGTCAATAAATGCAATACTACACAAATATAGTCGACAGTTGTGACACCTGAAAAATCAAATTAACAAAAATGTTAAAATCTTATGTGTGGTTACCTCCCCTTGACCAATATTCAATTTCTCGTACATTTTACGTTTTTGGGTTTTCATGGCTTAATGAGCCCCTGTGTTAAATATTAAAGAAAAAACTTTATTAATAATCTCTTGTGGTAGTCAACAGCGTGTACACAAAATTACATGCAGAGATATCAATAAATAAAGGACTTGTGTTAAATTTATTTTTCAAGTACAAACGCTGTTGACTATATTTGTGCGGTATTGCATTTATTGATATGTTATTGTAAAGTCTACAATTCGGTAAATATAAACTTTTTGTTTGTTTGTTTTAATCCTAGATGAAATAATGTCATGTTATGTACAATGTATACTTTCTTTTGCGACTAAGTGTATATAGACGACCAGAACGAATATCTCCAGTTGAAACTGATGATGTACAGGGTGTCCAAAAGAAAGTATACAGTTTCAGTGTCTATCTATCAAACCTGTTCATTCTACTATCGCAACAAAAAGTTGCACATGTATAGAAAAAAGACTGTGTAAGTTTTTTCTGTGACCAATTTTAAGATTATATCCCGGATATTTTTTAAAAAAATGTCATTTTTCTAAAAATACCGTATTTTGCGCGTGACGTCATTTTTATAGTATTTAACGACGTTTTCACGATGCATGTCGCCTTCCAATATTTCCCTTCTTGCACTCGTTTTCTAGTTATAATCTTAAAACTGGTCCCAGAAAAAACTTACATCTTTTGTCTACACATGTGTCAATTTTCTTTACGATTGCAGAATGAAGAGATTTTGTAAATATACACTGAAACTGTATTCTTTCTTTTTGGACACCCTGTACCTGAGTTGATAGTTTCATCGACCCAATGGATGGATTATGTGCTTGTTTTTTTACCACTTCGTTACTAGTATTGGAACCATAGGTGTTCGACATTTGGATATGACCCCCATGACCCAGTAGAGGGGACCACGGAGTCAACATCCACATGTCGAGCACCTGTGCTTTGGACAAACATAGCATGACTAGTGCTTCATTTTATACTTAACTTTGAATTGTAGCCTTAAGGTTATTCTCAAGTTTCGTAACGGAACCTCTTTGACATTACCAACATAATAAAATTATAGCGCTGCCACTTGGCAACGACAGGGAAAAATCAAAATCAAATAAAATTTAATGATACAATGCCTTTGGAATAGATCGATGCAAACTGATAGTAACCTTACTGTAATATATATACCTTTTAACCAGAATAATACAGATTATCTGTTATTTTAATTTTGCAGAAAATAAATGTGACCATTTGAAAGCTTCAAACTGAGTTTGAAAATCATAGTATAATAATAACGGTGCGAACTTTCGGGAAACATTTCAGATCTATCAAAACAACTCACAAAAATACGACTTGTGCTAACTCTCAAGCGTGTGGACCATGTTATACATTTGTATTTTGTGTTGTATTCATGTTATATCGAATTTCATCACTGCAAAATGTGTTATATTTACACGTTCAACCATATTGGTACAAAACAAAATATAAACAATAGTTAGCATCTCTTCAAAGCCTGTGTCCCACCAGCCGCACGATGTTTTTGGTCGCACGATTTCTTACACAGACAAAATCACACACATCCGGATAGGTCGTACACATGTCAAGGCTGCTCGTACGATTTTCTCAAGTATCCTTAGGACAAAGTAGAAAAATGCAATATCAGCCATGTGTTCAACAAAAATTACGTGACATACGATTCGTACCAGGTACGAAACGTACGTCGCGTAATTCTTCGTCGAACACAGGGCAGTAAATTGCAAGTATTGATAATTTGATTTGCGACTGTTGCGTGCACCTTGTAGCGTTAGGATGTGATGTTGCGGCCTTAGCACGGCTGATGTGACGGAGACTTAAAATGTTAATGTCTACTATACACATTCAAGCATTTGTAATTGGCCAGCTGAATAAATTAAGAAACAATCTGCCTTATACACCCAGTATTATTCAATATCAATTAAACATTTTATATTAAATACACCTGTAATTAACAGCCACACGCTGTAAACAGTCAAAGTTGATGTATGATTGGATCGGCTTCTTAAGACAGGTTCGACAGTATGTCCTTAACATAAGGAAAATAATAAAACAAATATATACACGTTGAGACGAACAGGTCTACATGTAACATAGAGTAATTTGTATCTGTTTTTGAATGACAATGAAATAACACAGAAACATAATTAGTAGATTTCTACCAGCAATCACAATTCTAGTTTGAAATTTCTAAAACAACTCATTCATTTTCTCCATTAAGTTATGTGCAGCCTGAAGACATTTTAATTGTATCGTTCACTTTTGTTATTTTCCCTCGTATAACTGCTGTATATACATGTACTACACATGCTTGTAAAATGTTGTAAAACGTCCACATACTGTTCCGGTTGCAATACAGTGACACGCCATATGACTGGCTTAGAATGATAAGGTCGTAAGTACGCTGTTTTGAGAAAACAAGAAAAAAACTGTCTGAAAACTACTCATTACTTCTGGAAAACAACAAGTTTTTTCAACTTCAGTTTGGTCAACATGACCTGTTCCGAATGTCAATGAAAATAAGCTCACAAGAAGCGCCTTGTGATGCAGGTTTCAAACATGTAAGAGTCTTATAAGGTCGTAAAAAGATGATATTAAGTCAGACAGGGAAGGCAGCACTCAGGTTAATTAACCAGCTGAGAACAGGAAAAATAAAAGCATACAAGGCGCAAATGCCCAACTGAGCAAGTAAATGATCATCCTAAGTCCAAGCTGTCGAAAAGCTGAATGAACTAGTTTCAGCAATCAAAAAGCTGAATGCCCAAGCTGAACGACCCAGTTCTAACAGTAAAACGGCTGCAATACCTAGTTTTAGCTGTCAGAAGTCCAAAAAAGTGGAAACATACCAGTATTAAAAAGCTGAATGTCAATGTTTCAGCTGCATGACCTAGTTTCAGCAATAAAAAGAGACTGAACGACCCAGCCGGATGACCCAGTTTTAACAAGTTTAATGCCTTAGCTAGATGGCCCACCTGGACAAGCTGAGCGCAACAGTAGAACGACCCAGCTCCAATAAGTCGAATGCCACCAGCCGAATGACCTACTTTAAACAATTAGTATTCCCAGGTTGAATAACCCCGTTTCAACCGCAAAAAAGCCGAAACACCCAGCTCTAGCTGCCAGAAGTATCAAAAGCTAAGAACAACAGTCAATTGTAAATCCCTGCAGTCGAGCATATTGAGTTATGTGCCAACGATCAGATAGGGGACAAATAGTGAATGCGAAGAATAAAAACCCTCGCTCCGTAGAATTGGCCCCAGTCAAAATGACGAATACTGAGAAATTATGACATGTTGATGATTCTAATAGTCGTAAACCGAATCCCTTATTTAATAATTTAAACGAAAACTTTGAAACAGAGTGACACGAAAGTACACATGAAACCAAAAAGACACATACAATTTACAGCGTACCTAAAAAAAGGTTCAGACCACGCCAAACATAAAAAACCAGCACAAGAACACGACTTTATAACAAAAGGACACAGATAATGCCTAAAGCAAAATCAAGCAGCTACAAAAACACGACATCCCGCCCCGAAAGTCTGACTCCTCAGTCAGTCATACTAAACACAAGCAAGAGACAAGAAAACAACAAACGGACAATTGGCCAAATATTTTTTTTGTAATTTTCTATTTTAACAATAAAGTGGACAACACATACATATAGGAAGGTTGACTAAGGGGCTTCAGTCTTGGTACGGACAGCGACAAATGGCATTGGGGGTGGGGATAAACGTTTAACAGTGCAACAAACCTTACAATTACCCAATAGACAACTTTATAGAACAGGACAGTGTAAGTTGCACTTACGACCTTCTCATTACAAGCCAGCGACATGTGTATAAGTATGCCGAAACATGACTTTCCTGTCAAAATTGGAGGCATACTTACGCTATTGGATGACCTTCATAAATTAAACATGTTGATTACTAGTATATTAAACATTCTTGATGAGTTACGTTATTCTTGCACATTTCTGTCAGAAACAAAATAGATTCTTATGAACTTATAACCTTTGGAAAATGAAACAAAATCCAGAGCATGCATGGAAAGTGACCAATTAGGTGATTAGTAACACCAGTGGTCGAGGACCATGTAATAAGATATAGGACCTAGCCAAAGAATGACGTCAGTGCGTATGTTTCAGTCTTTGTTCAAGTATTACATTGATAAATATTTAATGTTCACCTGAAGAAAATCAATCCTTTAAATGCAAGCCAGTCATGATATTGCCTCTAATCAAAACAAGGGTCTTTTTCTAAAACAGAATTGTAACTAGTCTCAAAATGCAAGCACCTGTATGGGTTGTTACTAAGCGTTAAAATTGACCAATGTAATTTGTTAGAAAGCTTCAATATCATGCTGAAGGCCTACCGATTGTTGAACTTATTATAGGATGTTTGCTTTGGGATCGAATGACTAACCGATAAGTCATTCAACAATTCCTACTCAAAAGTTATACACTGAAGCAAGCAAGCAAACATTGTTCGTGTAGTAATCTTGCCCTAATAAAAGAGATTTGGAAGAGGGCAAACGTTTCAAAATTGAAATAAATGTATACATGCCTATAGAGCATGCTAAAGTCAGCATATATCTTGTGAAACAAAATTGTAAATATTTTGTGAAACAAAGTTGTATCTTATCGTATATTACTGTCACGGAACATATATGATATTGATGTTACATGGATGTAAAATGATGGGCAAAACTGCCTAATGTTTCCAAATAAAGCATAATTATATTCGTGTGCTTCAGTTTGTTATTCCTAAGTATTTAACAGCGCTAGGGTGTGATTTCGGACTTAGTTGAAGAAGCTACTAAAACATAATCATTGTGACATTGGTAGATTAATATACATGTACTTACCAAAACTTTAGCAGAAACAAGTAAAAGTGTTTTCATCATTACAAACTTTTGCTCAGCAATGCAGGCTCAGAATCAATATATGAATAGCAATACACGTTAATACGAGTCCCGATCAGCAATTTTTTTACAATTAATCATAAAATACATAAATTTAGGAAAACAACTGAATATTCAAATAACAAATACTGTTAGGCGAGATTCGGGTAAATAATATATACATGCACGCATCTCATTATAATGAATAATATAAATCCGAAATATTTACACAATTGGTGACAGTATACATGTACATGTACCACTGTCGGAATAACGTGAACTGGCGAAATTTCAGACAGAAATTTCAGAGAATGAAAAATGTTTCACGATGTTGTATAAAATGAAAGAAACTTCACTTGTTACACACCATATTTGTCCATGTGATAATTCATTCACCAATCATAACGTACAAGATAATATCACTTCGGTCTCTAACCATGTAATATTTAAATTATCTACCAACCGATTCTCGAATACATGCGTATTATCACTGTTTTCGTTCAATATTTTGTTACATTCATCAAACAATCGCCTGAAATGAACAAACACTTCCTTTCGAATGTGATATTTCATTTTCAACCAGAACTTGTAATGAAAATTATGAACACAGTTGTCGTGTAATATTCGTTTATCGACACGAGCGTGTGCTATCACTGCACCGGTTGGATGAGTGATCAAAACATATTGTATCCGTGGTAACTGTTCGGTGAATACTCAAACACTGGTCGTTCGGAAGATGTGTCCAAAATGGTGCTTACACAAATACTGCCCGGTGTGTGTTGGCATTAACGCTGACAAACCGGAAGACGATGTGAGAAAAAATCACCACAAAGGTTAAGTTTTCACTGCTGTATTTAAAACTATTCACAACTACTTCCTGTTTTCATTTTTTCGTCATGTCATACCGGAAGTTGAAAATCGAGAACCAGTACGTTCAGCAAGGTGTGGCGAATGTGGGTAAATGTGCGCGGAAAATTGTGAGTTGAATAAATAATGTAAAGTTAAATAAACCTCAATTTGAATGTTTGAGTAGAGACCATTGGCAATGCTAAAGGACAGTGTCAAATAACGACATCCCACGCACTATATTCTCGTCCTGCAAAAGAAAGATACTATGTTTTAGACAATTTATATTAAAATTGGAATATTTATAACACCATGAGAGTGAAAAGGAAGTTATCTACAAAATATTTATTTTGAAAGTTTAACTGTTCGCCATTGAATAGTACAGGGCTGGTACTCAAACAAAAGCATCTTAGTGGAAAACTTGCAATATTTTGACTTAAGTTAAAAAATGCACTGCGACTATTTTCCGCAAATTAAAGATTAACCCATGTTTTCTTACTGATTAGTATACTTTAGCTCTTTACATAATGCTTTAAACCTATGCGAAAAAAATCTTGATTTTCATGTTTAGCTGATAGACTTAGACATTTTAAGTTTTCTGCTAAGATGCTTTGTGAATCCTAGTCCAGGGGCCGAGATTACAACGAATACTTACACTCAGCACTCAAATATTGAAAATGTATTATAATGAGCTGGCCCCTGATCTTTCAATGATCCGCATTTTTTTCAAAATCAAAAACAACCTAACTGAACGTTGAACGTGTACTTATGTCATCAAGTATCTAAGAATCTCAGAGATACACGGAAATACCATTTATAACCCAGAGGGTCTGATTACCAGAAGTCGACGGTAGCTAATACATTTTAATTAAGGACAATTACAGCTGAGGCATTACTTGATGACGTATTGGTGTATCCAAAGTGTTTAAAGGGACTGCCTCACGTTTGTGTATTGTAAAAATAAAATAAAATTGTCAAAGATTCGCGTTATTTTGGTATAGTTGCCTGTATATGCCATAAACAACCACACTGACATCTAAAATAACTTATGAAACATCGGCATTTTGTAGTTATTCAGTATTTTTACATCAAAAATTCTATAGGGTATTAATACCCTATAGAATTAACACTACTATTACTTAAATTGCCTGAAATTTGTTCGCATTTGATGACAACGAATGGAAAAATGAACCAAATACCTCACTGATGTTTACGCTGTAGTTTGCTGATGTTACAGTTCAATCACGTGTGAATTACATAATTCACAAAGCATGTTGGAAGGAAACGTAGCGCTTTTTTTTCAAGAAAAAAAATACTCGAGAGTGGTTAAAATTGCTTATTTGCACCAAATCTTTAATAAGCAACCGTCAGAGGCTTTCTATAACATCAATACTTGGTTAGGTTAGAAAATCACGATATACAAAAAATAGTCAAATCTGTGAGGCAGCACCTTTAATGTTTACAAGTCACACACATACGCAGACAATTCAGATTTGTCTAAATTTTCATTATATACTCATTACTCACCATTCGACACGAATCCATGAATTCTTCAAATGATATCACGCCATCTTTGTTTAGGTCCATTTTCTGAAATAATACTATTAGTTAAGTATAACCTAAGTTAAATATACCAATTTTGAAGAAAACCCACCATCGGACATCTTTCATCATTCTGATCACCTCGGCATTTATCCTTCAATTTATTTACCAGAGGAAACCAAAATAGCCGAAGTTATAAGGCTGCTCTTTCATTAACAGAATTGGCGAGTTTCGTAAGTAAAGTCGAATTAGACCAGTGTAGCAATACCACGTGGCTTTGACTTCACAAAATACTACAAATCCATGACCAAATGTGTCAACATCGGAACACAAAATAGACGTAAAGACTTTATTTCTATACCGATTTCTATGAAACATACGCTAGTCTAAGGGAAGACATAATAGCTGTCCACAAAATGTAGAATCCCTATCAGCAGTTGGCCGTTTTTCCAGAACACTGTAAAACCTTGGGAAAGAAGACGGCTTGAAACAGTGGTTCGGTCGCATACAACCACACCAAAGGTTTCACAAGATGCTTGAAAAAACGACCAGCTGCTGAAAAAGATCTTATAGTTCGTGGAATGCATACATAAACATTTCCCATTAGATTGGTGTATGTTTCATAGATATCAAGGAGGAAATAAAATAATTATGGCTGTTTTTGTTGAAGAAGCAAAGCAAATTTCGTCTTTGATTTGTAGCCTTTAGTGATGTCAAAGTCACGTAGTATTGCTTCACTGTAGATCAGGTGTTCAATTAGCGCATTGTAAAATAGTTGTTTTTTTATGAGTATATGAATATGTTACTAGTCTCTTATAATTCTAGTCAGAATGACCACATCTTTTATTTGTTTGTATATAATGATGTTTGTATAATTGTAAACGTGGATGAGACATAAATAAACAATACTATATATAGACCAGTGAATGTTTTATACATCGTGACATTTCCAACAAAGTACCAATCAGCAAGCCGATTGATCAATAGTTTGTTTGTTAATTCGCCCAATACATGTACATTATTTGTGTTCGGCACATTGTATATGGCTTTGTGACGTCACTAAGAAGAAAGAGATCAGGGCCGGGGATTTACTTCTGACACTGATACCGGGTATTCCAAAGTATGTTACTATAAATAGTAACAAATTCGGTATCAGATGTATTTCGGATGTTACCGGCTATTCGGAAAGTAGATTGTGTAATAAACGTATGTTACTATAAATAGTAACAAAATCGGATTTATTTTTGATAATTTCCGGTTATTTTCCTATAAAGTTGTCGAACTTTAACGTTGACCACTTGAAGTGTAGGTACTAAACATGCATAAACAGAGTGGTTTAGAGTACACATAAACAGAGTGGTTTAGAGTACACATAAACAGAGTGGTTTAGAGTACACATAAACAGAGTGGTTTAGAGTACACATAAACAGAGTGGTTTAGAGTACACGACCCGTATCAAAAATGACAACAAGATCATTCCGCTATAATGAATAATTACATTCATGAATATTCAATATTTTCACTTTGATGTTCTTGTCCCATTATTGCCGTGATTGATACATGCTTACACCGGGACTGATACAATTATTTTTACATGAAGATTGATACATTTTATGGTAGAAAATGAGTGTGCTTATCTCATTAATCCCAAACAAGACGATGTCGGCGTCGTAGATTACTTCATGGATAAGCGCAACACTATTGTGCGAACAATTTAACCTGTTACTCCCGAGCCTTCGTATTCATGCACAAAAGTCGAGGACTAGTTTAATTTGTTCGGACTTTAATACCATATGAACTGAGTTGTTAGAATAAGGTTACGTTCGTCTCAAATCCAACCTTTGTGTTATCCCAGACATGTTTACATGCTGGAGAGGAATATAAATACAACGATTTGATTTGAATAATTGATGGATAACAATACGTTCAATAAGGTTACGTGCAGTGATACACGATAAACAATAGTAGTCCATGAGCAGAAGCCTCATACATCAAACACACTGAACATTGTTGACTTTATTATGATTTCCTTGTATTTCCCAGACAGACACGCGATGTTTGCTTTGAGGTAAGATGTTCAACTTAAGACCACTTGATTAAACACTCATAGGGACATATATATATCGACTATTCCAATGGACCGTACAGAAATATAATTAGCATCTACCCATCAATTGCTTGTTCATTATTCGTTTTTTTCTCTCCGTTTCAAGGTTCAATGTACCACTTTAGTGAATTAAGATGGAAAGAACTTTGAGTTGAAATCCATGGGTAGCCAATAACACGGACACAAAAATTCGTTTAGAAATATTATTTTTTTTAAAAAATTATCTTGGTTTTCATTAGTGTTGCGATTTTAAAGCCGTTCGGTGTATATTAGTCGTCCACCATAGATCTAATAAGGTGACTAACAGCTGGAGTCTGGCTTTGAGATATCACTTTAACATTCAGACGTAGATGATAAAACAATACAAACCGAAAACACCTTCTCCACGTGGTCACGCGCACTATATTCTTCAATAATTGGTTGAGTGAATCGTCCCATCATTTCATAAATGGCCCCGACAATGTCCGCCATTTCATCTTTGGTTATAATGCCATCTCCATTTATATCATACAAATTGAAGGCCCACTGGAGACGTTCGGGTAAGCTGCCCCTTGCTAATACCGATAATCCCATCACGAACTCCTTAAATTTAATTTTACACAAACATTGAGCACATAAGGAATTGGCATACGTAAATAAATATCAAAATCATTCAAAATATCACAAATGTCGTAAAATGAGTATAATTTATGTGTACATATGACAGCATCTTTGTTTAAAAATAATGCAACCAAGAAACAAATTATGTACATGTTCAATGTACATGTACAGTATACAAGAATGTACACTCGCACGTATTCTATAAGTACATTGTATCTCGATACCAAAAGAAATTAGGTTACTAGTAAGTTACACGAGTTACAGCAATATTGGTTGCGTAATAAAGAATAAAGAGCATTTTCCGAGTATTTGTTGATCATCCCTCATATACCGGTATACAATAAAAGCTAGTATGATGAACCAGAATACATATGAAACCATCAACGAAATGAGGGTATATAAAGGCACTAACTGCGTAGTGGTGATTGTGTTTATGGACATTTGTTCCACTTTCCAATATACTCATACAATGGATTCGTATTGCTATCAAATATGGACATAACTTGTTTTAGTATAGAACAGTATTGTATCATTATTTGTTACTTGCACGCTAGCTGGCAGTCGGGAGTATTGATTGTCGTCCTGTATAAATGTACCGTTGGGATTATCATATACGATAAGCAAGAAACATTCGAGAGCAACGCCGTCATAGATGTTAATGGCAAGGACTATAACTGTTACTTTCAATTTCGAAAGCAAGTGACTGGATTGCACGGCACCACATAGGCAAATTAGGTCATTGTTAAGTCACTCCAAGGCGAATTAGCCATTATTTACACTTTACTAACAGTATTTAACAATAAAGCAATGTGTACACAGTGTGTTTAAGAAACTCGTTAGGTTGTTGCGTCCTCCAAAACATCACCTTTGACCAATGAGAGCACACACTGCTGTAAGGTGTGTCAGTATTGACCAATGCGAGCACACTATGCTTGAAAGTGTGTTAGTATTGACCAATGGGAGCACACTTTATTAGAAGGTGTGAGAGTATTGACCAATGAGAGCACACTATACTTGAAGGTGCGTCAGTATTTTCCAATGAGAGCACACTATGCTTGAAGGTGTGTTAGTATTGACCAATGGGAGTACACTTTATTGGAAGGTGTGTTAGTATTGGCCAATGAGAGCACACTTTATTGGAAGGTGTGAGAGTATTGGCCAATGAGAGTACACTTTATTGGAAGGTGTATGCGTATTGACCAATGAGAGCACACTATACTTGAAGGTGTGTCAGTATTGACCAATGAGAGCACTTTATGTCTGAGGGTGTGTCAGTATTTTCCAATGAGAGCACACTTTGCGTGAAGATGTGTCAATGCTGTCCTATCAGTGATTTAAAGTTAATTGGATGAATAGTGTGCAATCATGTCATTTCAACCGTGGTACCCCGTATAACCCACGGAACTCATAGTATCACTTGTCATAGTACCATCAGATATCCTTTCCGCTACCACGATTTGGGGGGGGGGGGTGGCTATGAGAAATTCATATGGTCCATATACCCCGTCCCACAGACAATATTTACTTGCAGTACTGATAAAAACTCGATACATCCGGATGCTACACACCTGCCCCAAAGTGAAAGTAGAAAAAATTGTCAACATTTCGAATAAAGGTCAAAGGAAATGACGATGTGACGGTGACCCTTTTTTAGTTTGGTAGGCCTACTTTTGGGCCCCTTTAGGGCACTGATCCTGACCCCTTTGTCTAGCCTTATATTCCTTCTATAGAAAAATAAAAACTTTTGGGCGTTAAATGTTAATGCAATCCCACAGGGAATCGTACCGCAATGGCGGGTAGGACCAGTAATTTCAGTTTTGGAAACTTTACGTTCAAAGCCCTCTTTAAAGGGGACCAGCGGGCCAAAAAACCTGTGCACGACCTTGGTCCCGTAATATCCTTTAGTCTGGGATGCCTGTGTACCTATGACAGCAAAATTCCCGAATTGGGCATTTAGGTCGAAAACTACGGAAGGCCGAAATGGCCATCCCGGCCAGTCTGCATTAGTACGCTATGGTAGCGGAAAGGATATAGCGAAAACATGGTAGTTAGAAGATTTATTATCAGAGGAATTATGTATGTTGAGTTTGTTATGCTGTTTTAATTGTCTAACTTCGAAGTTTTCAAGCAGGTATGGTGTTACTAAGAAGGGTCCATTCAGCGACAACGTCACACTTATGAAATAAAAATGGTACTATATAATTATGTAGCATTTTACTTGATTATCTTACACGTTTATGAAGGGAAGCGATGGCGTCTATCATGCATTCGCTCATTGAATGGACAATATGATACGTGTGATTTGGACAGCCGTGTAATTTCAACGATCTTAATATTTTATTTTCACCCTGACACATCGACGCCATTGATTTTCGTTGAGAGCAAAATTGTAACCGCACTTCAAACAATCAATCTATCACCAGTGTTATAACAATAGAACAAACTTTGAATAATACACGGGACAAATACGTTTCCTAATAGCCCTACAATTAAGTTATGTTGTTTAATGACATTTGAAACCATCAAGCGGTTCTGTTAATGCACTTGGAACGTTAAAACTATTGATAATATTTAGCTGGCGAACCATTAGAGCCTGCTTGCAATACGCTTTATTAGCTTTGCCTTATATGAAGATAAAATCACAAGTACAAAGCACACCGAACTTTCTAGGGAATTATAGGAATATCAATTAGTTGTTTGTCATTGAAGTGCAGTACACAGCAATAATTAATTGTTTAGAAAATTATAGATGATTTATATGGTACTGTCAGCGAGTTAAAAGCATTTATGAGCGAGCATTTGTATGTTTTTGTATGTTTTTGTATGTTTTTGTATGGTTTATTGATATTTATATGTACACTCTAGCATGTACATTGCATAATTGGCACAAGAGACCTCGATCGTAATTCAATGACGTTTATATTGTAGACATGCTACGCAATTCTGTTATGGTTTTGGAGCAAAATGCGAGGGGTTTTCAAGTACATGTAATTCGTGTACTTTGCTTATCATATAAACTATACATCATTCGTATAAGTTTCAAATGTTCACAGACATTTATCAAAATGTTGGGAACAGGTATGCACAATTTCCTGAAGATATTATGTTACGAAATACATATTGAAAATTAGTCATTTTGTTTTCATACAGTTTGTTGATAAGTAAATTTACTTTCCAATATGTCAACTTTTACTTAAGGTGGAACCAATCGATTAAAAAATGTCGGAGTCTATATACAACTTTGGTATCATTGTAAAAATGAATTTATTTCCAATTTAAAACTATACATTAATATTCCGTTTTTTAGATAATGACGTTGCTATGACGTCGTGAAATTGCTATGTTACGCACGTTTTTACGTTACGGTGTGTCAAGCCTTACACGTAGTTAAACGCCTGTGAAAATCCTAATAATAATGTCAGTAATTTCAAACCTATGGCATTCGATTCATGTGATAAATGCGCGTCAGTACATATATAATTATTACACATTAATTTCAAAACGCGCCGACGAAACCCTTTAACGACGTCGTTGACGTTTTTTGTTTTGCCAAAAATGCGCACTTTTCTGCTATTTAAAAATATATTTAAATGACAAGCTCACCACCTTTTTGAACACACCTAGTACCTATCACAATATATTTATAAAATAATTTGTTCAAACATTGTATTTTGCAACATAATAAAGCAGTAACAGCGCCAAGCTTGTTCAGGAGTTAGCTGCCCTTGAATATAAAAATGTAAATTATGATGCTAGTACTACCTGTCATTTTAAGGGCAGATAACTCATTAACAAGCATGGCGACCTAGGCTTTCTTTTGTAAAACTCTGCCTATAACATGATACATTATACAAAGAATGAACAAATCCACCCTATTATTGGGAATGTGTTGCCCAGTATCTCATACGTGTATGGAATTGTTGCACGTATCTTTAAATTGGCGTGTTCGTATGTTATAATTCAGAATTGAGAGATGCTAACATCACGTTGACGTTAGAAATGGAGATGCTTTGTTGACATGGAATATGTCAGAATTCACAATTTCAGAATTCTACATTTTTTAGTTGAACAAAATGCGGCATATTTTACCCATGGCGGAACATATTGACTCGGTAATAAAACGAAATTGCCCACGTGGGTAACATTTCTGACAGCAACCATGAAGCATGCATTCAAATAAAATAGATACATAGTTATTGTCGTTAAGGGAAACGATTGTAATATCGAGAATAGCTCAATATCGATTTCAGCAGGGGGGGAGGGTTATATTTGCAGGACGTTTTCGTGAACTTCACAGAGATTTAGGGGGTTGTTTGTTATTTCTTGTTATTTCTTCGGGTTAACCGCTGTTTCTCAGCATTTTTTTCAGACACGTCGACCGACACAATGGCAGTAAACACATATACATCTACATTTTACAATCTTACTAGACATCCAGTTAAATACCAAGTATGGCCTCTGTAGCTCAGTGGTTAGGGCGCTTGTCGTCTAATCTGGCGACCCGGGTTCAAATACGGGTGGTGGCACACATATGCCTGCCATATTTCAGCAGAAAGCTGACTGGCAAATAAAGGCTATGCTCGGCATTTAAAAAAAAGAAAACAAGTTTGGAACCACTATGAACAAGCGATCTGATTGGTTGTTCATTGGACAATTTTCAAATTAACCAATATCGATGTTGCATTCCGAGACTGATCTCCGAACGTACTTTAGTCTAATGGAGCATGATTTCTTACCTCAAAACTTATGGAACCATTCCGATCATGGTCGAACGTATTGAACACATAATGAGCATAGGCGCTTGAATCTGAAATATTTATAATGGTATAGATGTAAGAATACATTTTAACACATCATACACACGACAGCACAAATTGTATTGTTTGTTAACACAGATTTATCATAATTTCTCTACACTTATTCAGTTTTATACAATGTCAGATTCACCTAATCAGTTTTCCTGGACTGTATCCTAACCAGTAGTAATTGGCCTTCCACAACGAACCAGCTACTTCATATTTAGCGGAAAATCGACACTGTTGTAAAATTGTCATGGACGGGAACAAGACCTGCCTTGACCAGAAAACATGTACATATACATGTATACATATTATAAGGACACTGGCCCATCTACAGAGCTACATAATATGCATTGGAGATGTGTGGAAAAGTAAATGTCCGTTAAGGCATATCCATTCGTTACACTGTATAAATCGATTAATCAGGTCGGTCACTTGTTAACATAACATTGTGTACAATCATAAACATTGCAAATTATTTTATCAAATGTCTTATTTTGATCGATATTCTGTGTACTAGTATGCAGCTTAGTGAATAAGGTATTGATTTTCACTGCTTTTTTCTCAAATTGTTATAGTGTAATGTCTGTTCAATTGTTTTAATCAACAAAAAAAATGAAAATGAAAAAGTGCACGTGTATTTTGTTTCTTTTCCAAAGCTTGGTATGCTAAACGTAAAGGCCTACTTTGGCCGCATTCACAACAATATAAAATCGTGACGGTGAACTCTCTTCAAATTTTGAAAACAAGTGTCAAATATGATGTATATTAAAATGCGATAATGATTGAATACATTTTCCTTGGTGGTTACACCGTATTTGAAAGGATTTTAGCCATACATGACAAACCCTCTCTGGATGCCATACTCGACTTTCTATTTCACAAATAGCTGGCAACATAGTAGCTTGTCTTACTTATATAAGCCATAATTATCATTGTGTTTCTGTTGACATTGGCGAACAACTTGATTCCGTCTGAACTGCAGACTGGAGTTTACCATTGGTGCATATTCCATGATAATTCGTGCCATCATGTTTTGTTTCTGTTTCTTAACACGAATTTAACTTGGATTATGCCAAGACGTATAGACTATTGGTCCGTATCGGTGCGTGGGTGTTTGACAATAGATACTAGAGAGGTTACGAAATGCACCGTGTACGTCTCAATTTTAATCATTTCGTTCATGTGTGTGTGTGTATAGTTTCTACAAATAACGGTGATGTGGCAGACGGAATTAAAGTGAGTATTATTTCACACATGTATGTCTATGATCAGGATACATGCAGTTAATGTAAACACTTATATCGATTTGTAAAAAGAACATGGTTCAACTGCCATGTGATCTTACACGCACACGTTGCGTTTCGCAAACCAATTTTCATTGCAATGTGTACGTATACATGTACGGGTAGCTACACGAACAACTTGTCGTACACATTCATTTTGCAACCTCCCTAGTTCCAGGCCGACCACGATCACCTCATGTCAAAGCTATACATGTACATACAATTAAGGCACCACAAGATGATATCTGGGTTGCAAAACTCATGCAAACGAGAAAATGTAGACGTTCAAGTTGCAATTTAAAATTCGCTTGCGAAACAAGACGTGATTCATATAATTATGAAATAGCACGTGTCAGTTGAAACATGTTTTCTTCTTGAATCGATCTGCATGACACCACATGAGTGTGATTAAACGGTAAACACGATATGATAAGTCCATGGGCAAAATATTTGTAATCTGAATTGACTCTCGTGCCCTACGCATACATGTGTGACGTAGAACACAAACTTCCACAAGTCAACTGTCTCACGTACGTTACTAATACAACCTACGCACGCACTCAGGCACGCACGCACGCACATACACGCACATACGCACGCACACGCACACCTCGATGACGTATATTTGTATTTGCTTAATACGTACATGTTCTCGTTCTCGGTTTCGCAACCTCTCAGATATTACGGTTTGAACGTATAATCCGGAGACAATAGAGATTAGTACCAGAAAGTGTCACGCGGTATGAACATTTTATCATTGTCTCTAGTCAACCGGTTTCACACAGAAAGTAATTACTACACGACAATCGTGAAATCTGATGTCTTACCGCCTTGTGGGAAAAATTGAGCGTAAATTTCTTTGAATGTTTCTTCGTTCACAATACCCGTGGGACATTCCTGAAAATAAGAAAGAGAACCTTTTCAAGTATGACAATACAGCGTTAATTGACTCAAGTTTTCTTAATTTTGTAATCATGAACAGTTCACATTGAAGCTTAATAAAACCGCGTCTGTGGAGTGCATTTGGGAGGCAATAATGTGTACAAAATCATTTACGTATCGATGTAATGTCAACGTGGGTTCACTCGCCGATTAACATTGTTATTGCGGTGCTACTTTTTCATATTCTTCGATTCCAAGGTAACCCATCTAGCAAACTATCGAAGACGATTAAGATACACACGATAGCGACGAACAGTACACCAGACTAAGTGAGACTTTACGACAAACTACAGTGAGGACATACCGCGTGGTACGTTGCATGGAAAGTACTCATTCTCGGCGTGAGCGTCGAGGATGTTTCGTTAAAATCGGCCAATGAGTAGAACACTTTTTTAAAACACGCGTCTTTTAACTTTTTGTTGACAGAATTTTGCTTGCGCTCTTAACCAAAAAAATTCTTCACATACCACGTGATCTGTCTACACTGTTACAAGTACTACTGGTAGTTAGGCATAAAATGATATACTGCTTGGTAATGTTTTATCAAAGCAATTACAAAAATCTTAAAGTTACGATCAAATTTAAATTCTTTATAATTCTTTAGCAACAACAAATTGGTGAGGGATATGATGCGTAGGGGTTCAGTAACTGAATCATTATTAGTATTGCAGCTCAATGTACCACCCTTATTAATTGTTAACAAATTATGAAGAATTAAAATTTGATCGTTAGTTTTATTTATTTCTGTAAGTGCTTTGATAAAATAGTACCCTTGTGTCCAACCCGCGACATGTTTGTCATTTGGGGTAGGTAGGTAGGGAGGTAGAAAATATATTTTACTGAATAACATTAAACAACTTTCGTTTTGATAATTATTGCGGGATTTAGTATTGTAGCAATCGTATACATTTGAATTTCAATTTACTCAATCATTTTCAGAACTTGCAACAATATACAATGTAATACATTCTGTAATTGTATTTGACATTTGCGGCTTAAATAAAGCAATGATTTAGATGCAACAAGCTGAGGTCAACGGATACGTCTCTGCCAATGCCGTTAAACCCCGTTAATAAGACCACCGGAGAGTAAGGATAGCCAATCATACTGCCTGTTACTGACCAAGAGTTTAATATGGTGTGATCTGATTGGTTGTCCTTATCCTTAAGTCAAATAAGATCAATATGTGTCTCATTATTGTGTTGGTCATTCTAAGAGCTAATAAAGAACAATACTGAAATGAAACATGAACATCTTAATGTTAGAGGTGGTCTTGTAATGAGATAGTCGTTAAAACGGAAGGCACTGTTGCTGTAACAAATAGATTTGACAATAGTTGTCTTTGTACTATACATACACGTTTTAATATTGGCGCAAAAAGATTATATTAAGTCAGACAGGGAAGGTAGCACTCAACTTAACCAACCGAGCACAGAAAACATTAAAAACACACAAAGCACGATGCCCAACTGAACCAACCGAGCACAGGAAACATAAAACACATAAAGACACAATGCCCAACTAAACAAGCAAGACGTGTACAATATGTCCTAAGAGCGGGACAAGGCTGGCAAGTGCGCATGCACGTGGTAGGACATCGTCTGACTGCCAAGTTTTGTTAGGTACATTATACTATAATTATACTTGTCTTATTGAGTTTTCCAGCCAAGCGGAAAATAAACGCATTACATCGTAAGTATTAGTTACTATCTAAATGTCAAACATAGTAAGCCTACATGTACATGTATTACTATAACTGCAGTGTGTGTGTTAGAATTATGACGTCATGTGTATCTCATTTCACAATTACTTCACGTGTTCAAGAAATAATTAATAATGGTGCTGTGTTTTATCGTAGATTCTAACACGATCCGCGGATTAATCCATATACACATAAAGCAAACCAGGGCATGTATTATTGCCGCAATAAAACATGGTATAAAATTGGCTGTTACTATTTACGCCCCGTATCACGTGATATATTTATGAATGAATGAACGTAAACTTCAACGGGTCGCGAGTTGCACGAGTATCCAGTGTTACAGCTATGACGCATCTATTTTTAGAAACTCCAATATACTCTCGAAATTAAGATTCATAAAAAACTTCTGATAATCAATTCATTTATATTTTTAATTTCATGAAATAGATACACTATACTCGTGTTATTAAATTTTTTTCAATGTTTAAAATGTGTTATTTCCTTCAGAAAATTACGAAGGTCGTTTTCATTAACTAGGGAGGTAATTGTACCAGCTAATAAGCCACTCAATTTCAGCGTGGAATTATGTTCAATGTCAAATGGGTGAAAATGGAATGCGCGCAATTTAATAGTGCGGGATATTATCGTATTTAGAATCGAAATAAAAACTCTGTTTTTGTATTTTGTCGGTGAATAAAACACGGGCACTCGTTCGGATGCGGAAAATTAAATCACTCGTGCCACGCACTTGTGATTTAATTTTTCCGCATCCGAACTCCTGCCCATGTTTTATTCACCGACAAAATACAAGAACATATTTTTATTTCTTAAATAAATATGGTCAAGAGCTTTACGCACCCGAACAAGTGACCATACTTAATTATAAATAACTTATAATTACATAATTATTAATTACTTTAATACTAGTATTCATATACATGTAGTACATGATCTGCATGTGACCAGACTGAAATAGACGGACGGTGTTGCACATTTTTTTCTTGGAACGTTACGTTATTTGGCTGTGCTTTAGTGTTAGTTCAAGCAAACCTTCGTTTATAATAATAATAATAAAGACTTTATTTATAGAGGGAACATAATTGACATAATTGTCATTCTGCCGTAAGGCCCTCGACAGTAAAACATTGAATCAACAGAAACATGACGCCTTTTAAAAGAAGGTTAGCCAAAGCAGTTACACTATACCATCTTTATCGTTGCTAGTTCCTGTGGAATGGCTTTTAAGTTCGGAGCCAAACAGTTTGTGTTTATCCAAAGAAGGATTATGATGATAGACAAAGGGGGTGGATCAATGCCCTAAATAGGCCACTAATTAAACATTGTTTCGGAAAAAAACACGTTTTTAGGCGTTACGTCCTTTAATACGCATTGATTCATTAATTAACACATATTGAAACCGTAGATAATTAATTACAAAATAATTCCGTATAATGAATTATGGATACAAATCATAAACTTGAAACGATCCTGAATAATCAACAAGGCGACAAAATGTTCAATGACGTATTAAATCAGATTGAATTAATGATGATGATTCAATTTGAGAAGTACCGACTGGTTAATAGAGTTTACGCCATGTACGATCGATTTCCGGTGCCGTATGTTTTTGCCGATGATCAAAGCAGTTGCGTTGTGACGGTTCACGGAAATCAGCCGTGTAGTAAACGATTAAAAACCATTAGTATGAATTGTGATGTAGACTAGTGTTTTATTGCGATTTTATGTAGTTATAATTTGCAGCGCATGTATGCATAAGCATATCTCAATATTGGAGGCATGATGCCACTTTCACTGACTGACACGTCTGGAATTTGAAAGTAGACGTCTGCTGTCACGTCACGTCTGCCCTGATAATAATATCAGATCTTATTCGGATAGTGCCAGTGTTCGTTTTGTCTGCTTCTGTCTATATAGCGTCTATTTTATCAATGAAACAATAAACAGGGACTTCTTTGAACGGCTTCTTCTCCATTTTGAAATGGCATGCGACGTTTTGGTCATCACGTAGGACATAGCTTGGGCAGGGGCTAATTGTAACTGCAAGGGTCAGTGGTTGATATTCGTTAGCAAGCACTAAAAAATTAAGAGGCTCTAGTTAAGTTATTACTATCAGCACCTCATTCCGGATGTTATCAATCGCCAGAAGGTTATGACAGACAAAGGTCAGTTTCCCTTTTAAGCAGAGCTTCTAGCAGAGTTCATAGTACCATTTTTACTTGGTCTTTGATGGAAGGACGTGTCCTGGGATCGAACCCGTTACCTACCGCACTCGATGCGGAAGCTTTTATCACTAGGCTATCGAAGCGTCTTTGATTCGTCTGATCATTCGGCAGAATATTGTTCAAGCCCATGTGTAAACGTACTAATATTCATTCAGAAGACTTCGTGCAGAGATGACTAAGCTACCTGAATATTGAAATATCATTACAGCGGGATACAGAAATCATTAAAGTTGGATACCACCATCAAGATTTGTGCGTCCAGTCCTCAGTAAGATAATAATAATAATAATAAAGACTTTATTTTACGAGGAAACTCATTTGACAATTAAATTAAATGGCAATCTTTCATGAGATAATCATTTTGTATAATTTGTATGATCTTAATGTGTCATCTTCTTTAAATAAATATATTATTATATTATTATTATTTTCAATCGGAACGTTCCGTACGGCATTTATACGTGATTCGTAAGAAATTGTCCGAGGTGTCCCGATTGGCAAGGGTTAGCAGAATGACGGACTCCTAGTCAACTGTATACCAATCGGGACACTATACATGAAGTGGAACCAGCTATCATTGAGTGTTGATACAGTAATCAAGAAACGTGGATCAAAACCAACCTTGTTAAATTTTCTAAAATATCCATGACTGACGAGAAATTGTAAGGCTACAATAGGGAACTCTTGTCGGATTGTACATCAACAAAAGTCATGATATTTTATCCGGAAACAACATTTGTCCTGAACGTGATCCTAGATTGATGGTAACAAATAATGACCCTGCATCACCTGTGTATACGTCACATAGATGTCCCAGTTGTCTGAATATTTCTAATTACACGGTAATAGGAAAGTGTAAAATAAGAAATGTCAGCGAGGGATTAAATTTTGCTATATTCACGAATTCGATAAGTATTCGAAAAGGACATTATATGTTAATTATGTACTAGTGTTCTTGTTCAACTGTTTATTGTTGAGGATCTCATGGAAGATTGCCATTTAATTTAATTGTCAAATGAGTTTCCTAGTAAAATAAAGTCTTTATTATTATTATTATGTTTTATCGTAAAAAAGAAATGCATGTTCCTATAAATCTGTCTTATGATTCTAATAACCTTACACTGTCTTTCAAAAATTAGGCATGTATTTCCTTTTCCCTCGTAATATGTCGGCAAAATATTTCATGTTCAGCAAAAATGCCATTTTTAGCCATTTTCATGGCTTTTGTTGGCATAAAACCTTCCAAAATCCCACAATCGCATTAGTGTGACACTTTGATATTTTGTGTACATGTTAAAACTTGCAGAACACTGGTTATGTAAAAATATAAAAGTCTCGCAAGGCTGTCATCATGGTTTTTTAAAAATGTTCACGTCATTAATAAAATGACATTTTGGGCTAAACATGACATCTTCTTGGCAGTTTTGTCAACAAATTACAAGGGAAATTGGGATATGCATGCTCATTTTTTCACAGTAAATGTTAAGTTATTTGAATTATAGGACATAATTATAGAAATAATTATGCATTTTTATTTTTTGAAAAATCACAGGGCCAAATTAAATCTCTAGTGAACCTTGTCCTGTATGTTCCCGAACATTTCGCAAACGTTTTACCTCGCGAACATTTCGCAAACGTTTTACCTCGCGAACATTTCTGATTGCACAGTTCATACGTATTAGTATAAACTTTCTGACCAGGGAGTAAGTGTGAGTTGACAGTGACTTTGTCTTAAGCCTAGGTCCCACTGAGAAATTGCACATTGGCGATGTTCTTCCGATATCACCCGATTCATCACAATCCCTTCCGATGTCACAAACTGTCTCATGACTTCCCCGAAGCTTCCTCTAGACCACAAGGAACATGTTCCCGTTTTCCTGATTGCTCAGTAATTTCCATCGGGAGTACGTCACCGACGCTAAAAATGGTAAGTGGGACCTAGGCTTAAGCAGTAGTACCACCATAAACAAGCCACAGAAGAGTAAGTGTGTGTGTCGATATTTGAGCTTAATTAAGAAATTGCGATGACAGTTGTAGATATATAACATCGCTCTGAGATTCAACACCAACGACATATATTCCTGTTAAATGTATCAAACTAAGTCACATGTTAACGTGATTAAAAGGTGGTAAGGATTCTCCGTAGAGAATAACAATATTGAAGCAATTTACGACTAGGGTGAAACATTTAAGAGCCGGTCTCTGAGAAAACCAGCTATTTTGACAAAACTATTGATTTTGGATTTTTTCCATAATTAAGAGTAACCATAATGAAGCGAACGGCAAAAATATGTTCAAATCCAGACTTTGTTAAGAAATTACACCTGATCTCGATTTCCCAAGGTATCTCAAGTAGAAATATCATCTGAAATTTAGATTTTACTCAAATTAGAGCCATAATTATAAGTAAATTGGAAGGTCGTGCTCTTTGAATTTTACTCAAACAAACTAAGAATAATGTGTTCTGTTTTGTGATGCGAGTTTTGAGTCCAGTCTCACAAGGAAATTATCTAAAAGACACATGGCAATATTTGAGATGAGATTTAGCTTAGATTGAGATGTTCGGAGAGATCGGGCCTATTTTCTTTAGAGAACATATACAAAAGACGTAGCAACTGTCATTCAAGTGATAATTTCGATAACTGCAATAAGGTTTTCAATAATCCAGTACAGTAAACTCCCTCAAAACCGGAATCTCTGAAAACCAGACCCTCTGAAAACCGGACAAGACAATGAGATCACCAGGGCGTTGATGTACCACAGATAGCCCTGTACTTGAAACGGAAGATGAAGAACATGGATCTTAGACTATTTGAGGAAGAAGGGAAGCTGGACGCCAGAACATATGAGCAAGTATTCCATTAGATAAAGAACATGTGACTGTCAATGGTATTGTAGATGGCTCAGAATATACTGAGAGAGCTCAGCTGTCACTTATTGATATATTAAGATAGTGGTACTGTATATATCATTGTATTATACGATAAGAGGTATCGAAGAGAAAATGTGTGTAATGTGTCTGAGATTGCCGAGTAGGTCCATTTCGCTGTATGGTAATTATAGGCCAACTACATGGATAACATTTCAAGACAACATTGAAAGTTATATGCTAAATGAGAACTTGTCTGTCAGCCCTGTGATTGTTACTGACTATAACCCTTATTTATTCAACGTATATCACTTATTTTTCCTTTTCCGATAGCCCTTGCTTGCTGATTCCGTCGATTCAATGTTTGCAGACTTGTTAATTGGTTTGACAGTTAGAGTTAATTGCTTTGTTTCTCTCAGACTGTTGAGAGAGATAAATAAGACGTCTAACGAATCTCTAGAAGTATATAAATCGGGAAGAGTTTAAAGACACGACTGCGATATTGAATATTGGAAAAAGTCGGCGATATTTTGTTTCGTTTTAAGGGAAACATATTGACATCTTCACGCTTGCTCCACTATTTGAGTAACAAACGTACCCTAGTAAATTACTCAAAACTAGGTATTTGAAGAGGGGATCCATAAACTAGGGAATGAATTTGGCATTTAGGGAGTAAAAATATTTGGAAAACGTCTGTGAGACTTGGTTTTCCGTTATTTATTGTACTTGTTTGTGTAACATTAACATCCTTGCAGCAGACGACCTTTTAGAGTACATCAAATGTACTTTGCAGGAGACGATCGTTTCTAAAACACGTTCTGTGTCATTATTGTGACACGTACAACTCTTTAATTTGTCTGCGCTCCAATTGCAAGTGAATGTGCATATATCCAGTGAGCGAGATACGTAATTTTATAGTGTTGCTATGAATTAAGCACCACGTGTCTAATGTCAATGGCTACCGATATATAAAAAACAACTTTCGTGCCAGCAATACAATGAACTCAATCGAGACAGACACGTGGACATTCCAAGACATACAGGTTTGCAAATAGGCCGTAACTTTCCGTGCACGAACTGCATATGCGTTTTTTGTGTGCCTTCCATGACACATGAATGTCATATCGCTGGGTCGTACGTACAAAATCAATATTTTGAGAAAACAAGAAAAAATGTCTGAAAACTACTCTTTACTTATGGAAAAACAAGCATTTAAAACTTCAGTTTGGTCAACATGACCACTTCCAATTGTCATGAAAATAGGCTCATACGAATAGGCTTGAAATGCAGATTTCAAATATGCATGGGTATTATAAGGTCGTGAGTAGTCCTTACGACCTCCTAATTCTAACCCAGGGATATGTCTGACAAACGCTATACATAGCTCATTCATAAAAAGTGTTAACCGTACATTTCGGACAATAAATTTATAACGTTACCGATTTGATTTGATGATCACCGGCACGCCAACAAACAATTATCAAATATGAAACAGAGCTAACACGATACTGCAGGATTGATAGCACAATTTGGTGCACCTTCCATTCGAAAAAACCTAACAAATTGTTGTGAAATTTAAGTAACCAGTAAACAATGGATAGGTGATCTTCAAGACAACTATGAACTTGGCACTGTTAGAGCGTCTATGTGTAATGCATGTGGACAAATTGGAACGGAGAAACACGTGACAGGAAACGTTTGGCATTTTTCTGGTAGACGTTCCAACTCCCAACCAATAAATTATCTAAGTCATCAAAAGCCAAGTCAAGCAATTCCGATTGACTTTGGATACCATTCAGATTTTATATGAAATTGTGTCAGGTTGTCAATAGAGGCCTGTCTACTTGTCAATATAGAGCGGACTTTGTCTGGCATATAACGGACTGTAGTGTCTCTGGTAGTCACGATAAATATGATAACATATCTCATTGTTTACAGCTTCCCTTTAAAGGTATAATTATAAGTCATAGACTTCTTAGATTCTCTGCTCGTTATAAAAACCTGATAAAAAGTATTGTGTGTTTATGCATCGGATAGCGTGTACCGATTTCAAAACAAGATAATTTGATTGGCTGCTGCAGACCTCATTTAGTTATGAATTGGCCAATCACATCGTTGGATTCTTAGAGACACGTTTCCGAAATTAGTTTAACAAACTCGAGTCAAGAGCACAAAGAAGTGACTACAACAGAATTTCAGGCTTCACAAACTGAGTTAAGAGCGCAAAGAAGCGACTACGGCAGAATTTCAGGGTTCACAAACTCGAGTTAAGAACACAAAGAACCGATTACGGCAGAATTTCAGGGTTAATTGTGAATGGAATTTCTTCGTCTCGTGTGAAGACACGAGTGGAATGATGAGTATGATTATTAGATGTTTACCTGCTTAAATCCTCTGTACATAATTTGGAGTTCTTTCCGTGTGAACTTTGTGTTTTTACACAATATATCTAACCCCTCCGGCTTATATCGCACCACCTGCATCTCGAGATCGTCGATATCATGATCTGAAAATATACAAATAAACACATTAACCCTTTACTCCATGGTATCGCCCCATCAGTATACAGCTATGTGTCATTAACCCTTTACTCCATGGTATCGCCCCATCAGTATACAGCTATGTGTCATTAACCCTTTACTCCATGGTATCGCCCCATCAGTATACAGCTATGTGTCATTAACCCTTTACTCCATGGTATCGCCCCGTCAGTTTACAGCTATGTGTCATTGACCCTTTCATCCGTGGTACCACCTTTTCATGCGCCATCAGTATACAGTTATGTGTCATTAACCCTTTACTCCAGCCTCATGACGCCCCATTAATAAACACATAACAAATCTTATAAGTGCACAAGTGTTAATATGGTTTGATTATTTTCTTTATTGATATGTCTGCATGAAATCTAGTGTGTTTGCTATTGACTGTTAATACTTGTACATTGAAACTAGTGAGCTATTTTATCAAAATAATTACAACGGTTCATTGAAACATGGACCGACATAAAACATAAAAAATAAAGAGATATTGACGACTTGGAAAATCATTTTCATGTTTGGTCAATTGGCATTTTAGATAGATCGTAAAATAACTCCCCCACAAAAGTAGCACTTTTTTCCAAAAGTATGGACATTTTATGGTCAAGGTGAGGTAATACAATGTACCTCGGTAAGTGTCATTTAATGGGAAAAGGTTTATGTTTCTAAACCTATCTTGGGCGTTATTTAGATCATTGGTTGTTACGTCTGTCTCCGTACTCGTTCACTTGAAAACGAACTTTATCAGCTAAGCATGTACCAAGCTGCATGCACAACCTGACAAACGCACGAAGGACACACGACACAACATAAACTTTTGTTGTTGTCATCATCTGTTTATGATCTTTGAAGGAATTGTGATAAGATTGTAATGAAACCAATTGAATTGTCTTACCACATATCCTAGCTACAGATGTTGAAAATGTTAACAAGATCAAACACACGCATTGACCGAACTATGGATAAATGTACAGTCCAGTTAGAATATGGTGACAGTGACGTAGTAGTTTATGTGTACACAAAAGATCGCGACCAATGTCTGAATGGGTAGTGATGTTAGTTTAGCATTGACATTACAGCTGTTGGTATAAGCCTTTATAATTAGTTTTACATCTAGTGAAAATGGGCTCAACCTCTGCGTCACTGTATTCTTATCCTGACTGGACTATATACATGCACACTTATAAGATTTGTTAAGTGTACAGTTGGGCGTCATTAGCCCTTTACTCAATGATTCCGCCGTTTAAACAGTTACTATCAACAGTGTAAAAACATAAGTCGACCGCCAATCATTTTTCAATAAACGATATGGAGATAGTGTGCACGTGACCACGGGTAATTGTATCAGGGGTAGATGAAGTAAAGGGTGATTAAAAAGGTTTTAAGCCTTTTAAATATGTATCTCAGTATTACTGTAATATATCCATGTACACCGCTAACTTACATAGCTTTATATGTCCTTTCGACCGCCCGCCTATCCACTATACACCACAAGTTGCATTACTTGAACGTACTAAACCACCAAACATGAGAATACAAACATGATAAGAGAGAGAGACTGTGTTGCATCAACCAGTAATGAAAATAACCATTCTCCATAAACAACCTAATGGGTTCCGTTGACTGACATAAGGCTGTCGTCTTTCATAAAAAATATTGACAAATGATTGGAATTCGTTTCCTTTTACGGCACACAAGTTGCCATCATGTTAATGTTACTCCTATTGTAAATCCTCGCGTAACTCGTATAGCGTCGAACAACCCATTTAATTCCTGGGGCATTTTTTAGAATAACTTAATTTACGGAAGCAAAATAATGACTTTTTTTAAAACATAAACACGGAAGAGATATGACTGTTGGTATTTGAAGACAAGAAGCTGGCAACATAATCTTAATCACAAACTTGCCTATGGTGTTATTCGGCTCACTTGTACTACACTCACTTGATTGTTTTGTAATCTTGGAAACTATGAGAAGTAGTGTGGTTCTAAAATTAGAAGACTGTTGAATTGTAATTACCAATATGGAACCTTGAATGTAACAATAAACGCCTTAATTTGCCTTTAAACGTTTCAGTAACACCATAACGAACAATAAACGAAAAGGATTCGAATTTAGAAGCTCACAGGAACTAATCGCAATGATTCAGTTAACAAAATTCCAAAGGTTAAGCCGTGAGTTTTCCCCGAGGCTTCCATATACTCGGGTGATTGATTTTCTGAATCAAAGACAGCAACCAAGGATAGGACTATATATGTAACGTTTCTTGTCGCATTTAGCATTGCGTACGTAACTTGATTTATGTGAGAAGGCGCAGAATGTTCAAGTAGAGGGTATTGATAAATTGAACAAATATAACCTCTCTGCCTTAATGTTTACCAGAATACTTTCAGATGTGAGATTAATTATTGAACTAGTGCTTTGATTTTCTACTTTCTCCCACTGATCGTAAACACAGCAAATATACGTACATGTTACATACGGTCATTTTACAAACGAGTTGTGTCTTATGTTCTATTCGCTTTGTCATCTTTTGACCATACAACTAATGACATTTTAATACTGCAAAACCCAAGTAACGTGTATATGGGTTTGTTGGCACCTTTTACGAGGAAAAAGATAGTAAAAAATCGGACAGGGCAAGCAGCAACCACTGAAATTGTCGGCTTTTTTCTAAAAAAATGTGTTTTTTATTTTGGTCAAGATATGATACATTATTTGTTCAAGCGATGTCAAAACCCGTACATCCCGGTACAATACCGTAGTCAATGAAGGTAGCTATTTGAACTAATCTCCCGTAGCATCAAGGGGCAGGGATTACAACCAATACTTACACTCAGCACTCAGCACTCAGCACTCTGGACTCAAATCTTGAAATTCACTCGTTTGAGGTTTACATGGACATTTTTTTTTGAAAGTAAGAAGTTGTTATTATGCTAAATAGGGACTAAATATTATCTTTGGCTAACTTCATCGTATAATTAGGAGTATTTGTGTGCTTTAATTGTAATTTATCAGTCTGAGTGCTGAGTGTGGCACTCAGATTCAATAATTACATAATTATATACCTCATAAACAGTACACAATGGCAAAAATGTATATCAAATGTTATTTTCAATACTCCTATAACAATTAAATACATTTTCCTCATCTAGATTTGCAATCTAGGAAAAGTAAGGGCTCATTATATTACTTTTTCAATATTTGAGTGTTGAGTGCTGAGTGTAAGTATTGGTTGTGATTTCGGGCCCAGAGGTCTTATTCCGTGATAGAAACGAACAACCGCCGTAGTCTATGTTTCACTATTATGCTATAGACACATAGATCCAGTGAATCACCAACATCCGATTGTAAGTATCATTACTTAACCATACAGTTGTAATGTTTTTGTTTGGTATACCATAGCAAAAATTGTTGGTATGCCAGCTTTAGTTACAGTTTATACAGTTTGTATACAAAATTGCATATTGCAGGGGAATTATATGAAATAGTGCGCAGTTCGTAGGTACCAGCTTCGAATAATTGGTCATGGTACTAATTTCGTACTATCGGTCCTGGTTATCGGTACAAATTTCGAACAATCGGTTCTTATTATTCGAACAATTTACTATCGATCGGTCGTGGTTGTCGGTGCAAATTTCGAACAATCGGTTCTTGTTATTCGAACAATTTACTAGCGATCAGTCGTGGTTGTCGGTGCAAATTTCGAACAATCGGTTCTTGTTATTCGAACAATTTACTAGCGATCGGTCATGGTTATCGGTACCAATTTCAAATGAAGGCTCCTGGCACTGAATATTAACTAGATGCCAAACTCTGTATGCATTTGCCATAAGCCAGCATACATAGGGAAGTCATATGATCAAATATAATGATTATTTGCATCATTATTGTCTGGGCATCACAACAAATAGATTAAATGATAGGATCTACTCTTGTAACAGTTGTTAAATACTTTCCCTATTATATAATAATTATTTCGAACGTTTTAACACTGTTTCAAAGCGATTAACGATTTAGTGAGCACACGTCTTCAATTCTATAATTTATAACCTTACAAAATCACTTAACCTAAGTGAAATAATTGTGCAATACCAACATTATGTCTTTGTTTGTATGACTCGGGTAATGTTGTTTCTCAATATTATTTTAATTCGTGATGCTCGTCATCTGTTCTTTGGTTACCACCAACAACAACAACCTACAATTCTCGTGTACGAGCCATTGACAACAACCTCTTATCTACTGTATAAACAAGCTCTCCATATCACGAAATACGAGTATAACAACACACTAAAAGCGGTTAATATATTTACAGACATGTTTCACGTTAACTTACCATTATCATGAACCTTGTCAATAACTGCCCCCATTTTGTCAGACTCATGTACACCACAACATTATACACTCTCGTAAAATCTCGTTTATTTCGATATTTCAATTACCCTCATCCACTAAAATCAACCATTGAAGAACCACACATATCCTATTCCATCAAATAAGCGCAAATAGTCTCACTTACGTCACACGCGATTCACAAACACTTGTAAAATGTCATATTTGTTCTGTCCAAAACTATGAGGAGGAACACCATTTCCGTGTTAATTGTAGGTTTTAAGTAACATTTAATGGTTCTGTTTCCCGAAACAACATAATAAATAAATGAATTACACAACTAATCGTTCCTCCTTTATGTGTTAAAGAAATTGTCTTGAGTAATAATCACGAACGCACTTTACTCGGCAATAAAACACTGACATTGATCAACAATCCGTACATACATCCACCTTACCGTGACAAAGCATCAATGCCTCGGTCTGTGATTGACGAAATTAAGAGACAAAGCTAAGAAAGATTAATCACTGGACACTGGGATTTCATTTATTTTCCTTTCCTTTCCTAAAACTATGGACACACAAACAAGATAAAGAAAAGCGTCACAAAAGCTCACAAAAATCCAATATATACATCTCACATGAATGTGTTTACGGTGCCGACTTCATTCATTCGCCTTGACAACCATTGGTAAACGAGTTAGGAAACAGTCATGTAATTGTCTAAATGAGAAGCTGTCGTTTATATGGCAACCACGTGACACAACAAAACCTGACTTAAACAACACACACGTCTTGTTTTTTATATTTGTAATCTCAACCCAATTCAAGAACGAGTTTAAATACTTATCTTACTAAGACTCATCGCATACAAAACAAGACACGGTGTCATGAGAAAAAAACACGCTATTAACATCCAGACTGAATCACCGTTCACCCTTTATTTAACACCAAATCAGACGTAAACCACCAAACAGTGGACGACACAAAAAATCAACACAGCATCATTGAAACATGAAACATTTTCAATGTTGTAATTATGCCTTATAACGATACGTAAAATCAGCCTATTGCTGTGCCTTTTGTCACCTGGAGAGATTCAGTAGGAATCAATAATAGGAGATCAACAGGAAAACCTGTAGACGAACGGTATATTATTAAAGCACTGTCGTTAGAGACTGATTTCTAATTATTAATAGATATGCCATCTTTTTTTTCGACTAATAGCGTGGGAAATAGACGCGGTGCATAAAATTACGCTTGATGTAATAATTATGATGTGTGTATGGAATATTATACATGTTGAGGTTTAGATTATACCATAATCTGTTCAGCAGTGGAATATATCGTCAATTCAAGATAATCTATGGTGTCGTGTATGTGCCATCTGTTAATAACTTAATTAATACACGATACTAGTATACCGGTGAAGACACATTATATCACATTAATAGATTCTTCTAAACTTTGAGCCATAATAGTTAAAAGTGCAGCCACGCCTAATTACCCGTTTTCGATCAATATAACTCGATTAATCAGGTCAGTCACACGATTGTGCATAACATTGTGTACAAAAACATTAAACTTTGTCTTATTTATGTATGTGGCTTGGTGGCTTTTTCTCCAATTATTTATTTAAAACAATAAAAATACAATGTTATTATATTGCAATGACATACCCAAATAAACTGACTGTTATTCACGTGGTCGATCCGTTGTTTACACAAGTATTTTTCACATGACATAGTCTATAGTTTGCCGACGTGTTTCCGTTAATTTCCGTATGTGCTTGGTAAAATATAGTTCCAGTAATGAAGGTTCAATAAACGTGAGATTAAGAACATCTATTACTACAATTAGCAGGGCAATACTTGTGGTGTTGACACACTGGTCGCAATTCCGACATTTCACTAGAAAATCAGGGAGTTGTTAAGGCCGAGTTGTTTTGGTATTTTATACGGTGAAGTTATGGCACAAACAGGTCACCATATGAACATTATCAAGATGTGCATATCGTTTGCTATCTTCATCATTACTATAGACAAACTTACATCCTAGCAAACACATTAATCACAAGGTCAGTGTATCATCCTAGAAGAACCAGACTATAGAATACGTGGCTGTATCATCTAAAGTATAAATAATAAGATACTAGTAGCAACTGTTTTATGTTCAAAATAACACATGCCGTTCCTTTTCTTTTACATTTTTATCACTTTGGAAAGGTACGGTAGAAAGAAGGAACTATACTGTATATCAAAGTACGGGTATACATGTATGTCCGCACGTTCACGTCTAGGTCTATATTATGTACTTGTGGGGATGTCAGGTCCAAAATAAAACAAACCAGGGCTCGTTTAGTCAGAATCATGGAAGCTTCCTAGTAAATAACGTATAAAATAAAATAGAAAATCAGACAGGGAAGGCAGCACTCAACTTAAACAGCCGAGAACAGAAACATGAGAACACATCATACCACAAATACACGGCATAATGCCCAACACATAACTGAACGAGAAAATGAACTAAACCGCTGAATATCCAAGCTTTAGCTGTCAAAACGTTGAAAGTCCTAGTCCCAGCTGTTAAATTTTTTAAACCATCTTAAAACCAACTTGCAGTTCCTATATTATGCTTTTATAACTACAGCTACTTTAAGCTTTTATAAAAGCTTGACTTTTCCCATCAGGAGAAGAGTGTAAAACTGAAAAAAATACGATGCTTCACTCTATATTGGTTCGTGCTCACACATAAGAAATGTTTATTTACATCCCGATTTACCCTCATAACATACCACCAGTACGACACAGCCTACTTGCTGCAAGAAGCCACATTTGACTTTCAATGTACTATATCATATTGGCTTCGAATCCTCGTGTTGTTTAAATCCCAGAACTCAACTCGACTTGCGTTAATAATTGAAGCCTGTGTCAACGGTTAGTATTTCAGTTCATACAATTATTCTTATTACACAATTTTACAGTGAAATATTAACTACACTGTGGACAATTCAGTACCAATACGAACCAAGCAGCAAACGCTAACAATAACAATACTCAATCAATTTTAAAAGGCTTATATATTATTAATATAGCAAAATTACACACTTGGCAATTGGTATAACATGTAGGGAGAACAAACGAGTGGCTTTCAGTCTCCAATCTGATCGTTTTATATAAATATGACTAACGCTACCCAGACACTACTCAGACATACTATTCAGACATACTACTCAGGCGTACTATTCAGACATTCTACTCAGACATACTACTCAGGCGTACTATTCAGACATACTACACAGGCGTACTATTCAGACATACTACTCAGGCGTACTATTCAGACATACTACTCAGGCGTACTATTCAGACATACTACTCAGACATAATACTCAGGCGTACTATTCAGACATACTACTCAGGCGTACTATTCAGACATACTACTCAGGCGTACTATTCAGACATACTACTCAGGCATACTACTCAGACATACTACTCAGACATACTACACAGACATACTACTCAGACATACTACTCAGACATACTACTCAGCCATACTATTCAGACATACTATTCAGACATACTACTCAGGCGTACTATTCAGCCATACTATTCAGACATACTATTCAGACATACTACTCAGACATACTACTCAGGCATACGAAACTACGAGCACAAGTCTGACACTTGGCAGAAAATGATAACAATTCAAACCATTTCGTTTACATGGATAAGGGAGAATTTGTCTGATAAGCTACGATTGTACAATTATGACAACAGACAATAACAGTATGCGTATTTGGCGGATGGTCTGAGAATAAATTAAAGATCACAATAACAATACTCCTCACGCATCTTCATTAAAAAACGCACAGTCTCCTGTCATTTGCAGAAGGGATCACACACGTTTATCAGGCTATGTCGCTGGCTTAGAATTAGAAGGTCGTAAGTACAAAATCAATATTTTGAGAAAACAAGAAAAACTGTATGAAAACTGCTCTTTACTAATGGAAAAACAAGTTTATTAAACTTCAGTTTGGTCAACATGACCACTTCCGATTTTCATGAAAATAGGCTCACAAGACACGCCTTGAGATGTAGATTTCAAATAAGTACGAGTCTTACGACCATCGTATTCTCAGCCAGCGATGTGTATATGTTTTATACTCAGTTTAGATCTGTATCACCATATTCCATGTTCTGATTCTTCTAATGGAATTGTTGTTGTTTTTGTATAATGTATTTTTTCGGAATCTCATATTTCGGAAACATAAAATTGTCAGAGACTAAAAGAACGTAATAGAAAAGCACAATTACATTCCCTGAAAATGTAACACCATTTATTACTCAGACGGTTATAATGTAGAAACATGACAGAATAATATAATATTATGTTTGAGATGGTATAACCTTTTAATAGGAAACTATTAGCTTATTCGTGAGATATTCCAAGATAAAGTAGAACATAATGTGAATGAATAGAAGAAGTCACGCAGAATTGCAATTTCAGCAAATGAACATGTACCGTATATCGTATAATTGTATCATCATTTGTACTCATCATTTTAAACCTCTAAACAAATTAAAAGCCAACGAATGGGAAATGTCAGTTATACATTTTTAAAATATCAGCTAACATGACTGTGAATAGTTTGATAAGTTTAAACAAAGTACGTAGTTCGTGCCTTAATAGTTCGCATAACTGATACAACCAAACACAGTGTAGCAATACCACGTGACTTTTGACTACAGTTACAAGAAGAAATTTGTAAACATTGGAAAATAAAAAAGCTGTAAGTATTTTATTTCTTCATGGATTTCTATGAAATATACGCCACGCTAAGGGGACAATAATTTGCTTTCCATGAAATATAAAATCTTTTTCCGCGGCTCTGCCGTTTTGTCCATTACCTTGTGAAACCATGGAACGTGCAGGTTTCACAGGATGATAGACAAATCGGTAAAACTGCTGAAAAAGATCTTATATTTCACGGAAAGCAAATACTTTTCCCCTTAGCGTGGCGTATATTTTATAGAAATCGATGAAGAAGTAAAATACTTATGGCTATATTTGTGTTCCAATGTTTACAAATTTCTTCTCGTAACTGTAGTCAAAAGTCACGTGGTATTGCTACACTGTGTTTGGTTGTATCAGTTATGCGAACTATTAAGGCACGAACTACGTTCTTTGTTTAGTAAAGAGTAAGATTATTCTTTCTTGTCCACGTAAGTACGAAGGTGTTCAGAACGAATAAAATGGATACGAAAGTGAACAGAACGAATACAAATGGTTACGAAATTAACCAGAACGAAAGAAAATGGAAACGAAAGTGACCAGAACGAATTGAATTGGAAACGAAAGTGACCAGAACGAATAGTATTGGTTACGGAAGTGACCAGAATGAATTTACGGTAACATCTTCGAACAAACAAATTTGCTTTCGTACGTGTTCTCTTGGTAGTATCAGACGACCATACTATTGGCAGAAAAGCAACTCAAACACATCTTGCAATATTGACTTAATGACATCTCGCATAGCATATACTTTGAAGCAATTCTCAATGGGAATATAACTACATTTAGAGCCATGCATATCTCGTAAATAGTTGGTAATTTGTTTGGGTGATAAAGTTATAGACAACAATATTAAAATGTTGTTTGTGCATGTGCCATAATCACACGATAATATTTAAAGGTGCTGCCTCACAGATCTGGCTAAAAATTGTGTAAGACGTATTTTGCCTACCTAACCAAGTATTTATGTAATTGAAAGCCACCGAATGTAACTGCTTCATGAACAATGTTTGTCAAATAAACAATTTAAACCACTTTTGATATCGTGCACTTGGTATACATGTATTTCCTTTTAAAAATAGCGCAAAATTTCTTTCCAACATGCTTTGTAAATTAGGTAATTCACATGTGATCGAAATGAAACACCAACAAACTACGCCGTAAACACAAGTGAGATATTCTGTTCACTTTGCAATTCGTTTTTATCCAATGCAAACACATTTCAGGCAATTTAAGTGATAGTAGTGTTAATTAATTCTATAGGGTATTAATACCCTGTAGAATTTTGGATGTACATATACTAAATAACTACAAAATGCCGAAGTTATTTTAAATATCGTGTAGTTGTTTATGGCCTATAAATGGAGAACATCGTCCATATTAGATGATCAAGTGTCGAGGATAAACAGCAGTTCTACGATCAAATAAAACAGGTGCTGGACAGTTACATTCTAATGGGAACCTAATGGTGACAATATACGAGATAAAAACAATGGAACTAAGAGGGAGACACATTGGAACTACCACAACACCAGTCCTAATTACCAAACAGCACAGAAACTAAAACACATTATCACCCTGCATCGCTTAGAATCAAAAGCAAAGTTGCGAAACATCGTGTGAGTTTATCAATAATGCAGACGACAAAAACTATTTTCACCACTTTCAAGCCAGTCACACCAATCGCTCAACAGTTTGACATAAACATTAATATCAGCGAAATTTCACATTTATCGTTGAATTTAAGGGTTTTAAATTCGAAAAGGAAATATATTTAGAAGAGAATTAAACTGCATTGTTTTAATAATACATGGACAATAGTGTAAGAAATGCGTTTAAAGTGACTGAGACACTCCAAAAACCTTTACCTAAACACATATGGCTGCGAACATTACCCTGAAACGTCATCAGATTTGGAGACAACGTCTGTTGCATTTTGAGACAATAAAAGCTCTGAAGTTCACATAATATTGATTATTTCAATAACCAAATAGCTATCGTTGGGCTCTAATGATACAAATGTAGTTAATGCAATTTGTTTTTACATTAAGATATCATATAATGTCTAGTGTATCCAAAATACAACATATAATCTGAAGTTTTGCTATATTTCTGCAAATAATAAATTGACCTACCAAAATGTGCTAGAACATGGAGCGAATATTCATGAGTACTTTTTATATTGATTGATTGAAGTTTTTCTTGATAGCATCTAGTTCTTTGTTTGCTCTGATAAGGCACATGGCTGAGTACAGCAAACTGGCGTACGGTACTGTTCTGCGTTCAAGAACTCCCCAAATATGTTAGAACATTCATGAGTACTTTTTATATTGATTGATTGAAGTTTTTCTTCGGCTTAATAACATTAAGTTCTTTGTTTGTTACGTTATGAGGATCTTGAATTTGAATTGATGACCCAATTACTAGAGTGCTGTGTCTTCAGTCCCCGTTATATCAATAGTATATGATAAAGTATAAGATAAATAAATGTAGAAGTCTTATTTAAAGCGTTCTGTAGTTTTGGATACTGTACAGTTAAAATGCTAGTTGTGGTGTTGATCGGGTCATGTTTGTACAGCTAAAATAGTAGTGTAGATTATTTAGATCGGGTACTATTTGTACAGTTAAAATAGTGGTGAAGATCGGGTCATGTTTGTATAGTTAAAATAGTGGAGTATATCAGGTAAGGTTTGTACAGTTAAAATAGTGGTGTATATCGGGCATGGTTTGTACAGATAGATTGGGGACGGCTTGTACAGCCAAAGGCATGTTGTATATCGGGGATCATACGAACAACAAAGGACGTCGGCTAACTTGCGTAACTTTATGTTTGTATATAACGTCACATAAAATCAGTCGGTTGAAACCTCTCAGAAACATACCACCAACCTACTCCAAATGCTGCCCTCGATCTATAGATGTCGTTATTTCCAGCACAAAGGTATAATATACGACTTTAATTTGTTCTTTTTATATATGTCAACATCGGCGTAAGATCACTAGATTATAGCTTGTATTGATCTGAAAACGGAAGCTTAATTGACAACAGTATCACCAAGACAACGGTTGTTGTTAATGGAACTTGAAGCAATGTTCCGTAATGTACTTATGGCAGTATTATTTGCTTCTACGAGAAATATAACACAGGATTTATTTTCTCATTTATTGCATACAATGACACTGATTGCTCTCCGTATCACGAAATATGATAAGAAAAAAGGAAGTTAGTATTTATGTAGTAACTGGCATGAGTATTAAACGAAACCAGAAATTACCGGTGGGATACCGTTAAATGCTCCCCGAAGTATGAAAAAAGCTCATCGAGCCGTATCAACGGACCCCGTGTTAGCCCATGTACGCTATGCTATTGATATACAGTAAATCATCGATAATACGAGCATCTATGTCACAAACATCCGGCCTATGTCGAGCAAATTCCAAAGTCCGTGCGAATTTGTAGAAACAGACTGTACATGTTAGCTGTTGGTTTTGTCAATGGTCGATACTGTCGACGACGATCGGGCTAGATTCTCACTGCGTTCCATTCGGTGGTGTTGCTACCTAACAGGAATGATATGATTGTATGACGTATAAACACATGGCCGGATAGACGGACGGACATATATTATGTTGCCCCGACGGGCCGCTGAAGTTTACAACCCAAACACTAGAAGAATACTCCGTTTCACAACGTTGACGTTTCAATACTTAAACCAAATCACTACATATGACTGATTGGGATACTACACAATTGAATTTGTATGACTAATTGTGAGCGAAAACATTTGTGATTTCCGATCACTGTATGGCTGATTGGGATACTACACAATTCAACTTGTATGACTTATTGTGAGAAAAAACATTTGTGATTTCCGATCACTGTATGACTTATTGGGATACTACACAATTCAACTTGTATGCCTTATTGTAAGCAAAATCAGTAGTGA
The DNA here is from genome assembly GCA_947247005.1 of Spisula solida. Taxonomy (NCBI): domain Eukaryota; kingdom Metazoa; phylum Mollusca; class Bivalvia; order Venerida; family Mactridae; genus Spisula; species Spisula solida. The sequence continues at coordinate 35,904,752 of OX365952.1, read as the reverse complement.
TTTCCGATCACTGTATGACTTATTTGAAGACTCTTTATACACAATTCAACGTGTATGACTTATAAAAAGACCATGCAACGTTTAAGACTGATTGCGATAACCGGAAGTTGACTCGTTTATACACTGTGTTTTGCGAAATACCATCAAGAAAGGACAACGTTGTTCTAATCTTTCTGATATTCAAATGAAGCTATCAATGTATGAAATTAGCATATAGTTAGCATAATATTGATAGTACTAAACGATGATTCATTTTCATGAGAGACAACATATTCAGTCAATGAGAGACATTAGGGCATATAAATTATCTCCCTTGTAAGATAAAGCCCGGGGTAGACCAATTAGCACAGTGGTCCTAACTAGTTTAGATCCTCGGACTTTATCCTTGTTTCTCACAGAAATATCCCTGACTTTAGATAAGAAATTTCTCACTTCTGGATTACCTATTATGTTAAGGCCGTCAAAATTTATACACCATGGTGTGTAAACAACATGTAGCCAAACTTGTTATTTAATCTGATAATTAATCTTGCAAATATTTCAGCCTAATTACTACCATGCACAACAAACAAAACAGGGATAAAAGCAGAGTAATCCGCATGACAGGACCTATGAAATTTTAGAGAGTAGTAAGGGGAGATAACTAACTAATATCTCCCATTTCCCGATTGTCCTTGCAAGCCTCTTACAAACCAAAGATAAGACTGATAATGTATCTATTTTGTACTGTCTCTCACTGTTTTGCTCAAAGACTCTCCTGTAAATAATCACAGACATAATAAAGATCTTCACTTTGATCGTAGCCAAAAGGCAGTGAGTCGGTTATATCAAGTTTTGTCACCCTGTATGACCTTGGCATCGGATAAAATGACATTTCTTACGACTTAAAATACTTGAGTCTCTGCGTTTATGTTTTATCGAAATTATTCCGCAGACTTCTGGTTGGTCTCGCCTATGCTGTTATATTGATTCTAGTATGAAAACAATGAAGTTCAACTAAGATATCGGTTACTTGTTTAATGTATGTTTATTGTGCCTAAAAGTTCTAAGTAAAACATATTTGAAACTGATTACCGTAGACACCTACATGTAAGTCTTTCTACAACCAGGATTGAACAATACAGTTATGTTTTCACTTTGTGAACTTAGGCGTTTATGACACTACGATCATTCACCTTAGTACTGTTTCATCAAAGCACTCACGAAAATAGTTTAATTACGTTCAAATTTGAATTATGAATTATTCTTTAAAACGTACGTCTTTGGCTGAGATATTGTTTGTAGGGATTCGTCGACTAAGTAATAACTAATATAGAACAACACGTTACGACAACTTGTAGCAGTCAAGGACTTATAAAGAATTTAAATTTGAACGTAAATTTACGATTTCCGTAAGTGCTTTGATAAAACTTGCCATCACAATCGTGATGCTATGACCATACACATTGCGCCATCAATCGCGGCATTAATGACCCTAATATCAACGCTTCAACAGTTATACTAATATACTCAACTAAATAAAAATGTTTCGATGCTATAATTATAGTTGAAATTTTTTACAATATATGACGTAAAAACATTTGCATATTAATAATGCATTTCTAAAATCCAATGATTGTGTTATGCCCTAAAATTTGTGATTTTTTCTTTTACTAAATGTTAATAAAATATGGGTTATTTATAAGTTTGGGTTATATTTTTACATCTAAATTGTTGAAGTTGAAATTGTATGCTGGGAATTTCCACAGATATTATAGATAATCTATTTCTACACAATTTCTAGAATTTTAAGTATGTATGTTAAATATGGGTATTTTTACAACAATAGATTGTGTTCGTTATGTATGTTGTAATTGTTGACATGTTGAATGAGTGCATTTTTGTTTGATTGAAACATATGGTATAAAAACAGTTAACAATGGAGGTGCGAAAAACCATTGAAACAGTATCAGCGAAGTAGCCTGTTTGTCTCCGGAATACTGCATTTCAGCCGGATTTCGGTGATTGGCAATTACAAGCCATTTACACCTTTTTGTCGCTTGAGGCTCAAACATTCTTTTATGTCAGAATGAGCAAGACGTGTTAAGTAATTTTCAAACTCCTTTTTCATTGGTCAATACAAAATGTCTTAAATTTTATTCGGCTTTTTGATTGGTTAATTATTGTTTTCGGTCTTTCGTTAAAAGTTGTGTCCTTCCTCAGAGAAGTCACTTTTGATACCGACTTCTATGTTTTAAGAACTGTACTTGTGTAAAATAAATTTGAGGAAAGGACACACTTCTTGATTATTTTTAGGTAAGAAACTTTGCTATATTCTTTATGTATTTTACAAGTACTTTTATTCAGAAATTCAATATGTTTTATAATTCGCAAGATTTCTAATTGTTGAAGTAGTACTGTTTTACTGTAAGTTCAGTTATTTTTGTGTGGGTGTAATATGCGTGTATATAACAAATGTACCTACAAAGGTTTATGAACTATTGATGAATAGTATTTTATTTCTGTATTTCAATTGTCTGACAGTGTGGAATTGTATTTGAATTCATTATTGATGAATTAGTATGTATTGAGAAATTGGTATTCATCGGAGTAAAGAAATTTATTAAGCGGCCTATGTTGCACATAGAGCGCTGTATACTTTTCGGTTATTCTGACCGTTTCGGTTCCATTATGCACTTAGCAGTAATTTTGTATCTTTGGATTTAATTCAACCTGGAAATCAAAACAGAGTTGTTTTAATTAAAAGTTTTTGTTTAATTATCATTATTCCACGCTGTTTGACATAATGACATGTATGTATACTTCTTATTGGTATATTTTCTAAATGATTTAAACCGAAAGTTCAGGTCGATCTTAGGCCGTATGTATTTTAATGCTTTGTTTATTGTCGTCATTTGAACACTGTTTTCTATGGCATTTAAAATACTTTATACTTAAATTTCATAACATCCAATACATTTGATATATTTATGTTGCTTATTTGTATTCATAAATTATAGTCACTTTTGATACCGACTTCTATGTTTTAAGAACTATACTTGTGTAAAATAAATTTGAGGAAAGGACACACTTCTTGATTATTTTTAGATCTTGGAAGACAGTCAACCACAGTTTGGGTGCACAGTAGTACAGCCCCAAGTAACATATATCAACACACAGAAGACGTAAAATCGTCTTCACAACAATATGTATAACTAAATGTACCATTCATCTACTCCGATACGTGTATGCGATCAGGGGTCATTTAATCTGAGTAAAGGGAAACAAAGCAAGCGGCATAATTACATTACCAGTGAGAGTTATTGTATCATTGATTTCTGAAGCTCGACTATCGGTATACCATAATTTATATATTGGCATGTATACACTGTAACAATGTACGAATGAAGCTTATGTAGGCCTAAAACCCTATAGGGCCAGTAATTACAGTACAACGAATACGTTCACCCACAACTAAAAAGCCAAATATAAACATTCATCATTGCCGCTGATTGGAGAGAAATGTTAAATTGGCACATTTACTGTTTCGTTGCTTATTTCCTTGCGTTATTAACTGTATTTGCAAGCTATAGTTGTAATTGAGTGTTGAGTGTGACACTCAGTTTTAATAGTCACAATAGTGTACAATGGTAAAGCAAAATAGTCAAATCTTATTTTCAACACTGTAATTTAAGAATAAAAAGCACATAATATCATATTTTGTATGTTTGAGCAAAAGTATTAAATCTTATTTTCAACACTTGTTATTACATTTTGCAGTTGCAATCTAAGAAAAAAAGCACATAGTATCGCATTTTGCATGTTTGACATTTGAGGTTCCGATATACTAATAGTTAATGCACAGTTTACCTACATATATACTGAAAATTGATGTACCTATTTTACAATAAAGCCTTTATCAGACGTGACATACCATGCGATGTATTTGAAAGACAATACTGTTTAACAAGAAGTCTCCTATTTCATTCCGACAAGCCACTTCGTAATTGTCTGACAACTATCGCATCTGAAACGGTCCGAGAAAGAACCAATAACTCGACACGCTTAGAAATAACCAAATATACTGACAACTAGCTATCCGAATAGTTCACCAGTGAGCGAACAACCAAATTCGACTGACAAACGATGTAAAATGTACATCAATTGTATCTTAGACATCAGACAGAATTTATAACCATAAGACGAATGTAACTGTAGCAGTAAATGTTGCATGAAGAAATCGATTGATAACTGCTGACTGCCTGGTTACATATTGACGTTTATTTGATTATACTAACAAAGAAATCGAGTAAATTATTTAGTAATTTGGTATGTCGAACAATATATCAACTACTGTCAATTCAATTATATATGCTATAAACGTGCCACTTAATAGGATCTTGTATATTCAATATCCAAGATGTAAACGAGGGTAACTTGACACGTTGGACGGGGTTATGTTACGGTCGTCGAATGGGCTACGTGTGGTCACATGCAAACACCCTTGCTACCACCACCATGTGGCAACGAAGATGAAATAAAATGTGGCCAAAGGCTCGCTGGTTCCGGCCATATACCCAGCACAACTGTGGATTAATGCTCATACATAAATTACTGCAACCACACCCGTTTAACTTACACGTACAACTTTTGGTGCTTCCGACCACATACACATTCCTAACAACCATTGCATCAAGAACACACAACTTGCACAATACAGCCTTTATGCTTAGAATTACAACCATAGTCATACATAGTATACGACAATATACCTAGCCATGACAACCACTTCTATCGTACATATTGCCGTTATACATATTGTGCTAACGGCCGTATACACCTTGTCATCACGACCCTTGCACTACGATCGTACATATTGCCATTATACATATTGTGCTAACGGCCATGTACACCTTGTCATCACAACCATTGCACTACGATCGTTCATATTGCCATTATACATATTGTGCTAACGGCCATGTACACCTTGTCATCACAACCCTTGCACTACGATCGTACATATTGCCATTATACATATTGTGCTAACGGCTATGTACACCTTGTCATCATAACCATTGCACTACGATCGTCCATATTGCCATTATACATATTGTGCTAACGGCTATGTACACCTTTTCATCATAACCATTGCACTACGATCGTCCATATTGCCATTATACATATTGTGCTAACGGCCATGTACACCTTGTCATCACAACCATTGCACTACGATCGTCCATATTGCCATTATACATATTGTGCTAACGGCCATGTACACCTTGTCATCACAACCATTGCACTACGATCGTCCATATTGCCATTATACATATTGTGCTAACGGCCATGTACACCTTGTCATCACAACCATTGTACTACGATCGTCCATATTGCCATTAAATATATTGTGCTAACGGCCATGTACACCTTGTCATCACAACCATTGCACTACCTTTTTTGTACATCACTATGAATGTGCAGAAATGGAAACAAAACCAGCGTGTGTATTTCGGGGGTAACGCCACTTACAACAGACAGGCGATTTTATTGTCATTCAGGATTTTCTTTTTTCCCTTTTATTGAAATATGCCAAACATGACCTAGCTAAAGTTCGCCATATTGTTGTAATGTCCTTTTATGAGAGACGTCAACATGTTTTATTCTTTGTTATGTTAATATATAATGTTCCCTGGCTTGATTCATGGAGAGATGACGTCATATATGATAGACGATACATCACAGTTAATGCAGAACTCATTCACGTAGTGCATTCATTACAATAGAAAACATGTTTCACTATCAAAGACATGAATATTTATGAAATACATCAAGCTTCGTTACGTTAAAATCATACAACTATAGACTGGGCGTATAATTTTAGATGGCAAGCAAAATCATTTTATCGAATACAATAATAAAATATTACCAAAACAGGATGTCTGTGTGCAACGAGATTAGGCACTCCTGAAGCCAACTATATATGTTGCCAAGCAACCGGTCCTAATCAAATACTAGTAGAAGTCCTAGCCATTTACAAATAAGGTATGTCTAGTTTTAACTGTTATAGCCAATAATAAAAACAAATGGCAAACGGTTCGAGCAACGTGTTCCAAAAGCATAGTTACGGCTCGCCCATAATAGCTAACTCTTATATATTCTGACGGATGAATGCAATTGTTTCCTTGAATTTATTTAGTATTTCAACTTTATTTGAACTAATACCAGTAATAAGTCGTCGTACATGTAAAACAAAAATCTTATATTTTATATTATATCTGGTAAAGTTTTAACTCAATTAAATTAATTAAACTTAATCAATTAATTTGGTGGAACAAAATGCTGTAACAGCAACGTGTAACATATTAACATACATATTAAGTAGCGGTAGTATTATATTTTGAATGTAAACACTTATATTATCTTATTATCGCTATTATATTTTAAACTCCATTTACATGTATTAACAAAACATTGTGTACCATACTTGAACTCGGAACCAGCAAACAAACAATCAATCTGCGCGGTGAGTGATGCACCTAAGTTGGAAATCGGGTGCAAGTACAATAGAAGACAATATAATTATGCTATCAATAACTCTTCTAATGACTTCAACATTCACTGTCAAAGGATTGATGTCAGTACCGAAAAAAAAACCGTCAAAAAGTTTTTACATATAAAGAACGATTGCGCCTATATATAACTCCATCGCTTAGTTAAAATCCAATCAACAAAAACATACTGGGATATAAAAACAAATAAGAGTGCGTGTAGCAACGTTAAATGTCGCATCGACGCTAAATGTCGCACCTGACGTTAAATGTCGCAAGGCTGACGCTAAATGTCGCAACCGACGCTAAATGTCGCAATCCACCCTGACGCTAAATGTCGCATCTGTGACGTTAAATGTCGCAACAAACTGGCCTGACGTTAAATGTCGCAACATTAACGCTAAATGTCGCAATCTTTTATAAACACTCATTTGTAGTATTACTGTTCTAGTTTAAGTCCAGAAGTATCCACAGTTCTTAGGGGTTTACCCAAAGGGGTACGACACATACGCATTTAGTGATAAAAAAACTGTTTTCAAAAAATATTATTTTTTTTCTTCTACTATGTAAATGTATATTGAATGAAATTTACACAGTAGAAATAAAAAAATATTTTTTTTGAAAACAGTTTTTTATCACTCAATGCTTATGTGTCGTACCCCTTTGGGTAAACCCCTAAGAACTGTGGATACGTCTGGACTTAAACTAGAACAGTAATACCGGGGGTGCCAAACCGGCACAAAGTCTGCTGTCAGCTCAGAACCGGGATACACTGTGGATACAGCGGGATAATCCGTACTGAGACCGGGATGCAACATCGCGGTAGAGCTAATGTGTAGCAACAGTTGTAATCAAGTTTTGACTCCATATTTCGATTCTGTTGAAATCTTGACCATTACCCCGGTAGCTCCTGATGACTACATGAGGCTTTAAACATTTTAAAACAATCGGGTCTCTTTTGCCAGTTTGATAAGAGTATCACGGTTCACCATAGTTCGTCTTGCCGATCCAGCGTTGTTACGGTTGTACGACGGTTCACTGAACCGGGTATACCGAGTAAGATTCGGTTCATCCCGTTAAACCTAAAGGGGTTCGACACAAACTTTCAGTGATTAAAAACTGTTTTCAAAAAAATATTTTTTATTTCTACTGTGTATATTTTATACAACATACATGTACTTAGAAGAAATAAAAAAATATTTTTTTTGAAAACAGTTTTTAATCACTACAGACTTATGTGTCGAACCCCTTTGGGTAAACCCCTAATAACTGTCGATACGTCTGGACTAAAACTAGAACAGTAATACTATAAAGAGTGTTTATCAAGGATTGCGACATTTAGCGTTAATGTTGCGACATTTAACGTCAGGCCAGTTTGTTGCGACATTTAACGTCACAGATGCGACATTTAGCGTCAGGGGGGGATTGCGACATTTAGCGTCGGTTGCGACATTTAGCGTCAGCCTTGCGACATTTAACGTCAGGTGCGACATTTAGCGTCGATGCGACATTTAACGTTGCTACAGTGCGTCAATCATAAAACATGTACGCAAACGTCGATGTTTAGTCTGGCGCAAGTTTTATTTAGACTTTTAAACATGCAGCCATTAGCGGGTTATGCATTTGATTAACAGGCTAAGGCTTGGGAACTATTACTAACTACACTGTATAAACGAGCCAACTTCCGGTTACCGCAATAATGCATACACGTTGGATTGTATAGTATCCCAATAAGTCATACAGTGATTTGGTTTATACGCTGTGCTAACAGTACCACAGATTTGCATCTCTGTCACACGAGAATTGAATGGATGTCGAGTCTCTAAGAGAGTCACTTGGATGTTTGGATTCCTTTGAATCAAAGGTTTGACTAAAAAATACTCAATGGTTCGGGGTTGACACGTGACTTGACATACATCCACTACTAGTGTGGCAGTGATGGAACCCATACGTCGGAATTCGATTTTGTTTGTTTGTAAATCAATCCTAAACAAGAGACCTCCGGGTTGGCAGTGGATAGCATTGTCCACTCGGCGACCGTGTCATCTAATAACGAGCGTCACAGGCTAAAATTCCAGTATATGACTAACAGTACATCAGAATGTATTTGTATTTAAATAATTGCTATATATAACACTAAGATCGATTGTATTGAGATATGTGTCTAGTTTTGTTACCTAGGGACCTTATCATTCAAGCGGTGGAGATACTGTATAATATTCCAGTCAACACACCAAAAGTACGAACTGCATCGAGACGACAACGATATCGGTAAAACACGATTCGTGCAATAAATCACAAGCATTTATGTTGGCTTTGGAGGGGTGGCCATTGAGAATTGATTCAAACTAGACACATTCCCATATTGTGCATCTATTTCAGCTAGATATAATCAGACACATAAATCAAATAAGCCTTCCTCTGTGACGATATATTATCAAGTCTATATTTTGTGTGCATTATGGTGAAATATGTTTGTTAACCAAAAAATGATTTGCTGCCTTCCGTGATTGATATATGTTGTAAGATGTTGTCCGTCCTGTAACACAATATAACTTATCCAACAAGTACTCTAAATGATAGCGATATTTTCCTTGTGTGGTTACAACTTACAAGAGAATTGTTGAAATTTAATTGAGTTTGACTTCGAAACCATGTTGTGGGGCGATGCGAGCAACGTGTGACATACTGATGTTTTCCTAGTCTGGTTACCACTTACAAGAGGGATGTTGAAATTAAAGGGACTGCCTCACATATTGCTGAATTGCAAAAATAAAATAAAATTGTCAAATATTTGCGTAATTTTGGTATAGTTGCCTGTATATCCCATAAACAACCACACTGACATCTAAAATAACTTGAGAAACTTCGGCATTTTGTAGTTATTTAGTATTTTTACATTAAAAATTCTATAGGGTAGTTTTTTGATGTTACAGTTCGATCACGTGTGAATTACATAATTCACAAAGCATGATGGAAGGAAACTTCAAGAAAAAAATACTCAGTGGGTGATATCGAGAGTGGTTAAAATTTATTATTTGCACCAAATCTTTCATAAAGCAACCGTCAGTGGCTTTCTAATACATCAATACTTGATTATGTTGGAAATTCACGATCTACAAAAATTTTAGCCCAATCTGTGAGGCAGCACCTTTAAACTGAAAGTTTGGCCCACAGACAAGTTCGAGACCAAGCTGTGGGGAGATGCGAGCAATGTTACAACCCGTTTTGTAATGAAGTTGAACATTGCAATAATTATTACAAAAAGGGTTAAAAGTCTTATTACACTTTTTTGAAAAATTTGCAACCCGTTTTGTAATAAAGTTGCAAAATGTAATAATTATTACAGAACGGGTTGTGAGCCTATTATGACACTTTGAAAAACTGTATAACTATTAAAAAAGTGGTTGGTATGTGTCAGAACACTTTGAATTAACTATGCATCCCGTTTTGTAATAAGTTTTCAAAATGTGATATTTTTGAAAATAACGTTGCAACCCCTTTTGCGATAAAGTTACAAATTATCAAAATTTATTACGGATTCCAAGGTTATTTTCAAAGTGTAATAACACTCACAACCCGTTTTGTAATAAATAGTTCACTTGTAAGTTGATTTCAAAATATTATTTCATTTAAAAACTTATTACAAAACGGGTTGCATAGTTAATTTAAAGTGTTATGACATTGACCAATCACTTTTTAATAGTTATACATGTATCACATTCGAAGTGATTTTAAAAATTTGTTACATTTTGCAAAGACCTGTATATTTAGGTCTTTGCAATTTGCAACTTTATTACAAAACGGATTGTAACAGTTATGAAAATAGTTTGCAAAAATAGAGATACAAGTACTGTTAATTTCAATGATGTTATAATTTTTGAAGATTTGTATTTTCACTGTACATAATGTCAACAATGTTTATATATGAGTGTGACATATGTATGTTTGCGTGTATGTGCGTGTGTGTGCGTGCATGTAAGTTGTGTGCGTGTGTGACAGTATGTGAGTATATTTGATGTATTACACTCTGTATTGTTGTAAACTCATGGGCATAATGCCTTATGTTTTGGAAATAAACCATATGAAAACTATTCACCTTAACACAGGTTCACACAAGGCGATATGTTTACTGTATTCAAAAACGACTCGCACAAATTAGTCACATTATTACTGTGGTGTTGGTTTTATTTCAAAATGTCTTGAAAACTAAAATGAGTTTCAGATAAGGGCTTCTGTACCAACGGCAGAAATCTAAAACAAGTTTCAGACAACCCAACCGACAAACCCACTGTGACGTCATGATTTACAGGAAATATCACGTTTTAACAGAGGTAAAGGCAGTCTATATACAGCCCAAGAGATTCTAATATTTCATGTTGACGTCAACTAGAATTATTCCATATTCTCTGTGCGACTTTATATGGCAATACTTGTGCAACATTTCTCTAGAGTCCGTTTTTGTTATATAACACTTGCTTTCCGGATCATCAATATTGTGCTAGGAATAAATGTCTAAGAAGAAGTCTACTATTTGTATAACTTAGCAAACGCTGGAATAGGTATGTAACGTTACTACTACTTACTCGTATTATTCTACATTCAAGAATAGATAACATTAATTAAGCTGTGTGAAGTTTGCACGACATTCGACATTCATTTCGATATTAAAATATTAAGTTGAATGTCGACAATCAACATTCATTTCGACATACTAAAAAACAAAGTTGAATGTTGAATGTCGAAATCGACATTCGACATTCATGTTGACACTCAAAAGGACTAAACAAATATTTTGAAAGTTGAATTGTACATTCATTTCGTACAAATTAACAAATCATTTCACAAATTATTTCAAAAGTTGGAGCATACTTTCAGTTTCCATTAAAGACAAAATAGCATAATATACAACACCGTGGGTCACATGGCATGAAACTCCGTCATATTTTGAACGGTAATTGTGTAACGAGACCGACCCTAGAACCTGCCCATATCAAAATTCAGTTAATTAACTAATTACGCTACGTTATCAGTAATTATGACCATGCAGATAAAAATGCATTAGACATTTTATGCTATTTTATTATGCTATTTTAAGCACGTTCTCGCTTTTGCTTAATTATTATCAGTTCCCTGTGGTCTTTAAAGAGAACACACTAAGGCAAAAAATCCAAAAAAGAGTTGATGGAAACGATGCTTCCACGAAACAAAACTGTGGTATTAGAAAAAAACGCAGTCTAAACAGTCACAAAGAGAACCCATGCATTCAAAGCCGCGTATGACCATAAATTGAAATTTTTAGTATTTCACCGATAAGATGGTGTTATGGTGTTTTGGAAGAAACATGGGCGATAATACGCGAAGTACAAACTATATTTATTAATACATTTATTTAGCAACAAGCTAATTGCAGTCACGAACTCATGATTATAACGCAAATACCGTCGGTAAGTCACACGCGTACATGTATACTCGTGTATCTTATTTCCTGCAAAGTTTTGGCAAACTCGACAAAATAAAAACAATGCTCGTGTCACTTTAAAATTGTTTCTATTGTTCTAGTGGCGATGTATCATTAAATACATAACTCAGAGTTGTTCAATGTTCACAAGGTGGTAAGAGCACTCAATTTAGCACAGTCGTACTATAAGTCATTCTGATGAAAAAAAAACTCCAAAGAGACACTCGATTAAGGCCTTTACCATTACAGAACTGTAGCCCCATTGGGGTACATGATTTTTAATTCATTTCCCGGTATAAAAACCTGTTTTATCACCTGATTGTGAAGCAAAACATACACAAACGTAGTATAACTATTATGATTAATGTACATATGTATGTGCATAGTTTCCCCATTATACATCAGAAAAGTTCAAGACCAATGCGTCATGATCAAATCGTTTTGTCGATTTCTATATTTCCTCAGTAAACCGTCTGATAGACATAGCATTAAGACTGAAAACATACGTGACTGAGTACTAAAACATTCTTCAAAATATTATTTCATTTAAAAACTTATTACAAAACGGGTTGCATAGTTAATTTAAAGTGTTATGACATTGACCAATCACTTTTTAATAGTTATACATGTATCACATTCGAAGTGATTTTAAAAATTTGTTACATTTTGCAAAGACCTGTATATTTAGGTCTTTGCAATTTGCAACTTTATTACAAAACGGATTGTAACAGTTATGAAAATAGTTTGCAAAAATAGAGATACAAGTACTGTTAATTTCAATGATGTTATAATTTTTGAAGATTTGTATTTTCACTGTACATAATGTCAACAATGTTTATATATGAGTGTGACATATGTATGTTTGCGTGTATGTGCGTGTGTGTGCGTGCATGTAAGTTGTGTGCGTGTGTGACAGTATGTGAGTATATTTGATGTATTACACTCTGTATTGTTGTAAACTCATGGGCATAATGCCTTATGTTTTGGAAATAAACCATATGAAAACTATTCACCTTAACACAGGTTCACACAAGGCGATATGTTTACTGTATTCAAAAACGACTCGCACAAATTAGTCACATTATTACTGTGGTGTTGGTTTTATTTCAAAATGTCTTGAAAACTAAAATGAGTTTCAGATAAGGGCTTCTGTACCAACGGCAGAAATCTAAAACAAGTTTCAGACAACCCAACCGACAAACCCACTGTGACGTCATGATTTACAGGAAATATCACGTTTTAACAGAGGTAAAGGCAGTCTATATACAGCCCAAGAGATTCTAATATTTCATGTTGACGTCAACTAGAATTATTCCATATTCTCTGTGCGACTTTATATGGCAATACTTGTGCAACATTTCTCTAGAGTCCGTTTTTGTTATATAACACTTGCTTTCCGGATCATCAATATTGTGCTAGGAATAAATGTCTAAGAAGAAGTCTACTATTTGTATAACTTAGCAAACGCTGGAATAGGTATGTAACGTTACTACTACTTACTCGTATTATTCTACATTCAAGAATAGATAACATTAATTAAGCTGTGTGAAGTTTGCACGACATTCGACATTCATTTCGATATTAAAATATTAAGTTGAATGTCGACAATCAACATTCATTTCGACATACTAAAAAACAAAGTTGAATGTTGAATGTCGAAATCGACATTCGACATTCATGTTGACACTCAAAAGGACTAAACAAATATTTTGAAAGTTGAATTGTACATTCATTTCGTACAAATAAACAAATCATTTCACAAATTATTTCAAAAGTTGGAGCATACTTTCAGTTTCCATTAAAGACAAAATAGCATAATATACAACACCGTGGGTCACATGGCATGAAACTCCGTCATATTTTGAACGGTAATTGTGTAACGAGACCGACCCTAGAACCTGCCCATATCAAAATTCAGTTAATTAACTAATTACGCTACGTTATCAGTAATTATGACCATGCAGATAAAAATGCATTAGACATTTTATGCTATTTTATTATGCTATTTTAAGCACGTTCTCGCTTTTGCTTAATTATTATCAGTTCCCTGTGGTCTTTAAAGAGAACACACTAAGGCAAAAAATCCAAAAAAGAGTTGATGGAAACGATGCTTCCACGAAACAAAACTGTGGTATTAGAAAAAAACGCAGTCTAAACAGTCACAAAGAGAACCCATGCATTCAAAGCCGCGTATGACCATAAATTGAAATTTTTAGTATTTCACCGATAAGATGGTGTTATGGTGTTTTGGAAGAAACATGGGCGATAATACGCGAAGTACAAACTATATTTATTAATACATTTATTTAGCAACAAGCTAATTGCAGTCACGAACTCATGATTATAACGCAAATACCGTCGGTAAGTCACACGCGTACATGTATACTCGTGTATCTTATTTCCTGCAAAGTTTTGGCAAACTCGACAAAATAAAAACAATGCTCGTGTCACTTTAAAATTGTTTCTATTGTTCTAGTGGCGATGTATCATTAAATACATAACTCAGAGTTGTTCAATGTTCACAAGGTGGTAAGAGCACTCAATTTAGCACAGTCGTACTATAAGTCATTCTGATGAAAAAAAAACTCCAAAGAGACACTCGATTAAGGCCTTTACCATTACAGAACTGTAGCCCCATTGGGGTACATGATTTTTAATTCATTTCCCGGTATAAAAACCTGTTTTATCACCTGATTGTGAAGCAAAACATACACAAACGTAGTATAACTATTATGATTAATGTACATATGTATGTGCATAGTTTCCCCATTATACATCAGTAAAGTTCAAGACCAATGCGTCATGATCAAATCGTTTTGTCGATTTCTATATTTCCTCAGTAAACCGTCTGATAGACATAGCATTAAGACTGAATACATACGTGACTGAGTATTAAAACATTCTTCTAAATGTTTCAATAGACATTTCTAGACACGAAAGGACGAAAAACTGCTAAAAATATAAGTCATTATGAACGGAATGGTTTTCTGACATGCACCTCTTACGTAGCTAGCAGACGGTCGTTTAACCAGATGTTCTTCGAGAAAAGTTATGACAGCCAACATCTCTATCTAACTATGGTCTAACTGCGCATCCTTTAAAACATACCAATCATTCAGGGATTCCACTTATTACTGAATCTAAAGGGTCATTTTAATACGTTTGACTAAAGTTTACCAATTTATAGGCAACATACATATTAGTCTATGAGCCACCAATAGAAGACCCTCCCCCCCTAGGGAATTTTGGTCACTTTATTTTTCTAAAAGCATATGGTCCCTGGAGTATTTTTCTGAAGTCTGCACTTTGGCCATTGGACAGTGCAGACTTTGCAAAAATACTCTACTGACCATAGGCTTTCAGAAAAATATAGTGTCCGAAATTCCCTGGGGGGGGGGGGGGGTCCCCAATGGCCCATGGACTAAATGCTTTTAAGAGAAAATGGCCCTTCAAACCAAAATCTTGAGGGTAAAAACATGGCCTTTTGGAAACTTCAAGGGTCAAATCCCCTACTCCCGAGTCAAATGGAACCCCTGATTATTTAATCCACGTATAATCACAACACACACAAGTTCTGCCATAGTAAGAGTTGTCCATCTCGTACACCACGTCTATACAAACTTAGGTCAAGCCGTAATGCAACTTATAACCTGTATATTACAATCGGTTTTGAAATATTCGTTTTTTATGTGCCAAAAATAGAATATAACCACCAAACACGAATAACATTTAATGTTTATTCATTCAATCACAACGTTTCGCCCAGATTTTTTTGATGTACAATACTTCTGGAGTTCTGCAAACATCAGTTTTTAGATGTTCTATTGTATTATTTTAGTTCTTACAAGCACTCTCAACACCTCATTTCTGATGGTACCCATCGCCTAACTGATATATAAGAGGGAGCCAATGTCAGTCTTCAAAATCATATAATACGCTTATCGAGATTTCGCGCGAATTAGCCCGGGGTTAAACATTAGAATGTGTGTCAAGTATGATAGAAAACGAATCAACAAAGACAAACTACAAAATGAAGTGGAATTCGGTCTCTACTTCAAGTGTAAAGCAAACAGGAGCAGAAAAAAACGTTACTGACAAAATTGGAACATTGGATTTGTTCTACATGTGAACCACCGGTTAAGGAATACAATATTTAATTGCAGGTAGTTGGTTAATACAGTTGACTGCAGTATCAAATGTTTGAACTGAAAATAGGCTGTTAGTTGGAGGCGGTTGGTTAATACAGTTGACCGCAGTATCAAATGTTCACTGAAAATTGACTGTTAGTTGGAGGTGATTGTTTGATGCAGTTGACCGCAGTATCAAATGTTCACTGAAAATTGACTGTTAGTTGGAGGCGGTTGGTTAATACAGTTGACCGCAGTATCAAATGTTCACTGAAAATTGACTGTTAGTTGGAGGTGATTGTTTGATGCAGTTGACCGCAGTATCAAATGTTCACTGAAAATTGACTGTTGGTTGGAGGCGGTTGGTTAATACAGTTGACCGTAGTATCAAATGTTTGAACTGAAAATAGGCTGTTAGTTGGAAGTGATTGTTTGATACAGTTGACCGCAGTATCAAATGTTTACTGACAATTGACTGTTAGTTGGAGGTGATTGTTTGATGCAGTTGACCGCAGTATCAAATGTTCACAGAAAAGTGACTATTAGTTATAGGCGATTGTTTAGCAGGTACCCGCAGCGTAAAAATATCACTAATAATAATTGGCTGATTGTTGCAGGTTGTTATATAATTCCAATCACCATATAAAGTTTGTAACAGGTTACACTTATAGTTTGTGTTGCAAATGATAAAAGTACGAAGTTACCATTAAAGATGACAACAAATGTCTTGTGTACTAACTAGGTTATTGTTACCGAGGCGAATGAGACAAGAATTGAGGTAACTTAGGGTTCAAATCCGGGTGGAGGCACACATATATGCCTGCATAATTTCAGCAGAAAGCTGACTTGCAAATAAAGGCTATGCTCGGCATTTATAAAAAAGGTTCCTGTATTGTGTGAGTGTGTCACGGCAACAAGTCATCAAACACAGTGACATGCATCCCTTCCATGCATCCTGATTATACCAGCACACTAGTCAGCCATGATTTCGGATGTTTCTATGAATGTAGATGTAAGAAGCAGGACGGCTCATTCACACATTCAACCTACCACCTAGTGTATTCATCAATCATAGGAAATACCGTTATTAATAGAAATATTTCACATTATTACAAAATGAACGTCTTCACCGATACGTCACAAAGTGCACATATGCTTCGTGCATTAATTCTAGCTAATGTACAGCTAATATACCAGTAGAATTTTGTCTTCACTCATCGACGACTACCAACGATCTGACAAACCTCTGTACTTCTTCCAGTTTGTTTAATATCTGACAATGTCGAGTATGTATAATGTAAACATACGTTTACAGGGAATGTAACCCTTATGACTTCTAAACGTTTTCTAGGAAACAATGGTTGTTTACATAACCTGAAAAAACGACAGTTGGGTAAAATAATGTGTTTAAGTTTTTACGAAGCTGTGGTAGGGATGTGATAATGAACAGCAATCTAAACTCGATGTTCTTAGAAATTCTGGTTCGGTTTGAAGGGAGAATGTTTGATGTAAGCTACAGCTGAACGACAATGGCTTTATACTGAGGTGTTGTTGTTCTTTTGAAAACTCATTTAGACGCAGACAGTCAGTCAGTACAGTTAGTTATACACATATCTATCACACGTCCCCGTTTATCCTGTAACCAGACAATATCTCACTATTATTGTCACAAAATGCAACATCTATTCTAAAGCTACGAGACAGTCACATAATCACCCGAAATATTATTATTTAATTTAAAAAAAAAACGTCGAATCATTAAAACTAGACAGACGCATAATCACCCAATCTATATTTTAATCTAAAAAGCACGAATTGTTAGAATATATCAAGAATACACGGCGATACTCTTATATTTTAATTATTAATTTAATTTGATCTGTGCAAGACAGTATCAATCAGAAAGACACTCCGTGAACCCTTTTACATATTTTCTGCATTTCGAAAGCGTATGTGATTCTTGTGTTTCGATAAATATCGTCGCAGCTTCATGATATTATCTAATCATAACTAGCAAGACAATTTATTCTGCTTGCTACATAACATAACAAAAATGTGTTGCTATGGCAACCAATGACGTCTCCGCCATTGTATTATTTGCCTATAGGCAGCACTTCGGGATAAAATCTAAATAGACGAACTCTGATTTCGATTTGAAGCTATAGTATCTAACAGTAGACGACTCTGTTATTCAATGACACAGGAGGGATCTTGTTTTAGTCAGGGTTGTCTACTAAACCGATTTACAGTATCTATAGACTCGTAAATTGTATGAAAACGTATGTTGGTACGAGACGTTTCCCTGAACTCCTCATTTGAGACACTGTCATTTATCCTAATAACCCGTTCTCAGTTGGCCAAATAAAACAAAGTAAAACAGTCAGCAACAACGTCACTCTTAAAGTCAGAGACAATCATTGTCACAGTCTGTTCGAGATTCTCAAGGCGACCATCTAATATTAATGAAGTCCCAAGGGGTCCCCGGCAAAACTGTGAACTGCCAAAAATTACTTCCTTTTTAATCGACATTCGAAAGCTTTATACGCTTAGATTTCGCAATCATTTGAACAGGAAACAATATAAAGCAACACGAGGGATGTTTCATAATTGATGCGACCGGAGAGAGTACGTGCTGATTTGACCTGTCATTGATGACGTCAGACTGTCTCTTAATGTCCATATTTCGACGGAAGTTTGATTGAAGTAAAAAAGGACAAGACTGTCGTATGAATAGCGGTTTTATCTCGTTTTATGAGCAAGTCATTGACATCAAATGTAAACCGGCTGACAAAAAGAGCAATTTTAAATAACCCAAAGAATCGCCTTTGTCGCAAAGAGCAAGTCTGTCACACGAATAACGTTTTGTCTCGTTTTCTGAGCAAGAAATTGACATCAAATGTGAACCGTCTGACTAAAAGAGCAATTTTAAGTAACCCAAAGAGACTCATTCGTTGCGAAGAAATGTTGTTTGCTATTTTAAAACACTTAAGCATGTCACACAACACAGTGACCGCTATTTATTTTGAACATACTTGACACCACAGGTAACAGTATCATTAATCATTAATACATCAACGATACAGTTACCTGTGCTTAAAACATGTACAGTCAGATCTCGATACAACGACGCTGTTTGTTTCCAAGAAAAATGTCGTTGTAACGAATATGTCAGTGTACTGAATGGATATAAAGAGCATTTAAAACCTTATGGCCCCAAATTTGATGTCAGTATAATGAATTTGTCAGTATATCAGATGTCGTTATATCGAGATCTGACTGTATTGACTTCAGACTGTGTAGCATTGTGTACTTGATCTACAAGCGTACCATATATTCCTACATCTACATAACACCATTACTGTTTGGTCAAAGACCTCACAATGGTGTCTGACATGGCGTTTACAAGTCAGATTGTATTCGTCCCGTCAATTACATATTCTGGTTTATGTTGTTCTTACAATAAACGTTCATTATCTCAGAATATACGAGCTAATCATATTGGACAGTAATAAAGTTACATAGCTCACTGTCCGTTATATTTATTATATCCCGATAACAAGTCAATACTAACAATATTGACTTTTGTCCAGTAAGCACAATTATCCAATTATCCATTATTATGTTATATACACATGTCTGCTTCCTGAAAGCAGAAATCCAATGTGTTGGTCTGACTAAATGTGAACTTTAAATATAGCGAAATGCGTGTAAATTTGACAGCGTCTTAATAGTTTTCGAACAGCCCTCGTATACCTCGAGTTCTTATATCAGTACTGTGTTATACTGTCCGAACAAACCTCGTCATTATCGTATCGTCGTTATTATATCACAGAAAAGCAGAGGTTGTTATGAAATATAACGGTGGCAACAAACCAGCTGGAAACGTCTGTAGGAAATATGAGCAGAGGTTATGTATTATCTGTAGCAAATTGGTTATAAATAAACAATTACAGAATGTTACGAGTATGTTTTCAAACATAGCATTGGGGTAATACATTGCATTTACTAAATGCATAGATACAGTACTAGTTTTTGATCAGCAGTTTCTGCTTATAAAGGTTATAATACAGTTTTGTATGGTCGAACAAAAAATTGTCCGAGGTAATTAATTTTTCGGTAAATGTTTTGTGCAAACTGGTGTACACTGGAATTATGAACCCGTCGATGAATAGAACGCAGAAATATGTCTTATAATATTCTGAATTTTTTCATTTATCTGATCCCGTGGCTAGGTTTCTGTTTGTTCTAGCTTAGCAACAGTGCCCTCCAGTTCCAGTTCAACTTCTTCTTGTATCTGTTCTCTATCCGCTGATGTACCAAATGCATAAAGGAGGAGCTTCCCAGAAAGGTGAAGCTTATTCTACCATGACTGACACCTGACTTAAATGATATGCATACTTCAAAGGTGTTCATATAGGCATTCCCTGTCTTAGTGTTAGTATAATGATCACGTCAAACGTTAGATAGGTCAAGGTGACTTTGTATCTGTTTATGTTCAGTATAATCCGCCGACAGCACGTTTAGAGCATCCTGGCTAATTATCTCATCACACAATTAACAACCCTGGCTAGGCACCAGTCTCTCATTAGTCAGTAGAATAATCCACTTCTAATGCTTTAACAGGATGGCTAAATTGCTTGCGTTAATGGACATAATATCCCGGGAGCCATCGAGCGCGTACAATTGTCGTACGATACGTAACAACTGACACTTAAAGGAAACATTGCACACTTGCGTCCATCACATTACTAAATGAACAAAAAAAAATCAACGACTTTGTAACTCTTTAAGACTTAATTAAAATTGTTCCTAATTAGACAAATTAAAACTACGTTGGTATATGAGTACAAGGTACGGATTTCGTTCGTTCATGGGAGACTTTCTCATGCACTCGCCTTTATATATAAAGATGTTAGTGAAAATGATAGTTTGTCCATTTTAACCTGAATTTTATGGTGATGTGCTTTACAAATTACGAAATATTTTGTCTCCTAGCCACTTTCAGGAAATCCTAATCAAGACTGTTATAAGTTTTCTGAGTATAGGATATGATCCTTTAATTTTGTAAAGTACGGCATGCTTAGTGGTGGGTCAATTTACAGTTCGCCAAATGTTATGCTTCCAATTTCAATGTGCGATGAACGGACGATATGCAGACTCTACGAATAATGAATAAGCCTAACCTTAAGCATTGGTAATTGTTTTCCTCATTCAACCTATAAACACACATCGAGCTAAGCTAGACTACTTTCGCTTTCGATTTTATACTTCAGTTAGACTAACTCAATGGTGTGATTGGCTTAAATACTTTCAATTATCATTACATTTGTATATGCTATATGCTTCCACATGTAAGCAAAACATAATATAATTATATGTCCTGTTTCATGTTTGTGATTCTATCCTACCATTAAGCCTTTATTAGCCTGTATGGCTAATTCATTTATGTATGTACTTTACATGTAATCTATATTCTATAACATATTGTCCTTAAAACACTTGAAAATTATAATTATAACCACTCATATAATACTATAGATGCTCATACGTTAAAATTTACTATCTTCTCTTGTTTATTGTTCTCTCTTTTCAGCATATTATAGAGTTGTGTCAAATTACCAAGTGCAAAGTTGTTAAATTACCAAGTGTTAAGATAGTCTTTGAAAAAGCCCTAGAGCTTGTTTGTAATTCATTTCTATGAGCTATTACAATATAATTTACCAAACTCAAAAAAATACTTAAGCCTTTTTGGACGGAAGGTGTAGCTGATTGTCTGTTACACGATCTTGATCATGCCCTTAAATGTTTTGATCCCTTGTTGCTTAAGATGACTTCTGATAGGTCATTGAGTACTTTCAGACAAAGGTGATAAGATACATATATAAGTTTATCATTATGATACTTTATAATTGACACGTACATAATCAATTAGGTGAATCGTGAAACAAGTTCTGCTACTTATAATAAATCACTCTCGACACTTCACTCCTGATGGTATCCGTCGCCACAAGGGTATGCGTTAAGATGATTTAATCTGTTTGAAGATAAATAATACCTACTGAATGTGGTTAACTTGGAACACTTCTACAAACAATGCCTAGAAGATATAAGCATTTATCAAACGACATCCGTTTTTATTGCAGTGTCTAGATTTTATATTAGGTATGATTTATCTTGATGACAGTAATCATCATAAATTGGAGTATTAATTAATAAGATGAGTATTATGTACATTGCGAGGCGCATACGGAACATTTCTGTAACTTATCGGGTACGGTACGAATACAATACCAACATCATCGGAAATATAGTCCAGTTAGGATATTGTGACAGTGACGTTGCAGTTTATGTGTACGCAAAAAATAACAACCATTTTCTAAACAGGTAGAGCGAAGTTTAGTATGTTAGTTTAGCATTGATATTATAGTTGTTTGTACAGTATAAGCCTTTGTAATTGATTTTATTTAACGAGGAAACTCGTTTGACAAGTATATTAAATGGCAATCTTCCATGAGATCCTCAAAAATAACACTATGGTATTTGTATTGCTTTAACATCTTACGTATAATGGTAAAATAAAGAATAAACACAACTTTTATTCTGGTACAGTTATATATATATATATATAAATAATATAAAACTGCTGTCGGAGTTCAGTCATGTTTTATATCAATTTGTCCATATTTTAAAATCTGCTGAAGGACCACCCAATACGGCACTTGCTTTACGATGTAACGGGCTATACATATTACATAATTACTATCATATCAATTTGTCAATATTTTAAAATCTGCTGAAGGACCACCCAATACGGCACTTGCTTTACGATGTAACGGGCTATACATATTACATAACTACTATCATATCAATTTGTCCATATTTTAAAATCTGCTGAAGGACCACCCAATACAGCACTTGCTTTACGATGTAACGGGCTATACATATTACATAATTACTATCATATCAATTTGTCAATATTTTAAAATCTGCTGAAGGACCACCCAATACAGCACTTGCTTTACGATGTAACGGGCTATACATATTACATAATTACTATCATATCAATTTGTCAATATTTTAAAATCTGCTAAAGGACCACCCAATACAGCACTTGCTATACGATGTAACGGGCTATACATATTACATAATTACTATTATATCAATTTGTCAATATTTTAAAATCTGCTGAAGGACCACCCAATACAGCACTTGCTTTACGATGTAACGGGCTATACATATTACATAACTACTATCATCTATTGTTATTATTATATTTTACATTAATGCGCAATGATAGGTTAATAACGATCCAAGAGTTATGTGAAATGGAAGGCTAGCGCAAAACTACAATAAACACAGATTTGGTAACGAACCAGATACAATACTTACACACCCACTCCATAGCGAAGTGGTTGATGCTTTAATTCATCAAGTACATATGCATGTTAAACTCTGGGCGAGTACGCCAGAAGCCCCCCACAAGTCTCATATAACTAATATCTATAGAACCATATTACAAATGATGGAACGACGATGTTTATTGTTATAAAGCACAGCCTCTCATTAGCGTATCATCATGAAAATGGGAAGTTCGGTAAGCAAAATGACTTTGGGGATTTATTCTATGACATACGGTTGTCGTAAGGAATAAAGTCAGGTCCCAATTTGATTTTATGGTCGATATATGGCTGCGTCTATTTCAAACCATATTGCAATTTTGCCATTTTATATGATACGTCAAGTATAATGAGAGTTAACTAGATATAACATTCTATAATTAGCGTACTGCTTTAGTCGTAATAACCCAGTCTGGAAACAACTAAGTGAATAACCAGAGGTTAGCGTTCCTAACATCAGTGTATGTATCATTTGTATTCTGTAGTAGTGGCTGTGAAGGAGTTTGAACTGTTGACTACACACATTGTACGCCTCTTGGTAAAGTCGTGTAGTATGCACATTCGATAAATCAGTTTATGTTTTGAAAAAACATTTAGTTGGACAAATGTTGGAAATATTGTGCACGTTTATATAAATCCAATGACTTCGTTTGATAACATCCATCAAATAACCTCGACAAACATATGGGCGGAGAGTTGCTACATTGGCGTCTGGTATATTGGTGGGGGGGGGGGGGTCGTGGGCGTGACGGAGGGTCAACATAGAATGCTCAACACAAATCTCAGCTTCGTATAATCTGACAATGTTATACGGGAGCATTTTAACAACTTTTATGAAAACATTTGGTCTATCTAACTATTAACTGTTTACCCCGATCACAATAAAATATTCAACATTCAATTGACAAACGTGTACGGCGGCCGTGCAGATATCGTTTACTCGTACGAGCATCGTGGAGGAACCGGGAACTGGGTGGATAATCTTCACTAAGCTACTGAGTTCTCTACAAGCCTGTAGTGATTTTCGATGTCGGGAGCAGCTTGCAAAAAACGAATGACTGATATTTCGAAAGTTCGAAAGTTTATCACACGATAAGCACACGTTGAGAAGCCTACTGTGAGGTTTGCCTATACTCGAACGACTACCACAAGGGCCTCGCACGGTCAATAAAGAAGCAAGGGTCTCAAAGGGTGTATGGATCGCTGTATAGGGGGCCACATGCGTCTTCCTTGGTATTTAACGGTGAGGTGTTTTATAATTATGAGCCATACATATTTTTTTCAATTTTTTATATAAAATACTCACATTCATAAATTACACAATTAGTAAAATAGTATACTTATTGAATACATTTTCCAGTCATAATTAATCACGAAACAATACTTTGTTCTATTATTTAATACTTTATCCAGCATTTCAACAGAGTGATTTATCAGCCGCATTCATAATTAAGTCACTTTGAAACAGTGGTAATATGACGATTTATTGAATAATAATTGGTGCATTTTAAAATCATTAAGTTTACATCAATTTTAATTATGTTATTATAATTTATATTATGATTTGACAATTCATTTTGACAAATGTCTTTATAAAATATGTGTTCACTTATTGAAATGTTTGCAATAATTACAAACCTATTTATTACATTACATATTTCTCCAATCTGCTTAAAGCCATATCCTCAACCCGCTACGCATGAGGGGTACTGTTTTATCAAAGCACTTACGGTAATCTTAAAGTTACATTCAAATTAAAACCCAATGTAATTCATTAACAGTTGCAAATTGTGGTAAAGGGGTATGTAATATTAACGGTGCTTCAGTAAATGCAATCCTTCAAGCCACATATGTTCCCCATGTGTAGTTGTTTAAGAATTATAAAGAATTTAAATTGGTGCGTAACTTTAATGTTTCCGTAAGTGCTTTGATAAAATAGTACCGGGTTACTGGTAAGGAAGATCTAGTATTTTAGTCAGGTTAGGAAGATCTAGTATTTTAGTCAGATTAGGAAGATCTAGTACTTTAGTCAGATTGTGTATCTCCCTACCATTAAGTAATTTAATCGTTAAAAATAACTTACAATAGGTAAATACATAATTGGAATAGCCGTACAGTACTTCACTGTAAGAATTTGTGGTCAGTGCATTTGACCTGTTAATGTTTATTGTAACTAGGTTGTTTGCGTGTGTGGTCATTCGATTTTGTGCGTGCCAGATTGGCCAATGACCCCGACGTCAAGTGAAGACCTGCCCTGCGTTCAGGGAAAAATAACGTGACGCACGTATCGCACCTGGTACGTACCAGGTACGAAACGTTTCGTACCGTTTGCGTTCCAGGTACGAAACGTTTCTCACCTGGTACGAAACGTGCGTCACGTGATTTTTCCCTGAACGCAGGGCTGAGCATATATATATATTAAATCTGCTTACACGGTTATAAAAATACTAGTATTTTATACTAGTACGTACATGAAATTGATCTGCATATGTGATCTTAACGTTGTTTATATCAAACTGGACATGTGCCTCACTTGTTTTGTATGTACAGTAAAACTTCGGTAATACGAGCAGCGATTTTTCGAGCAACCGGCCTAATTCGAGCAAATTTACATGTAAACTGATTCGAGATAATTTTATAGAAAAAAATCACTCAACGGGGCTTTGCTAAATGTCATATGTTAAATATTAACGTATGACCATGTTTGAACAAAATCTTCAGTTTAATGATTTTAGATAAGTCTTTAAGAAGAAATGTAATTTATTAGTGTGAGTTTGTAATGAACGTTGATATGATTTCAATATCCATTTCTAGGTAATGTTTACCGTCAGGTTAAATATGAAACCGATCCTTGGGTAGGGTACTTGTATTAAGCCTAAGGCCACACAATGCCAGCGGTGACTTTAAACATACGGTTATGTCAAGTTCCGACCAATATACACCTAGTACAATAAGAAACGCACATGCTACCTTTTTTCTATTACATGTTAAACCGGTAATTTTGATCATTCAGCCATTTTTTTTGTCTTGTTCTACATATAGAAGTCATTTTTATGTCTACTTGTTTCCAGGTAACTATGCTTCCATTCGTTAACTATATTCACATGTGACCCTGATTTGAAGGTTTTTCAATGCAAGTTGTTAAATGAGCATTTTGCAGGAAATAACGCATCCAGCAATTTATTCCTAGAATTCTTGGCGGAACAGACAAAGTTTTGAAACATACTACCGAAACAATTATAATTTGTTAACAATCAAAACACACCTAACTCATTGTTCTGTTTGACCTTCGAAGGAAGCAATATGCTCGCGTACATGTAACCTTATGGAGAACATTTAACATGTCCGTTTCTTTATGTACTCAGTGTAAACAAGAGCAGAGGGACATTATATAATGTTTGCCTTTACAGGTACTTGTAAATTACCAGGAAAAACACCGGAAATTGCTTATGAATATTTTAATATAGGTCAATCTAATGAAGGAAGGCTACTTAAATCAGATATTAGGTACACGTTCATGAGTCAACCTCATGAAAAACAACAACAGGAACATAATTTAATTTCTAGTTTCATCATTTAGTATCATTTAATCCGCCTTTCTGTTGCTATGCCAACATATTCAACACACACATTAATTAAAATTGTTCTACTTGGTGCAACAGGTATGCTGTATGATTATACCCATTTGTGAGGCGTATCATGTTATTGAAAAACATTTATCAATTCATATAGAATACTACATTTTTGTACCTGTAACTTTTGAGTTTTCATTTGCATTTTCGAGGGATTCGCAGTCATTATGACTTCGCGGAAGTTTATGGTCGCGAAAATACCACGGTTCTAAAAAAGGCGAACTATTGTTTCCGCGAATATTTCCAAGATTACAGATTATTTTATTTCTTTTTTATCAAAGTATGTGACCTTTTACGACCCCATCCATACATATTCATTAATGAAATTCGTCTCAATAGAAAAGAACTAGAATCTACAATTCAAGCACACAAAAGACATTCATGTACTCAATCTCACGAACCACGAAAACACTACAAGCTTCAATATACTATCGTACGGTGGCATAGAGGGGACACAAGAAATATTTTATTTAACACGTGCGCACGTGTTAGCATCACGTGCGCACGTGGTAGCTATTACGTGCGCTCGTGTTAGTTATTACGTGCGCACGAATTGGTCAGTCATTGGTCAATTATCACGTGCGCACGCGATAGCTATTACGTGCGCACGTGATAGCTATCGCGTGTGCACGTAATACTATCACATGTTAGTATTACGTGCGCACGAATTGGTCAGTCATTGGTCAATTATCACGTGCGCACGCAATAGCTTTTACGTGCGCACGTGATAGCTATCGCGTGTGCACGTAATACTATCACGTGCGCACGTGGTAGCTATCGCTTACGCACATAATACTAACACGTGCGCACGTGATAGCTAACACGTGCACACGTAATAGCTACCACGTGTGCACGTGATGCTAACACGTGCGCACGTGATAAATAAAATATTTCTTGTGGCCCCTCTATGCCACCGTACTATCGTCATCACAGGTTGTCATGTTTCTGATGTGTGAACAATGGTGTTCTACATAGGCCGGGGTCTTAATTTCTTCCATTGCAATGCGTCTTAGATATCCATATCGGCGAAGCAGGAAATCAATATGACAAGGACGGCCCGGTCATAGATTTGTATAATTAATACATAACTAAATAAAGACAAATCATAAATAATTCACATATAATATAATAATGCTTAGTCATCAATCATTTGCTCTAGTTAGCTAACCACGACGTTATGGTACTGTCCACCGGTCTAGAATATCGTACAAATTACACGGTAGGAACAAGGTCAAAAATAGGTACATGCACAGCGTATAAAGCTAATCACGGTATGCCTAATTCGGAGACTATACAATTCAACTTGTATGACCTATTGCGAAAAAAACATCCGTGATTTCCGGTCACTTTATGACTTATTGGTGACTATACATTTCAACGTGTATGACGTGTTGCGATGACCAGAAGTCGAGTGATATGTATAATTAGAACAAATGCCTCACTGGAACTACTAATTAGAAAATAAGTTACACTATTGATTGTATATTTGATGTCTTGACTTGGCTATCGTTCAATCAATTGAGTAAATATTTAATGTATTTAATTAATATCTAAGATATTCTCATCCAAGTGTTTTATAGTAGACAAAACTAGTGTCCCTAATGTTTCAACATTAAACCATTCTTTTTGCCAGCTACGAACAAATTCGAACACGTTAATAATATTGCAGAAGAGGTGAATGATAGAATAAGTTGTAAGACAAGTCCCAAGTCTTTCGTGGACAGCTCATTGGATCTACCCAGGAACGAACTATCAATATGACTATTGTCTGGGCTCCAGATTGACCAATCAACTTACCCAAAACACATTTAACACCAGAATTGATAATAATATTTAAGCAGACATCCTGGTGAATTTAATTTTCAGAATTAATTTTCTGTGCACTTCATTGTTGCGTCTGTCTCGATAAATGCAGAACGCCGCCATGTTTCGGAAATATAGCAACAAACATGAACTTCCGGTAGAGACAAACAGAACTTCCGGTATGGACAATTGTTTACGTTAACATAACGTATTAGCGTTCCGTCACATTCATAACCCCCGTACACTGGACGGATTTGTAGCATGAAGGTAATTTAGCGTATCGATGTCAGCCAGTCAATATCCCGGTGTTATGATCATGATAAATCATTCAGGTGGAATAGTACGTGATAAGGAAGGTAATTAATAAATGATAAAGTACCATTATTTTGCCTTTTAGTATTACAAGCAATCAGAACCTTATCCACTCATTCGTGCTGGTTCTGAATGACCTACCACAGAACCAACCAAACCACTTCACACGTACACTCTAATTGCACAATGTATTTCTATCAATTTCTTATCATGGGCACCACAAAGTACGACAGACTACAGGTTATTTGGCTCGGTTCTTGATAAATGCCACCAGACTGTTCAAAGCTTTGAAGTTAGCTGGGCATAAATATACACGTATGCACATAGCAATTTAAGTTTATCTGATTAAATTGCCCGATGCAATCAATAGTCAAGGTATGATGACGACAAATGACTAATACTATAGTGTATTCGCTTTTAGTAAAACATATCAACTCTCATACGAAATGATACTATAATACATTCCCATGTGACGTCAGAATAGGATTAATTTACCATTGAAACTATGTAATACTATACTGATTATTTCATAGCGTTTAATATTATCTCGTTTTATCCTACCATTTGAGCAATAATCGCATATGATGAAAAGTTGACATTAAGCTTTGTTTTGCTGGAATCATTTATCAATCAGTATTGCTCTTATTCTTGCTGATATGAACAAATGCAACTTGGTTAACATGGGAGAACTTGATCGCAGCCAATGTGACGGTTGAACGTAACCCGAGTGTGACAACCCCAACCTAGGAGTTGAACCTGAAAGGTTCGTCTATCGTCCAAACAACTGTGTCGGTTATGCCATCACCCAAAATGCTATCAATGTACACAGGAATTGAACCTAGAAGGTCTGGATGGAAGCTGTGCTTGTCGTGCCAGGACCTAACCTGTATCAAATGCAATGTCAAGGCATTCAACTATGATTCGTTTAACACTGGTAAGACAGTGACTACTTAAACATTTGTGCTTGTTCCATTGAAAACAAATTTGTGATTGATTTCAAAAAAATGTACATGTATTCGAAAATATACAATTTAATACTACGTTATCTTTCAACAAAATACTGAATGGTTTGATATTAATTTCTATGAAATACCTTTGTAACTTGTGACGGTCGTATAAAGCGACGCAGTAGTTTTGATAACATAAAAATGACGGCACAAATGACGCCACATTTATCATTGCTGTCAACAATATAATGCGTCAGTGACAAATGTTTAAGTAATATGTACATGTATGCGTTTCATTGTTTGAAACTCTTTTGTATTGTCTGTGAAAAAAAGCCAGACTAAAACTAGTCACATGGAATTGCTACCGACCCACCGGCTGATGGTATCATACATGATCACGTCATTGTTAAAGGGACTGCCTCACGTGTTGGTGTATTGCAAAAATAAAATTAAATTGTCAAATATTCATGTAATTTTGGTGTAGTTTCCTGTATATGCCATAAACAACCACATTGACATAAAACAAAATAGGAAACATCGGCATTTTGTAGTAATTTAGCATTTTTACACCCAAAATTCTGTAGGGTATTAATACCCTATAGAATTAACACTACTATTACTTAAATTGCATGCAATTTGTTCGCATTTGATGAAAACGAATCGAAAAACGAACCGAATAGCTCACTGATGTTTACGCTATAGTTTATTGATGTTACAGTTCAATCACATGTGAATTACATAATTTACAAAGCATGTTAGAAGGAAACTTAGCACTTTTTTTCAAGAAAAAAAACTCAGTGGGCGATATCGAGAGTGGTTAAAATTGCTTATTTGCACCAAATCTTTCATAAAGGAACCGTCAATGGCTTTCTATTACATCAATACTTGGTAAGGTTGGAAAATTACGATATACAAAATTTTTAGCCAAATCTGTGAGGCAGCACCTTTAACGTGCAGAAATAGTAAGATAACGAATACTTACGTTGCTCCTTAGTAAGCAATAAATGCTTACGTAGAGGTGGAAAAAGGCGGTATAATATCATTCGAAACATTAAGCTGACTTTCCAAAATGTGTGATGGAAAAAATGGCAAGATTATTTCACGCACTATTTTAATATCTACATTGTCTCACAATATGCATTTCGGAAGATTATCACGTGCAGTTTTGAAAAAAAACATATTTCTCCAAGCTCAATATTTCAGAACGACCACAGTTGCACAATTTGTTGATGTGACAGAAATTTCAAACACCGAAACACGTCAGTATCGCTGGCATATGCACGACGGAATAAGTAAATAATTAAATCCAATGGTATATTAGTTTAACTCCTTCCGATATATTAAAACTACAGACCGACTACATCATTAAAGTTTGTTTAAATGTTGAAATTCACATATCCACTCAGAAACCACTATCCAGCCTCTTTAAAACAATATACACACCCGACCAATATCTATATTGTTTTCATACCATTAAATATCCATACAGTGTAAAACGCTTAAAATTATTCTTTTAAATATACTCGATGAGAAAATTATAAACATGTGTTTAACAACAGCTGTTTGGCTGTTGAATGAATGATTGACTGAACGATAATATACGGTAATCAATGTTTGTAGACGTCAGTGCGATCAGCGAATACAGGAATTCAACCCCGATAGACAAACAAACAAACATATTCGCTGAATTTACGCCAGATTCCTATTGATTTTTAATTACCGTTTATCGATATATAGATATTTTTATATATAATTATATCCATTTAATTAATGGCGTGAGTGGTTAATACTATATCCATTAGATAGTTGTAGTGTTGGATGATAAACGGTAAAGTTTTGGGTCTGTTTAGGAATGAATCTCTTCCGAACGCACCAAAACAATTAACACTATATCACAATCGGTTAATCGTTAGTTAATCAAATTTTGCAATCACTTCATAGCATGCGACGCGACATTGTAAGCGACATATTGCTCTCTTAGATGTAAATACCCGACTGATACAGTATTGTCCTGACATTTTCCTAGACGTTTTACTCCGAATGCGACGCAAGGATCATCGATTTTATTCCGTTAATTTACAGAAACGTAAACCGAGAGAGATAAGAGAGAGAGAGAGAGAGAGAGAGAGACGGAGAAAATACAGCAGCATCGCAGTCTGGATTGAATTTGATGCGCAGATTTGAAAATAGTAATTTTTTTAGTTTTTTTTAAACCTTATCCATAAATTTAATTAAACAAGACAAACTCCAAGATGTTTCTACGTTTCAACTATAATAACAAGTCGTCACCAGGATTTTAAACAAATGGATAAACAACAAGTCACTAAGAATTGCAAGCAATTCAGAAGTCCCCTACCGGTTTGAAGCCATGACCTTTAAATTATTTTCAAAGTTTCTGCTGCCATAGCAACAACACATTTAGTCAGAATAAAACAATATTAGATAATAGATAGACACAATCTCCTTATTGGCACCTACCCACATACCAAGTTTCATAAACATAGCTTGAAAACTTTTCGAGTTATGTCAGGATCCAGATTTTTGACGGACGGACAGACTTACGGACGCTCTCACTGACTTGACATTGTGGGGGTTTCTTTTGTTCATCCTTTAAGCAACGGAATGAATAGAATCTAAATATAGCCTATTGTTCCACACCCCACAATTACATGTGTGTGAGTACGGACAGACGGACCTATAGCACCTCCAGTTGAAAACCGGTATAGGGGACTAATTATAACTATATGTAATTATATAAAATACCATAGCACATAGGACAAACAACGTAGAATGTGTACGATATATGATCAATTGTATTACATGTTTATGTACGATTATCGTACAGTTCGCTTGGTAGGTTAACGTGAAAAATGGGAGGGTATTACGTGGCGTAATTACATTCTTGTTCGCTCACAATGTATCTCATCCCACAGGACAGAATCGATTATATACTATTTATATTATACAACTTAACCCTATCCTGAGCACAAAGTACATGCAAATATACGCCGCTATACTTAGTATATATCATTCATTTATTCAGACAGACACCTGATCAAAGGATTTGGTGTTGTAAACCAATCACATAACTTCATAACACCTCAAACACGCACACACACCCTAGAACTATCCTTCATTATAAACCTGATTTACGTCAAGAGAACATCATTCAAGCTCATGATCTTCGAATTTGTTTATATTGTTTATATTGAACACGATACCAGGAAGTGGAAGAGAAAAACATAGACCTAGGTATTAATAAATAGCCTGTTTTAATGCATTCAGCGCGAGCACGTGTTTGGTAATTGTGCCAATAACAGCGGTTTACTAATGGCTGTACGTTTGATGGTTGTTGCAGCCTATAGAGTACAATAAATAATTGAACAGATCGTCAGTTCGTTAGTTATACAACATATGCAATAAAACATAATAATTATATAACATTTTCGAATAAACGTATACTGATCACAAAAGTCGGATAAACTCTTATATCATGATAAACGAAAATGTTCACTACATTATTAATATTAAGAGCTGCCTTCCCTATCCGATTTGTCATTATTTTGTTTTTAAAAACTGACCAACTACGATATACATAGATCTAGCCCTCCATGGGTTCCATTTGACTCAGGAGTAGGGGTTTTGAACCTTGCAACTTCCGAAAAGCCACATTTAAACAGCGACGTTTTAGGTTTAAGGGTCATTTTCTCTTTTCGTATTTTGTAAAATTTAGTCAAAAACATCAAATGACCTTTCAGATGCAGAAGCTAGTGGAACACCAGGCCCCAATTCCACGAAAAAACTTAAGTTATTGCTCAGCTGAGACTGCTATTTTAAAAACATATTTTGTTGGGTAAATGACGTTCATGTATACTTTTATATATTGTTACATCACAGTTAGATGCAAATTTAATAGAGCAATACAAAATAAGTCCGATTTTTACAGAAAGTTGTACTTTAAAGTTATAAAAATCAAAATAAAAACTTAAGTCTGTTATAGCAAGCTCAAGTACACAGTTTTTTATTGTTCATTACAGTTGGATTTACATGAGCATTTTATACAAAAATCACCTACTAAATCATTATTTAGCAATAAGTACCCAGTTTCTGGTAGCAATCTACATCACAAGACTATAATTGTAGTCACATAATGAATTCAAAATAACAGTCTCAGCTGAGCAATAACTTAAGTTTTTTTTCGTGGAATTGGGGCCTGGCTCTCAATTTCGCATAGAAGAGATACTGGGGTTCTACCTAAAATCTAACGTATCATTGTTTTCCCGATATGTTGCAACTTATGAATTATCACTCACGATGATAGACCAAAGTTAACTGAAAAATGTTTTGCATAACTTAATTCGTTTACAACAGTTATATCAGTGTCATGAATTATTGAAATCAAATGAAGCAAAATATGTTACACTGTTTTCAGCAGCCTTTTACTCCTAATGTGAATGCTCAGTGGTAAGAACAGCTTGAAAACAGAGAGGACCAAACACACGCGGGAAACACGTACAGATCATGGAGGGTCACGTGATAACAGGTTTTTCTTTTTGTCAAGCCGGTTGTGATAAAGCCTAGATTCCTGATAGAACATGCAACAGCATAATTAATTATAACATTTTCTTCAAGAAATCTGCATTTGCTCGGTGAAACATCACTGCGCATAACCCGGTTTACCGAATGAAGAATTATATTCAGTTCTAACTAACAACGTAGCAATGGCTATAAATTTGCATCCTATACATAATTTGATACTAGTACATCTAAAATGATCTGTTCAGATTCACATCTTCTGAAAGGGTCATCTACCTAAAAGCTGTACAAATGTATAAAACTTTGAATGGCATAGCACCTGAATATTACAAACTTCTTTTAAATGTACATCAGAAGTTCACTCTAAACATTTAAGGTCGACATCTAGCTTTCAAATTTGTTCTCCTTGCCCTAATACTGAACTTTTCCGTAAGTCATTCGAATATTCAGGATCATCTACATGTATTTATAATGCTTTACCCAGTCATATTCAAAACCCTTTATATAAAATGGTTCTATTCTATGAGGTAACACAATGTGGAAAATATTTTTGATACCTCTAAGTTCATGTACATGAACAATTGTGTTTGAATGTATTGGGATTGTAGTTGTTATGTATGTTATTTCACTTAAACAACTGTCATGTCTACCATCTTAAACAAACTTTATGACAAAATTATAATTTCATTATATATCCGTACGCTTGATATTTTGTGCATGGTCATTAGATTTATTGATGCCATGTTTCTGTTGTTTCTAATATTTTACTGTAACGGGCCTTATGTCAGAGTGATAATTAATCCCAATTATGTTCCCTCTATAAATGAAGTGTTTATTATTATTATCAACATTATTATTATCATTATAGGACTATGCTGTAAATGCCACCAATGTCATAAGTTCCATTTCGTAACAGCAGACGTAAGTATGTAAGTATCTTGAAAATGAAAACTACGAATATAAGTGCGTTACATGATGTCATCATCAACCAAATAAGTCAGTTACAAACAGAAATATCGTGTCGTATATATTAAACTAAAGCTTGACGTTATGACTTGGTCTATTCATTGCGATATGCACCAATGTGCTAATAAACCACGGCACTGGTCAAACAATGATACATAGCAACCACTTACACGCGCCTGAACCAGAATAACTTACAATATTTGATCTGTTTATATGATGCTTCGCAGACACGAATATTGACATATTTTTCTATATCCGTATTGTTTTTGCCACATGTCTAGTTAATAATTCGCTCTTAGAGACACAAGTATAAAGAGATTATAAGTAACACAATACGTATAAGCTCAGAGAAAGAACGTCGTTAGATGAAGTGTCATCATTTTTATGCTAAACGATGGTCGATGAATTTGAGAAACTATTGGACCTGTTTTGTGAAAGCAGACATGTTGTCATGTATAATGTACTATTAAATTATGAATCGTATGTGTTACTTTAAAAACATTCATAGTAACAACCAAGAGAAGAACTTAAAAAACCCAGAACAAAACAAGGAGGAAACTCGACTGGCACTCTGCACAGCAAAGGCAGAGTCGGACGACCAAGAAACACACGGAGAAAAAAACTCACATAAGACATAGGGAATTTAGATGATATATATGGAGCGATCTGGAAAGGCTGACAGAGTAATGAACTATGAGTATTAATACCAACCGTGGAGTGTGTTCCCCTATGGAACAACAGGCTTAAGTAAGTAAGAACTGGTATCTTGAAGATGGAAAGTACAAACTATGAATACAAGAGAACTGCGTCACATGACGTCATTAACGAGCAAATAAGTCAATTACAACCAGCAACGTCGCCACAGCTTGTAACATAGACATCATTACCACAAAGCGCCGAAATGACAACAATGGTACATGAACTATACATATCCTGGATATAATAGGTAACAGCAGGAGCACCATTAACAACACAATAACTTGTAAAGTAAATACATAAACAACACGTTAAGGGTGTAATAATCACAGACGACAACAAAACAGCAGAAACTGCTAATTGCGTTCGCGATACTACCGTCAGGAACTCTTCCGTGTGAATCCCTACTCTGTTAATCTTAGGGAAATCAGGAGATGTTATTTGTAAACGTCTACAGACATCTCTTGAAAATAAAAGTCCGTATATAGTCATAAATTGTCTGGAAATGAAGCAGACGACATACTGTCCATGTACAGTCAGTTAGTCTCAGTGATTTGTAGATACCACACTGCTTGATCGATAAACCTTGGACCTTTCAGTCAAGGAAGTAGCTTTTCGATCGTTTGATACAACCTACCACGTACAAACATGTATAACACGGAACAAAATATGTTACTCTTATACGCAGCTGGGTTTCAACTTGCACATTGTTATAAGCAACAACTAATGTAAATGTTTAATGCATTAATTAAGTATACACGGATGTGGTCTGGTACAAGACTTACATTAAATAAACACGCAAGCTATGTTTGTTTTCCGATCGCACTACAGCGAAGTAGAGGATAGAACATGAGCCATGATTAATTATCTCACACAGGACCTCCCGTAATGGCGCAAGCACCTTCAAAGGATGATATAGACAATGTTTATACGTGGAAGTGTGTCTATGAGCTGCCGAGCAGAACGAATGCCACACGCAACAATGTAGATCAATTGCGCCTTGTCATTGAAAATCCATTGATCCTCATTTTTCATTTAACTTATTCATTGTACTGCTCAAAGCACTACTAGGACTAGGAGGTATTTCAGCGTTTGGCAGCTGGGACTTAGCCTTTCTAGTTTTGACAGCAGAAACTTGGACTTTCAGTTGTTAAGTTGATTTTCACATTCAGTTGTGTGTCTAGCAGTGTGTCGTGTAATTGTTGTATGTGATGTGTTCTTGTTTTATGTGCTCGGATGTTTAAAGTGAGTGCTGAATTCCCTGTCCGATTTTCCATTATCTTTTCCAACACCTGATACTAGATTTAACTGATCTGGAAAACTATGATGTTCGTTTAGCAGCGACCTTGTGGTTCAGATTGTTATACGGGGATACAATCGGGCCCCACGGTCCCTGCTTGCCACGTCTGGTCCTGGGTACTGTTTTATCAAAGCACTTACGGAAATCTTAAACGTACACTTAAATTTAAATTCCTTATGAGTCCATACATTGGATCATGTAAATATAATTGCAAATCTTTTAACCAAACATTGTAGTAGTGAATATAATATGAAGATTTTAAATATGGGCGTAGTTTAAGGTTTCCGTAAGTACTTTGATAAAGCCGTGTCCAGGGTACTGTTTTATCAAAGCAGCTACGAACATTTAAACTTATGTTCAAATTTAAAGGCTTTATCATTTTTTTAAAACTACACAGTAATTCAGTTAATGAACTCCTACAAACCGCATGTCCCCAGTTGGCAGTTGTCTAATGAATTATAACTACTATCTATATTTATATTTGAACGTAAGTTTAAGAATACGTAAGTGTTTGATAAAACAGTGTCCTCTGGACACCAGAAAATGGCGTAAATGGCGACTACAATGAATATGACGATACTACATTAGCCTTCTGTCCATTTCTTCAATTCTCAACATCACATTTTTCCATGTAACTATTATCACTAATCTTTCCATTTGTCAATGCTCGCTAAATCATCCTAGTTGTCGATGCTTTGAACAAAAAACAATTCACTCTGGGTGAAAATGCAAAAGTGTTTAAATGAGATGCCACTGTGGAATGCATTAGATAATTAAGTTTACTTCAGTTTCAATAAAATTCACAATGGCAAAATATTCAGTAACTAGTCGGCTTTGATAAAGTATTGATGTTGACACATTTGGTGTCCAATGTCTCATCATTTTGTATGGTTATGCAGAAGTATTATTTTTCCTTGACATGCAGATGAAACATGAAACTCCAGTTGGTGATAGAATCCTTTTGCAAATGTTCTCAGTACAACCGCGGTGCATACATAATTATTCATGGTTATATAGCAAACTTTATAACTTGCGAAATTCAAGCGAAAAGTCCCTTGAATATTATATGTAAGCGTGCTCTCTGATGAGCATCTAGTGAAAAAGTGATATCATGTAACATAATAGTACTTTGACAAACTTGAAGAGTGAGATTTCGAGCGTAAGGTTAACACTTTCACTGACACTCTAATATAAATATTTTCAAGTTATATTGTGACACATTATATGAGCCAAATTATCAAATAGTATAATATTCTTCATGCATAGTTATTTTTCAAGTTCAAAGTTCATTGTTGAGGACACTTTGGAAGATTGATATAATTATGTTGTCAGAAAGGTTTCCTCGTAAAATAAAGTCTTTGTTATTATTATTTCAAAGTTCAAAGTTATTTGTAAATGGCCAAAAGCAATGTTCTTTGCTGATTATGGCAATAAACTTTGAACTTTGAATTATTATTATTCTAACATTTTGCAGGTGTTTTAAATGTTCATGGTCATCTGCAGTTCTAAGCCGTTAAACAAGACTTTAGTTGTAACTAAACTCCATATTAATATGTGTTACAACATTCAGCCTACTAACTAACAAAATAAAATCATGCACGAAATACCATATGTAATATTAAAAAATATAAAAATATCATTTTAAGTCAATCTAGTTTTCTTTCAGGACTTTGCGTGATCACAATTTGGACTGCGTGAGTACTGGGTGTGGTTCTGAACCTAATTTCAGTTTCTTGATTTGTCTGTTTTAGCAACATTTATGTAAATTTGCCATCTATTTCTTATGGATCTGAACACCAAAATAACTTTATGAAGAACCACACAGAAGCTATCGTATCGCTAACTGAGTTATTTCCCTAATTGTTGAATAGCTGAATTATTCATTTAATTGTATGGGAGGTATTATTTGTTAGACATAGAAAAACAAAACAGAATACAAATGGTATCTTAACATGATTAGGTGGATAAATAATTTAGATATGCTACCTTAAGTTATATTGCTGATAAAGGTTGATCGATAGATCGTATTTGTAGCTCATGAGATGATAATATAAATTAGGACAACATTAGGTACAGGCCACGTTAACTGACACGGACGATGTTATACAGAAACGCCGGAAGGTTGCCCGATATGAAATGTCAGAAGTTACTGTTGACATGTCTTTTAGCATCCGATCATTAATGTTATTCTCTTTACTCACTAGCTACTCCCCTGTTTTACAGAACACCGGAAGGGTTGCACTGTATGAAATCCTAGATGATGTTTTTGACATGCCTTCTAATGTACGACCATTTATTTTATTCTCTTTACTCACTAGATATATTCACCCTGTAGTATGCTTTCGATCGGACTACTATATTAAGTTGTTATGGCGCAGGATATATTGTTTTCCAACCGCCCTAGGTAACAGACAGATATCAAAACGTCCGTTGTGAGACACAGACGATTCTCAGACATTCTATCAACGACTTGAATAACGTACGAATTCCCTTTCCATTATTAAGATCCAGGGACTGCATGTGACACCGAAGCACATATAACATCTAAAGAAGTAATTTAATGTATTAAGTCACGTGATATTTTATATAATAAGATACTCTCAAGATGATCGTTTGTCGGAAGAAATTGGAGGCTCCGCGGGGATGTTTCAAGAAGTAACAAGAGCCACTGCAGGCACGCACAGAGACGATAAAGCTATGTGGAATGAAATATAGACACCTTTTTGAGCATTCTGTTTCGCATTATAGAAAATGCAGACTGGTTATGTTACTAATGCAATAAATCGTGTTAATAATGTGCAACACTTCTTATCGAACTCAATACAGTAACATGTAAAATTGCGGACGGGTTCAGTACATGTCTTATCAAGTACGCAGATACCTTCATTGCAAATAATCGTATCCATGGCTACACACATATTTCTCCATAAGGATTTACTTAGACCGTACGTCAATATTTGTCGTCTGTCTTTTTATGAGATCATAACATTATTTTATAGGAATGTTACAGCCGACTTGTGACTCAATGATCACAATACACGGGAGGGGGATGGGGTAAATGTTCATACATGTCTGAACGGATGCATGTCTGAAAATAGATTTTGAATATAGATACCTTTTAAAAATATGCTACGCAAGATGCAGTTGGGAATCTAGATATTCAACGTTGAGCTGAACTCTGTATGCAGGGTTGTTTAAAAATATATCCCACACAACTTGAACGCTCAATACTTTTTCGAGTTTAGTTATTGTTTTGGTATTGAAGAAAAGAACATGGAACAAAGTTTTGTTGAATATAGGCTAGAAGACAGACCTTCAAATAATGCCATTATTAAACGCCAATGACGTCATTAATGATATTATCAAATTCTTAGAGTTCCAAAATAGCTGAAAAGCACAAATTGCAAATTAGATAAATAGCCTGCTTTTGTGATAAGGAAACTTAATTCGGCATCCAAAGTCACCAGTAGCATATGTAAATAAGAAGTGTTGTGTCACAATTGTAGACACTATGGACTGTGAAGAACATGATAACTGGAAGGAGTGTTATACACCGTAGCGGACGTATGGATGAGAATGATGAGCATATTCATCAAGTTGTAGAGGAAACCCGAATAATATGTTAGAGGTGTTATAACACTTAACTATATATAATATTTTTAATTGAGAAGACTCGGTGAAAAGATGGTTCCACACACGGCGAATGTTGTACTGGACAATTTACTACAGGCATTAAGTGAAGATTTATCGTATGGATGACCACCAAATTCGCCCACTTTAAGTCCATTGGACTTCTTGTTATGGTTAACAGTATCAGTAAAAACTTTCAATCGAATATTTTCGAAAATATTAAATACAGAATTTCAGAAAAATGCGGTGTTCATTAGCTCAATGACAAGCTAAACGAAGAGCGCAGACTAAGGTCTTGGAGGCTGTATATGCGACTACGAAACAGAGATTGGAAAAAACGTGTTGCCCCTGAAGAATTGACTTTCATCTTAAAGGAAGTTATTATATAGACAGAGTCTGCTATTTTAGAATGGGTCATGATGATAGGCATAAGTTGAAGTTAGTTAAGCTTGGTGAGCTCGCTTTTATGACATGGTCTTGTTTTAGATATTATAGAAAAACGGATCTTAAAATGATTGAACAGAGGACAAAAGTGAACGCATATTTTATTTATGCAAAAGGTTTAAAAGTTTTTTTTCGACAAAAATGTGACACGTCCTTTTCCTGGTTGCATGTCAAAGACAGGGTGTTTCACCAACACTGAACTTCCTGTCGCCCTACAAAACATGACCTAATGTACCTTATGAATTAGACGGAGAAGAACGTTATACCCAAACAGTGGATACCGAAGTCTCCTGATGAAGTACCAATATAATTTAAAACTGGAGAACATTGAAACGTCGATTAGATAAGGGATGTGTAAGCATCAGCACTTGGAGGTTTTTGGCCTTCAAAAATGCAAAATCAACACCCTCTATACAAAAGTTGATTTTGTTCTAAGGATATAACATACACATTCTACAATGGTTGATTAAATTACTTGATACATAACTATACACTATTAAGTAGACACACAACGATTTCGTTGTGAAATTCATAAAAATACTGGATGTTCAATTCTGTTCAAATATAAATTGAACACCTCTCGTATAACGTCCAATCTGTAACGGTATCCACCAGTCCCTGTGGACACTAAGTGATCAAGATATATGTGTTTATATATATAGTATACTATATTACAGCCCTCGAGGTTGCCTGCTATAATTCATTGACTATATTTGTTCTGGCTAGACACATCCATCATTGGTTAGAGATGGTAGCAAGTACAAGGGTTTTAAAACACGTCTTGTATAGATATGGACGTAATTATATCGATGTGGGAAGTTTGATTCGACGTTCGAAATACATTTCGACATTGAAAAAAACTTAGTTGAAATATCAAATCGTAGAACTCTCAGCAGGCTTCGGCTTCCAACATTTCCCAGAATTTTATGACAGACAATTTTAACCTTGTTATGTAACATATTTCACACAGGACCCGAGACTTATACAAAGGTCTCTATAATAAAAACATTTCCAGAAAAGATTTTTCTGAGACTTCGTTTGGACGTCGGATCTTTTGAACTAATAATTCCAGAGAGAACCTGATCATCGGAACAGCAATATTTCTTTGAATAATATATTACATTAAAATTTGCCTACAGATTATCATGTTATATACTATGCTTCGCATAATTACATTAGAAAAACGTTCGAGAAAATAACAAGACGGTGAATTTACAAACCGAACTTTTACATCTTTTCTTCTACTATCTGTTATTAGTAGACCCCATTAAAGCATAATCTTCGGCACTGGGTATAATTAACAAGAGGGCCAAGATGGCCTTGTACCGCTCACATGTGCACACTGATCTAGAAGTACTATATTCAAATTTCGGTTACAATGGCCACCAGAGTTTTGCATGGATTTCAATTATTCAGCTATTTTTAGAATGGACCCTCAAGGAACAAAATTACCAATTTGTAACGTAATTCAGCCTGTATTTTCCGATAAAAGGGTTTGACTATAGAACTTTTGGGAAAACGATCCCCATCCATTGACCACCATCTTTTTATGACGAATCATATCAAAACTGTCCATTTAGTAATAGGGTCATCCAATTAAATTATTTATGTAAAATTATTTAGAAATCTGGCAAAGGGTCGATTTTTTATGATTGGTAAAACAATATTATCCAATAATGGAAACCAATGTTATTTATAGATCTAAATTAATTTAGCTATCTATAGACAGGACTACACAAGGAACACTACATAGAAATTTGTTTGAAATTGGCCAAGTGATTTAGGAATAGAAGTCGTTTTAATGAACTGTTGACGAACGCACGCACAGACGACAGACGAAGGATGATCACAAAAGCTTGTATGTGATAGGTGAGCTAAAATACGCACCAATTCCCCGAGGAGTTACTGGAGTAAATCGATGAGTATTATGTTGTTATATCTACATTACATTTACCATTTTAATGTAACAGGTAATTTGTGTAGTTTGTGTTGAAGGCGTATTGTTTAGCAGCGATGTCAAAAATCGCCCGGACGCCGGACTATATATAATATATTATATATATACATTTAATTGTTATTTTTTAGGTTTTTAATTATTATTACATTTTTATTACTAAGCTTTGTGATTTTAGACATGTAATACATTTGTTTTGCCTTTTTTATGTTTAAGTCATTAGATTTATTATTAACTAGTCTCTTATAACTCTGATAAAAGTAGCAATATAATTATATGTTTTAGTTTAATATATATGTCTTTGTGTTTTATCTGTATTTGTATTGATGAGACGAAAATAAAATATAAAAATCAAAACTCCGGACAATGCCCGCATATCACAAGTGTACCCGATCTCTAGACATGCTTGTATACGCCGGCCGATGATCAGTACTGAATTTTTGAACAAAGGTACCGGCGGAAGCAAGATATCATTGTTAAGTAACTTTGTCGCGTTGTTCAGAAGCGACGTCGCATTGTTTAGTAGCTATGTCGCGTTTATCACAAGCGACGTCGCATTGATTAGTAACTTTGTCGCGTTTATCAGAAGCGACGTCGCATTATTTAAGAAATAAAAATCTGTTCGCGTATTTTGTCGGTGAATAAAACATGGGCAGGAGTTCGGATGCGGAAAAATTAAATCACGAGTGCGCAGCACGAGTGATTTAATTTTCCGCATCCGAACGAGTGCCCGTGTTTTATTCACCGACAAAATACAAGAACAGAGTTTTTATTTCGATTCTAAATACGATAATATCCCGCACTATTTCACTGCGCGCATTCTATTTTCACCCATTTGACAATTAACATAATTCCACGCAGAAATTGAGTGGCTTATTAGCTGGTACAATTACCTCCCTCGTTAATGAAAACGACCTTCGTAATTTTCTGAAGGAAATCACACAT
Source organism: Spisula solida (assembly GCA_947247005.1). Classification (NCBI taxonomy): domain Eukaryota; kingdom Metazoa; phylum Mollusca; class Bivalvia; order Venerida; family Mactridae; genus Spisula; species Spisula solida. The sequence continues at coordinate 35,860,078 of OX365952.1, read as the reverse complement.
TTTAAACATTAAAACAATGTTAATAACACGAGTATAGTGTATCTATTTCATGAAATGAAAAATATAAATGAATTGATTATCAGAAGTTTTTATGAATCTTTGTTTCGAGAGTTTATTGGAGTTTTTAAAAATAGATGCGTCATAGCTGTAACGCTGGATTCTCGTGGAACTCGCGGTCCTTTAAAGATTTTACTATAAAGTTTACGCTCATTCATTCATAAATAGGTCATGTGATACGGGGCGTAAATTGTAACAGCCAATTTGTTACCATGTTTTATGGGGGTAATAAAACATGACCAGGTCGGCTCTATGTTTAATCGATTAATCCGCGGATCGTGTTAGAATTAGTATTATAGCATAAAAACGGTGATTTTGCCCATACGTTAACGGGACGAAAACCATGCGTAAACATAAAGATTCACGCGCTGATAACGTCCAGTTTTACGTATGCTCATTCCGGGGCCGCGTCGGCGACTATAGGAGGGATTCAGAAATAGAGAATGTGCTAAAAATAGATTTACTGATAAGAACTGACCACAGCAACCGTTGCTGGTCGGTCAAGCTTTTGACCGACCTAGTATCATTTGTATAGAATTTGTACTAAGGTGTGTAATATAACAGCAATTAAAACTCAAAGGAGGTAACATAATTATGTTTGTGGTTAGATCCAGTATAATCAAACATAATCATGCTTTTAAGTAAGGATTTATAGCTTAACTGGAAACAATGTTCCACATCATATGCATTTCTGATGTTATATTCTGCTGTTGACATAACAGAAAAAAATTAAATTTTGAATACTTGGCACTGTTAATATAAATCAATTGTCCTCAACATGGTGAAGCTGTCACCCGTCTTATCTCATTTTTAAACCGCTATTATCATGATTATACATGTTAGATTGACAAAATCCCTAATGATATGTTTTCATGGTAATACTAAGTCTGTACTAAAAAAAAAAGTTATTAAAATACAGTATTGTATATTTATGCCATATTGTCAATTATTCGAATGTAGTGGTAATTTATTAGTTTTAATTGGTTTATGTACAACTACGCTATTCATAAACGAAATGCTGTAATTGTTTGTATAATGACAGACAGTTCCCGTTACATATATATTTTTATTTAAATAACAATTTGTGTTGGAAACTATAAATTTGAAGATGCGCATATTAAAAAATTAACTTTCAAAATGGATGAGCTAAAAGTTTGTCTACCACACATATGGCCGAACGGAGGGGTTTTGTCTACCTTGTTAGAATCATTTGATACTTTTGTCCTCCTGTATAATTATAAAAAATCTACCCTACATCCTTGGGATGAACATTTTTTCGTGACAGCATACTGTTACAAAATTATAAAACATGCTAGCATAGAACAGACAATTAAGTTGACTGCACACTCAATATACGAAAATAAAGAATGGTCCATGTGCAGTTTACACTAAAAACAAGCATTTTTCACGTTATTGTATTCTTCTCATTAAAAAAACACCCTTAAGTTTATCGAAATAATAAAAATATTATATAATGCTTGTTTTTTGTTGATTTTGCAGTACATGATCTATTGACGTCAAGAAGTTTAATGAAAGCTTAGGATAACACATGGTCACAGATATTGCTAATTATACATGTTGTTTTACAAGATACAAAGTAATGTTAACTTATTCAGTTTCAGAGTAATCATTTGATCCAATATTTTTCCAACTAACTAATTATTTGCATTTTATTTTGTATTTAAAAGATTAAAACCAACTCTAAACAACAGTACTTTAACACTGAACACAGCCCCTGTTTACATTGCTTGACCGACCTTCGAGATAACGAGTAGCAGACTATATTGATGACGTAGTTCTGAATCCCTCCTATAAAGGTTGTACAGCTTCATATGAACAGTTATTCCTATTTTATTTCTTAGTACTAATAAGTACTAATTAGTTTTCTATAATATTTAAATTATACATTTAAACAAATCCGCACTATCCATGTTTTCGTGGTATTTGCCGATACCGGAAGTCGACGTGCATAACAATAACTGGTATGACGTTGCGTTTGTTTTCGCGACGTCGTCGCAAAATCTTCCGCCAAAATATCATTATTTTGAAATACAAACGCATTCATTGATGTTTTGTATGCTATAATAGCGTTTACGCATGCTTTTTCGCTTTATAACATATGCAGAGTCCCTCGGGAGCGTTGGTGCCCTCGCCCTAGCGGGCTTGGGCACCAACCGTCCCTCGGGACTCTGCAGATGTTATAGCCCGAAAAAGCATGCGTTAACCCTACAACAATGTCGCGTTAATCAGAAGCGACGTCGCATTGTTTAGTAACTTTGTCGCGTTGATCAGAAGCGACGTCGCATTGTTTAGTAACTTTGTCGCGTTGATCAGAAGCGACGTCGCATTGTTTAGTTACTTTTAGGTCGCGTTGATCAGAAGCGACGTCGCATTGTTTAGTTACTTTGTCGCGTTTATCAGAAGCGACGTCGCATTGTTTAGTAACTTTGTCGCGTTTATCAGAAGCGACGTCGCATGGTTTAGTAGCTATGTCGCGTTGATCAGAAGCGATGTTGCTTCTTATTGTCGCCACTATTTAACGTATTATTGTACACGAACATGATGTTAACCAGCAAATAAATCGTATCGACGTCCTCATTATAGTATTACAAAATGTTACAGGACGATTAAACCATTTACATTATTTATGCAAAACATATTGACAATTTTGTGCGTTACAGTAAAAGCAACAACCCGTTTGACAGTGAAATGAAAAGCTTTAAAGTAGTATGTCAACCATAAAACATTTGCGTACCGTGCAGAAACATTATGTGAAATCCAAAACGCTGAAAAGAATGAAAGCACAGTCATATGTTTGATTTACTTCGCGGGTAAAACCATTTTGCTAAAACATTTTGAATTATTAATGTGGATCGAAATGTCATACCGTTATATTACACTACAAAAACACAAACACATTACTTTGTCTTTAACCAGTTAGAAAATAAATTCATTACATTCCACGTGTAAAGCTTCCTGAAAGCCTACTGTGTAAATAACACAGAATAGTTGAATTTAACAGTCGGATTACGTTACACAAATGTTTATTATATAATTGTTATTTTACAAATAAAAGTATCCGCATTAAAAGCCATGTTCTCAACAAAACAGATGATACCGAGTTATATTTTACAATTCGATAAAACAAGGCATTATAATGCTTTTTAACAGCATGTGAACTTAATGGATGCATGGCTTTGTTTAATATTCAAATTTGAACGTGACAGTTTGGTGATCAACAATAAAACTATACATCACAAACAATACGGTAATCTGAAACTGAGATAGGAAAGACTGTCAATGGTTACTGCTTCGTAATATCTCAAAACTGTTATTCACAATGTTTATTTTAGTTGATTTGTATGTTACTTTGCTTTATGAACGTGTCTATGTCTACCAAGGCCATATTTTTCTGATTTATGTAAATGGCTAAAGGTATGTATAAAATACCTATATACTTTAAATAAATGGTAAATGGTAACATTGTATAAGTACAGAGTTAAAGCCTTTTTTCAGACATTTTAGTACATCCGTTAAACCGACTGTACATTTATCAGGGATTATTGAGTGGGAAGGCAACTGTTACACTCAGTGCCAATCGAAGCCACATCACATGGGCTCTTAACCCAGATACTCCTTTCATACACCTGGGAATACATAGAGCAAATGGGTTATTCTTGCTTAGTGAAATTAAGTAGTGGCGCAGATGGGGATCGAACCCGGGACCTCTTGATCCTAAAGTGTAAGCACTAACTCTAGGTCACCGCTTCCTACGAATATTATATGACCGAAAGTGAGAGCAATAGTCTGGAGTCAGTCCCAGTACATACAAAGTCTTCGAAAATGCACCAAACCACAGCAGGTGTTCGAACTGAGTTATTTTTTCAAAGGCATCTATAGTAAGCACATACAAGTATACCATATAGCACATCAACTCAATGGTTGTTTCCATAAAGGAACATGCAGACATTAAACACATTCTCAGGCGACGTTTACGCGACGCTACGCCGCAAACAAGGATCGGACGAGTTATTTCGGAGTTTTGAAGCTCGTATATCTCCGATTGATGAATCCTTCAGTAGCTTAAAATCATTGGTATAATCATTTTCCAAATGCATATATTTTCACGATAAGTAGTGATAATGGTTTTAAGTGAGACAATTAGATAGCTTTATACAAGAGATCTAGCTTGTTTGTATCTGATAGCATCAGGCCGTAAGAAACACTATATCATACTTTTCACGCTATCGGTGGGGAATGTAGTTTGTTCTTGTATGATTTATTATACATGTAGAAAAGCAAACCGGTGTATCGACGCGCAGCTGTATCTAATCGATATAGCATGTGGAATGTCATTAAACGAAAGTCAATGCTTGCCGGCCTGATCTTTGACCTAGATCAAACAAGTAGTATAGAAATAACAATACATTTGGTACCCCCGTATTGATTCCCACCATAGTGTACAATACATATCAAAAAGGTATTTTCAAAGTGAACACTAATATTCCGACAGTGTGGTTTTTACTGTATGCGTAATACAAGAAAATCATGAGTCAATATTGTAACAATGTCGGTACTTTGTTATGTTAAGGACATTTATTCCAATTAAATACACGAACTCATTAGTTTCGATTTAAAAAAACCCAACAAGCTTGTTAATACAATTAATGACGACAAAGCTCTTTAATTTTACCTTAATGAAGGGATATGGCGACCACAGACATGCATGCGCGTGGTATTATTAATCACAGCCATAATTAGGCGACGTAACATTTCCTGTTTCATCCACTTGTTTTGCTAATTACGACACGGACACATATTCATCAAACCAGCATCGAGGATTTAGAGATTTTGTCTGAATGCCCATGCCTACACGTTTATTAAAAGCCAAAACTTCCATATTATAAAATCTATAATTTATAATGATAATAATAATCATATTAATAATAAAAGTACACCAATGAGACAGTTCTTAATACCGCCAATAACAATAATGAATACTTTATTGAAGGATATACCTAATAATTATCATTTAAAGTTTGAGTTCTTCTTCGTAAGATCCTACAATTGTGAAAGTTAGACAAGTTTAGCTGAAACCACAGGGTCTCTTTTCTATTCAATATGGAATGTTGACAGCACAAACCACAGGTAACTGTACCATTGGAAAATAATAAAATATGAAAAAGCTTCATCAAAACTACATTTACCTGTGGTACGAACATTTTCACATTAAAATACATATACAATAGTGGTATCACCTACCTACTCCTGTTTAAAGGATTGACCATTTCTTAATTATGGCACACGGTCTCTTTGAGCGCATACATTTACCCCCCCCCCCCCCCAATTATATATGATTTGAAGACAGGTTCTAGCTAAAGCATTAAAACAAGATAATAAAAACCGGACAGGGACTTTTTAGGCAGCACTCAAATGAAACAGCCGAATACAGAAAATAGAAATAACGCGGACCACAATCACACGACACAATGCCCAACGCAACACATAACTGAACGAGAAAATGAAACAAAGCCAATGAAAGTCCTACGTTTCAGATGTCTAAAGCTGAAATGCATAGTTTCAGCTATAAGACAGCCGAAGCATCTAGTTTCAGCTAATTCCAGGAGTAAAAGCTGTCATACTGTAACCGTTATTAAACTAGCTGGTTCCCAAACAACTAGACAAACAGTTCAGTCAGTGTTTCTTATTGAGATTCACTGCATAATTCAACACGTGTTCACATCACGTCATAGCAGTTGTCACAAAACAAACAGTGTTACGTATAAAATACATACATGTAACACCTCGTTATATAAAGTCTTTATTATTATTATTATTATTAAAACACATGTGTTAAAAGTGTACGAACAAGATTATACGAATCTTACCTGCAAGTCATTAAAAACATGGAAACTATCCTATCTCTCACTGAGGTCTTATCTATGTATATCTGATCGTAGATATCGTATCGTCCAACGAGTACTATGTTAGTATAACTTCCAAGCATTGAATAATATCGCTTTGGGCAGTTATAACATTAATAATAAAGTTCGGATATATGGGTGTGAGACATAATTGTATTCGGATGTTAACTATGAAAACATGAGCCTCCAGAAAGAATTGCAATTATTTCTAGAACAAACTAATGTTATATAGAGTATCTAGTTTATACAGACTCTGGGGACACTTTGTTACTGCCATTTTATATCCAGCAAACGACATAAACGTCAATTATTGATATAATACTAGAATGTGAAAATGAAATCACCAGTGACGTCAGAAGAATACATCAAAATGATAATTATTTGAAACATACAATTCACTTCATGCGACGGAAGTATTTCTTGAATGTAAGCAATTATTTACAGTTAACAAATAAAGTGCTTTCAAAGTTGATACATTGCGCAAGGAAATTATGAGAACGAGTTGTTCCAATTATTTGTGATAAATAATTCAAGTTCAGGGGTTAAGGTATGTGATTAAGCAATTAACACGACATTAACGAAATCATTAAATAAATAAAGAGGTTACCAGGCTGTACTTAAAGGGTCCTGATACCATAATGGTATATTTGTCTTATTGTTACGGAGGGAAAGAGTGCAATTTAGCTGCAATACTGCAATACTGCAATCTATCATGGCTTTGTGCATTGTTTAATGGCTCCGAAACATTCTTTTTGATACAGTTAACAACCATTATAAAGTACTTAATCATGAAATAAATACAAATAAAGCACACTTAACGAAGCATGATGACAATGTTTCCATAGCTAATCTTACTCGTTCACAAACACAGGCCAGCTAACGTTTAGAGTTAAACTTTGCAAAGGAGAACAGGCATACAAAAAGACGTCACGGACAAAATAAGGTAATTTTAGAAAATGAACATTTTCCTCTTGACCGAAACATCATTCAAAAGGAGCAAACCCCACGATAAGTTACAGTCAAAACGGAACTAACACAGAACACCGGGACAGTCACAAAAATACTACAGAAAATCGCACAGGGAAGGCAGCACTCAACTGAAACTGCCGAGCACAGAAAACAGAAATAACACAGACCACAATTACACGACACGAGGCTCATTGCGAAACCATACCATTAGTAGTAGTGTTGAAGAATTTGGCATTTGATGGTTATCAGGCCCCGATCTCCCGAAGCATCTAAAGTAGAAAACTCAGCTCAAATTGAGATTTTGCTCAAATCAGAGTCTGAATTTTTGATAGACCTGAAGTTTGAGGACTTGAAATTTGACTGTAATAAATTCAGAATGATGTTTCTGTGTTGTGATACCAAGTTTGAGCCCAGACTCTCATGGAAATTACCTCAAAGACACATGGCAATATTTGAGATGAGATTTAGCTCAACTTGAGATGCTTCGGGATCAATTTAAAGGTGATGGATCTTTATGAAAGCTTCAAACTTTATTTATTATCATATAACAAACTGATATATAAATCATCCATCGATGGTTGAAAGCACTGATAGTCCATGACATGTATAAACTATGTTTTTCGATAATTATTATAGTGTAGTCTTTGATGTTGCAAATTCATTGATGATTTAACCATATTAACTATATAATGTTTATGTTTTGTGATATAAAAAATGAACATCAAAATAGCATACATTTTATGCTAATATTTTATTGCATATAACAACCGGTTAAGTCAGCAATCAAAGCGCTCAGTATGTATGATAAGCATCAGAATACAGCAACCACAATTATGAGCTAAAATTCAGCTAAATTATCACTAGGATCTAACTAATTATTTTACAACTGCGCCTTTTGCGGCTTTAAAAGGTCTCCTGTCCATACAGCCAGTGTTATCCATATTAACCATTTATGCGATTATTTCTAGGGTTGTGTTGATGTAGTCACATTGGTTTCATGAACAACCCTGATTGGGATTGTTGCGTGACAACGCTTTTTTGTGGTTGTTACGTTAGCCAAGTGGTCTAATGCATTCGTACTACGCGATAGCGCATCGCGGTACAGATTCGAATCCCATTAGTGGTGCAATTTTCGCATTTTCATTGAGACTATCTTCTATAATTGCATGCTTAGTCCGCAAGCAACATTTAAGTCGCAACTGGTATATAAGTATTCAGGTACGGAAAGCTTCACGTGCGGGTGCTCGCACATGTTTGTTTCCTAAACCCCTCTATTGTCTGAATTCACAACGTAAGACATTGGTAGGTACAGGTTGTCCATTTTGTTGTTATGGGAACACATATTATGGAACACCCTGTAGGTTATTAGAATGATGCCACACTATCTACAGGGCGTGCATAAACACGTATTGTTTATGTCTATAGAACCTAAACATCCCCATCAAGCCGTGTGCTGTAATATAACAACCTTCACGCCAAATGCCCGATAATTATACAGTATTGAACGTGTTCCAAGTCATGAATATAAGATAGCACTACCCTGAATACGATAGTTCAAGTACCGAAATGGTTTCAGATCTTGCCTGATGCCAAATTGTATACGTCTGATTACTAATGCCTGCATGTCTACCTATAGAGAATAGACAGATACACAGCGAGTACAATGGTTAATTTAATAGCTACACTAATGACCCAATGTGTTACAATAATTATCGATGCTTGTTGTACTGGACAGGCTGATGGATAAATAGGCATGTATGTATAGAGCTAGTGTACTGATCAGTGTTGGGTTGGGTGGAGGTGAGCAGAAGAAAACAGAGCTGGTCTGTACGGAGCAGAGCTGAGCAATGCTCATATCAGTAATACAGAACATAAGGGTCGGAGCAGAGCAGAGCTGATTGAGCAGATGTGATTAGAGCAGAGCAGAGCAGAGCAGAGCAGAGCAGAGCAGAGCAGAGCAGAGCAGAGCAGAGCAGAGCAGAGCAGAGCAGAGCAGAGCAGAGCAGAGCCAGAGCAGAGCCAGAGCAGAGCCAGAGCAGAGCCAGAGCCAGAGCAGAGCAGAATAAAACAGAATACAAGAGGGCCCAGAAGGCCCTGGATCGCTCACCTGAGTAATATTCGAGTGATGTTAAGTCGAGAAATGAACTTTTTCTACATAGAAGTTCATTTTTTTTAGTGCAGCTAATCCTGATTCTCGGATTATTCCGGAATAGTAGGATATGCCTCTATGATAATTATGTTTAAGGTTAATGACCTTATCTGTTTATTTAATGACCTCAAAAAACATTATAGGGGTCATCTATTGATGATAACCAACCTCAAAGCAAAGTTTGATGATCTTAGGCCAAACTGTTCTCGAGTTATTGATCTGAAACCATTTAGTGTACCAGACAGCTGACATGTAGAAAGCAATTTACCCCAAATATCTCAGGCTGACCTTAAAAAATTCTTTGTTTGGAGTTACACAGAAATGTTTAGGCGGGTAGGTAAGTAGGGAATGTTTTTAATTATTTTTTACGAACACTTAATAATCTCATTAAAGTAAAAAATGTCTCCTGAAGGCCAAATATGTTGCTGGGATTTTCGTGAGTAGATAGAGTAACTCCAACCAAAGAATTTATTAAGGTTAGCCTTAGATTGAGGGATATATTTGGTGGAAGAATATAAAACACAACTAACTTGTATGCAAAATTAATATATACACTTTATGGGCATGATATTTTGTGAAATAATGGATTGAAATAATCAAATTGATTATAATTATAAGACAACGGTTGCTTAACAAACATGGTACAAGCTTGATACTGTAAAACATACAATTTTCTTAATTGACTACAATTACCCATTATATAATATTTTATCAAATAAATCAACTTCTTCCATGTATAGCTACATTTTATTTTGGGCCTGATTATCTAGTCTTGTAATACCTGGCAGGCTCATGTAACCTGATATGCTAGCATAACTGTAAGGTGACATAACTGACCATTAACTAGCTGAACACACAATAAACTTCTCCTACTGACTGAACAAATGACCAGATGGTCTACACATGTTTGAATTCAGATACCAGAGTCAGGGTTTAGTATATCTCATTGAAAAGTCATTAATGTCAGCAAGAAAGAAATATCCAACATTATTTCTTATCTAAAGGTGAGGTCAGTGGGAGTCTGCATTGTGGTATAAGAGAAGATTTTCAAAGTTTTCTACAATAACATAGTGACTGGGGTAGGGGGCTATTTTAACCCCATGGGGGTAAAATTTGTACAATCTTGTTAGAGGACCCCAATAATTATGATGTTACATGCAAAATATCAAAGTTGTAGGTCTTGTGGTTTCAGAGGAAAAGATTTTCAAAGATTTCTCTCTATAACTCTATTGCAAAACAAGTGACCCCCGGGACGGGTGCAGTTTTGACCCCAGGGGCAAAATTTTAACAATCTTTGTAGAGGATCTCATGATGAAGCTTCCTGCAAAATATCAAAGCTGTAGGCCCTGTGGTTTCAGAGAAGAAGATTTTTTAAGTTTTCACTTTTAAAATCTATTTTTAGCTCCTGTGACCTCATTAATAAATTAACCAGAACCATTTGAACAACTTTGAAAGAGGACCACCCAAGGATCATTCCTGTGAAATTTGGTTAAATTCCATCAATTGGTTTAGGAGAAGAAGTCATTTAATGGAAGTGTTGACGGACGACGGACAACGACGGACGACGACGGACGCCGGACAGCCACCTATCCTAAAAGCTCACCAGTGAGCACTTCGTGCTCAGGTGAGCTAAAAACAGAACTGACGTGTGTGCTGTATACAGTGGTATTAAATATCTGTATGCAAACAGAACAAACGATGTCATGTTTAAACTCAGGTCGCTTGCATTAAAGAAATTGTCAATGATGTAACAATTAGATAATATTTAGTAGTTTTCTTATGAGCAAATAAGGACATTATTATGCTTTTGGCAACACGTATCTGCTCAAAAAATATCTGTCAATGAAATACAATCGTAAGCAATTAAAAATGTCAATAGATTTTTGAATTTTATAGTTGATGTACTGATTTTGTCTGTGATGTAACAAATTTAAATTGTTACACCAAAGACAGGTTACACCACATACATTTTTGTGATATTGTTTATAGTACTTTGATATTGATAAGACAATACAATACTCATTTATACATATATCTTAAACAAAAAGTAGACAGTAAAAAATATGCTTGCGGATGCATGATAAATAGCATTACACCATAGACAAAGAAAAAAGTACGACCAGGGATGCAGACATTGTATTGTCAATAGCTTTCAAACCATAAATTAAATTAAAAAGCATTAATTGCTGTTATGTGAAGGATGAGGATCTCTTCGAAATAAACGAAGTGTTTTGGTATTTTAGGGGATCATGGTATAACATAAGGTACACAATTGACTTCGTTACACCAAAGACACAAAGCCAAGGGACATGGATAAAATGTCTTTTTTTACAATGTTCATTTTATGTTTTTGTTTACTCTATATTTTCTGTGTATTGTTAAATCTTCACCATCAAAATGAACATACACGTTTTGTCTCATAGCATGTGACAACATGAAATATTGTTGATAAAAACACATTGCACTGTGGTACTCATGGGCCATCCATTTGTAAAAATTTACGGATGTCAAATCATTTAGTTTTGCTGTTTTACTATAAATAAAGTATATAAAGCTTCACATGATAAATGTTTTGATATAATTTATCATGTTTATGTGTAAGTTATTCGACAAGGACAAAGAAACCTGCGAATTTTGAAATTGACTCATATCCATATTCTAGTTTGGTGGTCATTCTGTTCACGCCATGCGTATTGATATAAGCGGAAATGTTGCAGGTGACTTCGATATACAATATGTAGATATATATTTGTATACTCATTGATTAGTCGTCAATGTGGTCGAGGTCACTCCGCCTAATCACTTGAAAAATGTTGTATACCAAACGTTGAGAAAAGACATTGGATTATGCAACCATCAAAGACAAGGTCAAACAACAAAAATGACACGTTTATTTTCACAGGCTGAGGTCGATTAGAAGAAATATTGTATATTTTATTGATAAAGACGCATACCAAGGCATTACTTAATTGTCCCTGCGAACCAGTTTGTCGTCAACGCATCGTGTGACTGTGCGCGGGTAAAAGAAAACAAAAAGGATACTAAACAGATAATTTAAAAATTATATAAGTGTGCCTTTCGCAGAGGAATATATGACATCATGGCAGGTAACAGACACCATATAAAGTAGATATAACTAGTAAATTATCTCCAAGCCTGGTTGCAAGACAATTATATTACCAAACCTAATTATGAGACGATCCGACAAGAGTCGAATAAGAGAGAGACAATCCACTAAGAGTCGCATAAGACAAAATTGCAAGATACTTTAATCAACTTATATAATTTCATCTAAAATAACTCTAAATAAAGACGGATAATTACGTACAGCTAGCTGGTTCCCTATCTATCGAGATTCATATTCCCCAACATTATTAAATATTCAAGAGGAAAATACGGTTTTATCCACGTATTTAGATTTGTTTTTCAAAACGATTTCAGAATATAAATTACAATCTAAATTCCAATAAGACATCTTAGTGCACTATTCACTTAAAATAATTACTGGTATGTGAACAATTTCTGTTTAAATTCTGATTCGAAAAGCAGTAGGTTTAGTGCTAGTGCAAGTTTAATATTCATGTGTTTCGCACTTGGCAAAAAAGCAGCTGCCGCATTATACTATAGATATAAACACAGATCGCCAACGAATTATAAATCGAAGACATTGAAAAGTACTTGGTTCGACGTTAGAGGACCGTTTTTACTTATAACATATAAACAGTCTGAGAAGCCAATATACAAATGTACTACTGGCCTTCTCTTCGGTTATTGGATCCTCTAGCTGAGCTAGCAACTTCCGATTGAGAGAATGTCAAAACCGTAGCTAATGTCAAGATGTTCAAGTTAACCTGTCTTATATATACCTAGGTCACACATGCTATCCGATCGCCGGCTGATCATTAGACGGCCTTGTTTGGTCTAATCAGATCGGATGCTGGACGGACATCGACCTGACATACGAACGGCGGCACGAGTAGTTTATGTTTCTTTTAAAATATGTATTGCTACTAATCTACCGGCGTACGCACATTCCCTACACATCGGATAACGGACCTCGACCGGCGTCCGGGTGATTTGTGACCAAAGTTTACTCAAGTGACTCAGGTATTGAACCCGTAGATGCACTCTATCAACAGTGTTTACTTGACATCCATGATCGACTGGCGTCCGGGTGATTAGTTATAGAAAGAGAACGTAAACTCGAGGTTGTCTTATTTTGTCGAGGGCGTAGCCCGAGACAAAATAAACAACCAAGAGTTAAGTTTTTCTTTCTGACTTATATCATAGGCTGTCACATTGTAAACATAAGGCGTGTCCAAATTTTTACAATGCTGACCGATTAACATGTCCAATGAAAATCAATAGCACGGTGTTGTGATTTTAAAGTAGTGGACTCCAATATAACTCGACCACGAAAATCGATAGAGGTCACGTTGACCGAAGTAAAGTACAATGAAGTTGTATGTATACAGTGCAGGATAATATTATCCTGCATTGTAGTAATTGCACTCATTCCTTTGGAAATTAAGACACACCCCATTAATTATCATCGGATTTAGCCACACCGCCTCAGTTAACATCAATGTAAATTGCCGTAGCCATGATATAAGTTATAGAAAAAGAACGCAAACGCGGGGTTGTCTTATTTTGTCGAGGGCGTAGCCCGAGACAAAATAATCAACCAAGCGTTAAGTGTTTCTTTCTGACTTATATCATTGGCTGTCACTTTGTAAACATAAGGCGTGTCCAAACTTTTACAATGCTGACCGATTAACATGCCCAATGAAAATGAATAGCACGGTGTTGTGATTTTAAAGTTTTGGACTCCAATACAACTCGACCACGAAAATCGATAGAGGTCACGTTGACCGAAGTAAAGTACAATGAAGTTGTATGTATACAGTGCAGGATAGTATCCTGCACTGTAGTAATTGCACTCATTCCTTTGGAAATTAAGACACATCCCATCAATTATCATCGGATTTAGCCACACCGCCTCAGTTAACATCAATGTAAATTGCCGTTGCCATACCTGAGTCACTTGAGTAAACTGCGGTCACTTATATCATGGCTACGGCAATTTACATTTATGTTAACTGAGGCGGTGTGGCTAAATCCGATGATAATTGATGGGGTGTGTCTTAATTTCCAAAGGAATGAGTGCAATTACTACAATGCAGGATAATATTATCCTGCACTGTATACATACAACTTCATTGTACTTTACTTCGGTCAACGTGACCTCTATCGATTTTCGTGGTCGAGTTATATTGGAGTCCACTACTTTAAAATCACAACACCGTGCTATTGATTTTCATTGGACATGTTAATCGGTCAGCATTGTAAAAATTTGGACACGCCTTATGTTTACAATGTGACAGCCTATGATATAAGTCAGAAAGAAAACGCTTAACGCTTGGTTGTTTATTTTGTCTCGGGCTACGCCTCGACAAAATAAGACAACCTCGCGTCTGCGTTCTCTTTCTATAACAAATGTCACCCATCAAGTACGCACGCTGATAGATAATGAACCAAAATCGACCAGATTTCTCCAAATGTCTCTAATAAATATGCCAGAACTAACGCTGATTAAAGCCAATTATCATCAGTGAGCTTAGAGGTTCCAAATGCGCACCAAATAGTGATTAAGAACGCATAGAATCAGTATTTATTTGTGGACGTTAATTAAAATAGTTATAAGCGTCAATGTTAATTCAGGTATATTGTTTAAGCGTCTACCAACTATTACAAACAAAAGCGACGAAGTCCATGGTAACAGCGCCTGGCAACTCGTATAAAGGTTGTGGCATAGCTGTCTTAACAAATCAGTTTTGAAACAAGTTGACTGTAAAACATGCGTTGGAGTATGTAGTGAAATCCTATGTCAAACAGGGTTCCATCACGAACGATAAAAATACATAATAAGATGCGAGCCCTGTTAACTAACTCTTGAACTCTTGAAAGTTGAAACATTTGTCTAGATCGATTTGTTAGTCTTATTTTAATCCGACTTAACGATGTTTTAACCATAATGTCAGTCATATGTGTACAAGTAATCAAATATCTTGAATATCTTAAAAGTATAAAAATACCCGTACTTCCGCAGGTAACTGGCAACTTAACCACATGTGGAAGACATTGACGTCGTCAATGTCGCGGTGGAACAGAACATGCACACCTGATAATTGGACCCAATCTGTCTGTCTGACAATTTACAGCACTGTCACCAGCGCTTTAGTCGGTTGGGAATAAATGGCCTTAGAGTGCTGTTTAACATAGTTTTTCAATATCACAAAATGCAGAACATAGCCTTTATTTGCCAGCCACCTTTTGCTGAAATATGGCAGATATATGCTATAATAGCTATGAGGTAATCGTGTTCCATATCCGAATATTAATGATATATTAATGTGCTTTAAAGTTTCAATTGTCAACACGATGAGCATTGGTAATTGACCATAAAATGACAATAAATATTATAAAGATACGTGTATCATGTGTATAACATCACAGCAACTGCGTAATTTACTATGTAAACGGAGCATGTTTTCTTGAAAAAAATAATAGTTTATACGACTTCCCAGACGAGTAATATCCTAAAATCTGCATATAAATAGAATTGTCATCTCCATAACCAGTAAGGTAAAATTGCAATCTAACGACAGCTTAATTGTAACAATTTTCTGGCTTTCTTCAAAGATTGCTTCCACAGCACGAAGCCGCATTGCAATTATTTTCCGCTTCAAAGTCTGTGTCCTTTACAATAAATGACAATAGGAACACATTTACTGTCAGCAGTGTTCTCATGGCATTTTCGGAATAGTGATTTAGATGAAATACGCAAACAAGTTTTTCAACTGTTTCAGATACAAGATTGTCATTTACCTGTAATTGATACCCTTAAGCAACGGATTTAACAGTCGATATTTGTACAAACTGCGTCTTAAAGCAAACCTAACATATTCACATTGTGGTTTAACAATTACGGTGTTGGTTTTTATTTGCGAATTATAGTTTTGGCGCATGAGCTCGTTTGTCTTGTAGTCATGTGACCAGCTCAATGTCTGGGAACGACAGTGGCAGGAGACGGCCGAAAAAATAGCGGGAATATTTCACGCGCAGTGTAATTAAAACAAATTCTTAAAGGTGCTGCCTCACAGATTGGGCTAAATTTTTTGTATATCGAGATTTTCCAATCTTACCAAGTATTTATGTAAAAGAAAGCCACTGGCGGTTGTTTTTTGAAAGATTTGGTGAAGATAAGCATTTTTAACCACTCTCGATATCGCCCACTGATGTTTTTTTTCTTGAAAAAAATTCCGTAAGTTTCCTTCCAACATGCTTTGTGAATTATGTAATTCACACATGATTGAATTGTAACATTTACAAAGAACAGCGTAAAAATCAGTGAGGTATTTGGTTCGTTTTTCTATTCATTTTCATCAAACGCGAACAAATTTCGATGTAAAAATACTTAATAACTACAAAATGCCAAAGTTTCTCAAGTTATTTTAGATGTCAGTGGGGTTGTTTATGGGATATACTGTCAACTGTACAAAACTTATGCGAATATTTGACAATTTTATTTTATTTCTGCAATACACCAATCTGTGAGGCAGCACCTTTAAGATAAGCTCGTACCGTGTGCTGATCTAATGACAATGCCAGAATCAATTCAAAACGACGACAACAGCATCCATTTTGATAATATTTTATCCAAGCTTTCGAAAGCAATCTTCACATTGTCAAGATCCAAGATACTCGCCAATCAATAACGGCAAGCATGCTAATAAAGGATACACGGGAGGTAATTCTGATATGAACAATGACGTATTGTTCATACGAACTGTTCCGATAATACCCCCTTTCTCTGCATAAACTCCAGAAATAATATCAGAATATTGTAGTGTGTTTATTTACGTTCCATAATGATACAATCCGATAATAAAATTACTTGAGAAATGTTTCAAAGAATATAACTGTATTGGTCAGCCAATATTTAGTATTTTACAACCAATTGACAAACTCAGAATTTTAATGAAAAGTAGGCTTTCAAATAAGGACCATATCTCTGTTCACTGTTCAGGGAAAATAAACTAGATTGAAAAAAACCTTGGCAAGATAGCATTAACAAACATTAGGATTTCACTGTTTAAATTTCAATTTCTACAAGGAATTAAAAAAATGTTGGTCATGAACTTGACAGGGTCTTCTTGTAGTGTTTCCATTGAACTATATAACTTAGTTACGAGGCGCATAAAGTTAGTTACTGATTCGTTACCAGCATTGAGTTTTTTTGCTCTAAACGTTAACTTAAAATATGACTTAAACAAATGTTTTTACAGAGAGTATGCCTCTCATAGTACGTCAAAAGTTGCTACCTAAAGCTTCTTCCTTCTTTTACAAAAAACAAATGACAAACGTTTTTAAGGTGGAATAGATGATCAAAAATGTCGGAAATCCCGCAAAAAATAAAGTTCCGCTTGATGGCGCTATCAATCACTCGGATTGTAGAATTTCTCCCTAATACTAACAAAAACAGAAAGCCAACACTTAATACTATATGTATGCAAAATATCATTAAAATCAGTCAAATGCGATTTTTACCGAAAATGGTCTATTCCACCTTAACACAAAACTCACCCACAGGGAGTAGAAATAATGTTGGGAATTTTCAAAGCTGGTCATTATTTTTATTTCTGACATTTTTATTTCTCTCTCGACGGTAAACATGTTCTGGCATCGTATAAGAAAACAGTGTTAAGTCATAAACTTCACAAAAATGGAATACTTCATATTTAAGTCATAA
Organism: Spisula solida; assembly: GCA_947247005.1. Taxonomy (NCBI): domain Eukaryota; kingdom Metazoa; phylum Mollusca; class Bivalvia; order Venerida; family Mactridae; genus Spisula; species Spisula solida. Next base: position 35,842,167 of record OX365952.1, on the reverse strand, counting down.
ACTTCACAAAAAATGAATATTTTACATTTGTGTCATAAAAATTGTAGCGGATTTATGATTTGCTGTCGCTTAAGAGGTGTTAACATTTGTGTTGAGGCAGAGAAATATAAATTTTTTTCAAACTTAAACAGTGTCTCATATTGGAAACAGAAAAATGCAAATGTAGTCATAGGTCGTCGTGCTTGTTTAGAACATAGAGGATCTTACATGAGTGTCTTTCTATATTGAATTTATTAAACGAGTTGGATAAAATGATAAAATGCGAGGCTCTGCCGAGCATTTTATCACTTTTATTCAAGGAGTTTAATAAATTTAATATGGAATGACACGAATGTAAGATTCTTTTTATCACATAAACTAAATACACAGTAAAAGTTTGTCAAGAATGCACACACTTCCCCTTTAGCAAATAAACTCCATATGAGTAAAGCGGTTCATTGAAAGAGCTAAGAAAATAGTGCAACAATGTATACTCCAATATGTTAATTTTTCTGCCTTTGAAAATAATATTTTTAGGGTATCTAAAATCCTGCAGATGTAAAACTACGCCTAACAAAGTAAATAATTAAATCTAGGACCGCAGCAACACAACGTATTCTGTTCTGTTCCGTGTTCCGTTCCGGGTTTTAGTAACAACCAAGGACAGGGGAAGTAACTAGGTTTTCCGCGTGAATTTATTCGCGATTCGTCTGAATAGCCGAGAATAACTGATTGTACACGATGCAAGTACTTGGTAAGCAAGGAAAATCGTCTTTAATACTCAAAATTAACGGATTTATACAATGAAATCAACATCCGATGCTGTGTTTGTGTAGATGCCAGATATTTGGCATGTACATTTCGTCCCGATCTTATTCGTACCAACGTTTAACGGACCTACCGTCATGTTTACTTACAGTCATATCTCTTAAGTTCTTGTACACCTGTTATTGTGTGATTATAACATGCCATAGAGTGCTCATAATCGGATACAGAATTTATTCTATTCTAAAAATGTATTCTTTTACTTTTTTGACAACGTGTATGAATACATAAATAAAGTGACTCGCCCTTGTATATACCTCATTTGCATGTTTATTACACGTGTGTATTATGACTTTTATGTAGATAAATATATATTATCTACTAAGCTACATAATCATACATAGATAATAAGTTAAATCACAGGAACTTGCATTTATAATTTTAAAAAAAATATAAAACTAAAATATATTTTAATAGTACAGTAGGCCTAGTGAAAAAAAAATTCAAAATATTTTTTTCATTTTTTTTCAAATTATAAATGCAAGTTCCTGTGGTTAAATTAATAAAATAAATTACATAGTGTTTGTCTACAATCTTATGTAAGCAGATGACCGACTTAAATAAACGATATAATTATACAGACTGCTATATATTCATAGTATTTATAGCTGTGTGCCTCTGTAGCTAAATGGTTAGCACGTTTGCCGTCTAATCTTGCAACCCGGGTTCAAATACTGGTGGAGGCACTCATATGCCTGTCATATTTCAGCAGAAAGCTGACTGGCAATAATGGCTATGCTCGGCATGTATCGTACATCCTTTATATTACATCTATCCATCTTCATCCATTAATCTAGTATGTTAAATCCGTATAACAAAGGAAGGGGGTATCGATCTAAATCCACATCAATAACATGATCAGTGATATCAGTTACAATGGGGTTAAGTAGTTTAAAGAGCCTCAGACATATTGTTGGTTTTAATGCGCTTAACGTCAATAGTTTATCAGATACAAATGAATGCCAGTTTACCGAACTAGATTCTCTAAAGGAACCAATCAGTTAAAAACAATGTAATTCTGAAAGCCGATTCGCAATTTCTCCACACACCACCATTATGATGTACAATAAACGTCGCCTGTAAATAATGCCATTTCGAATGCCATTGGCAACTTCGCCGCACACCAAATATGTGGTAAACAACCATCGTCAATAAACAATGACATTCTACATGCTAATGATAACTTCAGCGCACACCTCGTAATTGGGTCAACAACACAATGTCGCTTTCTGTAGCCAAGCGACATGAAACCGTTATGCCAACTACTGGGATCGAACCCAGACCTCTCGGGTGATTGTTATGCGGTCAACGAACTCAAACCCTAAGCGAGACTCAGTACAGGACGCTACACTGAGAATTAGGATATTACATTTAGGAAATACCGCGTATTTTAGTCAAATTTCTGTCAACTGAGCAAAGAACATGCACATGCAGCTGATTAGTCTGTCTCTACATACCCTATGATTAATTAAAGGAGACAACTCTTCAGTCTACTCTTTTTTCATGAAATTTATACCCTTTGCACCCTCAAACATAGATAATCAAGCCCAAAATAAAATCTAGCTAAAATTGAAAACAAAATTAAGATAATTGATTGAAAAAAATATATTATCTAGTCGAGTAGCCAGACTAGCAGCAGATCGAAGCTTGCTAGAGACATTGAACTGCCACATGGCATATTGTTCTCTTCCACTAAATCTGACCATGTTGCTTGTTTGCATTCGATTGAGACTGTCGTGAGTGTGTGGTCATCCGTATTATGCCAGAAAGGCCATTGAATGACTTCAGACTTCAAGTGAATCAGTTAGTCTCGAAGAATAGTTCTTACTATAAGCAAGTAACGGCATCCGACATTGGTCATTTGAAACTAATGGAAAGCATTATTACATAATATATAGGTCCTAAACGTCTCAAGTGACCGATTAACATTAATGCTGTTTGGACTTAACCTTGCTATCAGTATAGTATCTATACATTACAGAATAATGTCCAAATTATCATCAATTCCAGTCAAACCAATGCATACTAAGTAGCATATCGTCTGTATTCAGATGTATGTGTTCTTAAATTACAGTAGGCTATTCTTAATCATTTAATTTGTCTGCGACTTCTTGACCGATTAATGGAAATCTCTCCTGTTCTAAACCTTTCTTATTTCATGGCGTGATTTTCCCGGACCATTAGCAGATACTTTGATTGGCCGTTATATTGACCGCTAGTTGTGCATGGAATTTCTGAACACATCATGACATTAACCTCTCCTAGTTCATTGTGTGCTTTTCTGGGGCCATTAGCAGAGTTTGTAAAGAACAACTTCAGCGACAGTGCTATAAGCAACCATAGCGACTGTACTAAGAACTACACATAAGCTTACGGGCGAAGAGCAACTATAGCGACTGTGCTAAGATGTACACATAAGCTCATGGGCGACGAGCAAATATAGCGACTGTGCTATAAGCTACTATAGCGTCTGTGCTAAGTAGTACACATACGCTTACGGACGAAGAGCAACTATAGCGACAGTGCTAAGATGTACACATAAGCTCATGGACGAAGAGCAACTATAGCGACAGTGCTAAGATGTACACATAAGCTCATGGACGAAAAGCAACTATAGCGACTGTGATAAGATGTACACATAAGCTTATGGACGAAGAGCAACTATAGCGACAGTGCTAAGATGTACACATAAGCTCATGGACGAAGAGCAACTATAGCGACTGTGCTAAGATGTACACATAAGCTCATGGACGAAGAGCAACTATAGCGACAGTGCTAAGATGTACACATAAGCTTATGGATGAAGAGCAACTATAGCGACTGTGCTAAGATGTACACATAAGCTCATGGACGAAGAGCAACTATAGCGACTGTGCTATAAGCTACTATAGCGACAGTGCTAAGATGTACACATAAGCTCATGGGCGACGAGCAATTATAGCGACTGTGCTATAAGCAACTATAGCGACTGTGCTATAAGCTACTATAGCGTCTGTGCTAAGTAGTACACATACGCTTACGGACGAAGAGCAACTATAGCGACAGTACTAAGATGTACACATAAGCTCATGGACGAAGAGCAACTATAGCGACAGTGCTAAGATGTACACATAAGCTCATGGACGAAGAGCAACTATAGCGACTGTGCTAAGATGTACACATAAGCTCATGGACGAATATCAACTATAGCGCCTGTGCTAAGATGTACACATAAGCTCATGGACGAAGAGCAACTATAGCGACAGTGCTATAAGCTGCTATAGCGACAGTGCTAAGATGTACACATAAGCTCATGGACGAAGAGCAACTATAGCGACTGGGCTAAGATGTACACATAAGCTTACGGACGAAGAGCAACTATAGCGACTGTGCTAAGATGTACACATAAGCTTACGGACGAAGAGCAACTATAGCGACTGTGCTAAGATGTACACATAAGCTCATGGACGAAGAGCAACTATAGCGACTGTGCAAAGTAATACACATAAGCTTACAGATGAGGGAAATGATACACTAGGTGGCTTACGGACGTCATGCGTAATACGTCGAAGACTTCTACAAAGCCAACTAAGTAAGTGTATATTAAAGAACATGCATCAAGAACTCTCAATTCTATAACAGAACGTTTAGATAGAATCCCACTGGTAATGTCTAAATACATCAATACGTCGGTTAGTTCTCTGTACGGTTTCAAGTTAAATAGTCATGACATTAGCTGGAAATTATACGTCGAGCGCAGCTATTTACATGGAAAATAGAAATGTATCAACGATTTTAAAAATATTCAAAATTTAAATAAGCGGTATGAAAGAGAAAGTGTCAACTTTAATTTCAAAAGTAAGCATTACTGTAGCCACACGCGAGATTATGTGAAACAACAGCTCAGACTATATAATATATATAGTCTGAGCTGTTGTTTCACTTAACATCATAATGATATACGAGTATAAGACAATTTAAGTGCACCTATACCTAATAAAAAACAAATATTTGTATTATTGAAAACACAATCTAGGCAATTCAAGAAATTATCTTTTATAAACCTAAATCATTGTGGAATACCGAAAGGTCAAACATTAACACTGACACAAATACAGTTGCTTCATTCCGCTGGACGCTATTTCGTGCATGAAAAATGCAATGTTGAATTTATTAGTGTCATTCATGGGCTGAGGCAATGTGTCTTACACGTTAGACACCTACATTGAGATGGGGGTTCACTTCTCTTTAGTCTTCTATCCTTGGATGATAGACAACAGGCATATAAACAAAGATAAGCATTATTCAACTAGCTTACGGCTCACTGCCCCATCAAAAAAACCCATACTGGAATTTGAACATTCGATCTCTCATAAATTGCCATAACCACACGGTCATCAGATGACATGCATTTACTCAGCGTCTGGGATTTGACAACATTCGAGCCTTTTTGTAATACGCATTGCAAATCAAGAATCGGAACTGGAATATCGGACCCTCCACAAATGCCTCTACGATAAATATGACCATATCTGTGCTTTTCGTGCTCTGCTCTCATGTTAAGTGCTGCCTTCCCTGTCCGATTTGTTATTACATGTACCTGGTGTATGATAGTGTACTCTTTTGTCCACAAAAAGATAATATTTAGACGGACAGGGAAGAAAGCACTCAACTTAACTAACCGAGCATAGAAAACACAAAAAAAACATACAAGGCACAATGCCCAACACACAACTGAACGAGCAAATGATCCGCCCAAGTCCCAGCTGTCAAAAAGCTGAATAAACTAGTTTCAGGCTGCTTCTTTTATTTCATAAGGCATTGGTGTTTCTTTGATGGTGGTTTTGCGGGTTGTCCTTGTATTTTGTTTTTATCTGATGTGTATTACTCTGTGTATATTTAACCACAGGAACTTGCATAACTTAAAATAAAAAAGGAAAAAAACTTTTTTTTTGGAATTTTTTTTCACTAGGCCTACTGTAGAGCCAGTATCAATAAATATACTTTAATAGATCTACAGAAAAAAATATTTTTTTTTCATTTTTTTTGTTTCAAATTTTTTTTTAAGTTATGCAAGTTCCTGTGATTTAACTTACTAATTCAGTATGCTGTCGGAGCAGAGTGTTTTCTATATACGTAGATGTTTATCATATTCGTCCTATAATGCCCACAACACAGCATGAAATATTCTCAATCAAGTTTTCAAAGACATTAACCAGAATGTGCCCATCAATACATCTGTATACATCTTTCCACCTATCAACTTCAATACGTGATTGTTCAGTATTGTTTTACATCTGTCTGTCAAAGGTTTTATATAACAAGTCAGACAGTGTAGCTATAACTTAAAATGTCACTGACAACCACACAGCTATAAACATTGACTTGCGTTCTAATTAGTGGCGAAACAAGATGGTTTGAAAGCTATAACAACTCTCTAAGAACCCGCCATGAAAATGTCAACACTAACCAATTACAAACAATTAAAGCATCGATGGAAATACTATACTTGTATAAGCCTGAATAATACATACCGGTATCTTTTGGTAATGCTTATGAAAAGCGGGTTAATTCAAAAATTGGATATTCAATAGCTTTAACCTTTTTATTAACGAGTACAGTTGCACATCGTATACATTTGTACTAATATCCGAATTCGCCAGGTTTATCGTGTCCCGATATTCCGAAGTAGCTCAAATAATGTACAATGTAAAAGCGTTTGGAAACAAATCCAATACATCAGTTCTGTGTCACGTTGACATTTACTCCAAGATTTGTGTAGATGTATGAGTCAATGTGCCTTTTTATTTATTTATGCTCACGACAATGGTTGTATAATCCAGTCAGGATAAAAATCCAGTGACGCAGCGGTCGAGTCCACTATAACAGTGACTGTAAAACCAATTAAAAAAGGCTTATACTGTACAAACAACTACAATTTCAATGCTAAACTAACATACTAAACTTCGCTCTACCTGTTTAGACAATGGTTGTGATTTTTCGCGTACACATAAACTGCAACGTCACTGTCACAATATCCTAACTGGACTATAATTATGTGCCTTTTTACAATTCTGAACTCCAGCACACGGTTGCTTCGTATATTTTAAAAGGCATGTACTGTGTCGTTGGTGGTTGTTTTGTGGGGTTTCCTTGTGGGTTTTGGTCATGCTTGTATTTTGTTCTTGTCAGCTGGTTATTCCTCTCGGTATATTTAACTGACTGATGCGATAGGTTGTAGAAGTAGGGTGTAGCTGTTCTATAGATGTGTAGTATGTTTTGTCCTGTTAATTTTTATATTTGAAATTAGAGATAGTTCACACGGTAGAGATAAGTCTGCTCCTGCCTGCCTTAATGTTGTTACTGGTACATATTGTTTATATCATTGTCATTAACGAAAAGATGATGACCATCGGACAATGAGACAGCACTCAACAGATACAGCAGTACAGGAAAGTCACACAGCAAAAAGAAAACCCACATACCACAAACAGATGACGAATATCACTTACATTTGTACTGGTACATCATCGCGATAATGATGGCATAAAACAGCATACCGAGGGGAAACGTAATAGACAATCGTAATTATTTAGAGCAAGGACTTTCAAAATTTACATTAAAATCAGTAATCATAGCCACAAGGTTTCCTCATGTTAGCTAAATGTCTCATTTCTTACAAAATCGCAAGCATTTCGAACTGCAAAACAACTATTTTTGTCAATGAATGTAAAATTCCTCTGGCTCTTCACATGCCTCACCAGATAATTAACTCATGTGAATTAAAATCGGTACTTTATTTAGACAATGTGTATTATTTTCTTGTAATTCTACCTTCGTTTTAATTACAGTTGACGTTTGACTATATTGAATTGAAACATGAGCATGATACAGTACTCTTATGTTATCAAACTTAGCATAGTAGCATTACGCTTGTAATGGTTAGGCGACCCTGAAAGCATTTACAAGTTGATTGTAATGGTCAGGAGGATTGCCAAGTACTAAAAGTTTGCCATTGTCATAACGAAAACAACCACTGTTAGTCAATTGAGCAAATAAACCACTACAACTATCACATGGATGAAATTAAAGGAATGATAAAGAATAAAGAGGAGAACAATTAATACAAAACGAAATAAACCTACAATGATTCTAAATGTTTCAATCTATTTTAGGAAACTAGGACAAACTTGTTTCAAAGGCAATGCGGTCGTATAAATCAACTTAACTCACAGAGAAATGGTCCAATTAAAGCCTTTGTGCTCTTTCTAATATAACATTTTACTTTTGTGTCTTAACCTAAATACATGATGATGATGATGATAATCGTGCTTTTCCATAATAAAATCTGATTTTCGACTTACTGATTCAACTAGGAGAGGTACATGTACAATGATCCAACTACAGTGCAAATCGAGCGTTAGAGAAAACACTAAACATGACAACGAATATTTGAAACATTGAGTTGTATGGTTTATGCTCAATACCATAAATAAAATACTTTATTAGGCTCTGGTCGTTTGGCTTGCACTGATGGTATAGCGATGAGTTCGTCAAAACGATCTAGATTCGATTCCAGAAATGATCAATCAAGTTCCTGTGCGATTGACTTCAGTCAAATCATCGTCATTTAGCTATAACTTGTTAGTACGGATAGGTTCGTATTTCAATTTGAAAACTAGAAAGGCCAACTAACCCCGTAAATGTCTGAAAACTCGATGAAAACATAATAAGAGACGTGTAAACTCCACCACGACCAGTTTTCCAACCAAAATTAGGCTCATAGCTCTGTTGCTGAAATGTACATTAAATTAGTCTAGGAAAATATTTGTTTTGATCAGAATTCTGCCGCATGTGGCTCTCCACAAGGTTGACATTGAAAACTGCGTACAAAACCATAATTAACACTCAGAAAACGTCCAAGTGCCACAAGCTGGAATGAAAACTGACATAACTTAAACATAGAAGCAATTATAAGGTGTTTGATCAGTCGCCTGAAGATGATTATACGATGCCTTATCAAATGGCATGTGTTTACTCAGTGTCTGTGATTTGACAAACATGTCGATAATGTCACTAGAGAAGGCATATCTTATATCAGTTGCGTACATAAATTGTCAACAAGGCTGTTCGTTAGGTTAAGAACCATGCCAACATCTAAGAGAAACGTAATATATTGAGCTGGTCTAATATACGACCAGTTTCGGATTACGGAAAAGTGTTATAATGCCCTTTAAATACTATATTAAGCAAACAAAGGCACTAAGTTTTGGCACGCATGTTAATTAAATTAACATGCGTGGTTTTGGATATGGTTGAAATTTGAAAACAGTTATGAATAAATGAAAACATGTTTTGTCAGGGCATATAAGCATTATAATAGAAGACATTTTGAATCAGCATATCACTGTACGAGGTTACAGATGTTTTAGACAATGTACACATAGAGAACAAATGGACATTGCTAAGCCTGATGGCATTATCATGCACGTTCAAACTGGCTTTCAATATTGATCTTATTTAATTGAAGAATAAAGATCAAGAGTTAAATATTGTGTGATATGATTGGTTATTCTTATCCTTAAGTCAAGCAAGGTTAATATTGAATACCACCCATGGTATACGATAATCCTAGTGTGTTGTAGTTATTCATTCGATGCGCAATATTGCAACAGAAAGTAGGCGAAGCCCAGCCCACGCTACAGTTTATAATGATAGACCAACGACCGACATATCGTATTATGATATATTTTATGTATGTCATAAAAGCAATACATTCACCCCCGTCGCAGACATATCTCTTAAAAGTGGTAGAATAAAAATGTCATATGAATTAATAATTTTGCTTATTCAGGAATAAATCAATCAGATGTTTTCATAAATAAATAATAGATGCGCGTCCACCATTTTTCTCTTGGGATTAAGACGTAGTCAGTTTACACTTAATAAATTTCATAGTTGATGTATCACAAGTCTAGATTTTGTCAAATCAACGACCAAGAATACCCCTGTCACTTTAGAAAAGGTTGTCGTGCAAACTAATTGTAACACATGTACGAGAAACATCCGTAAACGTAAAGTTCATGACCTTGTGTCGTATGTCTAACAATTATATTCCAATTCTAACATAGCACGTGAGATTTGCCTTCTTTGCGTATATTGAGCTTACCATATTTTATTACCGCGATAAAATATAGCTGATTGATGACGTCACGTTTGACGTCATATAGTATGACAAATGACGTAACGGTGACGGTAACGTTCCTAGGAAAGAAAGAAGTTTGACGTCAACCTGTCTTGTTGTGCTATAAATGGTAAAGCATTGGCGATGTTAGAACCGAAATAATAAATAGAAGCTGTGCTTTGTTGTGTTATAAAATATAGGCACTCGTTTGAATACGTACATTAAATCACTCGTGCTATGGACTCGTGATTTAATTACTACGCATCCAAACACGTGCCTATATTTTATTACGCAACAAAACATAGCTACGCATTCATTATTTCGTAATTAAAACATGCTCTTGAATGTGTGACGTTTAGCACAATATTAACACTTGAGGTCTTGTAACGGTAAGAGTTCGGAAAGTTCGGGGGTTGGGGCGTAATATTTTATGGACATATCATCCCATATGTCAAAACTATGACACCGTAGTTTTTCCACAAAGAGGATACGTACATCTACTTCGAACGCCATCTGAGAAATTGCAACATTAAAAGGACGCAATAACTGAACTATTCGTATAAATAGAGACATAAAACGATGCATTACATCGTTTGAAAGTGAAACTGGTGCAAACCGGAAATATTTCTAGCTTTAATCTCAATTACTTGTAAAATCATGCACAATTAAGTTGTTTCTTCCAAAAAAAAAAAACTGCCTAACTACATCCGTTGATTTCAGTATTACGTCAATTGGCGCAGACGCCATACATTATATCAATGCAGTAATTGTTCAGAACACGACATATACTAGCCGTCGTGGTTCTATTCCTGTTGAAGATCATTAGTTTAAAACCAATCATAAATATCCCGCTTGTCTACTTTCTAAAGGAAATATCTGAACGTCATTATGGCCGAGCAGTTCCGAATAAACATGTTATCTTTTAAAACACAACTCATATTTGTTCTCATTAGCGCGGTACTGTATTGGTGTTTTATTAGTAATAAATATCATATTGTCAGTTTATATTGCGGATAAAAACAACCCATATAATGCCATGTCGTAGATGCTGACACCAACGAGTATAGAATGAAGACAATGAATTGCTTTACGATACATGTACCAATCAAATGATTTCGATATTAGCTATAAGGTAGAACCACACTGTCAAAACCTTTCCATGGTAACTCCAAGACGTCATAGTAACGCAATAGTATATAAGAATTGGGATTCATTCAGAGTTTACTATGATACAAATTTTGTATTTGTTATTGTGTCGTTCCACCTTAAGCGCTTTAACATAGGTCGTCATCGGCGGATTTAGACTGGTAACTTTTAATGGAGGACAACAATAAAATTTTCACCAAGGGATCCATTACGGAAGCCTTGTCGGAGTGCATCATTTTGTTACTGAAGAATATATCCATTACTGTATTTAAAGAACTAAAGAACTTATAAATTGTACAGCTAATCCGTCTACAGTGAAATAAGTAGAAACCATAGGGCCGGAATAAGATGAATACAAATCGCGTGTACAAAAACAGAATTGAAAAAAATATAACAGAAAAAAGACAAAATCAATAAAATCTCGTTAAGGTGGCTAAATTGTGATGACAAAATGACTATCATAAAACGGTAGAGTTTACCAACAAGCTAAATATTGATCGCCTGTCTCTGTAAATCATTCATTTTCTTTGATAGAATATCTTAACTAAACGCTGTAAACACGCGCGCACTTAACTCGTTCATGACTGTTAGTTATATGATGTTAAAGACGTTATTTATGTGATAACTACGACACCTAACGACCTTCCTACTAATGACTTTACCGTGAACATGGTAGAGTACATAGTGCTGATGTTAGTTCTGATAATAAAACTGTTATTTATGCATTTGTGTCTATAGGCCTCAAACAAGTATCGCACGTTCATATTTACATGAATAAAGTTGCATAAACAAAGTCAGTTAGCTATCGGTTAAATTTCTAGGTTATGCATGTTATTGTACTTTTATCAGATAGTTTATCATTATATATAGGTGTATTTCTAGGTTATGCATGTTTATGTACTTTAACCATAGAGTTTGTACAGTTAATCCCCCCGTTTAGCTACCCAAATTGGAAATTTACCTATAGTAAATCCGTCCATTTAAACTACCAAGGTCAAACATTCACCTATAGCCATTGCAAACATGATTAAACAAATATCAGTATTAGTTGACGGACAGAAACAAGAGATGTTTTAGTCAAACACTAAGTATCTGTCATTGTATGTATAGTCCAGTTAGGATATTGTGACAGTGACGTTGCAGTTTATATGTACGCAAAAAATCACAACCATTGTCTAAACAAGTAGAGCGAACTTTAGTATGTTAGTTTAGCATTGACATTATAGTTGTTTGTACAGTATAAGCCTTTATAATTGGTTTACACCGTTATAGTGGATTCGACCGCTGCGTCACTGGATTTTTATCCTGACTGGACTATAGGTGTAACAAACGACACACAATACAGCAGAAAGACAATACAATTTCAATAGGCCTAAAGCAGTTACAATTACAGTTTATTAGCAATCGTCAAAACATTTGCCTTTGGCCATATACAATGACATGATATATCATGGCAAAGACAATATTTACATAAACAAACAAAAAGTGAAAATATAAACAAATATAAAGAACATTAATACATATTCATACATACATGATCATAAGACATTCATGAATTCAAGGGAAGATTTACGTAATTGTTGGGCTTCTTTTATAAATTTAGCAAGGTTATACGTAAATTTTTTGTTTTTGGATGACATAATAGAGATGATTTTTTGGGCACTAGGCCAGGAGCAGTTTCCTAAGTATTTTAGTCGTAAGTCTCTATATAGTGAGCAGCACATGATAAAATGGTATTCCGATTCAGTTACATTTTGATTACATAATTTACATAGTCTGTGACCGACTGGTCGAGTGTCTCGAAACAAGGCACGATAGGCACGCCGAATGGCACAACAGAAACAGTGTGCACATTCTTAGCTCTGCGTGAAAGTAACCACATTCAAAATGGCAGATAATGTGATTTGTCGACGTTTCATTGCTTATTTAAGTTTGAAAAGTATGACTGATGTACCATACACATGTGTAATGTATATCGCTTGCTTTAGTGTTACTTACGACCCTATATAAGACCAATACACCGACGAAATCTGCACCACAAGGCGCATCATATGCACCTAATATGCACCTATTATTATGGAAATCTGAAGTAGACATGTTGACGAAACTGTTTTTTGTACTTGTAAGTAACGAAGAGTTTCCTAAGACAGTTTTTTCTTGTTTTCTCCAAATGGTTGTACTTACGACCTAATAATTGTAAACCAGCGATTTATATGTGCAAGTACAGCACAAACAAAATGTCTACTTATAATCAGATGAAGGCGTTAACTAGTCGACACGTTAAGCCTATGTCCCACTGAGGAATTCCAAATCGGTGATGTTCTCCCGATTTCTTCCGGTTCATCACAATATCACAAATTGTCTCATGACTTCCCCGAAGCTTCCCCCTAGACCACGAGGAACATGTTCCCGTTGTCATGATAGCTCATTAATTTAAATCGGGAGTACATCGCCGAGACAAAACAATGCTCAGTGGGACCCAAGCTTAAATGATATAAAAATACAAAAGTAGCACGTGTTGTTGCGTAATTGTTCTCATTCATTTGAACAGCGCGGTAATACACAATGTACCAACGAATACGTACAACATGGCATTGCTTAAAGTTTGGTTGATGGTGTAAAATCCTGGACCTACGACCAATGAAAGCACGTAAAAATAAAAGAGAGTATCTCCAAATTTACTTTTTACGAATAACCCCACCTGTTAACTAGAATTCAGCTCAACGCAACGCAACACGCACAACGAAATGCAACGCAACATACAACGGAACGCCACGAAACCCATTACAACATGGGAAACTTTTGTAATCAGCTAAATATTCTGGAATTGTGATTTTTTGGAAAGAGATTTGTGTTTGTTTTTACATCACAATTAATCATACTGGAGTGATATGGGTTGTTTTTGTGCATTTTTGCATGTTTCTGTTTGTTTTCAATTTTCTCTATTCGCTCTAACCTTACTCACGATTAATGGATGGAATATACCTTGACGGGACATTATTTGCATTCATTATACTTAAACATGTTCGTTTGCATCCATAACCTCATCAACATACGCTCAAAGTAACATATATGTATATGCTCATATGTAGTGTCATGATAATAAGGAAGAAATAAGGTTACACTCAACGGGAATCATATAAAGGATACTATTACAAACAGTGAATGCAGCACTCAAAAAAAAACAGCAGAGCACGTAGGGCTCATGAAGAGCGCATTACAAAAACTCACAGGCCACAAGCATCATTCAAAACACCCATTAGACACTCTTTCAGTGAGTTAAAGACATGCCGTCAGATTGGTTTAGTTTCAAATATACTAGTAGCTAATCGATTGGAGGAAAACAATGAGGTTACGAGAAAGACCAAGGCCAAGAGGAAGACGAAATGTTTAACCAATAATTATAAATAGCTTTATCCGTATTCGCAACCGTTTTCGAGACATTGCTTAATTAGGGCAATAAGGTTTAGAAACGAAGCTATAAAACATAGCCTAACATAATTATGTATTATGTCGTTACAATGGCACATTTTAAAACCTATTGGACGCAGATAATAACAATCTATTTCATACACACCATGAGGCCAAGAGAAAGAACAAAGACCACACCAACATATCATGTCGATGGACAATCACATATCTCTCTATGTTGTAAAAACATTGTTGTCAGACATCCATACCTACAGCCAATGTTCTTATAATGATAGTATGCACCATACTATCCGAACGGCAGTTTGCTAATTGGTCAGTGGTACTGTTTGAGTTATAAAACCATCAAAAACTAGACATGTAAGTAACAATGCGAGGTATTCAGCAAATCTCATCAGTTTCATGAGCACTAGCGATGTTTTATGAGGTTCACAAACATGTTTAACATTGTTGTAGCTAGCTAATGTGGTCAGCTCACTTATCGGGTTATTAGAATTCATGATTAACTATAGTTATAATCATCACCACATGGTGTAGTATACTTATAAAAGCTGACATGCGTTCTGTCTTGGGAAAAAGTTGAACCTGTTCACCAAATGCTTAAATAATTGTAGGTGTATCAAATGTATGTTTATAGATCTATTATAAATTCATAAAGATTCTAAAGATATTGGTTGACTTTGTGGTTAATCGACTTAAATCAATAAAAAATAACGCACACAGAAATTCACACACGAACCTAAAGAATACCGAATCATCTCTTCGCTACCATTTTGCTATCCAGTTTGGTGGCGAAGAATTTGCTCAAGCATAGGTTACTGTTGATGCTAGTTGGCAACACTACGTGTACATACGACATTGCATTGGTTTATATTCAATGAAAAAGAACTATTGGAAAATGTAAATTGAGGTTTGTAAATTTGAAATCTCAGTCTAAGCCTATTGAAAACATCTGTGAATATAATCATGTCCTGTATATGGTAGTTACATATAATCCTAATTCACCACTTCTCAGTTCCGTCAGATAATTGTACTGTTTTCATATGGCTCTGACGGAACTGAAACCCGATGTAACGCTCTGACGGAACTGAAAACCCGATGTAACGCTCTGACGGAACTGAAACCCGATGTAACGCTCTGACGGAACAGAAACCCGATGTAACGCTCTGACGGAACTGAAACCCGATGTAACGCTCTGACGGAACTGAAAACCGATGTAACGCTCTGACGGAACTGAAAACCGATGTAACGCTCTGACGGAACTGAAACCCGATGTAACGCTCTGACGGAACTGAAACCCGATGTAACGCTTTGACGGAACTGAAAACCGATGTAACGCTCTGACGGAACTGAAACCCGATGTAACGCTCTGACGGAACTGAAAACCGATGTAACGCTCGGACGGAACTGAAACCCGATGTAACGCTCTGACGGAACTGAAACCCGATGTAACGCTCTGACGGAACTGAAAACCGATGTAACGCTCTGACGGAACTGAAACCCGATGTAACGCTCTGACGGAACTGAAAACCCGATGTAACGCTCTGACAGAACTGAAACCCGATGTAACGCTCTGACGGAACTGAAAACCGATGTAACGCTCTGACAGAACTGAAACCCGATGTAACGCTCTGACGGAACTGAAAACCGATGTAACGCTCGGACGGAACTGAAAACCGATGTAACGCTCGGACAGAACTGAAACCCGATGTAACGCTCTGACGGAACTGAAACCCGATGTAACGCTCTGACAGAACTGAAACCCGATGTAACGCTCTGACGGAACTGAAAACCGATGTAACGCTCGGACGGAACTGAAAACCGATGTAACGCTCGGACAGAACTCAGGATACACCACATCTTTGTTCCTACAGAGCGTTCCATCGGTTTTAAGTTCCATCAGAGCCATATGAAAACCGTACAATTCTCTGACGGAACTGAGAAGCGGTGTATACTTGATTACTACCGTGTTGAACAACGGCAAAACAGAAACCCTATATCATATACAATAGTATGAGTCAGCAATATGTCAAGATACACAGATTATCGATTAAATATAAATAATATAAATAGAAACAGGTGCCAGCCTCACCTATATTACATATGTAGCGTCCGAGTAAATTAATTATCCACTCTTTAAAAACGAAATAAAATCGCGATCGGTCCATAGTTCATTTTGTTGAAAAGTACATTTCCTTTAATAACGCCAAGTTACATTGTGTCACCAACGCTATATATAGATATATACTGTTTCAGTACCAACATCGCATCTCTCGTATTTTCTGGAAAACATATTACAGTCACTTCGTATTAAACAGTATGCAGAACCATAAACTGTTGCTAAGGTAACAGTGCCAATAATTATAGCAAAATTGTGAAATTGTCGTATGTGTTTAGAAATCTATTCTTTATAGGTATAATAAACACTGTTAAAGTGCTTACATGACGTGGTCAGTGTAGGTAATAGCATGCAAAATGTTCTATTTATTACCTTATTATCAGTGTGAGAAAATAAGATTGATTACATAGAGTTGTCATTAGTTTTCGCGACATGATTCACACGTGATTCATAATTATAATTTGCATTGGGTTATACATGTCTCTGTCTGATTCAATTCAGCAGTGTGGCAATTGTGAAATTACTACCATCATGAATTCTGACTATATATGACGTAATTTAAAACCGCGCGAATACACAGTACTAGTTATTTCTAGGAAATATGTTAGCAATGGTATAGTTAGTGGCATTACATATAATTAGAGGATGTATTCTGTAGATAAATATAGTAATCATGTAGTGAATAAACCGATTACCAGGAAACATTACTAGATAACTAGAATCAGTAGCATGCCATAGCCTATAATGTCCTGACTAACCCTTTATTGTACCGGATACCACGGGCATAACATTCGTATGTATGCTTTTGACGTAAGCTACGATTTTTTGTCTGAACACTTGTAGAAATGAAGGTGTTATGTCTAAGTTTCAAATTCCAGAGGGGATCGTTGGAAGAGTAACGAACGCATCCGGTTAAAAAATCCTGTCTATAAGAATGTGATTGCACAGTCCCTCATCCCTGTGAGATCCGATCCTCTGTGGCATATTAACTCTCGTGATCCATAGCACGAGCTAAACAGTTTTCATAAATTCACTTGTCTGTCTACATGTACAAAAAAGTTGTACATTGTATAATAATGTTTGTCAAGGTAAAGAACCACCAAATGCCTACGCGGGCTAATTAGTCCTTAAAAACTTTGACTTGCCTGTAAATGGGGATATTTCTTGACAAGTGTGCACTTGAGTGATGAAATTGAGTTTAAATACATTGTAAATATGCATGTTATGTAGTAAAATTTGGGGCCTACCATTGTAACTTTACATTGAACTAAAGAGCAAATTTATTTGGTGGTTTCTAACCTCAAGGGATTAGAACCATGGATTATTTAATTTGACCAGACGAAACCTTTTTTTTCAAATGCCACTCGTATATCGAACAAACTGTCTGGCGATAAAATATCAGATAATAACAATACATATCAACTACAGATAACGATGCCGGGATTCAATAAACGAAACGAAACGAAACGAAATGAAATACGACTGAAAAATATGGCGGACGAAACCTAATATTACAAATCGATTTGTCGCCCATTAACAACAAGAAATGAAAATCGTGTAGTCTTATATACATACATTTGCATATATGCAATAAAACTGTCGCATAGTCCTTGTAACATACTATTCATTAGAAGATTGTAGCAAATTACATCTAAAATTTCATCAATAATGCATTTTCATTTTATTACTTTTACATTTGGAAGAGGTGGCAACTTTCCAAGTAACCTAGTGTTTAGTTCCTTATAATGTTGTGTAGTCACGCGACATGTCTAATACTATGATAATAAAATATCTGAATTTTATGTTCTGATTTGATATATATTTTATACTAATGCAATAATGACTCAATATACCTCTAGGAGAACTTTGCCATATGGCAGTACTTTTACTTTCTTCATTATTATCTCAATTTCAAACATTCACCAATGTCTCATCTCTATTTGCAAATAATATATAGTACGTGTACATTATTATACATACATACAATGCGGTATCCTTCCAATCAATGTTTGTAATAAGTAGGTATATTATTATTTTATTGTAATTTGCCGAATTCTCTTTGTGCTATTTCGATTTTTCTCTGACGGTCGTTCTGCTACTGTGGCAGAACTCCGCCAACATATTAGTATTTTAATTTGGACATAAGGGGCATGATTTCGAGTCGTACATTCATCGACATTGTCCCTAATATATACATATACAAGGCAGCGTCTTCAAGGTCACAAAATATCCAAAATGTCACTTTTTTATTTCGGCCATTTGCGGCAATGGGTATGCCGTACAACGAGAACGTGCTGTGTGGTTTCTATTACAATGCATGACGTCGTCTACTTATGATCAAATTTAAGAAAAATATAATATTAAGTCGGACAGGGAAGGCAGCACTTAACTTAACCAGCGGACCACAGAAAACATAAAAACATAATCATAAGGCACAATGCCCAACCAAAAACCGGACAAGAAAATGCTTCGCCCGATTCCCAGTTGTCAAAAAGCTGAATGGCAAAGTTGAGTGAGCTTGTTTCAACAATAAAACGCCAAATCTATTATCATGAATCAATCTTAATTCGATTTTCTTCAAATTGCATGGATGTTTAATGTTGCACATAGTTTGGTAAAATACGTATCATATTTTGTTCCAACCCTGAGTTATTGTAATGCTGCCAAATGAGAAGCAACAGTGGCGACAGAAATATGCTAAAACCTAATAGGATTAAATATAAGATATGCATAACTTGAACGCATTCTAAAATACATGGATGCAAATTACCAGACTGGAGAGATAACATTGATTTTACCGAGACGATATGTTGTTTAAATGAATATCGTCAAACGTCTGTCGTTGAAAGCTCGGCAACGCCGTCATGTTGAAGAACAGCACTACATACAGAGAATGACAACCAAAATCGTCCGATGAGTGCATGTGTGTGTATGTACTTAGTTGTCTAAACATGTATAACCAGGGATGTTCGGGAAGTCTCGGGACAAGTACCGCTATCGTTTTATCATTCATCTGTTTAACATGGTTCTTTAATTACACTACGCGGGACAACCAAAGGTTCAGAATGGCTCTTTCGTAATGTAGGGCAAATACATCGGTAACATTTTCTGAAAATATCCCCAAGTGTTCTTCACACATTTCTCATTACTGAACCATGTTACGAAACAGCTGTTGACGTTTTGTTTTGGAATTATCTTGGGATTCTCCTGATACACCCCGGACAAACCCTGGTAGGTGTTCGACGTCATCACATAGTGGTTCTCTCAATGCGCTCTTGGAGGCGGGGAAAAGCGAAAAGTCGCATAACACCAACGTACTGTTTTATCAAAGCACTTACGGAAAATCATAAACTTATGTCCAACTTTAAATTCTTTATAATTCTTTAACAACAATAAATTGTTGTAAATGAATCTGCAATATAAACAATAATTCAGTCAATGAACTCCAACAAATCATATCAGTCTTATATTTGTAGTTGTTAAAACAATATAAGGAATTTAAATTTGATCGTACGTTTAAGTTTTTCGTAAGTGCTTTGATAAAACAGTACCCTGGTTCTTTAAGTACTAGGGATGTTATGAAATGTACTAACATACAAAATTAACTACAAGTACAAACTAACGAAAAACCTCGCAATGTTAGTAAAAAGTACCGAAGTTCAGAACACCCTAGTTCATTACAACAGTTTATGTAACACTATTTTTTTAATGGAACCTAATGCTAAAATAACACCGAGTAAACACTTAATCATCCATTGTTCATTACAGATTGTTACTCATCATTGTTGGAGAGATAAGAGATGTTAACAAGCTTCTCGCAAAGTAACGATAAAAAGCACCGTAGTGCAGACAGTGACGATAATTGCCACATGCAGGGAGAAGTCTATTTGATGATAAATGAGCGCTTCAGCTTCCGTATTTAAATACAGCAGACAAACAACGTCTGAAAGAATTTAACCATCAATTTTTTTTTGTTTTCTTCGCGATAGACTAACTCGTTTACAACATTTCGTACTCTTGTGAGAACGAAATGCGCTGTTCCGTAAAAATATTCCAATAGTTGATGTAAAAATTGAACATTTGGCAACTATACAAAAAGTTTCGTAGTTAAAATATGAGTTTCCGCATGTTCTTATGCTCGTGTCTTGTTTAATAGGATTAAAGTTATAGCCTTGCACTTGCATTGAGAGCAAAATCACATACAAGTCAGTTATAAACTTAATCCTATTATTTCATTGGTAAACTGAAACAAAAGCATAATTGAATTTCCATATTTCTTCTTCTTTTAATGACACAATTGAACATTTCAATTATAAGTCATATCCCAGTGCTTCTGAGGGCGTCGGGGAAGAATTGAATACACAGCGCAATCTTATACATGCATTGTACTTTGTAAGTATAAGGTGGCAGTATTAATTTGTACCAATTGAGTAGTATTTGTATTACACTAAATGGACCCACGTCACGGAACGATAACCCGGACCCACGTCGTCACGAAACGATAACCTGTGCCCACGTCATGATACGATTACCTGGGCCCACGTCAGTATACGATAACCTGGGCTCAGGTCACGATACAAAAATTAAATTTAAACCTTTTTTTTATCGTTCAGTATTAAAGCTTTTACTCTCTTTATTGTAGTAAATATGATACAAAAAATGTACATGTATACTTCGTTACAACTCCGTAAATCGCATGACCAGTTTACTAGACATCGCATGTAAACCGTCACCCATACTTTTAAAACGTTATAATCATAATGAACAGCATACCATTTTTAGTACCAACATGCTGGTGTGGTATAAGCCAACCACTTAACATCGCAACCAACTGAACGTAAAACAACTCTGTGCTATTACATATAACAAAGTTAATGTGTCGACAATGATTCAATTATAGCCAAGCACATCTGACGCTAATTGTTAGTATTGGCAGATAAAAACCTTTAGAAGAGCATGTCGTAAACATAATATGCAACAGGGGAGTTTAAATGACTTCAATTTAATAGCAAAACACAATTAAACCCATTTTGCAATTAAACTGCTTGGTACTTATGGATTCGTAGCGTACGTACATTTTGCAAAGTACTCATTCTATAAATATGTTTATCGTTTGTGCATATCACGTCATGTCAATGCACCAGATGCCTAGCAATAAATTAATTTAAGCAATTACGAATATATAATTAACAATCTATAAGTTTATCAGAAAAATTATCATCTGCAAAAAGTGCTTAAAGGCTAATCATGGGACCATTAATTTGTGTCGTTTTGATTAACCAATATACCCTCACATTTGGTTTTATATTCAAAATGACCGATAACTTAAATTAATTGTAACCATATGCTAACTGTTTCCCATGTGGTTAGGGAGTACACATATTGGAACCAGGATTGCATCCACCATTATCTGACTAAGAACATTGTACTTAGGTTTAAGGAAGAAACAGACACCAAGTCTTAGAGTCAGGTCACTTGGTGCCTGCGCAATATTTGACCCTAGCTGGTTGGGTAATTTTAGTTGAATGCGGTGTGTGTGTTTTGTTGTTGAAATAACATACCGCACCAACATCATGTAACCACAGTTTCAAGCCAGACGTCAGATAACCTGTGTAACATAGGTGCACCTTCAATCCAAACAAACCACAATGAATTATGTTCAAAATAATTTACCAAAGCTGACGTAGGAATTGCATCTCGATCGGCATCAGGTAGATGCTATCTTATCTACGTATATCGCTTTCACATCACTTGGCATTTCAGTCTTCAAATACAGCGCTTGTTTCTCTTTGATATTTGGCATTGATTTGACATGCTGCAATTTCAGTTTATTTGTTTTAGATTAACCTCAAGTGTATTAAGATGCACATTGTCTGCCAACGAATGACTTTCATACACACTTTGTACTATTACTTCAGCGACATGTTTTTATTCATTTTGACGGAGATGTTGATGTAATAGAAATCATAACCAGGGCGTAATAAGATAAGATAAGTTGTTGATTATCTCATCAATATTCATGTCACGTGTGCCACATGGTTCTCGCATCGGAAATGTCCGGAAACTCGTCGGGTTACTTCGGCAATTTCCGCCTCTTAAAAAAACTGCCAGTTTTTTAAATTTTACGAATATTTAAATTAATTGTTCTGTTACTTGCAAGCAATTTTCTTTTGATTTTATTGTTTCATTCTGCCTAATTAGTGATGAATTAACTGTCTGAAATGTGTTTTTTGTCGTTCATTGATGTAAAATATGTGCCAGGTAAGTCTTTAAGCTATTACAATTGCATATTTCACTTCTGATAAGCTGGTTATGCACAAAGCATCATGTCAATGTATTCTCATTCAAGGTTCATGCCAGTTGTCAAAATTCATCATTCTTGTCATTCAGTCGGATTATCTAAATATCTTGACAATAATGAACTGGCAAGCAGTACTTGATTACTGGGTTACTTACAAGTTTACAAGTTAATTCATCCACTCAGCGCATGTACAATTATGTGATACGACGTACAATAGAAAAGATATTACAAGCTCTGATTAGATGTTAACAAATCATCCACACCAAGAGCATTTTGCTTTGAGAATAATTCTTTATATAATAATTATTATATTAAACATCATGGCGGCCATTTATAGGACGCCATTTGGATTCCGTTTTGATTTTTCCCATTATTTAATGGTTTATGTATCGTAAATGCAATTAATTGCTTGAATGCAAAATTATACTGGTCATTAAAGCCTCATAATGTAATATTGAGCTGCATCTCTTGTGAAATAATGAGACTGTCCGTCATCTTGGACGCCATGTTGATTTCTCGAACATGCTCAAGGGTACAAGCCTGGTCCTCGCCAGTTTTCATATCTGCAACATGTCAGCTTTCAATAACACCAATAACCTTTTCTATGGTATTCAAATTTAGCTTTTGATCAAATATGCCAAATGGCTGCCGGACCATTACGCTGATATTTAAGTAGACTATAACGCATAAGTAGGGCATTTGAAAGTAACCATAACCAATGCCAAGGATGAATATTCCAAGCCCTTGAAGAGAAAGGATAACTCCATATTGACCTGGTAGGGAAATTGTCGCGTAAAACGCATAAATAATAGGAATATATTGGCATGCGAACAATTACACATTCATATCATTGTAAATAGAGAGTCAGCATTATGTTATGATATGACTCTTACAACGTATGTACGAAAACGAAACAAACATTGATCTACCTTATACTGTACAAACCATATTATATTTAGTGAGACATACTCGAGGATAGACAAATGGCCTGGCTCTACGGTGTTATAAACAACGAACATATCCCAGTGGGCATTTCTTTTAGACGGGAATAGCGGGTTATCCACCCCAGTCGACTCCATTGGCGAGTATTTAAGGTCGCCAGACTATGAATTACTCGCCTGTCATTGCTTCAGGTAGTAATTCTATTCTGAATGTAAAACATGGACACGAGTAAACTAGCCTGTAGGGAGAATAGGAATACTAAACAGATGTTTGCCTTTATTGGGGTACCAATCGTTAAAGCAACACCACTAAAGAAACATAACTATTTGCAATGGTACACCGATCTTTAAAGCAACACCACTAACGGAACATAACTATATGCAAATGTGCACCGATCTTTAAAGCAGCACCACTTACGGAAAATAACTATATGCAATGATGCACCAATCTTTAAAGCAACACCACTTACGAAGTATAACTATTTGCAATGGTACGCAACTCTTTAAAGCAACACCACTTGCGAAACATAACTATATGCAAATGTGCACCGATCTTTACAGCAACACCACTTACGGAACGGAACATAACTATATGCAATGGTACACCAATCTTTAAAGCATCTTCACTTGCGGAACATAACTATATGCAATGGTGCACCGATCTTTACAACAACACCACTTAAGGAACATAAATATATGCAATGGTACACCAATCTTTAAAGCATCTTCACTTACGGTACATAACTATATACAATGGTGCACCGATCTTTAAAACAACACCACTTACGGAACATACCTATATGCAATGGTACACCAATCTTTAAAGCATCTTCACTTACGGAACATAACTATATACAATGGTGCACCGATCTTTAAAACAACACCACTTACGGAACATACCTATATGCAATGGTACACCGATCTTTAAAACAACACCAGTTATGGAACATAACTATATGCCATGATGCATCGATCCTTTAAACAACACGACTTATGGAACATAACTATATACAATGGTACACCGATCTTTAAAACTACACCAGTTATGGAACATAACTATATGCAATGGTACACCGACCTTTAAAGCAACACTACTTAAGGAACATAACTATATGCAATGGTACACCGACCTTTAAAGCAACACTACTTAAGGAACATAACTATATGCAATGATGCATCGATCCTTAAAACAACACGACTTATGGAACATAACTATATACAATGGTACACCGATCTTTAAAGCATCTTCACTTACGGAACATAACTATATGCAATGGTGCACCGATCTTTAAAACAACACCACTTACGGAACATACCTATATGCAATGGTACACCGATCTTTAAAACAACACCAGTTATGGAACATAACTATATGCCATGATGCATCGATCCTTTAAACAACACGACTTATGGAACATAACTATATACAATGGTACACCGATCTTTAAAACTACACCAGTTATGGAACATAACTATATGCAATGGTACACCGACCTTTAAAGCAACACTACTTAAGGAACATAACTATATGCAATGGTACACCGACCTTTAAAGCAACACTACTTAAGGAACATAACTATATGCAATGATGCATCGATCCTTAAAACAACACGACTTATGGAACATAACTATATACAATGGTACACCGATCTTTAAAACTACACCAGTTATGGAACATAACTATATGCAATGGTACACCGACCTTTAAAGCAACACGACTTATGGAACATAACTATATACAATGGTACACCGATCTTTAAAACTACACCAGTTATGGAACATAACTATATGCAATGGTACACCGACCTTTAAAGCAACACTACTTAAGGAACATACTTATATGCAATGGTACACCGACCTTTAAAGCAACACTACTTAAGGAACATTACTATATGCAACGGTACACCGATCTTTAAAACAACACCACTTACGGAACATACCTATATGCAATGATGCACTGATCCTTTAAACAACACGACTTACGGAACATAACTATATGCATTGGTACACCAATGTTTAAAGTAACACCACTTACGGAAAAAAACTATATACAATAGTACACCGATCCTTAAAACAACATTGCTTATGGAACATGACTGTGTGCACACACGTCTTTGACAATAAGAACATTTGCATTACGTACGCAGTTGCTTATTGAACCATTAAATAACAGTACTGTATAAGACTTACCTTTGTTGTAGAGATATCGGTCCAGGAATTTGTAAATCCAGTAACGCAATGTTTGATACACCTTGGTCATGTTGCATCAATGAACAGAACATTAACACGGAAGTGTAACAAATCACATATTTCTAAAGCTTCATAATTTGAAATTCAACGTATATATAATGTCATGGCAGAAAAATTTATCTCTAAATTCAGACAAAGCGTAAGGTAATTATCCAAATAGGCCGAATGTAAACAGCTGTATGCATTGTTCTTATATGTTGCTTACAGCATAAACCAGTTTCATTTGTTGAAATAATGACGGCTACAAAGAGGAGATCTAGTCTTTTAATTGCATGCTTATAATCTATTGCTGGATCGTAAAATTATTTTGAAACCAGAAGCCAAAATCTCAGAGGATTTTGTAGAAGCGATCATTTTGAATGTCATGAAAATAATTGATGGATACTCGTCGATAATACAACGTACATTAACGCAAGGGAATAGATATTTTTCCGACGTTTTAATGAACATAGCAAGATGCTTGATTTACATAATGTTAAAAATAATAAACCAATAATGTTTAGACGTATTATGCGTTTTGGTCCCTGTCGAATAGTGTCCTAATTGCTTTATCCCATGCAACATTTTGTGTACTCATTTTGAAGAGAATGGTTTAAAACGAGACGTTCTTAAAATATCGGCACATAATTAATCACATAGTCTATAAATCTAAAGCAACATCCACACTCATGAACTGTGAATCTGTTGAACAAATTTTGGCACCTGGCGTGGTGTGAAGTTATAAAAGGCACGTATATTACGCACAGTTGGTGAATGAAGCGACAGTTGCATGATTTTAACAAATATTGTTTGTAAGCAAAGATTTTCCATCAATCAATAGTAATCAGTGTGCCAAAACATTTTTTATCCGAAATTGCACTATCCGAAATAGAAATAAAATTCCATCGACTGATTTTGTAAGTAGTTGTATATATCAAAATATCGATACTTTTTAGCATTTATTAGAAACACTATCAATAACTACTGCATTTCACTCCCGTAACAAGTCCGATATCATTTGATTTACATCTTTGTTTATTCCAGTCGACACGCTGGATAATTATTTCCATGAAATATCACTTTTATGAATGGTAAAACATAATTTGTACGCTACTACTCCTTATATATAATCTGAATCAAACATTGGTCGTCGTTGACTCAAGTATACATTCCTAGAATACAACATACGCCATCAAAATAATAGTGAGGTCTTTCAATTAACGTATCCTTAAGGAGTTGAAACTTCTACGTTTCGTGAATAGCGTTGTTAAAAGCTTCTATGGATCAGTCCCATTAACACACCATTCCTGTAGAAACATCACTCAGATTGTGACAATGTGGACAAGTTTATCCATACGATACATTGTGTCTCTCGGTGACTAACAGTTTAATCTAGCAGGTGTCAACATTGTAAACATCAACATCAACATTCACTCTAAGGCACAGGCATTATCATGTCTACAAGGAAAACAGATATCCATCTGTAGCATGTCTTTAGTCAATCCTTTGTTTACTGTTTACAGATTATCGACTGTATCAGTTGGAAGAGTAATTTAATCATATGATATAAAGTCAATTGTAATAACTGTATAGTATTAAGCTTACTAGGATGCTAGTAGTCATGGGAGCACAATATAACGATAACCGGGCATGAATATACTTTCACATATGGCCGATATTTGTAAAGAAATCTAATAAATAAGGCAAACGTCAATTGATCGCATTAGCAAGTATTGATGCTGTTGTTTGTGTTTAACATTGTTGAGGACACGACATGGCCATTGTATATATTAGGCAATTACGACGTAATTATCAGACTGCTTGTTCAGTAGAGTACTGCCTTTATATAAATTTACATAAATGCTCGACATAATCTGGCCTCGATCTCCCAAAGCATCTCAAGTAGAAATCTCATCTCAAATTGAGAGTCTGAGTTACAGACAAATCTGAAGTTGAAGTTCTTGACATTTTACTGTAATAAACCCAAAATAATGTTTCTGTTTTATGATACCAGTTTTGAGTCCAATCTCACATGGAAATTCACTAAACGAGGTGTGACAATATTTGAGCTGAGATTTTTCTCATATTGAGATGCTTCGGGAGATCGGGGTCAGGACCCGATCTCTTGAAGCATCTCAATATGAGGACAAACTCAGCTCAGATATTGTCACATGTCGTTTAGTGAATTGCCATGTGAGACTGGACTCAAAATCGGTATCACAAAACAGAAACATTATTTTGAGTTTATAACAGAAAAATGTCAAAAACTCCAATTTCAGATTTGTCTGCGACTCGGATTCTAATTTAAGCAAAATCTCAATTTGAGATGAGATTTCTACTTGAGATGCTCCGGCAGATCGGGGCCAGAAGATTATCTTTAAGATACCTTCTCGCTACTTCCCGCCAAATATCGGCCCGAATTCTAGACGAAACCGCACGCGGAGTAGGAAATATATGGAAGCGTGGATTTTAAGTCTTTAATTAAATAATGTTTCTTTTTTCTCTTGTGATTTAATAGGATGTTATTAAGGGTTGGGAAGGTAGGTAAGAGAAATATTTTATTGTATATAACAAATTCAGCATCCTCATACATCAGTGGTTAGTCAAGTTCCCAGTCTTTGATTAAGGGTAAATAATAATGGTAGTGAAGGAGACTTACTTTTTAGAAGTTACTAAACCTACTGACCTTTGCATATTGTGTTCCAAGAAACACGTTTTTGACTGATTTCTCAAAATTAATGAATTTTTGGGTAGGTGGCGATTTTGGTGGGTAAACAAACACTACTTTATTAAAGGATGTTGGAGCGGTTTGCGTCCCACAACGGACACAGTAAATCGGTGGTGATGTTCAATACGCTGTTCAAAAAAGTAAAACATTTTTATATATTTATGTTTTGGTACATAATGTTACAAATGACCCAGAAACCAAAAAAGGTATGTTTAATTTATAAATAATTTTATTATTTTAGATCATTTTGACTTTTTTTACATTCACAAGGCACATGACATACTATGACAAATGACGCATGCGCACTGACTGAACCGATCCATCATGCTTAACGCCCAATGATTTGTGCTTTGAAACTTAACAACACCACAAGCTGCTGAATGCACTCATGCTGTCATAATGTGATTATAAAGGATTGTATATAGCTGCAGAGGTTTCAATTTATCTTGGTAAATAATAACAGTGTTTATTAAATATTTACATAATGTAACAGCAGGTGAGCTAATCAAACATTAACATTGATACCGACATCCGTCCAATTATTTGCAGTAAACGCAATGTTAAATTATCAGGCTATTAGAATATTTAATAATTATCTAGATTTCGATGAGTGCTCTTTTAAGTTCCATGAAAAGCGTTGTAAACTATATGGCTAGACAGCCAACTAATCTGCACATTAAGAGTGGGTGGCATTGTAAGAATTTACGTCATACCACTGACAACAAAAATATACTACATAATTATGTAACTACGAGGGGTGATCAACAAATACGCGGAACAATGCTCTTAAATCTTTGTTACGTGACCAATACTGAAGAAAATCGGTCAGATAATAGATTGGCGTATAACAAATACATAACTATAAAAACATTAATCTCAAGGTAATATTTGGTCGAACAATTATAGAAACCGCGTTCATGCTGTCTTTGGTAAATATTATTGATCAGCAGTGAATCAATTTGAAATAAATGTACATGTATCTTCATGTTTAGAAAGTTACATTGACTCACAATGACAAATAAAGAAAATACAGCACTTTTCCGCGTATTTTTTGATCACCCCTCGTACATGATTGTATAACAATACGTTTAGGCCAGAGTGTTTTAATTTTTTTGTTACTCGAACATTTTTGAGAAAAAAGTCCACAGGAGGAGGGAAAAAATAAAAATAAAAACTCCCAAAATGTAGTTGATGGTGGATTGTAGTCAATGACTGTCCATTCTTGAAAGCAACAATGTTAGTTATAACAGCAAATTTATCTTATTACAAATACAGTGCACATGTATCTGTATCATTGATAAAGAATTTTAAAAAATCTACAGAAATTTAATTACATGTACGTTTTATTTAAAATAAATTTCAATAATATATTGTTTCAATGGTTACCTATGGCACAGTGGTAAATGAGAGCACTATACCTACTTATCATTAGTAAACTATTGAAATACATAATAAAACAAGGTGTATATAGTAACATTACCATCAAAATATTTGATAACAAAAATTTGTACATTAAATTTTGTAGATTTCCATTTTTTTTTGAAAATGCCAAAAAATAGGACAGGAGGGTCCGAGTAACGAAAGATCAAAGAACTCTGGCCTTACTCTGTATTGTCGGTTTTGGATGACCCTCTAGATAGTGATAATTCTATTTTTTAATGGTTGATAGTGAAACACGTGCTAAAACCGACTTACATTCTGGAGACCTAATTCTCATGGAATCCATCGCCACTTAGGTATTAGAAGATGTTATTCATTTTGTTGTATATGTGGTGTGACACGCAGTACGTTCATGGAACGAGTCTCCGACTTCCCGACCTTCAAGCCTATCTTCTACCCCTATACTATGATCATGTCAGAATGGTATGACCCTCAGAATCACAGATTGGAGAACATGCACAAGATGCTGCAGTTTAATTGGTTAGATTTAATGTTGGCTTGTTGATTAGTGATATACATGTAGACTGATTTTAACAGTTCCTGCACATCATTCAGCGCAAGAGCACCAAAGGATACGATGTAAACTGTTTATATTATATATAAATAGCAAATGTTGATAGCAAAATCTCTTGGCATGGTAAGGTACGTTATAATTCAAATCTTATTAAATGCGAGAACCTTTGTACTGGCAAACTTAATAAAACATCACAAAAATTTTGGTTAATTGTCAAGATAATTAATGCTGACATAAATAGATACCTAGACACAATCATAACTCTAAAAAAAAATGTTCGAAATGAAAGTAGACACCATTAAATCTATTAATCATCTCATTCGTAAATGTGTTAATTATGTAGATGTTAGATATGTAATTATCGTATACATACTAGTATTTACGAACGTAGCTTTGAGCAACAAAATATGCGAATAATCAGCTGTTTATATTAAGTTGAAGCAATGCAGCCATACATCCAGTTGAGTTTTGTTTAAGATAGTGTTCGAGTTCATGCATTGTTTGCATATCACAAAGGAGGATTGAAACCGATCTCGAATTCCAGGCGCCACATTTTCTAAACAAACTCTCGTATCACAATCTGCAATCAGCGATTTTTTCCTCAAAACTAAACGCAGAACAGTGAATGGGACCGCTCACGTATGGAATTTCCAAATCGATGCAAAATCTAAAGAATATAAACCCAATTACAGAATTAAAGTTGAAATGACGCCGACACAAATATGTTTTGATTTAGACACATGATAATGTACAGTAATGTCCCTAGTACATTAAACAATCAAGCTGAAGATCAATAGTGGCATCAGTTGCACTTTTTAGGACGGTTTCGCTAATCTAACTGACGTCATCTCATTATACACAACCCTACGCTAGAAGGAGGATATTCAAGATAACGATGCTCCTTTATAAAACAACCTCTCGCATCATGAAGACGAACGATCACCAGCGAAATTTAAAATATGGTGAAGTCTCGCGAATCGAGAAGATGGCACAAAACAGACACCAATGGAGCAAACGTATGTGCCAATGGGCATGAAGACAAAAAGTAAGTAAAGAAGGACCTTTGTAAAAAACCAAAGACGTCAAAGAAGGAAATTTAAAACGAGTCACTACGACACCGCATCGACTGGCAGCCTTGTATTTGTTTTATGTATTATGTGCTCGATTTGTTCAGTTGGGCATTGTGCCTTGTAAGTTTTTAATGTTTTCTGTGCTCGGCTGGTTAAATTGAGTGCTGCCTTCCCTGCCTGTCTGACTTAATATTATCTTATAATTATTATAACTAAGACCCCCATGTAATAGGCGTGGAAAGATATTGTCTGGCGATTGCAATGTTTGTACCGTTCACCGTATTCAATTTATTTATTCTTTCCTCCAAAGTCTAAGAATCGAAATCGTTTATCGTCCGACTGACGACTTGATCCACTATGATAATCTGGATGTGTTTCGTCTATGTGCTCTTAAGTCTATGTTCCGTTTTGTCTTCCCTGTCCAATGTGTTATCATTTTACTTAGGGAATAAGAACTTCCTAGAGTTTACACAGAATACAAGACAATCTATCTACTTGACCATTCAGATCTCATAAATACGCCGAACATTCAATTACTTGCCTATGAGCAAACATAATCCACTTCATCCCACTTTATTATTAAGGGATTATTTGTTTACACTGGTGGAACCATTGTGTAAGGAATTTGTTAAGGGAGATTGATCAATTCCAGGTATTGACTCTGATTAAAGTACTAAATGAGTGGTCATACAACGTTTCCTAATATAGTTAATTATTCACCAAATGTATATAAAACGTCTTTGTGATACAAGATTAGCAAACAAATGTTGGATATTAGGTCAAGTAAGATCACGAATCATTAATCGAGGACGAACATTACTGACAGTATCCGAGGGCTGTTCAAATTGGAATGCAACTAAGCCCATACATTTTTTTCCTTAATAGATACTATTGAAACTAGCCTTTGATCCTATTGCAGGATTCATCTTCGGTATATATGCGAAGTTTCATTCAGATATTCCATTTTTAAAATGCGATTTTATTATCATTCATAGGGTCACTGTGCATAATACTGGACACGTGCCAAACCGAGATCTTATCGTATCTGATAGTTCTTCCGACATTGCAATTTAAGAGCCGTTTGAAACAAATAAAGATAACAAGGGACATTGCTTGACAAATCAGGATGGTCGGAAAGCTCAAGAACCTTCACGCTTCTCAGAAAGTCGCGTTAATGGCTGCTGCAGGTGGAGGCCCATTGCTCTGCAATAGCATGTCATCCTTCAAACATGTGGTTTGAGAGCGATTGTCGGAGTATTTCTTCAATTTCTGAAGGAATTTTCCTTTTTCAAGCTTGGCATTTACCCATTGTCTATTTTATACATCAAATTCAATGGTAGAAACTTGGTTTATATAGAAAAAATGTACATTTCTGCTGACGCCCATGGTGCGTTTTGCAATGAATACTTTTGTTTTGTCTTTGCTGGCCCATATTTGTTTAAGGATCTGTCGCATCGGTGAAAGAATGAACCCGTGTCTCGTTTATGGTCATTACATTTGCAAACGGTCGACTTTTTTATCCAGAAACTGGTTTCAACCATTTGGTGGACAGTTTGCAAGGGCACGTGTGCTGGCGTCTCTAAGCAGATAGGGGTATTCAAAGTATACTTATCGTCCTAATTTTTGTAATATGTTTGATAATTGTATGAATAGCTCCTAATGATGTGCCAACACATTGAGCTACTTGCCTAATTGTAAATATTCAGCCAGTTTCCAAAACAAATATGATTTTCGCAACCCTTTTATAGTATATTGCGGTATTTGGATGGCGTTCATGGGATTCCATTCCAAATAAAATTACACCATTTTAAATTGCGTAAATTATCCAGTAGTGGATGAGAAAGACATAACATGCCACCATTTCACCAAACATGTTATGTAAAATATTGTATTCGCTCCCGCATTAAAAAAACAACGATTCTTAAATAGGACCGAATTTGGCCAGAAAAAAGTGACATTTTCCCAATAATTTAAGCATTAGTATTCACGAGTAGACAGTGTTAATTGACCTATTATTACAGCTACACTGAACGGATTTTAAAATGTGAGGTATCAATTTAAAGCTAATTCAATGTTCTTTGATATACAGCTTACTATTCTTAAAAAATCATTGATACAAGAAAGATATAGCATCACTTGCATTCCAATTTGAACAACCCTCGTAACTCCAAAGTACAAATAATAAAACCATTGAACTCATTTCTTGATACGATCTTCGGACAGATTCCCCGACCGGACGTTAACCTTAACAGTATGGGCACGTCAAAAAGATAATATTAAGTCAGACAGGGAAGGCAGAACTCAACTTAACCAGCCGAGCCCAGAAAACATTAAAAACACACAAAGCACAATGCCCAACTGAACCAACCGAGCACATGCAAACCAATACATAGGCATTGTAAACAATTAGTGCTAATTGCCGGTGCATTTCACCAAGCACCGGTACACAGTGATTGTATGTTACACTAACCGCAGTACTAAAGTCGATGACAAACGTCAAGGTCAATCGACAGCTATCGGAATCTAAGGCCAACACTTTCAGTTTTACGAGAGCGGAACCTAACGTTCTTAAAATCTAGGTACCACTAAGGAATTCCTCATCGGCGATGTTCTCCCGATATCCTCCGATACCACCCGATTCATCACGAGTCCTTCATATTTCACAAAATGTCTCATGACTTCCTCGAAAGTTTCCCTACGGTGGACCTGTTCCCAATGTCCGGATAACTCATTAATGTCAATCGGAAGTACATCGCCGAGGCAAAAAATGCTCAGTGGGACCTAGGCTTGAACTTTCAAAAACCTTTTGGCAAAGAAGGCTATCTTGATATCATCAGACTGTCGTTAGACCTCTAATGGAGTTACAAGTCATCGTGATATAGAGGAAACGATTATAGTACGGTTACCGAACGTGTTGTAATTTTAAAATGATTAATGACGTTATAAAGACGCCATTAACATACGTTGAGAAACTGAACTCTATAAACGTGTTACACAGAGACAGGCATCAAAGAATTATAGAGAAGTTCAAGTACCTGCACAAAGTAGAATATTAGTTATGTAGTGATACAGCAGACATTGCGTAATTATGAGTTTATGTCAGGCAATTGTTTACTCTAGACACTTATAAACTGTCGACTAATTAAATTGCTGTTGTACGTAACTGCGATGTTAATAGAAAACAATCGACGAGACTAGACTTAACAACACATTTAGCAGACCAATAAATAAAAAACTTATGAACGACCTCCTGGGAGATAGGGTAACAGAACATAAATGAAGTGGACAACGAAGTTACCAAAATAAAGGTCACGTGATCAAATATAACCAATGGCTACTTATACAGAGACCATGTGATCCAATATAGCCAATGACAACTTACACAAAGGTCATTTGATCCAATATAATTAATGACAATTTATACAAATGTCGTGTGATACAATATAACCAATGACAACTTATACAAAGGTCATGTGTTCCAATATAACCAATGCTAACTTATACAAAGGTCATGTGATCCAATATAACCAATGACAACTTATACAAATATCCTGTGATCCAATATAACCAATGGCAACATGTACGAAGGTTTGTGATCCAATATAACCAATGACAACTTATACAAATATCATGTGATCCAATGTAACCAATGGCAACATGTACAAAGGTCATGTGATCCAATATAACCAATGACAACATATACAAAGGTCATGTGATCCATTTTAACCAATGACAACAGTACAATTTGTGAGTTTAGACAATCCAACTTCTCACACCATTGTTCTCCGAAGTGCATGGATATATCACAAATATCTACAAATATATTGAACACGGTTTGTTCACGTATATGATCATAAAACGATCAGGATTTGAAATAAAATAAAATCCACAATGAAAAAGTTACATTCGATAAATAATGGAGTCAATCTTTAAGGCTGATCGATCGGTTTAGTGCGCATGTGCCATTTGTCTTTATGTTATTTATCTTATGAATGTAAAAAATGTGTCAACATTATTTACATTCAATCAAATTGAACACCTTTGATAAGTATTATGCAATTTAAGTAGAGTACTAGTTATGAGTATTAATCGAAATAACAGTATAAATAGTGTATGTAGAAAATTACTAATTCTTATAATGGCATCATTTTGAGTATTTCAGTTCTTGAATCTATTTATAGATTTACTGAGCTGCACCAACAATCTCACGGGATAACGTAACTGGACACGTGCCGTGGTTGCTATAGCAATGCCTTGTAAAGTGCCATTGTCATTGTGATAATATTGAAGCAGCCTAGACACAGTCAATAACTGAACGTGTTGTAGTGAACTTCTAAAGGTTACGACCAGGAGAGTTGTTGCGTAAATAGACGAAAATTCATCAAGTGGATACGTGACCTGGCTATGGCTACAGCGCAGGCTTTGTCATAGATTCTAATTAAACAACAGGGATAACTAAAGTCTCAACAGCTCTTAGTTTGTCCGTGTAGCTTGAATTTATATGAGACAGATTGAGCATTTCCTGGCGGTGATAACAATGGCTTCAATGCTCCAAATCAATGGGTTTGCCGTTTATGCAAACAGACAATGAGATAACACACGAATTGGAGAGATTAGTTGACATGTGTATGCTGCTCTGATATGTTCTCAGTGATCATTATGTCCAATAAATATATCATAGAAATTCCTTGTTGTCTAAACAACGTAAATGTTTAGATACGAGCGTTTCAGCTGGCTGACAAGTGACTCATTGTCGGTTGGAAATATTGTCGTCATCGTGGAGTAGAATGTGACATATTGGATGAACGAATTGCCCTGTACGTATAGTGCGGCACCACTGGCATGGAACTCATGATTAATGCGGTATCATCCTTCGTCCTTTTGGGCTCGTAATATTTTAACAAGTCCAAACATTCGTACGTTGCAACAACGAAACCACGCGAAGAATAATGAGTTCTGATGTATACACGTGCACAATGTCTCCAAACGTATAACAACAAACTGCCTTTATGGTGTTTGGTCACGCGATAATAGCAGGAAGTAATCATTGATCTCAATAAATGAACAACATTATCATTACTATCAGTATAAAACTACATGCGCATAATTAAAACAATACACAAACTGATCATTTTATACAGGACACATGACCTCGAGACTTAGCAGAGAAAGCCACACCTTATTGTTAGTCGGACATGGTTTGTTGGACACTGTTTGTCGAACATTGTTTGATGGATGCTGTTTGTCGGCGGTTGCTTCCCGTGGATAAAGAGCACAGCAAGGAATTCTAACAAATCACGTTACCTTCTTAGAATTGTCGATGAAATCACTAATAATGTTTGCTTAGATTGATGAGGTTCGAACTATTCTGTAAGCATCATAGTCAATAAAATATCACAATGTTTGCCTGAGAATCAAAATGTGTTGATGAACGACTGGAAGAAAAACAAGCTGAGACCGAAAACATACCGCTGATGGAATACATGTATATGAGTTATGTCAACCAAGTCTTCTTGATCTACACTCTCCGGATAAGGAGAAGTCATTTTAGTTACGCATATATAAGTAGAATGCGCATAACATGAGCTCGTTTAACTTGCTCGAGATTCGATGGTCGCTAGCTTCGATGATCTTGAAATCATATGGTATTGCCCCCCCCCCTTTCCACTTTCATTTACCATTTATGGTGTGTTTGTTTTATCTTGGTTTATACCTTTCATGCAATGAACTCATATGACATTGCTTCCTTTTCCACTTTCATTTATCATTTATTTGTTTGTTCGTCTTATCTTGGTTTATACCGTTTATGCAATAAAAATGTGGCAGGAATTTGTCCTTAAGTTCATGATAAACTAGGACTGAACTTTTCTGCAACTGACTGACATATTCTCCACATGTGGCGAACAAGACTTTAGCTATTGCAATCGTTAAATTCTAAAAACAGACCTACTCTAGCAAGAAAACCAACCCGAATGTATCGTGTAACAATGCCAACTTGTATAGCAAGTAAAGACAAATTCATAATGAAATGAAAACAGACTTGCATTGTGCGTATATTGAACACATTAAACAACCCGTAGGCGATATGATAATAGTGTTGCTTTATATTTCAACACAAATGCAATTTAAATCTACAGAATAAGCACATTCTAGAATCCTCTAAAGACATCTCAACAAGTTTAAGACACGTGCTACCATCGCATTTTAATGATCTTTAAAATTGGAATTTATTTTAGAATGCAATCGATGTCAGACACATTCTGATTTGTATTTGTGTTCGTCGGCGCATGCGCTGTCAAATCGATGTTTCAACCAATCAGAATGCAGGGAATCGCAGAAAATTGGAACTATTGTAGAATAATCGAAGTATAGATTCGGTTAAGCAATTACCAGAACTTCCTATTATGAGCCTATTTAATTTGAATACAATAAATCAGTTATAGGAAACATTTCGTCCTAGTATTCATCCTTTGGACCGGAAACTATCACCTAATTATTACTTTTCACAGTTATTCGACAATTCCCGAATGAGAAATGGAAACCTCATACGGGTCCATACAGTTTTATTATTTTAATGGTCTCATAACAATTTATTGGATATCATGCGCTGCTTCTCCCTTGAGAAGCCCTTATGGAATATATAACATACGGTTACCATAGCAATATGCTATCTATTACATTTGTCAATCGGTTGGTTTTGCAGCATCGAAACACAAGTCAATATCCTCGTATAGAGCATACCATTACTGTCGCAGAAATAATTGTATAAAAAGCAGATCATATCTAGCAAATTCAAGGATCAGTTGTAATGCTCAATTTGTCTGATTATTACGAAAGACAGGTTGTGCCTCTACATTTTCATATTTAGAGATTCGTAATTGCATATTCAGGAAATATTGATTTAGCGGTCTTTGCTTTTATACATAGCATGATCACGGGATATAAATAACACAGTCCTTGCCATAGACATTATACATGTACTCGTATTGTTATAAGCAAATAAGGATACATCTTGACGTAGACCTTTACATAATGTTGTGTAAAAAGCATATTCGTGGGTTCGTTCTTACCTATATTCGTAATGCAATACTCAGACTCATTTGCGTGGCCCTTTAAAGGTGCTGCATCACGTATTGGTGTAGGATAGTGCAAAAATAAAATAAAATTGTCAAATATTCGCGTAATTTTGGTGTAGTTGCATGCTTATGCCATAAAAACCACACTGACATTTAAGATAACTTGCAAAACATCCGCATTTGGTAGTTATTTTGTATTTTTACAGCTAAACTTCTATAAGGTATTTATACCCTATATAATTAATACTACTATTACTTAAATTGCCTGAAATTTGTTTGCATTTAGATGAAAACGAATTTCAAAACGCACTGGAATGCCTCACTGGAGTTTACAAGTAGTTTGTAGATGAAATAGTTCGATCACGGGTGAATTACTTAATTCAAAGGCATGTTGGAAGGAAACTCCGCCCTTTTTTAAAAGGTCAAAATACCGAGTGCGCAATAGCAAGAATAGCAAGAGTGGTTTAAATGGCTTATTTGCCATAAAACTTTCATAAAGCAACCGTCAGTGGCTTTCTATTACATTAATATTTGGTAAGGTAGGAAAATTACGTCATACAAAATATTTAGCCCCATCTGTGAGGCAGAACCTTTAAATTGTTTCCTTTTTCGTAAAACTAGCCACATTATAAGCAGATTAATTGATATTGACCTTTATATACTATAAGCGTAGCGTGTTGACCTTTACTGGTAATGCATTAAGTGTAACGTGTTGACATTTACTGGTAATGCATTAAGTGTAATGTGTTGACATTTATTGGTAATGCAATAAGCGTAGCGTGTTGACCATTACTCGGAATGCAATAAGTGTAGCGTGTTTACCTTTACTGGTAATGCATTAAGTGTAACGTGTTGACATTTATTGGTAATGCAATGAGAGTAGCATGTTGACCTTTACTCGTAATGCAATAAGTGTAAGTTGTTGACCTTTACTCGTAATGCAATAAGCGTAGCGTGTTGCCCTTTACTAGTAATACAATAAGCATAGAGTGTTTGACCTTTACTCGTAATGCAATAAGCGTAGCGTGTTGCCCTTTACTAGTAATACAATAAGCGTAGCGTGTTGACATTTTTTTGTAATACAATAAGCGTAGCGTGTTGACCTTTACTCGTAATACATTAAGCGTAGAGTGTTGACCTTTACTCGTAATGCAATAAGCGTAGCGTGTTGCCCTTTACTAGTAATACAATAAGCATAGAGTGTTTGACCTTTACTAGTAATACAATAAGCGTAGCGTGTTGTCCTTTACTAGTAATACAATAAGCGTAGCGTGATGACATTTAAAATTTTTACTCGTAATGCATTAAGCGTAGCGTGTTGACCTTTACTCGTAAAAACGTATCACTGATTTTAGTCTACCTTTACTCGTAATTATAATTTGTTGTAGCTTTGTGTGTTTATCTGCATGACTGATATACCAATGTGATGATTGTGTTCAACTAGTCATTTTTCAGGCTAGTAACAAAACCTCTAAAAGGGGTTTACAAATGAGTGCAACATCTCCCATGTTAGAACATGTCACAACCTATTTTTGGTTGAAGAGGGAGGTCTTGGGAGTTGGAGAACGATCACTTAGACCATGTGAACTGTAGAATAGAGAAAGAATCACGAGATGAAGCAGAAAACTGGCTGTAAACACACTATGCCAATCGATAGGTTAGCCGTGTATGTAAATATATCTGTAGTAAATCAGATAGGAGATAGGAGAAAGACGACACTCGTTCGTGACTCCTGTTTACATAATCATTTATCCTTATGTTATATTCCACAAAATACTGGCTAAAAAAAGAACCAAGTTTTATGTTGTAGTCCCGATGTCTTTGTCCGTACAATGTCGTAACAGCATGTAGACAACATTACATGATGCACATGGGCGTAACATTCACGACGTATTTAATTCTTTTTACATCATATAAATACCCGGATGTTATAAGTCGTTTACACTGTCGGTAACGTTTGTTGCTAGGTAACGTCTTATAATCACAAACCTGCGTGGTTACTGCTCACACGAACATGTCAATAATAGGTTTCCACATACATACATGTATGTGGCAGCAATGTTTAATCACAGGAACTTGCATTTATAATTCGAAAAACAAATGAAAAAAAAATGTTTTCACTAGGCCAACTGTACTAGTAGATCTACAGTAGGCCTAGTGAAAAAAAAAATTCAATTTTGTTTTCATTTTTTTTCAAATTATAAATGCAAGTTCCTGTGGTTTAATTAAATGATCCCCAAGGACAAACAGAAAAACAATTGTTCAAACATTCAGCATGTACTTCTACTGTAGGTTATACAATAGTGCAATCATTAGGCCTTTTTGACTGGGCTGATTCGCAGAGCAGGTTATAGGCTGGTTCTTGTCCCCAATATGACAGTAGTTAGCTTGGGACGGGAACCAGACTATGACCTGCCCAGTCGAAAAGGCTTATTGAATCATAAATGTTAGCTTTTTGTTTGGTGGCCGATTTTTCGTCCAGTTTGGCCATTAATGTACCTACAAAATGTACGTATAAAGCAAAGGTCACTATCTATACCACAGCAAGAAGATATCCAATTACCATCTTATTATCACGCAACAAAAGCTATCCCGTTTTCTAGATGTTTATAACTACCTAGTATACCGATTGAACTAATAACATTAAGACTTACAGACAACGGTAGTATTGTAATAAAGCTAATTACAGAAACCCACTTCATAGCAGAAATGAGAAAATTACAGATACTGAAAAATCTTTATTTTTTGTGGGGGCAATTTTCCGTTGATTTTGTTGTTGAACTCGACCACTAAATCAAATCATCTCCACGAGTAATCGACCTTCCACATACGGTGCGAAGGTTTCGTCTTCCTTTTTTTGTAACCAACTAATTAACAATCTCACGAAATTATATTCTACAAAAATACACGAATGTAAATGCCAACGAAAATAAGCAGTTTTACAGTAACTTGGTGACATGGATACAAGGTCAAATCATTTTCCTTGACATAGTTACGGGATTATGTTCATTGATTTTGGAGAAGGCACTTGAACAATCAACTATACGATAAGTTGCTTATTCCATACAAGTTCAACCTTGGTTGTGACGTCATGTTTCCATCACATTGATCAATACATAAATAACGATGATGTTTCAGGCATAACAATGTGACTCAACTCCTTTTTATGAATTGCATGGTTTATTTTTGCTCGTTTATTGCATGTATATCTTATTCTAAATACTCAGTTTGCATTAACTTTTCCCAACGTAATATAAAGAAATTAAAGAGTCAATATTTTATACTAACCCGCCAAGTTCTGGACCGGAAATCACATGGACGCAGAAAAAAGGGTAGACCTATCACAACGTGGAGGGGGACACTGGAGGCAGAGATGAAACCCCTAAGGCCATCATTGGAGAACTTGAAAGTATTGCCAAAGGTCGACATACGTGTAGAACTGTTTTGAAGCAATGGAGTCCACCTCAGGACGTAAGTAAGTAAGTAAATAGTGGAGTAGTTAATACGTAGATGTTTATAAAGCATACGCAATTACAAGCAACATTGTTCCAAAATCGAAAATAATTCAAGAATGTATTTTGAAAATCCGTTACGTCTTGGAAGAAAACACTCAGAAATAATTATGCGAACCTGATTACCTAGCTGTGAAAATCAAATTACGTTCAAATGTTAATACGTCTATCTTAGAAAGCCAGACATTTAATTATATTATCTTCTTTAAACTAAATCATACGGTCTGTTGTTTCAATTGACAGATAATTCCCTTTTGTAATTGGAATTTAAGACGCTACAGCAAACAAGGTCAGTTGATGAATGTTCCAGAGTTTAAGATGGTGTCAGGAAGAATATAGGTGCCTCTTCTAATGTATGTTTCCTTTGACCTTCATGTAGGAGAACTGTGCACTTATCAATGTTTTCCCCCAGAGGGGGGTGCGCGGGGATGCACGGGGAATTAGACATAAAGGCTTTCCCGATGTACGTTAATTTGATCGACCCTGTCGTCACATGTAGTAGGAATTAGACTTGGCCGGTATCTTATGGACAACCACATCCCAAGGAATTAGACATGACTATCGGCACGTAAGAGTGAAATTTGACGACCAATTTCCAAAAATGTCGAATTACCCTATATTATCCCGCCCCCGCCCGCTCTGGGGGAAACATTGACACGTACAACACAAAGAAACCTAGATCTTGCAAAAGACAACAGGATAACGGTCCTAGCATATACAATTGTAAGGCAACATTCTGAATGAGACCGCCATCGTAAGGACAAGTAGTATTAGTAGTACCATGTTGTTATTACCGTTCGATCACAAATATCCCTGAGTATTGTCTTAAGACAAGAAGGAAATTTGGATTAACACAATGTCATTGAGACTCATATAAAAACCAACCAAGACAATCACGATCATTGTAATGAAACTCTTCAAGAAAATCATGCTGGAATTAGGTATTTCATTAATTCAAATCATGAAATGCAAAGTTGTGAAACACGATCCCTACTATAATTAATATAACAACACAACTTCCCAAAGTTTGTGCATTTTGCATAGTGTCAGAGCTAATAAAAGATGACAAAAGGGAATGCCCTTAGATACATACGAATATGTGTATGATTCCTGCGCACAAAGCAAATATGCTTTTCAGTATATTTTGTAAACCAGTAGGTACGTTACGTTGTCCTTTCCATTCATTTCGTGTTGATTTGTTTGTGGGAATATCGCAGAGATACAACAGATATGCAGTATTTTTGCCTACATAAAAAGTCCCTACCGTAACATTATCTTCACCAATATGGCTGCAACCCATGTTTTCATTGGCAACATTTATTGCGTGCGTGTAATTCATCACCCCGAACTAGGTCTTGAATAGACAAGCAAGTTGTAATCGAGTATCAATTAGTAAATCGTGCATCATTACAAATAATCAATACGCTTCTATTGTTAACACCATCCCCTTTGTCCGTAAACATAACATCACTTGCAGATGTTTAACAAGCTATGTTTCACTCCATTGTTGATGTTCATAAAGTCGAATTTCAATATGTATTCAGAATTTCAAATACCTGTACCGGTACCCCATTGAACCATTGTGAAGGGCAAGTTGAGTGTTATACACCGGGCCGA
This sequence comes from Spisula solida, assembly GCA_947247005.1. Taxonomy (NCBI): domain Eukaryota; kingdom Metazoa; phylum Mollusca; class Bivalvia; order Venerida; family Mactridae; genus Spisula; species Spisula solida. Next base: position 35,798,078 of record OX365952.1, on the reverse strand, counting down.
TGTTTTGCCAAATTTCGATGCCGTTGGCTGATCTTCAGAACAAAATAAATGCATTTCGATTACTTGAACAGTAACACGATACCAAAAGCATTCAAATATTCCTACATCAACAGGTAGATTGGCAATTTGGAAGTTTCTGCACCAAATGTTACAGACATTTTCATATGAGAGAAAAAAACGCAAAACCTTGTTTCTGCACCAAATATTACAGACATGTTCATATTTCTACACTGTGAGAGAGAAATGCGCAAAACCTATACAAAAACTTACACAAAAACTTACACAAAAACTTACACAAAAAACCAAGATGAATCTGTATACCACACACCACGTGTGACTTTGTTATGCAAACATTGATCATGACGACATATCACATGTCATAACACGCATGCACTTTTAACTTTGTACGGTATGACATCACAATGAGGCAGTCCTAAACAATTGTTTTCAGCTCATAACAGGTGCACTGCAATTGGCAAATATAGCGAAGTTTGGTTCTTCGCGTATTGGTTTTCTATTGTACATTTCAACGAATATATTTACTGTTTTATCTGAGAACTCTATGCTAGATCAACCAACCTGTATTGTTATCAGTCGTATGGATACCCTAGAAATGCAGATGTCTACGTTCTACATTTTGTATTAGAATGAGTAACACCCGCGTTTTCCAAACCTTCTCGAAAACTTGTTGACTACAGTACATGGCCTCATGAAACACGAGACATTTTGGGACATTAAACTTGATTGCTTAATAGGAATGGTGGATGCTTATTGTTTTCGGGTAACCCCTTTAATACCATCCTTGCACATCTGTGGTTAGTCGAGTTCCTAGACCAGATTCTGGTGAAGAAGATACGTTGACTGATGGACAGGAATGTTCAACTATGTTTACTATTTCGTTCAAAAGGCTTTTAAGTCAAGATATCAGTTGACGACCGAGGTTTTAATTGCACATTGTTGACATGTAAGACCGATTGTCATTTTTCTAGAGTTTAGAAGGTTCCTTCTAAAAATGGCAATCCAACGTCTATCAATAAACCTAGAAAGTCTGACACAACATCGCACCGAATAGAGCATTGACCATATGTTTTCCACGGCAATCTAATCGAGTTAGGCCTACAACTGATGAATCAATTGGTTAATGATGAACATCATTTGGATCGTATAATGAGCTTTACAAAAAGCTAGCTAACCTTCTACATGGATTATAGTGACAATAAATTCTGCCGAACCTTTCATGTAGGCCGTAAGTGCTGAGTGCATTTAGGAAATAGTACAGAAATCAATTAGAAGTGTTGCTTACACCCGCTTAATTAGTGTATAAACCACTTCAAAGATGTAATTAACATATGTATCTAGTATTGAATATGCATAACAAATCGGTTATAATAACACGTTGTACAAGTGTACAGGGGTCCGTTGCCTATGCAAAGCGCTACCGAGCGCCTTAATTCAGTTACCTCCCGTTCAATTAAATATAGAAGGCAAGGATTACCTCCCATGGAAAGCGCTACGTAGCGCTCGCCCATGTAAACGGTCTCCAGGTTTTTAAGGTCTTGGGTATGAGATAACCGGTACGTTTGCTATTTGCGTCTTCGTTGAATTACTAACAGACACAATGCGAACGGAGCGAGGGTGAATGTAAACTTATATATTTTTTGCGTATTCCAGGAATGGAGGGTAAATCAGTGTAATAACCTATCCTTTATAAACATTGCCCGACTTATTTGCTTAGGCGATGCAATTGCCGATTTTGGTAAGTCATACAATGTATATAACCGCAAGTAAAGCCTAGGTCCCACTGAACATTTTTTTCTTCGGGCGATGTGCTCCTGATTTAAATTAATGAGCTATCAGGACATCGGGAATAGGTTCCTCGTGGTCTAAGGGAAGCTTAGGGAAAGTCATGAGACAATGCGTGGTATCGGAAGCAATTGTGATGAATCGGGTGAAATCGTAAGAAATCGGGAGAACATCGTCGATGTGGAATTTCTTAGTGGGGCATTGGCTTTACGTATAATTTATAGCTCGGAGTTCGTCCTGTATAGTTCAGTCTATAACTCATTTATCGATCCGGCTGCAAATCAATTTGATTGTTTTCACAAGATACAACCTATCTTCTAGTACTTGTTATAAAGCATACAAATAAATAATATCTTCATTCAGATTAATCGGTGCAATACTATGCCTGGTCCGGAGATTGAACTATACGAGGTAGGAAGGGAGGGGACTTGCGTTGTTTAATCAAGCAGAATAATTACGAGAGAATAATATACTGCATTACTACCTTTGTAGTACAACAGGTAACGCCAATGAACGAAGAAATTAAGTTCATTGTTTCAGTGCATGAACATTGAATAGTGAATACTGTAGTACAGATACATGATGTTCCCATGCATGATCAACTGAATTATATCACGTATTCTTACAATGGTGTTTATAATTGATCCATTATTTGAGAATAAGCCCTTATTGACACATTTATTTTTGTTGTTTGAAAATTTCTGTTGGTTCTATCTTTTCTGCGTATAATAATGGGCTAATTTTGTCAAACTTCGAAATATTAACAAAGGTATGACCTTTAAATGGAGCCAATGCCATGCATATTTTTTAGCAAACACGAACGTCTCAACATAATATTCGAACTACCATCTTGGTTATATTGACTAAAGTATAACGTTATGCAAAGTTTATAATAATAATAATAATAAAGACTTTATTTTACGAGGAAACTCATTTGACAATTAAATTAAATGGCAATCTTCCATGAGATCCTCAACAATAAACAGTTGAACAAGAACACTAGTACATAAAATGAAAAAGCATAATGGCAATTTGGCCCATATGACGTCCACAATATCATAATTTTATATATAATTGGGGAATTTCATAAGAGAGTTTCAGTGTTGAGAGTAAGCATGCGGCACTACAGATTAGCATCAAGTATCGGATTGGTTGTTTTAGATTTCAAAATTGGAATTGACCAATGGCCGCATACCATTCATTCTGCACTACCTAAGCATATTGTAAACATTTGGACCTACAGCAAATATGGTAGGGTATATATCATTTAGACAATAGTATTCACTTGGCTATGAATTCTAAAAAACAAATAGTTTTACGTACTTCTGGAGAAAAAGCATAATAAGATCCATTCTATAATACAACAACTCAGGAATCGACTTTGAATACGTTGTAGAAGAGTCCTCTCTGTAGCTGGGTCGTCCTCTGTCTTTGCCATGGCTATGCATACTCTATTAACTCCCAATTAATCCAAAAAAATCACTCAGAATAACATTTTAAATTTCCACACCACTGTCTTTAACAAATGACTTACAATTATGTTATCAATAAACGAACTACCCTTTGAAAATGATATGTCAACTACAATTGGTGCACTTTCATAAATTAACATAAATTTATGAGTATGAATGCACGATTTTCACTAACGGTTTAATCCAAAGTGTGATACAGCAATAATTTTCCAACAGGTTGTATATCTAAGCTTTGCAATTATATAAAAAGCTTCCGATTTGTGATTGTAAAACCAAGTTATATTTCTGATTATGTTTTGTAACAAAATAATTTCGCTGGATTTCTTCGTAAAACCAGATAATTATTTTTCCTGATTTATATTATAAATATACTACATATGTAACCTATGTGCAGCACTCTTTCTGCCTTTTGAAATATCAAAATGAATGCTAATTGACGTCACTCAACGTTTTGATAAACGTCCTCAATCATTAATTACGACAGATCGACACCGTTCCTCAAGTCAAACGATTTTACACCGGTTACCGTCGTAATTAATTGCTTTGGAAGCCAGTTTAAACGACGTAGGTATTGTCCTTGCTTGAAATGCTTGTAAGCCTACTAAACTATGATCAATTGTGTTGGAAAAACTTAGAATCACAACAGCTAGTCTTCGATAGATATATTACTTGAGAAAACACGACGGTTTATCAGCGTGTCGAGGTTTCAATTATTCACAATAATTTTCACCTGCTTGATGGTTGGCTGTACGACGTCAATCTTTGTATTTACACTCATTGCCACAAACTAATGTGACTAGCAGAAGTAAACTGAGCGTGTTGTATTCACAATGAACTCATAAGTTGCTGAAATTTCTGCGTTATTCCTAATACTTAGTAGTTCTTACAACATCGAACATAATGATATAGTTAATAATCATAAATATCTCGCAAAGAAAACACTAAATATTCAACATGAACTGACAAGTTGCTGAAATTTGCTGCTTTATTCCTAATAGTTCTAACTATATGAAACATAAGAACATCTAGTCAAAATTAACAAATTTATTTAATAATGCAATATATAGAGGAATAGAAGAAACGAGAATACATATGAACGATTATACATCAAATCGTCAGGAACAATGGACTTCTATTCTATTATTCATTACTGTGTGGTTCCATTCAAATCCGGCACCAACCCACGCTTTATTCAACCATGTTGTGAATTATTAAAAACAGGTCAGCTTGTCCCAATTTTCTATTATGCGTACAAGCTCAATATTCTAATTGTTACCATAATTGCTACAAGAACGGCGAGCTCCTGTTCGTTCAATAAGTAGTACTAATGAGGGAACTGTCCCATTCGAAAGAATATGTGACTCATGTTTCATCTATTAAAACTGATACGTTCAGTCAATAGCATATTACTTGAAACCAGTTTTCACATTGACTCGTGAGTCGAATTAATAAGCATGTCGCTATTATACCAGTAACTTTGTTGAGATTTTGTTTTTATAGTTTACAAGAACCTTATTTTTTATTTGTAACTTATATAATACAATACACGAAGTAATGCACTTGTTAATGTTCCCCCAGAGGGGGCGGCGTGATTATATCGGGAAATGTTTGGAAATTGGTTGACACATTTTCCTCCCATGTATGATTCCCTGGAGTGTGTTTGTTTTGTAATTCCCGTCCCCGGTCCATAAAATACGGGTCAAGTCTAAATTCCCGCTACATATGACGACAGGGTGCATCAAATTCCTGTTCATCTGAAAAGTATTTATGTCTTATTCCCCGTGCATCCCGCCTCTGGTTTATAAGGTACGTAGATATATTTTTGTGCTATGTTTTCATTCTTTATCTATCAAGTCGTATCATGTCAATTATTTATGTTTATCTACAGTACATTAAGCATACGCTTGTATATAATATATTCACTACAACATAAAAATTTGATTATTTGAAGTATGGATTCACTAAAGCAGCAGTATAATAGCGTTATAAGATTTTATAACATGAATACATGCAATAAAAATTGATCGAAGTGGGAATCTGACCTACAATTAATAGAAACTAGTAGGGTGTGTGCGTTTACCCACTACACTACAACGCCTTTGATATATGGAATGAGATTTCCACACTATTTGATATCGAACCCATTTAGAGTTTAACAAACAGACTAGTTTATGTTTATAACGGTTCTCATTTGACTTTGAACGTCCTCTATTATGCAGTGTCGCTTGAACGGTTGTAGTTCAAGTTTTTAGGAGGATTGTTTACCCTGACATTGCTAATGGCAATATCCTCCACGTGGCGGCTTGCGGAGGGATAGGGTATTTAGTATTGTCTGAAAATTGTTTTTCAGTTATGAGATCGTACTGACTTGTTCTGTTAGTTTTGGCAACTACAATGCTGGTTGTAACATCTCTGTCGAAAACAATCCACCTTAGGATCGGAATGCATTAATAATAAATTTGGAAAAGTAAAAAGAAAATAATTGTGAGAGAATGGTTGAATGTTCAAGTTTTCATTCACTGTTAGAAAAGTTCAAACACAAATCTAAACAATATAACCTGTTATATATGTATTGCCGCTCCTGAAGACGAGTTTCATTTTGTATTTAAATGTATTGCGTAACAAACAAAATGCCATTGCAGAACTTGCCATAATGCATAAACATTATTATAAATGTAGATATGCCCAAAATTGCATAATTTCTTTGTATAAGTATTCAAATCTGACGCTAATTTTGCTATGCATTTAATTGGTGCAACAAATGATAAATCATTGCCAATGTTGTGTAATGCTTGTGACCCTTGTGTATAGGTTTGGGGCGTGATGGTGAACAAGTATGCAAAGTATCAAAACAATATATCGATGCACTTTGAAGATATTAGAGGTTAAACAACCTGTAGCTAAACATTAAAATTTGTATTTCAAAGTCCTAAAGGGGGCATAATTTCAACAAAAAGCTTGATAGACTTACCTACCTATGTGTAGGGGTTGGGGTCATGATGGAGAACAAGTATGCAAAGCAATATGTGAATGCCCTTTGAAATATTAGAGGTGAAAACAACCTGTACCTAAACTTTAACATTTGCACTAAGTTGAAAAATGGGGGGTGGGCATAATTTCACCAAAATGCTTGATAGAGTTACCTACCCTGTGTATGGGTTGAGGTAATGATTTATCAACCCATTTTACTCTGCATTCCAGTATTGTATGCCCTTTTACTATTTTAGCTTTTTAGCAATAACTGTTTTGCACGTCAATTGCATTGTAGACGTGATTGCTTTAATAAATTGATGTGATGTACATTGCAGATACATTATAGTCAATAATTACTTGAATGTAATGAATTTTATAATGATTTTATGGTCCCAATTTATAACGGATGCAATCTATTTATTAACAGTGCGTCCTGAGTTAGTGGTTAACACTTTCGCTGCCAGGAAACCTGTCTGGCATTTTTTTGAATTATTCCTGGGAATGGTATATCCTTACATGAGTGTATAATGTGGACTTATTTATTACTGTAGCTTAACGAAACTTCACATACATGACAAGGATACCATCTGGTATAATTGTTTGATTTTTCCAAAAGGTCATATTACCATGGCGGCCATTTTGTTTAGCTATAGCTATTGTTACACTCACTAGTGCTCGAAAGCTAGGATTCAATTCACTCGACATCATATTGATAAATAAACGTAATCATACTTAAAAGGGTTAAAGTGGAATATAAACGTCAGCTTACATGTTCAGTGGAGTGTACAACGCATATGAAGGATGTTGACAATATGTCGCAGTAAATCAGCGATTCAAATCCCATAACACGTATCTTATTGATCAAGGTAGAAACTTTGTTGTCCACTGGAGGGCAATATGTGACATATACAGTGAATATTGAACACTTTAAGTTGACAGCTCAATGTGCAAACCAACTACAATGTGTTTTCTATTGACTGACAAAAATGTGTTATTGTTTTCAATAATTGATCAGATCCGCGGGACTGGTCTTGTTATGTTCGAATGTGACAGTCGTATTCGTCCCCCATGGCCTCCGGTATAGGAGGAAACATTGAAAAGTGTCTCAGAAATGACCAAGCGCCTGGCTGAGAATCGAACGACGGGCGTCGCGGTCCGTAGTCAAAAGCGTTATCCGGACGACTACTGTGTCGCCTTGGTTTATTGTCAAAATATTGCTTCTTAAAATATAGAGATTACTGTTGGTTTCTCGAAACTATCTTGACTTGAATTCTCAATGTAGACTAAATCTTTTATAGATGGTTATTAATCTGAAACCATGCTTTGATGTTTTATATGCATTGTTTCTTATTGTTGACAAAATTTCGCTAGCAATTTTCTGAACCTGTGACTACTTATTGATTCTGCTAAACGTAAAGCATGTGTTTTGGCTCAAGTTAGATAACCATTTCTTTGGAATTGCTCACTGTTCAAAAGAGTTATCTCCTTAGAATACGTACTCGTTCGATCCGGCGCACAATTCTATATTCAGCATACAGATTTAGCGAGCGGCTAGATATACCATTTATCTTTTATAGCGTTTGTACGTTATATACAATTCTGTGCTGGTTAAGTTGAGTGCTGCCTTCCCGGTCAGAATTAATATTATCTTTATACTAATCCGTATGACATTAAAAAAAAGAAAAAAAGAAACGTAGTATTTTCATCAATAATTCTTAAATGATTGTTATACTGCATACATCCATTCAACTAGATACAAGTACGACCATTGCTCTCTTTGTTTACCGTATGTGCGTAGTTCTGTTATAATGAATCAAAGGTATTCGAGTAAACATTTGAATTCTATATTACATTAATGCCACTACAATGGCACACATTCGTCAAATAAAATCAATCATGATAATGCATTGTCAACCTAGCTAGCTATCAATATTGAATAACTTCAATGAAATGTATAGTCCAATAAATGATTCAATTATCACATTCTATAGGCATTGTTTCTCCTAAGTGTCGGATAATTGTCCCTACATATGTTTGCTGAAAGGCATGATGACTGGTTCTACTTCGAGCTATAGCATGGAGAATTTGACCTGATCCTGACCTTTATGCATGAATATATTACTGATCCTGACTTTTATGCATGAATATATTACAAGGTTCTTGCGTTGAATATAGACATTTCCGCAGGCAAGGCTTGCAACACCGGTCCTTCAGATTTGTGTTTGTATTACACGTCGAGCGACTTCGTGATGTTATAACTCGTTTAATCAGGTCAGCCACCTGTGTAAATAACATTGTGTATAAAAACATGACAACTTATCTTAATAATGTAATAGTTTAATACATATTTTGTGAATAAGTACGTGGCTTAGTAAATAAGGTAATGGCTTTCACTGCATTTTTCTCAAATTTAGATGTTTAAAACAATAAAAATACAATGTAATAATATTGCAATGTTTGATACAAGTGACAGACCCGAATAAACTATACTAGCTTATGAAAACATACATTCGGTGTCATAAATATAGACATTATATCCGCTGAGAGAAGGTCGATGATCAGGTCAAATTATCCGTACCATAGCCGCAGTATAAACTGAACTATATATAAGTCATCTCCAGAACAAACTCTGAACACCATTATGTGCAATATCGAGTAAAGGGAGACAATACTGATTATGATAATAAATTGCCTTAACATAGTTGTTTCCCCTGGATACAAACATTACAACCTGAAATTAGTAAATCTCGGACGTTCGAGATACTGTTAAACTAATACAGCCAGATGATAGTTTTGTGTCTACAGACATTAAAGACGGCCTTTTCATATCATTGTACATGCAGACTAAAGGCATTATTTGGGTTTTCAGTGGAAAGGCTTATATTATGCTTGGTGTGTACTAGTTTTGGTGTTGTGCTGTTCGTCGCACTTCTTTAACAAAGTGTTAAGGCCTGTTATAGGATACATGTATTTAAGAGATTTAGGTTTGCGTGTAACGGTTTTGGTTGCAGCTTGCATTTCAAAGATTTCGGATTTTTCAGATCAGTTGGTGCTCACTTTGCGGGATCTAGGTTTCGTTAAATATTTTCGAGAAGTCTTATCTAGTGCCGTCACCGTCAATTGAATACATAGACTATACTATAACTAGCACACCGGAGAATGTGTTTGTAAAGCCCAAGCTAAACGTATAGTTAAATTAAAACGCATGATTAAACGTTTAGTCGCTTGTGGGTCAGTTTCAGCGCGTTATTATCTCGCCGGAGATAACTCTAGACTTATCAATAAACAAACATGCATAATATACACAATGCACGGTCGACTTACCACTTGTTATCAGTGTGGATTTAAAAAGTGTATCATTAAAAGTGGCTATGCACAAGATTCAACAAAAATGAACATCGTTAATGCATTTAATTGCTATTTTTATTTTGTAAACATAGGCTAGAGTTATCTCCGGCGCAGTATACATGTAATGTTAACACCAGTGTGATCTATCGTCTACGTCAAAATAACATAATCATAAAACAAATATCATACTGTAACCTTTAATATCAAAATTTAGTAGTTTGACTGTTTGGGCATGGTTCTAACTTCATCGTGGGCACGGTCGTACATTCACGCTTATTTATACCAAACCCAGTCACACAATCCTGCAAACGGGTGAACCAGCAGTTACACCTGGAACTATGCTGAGTGTCGAGCAAGGTAGATGTATCAGCACAATTGTTTTTACAACTTTGGAATATCGCGGTCTGGGATCAAACTCGTGATCTCTTGCATTGGTAGCGGACGCTTTACCACTAGGCTATCAATGCATATTTTCTGAATGCTAGCACATAAATAGTTGTTGGTTTCGAACAATAATGAAGCTGTCAGAAAAAGAGGAAAATTCATAGTCTGCCACTTAAAAAACATGTATTCATTTTATTGCTTCTTGACGCCTTCCATCCACGTTCTAACACCCAGGTCTATTCCGTATGTATATAATTATCTATTACAGAATTTGTGCCACGGAGAAAATCATTGAGTGCTTACAAGGGCTCCAGTAATTACTACCAGCAAGAAGTATCGCTACGCAGAAACTAACAAGAGACACTCTTCATTGATTTTACCGTTGTCGATATTTGTGTCGTCTGCCTTGCGATACTGTCGCCCGCCTATTTATAGAGCAACGTTTCCGTAAATTGATTTCAGAAAAGGAAGACGCTTGGGACTAACCAGCTGATTACTTAAAGTTACGCGTTCCGTCTCTGGGGAAAACGTCAACAACTTAACGCTGCATCACATGTTTTGGTGATAACACACTCGTGGTTGTCCGGTTATTTTCGGGAGACGTACGCTCCAATACTAGATAATTATGTTTTAATTAAACTAGGCAGCGTTTGTTAATTGTATGTGTTTTTTGTTTTAAAGTGCGAAACACTCCTGATGATGGCAAAACAACTTTTGTTTAGAAAAAAATCTTTCTCGTTAGTGTAAATACTGAATTATTCAGAGTCATCATGCCCGTCGATCTTGCAAATTACATTGGAAATTACTTAAAAGCTATGGCAAAAAGTGCTTTCTTTACTTTATACTAACCTAATTAAGGTCGATTTTGAAACAAGTTTTTCCAACTTATCCTTAATCATACTAATTTATTAAAGGTCGATTGTGAACCAAGTTTTTCCAACTTATATTAATCTCTCTCAACACCTCATTCCTGATGTTATCCATCGCCACGGGGTTTGAGAGAAGAGAAGCAATGTTCCCTTCTTTTGCCGAGCGCCTAGCAAGGAATTACTGGTACCATTTTTATATCGTTTAGGATGGTATGACGCCGCTTTCTTTGATAAATCTTCATGGTTATAAAGTAAGTACTATACGTAAGTATAAATTATATTGAACATTGGCCATGCAAATAACGACTCGTCTACTGAAAAGGGAAGGCTTCCGCGTTGGGTATCTAGAACAATTCTACTGGCGGCATAAGCAGGACAAATTGGACTCTTGTTTTTTTATATTTTGATTTTCATAAACATGTATTAGACAAATGCATAATCAAGCATTATGTTCTACACAGGCGGACTAATTCAAATGCATTTTTAAAAACACACAGGCGTACGTTGTTTCGCTCAACCATCGAACAAACAATATACCGAGATGTATATTTGCAGTTTTTTACATTAGAAGATAGCTTACTTATAATTCTGCAGTTCGGTCTACAAATGTTATTGATAAAAGACAATATAAAAGTGCCATACTATAATACAGCATTATGTAGCACGCATATACGACAATTACTGTACACAGCCTCAGCTCATACTGTGCGTAATCGATACTGCAATCTTGTCGGCAAAAATGTGACAGCTGCCAAACGGACTTGACAATTATAGTAACACTTTTAGATTTAGATAAAATATTCTTTCTACGTTAGCCTTATTCTTATAAAAGCAACCCATAGCCTCACATCTCTCTAACAGTGGCATTCGAAAACGTATATTATATGATCATTGTGCTTTATTGTTCTTTAACAAAAAATAAGTATTGTCAAATACATTATTTTGTGTATTGTTTTAGAAATATGGTATAATTATATACTAATACAAATGTATTATATGCATTTCTTTAAACAATAATCACCAAGTTTACTTTATTCGGCTAAAGGTCACGAATGTGCTACAATACACGATAACATAGGTTTTCTGACAGAATATTCCGACAAGTAACTTTTTAAACATTCTAAAATATTGCTACAAAACAAAATAATTGTTTGGTCAATTACAGTAGACTATGAATTCGTCATCAGCTTTTTATATGCAATTATACTAAACTGCCTTCAAACAGGTATCCGTTAATTAACTATTCAGTTTACAACATGCTAATTGCTAGTCACATGGCATACAGCTACAAGAGCTGTCCACGAACAGCGCGCTCCACCATTCGCAGCGCAATGCTAGGATAGTACAATCATTATATATTCAAAACAAAATGCTTCATAACAGCAGCATTACCCTCAGCTGTGTAGAGGTTGGGGCTTATAAGTCGAAAAAGGGGGATAATTTGGACAAATTATGCAGGACTGTTACCTACTCATGTGTAGGTCCTCTAGGTCATGATGACAAATAAATAAGCCTTTCTTAGTCCAAAACGGGGCATAATTTCAACAAAATGCTAAATAGTTATCTTCTCCAGTGTAGGGGTTGGGGTCATGCTGGTGAACAAGTTTGCGAAGTATCAACGCAATATATCAATGCATTTTGAAGATATAAGAGGTTAAAAAACCTGTACCTAAACTTTAACTATTGCATTTCCAAGTCCAAAAGGGGGCATAATTTCAACAAAATGTTCGATAGAGTTACCCACCCCTGTGTAGCGGTTAGGGTCATGATGGAGAACAAGTATGCAAAGCAATATGTGAATGCACTGAAAATATTTGAGGTAAAAAAACCTGTACCTAAACTTTAACATTTGCACTAAGTAGAAAAAGGGGGTATAACTTCACCAAAATGCTTAATAGAGTTACCTACCCCTGTGTATGGGTTAGGGTCATGATTGTGAACAAGTATGCAAAGTATCAAAGCAATATGTCAATGCACTTTGAAGATATTAGAGGTTAAAAAACCTGTACCTAAACTTTAACATTTGCATTTCCAAGTCCAAAAGGGGGCATAATTTCAACAAAATGCTCGATAGAGTTACCCAACCCTGTGTAGGGGTTGGGGTCATGATGGAGAACAAGTATGCAAAGCAATATGTGAATGCACTTTGAAAATATTTGAGGTAAAAAAACCTGTACCTAAACTTTAACATTTGCACTATTTGCACTAAGTAGAAAAAAGGCATAATTTCAACAAAATGCCTGATACAGTTACCTACTCCTGCAAATAGGTTGGGGTCATGATGGTGAACATGTATGCAAAGTATGAAAGCAATATCTTAAAAGACTTAGTGAATATAAGAGGTTAAAAAACCTGTACCTAAACTTTAACAGAAGTGTTACGCCGACGCTGACGCCGACGCTGACGCCGACGCTGACGCCGACGCTCGGGTGACTGCAACAGCTCCCCTTATTCTACGAATAGTGGAGCTAAAAATGTGTGTCCATTTGCAGACACTGCATATTTCAACTCAATGTAGTTCTATACCTCTCATTGTTACCCATCAATATACCCAATCCGAAGACATGTCTCTGTTTAATTTCGTCAAATATGGCATAAAAGAAAGTTAAGTGGCTGCCAATTTCTGTCCATTTTACAGTCTTTAAAGGTGTTATAGCCATATAACAGAATTGTCTAATTTCTAATTCCAATTCCAGGCCATATTACCCATATTTTAAAAACTACCAGTTTCTAATTCCAATTTCAGGCCATATACCCATATTTCCATAACTACCATTTTTACTTCCAATTTCAGGCCATATCGCCCATACATATGTGTTTCCAAAAATACCAATTTCTAATTCCAACTTTAGGCCATATATTACCCATATTTCAAAAATATACCATTTTCTAATTCCAATGTCAGTCCATTTTAAGAATACGTTCAATTTCAGTTTAAACCTACGCGTTGTTTACATCAACATAACACATACCATACTAGCCTGACTTTATGACGTTTTTATTGAAATGAAAACAATGATTCCGAATTGTAACTTATTTAACATAATCAAATATCTACAATAAAGTTCACACCATGAAACGGATATTTCTATCTCTGTAACTTCCCCTGTAACAATATGAATCTCAGCGGAATCATAAAAACGACCACTAACTGAATTTGTCTCGGTTTCCATTCCTTCTTTATACCGATGGAGACAAAATAGGACACTTGTGAATCATAATGCAACAGTTCTAAAACCATTTCGATTCAAAATCGCAAACATTTCGCCCCATGTCGTATCTGTTTATACCACAAATAAACCCCGTCTAGTTTCAGCACACCAAGACAATCTACCAACAAGTTCAATTCAAAGAGTTCCAAACGGATGTGACCATGGGTTGTTATGTTCGACGCCGTTTCTCAATTTTTTTTTCTGTTAATGCGGCGATTGATTCGCCTAACCAGTATTCTTGGCCGGTATCCTTATCAGTTTTAACTTGCCGTACCACAAGTAAGTCGGTAAATTGATCACACTCATGTGGAGGAAAATCGGAAGTGTTACCAAATGAGATGGGAGGACATCACCTATCGCGACCGAGAATCGAACCCTGATCACCGAGTTAGAAATCCAACGCCTAAATCACACTGGAACACGAACGCGATTATTTTGTTTTGGGAAAGAGATGGTTTGTTATACTTGTAGAGCGTATGTCGTTTCTTTACTTCTAAGTTATTATTTCATACGGATACCGGCAACTGTTTTTTATGTTCTTTTTAAGCCCATTCGAAAGGTCAGGAAATTCCTGAAAACAAGCTCGTATATATATTCCATAGTTACCACATGTTGCCATAATCATCTGACTTATGGGATGTCACATGGTTACTTTATCTGAAGAAATAAACTTCAAAACAATTGCGTTTGTCTCTCGAGATTTTAGATTGTTTAAGACAAAAAATGTATCTCAACTTTTGATTTATTTTGAGAAAATATTAACGATTTCTGTTTAATGCTGAATCCACAGAGTCTAAAACACAAGTAGTCGTAATTTATAATTATTAGTTACGTCATGCGGATTCGAAACGATGCCTTTTCAACCGGTATGTTTTATATAATCTGTCTTAGTAAATACGATACGATACGTTACGATACTATACTATACTATACGATACGATACGATACGATACGATACGATACGATACGATACGATACGATACGATACGATACGATACGATACGATGGCTTATCAACCGGTATGTTTTATATCCTCTGTGTTAGTCAATGCAATACATTTATTAATTATTTAGGCCACCAGTTCATAACCTAACTGATATACCATTTACCATAAAATGAATGTACATGGGTAATCAAGAGTGGAATTATGGTTAAATTTTAAATGCAATAATTAGAGTAGCTATGGCATAATACTTATAAATACATTTTAGTTGATCTAATTTCGAGTCAATATTAGATATTTGTGTTGTTATCCGCGCTTTCCAAAACATATTTTCACTGCCCTTTATGTTGTTTATGTTTACATTTGTCACTGTGGCGTGTGCTCATTTCTTTTATTTCTTTGTGTCCTCCGTGCTCTGATGTTTCTGTTGAGTGTTGTCGTCCCTGTCCGATTTGATATTATCTTTATGCTCGTGGAAATGTTTTCATTTCTTCGTTTTGGAAAACACTTCAAGATTAAAAATCGCACCGCTATTTTGAAAACAGTTTTAAAAGGCCAATGTGATATACGCTGTCTCACCCGAAGCCGGTAGTCATTGGCTATTTAGGCAGAGATAAAACCGAATAACCAAGTTCTAGGACTGTCTCTGTCGAATGCAATTCTTTTAAAGATTTACCAAGTCAATGCAAGCGCTAACCTAATAAGTTAGAGGAAGTTCACATTGCCAAACTATATATTGGTTAGTCTGTGTTTGTAACGTTTATATCACATTTGGCTTACACAACACCACTATACGTATTACGTGAACCATTAACTGATTTTCTGCTTTTTGGCGTATATGCGGGTTTATGTATTCCAGAGAGACACGCCCACCATATAGTGTTAGAACCAACACAATAAAGTGTCATTAACCGAGATCCGAGAGGAAGGTTAGTCGATTGTAATATTTTTTCAAATATTTGAAACCATGGTTTACTGATTGACCAGCAGCCGTTTTGGGAGCATTATATAGAGTGATCTTCACTTCTAAAATGGGTACCGGTTAATGGGTAATGCTGTTGAAACAAGGAAGTGATGTACCTACGACGGCTTTTCATTTTTCGCTCACTCATCTTGAAAATAGCATCAGTAGTAAGTAATGGTGTCTGGGCGTTCATGTGAATCAGTAGTAAGTAATGGTGTCTGGGCGTTCATGTGAATCAGTAGTAAGTAATGGTGTCTCGGCGTTCATGTGAATCAGTAGTAAGTAATGGTGTCTGTGCGTTCATGTGAATCAGTAGTAAGTAATGGTGTCTGGGCGTTCATGTGAATGAAACAATGTTTTGAAGTCAAATTTGTGATGGAAATCTAGTGAAAATCGGAGAACTTTGGGATGAATAGTGAAAAAGTGGAAACAGTGGTGAGCTCTCTAAACAAAAGGTAAGCACACAACCTTCAAAATTACCAACTGTTACAGTCATCAAAGAAGAAAAACACAAATCAACAAAGAAGCTCAATAAGAAGCAAACGGTAAAAGGGGGAAATGTTATCGAAATCAAATCTTATACACCATAGTCATTTGGTGTTCAGCATTCACAAGAAATCACATATTACTACAAATCAGCAGCAAAATCAACAGGATAAGTTCGCCATAACGTACTGCTATTTGAGATTATACCAAGGGCAAGTTACTTAGACATAGCTCGGAATTGAGCTTCAACGTGAACGCGTTTGCCAGACATAATTAACAAGTGTATGCAGACCCAGAATCTATGACTCTGGAATACATGAGATCGATGTGGTTTGAGGTCAAGCAATAGAATCTATCTCTATGAAATCCCTTGTTCACTGTATGCCAACATACGGACATAGGTGCTTGAAAACATGGGAGGTAACTCAGTGTTTTGGACTTATTTAAATGATCTCAATGACGATGCTATTTTTTTATCTGTATTTTTCCATTAATGTTTTAATGTGTTATTGACAAAGGAGAAAAGGTTATGATTGTTTAACCTAATAGCTCGTAGGTCCCCTTTTTGGTGCACCCTGTACATAGGAGTATACAACAATTGGCTATAATTTTCTATGAGGAACATATAATCGTATAATTGTTTAACTGAGTCTGGTCACATGGCTTTACAACTAATTTAACAATACGAGGCGAAAAATGCACAGTGGGACCTAGGCATTAAGTTCGCATTCTGTGCACACGACAGTTGCGCAGGACTTGGTGTCTGGGAGTTAATTTGTCACTTGTTTACGTCATTAACGTTCGATAAACCAATATCATCCGGGTTATAATAATTTGATACGAAAATCCGTCTGGATTTAGTACCTTAAACAATACGGGAATTGATGTATAAAGTGTCTTCAAAATATTCGCCCACGTAGAATGTGATATAATTGTTGTTAAATTTAGACTTCATTGTATTTGATAGCAATGCGATTCAAGATCCACCTGATCAGTATTTAGTAAAGTCAATAGATAGTCAAATACAATAATGTAGTAATAATAAAGTAATAATTACTTACATTGTTGCTTTGAATATACAGTACAACCTCTGTAGAGCAACATCCTTCAGGAGCTGCATGTATTGGTCGTTGTACAGAGGTTGTTGCTTTACGGAGGATAAATTTGTGAATAATATCAACCTAATAATATCAGCTTAAGGAAATTCTGAAGGTGTTGTTATAGAGAGGTTTTTGCTCTACAGAGGACTTCTGTGTTGAGTTTGTACTGTACATGTATTAGTTACTATCTGATAGAATCGTGATATTCCCCCTAGTCAGTATGACGTGAACGAGAATTATAATTACGTCATGCATAATGGTATCGTGTCCGTGTGTGTTTTCCCGAGAGTTCTAATATTTTAGTCAGATTATTTTATGTATAGCGGACAATTGACCAGATTTCCAGTACAGATTTTTTAGATTTCCAGTTCAGATTTCCAAGCTTCCTTCATCGACCAGAATTAAATTGACTTTCTGTAAAACAGCTGACACTTCTCGATATGATTCAAAAGCTGAATGCAAACACAAGTAGCCAAATACCTCACATATGTTTAGGCTTTAGTTTGTTGAAGTTACAGTTTGATCATGTCTGAATTACATAATTTATAGAACATTTTGGAAGGAAACTCTGCGATATTTTCAAACAGAAAAATACCGAATGCCAAATATCAAGAGTGATTTAAATTGCTTATATGCCATAAATCGTTCATAAAGCAACCACCAGTGACTTTCTATTATATTAATACTTGGTTATGTAGGAAAATTACGTCATACAAAATTTTTAGCCCGATCTGTGAGGCAGCACCTTTAAATAAGACTTGTATGTGCTTTCTCTTTTTTGGTGTGTATTCCTTTTTTTATCTTTTGTGCTTTGGTGATTCTGTTCAGTGATGGCTTCCCTGTCCGATTTGTTATTCTCTTTTTATCTATAATTGTAGTTAGAAGCAAAGATTGGAGCAATTTTCTAGCTACACGTTGATATCGTCGATAACAATTTAGTTCTTTTTAGAAAATCGATCCCCTTACGCTACACAGCACAAATAAGATAATATTAGCTGTGTGAAGTTGGCTCAACATACGACATACGACATACGACATTCAAAAAATCGAATGTCGTCCAGCTCGACATACGACATTGGACGACATTCAAAAAATCGAATGTCGTCCAGCTCGACATACGACATTGGACGACATTCAAAAAATCATCAAAAATCAAATGTCGTCCAGCTCGACATACGACATTGGACGACATTCAAAAAATCATCAAAAATCGAATGTCGTCCAGCTCGACATTGGACGACATTGGACGACATTCAAAAAATCGTCTAAAATCCAATGTCGTCCAGCTCGACATTGGACGACATTGGACGACATTCAAAAAATCATCAAAAATCGAATGTCGTCCAGCTCGACATTGGACGACATTCAAAAAATCGTCTAAAATCGAATGTCGTCCAGATCGACATTGGACGACATTCAAAAAATCATCAAAAATCGAATGTCGTCCAGATCGACATTGGACGACATTGGACGACATTCAAAAAATCGTCTAAAATCGAATGTCGTCCAGCTCGACATTGGACGACATTGGACGACATTCAAAAAATCATCTAAAATCGAATGTCGTCCAGCTCGACATTGGACGACATTGGACGACATTCAAAAAATCGTCTAAAATCGAATGTCGTCCAGATCGACATTGGACGACATAGGACGACATTCAAAAAATCATCAAAAATCGAATGTCGTCCAGATCAACATTGGACGACATTGGACGACATTGGACGACATTCAAAAAATCATCAAAAATCGAATGTCGTCCAGCTCGACATTGGACGACATTGGACGACATTCAAAAAATCGTCTAAAATCGAATGTCGTCCAGATCGACATTGGACGACATTGGACGACATTCAAAAAATCATCAAAAATCGAATGTCGTCCAGATCGACATTGGACGACATTGGACGACATTCAAAAAATCATCAAAAATCGAATGTCGTCCAGCTCGACATTGGACGACATTGGACGACATTAAAAAAATCGTCTAAAATCGAATGTATAATAACATTAAGGCGTGCATTTAATATACGATCATTATTTCTGTTATTCTATGTTAACTTTGAACGTCTCAACTGACAAAGCACATTTCTCTGTTATATTAGGCCTATCTAAACGTAATCAATTTCCGCGACTTTACCTTGTTTATGTGTGCATGTTTAGATTTAAAATGTTGCACTTTTTGTTCAATCATTGTAGAATGAACGAATATTGTCACTTGCTGATGTAAGGAGTCAGTCATGTAAAGTTTGTATTAGTTGATACTTTATTGTCCGCTATATCGTTTTTCTTTGTGATGAGTCGCTTAGCAACCGTAGGAGTTTAAATTATTCAATGTGCGGAACAACTTATTTGGTTTCTACAATCTTTAATCTTAGCATCAGGAAACGCAATTTGAGGTTATTTTGGTTGCATGGCTATTCACAGAAGTTTAAGTGGGGCGTTTCTTTTCGTGAATTTCAACGGTACACAATGCACAAAATTTCGGAAACATAACAAAATATAGTTTTATTTACTTAATCAATTTGGTTAGGGGAGTTTATAGATTCGCTAAGACTTGTGTACTTTCAGTAAATCGTGAATAGTTTGGAATATTTGCGAGTTGCTTTGCGATATTACCGGATATTTTGGTTTTACTTTATACTTTTCTTGTGTCAACTGGAATATTTGTTATAATAATAGTTTTGTTAATAAAGTCACGGACATTTAATCTAAACTTGTGTTTGTTCAATAATTACTAGTTATGTTCTGGCAGCCTGACAAGGATTTAAGATCATATTTTGAATGCTCTTGTTCGTCCGTCTGTTGTATACTAGTATCTACAGTTGCTGTCCACGGTGCCTAAGAGTCGAGTGACACTCGGCACAAAAGTAGCCTATTCATGGGTAGGTGACAACTAAAATGCAACAAGCAATGTTAAATACTAATAGAACAGTGTATAAACGAGTCAACTTCCGGTTATCACAATAAGGAGTACACGTTGACTTGTATAGTATTGCAATAAGTCGTACAGTGATGGGAAATAACCGGATATTTCAATCACAATAAGTCATAAAAGTTAAATTGTATAGTATCACAATAAGTTGTACAGTGATTTGGTTTATATATGGAATATATAACTGTCGGCATGAATTATCAACATATTGCACGAACCCGGGAATCCAAAATGACGTCAAAGATGGACGCCATATTACTTACGAATACACCTGAAATTATATGTGATGCAATTTGATATTTATGTACATATGTAGTCTCCAATGCTGGTTTGGTTATTATTCATTTCATAATGCGCATGAAATGACATAAAACAAATCGAAAAAACTTGAGTAATGCTGTGTACACTTCCGTTAGTGGAAAGTGCACAGCCGAACCACAGGGTCAGAATCAGTCTAGCTATGCGTTCAACATACACTATTACATCATGATTGGTAAGCGAAACAATAGGGACGTAGATAAACACATACTAGTTCGTTACCCATGTGTATGTAGTTTTTACAGGTATCGGGCTTGCGATAGACGTAATTGATACCCCAATCATACGAATCTCGAATCAGCCAGAATGGGTCCGAATGAGTCGGAATTAATAAAAACTAAAAATTTGAAACAAATTCCGAATGATGATTCGAAATGACCAAAATTATTACAGCTTGTCTAAATGTCGTTAGAAATACTTCTAAGATAATTCGAATACAATTCAAATAAAATTCGAATATAACAATCATGCATTTCGAATCCGCCGACAGCGGAGAATGTGCACGCATATGTTTCCATAATACGGTACACACAATCATGGGACCGTTGTGAACGGGATTTCGCGCGGGTATAAATAACTACATACACTGGTTTTAATTATTGTTTTGAATGGGTCAAAATGCCGTAACAATATTTAAAATGTAATCATCACTGCGGTATACTGTACACAGGATATTGCTAGTAAAGGTGAGTAATGTAATTAATTTTCGCGGCATTCTAGTATACACCAGAGACGATATTTTCCAAATTACTGACTACTAACATCATCTCAACTATGTTTTAACGTCTTCGAGCTGCAAGGCATTCAATTACTGACAACGTTTTGAATGTCGTCCAATGTCGTCCAATGTCGAGCTGGACGACATTCGATTTTAGAGGATTTTTTGAATGTCGTCCAATGTCGTCCAATGTCGAGCTGGACGACATTCGATTTTAGATGATTTTTTGAATGTCGTCCAATGTCGTCCAATGTCGAGCTGGACGTCATTCGATTTTAGACGATTTTTTTGAATGTCGTCCAATGTCGTCCAATGTCGAGCTGGACGACATTCGATTTTTGACCATTTTTTTGAATGTCGTCCAATGTCGAGCTGGACGACATTCGATTTTAGATGATTTTTTGTATGTCGTCCAATGTCGTCCAATGTCGAGCTGGACGACATTCGGTTTTAGACGATTTTTTTGAATGTCGTCCAATGTCGTCCAATGTCGAGCTGGACGACATTGGATTTTTGATGATTTTTTGAATGTCGTCCAATGTCGTCCAATGTCGAGCTGGACGACATTCGATTTTTGATGATATTTGAATGTCGTCCAATGTCGTCCAATGTCGAGCTGGACGACATTCGATTTTTGATGATTTTTTGAATGTCGTCCAATGTCGTATGTCGAGCTGGACGACATTCGATTTTTTGAATGTCGTATGTCGTATGTTGAGCCAACTTCACACAGCTGATAATATTATGGTTTTTTTCGAACATACAAATAAGTAACGCAATGATAATAAAATGTATGTAGATAAACTGACGGGTGACTGACGGACAGCCACCCGATCATACATTAATGATGTACGGATTACTGACAAGGCCGATTAAAAGTAATTCATATTTATTTATAGATATTATTACACATTTTACACAGTTTTAAATGGGTGAATTCATGACACCAACATCAAAGTTATGGGAATGCCGGTACGTGCTCGAATACCATGATTTTCTACTTGGTTTAGCTTGATGTTCCAGTTCACAGTAGACAGTCACGTACATAGTCAATGCCAAAGCGGCCGGTCACAAATATTATCACAAATATAAACTATAGCTATAGACTGAATGCTACTTAATTATCACATGGCGGAACGGGGACCCGTTCTTAATCTGAAGCAACGCACACCGACAACCCAAAAATGTGTCTGCAAAACCTGGGTCAAACTATATCTCAACAAAACATAGTAAACGGTTTAGAAATAACGGAGATAATGAGAAGAGTTAACATGCATTAACGAGTTAGCCGAAATCAATTCCGTTGCGGGGAGTAATAGATGTTGATAGCAATATGTCTCACACAGATAAACAAAGACGTCTATAGGCATATTAAGGTATAACCCATAGACTGATTGAAAGATTACACAAATGATATAGAACAAAGAAGAAGAAAGAAGAGAGAAACATAGACTCACCCATCACACCTGTCTGTGCCTTACCTACAATATAAAACACACATCGTTAGAACATGTCACAGTTATAGATAATCATTTGTTAAATATATATCGCTGACTTAGAATTAGAAGGTCATTGACAAATCAGCAAGTTGCAACAATAACATGTATTTTTTAGAATTTAGAACTAGAAGTTCGTAAGAGCAAAATCAATATTTTGAGAAAACAAGAAACAAACTGTCAGAAAACTACTCTTAACTTTTGGAATCAAAGCACTGAGAGTACCGTTGGGAGGCGATCTGGTTGCTGCTACTAAAGCTTAAACCGACTTTACACGTTTAATGTTCGTTTTCTTACTGCCGATCTTGTCTTGAATGTCAAAATAAGCATATGTGACTATATAGGCATGTTGGGTTTCTAAATAATTGTTAAAAGGTGCATATTAATTTATATGTAATACGTGTATTGAATGCGTATATCAAAAGTGGCTTTAAAATAATACTACGCGCCTATTTATCAGATTCTACAGTACCGTCTTGTAATCACTTCCCTCACAGCGTGAGACAGTCTATAGAAAGCGGCTAGCTAGTACAGCGACACCATATGATTGCATAACAGTACTTTGCAGACCGTATACGATTCATTGATAAAACCATCACTTGACCGTAGTCTGAAGTTTCTAAAAGTAGCTTTACGGCCGGGACATTTGATGAACACGTCATTTTCGTATTATGAAACAAGTTCGGTATCGGCCGGTGTAGTTATTTTTTTGCAAAAATATCGATTTAACGAACAGTTTAACAATAATTTTTGATCTTAGAATAAACAAATGTTGCTGATTGGCTTAAATCAGTTAAAAAATTGGAGAAACATATGTAGCAGTATTGGGAAAGCTTTTTAAACTTTAGTTTGGTCAACATGACTTCTTCCAATTTTCATGAAAGTAAGCTCATAAGAAGCGCCTTGAGATGCAGATTTCAAATATGCATGAGTACTTACGAGATTCTAATTCTAAGCAAGCGATATATCCAACACCATAAGATTTACAACTAATGTCATCGGGTAGCGTTACAAGTACACTCCACATAGAAACTGTGATATTGTTAGCTTTTAAAACAAAAATTAGATTTGCTTTGGTCAAGCGTTGACACTTTGTCGTCGTTTTCCAGGTCATTGATAAATCAGCAAGTCGTAGCTAAAGTTGTAACAATAACGTGATTTTTATCTCCTGTTTTTTTCTCAGATTGTGTAATACCTTAAATCGCTAATATTTGGATCACTTTCTTTAATATAGGTCCGTACTAATATGGATTAGGATTGAACTTCTTAGACCTCCATCATCAAATAAGTTAATAAATTTAGAACTCTTTTTTGACAAAAATAAAAAAGCATAATCCTAGGATTCCTCTCTCATTTTTAATACATTGTACCCTTACACTGTTTTTCAACATTTTAGATCCTAATATCACTCGTAATCTACTGAAAATATGTCATGTTTAGCAAACAATGTCATTTGCAGTTATTTTCTTGACATGAATCCTTCCCAAAACCATGACGACAAGTCTTGCTACACATTCATATTTTGTACATATATAAATGTAGACAGAACACGAGG
This sequence comes from Spisula solida, assembly GCA_947247005.1. Taxonomy (NCBI): domain Eukaryota; kingdom Metazoa; phylum Mollusca; class Bivalvia; order Venerida; family Mactridae; genus Spisula; species Spisula solida. The sequence continues at coordinate 35,773,502 of OX365952.1, read as the reverse complement.
TTTTTAGGAATGTTTTAGGTCATTATTCGTTATGAAAATGGTCAACAATGACATTTTGGCTAAAAATGACCTATTTTCTGCAGTTTTGTCAACAGATGACGAGAGTAATTGAGAAATGCATGTTAATTTTTTACACATGAAGTGTTAAGTTATTACAATTGTAGGACATACTTAAAGGATCATGCATTTTTATATTTTGAAAAATCACAGTGCAAAAATAAGTCATTTGTAAACCTTGTCCATTTAAACCATTCTTATTTGTTTACAGTATTTGACATGTTACAATTACGATCTTTGAAACGTCCATCTAGCCATATCATTCAATTTGCCAAAGCATCTACTAGCAAAATATAATGAAGATACTAAAGTCTATAAGAAAACCCCCAATGGTTTCAATATTTCAACATTAAATATTAATGACATTCAAGCCATCGGCTCAAACACAATGTTAAACATTACAAATATATAGATACATGTTTTACATACATTATCATACTATAATTGTGTTAGCTACAAATAAATTCATATAAATAATATCAACCGTGTATATAACCAACTATCACAAATTCACAATGTCTATAGAGATACGAATACAGACTCGCTATAACATATACAGTAGGCAACAGAGTTCTATACGAAAAAGACAAAAAACATATCTAAGTATACATAGACATCGTACTGGCAATGTCATAGAAGGAGTTTTGTATAAGATATACAAAGTTGTATTGTGTGCATGTATGCATTTTAAGGCCAAGAGACGATTCCGAACGGGAACATGTAAAGCCACCAGAACATAAGCATGCACCTTCACACTTTTGTGGAACATTAGATAAAACATAAAGTGTCAGGACAGATTGGGGATACATGTAACATACTATAGACGTGTTAGTACAAATCAGTAGCTTTTGAGATGGTTTAAGAATAACGTATAATACATGTATAGTTCGGAGAATTTGACACGTCACTCGACCTTCTATTAGCATAATTTAACAGCTGATATATTGTCTATATTTGTCATCCCGGTAGTATGTTTTCATACTAGTAAGTGGAAAGTATCACGAAGACGCTCCAAATGTAATACAAACACAAATCTGAACGACCGATATTGCACGATTTGCTCGCAGAAATTTCTATATTCAACGCAAAAAACCTATATATTCGTGTATAAAGGTCAAATTCTCTGAGCCATACATGTACAAATATAATGATGGGGAGATCAGTGTTTCTCTGACTGATGACATAAACACAACACTAAAGGAGGTGTAAGAAATGGACAGATGGAAAGGCAAAAAAAGTTATCATATCAACTCTGGTTGGAAGAAGTGGACAAAAGGAAAGTCAAATAAAAGTCATCATATCACCTGTGGGTTGAGAATCAGGACTCGTTCTTATCATATTTGTCCCAGTGTTTTGATATTGTGACTGGATGGTCAACATAAGGCTGACTTTAGTCATCAGGGTATTGTTTTATCAAAGCACTTACGAAAATCTTAAACTTACGTCCAAATTCCAATTATTTATTATTCTTTAAAACCTACATATTGGTGACAGATATTGTTTGAACGTGTTCCTTCACTGAATATTAATTAACAATTGGTAGCTGTTAAAAGAGCTATAAAGAATTTAAATTTGAACATAAGTTTAATATTGTTATAAGTGCTTTGATAAAACAGTACCCAGGGCGTTAATATAACCCCATTCGCTCAATTGTTTTGTAGTAGTGTGTGCGTATTATTCATTTACTAACATCAACAATGAAAATATATATAGTAGGCCCTCAGAGTTATGCATTTATTGTAACTTATCATTTAATACTGTCAAATTTATGTTCTAGATACTTTTTTAATCAAATTCAAAGCAACATTTGAATACGAACATTAAAAATATGTTTGTATTCATATATATGTTTGCTCATGATGTATACATGTTTTGACTTTTGACCTAAAAACATAAACAACACCAGTATCCTCTAACATCGAAGACAGCAACAACAAACTGCTACCATGGATCACCTTACAACATACACTCGGAAAAAACTTATAAGTAAACACGTGGTTTTAACTTTTTTTGCATGAAATTTTGTGTACATAGTATTGCCTATCACAGGACTGGATAAATAAAGTTTTTTCTTCAAAATTAAATACAGCGGTTCATTGAGCCATGAAACATCAAAAACCGTAAAATGGCTGAGAAATTGACGCGTAGGTGCAAATTAATTTTATGTATGGTAAATTTGAATTTTAGATTTATCGTCAAATAAAAAAAAAACTAAATAATTCGATTTTTCACACAACAACATGGTGTTTTTTACTTTTATTATTTTTTATTGTTATGGTCAAGGGGAGTGAACCATGTCCGAAATTGCATTTTTTACCCAAAGTCGATATTTCTAAACTTAAATTGGGCTTGTTCCTATCATTGTTTTCTTTATTACTATGTCCGTGATAAGAACATAGACTTGAAACCGAACTGTATCAGCGCAGCGGAGCCATATGTGCATTAGCAACCTGACAATCGCCCGATGAACACACGACATTATTGTGTGATTTTAGATTCTGCTGATGTCATCATTAGTTCATTCTGTTTGTGACAATTCTAATCAGATGTTAAAAACATCGATTGTATTGTAATTCCACACATCCATTCTACATATATGTTGTTATTTTCAGAAAGATCAAACACATTTTGACCGAGCTATGGGCAAATGAACAAGTGTGTACTTATAAGTTTTGCCGAGTGTAGTATAGACAGATAAAATAAAACGTTTCAAGCTTAGACAATAACCAGCTAATGATCCGGGCATGCAAAACCATCTATAATGCCATTATTCGGTAACTACCAAATTTTGTTCTTATGTATTTCTTGTGAATGGTATATGTAACCAATAAAACATAATATACTAAATTATACTGTCAGTCTGTCTATTACTGAAATTCGTCAGGGTTATTGAATAATGAATTCTTAAGTTTATTACTTATTGAACGAATGTATCCAATGTCGTCAGTTCGGTAAAGTAAACATTGCATTTGTAACAGATGCGCTCAATAGCGGTTGCTATGATAAAAAAACAACATACTGTTTTATTTGTAGACATGATACTAGTTTATAATATGCCTTGACATGTTTTACATGTGTATCATATTATACATCTACGCATGTTGCCCGCTAGCGCACTCGAATTGAACCTTTAGAAAAGCAGTGTGTTATTATTGCATGTAGCAGGGTAATAAAACAATCACCATTCTAATAAATTTAAAGACAGTCTATTGCTTTAAAGCTTACTAGTATATACCAAGCTATTCACGAATTTGGACGAGAACATGTCGTTACTATTCTGGAATTTTGTTAGACTATCTGCATGACACCTGTTCCACTAAAATACAGTACCACTGTATGAATCATGATACACCGCTTTTGCGTTCCGTCAGAGAATTGTTCTGTTTTATGTGACTCTGACGGGACTGAAAACCAATGTAACGCTCTGATGGAGCTCGGGATACATGACATCTGCATTCAGTCCGAGCGTCACCACTGTATGATTCCCGATACACCGAAGTACGGTCTGGTACAGAAATGATATGACTCTGTTAAATCTGGTAAAACAATCGAACCGGTTTTTAAGATGTGTAGCTATAAGAACATTGAACCCGCACGTGAAAATGATTAAGTACGAGTACACTAAAAGTCATGCCTTTTCCATTGATAGAGTGTGAATGTGTCAGATGTTATAACGTAATAATATTTTTTATTATGGTTTTAGAAAGTGTCTAGATGTTTTACTTCAAGATGCCATCTCAACACGAGATGGTAGTGGGATTTGCCTCTCCCTTCTGTCCAATTATTAGTCGAAGATTGTAAGTCTTTGGTTTTACAAATGAAATGCCTTGGATCGCGCAATAAACGCTTATGTCTGATCAACTACTAAACCACACAGTCTGTAGTTTGTATCATGAAATTCTAAAGTCATTCACCGCAGATGAATGCACAAAAATGCAATTTTAAACGCCAGACTTGTATTTCGTTCACTAGAGGCTCATTACCGACGCTCCAGAATCTAAAATGGACGAACCAAGACAATTAAATAATTGGAATCAGGAAAACACCGATGCAGGATTATCGCGTAATAGAACCAAGGCAATCATGCTTTAAAACCAAAAAGATAATAGAAACTCGGACAAAGAAGGCAACACTCAACTTAACCGGTCGAGCACAGAAAATATAAAAAACATAACATACCACAATTACATGACACAATGTCCAACATATAACCGAACGAGAAAATGAATGGCTGTTTATGATTGTTAAAATTATTCTTTCGTTTTTTTTATCCTTTAGGGTTATGATTGTCAAGATATGGAACCAAGAATGGAGTCACACATTCTTTTATCAGTACAAGAACACGTATACATGTATAATATTCTTGAAAGGTGGATTCGTTGATATCGTTGAATGTCTCAATTACGAAATAGAATACACTACATGAACTTCAGAAACACGCTGCACTTGAGTTTTCATTTAGTACTGTGTAATCCTCGAATATACTCCCTCGAAGCGGGTGGTCATTGACCAATTAGACAGGGATGTAACCGAATTACCACGTACTACGACTGTGTCACTGTCAAACGCAAAAATATCGTCGAATGTACGAACCTCGCGGAATTTTATTCATACAAAATCAAACGAAAAGATACACTCACAAAGAGTTATTATTTTGCAGTAGTTGTTTTGGAGTGTATCAAATGTTGTTCAGACATTCTTGTGCATCAATAACCAGGTGCCAGATTTATCCCTTACAAATTTGGTTCAATTTCCGTAATGTCACCTAAAGTGATCACAAACTATTCACAGACCATTAGAAAAAGCGATATGTCTGCAAATTGTCTTATGTAATGGTCTACTGCTTGTCCAGACAGGGGATTCACCATAAATATTAACCCAGTCTACGTATATTGAAGATGTAATAGCATTATTTACTACGGCTTCATAGATGTTGACTGGTCTATTTTGTACGTTTTTCGATACACTAATAAAAAATCGAAGCATGTGTTGGAAATCTTTCATCGCTAACAATAGGAACTTTATATATTTAATGTACTACAATTCGCAATTCGTTATATATCGCAAGTTACAATTCGAACTATTTAGGAAGTTCAAACCAGGACGGTGTTTATTACATTCTAGTCTGCACTGCTCTATGACAAGTTTAAATGTGAGTGATGATCGTGAAGTAAATTAGAACCTTGAAAATACTAATCGCTAGTGTCTGCACCTTGCAATACTAATTATGAACGTGAATAATCGTGAACGCCTTCATACTCTGCAACTTGCAATTTTAATTGCGAATGCCATACTAATAACGTAGCTTGCAATAGTACTCGCGACAGCCTTCATATTATGCAAGTTGCAACACTAGTTATGAACGTCGATCTTGTAACGTTGTAGCATTTTTAAATTCATGACACTTATCTGAATTTAGTAGACTAAAATTACCAACAGAAACAACAATTATACTCAATCAAGTTCTTTTAACCCGTATATCAACACTGTATATTGTATTTGCGCGTCTAGCCCCCTTCGTAGACAACAAATAACTATCTGTTGAAAGTGTTAATTTAAATGTTAATTCTATCCTGTCTTATTTATTGCCTAGTATATGGTTTACGAAAATAGCAACACTTCATCCGCGTACGTAGTTTAATTAAACACAACTACGGTAGTGAACAACTTGAGCAGTAAACATCGAAAGATCAGCGGTGACTGCAAGTTATATGTGTTCAGAACCTATATTATTAAGGATGGTCACTTCCGTTTCGAGATCGAAGCATGCCGATGATTGGTTGGACAGTCAAAGACAGATATATTGATGAATGAAGTATAGGTTAACACGGGTATGTCATTGTGAATGATGCTTTACGTATATCTGTTTCAAACATACATAGTCTGACCAGAGGAACACGATGAATGATGGAAAAATAAAGCCGCTGGCAGTAAATAAACTAAAAGTCTCTCATGGGGGCCAACGTCAGACATAAAACATAAAACGATAGATTTAACAATATACATATCAAGTCAAGAGATGTTACTACGAATGTCGGTGATGAACACGAACTTTATGTAATCTGAATCACGTGTTATTTCACACTTATATCAGGATATTACGTCGTTTTCAGCATTACTTCTGTCATTTTCGACACGGTCAGTTAACCAAACAGGCTTTTCTTAATTAACCATCTAAAGGTACTTATTCCCCTTTTAAAAGCAAATGACACATTCGCCACGCATGGAGGACATGGCCCATCGGCTCTTTCGGAAGAATGCCGTATATAACATTTTACGAAAACAAAACTGAATCGGCTTCTTTCGTGTGTCTATTTGAGTCAGTTATTAGATTATTTTGATGCATGAATCCATGTTATACTTACACAAATATACAAAAGAAGTTGTATGAAGGCAAGTCATATACGTGTTTGCGAATATATCAAAATGAAGTGCACAGAAAAGTAAGAGTGCCAACCCAATACTTTACACAATCACATCTTTTAAGATTGATATACTTCAGGATGCCAAGTCTTTTATTGCCTGGTCCGTCTTTATAATAAAAGCATTGGACATGTTTGGCTCACAGTATATTGTTTTATTTGTATATTGTGTTTCTGACACGCAGGCGTCTGTAAGATATTAAACAATGTTACCTATGTCATGAAGACATTGTCATTTACAACTTTTGATGGTCCAAAATCGACGCATAAAAGTTGGATTCTGTAGCTTTTCAGTTTCATCATATGCACTTGTTCATTTTTATGCTTGTCCCTTTGGCTTGTACTCGTTATACCAATGAATGTGTGTTCTTTTTTCTCCCATGTTTGTTTTAGTTGATTGCAGCCTTCCCTGTCCGATTTGTTATTATCGAGTTGTTGCTAACACATTCAAACATGGTATAATATTGCAGAGAGATAAAAAGTATGTCAGCTTAAAGCAATTTGTTGGTCGCAAAAACTGCTCTGCTGTTATGATTATGTTCCAGACTGTTTCTATTTCTTTCATTTCTTTCATTAAAAGTATACACCGGCCCCGATGGGTCTAGCTCTGTTTTTTGTATGGAGTGTTAAGAATATGATCCTACATAGTGTTATGTGATCGGTATTAACAATGAAACTGGTATAGAGTTATGTTTTCACACTCTGAGTATCAGCCTAAGGGGTTTAGGATAAGTTGCCCTAGTGTTAGGATAATGTGACAGGGTATAAGTCTCTATATGACTGAAATGATATTGGTTGGAACTTAAAATAAAAGTAGTATCAGTTCTTTGCATACTCAAGCATTCAAAACATTCACTTAAGTGTACTGAAACCGCGCTGGATTTTGTTAAGTTTGGGATGTTACGTGTTTCACTGTAAGTTGGAGAAAAGTACGACACTTAGTGTTGTTTAATGCGATACTGATAATGGTATTAGTACAATAACAAACGATCTGTTCTGCAAATCTAAACTTTAAACTGATTTATGCGCGCATACATGTACTTCACCGTTTCATATTCACATGCAGATAGGACACATTGAAAGCATTCAGTAAACAGAGCATCGGGAACAGTATTAGATTTTCATCTTAAATAAATCAATTAAATTTCAATTAAGAACCTCCGTAAATTTGAAACGTTGCGCGTCTTAATCCTAGGAACATATCGCTGGACTCCAAATCATCTAAGCCGTTTGTTATTTCATTGTAATAACCACGTGCGGTGGAATATTATCATCTCCTCAGAATATGTACGTCAATCGAGGAAGCTATTAAGGCCAAACTGTTTCAGATCGAATCTAGCTACATGGGAGCGGATATGGGATCGTATCAATTTTACTAAAATACAATCCAGCGAGGATGAATAATCACCTAGAACATTTAATGGGATATTCTATAATTGTACAATCAGTGTGTTAGGAGGAAAGAGATTGACTCTGTCACCAGTGGTGTGTAGCTTTAACCAGGCAGAAAGTAAATATTCTATCAATACTCAGATGATAGAAGAAATCAGGATAACATATACATTCATCCACACATTTCTTTCGCAAACACAGCAGGGAAATATTTAGTATGAATTGAGGCACTTTTTCCCAAGCGGGATAGGGTAAATACGAAAATTGCATATTGCGCCTAAGGTTTCACAAACATGGTAATACTATGTGTAAATGTCAACGAAGAGGGGTAAAAGTAAGCAATGCGACTAAGATTTAACAAGGGTGTGGGACTATAAAATGAATGGTCGAATTGTGGCACAAATATACAGGCAACACACGTTGTGAATACAAAAGAAACCACGGCATAGGCATACTCGTAAATGTGATAAGTTCCTAACAAATAACACAGGGGCATTTAGCAACAATAACAGAACCATATATATTCATTCCAACCACCGACGGAGTAATGGGTAAGCAAAAACTGTTATAAACAAAACTAGTGCTCATGCCCCGATCACCTAAAAGCATCTCAATCTGAGCTGAGATAAATCTCAAATACTGTCATGTGTCTTTGAGAAAATTTCCATTGGAGACAAGACTCTGGAAATTGGCACCCACAAAACAGATACATTGTTCTGAGTTCATTACAGTAACTATTTTGAGCATAAAACTTAAGAATGATCTCATATTTATACTCATGACTTGAGCAAAATCTAAATTTGAGTTGAGATTTCTACATGAGATGCTTCGGGAGATTGGGGCCAGGTCTCCTAAAGCAGCCAGAAATTGAGAACTATTTGTCGCTTTAAGGACTTACACGATAGGTAGAACAGCACAACACTACGTGGCACAATTACGTATTGCTGAACAGTAGAAATAGAGCATGTTTATCAGATACCAGCTGTGACAAAATAAACATTAATATTAGAAACGTGACAATCAAGAAGCAAAAATAACAGCGTTTAGGTGCAATTATTTACACATAATTGGCACTGAAACATTTAAAGCCACCAATCATTTTACGATGCTCGGTTTTCATCGACCGAAGGATAAGAACAAATCTGACAGGGAAGGTTGTACTCAGTTGAACAAGCAGAGAACAAAGGCACAAAAAAGACCACACAAAAAGAAAAACACATACCAGGCACCAATCTCCCGAAGCATCTCATGTAGAAATCTCCACTCCAATTGAGATTTTGCTCAAGTCAAGAGTATAAATATGAGATCATTCTTAAGTTTTATGCTCAAAATTTTTACTGTAATGAACTCAGAACAATGTATCTGTTTTGTGGGTGCCAATTTCCAGAGTCTTGTCTCCAATGGAAATTTTCTCAAAGACACATGACAGTATTTGAGATTTATCACAGCTCAGATTGAGATGCTTCAGGAGATCGGGGCCAGGTATCAAAAGTACAAGTCACGTGGACACGTACATAAAATGAACCAACAAACTGTTCCTCGGAGTTTAAGGCTGATTGTTTTTGTGAAGCCTACGTTGGCAAGATATTCATTATAATCTTAGAATGAAATCAGGCATGATATCGGAGGCATTGCATGTCAATTATGCCAATCTACAACAACATTTACGGCAACATTTAACTCTGAAAAAAAAACAATATGAATGCGTTGTCGTCACGACATAAGTGTAGCTATAAATAAAGACGATACCGAACCGAACATGAAAATTCCGGATTATGTTAGTATGCACTTATAGTTAAAGTTCGATATCTCTATAATTACAGTTGTTGTTTCAAGTCAAAAGGATAATATTAAGTCAGACAGGGAAGGCAGCACTCAACTTAACCAGCCGAGCACAGAAAACAAAAACATGAAACACACAAGGCACAATGCCCATCTGAACCAGCCGAGCACAGAAAACATAAAAACATAAAAGACACAATGCCCAACTAAACAAGTTTAAATCCTCCTATGTCCAAGCTGTCGAAATCGAACCAATTTCAGCAATCAAAAAGCTGAATGTCCAAGCTGAAAGATCTAGTTCCAACAGTAAAATGGCTGAAATACCTTGTTTAAGCTGTCAGAAGTCTTAAAAAGTGGACAAAAGAAGAAGTTCCTACATGCAAGTATATTGTAAGCAATGCTACTGTGCTTGAAGTAATAAAGCATGCTAGTTATAACTAGTGTATACAAATTCATTTTGGTTGATTGTGAAACAAGTTCTAATTATATTGATCACACACCATTGTCGGTATCCACTTCCACGGGTTACGGGAGAGAAGCCGTTTATGCTGAGCGTCTAGCAATGGAATTTTGTGTGTCATTTTTTGTTTCGTCTTGATCAAACCCAGGTGTTATAGAGCCAGTTGTAACTATGCCACTGCTAATCTTGGGAGCCCTAACTAACTAAAAGTTTACTTTTTGTTCTAATTTAGGTCGAATTTGAAACTAGACTACAATGTATATTATTAGCCCTGGCTTCACATCCCAATCCTGATGATGTCCATTAACACGGGTCAATGAAAGGAAACTGGTTTGCAGTTCCTCCTTGGTAAGATGCGGCCGCAAAACGAACCGCATGCTGCAACCAGACAGACGCTCTATCACTAGGTCTCGAGGTGGCTAAATAATTTTTTGAATTAGCAAACATTGGTTAAAACGTTTCAGTTATTTCTATGGAACCTTAATTACGTTAACCATAAATTATTACGCCTTTTATTCAACACCAAAACACATCATTTTAAAACCCTTTCGAACTGGCACAAGTTCAATCATATTGAGCTACCAGGTGATTTTAATCTAATTGAGGATCGTTTATCCAGACCGTACCAGAACAAAATGTTTGATATCGTGTAAAATACCAATCTGCGTATTTGCAATTGCACGCTAAAACTATACTCATGACCCCGATTAGTAAATGAAGATGAAATGTTAACACTCATTTAAACACGCCTAATTGCATACGATGGGAGGGAGTAAAATTGTGTATTTCCAACTATTTTTGTATCGGAGCAAAAACAAATTGCTGCGTCTCTTGAATTCTCTAAATACCGTTTTACCACGCTAATTTGAACGAGAATCGATCTTCAGTACGTAAGACACTGTAATATGTAAGTATTCGCTTTTCATGAGATACAATAGTGATTATCTCCCTTGGCATACAAGGCATGATACGTTTCTGGTATAACAAATTGATCATTGACACAGGTCAGGTGCATCAAACTGACAACGTTTTATTCTAGTCACGTATTGTCTTACCAATTTGCATACACAATTATACAACTCATGTTTCATGGCATGCGAGTGGATTCAAATCTATGAAAAACTGGAATATGATCGATAATAATGTTTTAATGGCTAACCCTGCGCAAAACTCAGTTTTGTTTAAATAATTGAAAACAGATTTTACATTAAACTAAATATATTCAAACGATCAAACAACGCATTTAAGCATAACGTAAGTGACAATACGGTGTCTACCATATTATCGTATAGAAAATATTGACTAAGAAATTTGTATAAATAATTAATTATCTGAATATGAAAACAAGACAGACATTATGTCGGTTCTTGATCTATACAGCGAACATAGAGAACAGTTCAGACGAGCATGTTCTAATAAATGTTATATCAATATAAAAATCGATCGAGATTATCGTCGATCAGCAGACATATTAATCAAAATGTTATAAAAATACAAGAATAGTTATTTTAGTGTTAGTTTACCTCCAGGCAATGTCTGCCAAAAAAGTAGAAAACATAAGGCAGAAGTTTAAAAATTAAGTGACAATTGTACGTCTAACCAATGCTGAACGCTAATGTGTACGCTAAAGAACGCAGACATTTTACGGACATATCTTCCACGTAAATTACAGTCCACAGACCGCTGTTATATTTATAGCCTTTACCAAATTCTCGTACATAAACTTTGGGGAGAAGATAGGGGCGGATTGTTTTTCCATTTGTATTTTTATATGGGTTCAACTTATCACAGCCAGAATTTTAGTCATGGAGTCAATCCAGTTCGATTTTCACGATACCGCAATATCGAGTGTACCTTTGAACGTTGAATGCTGTAATTGTGCTTTGGTATGCCCTGGCCTGGGATCGAACTCCTAACCCAAGTCACAGCATCGGACGCTTTAATCCCTATACGATCAGGTCGGCCTATTGACTGTATTTTAAATGTTAATGGCTAAAAGTATTATTGTTTGTAAAATGTATTGCATCAAATAAGATAAAGGATCACCTATAGATTTCTATGCACCTGGGTACTGTTTTATCAAAGCACTTACGGAAATCGTAAACTTACGATCAAATGTAAAGTATTTATAATTTGTTTATAATTATAAAGTGTTGTAAATGGAGCTGAATTACTAATAATGACTCAGTTAATGAACTCATACAACCCATATACGGCACCAATTTGCAGTTGTAATAGAATTATAAAGAATTTAAATTTGAACGTCACTTGAAGTTTTAGTAAATGCTTTGATACAACAGTACCTTGGCCTTTGTCCTTGTTTATAGAGTCACGACAACAACAAAAAACAACAACGTTACACAAAGAGTTTCTATAAACTGACACCAATCATAAGCATACACACACTCACACTTTCGTATTGTTCAAATCGATTCCTATTTTACATTTTCAAATTTAAGACTTATCAAGAGATAGCCCTGAAGCAGAAAATCTCTGAAGTGTCTGAAGTGCTGCAAGAATGATCTAGCATCGCACAATATATGAGTCAGTCTCCAGGAAAACCTGCTATATTGACATTATGTAATTACTGCATGTAACAATGTTTTAAAAAAACTTTCAAATAAGAAAAAATGACATATCTATAGATTCAATTTTAAGTCATATATCCATATATTACTATAACTTAGCTTTAACATTTCGTATGAGTTATGTCGAAATCATTTACTTCGTTGCTATGGTGACCAATTTCAGAAAAGTATTCTGATTGAGAAGTTAGTTGTTTAAAACAGTAGTAGCTTTTCTCTAAATGAGAACATTGACAATTTGGATGTATATTTAAAAACTTACAACATAATTCTAAAACTTGATATCATTTTGACCAGTTTACGTCAAGAATTGATAAAATGCTGTATTTATAAAGTACTTGTTTCAACGACGTCGAATATCGTTTGAATGACAGTTGCGACGTCGCGCAAAAGGGTCTGAATATGGCCTCAACAAAACAGCTGTAACTTCCTTAAAAATCAAGATACTAACAAAATTTCTTCTGCATTTTGCTTCTATTTGATAACCCTTTTAAATAAAAAAATCCCAAAATATATTTTGGTCAAAATAGCAGGTTTTCCTGGAGACTGGCTCATATGCATTTGGTTCAGAACGTGGATACTGTGGGAGACCACCTCCTTAACGATGGCAGATAATCTGCACCATTCATCTACAAAACACACTTAGGGTGGCACGGTGGTCGAATGGATAACGCACTTGACTACTGATCGAGAGGTCCCGGGTTCGAATATCGACCATGCCACTTGGTCATTTCTGAAACGCGTTTCAGTGTTTCCCGCCAAACTAGAGACGAACTGGTTGGTAACCCAGAGGTAGTCTCGCGTGTATCGGTGATTTACGAGCTAGGGTAACGCAACCGGATTCCTTGTATCACAAGTATCTTCTACTTGCTGTCCCTTTAGCAAAACACTGGGCCCCATTGGAAATAAGTGCTTGCACTTTCATGGGTTATCCTTGACCGAAAGGCCGAAATGAGTTCACACATACACACATTTCTAGAGAAACGATGCTTTAGAAAAGAAGATGTTTGTTTTTGGTAACTCTCAGTTGTTTGTACCCGCATGATTCTAAATCAGTAATTTTATTATAGAGCGATAGTGTTGATAACACAATTAAATTGTGAACAAAATGACCCGCATTCAGAATCTAATTCGAGATTAGCAAAGTGTCGCTCAACAATTTCATTACAAGTATGGGACCCGACCAGATTAAAGGAAGTCAGTCAGACCACATTCGCGTCTTCCAGTCGTAATTTATTGTTCATCACCTCAAAAACCTTTCTAAAGACTGATGATAACAATAGTACCTTTAAGTTTACGTTTAAGTCACATATTGACATATATACATAGAATAAGAATAGCTAGAATGTCAAATGTGCTGCAAAGAACACAATTGGTATATAGATTTGTTCCCGTCTCAAACTACGCATTCTATATTTCTATATATACATGTAGTTTAAATTATATCTTAATTGTGTTTATTTAAATACATGTAATTAATTTTGACACTTAATAACATGACAACAAGATGTAATTGGGTATGCTTATAAAACATGCATACATTTAAAGAAATATTTCAGTGTCATGGGAATAAATCTAACGAATTGCGGCCCGTTTTGTTTTGGGACAATAGCTCGGAAAATGACTTTCTTCACTGGTGTTCTATCAACGGACAGCGATATTTGTTCTATGTTATACAAAAATACGTTAAGGAGGCATGAACTAAAAGACAATCAAAACCAAAATGTAACTCGTCCTCTAATATGTTGCATAATTGACGCATGTACGTTCATGCCTTTGTTTTTACGTTTACGATGTCATCTGCCTGTCTAAACGTTTTACCTGTGCTACGATACACCTAATCTTAATAACAATAATAAACTATTACCAAATCTAAAAATTGCTTAAAACCAAATTTACTGAAAATAATGTATATGAGCTAGTACTTGTCGAATTTTTACACGTTTGATATATATTTATGACGTTTGGTAGTTTTATAAGTATCCGATCAACAGTATACAAACAATGTACGTACATGCATCATGGGATATGTGCGTTATAATTTCAAATAGGTATGAACATTATACAAACCGCATCTGTTCTGACAATGAATAAAAACCTAAAAGTGACAGCTAAACTGTCTTAAAATGGAGTTTGTGTTGCGAAAGCACACGGTAACAATGGGAGTTTGAATTTGTTCAATCGATACAAAATAAATTAGTTTATCATAGCACTGTATCAGGGGAAATTTAAGTCCAACCTTCTTCCGAATGACAAATACAACTCATGGAAATGAAATGTAAGAATTTGAATACAAACTCAAACCAAACTGATAGGGCATTACCGCGGTAAACGTCTTTAAAATTGCTGAACTCCAGAGGCATCCAACTACAAAAATATTTAATATAACTAGATCTACTGCAAACACGGGTAGTTATGGTTTGAATAATACTCAAATATTAAATTCTGATTGAAACGTTCTTGAAATCGAATTGTTTTCATTTTAAATGTATATGAAGAAATATTTTCGTTCACGAAGGAAGTCATGAACAGTTTATTCCTTGATTAAGGTTTGTCGTTTTCAGTTAGCCTACATATACTATTCAAACTTTATAAATATGCCAGATAGATTTCTTTATAGTTCAGATAAATAATGATCGAACTTGGTTATGTTATATATTTTCAAGGTTGTTCAGCTTTAAATTCATTCCAAGATACATCATGCATACATGTATAATATATACTTAGTACATCTAGAAACGCAACGTTTTTATCCCCGAATTTTTCTAACTTGCATTGTACATGAAATACTTGAATTTTGTGTAGTAGTGTTGCATAATCTTGTGGAAACTTGGCCATCATCCAAATTTTATCGATCGTGTTACGTACATCACGTGCACCGATATAATCACAAAAACATGATTTCCACGTGCACCGTTTACGTATGATAAATTTTGGTATAAATTGCATCGAACTTATTGTAAAGTATGCTAGTAAAAAGAAAATCACAAAAGAAATGGCATAAGTTCCGGAATAACAATAGCATGATTGTCCGAATATGAGCGAAATCAGGCCATCTAGATGCTTACGGCAGAGGTGTCAAACAGGAGTTTGCATGACGGTTAAATTGTCATGCGCAGAAAATTTCTCGTCTACAAGCACGATACCAACACACTGGCACCATTTGCGACCGCCCAAGTGCAGATCATCAATGCGTAACAACTGCCCCACAGGACCAGTAAGACAGCGTGAACCAGCTACAGACCAGGCTCTAAACTGCTGCTGACAGTGTTCAACATCTTGTTCGACATCAAGAATAAGTAATCAATCAATATTTGATCGATATTTTACATATTCACTTAAAACAACGATTCCGAAAAAATAGCGATTTTATCACTTTTTTGTTCCGTTCTTTTTCGGCCGCACTATACACCAAACCCTGCTCTGCACCTAAGTGTAGCTCTATGTGATAAAATGTTACAGATTTATTGATAATGGAATCCAACAGCATCAAATAAATGTAGTTTAGCGTGTACCACCAGGTTAAGAAAATATTGAAAGTAGACCCAGTGTTGCGTTTCTAGATGTACTCAGTATATATATGTACGTTAACTCATATTGCCAACCATCTTCTTTATAGACACTAAGCACAGTTAGTAAAATCGAGATTTCAGATTGCTAAAATTATCAACTTGTTATTTAATTGCTATAATAATGATAAATTTGCCACATTGATGTAATAGCTCTATTGCCATGTAATTCCACGTTCAAAAGTGCTCTACAAACATAATAGTGATAAAAAAGCAAATATTCTATTTTAGAAAGAATATCATCAGATATGCGTGGATGAAATTCAGTAAATCATAAGTGTTTACATTTAGCAGAGCATAATATTTACATACATGCCGACCCACTTCTCAAAAGAATAAAGTGGGCGAACTAATTATGCCTATAAATCGCTCAAAAATTAATATCATTCAATAGTTGTTTAAAGGATTGGGCGGTAACGCTAGTTACTCATCATGTCAACCATCGTCTGTGTGAAGACCTTTTATGGGAACGTAACCGGATTGACGGATTGACACGTATTTTAGGTCAACTGGCTATGTATGTCGATATTGCACCCGGGTTTCCGCAACGTTCATCGGTAACACCGAGCTGTTGGAGGTTTTGGCAGGGGTCAATTAAGCTACTAACCATTCTAACAATCGGGTTATGAGTACCCCTTTCTGGGACTGCATCTGGATTGTGGTAGTTCGACAGTCTACGGCAGTTGTTGTTGTATACCAGATTGAAAGAAGGGTGAAACGCTCACTTTTTTGAGGAATGAATTAGGCGACTTGGTTGTGGATCATCTTCAACAAAAACTTGTCTAAACTGATTGAAGCTCAAATCAGCAAATAAGCCTGCCCGGGACGTTTGGTGCTGGAGTATGAAAAATCCACGGATGGCGTTACAGTGAACATACTGGGTTTGTTGGAGTTAACGAAGGAAAGTGAAAAAATAAGTACTATTAATATTAAATGCTGCATTTTAATGATATAAAGATTCCCCAAAAACACTTAAAGTCTTTATTACAATCGTTACGGTATTCCCTTGTGGTTGCCAGCAGAATCTTACATGGATATTTCCTGACAAACAGAACATTGGTATCTTCCAAGAGAAAATCTTCTTCGAACATGACAAAACAAGCAGTTTTGAGATGGTATTAACGACGCCCGTATTACGATCAGTCCTGTGGAGTTCGGAATAAACAGGTTGTGCACCACGGTTTAAATTTGCAAATAAATCATACATCCGGACTAATAGCTGTAAACATTACAACCTCTCCTTGATTGTTCAAAATATGAATAAGTGCATTTATAGGTCTGGATTCAAAGAATATACATGTATCATTTTTACACTACGCACCGTCAGTATGTAGGCACCATAGCATCGATCGTTAGAATATTCCCCTACTCGATGCATATTTTGGGAAACAACAAACCATCTACTCAAGTTAGACACTGATATAATACCCAATTAACCAACGGATGTAGAAAATACACATCATCCCATTAAAGTTTGACGCTGATAACTTAAACATTACATAATAAGAAAACAAATTGTTCTTTTTTAAAAACAGTTTGTTTTCTGCGTCTTCAATCATTACTTGTATCGTAGAATATATGATACAACAAACCTCTCCAATGGCGGAAATTGAACCACCGAATTTATCAAGGAAGCGCGGAGCCAACCTAACGAAAAGGCACATCTCGCAAATAACTCATATCAATTTAAAAAGAGCTGGAAATTTATACATTCAGTGACTTTAGGCCTAATACTAGTACATGTATGGTATTATTTTCTATTCCATAGATTATTCGATCATAATACTGGAACATTTACGCACCACTGAACATTCCTATGCGACGGTCTTAAACTAGAATTGTCAGAGGAATTAAAACACAAATTATTCATACAAAATAGAAACATTTTCATTGTGACTAAATATATACAATAAATCAACAAACTACTACTAACATGACAACGAAATGTAACATTAAAATCACGCAAACTCACACAAAATCACGCACAATACGAGACACTTACTTCTGTCAATTTCGAACAATTTCTTCAGCAATTCCAAGGATTCCATGTTTATTTTTAGTAACATAAATAACACACTCGACACAACATAGAACACGTATAGTGATTTTCTACAAGCAGACGACTTTTAGATCTGAATATTGTTGTGTGGCAGAAGAATTGAATATTGAGGCAGGAAAAACTTAATCCAACCAAATAAGTACACCAGCCTAAATTACCTTACAGTCTGTACAGTTTAAATATTTGTGTCCCGTTGCATAATTCTCAAATGCAGTATTTCCCGATACTGGCTCGCATTCGTTCTTAGGAACATAATAGGTGGAGAGACAGAGAGACAGAGAGAGAAAGAGAGAGAGAGAGAGCGGGAAGGAGAGAGCATAGTACCGAAAGAAATCTCCGTATTACAAAACACCTTCGGGGAAATATCCCGTTTTGGATGATATTTTATCGGCTCCAATCGTAATCAATTATCTATTTAATACCAGGAATGTGCGTTGTTTAGAAGGTCGAAATTGAAACAAAAACATAAGAACACAAAGGTTTGTCATTTCTTGAGAACAAAAATCGAAGAATGATACGAAAATTGACGGAAATTTACGGTAAATGTTCTATTACGGGAGACGAATAATTATGATAAATCACGTTCATTGCTTCATAGGAATAACAGCGATGCTTTTAATGTGGATGCCACGATCATTTTTCGCATCCACATGCATTTCGTTTGTATTGAAAAGCGCAAATCCGTAGGACTTCGTGCAAATATAAGGAGTGTATTTATCAAAGTAATTTCCTTTAAGACGTACCAGTACTTACAAGTAAAATAGTTCATGCGAGCAAATGATGTACCGACTACATTTGACAGAGAATTGACAAGGATCCTCAACCGTCTATCTGCATAATTCAACAGCTGATGTGTATAAAATTAAGAATGAAAATCTCAAAATTGTGAGAAAAAAATAAGCGCGATAGGCCGGTAGCTTTCAAATTGGGAAAACTATATGCACGATAATTTGACATACGAAATTTATCAACAAATTGTTAAATAATTTCATGTATAACAAATCAGTTTTCAAGACACTTAATTGCATATTATGACTCCCTTGTTCCATATAATATGTATATGCTTATAAATAAAACCTCGTATCAGTTCATTAAAAGGTATTATCATAAGACATGTGTTCAGTGTTCAACAATATCAAAGATCATAAACCAATTCCGATAATTCCATGACAATTGACTGGGAAGCGCTGTGCTTATGCAGCTGCAGTCACCTGCTGTTTAGATCCATGGTCTCAATATTGCCTAGCGCTCACTGAAATTTCGGACAGTTCTGATTTCTTCGGTAAATAAACTATTGCAATGCGACAAAGACCGATGTTATCTGCATGGAATAATGGAATCGTAAACCATCGAGAACATGTCACGTGCCCCTCCATGGACGTTTTCCTTTATGCTATCCAATATACCTGCTCGCTCAAGGCTCGCAAGTAACACAGACCGCGGGTAAACTTAAAAAAATGACGAAACGCCCGGACCTTTACCCCTCACTTCCGACGGCTTGAATTCTCTGAGATTATCTAAAATGTTTACGCTTATATTGCATATGACTAGCCTCGCTGACAATGAAATTAGAGCCCCCCCTCGGGAAAATGAGATAATCAGTTAAATAATGAGCGCCACATAACTGAAAGTATTTCACCGCATATATTACAGTTGAAAACTTAACCTAGATTGTACAGAAACACACATTGTTTAACTATTTTCATAACGTTTGAGTCAAAAGCGTGACCTCTAGAGTGTTTGCAATCAAATTGTTGACGTTGACGGACGACAACGGACGCCCACTGAGCTGCTTAGGTGAGCCAAAAGTAAATATTGTATAAACATTCAGCTAATGTCTAATGCCGCACTACTTTAAATGTCTTGGTAAGAATCTTAATATCGCACTAAGTACTATATTTATCTGTTACAAAGTAGCACGATTATTCATGGCGGGAAAATAGATGGAATATTGGCAAACCCATCAATATCATTCATCATAGACTGTACATTAACGCACAATCGAATCAATATCACGAATATCATTCATTATCAATCTGCATTTACACGTGTTTCTCGTTATACAGTAAAACATCATGCACAACATTTCCTTTGTTCCATCTATTCCGTTCATTTCGTTATTTTAAATTGTTTAATTTCTTGCAGTACGTATCAGACACCTTGTAGCATTTACCTTTTCTTGTAGGCATAGACACATGGTTTCAAATTATCCGAGTGTACCCTATGTATACCAAATTATCTGAGTATATCCTATGTACAGATAAGGTTGTGCAGCGGCCATGTTTTGCGCAACCGATATGACGTTACGAAAAGCTGGTACCCAGTGTTTATACAGTTGTTAAAGTAAACACGGATACCAGTTCATGTGACTTCTTATCCGTTACGGCTAAACATGGCCGCTGGACAACCTTCTCTATACATACGGTACACTCAGAATTGAAACCATGTGCGTATGCTTGTAAGTACATGAATTTCAGTATCTGCAGTGAGTAGTAACTGCGGTGATGAGCATGTATTCTTACTACCGTGACTGATTAGACCCTTACGGTGTTGTTCCATTGATTGCGCGAATTTAAGATAATTATTTCACACAATGTCGGCATTTCGTTCATTTCGCACCTTAAGTGTTTTACCGTTACGTTAACATTGACAATGCGGGAGACAGAAATATTGACTTCTTGTTTCTCCACATGTTTCTTTCAGGATGTCAATATTCACATTTAGCAGGAAAACCGAGAACATTGTTCAATAATGTGTTGAAGTTGCTTGGAGGTAATCGTATTAACCAAGCAGACCTTATTTAGACGTAATTGGAAAATTTGGGAAGGCCAAAATAGCGTCTGATCAGTCTAAACATTGGGGGAAAATATACAACATTACAAGATTGGTGTGTATACCACGTGATCTATACTGCTGTTGTACGTAGGATGGGTTTTAGCTGAACTTTCTCGTTTATTTCAATCTTGCGAGAAAGCTGAGTACTGACTCTTGACTAGCAGCTGTGCATTATGTGCAATAGTATGTCTTCTTGGTAAATAAGCACAATTAACTCTGAAATCTAATATGCGGTGATTGATCAGTATGCTCCGTGACAAACTAGTCATTGATTGCCAAAATGCAACTTAGGGGCAGTAACTTTTTATCGACAGCATAATGTTGGTGTCCGAAGGTAATCGAATCGCAAGGACTGCAAGTATGGTCACCGGACCGCACAAGTTGTCGCACAGTTAAGCGGTATGCACTTTGTAGTGTTGTATATTTCGGTTCAAGTGAGTTGAAAAACACTACTATAGTACTACCATGTCACGACACAGACCCATGTAATTTGGGAATCGGACGGGAATAAGATCTTCATTAAGCATAAGTTCTATGCAACACCCGGTAAGCTTAGACGTGTAATGAACCATTCGTGCTATTGCTGCCATAGACAACCATTCCGGTCAATGACGTCACAAGTTCCCGGGCATCTACGCACATTCTACACGGACGACACAGAGACACATGTGAACAGTTTAGTAACTACAGACTACTAGCGTTGGTTAGGTGAGATAAAGCTTACGTAACTAACTAATGTTGTATTTGACCTATATTCTATAAGTGCAGAAGCAACATCATGAGACGCTTGACTACAAACATGAATGTGGTAAACTCAAATAGGGGGGGGGGGTGTTCTCGTAAGTTTCACGCCCTGTCGCTCAGGACCAAAACTTTAATGATCGAATTATGCTAATGAACTGTGTGTCAATCTGAGCTACATCTCATCTCTAACACGAACTATTGTTGCATATTGTTGCATATTGTTGCATATTGTTGAGGCTGGACTCAAAGTTAAAGCCAGAAAATGTAACCAATGGTGATTTTCAATATTGATTTTATTTAATTGGAGAATAAGGATAACCAATCATATCGCATGTTACTGACCAAACGTTTAATATGTTGTGCTATAAAAATGTCAAAGGGTGGCTGAACGGCTGAACTTCTGAAAGCAGCCAAAGAAAATTGGTAACTTAACTTTCTTTTTTAAGCGCTAATATAGCTAGGTTGACGGACTTCAGCAGTTTATTCACACGCGCTAAGAAAGGATTTTACACAAGGGAGATAACTCTAATTCACTGTGCTTACAATACGATACAGATTGACGTGTACATGCATTACTACGTAGTCGTTTGTAATCGCTCAAAACCCAATACAAATATAAACACAAACTAGCTCGTAGTCTTTCCATGTTCAGATAATTCGCTGGCTTAGAATAAGAAGGTCGTAAGTGCTGTTACTTACGATCTCATAAGACTAATGCATATTTGAAATCTGCATCAATAGGCGCCTCCTATGGGCCCATGAAAATCGGAAGCGGTCATGTTGACCAAACTGAAGTTTTAAAAGCTTGTTTTCCATAAGTTAAGAGTAGTTTTCAAACAGTTATTTCTTGTTTTTTTTTTCAAAATATCATTTTTGTACTTACGGCCTTCTCATTCTAAGCCAACGACTTATATATTCGACAGTCTGTTATACTAATACTAAAAGCAAACTTTCCTGGAAATAGTGAGTTTGCACCTACAGTAGGATCCGAGCCCATACTGTACATCGCCATCGCCTAGTAATGCGAAATAGAAATGCGCATTAGACCACTCGACTGTCGCAACACACCCCAAAAGCGTCAGGACTAAATTGCTCATTCACAAGCGAATGGCAACTTAGCTAAATGAATAACATGTTAGTCATGTGTGCCATATTAGGACATATCGTCCCTATCCTCATCATTTAATCTGGACACCTGTGTCGATGTAACCCCTTATATTTCCGGGTGTTATTGTAAACATGTAAATACAATACTCTCAAACAAACATTACCAACAAACATTAGTACATGTAGTATGTAAGGATATCAGCTAGTTGCTAGTTGCAAACAGTTTACCTGGCCCCGATCACCCGAAGCATCTCAAATAGAACTCAAATGATATTTTGCTCAAATCAGAATCTGAATTTTAGATAAATCTATATATTTAGCTTTTTAAAAATTTTTGTAATAAATTTAGAATCACATTTCTGTGCTGTGATGCCAATTTTGGATCCAGCTTATCGTGGAAATTAACATAAAGACACATGCCAATATTTGAGATGAGATCTTGCTCAAATTGAGATGCTTCGGGAGATTGGGGCCTGATCGTTAATTTCAACTGATAGCTAACTTCCACTGACACTACAGTCAGGTGCCAAAATTTAATGTCATAAAAGCGCTACCGCTTCACTACATCTGATAGCTAACTCTATCTGACAGTTAACATTAACAGATAGCTAACTCTATCTGACAGTTAAAATTAACAGATAGCTAACCTCATCTGACAGTTAACGTCAACGGATAGCTAACTCTATCTGACAGTTAACGTTAACGGATAGCTAAATTCAAGTTGCGGCTAACTCCGTCTGATAGCTAGCTTCATCTGATATCTAACGTTAATTGGCAGCTTATTTCATCAGACAGTAAACTTTAACTGGTAGCTAACTTCAAGTGGCAGTTAACTCCATATGATAGCAAACATTAACGGTTAGCTAATTTCATGTGAAAGCTGGCTCCATGGGATAGCACTACTAATTTCAACTGATAGCTAACTTCAACTCGCAGCTGACTTCAACTAATAACTAAATTCATCTGATAGCTAACTTGATCTGATAGCTAACTTCAAATGGTAGCTAACTTCCACTGATAGATAATTTCAACTGATAGCTAACAGCAATTGATAGCTAACTTTATATCATAGATAACACCCACTGATAGCTATATAACTTCAACTGATTGTTAACTTCGACATATAGCTAACTTCGACTGATAGCTAACTTCAACGGATAGCTATATAACTTTAACTGATAGCTAACTTCAACTGAAACAATACTTCAACTGTCAGTTAAGTTGAACTTCCACTAGCGCTTCTATTATTTGAAACATATATTTCCTTAATTGGTTTGTTCAAGTTTTACCAAACTTCTCGGAGCATTGGGTAAATTAACGTCATTAACGTGTCAGTGGAATTCTTGAATTACGGTTATAATACTGTGTTAAATGGATTAAAATAGGTTTCCTAGGTTGTCGGTCTGACTGATCCATTTTGTGGAGAAATATTAACTAGGATCTCTACGGTATAGTACTTAACTTAGAAGAACATGCAATTATTTCGCTATCATTACTTTTTGATATTTCAACGAACTGTTCTATGAACTCAGCGAGCGTACAAAGAAAACTTAACGCGAAGTACTTTCAAATATGATATATGGAACAAAGAGTGAATATATAGACATGCTACGGTAATGAAATTAAATATTATGAACCCGCAGAGGATGCGGAGCACGTGAACCGTATGACATCTGACTGCCTCTGTACGAAGGCCGTACAACATCTGACTGCCTCTGTACGAAGGCCGTACAACATCTGACTGCCTCTGTACGAAGGCCGTACAACATCTGACTGCCTCTGTACGAAGGCCGTACAACATCTCACTGCCTCTGTACGAAGGCCGTACAACATCTAACGGCCTCTGTACGAAGGCCGTACAACATCTAACGGCCTCTGTACGAAGGCCG
The DNA here is from genome assembly GCA_947247005.1 of Spisula solida. Classification (NCBI taxonomy): domain Eukaryota; kingdom Metazoa; phylum Mollusca; class Bivalvia; order Venerida; family Mactridae; genus Spisula; species Spisula solida. The sequence goes on along the minus strand of OX365952.1, from coordinate 35,748,601 downwards.
TACAACATCTAACGGCCTCTATACGAAGGCCGTACAACATCTAACGGCATCTGTACGAAGGCCGTACAACATCTAACGGCATCTGTACGAAGGCCGTACAACATCTAACTGCCTCTGTACGAAGGCCGTACAACATCTAACGGCATCTGTACGAAGGCCGTACAACATCTAACGGCATCTGTACGAAGGCCGTACAACATCTAACTGCACTTTACGAGAGTTAACGAAAGTTTACAACATTTATGTCATACACTGATATACTATAACTACTGAACGCCGGACATTTTTGCGATGTTTTTATTTTCGCTATTGGAGTATGTCACCGGGAGCGATCGGACTGGGGATTGAACCCAATCTTCGCCTACAGATTGAGCTATCCAGACACTTACATACCTTTAGTCTCCTTGTACTTTTTAGACCACACTGTCGCATATAGAACACATTTTAAAGACCAAAGTATTATCAAAAAGTGGTATACGAATTTTAAAACCTTTGAATTCGCATTAACCACTGTCTAGAATTTATAAATGACCACATAATATTTCATATTTGTATATTCATTTGTAGTAAAACGTGTTAAGCTATATATTCACTACAGGGAACCGTAAGGAAGAAATAAGAATATATATTATATATTCCCTTAGCATTGTCAGGTCGAATAACGTATACAGAGTATTCCAGTGGGCTTATTAAGTGATCATGTGTTTGGGTAACTACGTTTGAGTGTTAAATGGTTTTCAGATGTGATTAATATCAACAGAAGAGATAATAAATATACCACAGAAAGAATTTACCAATTTTCTAGACGATGTAAATACAAGAATGTAAACCTTGTTTGAGATGTTGGTAGGTACTTGGTATATAATTGTGTACGAAAGTAAAGAAATAATTACAAGCATCGACCTTAATCAAAACTGGTTCACCGTCGGGGTTTGCTCATACTTTGTACTTTTCGTAACTATACATTAATCCCCGTAATAACTTTTATAATTAGAATGAAGATCTTACGAATGCCAATGGTGTTGTTTTAGATGTCTACATTCATAATCAGGTGTTGTGAACAGCATGTGTGTGTGAGCATGTTTTGTGTATATCTTCGGTAGGTCTTACGTTGATTTTCAACACTTTTCCTGATATAGTAATTATTCAGTCAGTACTTATTTGCTGTTTCGAAAGTGAGTGACAAGGGTGGACTTGGGTCCAAAGGTAAGAGCTACTGACTGCTGATCCAAAGGGTGTGGGTTCGATCCCGCCTCCAGTAGAACCTCTTATATCCATCAGGAATGAGGTGTGGAGAGTGGTTAGTATATACTCTGTACAACATCTTGCACAATTCACCTAATATAATTGCATAAAATAATAAATGTGTATTATGGTTACTTACACAATAGGCAATATTATAAATAGTCAAAGTAAACAAAGATAAATGTCAACAAAACACGTGTAGAAATTAATTATATAGTATATTTAACGTTTCGGCATTTTGCCTTCGACAGGAAATACATGTACATATAAAATCGTATTGTTTTTTTTTTTTTTATAAATAGTCAAAGTAGTAATACTCAAAAGTAGATATTGCACACGATTTAACAAGAACATTTAAGTACAATGTAGGTTTATTCGAAACACTAATTTTCTTGTTTAACAATTTGGCACAGTACAACCGCCGCCTGATTTTCAGGCGATTTTATTCCCATGTGACACAACTAATCCTTTAATCTTCATAATGTGAATACATTACGTGAAGGTGGCATTTTATTTAAGGTCGATACAATTGGTAACCACGTTTAGATCTACAGAACCCGGCGAGAAAGTGCCATTGCCTGGTTGCAGATATTCCTAATGTACATATTATTTTCGTATTTTATTATTGAACTAATTCTATAGCCTCATGATTCATTTGACAAGCTTAAAATTCCAACTATTTATTCAGCAATATAAGCTTTGAAAGAAGCATGGCCGAGCAGGTAACTTACATCACCATGACGACAGTATTCTAAGTTGTATACGACCATCAGTTAACCCAACTACTCATTACGTTAAGCCTAGGTACCACTGAGCACTTTTTGCCTCGGCGATGTACTCCCGTTTTAAAATTAAAGAGCTATCAGGGCATCTGGAACAGGTTCCTCGTGGTCAAGGGGAAGCTTTGGGTAAAGTCATGATACAGTTTGTGATATCGGAAGGAATTGTGATGAATCGGGTGGTATCGGAAGAAATTGGGAGAACATCGCCGATGTAAAATTCCTCAGTAGGACCTAGGCTTTAGGGAGAATATCCAATTAACTGTCAATTCCTGAGAAATAATAGCGACGTGGCCCCATGGTCCAGTGACCCCGTGGCCCCGTATGGACAGAGTACCATTACTTCTCTGAAGTGCACAGTTACGCGGACCTTCTCTGACTTAAAATACACCATAATGTTGACTGATGCACATTTACAATACTTATGATTACATTTTGTGTAGATTGGTACCTGACAAAAATATGAAGTATTCATAATTGTCTAAATTAACACAACCCAACGGCATAATACGATAACTTTCTACTTATTGAAAGGCTTAATACACCGCTTGTGTATTTTAATTATCATTTTTAAATTCATTATCAACCATCAGTATGTAGCACTAACTTGCTCTTCCATAGGCAACCAACGACTCTGAATTCACATTGCATAAGCGTCGCCGATGGTATGTAAGAGTATCATCTATGACCAACTTCAAACTCATATACTGGGCTAAAGTCTATTTCGCACTTAATTCGTACCAACTTAGACTTATCTCACATATCACCCGGATGATGCTCGTGTATCCGATGTCTACCCGATGACAAGGTATCGTGCGGACGCCTTTAGATGAGGAGCAAAGCATGTCTCAAAAGATATACCAGATTTATATAGCGCCTTTTTCATGCGAACGCACGTTCAAAGGCACTTTACCCATGTTGAAGCCACAAGGGCGCAGGTGCATCCTCTACAAGTGCAGATACGACATGATCTGACCAGAGGGACAGACTGAGAGAAAGCCCCTGAAGGGAGAGAGAGACATTAGATACAGGCATGTCCGGCGCTGCAGAGGTGCGCCTAGCTCTTATTTCGAATAGACAGCCTGGTTCTTTAATGTGCCCGGTGTATAGCACCGATACACAGCTGCCTGGCACTTCCAGATACTTTGCAGACCACACGGTCGATATAGCGGGAAATATTATAAATATTTCAGAAATGTCAAGTTCCGATGCCTGGGATTGAACCCACTACCTCTGGATTGACAGCCCAGTGCGTTACCACTGAGCTAAATCCGCTTATAAAAGAGACTTAAGATTACCCCCACGACCGGCCGATGTCCATCCGGACTCCGGCCCGATTTGTCCAAAGTTCGCCGTTCGATAAGTAGACAGTTATCAGACTGGAATTGTGACCCAGAAATAAAGCAGGCGGGTGGGCGTATATACGTTCCATAAAACTATATGACAAAATATCATATTTCATGATCACTCATTCTGTATTGATGTAGCACACGCATGTTTAGCTGATAGCCTACAATATGCTGTTATATGTACAGTAGTATTATGAAGTATTGTTTGTTATTACCCAACCATGATTATTCCTACAACGTCATTACAATATCATTACACTGTAACGAGAACAACACACATTGACAGTAAATGATGTAATTAGACACATCTGTTGTTTTATCAATTCTCCATACATATCCCAATAATACCTGGCAGGTGGGTTACATGCATACTTGCATGTTCCGTCGTTTTATGTTAAATACAACTTAGTATCTTATTCACAGTGTGTAAACGAGTAAACTTCCGGTTATCGCAATAAGTCATACAGGTTGGATTGTAGAGTCTCCCAATGAGGCATACAGTGATCAGAAGTTACGTGTGCTTTTGTTCGCAATAAGTCATACAGGTTGAATTGTATAGTCTCACAATAAGTCAACCAGTGATTAGGTTTATACGCTGTGTTATTTGAAGTCCTTCATTTTACGTATATTTCTATGCTTCGTTTTATTGAATTATTATTTTTTATTAATTGGTTTTCTATAAAACACATTATTTTTCGTCATATTGATAATAAAAAACAGGAGATATAGTCAACGTAATAGTTTTTTCTAGGACTACAAATTCTTCTTTTCCAATATTAAAGTTTATTTCAATTTAGATAAAACGGAATAAAAACTTGAAAGTAAAAACCATCTACTTACTTTTACCCATTTCGAATAATTTCTTAAATGCCTCAATGGATTCCATAGCTATCCAAATTTTAAATTTCCCTGTATTTTATAGAATACAATAACTCAATCGTTCCGAAATACTAGTAAACTCATCACGTGTTAACTTATAGTCAAATGTTTGCTCTGATCAGTTTAAATGCACCCATGTATAAATAAAACAAATATTTATAACATGGCATTGAACAGTCAAAATATGAACCCTCAAGATGGTATGTATGATATATAGCAATGTAGGTTACGGCTTGATTATATATTGAAGATAAAAAACACAAGGTATAACCTATAACGTTTCATACTTTTCTAACTACAATATTGAGCGGCGAACGTCTTACATACGTCGTTTCAAGGAAAACTATTTCCCCCGATAAATGAAACCCAAACGTTTAAACCGTTTAAAGATGAACTATAAACCATAGAACTAAATGTTTTACTGTAATATGTTCTAGGAAATATGAGGTAAACACAAACGCATATTGCTTTTAGTTCAGGAAGAGATTTTTACTCGGAAGAGAGGGATTAAGTATAAATCGTTAACCCACATCTCTCATCAGCAAGTATAATGATGTATGCCTTACATAGTGTAAACAATATATATGATTAGTTCGTTGATTTACACTAATTCATTTTGAGTCCAAGTTCTACCAGTTGTATTGATCATGTTGTAACACCTCATTCCTGATGTTATCCAAGGCGTGGAGGTAATAGGAGAAGAGTAGCCACTTTCTCCCATTCCAGATGCTAAGCTAAGTGTTGTAGCAAGGATATTGTGGTAGCATTTTCATTTTCGACTATGGTATGCCGCGACTATTGCTGCAGCATCCAAAGCGGACGCTATATCACTACTAGGCTAAAGCGATGCAGGTCTTACTGTAGTTCACGATGCAGATTACAAACAAATGCGTATGTTAACGTCCAACGTGAGGTGTTTCAGTGTTGATGAGACTTTACACAGTTGTATTGTTTACCCAGGCCTATCATTACACTTCAATCAACAAGGATGTTACACTAGTTCTTGGTATAATGCGACGAGTCTGGCTACCCGACTAGATAAAAAAAAGATTTCAATCAAAAATCATAATTTCATTTTCAATTTTAGCTACATTTTTTGGGGCTTGATTATCTATGTTTGAGGGTGCTAAGGGAATTAATTACAGGAAAAAAGAGTAGACTGGAGACTTGTCTCCTTAAATTAAACATAGGGTATGTATAGACAGACTATAATGCGACCTGCGGTCGACCCTCCCATACCCGAGGCATAACTTCAACCAGTATGAAACAGGACATACTCATAATAAAAAGCAGTACATATACAAACGCTTTTGCATACTTTTCCGCATTTTACATTGATCAGTTTTTGCCCTTGTACAAGTCGTTGACAATTTCCCCAACGTGATAACGTGGCGACAGCAGAATGCAAAAGTTTCATAATTCTTTGACATGCCTTACACCTGTATAACATTTCTATGAAAGGGTTTAATGTTTTTTTACAACTCACACACGCATGTCCATATCACTACATGGAGAAATGAGAGAAATTGACGGTTATATTACAATTAGCGCAATTATATAATACACGTATCATATCAATATTGCCAAATTACCGAGCTTACAAATCATTCCAAAGACTGGTCGTAAATTACAGAAAATAAGGCTGAAACGAGAACTGGCTAATTTTTCATTACATTAACTGGAACTGGATTTCTAGCGTACTGGTTAACATTACAGAAACATTTATTATAATGTTCCGTAATGTAGGTATGTAATAAAATAATTATTACGTGTGTGAAGTAAACTGATTGTTTGAGACACAGTGAGCCATAATGTGGGAGTTCATGATCAGTTGGTTAAGAACCCAAGCATTTGGCAGGAAATCGCGAACACTACGGTAGAGATGACACGAACACCGAAACCGAAGGTCCGTCTCATCAGTCAGTCAAACTTAACTGGAATAAGAGCCAGATGACAATAATATAACAAACGTACGACGCACATCACAAGGACAACAGTGTACATGCCACCCCGAAAGGTACGAAGCAGCATTTATTATGCTGGTCAACGTAATGGCAGAAGGGCACATTCAAAATGAATACTGTTGCACAAAAAGTCACAGTGACCAAATAGTTTTGTAATTTTCTATTTTTACTATAAAGGGGACAATACATACATAAAGGAAGGTGGACTATAAGAGGTTTCCGCCCTTGTACGGACACTAACAAATGTCACTGGGGGCTTAACAGCTTTACAGTGAGCCAAAACCTCACACTTAACCTCAGACAACCTTTTTGAAACAGGACAGTGTAAATAAAATTATCTCGCCATGTAATGCCACAGTGACAGGTAATAAAAGAATGTAAAACATGAAACATTATACAAACAACACACATCGAGTAGCACAGAAAGTACTCAATGCCCTATCAGAAGTCAGAGCAACAAGAGAGCTACTAAACATTTAAGGGCACGGCAAGATAATGTAACAGACAAGCATCCACACCTTCCGTACGAAAAGGCTTAAAGGGTAGTCATATTCATAGTGTCTGCATATTGTCCGGTCATCGCACAATGCACATGCTCATCTAGATGTATTTACGAGATTATGTCAAATACCAAAATGGCAACAATTGTATACATAATATCACATTCCTTTGCTAACAAGGAAACATGATGCATTTCCAATTGAAGTTATAGTTGGCAACACAAATCAACATTTTGTTTCGTAAAATATCTATTTCCGTCCACATCAAGTTGATCAGGTGGCGGTACTGTCATACGTTGATTGCAAGAATGTTATATTGTTCATTATTACCTCGCCATCTATACAGACATAGTTGACAACATTGTCGTATAGGGAATATCTTACCAATATCAATTTATATATATTGTGACACTGCGCATGCCCTAGTACAAGACATAGAAATCGTACATACCACTGGCTTAAAAAAAGAAGGTCGTAACGACCTCATAAGACTAATACATATTTGAAATATGCATCACAATACTATTTTCATGGTCATGTTGACCATTTTAAAGTTAAAAAGCTTGTTTTTCCATAAGTAAAGAGTAGTTTTCAGACAGTTTGTTCTTTTTCTCTCAAAATATTGATTTTGTACTTACATTCTTCTCATTCTAAGCCAGCGATAATCATAACCAACAAAATCAAAATGGCCGCCACACGTATACATAACAATTAAGACTATGGCTAATTGCATAATAAAGACGAATATTATTCAGTAACACATTAAGTGTAATGGTATGTGACGATGGATTAGTCTATATGCAAGTGGCTTCATACGATGGGGTCATATCGCGTTCATTATGTATTCCTACATACAGGTATGTTTCGGAACAAAACCAGCGTACGATAAGACCAAGCACCAAAATCGTCGACTTAAAGTTCACACCACATGCAAATTCAGACACTCACTAACATGAACTCACTGACAAGATTAAACTTTAATTTCGCCCTGAAGACCCCAAGTACCATTGTTATCTTAATGTTGTTGGCTTTGAACGAACAATTTACGTTTTAGAAACCAGGAACAAAACGTGCAAGAATTCTTTCACGCCACATCGTGCGAGAGTGTTGATATGTGTGCCAATACAGTTACTTTGACATCTGTAAGTTCATTGAACCAAATTCGAAAAAAGAGAAAATATTCAGGAAAAGATGAAATGGTTCAAAACACTTTTCCAACATGTGTACATCTTTCTTGTTGCTCCTGATACTGTTGTAGCTGGTTTTTGGTTTATTTTTTTGTTTTTGTTGTGACTGCTTCTGTCTCCTGCTGGTGGTGCTTATATTGATGTCGTTGATGTTGTTGTTGCTGCTGCTGCTTTTTTTCTGTTGTTGCTGCTGATTTAGTTGTCGTTAGTGTTGTTGCTGTTGTGTTTGATGTTCTTGATGTTGTTTTATTGTTGTTGCTGTGGTTACTGCTTTTTTGTTGTTGTAATATGTTTGTCAGAATTATCAAAAGTTTTTCGTCGAGAAAAATCTAGGCTTTAATTGTGCTTTAAAAAATAGTCGAAATGTATGTTTAAAAGATTTCAATCTCATGGTAAACGATTTACCGTCTAATGGATTGAACATTATGCATTAACCATCGTAATATAGTTATAATTGATATCATTATCATCATTATTATTATTCTATTCTAATATTTTTATCACCATTATTAACAATAATTGTTATAATTATCATTATTACTAGCGGATGTATAACAAAACCATATTGGAGATCGAGCTTAACAATGTGAATTACTTCACAGCTGACAGGAACTGACAAATTGTGGAGGATTGCATGAACATACGTTCAGACATGACCAATTAACTGAACACCTCCCACAGCAAGTTACAGGTCGGTTGTTACACTTGGCGCCGTTGGAAGCGGCAGCACATTGGCTCTCAGGTACACTTTCTTAAGCGTAGGCTAAGTCGAGCATTGAGGGTATTTCCTACTCTAAGGAATTATACAGTGGCGCCTAGGGTTTTCGACCCCATGGGTCCCCTCGAATCACCATCAAACTCCTTACCCCTGGTCCACCGATTCCAACATACATGTAGTTTATATTCAATGCAATACTAGGAGTTCTTCCTCGAGGATCGTCGCAACATGGTCAGAGTAAAAAATAATATCTCAAATTTGAACTGAGATGCTTCGAGAGCCAGTCAATAGTACAAGTCTCTACAGTAATAAATACATCAAATTAATTAATAAGACTATTTCATGTAAGACAAACCTAATATATGTTTAATATAGTAATACTAGTAAATTGCTCGTACACAGTGAAACCTCTCAAGAGCGGTCCTCCATATGGCAACCTCTCAAGAGCCGTCCTCCATAGTGCAACAACTTCTAAGAGCGGTCCTCCATAGTGCAACAACTTCTAAGAGCGGTCCTCCATAGTGCAACAACTTCTAAGAGCGGTCCTCCATAGAGCAACAACTTCTAAGAGCGGTCCTCCATAGTGCAACAACTTCTAAGAGCGGTCCTCCATAGAGCAACAACTTCTAAGAGCGGTCCTCCATAGTGCAACAACTTCTAAGAGTGGTCTTCCATAGAGCAACAACCTCTCAAAAGCATTTAGTTCCAGAACGAACCATTTACTATATAATTTACCTCTGCAGAGCAGCAACATCTGTACACCAACCAAATGTTGTGCTTCCTACTAGGTGCTGCTCTAGTTGCACTGTATAGAAGAGATCACCGTATTCATATGCAAAATGCCCACCAGCAATCTGTTGGATGAATTAACAATAAAAACCTGCCATTCTCCAATAGCTAGCTAGTGATACTAATCCCTTTGTATACAAACATAATCTCTCCTATACTTAGGTGTATTTCCATTACATTGCTGCAATCATTGATTCTTACAAATATAGACGACCTCAATATAAAAAGCTATGCACAGTCTCTCGTGCATCCTGATATGTGTTGCTCTCGATAGGTTGCACTGTTTACCTAGGTGTATATTCCAATTACATTACTGCAATCATTGATTCTTACAAATATAGACGACGTCAGTATAAAAACCTAGGCACAGTCACTCGTGCATCCTGATATGTGTTGCTTCCAAGGAATTGCACTGTATACCTAGGTGTATATTTCAATTACATTACTGCAATCATTGATCCTGATATGTGTTGCTTCCAAGGAATTGCACTGTATACCTAGATGTATATCCCAATAACATTACTGCAATCATTGATTCTTACAAATATAGACGACGTCAGAATAAAAACCTAGGCACAGTCACTCGTGCATCCTGATATGTGTTGCTTCCAAGGAATTGCACTGTATACCTAGGTGTATATTTCAATTACATTACTGCAATCATTGATCCTGATATGTGTTGCTTCCAAGGAATTGCACTGTATACCTAGGTGTATATTTCAATTACATTACTGCAATCATTGATCCTGATATGTGTTGCTTCCAAGGAATTGCACTGTATACCTAGATGTATATCCCAATAGCATTACTGCAATCATTGATTCTTACAAATAAAGACGACGTCAGAATAAAAACATAGGCACAGTCACTCGTGCATCCTGATATGTGCTGCTTCCAAGGAATTGCACTGTATACCTAGGTGTATATTTCAATTACATTACTGCTATCATTGATTCTTACAAATATAGACGACGTCAGTATAAAAACCTATGCACAGTCACTCGTGCATCCTGATATGTGCTGCTTCCAAGGAATTGCACTGTATACCTAGGTGTATATTTCAATTACATTACTGCAATCATTGATTCTTACAAATATAGACGACGTCAATATAAAAACCTACGCACAGTCACTCGTGCATCCTGATATGTGCTGCTTCCAAGGAATTGCACTGTATACCTAGGTGTATAATTCAATTACATTACTGCAATCATTGATTCTTACAAATATAGACGACGTCAATATAAAAACCTACGCACAGTCACTCTCGTGCATTCTTGTAGGTGTTGAAAGAGGTTATACTGTATAGCAGGTGAACTTACATGTCTGTAATCATTGATGCTTGCGTCAATACAAAAAAACCAAGCACAGTCGCTCGTGCATTAATTAGCCTAGTATGTGACACTGGGAGACAAAACCAAGATTATCAAGGAACGCTCTGGAGCCATTACGTTGCATACTTGTACTTGGAGTAACAATGCGTATTATGCGTTTATTGCAGTAAGTCTATTTTACGAGCACTTGTGCGAAAGAGTAAGAATACGTTTCTACATTATATTAGCAGTGTGTTAAGTATTCTTTTGCATTTCGTAATGTTAATTATACAAGTGTTTGACAATACTAGGAGATTTGACGACTTGAAAATACCGACACAATACAGCATATACTCAAATGCTACAGTTATGCTAAAGTTATGCTAAAGTTATGCTAAAGGCTAAGGTATGTTGCTTGTAATTTGATTACGTAATGTGCGTTTATGATAAATAATTTTAGCATACAATACTAGTACTTATACTGATCAAACTGTTAGGTTAGTTTGCATGGAATCATGTTATGATTCTCATAATATTATATAATATGCATAATTCGAGGGCTGTCTGTATGGCTGTAGTACATCCTTCTTTAATAATAAGCAATAACGACAGTTTTTGTTGGCAACCCTCGAAATGTATATCAGGTCAAATTGTAGTACAGTAGGACTTTCAAAACTTTCTGATGCGAAATCGATCTCATCAAATACACCATGACATCAAATTGTACTCGTACATAAATGACTGGATGGCTGTATGCTCTGCATGGATATAGTCCTGTGGTGGTATTCACATAAACATATTTCCACACCATGTCATGCTTCAACATATTTAAATAATATTGCACTGTATACTCATATGTTGTAACTATGCCAACTTGAGTAAATAAAGTTCTGTTCTTTTCACAAATCGTCTTAAGGGACAATTTTGAAGTTTCTTAAAATCTTATGATTTCCTTAAGTGTATCAGCTAAACAGGAAAATAAAGATAATTCATTTTTTACATACTTGTAGTTTAGAAGCATTATGTAAAGAGCTACGGTGATCACAAGGAAAATATGGGCTATTTTTCTTCGTTTTTTTCGGAAATATATGCAGCTTAAATTTTTAACTTAAGTTAAAATTTAACTTTTCCCTGAAGATGCTTTGTGAATACCAGCTGTGAAGTTTGTCATGAAACATAATTGAATATAAATTGATTGTATCCCAAGGTAAGTGTTGATGGGAAATATCTTATAGTTGTGCTCATGGGTACATTCATCGGGTGGTTATCATCATTTTGGTGCAACAAGTTAATATAATTATATACCGTTCACAAACAAAACGAATCCGTATGTCACCAAATGAAATTAACTTTACCAACACTTTCAAATATCCCTTTATAGTTTAACCTAAGATATTAAAACGGTATTCCCTATGAGTTGTCCATCCTAATGTAACTATCTTTATATCAGAATTTAATAAGAACAGCAGGTCCTGATGCAGTGATTTTATCACAGAAATTAACTCGGTGTGTAAAAAAATAGTTGAATTCAAACAGACATTGAGGGGTTTCTGATAAACAACTCATATTGACGAACATATGCTTTTTAATGCTATATTTAACGGCACCAGTCTTTTTCAGGGTGTCAACAGCACACGGGAACTGCCCTACGATACCGATATTTTCATATCCAATGTATCGGGTATAGTAACGCAGCACTGCAGCATAGATTGCACAGCATAATGGTACACTATTGCGTAATAACATAGAAACAGTTTGGAATAGTATTCTATAGTCTATTATACTCCTAGATACACAAGTTAAGCTTATGTTTTGCTAAATTCTTTAGTTTTTTTTAATATCTCCATGATTTGATGTTGTGTTGAAATATTCCTACATGAAACATGCACATACCGCACAGTGCAAACACACCTAGCTAACGACAGCACCACATTCTTTAAATACTAAAACATGCTTTTTCTTACCAGGTATTTTATTAACAGCAGAATAAAGTAATTTCTAATCCAGACGTAAATCCAGCACAGATATACACTGATCGAACTTTTCACCAAGACACATACACAATAAGAAAGATACAATAAACAATGTTAGCCTATCTCTGGGATCACAAATAATATATAGTAACACATGTGTTGCCTTATTATTCGTCAACATTATGTATATCACCACTGAACATTGTGTAGGGTAATTATCTGAGAGTAACAAGTGGCTAGAAAACGATGTCTGGCAGCAAATATATGCATTGTCAGAGATACTAATCTTACACACGCTTATCAGTAACATGCTATGCTATCTATTTGATACTGCTGTCAGCCCATTAAAACTGGTCTATTAAATTGTTAAAGAAATTCGTTGTTAGTGTTTCTTTCACATAAAAGTACTATTATTTACTTTACTTGATATTACGCAATACGTCCTCCGAGAATTAAACGTCGCATCGGACAGACGGACGTCGGCTTTTGCCCACTAATGATCAGATACATTTGACCTCTGCCGCGGCTGCCATGGATTTGGAGGCACTGGCCACTCGCGCTCTATCTACACACTTTTTTGACTTAGGCATTGCATTGCATCGATATATCGCAAGCATTACATTAAATTGTTGATATACTTATACAAGCTTTTATAAATGGCATTCGCAACGATATTTTAATGGTAACACAGTTGGCATTGCCAATGGGGATGGCCACGCACTATATTAGAACATGTTTAGGTTTCAATTTTTGATGCGTTGTTTTAAAAGATTACACTGTTTTCTTTTTAGTGCCTAAATGTGAACGCTGAACGAATTATTTCCCATGCCATACGTTAAGTAATGAAATTATACAACACTATTTTGGTACTTAGAATTATGTCAACGGCTATACTGCCGGGGCAAAGGTCGCTGATAAAAAACATTATCCAACGGTTACTGCTTTCTTAGAAAGTATATATGCTAGTTCTGCCTACAGAAATATTCTTGGAGGTACAGCTATGACTAGAGATGTATGCTATTATAGTACAACACAAGGCTAATTCATCGCACGTAAGTAAACACTATATACAGTGTCCACCAAAAATAAGTATACAGTTAATAATTGTGGCAAAATTAAACTTGGTTAAATTATTCAATATCTGTTTATCAGATGGTCATAAGTATACTAGTTTCTGAAACTACAGACTACAGATGAGTCAAAATAGAGATAAAATTGAAAAGAAGATGTTCGGAACTAAAATAACCATGTGATCAAAAAGGCTGTATTTTCCATCTTTTAGTGACAAAGTTATCATTCAAGAGGGACAAAGAAACTTTAGATTTTGCACCTAGGGTACCAATTAATGCATGATTTTTCCATTTAATAAACAAAAGTATTAATTTTCTTCATATCTATTGTTGCTTTGCTGTTCTTCAAATAGTATCATTACAGGCAAGTAAGTAGGCAAATAACATCTGTATACTTATTTTTGGTGGGCAGTGTATATCTTTGGAAATCCAGGTGAGGGTCTGTTGCCATCGAATGGTACTTATTACTGAGCACCGAACAATTAATACCAGGTCGTATAAAGCTGGGGTTATACCCTCCTAGACCTAATTCTATACATGTGAACATGTTGAAATCCTACGTACAGAGTTTACCGGGTGGATATATGTACGACTTTATGAGAATAACAGCTATCATTATGTACTCCATGCAATACTATGTACTACGCCGGAATTTTTGTTCAAATTTCGTATGATATCTGTAGAGAATAAGTCTCTCGCAAAATTGGGGATAGTGACGTTATATATAGTACTAAAGTGCAAACATTTAAACCTTTTTATTTTAAATAAGCGATTATACGAGATATTGACTCTTTTTGAATTTTGTGGAATGGGTTTTAGTGCAGTTATTTATAAGGAATAGATCTCCAAACGCATGGGATGTGTAATGTCAAAGAGTAGTTAGGGAGCATGGCATAGAGCTTCAAAGGGAGCAGAAAAAGAAAACGTGTGCATTATAACAATACTTAATATATACCATTATTTTTGTGGCGACTAGAACTCAGTAACTACAAATTATTGTCCAATCATTTTTGCTTAAAAACAGAAACACCATTAATTTTGCTACCAAAAATGATAAAAAAAATGGCAATACGGTTTATTGAAGCTCACACTTGCTATAAAGTGCATACATGTTTCTCCTGTTTTAGCCTCAATCAGAACGAAGCCAGGTCAAAACATGTCAATGGTTGACGGCCATTGCAAACTTCATTTGGTCATGATATCATTTCTGTTAAGTTACACTTAGAATGAAGGGTGCTTATATTTTCCAGCAGAAAAATGAATAACAAATGTTGTGGAGTTATTGAGGCATAAACAACAGCAAGCTTTATATCGCTTGTCTTCAAACATGGACACACCGCCAACAACAGTACGCTTTCCGTTTGCATGTCTACAAACACGGACACATCGCCGCCAACAACAGCATGCTTTCCATTGCTTGTCTACAGACATGGTCACATCGCCGCCAACAACAGTATGCTTTCCATTGATTGTCTACAGACATGGTCACATCGCCGCCAACAACAGTATGCTTTCCATTGCTTATCTACAGACATGGTCACATCGCCGCCAACAACAGTATGCTTTCCGTTTGCTTGTCTACAAACATGGAAACATCAGCGCCAACAACAGTATGCTCTCCGTTTGCTGGTCTACAAACATGGACACATCGCCACCAACAACAGTATGCTTTCCGTTTGCTTGTCTACAAACATGGACACATCGTGGCCAACAACAGTATGCTTTCCGTTTGCTTGTCTACAAACATGGACACATCGCCGCCAACAACAGTATGCTTTCCATTGCTTGTCTACAGACATGGACACATCACCGCCAACAACAGTATGCTTTCCATTGCTTGTCTACAGACATGGACACATCGCCGCCAACAACAGTATGCTTTCAATTGCTTGTCTACAAACATGGACACATCACCGCCAACAACAGTATGCTTTCCGTTTGCTTGTCTACAAACATGGACACATCGCCGCCAACAACAGTATGCTTTCCATTGCTTGTCTACAGACATGGACACATCACCGCCAACAACAGTATGCTTTCCATTGCTTGTCTACAGACATGGACACATCGCCGCCAACAACAGTATGCTTTCCGTTTGCTTATCCTCAAACATGGAAACATCACCACCAACAACAGTATGCTTTCAATTGCTTGTCTAAAAACATGGAAACATCACCGCCAACAACAGTACGCTTTCCATTGCTTGTCTACAGACATGGTCACATCGCCGCCAACAACAGTATGCTTTCCGTTTGCTCATCTACAAACATGGAAACATCACCACCAACAACAGTATGCTTTCAATTGCTTGTCTACAAACATGGACACATCGCCGCCAACAACAGTATGCTTTCCGTTTGTTTGTCTACAAACATGGAAACATCACCGCCAACAACAGTATGCTTTCCGATTGCTTGTCTACAAACATGGAAACATCGCCACCAACAACAGTATGCTTTCCGATTGCTTGTCTACAAACATGGAAACATCACCGCCAACAACAGTATGCTTTCCGTTTGCTCATCTACAAACATGGAAACATCACCACCGACAACAGTATGCTTTCCGTTTGCTGGTCTACAAACATGAACGAATCACCACCAACAACAGTATGCTTTCCATTTGCTTGTCTACAAACATGGACACATCACCGCCAACAACAGTATGCTTTCCGTTTGCTTGTCTACAAACATGGACACATCACCGCCAACAACAGTATGCTTTCCGTTTGCTTGTCTACAAACTTTAACGAATCACCACCAACAACAGTATGCTTTCCGTTTGCTGGTCTACAAACATGAACGAATCACCACCAACAACAGTATGCTTTCCATTTGCTTGTCTACAAACATGGACACATCACCACCAACAACAGTATGCTTTCCGTTTGCTTGTCTACAAACTTTAACGAATCACCACCAACAACAGTATGCTTTCCGTTTGCTTGTCTACAAACTTTAACGAATCACCACCAACAACAGTATGCTTTCCGTTTGCTGGTCTACAAACATGGACACATCACCACCAACAACAGTATGCTTTCCATTTGCTTGTCTACAAACATGGACACATCACCACCAACAACAGTATGCTTTCCATTTGCTTGTCTACAAACATGGACACATCACCGCCAACAACAGTATGCTTTCCGTTTGCTTGTCTACAAACCTGGACACATCGCCGCCAACAACATCATGCTTTCCGATTGCTTGTCTACAAACATGGACACATCGCCGCCAACAACAGTATGCTTTCTGATTGCTTGTCTACAAACATGGACACATCGCCACCAACAACAGTATGCTTTCCGTTTGCTTGTCTACAAACCTGGACACATCGCCGCCAACAACATCATGCTTTCCGATTGCTTGTCTACAAACATGGACACATCGCCACCAACAACATCATGCTTTCCGATTGCTTGTCTACAAACATGGACACATCGCCGCCAACAACAGTATGCTTTCTGATTGCTTGTCTACAAACATGGACACATCGCCACCAACAACAGTATGCTTTCCGTTTGCTTGTCTACAAACCTGGACACATCGCCGCCAACAACATCATGCTTTCCGATTGCTTGTCTACAAACATGGACACATCGCCACCAACAACAGTATGCTTTCCGATTGCTTGTCTACAAACATGGACACATCGCCGCCAACAACATCATGCTTTCCGATTGCTTGTCTACAAACATGGACACATCGCCACCAACAACAGTATGCTTTCCGATTGCTTGTCTACAAACATGGACACATCACCGCCAACAACAGTATGCTTTCCGTTTGCTTGTCTACAAACCTGGACACATCGCCGCCAACAACATCATGCTTTCCGATTGCTTGTCTACAAACATGGACACATCGCCACCAACAACAGTATGCTTTCCGATTGCTTGTCTACAAACATGGACACATCGCCGCCAACAACATCATGCTTTCCGATTGCTTGTCTACAAACATGGACACATCGCCGCCAACAACAGTACGCTTTAAATTGATTGATTACACACATGGACGAATTGCCACCAACAACAGTATGTCTCTGTTGTTTGTCTACAAACGTTAATACATCGCCACAAGCAACAGTATGTTTTCCATTACAGTATGTCTACAAACATGGAAACATAGCCACCAATAACAGATTGCTTCCATTTCTCGTCTTCAAACATAAATACATCGCTGCCAGCTATCCTTATTCTCCAATTAAATAAGATCACTATACAATACCACCCACGAAGAACTTAAAAACAATGATTCAAAACAGGAAGTTTGAGCAATCAGGGAATTTCGATTTTACGACAATGCAATTCGAAATCGTGACATTTGAAACATCGTTCTTTCGTACAAAATATCAGCATAATAACATTACTGCGTTTTGCCAGTTATGTTTAATAAAGACACGTTCAAACCGATATTTACATGATTGAGATGATTGAGATGATTTAGATAATACTTCATGTTATGCGAGTTTACCAGGAGGTGGTTTGATTTTATCAGATAAAAAACATCTGTTTGAACATTTATTTATAGTAAAAACACACACAAGTGTAAATACTGCACAAACATAATTTCCATGGATAAAATAACTGAATGCCAAAGTGGCTATTAGTTTTGGAAGTACGTACCATAACCTATACACTACTTGGCACTGAGTCGATGATGCTTGTAACATTTGTTCAAAATCCAGCTTCTATAAAGACATATTTCAATTAATAAGGTGCCAGCAAAACCATACAGCGTTGAGTGCAATCCGTTCGTTAAGAAAATATTGGTACACATTTTCTTGCTTAAGTGAAAATATAAAATGCTAAGCTCGATGGGACTATCGGTTAACGAGAAGTTTCTTTAATATCAGACACAACAAACGTGATTCTGCATAGTATTGGGGCGGGGGAAACTCCTCGATAATCATTCTAATCACTATAACAAGAGTGCAATTACCGGAGACTAACGGAAATTGCCGAGCTTTCACCATAGAATGTGAACGTCATAATTATGTTGCTTCAAAAAATATTAGCGATACTATTTATAAATAATATACAAATAACGGTTTACATTCCGAAAAAAAAATTACATTATAAATAGGTGGGTGGGGTAAAATATTGCTATTTAATATGCCAAATGACTTTTTAGAGAGACAGGTTCGTTTGATAATATTTGTTTATTGTGTGTACAATTATGTGTTTTCCTGGTATTTACATTTCTTTCAAAGGTGTTCTTTGATTTTCTCAGCTTTTATGCAAAATTTAAACAAAATAAAAACAAATTTTGCGAAAAAGATAAGTCGGTGAAACCCCTAGGGCCGTGCAATAACATTTTTCTTGTTTAAAATAGCATTGTCGTTTTTATTGAATGCACCTTAGTGATCGACTGGACCCGTGATATACATTTCATGGCATAACTTTTTTAGCTAGTTGATCGATTTCGATGGGGTTTTGCATAGAGGTATAGATCAAACAATGTTGTGTATGAACGTACATGTATATATTTTATGAAGATACCGAAAGCCAATTCTTTTTTATTGGATACAATGAAAATCTGACCATTTTAGTACAAATGCACCTTTCTAAGAGAACATAAATTTTATATAAAAATATGTGGGTATTTTTACTCTTTATCAATGATACAGTTACCTGTGAAATTTACTAATTTCAATGTAAATATGAAATAAATCACTGAAATTCAGTATATCAACATTCTTTCAACTTCTGTCATAAATCTACAATCTTTGTTTTAAAGTGCATCATGATATAACGACACGAATATCGATGCCAGTTAAAGTATTTATTTATGTGGTGGATAAGAACTGCCCGCGGACAACCTTTTTACTTTTTGTTATGTAGTGTAACGCGTATAAATGAAACGTTCGACAACTACGTCTAATACGTACCAACAATTTCTGTACGAGTTGTCCCCCTTACTGATATCGCACAAAAAGTCACCCGAGCTATTTTTCGATTTATTTTATTTGGCGTGAAAACTTATTGGTAGTAATGAATATCATATTGTACACATTATCGTCAAAAAACTTAGATAATGAATAAACTTTACTTTTATGTTAAATACATCCAGTTGACAAAACTATTTTCTGACGTAAGTGCGGTGTGTATATGTGTGCCACACATTAGTTCTTAATTGCAAATTGGTAGTAAGCAGTGGTTAATGGGAAATTTAGTATCATTACTGCAAACGAACAACGTATTTCTACGAGAGCAACTGGGCAACTAAATAGAAGTAACGAAATTATGCAAAGTGGTGCGCTACCTTTTTGCCTAGACCTATTAAATATAATGGCAACGTCGGGTTTTGGGGCTATAAAGAATTTAATGGGGGCAAACACAAACTAGGCCATCGTGACACTGGGTCTATGAGCTTATTCATCACTAACCTACACCTAGCCGTAATAATATAGGTAAAACATGGACGCATTACATACCTCCTAGCAATGAATGTCGTTCTGCGACATTTTTATTATTCACGTAGTCACATAAGTCAAGGGTGCAGTGACTGTAATACTGCACTGGAAAAGAGTGCGGTAACCTGCTTAACTGCACTGTGTTTGCCTTTTTAATATTACACTCAACACGCAGTCAGCTAAACGTTTGTGCAAAACAGATATAGTTATTATTTGGTTGACACGAAACATAATTAAAATAATTATAACTTTGCACAAGACTATACAAGGGTGTCATTTTTGAGCCTACATGCACTTGAACAGAACAGAATCCTATACTTATGATTATAAGGCATGAGAAAAAATAAGACTATGCTGGAAATTATTAAACCTGCGACTGTGGCGTGCTTCGTTACAAACATGTCCTCAATTAATAACTGGTCCCATGGTTATAAAATCTTTTTCATGACCAAGTCATATTTTTACTGAAACGTTTATACTAGATTGATAGCCTTATAAAAAACAGAGTAATATTTCCTTATATAGAAAAGATGATAAAAATGGTAGCACTGTTAGGAGCAAATCAAGTTCAATGCTCAAGTTAAGTTCAGCGTAGAAAATGCTTTATAATCAATGCACAAAAAGCCCAACGACACTCGACTATTGTACGAGCATAACTGTATTTAAGGTACTTACTAAACTTAACCAGAGTAACAATGCCACGCGAGTCTTGCGTCACAAAAAGCATCAAATCCAAGACGAAATCGTCAACATTGGAAAACGTCAAACGCCGTAAGTACGTATTGTATTTCTATACCGATTTGAATGTAACATTCGTAAATCTAAAGGACAAAATTAAAGTTTTACACGAAATAAAGGACCCCTAACAGCAGCTGGGCCGTTTCTTACAGCACGAGCACCCTGTTGTCGAAGCGGAACAAATGTTGAACATTTTCGCCTAGGATTTGATGCCTTATGTGTTGTCAGGGTCACGTGATATTGCTACACTGCATTTAGTACATGTATATTCATCTAAATATATACGAGTGTAGCAATACCACGTGAATTTTTACTACAGTTACAAGAAGAAATTTGTTAACATTGGAAAATAAAATAGCTATAAATATTTTATATCTTCATCGATTTCTATGAAATATACGCCACGCTAAGGGGGACATTATTTGCTTTCTTGAAATATAAGATCTTTTTTAGCAGCCTTACCGATGTTTTCATTACCCTGTGAAACCTACACGCTCCACGGTTTCACAAGGTAATAGACAAAACGGAGCAGCCGCTTAAAAAGATTTTATATCTCATGAAAAGCAAATATTTTTTTCCTTAGCGTGGCGTATATTTCATAGAAATCGATGAAGAAATAAAATACTTATGGCTATTTTATTTTCAAATGTTTACATATTTCTTCTTGTAACTGTAGTCAAAAGTCACGTGGTATTGCTACACTGTATACGAGGTGTGTACGTTCAAACAGTTCATGGGCTGAGGTGGTATTCAATATTGATCTTATTGAAATGGAGAATAAAAATAACCAATCATACCGCCTGTTACTGACGAAGAGTTTAATATGGTGTGATCTGATTGGTTGACCTGGGGTGGTATTTAATATTGATCTTATTGAATTGGAGAATAAGAATAACCAATCATATCGCCTGTTACTGACAAAGAGTTTAATATGGTGTGATCTGATTGGTTGACCTGGGGTGGTATTTTATATTGATCTTATTGAATTGGAGAATAAGAATAACCAATCATATCGCCTGTTACTGACGAAGAGTTTAATATGGTGTGATCTGATTGGTTGACCTGGGGTGGTATTTAATATTGATCTTATTGAATTGGAGAATAAGAATAACCAATCATATCGCCATTTATTGACAAAGAGTTTAATACGGTGTGATCTGATTGGTTGACCTTGGGTGGTATTTAATATTGATCTTATTGAATTGGAGAATAAGAATAACCAATTATATCGCCTGTTACTGACAAAGAGTTTAATATGGTGTGATCTGATTGGTTGACCTGGGGTGGTATTTAATATTGATCTTATTGAATTGGAGAATAAGAATAACCAATCATATCGCCTGTTACTGACAAAGAGTTTAATATGGTGTGATCTGATTGGTTGACCCTATACTGACGTCAAGTAAGATCAATATTGAATACCAGCCCTGGTCATTTTAAATATTAGTTGGTACACCATATAGGAGAGATCAGCGTATGCATATGCAAATTACCCACCAGCAATCTATTGGATGAATAAACAATAAAAACCTGCCATTCACCAATAGCTAGCTGGTGGTATGAATGCCTTTGTATACAAACATAGACTTGGAAACAAGATTTATTTATCAAAATGAATGTATGGAAAGAGAATGACTTCAATTTGCATTGCGAGCATTATCAGATTCTGCGTTTAGTTACTGTAGTAATTGTATACAGGCACTGGTCGTACATTTGCCGTTTAAAACACTGTTCAACCTTTCAAGAAACATAATTTTCACTACGTAAACTAGATTTGTACATACTTAAAATACTGGGAGAAGTTGGCTGACAGGATTACAACGTCGTAAACATAATGACTGTCACATCCGGATAACGTCAACAGTAAGGACACCAATCGTTAACAAGGTGAGATAGCTTTCCACATGTTGTATATAGCAACAAAATGACGTCTGCTCAACACTTAGAAATGGGTGCCGTTATATAAAGTGTTCCACTGAACTATAAAATACCCTTACGCGTGCATATAAAATGAGGGAAATAGCCGATGGCACGATCTCTGGTATTTATATGGCATATACGATTCAGTGCGTAGAGTGATCAACGGTCGGTGAGATGAGCATACAAGAGCACGTGGCATACGTCAGTTTATGACGTCATCACTAGAGATGGATAGTTTCAAGACTGCCATAAGATTTCCATAGAATGTGTAAACTGTAGCATAATTGCTCATTAGGCAGGGCATGGTTTAGGTACAACGGCATCGTAAGTGTATTGCTCGCAATGGGGAATAGTTCGAGAAGGACAAAAAAGGTTTTGTGACATGACGTCCATTGAATAATGACGTCGTTGTACATAATGTAAACAAACAAATAATTTCGTAACCTACTACATGTACATGCAAATCTGCATTCATGCTCAGACAATTTGGGTTTCAATGTCTTTAAAAAACTGAAATTAATTGGTAAAATAAGCAAAGTACACGGATTACTTGAACACCCCTCGTATAATTAGAGGAATTGTTTACTGAACACCCCTCGTATAACTAGAGGAGTTGCTTACTGAACACCCCTCGAATAACTAGAGGAGTTGCTTACTGAACACCCCTCGTATAACTAGAGGAGTGGCTTACTGAATACCCTCGAATAACTAGAGGAGTTGCTTACTGAACACCCCTCGAATAACTAGAGGAGTGGTTTACTGAACACCCCTCGTATAACTAGAGGAGTGGCTTACTGAACACCCCTCGTATAACTAGAGGAGTGGCTTACTGAACACCCCTCGTATAACTAGAGGAGTGGTTTACTGAACACCCCTCGAATAACTAGAGGAGTGACTTACTGAACACCCCTCGAATAACTAGAGGAGTGGCTTACTGAACACCCCTCGTATAACTAGAGGAATGGTTTACTGAACACCCCTCGTATAACTAGAGGAGTGGCTTACTGAACACCCCTCGAATAACTAGAGGAGTGGCTTACTGAACACCCTCGTATAACTAGAGGAGTGGCTTACTGAACACCCCTCGAATAACTAGAGGAGTGGCTTACTGAACACCCCTCGAATAACTAGAGGAGTGGCTTACTGAACACCCCTCGTATAACTAGAGGAGTGGCTTACTGAACACCCCTCGAATAACTAGAGGATTGGCTTACTGAACACCCCTCGTATAACTAGAGGAGTGGCTTACTGAACACCCCTCGAATAACTAGAGGATTGGCTTACTGAACACCCTCGTATAACTAGAGGAGTGGCTTTCTGAACACCCCTCGTATAACTAGAGGAGTGGCTTACTGAACACCCCTCGAATAACTAGAGGAGTGGCTTACTGAACACCCCTCGTATAACTAGAGGAGTGGCTTACTGAACACTCCTCGTATAACTAGAGGAGTGGTTTACTGAACACCCCTCGTGTAACTAGAGGAGTGACTTACTGAACACCCCTCGAATAACTAAAGGATTGGCTTACTGAACCCCCTCGTATAACTAGAGGAGTGGCTTACTGAACACTCCTCGTATAACTAGAGGAGTGGTTTACTGAACACCCCTCGTATAACTAGAGGTATGGCTTACTGAACACCCCTCGAATAACTAGAGGATTGGCTTACTGAACACCCCTCGTATAACTAGAGGAGTGGCTTACTGAACACCCTCGTATAACTAGAGGAGTGGTTTACTGAACACCCCTCGTGTAACTAGAGGAGTGACTTACTGAACACCCCTCGAATAACTAGAGGATTGGCTTACTGAACACCCTCGTATAACTAGAGGAGTGGCTTACTGAACACTCCTCGTATAACTAGAGGAGTGGTTTACTGAACACCCCTCGTGTAACTAGAGGAGTGACTTACTGAACACCCCTCGTATAACTAGAGGAGTGGCTTACTGAACACCCTCGTATAACTAGAGGAGTGGCTTACTGAACACCCCTCGAATAACTAGAGGATTGGCTTACTGAACACCCTCGTATAACTAGAGGAGTGGCTTACTGAACACCCCTCGTATAACTAGAGGAGTGGCTTACTGAACACCCCTCGAACAACTAGAGGAGTGGCTTACTGAACACCCCTCGTATAACTAGAGGAGTGGCTTACTGAACACCCCTCGAATAACTAGAGGAATGGTTTACTGAACACCCCTCGTATAACTAGAGGAGTGGCTTACTGAACACCCCTCGAACAACTAGAGGAGTGGCTTACTGAACACCCCTCGTATAACTAGAGAAGTGGCTTACTGAACACCCCTCGAATAACTAGAGGAGTAGCTTACTGAACACCCCTCGTATAACTAGAGGAATGGCTTACTGAACACCCCTCGTATAACTAGAGGAGTGGCTTACTGAACACCCCTCGTATAACTAGAGGAGTTGCTTACTGAACACCCCTCGTATAACTAGAGGATTTGCTTACTGAACACCCCTCGTATAACTAGAGGAGTGGTTTACTGTTATTAAGACTTTGATCGGAACACTTAAAAAGACAAAAGAACAGAGGAGGAAGTAGATTGAGTGTACCATTATGCACATGGTTTCAAATTATCTGTGTGTACTATATATCATGTTTAGCCGCGACGGATATGACGTTACAGGAACTGGTGTCCGTGTTTGGTATGGCAACTGTAGAAAAATTGGGTACCGGCGTTCACAACGTCATATCCGTTGCGGCTAAACATGGACGCTGCACAGCCTTCTCAATATAAAGGATACACTCAAATAGTACACGCAGATCATTTGAAACCATGTGCATACATGGATTGTACTTATAGTATAGACTTATAGTACAAAGTAACACAGCCACAATTCAAGACGAGCATGCATACAATTATATAGATGTACAGGAGACTATATGCCAGGGTTGTTATACACATATGCTACACATTTAGACCAATGAGGTGTCTATGACATACTTGCAGAGCCAGTCGATGTGGAAGACTGTAGACGACGTCTTGATGAGCCACGCCGCATGTGTACTTTCTTATCCCGGACATTCCATAGTCCCCGGACGCGCCCTAACAACTGACCCACTGTAATGGTGCAAATACGTAGCATACAATAAAACTAAATACTGTAAAAGCATGCTTAATCGTGGGGAACCAATTTTCGTTGATTTCGTGGTGAAATTTCACCACGTAATAAAATGCAAGACTATTCAAACGAACTCTTTATAACTCGTGGGGAATCACTTTTCGTTGTGTTCGTGGTGAAAATTCACCACGTAATAAAATGCAAGACTATTCAAACGCGGGGAATCAATGTTCGTTGTCTTCATGGGAGAAATTCACCACGTGATAAAATGCAAGACTGTTCAAACGAACTCTTTTTAACTCGTGGGGAATCAATTTTCCTTCTGTTCATGGGAGAAATTCACCACGTAATAAAATGCAAGACCAATCAACCGATATATTTAACTATCGGTGGAAAATAGTTTCAAACATAAAGACTAAGCAAACGAAGTAACACGTAACAAGGGTGTTCATTACATTCATTTTTCAAACCAAACATTTACGACTCGACGAAAATTGTATACAAAATGTATTACCAAAATGACCGAAATTAATACCCACGAAAACATATGATTTTACAAAATGTTGTGCTATTAAAGAATCACTTCTTACATTTGTTTGTTTGTTTGGTTTTAAATCATGCGAGCAAACTCTAAAATGTGAAGTTACATGGTCGCAATTTTTATTTTCTTTCCGTCTTTACTTTTAATATGGAGCAGAATAATACGCATTTAATTTGGCTGAGCTTTTTAACACATGTATCTTAGATATGTTGAATGATAATCAAACTGATTTCATTACAATCTGATCACATCCTTCACAACCACAATAAACAAATGATGACATAAACAAAAGTAAATGTTGCAAAAGATGTACCAAGCGTCCTTCTGTGTATGTCAAAAGTGTACCTATTATTCAGATAAAGTACATGTACAAGTGTTCCTGTTTATCATGGACACAGAAATAAATTAAAAACCAAAGATAAATATAAAGCTATATTTAGGTTTAGAAAAGTCGACTTTTCGCAACTCAATCTCTAACCAGAATTCCCTCCCCTTAAAACTGGAAGCAACGTGCTGTCAACCTGATAAATTTCTTTCCTAAGGATTTCTAAAACTTAAAGATCGCTATGTTGCTGAGTGGTTAACCGTCTTATTAGTTTAAGACATGTATAAATTATCTACTAAGATGCTTTGTGAATACCAGCCCGCGCACGTCTCCATTCTCAGCTTTTAAACCCTATTTCAATTTTAATTTTGGTCAAGTTATTTAAAATTGTACTTTTTGCAGACTTTTCGTAATAGTTCAACAGTGTCAGCTTACATTGTAGTGTTTTTCTACAGCTTTGTAATGACGAAAAACAAATTGTCCGATGCAAATGTTCTTCTTACATCTCACAAAAATGTCTGAAAACGTTTTTGAATGGAATCAGTGGGCCTGTCGGCGTCTAATAACTGACACTGTTAAACGGTTTTATAGCGTATGATGCATATCACACTAGCTATAATATATCTTATCCTCTCAAAGCACATTAATCAATTTAATAGCAATACATTGTACAAGTATCTGATTTTTGAACCCGCGTGCAATGAAAGTATGTCAAATGATTGTAAATGAAGTGTACCTGTTATCAATCAATTAATTAATGTTCAATACATGGAATACCAGCCACTTAGAACGGTATTTGCTTTCAAATGACGCCGTTGAAATTAAAATAGGATGTTAACATGGACGATCGTGTTTGTTCTTTGTCCAATCAAGCTCATATCGGTCATGTGACGGGTGATATTGGCCACGTGACGTTTGTAAACACGATGTTATCGTTTATATTGAATGAGTAACGAATCTTTAAACCTAATCTTAGAACAGTATCGCTTCGCCACAGCCTAACAAACTAACTCGTGCGTACAGTGCAGATGATTTTATGTGATCCTCGACCTTCTATTAGCATAGTTTAACAGTTGATATATTTTGTCTATATGTATAACCTCGGTTGTGTGTTTTCATAAGCGGAAAGTATCAAGAAGACGCTCGAGGTGTAATAGAAACACACAGTCATCATAAGGACCGATATTGCACGATTTGTTCGCGGAAATTTATACTTTCAACACAAGAACCTTGCAATATATTAATGCATAAAGGTCAGGATCAGGTTAAATTATCCGTGCTATACTCGAACCAATTATATTCGTATAAACACCTACATAGAATGAATATTACTGTAAAGCAATTTGTCTGTTGTGCATCTATTGATATATTACATTTAGAAGTCAAATAACGTCT
Source organism: Spisula solida (assembly GCA_947247005.1). Lineage (NCBI taxonomy): Eukaryota > Metazoa > Mollusca > Bivalvia > Venerida > Mactridae > Spisula > Spisula solida. The sequence continues at coordinate 35,720,414 of OX365952.1, read as the reverse complement.
TCAATGCGCCAGTGATGGCTATATCCAGCTTGCAGACACACTGAAGCTGTTCCAAAGGCATAAGTGAATAATTTGAAATACGATAATGGGGAAATAATTAAATCGGCGGGATAGTAACATGTGTTTGAGACGAATTACACTTTAGGCTATATACTGATAGCTTATAATGTCACTTTTTTATTTTAGATACATAAAGTTCAATAATTTCGAAACTGAAAGAAAAATAAAACAATGCCAGTCACATATCGCTTATTTGAACTAATAAGAAACACTTATTTATAATGGTTTCGTTTGCAGACAAAACACTTGAACAAATGCCAACAGAACCCGCCTTATAACCGGATTTTCACCATCTGAAACAATGTAGGCACGGGTGCTAGTATTGTGTTTTACCACGACAGAACACGGATAAAAGCAAATTATTGAGTTCAATAAAACACGACACGAAAGGGGACATGGAGGGCAGCACTCAACTTAAACAGCGGAGCACATAAAACAGAAATAACACAATCACACGACATAATGTGTAAAATCTTGCTGATATGAAAACATATATCTCGAAGAATAATGTGTTATTATTAAAATATGAAGTCTGTGATACGTGGTAACATATGAATACATGCGACAACACTAGATGTAACATTCAAAATGATCAACTTGTCTGAATAAGACCAGGGGTGGTATTCACAAAGCATCTTAGCAGAAAACTTAGAAATTTCTTAAAATCTTAAAATTTTCCAAAGTGTATCAGCTAAGCAAGAAAATCAAGATGATTAATATTTTACATAGTTTTGAAGCATTATGTAAACAGCTACAATAATCAGTAAGAAAACAGGGATTATTTTTCGAATTGCGAGACATATGAGCTGCATAAATAATTGACTTAAGTCAAAATCTTTAGGTTTTCACTTAAGATGCTTTGTGAATACCAGCCCTGGGTGGTATTCAATATTGATCTTACTTGACTTAAGGATAAGGACAACTAATCAGATCACACCATATAAAACTCTTGGTCAGTAACAGGTGATATGATTGGTTATCCTTATTATCCAATTAAATATGATCAATATTGAATACGACCCCTGGATTCATATTCCAAAAAGTCCTTAGATACATTATCTTAGAGGAGAATCATTTCCCTTGAAGATATAACAAATCAACTGATCTCATAGTGCAATACTTCTTAAAATCTTTAAGTAAGTAATTATTGAACAAACGTAGAAAAATTGTTTTTCTTAGACAAAAAATGTCTCAGAGCTTTCGTGAATACGGTCACAGTCCAAATGACAATCATGTAGTACTAATTTGTAATAAAAAATAAATATACCAGATTTATATAGCGCCCTTTTCATGCGAACGCACGTTCAAAGGCACTTTACATTATTTTTTGTCGCAGCCACAAAGGCGCAGGTGCATCCTCTACCAGTGCAGATACAGCTTGATCTGACCAGAGGGACAGACTGAGAGAAAGCCCCTGAAGGGAGAGAGAGACGTTAGATACAGGCATGTCCGGTGCTGCAGAAGTGCGCCTAGCTCTTATTTCGAATAGACAGTCTGGTTCTTTAATGTGCCCGGTGTATAGCACCGATACACAGCTTCCTGGCACTTCCAGATACTTTGCAGACCACACGGCCAGATATAGCGGGAAATATTATAAATATTTCAGAAATGTCAAGTTCCGATGCCAGGGATTGAACCCACGACCTCTGGATTGACAGCCCAGTGCGTTACCACTTAGCTAAATCCGCTTGTAATGCTCAATTAAAATGTCATCTTAACGTTGCTGAGTTATAAGGTAGAGGTATATTGCAGTCTATCTTTACTCAAGCACAGGGATAAAATGTACATCACAAAAATAGAGAAACTTACTCATGTTTTATATGAGTCTGTAAATTAATTCATCGCACGTGGTGTTATTACCACGTTGGAACAAATTCTCTTTGATTTGATAATAAACATATCTTAACCAAATCACCATGATACGTCAGGTACGATAACTCTCATCTATCATGAGCAACCCCACGTTAACAAGCCAACAAAAACAGAATGTACAAAACATCGATTAGTGATGTCAAAATAAAAAGCACCCGAATAACGCTTAGAAAACAGAAAGCACCACAGCAACGTTTAGACAGCAATTCACCGATGAAAAAGCTTCAGATCATCGCTTAGACAACATACCACCAATACAGGAAATACCAGCTCATCGCTTAGACAACATACCACCAATACAGAAAGTACCAGATCATCGCTTAGACAACATACCACCAAACATAAAGTACCAGAGCATATCTTAGACAACAAACCACCAAAACGGAAAGTACCAGAGCATCGCTTAGACAACATACCACTAAACAAAACGTACCAGAACATCGCTTAGCTTAGACAACATGCCACCAAACATAAAGCTCCAGATCATCGCTTAGACAACAAACCACCAAAACGGAAAGTACCAGAGCATCGCTTAGACAACATACCACCAAAACATAAAGTACCAGATCATCGCTTAGACAACATACCACCAAACATAAAGTACCAGATCATCGCTTAGACAACATACCACCAAACATAAAGTACCAGATCATCGCTTAGACAACATACCACCAAACATAAAGTACCAGATCATCGCTTAGACAACATACCACCAAACATAAAGTACCAGATCATCGCTTAGACAACAAACCACCAAAACAGAACGTACCAGATTATCGCTTAGACAACATACCACCAAACATAAAGTACCAGATCATCGCTTAGACAACATAACACCAAAACAGAAAGTACAAGAGCATCGCTTACACAACATACCACCAAAACAGAAAGTACCAAAACCATCGCTTAGACAACATACCACCAAACATAAAGTACCAGATCATCGCTTAGACAACATACCACCAAACATAAAGTACCAGAGCATCGCTTAGACAACATACCACCAAACATAAAGTACCAGATCATCGCTTAGACAACAAACAACCAAAACAGAACGTACCAGATTATCGCTTAGACAACATACCACCAAACATAAAGTACCAGATCATCGCTTAGACAACATACCACCAAAACAGAAAGTACAAGAGCATCGCTTACACAACATACCACCAAAACAGAAAGTACAAAACCATCGCTTAGACAACATACCACCAAACATAAAGTACCAAATCATCGCTTAGACAACATACCACCAAACATAAAGTACCAGAGCATCGCTTAGACAACATACCACCAACCAGAAAGTACCAGAGCATCGCTGACACAACATACCACCAAACATAAAGCTCCAGATCATCGCTTAGACAACAAACCACCACTCTGAAAGCATCAGAGCATCGCTTAGACAACAAACCACCACTCTGAAAGCATCAGATCATCGCTTAGACAACAAACCACTACTCTAAAAGCATCAGAGCATCGCTTAGACAACAAACCATCACTCTGAAAGCATCAGAGCATCGCTAAGACAACAAACCACCACTCTGAAAGCATCAGAGCATCGCTCAGACAACAAACGACCACTCTGAAAGCATCAGATCATCGCTTAGACAACAAACCACTACTCTAAAAGCATCAGAGCATCGCTTAGACAACATACCACCACTCTGAAAGCATCAGATCATCGCTTAGGCAACAAACCATCAAACAGAAAGCACTTCAAATGCCAGACAAATGTCCATGCAATTTATAAAAACGAACTTACTGAAGTCAGCCTACAAGCTACGAAAGCTAAGACCTGCATAATTCACTCGGCAAAACTTATAAGTACACACATGTTTATTTGCCCATAGCTCGGTTAATACGCGTTTGATCTTGCTGAAAAAATTCAACATACAATCGATCTTATTAGAATTGTCACAAACAGAATAAATAATGATGACATCAGCAGAATCTAAAATCACACAATAATGCCGTGTGTTCGTCGGGCGATTGTCAGGTTGCTAATGCACATATGGCTCCGCTGCGCTGATACAGCTCGGTTTCAAGTCTATGTTCTTATCACGGACAAAATAATAAAGAAAACAAGGATAGGAACGAGCCCAATTTAGGTTGAGAAATATCGACTTTGGGTAAAAAATGCAATTTCGGACATGATTAACTCCCCTTGACCATAACAATAAACAATATTTTTAAAAGTAAAAAAAACACCATGTTTTTGTGTGAAAAATCGATTTATTCAGTAGTTTTTTAATTTGACGATAAATCTAAAATTCAAATTTACCATACATAAAATTAATTTGCACCTACGCGTCCATTTCTCGGCCATTTTACGGTTCTTTGATGTTTCATGGTTCAATGAACCGCTGTATTTAATTTTTAAGAAAAAACTTTATTTATCCAGTCCTGTGATAGTCAATGCCATGAACACAAATTTCATGCAAAAATAATAAAAAATAAAAAAGTTATAATGGTAAAATCACGTGTGTACTTATAAGTTTTGCAAAGTGTAAATCTTTTAACAAACTCTTTGCAAACGCCTGGCCACTATACCGACGTATAACAGACGTAGTGATTGGACTAGAAACAGACATATAATAAATTATGAGACATATACCAGGTAATCAATTGTTGGCTTTACAAGTACAGTCCAGTAAGCAGTAGAATGTACACTTGTACTTTAATATTAGATGCTTTACATTTTGGTGTTTTATATTCTTTTGACAAATCATTTTGAAGAAAAACTGCTATTAATGCAAGAATGTTTCTGACGAACACCATTGTCTATGTTATGTATGATAATGATATGTTTGATACGTTTTACTCGAAATCGGCTCTAAATATCATTGTAGGGGCTGTTTTTTCAGGGAGCTGTACTCCTTCCCTCACCATCATCCAGTGGTATAAACACATTGCCCTTATACTCTACGAGATCATCTGTCTTTATTTATAGCCTAGCGAAATGTTACACCATGAAAACTATTACAACAATTGCCAGAGTATGACATAGTACAGACCATATATCACGTATAAAAGATCATTTATATCTTGACTTGGTTTTATCGCTTTGGCTTGTGCCAACGATGTTTGTAAACACAACCTCTACATACTCGTTTACTGTTCAGTATTCGATGGAACTATTTATGTGCACCTAGGTACACCAACTTATCAAAGTCCAAGACAACAAAAACAAGGTAAATGTTCTCACGCGTAATTCATACAGCAGTCGTTATACACTAATTAACAGGGGGTAGTAGATAGCTTTCCAGTATAATAAGAAGATGCCTTTCACTTTGTTTTGGTGTGGAGTACTGTGTATAATATCATGGGAGATATACTCTCTCAATAAAAGCAATAAACAACGTAATTGCCTCGTTAATAGCTACTAATCTACGATATATTGCTCTGATATTCGATCTATTGCTCTAATATATCTGGATAATTGATTCATTCTCCCAACTTCTTCTAGGATAATTATTTACATCACTTAGCCATTTGGATATAAGATCCAAACAAATTATATTAAATTCAATACTTATATTCCAATAGAGTTGTGGGGAAAATCTTAGTCCAAGATCTAATCGATCACAGATACTTTGTTTCTGATTACACAAAAATGTACATGTACTTGAATACGCAAAGAAATTTGTCTCAATGTATATATTCAATGGTAACCTAAAAGCTTAACGTTGTGTTTTCTTTCGTTTCGACTTCGGATATAGGACATGTTATTGCTGCCAATATGTATCAAGGTGAAGAACATATTGGCGCCTACAAAGACTTCCAGTTCACACAAGTTTAAAATTATTGTTGAGAAATCGTCCCTACTAATGACACATTTATAATTATTGTGACTGATCCATACCAGTGTCTTCCAGTGGCTACAGTGACCCCGCAATAACGATACAGGACGTTTTCATCTGTTGGAGTTGTTTAGTTCTGTCGTTCTGATGCCTCTGTTAGAGGTCTTAAGAATGACACATGAGCGGTGCTGTTTTGTCGTTTTGACGTTACAATCGGACACCAGAAGGAAAAAACGAAACAATGCCTCAAGAGGGAAACGTTTTCTGTCAAATGAAAAAATGCCGAGCATAGCCTTAACTTGCCAGTCAGCGTTCTGTTGAAACATGGTGGGCGTATGTGTGATTTGAACCCGGGTCGCTAGATTAGACGACAAGCGCGCTAACCATTGAGCTACGGTAAAACCAGAAACCAAACAGGAAAACGTCGTTCCGTCGATTTGTCAATTAATGGCGCAATAATGATAAACCAGAATGAGCATAAATCAGCTGTCAGGAATAACATTGGTATAATCAAGTTAGGATCTGGTGACAGTGACGTAGCCGTTTATGTGTACACAGAACATTACAACCCTCGTGTGAATAGGTAGTGCGAATATAGTTTGTTAGCTTAGTATTGAAATTATGGCTGTCTGTTTGAGCCCTTTTTATTGGTTTTACACCGTAATAGTCGACCCGACCGCTGCGTCACTGTATTCTTATCCTGACTGGACCAAATACGTTGATATTGTGTATGGTTCTACCTTGAATGTGTACCTCGATCAGATTAGATCAAGATTTTGTGTCCACCAATAATAATATAAGTAAATAACCATGTTACACATAGAAACCTCGTCTGAATTATTATCACGGAGGTACATCTAGTGGCACGCGGCGGTTTGATTGTTTACGACCGAGGCAAAGTTTGCAATTGATGGTGAACTCCATTCCAATCAATAGCCGATGAATCACAGAAGCAAAATACTTACTGTTCTTAAATCTATAAATAACAGACTGTGTCTTTAGACAAAAACACAATAATTATAATATACTACTCAAAGTTTAATAAGGGTCAAGAAATCAATATGCATATCCATTATTCGTTAACTGAACAATACCGCTTTTTTTCTTTAAAATATTAACATATCATCGCATCTGGTTCTAAATTTAAAAACAAATTATTTGATGCATTTGGTATGCATTGGCATTATGTCGTCTTTTCCAGGTAACTGATAAGCCCTATTGGCAGCGACCAAAGTGGCAATAATCACACCTGTGTTGTCCCTCTTCTTTTCTCATATTTTGTAAGACCTAAAATGCCAAAGAACAGATCGCATTCTGTTATTACAGAGGCTTGAATGCACCACAGACATTTGAATGGGTTAGGGCTTATCAGCACTAGGACATCTCATTTTGAAGCAAGCTTTATTCGTGTACAATATTGCAGATGTAACATGATATAGTATGTTTATTCCATCAGTCTATCTTACTCAATTTGCAAAATATTCACAATGGAAATTTGTTGACCCTGATAAAATTTTGAGAAGTATATATTAACATAGTTACATTATGAGTTAATTCTGGTAGATGGTTGGTTGTATTCAACTGACACCAGTGCTAGGTTTTCATCTGTATAATTTAGTTACTGAGCGATGTAGATGATTACCAGGTTGACATTTAACTGTAACGTTAGTTATGTATGTACCAAAGTCTGGAAACATCTCGGTAATTTAACTATGAAATTGCTTACACTGTAGTTCGGTGTGTTATACAAATGAACTAGTACATTGTATTACACACCCATAAATAAAGTAAAACAAGACATTCAAACTCCAGAATTGCTCAACGTTTCCACTGTATTGTCTTCATTAGGAACAATAATAATAATAAACAAAGAAATAAACAACGTCATGGGTTATGACGTCATACACACCTATAGCATACGATATAGTCTGGGATGATATTGGATATTGTAGTTGTGAATATGGAGCAGAGCAACACATGTTCCATTCTATAACATTAAGTTATTTATTAACTGGATTGATAAAAATACGAGTACAAACGGTGTACAGAACCGATAAATGCATAGTACAACCTACACAAAAGACTAAAATTTAAAACAAATTTCCAAATTAAATGTTAATTGTCATGATTTATTTCTAACGTCAACCTCACTACATACACTAATATAAAAAGAATGGCCCGAACAGTACTCAATACCACTGGTTTTGCGTCATCATTGGAATCGCGGTATTTCTAAAACTCTATCCTCGGAGTGTTAACTACAGTTAAACTTCCTGTTGTTGTTGTTGTTGTTGTTGTTGAAATAGGTCAAATGCCACTAAAACTGATAGTTATGGTGCACACATTCAGTGAAGTTGAAGAATCAAACTGAATTGGGAATGCTAACGAGGGCCAGTTAAATTCTGTCACTTATACATACAAACATTGCGACATAATAAGATTTTAATTGAAGAAAATGGCAATGAAAACCAAAACCTTATTTACTAAGATAAGAAAATACATAAAAAGAGACATTGCTCGGTTATGTACACAAATGACTGACCAAAATAATCGAGTTATACTGGCCAGTTTATGGTCATTCAAACACCGAATGTCACGTGATAAAGATCACTATTACTGAAAAAATGCATCAAAACAATCTACATGGCAATAGACATTGACGTCAATTTACAGATTTGAAGTACTAGAACACTAGTATTAATGGATCTGTCTTTCTCACTCTCTCCCAGAGTGTCCGATTGTCTTAAATGCGGAACTAAGTAAGACAGAATATGAAGCAAGTTGACCTAATTGGTTACCTACTTACACTAATGGCACACAGAGCTTTTTTCACGTAGGCATATCACAACTATAGGAAGGAACTAAACGTGTTTTTTTGTAATTATGATAGACCCTACACTGTTTCGTTGTAAGTTAATAAATACGTGGGTCGATCCAAAAGTAATGTCACTGTTCCGCTGGTGAGTTTATTTGTTGGCGTAAGTCAATAAAATTTATATCAAAATGTAAAGTACTGTAATTCAATTCTGATTAATATCATTTGTGTCATATTGTTTGAATAATAAAATAACATTATTTAGACATTCAAAATATACCACTGACGTCATGTCGCCGCACACGAAAATGACGTTATTTTTCAGCGTATTTATAACTACAGTTGATGAGACATGGGTGTATTTCTATGACCTTGAAACAAAACAGGCCTGTAACAATGTGTTTTCCTCACTACATAAAGACTCTAGCATGTAAATGTGTTTAAAAAATGTGTGAACAGACATGATCGCTGTATAGAACATCAATGATGAAACAGTAACTTTGAAAAGGAATGATGTAAGTAAATTCAAATTTTGATTACGACGTCGTTGACGTCATTGGCTTGCGGCGATGTCCGTTAGTAGGCTTCCTATGTACACGTAGATCTCAATAACAAATAATTGCATTATCATGAAATTTGGTCATTATATTGGAAATAGATTAATGTAGCGACGTGAAAAATTGCGTTGTTTTATTTACAGTATACACGATTTTATAGCAACAGTGACATTACTTTTGGATCTCCCCACGTACCTTTCCTATCCACTGTTAGACATATGACGTCAATGAATCAAATAACATATATAGTCTTCATGAAATAAAAAAAACGGTACCAATCAAAATGTTACTTTTGGCAAGCGTCATACAAATAATCACTCTCAGTATAGGAAACGATCGTCGCCATTGTCACGGAGAGGATAACCACCGTACCCCGGGAATCGTTCACGAATCGTCCGGGTATTAGACTAAGTGCACCTCACTTTCTGCCAACTGTGGTAGTTCGTTCCACTCATCTTATTAGCAACATTCGATTCATTAATACGAGATATGATTTTAACGTGTGGAAGAATCTACCAACTGCGTTAGTCTAGTCGGACTCGTGGTACGTAAAGCAGGGTCAATATTTCATGAAATGAACGTATACAAACAATATCATACTTTACCAACTTCTGTCTGTCAGTATCGAAGGAAAGTAATATTATACGACTTTCCGGTCCTACTTTGATAATTGCGAGAGGAATATATCTCACTGCTTATTAATTCATTATTGATCCATACAATAATTGATTGGGACATTTTTCACACGGATTGTGTGTGTCAGGTTGCTTATAACAATATGGTGCCTGAATCATGCATGAAGTAACAAACATCAATATGCTGGAATTCTTAAATGTTTCCCACTGACCTTGAGACCGGATAGAGTTAGAGACACATGGAAGCATACATTCATACAACACTCCATACACTTGTGTTCATATTTTAATGTGATTGTATGCCAGAAATGGCCAATAATTGGAAAAGAAAAGTACTAATATTCAATTCTATTTTATTTCTATTCACAACACAAATGTGTAGTGTAATAGGGAGGTTATACAAATCCAAACTAAATTAACCCCCCCCCCCCCCTCAAAACAACACAGCACCGTCACGCGCTCACAAAAACACGTCACGCACACACAGCAACGTCAAGAAATCACAGTAACGTATCGCATACATTATCGGCTTGCATTGACACAAATATCAGCTACAACAATGTCACGCGCAACGTCACGCGCAACGTCACGCGCAACGTCACGCACAACGTCAAGCGCAAGGTCACACACAACGTCACGCACAACGTCAAGCACAAGGTCACACACAATGACGCGCATATACAGCCGCACATGTCACACAACATTACCGCTACATACAACAACGTCACGCACACATAACAACGTTCTTCACTCACATCGATGGAACGCACGTACTGCAACGTCATACAAAACATAAATGTTACGTACATAGAGACGTCACAAACACACACAGTACCACTAAACACGCACATCAACGTCAAGACAACACAGCAAGTCACACACAGAGAAGTGACCAGTGAGTAGAGAGATAAGTACCAGCACTCCAACGCCATACGCATAATCATACCTCACACGCATGACAAGGTCACGTCCACTGGCACTCGATCAGAGAAAAAAGTCTATAAATTGACGTGACCTATAATCTATTTTTATATACACATATAGATTATAAGCAACGGCATTTTATAGAATTGTTTCTTTGGTCGAGTGCCAGTGGTCACGTCCACACAGCAACGTCAAAAACAACGTTACCCATGCACGAATTATATTTACACATAATACAGTGGAGTTGGCAATATAAGAAATTGACATAAACTTCTTGCAAATTAATATCGCGTCTTCTATCGTTTTTTGTCGCTTTGAACTTGCATAACGTGCTAAACCAGCGTCTGAAGGAGACAGTGTTGACTGGTTAAGTGCCGCATATTGGCAGTATGATTATATACGTCACAATTACACGATATTTGGGATTATGTCACATGCGTCTGGAGGCTTTCTAACCACGGCACTTCATATTGATATATAAAGTTTTGTTATCGATTAATCGTCCACTTGCGCAATATGACTTTATGTCGTTTGCAAACATGATTTTCTCTAATTCGGAGGTCAGTTTAACAAGTGAATCTACAATAGTTTATGAAATGATAAATAAATATCTACCGGCGCTTATTCAAGGTATTTTTCCGCAAGCAACTGTCTGACCCTACTCCACAAGTGGAAGGACTCAACAAATTGCCAATATCAGTGAAAACATACTAGTAATCTATGCAATCCGGAAACCGAACCCCTTGCATGTCGAGTTAGAAGTTTGGCATTCTGCGTGCTACGTTAGCAGAGAGGTCTTACAGATACCGATGGAGATCGGAGTACAGTGTGCACAGTGAGTATTGTTCACACTTCTGCATTACATACATGTATGTTCATGTGTTGCCCATCTAGTAATTTATTTTCAACTCTTCAGTTAATAGCAAACGTTGGAATATGTTTATGAAATGACAGACTTAGCTCACAGGTAACTGTAACATTGATAAAGAGTAAAAAAGAAATATTTCTAGGATAACATAAACTTTATAAAAAAATATTTTATTTTACTCGTGATCTATGATACAGTTACCTGTGACTTAGCTAAGCAAGTATTTTCATGGAAAATTAGCTTCTTAAAGGACATAAACCAATAAATGCATACTCAAATAGTCCTTACAGAAACTTCTGTTTGCCTGGAAATGGTGATATGCCTTGACAAAATGGAACTAGAATCATCTTATTGCGTTTAAAGGTATTGTTTACATGTAGTTGAACGAGTGAATGTGTTTCATCTTGAATATTTTGAGATTTTGGCATATTTGACAAAGCGAAAGTAGACTAGGATAAAACCCACATTGGATCAGTTCGCGCGTCAGTAAAAATTTGTCGACTGCCTTTGACGAACAAAATCTTTCTTATATTGAACACGATCCCCTGTTTTTTTGGTCTTATTTTTGTAGCTGAAACATACTGCTTTTCAATGATATAGGTCTGTCAACTGGCCATAGACTTTAACATGCTATTATATGGGGCTGACAATTGTTACTTTACATTGAGCTAAAGAACAATTTTATTTAGTGGTTTGTGACCTAAAGGTATTCAACCGCACGAGTCGTGTTTTTAAATCATAAATAATGTATATAGGATTGGTTATTAGACAATGGTTGTCATACACTCTCTGATAAAATACCACACATATGTAATATAACATCCATGTCAGTTTGCAATCCTAGGAAAATACATTCCCTTTATTGTACATATGTGATGTTCATAAAGTAACTATCAGTATAGACACGTAATGCTTCAAACAATATTAGGTCGATAATTTGTCTTTGAGCTGTTTGTTAATTATTCATTTTATTCTCAGTTTAAAGCCATCAGCCTGACGAATAGTTTGTTTTCAAAGAACAAAATATAATACATCTATCCATGTTTCATCCTGCTTGATTAGTGTATTGAGCTATTAATCATACTTTAATACACTAGACCCAACTATATAGGACGGTCTTAGAAATGTAGCTTTCTGTATTCAGTTTGCACGATATTCGACATTCATTTGGACATTAAAAAACAAAGCTGTTTATGGAATTGAAAAGTCCAAATTTATTTCGATATTTAAAAAAACTAAGATTTTTCAAATGTTGATATGAATATCGAATAAAAAAGTTTAAAGAAATAGAAAAAGACCTAAGGTATTTTGAATATCGAAAAATATTGCCATTGAAATGAGGGCAAACGTGTATTTGTGTGCACAGGTAACTGTATATTTTTTTATAAAATTTGTGTTATCTTAGAAAGGTGCATTTATACTTAAGTTGTCAGATCTTCGAGGTATCAAAAACAAGAATTGGCTTTCGATATCTTCATAAAGTAACTACATTCATACATAACATTGTTAGATCTACCTCCATGCAAACTTCCATCAATATTGATCAACTATAAATATGTACTCTGACGCCCTTTCAGATGGCGAATTGTACTAAAATCCCAAGAATGTACAGATAAAAGGTCGGTTGTTCGGTATGTAAGGCAATCGGGGGTAGTCGTTGAGTCGGTGGGTCGACGGGTTGGTGGCTTAGACAGTCGTTGAGACGGTGGGTCGACGAATTGGTGGCTTAGACAGTCGTTGAGTCGGTGGGTCGACGAATTGGTGGCTTAGACAGTCGTTGAGTCGGTGGGTCGACGGGTTGGTGGGTCGATCGATTTTTCGAAAGATTGTACTGGAGTTTGTATGTATATGAGTGTTGCATAACCATAAGTTGTATAATGTATACCTGGGTAAAATAAAGTTCTGTTCTGTTCTGTTCTGTTTGTTCGGTTTGTCGGCGCGTTGATGAGTCGGGTTCAGAGAGCCGTGATCAGCTTGATAAGTTATCGGTGGGCCAATCGGCAGATGGCTAAATTAGCTAGCCGTTGTGTCGGCGGGTCGATGAGTCGGGCTTAAGGAGTCGGGGTCGGTTGTGTGGGTAGTCGGTGAGTCGATAGGTCAGTTGACCCGTTAGTTGATTTGTCGGATTAGGTTTGTTGGTCGATTTGTGGATGGTTCAGTGAGTAGGTTGCAGGGTGAGTCGATCGATGGATCGGTCGGTCGCTATATACAGGGTGTTAAAAAAGTTCGTTCTCAATTGTTTTCTGACCTCAGAAGACTGTGAAATTTTCAGGTTAAAATCAATTGGGTTCTATCATTGTTCTTAATTTTTCAGCATTAAATGAAGCTGTTAGAGTAAGAAATTAAAATTGTACACTGCGTACAAAGCTGAGATAAAATTTAGTGTGAATTTTAATTTTGAGAACAAAATTTTTTAACACCCTGTATAATACTGTTGTTGGTAGATTTATTTGACTACATAATTTGTTCATAAACCCGGATACGAACAGAGAGGCTAACATGTATAGTATCACCGGAAGACAACTCGACATATCAATTGTAGGTTTGGTAAATCGATCAGGCGAATATAGTATTTAACAGGATTATCTTGTCAAAGTATTTCTTGTCACAAAGTTTTATATCTGAACATTTATACTAGGCCCCTACTCGTAGGATGTAAGTCTACGGCTTCGTTACGAAATGCTGAGGATGGAAAGTCAGTCTCTAGAAACGGAACAATCTATTAGAATTACACAACGATTACTTCGTCAAAATGCTAACGATTAGAGCGAAGCAATTATCGTCATTATACATGGCTAACATAGCATTGTTTTAAAGATTGAGAATATGTACAATTCCTTACTGAAGAAGTTTGAACAAGTTAAATTATCTTTGAGACAGAAATCGATTTTGTGTGTATGTTCAATGTTTGCAATTTAAAGGATATGAACTCGTATTTAATCGTGTCACAAAGTTGCGATTTAGCAATTTAGTAGTTACTAGTTTATATTCTTATAAGACTGCAAGAAACTTATTCGTAAAAAATGGAGCATTCATTCCAAATGCCTTTAAAAAACAGAAATAAAACTCGTACATACTGGTTATATAGTTTGTAATACGTAATATACACGTGCCAATTCCAAGTTAGTCATAATATGTATTAAAAGCTTTTATACGTACTTCCAGTGAATAATTCGTACATTTTTAGCGAAATGCTTGTCTACATTTCTGCTCTGAATGTTAAATAGTAATTGGTAATCGAAATTTTAATATTGTCAAAATACGGGCGCATCCGCTGTAAAATTGTAAAATTAAAGAAAATGGGAAAATAAGCTAGTTCTCAAAGTGTGTATAACACATGTGGTTTTTTATACTCAAAAAGTCATGAAGTATAAAGATGAATGCGTATTATTAAGAAATCGTCTGTGTGTTAATTTAGGATAATTCACCTTTGTTAAACTAATGACTGAAAAAAAAAACGAATGACGCCATAAGATAGTTCTGTTGTTCCAGACACAGACGCGACTACATTAGTTATTCATAATTACGCATGTAATATAATGTGATGTACCACACCCATCAAACGCGATTTGAAAACATACGTTTATTTCTATGCGTTGTTTACCTTATTGTAATGCAACCTGATGCCTTATTGTAATGCCACCCGATACCTTATTGTAATGCCACCTAATCGTTTATTTGCTTTTTTCTATCCTCGTCACCGGAAATCCATATGGGCGAGGCCCCAAGTAGACGCTAGTCACTTTAGTTTTTGGGGGATAGTGCATGATACAGAAGCATCCCTGGTTCTTTTACGTGCCGATGTAAAGCATCATACACGGGACCTCCCTTAACGTCTCGACCAAAGACTGTTAGTAATTTTAGTTATGTTAGGTGGGAAACACTGAAAAGCATTTTCTGTTTTTGACCGTCTGGTAAGGGATCGAACCCACAACCTTCAGACCAGCAGTCAGTAACCCTTACCACTAGACCACTTGCTAAGTATCAGTGTTATATAAGGCGGCCGACTAACATGAGCTGACCACTCGTCAGTTGTTAATCAAGGACTATATCCTTTCCGCTACCATAGCGTACTATTGCAGACTCACCGGGGTGGCCATTTCGGCCTTCCGTAGTTTTCGATCTAATGGCCCAAATTCGGGAATTTTGCTGTCATGTGTACACAGGCATCCCTGACTAAAGGATTTGGTCCCGCTGGCCCCCTTTAAAGAGGGCTTTGAACGTAGATTTTCCAAAACTGAAATTACTGGTCCTACCCGCAATTGCGGTACGATTCCCTGTGGGATTGCATTAACATTTAGCGCCAAAAAGTTTCTATTTTTCTATAGAAGGAATATAAGGCTAGACAAAGGGGTCAGGATCAGTCCCCTTAAGGGGCCTAAAAGTAGGCCTACCAAGCTAAAAAAAAAATAAAGAAGTTTTTCGCGCAAGGGTCACCGTCACATCGTCATTTCCGGTGACCTTTAGTCGAAATGATGACAATTTTTTCTACTTTCACTTTGGGACAGGTGTGTAGCATCCGGATATATCGAGTTTTTATCACTGCTGCAATTCAATAGTGTCTCAGGGACGAGGTATAGGGACCATATGAATTTCTCATAGCACCCAAAAATGCGTGGTATATTATTAAGCGGAAAGGAGATATCTAGAATTCTATTCTAACGACATATAATGTTACACATGCACATTGTTAGATACCATAGTAAGTAATTACGTAACGACTTTATTAATAGTGGATAACATATTTGGCAGAGCCAATTTACAATATGGTCCACAATAACCAAAGACATGCGTTTAACTCTCTTGGCAAATAATAAAAAATGGAGAGTGAATGCAGCACTCAACATGAGCAGCAGAGCACGGGAGCACAAAACGAACACTCACAAAAGAAAACAACACAATGCAAGTACATGTACATATACAATCACAAGGACACACAAAGCAAATAACAAGAAAACATGAAACTGGACAGGAACAAAAAACACGACACACTACATGTTCGTGAAGTTGGCAGCCTAGCAGCCTAGCAGCCTAGCAGCGTGAAGTTGGCAGCCTAGCAGCCTAGCAGCGTGAGGTTGGCAGCCTAGCAGCCTAGCAGCCTAGCAGCCTAGCAGCGTGAAGTTTGCAGCCTAGCAGCGTGAAGTTGGCAGCCTAGCTGCCTACACTACTCCGACAGCTGGACGCGCATCGGCCAGTTAAACGCCACATTATGAAGCAGTAGAGACTACAGGGAACCACCACAAGGACGACCACACACCATAATAAGGTGTATTGTAGTGCCGACATCTTTACTGGTGACTATCATTTCTCTAGATGCAGATTATGTACGAGGGTCATTCAATATTATGTAATGCGAAATAACAAATCAGGTTTTACCTACAATATCAATCATTGAACAAAGACATTATCATTCAAAGTAACCTTCCGTATGGTCAAAAACTCGTATAAAAGGTAAATGTAGAAATTTAAATGCTTTGTTTATCATAGTGTCACCTCTATTAAAGGGTCAACCAATTTGACTTATGAGACACCTATCTTTCGTGCGCATAGTACCTCCCGAATCCCTTGTCTTATTGCCGGGCGCCTGGCATAGATTAGCCTACGGTAACCATTATTTAACTAGCTGGCGGCAACCGACCGCATCAGTTCTAACCCAGCTTCTGTCGGATTTCGAACATTCGATCTCCTGCTTCCGAGGCGGACACCCTTACCACTTGGTATTATGTGTCTCATATTCCAAATTTAAACCGGATAATCGACCCAACAAAGCACTTAAATATGTGAACACATATACCTCGAATAAAACAACATAATTAAAGTAGCCTTACTAATCAATCCTGATATCGAAGTCCGATCTAATCTTTAATGATATTCTTTATAAGAAAATTCCTATCTAACCAGCCGTGCTATTCAACATCTAAGTTCGAGTCATGGTGTACAGTTGTCTTTCAAACTTCCTAGGTAAGTTCAATGCACTATTGCTTATTCATTCCAGATTGGCTTTAGATATTAATAATGCACCAAAACGTTAACTGATTAGTAGCATTATACCATTTATTTTCAAATTAGCTAAATTGAATGCATATTTCATTAATTGTGTACATGTGATGCTTAAGAGAAATTATCAATAACATTTTGTAAATCTCATACCAAACTGAGACCTATACAATTATTTTTTAAAGCAAAGGTTCACGTAATTCATGATCAACCTCGTTAGTTGCCTTTAAGTTTATTGACCTCATTAAGTAAGGTGACAATGTTATGCCTCAAAATTTGATCTTAAAATGTTGTGTTACTAGTATAACATGACGAATAGCTATACTGAGTCTTAATTTATACTAATTTATTTAATGTCGATTGTGAAACTAATTTTTCCAACTTATATTAATCACTCTCGACACCTTAATTCTGATGTTATCCATCGCCACGGGGTATGAGAGAAGAGAAGCTAGTTTCCCTTTTATGCTGAGCGTCTAGCAAGGGAATTTCTGGTACCATTTTTATTTCGTCTTTGGTATGACGCGGCCAGGGATCGAACCCGAGACCTCCCGCACTCGAAGCCAACGCTCAACCGAGGAGTCTTAATATATGGTGTGGTGTGAAGTTCTTAGTAACAACAACATATCCATGATTATGAAGCATTTATGTGAATTTTTAGTAAGATAATTTAAAGGTGCTGCCTCACGTGTTGGTGAAATGCTAAAATAAAATAAAATTGTCAAATATTCGCGTAATTTTGGTATAGCTGCATGTATATGCCATAAACAACCACATTGACGTTTAAAATAACTTGCAAAACATCGGCATTTTGTATTTTTTTAAAAAAATTTTACATGCAAAATTCTATAGGGTATTAATACCCTTTATAATTAACACTACTATCACTTAAATTCACAGAAATTTGCATTTGATAAAAACGAATTGCCAAAAAGAACCGAATCCCTCACTTATGTTTACGCTGTAGTTTGTTGATGTTTACAGTTAGATCACATGTGAATTACCTAATTCACAGAGCATGTTGGTTGGAAACTCTGCGCTATTGTTTAAAGGAAAAATACCGAGTGCGCTATATCAAGAGTCGTTTAAATTGCTTATTTGCCATTAATCGTTCATGAAGCAATTGTCAGTGGCTTTCTATAACATAAATTGGTTAGGTATGAAAATTACGTCATATTTTAGCCCAATCTGTGAGGCAGCACCTTTAATGTCTTGTTGAAAGGCTCGATCAAAGAATAAAGCAGGTGATTCGTTGTGCAAAAATGTATAACCATGGTTTCGCATACGGAACACTAGTTTGAAACTCCTAGAATCATGCGTAGTTGTTCCAATGTTATATTTCATGACACATTTTCAGTTTGTGACCTTTATCATAACCTCATTATGGTCAATATTGTCGTCTATTCTAGCGACCCGGGTTCAAATCCGGATGGAGGCACACATATGCATGCCATATTTCAACAGAAAGCTGAACGGAAAATAAAGGCTATGTTCTTCATTATATCGGAACGAGGAAACAAGTTGTCAAACCGTTTGATGAACATGAGTATGCTTCTGTTAGTTACAAATAACATTGTTAGAAAATATGCGATCTTTTGTAAAAACATATTGAACGACGTGTATGATTGTCACATAAAGTGGGTTTCTTGTTGTAAAGGATAGATACTATCAGAATAGCGAGGGTGTGTATCAGTTACGGGATCATTTTCCGGAAACTGCACTCTTGTTGGTGTTGTATCAAGTTTAATGACTCCATTTTTACTGCTACACGTTTGGTTATCAAATTGCGCAATCTTGGAAGTCCATTCCTTGGTTTTATAAAGCAATGGGAGATATTAGTTAGTTATCTCCCCTTACTACTCTCTCAAATTTCATAGGTCCTATCATGCGGACTACTCTGCTTTTATCCCTGTTTTATTTGTTGTGCATGGTAGTAATTAAGCTGAAATATTTGCAACATTAATTATCAGATTAAATAACAAGTTCGGCTAAATGTTGTTTACACACCATGGTGTATAAATTTTGACGGCCTTAACATAAAAGGTAATACAAAAGTGAGAAATTCCATATCTAAAATCAGGGATATTTCTGTGAGAAACAAGGATAAAGTCCGAGGATTTAAACTAGTTACGACCGCTGTGCTAATTGGTCTACATCGGGCTTTATCTTACAAGGGAGATAAACACAGATATTTATAGAAGAACAGACAAATCAAATATTCAAAATCCATGTGAACCAAAAACGCCACAAAATACAGTGAACTATGTTTGTTAAAACTTCTAACATGAACAGTATATACACGTCTTTCTTGATAGGTGGACTCTCTTAACAGGTTACATATCAACGAAACTGGTTTTGTGGAGATATAATGAGTGATCTTAATACATGCTTGCCGATATACCTTGCTGTTTGGACGGTATATATATTACCAGACTCTAGGCATGAATCAAAGATGGCGGCCAACAGTAGGTCACCAGAGCAACGAGTACGTATAAGGCCCGGAGTGGCGTCCAACAGTCGGTCAACATGATAAGGAGTATATAAGACCCGGAGTGGCGTCCAACAGTCGGTCAACATAATAAGGAGTATATAAGACCCGGAGTGGCGTCCAACAGTCGGTCAACAGAATAAGGAGTATATAAGACCCGGAGTGGCGTCCAACAGTCGATCAACAGAATAAGGAGTACGTATAAGGCCCGGAGTGGCGTCCAACAGTCGGTCAACAAATTAAGGAGTACGTATAAGGCCCGGAGTGGCGTCCAACAGTCGGTCAACAGAATAAGCAGTAAGTATAAGGCCCGAAGTGGCTTCCAACAGTCTGTCAATAGAATAAGAAGTACGTATAAGGCCCGGAGTGGCGTCCAACAATCTGTCAATAGAATAAGAAGTACGTATAAGGCCCGGCGTGGCGTCCAACAATCTGTCAATAGAATAAGAAGTACGTATAAGGCCCGGCGTGGCGTCCAACAATCTGTCAATAGAATAAGAAGTACGTATAAGGCCCGGAGTGGCGTCCAGCAATCTGTCAATAGAATAAGAAGTACGTATAAGGTCCGGCGTGGCGTCCAACAATCGGTCAACAGAGTAAGGAGAACGTATAAGGCCCGGAGTGGCGTCCAACAGTCGGTCAACAGAATAAGGAGTACTTATAAGGCCCGGAGTGGCGTCAAACAGTCGGTCAACAGAATAAGGAGTACTTATAAGGCCCGGAGTGGCGTCAAACAGTCGGTCAACAGAATAAGGAGTACGTATAAGGCCCGGAGTGGCATCAAACAGTCGATCAACAGAATAAGGAGTACGTATAAGGCCCGAAGTGGCGTCCAACAGTCGGTCAACAGAATAAGGGGTACGTATAAGGCCCGGAGTGGCGTCCAACAGTCGGTCAACAGAATAAGTAGTTCGTATAAGGCCCGGAGCACCTGCTATAAATATCATATAGACCTTACCAGTATATCAATGGCTTAAAATGAGAAGGTCGCAAGTGCTATTTACGGCAGTATAAGAATAATGCACATTTAAAATATGCATTATCAGCCTATTTTCATGAAAATCGGAAGTGGTCATTTTGACCAAACTGAAGTTTTAAAAAGCTTGTTTATTTACTGTAAGTACAGACTAGTTTTCAGACAACTTTTTCTTGTTTTTCTCAAAATATTGATTTTTTACTTGCGACCTTCTCTTTCTTAGCCAGCGATACATATTATATCAATATAACCATCGTATAAATACAATGTATATGACACACTTTTACAAGACCTCCTTCTATCGTCTAATAATCTACTTGCTAATGATATCATATTGTTTTAATTATGATATGAATGCCAGGCACAGCTGTAACGTCTGCATGTCGACATACGTGAGGTGTTACTAGACCATAAAATCGAGCATGTAATAAATAATATTATACTTTTTTGCGTTGGCAACAAGTTCGTTCAAGGAATATATTCACCGATCAATAGAGAGCAGTAAAATGGACCGTGGGGAAAACGCTGAAGAATTAACGACGGGAGCGAACGAATCAATCGAAAAAAGCAACTCATCGTCCCTATCTATGTTCAGTGGAGTATGAGAAATAGGAGACAAGATGGATGATGCCACTTACATATGTATATCTTGAGGCTGAAAATAGAGATGTTGCGAAAGGCAAAGTGTAACGTACACGTGTACGTGAATACTACTTTTGAGTATTTCGTCACCATGGTATGTGTAGTTTCTACAAGTAACCGACGTGTGACAGACGAAAATATAGTGTGTACAATGTCACACAGGTATGCGTATGCTACACCTGTCATGTGATGTTACACGCACATGTTGTCTTTCGCAAGCTAATTGTAATTGCAACGCGTACGTATACATGTACGGGTAGCTACACGTACACGTAGTCATACACGTTCACATCGCAACCTCTCTATTGTATCGGACGCAGCGGAACCACTTCTGCCTCTTCTACGAGAAATCGCTGGCTTGGAATTAGAAGGTCGCACGACCTTATAAAACTTATACATATTTTAAATCTGCATCACAATGCGCTTCTCAGGAGCCTATTTTCCTGAACATTTGAAATGGTCATGATGACTTAACTGAAGTTCAAAAACCTTGATTTTCCATAAGTAAAGAGTAGTTTTCAGACATTATTTTCTTGTTTTCTCAAAATATTGATTTTGTACATCAAATTCTAAGCCAGTGGTATTATATGACTAGCGTTAAACGTAACAAACCTGTGTCAAAGACCATCATCGAACAAAGACCACTACAAAACTGGATTAGAGAACCTGTCTGGAAAGACCATCCATTGCATCAACCTTCATACTATGTTCATAGATATTAGTTTATACTAATGTATTTAAGGTCGATTGTGAAACAAGTTTTTCAAACTTATATTAATCACTCTAGACACCTCATTCCTGATATTATCCATCGCCACGAGGGTATGAGAGAAGAGAAGCTAGTTTCCCTTTTATGCTGAGCGTCTAGCAGGGTACCATTTTTATTTCGTCTTTGGTATGACGCGGCCAGGGATCGAACCCGTGACCTCCCGCACTCGAAGCGAACGCTCAACCACCTTGGAGGAGGTACATTCATTGATATTGAACCTGAACGACAATATTCAATGTGATTCAATAAGTTTAACCCTACCAGCTAGCCCAGTAGGTACACATGTACTTGGTTTTGCGCTAAAGCCTAGTTTCCACTGAGAATTTCACATCGGCGATGTTTTCCTGATTTCTTCCGATTCATCACAATTCCTTCCGATATCACAAACTGTCTCATGACTTCCCCCGAAGATTCCCGTAGTCCACTAGGAACCCGTTCCCGATGTCCTAATAGCTAATTAATTTCAGTCGAGAGTACATCGCCGAGGCAAAAAAATGCTCAGTGGAACCTAGGCTTAAGCTGTAGTCATCAAGGAGATCATTGTTCAATACCCCCAGTCTTAGACATAATTTGCTGCTCCGATCTGTGGTCCATACAGATAGGGTTTTACCGTACATTAGAACAAATTTCCGAGATCCGAGTTCAGAACCCCAACCTTAGACATAATTTGCTGCTCCGATCTGTGGTCCATACAGATAGGGTTTTACCGTATATTAGAACAAATATCCGAGATCCGAGTTCAGAACCCCAGCCTTAGACATAATTTGCTGCTCAGATCTGTGGTCCATACAGATAGGGTTTTACCGTACATAAGAACAAATATCAACTCTTTGTGAACTCATTTTGACATCATATCAATCAGTGCGCCTGGTCTTTACAGCAATATAATATCACTCTATTCTAGAGAAAGTATAGGAAAACTATCCACGGAAATATGAGAGAATATGATATCTGAGATCAGCCGGTGCATGTTGTACAAAGATGTATACTGATCATGCCGGTAGTTTGACAGTTAATAAAGGGACAGGAAATGTACGACTAATTAAATGTTTTCCAGAAGCGGTGAGATATTTTAATGAATTTGTCAATATGTAGTTTCTCTCTCTCTCTCTCTCTCTCTCTGCCAGCGCTTAGTCATTTCAAATGAATTTATTTTATAGAGAAGCTATACAAGTTATACACGTAATGGATGCTGCAACAGGTGGTGGCTTCGTTATTTGTGGTGTATTTCTCGAGTCATGCTAAATATACCGACAAACCTGTGTTAGGATCCAGCTCAGTTAAGCCACACCTGTCTTAAGGTTAGAAACCACCAAATAAATGTGCTCTTTAGTTCAATGTAAAGTATCAATGGTAGGCCTCACATTTTTACATCTTTTAGTCTATGGCCAGCAGGCAGACATATATCATTTTAAAGAAGTACCTTTGAGATTTGAAACAATACAATAAAAGAGGGGGGGGGGGGGTCATGTATCTTCTAAGAAAAAGTTTGTCCATCAAACATGGTCTACCTATTTTTACACATGTCCGGACTGATTCAATCCGGGTTTTACCCTATTCTACTTTCACTTTAGTATCAATGTAAGAATACCAAAATATTCCAGATTTTCCAGTTTCACTACATAAGATGCATATTTACAATGCATTTAAACTCAATTCCATCACTCCAGTGCACACTTGTAAAGAAGTATTCCCATTTACAGGCAAGCCAAAGTTTATTTAAGGACTACTTGAGTAGGCAATTGGTGGTTGGGTAAATATTATTAAATCTAAATTTGATCATTTTATAGCAAATACACAGCACCGATTTTTAATTATACATGCTTGTTTAAAATAGCAGTGTCATTTTAAAAGACTGCATTGCAAAACAAATACACAAATAAAGAAAATGAAATCATAAAATGAAAAATCGCAACAGTATAAATGTTTCTAAGTTGATTGTTTTTTTGCGGTCATGTGCGAATGGAAGCTTTGTGTTGGTTATTGTACACAATGACAGACGGCTTACATGGGTAATCGAGATTGGGTCGAAAATGACAATTTAAGGCAGCACGACATGCATATGCATATACATGTATATGAAACAAATACGATTCTAAAATAAAAATTAAATAGATAAATCGAAAATTGGACAAAGTAGGCATCACTCATATTAACCAGCCGAGCACAGAAAATATAAAACAACATCACATACTACAATTACACGACACGATGTCATACGTACAAATGAGCGAGAAAATGAACGTATCCGCTGAAAGCCCAGTCCAAGTTGCATTTGTCAAAAAGCTAAAATACATAGTTTCAGCTGTGAAAAAGGCTGAAATGCATCAACCACATCTCAAGCAAGCATTCAATGCATACTGTACATAAAATATGGTTGTTTAAAACAACTGGTTGTATAAGTGTGTATCTAAATATATAAGCAGATGATTGGAACTTCGTAAGTTATGTGTTTAAGGAAGGTGACTGCTTGATTAAGGTGACGAATTTACTCATATATGTTGTATTACAAAAAGATGCTTGCTGTAATGAGGTCACAACCAACACAGGTGCAATTGCATACATAAGTTGTACATATACATACATCTGTGACTGTTCTGGTACAGACATATACATAATCAACGTGACTGTCACTGTACAGACACATACATAACTGTGGTTGCCATTGTACAGACACATACATAACTGTGGTTGTCACTGTACAGACATATACATAACTGTGACTGTCATGATTCAGACATATACATAATTGTGACTGTCACGGTACAGACATATACACAACTGTGACTGTCATGGTACAGACATATACATAACTGCCACTGTCACTGTACAGACATATACATAACTGTGATTGTCACTATACAGACATATATATAATCACCGTGACTGTCTCAGAACAGACATATACATAACTGCGACTGTCATGGAACAAACAACTACATAGCTGTGACTGTCATTATACAGACATGCATATAATCACCGTGACTGTCACGGTACAGACATATACATAACTGTGACTGTCACGGTACAGAAATATCACAGTACTGACATACGAAGTAACACAATCAGCCGTCTTGTCTTACACTTTGCCTGTCTATAGAACTGACCTGTAATCATCTCGCATAGCCTTGTTTATTATTTATACACAATTCTCCCGATACAGCCCCGACAGGTCGTAAAACTTCACCCTCGTCGTGATTACATGTTTCTTTTCATTACATTTTATTACAAGTTTAGGACTGTTTTTGATTGGTTTAGCGTAACTATTGAAACTCACTCAATATGTGATGAATTTATTGAGCTAATAGTTGGAGAGAGTGTTTACCAACTTGTTATATTAATGGTTTGCTCGCATGACTTTCAACCGAACAAGTTAATTTAACTTAAATAATTCCAATTGTTATATTATAACAAATCAATAACCCGTAAGAGTAATGTTTAAACAGTCTTGGTCAACAAAAGAGAAAACAAAACATTAATTTGTTTGCTTACAATAGTCCGGAAATGTGAGGTATGTATAGATAATACGTTCGTGTGGAAACTGAACTTTGACTCTGGCAACTCGTATCATTCTTCGTTAATTATATATCTGTTATTACCCCCTTCTGTGTTGAATCATCACAATGGTGTAAATAAATTATGTATGGCACACGAACCCATGCCAATGAACCTTCTAACACACGGGCTTTATTCTATACCCATACATGATAAAATAAAAACATAACAAAAGCTTATTGTTCTTTGACATTTTCATTGATAAACTTTGTTCAACAAATTGGTTACTGTTTTATCAAAGCACTTACGGGCATCATGAAGTTACGCACACATTTAAATTCTTCATAATTCTTGAAAAAACCACACATTTTAGGAAAATACTGTTGTTTGAAGGAATGCTTTTACTGAAACAGTATTTATATAACAGACACCCTTTCCACAACTTGCAACTGTTAATGAATTACATAGGGTTTAAATTTGAGCGTAACTTTAAGATTATCGTAAGTGCTTTGATAAAACGGTACACCCTGATAGCTTGCTGTAATCTATTCTGCTAAGAGTAATAATCATAAATGAAGTTAACAAGTCTTAAAGAAGCTAGTTCACGGTTGATATTAATGTCAATAAAAGCCCTACGTATTCCCTCATACTACGAACATATACATCCCTCCCTGTATGCTGCAACCTGTCGGTGGTATGTCCCGATGTATTGATTTTGTCTATGCTCTTAATAGGATAAGAGTCTAAAAGAGACATGAATACAAATCTATTTTAACGAACGTATTTTTCTTTTAATGTTTTGTACTTCGTTTTCGAAACGTGAAGATACTAATTAAAGAGAGAATAAAAAACCAACTGCGTTAAATGATGAGCTGATAATTATATAGCATTAAACTGTTGAACGAGCGTCTTTAAAACGTGTTAACGCTGGTAATGTATTGAAACAGGTATTTTGTGTTTGTTACTTAAGATGTGCTTGCTCTATAATGTATTTAGAATGGTATAAGTGTATTTAGAATGGTACTCACTCGCTGGTCTGCGTCAAAAGGATGCAACAATATCCACACAATAAATCCAAAATAATGAATTATTTATACAGTATTATACACAAGAAGTTTTTTTGTTGAAATAATTCCCGGTGAAAAAGATCTATATAACAATGTATTAATCAAATTGAACATGACAAGAAGCATACTCAGGCTGACGTTATTACAACTCTCTTCTAGGTTAAGATCCTCTAACACAAATGATATATAGTCCCCATGCAGTAGTTTGTATATTATGCTGTATAACTTATCCCAAGCGAACCATTGTTTGTTAATATAATACAAGACGTATCCATTCAGCTTCTTACAGGCAACATACTCGTACAATACACGTTGATTCAACGTCACGCCTAAACAAAAAAATACATATCTTAATTGCATCAACTTTTTGTAGATCTGTCTAAGTGGTTAATCCATTGAGACTGACTTCAATTCCTTGCGTTTGGAGACACATATATACAGCACATAATTTCTCAGAATATCTTTGAAGTCTTTTAAAAAATAATTATGAGAAGTTTTTTTAACATTCCATTAAGTTGTTGTTGTTATAAAGCTTTTGTTTCCATGACAATTCGACGCCTGAAGAGTGCACACCTATGATCGAAATAAATATCCAAGCGTTGTATTGATAGATACATTTATACGTGACGTATCGGAAGTGATTTAAGTGAATTCACAGAGAGTATATAACAAGAAACGACTCTATTACTTCATTTGCCGGTGTTAGAAGTATAGTTTGAATGTATTGCGCTACAGCCTATTACTAAATTACGGGAACTATAATATTCCAATAACTGTATACGTCTGAAACGGTATAGATTTTCACACTAACAAAGTAGTGAAAGTACACTGCCGATCAGTAAGATATGGTAAGGATTGCCTAGGTAAGAATTGTCGATTTAAATGATAATTTATGAGACGATCCTAACAAATAATGTGTATATTTGTATATTGCTTAGCGCATGAGGTGTTGGTTTTCACTGCCCTTTTCTCCAATTCAAATGTTTAAAACAATGAAACTACAAAGTTATGATATTAGGTGAGACGATGCTTACAAATAATGTGCTTCTTGTATAAGCAAGCGAATTGTTTTAATCGATTATTCAGGTCAGTCTCCTTTTCACGTATCATTGTGTACATAAACATTGCAATTTCTCTTACTGATGTCTTATTTCATTTTATCACATAACCTGCGGTCCAGCAGTGCCGTAAAGCCGTGCCCTAAATATCGTTCGGCACTCCCAGACTGTGCAATAAATATTTAAATTAGCTTGACGTGACGTTAGCCAATCCATGCATTTTTCCGTCAATGACGTCAGGATAATATCACCGCTGAAATTTGGCTGAAATATATGCAGCGTCAATCATCCTTTTGACCAATAATATGCAATTTTAAAGGTTATGTGATAAATAGAATCTTACATTCGTACTAATTACATACGAGTTTTATTAAAATCGTCGACAAAAACAATATGACACTCGGCAAAGCCTCGTGTCATACCATTTGTCCACTCGTTTAATAACTCGTATGTAATGAGCACTCGTGCAAGATCTTCTATATATATTATATGCATTAGTATATTGCTTATTAAATAAGGTGTTGGTTTTCACTGCTCTTTTCTGCAATTCAAATGTTTAAAACAATAAACTACAATTTAAAGTTATGATATTGCAATGTTTGTATACATGTGACATTCATGATTAAACGGACTGTACTCTTACTGTCGGTTCAATAAGTAATACTAATGAAGGAACTATCCCATTCAAAAGAATAGGGGGGCTTACGTTTTATATAGTAAAAGAGATACATTCAATCAATAGTATAATATATATAATACTTGAAACTTATTTTTCATATCGTCTCTTTAGTCGAGTGGATAAGCATGCCGCTGTTATCCAACTGATTTTCTTCAAGATTTTGTTCAATCTCGTACTGGTTCGACACCCATCCAAGTTACATAAATTTTAAAGTTTTTTACAAGTATCTTATTTTGTATTTGTAAGTAATATTATAATAACGTACGTAGTAAGTGTTATGTTTTCATTCTTTATCTATCAAATTGTATCTTTTCAATTATTTTATTTTTATCTACAGTACAATAATCATACACTTATATAATATATTCCCTGCAACATAAAATATGTAGCATTTGAAGTATCGATTCATTAAAGCAGTAGCATAATATGAAACTTTATATCATGGATACATGCAATAAAAAAAGTTGACCGAAGTGGGGATCGAACCTACAACTCAGAATAAAATAGAAACTTAGAGGAAGTGAGGGTTTATCCACTACACTACCGCGCCTTTGATATATGGAATGATATGTGCACACTATTTGATATCGAACCGATATAAAGTTTACCTGACGGGCGAGTTTATGTTTATAACCGTTATCATTTGACTTTGAACGCACTATAGTACAGCGTATTTATGATTATGTAAATCTTTATTTTTTAATATTGAACTTGAGGATGACACATGTCTGGTCTATTCTCAAGAATCAATATATTATAATAAAAGTGGCAATTGTAATTAACTTCCCAACCAATTTAGAGATGAACTGGTTGTAACCCGGGAGGAAGTCTCGCGTGTAGCGTTGCTGTACACCGAGGCCGTTCAACTTCGGAACCATGGAGCCTATCCGGAAAAGCTTTAGGGTATCGCAACCGGATTCCTTGTCAACTGTCAATTCATTCGAAGTTGAAGGTCCTTGACCAATCTCACGGAACACCAAATATAATAATCACACCCTTATGAGTTCCTCGGTCATTTAATGTTTGTAGATTTAAAGTGGATGGCATTTCCTGAAAGGATCATCTACCTTAAAGCTGTACAAATGTATAAATCTTTAAATGGCATAGCACCTGAATACTTACAAACTTATTTTATGTTTACCTCATAAGTTCACACTAAACAATTGAGGTCGACATCTAGCCTTCAAATTTATTCTCCTCGCCCTAATACTGAGCTTTTCAGCATGCAACCTGAACTAAAGTATTAAACAGTTTTGGCCTTATCATATCATTTACTACATTATTATTGATCATATACATGTATACGGATGTATCATGTATAAAAAACTAATTATCATAATTATTCTACCTTCCGTATTATTCGAGAAATGAGTCCAATACGCGACAGATGTTCATTATACAATATATTTGTCCGGGAGTCTCAATATTTTCATCAAACAAAGTGAACCTGCATGCAATATTCAGTGCTAATATGAATAATTTAAAATTAATACACTACAGTTGAACCATATCGGCCAGGTAAAGAATTCATTACACGTGCGACGAATACGTGCGGATTCGTCACACATTTTGGACGAATTCGGCTGGCTTTTTTTCCATTCTTCAAACACCCAGTAAGAAACCCATGTTGATACACAGAGCTTTATATAGATCCGGGTGCTCATGTCAGTACATGTATGTATTGCATGAATCAAGTTAAAGTTCCAAGTTATATTGCATTAAATAGGCCTCCGACCCATACACAATCAAACATATACAATATGATGAACATACATACATGCATATATATAAACAAGGATCAGTCACATAAATAAATAAATATCAATCATTATCAACCAATCTATCATAAACTTATATACGTACACGTATATATACCAAACATACAAATCACTCAAACAGCATTATGTACCAATCAAATATTACAAGCAATCATATCACTTACACAAAAACAGCAAACATTATTTAGCAGACTTATCAATTAATTAAAAATAAGCATAATGAGCAAACATGTACATATCAGTCAGTCAAAACAAAGGCATAAATCACAGCATATAAAGTTATAAACACAACTAACATACACTGGTCGACCATGGACCGAACCAGATGGAGAGCTGTGGTAAAGGCCCTATGCTCCGACCGGAGTGAAGAGGTCTAAGTAAGTAAGTAAGTAACATACATGGTCAGACATGAAATTATATAAATCACACAAACATGTATTTATATTATCTAGGCAAATGAATAGAAGCGGACAGTGCCTGAGAAACAATATATTATTGTTAAACCTTATACAGTGTACATAAAAAATAGTGCGCCCAGGTTCATGAGAAGGCGGGAAAATTTGGTATAGTCCACAAAGGTGGATTAAAATTTTGTGCACGGTTTATCAATTATGTTTTGAGTACATTACTGACCATATCTGTTTATTTAAGTGATTTGTAAAACCAATTTTGCCACAGTTGCCAAACCGATTCATGTTTGTGAATATCACATTATCCGGGGCGGACTATAGCTTCGTATACCAAATATGAATACAATCGATAGCGTTTCCGAAGTGAATAGCATACGCACGGATGCAAGCACGGACGCACGCACGCAATGGGCATCTGACAGAGAACACTGAACTCTTTGACGTCAAATGACATGGAAAATAAAATACGCTCCTCTTACACACAAATCTGGGACTGACCCAAGTTGATGTCGATAATTCGTATGTTTTTGTGATATATTCGTCTGGACAATATTTCATTACAGGATTTTGTAATTACGGAACCATGTGGAAAACACCAATCTTTTTTCCAATGGGGATATGCGTCACTAACGTGAACTTCACTAATATGTGTCAAATCGTTGGATTTATGTGATGTATGAACACGTGTTTTTCACGCGGTTTTAAGATTTTGCACGTATACTGAACACGTTTGAGGAATTAAGTTCAGTTCAACAAGGCACCATATTCTCATTTATTTACAAATGTCGATCATTATTTATTGTTTCGCTATTAAAAATAAATTTTTCAGTTATCCCATATTATCCTCATTATTTCTAAAATAAACATGTACCTGGAAATTTGCCCGCTCTTCCATTAAGCATTTGATATAAAGTTAAAAGAAATACTGTATGCAAACAATATTGTCATTTTTGTTCTCTACGTTAATCGGCACAGTAAAATAAAGATTGGCGCGGAAAACAGATACAAATGGCTCAATGGACAATTACATGACTGTCCTTGGCTTTGGTGCAATATTGTCTAATATAACTAATGTAATTTCGAATTGCACGTAAACATATTTCGTTATTTATTTTGCACATGCAAAAACCATGCATTAGGACAATTATACTGAGCGCATCATTGCATTATCGTGAAATTCAACAATGAAACATATCTAATCCAAGTAATAAATTCACCAAGAAGGGGGAAAGCATTGCCAAATATAGCAAAGTGGTTAAACTACAAAATGTTCATGCCAAAATGGGCACAGTGTTCGTACAAATGCTTTCACTGAGAATATGTACTGGGCAACAGTACCACACCGCGTGTTATACTTCATACTGATGGTTTCCCCTTCTGTCCATGTGAATAAAATATGTTTTCATCGGAGTAAACGAATAGTCTAATAACTCCGAATACCAAAGGTGTCCATGTGTGTTCATGACTTAGCTATATATGTCAAGAATATGCGTATAATAATGTAGATAAGACAGAACACAGAAACTGCATTTTAACTCTTAAGAGTACTGTAAATGTTTGGAAATCAATTTTTAAGTATTCATTTTCCAATTGTTAACCGTCATTCAACCTTTACATTTAGAAGACCAGGTTTACTTGAGTTCCGAGGGAAGTCTTCGAATTGAGGGTATACGTGTTTTCTACTCGTATCGCTCAGTGGATCTGGTAATTCTAAAACCATTATTACCTACATTTCTTTGTGCTATAACCGAAACTTCTTTCTGAGCAGTCATATCATCTTAAGACCGAGACAGAAGACTGACATGAGTCCTGATGGCGGTCGTATAATCGAGGTTATGCTCTACACGCATCGCTCAGTAGAACTCGAGGAACACTAAAACCAGTATCGACCACAATTCTTGGTGCTAATCGCGGTACCCTTTACTGAGCATTCACCTCACCTTAAGACCGAGGCATGGGTGCCGATGGTGGTCTTTTAATCGAGGTCATACTCTACACATGTCTCATGGTAACAACTTGTGATTCCAAAAACCACAATCATCCGCTGAAATATTCAACTAGGCAGTTATGCATGTTGTCGTGTCTAGCAATCCAATAGATTATCAGATCTCCTCACAGGGGACCACCGTCTCGTGCTGGAAGGAACATCAACTGATATTAAGTGTCAGATATGGCCTTTCATAATTTATCGCTCAATATTATTAAGTTGATTTTCAACCACAATGATTTCCGAATCATATTACACCCCGACGTTGCTTGGATATTCATAATCTAGCGGATAGAGAGCGAGAGTGAGAGTGCAGAGAGGTCTGCAATACAGATAACTATCCTTTACATATGGTTCTGATTTTCTGAAACAATTAGGAAAATATTGTCATAGCCAGTATGAGGAATACGTTCCTATAACAATTCCCCGTTAATTGCTGTGTTTTATTTATCTTTAATTTTTGTTAGTACGGTTACGATAACAGTCTGGTCACCACGAGGTCATAATTATACAGGGTACAAGGAAAGTGTGATACTATGATATAGTCTTCATTGATTATATACGGTTCTTAACAATGTTTCTATCTGACAAGAATCGGACATTTATCTTAACACTGATCACGAAACTGTATTTCAAATGAGACATTTATCAATTTATACATGTACAAGATCCTATAATTTTTTTTAAAAAAAACCAGCGAAGGTCATCCTATATAAATGCTTTGCAACCTTGTCCGACACTCAAAAATGGACACCGACTATTGTTTTGTCTCGTATAAGGAATTATCTACTTCCAAATTAAAAGAAAATCAAACCTGTATTTAAAGACCATCCATTTAAATGGAACAGCTGTAAAAAGGAATGTTTCTTGACAGACAGGTTGTTAAGCATTGGTTTGCTGAGAGATAATAATAATAAGTTTGCACTCGATTGAGACAGTTCTTGCCGTATGGACCAATGACCTCCGGTTTCGAGGGAAGAAACAGTAAGTAATTGTGATACAAGTAATTCGGGCGCGCTGCAAAGTTTTTTCCGAATAGACTCCTTGGTTGGGGAACTTACACATCGATACATGCAAGACTACTTCTCGGTTTCTTACTAAATTTGCAAAAGTATAAAATTGTAGCTCTGTGTGCGTTCAAAGATGACCTGTTAACAAAGGCTTGAACAGTGTATACGTTCAGAGGTAGTCTCGCTTGTATCGGTGCTTTACTCCGGGCACGTTAAAGAACCAAGGTGTCTATTCGGAAAGAGCCAGAGCAGCCAAGCCCGCTTGAATCACACAAACTTTACGTATCTTCCCTCGGAGCCGGAGGTCTTTGAAAATAGGCAGAGATAAAACCGATTGGCAACGCACTACGGCTGTCTCAGTCGAACGCAAAGAAAAATATAATGTACTTACACATTCTTTATAATGTACTTTACAGATGATGAACTATGCTCTATGACGTCATTGGCTGTTATAATGATGGCATTGATCGCATAAGCGTCAGTATAAAGCTTAAGGGACTCATCATGAAAAACATAACTTGTTTAAGCGACATTATTATCTCATGGGAAAACATAAGGAATATTAGAATTCGATTATTTAACGGTAATGCACGGCATGATCTTGAATACTTGGTTATACTTTATAAAGTGATTGTACACTACTTGGCATCAGCCGACCAACATCCGGTCCAATCCACAATAAATGATTTAGCTCTTGGGATATAGTACACAATATGGAGAATTACATGACCGTAGTTCAGAGAGGGAGCAGTAGCGATTCCATGACATACATATACACTCATTAAACTCATATTTTTCATAAATATGGGTGTATATGAGGGTCACTTATGGACCCGATAAAGGCGCCTTTGACCGTAGTTAGTAACACATAAGAACATTCTTTGTCTCTCTCAGCAGAAAACTCATAATAACCTAGGTGATAGCCCAGCACTAACCTACAGAGCCAACCAAGGGCCTAGCTTATCCAAAAACATTTCAGACTATAAAACCCAGACTTAAATTTCAGTCTAATGTTCATTTTATTGTCATATTGTAATTAATGCTCCGATTAACATATTAAGCGTGCGTAATTAAATGCTCAGTGGCTTAACAACACTTGTATTATTTAACATATTACTTGCTTTGAAATGCTCACTTAAGTTTCGCAAAGTCTATATAAGTCTGCCAGTTTCAGTCTTAAAATTCTGCGAGTTTGTTTTGGTCCCTTGTGGATATGGGTTATAACAACTTTTATTGATCACCCCTCGTATAATGCTTCCTATGGTACTAACCAGCTGCTGTTTCAATGCTTGTGACATTACCCGTTCCACATCGCAAAGTCCGGTCGATTTACCTAGCATCAAAAAAGTAAGCAATCGTCATTTGTAAAGTTGCCAACTCTTGTATACCGCACGGAATTCATTTCTATATCGTATAAGGATGGTTTAGAATCTGGAACAAATTATGCTATCTCAAGTATTAAACTATTTCTGGAACATTCCCCGGAGTACAATAAAACATTTGCAGCTTGCGAAATGACAAATGTTGCTATCATAAACACTATCTGAACAGAATATCTCCGTGAAACAAAAGAGCTATAGCATTGGCATATTAATGAGTTTAATGTGGAACAATACGTTAGTTAGTCAACCGACTGGCTAAACAAATACTCACTAATAACTAAGGGCAAATATGCGCGACCTAGAAGCAATCACATGATTGACTTAAAACTGATAGCACGCGATTTCAGCAGTGTTAAGAAGAATATGAATACATTAATCATACGCGAAATACGCCTGAACTCGAAAAATGTATATTTACCACAGGAATTTGAAATTCTATTCATAAATATATTGCATTGTAAGCCAGTTATAACATATTACGTCATTTTTAATGACTTAAAAAGAACTTGCTTCGCTCGCTCCGCCCTTTTTAATCATTAAAAAATTACTTAATATATTCTAACTAATACTTATACAATGTACTGGTTTTGAAAGGGTAGACTGCTTTGATATTTAATTAATATAATTTCAACTTCCTGTGATATTTACAAATATCCGCAATGAAGTAGTATCTAAATAATAGTGTTTGTTCTCTATTTGTTTAGTATCATAATATAATTAATGGTGTAGTGAGTTTGGTGGGTGGAGGTTGAGTAAAACATTCATTACGATATCGCCGAAAGAACACTATGTATGGCATGTTGCTTAGTGCTCGGTCAAAAGCAAATAAATAATATACATCAATCACAAGTCAATTTCTAGGACTAAACCTATTTTGAAGAATACATTTTGGCCTTCCTTCTGAACCGATCGACACAGGATCCTACCAATGCGCCTGTCCCCTATGATCGGAGCACTTATTGTATGAATACAAAAGTGCAACGCAACCGCCTCCTCGATAGCCTAGTGGTTGAGCGTTCGCTTCGAGTGCGGGAGGTCTCGGGTTCGATCCCTGGCCGCGTCATACCAAAGACGAAATTAAAATGCTACCAGAAATTCCCTTGCTAGACGCTCAGCATAAAAGGGAAAATGGCTTCTCTTCTCTCATACCCTCGTGGCGATGGATAACATCAGGAATGAGGTGTCGAGAGTGATTAATATAAGTTGGAAAAACTTGTTTCAAAATCGACCTTAAATAAATTAGTATAAACTAACTGCCAAGTTAGAATAGCAATATAGCGTGAATCAGTTGTTGGTAAAATCGGTTAAATGTTCTTATAAACGCTTATCAAACATCGCCATACAACCAGACATCGATAATGTCAATGCTAAACACGCTTCTTATATAATTAACCCGTTTTCCTGTTCAAACAATGGTTGTTATATTTGGTGTACTCATAAAATAAAACATCACTCTCACATTAACCTAACTGCATAGTATACAATCATGTTAGATTCGAATCATTTGAGATTGGATCAGAATACATGTTAAACATGCTAACACTTGATATCTTACGTCATATGTCATGTTAATAATACTGAAACAGATTAACATGTTGGAAGATGCTTATCTAACATCAACCTACACGACTTGCAGAATTTATGGTCAGTGTTGTATCTGGAGATAAAATAGCACACAGGTAAATATTGTATAGGGTACATTTGAAATGTTTTCTTCAAAATACATGCTTATACACAGTATGAAAAATTACGTTTAATTTACTATTAAACTTAACTTAAATGTAATTATATTCGACGTTTTTGTGAAATTCCAAATAAAAGTAAATATAATAAAATATTATTTGCACTTAACCCCGTTTTTTCATGCTGTGATATATTTGAATAATTTCTCAAATTTGCACTGAGGCATGTGCTTCAATGTGCCTTTGCGTGGCAACGGGTCTGAAGGAAAACATTTACGAAGAAGCCGCCCCAGTATACAACGTGTATACGCCAAGCCTGTCCAGTCAGCACAGTGTGTAGCGATCCAAAATGTCACCCCCGATCTCCCGAAGCATCTCAAGTAGCAATCTCAGCTCAAATTGAAATTTTGCTCAAATCAGAGTCTGAATCTTTGATCGATACACCAGCAGTTTGTGATCTTGACATTTTACTGCAATATACTCGGAACAATGGGTCTGTTTTGCTAATTTTGAGTCCAGCCTTCCATGGAAATCACTTTAAAGATGAATGACGATAATATAATTATTATGTGATATGAGATTTAGCTCACATTGAGATCCTTTGGGAGATCTTGGCCAAGGCTCGATAGCTGGGCTGTATACATTTATAAGTAGCCAGGCCGATCATCTCCCCAAACATCTCAACTTGAGCTAAAAGTCATCTCAAATATTGTCATTCATCTTTAAAGTAATGTCCATGATAGGTTGGACTAAAAATTAGCACCATAAAACATCCACTTTATTCTGAGTTTATTACAGTAAAATGTCAAGATAACGAACTTCTGATGTATCTAAAATTCATACCCTGATTTGAGCAAAATCTCTATTTGAGCTGAGATTTCAACTTAAGATGCTTTGGGGGATCGGGGCCTGGTAGCATGCTTCTATGTTTGTATTTATAAAACAATATGTTCTCAAGCCTTGTTTCTAGTCACTGCAGGAAGCGATTTCTGTGTAGCACTTTATTGTAGCTTTAGCTTATTCTGTAATCTGCTGAGCATAAAAAAGTGATTCGGCGCTCGTTAGATAATTATTTATTTGGATTATTCAAATAGATGATGATGTACAGAACAGATGTATTTATTCATATTAATAGTCTTAAGTGTACAACACTTATCATCTACAGCATATTATTTACAAACCATAATAATGATAATAATAATACACTCTACGAGAGTGAAAACTATATAACTATTTGTACAATAATATATATGAGCCAGTCTCCAGGAAAACCTGCTATAATGACATTATGTAATTACTATATGTAACAAGATTTTGATAAAGCTCTAAAATAAGGAAAAATACATATCTGTTGATTCTATTTTAAGTAATTAACCCATATAGTACTATACCTTAGCTTTAAATTGTCTTATGAACTATGTCAAAACACATACTTCGTTGCTATGGTGACCAATTTCAGAAAAGTACTCCGATTGAGGAAAACGAGGATTTAGTTGACAATGTTTAAAACAGAAGTAGCCTTTCTCTGAATGCAAACAATTTCGATTTTGATATTTATTTTGAAAAGTGAAACATAATTATAGAATTTGGTACTTTTTTGAACAGTTTATGTCAACAATTGATATCATATGGTGTAATAATGAAATACTTATTTCAGTTACCTCAAATAACGTTTGAATGACGTTTGCGACGTCACACAAAAAGCTCCGAATAGGGATTCTACAAAAACAGCTGTAACTTCCTTAAAACTCAAGATATTAACATAATTCCTTTGGAATTTGCTTATTTAACATTATCCTGTAATATTTTTGTCAAAATAGCAGGTTTTCCTGGAGACTGGCTCATATATAGCATATACAACAAGGTCAACATGCACTACACAATACATATTACCAAAGTATATATTCTACAGGTGTTATGGTATTAAAGTCAAAGAACTCAGAAATAACATTTAATTTAACAGAAAGCATGTTGCTACGTACTTTTAAGGCACATTGAAGATACACTGGCAGTCTTAAATGACACACCTGTCTGCTTTGTGTAATTATATTGATCTTAGCAAAATTAACCACTATGACTGGAGCCAGTCTAGCGTTATATAAAGATAACCGTAGCACGAAAGTATTGTCCGAGATAATATATCCAAGTGTTTGTACTATATCTGTTTTGTATCATAGTTCAACTTAGGGTGTGGTGGGTGCGGTAGTAAAATGCTCGCCCAGAGCGGTATTGGAGTTTACACTCAAACACTTTCTAATTGGTCACCTTTTAAACCCCAAATACGTTTAACTGAGATCATAATGTTTGACGATATTTTGCACACAAACGTGTTATGCAATTGTCCTAACACTTAAATCATTAAAAGTCAAATTCATGTGCCAAAGTATGCATGGTCAGT
Organism: Spisula solida; assembly: GCA_947247005.1. Classification (NCBI taxonomy): domain Eukaryota; kingdom Metazoa; phylum Mollusca; class Bivalvia; order Venerida; family Mactridae; genus Spisula; species Spisula solida. The sequence goes on along the minus strand of OX365952.1, from coordinate 35,681,062 downwards.
CATACGATAAATTTTGCATTTTCGCCATCAAATAATATGTTCACGGTTAAAGATATTTTGGGTTTGAAAAGTGATTAATTAGAAAAGTGGTTGAGTGTAATTAATAACCGCACACTTCTCCAGTGCATTCTTTTCTATCTGGATGGTAAACAGGCATGTCCTCCAAGTACGAAACATTGTCAATTGATCGTAGAAGAGCCAATTAGTATGCAGAATGAAAGTTTTAAAACCATTCTAATATTACAATATACGTTAGTTTGCTTTCGATATACGGTTAGATGCAAATATTTCAAATTCAAAACCCGTTTTTAAATAGCTGTGTGAAGTTGGCTCAACATACGACATACGACATACGACATTCAAAAAATCGAATGTCGTCCAGCTCGACATACGACATTGGACGACATTCAAAAAATCGTCAAAAATCGAATGCCGTCCAGCTCGACATTGGACGACATTGGACGACATTCAAAAAATCGAATGTCGTCCAGCTCGACATTGGACGACATTGGACGACATTCAAAAAATCATCAAAAATCGAATGTCGTCCAGCTCGACATTGGACGACATTGGACGACATTCAAAAAATCGTCTAAAATCGAATGTCGTCCAGCTCGACATTGGACGACATTGGACGACATTCAAAAAATCATCTAAAATCGAATGTCGTCCAGCTCGACATTGGACGACATTGGACGACATTCAGAAAATCATCTAAAATCGAATGTCGTCCAGCTCGACATTGGACGACATTGGACGACATTCAAAAAATGGTCAAAAATCGAACGTCGTCCAGCTCGACATTGGACGACATTGGACGACATTCAAAAAATCATCTAAAATCGAATGTCGTCCAGCTCGACATTGGACGACATTGGACGACATTAAAAAAAATCGTCTAAAATCGAATGTCGTCCAGCTCGACATTGGACGACATTGGACGACATTCAAAAAATGGTAAAAAATCGAATGTCGTCCGGCTCGACATTGGACGACATTGGACGACATTCAAAAAGTTGTCAGTAATTGAATACCTTGCAGCTCGAAGACGTTAAAACATAGTTGAGATGATGTTAGTAGTCAGACATTTAGACAAGCTGTAATAATTTTGGTCATTTCGAATCATCATTCGGAATGTGTTTCAAATTTTTAGTTTTTATTAATTCCGACTCATTCGGACCCATTCCGGCTCATTCCATTCGAGATTCGTATGATTGGGGTATCAATTACGTCTATCGCAAGCCCGATACCTGTAAAAACTACATACACATGGGTAACGAACTAGTATGTGTTTATCCACGTCCCTATTGTTTCGCTTACCAATCATGATGTAATAGTGTATGTTGAACGCATAGCTAGACTGATTCTGACCCTGTGGTTCGGCTGTGCACTTTCCACTAACGGAAGTGTACACAGCATTACTCAAGTTTTGCGGTCAAACCTCGTAAGTTTTTTCGATTTGTTTTATGTCATTTCATGCGCATTATGAAATGAATAATAACCAAACCAGCATTGGAGACTACATATGTAAATAAATATCAAATTGCATCACATATAATTTCAGGTGTATTCGTAAGTAATATGGCGTCCATCTTTGACGTCATTTTTGATTCCCGGGTTCGAACACTATGTTGACAATTCATGCCGACAGTTACATATTCCATATATAAACCAAATCACTGTACAACTTATTGTGATACTATACAATTTAACTTTTATGACTTATTGTGATTGAAATATCCGGTTATTTCCCATCACTGTACGACTTATTGCACTACTTTACAAGTCAACGTGTACTCCTTATTGTGATAACCGGAGTTGACTCGTTTATACACTGTTCTATTAGTATTAAAATTGCTTGTTGCATTTTAGTTGTCACCTACCCATGAATAGGCTACTTTTGTGCCGAGTGTCACTCGACTCTTAGGCACCGTGGACAGCAACTGTAGATACTAGTATACAACAGACGGACGAACAAGAGCATTCAAAATATTATCTTAAATCCTTGTCAGGCTGCCTGAACATAACTATTATTATTATACAAACACAAGTTTAGATTAAATGTCTGTGACTTTATTAACAGAACTATTATTATAACAAATATTCCAGTTGACACAAGAAAAGTATAAAGTAAACCCAAAATATCCGGTAATATCGCAAAGCAACTCGCAAATCTACCAAACTATTCACGATTTACTGAAAGTACACAAGTCTTAGCGAATCTATAAACTCCCCTAACCAAATTGATTAAGTAAATAAAACTATATTTTGTTATGTTTCCGATTGTTAGACGATTTTTTGAATGTCGTCCAATGTCGAGCTGGACGACATTCGATTTTTGATGATTTTTTGAATGTCGTCCAATGTCGTCCAATGTCGAGCTGGACGACATTCGATTTTAGACGATTTTTTGAATGTCGTCCAATGTCGTCCAATGTCGAGCTGGACGACATTCGATTTTTGACGATTTTTTGAATGTCGTCCAATGTCGTCCAATGTCGAGCTGGACGACATTCGATTTTAGACGATTTTTTTAATGTCGTCCAATGTCGAGCTGGACGACATTCGATTTTAGCCGATTTTTTTAATGTCGTCCAATGTCGTCCAATGTCGAGCTGGACGACATTCGATTTTAGACGATTTTTTGAATGTCGTCCAATGTCGTCCAATGTCGAGCTCGACGACATTCGATTTTTGATGATTTTTTGAATGTCGTCCAATGTCGTCCAATGTCGAGCTGGACGACATTCGATTTTAGATGATTTTTTGAATGTCGTCCAATGTCGTCCAATGTCGAGCTGGACGACATTCGATTTTAGACGATTTTTTGAATGTCGTCCAATGTCGTCCAATGTCGAGCTGAACGACATTCGATTTTTGATGATTTTTTGAATGTCGTCCAATGTCGTCCAATGTCGAGCTGGACGACATTCGATTTTTTGAATGTCGTCCAATGTCGTCCAATGTCGAGCTGGACGACATTCGATTTTTGACGATTTTTTGAATGTCGTCCAATGTCGTATGTCGAGCTGGACGACATTCGATTTTTTGAATGTCGTATGTCGTATGTCGTATGTTGAGCCAACTTCACACAGCTTTTTTAAATTAGTATTTTTCGCTATTGATTTTCACTATAATTAGTAGCGTTAGAGTTGTTCGTACTTTAACAAATACGTTACTATGTTTTCCTGGATGTCGTTATTTTCTGTATATAGCAAAAAACAGTTTGATTGGACTCGTCAATTCGACTATAAGTTGATCTATCTATTGTTTTGAAGAAAAAAGTAAACAGAAGAAAAATAATAAATGTCGCTAACAAACCATGGATAATAAAACAGCATTAAAACCAGGCTAAACAAATATCCGTTACTTTTTACCCAATACTTTCACTATCCGTAAGGACAATGACTTGAAGTTCAAGGCTTATCATCCATTGTCTTATTATTTGAAATGAAAGCAGAAGGCTTTGTGTATATACACGAACAGCATCCGTTGGCGTTCATTGTGCAGGAACAATGGGGTATTACTTTCCAATAATGCTGACGTTATAACGTGTCTAATCGTCTGTATTTGTTAGGAAGCAGACGAGTTTTATGGATTTCAATTGACGTCTTCTTGCTAGACAATACTAGTACACCGCGTTCGGATCACTTCGGCCTTTACGCATTACAATATATTTACCGGAGACAAACGGAAATGACCGAGCGTTCACGATTGAATATACCGGTCACATGGGAAGTAGAAGATTCTCGTCACATTATTTACATGTTTTTATTTATCCTCGCTACCGGAAATCCATATAGGCGAGGCCACCAGAAGAGGTTAGTCACTTTAGTTTTTTGGTAATAGTACATGCTACAGATGCCCTAATGTCAGAAGCATCCCTGGTTCTTTTACGTGCCTGAGGCAATTGTTGGCTTCAATTAACAGTATTGTCATTATTCTTAAATAATTATCGGTTATTAAGAGTGTTTCTGTTCGTCAGGAAAACAAAATGTTGAACAATAATGATTAGCTAATGAGTTCAAATAGTCGCACCATGATTAACACTGTATATTACAACACTATTGTGCACCGGCGGCATTGGGGGTCATGACATACCCCCGTTTTCAAACTCAAAGCCCCAAAAAATAAAATCGCAATTTTCCGCCTTGAACCAATAAACAACTGCTGCTGAAATGCTTGTCAGCTATTTGCCTGGTGTACATTATGTATTGCTACTTATCACGATAGTTAGTCAAATGATGTCCTTTGGACAACCCGTAACTTGTACTAAAACGTGTATGTGTAGTATGGTACTTTCCAGCTTCCGTATTTTACGACATAAACGTCCAAATTCTGATTTGTTACTATGATCGACTAGAGGATATCACGTAAAGGTATTGCACAAGTTTTGGGCCCGTGTAAAGAGCCAAAATAGAAAGTACATGTTATACCTCATACAGGGTTGCCAGTGGAAGTGCGTTTACTTTGATTTTCTGAAGAAGGATAATAAAGCTATGCTTCAACCCGTTTTGTAATAAAGTTGCAAATTGTAATAATTATTACAAAACAGGTTGAGAGGCTTATTACCGTTTGAAAATCATTGCAACCCGTTTTGTAATAAAGGTGCAAAATGTAATAAATTTTCCAAATCACTTCAAAAGAGTAATAATTATTAAAAAACGGATTGGATTGGAAGATGTCATAACACAATGAAATAACTTTGTGACCCGTTTTGTAACAAATTTTCAAAATGTTATAAAAAATTCATTTCAAAATCATTTCAAAAGTGTAATAGTTATTACAAAACGGGTTTGGACGAGCTATTACACTTGGAAATAACATTGCGACCCGTATTGTAATAAACTTTTTAAGTGTAATAAATTATACTTACAATATGCAAGGATGTTGGCACAAGTAATACAGTTATGTTCAGGAAATAAGACTACAAACTTCCCTCAAAAGACATTATATCATTTTTGGTTAAGTAGGTTGAGTTGGTAGGTAGGCACATCTATGTGTATGCATTTGTCACAGAAGAATTATTAAACGACTTTTCTCATTAATTTCGTCCCAAAACTATTCCATTTTCTGATTTCTAAATATTTGTATGAACTTAGTTGACAGGTATAGGTAGTAGGTGGGAAAGTAAACCGCATTTTATGTTCTTATTTCTGAGTAAAATATATGTCGGGTTTGGGCGATTTTGGCGGGAAGGAAGTGGGTAGGAAAACAAACACTATTGATTTAAGACCAAGAACCATACGAGTATAAACAACGAATTACCTTAAGTAGATAAATCTTATAGAAAATGGAGAGCCATGGCGAGATAATGGGTATATTAATTGAAGCCGTACCAAGACATGAAAAGTCGGTTCCGCACAGACATGAATTATGTGCTCGCACATTATATATCAAAACTGACATATCAAGTGAGGCTTCTGCTATAATACGCAAATAGGGAAAAACAATGTCACGCAGTGACCCGAGTGCGGCGCAAAAATATGTCGTTATTACAATATTGAATATATCATTCGACAAGAAAGATGTCTTTCGTGCTATACACACGCCCTTTTACGGTGGCATAGAGGGGACACAGGCAATATTTCATTTATTACGTGCGCACGTGTTAGCTATCACGTGTGCATGTAGTAACACGTGCGCACGTGATAAATAAAATATATACGCTTATATATAAGCTATATATGTTAAGCTTTTTAAACTTCGGTTTGGTCAACATGACCAGTTCCTATTTTCATGCAAATAAGCTCATAAGAAGCGCCTTGTGGTGCAGATTTTAAATACACATAAGTCTTATAAGTAGCACTTACGACCTTCTCATTATAAGCCAGCGATATAAGCCGGATACTCAATGCGCACCTGCCAATATTTACTGAAATTGTCTGTGGTGTACTGAAGCGGGAAAACATTATATAGGATATAGCGAATATGTTTTTTCGATATTCAAACGGTTCTTTTAGAAGTATCTATAAAGAGCATTAGACAAACAGTAAAGCTCCGCATAGACGCGTACTCCATGGTGTAAGTACAGTGTAACCTCTGAACAGCTTAAAGGGACTGCCTCACGTATTGGTGTATTGCAAAAATAAAATTAAATTGTCAAATATTCATGTAATTTTGGTATAGTTTCCTGTATATGCCATAAACAACCACATTGACATAAAAAAGAACTTGGAAAACATTTTGTAGTAATTTAGCATTTTTACACCCAAAATTCTTTAGGGTATTAATACCCTATAGAATTAGCACTGCTATCACTTAAATTGCCTGAAATTTGTTTCCATTCGATGAAAACAAATTGCAAAACTAACCGAATACTCACATATGTTTCGGCTTTAGTTTGTTGAAGTTACAGTTAGATCATGTGTGAACTACATAATTCACAAACATTTTGGAAGGAAACTCTGCGATATTTTCGAACAGAAAAATACTGAGCGCCAAATATCAAGAGTGATTTAAATTGCTTGTATACCATTAATATTTCGTATAGCAACCACCAGTGGCTTTCTATTATATAAATACTTGGTTAGGTAGGAAAATTACGTCATTCGAAAATTTTAGCCCGATCTGTGAGGCAGCACCTTTAAAGGTTCCAGTCTAATACACGCAATATATAACCATGATTTAATTTATTAAGTCACAAAGCCGGTGACATATAGGTCCATTGGGTCGAGTGTTTTCTTTTTCTATAATGTATTACTTGTAAATATATGTTATACACATGTCATGTTAATAAACTATTTACTTACTTACTACATTTTGTACTTACTTACTATAATGTATAATATTATATATAATAGAACTGAGCGTCGCAGTTAAGCTCTGTGACTGCTTTACGACCGACTGCAAACTGCTTTGTTATATATTAAGGTATATCTAGTGGACCCTGTCAATTTTAAACACGGGGATCGAGCGTTTGAAGGTCTCCGCCCACAAATCGTCCTCCCATCGCTGTCCGGCTGGACGTCTGACTCATTATGACTGGTCAGATTTACGATATCAATTGAACTGTTCTTGGCATGGCCATTCGACCTTAGTCATTGCAGATCAAAATTTTAGCAGTCCGCTCCTGAGTAACAAGTAGATCCAATATACCTCTAAAGAAACCAAGGGAGGCAAATCGGCGTCACTTATTCTAAGTCGGGATAAGTAACTTCCCTTTGGAATAATAGATATACTGTTCTTTGAAGTTTATAATGTTTTTGTACTGTTTGTTGTTATAAATGTCTTATGCCCTTAAAGGGCCTTGACTTGAAAAATAAAACTTGAAACTTGTTAAAAGAGTTAGTACCCTTTGAAATCATGGGAAACAACTATAATTGACTTAATTTTTACGTCATAGAGTTCTCTTCCCTAGGTTCGAACTAAAGCAAACCAGACAACTGCCGTCGACCGGCGTTGCTAATGACAGTTATATATTGCTGGCTTAGAATTAGAAGGTCGTAAGTACAAAATCAATGTTTTGAGACAACAAGAAAAACGTGTCTGAAAACTAGTCTTTACTTATGGAAAAACAAGCCGTTTCAACTTCAGTTGGGTCAACATGACCAGTTCCGATTTTCATAAAAATAGGCTCAAAAGAAACGCCTATTGATGCAGATTTCAAATAATATCGAGTCTTACAACTTACGACTTTCTCATTCTAAGCCAGCGATACAATTATGTTGCTATTACAATTAACAGATTGGCCATGAACAGTGTAACACCGGTCCATCACACTCGTCACATGTTGCATTTATTAAATATGTGCATTGAATACGCTTACATTCATTAACACGTATGTTTGTTCGGAATGGAGGTTTGCTTCCGACGCATCTATGTGACAAGTTAGATGGCTTCAGAGGCGCCTATATGTGACAAGTTAGATGGATTCAGAGGCACTTATATGTGACAAGTTAGATGGCTTCAGAGGCACCTATGTGACAAGTTAGATGGCTTCAGAGGCACCTATGTGACAAGTTAGATGGCTTCAGAGGCACCTTTGTAACAAGTTAGATGGCTTCAGAGGCACCTATGTGACAAGTTAGATGGCTTCAGAGGCACCTATGTGATGAGTTAGATGGCTTCAGAGGCACATATGTGACAAGTTAGATGGCTTCAGAGGCACCTATGTGACAAGTTAGATGGGTTCAGAAGCACCTAGGTGGCAAGTTAAAAGGCTTCAGAGGCACCTAGGTGGCAAGTTAAAAGGCTTCAGAGGCACCTATGTGACAAGTTAGATGGGTTCAGAGGCATCTATGTGACAAGTTAAATGGCTTCAGAGACACCTATGTTACAAGTTAAGTTCTTGTCTGATAATGTTTAATTTGTTAACAGATGCACCTGGGTCAGTACATGTATTTATTATATAAACCAAACATATAGATCAAGTGCAATTCTGACGCATTTCATAATCATTCTGATACTGAATTCGTCTTTACGAATGTGCACATGTTCACAACACCAATAAACTAATGTTTTACATATTCACTAACACCACATGCGTTCGTAGATTATAATCATTTATGAAACAACTGTCACCATGTGCAAGTATTGATGTAAAATGAGGAATTCAATGTTCCACTTTTGTTTCAAGTCTTAATGTCATTGTGTAAGACCTCATTCGATATATGTGAATAGTTGTGTTTTTCCTGTATATAGTGCATTTGTCTAATGATTTACTGATTAAGGTAATTCCATACTCTTATTTTTTTCTGTACAAGAGGTATCAAACACCTGGTTTTTATGAAGAACACACTCATGATAGTGATTGTGCTCAGCTAGTTTTCAAGATATTTTTAGATTTTGGGGAACCCCCCTAAAAACGGATACTTGCATTTCACCGAAAAAGTTGGACATATAATTCCATGAAACTTGGCATGCACGAAATTTCGTATATACGGAATCACACGATAACGTTTGTTTTAGACTATGCATGTTATATTTATTTTTAAATGATATTTTAAAATATGTGATTTTTCATTTTTAAGTTATACGAAAAATATTGTTGAACAACATACTGATTTTGTAAATGCATCCAGTAGAGTAGCTATTATAGAAGTTTTGTCCAAAATTTCATGGCAATGCTCGGCAAGATTTTTTAAACTGACACTTCAGTGATTTCGGAAATGTCGAAAACCAGGAGAGTTTACAAAATACATCAACGTTTTGAATACGTTGTATCCAGATTTCGCGATAATTTGTTTTTGAAAAATGTGTATATTTCAAGATGAACCATTGCTCTTTTTGTATTAGATAGTCTATATTATTACCAAATAAATGCAAACTAACCTTCCTCTAAAGTAGTCGGGATGCTTGCTAAACAAATGTTAAAACTTGGATAAAATGTTGTGTGGGCGCATTATATTACGTTTCACATACGTTGTAGCTAGTATTCGCGAGTGTTGGTGTTTCAACGTTTTGAATGAATGGCACGTAAAATTTCAGCTATAGTTTTACTCTGCAAGCTTATTATAGAATAATATAGTAACAACTATACAGTAAATGCGCGATTTTAAGACATGAGAACATGCTGACACATCAATTTTAAGTTTTTCTTATTTTATCATCATGGTAATCAGACGCTTTCAATACGTCTAATTTACACCGATTTCTAAACTTCCGGTCAACTAAAGAGTATCCAATCACCTTAAGCGAAATAATTCTAATTTCTGACGAGAGAATGAGAGTGGGCAATAAAGCAACGTAGACAGGGTAGGGGTTAATGTAATACATGTACATAGTATATATTTTACTTCGTGGGCAGTTGGTCTAGCCTATATAAAGCCCTCTCCTTAAGCACGGTACCTGTTACAATTTCTATAAATAATTGACTTACGTAATTATATACATAGAATCATGTCGATAAAAGATAGGAAGGGCTCAGGGGAGAGGGGCAGTATCAGAAAGGTACATGGTGAGAAACATACCATTGGTGCGATACAGCACAGACAGTGCAAGGGAGGACAGGAGAGAACTTGGAAGGGAACGATAGTGAGGGAAGTATTGTAGAAGATGTTAAAGACGGTGAAAGGGGCAGGAAGAAAAGAGAAGAGGCATGTAGCTCTGCAACAAAATAAACTACAAACATTGAATACAATAACAAACAAACCTTTGTTCTTTTTCCCCATCTTATTGCTTACGGCGGTCTTGATTTCTTTTGTAGAAGGCATGGACATTAACATCTTAAGCCCAACCTCAAAACCCGAACCTCCGCCTTCTGAAAATACAATGAAATAAAAATTCAGATACAATAAAAATGATCAGATTAGAACCTACGATGTGTGTGCCACCGTTCATATAACCTTACATAATTCTTGGACGCGTACATCGATCATGCACATCACAGATCTGTACATGTATACGTACTGTCTAAATCACCAGAACGCAGGTCGATGTCGATGTATTCAATGTGCACTCGGTGTTTAAGCGGACAATGAGTAGTAATGCATGTATCAAAGGCGGCTGAAAATTACACCGCCTGCCGCCCGATGACCTGCCGAAGTCCGTCCGGGCCCTCTGTCGATTTGTAGAAAAAGCAAGCCGTCCGTCCGATCATCGAACGGTGATCGAATTGTATTTGTTACCTGACTTGTTAGACTGTATGCTCAATAACTCCGATGCGTACATGGTTGAAGCAGTGATACTCACAGTCTTTGACACTGATAAACAAGCATAATCAATTAAAGTGCTCGAATCACAATTCCTGCCCATCTCTGTAGCGTTTATGTACGGTATAAAAGATTAAATAGACAGTCATGAGACGTAAAATTGCTCCCATTTTCTAATCGATTCACATTTAGTCCGTCAGAGAAATTACCCTGTTTGACAGAAAAACAAGACAGCAAGTAAGTAAGCACAAATAGTAAAGTCTTTATTTTACGTTGCTAACATATTTACAATAATGCAATCTTCCAAATGTGCAAACCATTATGTAATACCACGTCCCAAGGATATCACAAACTCTATTTAATGACATCTAGAGCTGTTATATTTTTTGGTATGAATACCTAAATTAGTTAATTAGGTCTATGTTTGTTTGTTTTAAAATGTATTTTTCTCTTCATAAATACTTTTGACCAGGGGCATTTTGATCCATCTATATCTTATAAAACACTATTAAACATTTGTATATTTTGATGAAACTTGGTGACAAAAACCATTAATAAATATTCAACATCGTCTAAAAGATTCCTGCCAAAAAATTAATTTGAAACAATAATATCACATTTTAATAGCAACACCCTCAATACTGAAAATCACAAGTGATACCACCAAGAGTAATTATCATTAGAAGCAACACACACAGTTCATCTCTGCCTTATCGACAGCACAATGATTTGGTAATATCACCCATCTCCCGAATCAAGACTTGAGAAAGATCATTGGCGTTTCTAGAGGCTTAAAGAGGGCTTGCTAGCTCATTCGATGCACCATCAAAGGTGGAATCCTATCTAGGCGTCGTTATTGGTGTATTCCTAGCTTACTTTTACCAAGTGTACGGTATCAATCCCGATACACCGCTTCTCAGTTCCGTGAGAGATTGTTCTATTTTCATATGGCTCTGACGGAACTGAAAACAGATGTAACGCTCGGACGGAACTCAGATTTCATGTATCCTGAGTGTTACATTGGTTTTCAGTTCCGTCAGAGCCATATGATAACAGAGCGTTTTTAGAGTATTTCAGTTAACCGAAGACAGAAGTCTAGTCACTATTGATTGCTTATTACGTATTTATACATTAAGCATCCTTAACGTCATTAAAAATGTGAATGATATACTAGTTAAGGATGATATATTATTTCTATCCACGTGATTTTCAAAACTAAACATTTATGCGGTATTATAAGAACGACAACTCGTATGACCGTGTTGTATTTCAGTAACGCATTTAGCTCCCTTTAACCACAAACAAATCGTTTGGTTAGTTAAATGATAGATTGTATTTCTGACAAATTGTGTTTAAAGCAGGCAATTCTTGATTTAAATATTGATTAAATATAAAGTGAATCGTTGTGTCCTACAGTTGTTTCAACTTCGGTTGGGGTACCGAAAAGAAAATTTTCACTCGGACTAAATACAACAGAAACTAAATTATACTGGACGAAAGTACATTATATAAGTATATTCCAAATAAAGTTTCAACCTGTAATCCTAGGCAAAACAAAAATATGGACCGTCAAAAAATGAAAATTTTCCAAATGAAATTATGACCAACCAGCACTTTATCATTAATAGCTGGGTAAAACGTCATGCTAATACATGTCATAAACAACAAGGATAGTATCTGCTGATCAAACAGATTCGCGGATAAACTCTACTGCGAAATCAAATACCAACGATTAATTGACTTACGAAAACGCATCCTAATAATAACGAGTGTCGAATCCGTTTGCGTGCACATACTGTAGCTAACGTTTTAACAAAGTCCATGAAATATAATGACACAAAGAGGTAGGGCGCGCGCTTCGGAATCGGGGGTCCCGGGTTCAACCCCCCCCCCCCCCGTCTGGACCACTGCTTAATTTCTCTAAGCAAGAATAACCCACATGCTCCACTCGACCAAGGTGTAAATTGGTACCTGCGAGGGCTGAGTCTGAACATGTTAGATAGCCGTGGGGTTTGGTGCACACCCACCAGGAGAGAAATAGTCTCCACAGGGAGGCTTGAACGCAGGTTTTCATTAGTAGCCTAATGGCCAGGTGAAGTTAAAATGTCAAAGGGTGGCTGAACGGCTGAACTGCTGAAAGCAGCCCTAGAAAATTGGTAACTTAACTTTCTTTTTTTAACAAAAAGGAGCAATTTTACAGTAGTTATACCTTATCTACGATTGAGCCTTGCTAAAATGGCAAGCCTTAAATGATTTTCCGAAACAGAAACCACGTCCGATCGTTAAAACAAATAAGTTTGTGCACATGATACGGACGTGTCTGGAATTCATATCGTCGCTTATTGACGGAATTTTGTGCAAATCATAACAAGGTTCACCAATCTGAACAAGAAGCAATAGCGCTAGTCAATCCGATAATATTTGATAAAACAACCCATCCATCTTGCTGTATCATGATGCAACGAGGAAAATTAAATTTTATTGATTTCAGCCTGCGGATTTGTTATACTCCTATCTGTGCTAACGTTTGCTCTTTCGTATTCGCACTGGTCATTGGTGACCGATACTTACGTAACAAAGATTTCAGAGCATTTGCCCTCGTATTTGTTGATCAACCCTCCTCTCATAGTAAACTAAATGCTTCTTTTATAATAATTGTAATTACAAGGACTCTTATTCACATGGAAGCGAAAAACTTAAATATTTTTTACTTAAGTAAAATATTTGTTCTGTGCATATTTTCTACACATTAAAGATACACAGGTATGTTCTTAGTTAGCATTGCAGCTATTTACATAACGCTTTTCAAAAGCATATTTAAACAATACTCTTTAATGTCATGATTAACTGACATACTTAATGATTTTTAAGTTTTAAAGTAACGTCTAAGCTATTCTACTAAGATACTTTGTGAATACACCTCCTGGATTATAATTAATCAAACGGGACTTCTACGTTGGTCAGGTGTTAAGGACGAAAAACGCCGAAGGACGAACGGCACAAAATTTAATTTTGTTTATGTCAACATTTGTTTATTGTGGTTGTGAAGGGTGTGATCAGATTGTCATGAAAGCACATTGATTGTCATTACATGTATCTTAGCTACATATGCTGATAATTTCAGCATAATTAAACACATATTGAGCGAGTTATGGGTAATTAAATACATACATACATACACACATGTAAGATATATAAGTGTAAATTCTGCGTTTTCGATGCCACTCAGTGAATGTACAATAATTTTAAGTGAATGTTTGCATATAAATATCCATAGAATATAGCAACAATCAATACATAGTCTTTAAAATATAGTCTTTAAAAATTAAAAAAAACATTAACAATAGTAGGAAGAGTGGGTGGGAGAGTTTATTGGGTGGGGACGTTTATTCGAGGGAATACGGTAACTGCAACTGGTGGACACATTAATGTTTTATATTTCTGAATTATTCAGCTATTTTTTATAGAATGTAACAGGACTGCTCTCAACCTGTCGAGCTGTGCACTTGGCCGTTTGCAGAGTTTTACACATAGTTTGAAAATAGAACTTAAGTACCTTCTCCTAAAATAGTGTTTTCCTTTTTTACAAAATAGTGACTGGCATTATGTTCTTTGTATCGGCTAATTAACAATAACAAGTGCCAATTATGGGAATAGGCTAAAGTTCATAGATCATAGCTACACACATTTTGAGTTTTACTTAACATTGAACTTGAATGAAACTGAAATAAAGTATGTGATACTTTAAAAGTAAATTTAAAAACACAATCCAATTGTATATTCATATACTATAAAAGTGCCTATGTTAACTTATACCCAATGTATGTATTTATTCGGATTCAACTTTTAAGCAATGTAATATGATTAATATCATCACCATGCCATTTGCTTCGTTTATAAACTGTATTACAACTGTATAGACGTTTTAAGCAATTACACAAAAGGTAATCAAAGCACTGAGAGTGCTGATGGGAGGCGATCTGGTTGCTGCTACTGAAGCTTAAACCGACTTTCCACGTTTAATGTTCGTTTTCTTACTGTCGATCTTGTCTTGAATGTCAAAATAGGCATATGTGACTATATAGGCATGTTGGGTATCTAAATAATTGTAACAATTTATATGTAGATCTAATACGAGTATTCAATGCGCATATCAAAAGTTGCTTTAAAATAATACTACGCGCCTATTTATCAGATTCTACAGTATCGTCTTGTAATCACTTCCCTCACAGCGTGAGACATCTCTAGAAAGCGGCTAGTATAGCCACACCATATGACTGGATAACAGTACTTTGCAGACGATAAACGATTTATTGATAAAACCATCACGTGACCCTGGTCTGAAGTTTCTAAAAATAGCTATACAGCCGGGACATTTGATTAACACGTCATTTTCATATTACGAACAAGTCCGATATCGCCCCGGCGGAGTGATTATCTGCAAAAATATCGATTTAACGAACAGTTTCACAATAATTATTGATCTTAGAATAAACAAGTGTTGCTGATTGAATGAAATCAGTTTAAAAGTTTGGAGAAACATATGTAGCAGTATTGGGAATGTTGACAGTTTCTGGAACTACTTGAATGCGGATTCACATAGCAGCCTAAAGGTGGTTCATGTTGCATTAAGAAATGGCAATGGTAGTATAGAGAGGCTGACGCCTCCCAAAAAACTACGATGTTCCGTACAGAATGGGGTTTTGCATTTAGTGCCTACCAATTACCAGACCAAATTATTGTCAATAAACGAGGTAGACAAAAGGCAAACACTTGTTACCCTTTCAAGCATGATGTATTGATATACATGTATATAATTCTAGTATTCCTTTAGCACAATACAAAATGTGACGAAAATGACATCGCAATAGGAATTGCACACCACTGATTGATTTTATTAAGACTAGTGTTGATTTTTACAAATATGACAGCTAAACATCTTTTACGATTCCCTTGTGAAATATCATACTAAGCAGTTAATATATATCCGGTGAATTATAAACAAACGTTTATTTTCTGTGTTGCGAAAAAGTTTAGTTTTTGTGCAATTGTGCTGAATGGACATTATTGAAAATTATATATTTGGAATCGTGCAGTTGTGGACTTCTGAATGAGTTATTTGCAAGTGATTTTGTCTTTGCATAAGTTGAATATTAGTGAGTGAAAATTTTGATAAACTCGATTGAATTTTCCGATATTTGATGTGTATTACATGCTTGATTAACTGTACTCTGTATGTTTTGACAGTCGATTACCGGCCTATACATACCCGCTAGCAGTTTAAAAAACTACGGAAGCGAGTTTGTGCCATTACATTATCGGTGAATAAATATTCCTTTAAGCATTTAACAGTTCTGTAGTTGATATACAACGGCCGCTAATATGGCTTCTCTTATTGGAACGCAGGACCATAATAATGACGCTGCTGAGTACGTCGATTCTATCATGGCGTCCCAACGAGTTACGAAAGTGGCTACGCCAGCAGTACCGAGTAATAGGAAGCGTAATCGATCGGAACCTAATCCCGCTGTAACAGCCTCGGAAACTACAGCAAAGAAAGCTCGTGTAACAGTTAATGCCAGACGGTCCTTGTATTCGAATACTCCCAAACCAGCGCCTAGAAACGTTAATACTACAACCGTCACGCAGGTATCCATTGAGGCGTTGTTTGCTGATTTAGCCTCGGATATTCATATGCAGTTTGGTGCAATAAACGAACGCATGGACAGATTGGAGGCTGGTTTAGAACAGAAAATAGCCAACAAAGTGGCACAGATTCTGGATAAACGCGTGACAACAGAAATTAACAAGATAAGAAAGGATGTGGACGACAAGTGTATGTCATTGAAAACTGATATTCAGGCTGAGTTGACTTCAGATATTGACAATATCAATGATAAGTTGAAAGTGTTGTCTGATAAGTTAGACTCGTCCAATCAACAAACGTCCAGACCAGATGTGTCACTGAATATTGTAGTTCGTGGACTAGCAGAATCGGCCAACGAAAATCCCATGAACAAGGTTAATGGCTTATTTCGGGACGGTTTGAAAATTGCGAATGTCACTTGTACCAAAGCCGAGAGGAAACAATCAAACGGGAATTCAAGGAAACCGGGTCTGATTATCGCCACCTTAAAATCGAATGAGGATAAAAGAAAGGTCATGACAACTAAGCGCAAATTGATGGACTCTCGTCAGTATAGTGATGTGTTTATTCACCATGACCAGACTGTAGCTGACAGAACTTTGTCTGGAAACTTCCGTGCAATTTTAAGTGCTATGAGGAATAGTGGCCTTGTTGTAAAAGGCAATAAGATTGTGAAATCAGAACACTCGGCGGGCAGTCGTCAGCAGTCCCGGACAGGCGATAGACAAGGGGATCGAGCCAATAACGGGAACAGGAACGATGACAGGCGTAACCAGGGTAATGGTGGTCAACAGAACGGCAACGGTGCGCACAGAAACAACAACGAGACGTGGAATACGGTCAGACGTGGGGGTAACAGTTTTGGTCGCAATGGGCGACGGGGTAACTACAGAGGACGTAACTCTCGTGATTTATAGGTAAAAACCGGGTTTTGGAACGTTCGAGGTTGGAGTGCGAACCCTGACTCAGACAATTCTATTCTACGTTCTATGTGTATTATTGACAAACAGTTTGATATTTTAGCTATTGCGGAAACCCATTTATTAAACGATGACATTTTAAACGTTGATGGTTTTAGTTGGTATGGACATAACAGGAAGATTATCCACAGAAATGCACGTGCTGGATCTGGAGGAGTTGGTTTTTTAATTAGTAATGATCTTTTAAAATTGTATAATGTATCCATACTGAATAATTCTTCAGAGGGTATTTTGTGGTTGAAATTGTCTCATATGTATGAAAATGTTACGTTGTTACCATGTGTCTGCTATCTTCCACCCGAAAATTCTTCACGATCCTTTGATGTGAACGCTTTTTACGATAATTTACTTTCGGATATTTACCAATACAATAATGAAGGAAATATTTTTATATGTGGGGATTTAAATAGTAGATGTGGTGAGCTTAATGATTTTATTGCCGGTATAGATGATGTACCACCGCGTAGAATCATTGATTTTAGCACAAACTATTATGGTGAATTGTTCACTGATTTTTTGATTAATACTAATATGTGCATGTTAAATGGTAGAAATGGTGACTGTAATAATTTTACATCTGTTTCTGTGAAAGGTTCGTCTGTTGTGGATTATTGTATTGTACCTCATGAAAATTTGTCTTGTTTTAAGGATTTTGCAGTCACACTAACTTCTGATCTGATAAATAGCTGTGGTGATATAGAGGTGTTAGCACCAAGTAGTATACCTGACCACTCTTTATTGTCGTGGAATATTATTACTGGTGTTTGTAATACTAATGAAACATGTTCATCTTTTAGAAACTTTGATAAGTTTGATTTAAGTAGCATAAATAATGATTTTATGTCTGATGATTCAGTATTGATTAAAATCAATCAGTTGATTCATAGGTTAGAACAAGGTTCAACTAATCAAGTTTCCATAGATACTGTCTATAACGAATGGTGTAGTATCGTTAAGGACAGTATGTATGCAAACATTCCGTATAAGAAGATTGGGAAATATAGTAATTTTCGGAAGCGCAGACCAGGCAAACCTTGGTGGAATGATAAATTAACTGAACTTTGGTCTAAGCAATGTACGGCTGAACGCAATTGGTTGAAATGTTGCAATAGAAATGAGAAAATTGTTTTGAAATCTGAATATGTACAAATGCGTAAATTGTTTGATAGAGAAGTTCAACGTTCAAAGCGACATCATTGGTATAATATGCAGTGTGAGTTATTAAAGGAGTGTGATGTGAATCCGAATAAATTTTGGCAATCCATCGGTAAGATAGGTGTGAGACAGTCTAAAAGTAAATGCATACCAGAAGAAGTTGTACTTCAGGATGGTTCTGTTTCTACATGTATTAATGATGTACTTTCAAAATGGAAAAATGATTTTAGCTCTTTATTTGTTGACAATAATGTACATGCGGAATTGAATGTTGGTAATAATGAAAACAATTCTAATATGGCTTTTAATGATAATATATCCCTTGTAGAAGTTGCAAATGCTGTTTCCAAAGCTAAACTTGGTAAAGCTTGTGGGATTGATGAATTACCTGCGGAAGTGTTATGTAATGATACTGCTATATATTTTCTTCATGTATTATTTAACTTATGTTTCAAAAATAGCATTGTACCATCACTTTGGGGTCGATGTATAATTAATCCGATTCCAAAATCTTCCACACTAGATCCAAGGGATCCTCTTGCATACAGAGGAATTGCCCTTGCGTCGTCCGTTTATAAAATTTATTGTAGAATTCTAAATGACAGATTGAGTAAATGGTCAGAAAACAATGATATTGTGGTTGATGAACAAAACGGGTTCCGTAAAAATAGAGGAACTATTGATCAAATCTCCTCTTTAACTAGTATTGTTGAGACTCGTAATAAATTAAAATTATCCACATTTACAGCTTTTATTGATTTTAAAAAAGCTTATGATTACATTAATCGTTCGTTATTGTGGAATAGATTGGTAGATCTAGGAATCAATGGTAGAATGTTACAAGCTATTAAGTCTCTATACACGTCCGTTTCGTCTTGTGTACGAGTTAATTCCTACAACACTGACTGGTTTGATGTTAAATCCGGTTTAAGACAGGGTTGTATCCTGTCTCCTCTTTTGTTTAACCTTTTTATAAATGATTTGGCTATATATCTTAAGTCATTTAACATTGGAGTAAGTATAGGTAATGAAACGGTGTGTATTCTCCTGTATGCTGATGATATTGTGATACTGGCAGAGAATGAACATGACTTGCAATTATTGTTAAGTGCATTGAATGATTGGTGTACACGAAATCAGATGTCTATAAATGTTAATAAGAGCAATGTAGTTCATTTTCGTACTCTTGTCTACTCCAAGATCTATTGTTGTTTTCAAAGTTGGTGATAATGTACTAAACTATACTATGCAATATACATATTTAGGTCTTGTACTCCATGAACATTTAGATTATAGCATTACTGCAAAGATGGTTGCTCAGAGTGCTGGTCGCGCGCTGGGTCTTCTCATAGCCAAATGTAAGCTTATAGGAGTGTTCCTTATAATGTTTTCACCAAATTATACGATACGATTGTCTGGCCAGTTATCTCATACGGAGCGGCAATTTGGGGAAACAAAACTTTCTCATGCATAAATACTATACACAACAGGGCTATGAGGTTTTTTCTTGGTGTCGGAAAGTATACACCTAATGCAGCCGTGTCGGGTGATATGGGTTGGACTCCACCTTTTATCCGCCAGTGGAAAACCATTTCAACATTTTGGTCTCGTTTATCAACTACGAACTCATCGAGATTAAATAAGCGTATCGCACTCTGGGCAAACCAACAACCAATTTAGTGTAAAAACTGGTATTATATTGTTAAAAAGCAATTCTGTGATATTCACCTGAACCAGTTCTGTGATATTTCTGTGCCAATACCAAAGTCTTCATTTGTAATACAGGTTTCAGACAATCTTTTTTACAAATATGTTAATGACTGGTATTCTAGTATCAACAGTATTACCGGTGTATCCGGCAGAGGCCGAAATAAACTTAGAACGTATTGTACTTTCAAACATAGTTACGAAGTTGAGAATTATTGTAATATACTATTGCCTTTAAGACATAGATCAGCCTTTTGTAAATTTAGATGTGGAGTTGCTCCAATACGCATTGAGACAGGGCGGTATGAAGGCTTGCCATTAACGGAACGCATTTGTCAAAATTGTCAAGTTTTAGAAGATGAAGCTCATGTTCTTTTAAGTTGTGATTTATACACAGATTTAAGAAATACCTTGTATGAACAGGTCGCAACTATTTGTCCTGATTTTTATTCTCTGAATGATTTAATGAAACTAAGGGTTCTTTTTACTGAGAAAAACGCTTTAAGAATTTGCGCCAAAACCTGTTTTATGATTTTACAAAGACGACATTTTTATCTGTGTAAATAATGTATTCATACTATCTTATTAATTATTGCCAGTTTTATTGACAGCTAAGGGAATGTTGTTAATCAGTTCATCTACGGTCTGACCGGGGTGATAAATGATCTATTAATACTATTTTTAATTAGCGCATTAGTGCCTCATTTACAAATCTCAGTTTCTTAAATTAAAAATTTAACTATATTTTAATTCAACGTATTAACAACATTCTCTTAGTTTTAATTTTGTATATAAATTAATGTTTTTTGTTTATAAATAGTGATATAGCACTGTTTATAGGACAGTTCATAGTACAAGCTAGTCATATAGTGATTTTATGATAATAAGATTATTTTAAGATTTGATAATTGTCTCTTATAATTCATAACTGAATGGTTATGTACATTTTATCTGTTCTGCTTATGTCGTATGTTATATGTATGTACATAAATGAGACGAAATAAAGAATATATATATATAAACTGTCAGCAATGTCTGGCTAATAACAAATGTTTATACCAGACAACCTCGAAACTGTCCGTCAGTCCGTTCTCACCCACTTGTAGTTGTGGGGTGTGGAACAATAGGCTATATTTAGATTATATTCATTTCGTTGCCTACGGGGTGCAAAATGTTGCTTATGGGGTTTTACAAACAAAAGGATGAACAAAAGAAAACCCCACAATGTCAAGACAGTGAGAACGTTCGTCTGTCCGTCCGACATATTTTTGTCCGGATGATAACTCAAAGACTACTACACCTATCAATTTGAAACTTTCACGTGTATATATCTCATTGACGGGAAGTGCGACTTGCACAAGAACCATATCTCTTCATTGCATATTTTTGGAATTATTCCCCTTTATAATTTTTCATCCCGTCTCGTCCCGACCCGACCCGACCTGTTCGTTCAAAATGTTAACCAAAAGTCTATAAAGGCATTGCTTGGCATACTTGTTTACCATCATACTTGCCTTACATGTCAACGCCACGTAGCACTATCCAAGGGGTCTACATAATTATGGCCCCTGATTGACTCAACTGGTTGTTATAGACTAGGCTTCCGTCGGGGTATTTAAAGCGTCTACTGAACATAGTCTTGTTTAAACAAAACCTTCGTACCTATTGCAGTCTATATATCGTTTAGTTGAGTTTTGCGTTCCCTCTCAGATTTGTCTATCATTTTTATAGCAAATAAAAACAAGCGTGCCTAACTTATACTGACATTTCATAACATGCGATGTGTTCATTTACAAAAAAGATGATATAGATTAATTACTCGGACTGACAAGACTTTTTAAAAGATACTCCAGTAGATGCCGTACATCCGAGTTCACTTCACTTTAGGTCATCTTAAATTCTGTTCTATTAATCATTTTCATTCAAGTAGAACTGGTCCGTTTAATAATGCATTATATAACGATTCTTTCAAGAAGGTCTACATCATATTCCACAGGGACGAACTCTATATTCAAAGGATAACAATTTCCCAGTCTGACTAAAGTGCAAGCGCTTCCTAGCTCAGAAGTAAGCAGCATAGCGTCGCGTATACTTATGAAAGGATTTAAATGCGATTGACAGCTCTTCTACTCTGTAAATATGGTTACTAGTATTCTAATACTTACAAATGAGGAACTGCAGGATATTTATTTATTTTAGGAATATATTATTCGGAAGTTTGAGGCAATTGCTACCAAATGTGATTATACACCACGTATAATTTATAAATACTGTAGTGCTCAGACAATCCCCCTAGTGGAAAGAAAAAACAAGTTACAATGTATGAATCCACATTAAGTGTTGTTTTCAGAAAAGGTTACGTTGAAGCAATACAAAATAAGTGTTGTTTTCGAACAATTAACACAGTAGCTTTTCATATTGAATGTTGCTTTCAGAAAAGTTAACATTGTAGCAATGTGCATTGAGTGTTGGTGGCAACAGAAGTTACCTTTGTATTAAAAAAGCAACACTTTGGCGATTGCTTGTGGTAGCATGTAGCCCGCGTAGATAAAGTCACCAAAAACATGTACAAATAGATGTACTAGCGACTTTTGAATCACAGTAAAACTGACTATAACATACAATTATAAAATATGTTATTGAAGAAATTTACTAACATTGCTTGCATCGACATTTTTTGTCAAGTTTGTCTATTCAATGTCGGTAAAAATAATCGGTAGTGTATCCCTAATATGTCTATACAGACCCTATGTTTAATTAAAGGAGACCGCAACCCACCAGCCTACTCCTTTTTCGTGGAAGTATTTCCTTTTGTACACTCGAACATATACACACTGCTCAAACAATCTGATTTGATAATCGAACTCAAAATAAAATCTAGCTAAGATTGAAGATAAAGTTATGATACTTGATGGACAAAACCGTATCTAGTCGGGTAGCCAGACCAATGTATCCATAGCGAGATAACTTATTTCAATGCGATGACAACAATGCTGCCCGTTTAATTCACTTTCGTTACGTACTATTTTATACGCCGATATGCCCTCTAACTCCTTTTACAAAGTGTTTAATACTATCTGTCAGCAGACCGTTTGGTAAGATGAAAGAAGTCTGTCGGTACAAAACATTGACTTAGACAGTAATTGTTCAAATAAACATAATACGAAAATGAGGAAATCTTCAGATAATTGTATGTTATATACCAAGCCTATCACGACATGTTGTGCACAACTTCTTTTGATATATACATGAGTTTTATAAATAATTCAATTACAATTCAGCTTTGCTTCATAGAATATATTCAGGTCCCTAAAGTATGCTACGAGAATTGTTCACATTGGAATGCAAATTGGTTGAAACTTGTTCTTAGATAAAAAAAAGTCGACCGTTTGCAAATGTAATAACCTTAAACGAGACACGGGTTCATTTTGTCACACATGCGACAGGTCAATAAACAAATATGGGTCAATAAAGACAGAATAAAAGTATGCATTGCAAAACGCACCATGTACACATTTTTCGATATAAATCAAGTTTCTATGTATAAAATGGACAAAGCCAAGCTTCACAAAGGAAATTTCCTTCAAAATTTGAAGAAATACTCCGACAATCGCTGCCAAGCCTCATGTTTGAAGGATGGCTTGCTATTGCAGAGCAATGGGTCTCCGACCTGTAGCAGCCATTAACGCGACTTTCTGAGAAGCGTGAAGGTTCTTGAGCCTTTCGACCATCCTTATTTGTCAAGCATTGTCCCTTGTGATCTTTATTTGTTTCAAACACTTCTGAAATTGCATTGTCGGAACAATATCAGGTACATTAAGATCTCGGTTTGGCTCATGTGACATTTTCCCAATCAATGAAGCATTAGTATACACGAGTAAACAGTGTTGGTTGACCTATTGTTACAGCTACACTAAACGGATGTTTAAATGTGAGGTATCAATTTAAAGCTAATACAATGATCTTTGATATACAGCTTACTATTTTTAATTATTCAATGATAAAAGAAAGATATAGCATCACTTGCATACCAATTTGAACAACCCTCGTACTAGAAAAGGGTCGCAAAATAAATGTTATGTTTGGAAACTGGTGGAAGTTTTACAATTCGGCAAGTACCTCAATATGTTGGCACATCATTCGGAGCAATTCATACAACTGTCAAGCAAATTACATCAATGAGGAAGATACTTGGATACCCCTATCTGCTTTGAGACGCCAGTACTAATGCCCTTGCATTAGTTGAAATCATTTTCTAAATACAAATGTCGACCGTTTGGATATGTTATGACTATAAACGAGACATTGGTTCATTGTGTCAACCATGCGACAGATCAATACACATATATGGGCCAGCAAAGACATAACATATGTTTGCATTGCAAAATGCACCGTGGGCGCCAGTAGAAATGTAAACCTTTTTCTAAATAAACCAAGTTTCTAACATTCAATTTGATGTATAAAATGGACAACGGGTAAATGCCAAGTTTAACGAATGTAAATTCTTTCAGGAGTGGAATAAATACTCCGAAAATCGCTGCCCAGCCACAGGTTTGAAGGGTGGCATACTGTTGCAGAGCACTGAGCCTCACCATGCAGCAGCAATGAACGCGACTTTCTAAGAAGCGTAAAGATTCTTGAGCTTTCCGACCATCTATTGCCCATTGTGACCTTTATTTATTTCCACGACTCTTGCATTGTCGGACAAAATATCAGGTATGTTAACATCTCGGTTTGGCTCGGTAGCCAAATCGCATTTTAAAAATGGATTTTCAGATTGAAATTTTCGCATATACATCGGAGATGAATACTGCAATGGGTTTAAAAGCTTGTTTCGTTAAAACTTATCAAGGATACATTTGTATAGACTTAGTTGCATTCCAATTTGAACACAAAATATTATATTAAGTCAGACGGGGAAGGCAGCACTCAACTTAACCCTCATATAGGTTAAACTCATATCAAAATGAAAATTACATTACAATTAATCACAAGGCATGAATTGGCGCAGCCAAAATGGCAACACTCAATCAATATAATTTAATTTTGAATGTCGCATTGAACAAACAGATGATAGGAGGTTTCAATATTTTCACAGATTGAGTTACGTTGTTCCGTTCAGTAAGCGATGTTTTGTAGAAACAAGTCGACGCAGAATGCCTTTAACTCCAGACGTGTTCATAGCCTCTGTACAAACTTATTTCAGTACAATCAGTTAAATGTAAAATTATTAAAAACGTGAGTTTACTTTACAAGAAATGTTTGCGTTGATGACAAATATTTTACCAGTTCTCGGTGGAATACAAGTAGTGGTTACGTACAGCGTCTGTATATGGAAAGAAGGTTCGAAGTTCGAACCTAAAACGCGACATAACAAACTTGTTCAATTGGTTAAGGTTTAGCTCTATTGCTTGCTACTGTGTTAAATGGTTACCTCTGAGACTAGTTGTTGGAAAATAGGGCTACAAGGTTGTCCCTTTTGTTAGCAGTGATTTTCGGTAAACTTGAAACATTGCTATTAAGACAAAGTGGCAAACCGTGTTTTTTGTATTTTTTTTAATTTGTCGAAGGATCGAATAATTCCAATTGACAAATAATCGTTTTCCGTTTCATTGTTCAATGCACAACGGTATTGTATTTAAAAGGAAGGAACATCGTGTTACATTTCATGGGTAGCCAATCATACGCACCGCACACAAAACCCTGCTTACTATACGGAACAACAAAACTCAATCCGTGGATATTCGATTGAACCCTCCTCTCATCTGTTAGTTTAATGCAACATAAAAAATTAAAATATATTGATTGAGTTTGGCCATTTTGGCTGCGCCTATCGTAAGTTTTACTTGTTTTCCGTTTATGTTTTGCCTTGATGATTTTGAGGGAGAGTTGTAATTGGTTTACAATTTCGTGATTAATACATTTGAAAAACGTGTATCGTCTATCTAAGATAGTGTGAAAGTTGTATGCAGGTATCGGAATAGCCAATTGGTGTAAATGAGTTTAAATTAAGAGTTATTTGCCAGCGTTAATTTGATACCAAAAGTATAATGACAAATCGTACAGTGCAGGCAAAATTCAATAGAATATGTAACCAGAGCAGGTGAGATACAATTGTAGATGTTGACACAATAAGAACACACAAATAGAAAAAAACAAGAGAAAACGACAAACTTAAACATCAACTAGAAAAAATCTGAACACCTACAAAACTCAACAGAACGGATGCAAGTCACAAAGTATAGGACTACATTATTAACACTTTCTCAATATGCGAATGTTTCACAATGTCTTAACAGCTTGAGTATATTACTAACTAGTATGCGCAATTAAGGAGAATAATGATTTGACATTTGACGAGTCCCATGTGGAGTATTATATTGGATAGTTAATATAAAATATCAGCGTTGTCTGGCATGTTACAAATGAGATTTTGCTTCCTGTTTATGACATACATCAACAAACTAGTAGTATCACCCGGTACCACAATCCATGTAATAAATGAAGATGCAATACCTGACAGAATAACTGTCACGATAGTCTTATTTCATCTTTCAATAGTCAAACACAATCGTGAAGGACCGGTAATTTTCCTGTTTTCTCATCAAAAAGCTTAGGCACTGCATAAAGATCAAGGGGATCAGCATGTGGCAAATATACAGCTCTGGGACCGATATTATACCTCCGTGCTTAACCAGGGAAAATAAAGTGACATACATCTGTCGAATATTTATTCACCTGTTATCAGCTCTGTCATAGAAACCGTACGGATGTTATATCGGGAATTGTAGTGAAATTAATGAGTTAATATAATAACTAATAATCATTGGGCATAGTCGGGGCGCCAGGGCTGCAACCAAAAACGTTCCACAAGCAGGCTAAATTTAACATAATGTGTTGGTTCCGAAAGCGAAAGGTTACTTGGGGATAAAGTTGACTACTACACGACAACGTTAGATGCTTTCTTAAAATAATAAGTAAAATATAGGAAATGACTCCTATCACAGTCATGCAATTGCATTTCATAAATACTTACGTTAGCATAAAATTACATACACAATATTGACAAAATAGTACACTACATGAACTGAAAAATATTCATTGAATCATGTAGTGCTATTTTTTTCGTGATGGGATAGAGTAACTAGATTTACAAATACATTGACTTTCAGAGTATCTGTTCACACATAATGCGATGAGCGCTATTTGGTAATTTGATAAACACAGAGAATCATTGGTCTGGCACATTGAAATACATCAGATACAGACTACTAGATAATAAAGCTAGATTCGAGTACAAATCAAGCTTGGGGCACATTGAGATTGTTTGTTGTCATCAGGGTTATGTCTAGATTTCTATCTAGTCTTATACTGCAGCCGGTTGACCTAGTTTTCCTGGAACAAAACCCCTTTCAATCTTACTTGTTCTTGAATTCCGTTACAAAGTCTGAAACGATTTGTTTGCGAGGGAACAGTTAACTCTCGTCGGACCACCCGCAACAAACTAACAACTTCTCGTTATGTGAAAGGACATTACAGTACACTGAAAAACCTGAAAAACGCACAATTCAGTGCTCTAATTTGTCCATGATATTTTTTGCTAAAATCTTCATTTTCTTTTGCGTTTTCTGAAAGTTTAAATCTTTTGGACAATTAATTCAACAAGCCAAAAAATTCCAGAACATCGAAACATGAAATATGAAATAAATACTCACTAATTTCCACCTGACTAGTGTGAACTACGTGATGTTTAAATTGACTATTCGATTTTTAACTATGAATAAAAACAAAAATTCAACCAACTATTGATAGTCTGTCCAACTCTATTAAACTGAATTATGGAACTGTTTCAAATGTTAAAGTTTGTCATCAGGATACACTATTTGGTACAAAAAATCTTTAAATACTCGACACTTAAACAATTTTTACTATTGTTTTGTGTTTATAAAAATATATAATTTCATTTTTAATAGGTAAACTGAATAGTGAATCCTACATCGATTTAATTGCCTTTAAAATACTGACATATTAAGTGCTTACGTCAGTGCAGTCTTGTAGATAGTCATGTTAAATGGAGAATCCACACTACTATGAAGTCTAAAGTCACTGGTTGGTAACGTAGCTCACCACATATCTTCAGTCTGATCAACAGCATATTTGATAGAGGAAAAACATGTTGTATCAGTGTTATAAAACAAGACAAAATAGAGCACTGTAGCTTGTAGCAGGGTATTTTTGCAATTTTCATAGTCGAAAAAATTATATCTAACTCAATTGTACCTGCATTTTTTTTTCTTAAGTGTAGATACCGACATTGTCTATGTCAGAAAACATAAGTTTATCAATAATTGGCTATTTTTCAATTTACAATTGCTCTGTGACAGTCATTTTAGCGAATTGTGCGTTTTTCTGATTTTTCAGTGAGTAACCATTGTTACTAAGTGCATAACCATCCTAATTGAAGAAACTATCTCTGATATACGTATTTGGGCTAGTCTTAACTTCTACCAACTGCATCAAAGGAATTGGATGCATATCAGTGTAATAGCAGTATAACAACTTGGTGAAAATTATGGTTTAAACATACCGCGACAATTTGTCGCCGTTCGTGCCAAGGCGGAAGCCTTAATGGAAATCTTAATTTGATTTTTTTCCTAATATTAATTGTTTTAATATTAAAAGGATAAAGATACACACACATGCACATATATGTCACTGTTCTGATGTGCACATGTCTTTGTTTGGTGTTTTTCGGTTGCATACTGAATGTTATTTTCCCTATCCGATATACTTTTACCTTTGTATCATAGTTACCACAAATTTAACTTATGTTTCTTCTCATTTAGTTTATGTTGAATTACATTAGGTCGATTGTGTTCTGCACTCTCCACACAAACGCATGCCTGATGACGTCAATTGCAACGAGTGTGTGAGCGAAAGGAAGCAGGCAGCTAGTATCCAATCAAAACCCGAGCGCCAATGAATACTAAGACTAGTGGCATATATGTTCGTTACTGATGCAACGCGGTCAGGAAGCCAAAGTCTTACCTCCTCCAGAAGAAAGCTTTTTTCCATGTGCTACCGAGGAATATGTAATGAGACAGTGATTTAAACTTCTATTGTACTGGAACCCATGTATGCACTGGCAATAGTCGCTGTATAATTCATAATGTCAACAGAATGGAAGTGATTAAAGTTGACACAAGTGAGATACAAAATACATTATAGATGTCTCAGCAGTGTTTAAAAGACAAGTCGATAGTCAACTGACTCGGGCAGGCTGTCTGGAAGAATGTGATAGTGTTACAACTTATTACACGTTAAACCTTCACTGTATGAATCCATAACAGGATGAAGATTCGTTATGCTTGTGATATGCATAATCTGCAAATTAGTGTTTATCAAGACTTTGCGTGTGTTCGTCTATATAAATCATATATCTGTTTTAAGCGGTCGAAATTGATAATTATAATTATGTAGTCACTAGTTGCTATGACACGTAACACTGTTGATGTAAAGTAGAAAGTGGAAGGCGCTCCAATTGTTGGTACTTAAAAAACTTAATACTATACTTTATACTATTTAAAATTGTGTTTAATTATTTGGATGATCACATTGGCTTCAACATTTGTAATTAGTACCTTTGTGATGAAAATACAATTAAAAAAATCTCTATGTTTTTTTATCATTTTAAGTAACTATGTTATTCATTTTGAAGTAAATATATGTATTGTTTATTGACATTGTTTAGAATGAATGACTGTCATGTTATCAGGCGTTTACGACTCTCGTAGACACTTTTCAATCGGTGCGTTTTCAGACATACTTCATCCGAATAAGTAAATACTCTAATTCCGTATTTCAATCATAACCTAACAATAAACGCCAGCCAATACAACTTCGAATTGATCTACTGTAGTCCATTGTGTCGACGTTTGTCTAGTCTTACCGAAATTATTGCTAACCGGTACAGCTCAGTAATAAAACGAACGCTCATAATTTCCATATGTATCATCTATTATCGAAATACTCATTCTGATGTACTTTCTTTAAGATACTAAATGCAGGGTATTACATAGCAGTACATATATCTGAAAATCCTTAATATCTTCTTCTGATTAACAAAAAGAATATATAGAGGATATTTGTTGATTTTTGTGTAAGATCGTATTTTATTTCATCGAGTGATCACAGAAAATCAATATTTTCACGAGTAGCCACTCGTGAAAATATAATTTTATGTGATCACGAGTGGAATAAAATTGATCTTTCACAAAAATCAACAGATTTTCTGTTTATTATATGCTTTAATTTCTCTTAAAAGTGTACCGTTATTGGCTTAATTGGAAAAATCACGTCGAAATTACATTTTAAAGCCCGGCGCCGTTGACGTTACGTTTCTTTTTCTAAACGATACTGGAACCAGCTTCATAAACAGTGAAAATAACAAAGTGGTAATTTCACTGTTTTTTTCACTGTTATTTTCACTGAAAAATCTCCGTAATTCATTGAAAGCAAATAATAAATCGATATTATACACGCATGAAAATTGATTCAACAAAAACCCACTGCAAGAAATGATCACATTTTGTAAAGTACGTGCGTACAATTAACTCTGCAAAACTACTTCAAGTTGGTGGTTTGTTTTATTAAAGGATCTGAAATTTTGTACTTTTCACATGTTAGATTTTTTATGTAAACTCCTTCTGTTTATTTATATAATTGTCATTATTATAAAATATTATAGGCTGTATTTTCGCGCATTAATTGTTGACGTTACGTAACGCGCAATTTGACGCAACGTCATATCAACTTTACAACCGTCATGTTAATTTGTTATCTACTTGTTTATAATCAATACTTAGAAATACGATACGTTTGGTAGAATGAATGCTAGGTACCTATTATACACTGAGCGGCTTTGAAAACGCAACATTTACATGTATTTAGCTTACCCGATATGTATGCATGTACTAGGTATTTAAACTAAGATCGGCCTTTAATTTTGCTGAAATGTTCAACATTTGTAGCTAAGATATGTGGCATGACAATCAGATTTATTTCATTACAATCTGATCAGACCCTTTACAACCACAATAAAACAATGATGATGTAAGTAAACGCAAATTGGATGCCGTGTGTCCTTCTGCATTTTTTCAGATTGTTTATGCTGATGTATACTTATTTGTCGGATACAATTTGTTAACAAGTGTCCGTGCTTATCATAGAGACAGAAATAAAGCAAAACAAAGATAAATATAAAGCTCAATTTAGATTTAGAAAAGTTGAATTTTATTCACTCAATCTCTATCCAGAATTACTTCCCCTTGACTGTAAAATTCGTAGTATTTATCGGTAAACCTGAAACAGTTCTATTACGCGTTTTTAAAACTTAAAGACCACTACGTTGCGGATTGGTAAAATGTCTTATTTTTGTGTTTTTTGAATTTGTCGGTGGATCGACTATTTCAATTGAACATACATAAAAAAATTACCACCAACCCATCAGTTTTCGTTTGTTTCGTTATTGCCTGCCTAATTGGCCAATCACCTCCGGCTTAGCAGAAAGACTGTTCCGTTGAATGCTACCTTCGATGATGTCACCAAAACATGTGCAAATATTTACCACTTGAGAACTACAGTACACCCGCCTTCAACATACAATTATGAAAAAGTTCTTGAAGAAATCTACTAACACTGCGTATTTCGAGAGTTATCAAATTTGTCTATTCAATGTCGGTAAAAGTAATCGGTAGTGTATCCCTAGCGAGATAACGTAATTCGTGCAATGGTAACAACGCTGTCCGTTTAAGTCATGTTCGTTAAATACTTCTTTTATACGCCGACACTTTCACAGTCTCCATTCACAAAGTATCAGATACATCTATAAGCCGACTCCGTTTAATACTTATTGTATACGCCGACACTCCCACAGAGACCATTCACAAAGTATCAAATAAATCTGTAAGCCGACACTTTGGTAAGATGTAAGAAGTTTGTTTGTATAAAATAATTTACGTAGAAAATAATTTGACAACATAATACGAAAATAAAGAAATCTTCAGATATATGTCATAGATAAAACCTATCACGATAATGCACAACGTCTATTGGTATCCGCACATATTATACAGAAACCAATTACAATTCATCTTATATACACAGAATTTATATTCCGGTCTATACATACGTCCCTGAAGTCTGCTATGGACTCATCTCATATCGAAATGGAAACTAAATTAAAATTATTCGCAAACCTTGTATTGTTTCATAACTTGAGGTATTCCCAAATGAAAGCAGATGTATACTTATGCAACTTGAAAACTAAACTACATATGAACGATGTAAGGGTATATTACAGTGATTTTAATTAGAACATGAGACAATACTAGGTTTTTTAAATACGTTCATTTCTGCCAGATTGTTATTTTATATTTCCTTTATCAATGGTACAGATAGCTGTGCTAGTAATAAAAGCCATGTATAGTTACCAACACTATTCGTTCGAGTGGTAAACGTCCACTTGAGTGTATTTAGTAACAATATCTAAAGGGAAAACCTTTCTGTAGCAATATTATCCAACATCACCATATCAATATGCTAGGTAACAACTTAAAAAGCTAAACCAGTTTGATGTACCGCGGTTTGGCTTGGAACCATCAGACCATGTACATAACCACTACTTATCTTTCACACTGACCTGGTAACATATTGGTAGTAAATTCAAACATTTCTTAATCTTGTGAAGTTAACACAAATATAAGATTAACTTTACATTTAACAGATCGTACTGATTTAATTTTGTACAGATCCTATGAACACGCCTGAATCTGATATTTGATTACTGAACGGAACAACATAACTCAATCCGTGGATATTCGATTGAACCCTCCCTTCGTGTGTTAGTTTAATGCAACATACAAAATTGAATTATATCGATTGAGTGTGGCCATTTTGGCTGCGCCTATCGTAAGTGGCAGTTTTTACTTTCCGTTCATTTTTCGCGTCAATGTTTTTAGGGGGTGTTGTAATTTGGTTTACAATTTCCAGATTAGTACATTTGAAAAACATGCATCGTCTTCATCTATCTTAAGAGAATACATGTATCAAGTTAGACAGGAATAGCATCACTCAACTTAACCAATCAAGCACAGTGAACATAACAAACATACATGGAACAATGCCCAACGCACAACTGAAATGATCTGCCCAAGTCCTAGCTGTCGAAAAGATGAATGAAATAGTTTCAGCAATCAAAAAGCTGAATTCCCAAGCTGATTTGTTTTATTAAGTAGTAAGTTTATGTCTGTAAACAAGGCCACCGGCCCAAAATACATAGTGTACAAACAAAAACAAATATACAATATACTTAGAGTTGTGTCACATGAGCATTCATCAGTCTATCGACATATAGTGCAACTTTGTAAACAATAGTATTATCTGTAGAACTCGGTAAGCTATAGAAATTATTTATATTTTTATCAGATGTATACCAGTTGAAGAGACTTTGTTCACGAATAAACCAGTCTCAACCATAAAACGACTGAAGTACTCAGTTTTCACTGTAAGAAGTCCTAAAATCTGAAAATAACAATATTAAAAGGCTGAATGCCATGGTATCAGCTAAATGGCATAGTTTTAAAAGCTGAAAGTTCCTGTCGAATGACCTACTTTCCGCAAGTTTAATTCACAAATTTAAGATAATTTGATAATTTGAATGCACCAGAATAGTCAATTGATGTAAATAAGTTTAAAACATTAGTTACCATCGTTGATTTGATACTCAAATAATATGTGACTTCATCGATTCCCTTGCTTTGTACCCATGTTGTCTGTGTGAATGATACCAAAGGAGTAATGGCGCATTATACATAGGAGGCAACATTCAATACGAGGGTTGTTCAAATTGGAATGCAAGTGATGCTATATCTTTCTAAAATAGTGAGCTGTATATCAAAGACCATTGTATTAGCTTTTAGTTGATACCTCGCATTTTAAAATCTGTTTGGAGAGGAATTAATATAAGTTTTCAAAAACTTCTTTTCCAATCCATTAATTATTCCATGTTTGTATTATTATATATATGTACTTATATTGAAATAAATACAGTTTAAACCAAAATCTGTTCAGTGTAGCTGTAACAATACGTCAATCAACACTATCTACTTGTGTATACTAATTATGCTTAAATGGTTTGGAAAATGTCACCTTTTCTGACCAAATTCGGTCCCATTTAAGAATTGTTGTTTAAAATAAAATGGTGAAATGGTGTCATGTAATGTCTTATTCATGAACTATTTGATAGTTTAAGAAATCTAAAAGTGGTTTAATTTTATTTGGAAATGAACGCCATGCACGCCATCCATATACAACAACATACTAGAGAAAATCAAATATTTTTTGGAAACTGGTGGAGTATTAACCCCTTTCTGCTTTGAGACGCCATCACATATGCCCTTGCAAAATGTCCAAAACTAGTTAAACTAGTTTTAGGTAAAAAGTCGACCGTTTGCAAATGTAATGACCACAAACGAGACACGGGTTCATTTTGTCACCCATGCAACATATTCATAAACAAATATGGGCCAGCAAAGACCGAACAAAAGTATGCATTGCTAAACGCACCATGGACGACAGTAGAAATGTACACCTTTATCCATGTTAACCAAGTTTCTACCATTAAATTTGATGTATAAAATGGACAATGGGTAAATGCCAAGCTTAAAAAAGGTAAACTTCAAGCTAAAGAAATACTGCGACAATCGCTGCCAAGCCACATGTTTGAAGGATGGCATGTTATTGCAAAGATATGGGCCTCCACCTGCAGCAGTCATTAACGCGACTTTCTGAGATTCTTAAACTTTCCGACTATCCTTATTTGTCAAGCATTGTCCCTTGTGATTTTTATTTGTTTCAAACGACTCTTAAATTGCATTATTTGAAAAAATATCAGGTACGTTGAGATCTCGGTTTGGCTCATGTCCAGTATATGCACAGTGTACCTAGGAATTATAACAAAATCGCATTTAAAAAAAAGGAATAACTTAATAAAACTTTTCATATATATCGGAGATGAATTCTACAATGGGATCAAAGGCTTGTTTCATTAGAATCTATCAAGGATAAATTTTTATTGGCTTAGTTGCATTCCAATTTGAACAACCATGAGGCTCTTAGAATATATTATCAGAGCACGAAAGATACATATTGACACAAAATGAACAAACAAAATAGAGAAAGTACGAGTACAAGTGAAAACGACAATTTAATTATCAACAAGGAAACAATAAACTGAACACCTACACACTCAGCAAAACGGATGCAAATCGCAAAGTATAGTACTACATTATCAACAATTCCTTAATATGCGAATGTTTCCCAACGCCTTAACAGTACGAATACAGCATAACTAATATGCACAATTAAGGAGAATAACGGTTTGACATTTGACGAGTCCCATGCGGAGTATCATATTAGATAGTTAATATAAAATGTCAGCGTTGTCTGCCATGTTACAAATGAGATTTTGCTTCCTGTTGTTGACATACATCAACTAACTAGTAGTATCAGCCGGTACCACAATCCATGTAATACAAGTGTAATGACGGATTATACAGTGCAGACAACATTCAATAGAATATATAATCAGATCACGAAAGATACTTTTGTACATGTTAACAAAAAAAGAACAAACAAAACAGAAACAGTACAAGTGAAAACGACATACTTAAACATTAACAATTAACTGAACACCTACGAAACTCAGCAGACCGGATGCAAATCACAAATGATAGTACTTCATTATCAACAATTCTTTAATATGCGTATGTTTCACAATGCCTTAATGCCACTGCTGAAGATTCTGGGTGGTCTGCGAAGCATTTCGCGCAGGTGTTTTACAGATGTTGCGACGATTCTGAAAACGGTTTTTAAGTTGCCCGACTGCGGTTTTTTTGCTATAAGTATATTTTTAACGAACTTATTCAAGTTATGTTTGTCAACTGCAAGGGAAGTAACCGATGTGATGAGTTTGATTCGTTAATTTCAATATATACAACACCATACCGCTTAACGTCACGTAAATATTTTCACGAAAACGAAACTAATGACCGTTATGAAAAGCTGTCTTAAAGCAACTGTGTGCGCTAATAGACTCGGTAAAATTGTCGAAGCAGGTGTGAGCAACTAAAACATGATCAAATCCGATCGTTTAACGTACATCATGGCAGAAAACACGAAACTCGGGTCTTCACGGAATGCTCTCAGAGTTACAAGTTGTCTCAACATTATTCAAATTCGAGAATTCTGATTCATATCGTCATTGATCGTAAGTATAAAAACAATTTTGTTACGCGTGTGTTTCCTAATACTGCCTAACATCACGTTCAATCATTACTAATAGGCCTCATGCATGTTAGATAATGTAACTCCGTGTAGACTCTAAGACTCTAGTCCAGTGTAGCCCCAAATCTCACGGAGTACCATATTTGACAGTAAATATATAAAGTCGGCGTTGTCTGGCGTGTTACAAATGTGATTATGGTTCCTATCTGTTGTTGACATACTTCAAACCGCTAGTACATGTAGTAGTACCAGATAACACAGTCCATGTGATACATGAAGATGTAAAACATGACAGAATAACCTACTCGACCAGTCATAGCCCGTCATTCAATGGTTAAACACACTCGTGAAACATCGACCAGTAACGTTTTCTCCCATAAAAAAAGCATACAGGCTGAGGCCATCAGAATGAGACAAACATAGATCTTTTAAAACGATATTAAAATATCGTGATTAACCGCCAAAACAAAATGACAAACATAATTATATCGAATATCCATCAAATGTTAT
Organism: Spisula solida; assembly: GCA_947247005.1. Lineage (NCBI taxonomy): Eukaryota > Metazoa > Mollusca > Bivalvia > Venerida > Mactridae > Spisula > Spisula solida. The sequence continues at coordinate 35,644,127 of OX365952.1, read as the reverse complement.
CGGTTCTGTCATAGAAACTGTAACTTGTAGTTAACCTAATAAGGTGGAACATAACTCTAGTTAGACAATTGGCAAACTGTGTTAAGTTCCACGACAAGCTCAATATCATCAACACAAGTGCACATGTTAGTTCCGTAACGTAAAGGTCACTGACTGGATACATTTGACAATATACCACACGCCTTAGCATAAAGAAAGATATAGGAACTGATTCCAAATCAATTTTAATAAGAAAACGCTTACGTAAGCATAAAAAATTGCAAACATAAGTTTGTCAAAATGTATAATACATGGACTGTAAATACATCATTGGTTCACGTAGTACATTAGGGCTTCGTTTTCATTTCGTGATAGGATATAGTAACTAGATTTACAAATTCATTGACATTCCGAGAATTGGTTGACACATAATGCGATAAGCGCTATTTTGTAATTTGATAACACAGATAATTATTGGCCTGGTACATTGAAAAACATCAGATACAGATTATTAGATAATACAGTTTGATTCGAATACAAATCAAGCTTTGGGCACATTGAGAGTGTTTTTGTCATTAGATTTATGTCTTGGTATAATATATTGCAGCCGGTTGACCTAGTTTTCCTGAAAAAACCTCATTCAAACTATCTTTTTTTTTTCAATTCGGTCACATTACCTGAAGCGATTAGTTATTGTGGGAACAATTAACTCTCATTACAACACGCCTGCCTCAAGAAACTTACACTTCTCGTAATGAGAAAGGACATGACAGGGGTCATTGTGAACAAACACAATTATTATACTAACCTTCACAGTTTAAGAAACGAACTTGTGCCAGTCCAGTATTATGCCAACTGGGTCAACATATAAATTAGTAGTATACCATCTTGGTAAAAATATAATACCTGTAGAATCTCCAATAGCCGAGCTCAGAAAACATAACAAAATCCTAACACAACGGAACGAGAAAATTAACTTAACCGCTGAAAGCCCAAGTTTTAGCTGTCACATTATCGAAAGTCGAAAACTGGTTAAAACACAGGCGACAATTTATCGCTATTCGTAACAACGCGGAGTTTTATTGACAATTTGTTTTTGATATTTTTTTCTAATCTTAATATCTTACTTGTTTTATTAAACCGATTTTATTGTGTTAAAATGATTATCATACACACACATATATGTCACTGCCATTGTCTATCAGGGAATATGTAATGAAACAGTGCTCTTGAATCCATGTATGAGCGGATTACTGTCGCTGTATGTTTATAAGGTCTACATAATGAAAGTGATTAAAGTTGACATAAGTGAGCTACAAAATGCATTATTGGTGTATCTCTATTGTCTAAACGACAAGCCACTAGTCGACTGACTTTGACAATCTGTCTGGAAGAATGTGATAGTGTTACAACTTATTACACGTTAACCTTTGGCTGTATTATTTTATTAGATGAGATAGATTCGTTAAAGCCTGTTTACACTATGCTCAATTGTTGCTTGTAATTGTTGTCGTCAACAATTTGCCTAATGTTTTTACTCCGGCAACAGCTGCACAAGCGTTACACAACAATTTGACCAAATAGAACTTGTTCTATTTTCCGGCAACAATTTCCCCATAAATTTACTGATAAGGGGGTAAGAAAGCTGACAGGTATCCATTTTCATCCAGATAAGCCCAACTTTGGGTAATTATCAAGTATTTTATACGAATGAGAGGTAAAAAGGTATCTGGACAGATGACTTTATTGAAACTTTAATTGGTCAATATAAAAAGATGAACAATTATAATAATGAAAGTGATTAAAGTTGACATAAGTGAGCTACAAAATGCATTATTGGTGTATCTCTATTGTCTAAACGACAAGCCACTAGTCGACTGACTTTGACAATCTGTATGGAAGAATGTGATAGTGTTACAACTTATTACACGTTAAACTTCGGCTGTATTATTTCATTAGATGAGATAGATTCGTTATGCGAGTGTTTTGTGAAATGTGTAATTAGAGTACACCAAGACTTGGCGTGTGTTCGTCTATATTAATCAGCTATCTGTTGTAAGGAGTCACAATTGATATAAGTATGTCGTCACTTGTTGCTTATATAACGTTACATTGTTGATGTAATGTGAACAGGAGAAGGCGCTGTAATAAGTCTTTAAATAATGGAACATAAGATATACTCCTCCCCTTGAAATTGTCTTAATCATTTGTGTGATCACATTGGCTAAATCATCTGTAATTAGAACCATTGTGAAAATACAACTGCAACCATCTCTCTATTTTCATATTACAAAGTAACTATGCATACGTATGGGTAATTTATGTTGCATTAAGTACGATGTATTTGTTTATTGATATTGTTTGTAATGGATGTCTTCCTGTTATCAGACGTTTAGGACTCTCTCAGACACTCTGTCAAACGGTGGGTTAACAGACATACTCCATCCACATTAAGTAAATAATATAATTCGGCATTTCAATAATGACCTAACATTGAACCCCAGTCAATACAGCTTCAAATTTATTTATAGTTGTCCAATTTGTCTAATCAATGTTATCCTCGCTGGTACATGTCTGAATAAAACCAAATTAATGTTCATATTTCCATATATCTGATCTATTATCGAAATACTCATTCTAATGTACTTTTTTGAGGATGCTAAATACCGGATATCACATAGTAGTACACATATCATTATCATTATTCACTTCTGATTAATATAAAACTATACCGATAATGAACAAGGACGACAAATGATTCAACAAAAACCCACTGCACGAAATAGTCCCATTTAGTTTAAAAGTACGTATTACTACGTAAGCACAACTCACTCTGCAAAACTAGTTGGTGGTTTGTTTTATTCAAAGGATCTGACATTTGTACTTATCACATAATTATATAATGAAACAATTCAACTTTACAACCTTCATGTTATCGCGTTATCACAAGTTATCCTTATCTTCTACCTAACTGTTAATATTCAATAATTTGAAATAGGATACGTTCGGTAGATTGAAATCTATGCATCTATATGATAAGTATTCATTGTGGCGCCACCGATAATTATATTTCAGTCTACTTACCATTCCAATATATCTGTGGCGGTATAATCTCGTATAAAAACAATAGAAATTGAATTAATATATTTGCATCCTATCTATCATTGCTAACTTGACGTATTTGTAAATCGGAATGAATTAAGTTTGATAAACGAGGAAACCAAGTTTAAACATTTTGGTTCGGTAGACATACTTTATGCAATATCATTGTACATGGCATGTGAGCAATGCGTGTACTCTATAAAGTTCTCGTTTTAATTCATTGATGTCTGTTGGTTCTAAATCCGGTTATCATTGACTGATCGAGGCGACAGATTGTCTGAGCAGTGTGTTTGTGTCTTGCCGCTGTACATATTAATTTTCATAGTTTGTTTCATGTTAATATGTGTCACTTGGACTTGCGCTCGTAATCAATGCATTTTTTTTTGTTGTGTTGTTATGCATCTCGTGGCCTTTCCTTCTGTGTATTTCGTGCTTTGATAATTCCACTGTGCATTCCTTGTCCCCTCCGATATTAATTTATAACTCATAATGTTTTTCAATGCGTTATTTATCAAATATCTGTATTCGCACTACAAATGTACTGCTTAATTGCAGTCGTTCTCGTTTGTACTATAGGGAGGTATTATCAACATTGAAGCGATATTTTCTATCATGTTGTTCACAAGCCTATATGTATAAGGCTGTTACATTAAATAAGCGTGTATAACTTTCACTGACTGAACCTGAAAAGTACTTTCTGATGTCCTTGACTTGCTCTCTAAGGATAATATTTCAACTGACACTAATAAAAATGCTAATAGCATAAAAGGCGCTACATCCCAAAGCAATTCGTTTTGTTGTCTTTAACCGCTGATATGACATTACCAATTATCGCAACATTAAACTCTTCAGGCGCTACTCTGTCAATTATCCTCTCGGGAATAATTATCACAAGTTCTTATGTTTGCTCTGAAAACAGCAGAGGCATTTGTAGATTGTCATATGTTCCGGTTATTATAAATATCATCAGTCTCCCCTGTTAACTATCTGTAGCTATTCAGTTTACGACATATACATTTTACTACGAATATACTAAATCATTTTTGATCGATTGTGAAACACGTTCCATAACAAATGCTGATTGATCTCGACACACCATTCCTGATAGTGGCGTAAGTGAGAGACGAGAGAGGCATTTTCCCTTTAATATTGACCGTCGAGCAAGGGAAATGTTGGTACCATTTTGGTTCAGTCTTCGTATGACGCGTTGTGGCTTATCGTCTCTCATGCAATCAATGCGATGAAATATAGTGTGGAAAGTGCATATAAGATGTTGAAATTGGTTCACAACCGTCCTGAACGAAATTTGTATCTGCTTTTATCCAGTGCATATATCCACAATAATTGTGTGCATGGTAAATCATTCTAAATCATGAAATTGTCAAATGTCTTTTAAAGTGCCGTGACCAGCTTTGCACTAATGGGATATCAATCATTTATGTGTTGAGTTATAAAACCCAACGGGCGTGGTATATCCGGTTTCTCGACATGTTTCAGGTCAAATGAATGAACTGCACGAACAGTTTCATTACATTGAAACACTGTCATTTTAAATGGTTCAAAAACATAAATCACAAGAGCATTGCTATCGGTTGTGTAAAGAGTGTCGGAGTTAGATACCCCAATCTCATTAAATTCAGATCCTAACATTTGCTCCATTTCTTTACGCTGCTAGAGATCGGACTACACTCCGTACGAGGTCATGTTCAAATACCCTCTCTGGCGTACAATGACGTCACGTAGCCACAGCAGTGTTTCAACGCATTTGCAGATTTGTGAAAGCAGCGATTTAATTGGATGACGTAAAGTTCATATCGACATGACCCCACACAGAGTGTCATCAGATGCTATATCAGCGTAAAGTAGTGTAGCGTAAAAAGGGTCTGGTTTTAATTGTTACCCATACCGCAAATGATGAGAATTTGACACTTAGTACTGTCACCCTTTACTTAGACTCAACGGTATAACGTACACAAACCAATGTATGTAGCGAGGTATAGAAAATTAAGTAACAACATATAAGGGTGTCACGGTGGCCGATTGGATAACGCTCTCGACTACCAGTCAGGAGGTCCCTGGTTCCAATATCTCCAATTTCATTGTTTCCAATCCTAGTAGAGAATGAACAGGTTGGTAACCCAGAGATAGTCTGGCGTGTATCGGTGCTATACACATGTCACATAAAGGACCAAGTAGTATGTTTGGAAAGAGCTAGGGTACCCAATCCGGATATCTTGTATCACAACACTGTCTCATCTACTTGCTGTCCACTCAGCAAAAAAAACTATTTAAAATAAGCGTTTGCACGTTTATGGGTTATCCCTGACCAAAAGGTCTGAATGATCACACATACACGCATATACTAGTAATCAAATGTTCAACCTGACTGTTGCAGTGAATACTCCGTAAATCAGTGCCATCTGTTATAGTCATATTAAAGGTGCTGCCTCACAGATCGGGCTAAACTTTTTGTATGACCTACCGAACCAAGTATCTATATAATAGAAGGTCACTGGTGGTTGCTTTATGAGAGAATTATGGCATAAAAGCAACTTAAATCACTCTTGATATTTTTCTGTTTGAAAATATCGCAAAGTTTCCTTCCAAAATGTTCTGTGAATTATGTAATTCACACATGATCAAACTGTAACTTCAACAAACTAAAGCCGAAATATCTGTGAGGTATTCGGTTCGTTTCGCAATTCGTTTTCATCGAATAGAAACAAATTTCAGGCAATTTAAGTGATAGTATAAGTGCTAATTATATAGAATTTTGGATGTAAAAATCATAATAACTACAAATGCCGATGTTTCCCAAGTTATTTTTATGTCAATGTGGTTGTTTATGGCATATACAGGAGACTTTACCAAAATTACATGAATATTTGACAATTTTATTTTATTTTTGCAATACACCAATACTCGAGGCAGTCCCTTTAAGTGCGTGAAGAACGCTGGTTGTTCCTGTAATCTCTCTGTTAGTTTGTATCAACAAACGGTGCTCAGTACAATTAGGATATAACTTAAGTGTAACGTATATGTATCCCTTGTAAAACATACAATTTCTATCTTTTCCCTCAAGACCGGAGGTCATTGGCCAATAAGGCAGTGAAAAACACATGACCACGCACTTACGACTATCGCAGTTGAACACAAAAAGATAATATTCAAGACACACGGTTAGCTAATTTCAATAAAATCGTACGATGCAAACATCTAAATAGTGATTCAAAATTAAAATCGCCATGATTTGGTTTTTCTTTTTATTGCTGAACATTGGGCACTAGAAGGCTCTGAACAGAGCATAATGGCTTATGTTTGTGATTCTGTCAGAGAATGACAAAGAAGGATCACAAATATGGAATTTAATGACGCGCATGCTCGGGACAGTCTGTGTACTTCTGAATCATACATTGTACGCGATAATCAAGCATCTCGTATCTTAGCAAGATCTCAACAGGGGATGTGAGCCACAAGAGAATGAAAGAAGAAAAACCGGTTTCCCCAAGGACAACAAGCAAGCAAGCACGCGAACTACCAATTAAATTGTAATTTCGTCTTTGGTACATGACCTCGCGACCAGGTGGCGAACCCAAAACGTCTCACACTTAAAGCGGATACTCATCACTAGACTATAAAGGACATGGCTACACTTAATGGTGAATATGTTGTCAAATTAACAATTAAGAATATTATCCTGGCACTAGATCAGACGGCTATGGAGCAACCCGGATAATGTACTATACGGACGGATTAATATGACATGATATTGCACCGAGAACATCCTATTCACATGACCAACATTATTACAATTTAGTCAATATCCTGGTCAGTAGTGCAACAATAAAATTATATGACTAAAACTTTTTTAGGCTCAGTTCATTGCCTATCGATGTGGCGAACATGTCATAACGTTATCTTAATTACAGATTACACCTCCAAAGCATTTATACAACGTAAATTCCGGTTCGATAATAAACCATCATGCTGCGCAGTTAATATAAAATGTCAGTCATGTTGCGCAAGTAATAAAATAGTTCTAGTTTCCTAACGCTTGACACGCTTCTACGCAATAGAAGCACAAGTGTGGAAAGACTTATTAACCAGTTACTAGCAATGCAACACTGTCATATTATAACGGCACATTCAATGGACAATATATATGCGTGAAATGAATGGCCAATAAGTCATCGAGGACATCTATCAATTATTCTTCCATTAATGTCAAAACGTGGACATTTGGGACGTGGACATGTGTCTAGGCTGACTTAAAATCAAGAGAAAGAGGTGTGATACAAGGAATCAAGGGTACTGTTTTATCAAAGCATTTACGGAAATCGTAAACTTACGATCAAATTTAAATTCTTTATTATTTGTTTACAATTAAAAAAAGTGGTAAATCGAGCTGTAATAGTAATAATGATTCAGTTAATGAACTATTAAAAACCATATCCGTCACCAATTTGCAGTTGTTAAAGAATTATAAAGAATTTAAGTTTGAGCGTAACTTTAAGAATTTCGTAAGTGCTTTGATAAAACAATACCCAGGTGCGTTACCCTAGCTCATTTCGAATAGACTCCTTTGTTCTTTAACGTGCTCAGTGTATAGCACCGATTCATGCGAGACTATCTCTGGGTTTCCAGCGAGTTTCGTCTCTAGTAAGGTGGGAAACACTGAAAAGCGTTTCATAAATGACCAAGTGTCCCGGTCGAGATTCGAACCAGGGACCTCTCGATCAGTAGTCAAGCGCGTTACCATTAGACCACTGTGTCACATAGTCGTACAAGCGACAGACACGGGTGCCTGATTTATAACACATGAAAGATGCCTCAACATAACGATTGTAAATGTATTACTTGTGTAGTGTGGAGATATAGAGAAGAATCACACATAGAGTGAGATATATGAAATGACTCCTGCCATTACTGCGGCGGAGTAAAACCTCCAGCTTACGGGATATTTACAGACACCTGGGTAGAATCAACGACATGCCACAAACCAGCTTTTAACCTTATGTATTATGTAAACATCAATACGACGATGTACGATGTTCGATACCGACTGAACATTGAATGTAAGGCTACCATGTACAACGCTACACTACAATTTGTATTGTAATATATCAATTACATGTTAGTTTAAGTTCGCGATCCAACACAACTTTTACTAACAGCCCGAAGGTATTGTGCTTTAAATTTGGTATGAAACTGTTTTATTTTTAACTGTGCTTGGTTATATAGGATTTTTCCTTGTGAGTGTTCTTTTTTGCCTTTCAACCTCTTATATTTCTGTTGAATTCTGATTTATTATCAGCATTTCAAATGACTAATTTTCTTCTGATGTCGGCAATAAATGACACGAACAAATAATTAATATGTCGATGGAAATGAAGTGCTATAACCTCTATAAAATACACATGACAATATTTAAATTGGAATCTTGTTAAATCAAACTCGATGGAAATCAAATTCACTTCTGACAGACATGGGACCAAGTGCTTGGTATTTTTACACAATTTGACGAAATACAAGCGATGTCTGTTAAATATTTTAATACGATTGAAGCAACAATGGTGTAGATAACAAAAACACGCACTCTCATAAAATTGTGATATTTCCCTGCTTCCGTTTATTCCCCTGTACATTAATCGCTCAGTAACTGGCATTCAATTCCCGTTGGTATATTTAGCACCGAGCTGATGCAAAGGTCAATAACCGTTTGGTGTTAGATTTGGCAATGTTTTAATTGATTGTGTACAGTACATCGTTCGAGTAGTCTAGTTGGCATTTATCTTTCACATACTGCATGCATGATTAGATTTTATGCATATATACTCGTATCAATCTGCATAACCGTACAACAATGAGTTTACTGTTTTTATTATACAGTGTAGGTCATTGTTGATCAATGGACTTGCATGTTTGTATTAAAAAAATACGTGTATCTAAATTCAATCTAGTATAATGGCAATTTGATGAATGTTGCAAAGTACATGTATAAAATTGGAATAAGCCAACTAATTTAGTGTATACATAATGTACATGTATAGCTAATAGCAAAGGAAGTGACACTTTGTTTAAGAAACAATTTCTAAAACTTAGTACGGCATCATAAGTTAACAAACGTGGATACGAGTATAAAACTTTAGAAGAATATCACAATAAGACAAAAGGCAACGAATTACTAGTTGAATCAGGCAGGTCAAGAACTAAGTTCCACGGTAGTTCAAGAAACCGAAAAGATAATAACAAATCAGACAGAAGTCTCAACAGAAACAGCAAAGCACGGAAGGCAAAAAGGAAACGCAAATAAGAAAGATCACAGGCCACACGAACAAGCAACTATGACAAACACAAACATAAAAAGAAAACAAACATGAAACTAACCACCTACATAATTCTACTTTTTGTGTCAATTTGGTTCAATACAAGTGCGAGTGTTTTCATTATTTAAGACAAAAACTATGTCACTGAGCTGAAATCATGGCATTCAGCGTTTTAATATTGTTATTTTAAGTTTTTAGCACTTTCTACAACTAAAACTAGGTATTTCAGCTGTTTTACTGTTGTAACTAGGTCATTTAGTGTGAGCATTCAGCCTTTTTGATTGCTGAAACTAGTTCATTCAGCTTTTAACAGCTTGGACTAGGGCGGGTCATTTTTTTCGTCCGGCTGTGTGTAGGGTATTGTGTCTTGTATTTTTATAGGTCATTCAACGTGGGTATTCAGCTTTTTGATTGCTGAAACTAGTTCATTCAGCCTTTTAACAGCTGGGACATGGGCGAATCATTTTCTCGTTCGGTTGTGTGTTGTGCATTCGCCTTGTACGATTTATGTTGGTTATGTTGAGTAGTGTCTCTTTACAACACTGTAAATAGTATAACCCGGAACCTTTGAAGTTAGAAAGTTGAAGAAGAAAAGTATGATTGTTTTTAAATCTGGAATGTTTATTAAGCGTTTCAGCTAAACATGAACATCAAGATTAATAATTGTTTACATGGTTATGAAACATTATGTGAAGAGCTACTTCATGTATAGAACACGTGGGACTTCAATTTCCGGGACATATGATACTATATTCCCTACGAAAACATGGGTTATTCTGCAATTTGCGGGGCATATGATACTATATTCCCTACGAAAACATGGGTTATTCTGCAATTTGCGGGGCATATGATACTATATTCCCTACGAAAACATGGGTTATTCTTCAATTTGCGGGACATATGATACTATATTCCCTACGAAAGCATGGGTTATTCTTCAATTTGCGGGACAAATGATACTATATTCCCTACTAAAACATGGGTTATTCTTCAATTTGCTGGACATATGAGCGGCAATACTTTTCAACTTCAGTCAAAATATTAAAGTTTTCAACTAAGATGCTTTGTGAATACAGGCCCAGGGGAAGAATTGGCGTTACGTTTTTGTTATTTGAAACGGTTAACAAAGTGACTGATACTATGCGTACGATTTATCATAATAAGCGAATTTAGCTCAGTGGTAATGCTCTGGGCTGTCAATCCAGACGTCGAGGGGTCAATCCCTGGCATCGGAACTTGACATTTCTGAAATAGTTATAATATTTCCCGCTATATATGGACGTGTGGTCTACACAGTATCTAAAGTGACAGGAAGCTGTGTATCGGTGCTATACACCGGGCACATTAAAGAACCAGGCTGTCTATTCGAAATAAGAGCTAGCTGCACATCTGTAGCGCCGGACATGTCTGTATCTAATGTCTCTCTCTCTCTCTCTCCCTTCAGAGGCTTTCTTTCAGTCTGTCCCTCTAGTCAGATCACGCTGAATTTGCACCGGTGGAGAATGCACCTTCGCCCTTGTGGCTGCAACGCAATAATGTAAAGTGCCTTTGAACGTGCGTTCGAATGAAAAAAGGCGCTATATAAATATGTTATATTTATAACACTTAATGCATGAGTGTCTCGGTAGAACACTCAATCTTTATTGTATAACAGATACTGTGTTATCTTACATGTTACCAATTCTATAGAGAACACTCATCTTGAATGAGTACCACACATCAGGTGTTTCTTCCGAAAACGATCTGAGATATTTCGATCAACATTCTATCTGAAACCATTAATAATGAATACAACGAGATATTCATTGACAGCTTAAAGCAAAATTCCCTAAGGAGTAATCCTTACATGTTCTTCCTATTTGCTCGGATAATGGAGCCATTTGTAGTCACTTTTGTATCGTAACCGTTCACAATACAGTATTAGGTTATTGACTACATCTGTAAATCTCATGACCTCTTCTCCAGACGACACGCGAATCTAGTGTTCAATTTGTAAATGAATCTAACGTTTAAATGGTAAATAGTGTTTGACTTTTAATGATTATTTCTAATAATAAACGACCATAAATACATATTGTCTACTATTATTTTGGCACATTATTTTGTTCCATAATACAATGTATGTGCCATCTCGTGTTTTACACATTTTGGTTTCAATTTTCAGAGTTTATTAGCGAAACGAGAATAATTAAATAATTAGGTAAATTATGACATTACTAGCTTTATAAAGATGGTAGCTGCTCAAATAAGGCCTCTATTGCTATCGCCAATGTACTTCAAGTTAATGTGTAGTTTACGTGTATCTGTTACGTTGCTAATCATTAATATAATACTCATTTAACGGGGGCTTGTTGAATAATTATCATTTTGGTTCTATTCAATGAAATAACATATCTATTCATCTGAGTTTTGAACGTTTTTCTTCCTTTGAACATGTTGAATCATTTTAATGTTCTTTTCCAAGTTTTTTTTTTAATAACTCGAAATAAAGATTTATGAATTTTTAACTGGATTCAAATAATCTTTTGAAACAATTAATATAATTATGATTGATTTTATTTAAATCAAGACATAGGGAGAGGATGGTGATTGTACTCTAGATATGTTTTTCGCCTGATAGCAACGTAATTTATTACCACTGTAATATCCGTCACCTTGTTAGCGTTCTAGTATGATGTTCTTGTTTTCTGTTTAAAAATGATTTCCGACGTACTTGTATTCTACTGCAGATGATGTATTGCGATATTCGCCTAAATTATGTGGAGGAACTACTGTCATATTGAAAATGCAATTCATCCAATTATTAAGTTGGTTGTCAACTCTTTTTACTTTGCCGCCTCTTTTTGCTTTGATTTCCATCAATATATTTTCTTCAGAGATATTTTCCCGCGGCTGTGTCAATGTATAATTAAAGTTCTCTAAATAAGCGATGTCACCGAGTTCCTGTACTTATTATTATCCCAGTAGTTCCCGAAAACATAAAAGTACAATCTAAAGTGCATATTTGAGAGAGAAAAGACGAACTGTGTCATTTCACAGCTTGATACGTATAATCTGAATGGATTGATGTCCCTCCCACAAACAACGAGTTACATGTATCAACATCAAACGATTGTGGTTTGCGGTCGACTGTGACAATCGTAAGTGCATGGTTATTCGGCATTGCCCTTGTCAGATTAACCATTGGCGTCCGACTTAGTCCATGTCCCAGGCCTTGAAAATTGAAGGTTCATTACCAAAGAGGTGAACAGATCCAACAATGATTTTCGGTTAGCTTGATATCTCAGCAGTCTGAAAACGGTTGATGGACTTGCGGGTCACTTTGCCAAATGACCTTTTGGCGGCCATCTTTAAAGATGGCCGCCATTATTTTAAGCAATCATAAGCTTTGGGAAAACTTGAATTATTCCTCACTCAATAGGGCTATCGGCTTGCAATATGTCTTAAAATGTTCATACTTCAACCCCACATCTGCTGATATATAAATCAAAGTATTATAATAAAGTGATTACTTCGAAATTTATGGTATTCTAAGAAAACTTTGATATTTTTCACTTTTTTCATTATTTTTTCTCTTGCAACTCCGATTGGGATTTGTATTTAGCCATTTTTTGTTTGTTATATTTAGAGGGTAATTCTAGGCATCCATAATATACATTACATTGATAGATTTTCACTTTGAAGTCAAAAATTGGTCAGGAATATATGACAACTGATATCTAATTAAATGGATATTTTTAAGACGCATGCATATATCTTTTCCAATAATCTCAGGAACAACCATTAATTTTGGTTTATTATTTCAAAGTTGCTTTGCTTGTTCATATGCACATATCTATACATGTGTAGGTATCTGAAAATCGAATCCTTTGCCTAATAGGATGTGGGTATGATACCGGACCCCAGCTAGAAGTCTTGCAGGCGAGGGTCCGGCTATTAGTACAGGATCATACACGCCATGGGCCGAGTGTTTCCGTATAACTTAATATTTGATTCTTTCTTTCATAAGTAGTGAATCATTAGCGAATTGCATTCTTATTCAACACGAATGTATGCCAGATTTTAGGTTCCTACGTTATATGTTGTCTTCTGAAAAGTACGTTTTGGTGACGTTTTAGAGAAGTCATAATGAAATATAGTATTATCTCAAGCGAAGGGTTCTGTATCTGGCATCATCAGACTTACCTTCTTGGTCTATATGATTACCATCACTGACAGTCATGTTTAACTTAAAAGATTAAAAACTGCTGCGTGAATTATAACGATTTCTGTGGGGAGCCTAGATGTAGGGTGCATGCTTCGAGATCGAGAGGTCCCCGGTTCAATCCTCACCTGGACCACTGCTTAATTTCTCTGAGCAAGAATAATCCACCTTCCCCACTTACCCAAATGTATAAATGGATACCTGAGGGGGTCAAAAGCCTGCCAGCAGCCAACACCGCCGAGCGAGTGTAACAACTGACGTGAGACTCAATGAGTAAATGTACAGTCGATCGAATGGTCGAATGTCTGAAAATTTACTTTAACTGGGTGCTTTTTACATACAATATAATTTTAATGTCGAAGATGCAAGTCATTTGTTCCTACATTCATGGCCGATGTTCATATTAAGAGTCATACCCCTTGATTGCAGGGCTAGGAGTAGATGTACACTGTTTTTGTAGGTATTCATGACAATGATGACCGGTGTTAGTCGTACCCCTTGATTGTAGGAAAGCAGTAGGACTAGCAGTTGCTATGCCTAATGTTATTCGGTAACTGTTACCACTGGTTGTAGGGAACCAATCTGGCGGGGAATTACTTATCTACATGTACCTCATTGAGACAGGAATAGCATCAAATCGTGAAGTAAGACGCATCATAGGATCTTGTAGGTATAGCTTCGCCTGTTGAATATGGATAGCCCATGACACAAGCACAGACAAAGTGATGTGGGGGATAGCCATTAGGAGACGAAGTGTTGTTCCTGTCATTGGTCGTTATCCCTTATCAGTGCATGTAATAGCTGAACTTGACTGCAGAATGTACCCCATAGGAACCAAAGTGGATGTACTATGTGGTGGACTTTACTCCCATAGAGAGAGAAAATGATGTACAGGCAGTAGCATATACGTTATTGAGACTGGAATGGACAGAAGCATTTCCGAAGCAAGGTTCTTCTATATATTAAGAAAATGGATGGATTTAATCGGTGGAATATTCCCCATGGGGTTAAGGATGGTTTACTTAGAAATATGGTGTACTTTAAGGACCAGGAATGACTATACCGATAAAATTACAAGCCCAATATGGTAAGGAATGACCATGCATATTCACCTACTAGTATTAAATCAGAAATGACTGTGACCATAGTACCCCCAATAAGATCAGGAATGAATGTGACCATCAGCAGAATGTACCTCATATAGACATTATAAATGGAAGTTCCTATCTTTGTTAGTAACATGTTATGTAACCCATATGACCAGGAATGATTACCATTAGCAAAATGTACCACATATGGTCAGGAATGGCTGTACTCATTCTACCCCTTTGTATGATGTACACCATATGGTCAGGAATGCCCGTGCCCAACTGCATAGTTACGAAAGGCTGTATGTATGTATCTGTATGTATCAAGTATTGTCAGTAATGGCTGTACTCATATGTAATATGTATGACATAGTTATGGTCAGGAATAGTTGTATACCCAATACCCATCTGTACTACGGATTCCATATAAGGAATTGATATACCTATAAATAATATGTGCCCCACATGACCAGGAATCTATGTACCCATGTGTAGGCTGTACCACACATGGTTTGGAATGACTGTCCCCATCTGTACTGTGGACTCTATATGGCCAGGAATTAATGTACCCATATGTAGTCTTACTCTCCAATTTCCTCGCCCGAAACTACATCGTTTCTAGGCTCTGCATTATTGCTAGTGTATTAGCGCTATTGCTATTTTTAGACAGGAGAATCCAAAACCAGCGTACAGCGAGGCAAATGTGATAATGTAAACGGGTTTTTAAATGCATTGTATATAAAACGCTCGTGTGTTAAAAGAATGACTTGTATTATAAATTAAAACTCTCGCACTATCAATTTATAATATTGATTGAAACAAATAAATAATGACCAGTCAATAGAACCATGAAATATTTAAACCTCATACAGTGTGTACTCGTTTAAGGTAAATTGGGTAGCTGAAATTGAACCCATCAGTGTATAACCATATCAGAAAATAATTTATTTTTTCAAGTCGCCATCAGGTTTTTTAATAAAAACCATTATGCTAAATTGAAAGTATACATATGTGTAAAGGATATTCATATCAAAAAATAAAAAAATATTTTATGAAAGATGTTTTATTTACAATTGAAAATTGTCATTTTTTGTGTCAAAATGCTGTAAAATGTACTTACTCAAATTTAATATAAATCACATTGTTGTGTTTTCCAATCTTTTATCCAGGTGCTCGACTATTTCCCTAATAAATTATATTAATGATATCCACACAATGTATAAAATCGTTTGACCACTTTATTACTAGAATTGACAAATTTCATTTACACACAGCTGATTATTTTGAAGTGTAAAGTGTGTGTGTATCTGTTGATTCAGCTAACAAAGGGTACAAAAGGATGACCGTTGAAAATCAATGGGTTTGGCAATGAATTGTTTTGATTGCAACTAATCCCATGAATAGAAAGTTTCTACACAAATTCCTTCAACAAATGTTAAATACAAAACAGAATTTTAAGTTATACATGGTTTAATATTCAGTGATTTAAGGAAAAAATATAATTGATATACTTTTATTCTATAGTCGATCACCTGGATAATAGATTGGAGAACACAACAATGTGATTTATACTGAAATTGAGTGAGTACATTTTACAGCATTTTGACACAAAAAATGACAATATTCAGTTGGAAATAAAACACCTTTTATAAAATATTTTTTCATTTTTTGATGTGAATATCCTTTACATATATGTATACTTTCAATGTAGCATAATGGTTTTTATTAAAAAACCTGATGTCGACTGGATATTTCCTGATATGGTTATACACTGATGGGTTCAATTTCAGCTACCCAAGTTACCTTAAACCTTTCAACACGTAGCCTTCATATTCACTATAAACTGATAAACTCTGCTATAACTCTCTACTGTCTATACAAACAAGTAAACTTTCATCAGCCAATGAAAATGTGTATCAGGGTTCACAGCAGTTTTGTAAAGGTCAAATATCAAAATATTCTAGTATTTTAAGCAGCGTGTGAATTGTAACGGTTAAGTGGAAATCAAAGCGCTGTAGGGAGCGTAATGTAGTCTGTACCACACATGGATAGGAATGGCTGTACCCATCTACTACGGACTCCATATGGTCAGGAACAATTGTACCTATCAGTAGAATGTACTTCATATGGTCAGGAATGGTTGTTCCTTCATGTAGCATGTTTTAGTACTCATATGGTTAGTACGTGTACTAAGTATCATATGTGGTCAAGAATATCTGTATTCGTGTGTAGTATGTACCCAATACGGTCAGGAACGAATGAACCTATCTGTAATATGTATCTCGTATGGTTACAAATTACTGTACCCATCTGTCGTACCGGTATGCATAAATAACCCATATGGTCAGGAATGGCGCTGTCCATCCGTAATATGTACAAAACTGGATTGACTGTAGCCGACACATACTAGTAATCCATGAGTTCAGGACTAAGTGTGCTCATCTTTGGGATGTACATCTTGGAGCAATATCGTATGACCAAACCCAACAAGAAAAGTATACCCATATGTAATTGTGGATGCACACATCTAAAGGTAGTGCCTGCAGGCATGGCGGAGATAGTCGGCTATGCTGAAAGCATTTATAACTCGCAGGATAAATATCCCCGTGGTTGACACCTTGTAGTTGTATTTGTAGATGTAATTATTTAAACCTTTCAGTCAAGGATAACTTCTTAATATTCCATATGGGGTCATGTGCTTTGCTGAAGAGACAGCAAGTAGAAGTGACTGTGGTGTGATACAAGGAATCTGGATGGGATACCCTAGCTCTTTCCGAACAGATTCATTTTTGGTTCTTCAACGTGCCCAGCGTATAGCACCGATACTCGTGAGAATATCACACGGTTAACAACCAGTTCATCTGTAGTTGGGTGGGAAATACTGAACACTGGTTAATGAAATTTCGAACCAGGGACCTCCGGATTGGTAGTCAAGAGCACTAACTCCTCAGCCACCATCGTGTCACCAATTACAACCTTGGTTGTGGTAGGGTTGTGGAGGCTTTAAAAGTGTGTGTATAGTTTTACAAATTATATTAAGAACGGTTATTTAAAGGTTACTAAGGTCCACCTGAGTCAGAAAAGTAGTAAGCTAGACACTAGACAAAGATCAACTGATTCAATATATAATTTTGTTTATTTTGTATCCCCTCTATCCCTTATTGTTTCCTTTCGAATACGTTCCTGCTTTCACATTTTCATTTCTTAGTGAATGCGCGAAACGAATAGAATTTAACAGTGGGAGGTATGAATTCTTACATGCTTTACTATTATTAAAGTAGATTATGAAAACAACGTTAAAATAATGTACTTTTAATGTAATATTCGGAACTTTATAAACAAAAATATAAATGCATAAACTCATATCAAATTATTTTCCAATCATTTGGAGTCATGTTTATTTTCCGTTTCGCTGAATAGTTATTCAAGTTTTCCTGTCAATAACCATGTTTTTGAAAATAATGTCATATGAACTTGCCGGATCCGAGCCTCCAAACCATCCAGCTAGGGGTCAGGTACCACACCAACACCCTTGTGACACGGTACTGGACACCTACGCATATATATACGCATCGTATCAACAAAGTAGCCATGCAATAAAAACATTTCCTGATATTGTTGGAAACGGTCTATTCATATGCCCTAAAATATCCATTTAATTTAGGCATTAGTTGTCATAAATTTCCTGACCAATTTTGGACTTCGAAGTTAAAATCTATCAATGTAATGTATATTATGGATGCCTAGAATTATTATCTGAATGTAGCAAACAAAAACTGGCTAAATACAAATCCCAATCAGAATTGCAAGAGAAAAAATAATGACAAAAAGTGAAAAATATCAAAGTTTTCTTAGAATATCAATAAATTCGAACTAATTCCTTTATCATAATATCATTATGTATATGTCAACATATGTTGGGTTGAAATACGAACATTTTAAGACATATTGCAAGCCGATAGCCCTATTGAGTGAGGAATAATTCAAGTTTTCCCAAAGCTTATGATTGTTTAAAATAATGGCGGCCATCTTTAAAGATGGCCGCCAAAAGGTCATTTGGCAAAGTGACCCGCAAGTCCATCAACCGTTTTCAGACTGCTGAGATATCAAGCTAAACGAAAATCATTGTTGGATCTGTTCACCTTTTTGGTAATGAAATTTGGTCTGTCACATGGACTAACTACGACGGAAAAGACAGTTATGTACTGAAATGAATCGATAGCTCTTTCCGAACAGATCCCTTGGTTATTTAACGTGTCCGATGTACAACACCGATACAAGCACGACTTAATCTGGGTTACCAAGAGTTCATCCCCAGCAGGGTGGGATAAACTTAAGAATCGAACACGGGACTTCTCGTTCCTAAGCCATGGGCGTTATCAATTGAACAAAGTAATTCGTACAGGAGCATATTGAACAAAACATTCATGATCAAATAATCAAAAAATATAAGTATGATAACATGCCCTCTAAACGATTTAAGTCAATAATTAGGCACATATAAATATATATACGAGGGATGTTTAAACTGTTTCGAGACATAGCCTTAACCATAAAACGGAATACTAGTAGTTAGATAAATTTGAATGTAAGTAAACGTGTCGTAAAAGGACAGAAATAGAGACGCAATACGAAATATATTTTTAGAATTATAATAGAATTGATCTCCAACCATGTTTGACATTTAAGGATTGTGCTCGTGCCAAAAATAATAACAAATCGGATAGGGAAGGCAGCATTCAAGGTAAGGTTTGCATGCATGTTTATATAATTATTTCCGGAAATAACTGTTTTAATTTGTGTAATTGGCTTTGGTTTCATTTTCCCCTTAAACGAAGATCCTGAAGTTTTTAGACTAATCATAGCTTTCACATATCATGGTTTCTTAATCAGGAGAAAACAAACAAGTCATTTATAAAATAAAGATCATTTAGCTCCTGTCATTTAAACGTGATGACTCACAGATCAGGCTACAATTGAGCGGCTTCGACCATTTTTATTATTCTAATCCTGGTATGCAATCTTACTTCATTGTGCCTTGTATGTTTTTTTTCTGTCTTTGGCTGGTTAAAAGATTATATTAAGTCAGACAGGGAAGGAATATAAGTTGAGTGCTGCGCGGCTTCCCTTTCCGACTTAATATTGTCTTTTCTAAGCCTGTATTTAAGACGATATAACAAGTATTCAGAACGAGCGACCAGTCATATTACTAATTCTTGCATACTGTGCATTAGTTTGTTCTAACTTAATCAGACAAAATGTTAATGTTTTATTGTTGTAGACATCGCCAGTCTAGTTAAAGAATATAATGTATAAAAATGATAAAAAACATAATAAAAAATTATATATAAAATGTTTGGCAGCAATAAGCTTCCCTCCCCGATAGGCTAATCAACTCGGAGTGCGAAAGGTCTCGCGTTATAGACAACGTGCCGTCATGTTTTGCAACACTTTATAACAGCAATGACAAACATCGTATCGTGATTGAATCAATACCAGATACTTTTTTGATAACGACATTGTCATACAAAGTGAACCTATTTAGATTAGATTGAAAATGACTAAAATACATAATAGTAGGTTACACGACAAGACATATAAAGTAGTACTTAATTTCACACAAATGGTACCACTAGATATTAGTAAATAGACACCACCATCATAAATGGCGACACTCGCAGTGATTTAGTACCAATGGTTGCAAAATGGTAACGGATATTTTCAATAGTTTCCTTCGTCAAGTTAATTTCGAAAAATCGTAACGCATTTATGTAGCTGTTTCTTAATATGTGCAGCGTAAGTGCGTTCTTGTTCTAGATTTAAATGAGGTATTACTAATCGTAATTACAAAACGGAAATATTTTTGCGACACCATGCGTCACTTGAACACAATATTAAAGAAACGGGATCAAAAGGCTTTTTCATTAAAATCTGCCAAGAATACATCTGCATTGGCTTAGATTCATCCAGTTTACAAACCCCTCGTAGTTAATGATAAACCTTTGATATACAATGCATGTATGACATAAAACGTCGCAAAAAGATGTTACAATCATGCAGAACTAGTAAAATGCGACGAAGCTAACATGTTACTGGTGGTGTACTTTTTGATACATGTAGTTGGTGTTCGAAGAACGCTGAATCACTCAATGATTTGCTGTACAATACGGGCTATATTATTTCTATCAATTTCATAGTCACCGTCTGTTGTCTTATTTTAGTTAAAGTGTGTCATATAAAACTGTCACAAAATACGTAATTACATGGTAGGTGCTTATTAACATTAAGAAACCCCTAGTACGTGTTTGTAGTGTGCAGTAATGTAATTATGCTGTTATAACAAAACTTCATTTTTTTGTTCGTCAACATGGCATATGATGTTTTTCTGTATCCCTTCCAGGGTGAATGCAACCCTGGTAACAGTATCTTTGTATTTATCATCGAATGATATGAATTTTGATAGTGAATATAGTCCACCATCTTCCACTCAACATTCATAGAATTTCAACCATTGTAATGTACTCCACAAGCCTATAGTATTGGGCTGGAAACTGGAACAATTATTATCCAAGAAATCACGGGTTTAATTCACTTTGAAACAAACGGTTTACGCCAACGTCAATAAATCAATCTCGTTATTCAATTGTCTTGTGTTATTTTGTCATTTTCAACATAACAATGTTGCTATTAATTTAATTACCGTTACTATTTCGGGAAATGCAAGAATGCCAATTAGAAAGACTTCAGAATGTGCTTTTAAACAAACTGAATTTATTCAGCAGCCTAACCTAACAAAATGTACTTTCGAAAATAGTTTCACGAAATATTTGACATTTTGTCAACGCAGGAGGATATGAACAGAGCTCTCGGCGTTTAGCTAGCGGACATTTTGAGAATAATTCCAACGCGCATTGAGAAAATTCGCTCCACGGTGATCAGAATAACCAATATTATGTTGTCAAACATATCCATCAAACGACATTACATGAGTTGATTGTGCAAGTTTATAAAAGACGTTTAGCGACCACATAACATGTAATACAGAAAATGAATCCAACGTACATTGATCAAATGTCCCTCCGTGATAATCGGTGAAACCAATCTAATGTTGTCAAACATGAAACGACATTACATGTGTTGATTGTGTATCATGATCAACTAATTAGAGAGCATATTATCAAGCTGAAAAGGTAACTAATGCTAGCTATGTCCTTTCCCTTAACAATTTATGAAGACTTACGTCGCAGACCAGAAATGACAGAATAATCCATTTTGTTTCCATCACGTTATCAAAATTGTTAAACAGAATTGTCTCAGAGGATGTCTGGTTAAACAACTGCAGTATCTACTGTAGTTGGGTCCAGTCTGCAAAGCATATTTAATAATACAACCGCAGATGAATCAGAACGGTAGACCAAGTTTAGAGACAACGTTAAGCTCATTATGTAAAAATCAAAGAAACATAGCAATAAAACTAAAAGCTGCGTACGATTGTACTAACAGTTCAAAACATATCGAGAGGAAAGGCAACACCCATCAGAAACAGCAGAGCACAAAAGTGACACTTGTAACAGTAAATGAACCAGAGATTCATACTTTTTGCAAGCTGAAATGATGATTCGTGTACAGCATCATATACTTAGGTTTTCAATAACTACAATATAGAAACATTGTATAAGAATGGTATTTAAGGTAGATTTAGTTATTCCAGGAACTGCCTCAATAAAGATAGCGCGTTTCCACACAATCCCAGAAAATACACATACCCATTCACATATCCCACAAATAAACACCAGCATAGTACGAGAGGTGTCCCACTTATATTTGAACAGTCAATGCCATCTGATATGTTCATGCTTACAAGATATAATCGAAATTTCTCTGTTCAACAATTTATAATAATGTGTCAAGCAACATGTACACACTGTGTTTATCATATTTGCAAAGTAGTTAGCAACAAAATTAACAATCTGTAGGGGTATTGTGTTTGGCTTTTTTAAAGACCGAATAATCCGATCTATGGTTGAACTTCTCATCTGAAAGCAACGCTGCAATATAGACTTCGGCAAACAGTTTGTCCAAATACCTTTTTGAAGGTTATGCACATAGTAATACAATGCACCCTTATGGCATAAATATGAGTTTCATTGTATCAGTATAACAATTAACAGTACATGCGAGGCGAGCATGATAAGTTTAACGAATGTCAACTTATGGGTAGCTTCATACAATTTTCTTATATGGCAGTCTGTTCTTCTACCGTAACGGTACATTTTGCAAGGATAAAACATCGCCTAATCATAGGCAGCATAGTAATTGCAATTACCATTCCGTTTAGCATGTACAGCGTTAAAGACTTTCTGCATAATGTTGTTTTTGTGATGATTAGCTGGGGAAACCCGGTATTTTCATGAGTTTGGCATGTAGAATTTTTTAAACGAACTGATTGACAGCTCCGATGGATACTCCTACTTTCTATAAAGTCCCCCTTTTGGTTGCTGGATTTGGCCTAGATATCATAACCAAGTTTTATAATTATTGGAGGCGTCGTCTCTATTTTGACGTATTTTGATATTTTGCATAATTTACTAATAAGAGCAACAGAACGCAAAATACCCTTTTTGTGAGGAAATAAATGTATTGTCGTTTCAGAAATAGAACATCCATGCGGAACCTACACTATCTGGGTGTTTCTACGAAAGTGGTTGGCCTTCGAAAAGCCAAACACCAAATCCTCTACAAAAGTGTTGTTTTTGTTTCTAACCATAGTTCAAACAAACCTAGCAGCGAATGTATGTGTTACATCTTTGCACGTGTTTGCATAGAAATATTCCATGTTCAACACTGTTCAAATACAAGTGGGGCACCTGTCTCGTATATGCAATAGTCTTCCTCTAAATACGAGGTGTGTTCAATATAAAATGTATTTTTGATAAATTATAAACTTAGTTGATTTCTGGATATCTTTTTACATTTCCAGAATCTTCAACCATTCCAAAATATTTCATGAAAACATCAATAAAATGCAATTACAGGGTTGGAGTTTTTGTTGTATTTTTCAAGGGTAAGTAATAGACACTACGACTTTCGAGGATAATTGTCAACTAAAATTTCGGGAATATAACCTTATTGAAAAACTATTATACGGAAATAATGTTCATGCCTTCCAAAAAGACATAATTTGCTGTACTTATTTGTTGTTTTTGTATAAAATAAGATCACTTTAAAGTCAAGACATTAGATGTTAAAATAAGTAAACTAAATACATGCTATTTGTCAATGACTATTTTAAGTAGGTTCGTTGGTTGGAATTTGGCACATTACACATATTCCGTAGAAAGCAACATTAATCTATTGCGAACAAAATACAACTGATATGCCGGACTTGAGGTGCCCCACTTATATTTGATATGAAGTTATTGGTTCGTGAACCAAAAGTATCATTTGTATGAAAAAGAATGGTCTCCCTTGTTTTCGTCCGCTTAAATCGTAGATAACAAACTGTTCAAAGTTCCGATACACATATAATGATTCAGTCATCGTATCTTATGTTGCAGTTTAATAAATTCTGAAGTTTACTTTTCTAAACAACTACCGCAAAGATGACATACGTTTTGCTTAAAAGGAAGGTAATGCCAATATACTCGACTGTACCATCTTCTAAGCTCAATTGATAAATTACCTAATTGATGACTTAAGGCCATGAAATGGTTCAGCCATAGTCAAGAAACATACACCTTTGAAACAGTTGTGGTAGAATTATTCTAAATATTGTCATAGAAAAATGCAAAGGACATAGACACTATATTTTGAATACCCCTTTTATGAGAGAGGGGAAGCAAGAAAGGATTAAAAGGTATGTGGGAACGTATAAGAATATTGAGCAGGGTCAGGATTACAACGAATACTTACACTCAGCATTAACACCCAAATATTTAAATTTACTCTTTTGAGGTTCATTATGGCATTTTTTAGAAAAAGACGTTGTTATAATGTTAAATTGGTACTAAATATTGTTTCTGGCTTACTTCCTAGTTTAATTTAGTGAATTTGTAAGCTTTAATTGCAATTCAGCAGTCTGAGTGCTGAGTGTGACACTCAGATTCAATAATTACATTTACACCTCATAAATAATAGGGATTCTAATACAAAATGGTAAAGAAAATATATCAAATGTTCTTTCAACACTTACTAACTAAACATTTTCCTCATCTAAATTTGCAATCTACGACAAATAATAGTTCATTATATTACAATTTCAATATTTGAGTGTTAAGTGCTGAGTGTAAGTATTCGTGGTAATTCCGGCCCCAGATGATAAGCTTATTTAAAGTATTTCATCTTTTACATTATTATCATAACATAAACAAGGGTTTCAATGTCTACAAACCAGCTTTTCCAGGTTGATCAGCTTTTGATATCAAGCAAGTAATCTTAGTCATGTGGTGAAATGGAATAGTTTTGTTTCAACTCCAATCAGTAAAATATTATGATCAAAATCAAACAGTGATGTGCTTACTTCAGAATGATATATCTAATTGGAGATAGAGAAATGTGCCAGAATCTATCAAATTGGTTTATTAAGATTACTGTACACAATAAAAGCGGACTGTATGTTTTGAGGCTATATATTAGGTTGTTAAGTGTATAAGAGTTCATAACGTACAACATTAATTTTAGCAAACTTTCAAATGCTGTGAGGAATTGCGAGACCTATTTCAAAGAATGCCGTTAAAAGATAACATTCCAGCTAAAAATAAAAAAACCACCAGTACGCAAATCATTTAGTGTATACATACGTAGGATTATGTTAAGATGAAAGTAAATGAACCGGTCTCGAGGAAAAATATTATTTTGACCAAAATATTGAATTCAATTTCCTTTTAGAATTTTGAGTAATTATTTCGAAGCAAAATGCAAACGTGAAATATTTTCGTATCCTTATTTTAAGGAAGCTAGAGCTGTTTCGTAGAGAACCTAATAGGAGCCTGTTTTGCGTGACGTCGCAAGCGTCATTTACTTGTACTTATGAAGTCAATTATATCTAATCGAATATAGACAAAATGAAAACTAATTGCGACATATCTGCACATTAATGTAAGCTGCAAGAATTTCGTTAAAGTTAAAATAATAGTCAATATCTCAGTGACACCATGTAAACATCCTTTCTGATATTCTGACCATGCCGAATAAAATATAATATTTGAAGAAGAGTAATATATTCAGATATAGATACTCCAAAGTACACAGTTTGAAATGGGTCACTATGACCACTGATAAATTATGAAATATCAACAGATAGATACTGATACATTCTGAATCAATCTAGTTCAATGGATATAATTTATAATTAGAAGGTGTGCTACTTACGATATTATAAGACTGGTGCATATTTAAAAATCTGCATCACTAGGCGCTTCTTGTGAGCCAATTTTCATGAAAAACTGGTCGTGTTGACCAAACCGGAGTTTAAAAATCTTGTTTTCCATAAGTAAGGGGTAGTTTTCAGACAGTGTTTTCATGTTTTCTCATAATATCGATTTTAAACTTTTGACCTTCTCATTCCAAGCCAACGATACATTAAGATCAAAATTATTCTACAATTCTACCCCGGAATAATGGTATAATTGTGTGTGTAGTCATATTTGGGATCTTTATGAAATTACCAGTACTAATGACTCCTCTGTGGGGTCAATACAGCATCATGAAATGATCACAAATTGTCAACTTTCACTGGAAGTTTCAACAATGATTTCCCGATGGATGGAAGCATTCATTCGTGCCAAGGTTAATATAATAAACAAAAGTGTCATATATAGTTCGTCAACGATACAAATGACAATTTAACGCAATGCCAAGGTCGATATTTGTTCGATCTTTTGCTAATAACTATTTCAAAGCACAGTGCACATTGCACATGATACAAGCGGCTCATCGACTGTGTTGTGCTTCTTGTATCAATATGTGTATGTATACAAAAATATAATATTAAGTCAGAAAGGGTAGGCAGCACTCATCTTAACCAGTCGAGCACAGAAAATATAAAAACATATAAGGCAAAATGTCCAACTGAACAATTTATAATCCGCCCAAGTCCAACCTATCGTAAGGCTGAATGAACTAGTTTCAGCAAATAAAATGCAAAATGCCCAAATGACCAAGTTCCAACAGTAAAACAGCCGAATTACCTAGTTTAAGCAGTCAAAAGTCCTAAAAAGTAGAATAAACAGGTTTAAAAGGTGAATGTTAAGGCAAACTACACATTCGTATATATCAAACTTATTTCAGGCTACTTATAAACTGTCTGTTGTTAACATTGAGCATTCGTACAGTCAATCTATCATGGCTAAGCAAGTGTTATTGGGTTATCTGCATTGACAACAGCATGGAACTGACTAGTAATCAGTGCTTTCTGGTAATATATATACTAGTATAACTCTTATGTTAGTTTAAACTGTACTTTTTTAGAACGTCATAAAACACGATACAACATTACATACACGGAATTAGGTATTGGATGAACTCTATGTCGAGAAATATATTACAGATATGAATTCCACAATAAAAATATACATTCGATTAGTAAACTTAAACTGTTAGACTAATATATGAGGCTCGCAGGAAGGACTAGGTACGTACACGCAACTGTGTTGCCTCATTAAATGAAGCCTTCGTAGTTATTATAGACATTTGCTTCCTTAGTAGACATTATGTACATACGGTCGAAATGCTCTTATACGACAGAAACATATGATCACTGATATTATAAACTCACAGAAAAAGAGGAAACTCAGTTTATACAGCGCATTTACTAAGTATATGTTTAATGAGCATCCCGAGACGCTAATGATACTAGTACACTACACTTTCCTGAAAGAATAGTATAATTATAGACAAAACGTATTGATTAGGTAATAGCGGATATATCATTTATTCTTGGAATAGGCAAACCAACCTTACTGATTATAGAAAAAGTCCAATGGCATACATTGAGATAAACGTCAGTACATATATTACATAATTATAGGGTACAGCTCTAATACGAGAGAGTTTTACCACATACAAACTCCAACGATTCACCAGAATACAAGGAGATAAAATAAAAACCGGACAAGCAAGGCAGTACTCGACAATAATTTCAGTGCACAAAAGGTACACAGGGTTAGTATATACATATAAAAAGGAAAACTCACAGACAACAAGTATATTTGACACAATAACCAACCCATAACTGAACAAATCTAATGTTCTAACAAACACCAATAACCAACCCATAACTGAACAAATATAATGTTCTAACATCCACAATAACCAAAAGATTATATTAAGTCAGACAGGGAAGGCAGCACTCAACTTAACCAGCTAAGCACAGAAAACATTAAAAACACACAAAGCACAATGCCCAACTGAACCAACCGAGCACAGGAAACATAAACACATAAAGACACAATGCCCAACTAAACAAGCGCAGATCCGCCCAAGTCCAAGCTGTCGAAAAGTATAATAAATTATAACTAGCTAATGACCCAGTTTCCACAGCAAAAGGACTATAATGCCTAGTTTTAGCTGTCAGAAATCTTAAAACGAAGAAATGCCCAACACACTACCGGCCAAGAAAATTAAACATTCCCTGTCCCACTGTTTAAAAGCGGAATAGAACAGATTCAGCAAACAAAAGGCGGAATGCATACGCTGAATGACCTAGTTACAACAGTAAAACTGCTGAACTACATAGTTTTAGCAGCCTTTAGTCTCAAAAGTTTATAACAGTATTAAAACGTTGAAAGGCCCGTATAGTCGGATGACCTAGTTTCAATAAGTAAAATGACGTAAACCACAACTGAATAAATATAATGTTCTAACAATCCACACTAACAAAACCACAAAAAGATAATATTAAGTAAGACAGGGAAGGCAGCACTCAGCCTAACCAGCCGAGCACAGAGAACATAAAACACACTCAAGGTACAATGCACATAACTGAATCAATTTAATGTTTCCAAGAATTCGAATACATTTTATGCAAAGTGGAAGAGAGGTTATGTGTCTGATCGACATTTAAACGGAACAAAAAAGGAAATAAGCACTGTATAAGGTCATAAACATGTTGTCATGTATAGCAAAGAATTATTATATTAATCTAACTGAACACGTCATAAACATGACCCGTCAATCACTAATACAAGAAAGCTATGATAAATAAGACAAGGCAGCCAATTGTATTGTCGATTCCATCACCTTAATTATTATATCAAGAGCCTATAGTGTGACTTACCAGACAGAATAATCTAATAATCGGAGCTTGGTCTTTTATATATATAGGTTATTCACCATCAAGTAAGCACAGACAAAGTAAGTACAAATGTTCATGTACTTATTGCTTTCCGGCATTATTTCTAAACCATCGAACAAAATTGATTATCATTTATCCTAAAAGGTAAACGATGTGCTAGTTTATGTTAGAATAATAGAAAAAGTTAGATGTAAGTTCTTTGTGAATATACCCGTTGCCTGACATATTTTTTTTTAACTTTACACATACACAATAATACACCAAACTAAGTTCAACTTGGTGATTTTATTGTATAAAATAAAAAGGCGTCAGCATAGATTTTCCTGAATTTGAGTCCGTTCATGCAACTTCCATTAATGTGCTACATATCGCTGGCTTATAATTACAGTGTAGCAATACCACGTGACTTTTGACTACAGTTACAAGAAGAAATTTGTAAACATTGGAAACTAAAAAAGCCATAAGTATTTTATTTCTTCATCGATTTCTATGAAATATACGCCACGCTAAGGGGACAATTATTTGCTTTCCATGAAATATAAAATCTTTTTCCGCGGCTGTGCCGTTTTGTCCATTACCTTGTGAAACCATGGAACGTGTAGGTTTCACAGGGTAATGGAAAAAGCGGTAAAACTGCTGAAAAATACATTATATTTTACGGAAAGCAAATACTTTTCCCCTTAGCGTGGCGTATATTTTGTAGAAATCAATGAAGAAATAAAATACTTATGGCTATATTTGTGTTCCAATGTTTACAAATTACTACTTGTAACTGTAGCCAAACGCCACGTGGTATTGCTACCCTGAATTAGAAGGGTACGAACTTCATGAAAATCTGAACTGGTCATGTTGACCAAACTGAAGTTTAAAATGCTTATTTTTCAATAAGTGAAGAGTAGTTTTCAAACAGTTTTTTTCTTGTTTTCTCAAAATATCGAATTTGTTCTTTCGACCTTCTAATTCTAAGCCAGCGATATCGCAGTATTGTCTGCACATTGGAAAGGTCGTTAAACAATAAAATCGCGTTATTTCTCTCATTAATTCGATGTTGTTGTTGTGCAATGTAATTAATAACATGTTACAGAAGATCTACACTGATTGTTTATCAATTACACGTCAATTCAATGTTTGAAGCTTTCACGACTCCATAATTTCTAGTTCACAAAATCGCGAGTTCGGTTTCACGTATACATGGATTCACTTAAAGATGTTTAAAGCAGGACTGTGTTAAGTTGGTATCATAAACTCATGAAGTTATATTAAAAGCTCATTTACTTGCTTCTTTAGTTATACGTTGTTCTCTTAAATAAATGTCGCCTACTTCCTTTCTTGATTAGACATGCATGATACAAGTATGTGTTATGTGCTTTAATTACACTTATAACATTATACATGTACTCCTCGAATAGCGACACTATTAAATAATGAGTAGACCACGATATAAGTTTGCAAAATAGAATTGTTTTCAAACACGAAAATTCAGAAAAGTTGCGTTCTTTTCAAGACGTCCAACAAATGTCCATCTTAGTTATACGGTAATTGGCAGCCATATTTCATTAAAATTAGGTATATATACTTTTTATAATCAGAAACAAACGAACCCTTGTAATCTTTTACGTACATGTACATGTATCAGACTTTCAGATTTTTATTATTTTTATTAATTACCTATATGTCTCATAAACGAGGCATATAAAACTAATTAATCATCGAACCTACAAACAGACTACAAGATCAGAGGAAGACCTTATTAACCCATTGAAGCAATTCAACACTGAAACATCCAATCATCAAACAAGACAGACATCACAGAAATCATTGCTATGAAGTATTTCTAAAACTCCACAACGGTGAATTATTGGAGTTACATTCTCTGTATTTCAATGCACAGACAAATATACGACTCTGTCAAAAAGCAAATAAGCATTCTCTTATCTGTAATACAAGACGCAGCCCATTGATTGATGACTGGAGTAAATCTGTCGTCAACAAAAGTATCGTGTTTGTATGCAAGGTGCTTAGTCTTAGTCTGTGATTTTTGTTTTGTGTGTGTGTCTTCTCTTGATGCCTTACGAGTTCTACTTCTGTAGCATGCAACCGTTCTTGTCCAGATTTCTTATTATCGCTTAAATATAATTGATATTTAAATTATTTATAAAATTAATGTAACCTCACACCATTAAGTAGGTCTTGTATTTCGTGTCGACAAGGTAAGCTTTATAATGGAAACACTGTATATTTGTTATTCATAAAACATGTCTTTTGTACCATTAAATCAAATGTAATGTACAATCTCTTGGATAATAAGAGAGGTTGTGCTTAACATATAATATCAGTACATAAGCTTCTGCATCAGTAAATGTTCTAAAAATACTGTCTCTCCCGAATCCGGGCCTAAATTCGTCTCTCGTGTTACATATATAAAGATCTTTCTAATTTCAAATAATATCATATCGCATACTTTCTCGCCATATAGCACCATGCTATTTATTTAATTGTATTATTGTTGCTTAGTAAAAAGTCCTTCTCAGGGCAAATATGCAAATAAACTATATTCTATTCTAGTCTATCTCTTCTGCAGCTTGATCGCATGCTATCAAATCATCCTTAAGTCAATACCTCTCCAGTATAATTATCGATAACCAAACAAAAGTGTCAATTAGACTGAAAGTGAAAAGACGTATACCTGGAGAACACATTCATATATTAAGACTTGGTGGGACTAGAGAAACGGCAAAGGATGATGTGCGATATCCAATATGTTTGCACATTCAACAATTCTCTCCTTGCAATGTAATAATTGAAGGCAACGTGCATTACATTCCCTTAACGATGTTCAATAAAGTTGGTTTAGATTTTTTGTAGTCTGGTCTTATGAATAAAATATTTACCGACTAAAGCGAAGTATTATATCGATTTTGCATGGCCGAAAACATTGTTACATCCACGAATGTCCAAATTCACGAAATGCCAGTTAACATCAAACAGAGTGAAATAAAGGAATAAAGTGCATTAATAAATGTGGTTACCTTTTTGTAAGATTTAGATTCACATATAATTGCATCGTCATCTACACCCATTTATCGAAACGCCATCATTAAATCGTTGGCTTAGAATGAGAAGGTCGTAAGTAGTGGTACTTACGACCTTATAAGACTCATGCATATTTTAAATCTGCATCACTAGTCGCTTCTTCAATATGAGCCTATTTTCATGAAAATCGGAAATAGTAATGTTGACAAACCCGAAGTTTAAAAATCTTGTTTTTCAATAAGTAGTTTTCAGACAATTTGTTCTGGTTTTTGCTCAAAATATCGATTTTGGACTCATGACCTTCTCATTCTAAGCCAGTGAAATGATGTTTTACAGTCGTCAATGGCAGCTCAATGGAAATGAAGCCAAGTAAATAATATTGTGTTAATGCACATGTACGTTTTAGAATTGTAGTTCTTTATCTCGTTCAACATTTGTGTCCATGTTTGAACCATCTAAATATACCAACCTCATGAAATAACCATCATGGGCGAGTAAAAACTGTTAAATGGGACTGAACATTTATGTGAATTCCCGATGGTTGAGAAATAGAGGACTAATTGGTCGTGTCACGTTCAAGATCATTAAACAAAACATTTAGACACATTATATGTTCGTTGGAGATATTGAG
This sequence comes from Spisula solida, assembly GCA_947247005.1. NCBI lineage: Eukaryota > Metazoa > Mollusca > Bivalvia > Venerida > Mactridae > Spisula > Spisula solida. Next base: position 35,611,471 of record OX365952.1, on the reverse strand, counting down.
CTTATTTTAGATTAGTTTGGAACGCTACGAAGTCTGGAAATATGACATGATCAACAACCATGAGCAAAAGCTGCGGTTTACGCTATAAACGCATGCATGGAATTAAAGAACAAACACCAGCCTCCTACTATATATACATAATATTGCCTATATTCGGACATGCCCGAACAGAATTCAGCGTTAATGCGTTGTATAAGGCTATGCTGCTTGACAAATCGCTGGCTTAGAATGAGTTGGTCGGACAAAATTAATAATTTGAGAAAACAAGAACAAAACTGTCTGAAAACTACTCGTTACTTATGGAAAACAAGCTTTGTCAACTTCAACTTTTCAACCTGATGCATGTACGTTGATACCAGTTGCGTAAACAATTCGCAATGCCCATACTGCAATTCTTATTTCGTCAAGTCAAAAAGAAAACAATGGTGGCATATAATACATAATCCGCCAATTCACACACAACTTATGAGTGGAATGTAATATTTCTATCTTCTAAGGTTGAAAAGTGGACCAGATTAGTTCCCTCATTGACTATTCAAATTGACCTTACATAAAATAATAATTGCATCGTACTTTTTTGTACAATCAATTCCTCTTACGTGTTTCGTTTTATCTATTTCATGCTTCAGTGCACCATTGTAGCGAATTTGGATGTAAAGAATATCAAGTTACAATCCATGGGTAGCCAATAACATGCACACAAACTTTTGTAGAGAAATACTAATAAATAAAAAAGTTATCTTGATTTTCATTAGTGTTGCGTTTTCAAAGCCGCTCAGTGTACATAGATGTTTGTCTCCGTGTATTTGTGCTCGTGTCAACCGTAAGTCTATACAGCTGCATTGTCAAATGTATTTTAGGCTTGAATTCTTTTATTAATTTTCCCAATTTGTGTGTGCCTCGTAGCTCAATGGTTAGCGCGTGTCCCGTTTTATCTGGCGACCGAGTTCAAATACGGATGGAGGCACTAATATGCCTGCCATATTTTAGCAGAAAGCTGACTGGCAAATTAAGGCTGTGTTCGGCATTCTCGGTATGTTTGTTATGTTTGTAATTATACTTGGTTAATGTAATACGAATCTGAAATCAATACTATATACGATTATTACTTAAGTTACTTACTGTGACGTGGACCGGTTTTATTTTGTGAGTTTTTAATGTACAATCATTGCATACGTAACAGTATCTCAAAACAAATCAACATGATTCACTGTGACAGTAGGTTTTAATGCGCTTCATATGGCAGCATTGTGTGCACATTGTAAAGGTCGTTAACCCATTAAATTGCGTTATTTCTCTCATTAATTCGAGGTAGTTGCTGTAAAACGACACCAATGACGTAATTACAGACATTCTACAACACTGATTATTTATTAATTACCCGTCAGTTATGTGCTACGTAACGGAACATTCAAATAAAAGGATTGAGTCCCAGAGATAAGTTTAAATATATGTTTGCTGACCCAGTCGACGTGCCTGGTTATTCGGCGTTATCCCTGAGTACTGGCAAATGACCTCCGGCTTCGAGGGAAGAGACAAAACGTTTGTGAGATACAAGGAATATGTGTGCGCTGCCATAGCTCTTTCTGAATAGACGCATTGTTTATTTAATGTGGCTGGTGTATAGCACCGATACGCGCGAAACTACACCAGGTTTTCCAACCAATGCATCTCTAGTTGATCTTGAGCACAGTGCCCCGGTCATGATTCCAACCATGGACATTCGAATTGGTAGTCGAAAGCGCTAACCACTCGGCCACCGTTCCATCCATAAGTTTATTTCATAAAACATTCAATTCAATTCAATTCTTTATTTCCCTCTATGCAGAGGATATTGAACACAGTATGTACAGGTTAACAAAGAATAAGAAGTTATACAAATATAAACATGAGCATGATAGTAATTACATTCTCAGAAGACATGCCGCAGGTGATTAGCGACATGCTATTGTTCAGTTATATATATGTCACGGTTCTGTATTCGCTAAGCAGAATATATATTCAGACATTGGATTATATACATATATGAATGTTTGAGAAACATGGACTCAGTTTCAACGTCGAACACAGGTTCTAATGGTGCCCCTAACAGTTTTAAAGACAGTGAGATGCTGTCAAATGACAATAGTTCGTGTAAATCGTCTTGACTGATAAATTGTACTAGTGAATATTTGAATTCAGTTCGGAGTGTCTGGGTACATAGGCATTCGCTTAGCACGTGTATAAGTTCTTCCTGGTAGACTAATTCACATTTGTCACATATTTGGTTTTCGAGTAAAACACTTCTAGTCCATAATCTAGCGATGACGCACATAATATAGTTGAATGAGTTTAGATTGCAAACGTTATACACAATGGATGGCACAACTCGTGGATGTAGTATCCGAAAGAATGTAAAGTCCGTATCTTGCATTATTGTAGTTGGTGCATATCAAATGTAACATTTCTGCCAGTTTCTAACGCATAATAAAATTATCTTGCCGAATGATGTTTGAAATAAATACTTGACCTTTAAAATGTTTGATGAGAGAATGCCGAATATAGTCTAACATAATAAGTATATATCATGATGCAGCTTCATACATGTTTGCAAAATATCATTATTTCCAAGTGTGTACTATGCTATTCCAATATGTAGATTATTTGATTTTATACTCTTCTCGTTCGTTGAAAACTTCTTTTAGATTTAATTCTTTGTGGCGTAATCCAATCTTATTTAGTATGTTCCAAAAATGGATGACAGTTAGGTTACACATTGTTAATAAAGGTGAAGTGTTTTATTAGATTTCTGTGCCGCGCAAAAGTTAAATGTCATCTGGCAAAATGATTTATTGCTTAGAAGGTAATGATGGAAGTCTGACTTTAACCAGAAAGGTTAAAGAGAAGAAGATATTCAACAATATTTTGAGTGAAGTTAAAACAGACGGAGCACCTGCATTTAAATCTGATTCCTGAAACGTTTAACGAAACTATCTGAGTTTAAACATGATTTTGTTAACAACATATCACTAAGTATGCATTCAAACACAATGACACAACATTTTGACCCATTGAATATATTTTATTAAAACCTTATGTAAATTCCGTTCCTACTTAACTACACTATTAAAAAACATAATAGCTATACCATAGCTCACAATAACGTTTGACTCAATCAGTAGAGTGATGGCCTTACAAGTCTTCGAAACTGCCCTGCGTTCAAGGAAAAATAACGTGACGCACGTTTCGTACCGTTTGCGTACCAGGTACGAAACGTTTTGTACCTTGTGCGTCACGTTATTTTTCCTTGAACGCAGGGCTGATATCAATACGGGTAGTGATACACGAGCGTTACATTACCTTATCTTATAGAGTTTGATTCGACATAATCAATTTGTGTGATACACAGTGCCATATATTTAACAGATCGTGTCAATATAGTATACACATTTGCATCTTAACCTAAAAGGCTTTAAAGGTGCTGCCTCACAGATCGGGCTAAATATTTTATATTACGTAAGTGACCAAGTATTCATGTAATAGAAAGCTACCGACGGTTTCTTTATGAAAGATATATGACAGAAAGCCAATGTAAACCACTCTTGATATTGTGCACTCAGTATTTTTCCATTTGAAAATAGTGCCGAGTTTACTTTCAAAATGCTATATGAATTATGTAATTCACAGTTGATCAAACTGTTACTTCAACAGACTATAGTGTAAACAGCAGTGATGTATTCGGTTTGTTTTGTTATTCGTTTTCTTCAAATATAAACAAATTCCAGGCAATTTAAGTGATATTAGTGTTAATTCTATAGGGTATTTACACCCGATAGAATTTTGGACGTAAACATGCTAAATAAATACAAGATACCGATGTTTTGCAAGTTATTTTTAATGTCAGTGTGGTTGTTCATGGCATATACAGGCAACTATACCAAAATTACGCGAATATTTGACAATTTTATTTTATTTTTTGGAATACACCAATATGCGAGGCAGCGCCTTTAAGCACGTACAACGTTTCACCAACTATGGTGATGGCATGTATTAGTGAACATTAACAGGAGAGGGTATTGTTCGGACATTTATTATTGATAACATTCCGACACTATCGAACATTCTGATACATGTATTTACGCTATAGGCTGTATTGGACAGTTCTCGTCTGCAATAAAATGTTATCAGTAAGCGAGAACTGACCAATATGTTCTGTTACATTGGCAAGCGCCCCCGCTGCAAGTCTCTTCTGGAAATTTGATTATCTGTTGTGCGTTGCAAACAAATAGTTATAAAACTAATATGGCTGCCATTAATTGTCCTAATACAATTGTGTCCATTTTGTTCATTAACTTTAGGGTAAGTTTATTCAAAAGCATAAACACATGTGCCATGTAGTAGTATATTTAACAAATGATGTGGTGTTTCCTTCGGTTATATATGTGTCCGGGATAGTAATAAGTTTGAACTTCTTGTAATACCATTTATTAATTTTCATAGAAAACATTCGTATTGAAAGTGTTAATACCGATAATAGAATTAATTTCAATTATAATCGGAACAATGTTATTTTTATTATAATTCAAGCATAATAAGACTATCAGTAATTCTGCTATGTGAACAGAAGCGCTTGTCTCAGTCCCGCAGACAAGTATGCAGCTTGACAACTAAAAAATAATTGATGCATTGAAACGCATTGAAACGCATTACTTATGTCACAATTTATCACGTTTAAGAAACGTCGTCATTTTTAATAACCATTTAGTTAGAAATGATTTGTTAAAACATAATCCAAGTCTCATTACATCATATTTATTATATAGAAACCATCAAGTCGTATTATAATTTCATCCATCTAGTACCGGTTTGCAATAAAAGTGAGAATTAGTAGAGAAAATGGGACTTTACCATCTTAAAACATAGCATACCCACACTTTGAAGGAGGACTACGAACACATAATGTTTTATAAATATCGAATACAAAACTATTACTACACTATATATAGACAAGCGCGTGCTCCACCAATAATATAATGACTGTGTCTTTCGATTTTAGTTTACTGATAGACTAACTCATACGACCAATCAGACTATTCATGGCTGCGGTTTAAAGTCGATTCGCCTTAAATCAATTGTGGGCTAGTGTTTGTACAGAGTCTTATGCTACGGTCACAAAGCTTGATGAAGTCCGTACTAATTTACCAACTCGTACGAGTCCACACATTTCGGAATCCTAACGGTTTTGGTACATTCGTCACAGTCTTTCATTTCTTTATCCAAGGCCGTTTTCTAGTTTCTGTCTGTGCAGGGTTATGTCGTCAAACCGGGTTTTACGCATTTTGTGAACATTCTATGCTCGACACAGGCGACATTGTGTACGTGTATTGATAAAAGTTGTATTTTTTATGTATAATATTATATTGTCTTGAAGTGTGCAGTACAAATTAAATGATTGTATTCGGCTTGTTTAAAATATTGGACATAATGTTGAGTTGGGTATATGAGGGCCAGTCATAAACTAAGATCCCTGTCTTATATATTCATAGTATAGATGTGAAAGATATTTTTTATCGGGTCGAATCCCTTTGACTGGTATTAGTTCGTTTGCTAGGTGGTTCGTGAAACAGTGTAGCAATACCACGTGACTTTTGACTACAGTTACAAGTAGAAATTTGTAAACATTGGAAAATAAAATAGCTATAAGTATTTTATTTCTTCATCGATTTCTATAAAATATAAACCACGCTAAGGGGGAAATTATTTGCTTTCCATGAAATATAAAATCATTTTCAGCAGCTTTACCGATTTTTCAATTACCCTGTGAAACCTACACGTTCAACGGTTTCACAGGGTAATTGACAAAACGGCGCATCGGCTGAAAAAGATTTTATATTTCATGGAAAGCAAATAATGTTCCCCTTAGCGTGGCGTAGATTTCATAGAAATCGATGAAGAAAAAAAATACTTATGGCTACATTTGTGTTCCAATGTTTACAAATTTCTACTTGGAACTGTAGTCAAAACCACGTGGTATTGCCACACTGTGAAAGTTAACTTCGAACTTATTACTGCAAGTAAACTACTAGAAAATAGAAAATTTGATAAAACATTTGTCCTGAAGATATCTGTTCGAAGGGATTGAATATTGGTATTCTTGCAAGTTACTCAAAACGAAGAAAAGAAACAAAAAGCCATTTAACATATAGTGCGAAGGTGATCGTAAAATATCCTAAAAGGGTTAAAGGTGCTGCCTCACAGATTTAGCTAAAATGTTTGTATATCTTGATTTGCCAACCTAACCAAGTATTGATGTAATAGAAAGCCACTGACGGTTGCTTTATGAAAGATTTGGTGCAAAAAAGCAATTTTAACCACTCTCGATATGACCCGCTAAGTTTCCTTCCAACATGCTTTGTGAATTATGTAATTCACACGTGATTGAACTGTAACATCAGCAAACTACAGCGTAAACATCAGTGAGGTATTTGGTTTATTTTTCCATTCGTTTTCATCAATTGCGAACAAATTTCAGGCAATTTAAGTAATAGTAGTGTTGATTCTATAGGGTATTAATACCCTATAGATTTTTTGATGTAAAAATACTGAATAACTACAAAATGCCGATGTTTCGCAAGTTATTTTAGATGTCAGTGTGGTTGTTTATGGCATATACAGGCAACTATACCAGAATAACGCGAATATTTGACAATTTTATTTTATTTTTACAATACACAAAAACGTGAGGCAGTCCCTTTAAGAAAAATGTTGGAATAACTTAACAGCAGCAAGTACACCCCAAATGGAAGAACAGTTTTTGGACAATCTTTGTGAAGCCAACACCTCGTATGCGATTAGTTCTTACACAATCGGGACACCTCGGACAATCTCTACGAATCATCTATGGGGTGTAAATAGAACGTCGCCATTTTTAACGTCTTTCGCCATGACGTCATCATAACAGATTTAAACCGTGCTTCAATGGAATATACGCACATCAAGCAAGCGATGCGTAGCTGCGTGCTATGCTCAAGGAGTGTAGCGAAATTGTATTGTTTAATCAATAAAACATCTTTTGATATTTCCGTTGCTGATAAGTTACGGTCTATTTTCTTCCGCCCATTTTCTTCTGCGTAGGATTTAAGAAAGAAAGCTGCTGGATTCATACGCTTGATACATCCGAGATATTCTATCCAGGAAAAAATGCCGTACGGACCGTTCCGATTGGTTCTTACACTGAGTTTGACAAGGTTAGATTTAGTTCTCTCGTTGAGTTTACAATCAAAATGTGTGCAAATTACATACATGTAGGTTTATTTCTGTTTGGCTATAGAACTTGGGACAATTTTTAACACCAATTAGCCTACCTAACAAAGATATTTCAATTATGAGTCAATAGGCATAATCTATTGAATAAATGTGTAAAGGCCACACATTCAGTTATAGCCAGAAATATCGCTCAACGATATATTCGTATTCATTTTGTCGTAGCATTCCAACTATGCCAACTTTGATATATGTGTGTAGTCATATTGGGGAACTTTATGACATTAGCAGTGCAAAGATCTCCTCTGTGGTGTCAATATAGCAACATGGGAAGATAACAAACTGTGAAATCTGACTGAAAGTTTTAACAATGATTTCCCGATGGATGGAAATATATCAAGTAACAGAATACTATGTCATGTCAAGGATAAGAAAAATATACAAAACATTCAGATACACGTTCATATGTTAAGCTATTTTGGGACTAGTTTTGAATTGTCTGTTGCTAAATGTGAGATGTCTAGCAAACTGTCATGACGGAAAATTTCGTGTGGTTATTTTCTGCTGTCTGTGGTACCGAATGAATATATTCCTCAAGGTATAAATTTATCAAAGCACCTACGGCAATTTAAAACGTATGTTCGAATTTACAATTATTTTTAGATATGAAATATATATTTTTAAGAGTTGTTCATTATCAATAATGTTTCAGTTAAGGATGTTGAAGCGGTTGGGTTACAAAGTTCAGATTTTGTCCATCTTTTGGCAGGAAGTAAAGAAAAATAATCTGATAGAGGAAATAAACCAACTAAACACTAGGATATTGTGTTACTAAAATTGCGTAAACGTCGCGTAAATCGACGTAATACTATACATATTTCTAATGCGCACATTCCTTAGTGCGTTTGACTAATCGATCGCAAGTTGTTGCATACAGTTACGTAAAAAATATTGAATATTGAACGTAGGTCGGTCAACAATATCACCAATATATCGGGAACCAGAATTAATAAATACAGACAAACGTTCGATGGGTTTTCATGTTTATGTTACTAATCAGTCTATAAAACATATTGCAGTAAAATTAACAGTGCGTGTCAATTTATCTTCATTTAGTCTACGTTTATGTGATAGTTAGAACATATATATATGGTCGATAGAAATTAGCGCCAACGTATGACGTCAGGTCGGTAAAGAGAAAATTTTAATGATTAAATTTTCATTTAACCGTCAAAATGCGGTGTTTTCATTGGCTCATAATGTAGGTTATATTCTAAGTTTGTTATCTTAGGATCAATCTCTCTCTCTCTCTCTTTGTGTAAAATTACGCCAGAACTTACGACAGAAAATAAAATATATCTTAGTTAGATGCATTTGCGCAAATACTGTCGTCGGATTTTTACGGAAAACTTAAGAGTTACACAAGAGTAAATGCTTTAGTAAAACAGTACATAGGTCACAGAACGCGTTTCCCGAGTAATGAGCCCTGTTTTGTAGAATGTCTGTGATCAAATAATAAAATATGTTTCAATATAGTTTGAGTACAAATTGTACATGACAAAGAAACCAAAAATGGAATATTTAATTTTGGTGTAACATACAATGTATATTGCTCTTTTACCCCACCACCTCATACTTAATGTAACAAAATAGCACCCGGTTAAAATCCTTATAACGTTTGTTCTAAATTTAATATTTTTATAATTTTTTTTCAGAATGTCCAATAATGTATCGAATATTATGAAACAAAGAATTCCCCACCCACACGTATTTGTATTGTTATATGTTTTCATAGTTTAAACTATTATTTCGATTAGTATTAGTATTTCAAAACTGTTCAATTTGATTGAAGTTAGATAATTTTGACATATTTTTTCAGAAACATAACGTTCTATGACAAATGGAGCATGCACACCCTTTAACGAACTCCTAATCTCTTTCAATTTGTTGTTGTTACAATATCACTAATCTAAATTTGAACGTAAGTTCAAGGTTCCTGAAGTGTTGCGATAAAACCGTACACATGGCGTAGTTTTGATCAGGAACACTATACTATATTATACACTTTGAAAATTGAAACTATATTACCAATATGTGTTTGTACACAAGGCTAAAGTTATTGACTGAGAGCTAATATGAACTAAGGCACAGCCTATTTTAGAGAATTTTATCTTAAATTGTTCATTTTTATAATTTTGTTCAATTCTCATAGATCGCTGCTACATATCAGTATTGAAACACAGCAGTAGACACTTGTCAGATGTCCTAAATTATTAGTAACATGATCATCCAGTACAGAATGATTGCTGATCATATGATTCATATATGTACAGTCAGTAGAAAATTTGTGACATTTTTGGGTACGAATTAACGAAGGACGATAGTCGATACGAACCTGCTTTCGTTTCTAAGTTCACTGTATAACTACCTTGATTATGTGTATAATAATACGACTTTCCTTGTTTAGAACAAGTACTTTCATTGCGTAATCAGTTGATCAATTACTGATTCTAGGCTGTCACATTCTGTGTTTTCTCTCTGTTTTCGGAATTTTCCAGCGTTCCAAGATGGCGTCGATCAAAGTGCTATACGAAGCAACCGAGTATTTATCTCCCTTATTAAAATGTGTTCTAGATGGGCCTACTGAGTTTTTAGAATATTTTTAAACATCATTAAAATATAAAAGCAAATTTATGAGCTACAGAATAACGCATTTTAGGTAACTTTTGTCATTCTATTGGCGGCCATTTTTCAGTATCTTTCCGTCACTTCGAAACCGTAACACAAATTTTCAGATTCATTAGTGAATTCAAACTCTGACCAAACCACGTGACACCTTGACTTATTGCGAAATTTATTCGCGCCCGAAAATTCGCTATTAACGTCTGGATGGCCATGTATACGTAATAATGCTGCCATTTCTAATATTGGGCCATATTAAATGTCATGCTGGTGTCTTAAAGGGACTGCCTCACATATTGGTGAATTGCAAAAATAAAATAAATTGTCAAATATTCGCGTAATTTTGGTATAGTTGCCTGTATATCCCATAATTAACCATACTGACATATAAAACAACTTGAGTAACGTCGACATTTTGTAGTTATCTTGTATGTTTAAATCTAAAATTCTATAGGGTATTAATACCCTATAGAATTTACACTACTATCACTTAAATTGCCTGAAATTTGTTCACATTTGATGAAAACGAATTGAAAAACGAACCAAATATCTCGCGCTGTAGTTTGTTGATGTTACAGTTCGATCACGAGTGAATTACATAATTTACAAAGCATGTTGGAGGGAAACTTAGCGTTTTTTTAAAATAAAACTCAGTGGGCGACATCGATAGCGGTTAAAATTGCTTTTTTGCGCCAAATCTTTCATAAAGCAACCGTCAGTGGCTTTCTATTACATCAATACTTTGTTAGGTTGGAAAATCACGATATACAACATTTTAGCCCAATCTGTGAGGCAGCTCCTTTAAAAGTGACCATAAGGAACAAAAGCTTATAATAAAACGCTGACTAAAGGACACAGAAAACACTCGCATTTATATTTAGCTAACCTACTTTTTAATTGGTGTCATTTTCCCTAGTAAGTGGGCTATACGGATGTTTAAATACAACAGTTATTCCACTAAATATATATGATCTATTGACCATTTCATGACGCTAATGATACCAGAACGCTCCAATTTCAGCAAACTATATCATATAATTATAGAGCGACGTATTGATTATGTAATGACAGATATATCATTTAGTCTGATAAGTTAGTTGTTAGAAATACAGTAGAATAAGAAAACCAACAATAATCATAGTAAAAATAGCAAACACGAGATATATAGCATACATTCGGCCAAACGTTAGTAAATACATGTAAACCAAACAAGAAAAACAGTGGCTCTACTTACAGATTTCAAGGAACCACCAGTATAATATTAGGAAGCCGCTGTGGTATGCACATGTAGTATCTCTAATGGTAAGCTCGGACATGAGTGTGGTTTACAGATGAATGAAACGAAGGAGTTGGGTGTATAAGTAACATGACACATATAAAAAGATAATATTAAGTCAGACAGATAAGGCAGCACTTAACTTAACCAGCCGAGCACAGAAACATTAAAAACATACAAGGCACTATACCAACAGAACAAGTCAATGATCCGTCTAATTCCAAGCTGTCGAAAGGCTGAATGAACTAGTTTCAGCAATCAAAAAGCTGAATGTTCAAGCTGAATGACCCAGTTCCAACAGTTAAACGGCTGAAATACCTTGTTTTAGCTGTCAAAATTCTAAAAAGTTTTGAAAAATAACAGTATTAAAAATCTGAATGTCAAGGTTTTATCTAAATGACCTAGTTTCAGTAGTAAAAAAGCTGAACGCCCCAGTCGGATGACCCAGTTAAAACAAGTTAAATTGGTAAGTGACCAAAATCAGAAAATTTGACACAATTACACGTATACTGAAGAAAACTATTTGTTTTTGTTCTGTTATATGCAATAGTAAACGGAAACGGAAACGTAAATGGGTGCTGAATAAACATACTATAAGTTTATAAATTCCTTTCTGTGCGTCCGTGCTATCGAAATCGTCCGTATTTAACATCAATGCATAACTGTTAACCTTAATATTTTAACTCATAGTAAAAATAAAATTTATTTTAACATTGAATCGGCAAGGCGTTATTCTGTCTGTTATTTAAGCTATGTTTTATTATGGATATAAAGTATAGTTAATGATAGTATAGACCAACGCATGTTTATGGCAAATCCTTATCAAATCAAATGTCGCCAACATCTTTCACAATAAGACAGACAGACTAACCAATTGTATTGTCGATTCCATCACCTCAATTATCATTCCGAGAGTCTCAACTGAGATTACCAGACAGTATTCTTTAACAGTCTGTATTATGCAGATAACATTGGTCTTCTGTATGAGTGGCTATTCACCCCGGAGTAAGTACAGAGGAACTTTATACTGTTAATTGTCTACTTTTTAGGATATGTAACAGCTAATACTAGGCATTATTTCAGCCGTTTTACTGTTGGAATTGTTGAAACTTGGTCATTCAGCTTGGGCATTCTGCTTTTTGATTGCTGAAACTAATTCATTCTACTTTTCGACAGCTTGGTAAATTGTCTACTTTTTAGGATTTCTTACAGCTAAAACTAGGCATTGAAGCCGTTTTACTGTTGGAACGGGATTATTCAGCTAAGGCATTCAGCTTTTTGATAGCTGAAACTATTAATGCTACTTTTCGACAGCTTGGTTGTCTACATTTTAAATTTCCGATAGCTAAGAAGGCATTGTCGGAACTGTTGGGACTGGGTCATTCAGCTAGGGCATTCAGCTTTTCGATTGCTAAAACAAATTAATTCTACTTTTCGATAGCTTGGACTTGGGCGGATATTTTACTTGTTTAGTTGGGCATTGTCCCTTGTATATGTTTTATGTTTTCTGTGCTCGGTTGGTTCAGTTGGGCATTGTGCATTGTATGTTTTTGATGTTTTCTGTGCTCGGCTGGTGAAGTTGAGTGCTGCATTCCCTGTCTGACATAATATAATTTATTTTCTCTATAAAAGTGGAAAATATAATGGTTTACTAGTATAGTCCGTTTAATCAGGTCTGTCACTTGTATACAAATATTGCAGTATCATAACATAACATTTTATTGTTTTATACATTAATAAGAGAAATTGTAATGTTTAATATAATTATACACAATATTATGTAAACAAGTGACCGACCTGACTAATCGAATAATATGTGATATCAAGACAATAAAAAATTAACATAAGCTAGAGCAGTCGTAAATACCCCCGCGGAGCAAAAATTATTGCAGCTAATCCTTTACATCTAGAACATCTACATAATTATTCAGATATTTCGTCTACGAAAGTTTAAATGAAATCCTGCTAAAACTGAAACAGGAGTTGCGTTCACATGAATATTTCACTACATATTATATATAGTGTATAAAAGAACAACGGGCCATAATTGTGGTCAAAATCATAACATATTTTCATGATAAATATTTATCGGTACATACAAGATAATTAATACTATTCGGACAGTGATGACAGCACTCACGAGAAATAGCAGAACACGAACTACTGGACAGCTACAAAACACGACATCAGTAATTGCAAATATTTCAATAAAGATGTGAAGTTCCTTTTAATGCCTCAAGCAAACTTTGGTTGCCATTGAGTCCGATTAATTTAGAATTAACTTTTGCTCGGCCATAGTTATGGTTAAAATTGTCACACTCTGGAAATATCTGATCTACAGTAAACATACTTCATAGGGACATTAGACCGCATAATTATGTACATGTAGTGGCACAATTAGTGTTTCTAATTAGGATTCACCAATTACTGGAAGAGAGTTATGACCATAAGCCGCATAAAACATGTAGTGTTGAGTGGAAATACAATTATATAATTGTTGATCTTCGAAAACACAAATGTTGCTAATTGAATTAAATCAGTTTAAAAATTTGGAGAAACATATGTAGCAGTATTTGGAATGTTGACAGTTTCTGGAACTACTTAAATGCGGACTCACATTGTTTAGCCTTAAGGCGTTCAGGTTGCATTAAGAAGTCGGCAATGATCATATTGAGAGGCGAGCGCCTCCCAACAAGTATTTTGTGGTTCACTACTGACAGACTATTCGGATGGTTTTATGTAATGTTTCACCAATCTAAGCCGTGATGCGTAGATGACAATATCCCAAAAGGAGACTTTGCGGCAATGTTTCACCCAGTACTATCACGCTTGGTCTACTTGTTCTTTTATACGAAGGAATATCCAAAATAACATAGACTTTTGCTATTGCTTCCAATAGCATCGTTATTGTTTTCAAAATATTCACATGGTGTATTATCGGAATATTTATTGAATTCGAGAATTTGAACACATTTCAAATTAAGACAATATAGCAAGCACGTCGCGTATTTTTGTAACTATAGTAACGAGTATGCGACGCCCATTTTTTGCGACTAGTCTCAAGTTACATATGAAGTAATTTACACTGAGCGGCTTTGAAAATGCAACACTTATATAGCTAATATGTATGCCTTTAATTTTGTTCAAATTGTCAACATTTGTAGCTAAGTGATGTGGTATGACAATCAAGTTTATATCATTACAATCTGATAAAAACCCTTTACAACCACAATAAAACATTGGTGAAATAAACAAAAGCAAATTTGATGCCGTGCGTCCTTCTGCGTTTTTCAGATTGTTAATACTCATGTGTACTTATTTTTTTATAATGTTCTTAACAAGTTTCGGTGCTTATTATGGAGACAGAAATAAAGTGAAACAAAATAAATAAAAAAGTTCAATTTAGATTTAGAAAAGTTGAATGTTATTCGTTCAATCTCTACCCATAATTACTTCCCCTTGACTGAAAAACTAGAAGTATTTTTCGGTAAACCTGAAACATTACTATTAAGCGTTATTAAAACTTTAAGACCGCTACGTTGCGGAGTGGTACACCGTCTTACTTTGTGCTTTTTGAATTGTCGATGGATTGACTATTCCAATAGACCGTACATAAAATAAATTAGCATCAACCCATCAATTTCTCGTACAAATTTCGTTCTTTTCGTTTCATGGTTTAATGCACCATTGTAGTGAAATTATAGGGAAAGAACATAGAGTTACAATCCATGGGTAGCCAATAACACGCACACAATTTATTTTTGAGAAGTTTAACTAATAACAAAAGTTTTCAAAGCCGCGCAGTGTACAAATGTATAATGCAATGTAAGTAGGAAACGCGCTAATCTTAACCACATAAAGATGAGATGTGCATGTGCCATCATGTCCAAATTTGACATCATTGGAACAGCGCGTTTTGAACATGCATTATATTCTTCGCGCGATCTCACCTGTGTTACTGTCTCTACAACGGGGTCATCAGACCGACATGAAATACTTGCAAAATATATATCTGCAATGATCTCGAAAAAAAAACACTTGCACTTAAAGTGATTCAGCAGACTCATAGAATGTATCCGAAGATCCGAGCTCTAAATTATTTTTAAATCGTGAATTTTCGGATGATGCACAAGGATCGCGGAAGTAAATAATATACGTTGCGATGACAGTGACGTGGATCCCCAATGCTTTGACACTGACCGACGATTGCCAATTAGGGAATAACCGATTGCTACGGAACCGTACACGCAAACTTCTCATTGACTACTGGCACAATTTATCTTAAATACTCGAGTTATATTAACAATCATTTTATGATATTTTCAATAAAATGTGAGCAGGTTAACAACTGTTACATGTACATGACGATCATCGATACACGACGTTGACGACGTTATGAAACCAATACTGACGTACGCCGAGTGGCAGTTACTGACCATTTTTATTGCGAAGAACTTTTAATTGAATTATTATTTTTCTTGACATTTGGTAAGAATATGCCAAACGTATTCCAAATAATGTTAATACAGACACATTTCTATTATCAGTACATAGATGATAATCTGCTGTTAATTTATTGTTCTATTTCTTGGTACATGATGTCTGGTAGAGCCATCTAAGATAGTTTTATTCTCGGCATAGTTCGTGACAGCCATTCTAAATCCAGTGCAATCGTTTCTGAGATGTCTATTTTATCGCCTGTTGCGTAACGTATTACACTACGCGTATCAACCGTAATGCCTAGAATATAATTCTAATTCTGTCACCCTGCATGCAAAAATAAATGCAGGAAATCGACGCAGCAGTCATCGTATCGGCCTGACGGATCATCCTGATCACTTTTAACATCTAACTGGTACCGAAGTTGAATTTACATTTTTGAGATTGACTATTAAACGCAATCCCATACTGGAGAGCTTTAAGAATATCGTTTAATAACGTTTTCATACTCTGATAATTGATTTTACTTCATTTTCACAATTACACGTATGCAGAGCGTATTAGTAACTTATTAATGCGCTATTAATGAAGTCGAACTAATCAAAGCATTATTATTCAAGACTATCGAGTGAAAAAAATGAATTTGCTAAGATAACTGTTGTTTACAGCGAACGATGTGTAAATGAGAACTCTTTACTTTCACCGCTAGCATCTTCAGAATATTAATTGAGCTTTAAATTAATCCCCTTATTTTTCGCTTATTTAGATTTAGGCTAACACGAATGATATATATGCGTGCCTGGTAATACTGCACGGCTGTTTCAAAATTTCTAAATACACGAGATTATGTTTGGTTATTAAAAGTGACAAAATAAACCAAATTGGATAGACTTAAACAATGTTCTTTAGTTTAAAGTTCCCTTAGTGTGTGTATTTGCATTTATTATTAATTTTGTAGTCTTCCTTTTCTCGGGATAGGTTCATTCTCCTCTTCTTAAAAAAGACATGCGTCAGCTCAGGCAGCTGAACATGAAAATTTGAATTGGAAAAGTTAAAGTATTTTCTTATTTACCTTTCCCGTTGTAAAAAACCGACGATATGGTTATAGGGAATTCTTTCACCATTACAAATAACTGAAATAAGTACACAGTCTTTGTTCGGAAGTACTTAAAGTGCCATCGGTTTGTTAAATTGATTCTTCCTCTCCTAATGCCGCCCTAAACTGTCTCGTTTTAAACTAGGTGTATAAATTCATTATTTCTCAGTACAGCAGTATGTATAAACATCTTCAAATGATAGTTTAACAATTTACCACTATTGTCTAACAATATAACACGTTCTATTAAGAAGTTCACATGGTTATTGGACATGATAAGAAGCTATTTTAACAATTTAACATGTCATATAGACATCCTCAAATTATATTTTAACAATTTACCACTGTTGTCTAACAATATAACACGTTCTATTAAGAAGTTCACATGGTTATTGGACATAATAAGAAGCTATTTTAACAATTTAACATGTCATACAGACATCTTCAAATGATATTTTAACAATATACCACTGTTGTCAACAATATAGCACGTTCTATTAAGAAGTTCACATGGTTATTGAACATAATAAGAAGCTATTTTAACAATTTAACATGTCATATAGACATCTTCAAATGATATTTTAACAATTTACCACTGTTGTATGACAGAATAACTCGTTCTGTTGAGAAGTTCAAATGGTTTTTGAACATGATAAGAAGCTATTTTAACAATTTAACATGGCATATAGACATGTTCACATTATATTTGGACAGTTTAACAGTGTCACTTGACATACAATAATGTTGCACTGAGAAGTTCACATGCCCTACCGACAATTTAAGACGTTGTTGTAACAATTAAACATGTCGTATAGACATGTTCAAATGATATATAAACCATTTACCACTGCCGTTTAACAGTATAACACGATGTGTTAAGAGGTTCGCATGCTCATTCGACATTGTAAGACGTTGTTTTAACAATTCAACAACGCATATAAACATATTCAAATGATAGTTTAACAATTTATCATTGTAGTTAAAGTCTAACATGATAATACGAAGCTTTGAGAAGTTAACACGTTCTTCTAACATTATCAAGCGTTTTTTGAACAATTTAACATATAACGTAGACATATACAAATGGTGATTTGACAATTTATCGATGTGGTTTAACAGTATAACACGATGGCTTGAGATATTATTGTATTCTTTTAACAATTTAAGACGTTGTTTTAACAATATAACAGGGCAAGTTGACATATTCAGATGATAGTTTGACAAGTCAACAATGTGGTTTGACATATTAACACATTGTACTAAGAAGTTCACATGTCCTACCGACAAGTCAACATGACAAGCGTCAACAAAAGACAGCTATGGCGTTCCATATCCGTATGTGCTGATAATTGCTTTGTATCCTAGATATCATATAGCCAATGGGTACGCATATTGCAGGCTTCGGCACATTTTAGCCTTTTTTAATTGTTTGTGTCGCATCACTTTGTGAGAGTAACTGAACGCAGGACACGTTTCATGCTACGAAAGGTATCAATGGTCTCCACAGATATGGTATATATTTATGCTCTATCAAATTCTTTGATGGTGCTTTTGTGGTAGTAGTTTGCCTTCGCAAAGCCAGAAACACATAACATCTACAAAAAAGTTGGTCGTGGTTCCAAGAACTAATCCAATTGCAAACAAAATAAACAATGAGTGCATATACATCACGTTATGCAGCTCAAAATGAGCTATTTCATTTATGGCATGTTTGTATGACAATGTCGGATATTCAACAGTGGGGTACTCCTCGAATAAATGTTTTATACGATACGCGGTGTCAAATATCTAAGTGGTCCTATCAATATTTTATACGTTTCGTATGTATGCTTTTATCACTTACACTGTTTCAACAAATATGGTGGCGTGTATGCTATGTTTGAGTGAAAGTCAATACAATAGGATATCGCTAGGACATTTATTATTGATGATTACTGACACTTGCATACATTCTAATATTTACTCTATATGTTGTATTGGACAGTTTTCGTCTGCAACAAAATGTATTACAGTCACAAGATCTGACCAATGCTGTTATTGGATATAATTTTCAACTCCTCTGCTGCAAGGAATTTCTGAAATGTGGAGTATATTATGCGAGCATTAACACACTAAGATTTTCCATTATAAATTGACTTTCTAGTTCGTTAGAGGGATATGTGAGGTGCCTCCGCTTAGCAACACGCGCATTTGTTCGGAATAGATTAATATTAATAATAATAATACAAAAGATAATAATAAAGACTTTGTTTAAAGAGAAGGATATAGCCTGCTGGATATACAACTTTATATTACATTTTTAATATTATCTCAAATTTATAATAAGTGTGACACTCGACATAGTTAAGAAACACGAGCATGATATCAAACAACACAAACAGACAATAACAACCAGATAGGGAAAGAAGCGAGTTTTCCTTTTTATGAATTCCATTGAATATAATCCAAACGTCTGAAGACATTTTATGAGACTAGAATAAACGTCAATTCTACTTGGAAATATGTTATTTTTATTATATTTCCACCATAATTATTCCCGCAGTTGCTAATTGAGCCTAGAAGCGTGTTTATCATCCCCTACTGACAAGTTTAACACTCGTAACTCATCAGCTAATTAATATCATGTTAATTACGTTACTGGTACACACCAACTTTCAATAGAAACTGACAGATCTTGTACGAACACCTGGTACGTTGATATATATTACCTACTTAGTATTCAATAGTCTTTTATTCTTCAGTTTACAGATATAGTGGGAACAAATGAACATGAACCTCCAACCGCTTATAATCGTTTTTGAACAGTCCATTTAATTTATTGTTTATAATATGTGGGCCGTTCTCCAGGAAAAGCGGGCTTAGTGACATAATAGTAATTACGTAATAACGTTAAGCAAAGTCTCAAAAATAAGAACAAAGCCATGTCATTTGATATAATTCTAATTACTTGGATGATATAGTACTATCTCTTAGGTGTATTTTTTCTGATGAATTATGTTAAAATATCTTCTGTCGGTACTATGGCGATCAATTGCTGAACAGTACCTATATGGAAAAACAAGGGGTTAGCGGTTAAAAACAGTTGCTGCTTTCCTTTAAAAGGCAAACATTACCGATTTTGAAGAACAAGAATATAGTTCTTAAATGTGCTACAATTTGGAAATCTTTACGTAAATAATTTATCGAACACTGGATTTGTGAAATGCTTGTTGACGAAACGTCAAATAACGTTTGAATGACGTTTGCTACGTCATTCATAAGGTAGACGGAAGGGGTCTGTAACTTTGAAATAGTCTTACCTTTCTTACACCACATTATCACTGTGGGGAACCCACGTGACCAGATGCTAATGTTCGGAGCCAATTTTGTCAACAAACCGCCTCGATCCAGGTAACATTTATGCTTGTAACTTTCTTAATAATTGACCGATCTGGATGAAATATAGACGAGCGCCGTCTCCTTTCAAAAGCAAAACATCGAAGCTCTTACCTAGGTGACAAAATCGTGTATTATTTGTTATTTGGGCAACGGCGCATTTCGTAAACCGCAATATGTTATGCTACGGTTCGGAGCAATTCACTAAAACATGTCCTTAATAAATTTCAGCTTCATTAAAAGTTACAATTTAATTGCGAAAATGTGGGTCGCAAAATTTAAGACCGACAAGCAAAATATTTCTGATAAATATGAGCAACAGGCAAAATGAGAGGACATAAACAAAAATGCTACGGTTCGGAGCTGAAATGAAAATGCTACAGTCCGGAGCTATTTTGAGAAAATGCTACGGTTCGGAGCTATTTTGAGAAAATGCAACGGCTCAGAGTTAAGAACAGGTGTTACATGCTTTTTTGAATATCAATACTATTAAGATCATCGACCAAGTATGAGCATTCAATGTTTTAACAGTTTCGCGGAACAAAAAAATAATAACACACATGTCGATGCCGGTCACCCCTTATAAAATGAATTCGTGTAGGCATCTTCCGCACCATTTTGTCATGTGTTGACAAATGTAGAGGCTTACAAACAACGCGTTTCTTGGAGTTTGGACTATGATCAGAACCTTAGAAACGCAACGTTTTTATTCCCGTTTTTTTTCTTTTATTGTAAATTCCGTGTCCAAGAGGCGTCTAATCATTTGTAAAGTTGTTATATAATGGAAAGAAAATCACAACAGACGAGTAAGGTGTTTGGAATAAAAGTGCCACGATTGTCTAAACATGTGCATATTCACACCATTGAGATGCTTGTACAAAGAAGCACGGTGACCTATGTTTTTTGTCTTAATATTCTAATAGAGTACACTTTCATCAACATCATTTGGAAAAATCAAAACAAATTTGGACCAGATTTTTTTACTGGCCTCTAGAGTACTATTTTGGGTCATTTTCGTGCCATTTTCTTTAAAAAGGGAGACAATTCTGGTTAAATAGCACAAAAGTAAGCACGTGACCTATGTTTTTTTCTTAATATTCTGATGGAGCACACTTTTATCAACATCATTTGCAAAAATAAAAAACAGGGTTTTGTTGTTCTATTAATTTTGTTTCATTGGCTGACACAAGTTCAAATAAGATTGTTAAACGTGGAAGTCCTTAACAGAGACAGTCGCGAAAGGTTACAGTGCGCTAGTAGCGTGACTCAAGACGCAACGTTGCCAAACCATGACAATTAAGGACATTTTCTATAGGTTTTTTTCTTCCAAATTTTTTGAACTCACTTTATTTTATGGGAAATTTTATTCTGAAAACAATAAGCTAAAGAAAAACAGGGGTTACCGATTTCGTTTTCTCAGAAAATGAGATTTTGCAACAACACTCTTCTATAAGGATGACAAAAATCATGAATTTTCAAATATTTTTATTTTTTTATAAAAATCACTATTAGTTCAGATGTACAAAAACATTTTTCAAACATACCTCTGCACATTTTGAATCTTTAATAACATTCACAAATTTTTGATAACAAATGAATTTTCAAAATTTGCCCAAAATTAAGGCTCAGAAATTAAAAAAAGATACATTATTGACCAATAAAATAAACCTTGTTTTTTTATTTGAAAATTCATGATTTCATGAATATTTATCAGAAATATTTTGCTTGTCGGTCTTAAATTTTGCGACCCACATTTTCGCAATTAAATTGTAAATTTTAATGAAGCTGAAATTTATTAAGGACATGTTTTAGTGAATTGCTCCGAACCGTAGCATAACATATTGCGGTTTACGAAATGCGCCGTTGCCCAAATAACAAATAATACACAATTTTGTCACCTAGGTAAGAGCTTCGATGTTTTGCTTTTGAAAGGAGACGGCGCTCGTCTATATTTCATCCAGATCGGTCAATTATTAAGAAAGTTACAAGCAAAAATGTTACCTGAATCGAGGCGGTTTGTTGACAAAATTGGCTCCGAACATTAGCATCTGGTCACGTGGGTTCCCCACAGTGATTATGATGATTTTCATAATTTTGTAACTAAACCCGGGTTTCCTGAAGAACGGCTCATATATATAATTTATTTTATTGTCTACAAATACTAAATTTAAACCAAAGGCATGTTACGATTTTCTTGTGTCGTTTTTTTCCAGCACCCTGTGGAACCGTTGGAAATGGTTAAGCCATTTTGATAAACTGAATGTCGATTTCAACATTAAAAAACTTTAGTAATCTCGAATGTTGAAATCAATGTCGAATTCAATATTAAAAATCACACCAAAACATGTAAATGTCGAATATCTTGCAAACTGCACACAGCTAAAACAATTAATGTTACCTGTCTGACATGCCTTTCAAAATGGTTGTTCACTTGTTTGTGTTCAATTTTAGTTAGTCTATCCCTTATCTGTATTTTCACTATGACATGCCTTTCAAAATGGTTGTTCACTTGTTTGTGTTCAATTTTAGTTAGTCTATCCCTTATCTGTATTTTCACTATGAATATAACAGTTTAAGTAACTAATGAACATAAACCAGTGAGGTTCAATTATGGCAGTAAAGTATAACGTGATGTTATAAGAACCAAGCGATAAAACTAAAATGATAACATTGTCATACTTCTTGAAACGTAACGGTGTAACACAATGTTTGGTCAAATAAAAATTGAAAAAAGCAGAGATACATTTTAAACCCAGAAAGTCGCATACACATTAGGTTCTTATTATTGTCGCAGTGTGTTTTAATAATAATGGCTTATATATAATGAAGATGTATTCAATTATTGTATTTGGTTCATGCTGTCTCTTTTATAACACATCGTGAGCATTAAATCGCTTCCTACATATTCACATATAACTGTTTCCGGATACTGAATCACGAAATCGTCTTAATGCAATAAGTGTCACTAGGGGGAGTCCCTTGACAAATATAAAATAATTATGAAATCCAGTAGCGAGCACGATGCAAGAATGCACTAAATGAAACAGTTCATGTTTTTGTTCAAACCTATAACGACTCATCTTTCTTTCTAACATGAGACAGTCTCCTTTGCAACTTCAATTGCAAAGGAATCTTAGACATTTAATCATACTATTGAATACTGTTTTGAAAGCAAAGGTTTTCGGGAGAAAACATTAGACAAAATAATAGGATGTAATGAAATTGAAGTGAGAAGAAGTGAGAAAATAATTGAAAAAAACTAGGTAGACATAAATCCACAAGATTACATTGGATATATGAACGGTGTATTGTACATGTAGGCTACTGAACAATTATAGTTAGCCAAAAGATAATAACAACTCGGATAGTTAAGGCAGTACTCACCAGAAGCCGTAGAGCACAAAGGGCATAAAAATGGGCACAACAAATAACAGACCACAAATGGCTAACCAATACAAGCCTTCTTCAGGTATATAACTTGTGTTTAATAGAACCACTTTTGATCGTTTAAGATATTTTAATACTTTATTTTATTCTACTAAACAATGCCTGCTGCGGCTCACCTTCCCAACCCTTAATTTTGTTTATTATTTTCGTCGCATAAGACTATTTCCGTCATTGTATTTAACTAGACTCATTACATAGATCAATCTTTGGTATTTGTTTAGAATCTATTCTGCTACTGTTACATATATGTGAAACCTTATATAAAGGCAAATAACAATCCTGACCATTAAATACATATTCATGTTACAAAATTTGTTTTTCATTATTGTCTTAGTTTATAGACCTGGTGAGAAGTGGCTCACAGTATTGACTTTAAACAAACGGTGATTACAGTAATGTTGCAAAAAGTTTTGAACTAAAAAGTATTTTTTACCTATCATCATTATTGTACATTTCGCTAAAAAGGCGTATAATTTGGACAGCGTATGCTTTCCGTACGCATTGCGTAAGAACGGCGTACGCCAAAGTATATTTTAACCTATCATCATTATTGTATATTTGGCGTACGAAAAGAGTAAATTTGGACAGCGTAATCTATTCGTACACATTACGAAAAGCGTACGCCAAAACATAAGTGTGTATGGAAAGCGTACACCGTTCACATGCTTTTCGTACGCCAAATGGCGTACACCATGCGTATGTGGACCTTTATTTACGCCATTCGTACGCCAAATGGCGTACACCAGACGTACGCTTTACGAGTGAAAGATGAACGCTGAAATTATTCCTGTGTACGCATTCAGATTTGGTAGCCTGCATTCGTTAGGGTGGCATTTAATGCGGTGACAGTCATATGGTTGTATATATGTATCAACGGTCTCAAAGTGTAAATGTTAATTACACTTTTTTTCCGTCGGCAATTTTTATCGCTATGTAGTCTGATCATCGGAAATAGTTAATAGAATCCACATATTGGACTATATAGTCAAATACGGAATTCGAATTCATGAAAAACAGGGAAAACTTGATATGATCAAGAGGTATAACCATAACCTAATCCGTTGGGAGTGAGTGCGGTGCTCCTTGTAGGAGCTTTACACTTTATAAGGACAATAATTATTGAAAAGTTAAAATAATAAAAAAACGAATTAAAATGCAACGGCGCACACCAGTGGACAGGATTACAGATTATAATTTCCACGTCTTTAAAGATGTCCGATCAATGAAGTATGTTTTTTTTTTGAGTTAGTATAGTTCTTCATTCGCTATGAATTAAACAGCCAACGAATGTCCAGTTTAAAATAATGCGAGATATAAATGACCTCAAATCAGAGTGGTTCAATAATGGCATTAAAAGTGTTGAAATTATAATCAGCATTAAGAAGTAAGCTAGAAAACTACAAATTGTTACAGTGGTAATCAAACACATTGAAAGGTACCGGTATATCAAAATGTTAGATCAAATGGAATTTACACCAAACACAGTCAGATATACAAAGTGGCATACATATCAGTTTCTTGCCGCAACGTATATTGAGTAATTATGGCTGAAAGAAAATTTAATTCGTGAATTGGGTACACGGTGTCTCCTTTATATCAACTTGTAAGCATGGACTCGATTTCTAGATATTCACATATAACCTATTTACCGAAAACTAAATCATAAAAATCACCTGTATGCGATATGTGTAACGATACAGTACCCTTTGGTGAATATAAAATAATTACGAAATCCAGCTCCGACCTCGTTGTAAAGCAGTACGAGATACGGTTTGATTGGATTTTATTTGTTTAAACCAATAAAGACTCAGCTTTCTATAATAAATGAGACAGAATCCTTTGAAGCTTAACCAATGGGAAGTTAATATCGCGAAATTGACTTCAACCAATTCAATTGCATAGGAATCTTAGAAACAGACATTTAATCATACTATTGAAGATTGTAATGAAAGCAACGGGTTTTCGTGGGAAAACATCAGACAAAGAATTAGGATGTAATGAAATTGAGGTGAATGTTACGCAACTGTATGCAAAGAGAAAATAATTGAAAAAACTAGATAGACATAAATCCACAACCTTAGATGGGATATGTCAGTGAATGGTGGAGATACAGCTAATACATTTTTGTACCATAAAACTATATTACACCATATTATTACACTTTCCCGGAGAGAAAGATGTGCAAATAGATTGAATAAACCCTTATGTGCTTGGGTTTTTAAGTTGAGTGCTGCCTGCCCGGTCCGACTTTATATTATCTTTTTGAAATATGCTCGGTAATGTCAATAAAAAGTATAAAAATGGTAATATTGAGTCGGACAGGGAAGGCAGCACACAACCGCTAGTTCTGGTAAGTACTACAGGACATTGGCTAAATGATAGTCATAGACGTGACCGATTTTATATTTCGAAAATGCTTAAATTCCAAAATCAAAATAACCCTTTCAAAACCTTTACGAGCTATGCTTTCAAACCTTTCAGTATTTAGTTTTTTGCCTATTTATAGTATACTACATAATTTTTTGTAATTATTTCCTGAACATAGAATGCAACAACACACGAACAACCAATCGTTCCTTTGCACAAAGTCAACATTGCAATATCCAATCACCAAAAGACTAGACATCACCAGAAAGATTTATGTCGATATGGGAATATACAATATTTTATTACGGGAACGGTTCGTTGCACAGACAAATATACGACAATGTAAGAAGTCTATTAACGTTACTTTATCAGTAATACAAGGCACTGCACATTATTATGAAGTACTTCAAAGAAATCGAACTTGTTCGTTTACGTGATGATTAATCTTAATCAACGGAAACGTTAAGTATTGAAGGTTATTGAATAATCTTAGTTAAGCCAAAAGATAATAACTACTCGGATTGGAAAGGCAGTACTCAATAGATGCCGTAGAACACGAAAGACATAAAAATGGGCACAAAAAATAACAGACCACATGTTTAAGACACAGTGGCACCACAGTAAAAACACAAAAATAAATAATAAATTAGTGAAGCCAACGTACTTATTCAGATTTGGTATTCTGCATTAGTTAAGAAGGCATTTTATGCGGAAACAATCATATTCATACTGTTGTATAAATGTATCAACGGTCTCTTAGTGTAAATGTTAATTAGAATATTTTCCGTCGGCAATTGTATCGCTATATAGTCAGAGTCTGATCAATTGGAATTAGTTTATAGAATTCACCTATTGAATTAGTTATATAGACAAATACACTCAAACGATTTACAAACGCACCACTTTTGAAATGTAAATTTTATTGATAGAAACGTCAATCTATGGTTTTTAAACTTTGGGTGAATATTCTTCAGTCCATACCCAGCAAGAAATTTCAATTTCATGTAATTACAACGTGTTTGAAATAAATTATGATATGGTTCAATAGCGAGTATAGGAACCAGCTGTATTGATGTATGCACGTGACACCTCCTCCTCACGGATAACATTAATTACATCATACGATAGTACATGTATATGTTCTGTGTGATGTTTTCCCATTCTTCAAGCAACGCTTAACTTATAGTATAATGAAATGTGGCTGCCTGGCTCAAACCGTATGATCGAGTTCATATTCTACATGTGCCCAGTGTTTGGACCTGATATGGTTTCAAGCCAAATTTAGCATAGCAGATTTAGTGATTGTCATCAATCTGTTAGGATATATCGTGCGTTGCGTCTACGACACCTCAAACCAACACCACAAAGACGGTTGAAGCCACTACATTCTTGAATAAGGCTCGAAACGGACGAAAATCATTCCAAATTGTTTTACTTAAAATCTTTACATTTTGTTGATAATTATGAAAGGAATAATGCAATAATGGACTTTCGACTAATCCACTGACACCCGGCATTCGTCTGACACTGTGTGCAGTCATGCGAAACAATTTTCAGCGACACAGTCTGTGTAATGTTGCCTCCTGATTCGCGGTCATAACCTTCGACTGGACTGATCGTGGTCGGTCTTTGGCTTTGCAATTCTCCAAGAATCGATGTTCTAAGCACACACTCGATATATGGTAGCAGCTAGACCGCCATGCTACGGCATCGTGACTCATTATAGGTTGTAACAAACCCAAAAGCATTCGAACACATATTTCGAGCTAATCGCAGCAGAAAAAGACCATTAGAAATATTGTTTATGTTGTTTTTTCAATGTGTAAACCTACAGTGTACAATTTAAAGTTAATATCGAACCGTTATGTTGACGCCATCGAGCTGCACGTGCAAAACATGCAAACTCAGAAAAGTGTTGCTGGCGGGGTATTCCGAATATACAATTTCACGTTTCTTTGCCTTAGATAAAGAATAAGAACTGGAGAGAACTGTAAACTTTTAATTTCAGCCTAAAATAAAATTTGACAAAATTCAGTTATTTTTTATACTAGTGCGTTTTTAAATCTGTTGAGTGTACGGCATTAGTTTTCATGACAAACAGGGAAAACTCGATATGATCAAGAGTTATTAATATAACCTAATCTGTTTGGAATGAGTGCGGTGCTCCGTGTAGGAGCTTAATACTTTATCAGGACTATAATTATTGACAACTAAAAAGGATAAAAATGATTGAAAACGCAAAGGCGCACATTCAATTCGTGAATTGGGTACATGGTGTCTCCTTTATATCAACTCGTAAGCATGGACTCGATTTTTAGATATTCACTTATAACCTATTTACCGAAAACTAAATAATAAAAATCAACTTAATGCGATATGTGTAACGATGGAGTGCCCTTTGATGAATATAAAATAATTACGAAATCCAGCTCCGACCTCGTTGTAAAGCAGTACGAGATACGATTTGATTGGATTTGATTTGTTTAAACCAATAAAGACTCAGCTTTCTATTACAAAGATGAGGCAGAATCCTTTGGAGCTTAACAAATGGAAAAGTTAGTATCGCGAAATTGACTTCAACCATTTCAATTGCATAGGAATCTTAGAAACAGACATTTAATCATACTAGTGAATACCGTAATGAAATCAACGGTTTTTCGTGAGAAAACATCAGACAAAGAATTAGGATGTAATGAAATTGAGGTGAATGTTACACAACTGTAGGCAAAGAGATAATAATTGAAAAAACTAGATAGACATAAATCCACAAGCTTTGATGGAATATGTCAGTGAATAGTGTGGAGATACAGCTAATACTATAAAATTATATTACACCAATGTGTTACACTTTTCTGCGAGAGAAATATGTTCAAATAGATTGAATGAACCCCGATGTTTCATGTTGTAATTTGATTATTAAGTATATTAGATTACCATCGAACTAAAAATGCAAATATTGCCAAGGGTTGTTTACTATCCTTTATTGCGTTATGTTCTTTTTATACACCCTTCTATTATTGTGAGAGTTGTTACAAGAAATTGTATAATTCCTGATTTACTTATCATGCATTTATTATATGCAACCAAACCTTACAGACGGGGTAGCTAGTCATCGCAACAACACCCACAAATATGTAAGACCAATAATCAATCACCTACTAAGAATTGAATAATGTAAATAATATATGACCTGTACCTTTTTTGATTAAAGTACAATCATATAGAATAGCACGCAAATCCAACATATATCACGTGTGAACTATCATGCCATTGTTGACACTATTTGCGAAACATCTACGTTACATAAATGTTTATCCATTAAAGAATTTAGTTGGCCCATTAGGCAGGGTCAAAAACGGATGGCCACGCGTTTATGCTTGTCTCAGTCGAACGGAAAAAAGGCAACATAAATATTAAAAGTTTATAAATATATCAAGTGTGAACTATCATGACATTGTGGACACTATTTGCGAAACATCTACGTTACATTAATGTTTGTCCATCAAAGAATTTAATTGGCCCATTAGGCATGGTCAAAAACGAATATCCATGCATTTATGCCTGTTTCAGTCGGACGGAAAAAAGGCAACATAAATATTTAAAGTTTCTATATAATTGCTTCAAGTAGATGTTCTAGTAAAACGCAACATTCATAGACGTACGTAAATAGATAAAAAATAAAGTATAATTTTTAGTGAGATTTAGCATGTTGTTTTAAAAAGCATTTTATTTTCAAAATTGAAATGTGGTGGATACAGTAAACATAGTATTATGATGCACTATATTTACCCTTGAAGTTAAATAAAAAATAAATATCAATAAAGTGAATTTATTGAAGCATGACACTTTCATTGTAAATTTGCTCGTTGACAAACAAAGTCAGCGTAACATTAAGAGTCACAGTTTGTAGTTGGAAAAATAATCAATAGTGTAAAGAACAAAGTCCTACAAAGAAATAATTATGAAACATATTTATGAACGTGTATTATGCAAAACGTCTATAACCTTGCAAACCGAAAGAAGAATTTTGGCAATTTTTCTAGAATATCGTTAAAAGCATACATTTTTCAGTCAAATACTAAATAAGAGTTCGTTTCCTGGGGTAATAAAGTAAGCGTGGAATGCGTTTTAGCTCGTGACATTTGCCAATTTGTGTGTTTATGAACGGGTACTGAGAGGCGCTCACATTCTTAAAAACAAACTATTCTAAAACGGTGGCCGTTTTTGAACGAGTTGTTGGTGTTATGTCACATTGATAGTATACATCTTGTGTTCTCACTCCATCCCCTTAAACAACCCGATTAACGCAGCATGACATTTTTTGTAAAGACCATTACCACAACAGGTTTATGAAAGGTACTTATATCATATCAAAAACACTCCTGACAATTTCTGAATTACGAAAGGTATAAATATCTACTATCAATTCTGATAAGAATTGCTTTCAAAAATGGCACATTTTGCCACAACAAGGGAGCTAAATATTGTAAATATTGGTACTGTATATGTATGTTTACCTTATTCGCACATTGTATTCATCCAACATAGATTAATTTTGCATACAATAGCAAACACGGAGCTTTTTATTTACGGTTGAGACGCAGAAAAGGCATAAACATCAAAACAGGAAAATTAGTTTGATCACAACTGATAGATGCGCTCCGTTGGGAGTTTCCAGTTTGGTTTATGAGGCGCAATTCGTCTGCCTTGTACGACAGTGATGTGATATTCTACATTATATCTTCGGTCGGATGGAAAATGTGTTTTGTACAAAGGCATGTCTGTCACCTTTTCCGAATTGACCCTACAGGACATAATTTTTGTAGTTACTTTTTATATAAAGGTGTCAAAGCTCTACTTCGGCGTGTATAAGATTATATGACATGATTTACTTTGAAACATGTGACAACGGTGAGCATAATTTATGATGTCATACAGTTCTTCGGATATATCAGAAATTAGTATTGCAGCCATACGTGTGCATCTGAACTGTTGCATTGAACGGAGAAATGAGGGAAAAAATTCCAAATGGGAAGATAGAGACATTAAATAGGAAGTCAACTATAGAAGGGAATCAAATTATGGCTTCATAATAAAATTAGAGAGTAGTGATTTGTCCCTGTCGTTGCAAATGTAGATTAAAGATTATTTCAGAGGTTAAAAACCAACCATCAGTGTTGCATTCATAAGAATTATGGAGTCTTAATTGACCAAGCACATACCCTTAACACGCAACGGAGGAGCGTAGTTTTATCAACACTACTTTTAATCGGTTATATGCAAACGTGTTTACCCTCTATGCTTGACTCACCACTTAGTTTGACTCATATAGAGAAGATATCCGTTAGGAGGATAAAACTGAAACACTCGGACTAGTGACATTTGTTTT
Source organism: Spisula solida (assembly GCA_947247005.1). Taxonomy (NCBI): domain Eukaryota; kingdom Metazoa; phylum Mollusca; class Bivalvia; order Venerida; family Mactridae; genus Spisula; species Spisula solida. The sequence goes on along the minus strand of OX365952.1, from coordinate 35,580,157 downwards.
CTTGGTCCATAACTAAACTACAGCGAAAAATACTAAATTAACCTAATAGACCAACTGAAGAATTCATTTGGGCTTTCTGTACTGGGGTTTTGTTCGTATTGTTGCTCTTTCAACTACTTTATGTATATAAATAACATTTAAATATAGAGTATCGTGTATAAAAGAGACCATGTTTATATTTGCAATTACATACGGTCATTAATGTCAAACAAATTATCTACAAAAAAGCCAAATAACCAACCATCCTGAAAATTTTTATTACCACACGATGGAATCAACATAATATTGATGTTTTCAACCTCCAACGCTATTTTAGATTCAGTTTTCTGATATAGTTCGAGAAACGGAAAGCGAAGTAAGTTTATAAGCGATTTCAGCGATAACAGCAATGTTTTATTGCGTCTTTTAGAAAGCGCTGGCGGAAGACTTCCCTAGATAAAATGCCTATACTATTTAACTGAAATGAACAACCAATTTACAGCAACGTTGGGAGCATAGGAGATGGAGAAAGCAATGCAGCGTTTGACATTTGAAGCAAGCACAATGGGAGTGTAACAAAATTCACATAGATTGCAACTTCGCGTGAACAGTAAGAAATATGTCAACTTCATTTCATCACAGTACTGTATTTGACGTTAAAGGTAATCAGGTAAGGTATTTCCATACAATCGAGCGTTTATATCTTGTATCACTACATGTAACAATGAATCCACATGAATCATATCACATTCGTAGAACACGAAGCAAGACACCAAACTTAATAAATATATACGTTGTATTTTGTATGTTTCAGAATTACGATGTCATAGTAACAAAATGGTACGTTACGGCCACTTGAATATTTCTTGTACTTGACATTTTCTTAAATGGTTTAACCCTTCTACAAGAGCATTATACAATATATACTCTAAAATGATTGAGAGTGGTGCTAAAACTGATCAGTCCAAATTTGTAAAAAGATAATATTAAGTCAGACAGGGAAGGCAGCACTCAACTTAATCAGGCGAGCACAGAAAACATTAAAAACTTACAAAGCACAATGCCCAACTGAAATAACCGAGCACAGAAAACATAAAACACATACAACACACAATGCCCAACCAACAAGTAAAGATCCACCCAAGTCCAAGCTGTCGTAAAGTAGAATGAATTAGTTTCAGCAATCAAAAAGCTGAATGCCCTAGGTTTGGGTGAATATCGTTTAATGACGTATTCAAAATTAACCTTCGTATGATTGGTTTTACTTCATTTTCACAATTGCATGTATGCACAGCGTATTAGTTACTAATTAATGAGCTATTAATGACGTCGAACTAATCAAAGCATTATTATTCAAGACTATCGAGTGAGAAATGAATTTGATTAGATAATTGTTGTTTACAGCGAACGATGTCTAATTGAGAACTCTTCACTTTCACCCCTACCAAATTCAGAATATTAATTGAGCTTTAAATTAATCACCTTATATTTCGCTTATTTAGGTCTAGGCTAACGTGAATGATATAAGTATATGCGTTCCTGGTTATACTGCACGACTCTTTCAAAAATTTCTAAATAAACGCGATAATGTTTGGTGATTGAAATTGACAAAATAAACCAAATTGGATAGACTTTAACAATGTTCTTTAGTTTAAAGTTCCCTTAGTGCGTGTATTTGCAGCTGGTATTGGTTTTGTATTCTTCCTTTCCTCGGGATAGGTTCATTCTCCTCATATTAGAATTTAACGTCTACTTCAAGACATGCGTCAGCTCAGGCAACCGAACATGAAGACTTGAATTGGAAAAGTTAAAGTATTTTCTTATTTACCTTTCCCGTTGTAAAGAACCGACGATATGGTTATAGGGACGTCATGTCACCATTACAAATTACTCAAATAAGTACACAGTCTTCGTTTATGAAGTACTTAAAGTGCCATCGGTTTGTTAAATTGATTCTTCCTCTCGTAATGCCGCCGCCATAAACTGTCTTGTTTTAAACTAGGTGTACAAATTCATTATTTCTCAGTACAGCAGTCTGTCGTTTTTATTGCTTATTGAGGCCATATTGGATATTGTTAAGGGATTCAAATTGCCCGTTATTATTTCTAATAAAACATTCGAGTCTGACGTATGGTCCCAATCTCACCAAGTATCTCTAACAGAAGTAGTCTAAGTTCAAAATCAATATCTAGGTTGAAGAGCCTTTGAATATGAGCTGTAATAAATTCTGGAAAATGTTTTGATTTTGTAATACCGAATATTTAGCTTTTCCCGCAAATAAACCTATCGCAGCTATAGTCGACCCCATATGATACAGATTTTAGACTGAGGATATTCAAGAGATTAGATCGTTATTTATATATGTTGTCAGAGCTTATGAGTCCTCAGCTTCATGAACAATATATCATGTATCAATATCATATTCAGAGAAAATAGGAGTCGAACCTGTGTTACATGTATAAACAACTGCATAAAACGATCACTAAATAAATACGATTAAGGATCACCAATTTGATCTCGTATCGTATCATTTCTAATGATATTGAAAATGTGGACACTGACCTCCTGTCAATAAAACTATAATATTGTTACTGTTCGCTCCCACGGGTGGTCCATGTTTTTGATGATTTCAATACCATTTACCTACGTACTAATATCCGTATTGGATACTTAAAATGTGCTGATGATTGCTTTGTATCCTAGATATCATATAGCCAATGGATACGCATGCGGCTGCACATTTTAGCCTTTTTTAATTGTTTGTGTCGCATCATTTTGTAAGAGTAACTGAACGCAGTAAACGCTACCAGTTACGAAAAGTACCAATGGGTTCCACAGCTATGGTATACATGTATATTAATGCTCTATCAAATTCTTTGTTGGTGCTTTTGTGGCAGTTGTTTGCCTTCGCAAAGCCAGAAACACATAACATTCACAAAAACGTTGGTTGTGGTTCCAAGATCTAACCAAAATGCAAAAGAAATAAACAATAAGTGCATATGCATCTTTAAACATCACTTAATGCAGCTCAAAAGAGATATTTCATTTATGTCATGTTTGTATGACAATGTCGGATGTTCAACAGTGGGAGAACTCCCCGAATATACATGTTTATACGATAGGCGGTGTCAAATATCTAAGAGGTCCTATCAATATTTTATTCGTTTCGTACGTATGCATTTATCACTTACAGTGTTTCAACAAATATGGTGGCGTATATACTATGTTTGAGTGAAAGTCAATACGACAGAGCATTGCTAGGACATTTATTATTGATGCTATTCTGACACTTGCATACATTCTAATATAAATTTTAATCTATATGTTGCATTGGGCAGTTTCCGTCTGCAACAAAATGTATTGCAGTCAGAAATCCTGACCAATGCTGCTATTAGTTATTATTTTCAACTCCTCCACTGCAATGCTTTTCTGAAATTTGTAGTATATTATGTGAGCAATAACACACTAAAATGTTCCATTATAAATTGCCTTTCTTGTTCCTTAGAGGGATATGTGAGGTGCCTCCTCTTAGAAACAAGCAGGAAATGGTGCGCATCTGTTTGGAATAGATTAATAATAATAATAATATAAAAGATAATAATAAATACTTTGTTTAAAGAGAAGGATATAGCCTGCTAGATATACAATTTAAATTACATTTTTAATCTCAGATTAAATAAGTGTGAAACACGACATAGTTAAGAAACACGCGCATGATATCAAACAACACAAACAGGCAATAACAATCAAATAGGGAAGAAGCCAGTTATTTTTATTATATTTCCACCATAAATATTCCCGCAGTTGTTTCGTTAATTGAGCCTAGAAGCGAGTTTATCATCCCCTACTGACAAGTTTAACACTCGTAACTCATCAGCTAATTAATATCATGTTAATTACGTTACTGGTACACACCAACTTTCCATAAACACTGACAGATCTTGAAAGAACATCTGCTGCGTTGATATGTATTACCTATTCCATAGTCCATTATTCTTCAGATTTACAGATATAGTGGGAACAAATGAACATGAACCTCCAACCGCTTATAATCGTTTTTGAACAGTCCATTTAATTTATTGTTTATAATATGTGGGCTGTTCTCCAGGAAAATCGGGCTCATTGACATAATAGTAATTACGTAATAACGTTTAGCAAATTCTCTAAAATAAGAACAAAGCCATGTCATTTGATATAATTCTAAGTACTTGGATGATATAGTACTATCTCTTAGGTGTATGTTTTCATATGAATTATGTTAAGATAACTTCTGTCGGTACTATGGTGATCAATTGCTGAAAAGTACCTATATGGAAAAAACAAGGGGTTAGCGGTTAAAAACAGTTGCTGCTTTCCTTTAAAAAGCAAACATTACCGATTTTGAAGAACAAGAATATAGTTCTAAAATGTGCTACAATTTGAAAATGTTTACGTAAAGAATTTATCAAACACTGGATTTGTGAAATGCTTGTTGACGAAACGTCAAATAACGTTTAAATGGCGTTTGCGACGTCACTCAAAAAGTAGACGGAAGTGGTAAATTCTAAAGACCTGTAACTTTAAAATTGTTCATAAGAGTCTTGTCTTCTAACACCACATTATGATGATTTTCATAATTGTGTAGCTAAACCCGGTTTTCCTGAAGAACGGCTCATACATATGATTTATTTTATTGCCTACAAACACTAAATAAATTTAAAACAAAGGCATGGTACGATTTTCTCGCGGAATATATTTGGCATCATGCAACAGTCTTGTAATATACCATGCGTAAAGGTCGAGTACACAAATCACGCATTATACCAGTATCAAGAGACTGTAAACGTAATCATAAATATTGTTTGCTATTCAGCAATAAAAGATGAAGTTGCTGAAGTATAATTCAACCATCATTATATCTTATGTTAGTAAGAGACAGCATGTTATTTTAATTGCTAAGAATATTGATACCTGCATTAAAACACATTCTCTAACTGTTAATATATCTTTAATGAACTGTTTGGTGTGGTCAACCTTTGAACACATCTAAGGAAGCCAGTGTACTTGTACATATTCGGTATGCGGCATCCGTTAATACGTCATTATATACGGAAGGGACAAACAATTATATTGTGGTATAAATATATCAACCGTATTTAATGTAGATGTGAGTTAGAAATATTTCCTATCAGCATTTTATCGCTCTGTCAGTGAAACAATGACACATGGCGTTTGGCTACAGGTTCAAGACGAAATTGGTCAACATTGGTTAACAAAAATAGCCATAAGTATTTATTTCTTCATCGATTTCTATGAAATCTACACCACCCTAAGGGAAAAACTATTTGCTTTCTGTGAAATAAAAGATCTGTTTGAGCAGCTGTGTCGTTTTTTCCAGCACCCTGTGGAACCGTTGGAAATGACTAAGGTTTTTTGATGGACTGAATTTCGAATTCAACATTAATACAATTTTAGTAATCTTGGATGTCGAAATCTATGACGAATTCAATATTAAAAAAACACACCGAAACATGTGAATGTCGAATATCTTGCAAACTGCGCACAGCTAAAACAATTATCGTTACATGTGTGATATGCCTTTAAAAATGGTTGTTCATTGGTTTGTTTTCGATTTTAGTTAGTCTAGCCCTTATTTGTATTTTCACTGTGCATATAACAGTTTAAGTAACTAATATACACACACCAGTGAGGTTAAATTACAATGTATGGCAGTAAATAATAACGTAGCTGTTATAAGAATCAAGCGATACAACTACAAATTATAACATTGCCATACGTCTTGAAACGTAACTATAATTTTGGGTCATATCAAAATTGAAAAAAAAACAGAGATACATTTTAAACCCAGAAAGTCGCATACCCATTACTTTCTTATTATTGTCGCATCGTGTTTTGAATAATAATGGCTTAAAAAAGATTTACAATGTACAGTAAACTCCCTGAAAACTGGACTCCCTGAAAACCGGAATCCCCATAAAACCGGACGATTTCTTTGGTCCCAAATGTTCTCCTTATTAAGTAAACTAAAAAAGCTTCCACAATACCGGACTCCCTGAATTCCGGATACCGGACGGCATTTTGGGACCGCTGACAAAATATTCAACTATAATTACTTCCGAAATACTCGACATGTACATTTAATATAATGAAAATGACACATGTCACATCATGAATTGTTAGTTAAAAGATGGGTTCATAATTAAAGGTGTTATCAACAAGTTTTGATTTCTATTGTTTACTATTTTAAAGGTGTTACATGCCATAAGCACAGGCATGAGAAATACTATGTGAACAAAAAATAGTAAAAAATTGCCAAGTACCATCGATGATGTTAACTAATTACTTAATATGTACATAATAGAACAATGATCCTTTCATTATATATTTTGTTGTTGAGGTGGGTATTGTATCAAACTTTATTTAAACAAAGAAGAGCTTCACATATCAACTAGTTTTAATTACGACATACACTGCACTAGATCATATTTCAGAATTGCAATTAGGGGTTTTTAGGCTTGCACAGTCTATGTCATTGAAAAATTTGAAATAATCGACGAAAAAAATGAGTAATTCGAGTAATCATGAACATAAGAAATGTGATTTTAAATCATTCTTAAACAGATTTTACATTTACACCGTCAACAACTAATATAATAATTGCAATTTGAAACTATGCCACACAACACAGTTCCCATGTATCTATTTCCGTGTCCCTACGAAAACATATCAAAGTGTACATTATACACATCTTCCAGAAAACCGGAACTCCCATAAAACCGGACTTTTGGCCCGGTCCGAACAGGGTCCGGTTTTGAGGGAGTTTACTGTACATGTATTTAATTATTGTATTTGGTACATGCTGTCTCTTTTATAACGCAATGTAAGCATTAAATAGTTTCCTACATATTCCTATATAACTGTTCCCGGATACTGAATCACGAAAATATCTTAAAGCGATAAGTGTCACCAGGAAGAGCCCCTTGACGAATATAAAATAATTATGAAATCCAGCAGCGAGCACGATGCAAGAATGCACTAGAAGAAACAGTTCATGTTTTTTGTTCAAACCTATAACGACTCAGCTTTCTTTCTAACATGAGACAGTCTCCTTTGCAACTAAACAAATGTGAAGTAAATATTGCAAAATTGACTTCAACCAATTCAATTGCAAAGGAATCTTAGACATTCAATCATACTATTGAATACTGTAATGAAAGCAAAGGTTTTCGGGAGAAAACATCAGACAAAATAATTGGATGTAATGAAATTGAGGTGAGAAGAAGTGAGAAAATAATTGAAAAAAAACTAGGTAGACATAAATCCACAAGATTATATTGGATATATGAACGGTGTATTGTAGGCTACTGAACAATTATAGTTAAGCCAAAAGATAATAACAACTCGGATAGTAAAGGCAGTACTCACCAGAAGCCGTAGAGCACAAAGGGCATAAAAATGGGCACAAACAATAACATACCACAAATGGCTAACCCATACAAGCCTTCTTCAGGTATATAACTTGAGTTTAATAGAACCACTTTTGATCGTTTAAGATATTTTAATACTTAATTTTATTCTACTAAACATTGCTTGCTGCGGCTCACCTACCCAACCCTTAATTTTGTTTATTATTTTCGTCGCTTAAGATTATTTCCGTCATTGTATTTTACTAGACTCATTACATAGATCAATCTTTGGTATTTGTTTAGAATCTATTCTGCTATTGTTACATGTATGTGAAACCTTATATAAAGGCAAATAACAATCCTGACCATTAAATACATGTTCATGTTACAAAAGTCGTTTTTCATTATTGTCTTAGAATATAGACCTAGTGAGAAGTGGCTCAGAGTATTGACCTCAAACACACAGTAATCACAGTGATGTTGAAAAAAGTTTTGAACTAAAACGTAATTTTAACCTATCATCATTATTGTACATTTGGACAGCGTATGCTTCTCGTACGCATTACTAAAAGCGTACGCCAAAAAATCAGTGTGTATGGCGTACGCCATGCGTATGTGGACCTTAATTTACGCCGTTCGTACGCCAAATGTCGTACACTAGACGTACGCTTTGCGAGTGAAAGATGAACGCTGAAATTATTCCTGTGTACTTATTCAGATTTGGTATCCTGCATTCGTTAGAATGGCATTTAATGTGGTAACAATCATATGGTTGTATATATGTATCAACGGTCTCGAAGTGTAAATGTTAATTACACTTTTTTTCCGTCGGTAATTATTATCGCTATGTAGTCTGATCAATCGAAAATAGTTAATAGAATTCACATATTGAACTATATTGTCAAATACGGAATTGGAATTCATGAAAAACAGGGAAAACTTGATATGATCAAGAGATATAACCATAACCTAATCCGTTGGGAGTGAGTGCGGTGCTCCTTGTAGGAGCTTTATACTCTATAAGGACAATAATTATTGAAAACTTAAAATAATAAAAACGAATTAAAACGCAACGGCGCACATCAGGGGACAGATTTACAGATTACAATTTCCAGAGAGAATAGAAACGATTAATATGGTAAATAAGCAACAGGTAATTTTGTAGTGTTAAAATGGCATAAAGCATGCATGCTACGTCTATGAAGATGTCCGAACAATGAAGTATGTCTTTTATTGGAGTTAGTATAGTTCTTCGTTCGCTATGAATGAAACAGCCGATGAATGTCCAGTTTAAAATAATGCGAGATATAAATTACTTTAAATCAGAGTGGTTCAACGATGGCATTAAAAATGTTGAAGTTATACATGTAATAAGCATTAAGAACTAAGCAAAAAACACTACAGGTTGTTTCATTGTTAACCAAACACGTTAAAATGTACCCGGTATATTCAAATGTTTGATCAAATGGAATATACATCAAACACAGTCAGAGAGACAAAGTTGTATACACATCAGATTCAGTTTCTCATTATTGCCGCAACGTATATTGAATAATTATGGCTGAAAGCAAATTTAATTCGTGAATTGTGTACATGGTGTCTCCTTTATATCAAATCGTAAGCATGAACCCGATTTCTAGATATTCACTTGTAACCTATTTTCCGAAAACTAAATCATAAAAATCACCTTAATGCGATATGTGTAACGATGAAGTACACTTTGATGAATATAAAATAATTACGAAATCCAGCACCGACCGCGTTGTAAAGCAGTACGGGATATGGTTTGATTGGATTTTATTTGTTTAAACCAATGAAGACTCAGCTTTCTATTACAAAAATGAGACAGAATCCTTTGGAGCTTAACCAATGGGAAGTTAATATCGTGAAATTGACTTCAACCAATTCAATTGCATAGGAATCTTAGAAACAGACATTTAATCATACTAGTGAATACCGTAATGAAATCAACGGTTTTTCGTGAGAAAACATCAGACAAAGAATTAGGGTGTAATAAAATTGAGGTGAATGTTACACAACTGTAGGAAGAGAGAAAATAATTGAAAAAAAACTAGATAGACATAAATCCACAAGCTTAGATGGGATATGTCAGTGAATGGTGTGGATATACAGCTAATATATTTTTGTACCATAATACTATATTACACCATTGTATTACACCTCGCTTGGAGAGAAATATGTTGAAATAGATTGAATAAAACCTAATGTGCTCGACTATTTAAGTTGAGTGCTGCCTGCCCGGCCCGACTTTAAATTCTCTTTTTTGAAATATGCTCTTCAATGTCAAAAGAAGTATAAAAAGTTAATATTACGTCGGACAGGGAAGACATCACTCAACTGATAGTTCAGGACACTGGGTAAATGATAGTTCTGGTAAGTACTACAGGACACTGGGTAAATGATAGTTCTGGTAAGTACTACAGGACACTGGGTAAATGATAGTTCTGGTAAGTACTACAGGACACTGGATAACTGATAGTTCTGGTAAGTACTACAGGACACTGGGTAAATGATAGTTCTGGTAAGTACTACAGGACACTGGGTAACTGATAGTTCTGGGAAGTACTACAGGACACTGGGTAGATGATAGTTCTGGGAAGTACTACAGGACACTGGGTAACTGATAGTTCTGGGAAGTACTACAGGACACTGGGTAAATGATAGTTCTGGTAAGTACTACAGGACACTGGGTAACTGATAGTTCTGGGAAGTACTACAGGACACTGGGTAAATGATAGTTCTGGTAAGTACTACAGGATACTGGGTAAATGATAGTCACAGACGAAACCGAATTATATTTCAAAAATGTTTACATTTCCTAAAGCGAAATAACCCTTTCAAAACCTTAACCCACTATGCTTTCAGACCTTTCAGTATTTTAATTAATTGCGTATTTATATAATACTACATATTTTTTTGTAATTATTTCCTGAACATAGAATTGAACAACACACGAACAACCAATCGTTCCTTTGAACAAAGTCAACATTGCAATATCCAATCACCAAAAGACTAGACATCACCAGAAAGATTGCATGTCGATATGGGAATATACAATAGATTATTACGGGAGCGATTCGTTGCACAGACAGATATACGACTATGTAAGAAGTCTATTAACGTTACTTTATCTGTAATACAAGGCACTGTACATTATTATGAAGTACTACAAAGAAATCGAACTTGTTCGTATACGTGATGATTAGTCTTTATCAACAAAAACGTTAAGTATTGAAGGTTACTGAATAATCTTAGTTAAGCCAAAAGATAATAACTACTCGGATTGGGAAGGCAGTACTCAATAGATGCCGTAGAACACGAAAGACATAAAAATGGGCACAAAAAATAACAGACCACATGTTTAAGACACAGTGGCACCACAGTAAAAACACAAAAATAAATAATAAATAATAAATTAGTGAAGCCAACGTACTTATTCAGATTTGGTATTCTGCATTAGTTAAGAAGGCATTTTATGCGGTAACAATCATATTCATACTGTTGTATAAATGTATCAACGGTCTCTTAGTGTAAATGTTAATTAGAATATTTTCCGTCGGCAATTGTATCGCTATATAGTCAGAGTCTGATCAATTGGAATTAGTTTATAGAATTCACCTATTGAATTAGTTATATAGACAAATACACTCAAACGATTTACAAACGCACCACTTTTGAAATGTAAATTTTATTGATGGAAACGTCAATCTATGGTTATTAAACTTTGGGTGAATAAACTTCAGTCCATACCCAGCAAATCATTTCAATTTCATGTAATTACAACGTGTTTGAAATAAATTATGATATGGTTCAATAGCGAGTATATGAACCAGCTGTATTGATGCATGCACGTGACACCTCCTCCTCAAGGATAACATAAATTACATCATACGATATGTTTTCCCATTCTTCAAGCAACGCTTAACTTATAGTATAATGAAATGTGGCTGTGGCTGCCTGGCTAAAACCGTATGATCGAGTTCATATTCTAGATGTGCTCAGTGTTTGGACCTGATATGGTTTCAAGCCAAATTAAGCATAGCAGATTTAGTGATTGTCATCTATCTGTTAGGATATATCGTGCGTTGCGTTTACGACACCTCAAACCAACACCACAAAGACGGTTGAAGACACTACATTCTTGAATAAGGCTCGAAACGGACGAAAATCATTCCAAATTGTTTTACTTAAAATATTTACATTTTGTTGATAATTATGAAAGGATTAATGCAATAATGGACTTTTGACTAATACACTGACACCCGGCATTCGTCTGACACTGTGTGTAGTCATGCGAAACAATTTTCAGCGACACAGTCTGTGTAATGTTGCCTCCTGATTCGCTGTCATAACCTTCGACTGGACTGATCGTGGTCGGTCTTTGGCTTTGCAATTCTCCAAGAATCGATGTTCTAAGCACAAACTCGATATATAGTAGCAGCTAGACCGCCATGCTACGGCATCGTGACTCATTATAGGTTGTAACAAACCCAAAAGCATTCGAACACATATTTCGAGCATATCGCAGCAGAAAAAGACCATTAGAAATATTGTTTATGTTGTTTTTTCAATGTGTAAACCTACAGTGTACAATTTAAAGTTAATATCGAACCGTTATGTTGACGCCATCGAGCTGCACGTGCAAAACATGCAAACTCAGAAAAGTGTTGCTGGCGGGGTATTCCGAATATACAATTTCACGTTTCTTTGCCTTAGATAAAGAATAAGAACTGGAGAGAACTGTAAACTTTTAATTTTAGCCTAAAATAAAATTTGACAAAATTCAGTTATTTTTTATACTAGTGCGTTTTTAAATCTGTTGAGTGTACGGCATTAGTTTTCATGACAAACAGGGAAAACTCGATATGATCAAGAGTTATTAATATGACCTAATCTTTTTGGAATGAGTGCGGTGCTCCGTGTAGGAGCTTTATTGACAACTAAAAAGGATAAAAATGATTGAAAACGCAAAGGCGCACATTCAATTCGTGAATTGGGTTCATGGTGTCTCCTTTATATCAACTCGTAAGCATGGACTCGATTTTTAGATATTCACATATAACCTATTTACCGAAAACTAAATCATAAAAATCAACTTAATGCGATATGTGTAACGATGGAGTGCCCTTTGATGAATATAAAATAATTACGAAATCCAGCTCCGACCTCGTTGTAAAGCAGTACGAGATACGATTTGATTGGATTTTATTTGTTTAAACCAATAAAGACTCAGCTTTCTATTACAAAGATGAGGCAGAATCCTTTGGAGCTTAACAAATGGAAAAGTTAGTATCGCGAAATTGACTTCAACCATTTCAATTGCATAGGAATCTTAGAAACGGACATTTAATCATACTAGTGAATACCGTAATGAAATCAACGGTTTTTCGTGAGAAAACATCAGACAAAGAATTAGGATGTAATGAAATTGTGGTGAATGTTACACAACTGTAGGCAAAGAGATAATAATTGAAAAAACTAGATAGACATAAATTCACAAGCTTTGATGGGATATGTCAGTGAATGGTGTGGAGATACAGCTAATACTATAAAATTATATTAAACCAATGTGTTACACTTTTCTGCGAGAGAAATATGTTCAAATAGATTGAATGAACCCCGATGTTTCATGTTGTAATTTGATTATTAAGTATATTAGATTACCATCGAACTAAAAATGCAAATATTGCCAAGGGGTGTTTACTATCCTTTATTGCGTTATGTTCTTTTTATACACCCTTCTATTATTGTGAGAGTTGTTACAAGAAATTGTATAATTCCTGATTTACTTATCATGCAATTATTATATGCAACCAAACCTTACAGACGGGGTAGCTAGGCATCGCAACAACACCCACAAATATGTAAGACCAATAATCAATCACCTAGTAAGAATTGAATCATGTAAATAATATATGACCTGTACCTTTTTTGATTAAAGTACAATCATATAGAATAGCACGCAAATCCAACATATATCACGTGTGAACTATCATGCCATTGTTGACACTATTTGGCCGTTTTTGAACGAGTTGTTGGTGTTATGTCACATTGATAGTATACATCTTGTGTTCTCACTCCATCCCCTTATCCGACCCGATTAACGCAGCATGACGTTTTTTGTAAAGACCATTACCACAACAGGTTTATGAAAGGTACTTATATCATATCAAAAACACTCCTGACAATTTCTGAATTACGAAAGGTATAAATATCTACTATCAATTCTGATAAGAATTGCTTTCAAAAATGGCAAATTTTGCCACAACAAGGGAGCTAAATATTGTAAATATTGGTACTGTATATGTATGTTTACCTTATTCGCACATTGTATTCATCAAACATAGATTAATTTTGCATACAATAGCAAAGACGGAGCTTTTTATTTACGGTTGGGACGCAGAAAAGGAATAAACATCAAAACAGGAAAATTAGTTTGATCACAACTGATAGATGCGCTCCGTAGGGAGTTTCCAGTTTGGTTTATGAGGCGCAATTCGTCTGCCTTGTACGACAGTGATGTGATATTCTACATTATATCTTCGGTCGGATGGAAAACGTGTTTTGTACCAAGGCATGTCTGTCACCTTTTCCGAATTGACCCTACAGGACATAATTTTTGTAGTTACTTTTTATATAAAGGTGTCAACGCTCTACTTCGGCGTGTATAAGATTATATGACATGATTTACTTTGAAACATGTGACAACGGTGAGCATAATTTATGATGTCATACAGTTCTTCGGATATATCAGAAATTAGTATTGCAGCCATGCGTGTGCATCTGAACTGTTGCATTGAACGGAGAAATGAGGGAAAAAATTCCAAATGGGAAGATAGAGACATTAAATAGGAAGTCAACTATAGAAGGGAATCAAATTATGGCTTCATAATAAAATTAAAGAGTAGTGATTTGTCCCTGTCTTTGCAAATGTAGATTAAAGATTATTTCAGAGGTTAAAAACCAACCATCAGTGTTGCATTCATAAGAATTATGGAGTCTAAATTGACCAAGCACATACCCTTAACACGCAACGGAGGAGCGTAGTTTTATCAACACTACTTTTAATCGGTTATATGCAAACGTGTTTACCCTCTATGCTTGACTCACCACTTAGTTTGACTCATATAGAGAATATATCCGTTAGGAGCATAAATCTGAAACACTCGGACTAGTGACATTTGTTTTCTTGGTCCATAACTAAACTACAGCGAAAAATACTAAATTAACATAATAGACCAACTGAAAAATTCATTTGGGCTTTCTGTACTGGGGTTTTGTTCGTATTGTTGCTCTTTCAACTACTTTATGTATATAAATAACATTTAAATATAGAGTATCGTGTATAAAAGAGACCATGTTTATATTTGCAATTACATACGGTCATTAATGTCAAACAAATTATCTACAAAAAAGCCAAATAACCAACCATCCTGAAAATTGTTATTACCACACGATGGAATCAACATAATATTGATGTTTTCAACCTCCAACGCTATTTTAGATTCAGTTTTCTGATATAGTTCGAGAAACGGAAAGCGAAGTAAGTTTATAAGCGATTTCAGCGATAACAGCATAAAACACGAAGCAAGACACCAAACTTAATGAATATATACGTTGTATTTTGTATGTTTCAAAATTACGATGTCATAGTCACAAAATTGTACTTTACGGCCACTTAAATATTTCTTATACTTGACATTATCTTAAATGATTTAACCCTTCTACAAGAGCGTTATACAATATATACTCTAAAATGATTGAGAGTGGTGCTAAAACTGATCAGTCCAAATTTGTAAAAAGATAATATTAAGTCAGACAGGGAAGGCAGCACTCAACTTAATCAGGCGAGCGCAGAAAACATTAAAAACTTACAAGGCTCAATGCCCAACGGAACTAACCGAGCACAGAAAACATAAAACACATACAACACACAATGCCCAACCAACAAGTAAAGATCCACCCAAGTCCAAGCTGTCGTAAAGTAGAATGAATTAGTTTCAGCAATCAAAAAGCTGAATGCCCTAGGTTTAGGTGAATATCGTTTAATGACGTATTCAAAATTAACCTTCGTATGATTGGTTTTACTTCATTTTCACAATTGCATGTATGCACAGCGTATTAGTAACTAATTTCCATGGTTCCGTGAAATTCGAGATAACGAGAGTTGACTGTAATTAATGAGCTATTAATGAAGTCGTA
Organism: Spisula solida; assembly: GCA_947247005.1. Lineage (NCBI taxonomy): Eukaryota > Metazoa > Mollusca > Bivalvia > Venerida > Mactridae > Spisula > Spisula solida. Next base: position 35,564,549 of record OX365952.1, on the reverse strand, counting down.
CTAATCAAAGCATTATTATTCAAGACTATCGAGTGAGAAATGAATTTGCTAAGATAACTGTTGTTTACAGCGAACAATTTCTAATTGAGAACTCCACTTTACCGCTACCAACTTCAGAATATTAATTGAGCTTTAAATTAATCACCTTATATTTCGCTTATTTAGGTCTAGGCTAACGTGAATGATATACGTATATGCGTTCCTGGTAATACTGCACGACTGTTTCAAAAATTTCTAAATAAACGCGATAATGTTTGGTGATTGAAATTGACAAAATAAACCAAATTGGATAGACTTTAACAATGTTCTTTAGTTTAAAGTTCCCTTAGTGCGTGTATTTGCAGCTGGTATTGGTTTTGTATTCTTCCTTTCCTCGGGATAGGTTCATTCTCCTCATATTAGAATTTAACGTCTACTTCAAGACATGCGTCAGCTCAGGCAACCGAACATGAAGACTTGAATTGGAAAAGTTAAAGTATTTTCTTATTTACCTTTCCCGTTGTAAAGAACCGACGATATGGTTATAGGGACGTCATTTCACCATTACAAATTACTCAAATAAGTACACAGTCTTCGTTCTGAAGTACTTAAAGTGCCATCGGTTTGTTAAATTGATTCTTCCTCTCGTAATGCCGCCGCCATAAACTGTCTTGATTTAAACTAGGTGTACAAATTCATTATTTCTCAGTACAGCAGTATGTCGTTTTTATTGCTTATTGAGGCCATATTGGATATTGTTAAGGGATTCAAATTGCCCGTTATTATTTCTAATAACACATTCGAGTCTGACGTATGGTCCCAATCTCACCAAGTATCTCTAACAGAAGTAGTCTAAGTTCAAAATCAATATCTAGGTTGAAGAGCCTTTGAATATGAGCTGTAATAAATTCTGGAAAATGTTTTGATTTTGTAATACCGAATATTTAGCTTTTCCCGCAAATAAACCTATCGCAGCTATGATCGACCCCATATGATACAGATTTTAGACTGAGGATATTCAAGAGATTAGATCGTTATTTATATATGTTGTCAGAGCATATGAGTCCTCAGCTTCATGAACAATATATCATGTATCAATATCATATTCAGAGAAAATAGGAGTCGAACCTGTGTTACATGTATAAACAACTGCATAAAACGATCACTAAATAAATACGATTAAGGATCACCAATTCGATCTCGTATCGTATCATTTCTAATGATATTGAAAATGTGGACAGTGACCTCCTGTCAATAAAACTATAATATTGCTACTGTTCGCTCCCACGGGTGGTCCATGTTTTTGATGATTTCAATACCATTTACCTACGTACTAATATCCGTATTGGATACTTAAAATGTGCTGATGATTGCTTTGTATCCTAGATATCATATAGCCAATGGATACGCATGCAGCTGCACATTTTAGCCTTTTTTAATTATTTGTGTCGCATCACTTTGTAAGAGTAACTGAACGCAGTAAACGCTACATGTTACGAAAAGTACCAATGGGTTCCACAGATATGGTATATATTAATGCTCTATCAAATTCTTTGTTGGTGCTTTTGTGGCAGTTGTTTGCCTTCGCAAAGCCAGAAACACATAACATTCACAAAAACGTTGGTTGTGGTTCCAAGATCTAACCAAAATGCAAAAGAAATAAACAATAAGTGCATATGCATCTTTAAACATCACTTAATGCAGCTCAAAAAGATATTTCATTTATGTCATGTTTGTATCACAATGTCGGATGTTCAACAGTGGGAGAACTCCCCGAATATACATGTTTATACGATAGGCGGTGTCAAATATCTAAGTGGTCCTATCAATATTTTATTCGTTTCGTATGTATGCATTTATCACTTACAGTGTTTCAACAAATATTGTGGCGTATATACTATGTTTGAGTGAAAGTCAATATGACAGAGCATTGCTAGGACATTTATTATTGATGCTATTCTGACACTTGCATACATTCTAATATAAATTTTAATCTATATGTTGTATTGGGCAGTTTTCGTCTGCAACAAAATGTATTGCAGTCAGAAATCCTGACCAATGCTGCTATTAGATATTATTTTCAACTCCTCCACTGCAATGCTTTTCTGAAATTTGTAGTATATTATGTGAGCAATAACACACTAAAATGTTCAATTATAAATTGCCTTTCTTGGTCCTTAGAGGGATATGTTAGGTGCCTCCTCTTAGAAACAAGCAGGAAATGGTGCGCATCTGTTCGGAATAGATTACTAATAATAATAATATAAAAGATAATAATAATGACATTGTTTAAAGAGAAGGATATAGCCTGCTAGATACACAATTTAAATTACATTTTTAATCTCAGATTAAATAAGTGTGAAACACGACATAGTTAAGAAACACGCGCATGATATCAAACAACACAAACAGGCAATAACAATCAAATAGGGAAAGAAGCCAGTTTTCCTTTTTATGAATTCCATTGAATATAATTCAAACGTCTGAAGACATTTTATGAGACTAGAATAAACATCAATTCTACTTGGAAATATGTTATTTTTATTATATTTCCACCATAAATATTCCCGCAGTTGTTTCGTTAATTGAGCCTAGAAGCGTGTTTATCATCCCCTACTGACAAGTTTAACACTCGTAACGCATCAGCTAATTAATATCATGTTAATTACGTTACTGGTACACACCAACTTTCCATAAACACTGACCGATCTTGAAAGAACATCTGCTGCGTTGATATGTATTACCTATTCCATAGTCCATTATTCTTCAGATTTACAGATATAGTGGGAACAAATGAACATGAACCTCCAACCGCTTATAATCGTTTTTGAACAGTCCATTTAATTTATTGTTTATAATATGTGGGCTGTTCTCCAGGAAAATCGGGCTTACTGACATAATAGTAATTAAGTAATAACGTTTAGCAAATTCTCTAAAATAAGAACAAAGCCATGTCATTTGATATAATTCTAAGTACTTGGATGATATAGTACTATCTCTTAGGTGTATGTTTTCATATGAATTATGTTAAAAATGCTGTCGGTACTATGGTGATCAATTGCTGAAAAGTACCTATATGGAAAAAACAAGGGGTTAGCGGTTAAAAACAGTTGCTGCTTTCCTTTAAAAAGCAAACATTAGCGATTTTGAAGAACAAGAATATAGTTCTAAAATGTGCTACAATTTGAAAATGTTTACGTAAAGAATTTATCAAACACTGGATTTGTGAAATGCTTGTTGACGAAACGTCAAATAACGTTTAAATGGCGTTTGCGACGTCACTCAAAAAGTAGACGGAAGTGGTAAATTCTAAAGACCTGTAACTTTAAAATTGTTCATAAGAGTCTTGTCTTCTAACACCACATTATGATGATTTTCATAATTGTGTAGCTAAACCTGGTTTTCCTGAAGAACGGCTCCTACATACGATTAATTGTATTGTCTACAAACACTTAATTAGTTTAAATCAAAGGCATGGTACGATTTTCTCGCGGAATATATTTCGCATCATGCAACAGTCTTGTAATATACCATGTGTAAAGGCCGAGTACACAAGTCACGCATTATGCCAGTATCAAGCAATAAAAGATGAAGGGTTGCTGAAGTATAATTCAACCATCATTATATTATATGTTAGTAAGAGACAACATGTTATTTTAATTGCTAAGAATATTGATACCTGCATTAAAACACATTCTCTAACTGTTAATATATCTTTAATGAACTGTTTGGTATGGTCAACCTTTGAACAATTCTAAGGAAGCCAGTGTACTTGTACATATTCGGTATGCGGCATCCGTTAATACGTCATTATATACGGAAGGGACAAACAATTATATTGTGGTATAAATATATCAACCGTATTTAATGTAGATGTGAGTTAGAAATATTTCCTATCAGCATTTTATCGCTCTGTCAGTGAAGCAATGAAACGTGACGTTTGGCTACAGGTTCAAGACGAAATTGGTCAACATTGGTTAACAAAAATAGCCATAAGTATTTATTTCTTCATCGATTTCTATGAAATCTACACCACCCTAAGGGAAAAACTATTTCTGTGAAATAAAAGATCTTTTTGAGCATCTGTGTCGTTTTTTCCAGCACCCCGTGAAACCGTTGGAAATGACTAAGGCATTTTGATGGACTGAAGTTCGAATTCAACATTAATACAATTTTAGTAATCTTGGATGTCGAAATATATGACGAATTCAATATTAAAAAACACACCATAAACATGTGAATGTCGAATATCTTGCAAAATGCGCACAGCTAAAACAATTATCGTTACATGTGTGACATGCCTTTAAAAATGGTTGTTCAATGGTTTGTTTTCGATTTCAGTTAGTCTAGCCCTTATTTGTATTTTCACTGTGAATATAACAGTTTAAGTAACTAATGAACACACACCAGTGAGGTTCAATTACAATGTATGGCAGTAAATAATAACGTAGATGTTTTAAGAACTACATATAAGATACAACTACACATTATAATATTGCCATACGTCTTGAAACGTAACTATAATTTTGGGTCATATCAAAATTGAAAAAAAAACAGAGATACATTTTAAACCCAGAAAGTCGCATACCCATTACTTTCTTATTATTGTCGCATCGTGTTTTGAATAATAATGGCTTCAAAAAGATGTACAATGTATTTAATTATTGTATTTGGTACATGCTGTCTCTTTTATAACACAATATAAGCATTAAATCGTTTCCTACATCATCACATATGACTGTTTCCGGATACTGAATTACGAAATCGTCTTAAAGCGATAAGTGTCACTAGGGGGAACCCCTTGACGAATATAAAATAATTATGAAATCCAGCAGCGAGCACGCTGCAAGAATGCACTTGAAGAAACAGTTCATGTTTTTTGTTAAAACCTATAAAGACTCAGCTTTCTTTCTAACACGAGACAGTCTCCTTTGCACCTAAACAAATGTGAAGTAAATATCGCAAAATTGACTTCAACCAATTCAATTGCAAAGGAATCTTAGACATTTAATCATACTATTGAATACTGTAATGAAAGCAAAGGTTTTCGGGAGAAAACATCAGACAAAATAATAGGATGTAATGAAATTGAGGTGAGAAGAAGTGAGAGAATAATTGAAAAAAAACTAGGTAGACATAAATCCACAAGATTATATTGGATTTATGAACGGTGTATTGTAGGCTACTGAACAATTATAGTTAAGCCAAAAGATAATAACAACTCGGATAGTAAAGGCAGTACTCACCAGAAGTCGTAGAGCACAAAGGGCATAAAAATGGGCACACACAATAACAGACCACAAATGGCTAACCAATACAAGCCTTCTTCAGGTATATAACTTGAGTTTAATAGAACCACTTTCGATCGTTTAAGATATTTTAATACTTTATTTTATTCTACTAAACATTGCTTGCTGCGGCTCACCTTCCCAACCCTTAATTTTGTTTATTATTTTCGTCGCTTAAGACTATTTCCGTCATTGTATTTTACTAGTCTCATTACATAGATCAATCTTTGGTATTTGTTTAGAATCTATTCTGCTATTGTTACATGTGTGTAAAACCTTATATAAAGGCAAATAACAATCCTGACCATTAAATACATATTCATGTTACAAAAGTCGTTTTCATTATTGTCTTAGAATATAGACCTAGTGAGAAGTAGCTCACAGTATTGACCTCAAGCACACAGTAATCACAGTGATGTTGCAAAAAGTTTTGAACTAAAAAAAAAGTATTTTTTACCTATCATCATTATTATACATTTCGCAAAAAGGCGTATAATTTCGACAGCGTATGCTTTTCGTACGCATTGCATAAGAACGGCGTACGTCAAAGTATGTTTTAACCTATCATCATTATTGTACATTTGGCGTACGAAAAGCGTAAATTTGGACAGCGTATGCTTCTCGTACGCATTACGAAATGCGTACGCCAAAACATCAGTGTGTATGGCGTACGCCATGCGTATGTGGACCTTAAATTGCGCCGTTCGTACGCCAAATGGCGTACACCAAACGTACGCTTTTCGAGTGAAAGATGAACGCTGAAATTACTCCTGTGTACTTATTCAGATTTGGTATCCTGCATTCGTTAGAATGGCATTTAATGCGGTAACAATCATATGGTTGTACATTTTTATATATGTATCAACGGTCTCAAAGTGTAAATGTTTATTACACTTTTTTCCGTCGGCAATTAGTATCGCTATGTAGTCTGATCAATCGGAAAAAGTTAATAGAATTCACATATTGAACTATATTGTCAAATACGGAATTCGAATTCATGAAAAACAGGGAAAATTTGATATGATCAAGAGATATAACCATAACCTAATCCGTTGGGAGTGAGTGCGGTGCTCCTTGTAGGAGCTTTATACTCTATAAGGACAATAATTATTGAAAACTTAAAATAATAAAAACGAATAAAAACGCAACGGCGCACATCAGGGGACAGATTTATAGATTACAATTTCCAGAGAGAATAGAAACGATTAATATGGTTAAATAAGCAACAGGTAATCTTTTAGTGTTAAAATGGCATAGAGCATGCATGCTACGTCTTTGAAGATTTCCGATCAATGAAGTATGTCTTTTATTTGAGTTAGTATAGTTCTTCGTTTGCTATGAATGAAACAGCCGATGAATGTCCAGTTTAAAATAATGCGAGATATAAATGACCTTAAATCAGAGTGGTTCAACAATGACATTAACTTGTTGAAGTTATACATGTAATGAGCATTAAAAACTAAGCAAAATACACTACAGGTTGTTTCATTGTTACCCAAACACCTTAAAATGTGCCGGTATATTAAAATGTTAGATCAAATGGAATATACATCAAACACATGTAGCGAGACAAAGTGACATACACATCAGTTTTTAATTATTGTCGCAACGTGTTTTTAGTGATTATGTGATGTCTAGATATTCACATATAACATATTTTCCGAAAACTAAATCATAAAAAATCACCTTAATGCGATATGTGTAACGATGAAGTACCCTTTGATGAATATGAAATAATGACGCAATCCAGCTCCGACCTCGTTGTAACGCAGTACGAGATACGGTTTGATTGGATTTTATTCGTTTAAACCAATAAAGACTCAGGTTTCTATAATAAAATGAGACAGAATCCTTTGGAGCTTAACCAATAGGAAGTTAATATCGCGAAATTGACTTCAACCAATTCAATTGCATCGGAATCTTAGAAATAGACATTTAATCATTCTAGTGAATACCGTAATTAAATCAACGGTTTTTCGTGAGAAAACATCAGACAAAGAATTATGATGTAATGAAATTGATATGAATGTTACACAACTGTAGGCAAAGAGAAAATAATTGAAAAAACTAGATAGACATAAATCCACAAGCTTAGATGGGATATGTCAGTGAATGGTGTGGAGATATAGCTAATGCTATAAAATTATATTACACCAATGTGTTACACTTTTCTACGAGAGAAATATGTTCAAATAGATTTAACGAAACCCGATGTTTCCTGTTGTAATTTGATTTATTAAGTACATATATTAGATAACCATCGAACTAAAAATGCAAATATTGCCAAGGGTTTTTTAACTATCCTTTATGACGTTATGATCTTTTTATACACCCTTCTATTAGTGTGAGGGTTGTTACGTTATAGTTAGAACATATTAAGTAAATTTTAATGATTAAAAAGGGCGGAGCGAGCTTAGAATATAACATTCTGCATTCTGATTGGCCGATAGAAATTAGCGCCAAAGCATGACGTCAAGTCTGTTAAGAGAAAATTTTAATGATTAAATTTTCATTTAACCGCGAAAATGTGGCGTTTTCATTGGCTCATAATGTAGGTTATATTCTAAAAGACATTTCCTTATTTACTTTTCATGCATTTAATATGTTCAACAAATCCTTACAGACGGGGTGGTTAGACATGGTAACAACACCCACCAATATGTTAGACCAATAATCAATCTCCTATTAAGAATCGAATCATGTAAATAATATATGGCCTGTACCTTTTCTGATTAAGGTACGATAATATAGAATAGCACGCAAATCCAATATATATCAAGTTTGAATTATCACGCAATTGATGAAACTATTTGCGAAACATCTATGTTACACAAATGTGTATCCATCAACGAATTTTATTGGCCCATTAGGCAGGGTTAAAAACAGATGACCACACGCATTTATGCCTATCTCAGTCGAACGGAAACAAGCAACATAAATATTTAAAGTTTCTATATAACTGATTTATGTAGATGTTCTAGTAAAACGCATGTTTTTACTGAAAAGCATTTTATTTTCAAAATTGATGATGCACTATATTTACACTTGAAGTTAAATAAAAAATAAATATCAATAAAGTGAATTTATTGAAGCATGACAACACTTTCATTGCAAATCTTGCTCGTTGACAAACAAAGTCAGCATAATTTTAAGAGTCACAGTTTGTAGTTGGAAACATAATTAATAGTATAAGGAACAAAGTCCTACAAAGAAATAATTATGAAACATATTCATGAACGTGTATTATGCAAAACTTCTATGACCTTGCAAACCGAAAGAAGAATTATGGCAATGTTTCTTGAATATCGTTAAATGCATAAATTTTTCAGTCAAAAACTAAATAAGAGTTCGTTTCGTGGGGTAATGAAGTAAGCGTGGAATGCGTTTTAGCTCGTGACATTTGCCAATTTGTGTGTTTATGGACGAGTACTGAAAGGCACTTACATTCTTTGAAACATAAGGGTGGCCTTTTTTAACGAGTTGTTGGTGTTATGTCATATTGATAGTATACATCTTGTGTTCTCACTCCATCCCCTTAAACAACTCGATTAACGCAGCATGACGTTTTTTGTAAAGACCATTACCACAACAGGTTTATGAAACGTACTTATAACATATTAAAAACACTCCTGGCAATTTCTGAATTATGAAAGATATAAATATCTACTATCAATTCTGATTAGAATTGCCTTCAAAAATGTCAAATTTTGTCACAACAAGGGAGCTAAATATTGTAAATATTGGAACTGTATATGTATGTTTACCTTATTCGCACATTGTATTCATCAAACATAGATTAATTTCGCATACAATAGCAAAATCGGAGTTTTTTATTAACGGTTGAGACGCAGAAAAGGCATAAACATCAAAACAGGAAAATTAGTTTGATCACAACTGATAGATTCGCTACCTTGGTAGTTTCCAATTTGGTTTATGAGGTGCAATTCGTCTGCCTTGTAAGACAGTGATGTGATATGCTACATTATATCTTCGGTCGGATGGAAACGTGTTTTGTACAACGGCATGTCTGTCACCTTTTCCGAATTCACCCTACATGACATTATTTTTGTAGCTAATTTTTATATAAGGGTGTCAAAGCTCTTTTTCGGCGTGTATAAGATTATATGACACGGTTTACTTTGAAACATGTGACAACGGTGAGCATAATTTATGATGGCATACAGTTCTCCGGATACATCTTAAATTAGTATTGCAGCCATACGTGTGCATTCGAACTGTTGCATTGAACGGAGAAATGAGGGGAAACTTTCCAAAATGGAAAGATAGAGACATTAAATAGGAAGTCAACTATAGAAGGGAATCAAATTATGGCTTCATAATAAAATTAGAGAGTAGTGATTTGTCCTGTCGTTGCAGAAGTAAAATGTAGATTAAAGGTTGTTCAGAGGTTAAAAACTAACTATCAGTGTTGCATTCACAATAATTATGGAGTCTACATTGACCAAGCTCATACCCTTAACACGGAACGGAGGAGCAGAGTTTTATCAACACTATTTTAACTCCCAGCCTTCCACTCCAATCGGTTATATGCAAACGTGTTTCACCCTCTATGCTGGACTCACCTCTTGGTTGACTCATATATTAGTTATATCAAGATATCAGTTAGGAGGATAATAAGGAAACACTCAGACTCGTGACATTTTTGCTTGGTCCATAACTAAACTACAGCATAAAAAGACTAAATTAACACATACGACCAACTGAAGAATTCATTTGGGCTTTCTGTATTGGGGTTTTGTTCGTATTGTTGCTCTTTCAAATACTTTGTGCATGTAAATAACATTTAAATATAGATTATCGTGTATAAAAGAGACCATGTTTATATTTGCAATTACATATGGTCATTAATGTCAAACAAATTATCTACAAAAAAGCCAAATAATCAACCATCCTGAAAATTGTTATTAGCACACGATGGAATCAACGTAATACTGATGTTTTCAACCTCCAACGCTAATTTAGATTCAGTTTTCTGATTTAGTTCGAGAAACGGTAAGCGAAGTAAGTTTATAAGCGATTTCAACGATAACAGAAATGTTTTATTGCGTCTTCTAGAAAGCGCTGGCGGTAGACTTCCCTAGATTACTTACAAAATTGTCTATACTATTTAACTGAAATGAACAACCAATTGACAGCAACGCTGTGGGCATAGGAGATGCAGAAAGCAATGTAGCGTTTGACATTTGAAACAAGCACAATGGGAGTGTAACAAAATTCATATAGATTGCAACTTCCCGTACAACAGTAAGAAATATGTCAACTTCATTTCATCACAGTACTGTATTTGACGTTAAAGGCAATCAGGTAAGGTTTAACTATAGTATTGCCATACAATCGAGCGTTTCTATCTTGTTTCACTAACAATGAAATCACTTGAATTATATCACATTCATAGAACACGAAGCAAGACACCAAACTTAATGAATATATACGTTATATTTTGTTTGTTTCAGAATAACCATGTCATAGTCACAAAATGGTACATTACGGCCACTTAAATATTTCTTATACTTGACATTATCTTAAATGGTTTAACCCTTCTACAAGAGCGTTATACAATATATACTCTAAAATGCTTGAGAATAGTGCTAAAACCGATCAGTCCAAATTTGTAAAAAGATAATATTAAGTCAGACAGGGAAGGCAGCACTCAACTTAATAAGGCGAGCACAGAAAACATTAAAAACTTACAAGGCACAATGCCCAACTGAACTAACCGAGCACAGAAAACATAAAACACATACAACGCACAAGGCCCAACCAACAAATAAATTCCAAGCTGTCGTAAAATAGAATGAATTAGTTTCAGCAACCAAAAGCTGAATGCACTAGGTTTAGGTGAATATCGTTTAATGGCGTATTCAAAATTAACCTTCGTATTTCATACACTCATGATTGGTTTTACTTCATTTTCACAATTGCATGTATGCACAGCGTATTACATGTAGTAACTAATTGATGTGCTATTAATGAAGTCGAACTAATCAAAGCATTATTATTCAAGACTATCGAGTGAGAAATGAATTTGCTAAGATAACTGTCGTTTACAGAGAACGATGTCTAATTGAGAACTCTTCACTTTCACCGCTACCAACTTCAGAATATTATTTGAGCTTTAAATTAATCACCTTATATTTTGCTTATTTAGGTCAAGGCTAACGTGAATGATATATATGCGTTCCTGGTAATACTGCACGACTGTTTTAAAATTACTAAATAAACGAGATTATGTTTGGTGATTGAAATTGACAAAATAAACCAAATTGGATAGACTTTAACAATGTTCTTTAGTTTAAAGTTCCCTTAGTGCGTGTATTTGCAGCTGGCATTGGTTTTGTATTCTACCTTTCCTCGGGATAGGTTCATTCTCCTCATATTAGAATTTAACGTCTACTTCAAGACATGCGTCAGCTCAGGCAACTGAACGTGAAGATTTGAATTGGAAAAATTTCTTATTTACATTTCCCGTTGTAAAGAACCGACAATATGGTTATAGGAACGTCATTTCACCATTACAAATAACTGAAAAAGTACACAGTCTTCGTTCTGAAGTACTTAAAGTGCCATCGGTTTGTTAAATTGATTCTTCCTCTCGTAATGCCGCCCTAAACTGTCTCGTTTTGAACTAGGTGTATAAATTCATTATTTCTCAGTACAGCAGTATGTCGTTTTTATTGCTTATTGAGTCCATATTGGATATTGTTAAGGGATTCAAATTGCCCGTTATTATTTCTAATAACACATTCGAGTCTAACGTATGGTCCCAATCTCACGTAGCATCTCTAACAGAAGTAGCCTAAGTTCAAAATCAATATCTAGGTGGAGTAGCTCTTGTAAATGAGCTCTAATAAATTCTGGAAAATGTTTTCATTTTGTATAATCACATATTTAGCTCAGTCCCGCAAATAAAACTATCGCAGCTATAATCGACCCCATATGATACAGATTTAGACCTAGGATATTCAAGAGATTAGATCGTTATCTATATATGTTGTCAGAGCATATGAGTCCTAAGCTTCATGAACAAAATATTATGTATCAATAACATATTCATAAACAATAAGAGTCGAACCTGTGATATAAACATCTGCATAAAACGATCACTAAATAGATACATAATATGTCCTTAAGGAACACAAATTTGATCTCGTATCGTATCATTTCCAATGACATTGAACATGTGGACACTGACCTCCTGTCAATAAAACTATAATGTTGTTACTGTTCGCTCCCACGGGTGGTCCATGTTTTTGATGATGTAAATACCATTTACTAATATCCGTATTTGCTGATAATTGCTTTGTATCCTAGATATCATATAGCCAATGGGTACGCATATTGCAGGCTTCGGCACATTTTAGCCTTTTTTAATTGTTTGTGTCGCATCACATTGTGAGAGTAACTGAACACAGGACACGTTTCATGCTACGAAAGGTACCAATGGTCTCCACAGATATGGTATATATTTATGCTCTATCAAATTCTTTGATGGTGCTTTTGTGGTAGTATAGTGCGGCCAAGATATGATGGCACAATAACATTTACACATGCTAATTAGCCGACGGGTTCATTAACAACAAAAAGGGGTGCTTATTTACAGTCAGGGTCATTCAACGCTTGTTTCGTATTACGTTTTCGCAATATGAGCAAATATACGAGCCATTTTTACATGTGCCTCGCTAGCTCAGTTGGTAAAGCTTTGGAATGTCAATAATAGTATGGATGGAGGTTACTAGTTCGAGTCTCACTTTTGTGCATATTTTTTTATATTGATTTGTTCTAGTAAACCTTTTTTCTTAGTATAATTATACCGGTTATTGTTACGTATGCTTTCTCTATTCTGTATATTTATTATATTCTATTTTATTATATTTATCTAGAATAATCAGTAATAAATTAATATTATGTACGTATACATATTATATGAATTAACATTGCTCATCAGCAGTGTCTGTGACAGAATTATTTAAGAAATCTGCAAAATCATCATCACTATCACCATCCGCCTCGTCATAATCACTGGAATTATCATCATCATCATCATCATCAACAACAACGTCCGAGTCTGTGTCATCTGAGTCATCATGGCCTATATATAAACGATACGTTTAGTCATACAAATGTTGTTCGGTTAAATAATATGCAGTTTACACCGTTTATCTGATTGTAAGTAATGCACCCACAAATACACGAGTTTCGTAAAAAGGATGCGGAAAAATAATTTCAAAATAAAAAAAAATTCTGAATGGGATTCGAACCTGGACCGTCTGCGTTGAGATTAGAGATGTTACCACTAGACTATATAATAAACACACCGAAGTTCATCCTAATTATGTAGTTTAAGATAACTGAACAAGCGCTTAGATGATCGTGATTTATTTCCTTACCCGCGTTTGGATATGGACTGATCCAACCAGTGACGTTTACAATGTTATTGTGCCATCATATCTTGGCCGCACTATAGTTTGCCTTCGCAAAGCCAGAAACACATAACATCTACAAAAAAGTTGGTCGTGGTTCCAAGAACTAATACAATTGCAAACAATATAAACAATGAGTGCATATGCATCTTGACACATCACTTTATGCAGCTCAAAATGAGATATTTCATTTATGGCATGTTTGTATGACAATGTCGGATATTCAACAGTTGGGTACTCCTCGAATATACGTTTTATACGATACGCGGTGTCAAATATCTAAGTGGTCCTATCAATATTTTATACGTTTCGTATGTATGCTTTTATCACTTACACTGTTTCAACAAATATGGTGGCGTGTATGCTATGTTTGAGTGAAAGTCAATACAATAGGATATCGCTAGGACATTTATTATTGATGCTATTCTGACACTTGCATACATTCTAATATTTACTCTATATGTTGTATTGGACAGTTTTCGTCTGCAACAAAATGTATTACAGTCAGAAGATCTGACCAATGCTGTTATTGGATATTATTTTCAACTCCTCTGGAGTATATTATGTGAGCATTAACACACTAAGATTTTCCATTATAAATTGCCTTTCTAGTTCTTTAGAGGGATATGTGAGGTGCCTCTTCTTAGCAACACGCAGGAAATGGTGCGCTCTGTTCGGAATAGATTAATAATAATAATAATATAAAAGATAATAATAAAGACTTTGTTTAAAGAGAAGGATATAGCCTGCTAGATACACAATTTAAATTACATTTTTAATATTATCTCAGATGAAATAAGTGTGACACTCGACATATTTAAGACACACGAGCATGATATCAAACAACACAAACAGACAATAACAACCAGATAGGGAAAGAAGCGAGTTTTCCTTTTTATGAATTCCATTGAATATAATCCAAACATATGAAGACATTTTATGAGACTAGAATAAACATCAATTCTACTTGGAAATATGTTATTTTTATTATATTTCCACCATAATTATTCCCGCAGTTGTTTCGCTATTTGAGCCTAGAAGCGTGTTTATCATCCCCTACTGACAAGTTTAACACTCGTAACTCATCAGCTAATTAATATCATGTTAATTACGTTACTCTCGCACACCAACTTTCAATAGAAACTGACAGATCTTGAAAGAACATCTGCTGCGTTGATTTGTATTACCTATTCCATAGTCCATTATTCTTCAGATTTACAGATATAGTAGGAACAAATGAACTTGAACCTGCAACCGCTTATAATCGTTATTGAACAGTTCTCTTAATTTATTGTTTATAATATGTGGGCCGTTCTCCGGGAAAAGCGGGCTTAGTGACATAATAGTAATTACGTAATAACGTTTAGCAAAGTCTCAAAAATAAGAACAAAGCAATGTCATTTGATATAATTCTAAGTACTTGGATGATATAGTACTATCTTTTATGTGTATGTTTTCTTATGAATTATGTTAAAATAACTTCTGTCGGTGCTATGGTGATCAATTGCTGAAAAGTACCTATATGGAAAAAAACAAGGGGTTAGCGGTTAAAAACAGTGGCTGCCTTTCTTTAAAAAGCAAACATTACCGATTTTGAAGAACAAGAATATAGTAATGTAAAATGTGTTACAATTTGGAAATGTTTACGTAAAGAATTTATCAAACACTGGATTTGTGAAATGCTCGTTAACGAAACGTCAAATACCGTTTGAATGACGTTTGCTACGTCACTCAAAAGGTAGACGGAAGTGGTAAATTCTAAAGGTCTGTATCTTTCAAATTGTTCATAAGAGTCTTATCTATCTAACACCACAGTATGATGATTTTCATAATTTTGTAACTAAACCCGGTTTTCCTGAAGAACGGCTCATATATATAATTTATTTTATTGTCTACAAACACTTAATAAATTTAAATCAAAGGCATGTTACAATTTTCTCGTGGAATATATTTCGCATCATGCAACAGTCTTGTAATATACCATGTGTAAAGGTCGAGTACACAAGTCACGCATTATGCCAGTATCAAGAGACTGTAAACGCAATCATAAATATTGTTTGC
This sequence comes from Spisula solida, assembly GCA_947247005.1. Taxonomy (NCBI): domain Eukaryota; kingdom Metazoa; phylum Mollusca; class Bivalvia; order Venerida; family Mactridae; genus Spisula; species Spisula solida. The sequence continues at coordinate 35,548,780 of OX365952.1, read as the reverse complement.
TATTCAGCAATAAAAGATGAAGGGTTGCTGAAGTATAATTCAACCATCATTATAGCTTATGTTAGTAAGAGACAACATGAAATCGTTTTAAAATTCGTTTAATCTCGCATGTTATATCAGTAGGAAATAATACAGAAAAGTGGGTGTTAAATATGGCATAGTCACACCCACAAATAAGTTAAGAGTATTTACAAATTACATTGGATAAATGACTCGGCAAAACGAAAGATATTCATGATAACCAAACACCGTTTTCTTTATACCTGTGGTAAGGATGGGAAACAAAATATAGCATAACATAGTATTTCATGGACATGTAGTATAGCATCGCCAACATGTTTATAGGCTAAATATTAAATGAAACCAATGCTTTATGCCCATAGGTCATTCATACACGCAGCAAACTTATGTCTTAGTGTGGCGAGAATTCATGTATTTTCCATACTGTATTTATCAAAATATATAATACATGTAGGTAGCTATACTCACTCTGTGTGTCAGAAAGTCAATTTTAGTTAACCAAATAAGAATATGCTCTTCTGTTACAATTTGAAGGAGTTATTTCTAGGTTAGTAGTGCAGGGCGCTGATATAATGAAAGCTACATGCGGGCCTGAATTTTTTTTTCGAAAAACAAAGCAAAATAACCCTTCAAATCCTTAACGCGCTAGGCTTTCAGACATTTTAGTAATTTGATTAATTGTCTGTTTATATAAAACTACATTTGTAATCCTTTCGTAAACATAGAATGCAACAACAGACGAACAGCCTATCGTTCCTATGAACAAAGTCAACATTGCAAAATACAATCACCAAAAGACTAGACATCACAGGAAAGATTGCTTGTCGGTATGAACATATACAATAGTTTATAACAGGAACGATTCGTTGCACAGACAAATATACGACAATGCAACAATTTCAGTTACGTTATCTGTAATACAAGGCACTACACTTTGTAATAAAGTACTACAAAGAATGTTACTAGCTCGTATGCGAGATAATAAATCGTATTTAAGGCATTAAGGCAGATTTTTGTCAAGTTCAAAAATGTTATTGAATTGATATATGGACATGTATTACATGTTTGTTGCTTCGTATGAGTGCTATATATGATAAACTACTAGCTAGTACCAGCCATTCTTTTATAAAGTGACATACAGTAAAACCTCGGTAATACGAGCAGCGATTATTCGAGCAACCGGCCTAATTCGAGCAAATTTCAAACTCATTTTCGTTATAAACACAGCTTCAATTAGTCATAACAACAATTCATCATTGACTTCGGATATTTCGAGCACCTGGCTTAACTCGAGCATTTGGCTTGTCCCGATGGGTCCTCGAGATAACGAGGTTTTACTGTATTTGTCATATTTGCACAACAAAGGAAATACTTTTTTGCATTGCTTTCCCCAAGCGCTCAAACCTAGCCATGCAAACATTATGCATTTATGATTAAATGATAGTTCGTACATGTCATTTTAATTGCTAAGAATATTGATACCTGCATTCTCTAACTGTTAATATATCTTTATTGAACTGTTTAGTATCGTCAACTATTGAACAATTCTAAGGAAACGAGTGTACTTGTACATATTCGGTATACGGGGCATCCGTTAAGACGTCATAATATACGGAAGGGACTAACAATCATATTGTGGTATATACGAGGGGTGTTCGATATGTATTGTCACTTGGGTCACAAATAAGAAACTTCGTTGATATCTTTAAATATTTTTACATTTCTGGAACCATCAAGATTTCCGAAATATTTCGTGAAAAAAATCAATAAAATTTAATTACTGGAATCTTGTTTCTGTTGCCTTTTCAAAGGGCTAGTAATAGACACTGCGACTTTTTGCGATTAACTGTCGATTAAAACTTCCTTTCGGGAAATATTCTTATTCCACAACTATCATACCGTAAATAATCTAAATTCCTTCGATAAAAACATAATTTGCTGTACTTGATTGCCATTTTGAACAAAATAAGAGCATTTCAAAGTCGCGAAAATAGGTGTCAAAATTAGTCAAAAAAGCATGCTATTTTTCATTGACAATTTTCGATTAGTTTTATTGATTGGAATTTGACATATCATACATGTATGTAAGCCATAGACCATCAACATTGATTTCTGGGAAGATTTGCGATCAAAATACAATTGATATGAAGTTATTGGTGCGTGAAACAACAAGCATCATTTCGTATAAATAAGAGTGATCTCCCTTGTTTTGACCGTCTTACTCGTAGACAGCAAATAATTTCATTTTGATTTAAAGTTCTAATGGAAATATTAGGATCCAGTTATCGTATCGTATGCTGCAGTTTAACGAATACTGACATTTACTTTTCTAAACAGCTACTGCAAAGATGACACAAATTTAGCTTAAAATGAACATTAGGCCAGTGTACGCGAGCATACCCTCTTCTAAGTTCAATAAATTATTTAGTTGTTGACGAAAGGCTATGTAATTTCCTAGATATAGAATAGAAACATACAACTTTTAGACAGTAATCGTAGAATCCTTCTAAATAGTGTCATAGAAAAATGCAACCGACAGTGACAATACATATCGAACACCCCTCGTATATAGCAACCGTATCTATTGTAGATGTGATTTCGAATATTTCCTATCGAAAATTCCAAAACGAAATTGGTCAAGATTGGTAAACAAAGTTGCCATAAGTATTCTATGTCTTCATCGATTTCTATGAAATCTACACCATCCTAAGGGGAAAACTATTTGCTTTCCGTGAAATAAAAGATCTTTTTGAGTAGCTGTGTCGTTTTTTCGAGCACCCTGTGGAACAGTTGGAAATGACTAAGGCATTTTGATGAACTGAATGTGGAATTCAACATTAATAAAACTTTAGTAATCTTGAATGTCGAAATCAATGTCGAATTCAATATTAAAACAACACACCAAAACATGTGAATGTCGCATATCTTGCTACTGCCCACAGCTAAAACAATTATTGTCACATGTCGGACATACCTTTAAAAATGGTTGTTCACTGGTTTGTTTTCGATTTTAGTTAGTCTAGCCCTTATTTGTATTTTCACTGTGAATATAACAGTTTAAGTAACTAATGAACATACACCAGTGAGGTTCAATTACAATGTATGGCAGTAAACGATAACGTTGATGTTATACAATGTAAGAACCAAGCGATAAAACTTCATATTATAATATAAAATATATATTTCGTACGAGTGAAAAACGTACGCTAAACTTTTTCCCGTGTACTTCTTCAGATTTCGTATCCTGCATTCGTTAAGATGGCATTCTATCCTGTATGTCATATGGTTGTATAAATGTATCAACGGTCTATAAATGTAAATGTTAATTCGAATATTTCCCATCGGCAATTTTATCGCTATGTAGTCTGATAGATTTCACCTATTGAATTAGCTATACAGTCAAATACGGCATTCGATTTCAGGAAAAACAGGGTGAGTACGGTGATCCTGGTACTAGGAGCTTTATACTTTATCAGGACAATAACTATTGAAAACCAAAAAATATTAAAAACGATTGAAAATGCAAAGGCCCAAATCAGGGGACAGATATACAGATTATAATTTCCAGGGAGAATATAAACGATCAATATGGTTAAATAGGCAACAGGTATTCTTGTAGTGTTAAAATGGCATGAAGCATGCATGCCACGTCTTTGAAGTTCCGATCAATGAAGTATTGAGTTATTATAGTTCTTCATTCGCTATGAATAAAACAGCCGATGAATGTCCAGTTTATAATAATGCGAGATATAAATGACCTTAATTCAGAGCGGTTCAACAATGGCATTAAAATGTTGAAGATATAATCAGCATTAAGAAGTAAGCAATAAAACTTCAGGTTGTTACATTGTTTATCAAACACATTATATGTACCAATATATCCAAGTGTTAAATTCAAGGAATTTACATCGAACACAGTCAAAGAAACAAAGTGGCATACACATCAATTTGTAATTATTGTCGCAATGTATATTGAATAATTATGGCTGAAAAAAAAATTAATTCATGAATTGGGTACATAGTGTCTCCTTTATATCAACTCGTAAGCATGTACTCGATTTCTTGATATTCACATATAACCTATTGTCCGAAAACTAAGTACAAAAATCACCTTTATTCGATATGTGTAATGATGAAGTACCCTTTGATGAATTTAAAATAATTACGAAATCCAGCTCCGACCGCGTTGTAACGCAGTACGAGATATGGTTTGATTGGATTTTATTTGTTTAAACCAATAAAGACTCAACTTTCTTTAAACAAATGGGACAGAATCCTTTGTAACTTAACAAATGGGAAGTTAATATCGCGAAAATGACTTCAACCATTTCAATTGCATCGGAATCTAAGAAATAGACATTTAATCATACTATTGAAGATTGTACATTGTAATGACAGCAACGGGTTTTCGTGGAAAAACATCAGACAAATAATTAGGATGTAATGAAATTGAGGTGAATGTTACACAACTTTAGGAAGAGAGAAAATAATTGAAAAAAAACTAGGTAGACATAAATCCATAAGCTTGGGATATGTGAGTGAACGGTGTGGAGATATAGCTAATACCGTAAAAATTATATTACACCAATGTATTACACATTGCATAGAGAGGAATATGTTCAAAAAGTTTAAATGAACCCCGATGTTCCATGTTGTATCTAAATATGCAAATAAGGTGATTCCCAACTCTTCAGTTAAGCGGAAGTTTATAAATCGGTGTAAATAAGACGTATTGAAAGCGTCTGACTACCATGATGAAATAGTACGAAAAACTTGTTCTCATGTCTTAAAATCGCGAATTTACTGTATAGTTATTACTATATTATACTATAATAAGCTTGCAGAATAAAACTTTAGCTGAAATTTTATGTGCCATTTATTCTAAACGTTGAAACACCAACATTCGCGAATACTAGCTACAACGTATGTGAAACGTAATATAATGCGCCAACACAAAATTGTATCCAAGTTTTAATATTTGTTAAGCAAGCCTCCCGTCTACTTTAGAGGAATGTTCTTATGCATTTATTTCGTAAGAATATAGACTAGCTAATGCAAAAAAAGCATGGGCTCATCTCTATAAATATACACATTTTTCAAAATCAAATTATCGCGAAACTTGATACAACGTATTCAAAGCGTTGACGTATTTTATAAACTCTCCTGGTTTTCGACATTTCCGAAATCACTTAAGTGTCAATTAAAAAATCTAGCCGAGCAACTGCCATGAAATTTGGAATAAGACTTCTATAATAGTTACTATACTGGTTGCATGTACGAAAACATTATGTTGTTCAACTATTTTTTTCGTATAACTTAAAAGTGAAAAATCACATATTTTAAAATATCATTTAACAATACATATAACATGCATAGTCTAAAACAAACGTTATCGTGCGATTCCGTATATAAGAAATTTCTTGCATGCCAAGTTTCATGTAATTAAATGTCAAATTTTTTCGTTGAAATGCAAATATCAGTTTTTAGGGGGGTTCCCCAAAATATAAAAATATCTTGAAAACTAGCCGAGCCGAGCAAAACTGCTATGGGTTTGCATAATCACTATCATGAGTGTGTTCTTCATAAAAATCAGGTGTTTGATACCTCTTGTACAGAACAAATTAAGAGTTTGGAATCACCTTAATGGCGTTCAGTTCTGTTGTTTCGAATTATAATTATGTTTGTGTGCTCTTTTATTATTGAGAGAGTTGTTACAAGTCATTGTATATTTTCTGATTTACGTTTCATTCATTTAATATGTTCAACCAAACCTGCCAGACAGGGGCGGTTAGGTATGGCATCAACACCAGTCTGTTGAGCTAATAATCCATCGCCTATTAAGAATTAAATCATGTAAATAATATATGACCTGTACCTTTTCTAATTCAAGTACGATAACATAGAATAGCACGCAAAACCAACATATATCAAGTGTGAAGTATCATTGCATTGAAGTCACTATATGCGAAGCATCTACATTACATAAATGTTTATCCATCAAAGAATTTCATTGGCCCATTAGGCAGGGTTAAATACCAATAGCCACGCGATTATGCCTGTCTGCGATATACAAATGACCTTGGTTCAAAAATGGCATTTAAAACAGTGAAAGTATATATATATATCATTCTTGACTTGGGTACACTTTGTCTCCTTTATATTAATATGTAAGCATTGAATCGATTCTAGATATTAACCTATTTTCCGAATACCAAATCACCTGCGATATATGTCACGAGGAAGTACCCTTTGATGAATATAAAATAATTACGAAATCCAGCTCCGACCGCGTTGTAAAACAGTACGAGATACGGTGTCAATGGATTTTATTTGGATGAACCAATACATACTCAGCTTTCTATCAAAAAAGAGACAGCATCCTTTGCAACTTAACAAATAGGAAGTTTATATCGTGAAATTGACTTCAACTAATTCAATTGCAAAGGAATCTTAGCAATAGACTTTTAATCATACTATTGAAGATTGTAATGAAAGCAACGTTTTTGTCTGAGAAACATCAGACACAGAATAAGGATGTAATGAAATTCAGTTGAGAAGAAAGGAAAAAATAATTGACATAAAAACTAGGTAGACATAAGTCCACAAGCTACGAGCTATGTCAGTGGGGACGGTGTAAAGATACAGCTAATACCCTATATTAAACCAATATATGACATTATTTTTCGAGTGAGTGGCATATGTTCAAATGGATTGAATGAACCCCATTTTGTAATTTGATTTAGTAAGTCTATTAGATCACCATCGACCTAAATATGCAAATATTGCCAAGGGTGTTTTACTATCCTTTATGGCGTTATGTTCCTTTTATACACCCTTATATTATTGTGAGAGTTGTACCAAGACATTGTATAATTCCTGATTTATTTTTCATGCATTTAATATGTTCAACCAAATCTTACAGACGAAGTGGTTAGGCATGGTTACAACACCCACAAGTATGTTAGACCAATACTCAATCGCCTATTAAGAATCGAATCATGTAAATAATATATGACCTGTACCTTTTCTGACTAAGGTACGATAATATAGAATAGCACGCAAATCCAATATATATCAAGTTTGAATTATCACGCAATTGATGATACTATTTGCGAAACATCTACGTTACATAAATGTTTATCCATCAACGAATTTCATTGGCCCATTAGGCAGTGTCAAAAACGGATGGCCACGCATTTATGCCTGTCTCAGTCGAATGAAAACAAGCCACATAAATATTTAAAACATTCATATAAGTACGTAAATAGAGTATAATTGTTAGTGAGATTGAACCAGTTTTTTGAAAGCATTTTATCTCGAAATTGAAATGTATTGGATTCAGTAAACATAGTGCACTATATTTACCCTTGAAGTTGAAATTAAACAAAACATAAATATCAATAAAGTGAATTTATTGAAGCATGACAGCACTTTCATTGCAAATTTGCTCGTTGACAAACAACGTCAGAATAACATTAAGAGTCAAAGTTTGTAGTTGGAAACATAGCCAATAGTATAAGGAACAAAGTCTTACAAACAAATAATTATTAAACATATTTATGAACTTGTATCATGCAAAACTTCTATGACCTTGGAAACCGAAAGTAGAAATATGGCAATGTTTCTTGAATATCGTTTAAACCATACATTTTTCAGTCAAAAACTAAATAAGAGTTTGTTCCCTGGAGTTATATGGTAAGCGTGGAATGCGTTTCGGCTCGTGACATTTGCCAAGTTGTGTGTTTATAAACGAGTACTGAAAGGCACTTGCATTCTTTGAAACAAACTATTTTAAAAGGGTGGCGCTTTTTTAACGAGTTGTTGATGTTATGTCACATTGATAGTATACATCTTGTGTTTTCACTCCATCCCCTTAAACAACTCGATTAACGCAGCATGGCGTTTTTTGTAAAGAAAATTACCACAACATGTTTATGAAACGTACTTATAACATATTAAAAACACTCCTGACAATTTCTGAATTACGAAATATATAAATATCTACTATCAATTCTGATCAGAATTGCCTTTAAAAATGGCAAATTTTGCCATAACAAGGGTGCTAAATATTGTAAATTGTAAATATTGGAACTGTATATGTACGTTTACCTTATTCTCAAATTGTATTCATCAAACATAGATTAATTTCGCATACAATAGCAAAAATCGGAGTTTTTTATTTACGGTTGAGACGCAGAAAAGGCATTAACATCAAAACAGGAAAATTAGTTTGATCACAACTGATAGATTCGCTCCATTGGGAGTTTCCAATTTGGTTTATGAGGTGCAATTCGTCTGCCTTGTAAGACAGTGATGTAATATGCTACATTATATCTTCGGTCGGATGGAAACGTGTTTTGTACAACGGCATGTCTGTCACCTTTTCCGAATTTATCCTACATGACATGATTTTTGTAGCTACTTTTTATATAAGGGTGTCAAAGCTCTTTTTCGGCATGTATTAGATTATATGACATGGTTTACTTTGAGACATCTGACAACGGTGAGCATAATTTATGATGGCATACAGTTCTCCGGATACATCCGAAATTAGTATTGCAGCCATACGTGTGCATTTCAACTGTTGCGTCAACGGAGAAATTAGGGGAAAATTTCCAAAATGGGAAGATAGAGACATTAAATAGGAAGTCAACTATAGAAGGGAATCAAATTATGGCTTTATAATAAAATTAGAGAGTTGTGGTTTGTCCTGTCGTTGCAGAAGTAAAATGTAGATTAAAGGTTGTTCAGAAGTTAAAAACCAACCATCAGTGTTGCATTTACAATAATTATGGAGTCTACATTGACTAAGCTCATACTCTAAACACGGAACGGAGGAGCACAGTTTTATCAACACTATTTTAACTCCCAGTCTTCCATTCCAGTCGGTTATATGCAAACGTGTTTAACCCTCTATGCTTGACTCACCACTTGGTTGACTCATATATTAGTTATATCAAGATATTAGTTAGGAGGATAATAAGGAAACATTCAGACTCGTGACATTTTTTGCTTGGTCTATAACTAAACTACAGCGTAAAAAGACTAAATTAACATATAAGACCAACTGAAGAATTCATTTGGGCTTTCTGTACTGGGGTTTTGTTCGTATTGTTGCTCTTTCAAATACTTTGTGTATATAAATAACATTTAAATATAGATTATCGTGTATAAAAGAGACCATGTTTATATTTGCAATTACATACGGTCATTAATGTCAAACAAATTATCAACAAAAAAAGCCATATAACCAACCATCCTGAAAATTGTTATTACCACACGATGGAATCAACGTAATATTGATGTTTTCAATCTCCAACGCTAATTTAGATTCAGTTTTCTGATATAGCTCGAGAAACGGTAAGCGAAGTAAGTTTATAAGCGATTTCAGCGATAACAGCAATGTTTTATTGCGTCTTTTAGAAAGCGCTGGCTGTAGACCTCCCTAGATAAAATGTCTATACCATTTAACTGAAATGAACAACCAATTTACAGCAACGTTGTGAGCATAGGAGATGGAGAAAGCAATGCAGCGTTTGACATTTGAAGCAAGCACAATTGGAGTTTAACAAAATTCACATAGATTGCAACTTCGCGTGAAACAGTAAGAAATATTTCAACTTCATTTCACCACAGTAAAGTCTTTGACGTTAAAGGCAATCAGGTAACGTTTTACTATAGTATTTCCACACGATCGAGCGTTTCTATCTTGTATCACTAACAATGAACTCGCTTGACTCATATCACATCCGTAGAACACGAAGCAAGACACCAAACTTAATGAAGCTATACGTAATATTTTGTATGTTTCAGAATTACGATGTCATAGTCACAAAATGTTACATTACCGCCACTTAAATATTTCTTATACTTGGCATTATCTTAAATGGTTTAACCCTCCTACAAGAGCGTTATACAATAATACGCTAAAATGATTGAGAGTGGTGCTAAAACCGATCAGTCCAAATTTGTAAAAAGATAATATTAAGTCAGACAGGGAAGGCAGCACTCAACTTAATCAGCCGAGCACAGAAAACATTTAAAACATACAAGACACAATGCCCAACTGAACCAACCAAGCACAGAAAACATAAAACACATACAAAGCACAATGCCCAACCACACAAGTAAAGATCCGCACAAGTCCAAGCTGTCGTAAAGTAGAATGAATTAGTTTCAGCAATCAAAAAGCTGAATGCCCTAGGTTTAGGTGCCATAAGTTTGGGGTCTTGAATTTTATGATATACACCATCTGTGTTCGCGCACTAATACCTTGGGATATATGACATTCATTTGATGATGGTTGCATCCGCCGGTAACGGATACTAGCATACGATTAGACATTAAACTGTTCATTGAAAACAAGTCGTAAAAACTTAGGTGCCTGATAAATTGCATGCACGATAATACCAACCTTAAATGTGAATGTTTTCAGATATTTTGGAACAGGAATAGTAGGTCAATTATTTGATCAACATATTTGTCCTCAACGTGAACAGATGCGAGTATATTTGTACTAAACACTATTGCATGTATTACACAAAACAAGTTAGAGTCGAGGCAGCTGAGAGAGTTATTCAAATAAAGCAACATATATTCTCATATAACCGCTCTCTATCAGCACACAGTGTTCCAACAGTGAATTATTTCAATATAACCTATAACCAAGAGAAGCGTAAAATTAGCATGCAGAGATTAAAGAGCAATGTTGGCTGTGATTTTTATATTGTATCTAATAAATCATTTATTTCTGTATCTAGATCCAATTTTAATCGTTTAAGCAATGTATTTAGACTCAACAATCAATAATGGAATTGTATGAAGATACATTGTTATACAATCCTTAGTTCCATCAAGAATTAGTTAGCACAAAAATCATGGTAACCATTTTCTTTATATCAGTCTCTGTGATAGGCACGGACACTTGTACTCGAACTTCATCAGCAAAGAAGGTACACTGCTGCATTAACAACATGACAAACGTGGAAGGGTGTACGTCACTGAATTTGCAACATTAACTTTTGCTGAAGTCATAATTTGAGATTGTAATAAAATCTTAACAACATATGTGGATAATTTCAGCAAAATCAAACACGTATTGACCGAGCAATGGGTAAATATATTCCTATGAGCCAGTCTCTAGGAAAACCTGCTATTTGGACAAAAATATTAATTTTAAGATTTTCCATAGTTTTACAGGAAAATGTTAATTTATCCAATTTCAAAAGAAATTAAGTTAATATCTTCAGTTTTACGGAAGTTACAGCTGTTTTTGTAGATTCCATATTCGGATATTTTGTGTGACCTCGCAAATGTCATTCAAACGTTATTCGACGTAACTGAAAAAGTATTTCATAATTACACCATTTTTTAGAGCTTTATCAAAACCTTGTTATATTATAGTAATAACATAATGTCAAAATAGCAGGTTTTCTGGAAACTGGCTCATATGCTTTACGGACCATTGCCATTATTCAGTCACCGTATCTCTTTTGTAAATAGCTTGATTTACCTAAAATTCCTCATGACTTGCAACCAATTATTCGTGATGCTTGTCCTTAAATTCAAAGCAATATTCTTGTACAATATAACAAATATTTAAAAAGGACACGTCGCACTAGAGTTTCGAGTATCGCTGCCGTTCGGAGCACATCATGGATATGGATACTGCATTACGACATATTAGGCATCTACAAATACATATGAATTCATTTTAAATGTCCAGTCATTCTGAAAAGTATCATGTGTTCTAGACCAGAATGTCTTATGTACATGATTATATGGATTGGTTGTAGATCGAGAGGTTGGTCGGGAATAGCGGTAGCCCATCAAGTATTAAGCAATTATATGTTACAAGGTTATAAGTGTCTGTGCAGGCTATAGAAAAGTCCATTTTTATCCACTCACTCTCTATACAGAATTACTTCCCCTTGATTGTAAAATTAGTAGTACATTTCGGTAAACCTGAAACATTGCTGCTATTAAGCGTTTATAAAACTTAAAGACCACTATGTTGCTGAGTGGTAAACCGTCTTATCTTGATATTTTTGAATTTGTCGATGTATCGAATATTCCAAATGACCGTACATAAAAATAATTAGCATCAACCCATCAAGTCCTTGTACATGTTTCTCTTTTCTTTCGTTCCATGGTTCAATGAACCACTGTGGTGAATTTAGATACTATGAACCCTGTGTTACAATCCATGGGTAACCAATAACATACACACAACATTTCGTTTAGAAATATAAATATATGAAAAGTTATCTTGATTTTCATTGTTGCGTTTTCAAAGCCGTTCAGTGTATATGCCACACATGATTAAAATGCAGCATTCAAAGCTAAAAATGGATATATATTGTATTTACAATATTTACAATGAAGTGTGTTCATGTATATCAACTGTAAATCGTCTATTTAAATGCTAGATTTATGGTAACAATTTCATTCCAATACAAATACCACAAAACACATAATTGTTGGAAACATATACGGTTTATACAGCCTTGACAAGATGTATCGACATCTGGGTACTGTTTTATCAAAGCACTTGCGTACATCATGAAGTTACGCACAAATTTAAATTCTTGAAAAAAACACATATAAGAACATACTGTGGTTTGTAAGAATGCATTTACTGAAACAGCATTTATATTACAGACCCCCTTACCACAATTTGCAACTGTTAATGAATTACATAGGGTTTAAATTTGAGCGTAACTTTAAGATTATCGTAAGTGCTTTGATAAAATAGTACCCTGGTGAATAGATTTTAAGATACATGTATCTATAATGTGTCATACATTTGCTTTTGATTGGAAACAATATATATAAGATCTACAAATTAGACGATTTCTTTAGGGCATACAAATACTAGTTCAGCTATGTTCAAGACAATTCCTTATCATTCTTAAGCAAATACAAACTGTGGTAATGATTCAGTGATGCACTTACACAAAACCAAACCAATCCAAAATTTGTGATTGCAGTAGAAAGACTTTGAATTTGATCTGAGTGTATGAGGGAACTGTTCTATGAACGCGATATTCTATTACTAGCATCAGGAGGTCCGAGCTCCCTTGTGCGCATGCGAAATTTCGAAATCGTATTAGATAAGAGCAAGCATGAAGTTTAATTTCAATGATCGCATATGAATGTTGCTTAATGATAATAAACATAATACAAGCGCACAAAATAGATATTTTTTAACTTTTTATTTTTTGCATGTACGAAAAGGGGGTGGGGAACGGCAAAATTGAGAATCACATAGGAGTAACAATAAGTCCCTTCAGTTGTTCAAACGCATATGCTTATATAAAATATGCAGTGCCTAATTTAGTTATATGAATTAGCTACACTTTGAAATATTTTTAATAAAATGTTATTTCATTCAAATATGCAAATTAGGTTAATGTTATGCAAATGTTATGCCATCCCTAATTTTTATTTGACTAAACTGGTGTTCTATTTGATTCTCAACTTATAACCAATTTTAAATTATTTTCGGTCGTTAGATATTTTTGGCGTTTATTTTAAAATCACACTTTTTTGCAAGTGGGTAGGGTAACTATTTATCATGTACACATACTGAATTTGTTCACTAGGCAGCCGAAAATGTGACTAATGTCAATAGAAATGACAATTTAACACACAACATATCATGCATTGTTTAAAAGTGGCTTCATATAATAAAAATCTTAAAATGAACGTGATGGTGTCATATATGCAAGAACTATATAAAATGAACAAAATACAATGGTAGGTCATTAGAAAGCCATGTATCTCGAAAACGAGACAGGTGATATATCATTTTTATGATTTCAATACTGTTCTAGAAAATTGTTCTGTCATTTTAAGATGTTTCGGTGGGAAATTCAATCGTTAGATCAAAGGTGCGCGTACCACCTTAATATCACGAAAACAGTATTATTAATACTAACGAAAATATTATTATAATGTTTAGAACTTGTCAAAAAACCGTGAACGGTAATGAATAGTAATGAATCACATTCACGTGATTTTGGCTCATCCAATAATAAATTAAGTGGTAATTTGTCGACATTTGATTTAGTCATTTAAAGAACCTAAAACATATCCCAAACATTAAATATACACTCATTTTGTCTGTCTTGTGCTCTTGCTGGCATTTTTGTTATCTCCGTGAGATAAAATATTAAACTACAAAAAAAATTTTCCAGGAAATACGGAATGTGAATAATCTGAGATTGTTAAATAAAAGATGTGCAAGAGCCACGATTGTTTAAATCGGGGTTGGTATACATGTATAATCCGCATCATTGCTATTTATTTCATTAGAGTTCTTAGATTACATTGATGATGAAGCTTGTACATATATTTAGGTAACACTTATACCGTCGAAATGCTCCATCTGTAGACACTATATAGTTATATTACGTTAATAATTCTTGCTTGTCAATAATACTCAAAAGAGGCGTTATATAGAGGATCTTGCATGAGTGCTCATTACATACGAATTTTTTTTAAACGAATGGACAAAATTATATGACACGAGGCTTTGCCGAGTGTCATATTCTTTTTGTCGACGAGTTCAATAAAACTCGTATGTAATGAGCACGAATGTAGGATTCTATTTATCACATAACCTTAGAGAACGCTCGTTATCATTCAAAATGATGATGTACGCTGCATAGATTTCAGACATAATTAAGCGGTACAAAGAGCGCGACGTCATGGCGACGTTGTTATTATCCTGACGTCATGAGCCGATCATGGCATGGATTGGCTTACGTCGCGTCAGACTAATTTAAATATTTATTGCACGGTCTGGGAGTGCCGAACGATATTTACGGCACGGCTTTACGGCACTGCTGGACCGCGGGTTATGTGATAAACAGTAATTAAGATGGAAAGATAGATAAAATATGCAAAAAACTTACACGTATTGAAACAATGATACATTGTTTTACTAGTTTTACAATCATGCTGCGTTGGATAAATAGATACACTACAAGTATCCTACGAAATATCGTAATTGTATATCAAACAAAAAATTTATACAAGAAGTTGAAATATTTATAGAAATATAAAAACAATCCAATTGAAACATTTGCACTGGATATGAACAGTTACAGTTTATATTGACATTATATTTTACAGCATTTGTTCAGTGATATATTCGGTGTCGAGTTGACCATTAGAATGAATTATCTACCAATTCTAACCATGTGGAGAATTATATCGTAGCTAACGACACTGGTAACCAAAATCCAGCCCTACGTTCAAGGAAAGCCACCTGCAAACATGTTTAAAAATCACGGATTTCTATCGCTATAATCCTTCGTTGTACGCTTCGTTTGCGGCAAACAATAAATACCCGTTCTCAGATCGAAATAAGTACGGATGCACGGGTTTTACTATTCACTTTCCTTTGTTTGCCTCTGTCAGCCATTTTGTTTAATAATACAAATAGTCGTACACCACTTCCGGATATGGTTTTGCCAAACTTGGCGTACGTGTCAAACATGTTTTTTAAACATACCGTTCAACGAATAACAGGTGCGTACCAGGTGCGAAACTTACGTCACGTAATGTTTCCTTGGACGCAAGGCTGGTAAGTCAGCCCTACGTTCAAGGAAAGTAACCTGCAAACATGTTTAACAATCACGGGTTTTTGTCGATATAATCCTTCGTTGTACGCTGCGTTTGCGGCATACAATTTGGAAGTACTAATTCCCGTTTTTCCGTTCTCAGTTCGAAATATGTACGGATGCACGGATTTTACTATTCACATTATTTTGTTTGCCTCTGTCCGCCACTTTGTTTAACAAACCAAATACTCGCACACCACCTCCGGATATGGTTAGCCAAACTTGGCGTATGTAACAAACATGTTTTTCAAACTTACCGTTCAACGAATAACAGGTGCGTACCAGAGGTGCGAAACTTACGTCACGTTATGTTTCCTTGAACGCAAGGCTGGTAAGTCAGTTGACAGTTTTGCGCTCTTTCAACCGAGCTAGCTTAGAGCCGGGCGCACATAACATTCATGATTATGAATATACTAGAGATTAAGAATACTTTAATATTTTTGTTAATTCCGTTTACAATATTGAATACTGATATTTGTCTCAGAAGGTGTGGATATTTATTGTTTGTGTTTACAGAAACTCTAGACACTTGCCAATTAAATTAGATAAAACATGATTTGCTTTATACCCCAATCACACGTATCTCGAACCAGCCGGAATGGGCCCGAATGAGTCGGAATGGAGAAATAATAAAAATTCGAAACACATTCCGAATGATAATTAGGATTGACCAAAATTATTGTAGACTTGTCAAAAAGCCGTCGGAATACTTCGAATACGATTCGAATACAATTCAAACACAATTCGAATATACGACGAATACAACTCGAATACACTTCGAATCTGTCTGGAATAATAGCGGAGAACGTACACTGGAACATTTGAATTAATATACATTTTAGGTTTAGACCATTTCAAAACATTTTTAATGACCAGTATAAATTATTATTAGACAGAATGTACTCGGAATACAGACGGAATACACTTCGAACATACAAGAATGTACCCCTTATCGCTATTCCTACGGCATTCCGGCTCATTCCGACTCTCGTGTGATTGGTGTATTACATTTAACCTTACATAAATTCGATTCAGATATCATTTAAATCTACGGCTTTGTCCGGAATATTTCGTACATAGTATTTATTCAATTCAATGCAATGTAAATTGAAGAATGTATTTTATAAAATATTGTTGGGTCATACATTTGCAAGCTTGATAAACACTTGCATATCGAATGGAACCAAATACAAATTATTTATAAATAAATGCCTACAATATAATTATTCTGTACGATTTCATGTTTAAATTGTAATTTTTTCGTTAATGTGACGAATATAATAGTACCCACGCTTGACGACTAGCAAGTAATTGCGTTAAATGATTTTATAATTATTGGTAAAAATTGACAATCATATGAAAAGTACGTTAACTTTGGCAAAAGTTGTCTTATTGAATGTTTCAAATTTTGCAAACTAAGCAGGTGTTTGCTTATTGTAATGTTTCGTTATATATAACTGCAAAGGAATAGGTTTATTTTCAGGCGACGTAAAACAGCACAAAACATGTAAAACACGAACAGCTGAAACTAAACACACAATAATTCCATCCGTTATATACATGCACATTATGCAGTATTATCTCATCTTATCCCATAATAAAACTCACCCATTTTGCAACAATAAAGTAATCCACAAGTAGGAGAATAGTGTATTTCTAACTGTTCAAACTTATTCCTCTACGGCTCTGTCTATCCAGACAACTAACTGCTATCCCAGTTCAGTAAGCCGATTGTAAATGCCGAAATGTTACCAATACGGGCAAAATACGAGTAGTGGTCGCATAGACTACAGCTCTATTTAACGGATACATCGTCAATCTAGGCACCACCGACGCACACATAATTTCAGTTTCTATTTTCATAGGAATTGGTTATTTTGTGTAGCAATAATTCCGAACGATGACAACAGTACTAATAAAATTGCGATCTGAATCAATCTTATAAAAACAGGAGAACAATTTAAGGCACTTTCCTCGGAACAATAACAATTGCTACACATGATCGCAGATAAAGAATTCCCTTAAGTATAACCTTTCCATGTCTAGGTAAACTAAGCTGAAGATGTAAGACAAACATAAAACTGATGTGAAGTTTAGTCCTAGTGTAAGACATGTACATCCACAAACATAATTGTTGATCTCTCTTTATAGACCACATGGGACCTCAATGTGGATACATCCTTTCTCTCAATAAAACCAGGGTACATCATTCGGTGCTAAGACGACATCTAGTCACATGTAAAACCTCCCAAGAATACGCCTAACTAACTCACTGATTGTGCAAGTACAAGTAATTACATACAAGACATTGATACAAAAACTAGAATTTCCAAAACGTTGTATTTATTTGTTTACATTCTACTGTCAGAAACATACATTCTGTTTTGACACTCTACATAATACCTCAAAGTATTTCCTCTGATCAATGCAGGAAACAATTTTCACAGATATGAAATGTGACAAAATACGTTCAAATTCTGCACTTCCATTTTGTTTATCAACACATGTGGGAAATACGTTCAGTGAATAATGAGATAAAATTGAGACGTTTGAAGAATGGTGTTTTAAGTAGCACCACAATGTAACACATAATACACTTAACCGATTTAAAAACGCAACAGTGGGTTTTTGATAAATTTAAGCCAGTTAAGGTACTTCAATTCTCTTGAAATTTTGCATGTGATGAAATCAATACATGACGTCAAAGATGTGCAAATCTCATTGTTATCAAGGTTTAGATGGTCACAAAACCAAACCAAGAAATGTATTGATCGACAATGTCAAGTTCGCAAAATAAATAATGTATTTATAAGCTGCAACCTGCTTTAAAAATCAGGCGTCTTTGCCTCATTGGCGGGAAAATAAAGTGTTGTAGGATGTTGTTCCACATATCTATGAGGAAAACACGTATCAATCCAAACGCTCAGAAGTTTCTGCTTGATGATGCACTTCTTGACGGCTATTTGTGTCTGCCTTCAAATTTCGTTTCACGAGTAAAAATGCAATGGCCCCCACAGTCTCAACATGAGCTGTCAGCAAGTTTTTGCCCATCTGGCATAGGCTGCATTGTGTCCAATGGTTAAGAATATACATTTCTTATGTTTATGGCATCTCAAACCCGTAACCGGAAGTGGATGATGGAATATGTCAGGATAAATAAGAAGACAGACAAAATGAAGCGATTGAGTCAAAATAAACATTAATTAAAATGTTACGGAATGTATATTTTAGCGAAATTACTTAATCGAACGCATCATTGCCTTCAAATTGTAGGTATAACAGAAAATGTTTTTGACCAGAAGTGGCGTCTTTAAAAAACTTTCGTTTGGTGCCATCATGTTTACGCGCTTGTATCGTTGGTATACCTGACGCAGACAATCGTAGGTGTAAACTGCCAGTTGAAAACACTATGCAAATCTAAATATCGTCGACAGACGACAGTTCATCTACTTTGCCACGATAAAACGTCACATAACTGCTTAAAGCAAGTCGATGGCGCCAGGATCGTATGTATCCTAAAAGCGTGGCACCGTATACAATGCACTTCAAAATATATGTTTATGTTTTTTGTTGGGGTATCATTTCTCTATAAATTGTCGGTCAAATCGTCACGCCCAGTGGTTTTGCTCACGCGTCATGTGTAAATAATGAAATTGACGCCACTATGACGTAGTCGGCTAAATTGAAATATTATTTCGTAGAAAATCGTACCAGGCATAAGACTAGCGTCCCATTTATTGGTTTATACTCCAATAAAATTTAAATAATAATTAATACAAAAAATACCGACCCCCAAAATTGTTGCGTTTCTAAATCGGTTAAGTGTATAACATGATATGCATACTGACCAGTTGAATGAACTTTGATTTTCGCTGTTAAAAACGTGCTCCAAATATTTATTATTCATACTTAAGTCCGTATTATTGGTCGATGATCAGTTTCAACACCTCATTCCTTAGGGTACCCTTCGCTGTGATGGTATACGCGAAGAGATGCCTATTTACTTCTATCGGACGCAAGGGAAATATTGGTACGAGTCTTATTTAGTACATGTACTTAGTCAGAGCATGTCCGAACCTTTCAAATACGAAGCGGATGCCCTACCGTTGTAGCTTTCGGTTCTTCAAATGTTATGTATATCATTTGTTAAAGGGATGCATGATCTACGTAAGGGGTATTTAATTGATTTTTACAGAGCTCGAATAAAGTTTAAAAAGGATAATATTCAGTCAGACGGGGAAGGTATTACCAGCCGAGCACAGAAAACATAAAAACACACACAAGGCACAATGCCCAACTGAACCAGTAAATGATCCGCCAAAGTCCAAGCTGTCGAAAAGCTGAACGAACACAGCATAATTATGCATGTACAACAGAAACCAGCATTACCTTTATCTACATGTATATGACAAATGGACATTCAATACTTTAGGTAAATACTTGACCTTGGTAGGTCAAATGGGGGGGGGGGGTTACTATATAAATTCTACTAATAAAACTGCATTAACATGCATAACCTATATATTTGCCTATACCATTAGACACAAAAGGCACATATACTCGTATGTGAAACAGAAAACGCTTTAGAATATAATTTGGACTGCTTGTTTTACGAAAATTACATCTACGTATTTTAAACATGTGTGCTTATAAACTGCATGTTATAATAAAGATTATGTACACGTTGTGGTGGTTACCTTTGTGATATGTTGACATGGATGTCTGATAACCCTTAGCCTTAACCGTATGTGTAGATTTGTAAGTATTTTATTTATTGTATTTCAAAATTACAAAACGGTTATGTATAACCACTAATATGAAAAAGGTAAGGTAAAAAACCTGTCTGAAAAGACTGTCAACTTTACCTCGTATAGACCATTTTTACTTGATACCAATTAAGACCAGCTGCTGAATGTTCGTATAAATGATATTTATCGTTAAATGTATTAACCTTCCTCTATGTACGAGGGATGATCCATATTTAACGAGAAAATGCTTATAACTTTGCTATTACATGTTATTTTCTAATAATATTTAATGGGTTGGCTAATACATGTATAAGAAGAAAACGTGCGAACTATTTTTGAGATATATCGAACATTAAATTGTTTGGAACATTTTTGCCGACATATGAAACCGGAAGGCGGGGCAATGTCATTTTTTAACTTTTTAACGTCATTCAGAATTTTTCTATGATCTTTTTAGCAATCACATTCCTTAGGTCCTATTATATTTTTTTTTTAAAAAGTCATTTTATGCTCCTTCAATATGTATACATCTTCGCCAATGTGATACCAAATTGAAAAAGACGCACAATAATCATCCTTTGGAATTTCTTTTAGAACATCCAATAGTTTTGTGCTTAATTCTGACATCGACGTCACATTGTGCATACTTTGCGTTGGATCACTAGCCTTTTTCAAGTAAGTTTTTAATATGTTATAATACACACAAATCGAAGCTATTGACATGACATGATCACGAAATGATCACTGAATAGCATGCACACTTTTATTATTACTTGTTTTCTTCAAAACTAAACATTCTAATGATAATCGTTTGTTGTCCGTTATTTTTGCTTTCACGGAACGATAACACGTACTTGATGTAACGAATGACAACACAACCCGTGTATGACGTCACCATCAGTACGCCGAGTCTTAGGTGTCCCCTAGTACCAATTTTCATCACATTGCTATTGCTTACATGAAAACTGTGACGGTTTAAATTGGCGCGAAAACGGTGCAAAATCCACAAAATGCCCCGCCTAGGCGTATCAAGGGTTACCTTAGCAACCATATATTTTAGCTTGGTGACATTGTAATCATGGAAATTCAGGGAAACATTGCTAATGTATGTTATTACTTCCAGCTAAAGTTTGTGTAAAATCTAAAGTATCACAAGAAAACTATAAGCATTTTCTCATTATATATGGATCATCCCTCGTATGTATTGTCCACTTTATAGTAAAAATACAAAAATACAAAAATATTTCGCCATTGTGCCTTTTTGTTAAACTTTGTTCATTTTGTATGTGCCATTCTGCAATTTCGTTGTTCAGCGCAAGGCTGCTTCTTATTTTTCAAAATTGCATGTACACTATATATGTGTTATAGATTGTCGTTGTGGTTTGTAATGTCCAGTTGTTATTTTCTCGTCACTTGGCTCTCGTTCCGTTTTAGTTTGCCTGACTGAGACGGCAGACTTTCGGGACGGGATGCCGTGTTTTCAGTAGGGCATATTGCTTTGTGCGTTTTTAATGATTTCTGTGCTAGGCTGGTTAAGTTGAGTGCTACCTTACCTGTCCGAATTAATGTAATCTTTTTTATACGGCTGCAATTTGTTGTAGTTTAAACGACTGTGCCTATGTACTAATATATTAATGTCTCAGAATAGAAGAAGTTAGCAAACATTCCAAACAAACGCTCAAGTACAGTGCGTTCAAGTATTTGGCTATCTTGATAGCATGTCATATGACGTTAAGATGTAGAAGACATGGTTTGGATTGTAACATCGCATGTTTTCCGTCGCTTGAAAAAAAT
The DNA here is from genome assembly GCA_947247005.1 of Spisula solida. Taxonomy (NCBI): domain Eukaryota; kingdom Metazoa; phylum Mollusca; class Bivalvia; order Venerida; family Mactridae; genus Spisula; species Spisula solida. Next base: position 35,526,588 of record OX365952.1, on the reverse strand, counting down.
AATCTAGACATATCGACAAAAGGTGTGCCCGAGCATAAAATACAATTTTCTCATTTTCCTAATCAAACCTGAGCCTGAGTGATGTAAATACAGACACATCAATTTCCATCCATAATGCGTATAACGCAATGTATCAACCGCAGCGTATTAAAAACGTACAATGGCCTGTTTTGCTAAGATCGCATAAAACTAATATTTCATAGATATTTATGTAGGCCGACTGAATATATCTCTATTGAAATCATCCTCCTGGCCGCCATACATGGTATAACTCATACAACGAATGACCAAAAACCGTGCCGGTCATAATTAATATTATAATTGAAACTGTCCATAACATAACCAATTCCTCACAGTGCCCAGACACGAGCCGTATATACTGTTGTATAGTCGCATTTTATCTGTCTAATAGACTCACCACCAAATATTTCCCCAATATGAAAGCATCCATTAATACCAATAATGGGATATATATCACCGGGTTGTCAATTATAATAAGTATCGAATAACCTACTATCGCACCAAACGCATTTTACTGAGGCTATATTATTAATATAGTCTCAGTAAAAGCATGGTTTCTTGTACTATGCTTTTGGGGCGATAGTAGGTTATTCGATACTTATTATAATTGTCACTGGCTGTATTTAAGTTATAGTTAGAACATATTAAGTAAATTTTAATGATTAAAAAGGGCGGAGCGAGCGAAGCGAAGCGAGTCCTTTTTAGTCATTAAAATTTACTTAATATGTTCTAACTAACTTAGAATATAACATTCTGCATTCTGATTGGCCGATAGAAATTAGCGCCAACGCATGACGTCAAGCCAGTGAAGAGAATTTTTTAATGATTAAATTTTCATTTAACCGCCAAAATTCGGCGTTTTCATTGGCTCATAATGTAGGTTATATTCTAAAATAACTTGTACGGTGAAATGGTGTCATGTAATGTCTTATTTATCAATTATTTGAAAGTTTAAGAAATTTAAAAGTGGTTTAATTTTATATGGAAATGAACCCTATGCACGCCATCCAATTACCGCAACACACTAGAAATGGGTTGAGATGATCAAATAGTGTTTGAAAACTGGTAGAGTATTTTTACAATTAGGCAAGTAGCTCAATGTGTTGGTACATTATTAGGAGCTATTCATACAATTACAAAGCATATTATCACAATTAAGACGATAAGTATAGTTTGGGTACCCCTATCTGCATTTTGACGCCAGCACATATGCCCTATCAAATTGTTCAAAAATAGTTAAAACTAGTTTCTAGATAAAAAAAGTCGACCGTTTGCAAATGAAATGACCACAAACGAGAAACGGGTTCATTTTGTCACCCATGCGACATATCCATAAACAAATATGGGTCAGCAAAGACAGAACAAAAGTGTGCATTACTATACGCACCATGGACGCCAATAGAAATGTACACTTTTTTCCATGTAAACCAAGTTTCTACCATTAAATTTGTTGTATAAAATGAACAATGGGTAAATTGCAAGCTTAACAAAGATAAATTCCTTCAGAAACTGAAGAAATACTCCGACAATCGCTGCCAAGCAAAATATTTGAAGGATGGAATGTTATTGCAGAGCAATGGGCCTCCACCTGCAGCAGCCATTAACGCGACCTTCTGAGAAGCGTGAAGGTTCTTAAACTTTTCGACCATCCTGATTTGTGAAGCATTGTCCCTTGTGATCTTTATTTGTTTCAAACGACTCTTAAATTGCATTGTTTGAAAATATCAGGTAAGTTAAGATCTCGATTTGGCTCATGTCCAGTATATGCACAGTGTACCTAGGAAGGATAACACAATCGCATTTTAAAAATAGAATAACTGAATGAAACTTCGCATATGTATCGGAGATGAATTCTGCAATGGGATCAAAGGCTTGTTTCATTAGAATCTGTCAATGGTAAATGTGTCTCAATAATGTGATTTTGTACACTATTATCTGACTTTAATACATCAAACCCTTAAAAAGAAGTAGTACATTGCCTGCGGCTAGTTGCTTCATATATCATGATATATGTAAATTATAAAGTAAACATGACTATAGTGGAAATAGTTAAAATTTCATGTTGGCTTATAATTTATTTTGTAAAATATGTCGTAGAAGTTAGCGCGAAGATCTACGATTGTATACCTATTAAAGTTTTTTGACTCGTAGTAGGTCTAACAAAGTTTGTTGGCCTAGTTTCTAGTATTAGATCGTATCTTACCAAATCGGAGACAATTTATGACAAGTTTTCTTGACTTCGCCGTCAGTCAAAACGATGTTTGGAGATATTTTCTATATCTAACGGTCTAATAAAATTTGATGATTTCGGGCATTACATAACATATAACTATAAAAATGGTAGTTCAATATTAGTGTAGGAAAAAGTTAATGAAAGTATGTAGCGTGAGTCAGCCAAGCATTGCCAGAATAAAAAGCCAGACAACAGCACCTGTGCGAGTTTTGATTACGTAGTTATGTTAATAATACTTTTTGTTTTACCATTTTTGTTTTATTTGATCCCATACAATTCCATGTTAAATTGCACATTTCTGATAAAATTAAGATTAGAGACACCCAAGAACAAAAACAAATCTAAGTTTTGTTTCATACAAATATTGCTAGAGTGTTTAACGTACCATTTGAGTCAAAGCTCTGTACATTATAAAGGAAATTCAAACCATTAACATAAAATTGAGAACCTACATCTAAAATTGTGATGTTTGGATCTGCTTTGTATTGAGTGTCCTACTCGAAACGTATACCGATAAGTTTAAGTGAATAATCAAATTAACGTTTTTACATAGGACCATGTTTCATATTTGTGAAGATATATAGCGTAGATCTAAATCAGGAACTGTTTTCGCCATTGAAAGAACGAAACAAGTGTACGATTACGAATAATATTTTGAACCTTTTTCGAATTCATACTACATTCATTTCTAGTTTCCAGATGGCGCATTGTCAGCCGAAATATGGCTCAATAACTATGTCAAAGTGCGTTCTTGGGGATGTTTCAGTAAGAATAACGTTATTCAAGTGAACGTCGCATTCACCAAACAGTGCCTTGTCTTATCACATAACCCGCGGTCCAGCAGTGCCGTAAATATCGTTTGGCACTCCCAGACCGTGCAATAAATATTTAAATTAGTCTGACGCGACGTAAGCCAATCCATGCATTGATCGGCGATGACGTCAGGATAATAACAACGTCGCCATGACGTCGCGCTCTTTGCACCGCTTAATTATGTCTGAAACCTATGCAGCGTACATCATCATTTTGAATGATAACGAGCGTTCTCTAAGATTATGTGATAAATAGAATCCTACATTTTGTGCTCATTACATACGAGTTTTATGTCTCGTGTCATATCATTTTGTCCACTCGTTTAATAAAACTCGTATGTAATGAGCACTCATGCAAGATCATCTATTTACGTAATGCTTTGTAAACTATGAAATGGGTACGCCGTGTGATTCTAAATCTATATTACTTACAGCGAACTAACCAGACGAAGGAAAATCGACAGCTACTATCTTAATAAGTAACAAGGCTTCATCTAAATATTGCCTTAAGGAAGGATTGACATTAATTAGTCTGTGGAAACGGGACACTGACTTGCCCGGGAAACAATAGACTACAAATATTGACAGTTGACAGAATACATGATAAAGGATATGGTTTAGCAATTATACTTATCTTATCTTCAAAGTTAAAAAAGTCAAAAGGCCATGTCCCAGATTTCAAAAAGTTAAATGACCTAGTTTCAGCAATAAAAAAACACATTTATTGTGCTACTTAATGTCTTCTCGGTTGTTTAAGTTGAGTGCTGCCTTTCTAGCATGACTCTATATTATACTATTAGGTAACTCGACAGAACTTTTATGTAAATTGTATGTCCATGGTATATTGCACTGAAAATTTGACGCGAACATCTAATAATAGTAACATGACAGCATATGGTATGAACATCTTAAGTCTGTAGTTCCTGAATAAGACGATCATGGTGTCATAGCAAGTTTCTATAGTCTGTTAAGGTGGCCTCCGTAGCTCAATGGTTAGCGCGCTTGCCGTCTAATCTGGCGACCCGGGTTCAATCCCGGAGGAGGCACACATATATATGCCTGCCATATTTCAGCAGAAAGCTGACTGGCAAATAAAGGCTATGCTCGGCATTTTTTAAAATAAAAAAAAATAAAAAAAAAAAGAATGCATAATTATATTTCAAATTCCCAAGCACTGACTAGATTTTTATTCCAATTTTGCTTTTCTGTGTATAGTTTGGGCCAAATTTCAAGGGACCAATAATAACTTTATCAATCTGACTGAACAATGCAAACCCAGCTCACAGTTGCTTGAGCTAGCTAAACCAATCGACAAGGCACTGCTTTTTGTGCAATGGCTTTGAAAAAACACAATATATTTTTGTCATTAACAAAAGGCATACAAATCTGCAAAATACAATGATACAATAAACATTGTGTTAAGAAAGAGTGATAATTGATCATTGCATCAGAGACGGAGACATCGGCATTTTTTACAGTTTACCAACACGTTTCTAATTTCAATTCGCTTGATATATTAACACGATCTATTCATATACATCACATAACCCCGTATTAAAAACTATTTCATTCGTGTTTATAACATTTGTATTCAGTGGCATAACTTACTGCACTTTCCGACGATATTACAATGCCGAGCATAGCCTTTATTTCCCAGTTCCCTTCCGCTGAAATATGGCAGGCATATATATATATATATATATATATATTATGAGTGCTTCCACCTGTATTTGAACCCGGGTCGCCAGATTAGACGACACGCGCGCTAACCATTGAAGTAGTGTTTGTTCTATACATTAAACTGAATTTGTCGCATACCCAGTATTAAATTGTAAGGGGGAAAACGAGGTAATGAGGCAATGTCTTTAGTTAGTTTGAAGAACGATACAATACTTACTACAGTCATTTGGCCAAATATACTTAGTTTATCCATCCTCATTTAGTTTAGACTATTATTAACCAACTACTACAACGCATATCCATCGCATTGAGGGTAAGAGAGGAGAACAACACCCCCCCCCCCTCCGTTTTAATGCTGAATATCAAACAAGGGAACAACGGTTACCATTTTTGTGTACTCTTGACTTGGGTATTATAATTATTTTCCATTACACATTCCTTCGTTACAAGGCCGACTTGTTAAAAAACATAACCCGTTGTCAGCCCATTCCCTAGAGTAATCGACGGACAATATAAACAACATTTAGATTCGCTAACGATGCATGTTCCCCAAGACAATCATAATGACGATTAAACATGCATGAACTTGATGAAGGTTGTAATGATCGTCAAATCTTAAATATGGAAGAAATAGTTTTGACTGAACAAGTCACTACGGATTAGAAACACACAAGAACAAAAACAGATCCAAGTATTGTTTCATACAAATATTGCTAGAGTGTATAACGTACCATTAGAGCCAAAGCTCTGTACATTACAGTACACCATGCGCACATTGCAATGCAAATCTTATAAAATTCCAGTTAAAGTTGTTTACATCGAAGTAACTGGTGGCGACGAAAAGACTTAATTTCATGCTTTATAAGTAGTCTGTGAACGCGTCTACATGAATCAGCCCGACTCACCTACCCGTTACCGCATGACATTATGTCTCTGTGTACAGAGCTGCTTCCCCTTCTAATGACTTAGTGAAGAGGAAAATGGTGTCATACCTGATCTCCAGCGCCAAAACTCTCAACAATAATAATCACCAGACTTCAATTAAAAAAACCAAAACTATCAAATCTCATTATTCGTCATTTTGACCGGAGCCGCATTCATGCAGAGCTAGCAATTTGTAATCTGTGCCTTTTGCACCTTTGAGTGTAGCCTTTCCTGTCCGATTTGTTATTATCTTATGCATCTGTACTTTTTAAATAATTATTGTAAGTACAGTGTGTCTTCGCATCAAACAAAATAATCACTATTGCTAGTGACGTGCGCAATGAATACTTTAACACGTCATTACAAGAGACTGTCTGGTTTGGAAGATGCGATGTCGTTAACAAAGCGCGCATTAAATAACTGACATAATGTCGTTATATATAATAACTTTTTAATTTGTTCCTCCCTTCTAACGTACATAATCTAACTTATTGTTTGGTTAGTGGTGGCATGTCTCTCTGCAATTGTCGTAGAATAAACATGCATCCGGTGTAACTGATCATAGTGTAGCAATTCTCTAGAGATATTGCCACTTGAGTGTTCATGCATGTGAATGACAAAGGGAATGTGAAACGTGTGTACTTCTTATTTTGTTGAAATGACTGTCTTTGAAGCGTTGTGATGTTTTAATTAAAACTATTAGTATGTTCTGCTTGATTATAGTGATGCACATGTTCACGTCACCGTAATTATACATTTGTTTCGTGTTAATACGGTTTCATGCGAGTTTTAAAACAAGTCATATAGTGTAATCAGATGACATTATCAGTTTTACTGGATTTAATGGCATTCCCTGTCCGATTTTCTATTATCTTTGTGCTTATTTGCTATTCCCTACAAGATAATAACACATCAGACATGGCAGTCAGCACTCGACAGAAACAGAAACAACGGAGCACAAAAGGCATAAAGAACAGTGCATAAAACAAGCAATTATATTGTTTCCTCCTGGGGAAGACACAAATATCAAAGTAACATAACCATTATATGACAAGAGCACTAAATACAGATTGTACAATTTTAGTGCAGATTTAGTATCTTTTGATTTGCAACATGTTACCGCTATTGTACAACACACTATATGTCTCGATGGGGATATATCATAACGTTAAGTATCTGACAATAATTACATAAACCAAAACATTTCAAAAGACGAAGCAGAAATAATACTATGGACTTCAACATAAATTATATTTGAATCACAAGAACATTACACTTTGACCATCGTGCCAGAAATATAACTGCCTGTTTATCTTGATTTTATCAGAAATGGGCATTTAACATGGAATTGTATAGGCACAAAAAACAAAAATCACAAAATATTAATAACATTACTACGTAACCAAAACGCGCAAACGTGTTGCATTCTGGCTTTTCACTCTGGTAATGCTTGGCTAACTTACGCTACAGACTTTCATTGACTAATATTGAACAACCATATTTATAGTTATATGTAATTTATTGCCCGATATCAAGTTTTATTAGACCGTTAGATATAGAAATATCTCCAAATATCGTTTTGACCGACGGCGAAGTCAGGAAAACTTGAAATAATTTGTCTCCGATTTGGTAAGATACGATCTAATACTAGAACTAGGCCGACAAACTTTGCTAGACCTTTTACGAGTCAACAAACATTAATTGGTATACAATCGTAGATCTGAGCGTTAACTACGCATGCAGAACGATATATTTGAAACTGATCATAATTAATTATAAGCTAGTCATGTATACTTTATAATTTAAAATTGTCATGATACATGTATATGAAGCAACTAGCCGCTGGTAGTGTATTACTTCTTTTTAAGGGTTAGATGTATAGAAGTCCGATGATAATTTACAAAATCACATTATTGAGACACCAGGGTCAGTATCCAGCAGCACAAAAAGGGAATTAAGTCCGTTCTTAGGATTGGGTGCCGACGGACTGATCATGGCCTCAAAACAAGAATAATATCAATAGCGTACTGATTTATTTGCTCACATACCTCAATGTTTAAACATTTAATAAAAAATGTCAATTGCATGTTGGTACAAAAGCTCTGTTTCTGTTGCTCCATCTAAAGCTTTAGCGAAAAGGATATTCAACAGGCAAAACTGGCATAGCATTCACTGGTAGCCCATTCGATTCGACAAACGGTGTATTCAAAACAAACAGTATTTTAATGCTTGCCGCACACATTTGCTTGAAAGTAGGACACTTTATAAACCAGAACACAGTGCGTTTTGTTTCTAAAAACAATTGAACTACACGGAGTTGCTTTTCCGAAGAAACATCCCCACCGGCAAGGAACGTAGACTAATTACCTTCATTAAGTCTTCACTTCAAAATTAAATTTACATTTTCTAGTAGTGTGCAGAAAAATTATGAATCCCAAAGGTCGACATAAATACTGAGTATTAAGACGTTCATCGCCTTGTAAAGTAAGTACACCACGATGTTTCTTCTATGTTAAATAATAAACCTGATGCTAAAACATTAAATGCCTGTAACAATATTCGTTTGTTAAGGTCAACCATTTTACACGAAGCAGCACAGTATCAACCTCCATGTATGTCCTACATAGTTCGGAGCGCATTGATGTTTTGACAGGGCAACTCTGATATATAAGTTCATGGCCTGCCATTGCTGCGTGGTTATGCCCGTTTTCAGTTGTTGGATGACACTGTTTAATCGATATAAATTATCTGACTGAGTTCAATCACCAAAAGTACGTACAATCAGTCGTAACAATACAATATACACTACGGATATAACGCCATCTTAGAATCGGTACCCTCAGCAAAAAATATATTGGAGTTCTTAAACGGGTTAACGTGGAAAACAAAATAAAAAATAGGACTCGTCTGAAACAGCAAAAGACACATACATGCACACTGTCACAAAATAGCAAATAATAGCTGCTAGTTTGACCAAGCAAAACTACAATGTATGGCATGTCTTGGAAAGAAAACAAATGTATGAATTTTATAACATTGAGGTGATCATTCGTCACTTTATTTCTTTTGAATGTATTAATAACGTAACATTTAGGCAATCCTTAGCCACAAACAACAAGAATCTGTTCATCTAAATGTTGTTTATCGTTATGATGGTGTGTCTGTACGATACTAGTTATATTTCGTCTCTTGTAAACGGACATAAACAGCCTTACATTGACTTACATGCGTTATTGATTTTCTACTAAAAGCAAAAAACAACATGTTTATACTAACCAACGACTTGATAATATTATGTCAGACAGGGAAGGCAGCTGTCAAAATTCTAAATGAACCAGTTTCAGCAATCACAAAGCTGAATGCTCAAGCTGAATTACCTAGTTCCAACAGTAAAATGGCTGAAATACCTAGTTTTAGCTGTCAGAAGTCTTAAAATCATCACTGTGTCTGAGCGTTTAAAGCATACTTATGTCTCTCGAACAAAACAAACCTACACTGTATACACTGTTAATATTTAGACTCCGCGTAATTCTACAATGCACTTATAAGGTTACTTCATAGCATTCATTGTATACGCAAATCTCGGTTTGCACAAGACATTATATGTAGCACTGTATATAAATGTTCAATACATATTAGCCTCAATGATTTCACATTCATAGACGAGCGAATTCGTAGGAGATGTCTCAATGGGCACATGCAGCAGTTAAGTAGATTATGCAAATACTTGTTATGCTTGTTTAACCAACATAACATTTCGGCAGGTCGGGAAAAATATTCCTCTGACGAATTAACAGTTCTGTCATCGCGCCAAAATAGGAATTGCATGTTAAGTTTATTATATCAAACATGTCAGCAACATTGTATTTCAACATGATTTTGTAGGGGAACACAAATGAAAAATTACTATAACACTACCACGCAAACACAAACACAAACCACGATATTCATAAAGACATCATAAACAATGCTGATAATTTTACTGAACACATTTGGTACTAAACTAAACAAAAAATGGTGAGGTAATGTTATCATACACTGCGTAATCACTTTGTGGTTTCTATACAACAAACCTGCTCTTCAAATAATAACTGTAATGTAAATACATGCATATGCGTGAGAAATATAAGTACATCGACACTCCTAAAAATTATATTCGCAGTGGTATACATATACAGTCATATAATGCAGTTCCTAGTATTTCAAGATCTGATTTTAAGTTCAAAAACCGTCAACATAATATCGTATCAAAATACATCGTGAATAATGATTCAAAAGTCACCCAGGGCATCATCAGTCATTTTCACTAGTGTCTGTTTTTCATGGTGAATTAGGAATTTGTACATTCGTACTCTGCTGTTTCAGTTGAGTTCCTTTCCTTGCAGAATTGTTATTTTAGTCATCATTCGGTGAGAATATAACCCGTATTGTTAGGGGAGTAATTACTACTTAATTTACTAGGTTAACAATACAGCAACTAAGTACTTAAATACACGTCTCTAAAAACTTCTAAGACATGCAATCATGTGTTAGCTCCTACTATTCAATTTTCAGTTACAACAATAGTAGGCAAAACATAACATATACCACAAGCAGATGATAACGCTTGAAATGATTATAGGTTTTAGACCAAAAAGATAATGAAATATCGGATAGAAAAAGCAACACTCAACAGAAACAGCAAAACGCAAAATCACATGTTTAACGAACAAACAAATAAAAATAATACAAATCACAATAATACGTCACAAAGCCTTACACACACCTGAACATGAAAGTAAAACTAAAACCGCTACAAAGGAACACACACAATAGAAAACACAGACCACTAGCAGCTTTGCCATTTCACTAAACCTTAGTTTCAAAAAGAGTATATTAAGTCAGACAGGGAAGGCAGCACTCAACTTAACCAGCCGAGCACAGAAAACATTAAAAACACACAAAGCACAATGCCCAACTAAACAAGCGCAGATCCGCCCAAGTCCAAGCTGTCGAAAAGTATAATAAATTATAACTAGCTGAATGACCCAGTAGAAAAGATACAGCAACCAAAAGGCGGAATGCCTACGCTGAATGACCTAGTAACAACAGTAAAACTGCTGAACTACATAGTTATAGCAGCCTTTAGTCTCAAAGTTAAATAACAGTATTAAAACGTTGAAAGGCCCGTATAGTGGGATGACCTACTAACAAGCTGAATGACCCAGTTTCCACAGCAAAAGGACTATATTGCCCCGCTTTAGCTGTAAGAAATCTTAAAACGAAGAAGTGCCCAACACACTACCGACCAAGAAAATTAAACGCCCCTAGTCTCATTGTTAAAAACTGAATAAAAAAGATTCAGCAAACAAAAGGCAGAAATCCCACGCTGAATGACCTAGTAACAACAGTAAAACTGCTGAACTACATAGTTTTAGCAGCCTACAGTCTAAAAGTTAAGTAACAGTATTAAAACGTTGAAAGGCCCGATTTCAGCAACAAAAAATCTGAAAACCTTAAAACGAGTGACCCAGTTTCATTAAGTAAAATGACGTAATTGAACAAATCGAGATATGACGTACTGAATTGCAAGCAATACAGAAGTCCCCCACCGGTGTAAAGCCATTGTCAATATGTATGTTGCCATATCAACAAACCAATAGTCCCCTCCGGTCAAAAACCGGTAGGGGACTTAAAACTACAATAAATGACCTCAGGGGACAGAACACTACATCCATAACTCCACAGCTGTACATAGACTCATGAACGAACCCGGTAGGATGCGAACCGCTGGGACGAAATAGTAAGAGGACAACCGGCAAATACGAATAAATAGTTAACTCCTAGCTCCTTTTGGCCCCGGTCAAAAAATTAAATACTGAGAAATTATGGCATATTATCGATTATTTAAAAATGAAAAACTCGATTATAAACGGAATTGGCGTTTAAATCCAGATACAAACCCATATTATAATAATTAAACAAAATACGAAACTACCGGAAGTAGCACCGACCCCAACAGAAACCGCGGGACACGCGAGAACAAAAAGGCACAGAAAATATACAACTTCACTCGAAAAGGCGCGGAACATACATAAAAAACTAGCACAGGAACATGTAATACAAAACCGGGCATCCAATTCCGAAAGTCTGCTGCTTAAGCCAGTCAAACCAAAACGGAACAAGAGCCAGTTGGTAAGAAATTAACAACCGGACAAAACATACACCACAAGGACAATCCACAACATACACTGAGTATATGCAATTTTGAAAGATACGAAGCAGCCTTGTGCTGGACAACGCAATTGCAGAATGGCACATATAAAATTAATAAAGTTTAACAAAAGGCACAGTGGCCAAATATTTTTGTATTTTTTCCAATTATACTATAAAGTGGACAGTACATACACAGAGGAAGGTGGACTAAAGGGCTTCCGCCTTGGAACGGACAGTAACACTTGTCACTGGGGGCTTAAACGTTTTACAGTGCACCAAACCTCACACTTACCCAATAGACAACCTTATAGAACAGGACAGTGTAAATAAATGTTTCCCGCCATGTAATGCCCCCTAACAAAAAGGCCACAGTGACCGGTAATAAAAGAATGTAAAACATGAAACATTATATAAAATACAACCATCGAGTAGCACAGAAAGTACTCAATGACCTATCAGAAGTCAGAGCAACAAGAGAGCAAAACATTTAAGGGTACGACAAGACAATGTAACAGACAGGCATCAATGCCAGCCGTCCACAAAGGCTTGAGGTTAGGCATATCATAGAGTCTGTATATTTTCCGGTCATCGCACAATGAAATAAGAAGCATAGCGGTGAGCTGTAGATGGACCCACTGCTAAGCATGCAGTCCGTTGCAAAATTAAAGGGTCATATCCTCTACTCAGAAAACGTTTTATGATCTTGAGAAACACATCATGAAAGTGGCTATGACCCAGAATCCTTCGAAATTTGTAAAGCACACCACCATAAAATTCAAGCTGAGACAGACCTTGTCGCAGAAGTGTCTTTAAATTAGTACCATATTTAGAAATGAGATCTGAATTACGCCTATAGAATTTTGCAAACGTTTTACGAAGTTTATGGAAGCGATAGCCTTGTTGCAGTAACTTATTAGTAATACAAAGATTTCGAGTATTAAAGTCCACCACCCGAGAGCAAGCTCTAGCAAAACGGATTAATTGAGAAGCGTAACCACCATATGAAGTTGACCGTGGAATATCTCCATCCAAGTGTGGGTAATTTACAATATCGAAGTTAAAATCATCTCTCTTGTCGTAAATTTTACTAACAATTTGACCTGCTTCTATAGCAAGGTCAAGGTCTAGGAATGATGCGCGTGTATCAGATGAATTAGCTTTATTTAGTGTTAATTCGGCTGGGTAAATTTCTACGATCTTATTAGAAAAGTAAGGATTGTCAATATTTAAAATGTCATCAAGGTATCGGGACGTATTATTGAACGCTGTAATTTCCTCAGATTGGTGTTCGGGAGACAATTTTAACATGAAATCGCGTTCATAACAATATAAAAACAGATCTGCGACAAGAGGTGCACAATTAGTTCCCATAGGAATACCGATAATTTGTCTATAAATGGTATTGCCCAGCCTTACAAAAATGTTGTCAAGAAGAAAAATAAGGGCTTCACAGACCTCTCTGCAGGTCCACATAGTAAATTTATCTGATATGTTGTTAGTAAAATATGCATTAGAATAACTGCATGCCAGAAATGTGGTTTTCTCTCTACCAAATGTTTTCTCGACCAGCGCTATTAATTTATCTTTGATACGAGCATGTGGCAGTGTGGTATATAATGTTGAAAAATCGTAAGTACTAAGAGAAGAAATATATTGTTTCCTATGGATTTTGTCAAGAATAACTCCAGAATTTTTAACAGACCAAAATAAATTAATACCAGAATTTTCATAAGTCTTTTCACAGTATCGTTGGACATGAACTTTTATAGCAGTTAAACATGAAGTTAGTAATTTAGACACATTGGTAGTTGTGCAAGCACTAGAATTAGAAATGAAACGGGCTTTGTAAGGGGTCTTATGCAGTTTGGGAATCCAATACATAGTTGGTAGTTTGTGTTGGCCTTCGCATATACTAGTTTTAAGTGTATCGCAGCTAGATTTATGAAGATCCACAATGTCGCTCTCAGAAAACAGTGTTGGCGTAAAAGCATTGGTAGAGGAAAGTTCATTAGATAATACATTAACATAATGTAATCGTCAAATGATAATGATATTACTATTTTAATAATCATTTATTGCTAACTGTCCATTAGTTTTGCATTTGAAAAAAAAACATTGTTTGAATTTATTTATGGTCGCCCCTTGTGTTCATTTAACGTATAGTATAATATGTCACGTTTTGAATGTATGTTATACGTTTCTCCTTTACAAGATCGAAATCCACGGTAATGGATATTATTTTGACATTGATTGGACAAACTCATTTCCGAATTCAGTCTTCTTTGACTTTCAACTTCCAGATGTCGCATTATATACAAAATATAAAACAAACTTTGTCATTATGTGTTTTGGGAATTTTACAGTTGATATTACGTTATACAAGGGAAAGACGCTTTCAATACCAATATCAAATACCAATGCTTACAACCATCAAATGAGTAAACAAAATTAAATGCTTTTTCTTCACATTATTAATTTATTTGTGTGTTTTAGAATCTTTAATAAGCGGATGAACTGGACGAACCGGGTTAAATCGACAGCTTGCTTTATAAGTAACAGGAATTTATCTGGAAGGGTGGAAATTAGTCTGTTGGTAGGACAATGACTTGCCCGGAAAACAATCGTGTATATATATTGATAGTTGACAGGATATAGCAGCTGGCAGTCTGGCATTAAACAACTGTAGTATTATGAAAGGGGTTAAATTAGCTAAAGGGAGAGCTATTACATAATATGACATTTCATAACAAGATACATGTCGCGCCATCGAACAAAAATGCTGGAAACGCGAATATGACCTTATTATAATGAATCATATAATTATTTTACGATATGTACGCGTTCTGTTTGACAAATGCTCGACATTGCTGCGTAATGCATGTAATGATTCTATAATAGTACGTATGCATGTTTTGATCAGCATGAGTTGTTCTGTTATCATAAGGGGTTGAAATCAGGAAAATAAGATTCCACATTCCTGATTGCGGCTGTCATCATTGGAATTTAACAAGTGTGCTCCTGGTGCAGCCACATTGACTCAAACATGTACTAAAAAAACTTGTTGTTAGCTCCTAGAAACAAAACCCTTGTATTTGTAGTATATTGATCTCTAAAGTTTTGATGGTGACATAATTTACAATTATTGTTCTAATGACAAGTTCAGCCGATGGCGGTTTTCTTACTAATTTATTTAAGATTTTCGGGATCAAACCCGATACCTCATGTACTCGAAGCGGACGTTCAGCCACTATGCTATCGAGGAGTCGGTGGCTGTGGTGGTAAAATGACATACCCAGTGCAATAATATATTGCACTTACCAAGTTTTTTTCCAGTGCAGTATTACAGTTATTTAGCTAAAAATCAAAGCTTCCACAAAATTCCCAAAAGTTTCAATATTAATTTTGAAGATAACTGAAATTACTCTTTTATGAGACTCTTCTATTGTAACATTGTAACCTTAATATAATTTTCTATTTATTATTAATATTGTTTCCACTACATGCTCAATATTATATTCCTAATCTCTGTAAAGCCTATATATCTGAATTACAAAACAGATGTACGTATGTATAAAACTGCGGATTGTACACAGATGATGATAGTTGGAATCGATCAGTATCATCCATCTGCAAAGGTCAACCCACATTTCTGGTACAACTTGTTCAAATTCTAGTCCATGAAGTACTATGATGACTCCGTATTAGGCAACTCGACCGAGCAGTTATGTCAATTGTAATTCCCTCGGTGTATTGCACTGGATAACTAAACAATAAAGTCTAATAAAAGTAACATGATAGACATATAGTATGGACATGGCCGTACGAATCTATAAGAAGTCTGCATATTCTGAATTATAAGACGGTCATAGTGTCATTGCAAGTTTCTGTAATCCGTTTAGAATGCTTATTGATATTTGCAAATTACCAAGCATTGGCTAGATTTGTATTCAAATCTCGCTTTTCTGTGTAGAGTTTTGGGCCAAGATTTACAGAAGCAATAACAAATACTACATGTTATTTTTTTTACGACCGGTCTGTTTTTCTCCTGTAGGGAAATAATCACGACCTAGAGTCCCTTCATGCACCTTCATCTAAATACCGTCAATAAATTAACTTCAGTTTCTTTAAGCATCAACATGATAGTGAGTGTGTGATACGGCTGTTAAGGAATATTGTTGTCCGAATCACTTCAACGTCAACATAACATGGAAAGTGTGCTATTGTCTTTTAAACAAGATTGTTTTCCGCTTCAGGAAAATTTCAAGTATAATTACCTGAACATGAATATTAATATAAATTGATAATCTAAATATATATTAAACAATGTTATAATTCAAGACATATTTATTAATGTGCGATGTATGATATATACGGTGGATTATGTCAGAAAAATATACAGCAAACACTACGCCATCGGAAATAAACACATAGTTAAATATCATTTTCAATGACAATTAGGAACTTTGGGGGCGTCGGGGAAAGGTTCTGCAAAAAGTTCGGGACCATTGGAAGAAATTATGTGTAATTTCGCATCGCAAAAAATTGTTCCACAGTGATACAACATGTACCTAAGCATAGAAGCGATCTAAACCTGACGAAAACAGTATCAGAGTTAAAATGACACAATATTCTAACTTATTTCGGGAAATCAATAACGAATTGTATTTGTAGAACGTTGACATTAAACATGCCTGCCATTTCAGGATTCCTAACTACCCACCGTTATCCGAGATTCCTCCTTCCAAGAGATAAACATCGCATTGTAAATACAATTAGCGTAGTAAAACATATAGAACTGTCCTCGGCTGCGAATAAGAGAAATGGTTGTGGTGAAGTATAAAGAGTTACAGCGTAGTTGATAAATTATTTATATATTCTAGAGAGAAGAGATAATTTGACTATATGGTTTTTCGCTCCGCTTAAACAAAATGTTTAGTCATATCTCAATATGAAGGTCAGATTAACATATTAGTTATCAGTTTTCCTGGGATTGAACCAGCAAGAAACCAGCAAACTGATAATACAAAATCTGACAGAGAAGGCAGCACGCAACAGAAATAGCAGAGCACAAAAAGCGCAAAATGAAAAGGGTACATAATGCTGGTTCTTCGTGAAAGTGGTCCCTGTTAAAGTGGCAAATAATGAGATTTGATTACCTTTGATTGATTATTGAAGTTTAACAATTATTATTGTTGACAGTTTTTGGAGCTTAAATTAATTTTAGCAACATTTTCAAGTATTGTATGTTGAAATGCGACACTATGGGATTAAAGTTACGATTACTCTAATCAGATTTCATTGAGCTAATTAAACACCAATTACTAACTTGCTCTTCCATTAGCAATGAGCAATTTCTCTACACGTCACGTATGAATGATTTATGACAGTAAACGATGTCACAGAACAATATAATTATTCTAAACATTCTGGGAATGAAACCGTTTGACCATTTAATGTGTTATAAACTACTTTACAATTGCGGACTTAAAGACTTTAAGTATTTTAATGTATTCTTAAATTGAATTACATGTAGGTATTACAAACCAAATTCCAACTAAAGAACATCGTATTATGAGATATTTTAACATTCAATGCAGTAATTGAATTTCAGCACTGTACATGCACTGTCAACGTGATTTGATTCAATTCAATGCTAAACGTTCTATTCACATGCTAGAATTATTGTTCCTCTGGCGTGCAACTTGCAACAATCTATTCTAATTTTGTGGTTTTATTGATCAATCCCATACCATAGTTATTGCAGGCGTCGTGATTGATTAAATTTAAATTATTTATCAATCACATTAATCAATCATGCTGGAAACTTAATACATTCCCACCTAATACATCATTGTCATACTTGATCGATAGTATCCAGATTAAAGTCAGTAAGATATGTAGAATAATGATTTGAATAGATAGTATACTTTCTCGAAACTTCATCTTCTAAAGATGGTAGTAAAATATGGAACATACAATTGTTTTGATATGAAGACCAATTAGCAGTATACGTCATCATTGGTGCAATAAATATATTAAGATTTTACTCAAACCTAGCTATTCCAATCGAAATGTTTTAGCATTATTTAACAGTTGATTCATTGCTCATCTATATTTAACTTTGGGTTTTGTCTTCTGGAGTTTTAGGAATAGTTTTATGACGGGATAATTAAACAGGTAATTGTTTAGAAAACAAATACTGAACCAAAATGTTTTCAGAAACACTTCCATTTCGTGCTGATTACATTATTAATTAAGTGTTATTTTAGGACTTTTATTTGCCTTCTTTTCTATCAATATATAAATTTCATAAACGCCTACACCATTGATATGTTTTCAATCAGAATTATAATATATCTCTTTCTGACGTCGGTATGTAATATATAATTGATAATTAAGGTATTCAGTACAGTAATTACGTAGTACATGCATTGATAAAACTTTACATTTTGTTCATTAAAATTGCAACTCCTCTTTGCGATGTTATCCTCGATTTAAATGTAAATACTTTTAGTCCTTGTTGACAATTTTTGTTTAAGGGTGTACATGTTAAATTAATATATTGTCATAGCAAGGATATCTTTTTGAGAGACCAAGTTCAAAGTCTCTACATACACATGTTGATGTTATAAACTGACTATTTTATTCACATGTGGTAACCTTATTGATGCTGATTTTAAGCTTACATGCCCACATGTAAAATGATTATACTTCATATACTGTTAAGTATTCAAAACTGGATTTTCCTGATGTTTAGGGACATAAGACACGTAACAGTTCCGTCAAAATGGGTACATTAAATGTTGTAAAAGGCTGACTATGTAATGTATGTTGCATTTTGTACCAAATTACTAGATATTAATGTCATCACGAGTGCTAAAGTTCTGTATTAAAGAGCTGAAATCAAATGAAAAATTATGAAGACAAAATTATGCCCAAATTTGATATTGGCTGATATCTACGACAGTCAGAAGTCCGTTACAAATAATATGCACAAAGGTTATTAATTCGTTGAGTATACGTCGGTATGAGGCTTCATATTTTTGTTTTAGGTCATCATCCGCGTATGACCAGCGTTCATGATCAGTCTGCTGGATAAACGTTTTGGTGTTTGTTTTTCTTATAATTTGTAGTATGACTAATCTTACATAGAATTACCAATATACTTAAGTAAACGTATATCCCTATCTTTATAACCATAAATAAATACTCTCATCAGTTAGTTATTCTCAAATGTCCTGTCTGTCTCGTTATTATAAAAGAAAATCGTTGTTGCGATAAATATAATAGAATCCCTTAAACACAGATCCCAAGCAAACATAATCTTACATTCAATAAGCCGCCACATTTTGATTAGTTACTTCAAGATATTCACTCACCAATGAACACCAAGTCGAAAGATTTATACTTCAATGAACACCGAAATTAGTTACTTTAATCACTTATCTAGTGGTATATCTTGTCTGGTTTACTCGATGGACTTTCACATAGGTCTATGATTCGATATGATTGTTGTTTCGGTCTTTAAATGTTGTTCAGCATAAATTATCTTACTAATATATAGAGCTCGGTTTGCAGCTTGGTCGCCATCTTGGATTTCTCAGCGTTGTGAAAGCATAATTTTGCAAGAAATTGATTTTTGTAAACTGGACACTCTTTGCTTTCGATTCATATCAATTATAGATTATAAAAAAGATTTTGTAAACACAAGTAAACGACATTGACCACTTTGACTAATCTCTTTGTAAATGTTAGTTACCAAACATGGCTCAAACAACTAATTTGCCGCTACTGGAGTTGTGTTAACAAGTCTAATTTTTGACGTGGTCATGTATCAGAAAGCAATGCTCCGACTTTTGGTATGGGAATCTCGTAGGGATGTGTGCCGAACTACAGTTGATTTATCATTCTCGCACAACATAGTGCAGATATAATAACTAATTCCAAGAATAAGGACCATACAATATTCACACTATGCTTTCACAAGTTTACAAATGATAGAGTAATTGTGCTTACCAAACTTGTCCTTAATAATTGTTACTCATGTTTTCATGAATTGTATTGCTCTTGGAAGTATACCACAAATATTTTTCAAAACCATAATATTATATTTCAACAGGTATAATGCTTCTACATCAATGACACCGTAGAGAGACCGACAGGAGTCCCTTACGTCCAATAATTTTAGAAGAACCATATGCTTTCACTCAATTTTCGTGCCCTTGTAAAAACCGAACCCGCAATCGGACTAAAAGGCAATCTTCCAAACTTCACATAATATGGTCGTGTGTACTGAGAGAGTATATTAATAATAATGTCGATTACTAGTATGTAGAAGTGAAATGTCAGGCCGTGTATAGTATTATATGGTAGATGATGACAGTCCTAATACAACAAATGTATCTGTTAAAATATATGACGTTCGTGACTCTGAAATTACGAAGTGTTCAACTGCAATTTTTGCAATATCCGTATGTCTTATCTTTAAATTAATTTAATTCATATAGAATACAAAAGTTGGTAACATATTCGTTGACATTAAAGTACTGATAAAGAATCATTTATAATCACGTATGATTATCTTACACAGGCCATATCCATACTATTCGCGCAATCTAATTTGATCATAAAGTTCTCACTTTTATCAAGCGACATTAACGGACAATCGAATTACAACGATTTACGACTGAAACAGGGCAACAACAGACCGAATCAATATACCGGTATATGAGTATGGTTGAACGATTCAGAACGACATGCCGCCCACTCTTCCTAGAGTTATACAGCATGAAACAATATTAGTGTACAATATCTAGTTCTTATAATTCAGACACATAATCACACAATGGAGGTCACATGAAACCTATAAGCTATGTTACTTGCCAGTTTTATATTTTGCAGATACTTTTGTTTTTTCTGTTTCTTATATCATTTCTATGTCATTCTCACGAATAATAGAGATGTATGTATCTGTATGTAGTATATAATATATATATAATAACAGTTATGTAGTCTATGCATGTGTATTATATCTATATTAGACATAACAATCTGTGTCAAATTTCCATGAACATATATTTTTCCATATTGAATTATTCAGCCAGTCATTAAACATTGTCCTAGCATCTGATTAAAATTTCACTGCATAATCGCTCTCTTCGATTGATCATTTACTTTGATTAATGACGCCACTGCGTAAGGTAAATCCGCTCTCCGTTGTTTTAACTTATCTTGATAAATGTCCGTAAGCGCACTGAAAGCAGTATATATGCATCACTTGATTTGCCCTGATGGAAAGCAGGATTCGGCGAACGTTGTTAATGTATAACTCATACATAGCCATTATAGCAATAATCATCTATGTGAATCCGTGTATACTTGAACTTGATAGGATAAGTTATGAATCAAATTGTGTTGTTTGCTTCATACCTTTCAAAACCGACACTCATATTTAATACCCTTTTTACGCCTACCCGGTTATGGCATTGCACTAAGTGAAACAAAAAGGATATAAACTGATTGTATTCGCAAGTAGATTAGGATATCCTGTAATATTTGCAACGGGCATGTCGTCCTACACTATGCTTGCAGTATTGCAGCCGGGTAGGCAAGTGCTGACAATAATTAATGCAATAAATTGCAGTTAGGCATCCCATTCTCGGACCAAATAAGCTCGAGCCGTTAATACCAGCAACGTACATAACACATATACAACAAAAGGTTGCTGTTCTTTGTCATTTCGTTGTCCGTCAATGATAACGATTATATTACTTTGTATAACAGACTAAAGGCAACATTTCTATGAATATAAAGTACGTCAAATATACGGTCGGTGAAATATTCATTGTGAAGAGGTTTCAACCATGTCTGTGGTTTGGTTGTGATTTGTCTGTGTCTCCGTTATTTTCTAGAGAGTAATAAATGATAATCAATCTTGACGATACAGTAACATAAGACAACGGTTGTGACTTAAGGAACGATGGCTTTAATCTTAAAGCTAAGTATCTCGGATTTGAACCGCCCAGAGAGGGGCAAGTGGGTTCAAGTACGATATAACTACCACAAGGTATCACCGTACATTGTGAAGGAATGAAACAAAATTGTCATTATTTTCCAGATTCTGTCTCGGATTTGAACCGTTCATGGAGGGGGCAAGCGTGTAACAGTACTCGACTAAAGTATTACAACAAGGTACCACTGTGCATTATGGAATAAACAAAGCACAATCGTCGTTATTGGACAGATTCACACATTTTATTTTCCATCTAAATTTCTGCCATTTCACAAAAATATAGATCCAGTAGATAATATACTTAAGGAACAGTTACCAATTACATATAATCAAATATATTACATACCCAGATGTGAACAATACGAATTTTTCAGCAACATGTCATATACGTCTACCGTCCTACGTTATTGAAAATCAATCCTGATAACGGCGTCACTAATATATATGTAGCTGCTAGAAAAATCAGCAACTAGAAAGATGTTACTATTATAATTATTTTCCATTATACGTTCCTTCGTTACAAGGCTGACTTGCTAAAAACCAAAACCCGCCGTCAGCCCATTCCCTAGAGTAATCGACGGACAATTTAAAGAACATTTAGATTCGAAAACGATTCCCAAAATTCACGGTTTTGTTAATATTGTTAAAGGTTTTGCCCCGAAATACCGTATTTTGCGCAATTACATGGAAAACGATGTTTGATATCTTAATACCTATCACAATATATAATTATCAATTAAGCTCATTAATGACAAAGTGATCTATAGATTTCAAAAATCATGCTTTGTTTTGTAAGGTTTTACCCCAAAAATGTCAACTTTCACTAGCAAGTATGGACCTAGATTTTTATTATGTTACAAGGCACACATTATGTGACATGATCCTAGAAAATACTTGTTGAGGGTAAGAGAGGAGAACAATACCCCCCCCCCCACCACAGTTGTAATGCTGAATTTCAAGCATGGAAACAACGGTTACCATTTTTGTGTTTAATATGTATCATCGACTTGGGTATTATAATTATTTTCCATTACACGCCCCTTCGTTACAAGGCCGACTTGTTAAAGAAAATAACCCGTTGTCAGTCCATTCCCTAGAGTAATCGACGGACAATTTAAAGAACATTTAGATTCGAAAACGATGCATGTTCCACAAGACAATCATAATGACGATTAAACATGCATGAACTTGATGAAGGTTGTAATGATCGTCAAATCTGAAATATGGAAGAAATAGTTTTGACTGAACAAGTCACTACGGATTACAAACACACAAGAACAAAAACAGATCTAAGTATTGTTTCATACAAATATTGCTAGAGTGTTTAACGTACCATAAGAGCCAAAGCTCTGTACATTACAGTACACCATACGCACATTGCAATGCAAATCTTATAAAATTCCAGTTAAAGTTGTTTACATCAAACTAACTGGTGGCGACGAAATGACTGAATTTCATGTTTTATAAGTAGTCTGTGAACGCGTCTACATGAACCAGCCAGACTCGCCTACCCGTTACAGCATGACATTATGTCTCTGTGTACAGAGCTGCTTCCCCTTCTAATGACCTAGTGTATAGGACAATGGTGTCATACCTGATCTCAAGCGCCAAAACTCTCAACAATAATAATCACCAGACCTAAATAATAAATAATCAAAAACTATTAAATCTCATTATTCGTCATTTTGACCGGAGCAGCATTTAGGCAGAGCTAGCAATTTGTAATCTGTGCCTTTTGCCCCTTTTTAGTGTAGCCTTTGCTGTCTGATTAGTATCTTATGCCTCTGTACTTGTTAAATAATTATAGTAAGTATAGTGTGTCTTTGCATCAAACGAAATAATCACAGCTGCTAGTGTCGTGCGCAATGAATACTTTAACACGTCATTACTAGATACTGTCTGGTTTGGCATTTGCGATTACTTTAACAAAGAGCGCATGAAATAACTGACATAAGGTCGTAAATAATACAGTTGCCATTATCCAATCTCTATACTTTTTTCATCTATTCTAACGTAAATGATCACAATTATTGTTTGGTTAGTGGTGGCCCGTCTCCTCTACAATTGTCATAGGATAAACATGCATCCCTTTGAGTGATCATAGTGTAGCAATTCTCTAGAGATATTTTGCACTTTAATGTTCATGCATGTGAACGACAGAGGGAATGTGAAACGTGTGTAGTTCTTTTTTGTTGAAATGACTGTCTTTGAAGCGTTGTGATGTTTAATTAAAACTATTAGTATGTTCTGCTTGATTATAGTGATGCACATGTTCACGTCACCGTAATTATACATTTGTTTCGTGTAAATAGGGTTTCATGCGAGTTTTAAAACAAGTCATATAGTGTAATCAGATGACATTATCCGTTTTACTGAATTTATGCCTGTCCGCTTTTCTATTATATTTGTGCTTATTTGCAATTCCCTACAAGATAATAACACATCAGACAGACATGGCAGTCAGCACTCGACAGAAACAGAAATAACAGAGCACAAAAGGCATAAAAGAACAGTGCATAAAACAAGCGATTATAGTGTTTCCTCCTGGGGAAGACACAACTAGCAAAGTAACACAACCATTATATGACAAGAGCACTAAATACAGATTGTAGAATTTTAGTGTAGACTAAGTATCTTTTCATGTGCAACATGCTACATTTTTTGTACCGCTATTGTACAACACACTATATGTCTCAGTGGAGACTTATCATAAAGTTTAGTAGATCTGACGAAATTACATAAACCAAACTTTTCAAAAGACGAAGCAGAAATAATACTATGGACTTCAACATAAATTATATTTGAATCACAAGAACATTACACTTTGACCATCATGGGCATTTTAACATGGAAGTGTATAAGCACAAAAAACAAAAATCACGAAATATTAATAACATTACTACGTAACCAAAACGCGCAAACGTGTTGCATTCTGGCTTTTCACTCTGGTAATGCTTGGCTAACTTACGCTACAGACTTTCATTGACTAATATTCAACAACCATATTTATAGTTATATGTTATTTATTGCCCGATATCAAGTTTTATTAGACCGTTAGATATAGAAATATCTCCAAATATCGTTTTGACCGACGGCGAAGTCAGGAAAACTTAAATTAATTTCTCTCCGATTTGGTAGGATGCGATATAATACTAGAAACTAGGCCGACAAACTTTGCTAGACCTATTAAGTGTCAACAAACATTAATAGGTATACAATCGTAGATCTGAGCGTTAACTACGCATGCAGAAACTGATCATAATTAATTTTAAGCCAATCAGGTATACTTTATAATTTACAATTATCATGATATATGAAGCATCTAGCCGCTGGCAGTGTACTACTTCTTTTTAAGGGTTAGATGTATAGAAGTCCGATGATTATAATTTACAAAATCACATTATTGAGACCCCAGGGTTAGTATGCAGCAGCATAAAAAGGGAATTAAGTCCGTTCTTAGGGCTGGGTGCCGACGGACTGATCATGGCCTCAAAACAAGAATAATATCAATAGCATACTAATTTATTTGCTCACATACCTCAATGTTTAAACATTTAATCAAAAATGTCAATTGCATGTTGGTACAAAACTCTGTTTCTGTTGCTTCATCTAAATTTAGCGAAAAGGATATCCAACAGGCAAAACTGGCATAGCATTTACTGGTAGCCCATTCGATTCGACAAACGGTGTCTTCCAAACAAACAGTATTTTAATGCTTGCCGCACACATTTGCTTGAAAGTAAGACACTTTATAAACCAGAACACAATGCGTTTTGTTTCTAAAAACAATTGAACTACACGGAGTTGCTTTTCGGAAGAAACACCCCCACCGGCAAGGAATGTAGACTAAATACCATAAGTCTTCACTTCAAAATTAAATTTACAATTTCTAGTAGTGTGCAGAAAAACTATGCATCCCAAAGGTCGAAATAAATACTGAGTAATAAGACGTTCATCGCCTTGTAAAGTAAGTACAACACGATGTTGCTTCTAAGTTAAATCTAAAGCTAAAACATTAAATGCCTGTAACAATCTTCGTTTGTTAAGGCCATCCATTTTACACGAAGCAGCACAGTATCAGCCTCTATGTATGGTCTACATAGTTCGGAGCGCATTGATGTTTTGACAGCGCTACGCTGATATATACATTTGTAAGTTCATGGCCTCACATTGCTGCGTTGTTATGCCCCTTTTCAGTTGTTGGATGCCACTGTTTGATCGATATAAACTATCTGACTTAGTTCAATCACCAAAAGTACGTTTGTGTGTAGTTTTTAAAGACAATCAGTCGTTACAACACAATATACACTACGAATATAATGCTATCTTAGAATCGGTACCCTCAGCAAAAAGTATATTGGAGTTCTCAAACGAGTTAACGTGGAAAACATAATAAAAAATAGGACTCGTCTGAAACAGCAAAATACACATACATGCACACCGTCACAAAATAGCAAATTATAGCTGCTAGTTTGCCCAAGCAAAACTATGGCATGTCTTGGAAAGAAAAGAAATGTATCAATTATATAACATTAAGGTGATCATTCGTCACTTTATTTCTTTGAAATGTATTAATAACGGAACATTTAGGCAATCCTTAGCCACAAACAACTAGAATTTGTTTATCTGAAAGTTGTTTATCGTTCTGATGGTGTGTCTGTACGATACTAGTTATATTTCGTCTCTTGTAAACGGACATAAACACCCTTATATTGACTTACATGCGTTATTGATTTTCTGCTAAAAGCAAAAAACAACATGTTTATACTAACCAAGGACTTGTCAACAGTCATTGCCTGAGCAATTAACCAGCCGATCACAGAAAACATAAAAACATAAAAGGTACAATGTCCAACTTGACAAGTTACCTTCCTCCCATGTCAAATCTGTTAAAATTCTAAATGAACCAGTTTCAGCAATCACAAAGCTGCATGCCCAAGCTGAATTACCTAATTCCAACAGTAAAATGGCTGAAATACCTAGTTTTAACTCTCAGAAAACCTAAAATCATTACTGTGTCTGAGCGTTTAAAGCATACTAATGTCTCTCGAACAAAACAAACCTACACTGTATACACTGTTAATATTTAGACTCGGCGTAATTCTACAATGCACTTATAAGGTTACTTCATAGCATTCATTGTATACGCAAATCTCGGTTTACACAAGACATTGTATGTAGCACTGTATATATATGTTCAATACATATTAGCCTCAATGATTTCACATTCATAGACGAGCGAATTCGTAGGAGATGTCTCAATGGGCACATGCAGCAGTTAAGTAGATTATGCAAATACTTGTTATGCTTGTTTAACCAACATAACATTTCGGCAGGTCGGGAAAAATATTCCTCTGACGAATTAACTGTTCTGTCATCGCGCCAAAATAGGAATTGCATGTTAAATTTATTATATCAAACATGTCAGCAACATTGTATTTCAACATGATTTTGTAGGGGAACAAAAAAGAAAAATTACTAAAACACTACCACGCAAACACAAGCCACGATATTCATAAAGACATCATAAACAATGCTGATAACTTTACTGAACAAATTTAGTACTAAACTTAACAAAAAATGGTGAGGAAATGTTATCATACACTGCGTGATCACTTTGTGGTTTCTATAAAACAAACCTGCTCTTCAAATAATAACAGACTCAATTACTTGTAATGTAAATACATGCATATGCAGGAGAAATATCTGTACATCGACATTCCTAAAAATTATATTCGCAGTGGTATACATATACAGGCATGTAATGCAGTTCCTAGTATTTCAAGATCTGATTTTAAGTTCAAAAATCGTCAACATAATATCGTATCAAACTACATCGTGAATAATGATTCAAAAGTCACACAGAGCATCATCAGTCATTTTCACCAGGGTCTGTTTTTCATGGTGTATTAGGAATTTGTACATTCGTACTCTGCTGTTTCAGTTGAGAGCCTTTCCTTGCCGAATTGTTAATTTAGTCATCATTCGGTGAGAATATAACCCGTATTGTTACGGGAGTAATTACTACTTAATTGACTAGGTTACCAATACAGCCACTGAGTTCTTAACTACACGTCTCTAAATACTTCTAAGACATGCAATCATGTGTTAGCTCCTACTATTCAATGTCCAGTAGCACCACTAGTAGGCAAAACATAACATATACCACAAGCAGATGATAATGCTTGAAATGATTATAGGTTTTAGACCAAAAAGATAATGAAATATCGGATAGGACAAGCAACACTCCACAGAAACAGCAAAACGCAAAATCACACGTTTAACGAACAAACAAATAAAAAAACACAAATCACAAGAATACGTCACAAAGCCTCACACACACATGAACATGAAAGTGAAACTAAAACCGCTACAAAGGAACACACACAATAGAAAACACAGACCACTAGCAGCTTTGCCATTTCACTAAACCTTAATTTCAAAATGATTATATTAAGTCAGACAGGAAAGGCAGCACTCAACTTAACCAGCCGATCACAGAAAACATTAAAAACACACAAAACACAGTGCCCAACTGAACCAACCGAGCACAGGAAACATAAAACACATAAAGACACAATGCCGAACTAAACAAGCGCAGATCCGCCCAAGTCCAAGCTGTCGAAAAGTATAATAAATTATAACTAGCTGAATGACCCAGTTTCCACAGCAAAACGACTATAATGCCTAGTTTCAGCTGTCAGAAAACTTAAAACGAAGAAGTGCACAGCACACTACCGACCAAGAAGCCTAGGATAACACTTCTGCTGGTACTCACAGCAGAGTATCAACACAACCTCTATTTTAATAAACATTTATTGCTAACTGTCCATTAGTTTTGCATTTGGAAAAAACATTGTTTGGATTTATTTATGGTCGCCCCTTGTGTTCATTTAACGTATAGTATAATATGTCACGTTTTGAATGTATGTTATACGTTTCTCCTCTACAAGATCGAAATCCACGGTAACCGTAATGGATATTATTTTGACGTTGTTTGGACTAACTCATTTCCGAATTCAGTCTTTTCGAATGTCATTATGTGTTTTGGGAATTTTACAGTTGATATTACGTTATACAAGGGAAAGACGCTTTCAATACCAATATCAAATACCAATGCTTACAACCATCAAATGAGTAAACAAATACTTTTTCTGAACATTATTAATTTATTTGTGTGTTTTAGAATCTTTAATAAGCGGATGAACTCGACGAACCGGGTTAAATCGACAGCTTGCTTTATTAGGAACAGGAATTCATCTGGAAGGGTGGAAATTAGTCTGTGGATAGTCACGTTTATCGGACAATGACTTGCCCGGAAAACAATCGTCTATATATATTGATAGTTGACATGATATAGCAGCTGTCAGTCTGGTATTACACAACTGTAGTATTATGAAAGGGGTTAAATTAGCTAAAGGGAGAGCTATTACATAATATGACTTTTCTTAACAAGATACATGTTTTGGGCCAAGCTTCAAAGGACCAATTAAAATACTACGTGAACTTTTATTCCGACAGGTTTGTATTCCTCCATTGGAGAAATAGTCCCTTCATGCACTTTGTTATATAAGTACCGACAATAAATTGACTTCACGACTGTTTCTTTAAGCATCAACATTATAGTGAGTGTGTGATACTACTGTTAAGGAATATTGTTGTCCGCATCATTTGAACGTCAACATAACATGGATTGTGTGCTATTGTCTTTTAAACAAGATTGTTGTCCGCTTCAGGACAATTTCAAGGTATGATAAATACATGTATATCAAATTGATTATCTAAATATAAATTAAATAATGCGTACTATATTACCAATTCAAGACATATTTAATATTGGGCGACGTGTGTTAAATACGATGGTTCATGTCAGAAGAATATACAACAAAAAATACGCCATCGGAAATAAACATATAGTTAAATATCATTTCCGATGTCAATTAGGAACTTTGGGGGCGTCGGGGAAAGGTTCTGCGGGACCATCGAGAAAAACAATGTGTAATTTCACATCGCAAATAAGTGTTCCACAGTGAGACCGTGGCATACAAGCGGTCTAAACCTGACGAAAACAGTACCAGAGTCAACATGACACATTATTCTAACTTATTTCGGGAAATCAATAACGAATTGTATTTGTAGAACGTTGACATTAAACATGCCTGCCATTCCAAGATTCCTAACTACCCACCGTTATCCGAGATTCCTCCTTCCAAGAGATAAACATCGCATTGTAAATACAATTAGCGTAGTAAAACATATAGAACTGTCCTCGACTACTAACGTATCGCGAATAAGAGAAATGGTTGTGGTGAAGTATAAAGAGTTAGAGCGTAGTTGATAAATTATTTATATATTCTAGAGAGAAGAGACCATTTCATTATATGGTTTTACGCAGCGTTTAAACAAATGTTCGGTCATATATCAATATGGAAGTCACGATTAAACTATCATAAATCGGTTTTCCTGGGATTAAACCAGCAAGAAACCAGCAAACTGATAATACAAAATCTGACAGAGAAGGCAGCACGCAACTGAAACAGCAGAGCACAAAAGGCGCGAAATGAAAAGTGTACATAATGCTAGTTATGTATGAAGGTGGTCCCTGTTAAAATGTCGAATAAAGAGAGTCGATGACATTTCATTGATGATTGTAGTTTGACAATTATTATTGTTGACAGTTTTGGAGCTTCAATTCAGTTGTAGCAACTTTTTCTAGTAATTTATGTTGCAAAACTAGGATATTACGATTCCCATAACCAGTTTCCTAGGAACTAATCGAAAACCAGTACTAACTTTCTCTTCCACGAGAATCGAGCAGCTTCTCCACATGTATGGATGATATGATTAAGACAGTAAACGATGTCACAGAACAACATAAGTATTCTAAATATTCTGGGCATTGATCTGTATGACCATTTAATTTTTATCAACTACTTTACCATTGCAGACTCAACAACTTTAAGTATTTCAAGTTATTCTAAAATTTAATTAGGTATTACAAACCAAACTTCAACTAAAGAACTTTCAATATATCGTATTTCGTCTTTTCCACATATTTTAAGGAAGACCAGCCAAGGGTGATTCCCTAGGGCCAGATTAATTGCATTAGTCCACCGATCGTGCTGTTTAGTATACTATGGGTATCCTATCAGTATTCGCTTAATAATTTGCATGAAATATCAATCCTCTTGGGGTAACCGTTTAACTTTATAAGATATTTTAACATTCTATGCAGTAATTTAATTTCAGCACTGTACATGCACTGTCCACGTGATTTGATGCAATGCTAAACGTTCTATTCACATGCTAGAAATATTGTTCCTCTGGCGTGCAACTTGCAACAATCTATTCTAATTTTGTGGTTTTATTGCTCAATCCCATACCATAGTTATTGCAGGCGTCGTGATTGATTAAATTTAAATTATTTATCAATCACATTAATCAATCATGCTGGAAACTTAATACATTCCCACCTAATACATTATTGTCATACTTGATCGAGAGTTTCCAGAGTAAAGTCAGGAAGATATGTAGAATAATGATTTGAATAGATAGTATACTTTCTCGAAACTTCATCTTCTAAAGATGGTAGTAAAATATGGAACATACAATGTTTTTTAATATGAAGACCAATTAGCAGTATACGTCATCATTGGTGCAATAAATATATTAAGATTTAACTCCAACCTAGCTGTTTCAATTGAAATGTTTTAGCATTATTTAACAGTTGATTCATTGCTCATCTATGTTTAATTTTAATTTTGGGTTTTGTCTTCCGGAGTATCAAGAATAGTTTTATGACGGGATAATTAAACAGGTAATTGTTTAGAAAAATCATACTGAACCAAAATGTTTGCAGAAACACTTTCATTTCGTGCTGATTACATTATTAATTAAGTGTTATTTTAGGACTTTAACTGAAAGTACGTATTTGCCTTCTTTTCTATCAATATATAAATATCATAAACGCCTACACCATTGATATGTTTTCAATCAGAATTATAATATATCTCTTTTTGACGTCGGTATGTAATATCTAATTGATAATTAAGGTATTCAGTACAGTAATTACGTAGTACATTATGTACATGCATTGATAAAACTTCACATTTTGTCCGTTAAAATTGCAACTCCTCTTTGCGATAGTATCCTCCATTAAAATGTAAATACTTTTAATCCTTGTTGACAATTTTCCCGCATTATACCATGAGTGTTTAAGGTTGTATATGTTAAATTAATACATTGTCATTGCAAGGATATCTGTTTGAGAGACCAAGTTCAAAGTCTCTACATACACATGTTGATGTTATAAACTGACTATTTTATGCACATGTGCTAACCTTATTGATGCTGATATTAAGCTTACATGCCCACATGTAAAAAAACTTCATATATTGTAAAGTATTCAAAACTGGATTTTCCTGATGTTTAGGGACATAAGACACGTAAACAAATTGTTTACTTTAATCACTTCGATGTAGAACTATCTAATGGTATATCTTGTCTGTTTACTCGATGGACTTTCACATAGGCCTATGATTCGATATAAGTGTCGTTTCGGTCTTTGAATGTTGTTCAGCATAAATTAGTTTACTAATATATAGAGCTTGGTTTGCAGCTTGGTCGCCATCTTGGATTTCTCAGCGTTGTGAAAGCAGGATTTTGCAGGAAATTGATTTTTGTAAACTGGACACCCTTTGCTTTCAATTCATATCAATCATGGATTATAAAAAAGATTTTGTAAATACTAGTAAACGCCATTAACGTCCTAGACTAATCTCTTTGTAAACGTTAGTTACCAAACATGGCTCAAACAACTTATATGCCGCTACTGGAGTTGTGTTAACAACATAAAGTCTACTTTTTGGCGTGGTCATGTCTTAGAAGGCAATGCTCCGACTTTTTGTGTGGGAATCTCGTAGGAATGTGTGCCAAACTACAGCTGATTTATCATTCTCGCTTAATATAGTGCAGATATAATAACTAATTTCAAAAATAAGGACCATACAATATACACACTATGCTTTCACAAGTTTAGAAATGATAGAATAATTGTGCGTACCAAATTGTCCTTAATAATTGTTACTCATGTTTTCATGAATTGCATTGCTCTAGGAAGTATACCACAAATATTTTTCAAAACCATAATATTATGTTTCAACAGGTATAATGCTTCTACACCAATGACACCGTAGAGAGACCAGCAGGAGTCCCTTACGTCCAATAATTTTAGAAGAACCATATGCTTTCACTCATGCAAATTTTAGTGTCATTGTAAAAACCGAACGTGCAATCGTACTAAAAGGCAATCTTCCAAACTTCACATAATATGGTCGTGTGTACTGAGAGAGTATATTAATACTAATGTCGAGTACTAGTATGCAGAAGTGAAAGGTCAGACCGTGTATAGTATTATATGGTAAATGATGACAGTCCTAATACAAAAAATGTATCTGTTAAAATATATGACGGTCGTGACTCTGAAATTACGAAGTGTTCAATTGCAATTTTTGCAATATCGGTATGTCTTATTTTTAAATTGTATTCATATAGAATACAAACGTTGGTAACATATTCGTTGACATTAAATTACTGACAAAGAATCATTTATAATCAGGTATGATTATCCTACACAGGCCATATCTATACTATTCGCGCAATCTAATTTTATCATAAAGTTCTCACTTTTATCAAGCGACATTAACGGACAATCGAATTACGACGATTTACGACTGAAACAGGGCAACAACACACCGAATCAATATACCGGTATATGAGTATGGTTGAACGATTCAGAACGACATGCCGCCCACTCTTCCTAGAGTTATACAGCATGAAACAATGTTATTGTACAATATCGAGTTCTTATAATTCAGACACATAATCACACAATGGAGATCACAGGAAACCTATAGGCTACATGTATGTTACTTGCCAGTTTTAATCGGGTTTTGTATAAATAATTTTATAGTTTGCAGATACTTTTGTTTTCTATGTTTCTTATATAATTTCTATGTCATTCTCACGAATAATAGAGATGTATGTATCTGTATGTAGTATATATGACTATATATAATAACAGTTATGTAGTCTATGCATGCGTATTATATCTATATTAGACATAACAATCTGTGTCAAATTTACATGGACATATATTTTTCCATATCGAATTATTCAGCCAGTAATTAAACATTGTCCTAGCATCTGATTAAAATTTTCACTGCATAATCGCTCTTTTCGATTGATCATTTACTTGATTAATGACGACACTGTGTACGGTAAATCCGCTCTCCGTTGTTTTAACTGATCTTGATTAATGTCCGTAAGCGCACTGAAAGCAGTATATATATATCACTTGATTCGCTTTTAAGGAAAGCAGGATTCGGCGAACATTGTTAATGTATAACTCATACATAGCCAACATAGCAGTAATCATCTATGTGAATCCGTGTATACTTGAACTTGCTAGGATAAGTTATTAATCAAATATGTATTGTGATGTTGGTCTCATACCTTTCAAACCCGGTACTCATATTTAATACCCTATTTACGCCTACCCGGTTATGGCATTGCACTAAGTGAAACAAAAAGTACATAAACTGATTGTATTCGCAAGTACAAATGTAGATTAGGATATCTTGTGATATTTGCAACGGGCATGTCGTCCTACATTATATTTGCAGTATTACGGCCGGGTAAGTAAGTGCTGACAATAATTAATTAAATTAATAGCAGTAAGGCATCCAATTCTCGGACCCAACTAAGATTGCTCGAGCCGTAAATAACAGCAACGTACATAACATATATACAACAAAAGGTTGCTGCTCTTTGTACTTTCGTTGTCCGTCAATAATAACGATTATATTACTTTGTATAACAGACTAAAGGCAACACTTCTATGAATATTAAGTACGTCAAATATACGGTCGGTGAAATATTCATTGTGAAGAGGTTTCAACCATATCTGTGATTTGGTTGTGATTTGTCTGTGTCTCCGATATTTTCTAGAGAGTAATAAATGATAATAAATCTTGACGATACAGTAACATAAGACAACGGTTGTGACGTAAGGAAGAATGGCTTTAATCTTAAAGCTAACTGTCTCGGATTTGAACCGCCCTGAATATGGCAAGTAGGTCACAGTACGATACAATTACCACAAGGTACGGATCACAGTACATTGCGAAGCAAAGAAACACAATCGTCGTGATTTTCCAGATTCTGTCTTGGACTTGTACCGCTCAGGGAGGGGGCAATAAGTTACAGTACTAGACTAAAAAATTAAAACAAGGTATCACTGTGCATTGTGAAACAATCAAAGCAAAATCGTCGTTATTTTCCAGATTCCGTCTCGGATTAGAACAGCTCAGGGAACGGTAAGTGAGTTACAGTACTCGACTAAATAAATACCACCAGGTATCACTGGGCTAGGTGAAACAAACAAACCATAATCATCGTTATTTGACAGATTCTGCATCGGATTTAAAACGCTCAGGGGGGGGGGGGTCAAGTGAGTTACAGTACTCCGACTAGAGAATTTCTACAAGGTACCACATTGCATCGGAATCAAACAAAACACAATCGTCGCTTATGGAGAGATTCACTCGTGTTATCTATCTAAATTTCTGCCACGTACAAAAATATAGATCCAGTACATAATATACTTGAGGAACAGTTACTAATTACATATAATCAAATATATTACATACCCTGAGGTGAACAATACTTGATACGATTTTCTCAGCATCATGTCATATACGTCTATCGTCCTATGTTATTGAAAATCAATTCTGAAAACGGCGTCACTAATGTATATGTAGCTGCTAGAAAAATCAGGAACTAGAAAGATGTTAATTTTATTTACAATGTACATGTAGTATCGCTTGAGCATTGTCATCGTAACCCGAAACAATTAATATGGATATATAACGAAAATCTAATCGATAGATTGTTGATGATTCTAGTACGCCCTTTTAACCGAAAGTAATGAACTTGAATATACACCTTAATCAGGGTTTCAACGGAGTCTCAACGTACAATTTTACAAGCTGGTGAACATGCATGCAAAGTTTCATGATCTTAGATGTTGAAGTTACGTGCGACAGGAGAATAATGATATGAATAGTGATATTGAATTATTTATTCCGTATCCGAGAGAGTAATGATATGAATAGTGATATTGAACTATTTATTCCGTATCCGTTTCCAGCTTGTTTCATAAATGCAGGTTTATAACATTTTAAAAAGATGTGTTGCGCGCTTAATACTTTCCCTAAATCTAATCCTTGTAATTTAGATGTGTAAATATTAAATCGGAAAGCCAACACACCTATAACTCATATATATTATAATGCAGTTATACATTTTTAAACATGCTTTCACAGTTCGATATTCCATTTACATTAATGCCTGGTAGGACATGTGGGTATACAAGCAGTATCAGCTATATTAATTAATATATTGGAGTAAATAAATCAAATGAAAAACCGTGTATAGAATTTCAGAATTATACTTCATGAATTATCACGGACATAATGGAACCGTTAATAAAATGGTGTATTTGTTGCAAATTGTTAAATAAATACTGTAGCGCATAGGCAATCCGAAGTCACACAGACACGGCGGCAGCGCATAGTAACCCACGCAAGTGTCAGACATAAAACATAAAATCTGACCATAAAACAACAAACACAGATGTCATCATTCGACAAATCATAATTTGTGTTTTCTAGTACATTTGTTTCAATTGTTAGTATTGTAAACATTCAAAAGGATGAAAATCGCGAGTATTTTCAATACTTGGTATCGCATTGCTGAAGAGGTTTAAATATTAAAGGAGGATAATTAGTAGAGCCAAAGGAATATGATCGTCAGAAGGATCACAGTCGGATTCTGAAATTCGTTAAAATTTACAAAAATGACGTTGCCCCGCCTACCGGTTTTGTTTGTCGGCAAAAACGTTCCAAATTATATATTTTTTCCATACCTTTGTAAAGAACGTACGTTTTCTTCTTAAATGAGGGACGTTTTTAAGTTCCAGAAAAATATTGAATTTATTAAAACTAAATGATATTTTTCAGAGTTACAAATACATATATTGGCAATACATTCCTAAATTTTCTTACGATTTCAACGTAAGGTGCCGTTCTAACTGCATCTATAGTAACGTCTGGAAGAACTATCCGGCGCAAATTTAACGACACGTCTAAGAAAACTAACAAAAACATTGTTCCCAACTAAACAGCTACACATATAAAAAAAAAACCCTTAAACGACTGCACGTAACGTTCGCGTCGGGCAGTTTAACATCATTTTGATCAATATATGGCATAAATTTCATATTTCCACAATTAGTTGCTATATTTTTGTCGACGTATTAGAATCCCCCCCGCGAATAATTGGAATTTGATCAGTTTATTTTTGGCAGGAACATCTATATACTTGAAACATTATAATTGATGCCCGCAGCCAGTTAAACACTTTGCATGTAACTGAGTAGGATATATGAATAATATAAACGCTTTCAGACTGCCCGTGGTAGTGCTGCAGATGATCATAAGAATGAACGGTCAGCTGTGAATCAGACGCTAGACATTGTGTCGAACGTTTCCGCTTGGTTTTGCAACGTTTTCAAACGCATGCCAAGGGAACCTGGAAGTGTATACCTTACATTAAGCGACGCCTATTTTGGGAATAAAAAACATTGTTGTTATTGTGGCAGGTGCATTTGTGCGTCATTTGACTGACTGAGTGAGATTCATTTAGAATACATGTATGTAATTAACGCATGGTCAGTGAAAACGTTGCCATTGATTGGATGATTTCCCAATTGTTGATTGCTCACACTTGCACTAAATGAGACTACTTGTTAGCATCGTGAAACAAACAATTGTATTTGTAGTGCACTTGTTTTCCAAAGCTTTGATGGTGACATGTTTTCCATCTATTGTTCTCATGAATGACAAACATTGTGTTAAGAAAGGGGGATAATTGATCATGGTATCACAGACAGATACATCGGCAAATTTTATCAGTTTACAAACACGTTTCCAATTTCAATTCGCTCCTGATCGACAAGAGTGTAAAAATCATACACACACCGGGCAATGATGATTGTGGAAATGTTGTAAATGAAAGTCATTTATGGGATATATTTGTATACATTTGTATACATACAGTGGCATAACGTACTGCATTTTCATACGGTATTACGGTATTACAAAGCCGAGCATAGCCTTAATTTGCAAATCAGCATGCTGAAATATTGCAGGCATATATATGTTGGTTTCCACCCGTATTTTAACCCGGGTCGCCATATTAGACGACAAGCGCGCTAACCATTGAACTAGTGTTTTGTTCTATACTTAAAACCTTAAAACTGAATTTATCGCATACCCAGTATTAAATAGTATGGGGAAAAACGAGCTAAATGAGGCAATGTCTATAGTTAGTTTGAAGAACGATACAATACTAACTACAGTCATTTGGCCAATATACCCGGTACTTAGTTTATCCATCCTCATTCAGAATAGGCTATTATAAAAAAAAACTACTACAACGCGTATCCATCGCATTTAGGGTAAGAGAGGAGAACACCCCCCCCCCCCCCCCCCCGTTTTAATGCTGAATTTCAAGCGTGGAAACAACGGTTACCATTTTTAATATGTACCCTCGCTATTATAATTATTTTCCATTACACGTCCCTTCGTTACAAGGCTGACTTAGTAAAACACATAACCCGTTGTCAGCCCATTCCCTAGAGTAATCGACGGACAATTTAAAGAACATTTAGATTCGAAAACGATGCATGTTCCCAAAGACAATCATAATGACGATTAAACATGCATGAACTTGATGAAGGTTGTAATGTATTGCAATGCAAATCTTATAAAATTCCAGTTAAAGTTTTTCACATCGAAGTAACTGGTGGCGACGAAAAGACTGAATTTCATGTTTAATAAGTAGTCTGTGAACGCGTCTAAATGAACCAGCCCGACTCACCAACCCGTTACCGCATGACATCATGTCTCTGTGTACAGAGCTGCTTCCCCTTTAATGACCTAGTATAGAGGAATTTGGTTTCATACCTGATCGCAAGCGCCAAAACTCTCAACAATAATAATCACCAGACTTAAATAAATAACCAAAATCTATCAAATCTCATTATTCGTCATTTTGACCGGAGCCGCATTCATGCAGACCTAGCAATTTGTAATCTGTGCCCTTTGCACCTTTGAGTGTAGCCTTTCCTGTCTAATTTGTTGTTATCTTATGCATCTGTACTATTTTACATAATTATAGTAAGTATAGTGTGTCTTCGCATCAAACGAAATAATCGCAGCTGCTATATACTTTAACACGTAATTACAAGTGACTGTCTGGTTTGGCATTTGCGATGACTTTAACAAAGAGCGCATGGAATAACTGACATAAGGTCGTAATAATACAGTTGTCATTATCCAATAGTTTTACTTTTTTCATCTATTCTAACGTAAATGACCTAAATTATTGTTTGGTTAGTGGTGGCCTGTCTCCTCTACAATTGTCATAGGATAAACATGCATCCCTTTGAGTGATCATAGTGTAGCAATTCTCTAGAGATACTTTGCACTTTAATGTTCATGCATGTGAACGACAAAGGGAATGTGAAACGTGTGTAGTTCTTTTTTTGTTGAAATGACTGTCTTTGAAGCGTTGTGATCTGTTAATTAAAACTATTAGTATGTTCTGCTTGATTACAGTGATGCACATGTCACGTCACCGTAATTATAAAAGAGCTCTTAATAAAGATTGTACAATTTTAGCGCAGATTTAGTATCTTTTCATTTGCAACATGCTACCGCTATTGTACAACACACTATATGTCTCAGTGGGGATTTATGATAAAGTTTAGTAGATCTGACGAAATTACATAAACCAAACATTTCAAAAGACGAAGCAGAAATAATACTATGGACTTCAACATAAATTATATTTTAATCACAAGAACATTACACTTTGACCATCGTGCCAGAAATATAACTGCCTGTTTATCTTGATTTTATCAGAAATGTGCATTTTAACATTGAATTGTATAGGCACAAATAAAACAAAAATGGCGAAGTATTAATAACATTACTACGTATCCAAAACGCGCAAGCGTGTTGTATTCTGGCTTTTCACTCTGGTAATGCTTGGCTGACTCACGCAATATACTTTCATTGACTTTTTCCTACACTAATATTGAACTACCATTTTTATAGTTATATGTTATGTAATGCCCGATATCAAGTTTTATTAGACCGTTAGATATTCAAAATATCTCTAAACATCGTATTGACCGACGGCGAAGTCTAGAAAACTTGACATAAAGTTTCTCCGATTAGGTAAGATACGATCTAATACTAGAAACTAGGCCGAAAAACTTTGCTAGACCTACTACGAGTCAGAAAACTTTAATAGGTATACAGTCGCATGCAGAACGATAAACATTCGGCAAAACTTATAAGTACCAACGTGGTTTTACCGTCATATTTTCTTATTTATTATCATTTTTGCATGCAATTCTGTGTACATGGTATTTACTATCATAGGACTGCATAAATAAAGTTTTTTCTTCAAAATCAAATACAGCGATTCATTAATCATATGAAACTTCAAAAAACGTAAAATGCCCGAGAAATTGACGCGTAGGTGCAAATTAATTTTATGTACGGTAAATTTGAATTTTAGATTTATCGTCAAATTAAAAAAAACACTAAATAATTAGATTTTTCACACAACAACATGGTGGTTGTTTACTTTTAAAAATATTTTTTATTTTTATGGTCAAGGGAGTTTACGAGGGGTGCAATTCCATGCATATCTTAGTATTTTTAGGGGTTGCATGCTTCAAACTTGCCATATTTACTCTCCTTAGACCATTGTCTGCACTTAAGTAACATTTAGTTGAAATTCATGCATCAGTTTGGTCATAATGTATGTTTAATACACACTTACTAATTTATACTAAGCTTAAACACGTCCTAAAACGTAACGCCAAATTGGCTGAAATTATGCCTTATATCAAAGAAAGGCCTTAACTTAATTTAAGTGATAACTTTTTACATGATGAACTGTTTGATATTAAAGGACATCGTAAGGCGTCTTTTAGCCATGTAACACTTTTATTACATGTTTCAAAGTAGGTCAATAGCATCTTAAAGACAACAACAAAAGTGGTCACCTGAAAACAATAACAATTGATACAAAGTAGCATATTCGTCTAAAAGCTGCAATATTAAAAGTTGGACTGTTAGCTGCTCGTACAAGCTCGGGTTTAGTCATTACGTGGTGCCCAAAACGTCATCTTATTTTAAATGCCAAGAACATATTGAAGTTATACCTCCAGTACTTTCAAGAGAAGTTTTTACGTAGTATAACAAAGAACAAAACATATGTTGACTACCATTAACCAAGAATGAAGCAGAAATGTCATATATGTGCTACCCTTAGTTCTAAGAAATCCGTATTTGTAAAACACACTCAGTCACTGACGGAAATGATTCATTTGATTTTCTTCTTCAGCAAAGATCTTGTGATTCAAAAGCCGGAACCAATGGACAAATATGTTCTTAGAAGGTCTATAGATATTATATGCATGGAAAACTTCAGAAATATTTTATATAGCGTCAAAGTGTTAATAGATTTGACCATTTGTACATTTCTCATGAAAATGTCTCTACTGTAAAGAAGTTGTTGAACGAAATACGCATGATAATGCTTTATCACCAAGTCTATTCTATAGACCTAGTCCTATGCGAATAATTTTAAGTTCCTCGACTGAAATTGCATGCAGAAGATCATAGGTACGGTTCCAGGAAACCTATGTGGTCCGCCATATTACAGTGCATGAGTGTAGTACCTTTTGCAGATGACAAAACATACCTTTAATCTTAAAAGGTTAAATTTGTGTGCAACGTTTTAAGGAGAGTTCATTGAATTTTTTCTGTGAGTTTCATTATGATTGGTTCTGTCAGTAAAACGTTATAGAGTAAATTGCATTTCTTTTCGAACAACCCCCGTACCATGTCCGAAATTGCATTTTTCCAAAGTCGATATATCTAAACCTAAATTGGGCATGTTCCTATCATTGTTTTCCCTATTACTGTGTCCGTGATAAGAACATAGACTTGAAACCGAACTGTATCAGCGCAGCATGGCTTAATTCTACAATGTTCTTATACGGTTACTTCATATCATTCATTGCATACGCAAATTTCGGTTTGCACAAGACATTCTATGTAGCACTGTATATAAATTTCAATACATATTAGCCTGAATGATTTCACATTCATAGACGAACAAATCCGTAGGAGACGTCTCAATGGACACATGCAGCAGTTTAGTAGATTATGCAAATACTTGTTATGCCTGTTTAACCAACATAACATTTCGGCAGGTCGGAAAAAGATTCCTCTGAAGAATTAACTGCGCCAAAATAGGTATTGCATGTTAAGTTTATTTATCAACCATATCAGCAACATGGTATTTTAACTAGATTTAATAGGGGAACACAAATTAAGAATTATGTAAATATTGCCACGCAAACACAAACCACGATATTCATATAGACATCATAAACAATTTGTTACTAAACTAAACATACAACGGTGAAGGATTTTATCATATACCGTGTACTCACTTTGTGGTTTCCATTAATCAAACCTGCTCTTCAGATTATAACTAACTCAATTACTTATAATATGTACGAGAAATGTCTATACACCGTCACTTCTAATGATGATGCAAGTATAATGCGCAGTACGAGTGTCATTCAATATATTCGTACACCATCGTTCTCATTTGATTATATTTGCGGTTTAAGAATAATTTCTTATATCATTACAAGCAATAACCATTTACATTCAGTCAGTACAAATTTATCTTCAATAATGCATACCAGTGGCATATTATCACCTATTTTATTACCATAGTAACGCGCTACCACCCCCACCGACGTAACTTACCTTTTCCATTTGTTCAACGTGTCATAAAGTCTGATTAAGTTAATTTACATTCCCATATTTCTGCCAGATTACAAAATATTATCATGACATTTTCTGAACTTATGAAGTTAATTGGACTTAAGAATTTGAATTAACAACTGTTTTATCAAAACGAGTCACATTTTCAATCACGTCAAAATGTCTATGACTTTACGCAAGGAAATTATTGTAACTTTAAAACTGTACACAGGACTTGGGAAAATATCGCACACACCCAAGAACTGCTATGTAAAGCGAACGGTGAACACACAGCATATAGTGGTATTCTGTTTGAGTGGCAAAATAAAATTTCTGAAGCGCAGCATGTTATGGAAAAACGATATAGGGATTGTCAGATAGGCAAACGTTACTTAGGGACGTCCGTCAACATATGTGAGGTGTTTTCATGTTAACAAACAGCCATTTTGCCTTGCCTTAATCCTTAACTTAGGCTATATAAGATATTGTGATAGATATATTGAAGCATATACAATTTAAATGTTTATGTTTATTTCTATATTAGTAACATAATTTCATTTCGGGCTGACCATTTAAGAAACAGCAAAACGTCAATTACGTCGCTAACGTCAGAATAACGTGTGGTGGTACAGGTAAGGTGATACTTTTATTTTAGTCATATTTTCTTTGAAAAT
This sequence comes from Spisula solida, assembly GCA_947247005.1. NCBI lineage: Eukaryota > Metazoa > Mollusca > Bivalvia > Venerida > Mactridae > Spisula > Spisula solida. The sequence goes on along the minus strand of OX365952.1, from coordinate 35,483,053 downwards.
GCGTTGTTTCATGCAAAAGTTTCTGCACTTGTGTCCGAAATACTGTAGTTTAACGTGATGTTGCTTTAATTTCTCTATGGCATTGGATATTAAAATGATTACCACAGTCTACGAATTTATTGAATGACCCTCGTATTATACATATACAGGAATATAATGCAATCCCTAGTTTCGTATTTTAACATAAATGACATGGTGTTAGATCTGATATGAAGCACAAAAACTGTCAACAATAATAATTTTGTAATCTAAATAACCATTCAAAAGTCATCTTCGAATGTCTTAGTCATTTTCACTGGGTCTTCTTTAATGCTGAACTAGGAATTTGTACCGTCGAACGCTGCTTCTGTTGATTGATGCCTTCCTTTCCGATTTGTTATTATATTTGTTATCATCATACAGTGAGAAAATAACCGATATACAATGTAGTAAGAAAATAATTACTAGGTGAACGAAACTGCGATTGAATACTTAAATACACATCCCTAAACATTTCCTAAACAAGCTATCATGTTTTTCCATTTGCACCTTTAGAAGGCAAAACATAAAATATACCATTTCCTAAACATGCCATCATATGTTAGCTCCTACTATCCTTTTTCCATTTGCACCACTAGCAGGCAAAATATAAAATACACCACTAGCAGTTAATAACGCTTCAAATGATTATAGATTTTAAACCAATACGATAATGAAAAATTCGGACAAGAAAGGCAGAACGTCACAAAGCCCAACACGAACCTGAACATGAAAGTGAAACTAAAACCACTTAAACAAGTCCTAAGTTCAGGTATAACAAAATCTAAAAAGCATAAGAATAAAATGGAGCATACACAAAAGAAAACACAGACATTAAGCAGCGTGGACATTTCTCGAAACCTTAGTTTCAATCCTAGAATAATATTTTTGCTGGAATTCGCAGCAGCGCATGTACATTGTACATACTCGTATTTTAATAAACATTTAGTGTAAAGTGTTCATAAATTTACCTTGTTTTAATTTATTTTTGTCGCCCGTTATGTTCATTCAAACATATAGTTCTACGAGGGGTGATCGCAAAGTTCGTATAATGTGCTTATAAATTATTTAGTTTTAGTTAAATATTGATGAAACTTCACTATCTGGATGATCAACATGATTGAAGTTGAAATATAGAACAGAATAAAAATCCGCCAAGTTATGCGACAATTAACGGTACCCTTGGCAACGTTACTACACGTGATTGCCGCACACCAAAATTGCTACATTTTCATCTTTCGTCCTCCTGAAACAATGCCGTTTTTAAAGTCTTATGTGTGACTAAAATTCACGCAAATATAACACATCTTACGTCGACGTCATGGGGTCATTTCCATAAAATATAATGTTGTTTACTACATCCGCTATCAAATTAGCACTGTGTTTATCTGAACAGATAATGAAACGAAAACAACGTTATGACGTCAACGGGTGACACTGAATTGAGGCGCGTTACAGAATGTTGCGTGAAAATATGAAATAACACTGAAAAGATGAAAAAGTGCGATAATTTAAAACGTATAGTCCGGCAGTTACCAACAAACAACACAGACGATTAAAAGTACACAGAAGATCGACTGAAGTCAACAATAGAGAAAGGTTGCCATCGACAGTGATTCCGTGTGTACGTGAAAAGTGCGAGGAATCATCCGAAAAGACAGACGAAAATCCATTAAACTGATAGTCGGCGAGCTCGGGAAATCTCATTTAACTATGTATGGGTTCTGTACGAAAGAGCCAGGTATGCCGAAAATCAGACATTCGTAGCCTTGTGTTGTGACTTCGTGGGAAAAGTGCTCCATACAGTGGACCTACATTGCGTTTAACGTTATGTGGCGTCGTTCAGTTTTCTGTGTGCGGCGTCTATGCAAAGTGACTGTTTAGGAATCGTCGTAACTATGTAACTGTTTGATGTATTTTTCTAATTTTTAATAGAGAGTTTGATAATGCATAGAAGATTGTGATGGTATTATTGATTATTCCTTATGAGCAAAACAACTCGATTCACAACAAAATTACACGAACTTCCCGATCAACCCTCGTATATGCCACGTTTTGTATGTATTTTGTACGTTTTCCTTTACAAGAACGAAACACGCTTACGGTTATGAATATTATTTTAACATTGCTTGGACTAACTCATTTTCGAATTCAGACTACATTAATTTTCATTTTCCAGAGGTCGCATTGTATTCGAAATATGGCTAAATATTTATGTCAAAGTGTGTTTTGGGAAAGTTTCAGTTGAGATTATGTTATTCAAAGGAACGTCACAAACACAAGACAGTACTTCATCCTACCTTATGCTAATGCCAATGCTTACAACCATCAAATGAGTAAACAAATGCTTTTCAGAACATTATTAATTTAATTGTGTGTTTTAGAATCTATAATAAGCCAATGAACTGGACGAACCGGGCTTGCTTTATTAGTAACAGGAGTTCGTCCGGAAGGGTGGAAAGTCACGTTTATACGCCAATGACTTGCCCGGAAAACAATATCGTATAAATATTGATAGTTGAAAGGATGTAACAGCTGACGCTCTGGCATCCAGTATTAAACAACAACTGTAGTATTGTTAAAGGGGACTAATAAGGCTTAAGGGTGGGATATTACATATCAAGATACGAGCAAAAGGTTGGACACACGAACATGACCTTATTATAATGAATCATATAATTATTTTACGATATTGTACGCGTCCAGTTCGACAAATGCTCGACACTGCTGCGTAATGCATGTAATGATTCCATTATAGTACATATGTATGTTTTGTTCAGTATCATCAGTTCTGTTATCATAAAGGCTTGAAATCAGGAAAATAAGATTCCACATTCTCGATTGCGGCTTTCACCCGATTGGAAATTAACAAGTGTGCTCCTGGTGCAGCCACGTTGACTCAAACATGTACTAAAGAAAACTTGTTATTAGCACCATGAAACAAAACCTTTGAATTTGTAGTATACATTGTATTTGTTGAAACGTTGATGGTGACATGCTTTCTAACTATTATTCTCATGACAGGCATTGTGGAATTTCCGCAGTATAAAAGTAAGTATAATGAATGTGATTGTGTTGTGTGGCTCTCAGAAACAGTACAAAATTCTCAAAAGTTTCAATATTAATTTAGAAGATATATTTGTATTCCAAAAAGGATGTACGTATGTATAAAATTGCCGATTGTACACAGATGATGATAGTTGGATCCGATCCGCAGTATCCATCTTCAAAGGTCAACCCACTTGGTCAAATTCTAGTCCCTGAAGTTTTATGATGACTCCGTATTAGGCAACTCGACCGAACAGTTATGTCAATTGTAATTCCCTCGGTGTATTGCACTGGATAACTAAACAATAAAGTCTAATAAATGTAACATGATAGACATATAGTATGAGCATGGTCGTAGGAATCTATAAGAAGTCTGCATATTCTGAATTATAAGACGGTCATAGTGTCATTGCAAGTTTCTTTAGTCCGTTTAGAATGCTTATTGATACATGCAAATTCCTAAACATTGGCCAGATTTTTATTCAAATATCGTTCTTCTGTGTAGAGTTTTGGGCCAAGCATCAAAGGACAAATTAAAATACTACAAGTCCTTTTATTCCGACAGGTCTGTATTCCTCCAGTGGAGAAATAGTCCATTCATGCACATTGTAATATAATTGCCGACCATAAATTTACTTCACGACTGTTTCTTTAAGCATCAACATTATAGTGAGTGTGTGATACTACTGTTAAGGAATATTGTTGTCCGCATCATTTGAACGTCAACATAACATGGATTGTGTGCTATTGTCTTTTAAACAAGAGTGTTGTCTGCTTCAGGACAATTTCAAGGTATGATAATTACATGTATATCAAATTGATTATCTAAATATCAACTACATAATGCGTACTATATTACCAATTCAAGACATATTTAATATTGGGCGACGTGTGTTAAATACAGTGGTTCATAACAGAAGAATATACAGCTACAAATACGCCATCGGAAATAAACACATAGTTAAATATCAATTCCGATGTCAATTAGGAACTTTGGGGGCGTCGGGGAAAGGTTCTGCAAAATTTGCGGGACCATATAGAGAAACAATGTGTAATTTCACATAGCAAATAATTGTTCCACAGTGAGACATTGGCATACGAGCGATCTAAACCTGACGAAAACAGTACCAGAGTCAACATGACACTATATTCTAACTTATTTCGGGAAATCAATAACGAATTGTATTTGTAGAACGTTGACATTAAACATGCCTGTCATTCCAAGATTCCTAACTACCCACCGTTATCCGAGATTCCTCCTTCCAAGAGATAAACATCGCATTGTAAATACAATTAGCGTAGTAAAACATATAGATCTGCCCTCGACTACTAACGTATCGCGAATAAGAGAAATGGTTGTGGTAAAGTATAAAGAGTTAGAGCGTAGTTCATAAATTATTTATATATTCTAGAGAGAAGAGATAATTTGATTATATGGTTTTACGCAGCGTTTAAACAAATGTTCAGTCATATCTCAATATGAAGGTCACGATTTACATATTAGTTATCGGTTTTCCTGGGACTAAACAAGCAAGAAACCAGCAAACTGATAATAAAAAATCTGACAGAGAAGGCATCACGCAACAGAAATAGCAGAGCACAAAAGGCGCAAAATGAAAACTGTACATATTGCTAGTTATGTATGAAGGTGGTCCCTGTTAAAATGTCGAATATTGAGAGTCGATGACCTTTCATTGATAAATGTAGTTTGACAATTATTATTGTTGACAGTTTTTTTAGCTTAAATTAATTTTAGCAACATTTTCAAGTATTGTATGTTGAAATCCGACACTAGGGGATTAAAGTTACGATTACCCTAATCAGATTTCCTTGAGCTAATTAAAAACCAATTACCAACTTGCTCTTCCATTAGCAATGAGCAATTTCTCTACACGTATGAATGATATATGACAGTAAACGATGTCACAGAACAACATATTAATTATTCTTAACATTCTGGGAATGGAACCGTTTGACCATTTAATGTTTTATAAACTACTATACCATTGCGGACTTAATAACTTCAAGTATTTTAAGTTATTCTAAAATTGAATTAGGTATTACAAACCAACCTCCAACTAATGAACTTTCAATATATCGTATTTCGTCTTTTCCACATGTTTTAAGGAAGACCAACCAAGGGTGATTCCCTAGGGCCAGATTAATTGCATTATTCCACCAATCGTGCTGTTTAGTATACTGTGGGTATACTACTAGTATTTGCTTAATAATTTGCATGAAATTTCAATCCTCTTGGGTTAACCGTTTAACTTTATAAGATATTTTAACATTCTATGCAGTAATTTAATTTCAGCACTGTATATGCACTGTCCACATGATTTGATTCAATTCAATGCTAAACGTTCTATTCACATGCTAGAATTATTGTTCCTCTGGCGTGCAACTAGCATCAATCTATTCTAATTTTGTGGTTTTATTGCTCAATCCCATACCATAGTTATTGCAGGCGTCGTGATTGATTAAATTTAAATTATTTATCAATCACATCAATCAATCATGCTGGAAACTTAATACATTCCCACCTAATACATCATTGTCATACTTGATCGATAGTATCCAGAGTGAAGTCAGTAAGATATGTAGAATAATGATTTAAATAGATAGTATACTTTCTCCAAACTCTATCTTCTAAAGATGGTAGTAAAATATGGAACATACATTTTTTAATACGAAGACCAATTACATGTAGCAGTATACATGTACATCATCATTGGTGCAATATATATATTAAGATTTTACTCCAACCTAGCTGTTTTAATTTAAATGTTTTAGCATTATTTAACAGTTGATTCGATGCTCATCTATATTTAACTTTGGGTTTTGTCTTCTGAAGTATAAGGAATAGTTTTATGACGGGATAATTAAACAGGTAATTGTTTAGAAAACTCATACTGAACCACTATGTTTGCAGAAACACTTTCATTTCGTGCTGATTACATTATTAATTAAGTGTTATTTTAGGACTTTTACTGAAAGTACGTATTTGCCTTCTTTTCTATCAATATATAAATATCATAAACGCCTGCATCATTGATATGTTTTCAATCAGAATTATAATATATCTCTTTTTGACGTCGGTATGTAATATCTAATTGATAATTAAGGTATTCAGTACAGTAATTTTGTAGTACATGCATTGATAAAACTTCACATTTTGTCCGTTAAAATTGCAACTCCTCTTTTACGATGTTATCCTCCATTTAAATGTAAATACTTTTAACCCTTGTTGACAATTTTCCCGGATTATACCATGAGTGTTTAAGGTTGTGCATGTTAAATTAATACATTGTCATAGCAAGGATATGTCTTTGAGAGACTAAGTTCAAAGTCTCTACATACACATGTTGATGTTATAAACTGACTATTTTATTCACATGTGGTAACCTTATTGATGCTGATATTAAGCTTACATGCCCACATGTAAAAAGCTTATACTTCAGATATTGTAAAGTATTTATGACTGGATTTTCCTGATGTTTAGGGACATAAGACACGTAACAGTTCCGTCAAAATGGGTACATTAAATGTTGTAAAAGGCTGACTATGTAATGTATGTTGCATTTTTGTACCAAATTACTAGATATTAATGTCATCATGAGTGCTAAATTTCTGTATTAAAGAGCTGAAATCAAATGAAAAATTAAGAAGACAAAATTATGCCCAAATTTGATATTGGCTGATATCTACGACAGTCAGAAGTCCGTTACAAATACGATACACAAAGGTTATTAATTCGTTGAGTATACGTCAGAATGAGACTTCATATTTTTGTTTAATGTCATCATCCGCGTATGACCAGCGTTCATGACCAGTCTGCTGGATAAACGTTTTAGTGTTTGTTTTTCTTATAATTTGCAGTATGACTACCCCTTACATAGAATTACCAATATACTAAAGTAAACGTATATCCCTATCTTTATAGCCATAAATAAATAATTTCATCAGTGAGTTATACTCAAATGTCCTGTCTGTCTCGTTATTATGGAAGAAAATCGTTGTTGCGATAAATATAATAGAATCCCTTAAACACAGATCCCAAGCAAACATAATCTTACATTCAGTAAGCCCCGACATTCTGATTAGTTACTTCAAGATATTCACTCACCAATGAACACCAAGTCGAAAGATTTATACTTCAATGAACACCGAAATTGGTTACTTTAATCACTTCGATGTAGAACTATCTAATGGTATATCTTGTCTGGTTTACTCGATGGACTTTCACATAGGCCTATGATTCGATTAAAATGTTATTCAGCATAAATTATTTTACTAATGTATAGAGTTCTGTTTGCGGCTTGGCCGCCATCTTGGATTTCTCAGCGTCGTGAAAGCAGAATTTTGCAGGAAATGGACTTTTTTCGTAAACCGGAAACTCTTTGCTTTCCATTCATATAAATTATAGATTAGAACAATATTGGTAAATACAAGTAACCGACGTTAACGTCTTGGAATAATCTCTTTGTATACGTTAGTCACCAAACATGGCTCAAACAACTTATATGCCGCTACTGGAGTTGTGTTAACAACATAAAGTCTAATTTGTGAATTGCATTGCTCTAGGAAGTATACCACAAATATCTTTCAAAACCATAATATTATATTTTAACAGGTATAATGCTTCTACACCAATGACACCGTAGAGAGACCAGCAGGAGTCCCTTACGTCCAATAATTTTAGAAGAACCATATGCTTTCACTCATGCAAAGTTTGGTGCCATTGTAAAAACCGAACCTGCAATCGGACTAAAAAAGGCAATCTTCCAAACTTCACATAATATGGTCGTGTGTACTGAGATAGTATATTAATAATAATGTCGATTACTAGTATGTAGAAGTGAAAGGTCAGACCGTGTATAGTACTATATGGTACATGTAGATGATGACAGTCCTAATACAAAATATGTATCTGTTAAAATACCGGTATATGACGATCGTGACTCTGAAATTACGGAATGTTCAACTGCAATTTTTGCAATATCGGTATGTCTTATCTTTAAATTTTATTCATATAGAATACAAAAGTTGTTAACATATTCGTTGACATTATAGAACTGACAAAGAATCATTTATAATCACTTATGATTATCCTACACAGGCCATATCCATACTATTCACGCAATCTAATTTTATCATCAAGTTCTCACTTTTATCAAGCGACATTAACGGACAATCGAATTACGACGATTTACGACTGAAACAGGGCAACAACACACCGAATCAATATACCGGTATATGAGTATGGTTGAACGATTCAGAACGACATGCCGCCCACTCTTCCTAGAGTTATACAGCATGAAACAATATTATTGTACAATATCGAGTTCTTATAATTCAGACACATAATCACACAATGGAGGTCACATGAAACCTATAAGCTATGTTACTTGCCAGTTTTAATCGGGTTTTGTATAAATAATTTGATATTTTGCAGATACTTTTGTTTTTATGTTTCTTATATCATTTCTGTGTCATTCTCACGAATAATAGAGATGTATGTATCTGTTGTAGTATATAATATACATGTATATATAATAACAGTTATGTAGTTTATGCATGTGTATTATATCTATAATAGACATAACAAGCTGTGTCAAATTTCCATGAACATATATTTTTCCATATTGAATTATTAAGCCAGTTATTAAACATTGTCCTAGCATCTGATTAAAATTTTCACTGCATAATCGCTCTTTTCGATTGATCATTTACTTTGATTAATGACGACACTGCGTACAGTAAATCCGCTCTCCGTTGTTTTAACTTATCTTGATAAATGTCCGTAATCGCACTGAAAGCAGTATATGTATATATCACTTGATTCGCTTTTAAGGAAAGCAGGATTCGGCGAGCATTGTTAATGTATAACTCATACATAGCCAACATAGCAGTAATCATCTATGTGAAACCGTGTATACTTGAACTTGCTAGGATAAGTTATGAATCAAATATGTATTGCGTTGTTTGCTTCATACCTTTCAAAACCGATACTCATATTTATTACCCTATTTACGCATACCAGGTTATGGCATCGCACTAAGTGAAATAAAAAGTACATAAACGGATTGTATTCGCAAGTAGATTAGGATATCCTGTGATATTTGCAACGGGCATGTCGTCCTACATTATGCTTGCAATATTGCAACCGGGTAGGCAAGTGCTGACAATAATTAATGCAATAATTTGCAGTAAGGCATCCCATTCTCGGACCCAACTAAGATTGCTCGAGCCGTAAATAATAGCAACGTACATAACACATATACAACAAAAGGTTGCTGCTCTTTGTCATTTCGTTGTCCGTCAATGATAACGATTATATTACTTTGTATAACAGACTAAAGGCAACACTTCTATGAATATTATGTACGTCAAATATACGGTCGGTGAACTACTAGTATTCATTGTGAAGAGGTTTCAACCATGTCTGTGATTTGGTTGTGATTTGTCTGTGTCTCCGTTATTTTCTAAAGAGTAATAAATGAAAATCAGTCATGTCGATGCAGTAACATAAGACAACGGTTGTGACGTAAGGAACGATGGCTTTAATCTTAAAGCTAACTATCTCGGATTTGAACCGAGGTATCACCGTATAGTGAAGGAATGAAACCAAATCGTCATTATTTTCCAGATTCTGTCTCGGATTTGAACCGTTCATGGAGTGGGTAAGCGAGTTACAGTACTCGACTAAAGTATTACAACAAGGTACCACTGTGCATTATGGAACAAACAAAGCACAACCGTCGTTATTGGACAGGTTCACACATTTTTTTTCCATCTAAATTTCTGCCACGTACAAAAATATAGATCCAGTAGATAATATACTAGAGGAACAGTTACCAATTACATATAATCAAATATATTACATACCCTGAGGTGAACAATACTTGATAGAATGTTCCCTGCATCATGTCTTATACGTCTATCGTTATACGTTATTGAAAATCAATGCTGATAACGGTGTTACTAAAGTACATGTAGCCGCTAGAAAAATCAGGAACTAGATAGCTATGTTTTGTGCTTTTGTTGATAGTTTTCCAATGCCATTATTTTTACAATATACATGTATAGTCCGTTAGCGACCAGGCTGGACCCCCATCACCCTGTGACACTTATATAGCTGAGGCCCGTCTTTAGATATTAATAATCATTTGTACTAACACGTCTTGTATATAGATGTTTTTCTTACAATGGTTCAAACACAGTTTATCCTGTTATTTCAGCAAACTAAGGCCAGTTTGAATATTAATCACATCAATAGTGCTGTCTGGACCTCATTATATATTTGACATGGTCACTGGTGTGTTACTTTAAGTACAGTTATATTGGAAATATTATAGTGCGCCCAGGATAATGTGAAAGGCGGGAAAATTTAGTATGGTCCACAAAGGTGGATTGCAATTATGTGACCAATTATCTATGATGTTTTGAGTACAATACTGACCTTATCTGTTTATTTAAGTGATTTGTAAAACCGATTTTGCCACAGTTGACCAAACCGATTCATGTCTGTAAACATCACATTATCCTGGGCGACTGTAGCCGACTTTTGCTGTTTTGAACCTTTGAACCACCCATACGTATTTACACTATTTTATACTTTAAATGTTACATTAAAGGTGAATACAAAGTACACTTTTTTGTGGATCAAACATTTTGTTTTATTTTAAGAGAGTAAGTAAGGTTGATTTATAAAGATACACATGTATATCAAATTTTATTCTAATCGACATTGTACTTTTTAAGATGTTTAAGGTGTATGTAGGTCCAGCCTAAATAGGCTTTGAAAACGCAACATTTACACTTATTTAGCTTATGTATATGCATGTATGTATTATTTACCCATAGCTCGGCCAATATACATTTAATTTTGCTGAAATTTTCAACATTTGTAGCTAGGATACGTGGCATGACAATCAGATTAATTTTGATCACAACAAAACAATGATGACGTAAGCAAAAGCAAATTTGATGCCGTCCGTCCTTCTGCGTTTTTCAGATTGTTTATGCTGATGTGTCGTTATTTTTCGGATAAAGTTCGTGAACAAGTGTCCTGGCTTATCATAGAGACAGAAATAGATAAATATAAAGCTGAATCGAGTTACAATCCATGGATAGCCAATATCACGGACACAAAATTTCTTTGAGAAATATTAATAAATAAAAAAGTTATCTTGATTTTCAATTGTGTTGTGTTTTCAAAGCCGCTCAGTGTAGTATTGCTTGAGCAATGTCTTTTCTGGAGACTTTAATTAACTTTATATATATTGTTGATCTATATAAAGTGCAGAGACTTTTAACTCAAAAGCAAAGAACTTGGATATACACAAACACCAGGGTGTCAACAGAGTCTCGAAGTCTAATGATGTCAAGCAATCAATAAAACTCTAGGAGCACAACTTTGCAAGCTGGTGAACATCCATGCAACATGCCATGGTCATAGATGTTGGAGATACATGTATTCTTTATTTTATACAATCAGATACAAGTTATATAAACAATGCCAATTACAATCAATCAATAGTACACGAGTTATAAATAAGAAAATATATAATGGGTTAGATTTTACAATAAACAATGTAAGTAATTATACAGTAGAATCTGGTAAGTAAACGCATATTTGAATATAGGCGTATACCAAATATAAGCGCATACCAAATATAAGCGCATACGGCGGCCTTACCACCTAACCATGCTGGATTATAAGCGCATACTATATTCTTACCATAACATAGTCTCCAAAAAAGGCGCACATTCGAAAGATTTTTAGCAAACACCCAATGCATCTAATAGATGTAATTAACTGCTTTATGTATGCAATAGCTAATTGTCCAGCTTGCATATTAGGTGACAAGTGATGTTACATGTTGAATAGCCGATAGGTGTTAATCGATTTTGATGTCTATTGTATGATGAAACGTTAATCAGATACGATAATCACGCTATTTGAATAGAAAACGTTCTTACTCTAGAAAAATAAAACTGCGTATATCACAAAGATTGTTTGCATGTTTTAGTTACATTTGCCATCCGTGTGTAAGTGTTATAAATAGTACATACTATACTACTCAAACTTTGATAAGGGCCAAGAAATTTTCCATTTGAATATTTTGCAAATCGAAAAAGATTGACCAGTAGAATTTTCAAAAACATAATGTTACATCTGCAATATTGTAAACCAATAAAGATTACTTCGAAATTTAATGTCTAAGTGCTGATAAGCCCAACCCAATTAAAATGTTTGTGCAGCATTCAAGCCTCTGTAGTAACGGAATGCGATCCTTTTCTTAGCATCTGAGGTCTAACACGATATGGTAATAAAAACGGGATAAAAATGTCCATGTTAATCAAGCCACTTTGGTCCCCGCCAATAGGGCTTATCGGTTACCTGGAAAACGACGTCATTTTGGCAAGGCGTATAAAATGCATTACATCAAGCATCGAACTTTAGAAGCAGATAAGATGATATTTTATAAATTGCACAACGTTTTCTTCATCGGTTTTAGACATTTAACGTGAGACGAACAACGAAATCAATTTCTTGGCCCTTAGCAAAGTTTGAGTAGTATATGTATACATATACATCGTATAGTGTAGTACTAGTAGTTTTGTGTTTGACATTTATTGTACGATTATAGACTTTGACCATTATCATATGCATCATTACAATTCATGTATAGCATTGTGCGTTGAACGATTATATATAATCATTTGCATACATTAATACATGTACTATAAAAAAATTTACTTATCGTATGCAATTAAATATAATAATTCACATTTACTTTCGTTTTGTCTCTGTCATTTGTACAAAAACTATAATATATCAAAGTAGGCGCATACTGCTTGTCTATAAGCGCATATCAAATATAAGCGCATGTTATCGGGCCTAAATATAAGCGCATATCGAATATAAGCGCATGTTATCGGGCCTAAATATAAGCGCATATCGAATATAAGCGCATGTTATCGGGCCTAAATATAAGCGCATATCAAATATAAGCGCATGTTGTCGGGCCTAAATATAAGCGCATACCGAATAAAAGCGCATAAAAGTGTCACTAAAATGTGTATAAGCGTATGCGCTTACTTGCCAGATTCTACAGTATATCGCTATGAGGAGACATTCAATACATGTGCAGTAACTTTTAATACTAAGAAAGTAGTATTAGATGCAGTGTACATTACATTCAAAATAATGCAAGACCGTGACCTATCAATGGTTCGCTTTCACGACTTATACTTGCCAAGAAAGTAATGATAAGAATAGCTATATAAATGTACTATTATTCCGTATGAGTTTCCAGCTAGTTTCATGAATGAAGATTTATAAAATTCTTAAAAGATGGGATGCGCGCTTAATAGGTTGATATTGAAAATTATTAAAACCTCGTTAAAGAACACTCAGCGATGTATAAACAGTTGGTTTCCCTAAATCTAAGCCTTGGAATTTAGATGTACGAGAGGTGCCCCACTTATATTTGAACACCGTTGAATATCAGATAGTTTCATGTTAACCAGATATAAATGAAAAAACTCTTCTGAACAGCGTAAAATAATGTGTCAGGTAACATATGCACTCACTGTTTGGTTTGTTTGCAATATGATTCGGGCCGAAATCAGCAATTTTGTAGATGTTGTGGCGTTTAGCTTTTTGAAGGGCGAATGCTCCTTAAGAAGCACCAAGAAGGTGTTAACAGATCATGGATATACCGTATCTGCGAAGACTTTCAGTAATTTTCGTCCCTACATGGGTGCTTTACGTTCAGTTGCTTTAATATGTGAAATGACACAACATTTTAAAAAATTGCGAAAAGTGACCATTCCTTTAAAAAGCGTATCCTTTGGTTATTTGATAACTAGGACAACTCCAATAACTAAAATGGGGATTGCAATGAAGGTAGGAGTATCATACTAAACTATTATTCAAGTAATTTCAAAAATGGCGAAGGCCAAGCTCTAAAAAAACGGTCGATGTTCACCAGCGATTTTACATAAAAACTCCAAGGGAGACAATCGTCTTAAACCCCCGGGTACATACTACAACGGAACGATAATTTCGATAACTTTGTCATCTCTGTTTAGATACTGCTTTATCATTGAGATATTTACGGTTAACAACAGATTGCTATTTGAGAAATGTCTACGAGACTCTCAAAAAGTTTACATTCGTTAAGCAACGTAAGTTCCCACCTGGTTGCATGACTTGTGCTGTTGTTTTATAAAACTAATACAATAGAACGCATATTTATTCTACAAACGGAAAAATAAGCGCACAGTACTATGCTCCTAACGTTTATAATAGTTTTTGGACAAACTGTTTGCCACATCTAGTTTCTGACAACAATGCCTGGAACATGGTGTTTTGGTCAAGACTCAGCTTCATACCCCACCACAATCACGCTCTTCGATACCTTAAGAACACGAATTCCAAGTATTTACACCAGAATAGTGAATGCCGAAGTCTTACAATCCTGTATTCATAAACATTATCTTAACGATAAAGCAGCATTGATTACACTCGATCAATGTTTACGTCAATAATTGTGGTATTCTGTCTTAAAAAAAAGCTCAATTTGATGCCCCTACACAATTGTTTATTTGGGGTCTAACTAAACTGCAAAAATAAAAATACTGTGAGTGCATATGTTAGTCGAGTATACATGGCTGTATAGAGACATTTCAATTATAGCGAAAATATCGGATGTTTAACGGTGTTATGTGGGCCACCTCGTATAATATTCAGTTTAACCGTATAAAGGTTAAACTTTTTACCCATCAAAAATGACGCTCCGCCCATTTCACACTGAACACGTGACCAGCACCTATATAAACTACCGTTCCGGAATTAAAATTCTTTTCGACTGTGATTCCAGCGGAGATAGGTACATGGTGTATTCTACTTCAAACCTAGGCTTAAGTAAACAAATTCATAGAATGTCTCTCCCACCCTTACCCCTTTTCTCGTGCTTTGCTGTATATTTTCAGGATCGTCGTGGCTGGACAATGTCTGAACAATCAGTGTTTATATCTACAATTGACGACTCAGGTTTTCGTCTTAAAGAAGAACACATAAACTGTATATGTTACTGTTGACAGTTACAGAACCTTGTTCAGGCGGCAGATGTATCATTTCGAACTTGCGACCGTTGACGGGGCAAGTGAAAAACAATAAATTTATGTACTCAGTAATATTATATATCCAGCCATGACAAAATTTCATGTCAAACATAAATAAATAAACTATATTAAACCTTTTTACAGTAAGTCATTTTTTGCTGGGTAAATACACTTGGTCGCAAAAGAAAGTATACTTTGTACATAACATGCCATTATATCATCTGGGATTAAAACAAACAAACAAAAAGTTTATATTTACCGAATTGTATGTTTATCTGATATTTTAAGACCTAACAATACTATATCAAAGTTCAAAGTTTATTGGCATAATCAGCAAAGAACATTGCTTTTGGCCATTTACAAATAACAAATAAATATGGCCGAACATATTTACAAAGAAATATATACAAAAATATATACAAGTTCAATGACATAATAACAAGTAACATAAAATATTTAAGACACAGTAATGACGTTAAGGGTGTCAGTACGCACAGACATAGCATGTTTGATGAATTTAGCAATATTTAGCATTTTCGCTTTTCTTTTATTCGGCATGAGGGAAATAAATGTATTAGTAGTGGACCATAATATATTACCTAAATATGTTTGAATATCTACTACAGCATAAAATAAAGTGATATTCATTTTCAAGCATAAGTTACATATCCTAGTGTTTCTGTCAGTTCCATTATATCTTCTAGTTTCAATTTCAAAAGTATGAGATCCTAATCTTAAACGAGTCAACCATTTTCTTCAAAAGAATGTTAAAAACAATATCAATAATTGCAATACCACACAAATATAGTCAACAGCGTTTGTACTTGAAAAATGAAATTAACACGAATGTTAGATGGTCAAAACAATGACAAATCCTTTATTTATTGATATGTCTGCATGTTGTATTCATGTTGTTGACTACTGCAAGAGTTTATTAATAAAAAAAATTCTTCAATATTTAAGACAGGGGTTCATAAAGCCATGAAAAACAAAAAACGTTAATGTACGAGAAATTGACAGTTATGGTCAAGGGGAGGTAACCATAAGATTTGAACATTTTTGTTAATTTGGTTTTCATATGTCAAAGCTGTTGAGTATATGTGTGTAGTATTGCATTAATTGACATGTTATTTATTGATCTTACAATCTCAGATAAACATACTATTTAATAATATTAATATTTTGTTTGTTTCTTTTAACTACAGATGAAATCATTTCAATAATAAAAAAATGTTACTTTCTTTTGCGACTGAGTGTGTTATATTGTAAAGCCAACATACCTATAAATCACATATTCGTATCATAATGCAGTTTACATTTTAAACATGCCTTTACAGTTCCATATTCCATTTGCATTAATGTCTGGTAGAATATGTGGGTATATTCAGGTAACATCGGTTAAATTAAGTAATATAATGGAATAAATAAAGCCAGCGAAAAACTGTTATTAGAATTTCACAATTATTATACTTCATGATTTATCACGAAAATATGGAACCGTGAATAAAATAATGATGTATTTGTTCGAAACTGTTTAAAACCATACCGTAGCGCACAGATAATATAAAGCCATACAGAAACGGCGGCAGTGCCTAGCCAAACACGCTAAAGCCCCACATATTGAAGTTAAACTAATACCCCCCGTAAAACTACATTCTTAAGCCATTATAGCAACGACGTTTACGTAACTGGCGACAAAATTACCTTTCGTTGAAATATTCATTTTTTTATTCTCATGCACAGCATTTTCTAATCAAAGCATAAGAAAACTCAAATGACTATGTAACATTGTGTCAAGGATTAGAGAAATGTAGTCAAAATGTTTCCCTTTGGTCGTTTTTTTTCAGAAATGTGGTCATAACTTTGGTTTTAGCGATCCAAAATTGATAATGGTTTTACAGGCACATAAAACATATACGCATGCAAGGGTTATATTTATCTTTTATCATAAACAAGCTTATCAAACTCGTGTTTAGTGCTAGCAACAGTATTTCAGTGAAATTGGTCACATTATCCCGGCACTAGGCATGGAACTACCCGTATGTATACGTTTAAATTGAACGTATTAATACCTGATCACATTGACTATTTCCCTATATAATTATGTTGCCGTTATAATGATCACAATATGCACTACGTGGTGTTGTATTTGTTTTGTAATTGGTTATAAATATGTATGTAGTTTTTACCCAAAAAAATGTCATATCATATCATGTTATGTTATGTATACGCCGAGTGCAAATCTAGCAGTAATATCAGTACCATTGTTAACTACATTGGTACGTCGCATGGAACCATTAACAATCTAGCCAATAACCTATCCGACCAGTACAAACATTAACAAATGCATGCCATATTTACTAGATATAAAAATGATAATGAAAATTTGGATAGGGAAGGCAGAACTCAGCTTAAACAATCGAGCGCAGAAAACAGAAATAACATATACAAAAATCACCTTTCAGAATGCCCAAACACATAGCTGACAACAAGAACAATGAAACCAAACCCCCGAAAGTCGAAGTTTCAGTTTTGAGCAAGATGAAAGACATATTTTCAGCTATAGAAAACATGGAATACCTCGTTTCAGCTAGTTCAAGCTTTAAGAAAGCTAACCTTAACCCATTATAGCAAAGAGCAGCATTGCCCTTCGCAGATATAGTTATAGTGTGTAATCATAAGACAATGCTCCTTAAATGTATTATCAATTATGTACGATCAGCTGCATTATGATCCCCGTATGGTGGTAAGCAACACGCGAGGCTATCTTGCCTGAGTCCCATATGTTGATGTCGTTATATATTACTTAAAAATATATAATGCTTACGCCAGTATGTGAGGTTTACACACCTTAAATCATAAAAATGTGGCTGATTGGGCATATGTGTTAAAATACATTAATAATAAATATGAGCCAGTCTCCAGGAAAACCTGCTATTTTGACATTATGTAATTACTATTATGTAACAAGGTTTTGTAAAAGCTGTAATATAAAAAAAATACATATCCATTGATTCTATTTTATGTAGTTTACTCATAAAGTACTATACCTCAGCTTTAAATTTTCCCATGAATTATGTTGAAATCACATACTCCGTTGCTATGGTGACCAATTTCGGAAAAGTACTCAAAGTGAGAAAAACGAGGAGTTAGTTGTTTAAAACAGTAGTAGCCTTTCTCTAAATGTACACAGTTTCGATTTTGATAAATATTTAAAAAAAATAAAAGATAATGCTGATATATGATACTAATTTGAACAATTTATGCCAATAATTGATCAAATGGTGTAATTATGAAATACGTGTTTTAGTTACCTCGAATAACGTTTGAATGACGTTTGCGACGTCACACAAATAAGCTCTGAAAGGGGACACTATTTAAACAGCTTTAACTTCCTTAAAAATCAAGATAGTAACAAAATTTCTTTTGTATTTTGCTTCTTTACGATTATGCTTTCAAGCTGTGGAAAATCTCAAAATCAATATTTTTGTCAAAATAGCAGGTTTTTTATTTACTGTTTTGGTGGCATTGTTCATGCATGGAATCAGCTTCTCTTTGTTGGTAGAGAAAGCATTCTATGAGGATTACCCAGAAGCATGACAATGGTGTGCCTCGTAACATGAACTGGCTCCTGTAAATGCAACAGCTATCGATTAAATGACATGTGACGTAATGTTATATTTAAGCATTTACCAATTTTACAAAATGCCAATTTAAATGCAAACATTAAAAATGTATTTTATTTTCAATACAAACATCATTCACGCATATTACCAGAACTTTAAAAGAAAATCGCTACAAGACATGTCATTTGAAACCGAAATGTTATATTATTGCTAGGATTTCGTATTTTCCTGAACTTATACATTTGAATTTAGCCCCTCCTTAACGGTATCGAAAGGGTAAATTACTTGAATAATAGTAGTATGTATATTATTCTCTTGACGACCCAAGAAACATATTGGTTCACAGCCAACATGACTTTCGGTCACCTAAAATAGCTTGAAGGTTTCTAACAATACCTTACACAGCCAGTAAAACGGGTCGTGGTAATGTTGCAGTCATATTTTATATTCAGACATGTGCTTTCGTAGCTCATTAAAGACGCCTTCATAAGTTATCTTTTTATGAGAATAAGGGAAACACCCAAAAGCGGATTCAGACCTGTCTTAGTATTAAAACTAACTAGTAACCATTGATGAGGAAGTTTCATCTAAATCAACTGTTGGCTCATGCGTTCCCATGGATTCTGTTTAAGGACCTCCTCTATTTTCTCTTCAGTTAAGACCCCCCTTCCAATGTCCGACTATTTGCACCTTTTTGTCGGGACAAATGTTCACATAAACACACATGACCTTGACCAAGAACAATGAAACAATGGAAAACGTAATAATGTACAAAGTTTTGTAACTATTTTAAGTCCCCTTGGACAGTAAATGGCAGTCTAAAATACTTTTAAGTTAGTGAAAATCCCTTAAGTGACTGCCTCACATATTGGTGTATTGCGAAAATAAAATAAAATTGTCAAATATTCGCATAATTTTGGTATAGTTGCCTGTATATCCTATAAACAACCACACGGACATCTAAAATAACTTGAGAATATTCAGCATTTTATAGTTATTTAGTATTTTTACATCAAAAATTATATAGGGAATTAAATCCCTATAGAATTAACACTAGTGTCTACCTTGTGCGCATGCGCGAAATTTCAAAATCGTATTAGACAGGAACAAACATGAATTTTAGTTTCACATTCAATCGCATATGAATGTTGATTAGTGACAATAAACATAATAATATTGAAAAAAAAAGATATTTTTTAACTTTTTATTTTTTGCATGTATGAAAAGTGGGTGGGGAACGGCAAAATTGTGAATTATATGGGTGTACAATAAGTCCCTACAATTGTTCAAATGTATATGCTTATATAAAATATGTAGTGCATGATTTAGTTATATTAAGTAGCCACACTTCAAAACATTTTGAATAAATTTTTATTTCATTACAATATGCAAATTAGGTTAATTTTATGCAATTTTTTTCAAAATTGGTACTTTTTCATAAATAGCTCTCAAAAAAGGCAGATGACCACCATTTTTTATTTGACTAAACTGAGGTCATATATGATTCTCAACTTTTATCCAATTTTAAATAATTTTCGATCGTTAGATATTTTTTGACGTTCATCTGAAAATCACATTTTTTTGCAAGTGGGTTGGGTAACTATTTATCATGCACAAATACTAACTTTGTTCACCAGGCAGCCGGAATCGTGACTTATGTCAACAGGAATGACCATTGAACACACAAAATATCATGCATTGTTTAAAAGTGGTTTCATATAATAAAAATCTTAAAAAGAACATAATGGTGCCATAAATGCAGGAAATAGATAAAATGAACAAAATACAATGGTAGGTCATTAGAAAGCCATGTATCTCGAAAACGAGCCTGGTGACATATCATTTTAATGATTTCAATGTTGTTCTAGAAGATTGTTCTGTCATTTTAAGATGTTTCAAGGAAAATTCGATTGTTAGATCAAAGGTGCGCACACCTCCTTAAATGCCTGAAATTTGTTCGCATTTGATGAAAATGAATCGAAAAACGAATCAAATACCTCACTAATGTTTACGTTGTAGTTTGTTGATGTTACATAATTCACAAAGCATGTTGGAAGGAAACTTGGCACCTTTTTTTCAAGAAAAAAATACTCAGTGCGCAATATCGAGATTGGTTAAAATTGCTTATTTGCACCAAATCTTTCATAAAGCAACTGTCAGTGGCTTTCTATTACATCAATTGTTTAGGTTGGAAAATCACGATATACAAAAATTTTAGCCCAATCTGTGAGGCAGCACCTTTAAGAGAAGAAGACAAAACAGTCTATAAAGCTCACTATGCTGTTATAACACTTTTACAATACATGACTGCTTACAGAAAAAAACTCAAGACAATTCCATAATTTGGCTAATCAAGTACAACACACGCCCACGTACGGACATATTTAGTCCTAATTCGTCACAAGCACAAAAGAAGAATGGAATTCTTAAGCGGTAGATGTAGTATTACTAACTCTAGATCAACGTTGGATGCATTGTTTCACACACCGCTGTGTATGACATTTATCTTTTAACAGCATTAACAATCTTGTTTTCGTCACCAACTTCGGATGCTTATTTGCACATTATACGTATGCCTAGAAAGGGTTTAGTGCTTTTTTACATAGCCAGTACAAATTGTCAATAAGGGGGTTGGGAAGTAAAGTTTTGGCAATCACGCATGGTCATTATAATATTGATATCGGTTATCAAACAGTAAAGATGGTGATAAAGAACGAAATTTGAATTTTCTTTTTATATTATACGTTATATATTTTACGTTGTACTGCCAAAATGTCTTTCATTGATGTAAGCATTTGACATGCCCGTCATAAATCTATTGAAATGAAGACAGGGAAAACATGCATATGATCATATACTTGTCATTCCAGGAAATGCAATTCATTTAAAATAATTCTAGATCAGACCCCCCCCCCCCCCCGCCCGAAATTGCCTCATCAGAACGTCGTGTGATTTTATCCACCAAAGAACTTAAAATCCCCTTAGAAGTAGTAACACAATTTCCATATAATGTAATATGTTATCAGTGTTTTGAACTATCAGCAAACTAAAAATATTAGAAAAAGCAATTCCAGTATTATGAGAGAAAATCGAAAAACTTTCATACTGTAAGGTTTATTTGCATTCCCAATGGACTTGTTGTTTGCTGTATAAACGTTTTAAAACAGTTAACATAACAAAATGTTTGACTGTGTGTTTAAACAAAAATACAATGTAATAATTGCAAATCGGGAAGGGAATGCAGCGCTTCGCAGAAACAGTAGTGCAAGAATGATGCGGCGAAAAGCATGCATATGTATACACCATTTACGCTAACAATATTAAAGATAGATACATGTATATTCATATTAACTCAGTCAATATTGTTATTAAGCAACACATGCATTCCGTTCACCTAATCTGTACCCTGTTTTATAACCCATCACAAGTACTCCGATAGACTACACAAAAAGTCTCATAAAGTATACGCCACGTTAACATTAACTGTAAGTGAAATGTTAATTGCTATGGGAGACCAGACATAATAGCATTTGTCTGCGGCTAGTAGTCTGTAAAGGAATACCTAACCAACTTAAAAGCATGTCTGAACGATAAGGAAGTTAGTTTAAGGAAATGATTCCGAGAGCTATTTGTAATAACCAGCCTGATCAGCACGATCTGCGCGGTATGTAATTATATACTGCAAAGAACGAATCTACTAAACGTTTGTTAGACGTTTTGTGTATTAGTTCGTTTTTGTTTACAGTAACCTCACTTAAAATTTCTTTAAACTTAGAACGGCAATTTCCAAATCTAACCCTTTAATCCCCGGAATCTACTGATGCAGGAGGCATAATGATTAGTCTGTATGTCCGTTCGAATGTTCGTCCGTTCCATCGAAAATGTTAATAAAAGGTTCCAGTTCTTGAAAATAAAGTATTTGGGTACATAAAGACATTGCTTTGAAACTTAGCACACTTGTAAACAATCATGGATACCTAACATTGTCAACGACAGATTTATGGCCCCTGATTGACTTATTATGGACAAGGCTTTCACCGAGGCATGCGCGTTTATCTATTTTTTTACTATTGTTCTGTACTTCACCAAAACAGAATTATAGGACCAAAACGACCAAAGAAATATTTCTATTACAATATTTGTGGTAGTTTCCTGTTCTTATTCACTAATGTCTTATTGTTTAGCATATGTAGTTTGTATGGGGAGAAGGAGACCCGGCGGATAATTCACTTGTCATACAGTTACCAATTATGTATAATCAAATGTATTACGTGCCTGTAGACGAGGGCAGTACAAGAAGCATTTTTGTCTACATCACGTTCTATCACTCAATCGTTATCTTGTATTGAAAATCGATGTAGACGAATGCTTTTCTTATTTACATGAGCTTGGTGACTAAATAAGGGACTAGATTCCATGTCAGAGAACATTTCTAAGATATGTGTTTCTTATCACCAGATTATATTTGTCGAATATTGCGATTTGCTTCTTTTGTCGTAATGAAATTGGTAATGGGTGTGTGAAAACAGTTTTATTTCACTCTATTGTACATGGCTTAATCTATTGTATTTTACATACTATTATGATGGCAACATCATACTTAACGTATACATGAATGAATTAAGCGTTTACTCATTGAAGAAAAGTGCCGGGGTTGGCGAATTACTTGTTGCAGACGACGCAAATCGATGTAATTAAAGAATCGTTACATTTGGTTTACACTGCATCACATCACAGTAATGTTCAATTGACTCCTGCAGCCTAAAGGGATAACGGTTCATGACATGTTAAATAGACATGGCGCGTACGCACCAAATCAATGGAATCACAGACGAAATATCTCATTAAGCTTCGCTATGCTTCGAGCAAATCATAGAATATTCTAACATTAAGCCATGGGATATAACCGTTCAAATATATTGTACACAGGAGATAAAGAATTATCTTGTTCACGTCTCTAGGACTACGAGAACGCATCTCTCTTCTAAATGATTTACACTGAGAACATTAAGCATATATTAAAGTTTCCCCATAGGGTTACATGTTAGCCTATAGCTGTCTTCAAAGGCCACACAGAACAATGAATTACGTGTGTTTTGATTGTGAACACATTCAAGTTTCTTCGATTGTCTGTTTCAAAACTTTATTAAAACCTTCAAATCACAGTCGCATGTGAATACAGTTTAAGCACTAAAGCAGAGTTACCTTGGAACACGTAAACACAAAACTGATTGAAATTCGTGGTACAGGAAGAAAATGGCATACTGACCAAAATGACCGGTTTACTATGTAGTCTATGGTGAAAATGTAACATGTGAGTTTCTTTATGTATTCGGTAGACATATAGTGTGATGCACAGGATGTCGCACGCTAGTCATCCGATCAGTCCGGGTTCAAACCAAAGGTGTGGAGGTTATGATTTACCGTGATATCGGTTATGGTCATTTTGTTCTCAACATTTGTAGAAGTTGTCGGTTGATTGTGGCAGACAACAACATTTCACAGAGGCTATTTCAATGAAATGTCAATTTTGCACATTTTGTTTTTGTGTTGATTTAAAAAATTGAAGGTTCCTGTGAATGAAAATACGGAAATAATCATTAAAATAACAATTTCAAACAAAATAGAAAACCATTTTGTAATAAAAAGCAAAACTAAGGACCGCAACTTTATCCAAACTGATGACATCCCGACAGGTCAACCGCGTTCTGTTTGTGCCAAATTCAACATGTTAGGTGTTTTTCGCGTAGGAAAATCTTCACTAACATCAAAACCGTACATGAACACGTGCTTTTCGATGCGCATGCATTACACGTGTAAATTATGCTAGATTACGTAACAAGTCTAAAACGGTGAATTAGACTGTAAGTAGGCCAAAATAATTAAATATTTGGCTTTATTTGATATTCATATGTCATTATGTGACATTTCGTGTTAATAAATGCATTATCAAAAAAATATTAATAAAATAAAAAAATGTCAACTAGGAATTGTGTTCACATGAGTGATCCTCTCGAGTCAATTTCAGCATTTTATGTTTTTCAAGATGAACAGCCATCAGTAATACCGATTTTGTTCATGGGCGTGTGAATTCCGGTCCACATGCATTGCACGTGCAAAAAATGCATTATTACGTAATAAACCGAATGCACTAAAAATAACAACAAAACGGTCAAAATAAACCAATACTCAGCTGCATTTCTTAATCATGTATCGGTATGCGAAATTTCAGGTGGATACATGCATTTTTCACAAAACGGGAATGAAATATAAACTGGCGGTTTAACACTTTTGGGGAGTGTATAGCTTTGGATATAAACACGAATGGATAATATCAACACTGCACGCTCGACTGGGCTTGTTATCAGTTTAGATTGAAAAAGAATCTGCATTTAAGTAGATTAAACTTGAGATCCAACATACATGGACATCGAAAATGCATTTAATTGTGGTTTTTGTAAACAAAGGCTAGAGTTATCATCGGCGGACTATATTGGTGTTAACGAACACATTCGGGAGAAACAGACTTATTTATTGACAAGTCGCCTGTTGTCATCAAGAGCACAGTTGACCAATAAAATCACTATGTTTTAGAAATAAACAGGATGATAGATGTAGCACTCAATAGAAACAGCATATACTCAAAAGCACAAGAAGGAAGGTATACTACTAGTAATTGCTAGCTCTTCTTGAAAGTGGCTCCGCTGAAAATGACATTTGATGATTCTGATATTTTTATTGTTAACGAATTACTACATGTATTGTTGACGGTGACAGAGCTTAGAAGCAGGTGTAGCACCATTTTCTACTATTACGTTGAAATACGAAATTAGATGTTAAGAAAGGGGAAGCAGATGTAGTACCATTGTCTACCAATTAATGGAACTATTACGTTGAAATGCGAAACTAGATGTTAAGAAAGGGGAAGCAGATGTAGTACCATTGTCTTCCAATTAATGGAACTATTACGTTGAAATGCGAAACTAGGTGTTAAGAATGGAGAAACAGCACTCAGCAAAAGCAGCAGGGCGGGAGAGGAACACAACACAGATTGCAAGTGTAAGTCATGGGGATAACCGCAAAAATGGACAAGACCAATTGCAACTGAACATTTACAGATAACGTCGATCATCGTTCTGTCACATCAATAACCATACTTAACTGGAGGTTGCATTATTCATTGCTGCACGTCTCTTTGACAAACACGCAGTGATAAAGAGATTCCTGTACTTTCAACTGGTCAACAGTATCCTTCACCATGAAATCAACAATGAGTTGGTGTACATCAAACATTACGCGAAGAGTCATCGCTTCCATCAAATACGTCCTTTAGTGGGTATGTTGTACAGATCTCCACCAAACGAAGAACACAACATGACGCTAAGGAACCTGATAACTGAAGCGTCGAGCTTGGAATACTCACATTTACTGATTATGGATAATCGTAAATATCCAAATATAGATTGGAAAACGTGATCATGACGAACGAGGAGAAGATGATTTCTAACCAAGAATATCATATAGACCACTGTGTTATAATGTTTTTCTTCAAATGATATTCCCAGATAAGAACCTCAAAGAAGAAAGTACAATGCTGACTTTTGCACCATTATTGAAGAGGTGAGAAACTGTGATTGGGACAATATACTGAACGTTATCGATAAAGACAATATGTCGCACAATTTCAAAGGGAACATCCATAGAAGAATAGACTAAAGATGTGTCCAAATGCGAATTGTCAAACTGCCCACTGATAAGAAACACGGATGTTCAATAGCTAGAGAAATTGTTGATACAGTTTTTTTAAAAAAAAACTATCTTGCAAGACAAGCAAAGCTTGAAGATAGCAAATAATATACAATGTAATAGAGCAAAGATTCATGTGAAGACAAAAACGAAACGCCTAGGGACAAATATAAAGAAGATATATCTAGGAATGCTACGTACATGAGGAAACTACTATGTCAGCTTAAGATAGACAAATCATCCGTATTTGACAACATGCACCTAAGCTTTCTGAGAGACGCGTCAGTGTCACGGTGTTATCAATTAACTACTCTATACTGTTCAATCAAATTAGTAAAACAAGACAAAATGCCAACAAAATCGAATCCGGCAAGAATCACTGCAATTTACAAAATAGCATTATGTTGTTGGAAACAACACGTGAACTATACGTAAGCTAATGGAGACAACTATAAGGGAACGCATACATATCGTATGAAGGTTTATAACCTACTAATATAAATCAATATGGCTCTATTTCTGGCAGATCAGCTAGCCCATAGCTGTTGGCATGGATGGATAAATAGACATAAGCTATTTATCGAGGGAAGACAATAGACTATACGTGTATATACATGGATTACCAGAGGGTCTTCGATATGTTTCTAAAGAAAATACTGATAAATAAGCTCGAAACTCACAGTATTTCAGGTCAAATAATCAACTTGATACGTGACTTTCTTAATAACAGGGAACAACAAATTGTTGTTAATGGAGATTCTGAGTGGCGACCGTTAACATTTGGTTTTTCACAGAGTTCAGTTTTTCGCTGTTTATTCATTATCTTCACAAATGATCTACCAGAGTTTGATGCATCCGATAACCTATTCGCAGATGATACTAAAGTATTCAAAAATATAAAAGACACCAAGGGCTGATATACTTCAGAATGACCTCGGTTCTATGTATGTCTGACCTGACACCTGGCAAGAATAATGACGATACTTATAGCATTACGCGACTACATACTTTAAAGTGCTACTGTTCACCATGTTCAGTCAGACAAAAATATTTGTGTTATAATTATTGACGAGGGACTGAAGTTTGAGAACAAACGGTATTGGGGAGAATGTGAAAAAAGACAACAAAATGAGTTTTCCACTATCTAAACGAAAAGACACACTCTCTCTCTCTCTCTCTCGTTCTCTCTCTTCAAAGTACTAGTTAGATCGCACCTTGACTATGCGTCCGGATCTGATACACAACTAGCCCCAAACTTTTGGACCAGATTGAGTGTACTCAATGAAGGACAACAATACAATAATCTGGATTCAAGGATCACATACACAGAACGACTAAAACGGTTGAAATTGCCTTCATTGAATTATTGGCGTATAAGATGAGATATGATCTTAAGCTTTACAATATCCTAACAAAGAAATATGACAAGGAAGTATGCAACTCCATCGAACTCTGGAAACATGAGACACCTAGATCAGGAACTAGAGGACGTTACTGACATTTATCCTCAGCAATGCGAAACATCTATAAAAAGGGATTCATTTGCTGAAAGAACTGCAAAAATTGAACTGCATAGCATCCAAAATCGTCAATGCCAAAATTGTGAACATATTCATTCCATTACTAGTAGATAAGTTGGCTTCAGTAAATAAAGCCCTTTTTCAACTTCAATCTGAGTCGTTTGTATTGGAAAATACTACCTTAACCAGTCAACACCACCACAAGGATTATCAATTAATTCTGGAATTATGTATGAACACGCTAAAATAGCAATATCCGGAAGCAGAACCAGTGAAACAAATAATGACGAAGATGACACATATGGGCCTGTATCAAAAACCATCAATAAGTATCTTAGTTGCATGCATGTGGATGAGAACATACTAGTTAGATTGTTTCCTTGGTCACGTAAATTAGAAGTACTGGAACATAACCGAAGCGAGACTTGAATGGACTTCTATTCCGACTTCTGATGAATGCTGCTTCCCTTTCAAATCCGCTAGTTTCGCATTTCAATATAAAGTACTAAAAATGGAGCTAAATCTGGTTTTAAGCTCGAAAACCCACAACAAAGATAACCATAAAATATAAGAGCCGTTCTCCAGGAAAACCGATAAAAAGTTATGAAAGATCAGTATTAGACACTTTGACCGGGGTCCCATTCATACAGAGCTAGCAATATGTATACTGTTCTATTGTGTTCGTTTGTGTTCTGCTGTTTCCTTTGAGTGCAACCTTTCCTCTCCGATTTAGGATTTCTGACAGCTAAAACTAGGCATTATTATAGTCGTTTTGCTGTGGAAAATGGGTCATTCAGCTATTAATAATTTATTATACTTTTCGAAAGCTTGGACTTGGGCGGATCTTTGCTTGTTAAGTTGGGCATTGTGCCTTGTATATGTTTTATGTTTCTTGTGCTCGGTTGGTTCAGTTGGGCATTGTGCTTTGTGTGTTTTTAATGTTTTCTGTGCTCGGTTGATTAAGTTGAGTGCTGCCTTCCCTGTCTGACATAATATAATCTTTTTACTATTATCGTTTTAAAGAACAGTAAAATGCGCTGTATAATACCGGGTATATGAAAGTATTGAACTTTATATGTATATGAGCCATTCTCAAGGAAAACCGGGCTTAGTGACATCGTATATACATGTAGCAATTATGGGATAAGATTTAGAAAAGGCTCTGAAATGAGAAAAAGTCATGGTCTTTGATTTAAATAATATAGTAGTATTTCTCTAATTTATTTTTCTCATGAATTAAGTTAAATTGTCGTTGCTATGGTGTTCAATTTCTGAAAAGTACCCTTATTAAGAAAAAAGAGGGGTTTGTGGTTAAAACAGTGAGTACCAATTTTCTAAAAAACATCATTCACGATTTTGATGTTTTATTAAATGAGAATATAATTATCTAATGTGATGCAATTTTTTCAAAAGTTTACGTCAATAATTCATCAAATACTGGATTTGCGAAATTCTTGTTTACGTAACGTCAAATAAAGTTTGAATGGCGTTTGCGGCGTCACTAAAACATTAAGCTGGAGGGATTAGTTTTAAAGGTATGTAACTTTGTAAGTTGATGTTATATTTTGCTCAAATTTTCAGAAACTGTTCATAAGAGTCTTATCTTTCTAATGATATCGATATCATGATTTTCATATTTTCGCCGCTAAGCCCGGTTTCCTGGAGAACGGCTCATATATAATTATTAGGATGTTATACATTATCTCCAAAATGTATATACATGGATAGGAGGAATCGGATTTGCCTATTTGTGATAAAATATGTAAAACATAAAATATAGTCAAGTGCGCACCGTTAGAAAGATGTATTATTGCTATTGGTGATTTTCTGTAAATGACAGAATAAGTTTTCATTGTTAACTCATAGGCAAATACATGTACATTGATTTCATGTCGTCAAACCTGCCAACGTCGTAATTAAAACATATTTCTTTTGGAGCCATTATCTGCATGCAAATACACTTCCTGTACGGTACACGGTAATGCTGGAGACTCATTAATATCTTGAATAAGATCGGATTTGTGCTCTATATAATAGAAATAAAAGCAACAGCATAGTGTTGGTAGAGAAAGCATTCTATCAGGATTACTAGCTGACACGACAATAGAGTGCGACGCAACATGAACTGGCTACTTTAAATGACACAGCTATCGATTAAATAGCATGTAACGTAATGTAATACATGTGTTTTAGCAGCTATACCATTGTTTAAATGTTAACTTTTAACTAACATATTGTTTTCATTTAAACGACACTTTTTGCGATATATGAGCATTAGACTTGTCAACGATGGATGTTTGTTTGAATACCCATTTGTGCAATAAATGAGAGCATCCTGATTAGGTATGTGTATGTCTGAGATTAGATATAGCTAACGTTTTATCTCCTCTACAATGAGCCTAAATACAATTGCAATGTTCATTTGGTGTGTCACATTTCCACAAAGTGAGTCTGTGATTATGTGTTATTGATATCCTTCTTGTCCATTAATTGGTTCAGCATTAATCGTGTGCGCTCTTGGTATGACAGGGTACGTTGCAGATTGCATTTTCTGAGCAAATGTTATATTAACCTGTTCCATTGTCTAACATCTGTTTTTTTCTGGCAAAACAAATTAAACAACGGTGCACATATAGTTTATGTGTCAAAATGTCCCCAATATTTACTGTAACAATCTAATAAACTGAGGAAACGAAAAATACAATTGGCAGTTTAAGACATTAATATACTCACAACATAAACAACGGTACACTTCAATTTTACGCTTAAAATTGTAACAGACGTCAATTCAACCATGTAACCATCAATTCCATCGAAGAATGACTCAATACTTTTCTTACGTTTCCTTAGACATTTTTAATTTTTTATACACTGATTGACATATACACACCGGATTTATGTATATTATCTAAACTAATCATTGGTAGCCATCCGATAAATGAAATGCATTTTCCCTGGGAGTATTGACAGTCCTCTTGCTCTTTCCTTTGATCATCAAAATGTACAAAGTAATCGAATAAACTATGGATGGAATCTTGCATCTTAGCTGTCATAAACAACACCATTGTCCATTAACGTAAATTAATGGCAACACTTAAAGCTTACATAAATAAAATAGCACATAGGCTACAGTATCTTAAATGGATATTGAAACACCAACGTCCGATCTTAATGAACGAAATAGCGACATTTCATATTAAATACTGTAGCGCACAGACAACCCAAAGCCACACAGACACGACGGCAGCGCCTAGCCATCCACGCAAGAGTCAGACATAGAACGAGCCATACACATCCCCAAAATGGATATTTCAAGCAAACCTATATACTCACTCCGCAATGAATGATGACACACTGTGGACTTCGAATTATGTGCATAATTAGCCTTAAAGGGAGGTAGTTATAAATGATAACTACACTGAAGTGAAGTACGGGGAGACTTTTTACAGCCGCCACACGGCACTTAACACCTGCTGTAGGGATAAGTAAATACTGTAGCGCACAGACAACCCAAAGCCACACAGAAACGACGGCAGCGCCTAGCCATCCACGCAAGAGTCAGACATAGAACAAACCATCCACATCCTCAAAATGGATATTTCAAGCAAGTCTATATAATCACTCTGCAATGAAAGACACACTGTGGACTTCGAATTATGTGCATAATTAGCCATAAAGGTTATAAATGTACGAAGGATGTTCAAATTGGAATGCAACTAAGCAAATGTATCCTTGATAGATGTTAATGAAACAAGCTTTTGATCCCTTGTATTATTTATCTCCGAAATGCGAAGTTTCATTCCGATAATCCTTTTTTAAAATGCGATTTAATTATTAGTCCTAGGTATATTGTGCATATACTGGACAAGAGCCAAGAGCCAAGAGCCGAGATCTTAACGTACCTGATATTTTTCCGCCAATGCGTTTTAAGAGTTTTGGAAACAAATAAAGGTCACAAGGGTCAATGCTTGACAAATAAGGATGGTCGGAAAGCTAAAAACAATTTACGCTACTCAGAACGTCGCGTCAATGGCTGCTGCATATGGAGGTTCATTGCTATGAAAAGGGATTATATTAAGTCAGACAGGGAAGGCAGCACTCAACTTAACCAGCCGAGTACAGAAAACATCCTTCAAACGTGTGGCTGGGCAACGATTGTCGAAGTATTTCCTCCACTTCTGAAGGAATTTACCTTCATTTGAACTTTGCATTTACCCATTGCCATTTTATACATCAAATTGAATGGTAAAATATTGGTTTATATATATATAAAAGTGTACTGTACACTTCTACTGGCACACAGGGTGCGTTTGGCAATGCAAACTTTTGTTCTGTCTTTGCTGGTCCATACTGTTTATGGATCTGTAACATGTTTGACAAAATAAATAAAAATTAATAAATATACCAGATTTATATAGCGCCTTTTTCATGGGAACACACATTCAAAGGCACTTTACACTATAGTGTTGCAGCCACAAGGGCGCAGGTGCATTCTCTACCAGTGTAGATCAGCGTGATCTGACCAGAGGGACAGAATGGTGAAAGCCCCTGAAGGGAGAGACATTAGATACATGCATGTGCGGCGCTGGAGAAGTGCGCCTAGCTCTTATTTTGAATAGACAGTCTGGTTCTTTATTGTGCCCGGTGTATAGCACCGATACACAGCTTCCTGGCACCTTTACCCAGATACTTTGCTGACCTCACGATCAGTTATAATGGGAAATATAATATAAATATTTCAGAAATGTCAAGTTCCGATGCTAGGGATTGAACCCACAACCTCTGGATTGACAGTCCAGTGCGTTAGTGCTAAATCCGCTAATGAACCTACGTCTCGCTTCTGGTCATTGATTTTGCAAACGGTCATCTTTTTGTATCTAGAAACTGGTTTTAACTATTTTTGGACAGTTTGTAAGGGCATATGTGATGGCGTCTCAAACCACATAGGGGTAAACTATACTTATCATCTTCATTTTTGTAATATGTTTCATAATTGTATGAATAGCTCCTAATGATGTGCAATCACATTGAGCTACGTGCCTAGTTGTAAATCTTCCACCAGTTTCTAAAAAATGTTGGATTTTTGAGACCCTTTTCTAGTATGTTACGAAATTTGGATGGCGTGCATGGTGTTCATTTCCAAATAAATTTACCCCACTTTAAAACTTCTTAAACTACCAAGTAGTTGATGAATAAGACATAATACTTTACACCATTTCACCATATAAGCTAATTTAAATATGGCATTTGCTCCTGCATTAAGAGAACAACGATTCTTAAATAGGACCGAATATGGTCAGAGAAAAGTGACATTTTCCCAATCATTTAAGCATTAGTATACACAAGTAGACAGTGTAAATCGACTTGGCTACAGCTACACTGAATGAATTGCTAAATGTGAGGTATCAATTTAAAGCTAATACAATGATCTTTGATATACAGTTCACTATTTTTAAAAAATCATTGATTCAAGAAAGATAAATCATCACTTGTATTTCAATTTGAACAACCCACGTAACTTAGTAGTACGGGATCGTGTATAGTCATTGTGGTTTTTTGACGAGCTAAACAATTTTTTCTTATAAATATAGTTTTATAACTTTTTCAAATTCAATGTCAATAGAGGTTTTTCATGGCTTTCGCTAGTTCTATCCCTGGCACTGGCTCTAGCGTCTACATATCCTGTTGTTGTTACCTTTTTCTTAAGAGGTATTACATGGCGGGAAACTGCCAATGTCTATAAGGTTATTTGAAGTGTTCATGTGGGCATGTTGAACCTTAAAACTAATTCTTTACGGGGACACTATTAAATTAATTTTGGAAACCTTTTAGATTGGAGCCTGATGAACATATTGAAATTAAATCATGCCTGTTTGATTTCATTTTGTTAAAACTATAATTATTCATTTTATAAATTGCTCTATTCTAAGATTTCAACTTGAAAGTACATTGTACCTTAATAAGCTGTTGTGCATCGACCTAGAGTTATGTTTTACATAGAGGATCTTGCATGAGTATGAAAGATTCTATTTATCACATAACCTTAGAAAACGCTCATTATTGTTCAAAAGGATGATACACACTGCGTAGGTTTCAGCGGTACAATGAGCGCGACGTCATGGCGACGTTGATATTATCCTGATGTCATTGACGGATCAATGCATGGATTGGCTAACGTCACGTCAAGCTAATTTAAATATTTATTGCACGGTCTGGGAGTGCCGAACGATATTTACGACACAGCTTTACGGCACTCCTGGACCGCAGGTTATGTGATAATAATGTTGATTCTGGTTTAGATGTTGTCTAAAATTAATAAACTAAGCTTGTACTTTCAGATCTGTTTTCATCACTGAAGATAGCTTCACTTTACAATATGACTGTAACGTTTTTTACAGCGTAACACGGTGGCATTTGACACAGTCCGTACTGTAACGGTTGTTGGGTGCATAAAGGGAGGTAATTGGATAATAATGCACAAAGTAAACCTTGTAGGTTGTCATTAGAGTAGAATGGCATATAAAAGGCCAACAATTCACCCTTAGTGGTGAGCTAGCTTTTCACTGATGGGATTTGTTGGTGTCTGTCCGTCCGGCAAGTTACAGTACCATGACTGAGGCCCTATTGTTTACAGTTGTGCCTGCTTTGACATGTACGTGTTTTGCCACTTTGCAGTTTAACAAGACAATTATAAATTACAAAAATGAAGATTTTGTCCTTCTGTCTAGTTGTTATCTTTGATGGACCATGTGATGTGATGTCTAGTTTCCGTTGTAATTCGTTGTTGTCTACTGACTTTTACAGCTTCGACAGACTATCTAAGTGGGAGTCTTGTTATTGTGTAACTATATAGCTCAATGGTTAGCGCGCTTGTCGTCTAATCTGGCGACCCGGGTTCAAATCCGGGTAGAGGCACACATATATGCCTGCCATATTTCAGCAGAAAGCTGACTGGCAAATAAAGACTATGCTCGGTATTTAAAAAAACCACATATTTTTCAAGTTCGTCTTGTTTATTCTAGATTAACCTTGTAACAGTTCTTGTGATTCTTGTTGTTCTTTTATGGGTGGTCTGGTGTGCAGTTTTTCTGTGCTTCTTTGCACCCTGAGGTTTCTGTTGTATGCTGCTCTCTCTGTACGATATGACTACTTTTGATATTAGGTTTATGTGAATGGTGAGGTTAGCACCTACGACAGAAGGGGACACTATCATGCTATTTTTCCACCGCTTGGACTTGGGCGGATCTTTGACTTGTTTAGTTGGGCATTGTGTCTTGTGTGTGTTTTATGTTTTCAGTGCTCGGTCGGTTCAGTTTAGCATTCATTTTTATTACTTGTGTGTTTTTAATGTTTTCGGTGTTCGGCTGGTTGAGTTGAATGCTGCCTTCCCTGTCTGACATAATATTATCTTTATGCATGCGAACTGGCTTAAATGTGGGGAAATATGTCGAACATATAGATGCTCATCAAGCCAATAGATTTCAATCAAGCATTTCCGCATAAGATTTCGTTAAAATGAAAAATATAATACTTCGATAAATAAAGAAATAAACAGAAAACATTGTTTGTCATTCATATACCTCCATTGAAAGTTGATGTCATCAGCCAATTAAACACATAAAACGGATGTCCAGGCACTAACGAATATTAATCGAGCGCAAACAAACAGACAACATTTATAAACCAAGCCGTTTGGGTTTTGTGAATTATAGAGTATTTGTCCTCTTACTAGAATCAAGATCACTTAGCATTAGAGAACCGACACTAAGAGCTTTAAGGAAAGTTTAATGATTGGTACTGGCACAACATATTCTAATGGATGATTAAGACTTCTAAATTATCTTGAGTTTTTCTGAGAACGTGATAAGAACATCTGTGTTTGTCAGATTTGGAACATCGACAAATTAATGAGGAGAAAAATGTTGATTAAGCATATATTGACTTGTTTAATACTGTTCAACCAGATAATATTATGTATTTTTCCATCCAATTGTTTTCGGCATTTTGAAACATACGAAATACAATACCACTTTTCTTTCTGATTTCTCACAATTAATTGCTTGCACATTTTAAAAGACGTAACCAATTTTGCCTATTGGGTTAACATCTTTCAATAAAGTAATAAGGGCCACGCAGTTTTTGCGGTACGCTGTAGTAATCACCTAGTCTGTCCGTCTCAATTAGTAAAATCCTAAATGTGTATAAAATGTTGGTTACAGTCTGGTGATAATCTGCACAAATTTGTATCAAATTCTTAATATTCATTTATGGCGTATTACAAACAATTTAAAATATTAATTAAAAAATCAATGATCTGAACAATTTGTCGTATTCATGCAGATTTTATATTGGTCTAAATAATTGATCAGTTGTCGATAACAATGATTGAATAAAGTTATGGGCTATATCAGTAGCACTCAGTAGTTAACATAACATTCTATTGGTTGTTCATTTGAAAATGATAAATGCTATATTTGTTCTGACGTGTCATTATAAGGCAAAACATGTACTAGTATACTTGATTATTGAAGCCGATAAAAAAGCACCAAACACAATGGACATGACTTGCCAACCCCAAGAGCTGAAGATTACGTGAAAGATAACATTTTGATGTATATCAATCTCAGACCCTTATTACGCATCACTTCTTCACAATATTATAGGCGTAAACAAATGGACCAATAAGGGCCCGGAATAACAACTAATACTTGCACTCAGCACTCAGCACTCAGCACTCAACACTCAACACTCAACACTCAACACTCAACACTCACATATTGAAAATGTTATATATAATGAGATAACACTTGTCCTGTATTGCATATCTAGATGAGGAAAATGTATAAAATTGTTATGTGCGTGTTGAAAGTAGCATTTGATACATAGTTGTTGCCCTTGTGTGCTATTTATGATGTATAGATGTATTTTTTTGAATCTGAGTGCCACACTTAGCACTCAGACTGTTAAATTGCATATATGGCTTACAAATACGCTAACTTACAATATGAAGGAAGTCAAACATAGTATTTAGTACCTATGCTTCGTGTTCTAAAATAATGTTGCTATGAACCTCAAAAGAATGCATTTCATTATTCGAGTATAAGTATTGGTTGTTATTTCGGGCCCTGTCGTTGATGACATTGGATGCACTAGAACACGAATTAGACGATAGCTCAAAATGTTGGGTATACTAGTAAATACTAGTAGTACAAAACAAGGCAACGAATATCAATAACTTACCTGCCCTGAAAGTCATTTTAATCCGTAAATAGTTCCAACAAGTTAAGGTCCGAAGACAAATTGTAAACAATCGATACTTATACGACTTTGTTATTCAGCTATTTAGAATCTCAGTGTCTCAATCTGTCAATCAATTGTGGTACTGATGTGTTTCCTACACGGTATCTTCAATAATCAGTACAATAGTTGTCCTCACTACTCGTATATCTAACGATCACGACATTCAAGTGATTCAAGACTTGTTAAAGAAAGTATGGGAAGATCATTTAGTGCCAATGGCCACATCATCAATTGTGAAATACGCAACGGTATTCATCAATTTAGCACCATGCAATGTGTTCTGTTGAACTGCTTTATTAACATACTGTTTATTTAATTAGTTTCTAGTTTCATACAGCCTTTTGTTATAATGTTCTCTCTATAGAAAGTATGTCTATGCCGTAACTGTGATTTATATGCGCCGTTTCCGGCACGCAACCAACACCGAGCAGTTGACTAATGTTTTATACTCATTGTTAAATGGTGGCCGGGAATCCATTACGCCTGAGATAAGTTGGAATATTGGAGCTGTCGTCTTTATATGGACACGTGATCGGGTTAATTTCTATCAATAAAAGCTTTCTGCTGTATATAATGTGAGGAACATTGAAGATGTCTGATGGAAATCATACTAAATAGCACAACACGGCTTCCCCAAAGGAGTTGTTTCTATATATGGCAAAATTAAAAAGTGATAAATGGAAGCCGCCAGATACGAGCATTGTAAAGACAAATGTAACAGAAAGCGTATCTATCTTTAATAAGCAAAACCCCTGATGATAAGATGTGTTGACATTTTGACACGCTGTTTGAGTCCGAAATATATGTACATATATAGAGTAAGATATTATGACATTTGTTTTGTTATTGGTAGAGAACATAAATGCGATGTTATGTTTAAAACTAAGTATATCTGGGGCGTAGTCCGGATTTTAAGTAAGGTATCCAAGTATTTGTTTTCTATCTCTTTTGTCTCATAGTTCTACTGATGGTGTGATGACGAACGTTGTTTATCTGACGCCGCACATCAACTAATACGAACCTAGCGTTTGACTGCGTATGATAGCGGTTACCTATGCTTTCATCAGGCTTTGTTAGGATCCGCTGGTCAAACAAGTTCACTTACGCTAGTCTCTTGCATTACCGTTGCGTTATTTGCGTCTGTTACCCGTTGTCCGCCAACAGGCATAAGTTCGGCTAAATTCGGCTCCACAACCAGCGTCTAAGCCGACGATTGGTGTCGGAGTTAAACTCTTTACGACTTAAATCAGCGTTCAGGAGAGTGTACAAACAAGAGTTTAATAGCTACTTACGCATGATGTAGGGGGGTCAATGTATGAAGAGTAAGGCGAGCGTATGTTAGTAAACAGTAGCAGGTCTAGGCAATGACACTGGGAACTGTATTTCTCAGAATTCTCAGAAGGCCGGCTTCATTGGCCTAGCCGATCAGTGTCGATGAGAAACCGGGAAAAAGTTCGCCATTTCATTGGTTCGGGTTTAAGTCGTTTCGGCGCGCCATTTCGCACGAGGCTAGCCGCTTCGTAGAAAGTGACAGGCGGCTTACCAAAATGTCGGACGATGGAATAGCCTTTCACACACAGGCACACGATGTCGTCGACTTAAAAAAATACGAGTACCTTTTTAAATACCTGGTGTGCCTGTGCTTTCTCACTTCTCTCGCAATTTACGAATATCACGTGGTATCACATGCATCGAGTGGTTAGCGGCGTACGCCGATTAATGGCAAATAAAGTCGGTCAGGATTAGCAGAGCGTGTAAAAACGTGGGAGCTAATCGGGATGATCGTACTAGAACGTACCGCATCGTTATTAAATTACTGATACTACCCTATACAGTGTAGCAATACTACAGTTACAAGAAGAAATTTGTAAACATTGGAAAATAAAATAGACATAAGTATTTTATTTCTTCATCGATTTCTATTAAATCTTTTTCAGCAGCTTTACCGATTTTTCCATTACCCTGTGAAACCTACACGTTCCACGGTTTCACAGGGTAATGGACAAAACGGCACATCCGCTGAAAAAGATTTTATATTTCATGGAAAGCAAATAATGTTCCCCTTAGCGTGGCGAATATTTCATAGAAATCAATGAAGAAATAAAACACTTATGGCTACATTCGTGTTCCAGTGTTTACACATTTCTACTTGGAACTGTAGTCAAAAACCACGTGGTATTGCTACACTGCTATATATCTTGACGAAACGTAGCAGATAGCGATAGAGCCCGATGGAATCGTAATGCAACTTAACGCATCGTGTTTCAAAGTCCACCAAGATCCCCTACGATGAAGCATCAAGGTCTGACGGCCTGATAAGTTTAAATGCGCTCCACTACGCTTAGCACGTTCCATCACGGTCTCTCAAGATCAAAGTTTACTCGGGAAAAAAACCCAGCGACTACTGTTCTAGAGATCGAGCTACTACAACATCTAGTTACCGTATTCTACGCACATTGCCATGTGCGACTTCGTTAACAATTTGGCATTTTACGTGAGGCTTCATTGGTTTAATTACCAAATGGTTAACTGTCGTCAACTTGATCTGATGGTGATACATTTGCACAGTGTTTAAACCAAATCACTTTATGACTTATTGGGATACTATATAATTCAACTTGTATAAATAATTGCGAGCAAAATATGTGATTTCCAATCACTGTATGACTGATTGGAAGACTATACAATTCAACGTGTATGACTTTTTGTGATAACCGGAAGTTGACACGTTTATACATTGTGATTTGTACATCAGTTCCCGCCACGGTGCTAGTCAACGAATAACGTTTAAAAGAATTTCAGTTACAAACTAATTGTACGTCGACACCGTTTATTGGAAAAGCAAATATGGTAATTTCGAAATACAGCCATGCATATATTTATAGTTACAAGTACTCGCCAATGCGATTAATAATACTGTTTGCCGGGTACTATTCGCGGTAAATATATTTTCGCGAATTGCAGATTTTCTCGCGAAGTCGCTAATCCTGACATGAAAATCTATTATGGAATCTTCGAACTCGAATTAATGAAACCGCGAAATAGTCCTGATGCCAAAATTTGCGAAATGAAAATTACACAAATATAAAGTGATTTACAGTTAATGAGATCCATATGATTTCGTATGTGCACAGACAATTTGTCGCACTCAGTACGTCGCGAACTTAAATAAAAAACATCTTCCGCTTTCACATGCCGAGTTAAAACCTCACAAACTGAAGTAACATCTCTTGGTATCACAAAATGGTGAACTCGGGGATTTATATTGATTTACCTGTATTCACAACCAATATAAAACCTTTTACGTTTGAATCCATTAATTTCACATGCCAGTACGTGTATTGCTTTGCACGAAAACTATAAAAAGCCATGCAACAGTAAAGTATTGATTATAGCGCTATGTAATTATACCCCCACAACTAAAGTAGGGGGGGGGGACTATATAGGAGTCACTTTGTCGGTCCGTCCGTCCGTATGTCTGTCCCAAAGTCTGTTCAGGCTGTATCTTCTGTATGCATTGAAGGTTTTTTTATAACTTGGTAAAGTTCGCCTTGATAAGACGGTGTGACATGCGAAACAATTACGTCCATATTCCAAAGGTCAAGGTCACACTTGGAGTTCAAAGGTAAAATAGCCATAATTGAGCTTGTCCAGCTCATAACTAAGTTATTTACCATGGGGTTTGAGAATAATATGGCACAAATGTTCACTACTTGCGGACGGTGTGTCATGTAAAACAATTACGTTAGTATCTCAAAGGTCATAGCCACACTTGGAGTTCAAAGGTAAACATGGTCTCAATTTAGCTTGGCATGGCCATAACTCGTATGTCATTTACTGTGGGATTTTAAAATAACCTGGTACAATTGTTCACCCCTATCAAACAATGTGTTATACAAAACAATTATTTTAATGTCACAAAGGTCAAGGTCACACTAAAAAGTTCAAAGGTCAGAAATGACCATACTTTATGTTGTCTGGACGCTAACTAAATCAAATATTGTTGAATTTAAAAATAACTACAACTGCTGTTCACCATGCGACAGTTTTATGGATGTGGTTTGCCACACGTCTGTGACAAAGCGGTATGTGGCGATATCAATAGTCACCCTGTGGCAGTTCTTGTTGACATAGGCATGTTAAAAGATACCTTGGTCATAACCAAATACCACATCGCACTGGAAATAGGTACGAGTAAGCCTACACACTAGAACTTGCAAAGGTTCACATTTTCAGTTATTATTTTGAATTATTTTTATGTAATCATTTTGGAATATTTGCTAGATACATATATACCCTAATGTGAACTTTAGGGGATTTTTCCATCCGAAGTTACGAGAATCGTCGCAGGGTGGTCGTACGACGGGTCTATGATAAAATAGGCCGTCGCACAACGGACGTATAGTGCATTTTACGGACGTTCAATATTACCTCAAATTTGCATTGTGCGTCCGTCGTGCGATGAGAAATTTCATCATAGACCTTCGTAGTAGAATGTTTGGACATGTTAAACATTTCTACACCAGGAAATTATCGTACGTTCATCGCACGATGTTCAACGTCATTGTACAATAGATGTACGATGGACACACGATGACATACGAGTTGCGTATTATTATAATGTTAAAAACAGCATAAAGAATCATATTTCTTACGACGGTCGTGCAATAGTCGTACGACATACGCACGAATTCTCAACATTGTACAAGTCGTGTATCAATCATTCAAATCGCGACGCCGGCATATAAAATATTCAAACAATGGAATAAAACAAACACCATTTGTGGGAACATTGCTATCAAAAAGCATATTACAGACATAAGAGCGTTATTCACCTTAATTGTTAATACTATGTTTTGGTACGAACCGGTACGGTTGCAGGTTCATTTTCATGTTTTAAACTTTGCATCTGAGGTTGTATAACTGCTTTTATCTGTTATCCTATTTGTCATCCATTTATGGATTTAGTTTACTTGTAGTTATTAAAAGTCCAGCATCCATTTGGGGCTGTTTGTTTTTATGATGACATAAATGAACTGCTGAGTCCAGGATATGAAAACATAAAAAGACGATTCTACTTGTTTACAACAACAATTTGAACAGCCTACATTGGCATGCACCGATTACTATTTTGTTACAAGCAAACAAGTACTTACAATGCAGTTGCATAATGGTTCTCGTTTTTCCGTCGATAATGTGTTCGGATTATCCCCAGGCTTGCCATTTCTTAGGCATTGTACCAGTAATTACATCGGTATTTTGGTGCGATTTCAGCCCGGCAATTTAACGATCGCGGAGACTTTTTATATAACCACTGGTTAGCAATGTTGCTATAACCAATTCCAATGGATCGATTGTTGTTAAAGGAAATAACAGTTTCGGCTATAAATAGCCCTTCTATGGACACCTCAGGGTAGGAGACCAAGAGGAAGACCAAATATCACCGCAAAGCAGAACTGAGAGAATTAGGACTTACCTTAGGCGAGACAGAAGCCAAAGCCAAGAAAAGAGCTGGAGGGAGAAATGTTGTGCCGACCTTAAGATCCGACTCAGATACAGGAGATGAAGTTAAGCTGTATAATCCACAAAAGCGAGTGTTATAAAATGTATACCACCTCACGTTGCGCTGCTCGGCCAGACTAATTCTGCTTAGACAAAAACGAGTCACAGAACCAACCCTTCTTGTCTTGGAGGAAAAAAGGATTTGGAGGAATAACCGAAGAGCATGCCAAGACAAACAGACAACGTCTTGGCAATTGAGTGATATTTACTTCTGGTGAAAAAGACATTTATATACGAGTGTTTTAATAAATAAAACTAATGCAGATTTCATTCATAGAATGCATTAATAAATATTGCATTAAAAATATAGGATTCTTGCATGATCCTAACGTTACAAACTAAAAAAGGTAAATCAGGTAAATCAGTGTTATCATCCTAAAATTGTTGTTAAGCCTAGGTCCCACTGAGCATATTTGGCCTCGGCGATGTATTGAAACTAATGAGCTATCAGGAGTATGGGAACATGTTCCTCGTGGTCTAGGGAACCTTATGAGAAGTCATGAGACAGTTAGTGATATAGGAAGGAATTGTGACGAATAGGGTGGTATCGGAAGAAATCGGGAGAACATCGCCGGTGTGGTATATTCCTCAGTGGGACCTAGGCTTAAGTTACGTTCATTTTCGATTTCATATGATCTTATTCTAGACTAGATTCATGGCTCAGTGGTATAGCGAATCGGGCTTGTTTGTGTCTGTTGTGAGTTGTTTGTAATATGTGTCGTCCATGTCGCTTGGCTCTTGGCTCTTACTCCAGTTTGGTTTGGCTGGCTCGAGCGTTGGGCTTTCGGTGTTGAATGTCGTGGTTATTTGTAGTTGCGTTTGGGTATTGTCTGTGTCTTTTTGTTGTAAAGTCGTATGTTTGTGGTGTTGGGCATTGTGTCGTGTAATTGTGGTATGTGGTGTTTTTTATGTTTTCTGTGCTAGGCTGTTTAGGTTAGGTGCTGACTTCCCTGTCCGATTGTCTATTACCTTCTTAATATTTTATCTTGATATGACTTAGGTTAGAATCGTACCTTTAGAATTAGTTTGTTCAAACGTGCTTGATTAAACTGCTTGCCATATGATGTATTGTGACCTCGTGGTCCTTATGGCCTACGGGTAATTTGTAAATAAACTTGTTCAAACTTGTTGTTCATATTTATGGACATGCAGGATAAACTATAAATTAAATATAAACTGTATATAGTTTGTGATTTATTTTTTGGGGTTGCTACCGCCAAAATGCAGCTTTTGATAATAATAGTACATGAACTTTGACAACTTTGGTAGGGTCTTCATTGCAATGGTATACTGCCTACTAACCGATTTCTTGTACCGGGGTGGTTCTGCTATCAACAAAATACAACCAACACCTAAACAACAATCACAACTTTTGTATGAATCGTTTGTGCTTACTAACCTGACATGCTATACTCGGACGTACAATGTTAAGCCTTGTTTATTATTCCCCTTA
Organism: Spisula solida; assembly: GCA_947247005.1. Lineage (NCBI taxonomy): Eukaryota > Metazoa > Mollusca > Bivalvia > Venerida > Mactridae > Spisula > Spisula solida. The sequence goes on along the minus strand of OX365952.1, from coordinate 35,438,642 downwards.
AGGATTACCGATTGTTATTGAAAACAATTAAATGGTATTTAAATCGCTACTCATTTTGATAGTGAAACTGGGAACACTTTTTAGCAAAGTGTTGTATACACAATTTGCATTTTGCAATACGGCATGTAACCATTTTATTTCGGAAAAGTACAGTTTAATTTGGTAAACCTATTCAGTGCTTCTAATTTAGAAAATGCAATCAACTTATAGAAACTTTTATTGGAATCAATCGCTCGTTTCATCGTGTAGAAAAATCGGAAGCAACTAGTGACAGTTTCAAATTGCTTTTTGCCATTAAAAACATCAATTACGCACTTTTTTCTGGATGTAATTGGCCAAAGTGATCGCAGCGTCAAAATTGTATTGATTAAACACACTAATTGGTTCAAAATTAACCCTATGCATGATGGTAATAAGTCCTTGGGGATGTAGGTAAACAATGAAAAAGTTTTCTATAGATTTACTCATTAATCTGGTTATTGCGTGATAACCACGTTAAGGCATTTTCTGCTGTTTACAGTTTTTGCTTCCGATTGTATTCCACAACACACGCCTTTTCAATCACAATTAGAGCCCGCAACATTGCTCCATGAAATGAACGAGATGCTCACAGAATTGTACGTGTGTATTGACGATAAAAATGGTGTTAGTGTCCTAGCCCTTTGAAATACAATCGACAAATTAGACTTTTGAAGTCCCGGCCGTTTCATATTTAGTCTAACTGATTCTTTGACCAGTGGGCATAATATGTATCTTGGCAGCGATTCAGTCTGACAGGTACTGTTTTATAGCTGAAACTAGGTCTTACAGATTTTTGACAGCTGACGCTTGGTCTTTCAGAGGTTCGGTTTCCAGGAAACCTATATGGTTAGCCATATTGCAGAACATGAGTGTTGTACCTTTTGCAGACTACAAAACATAAATTTAATCTTCAAAATTCTAATTAATAGCTAAATTAGAGTGCATTGTGTAAAGGAAAGTTTGTTGAAGAAGGTTTTCTGAGAGTTTCATTGTAAATGGTTATGCCAATAAAAGGTTTAGAGAGTCAGTTGCATTTCTTTTTAACACCCCTCGTATGCCTTACTGTGCCACAATACGTAGATGTTTGATACATTAAATACAAACCAAACAGTTAATGTAATATTTATTATCAAAATGCTGGTAACTAATGTTCAATCAAAATCACAACATAAACGTAATAGAATAGAATTGGTTACATAAATCCAGAAAGACATGGGCAAGATTATAAACACAAAAGTAACGAACTCCCCCAATGAGCACCGTGATTTACTGTCAATATGTGTCTACAAGACGTATTCGATATGTGAACGTTGACTATTCTTTCAATGTGTACCCCTACTAACTACAATTCAACCATTATTTAAGTTTATTGTTTGTCGTACATTGGCGAGTTGAATCCTAGGTTGAATCAACATCTTATTTCGTTAAAGGGGTATGCCCTGGAACTGATGTGTCTCGAATAGTAATCAAATTGGTAGCATTTAATACCTTTGTCAAATAGTGAAAACCCTGTACAAAAAGTTACGAAATATCCCGCTAGTTGTTTTTAAAAGAAGATTTCAAGAATGACTAAATATCGTTGTCGTCAATAAAAGGCTGACAGCCTTTTATTCAAATCGATAAACAAAATATCAAACAGCCTTTTATTCAAATCGATATACAAAATATCGAAAAGCGCGTTATAGAGTAATTTTTTAAGTCAAATTCTTTTTTGACTTTTCGGTAATAGTTGGTTTTACAAGTGATAAACGCAATTTTGTTGTATGCAAACCAAGACACTCAAGTTTCTGGACATGCACCTAGAAGCAACGGGCTTTAGTTCACTGGAAATTGGTGAGTACCATGAGCATAATGCCATGTAGTGTACCACTACAGAGTACTTGTACTTGCTCAATGGAAAATACCCAGTGATAGTACTAAAGTAATAAATAATGCACATAATTAAATATGGGCGCTGCCTTATCTATATTTGAACAGTTCAAAACATCCGATTAGTTCATGCTTACGTGACTCAATACTGTGTTTGTAATATAGTTAGAACCAGAAACAACCGTTTTGTAGAGAGTGTTCGTACATACAGTTATACGATCGAATTGTCAGATCACAAGACGTATTATAAATGCATTAATACCGCATCTTCACAACTATTTGTCTATCTCACAACAATTTGATAACAAACACACCAATAAAAGAGTTGCCATAGCTCGATGATCACTGGGAGTCGACACCTCAATCTAGGATTGTTCCCCTTGGTAAAATAACAATGATGAACATATTAAGTACATTGGTATACGTATTACCTCCCTTAGTTTGTACAGGCAATACAACATTTAATATTGTGATATTATAACATGTGATTTTACATGGCAACCTTTCTCTTCACGAATGATTAAGGCTTTCCTCGGTCACTCCAACAGCTGCCAGTTCTTCTTGTACTCTTTGCAGATAGGTTACATCAGGATACCCAAAGCTACAATATAAATAATACTTAAAACATTCACAAAAGTCACTTACTATAATTATATCGGTTTTGGTACGATGTGTCCACGGATCAAAACCTAGATCTCCCGCACCCGGATATATACCACCAGGCAATAGGAGCAAATAACCACAGGCCTAAGAACTTTAATCACAAAATACAGAGTTTTGAAAATTCCGCATCATCCGGTCATTACAGTATGTAAATAGAACAGTTGAAAACGCTTTTGTCTGGCCCCTACACAAATCCGCATCAACGGACCAGGAAATGGTTGAAATCGGGTCTAGATACGTTGTACTACATAAAACAATCTATATTATATCTACCATTTACCGTGTTTAGGTAACATTTTAGTCAATATCCGTATTCAATGGCTGTTTTGGATTTCATGACTGTCATTGTTTACAAATTATTCTAGTCTAGTCCCGCAGTGAATGGTAAGGCTTTGTGTCATTAGCGTATATTATATAAAGTCTAATAATGTTCCTATTTTATCATAAATTAATAAACATAAGCATTTTTAAATTTGTATTTTTTAATTTTATTACATCACAATATTAATTGAAATAAATTGTATAAAGTTTAAAACATTGTTTATTGTTAAATGCAAATAAGTAAGGGAAGTCAGCGTTAATCAGCGTGTCGTTTGGTATTCACTGCGGGACTGTCTTTAAATTAGTAAACAACGATAGTCATGAAATTCAAAACCGCCACTCGAATACGGATATTATTGACTGTCACTTTTAACCTGTCACCCATGAATATACATGCGTATCCGTTGTCCAATCAGAGTTGTTATCTTAACTCATCAAAACATTCTTACTGTACAAAAACGAAAACACACGGGGATTAATAAGCGACAGGTCAAAAGTGTTCGACAATACCTAAAATGTAAATTAAACACCGTAAATGGTAGATATATTGATTGTTTTGTGTAGTATTTGACATCTAGACTTGATTGCAACCGTTTCCCGGTCCGATGATGCGTTAAATAGTGGAATCATGCAGGGGCCAGAAAAATGCGTTTCCAACCTGTTCTCTTATATTATAGTAATGACCGGATGATGGGGTATTTCAAAACTCTGTATTTTGTGATATAATTTTTAGGCCTATGATATAATGAAGCAAAGTTACTGGCATTGAACCCATAAATATTTAGAATGAGTAAGAAACAGTCTAAGTAAAGATTATGCATGTACGAGTATCAATATGAAACAATACTTAGTTTCTGTTCCCTTTTGCACCGGAATTTTCTTCAGACGAAGGTGCTCAACAATTTATAACTGTCTATTCACTTTGTCCCCAAAAACAACTGTAAATATTTGCTGTTTGTAAATTAAATAAATTCTGGCTTTCCGTCTAACCATGACATGGCCTAGTCCGTTGCAATGCGTTACGTGTATTTGAATAGAAAAATTTTTTTTTGAAACGAAACCTAGTGAAAACAGGAAATCTCAGATAAAAGAATGTTTTTAAAATCGAAAAAAAGTTAATTTTTTTCTCAAAACGAAAATAATTTCTTACTTTTCGAATCCGCCATGTGTGCATGTCTTGTGGTGAATGTCGTTCCATGTGACAACGTTATCACACCCGGTCGTTCTTGACCTTCCAATGGTGAAGGTTAACTTTCGTTTAAATGATTCTTTTAACAGACGTAGCACTTTTTGTCCCTCAGCATTGTTTGGGAGATAAGCAGTTCTACTTGTTCCCTCGTACCTCGTTCCTGGGTGCGGATGGTTGTCCTGTAATACATATTCAATCAATCCATCGTAAGGCCAAAACAAATAAAAAGTGTGGTTCAGATAAATATGCTGAGAAAAAGTAACAGTAGGTGACTAAAAATGTTTTGAATTATTTTATTGATTCCATGCACTATCAACGATCAGCGAAGACGATTTTCACTTTGTCCAGCCAGATTATCCAATGACCTCAACGGTAATCCCCGTTTTAGGCAGTGCATTTGTTCATAGTATGTCTTATATGCAACAACAGACACTGTATGATGAAGTTGTGTGAATAATATCGTCAACAACAACCGATAGTTTTTGTGTGCTATATCCGGCTGATTTGGCGACTTTTTATCTCTATATAATCATATTTTATCATACATATTTAACATCATTATCAAGCAAACAACAATGTATATTAAAACGTAGTGTAATGTAGTTGTACATTTAATCTGATTTTAAAACTTTAAAATAACAACCATGATGAACAAAATTAGTCAGCCAGTATCCCCCATAGCATAGACACAGTCAATCAGTATCCACATATAGTATAGGCACACGGTTTTATTAATTTGAACCACTTACATGTATATTGTTTTCCACTGTACAGTAGGTGGTCAAAATAAGTTCATAAAAGTGGTTCAAATCAATTAAAATGTGTAGATATGCCTATCGTGGGTTCATTTGGTAAAGGGAGATCACTGCGATTGAGTATTTCGTGTTTATAAGACGAGTTAAACAAACCAACGTCGATTAACTGTGCTAACATCATTGACTCTATGATGGTGGTCGAGTAGGTAATGCTCTTGACCCCCATGTTCCAAGCTCGACCGGGTCATTTCAGAAACACTTTTCAATGTTTCCCACCCAAATACAGATGAACTGGTAGGAGTACAACCCAGTGATAGTCTTACACGTGAGCATCAGTGTTGTACACAGGGTACGCTAAGGAACCAAAAACTTTTCAGAAACAGCTAGTGTATCTCAGCCAGAGTCCTCGAAGCCCATTACCGCCCTTTTCCTCGAAGTGGGAGGTCATTGGCTAGTCTGTAGGTGAGGGGAACGAATAACCACGCACATACGACAACAACAGAGGAACGTTAGCAAGGAAACACAACCTAGATTCAATATCACACACATGTTTTACAAAACAAAAACAAGTGTAATCATAATGTACGTACCTTTTGAGTGCCACTTGAAAAGGTGTAATGTACCGTTATTGTATTTGATGATTCATACCCCGGTAAATGGAGTTTTTGTGATATATAATCACTCATATGTCCTTCTGGCATATTCCCGGTAATTACACCATACGGCGCAAAGCAAACCGGACACACAGGTCTAATTTTAAACGATGCCTCAATGCAGTCTGTACAAAAACTATGAGAACATTTGTGTAATGTTTTTGGTTCCGTTTTCTCATCCATGCAGATACAACAGAACTCATCATCGTCAGGTGTTGGTCCGGTCCATGCAGGTAAACTTTTTGTTCGATTTATATGTCCTGAATTCATAGTGTGTCTATTACCCACATTACTATCATAACTGACTAGTTTCGGTTTTGATTTCGATTCGTCACATGACAATAAGTCTTCTTCGTCGTCATCATCGTCTTCACTGCTGTCGTCAAATAAACTAAATTTCGTCTTTGAAGGAGGATTTGTAACACGTGAAGGAGGATTTGTTACACGTGGTTCTGGACACACTTCGGTGAAGAAATCGTCAGAGAATGCCCCAAGTAGTCCATCAGTGTCTTTATCCCTTTCTACATTATCCTCACACTCGTCAAACATGTTAAAAAATATTTCACTCTCAGATTCCGACTCGTCACCCATGATAGTACTTGATGAATTAATACCAGCCACCTGTGGGATAAAGAAAGAGTTTTCACTTAAGTTTAATGTGCGATACACGTAGATTTGACATTGTATTCGTTTCTTATTTACGTACAAATGATATTCAACCAATATTGCTTTACGAAATTTACCTCGCATTTTGCTTAAGTTAAGTCTAATTTTAGATTCGTGCAGAAAAAAATCAATAATTACATCACACTTGACACTTTTGAAAATTGGTCTGTATATCGAGTTGGTCTTAATTTCGAGGTTAAATATAGAACAAAATCATTAAAATGGATAAAGATCAATATTGGTCTATTTTTATGAAAATCGGAAGTGGTCATGTTGACCAAATTGAAGTTTAAAAAAGTTTGTGTTTCCATATTTAAAGAGTAGTTTTCAGATAGTGTTTTCCTGTTTTCTCAATATATTGATTTGGTACTTACGACCGTCGAATTCTAAGTCAGCGATATTTTGAGTTGATCTTATGTCGGAGATTAAGGTGATCTTTAATTGAGGTTTAATGGTATTATGCTGTTACTGGACCTTATAAATGAGGTCAGTCCTAGACATTGAAATCAGTTGATAGAGTGTCTGTTCCAACCATTCACGGTGTGTTGCAAATGACACTAGTGCATTGACACCAACACCGTGCATTAGTTAAATATATACATTATAAATATACAATGTATTTCTATTGTGTTGCATCCTTATTTCATCACATTTATATTATGTTGTACATACATGACTTTTTGTGTTTATCATGAGAAACTGTACAGTTAAAATGAATAAACTATCTATCAATGACTATAGTTAGCCATAATACCACGCTTAATCAATTTGCATGTGCTAGGTGACTTTATGTATTTGCATACACAGCAAAATGAAGATTTCGTCAGTCACCTCCATAGTCTCGCTATAAATACGCCCCTGGACAAGGCAATATTTACACAAATATACCGACCAATAATATTGATCAAGAATGTGAGACATAGATCTGCGTACCTTCGTATACTTATATATAAATGTAAATGACTAGTTAGTAAGTTGAAATACATACATGTAGAGATAATAAGGATACAGCTGATAATACAGATTCATCAGATAAAACAAACATTATCTTAATTTTGAAATCGAAAGTAGGCCCTAGTCCAATGTCAGTAATATTATTATCGGTATCATAATTATTTTGTTAAGCTATCTAACGTTACAAATAAAATTACTTCACTTAGTATGCATATGTTAGTATCATTAAAACTATGATATCAACCCGACAAGGTTAAAGAGTTTTTTTTTTTTGAAATCGAAAGTAGCTTTAAAAGTCTAGTTTTAAAACATTTGTATATAGTGATCCCGAGCTATTAAGAAAATGTGTGTCTACTATATACCTGTATATAAATTCCGACTGTATTTAACAGTGGTAACTATAAAACTGGATATCCCAATCTTCAACAAAAACTGCTTACACTAGATATTTTGTATTATTTATACGTTCATGAAAACACCAAGTCTGGTCTTGCACAACATAGTGTAAATATAGACGTCCGTAATATCTATTTATAGACAAAGTATGTAAGATTTGCCTCCCTTGGCTTAAATATACGAATGTCTCATACTTTCATCATTATTTTACTTGGAAATGCTAATTTATTATTTTTTAAAAAACTTTTTCTTGGGATTATTGATATTATTCTGCATTGTTTTAATCGGTTCATCCGGCATAAATTTTACATGATTGTGTAGCTAAATGCTTAGTTCAGGATACTAATGCATCTGGTGACAGCCAATAATCGCTACACAGATGCATGCGCGGGTCTAGCAATCCTTCTAAGGGGGTCCAATCGACTATTTAGCTCAAGGGGTTCAACCATACATCAAGTTTTTTCTTAAACGTTGCCCTGATCAGACTAAAATTAAGGTCTGGTGAACTCGTGTAAAGGTTTGAGATAACAACGGTACGTAGAAAAGGCACCGATGCAACTATTTGCTTGGCTCTATCTGAGGCATTTTTTCTATTTAAAAATGTCAAGTTTGGTAATTTCTCACCATGGCTACGGACCTGAATTTTTGTCAAAGTTCCAGGGTGTTCCGGCCCTGTCTCAGTCGTCTTCAACTTTTACATTATTATTATCCAGAGCGTATATATAAACGCATAACGGGCAAGCTGAGGGCCCGAGCTTGACGATGTACTGCTCCCCGATCTTGTCTTATCTTATATCTCCCGAATAGTGCCGTTAACCGTTCGATAAAAATATAAAAATCAAATTCGGTGGATTTGCGGCAAAAATGTATTTCGAAAATAGTAAACCCGAACAACATTTTAAGAAAACGGAAGCAGGTTTGAAACGAAATAGGCTTGGTCGGAGAAGTTATTATTAGTTTGGCCTTATTCGTGTTGTTACTCCTTGGAATCAAACTCAACTTTATTTAGTGATTCTTTGGTCATTTATGCTAGAAACTTAATTTTAAACAATATTTATTTCCTTATAAATTTAAACATATATATAATAAGCATTCATTTGTGTTCACACATATCAATGATTAAGTAGAAAGCTAAGCTAGAAACTTCGAAGGAGGTCACTGGCATAAATATCTAAAATATGGTAGGCGGCTATACAACTTAAACCTCTTTCAAAATTGTCGTAGGAATTTCTTCGTCGCACGACGCTTACGAATCTATATCGAAATGTACTGACATACGTCTGGAAATGGTATTTACATCGTAGACCCTTCGCACGTCCGTCGTACGACAATTTTGAAAGGGTTTTATCACCGGAAGCGATAAACACGTAAACTGCATAGCAAGCTTAAGAGACAGTAAACTAAGAACCTAGCTGTTTAAATGATCTTAATCATTCACAGCGGCGATAGCTCAGTGGTAACACATTGGGACTGTCAATCATGAGGCCGTGGGTTCAACCCCCACATGGACTATATCTTAAATATGTATAATATCTCCCTCTATATCTGACCGTGAGTCGTGCAAATTTCTGGGTAAAGGGGCTATGAAATTGTGCATCGGTGCTATACACCGGGCACATTAAAGAACCAGGATGGCTATTCGAAATAAGAGCTAGGCGCACTTCTGCAGCGCCGGATTTGTCTGAATATAATGTCTCTCTCTCCCTTGAGGGGCTTTCTCTCAGTCTGTCCCTCTGGTCAGATCATGCTGTATCTGCACTGATAGAGGACGCACCTGCCTACTTGTGGCTGCAACACTATAATGTTTAGTGCCTTAAAAGGTGTGTTCGCATGAAAACGGCGCTATATAAATTTGGTATATTTATTTCTTTATTATTTCATATTCATTTATGTACATAACGCAAATATAATGTCCCCGTAAAATTAAGCTAAAATGGATAATTAGCTTATGTCATACGCTTATAATCAGAAATAATGAGAAATCTACATTTATCTGTGTGGACTAATACGTTTATGTTCAATAATAACCGTACCCATAAATTAGCGATACTAGTAACTGAAATAATTGCCCATTAGCAGACGACCTAAAATTGAAAACCTCAAATTATAAAAAGTAAAGTCTAAAATATCGATTATGTTAGCTGATACATAAATAATATTAAATATAACGACACTCTTTGAGATTATGCATACTTTCATTCAGCTACAACTCTATTTTAATCCGTATTTACAATAGGTGTTTATAGTATTCGTCCCTATTTGATTCGTTTGAGCTACCATTGTGTAATAATCAAACACGCGCTGTAAGTACTCTTGGTAACCACATACAACAATTCTAATTTCCGGTAAGAGTGGATAGTATCATAAGTTGGCGTTAAACACACTCGCCGTATGATAAATATAGTAGATAAGCAGTGGACTTGAAATGGATTTGAATACACATTAATTTTGCAATCTGCATTTGATTATTTAAGTTAAATTAAAGTAAAAACATACAAAATGGAGACTATAACGGCTCGAAAGGAGATAAATGGAATGACGAGAGTCGATATGGAAGAATATTTTGACGATGTTGAAGTTGAATCATTATATAGCTGGATTGACCGTGTTCCATTATCTAGACCCAAGAAAAATATGGCTAAGGACTTTGCTGATGCTGGTGAGTTTATTGATTGATTGTGCATAGAGTGTGTATGATTTTGATCTAGATATACTCGTGTGATTTGCACATGTTTTAAAATACAATACTCACTGGATCGATACCCATTTGTAGGCGAACACATAGATCGTATAGATTTTGTGATTGCTTTAATTGCAGACAAACACGATGACTTGTTTGAATGACAAAATTAACTGGGATCATTTTTTTCAAAACAAACACTAACGTTTACATTAAGGGTATTAATATTTATAATCAGATAATGGCTTTGTACACTCGTGTATCATTTCGTTTGCACAACTTGTATATAAATTTACGTAACGTGATATCTATCAATTGGTATTTGTTTAAGAAAGTGTTTCAATGAGTTGTAATTTGTATATATTTGTTGAATTGTGTTTCAACCTTTAACATGAACAAATGCGTAAATATTTTACTAATGACACGTTCGTTCGTTATTGTTGCCAAATGTTCTATAGTATCAAATAACAGTTAGTCAGTGTAGCATGTCAAGCCACTTGAATTGATCATGTCAGTTTGAGTGTGTTTCTTAAACATAAAACTTTACAAGCGAATGGTTACATTTCTTTATTTTATGAGGCTACAATTGTTTACAATTAGCAATACGATATACTTGTATTGCTCGGTGGTAAAAGTATATTCAGCGACAGTTTAGAATCAATCTTCATACGTATATTGAACAGAACATAACTTTATTTTCTCAAGTTACCAAAAATATTCTGACCACATATATAAAATGTAGACATAATATTTATTAGTGTCTTATAAGTTTGTGTTAAAATGGTCACATAATTCTGTTTGTGTGATATATAATGTGTATGTGTATATATAAGAATGAGACTGAAATAGAGAATAAATATACTGTATAATATATAAAATTAACCATAAAGCTTTCGTAACATGTACGAAAATACACGCAGTGGCATTTGTTAGACATGGTATAAATGACATATGTTTTTTTTGCAAACTTGCAACTTTAGGGATTAATTATGTATATTAATATATAATGTGATTGTATTTGTATATATTTGATTGGTTTGGTTTATTTGCTTTTATTTATCCTCGCCACTTGACATCCATATGGGCGAGGCCCCCAGAAGAGGCTAGTGACTTAAGTTTTTGGGGGATTATAGTATATATGATTGAGACTGAAATAGAGAATAAATATTGTACTGTAAAATATATTAAATAAATCATAAAGTTGTTTGTTACACATAACATGTACGATAATACGCGCAGTGGTATTTGTTAAACATGGTATTAATGACATAATGTAACACAGTTAATGCAAACTTACAAGTTTAGGGATTAATTATGTAGTTTATAATGTTAATCCTCGGATATCCGAATTAACCAAATTTTGACTTCAATGTTTACTACACTTTATTCCTTCTACATATTTTATAACAATAACATAATTTATATGTTATTTGTGCAATGTATTCAATGGTTAGCGCGCTTGCCGTCTTACCTGGCGACCCGGGTTCAAATACGGATGGAGGCACTCTTGTGCCTGCCATATTATAGTAAATAGCTGCCAGGCAAATAAAGGCTATGCTTGGCATTTTGTAATAAAAATGCTTACATACAATTCATAGTCAAACAAATAATTAGATGTACATGTATCAGAAAAGAAACCATGAATGAAGAATAGAAAACATGAAAATATTCGGATAAAAAAACTACCGCTGTTTTCTGAAGGATCTTGTAATACCGGTGTATAGGTACATATAATGTCAGAATGTGAATTAGTATGACTATTTATTTAAGTTTATAGATAAAATGTCAAAAATTTGACTTTAACATAAATCGTTGGCCGGACATTTAGTGCGCGTAAGTTCCTCTTCAGAGTTATAAATTTAAGGTATTGCTTACATTCCACCGTTTCTATGTACATAAAGTATTAAGACTATTTGTAAAAAGCGATACTCCGTTCTTCTGTAATAATTTAATCATTGATTAGTTCTAAACTTATTGATAAGAAAAGCTGACTTTAATTCTAATTTTCTAAGGGTTTTATTATGACTAGACTTAACTGGGATTTAAAATAACCATCAAAAAAGGCCCCCTTCGCAATCAATTCTAACTTTTAATTGTTTTCTTTCAAGGCGCGTGTTTATTGATGTTTATCTTCACTAATATTGGAATTCGTACAATTAAGGATTAAAAAAGCTGAAAACGTTTACACAATCCATTCGATCAATTATTTGAAATTATTACTGAAAAAATCAGTAAAATTATCCGAGTAAATAACCGTTCTTCCGACGTAGATTGACATCCGGTTTATCAAATTCTATTTGTTTTATAGTGGATAGCGTTGTTTCATTTTTATTTCTGTTAATTTTGTATTTGGTTAGGAGCGAAAAGTAAACATTCGTATCATTCAATTAATATTATATTAATTATAACTATTGTTTAGACGAGATTCCATTGTTCTCACTGTCCGATACGTTTAATGTTATACCTTTCCATTCTTTACTAATGTCCGAAGATCTAGTATCACAATGATATTGGACCTCAGTTCTAACAACATGTCCCCGTTTAACGAACTGTCACCAAGCTGTTGAAATGTGAAAAATGAAAACCACATTTCTATACTAGTACATGAATGTCCTAATAATGTTAATTGAAGAAAATCACGAGTACAAAAGCGATGTACACGCGAAAGTCGCTTCTGTGGCTGATAGATAGTAGTATTAAAAGTCTGGGGGTTAAATCACCGATAAGCCGTTTTAAAAAAGTGATGTTTATAAGTGAATTTTTGAAGACAATCAAATGTCTTATTTCTCCTGGAAGACTGTTGGTGGCCGTGCTTTTGTCAAATCACCTTTCTGCTTCGTGGAATGTTTCAATAGCTGAGTCTGATCTCAGAGATTTAGTTGGATGGTATGCATTGATCTACTTATTTATGTACACAGGAGCGAGCCATGTCTGATCTTATAATAATTATGTGAATAGAAGAACCTCGTACTGTACCTAGTAAGGCACCTGAAGCCAGTGCAGTGAATGAGAGATCGGCGTTATATGCACACGCTTTTTGAAACAAAAGCTACCAGTCACAATCCCTTTCAAAATGATTCTGCGTCATCGTATATTTATACACCATTCCGTTTGTAATGGATATCGAAAAATGAATAAACGATTTATTGTCAATACCGTTTCCACAACATATCAATACACATGGACCATACACATTTGTACAGGTATACCATGTGGCAACGTAATTTGACCATAAATTTCTCAAATATGTTAATAATAATAATAATAAAGACTTTATTTAACGAGGAAACTTATTTGACAATATAAATGACAATCTACCATAAGATACTCAACAAAATTACGGCTATATACGTATAGTACACATGTAACATGTACGTGAAGTTAACTAATCATTTTGTAACGTTATAAAAAATTACATTCAGTACTGCAAACAGGGGGATATCTAGATATAACCCTCAATAGTCCATCCTAAACAGAGACTCAAGTATGAAGAATATTCGTGATATTTAAACAACGTTCAGCACTGTCACGCCTTAAGTATCAGTTAGTTTTTTTATTTGGGAATGGTTTATATATACATGTTGTGTCTTTATTTGTTCACGGATATAAGTGTTATATCTGTTCACAAACCTCGACACCTGACACGCGTATGGGACTTAGATCATTGCATTATTAAATTTTTTCTTGTGTTGGCCCGGTTTCAAACAGGCTTTTTACATGGTTTAACATTCCATGTGCACGAGATGTTAAACAAATACTGCGAAAGTACGTTTTGCATTAAAATGAAGTATTTGTAGCAATTTAGATTTTTTAGGATACACCATAGCCCTTTATTTGACAAACTACTAAATACAATGTACGAGTACAAATACACTGCAATGCACATTGCGTACTTGTTCCATGGCAACATAATTTATTCTTTTAAAACTTATGTAGTTAAATTTCTATACATAAAGAGCATATTGCAGATATGCAGGTGAAAGCTTGGCACCAATTTTTAATTTTGATATATATTAATCACAATGCAATGTATATACATGTACATCAAATATGTAGAGTCATAGTCTATCGTCAGCTACACATTTTGGACAAACGTCGTTTTCGACATACATTTTTAAAATCATCATTTCACCACTTTTTTGTCAACCCTCATTAAAATAATTTACATTTCTGTGATCAGAATGGATGGAATTATCAGAAAATGTGATACTATAAAAATTGAAAAAAAATGTGATAAGGGTGAAAATCGCAGAGCCTGGCTCATATATAATGACACTTGTACATGATACACTCATAACGTACATGCTTGGTTAGTTTGGCTAACTGTTAATCTGCGAACTTCAGTAAACTTTCGACATAATATATAAGACCATAATTTTGACTCTTGGAAACTGGTCTCATTATTGAGTTGGCCTAAATATTGAGTTTACACGATGATCTAAACATTGAAAATTGTAATGAATTTAGAGGTGCTCTTATTACTGACGTGGTTTTCTTGTGAGATTTTACTGTATATATAAAATGAATGTTGATTTTCCCTGCACCAATATTCACTTTCACTGGTCAGCGTATTTTTTTCACCAGAATCACACGAGCTATAGTTTGGTTTTCGCTCGGCTTGACGCGTTTCGAATCAGGGATTGGTCTGTGGACAATAATAGAGTCTATCATGTTGTAAAACTAATTATAAAGGCTTATCAAGACATTTTATAATTCCAATGCTAAACTTAACTACTGTATTCGCTTTACCTATTAAGACAATGGTCGTAATTATTTGTGCACACATAAAATAAAACGTCGCTCTCACATTATCCTAACTGGACAGTATGAGGATGTGCAAACGTAAATAAACAGTTATCTGTTAGTAACTCATCGTGTGATTTCCTGCATCGACAATACACAGATATAACGACGTAACGACATAACGACATAACGACATAACGACATAACGACATGACGGCATGACGACATAACGACTTGACGACCTATTGATTTTAGGCGAACGTAACCTTACCAATAGCACCAAAATCGATGTAAATATCGGTCATAATTCTTACCATGCAAATAAATATATTCTGACGGCTCAATTAAAAGTTTTCAAAGTAGCTATACATTGTATTTTGTTGGTCTATTTGTTTGTCAATTAAGTTGAAATTTATTCTTTACATTATTAGTTTATTACAGTGAATTTCCTTTTTCTTATTATTCGTTGTTTACCAGGGTTGTTAAAAAATACGTAGAATTAGTTGTAAAACGTTACATGTTTATGTATGTCTTAAACATACATGTAATGTATTGGGAAATTGAATCATGAATAAGACATGCATATGCTAATATTCAAACGTGTCGTATCACTGGTTTGTGTTAAAAATCACATCGTCACATATACATGTACATGTGCTTGGTGTGTGCGTTAAGACTTGTTACAAGTAATAACTGCGACGTTAAATCATAATGTAATAAAACATAACTGTCAGAACTTTGAGAGTGACGTCCACTTGTTACTTGATTAACAGGCAATATTTCATGTAGTCTTTATTAATACTGTCACCATAAAGCAAGGTGCGTGCCTTGATCAAACATTAGGGCCGACTTTTGTCATAAATTGTTAAATACTTCTTACATATTGATTATGAAGTGTGTCAATATACAGAAACTATAATCACCTGCAATGCCATTCAAATATCGTTCCTAACAACAGCGAAATCGCCGAATTGAGCGACAGTTCAAATATTGAACCATTTACTTATTTAAGTTTCAAAAGGCTATATATTTCCTTTAAGTCGTTTTAGACCACTTAACAATTGGTTACTGTACACATTCCGATAGATTAAATATTTGTGAAGGAAGGTTGTCCTTTGTTATTATGATCGGATCGGTTAGTAGAATTGTCTACAATGTAACTGCTTTCGCGGACCCAGTCTAATCGTAATTGTAGCCTATTATAAAACATAAACTCTATTCTTTTGTAACCATGACACACTTTAATTACAATATACAGTCGGTAGTATAAATCTTATTATTATCGGCATAATATAGAGTTTCATAATTAACGTATAAACTTTACGTTCATTTATACATTCAAATATCAAAAATAGAAGGTCATAAAATTGGGTGTAAAGCACTGTATATCACTTATATCTTACGTATACCACAAGGAGTGTACTAGTATTATATCGAAATAGAAACAAATCCAAGTATATCGTTTTGATAAAAAAATTATTCTGAAAACTAACTACTCTGACATTTCGCACTTAGAACTTCTTGTTTTGATGCGTCTACAGACAAAGGACACTTCCATTTGACTTGGGCAAACCGCAATTCAATCCATAATTCTAACCTTTTAGGATCGTCAAAAGTCCCAAACTTGAAGATGTTCCTATTTGTAATCAGTTCATATAATCAATTCAATGGAAATGCTTGAATCTAGTTTTGATAATACATGTAATAGGATGCCCACACAGCAACTTCACACCAATGGTGCACACATACCCATGATTCGCTGGCTAAGAATGAGAAAGTACTACTTACGATCTGATAAAACTCACGCCCATTTAAAATCTGCACCACAAGGCGCTACTCATGCGCCTATTTCCATGATAATCGGAACTGACTTAAGTTGAAAAGGCTTGTTTTCCATACGTAAAGAGTAGTTTCAGACAGTTTAACTTGTTTTCTCAAAAGATTGATTTTCTACTTACGACCTTCTCATTCCAAGCCAACGAGTTATTCTATTACTAGATTCCATTCCTGTAGGTACAATGTTTCAATTTTCTTTATCCGTACATGTTCTTCATATGTTTCAGTTTTGTGTGCCGAAGTTGTCAAACATTATTTTCCACGAATGGTAGAGGTACATAATTATACACCAGCTGCTAATACAAAACAACGAAGGGAAAACTGGTATCTTTTGAATAGGTATGTGTAGTTATAATAATAATTATTATAATGATGATGATGATAATAATAATAATAATATAAAATTTATTTTAAAAAGGCAAAGCAGTTGGGTATACCCAGTCTTCCCTGTGAGCCTCATTATGAATTTATAAATATGCACCGTGACAAAAGTTACTTTAAAAAGCAGTACACGTGTAACTATAAATACACACTGTAATACCGTTACCATGACAAATGTAATAAAGCAGAAAATACAAAATGTATATACACACAGACTATAGTTTATACAGTTGATAGTACAAAATAATTCAAGAGTTTTATTGAGTCCTTAATACTTATGTATCTCTTCATTGAGATATTTCATTGAGTGATGTTTGGACCACAAGAGAACCACCACTGTAAGTGTCAATGGTATTTTCATATTGTCGTTGAATGTTATTCCGCCTCAAAAGGGTCGGTATTACTATATAGGACTTTACAATGAGACTACCTAAAAAGATTATATTAAGTCAGACAGGGAAGGCAGCACTCTTAACTTAACCAGTCGAGCACAGCAAACATTAAAACACACAAAGCACAATGCCCAACTGAACCATCCGAGCTCAGAAAACATAATATACAAATACAAGGCACAATGCCCAACTAAACAAGCAAAGATCCGCCCAAGTCCAAGCTGTCGAAAGTATAATCAATTATTAGTATCAGCATCCAAAAGACTGATCGCCCAAGCTGAATGACCCAGTTTCCACAGAAAAAAACGACTAAATGGCCTAGTTTTAGCTGTCAGAAATCCTAAAACGAAGAGGTGCCCGACACACTGCCAACGGCAAGAAAATTAATCAGCCCTTGTCGTCCCAACTGTTAAAACTCGGAAAATTTCCAAAAGCAGGAGTGTCGAGGTTTGCAGTGTCTGCATCTATCACCAAAACAATTAGGTAACACTTAGGCAACTCGATCGTTTAATCCACGGTTGTCAAAATAGGCAATGTTAACTCAGTGTAGCAATACCACGTGGTTTTTTACTACAGTTCCAAGTAGAAATTTGTAAACATTGGAACACAAATGTAGCCATGAATATTTTATTTCTTCACCGATTTCTATGAAATCTACGCCACGCTAAGGAGAACATTATTTGCTTTCCATGAAATATAAAATCTTTTTCAGCGGATGTGCCGTTTAGTCCATTACCCTGTGAAACCGTGGAACGGGTCGGTTTCACAGGGTAATTGAAAAATCGGTAAAGCTGCTGAAAAAGATCTTATATTTCATGGAAAGCAAATAATTTTCCCCTTAGCGTGGCGTATATGTCATAGAAATCGATTAAGAAATAAAATACTTATGGCTATTTTATTTTCCAATGTTTACAAATTTCTTCTTGTAACTGTAGCCAAAAGTCACGTGGTATTGCTACACTGTAACTGATATTACAAAATCAGTAAGTTTTTTCGGCGATGGGAACGACCAGTGTAAGAAACAAATCAATACACGAGATGTGTACTTGTTAAAGAGTTATAATTTTAAATTGAATGACGTTTTGATAAAACAGTCCCAAGGGGCACTATATATCCTCTAATATTGCTAATTATTGATAGGTCGAAAATAAAAAAATCAACACTTTTATTATTGTACATCTCTTCAACAACAGCAGCAGCATTGCAACAGAAGCAGCAGTAGCAGCCGCATCATGATCACTACCACTATCATTACCACCATCACCTCCATCACCACCATCATCAGCATCACCACTATCACCATTAATCGTCGTTGTT
Organism: Spisula solida; assembly: GCA_947247005.1. Lineage (NCBI taxonomy): Eukaryota > Metazoa > Mollusca > Bivalvia > Venerida > Mactridae > Spisula > Spisula solida. The sequence goes on along the minus strand of OX365952.1, from coordinate 35,419,806 downwards.
ATGTTAGTAACAATCAATACTATAATTAACATAACCATACTCGTCGTGTTCACCAACATTGCAATCATCAGCATCATCAGTAATGGCAGTAACACCTTTATCACCGTCATCTCTATTAATTGTCAGATAAGGCAAATGATAGTAAGACCATCTCAATAAAACAGGTACCAATGGTTGTACTGTTGTTTAGATTTCACTGTACGAGTATACGTTCCATGTTTTCTGTATAAACTAACTTTTATATTACATACTTATGTTTATATTTACAGAAAAGTTTTTCGTCGACTAGAACTGGATTTATCCGACGAGGTTCTGTCGGCACTATCGAACGGTAAACCCAAAGTGATTGAGCGGGTTCTGATGTTACTGCGAATACAAATCGATAAATTTCTTGAGAAAACAGGTAGGGATGGCAAGTGGAGAAGGCGCGAGCTGTATTACCACGAGCCTGATCCAGTCTTGAGGCTTCATCTAAATACACCGCCGTCTCACCCTAGTAAGTGACTTTTGGTCACGTGGTCTGCTTCCGGGGATTCTGCTTTGTGGCATTTCTTGATTTTATTTTTTAAATGAAAGTGGGCGACCATTATATAGTAAGATCAAGTATTCGATAGTTTTGATCAGTGTTGATATTTAAGTGGGATAAGCACCAATCATGGACTCAATTAATACAAATGTTCCTTTGATTTCAATATTAATTACACTTTAGCGTAGTGTGTAGCAAATTGACGGTTCTTAAAACATAGTAGTTTTATTATTAGAAGTACAGTTCATGCATTTATCTAGCCACTCTATGAACCCAGATACTTTGGACTATTCTAAAAGCAGCGTTCTTCAAAAACAATATTCTCTAAAATCATGCAATCTTCCCTCTTTACGTACTCGCATCATACAGAATGTACTTCTAAAATATAAAAGGGATATTTTCCAAAAAATAACATTTTCCAACTATACCAAACAAATGCTTCCGATTTCCTTACGAAGTAATTTTTATATGACAACGAAGATAAAATTATATTAATTTAGGATTTAATGAATGAAACCACACAGTCAAAGTCTTCTTAAATATGCAGACAGAAAATTATTGAACAATGTGCTAGTATTATTAACAACACCATGATAATATTTTAGTACCGACAAACTTAAAACCCACAATGAAGTGCTGATTCTTTGAAGCTGTAAAATGCAATGATTATCGCCGTCTTTCAAGATGATATTAAATAAATAATAACGAGGAAGTCAATAAGGTAGAGTTATGGACAAATTCTCAAAGTTGGGATCACTTTATAACGATAATAGCCTGAATGTCATGAAATACTTCCATCGCTAAATTCCTGGTGCAGATCGCAGTTGTAAAACGAACCTTCGGACTAATCTAACCCGTCATGTAACTTATCTACTAGGTTTTGTTCCTTTTCCCTCGTTTTCTGCAACCTTTACCCTACCTTCGGAATAGTCTACTCTTATAAAACCATTAGACTTAGTTTTGTTTTTTTTAATTTGTATGGCAAACATCTTCTGAAGCTTCTAGTCTGTTTTCGGACAAAGATTGATTTAGTTTAAATGTTTTGTTATGTCTTTCATAACTAGTAACTCGTCAGCATTGTCAATTACTTTCTCCGTCTCTAAATGATTAGTGTCTACAGTTAGAACAGTGAAGTTATGTTCGCGTATCTTATAACATTCTCGACCGTAGATTTCCCCCGACTTTGGCAGTACTTTCTCAGTCTCTAAATGATTTTTGTCTGTAGTTAAAACATTATGCGCATATCTCACACATTTTCCTGACATTTGGCTACATTACAACCAGTATGTGTTTCGTCTGCTTAACAAAGATTGTATTAGTTTAAATGTTTTGTTATGTCTTTTATTACTAGTAACCTCGTCTACATGTTCGTCAACAATGTCAATTACTTTCTCTGTCTCTAAATGATTATTTACAAGTGATGAATACGTACCTCATAACTAACATTCTCCTACTCGATGTTCGTCGACGTTGGCATTACTTTCTCTGTTTCTAAATGGTTATTGTCTGCAATTAAATATTACAGTTATGTACGCGTTTCTTATAACATTCTCCTAACATTTGATTAGATGTTCGGCGACGTTGGTATCCTTTTCTCAGTATTTAAATGATTATTGTTGCAGTTGGAACATTCAAGTGATGTACGCCTATATCGTATTAAATTCTCCCAACGTTCGACTAGATGTACACTTGTATCTTATAAAATTCTCCCAACGTTCGACTAGATGTACGCATGTAACTTATAAAATTCTCCCAACGTTCGACTAGATGTACGCTTGTATCTTATAAAATACTCTCAACATTCGACTAGATGTACGCTTATATCTTATAAAATTCTGCTAACATTCGACTAGATGTACGCTTATATCTTATAAAATTTTCCCAACATTTGACTAGATGTACGCGTATATCTAACATTTTCCTGACATTTGGCTGGATGTACGCGTATATCTAACATTTTCCTGACATTTGGCTGGATGTACGCGTATATCTTATAAAATTCTCCCAACATTCGACTAGATGTACGCTTATATCTTATAAAATTCTCCCTACGTTCGACTAGATGTACGCTTATATCTAACATTTTCCTGACATTTGGCTGGATGTATGCGTATATCTTATAAAATTCTCCCAACATTCGACTAGATGTACGCGTATATCTTATAAAATTCTCCCAACATTCGAATAGATATACGCGTATATCTTATAAAATTCTCCCAACATTCGAATAGATGTACGCGTATATCTTATAAAATTCTACCAACATTCGACTAGATGTACGCTTATATCTTATAAAATTCTCCCAACGTTCGACTAGATGTACGCGTATATCTTATAAAATTCTCCCAACATTCGACTAGATGTACGCTTATAACTTATAAAATTCTCCCAACATTTAACTAGATGTACGCGTATATCTAACATTTTCCTGACATTTGGTGGATTACTACGTGTTTTCAATGTGTTTGATGTTTTATGTATCTGTACCAAAAAATAGTGAACGAGCGGTTACTTGTCGTTACATTGAACTTATACTTACGGGATTTAATATTACTACTATCTGATCCAACATTTACTTCGCTTTAATCTTCAAATTGATCAGTACAAAAATTTCTACAATTGTAATCCATGTTATGTTAACTCTTTTCTTTTTATTGTGTCCAAATTGTTACGACCCCGAACGCCATATATGTACTTAATAAGTTATTGTTTATTTCTATCGTTGTGCGGTTTAAATCCATTTTACTCGATATTTATATTTAATTGATCATGGGTATTATAATACCTTTTGTAACCTGTTTTATGGTTTTACTCGGTGTAGAAATTATACTAGAATGTAAATAATACTTGAATGTATACGTTGTCAAGGATTAAAACAACTCGGTGAAAAAAACGATATGTCCTTCACTGTAGTAGAGCCTTATATTTTCAAACATTGTAGTTGACTTTCTCTAGGCATGGTATTTACTTTAGACTTATGTGTGCTATATTGTGAACATATTCAGTCGAGTTAGTTTCGTTTCAAACATGAGAGCTAGAAAACCAGAACGTTATCGCAAAAATGAACAGATGTCGTTCTTGCCCAGTTCTATGGGAATAAGAGTGCTCAAAGGTTTTTATCTATTTATATTTTCTGTTATTGTATGTTCAATGTGCGGTTTTATTAAAGTGTCAACTTATTGTAGGCAGAAGTAATGCGGGTAAGCTGAACGACTTCTGATTGTCAACACAAGTTTAACGTCACATGTGTTTGTTATAATTAACGAGAATGTACAGTAACAAAATAAGAATCACCGAGTTCCAAACAAGATTTAGATCACAATCTACTAGTATAAGTGAATTGTCAAACAAGTGTCCATCCCAACTACTGACTATCACACTATTAATCCACATGTCTCTAACAGTAGAAAATAACATCATGTCACAAATACCATATTTTAACCATTTCTGTATAAAATGATATGAAATTTACAGGTGGCCCTGTGAACTCTTAGACGTAGGTGTACAATATACTCATTGCAGTTACATATTTGAATACGATTTTTCAAAAATGTTCCTTTGTAAGAATAACCAATAATTATGTGCATACGTGAACTCTGTTTTCTGGAATAAGATTTTCTAATGTATAGGACAACACTATCATATGGATTTCTATTTTTATAATATGGAGTTTGTCTTGTTTTACTTTATTTATGGTTATTTTTATAATAAAAAGAATCGTTCAAACGAGGGTGAGATGTAGGTGATATTTAGAGTTCGTGCTGGTAATAAACATGTATCTGATATAGTAAACATGTGATGATGTTGTTGTTGTTTCATTAATCATATTAAAGCTACGACGTGTGTTGAAGCATGTATTACAATTGAAGTGCCTCATACAGCTGTCGAGTCGACTGTCATGTTGTTGGTGTTCATATTGTTATTGTTTTGTTGGTTTGTATAACATACAGTACGTTAATTCGAAATGCAGCCAACAATTTACAAATGTAAAACTTTCTTTTTTCTCGTACACTGTAAAATGTAACATAGAATTAAACCTTCTGTGATTTAATGTTTTATGATTCCCATGTACTGTAAAATCAATATTTTAAGAGGGAGTTGATTTTGCGTTGATTTCGTTGTTAAACTCGACCACGAAATCTAATACCAACGATATATCGAACTCCCAGATACAACATATGGTTTATCCCTTCCTTGTTTTGTAATCTACGAATTATTGACTCCATGAAAATGGGGTTTTATCAAAATCCACGAAATTTAATACCCACGAAAATATGTGCTTTTACAGTATAAAAGAATAATTGTCAGTATAGCAATGACTGGTTAAAAATGATTCCCGATTCAAATTTCAATGTGCAGTTAATTGTTTAAATCGCGAGTTGTGAATTATGGTTACCTCTTTATAACAAATGTGCATGATTATGATTTTGAACATGCTAGTAGAGCAGCAAAGTGCCTAAAAGTGGCTTATTTAAGAAAGTAAGATGGATGCAAAAAGTAACAGCAAGAGATTTATACCAAAATGTTCGGGACAGTCTAAAGATTATCAGGCTGCCGGCATAAATTTCAAATTTTAGGTGATACTCTTTAGACTGTCCCGAACATTTTGGTATATAACTCTTGCTGTTTCTTTTTGGGTCAAACTTAGATGATGAAAATGTGGCTTTGCTGCTCTACTATACGTTGCTTTATGTGTAGTTGACTATTTTTCCAGTGTCTCAGTCTCAGTATCAGTCTCACTATCATGTGCCAGGTAGTATATATATATACAATATCAGGGATTTATTGCTTATTTCAGCGTGTTTCAGAGTGTGTTATGACTGTGTACCTAAGGTGTATGTGGTTTGTGTACTCTTTGTTGCTAGGCATGGGCATGTCTCACTAAGGAACCATGTTGTGGTTGTTATGACGTCATCTGTTGCCTCACTGTAGAAACAATGACGTCATTATGGCCCTAACATGGTTCTATTAAAACCCTGATCATCGGGGGACAAATATTTAATCTAGAATATTACTATATATTCAGATTTTTATGTATTGCATGACAGCACTATACGCATAGTATACTTGTATTATATTTATTTTATACTTTTAAAGTTTCATTAACTATTTCCTTCCTATGATATAAAGCACTTTAAAAACTACTTTATAATTGATACGCTTTTATACAAGTATAAAAACAACCGTTTGCAGGATTAATGATAACTGAGGTAAAATAACGACTTCTCAATTCATAAGCAACATTTGTACGGCGTTATAGCCTATTTATTTTTGTCTTTGGTTATGTTAAGGTATTCAAACGCATTGTAATCGCAAATGTGTCATGGTCACCCATGCATTAGGTCTTAGGACGCTTCATTGGAAGATTGATTTAGCAGTTTATTTGTTTGATAACTAATTGTAACACTGTGTGCGTCACTATTAATTATAGTTATTGGAAGTAGACGTCGGTGAGTTTTACAACTTGAAAATAATGCTTGACTCGTATAATATAGGCATGTGCACGCTTAATATTATAAGTACGATATTCAATTATATTGCACTCACAATTAGAGCTTTTCATGACGAATGTCTCATCTGCAAAGCACAAGCATAGCATAAAAGGAAAGTTATACTGAGTGTACATAGCACACAGAAGATCGGCACGAGTTGTTGCCCTTTCTATATTGATTATACTGTATTATATAGGAGAGATCACCGTATTCATATGCAAATTGCCCACCAGCAATCTATTGGATGAATAAACAATAAAAACCTGTCATTCACCAATAGTTAGCTGGTGGTATGAATGCCTTTGTGTACAAACATGATCTTTCCTATTGAGAGATAACTCTTGTGATGTGATGGAACATAGTGCGCAAGGTACCAAACGGGTGACTATGTCAACAAAACATGCTTTCACGGTTACTAGTAATCTAAACGTGACATTCAAATACATTGGTACTGTTTTTCTTGGGTGGTAAGAGCCTACATTCGGGAACGGCAGATAATAAGTTCGAGCTCATGTCGCTACATATTTTGTTAAGATTTGCAAGGACGCAGCTCAATGGCTTCAAAACCATGCAACATAAAGTGTATGTGCGTGACTGATGGGAATAATATTAACAGATAGATATTTACCAATGTTTCTGGAAGTTGCATTACGATTTGGTGTCGATATAAGCATCCCACACTTCATGACAATTACATACTAAAATTGACCTTTTTGACTGGGCTGTTTCGTGGAGCAGGTTATATTCTGGTTCCCGTCCCAAATACTACGGTACCAGTACTATAGTAGTACTGTAAGCTTGGGATGGGAACCAGATTATAACATATTCCACAAAACAGCTCAGTCGAAAAGACCTAATGTGACGTACTTTGTTCTCGTATTCTAAAGTATGGAAATCTATTTTAATTTCGTCATATCAAAACGATGAATGTCGCCATATTGTACTCATTTCACGCCTTGTCTATGCACGACAAATGTGTGTGTGTGTGTGTATATGTGTATGTTATATGTGTTTGTGTGTTTATTCACGAACCAGGAATAGCTTTTTGTCACTCACTATATTTGAGCTAATTAAGGGGCTTACGCTGACAATGTAATAATAATAAAATCTTTATTTTTGAAAGGCAGCCATGCAACTATTAGTTCATGTATTTAGTTAAGTAGAACTATACATATGTATATATAATATATGTAGTATGCAGACTACTAAGCATATTTATATAAAACTTTCAAAACTCAATACATGTTTTCATTTTATAAGTATGGTCTTTTTCGTCAGAACCAATAAGAATAGTATAAATGTATACTCTTTAAAGTATAAAAACTTTTTAAATATTTTCAAACTCGAGAGCATCATTTTTCAATTCGATATACGAGAGTGCATGTTAAACATTTAAAGTAGTATATGTTAATATGCTTTTCGATCGGATAGAATCTAGTACTATGCCCACTTTTAATCTGATGTGTGGTATGTTTTAAAGAAGCTCAGTGAAACATTTTCGATAAATTGATGTGACATTTGTCTTGTTGAAATGTTTTGGTCATTGTGCGAAAACGTATATGTAGCACGTATTTCATATGTATGTCACCCCTTCTTTCAGACACTCCAGATTTTAAGAGTCCGAGAGGGGACAACATGAACAGATCCATGTCCCCTACCAATCGACAAATCAAATCCGAACCAGCTAATTCACCACGTAAATACAATAAAGGAGAGATCCCACATGGACATCCGGACAGGACGTGAGTATACTTTATGTATATTATCATTCACTTTACTTAAGCATAGGTCCCACTGAGCATTTGTTACCTTGGCGGTGTACTCCCGATTGAAATTAATGAGCTATCAGGACATCGGGAACAGGTTCCTCGTGATCTAGGGGAATCTTCGGGGAAGTCATGAGACAGTTGTGGTGTATCGGGTGGTATCGAAAGAAATCGGTATAACATCGCCGATGTGGATTTCCTCAGTGGGACCTATGCCTACTACGAATAACTGCATAGAGACAGCGCCGCGTTCAGGTGGTCGCGCGTTTTTATGGAATGCCTAGGCTAGTTTGTAGAAGTTCTATGGACAATTGTAACTTAAAGAATAGTATATTGGAGGTAATAAGATGTTACAGAATATGATCTAAGATGTTTTATAGTACATAATCTGATACGGCGAAAGCCCTGTAGAGAATTAGCTTTTACTTTTTGAAGATCTGGTCAAATGATTTTCCTCTTTACGTGAAGTGTTTATTATTGTAATTGTTGTTTTCATAATTTGATAAAAAAAATCAAAATAAACCTGGTATAGTCTTCAATCCAACGTTCTAACTTATTATAGAATATATAAATTACGCAAACATCCAGATTAGTTACATCACGTAGAGATTATTTGAATGTTTTGTCTCGTAATCTTGACACAGAAAACTTAAGAATTTTGAAACATATGTGTAAATTGTGTATTGTATTCTCGCAATAAGATTGCATTTGCGACAACAGCACTAACAGCCGCCTGTGTTTAATATTATCTCATACAATGTACTACATATAGAAATGTTTTTAGACACTCCATTAAAACTATAATAACAAATCGGACAGGGAAGGGAGCACTCAATCAACAGAAACAGTAGAGCACGACAGATACAAAGTATATTTAGCTTCTAGTATTACATTGGACGTTACTATCCCGTGCGATGTGAAAAATTGTTGATTGCAAGTCCGGAACTTGTAATGTTGTCATGGCATGCGTACCAATTACATTTTGTATGTGACTAGAAAAAGTTGAAGGTGTCTTAATCACAATTCTTAGAACATAGCAATGAGTAAGTCCCCCTGTTGTGCATGTCTTTCAAATATTCAGGCAAATCTCGATGACATGTTGACAAAACATGATATCGTGATATTAATTTATATGCTGTATGCACTTTATTTTAACATTCTCGCATGTCCTGTTTCTAGAATGGGATTGAAATATTGATGACTTGTTTACCATTGTTTTGTTCGGTGTGCATTCAGAGGTATGACTTGTAATGACATTCAAATGTTGTTGTCCTGTTTCCATACGGAGTATTCGTGTTGTCTAATTACTGGGCAACACATCTCAGCTATAATTATACATTACGTATGAAATGACTATATACGTACATGTAATCGGAGCATGCTGTGTATAATTAATTGGCATAGAAGCATCATATTCGTTTGATTCAACTCCTTCCATAAATACAATAATACCAAAACAAACGTTTGATTTAGGTGCAGAGGTGCATACTTGTACTAACTCGTAAATACCAAACCGTCCAGAAAATATGCCAACTATACATGTATAAGAAACCAAGATTGTTATCATGTAGAGGTTATTGATTTATAAGCGTTTTTCTAAATCTTCCCTCTATTACTCTATTTAGACCTGAGCGTCTTATCGGTCGCTCTTCATGGGACCCAAAGTTGGACATGGCTGTTGGAATAGGGAAAAATACTAGTTACTCAATTTACACGTATCAATGTAATTTATTTTAACATAGAAAATGTTTATAAAAATGAGTTTTAGTGAACAATTATCATGACATGGTTTCATCTATTAATAATGTTAATGTTAAACAAACGACGCACTACTTTTTTAACGACTAACAGCTGTGACGGTATGTACGGCTTTTAACTGAACAGAAAAAGAAGCTCCATGGCAAAAAAGAAAAAGCATTACAGTAGTAGCCTCCACTTCAGTGGAGGCGACGATAATATATATATTTAAAATTAACATACATACTGACACATTTGAAATGTGAAATCGTCTATGCAAGGCAAGTTATTATCCTCCATAAATGAGTGAGAATGTTAAAAAAACGGCTTCAACTCGATGGAAAGGAAAAAAGAAAACAACATTTATTACAATTTTACAAAACAGCAATCATGATGAAATCAGGCTCGTGGCCAAGCATATCAAGGCCCTTGCCTCGGTTAAAACTCGAGAGATTGCAAAAATAAACATCTCTTTTGATGACAAGAATGCCTCAAATATACGTGTTAACCATTATAGAATTATACTGTACTATAATCAAATCACTGGGAGTGCTAATGGGAGGCTATCAGATTGCTTCTATTAAAGCTTAAGCCTCCCAAAAACTATACCTCGAGATAATGCATTGTAATAACATAAAGTTCAATGTACACTTTCAGATTTTTGACATCTGTCCCTCCATATCACCTACTATCGCATCGGATGTTGAACACATATCCGTAAGTGTGATAGCTAGTGGTAGTTGCCGTAGAACTTACAAACTGTAATCACGCCAAGCTTTGTGTATATACTCTAAAACAATAGGTTGTGCTCTTATAAAATCCTTTGGCTAGTTACACCGAATTAGTCTGGTTCCCGTTCCCCCAATCTTACATTTCATTAGTACGTAACTTGTAAAAATCGGGAACCAGACCAACACCGAATGTCTTCAATGAGTCTTTTCTAATCTTCCTTGATAGCGATATTCACTGGAGATTGTCTCCCTTGTTTATCTTTTACGACGAGTTGTCGTCCTTTATTCTATATATAGAGAATAAACAAAGGGAGGTAACTTGTAATATAAGATGAAAATGGAGGCAACTCTTCTGTGACTATGACAAACCGGCACAAAACTTCAGAACAACAAATGTCTTCAATCAGTCTTGTAATCTTGTTTATCTTTTATAAGTTATCGCCCTTTATTCTATATATAGAGGGTGGTTATTTGGAATAAGGTGAAAAGGTAGACGACTCTATGGCTAAGTCATTAGACAGGCACAAAACTGCAGCACGACATGTCCATGGTGTATTCACACAATGCTATCTCTGTCACTGATGTTTTAAGCCATACTTTCATTATTTCAGTGAGTACATGTATGTAAGACCATGTATCCCCATCACCTAGTGTAATAATTAACATTAACAATTCACCATTGAATCTGGAAACAATAATACTCACGTGACGTCTTCTAGCTGCCACAAAAACAGTTCTGCTAACGCACGTAAATGGCATTTATGTTTCAAATAGGTCGCATATACATATATAATTGTATAAAAGTTGTATATACTCCTATCTCACGTCTTACAGTACAGCTAGACCCTTCTGAGCAGCCAGTTAATGAATGCATCAAACATGGTCTTAATAAGCAGTTGCCTGTTGCTTTACTACATGTGCAATCTGTTTAAAACCGACACGTTAGTGATGCATTTATTTGGCTGTTTCAGACAAAAGCCTATTGCCAGGTGCCCATTACCAGCAGTTCAAGTGATAGTTAGTCTTAGGTGAAATACACGACCGTTCTTGTTGAAAGTTATACATTTCTTTCTTCAGTTTTTACAGTTTATATGGGCAGAATCATCCGTACATGATGTATATAAGTATTCTTTCTACATGTAGTTGTTTATTTTGGATGTAACGTTTCAAACTCAATTTTGCTTTTTTAAATAGACTCTACAAATTTCTTATCAGGATGGACTATAGCTTTACCAATGACAAAATCAGCTCTGCTTGAAATGCATGACATATTTGTACTGGACTCAATCATGTACTCATTTAATACATTCACATTTTCCTAGCTTTTAATAAATCACACTTTACTAACACATTGGAGGACTTATTCTCCAATAATTGTAAGAACTATTCTCGCTCAACGAAACGAAAGCCGATATAAGTTACGACAACTTTAATTACTCTGCACCACTGTTCAGCAAGAAATGATAAATAAAAAATCTCCCAAAAAATGGAACACTAGTCTGGTCGTTGGAATGCAAACGCCACATGTGCTTACAGTTAACAGTCAAACACGCTTCACATCGTAAGTCACGTAATAGCGAAGCACAAGAAAGGTTTGGAAAACAGCATGTCCGATGTGGGAAAAGGAAAATAACGCTTAACTTGAGTCATGAAAATGTGTCCCCAGTTTTTCCATTTGTGTTTAAACTTGTATATATTCCTTAGTTGCTTATAAACTGAAGTATTAGTCAGAAATACAATAAAAACTGAAACCAGAAGAGGAAAACTTATACATGCGCAATGTCATTTCACAAGTTCCAAAATTAAAGTTTACCTATATTTATACTATACCCCTTGTCAGGTTATAGACGAATACTTAGAGCAGTACACGTCTTATGTACTAGAACTTTATCCAAATGTTCATTTATTATCTTTTTCAATTTTCGTTTCTATTAGAACCTTACAGTCCATTGAAAGGGAGCACCTAAAAACCTCTTTTCAAGCTTTTTTCTATTTCTATCAAACTCGACTGGACGAACAAAAACTATCAATCTGATTAAAACCATATCCTCAGACCCGCTACACTATGAGGATCTGACGATAACCTATAGAAGGTCACCTCAGGCCACCTTTCCCATTAGCCAATCGGCGCCTTGCTTTCAGAATTCTGAAAGCGATTCGATTATATCTTTTAATACGGTAGTTCTCACGACCACATGCATCTTACGCGCTTACTTTGTTCTGATCACCTTGGTCTTTATAAAATTGCAATATTTACCGGAGACAAACGGAAATGGCCGAGCTTTCACGATTGATAATCAACAGTGCGTTTATATCAAAATATCTGTACTACAAATTCTACAATGGCCAAATTAATCAGGATTACTCCAAAAAAGCAGACTAAAGTTGTGGACAACTATTTTATATGTGATTTACCGTTTATTATTACGACAGAAGTACCAATGTAACGAGCTATATGATTGGCTAAATTATAAATAGATATAAATAGCGATAGTGGAAATTCCGATTTCTGAAAACAGAAACTTGTACAGTTCGTCAGCAGATCTTGATGTAAGGAAGATCGAGTTCTTTAGTCAGATTGGAACGCTATGTTCATAACAGAATTATCATCATCACCGTCCTCACAAATAAAGCACAGATAACTCTTTTTTTAAATCGACTATCAACAATTTGTAACTAAATTCACTTGTAATTCTCTTATCACACAATAAAGACTATCCAATTTGGGTGCATTTATGTCCATATCTTTATTTGAACCCCCGTTTGTTTTCCTTACTTCTTTAGAATGATTAGGATTAGATGCTCTCAGAACACGAATAGAGTTATTGTGCGCATGGCATGTTGGCATGTGTTCGCGCATATTCAGTATGACATTTGATAATACATATATCTTAATTTCATAACTTAGTAGTTCTATTCGGATGTTTTCAGTAGCTTGCGTCAAGTCAGGTCAGTAGAAGATGGTAATAGTTTTTACTTCTTAAGGATCTTACGGAAAATTGGCATTTTCAAACAAGTTTTCTTGAAAAATAAAGTCTTTATTATTACTAATAGCACAGGAGCACTGGTTATGCCAAACGCACCGGAAATGGCTGAACTAAATGATGATAAAAGCTTGAAGCTATTTTATCCAATGTCAAACCGAATGTCAAATGGCAAAATTCTTGATTTGACATTCGCGAATGTCAAATACCGTGCTAACTTAATCAATATTAGTATCTATATATGTCTCTATATCTGTATGGTCGGTGTTCGTAGCTTCTATTTCTTGAGCTTTCTTTTTTCTATTGCTGTTACCTCGAAGTATTCCCGTTCTAACTCGACGAGATATAGATGCATATGGTCCTTTAAAATTCCGGAGGTGAGATGTGTGTTGAGAGCATGCCGTCACGTTGGTAAATAAAACCACATCGTCAGCTTAAAGTGTTAAAATATGTCGTCAGGCTTGTTGTTACATTACTAATATACGTGTATTGGTATAGTTATATGTTGACTAATGCTTTGATTAATGTCTTTGTAGTACCGGGCTGCATTTATCATAAAACTGAGTGTTTGTATTTTTTAATAAAACCTTCGGAATAAAGGTATTCGATCAGTTTGCTACACGTTTGTGTTATAAATAATAATATGAAAATGAGTTACACGTATGTAATTATACATTTTTCACTAAGAATGATATGTTAAAGTATGTATACCACTGTAGAAATACCACGTGACTTTCACGGAACTCAAGGCATCACATTCTAAAACAAATGTGTCAAACGAATTGGAAACAACGACAATATAGTTGTACAGTGTTCCGCTAATAGGACCACTTCAATTATTTCGAAACCATGCAGATTTTTGCAATGTTGTGGTCCCAAAGTATTACATTTAGAACAGAAAAGGACCGATTCAAAAATCTCTGGTCTTATTAGCGGAACTTCACTGTATGTGACTATGTTATTTCTTCAACGGTTTCTATGAAACATACTCCAGTCTAAGGGGAAATATATATATACTTGTATGAGCTTTCCATGAAACATAGGATCGATCTATATGAGCAGCTTTGCTTTTTCCCGGCACCCTTTAAAACTATGAAACCTTGGAAGTGGTGTGTATGCCAGCGGACTACTTGCTTTCCAATGTTTCACAGGGTTCTGGATAAAACGGCCCATCTGCTGATAGTTGTGCTTTAGACTGATGTGTGTTTCATTGAAATCGGTAAAAAATTAAAATACTTGCAGCTATAATAATAATGTCCTTTTTCTTTGTTGCCAATACTGGTATGTGCCTGGATTTGATACCTTTTGTGACGTAAAGGTCGCATGGCATTGCTACACTGTATACAGTATTGGTAGGGTATATGAGTCAAAAACAAACTTTTGCGCATTTTCTCCATAAAATAGCACTAATATATCGAAAAAATGCATTTCAGACCCAAATTACCACTAAAATGGGCATTTCTTGAACTATGTATATAAGATAAACAAACGCATTATACGAGTACAAAGTAATTTCTTGTAATTATCAAATGTGTGCGCTCCTACATACACTGGTCTTTAATACGCAAGTTTAATTGGAATTACTGTATTATTATGATGCTTTTAAACATTATATAAAATACCAATTGTTGCAAAAGTAATTTTTAAAAATGTTATATGTTGATCGTCAAATATTTTTTTATTATAAACTTAAGTATCAACCAATCGCTATGTTATAGCATGGCTTTTAACGATACTTTCGCTAAGCATGCCTCATAAAGAATATTTATTTGTAGACGGGGTCCTAATGCTCAAAGAAATTCGAGTGATCGACGAAGTATGGATGTCCAGTAAGATTATATTGAGATATTACCCCTGTGTGTATCCAGTGTTGTCAATCAGAGAGCTGTTTATGTTGTCTTTAATGTTATACTTCACATACAATATGCATGTTCTACATGTAGTCATGTTGTACCCTTACTGTTCACAATATAACAATGATAACGTTCATATACAATACATGTGCATTGGTAAATACATGTAGAGCTTCTTATCGTTTCTCGCAATCACGATGTTTGGTCAGGACATATATTAGCTTGTCTTGTAGTTTGTCTGATGTGTCCTGCTTGCGGTCAGCTAGACCTCGAGACTTGGAGCTAGACATGCATGTTTACCATTGTGCAAGACTTGAAGGTCAATGTCAATGACATGCAGTCATACAAGAAGACTAACTAGCAACCAATGGCGGGACATATATAGTCACAAATCACCCGGACGCTGGACAATGTCCGTGTATTGGATTGGTACCCGACATCTAGGCATCGTGCGGACGCCGGTCGATGAGTAGCAATGCAAATGTCAAAAGACCAAAATTACACCGGTCACCGCCGGATGATCGGCCGATGTCCGTTCAGGCTCCGGTCCGATTAGAACAAACTACGCTGTCCGATGATTGGCCGATGTCCGTTCAGGCTCCGGTCCGATTAGACCAAACTACGCTATCCGATGATCGACCGATGTCCGTTCAGACTCCGGTCCGATTAGACCAAACTACGCTGTCCGATGATCGACCGATGTCCGTTCAGGCTCCGGTCCGATTAGACCAAACTATGCTGTCCGATGATCGGCCGATGTCCGTTCATGATTAGACCAAACTACGGTCGGCGATCGGTTTGCTTTGTCACCCAGGTAATGGAGAGCATACATGCATAATGTTGATGTTGTTTTCACATGAATCTTCAGATTTGATGCCTTGGCGTTTGATATAGGCTACCCCTACCCATACTCTGAACGGTACTTCAATGCACATTTTGTGTCACTCTGTTGTCTTGCCATGTTGTTGTTTTCGGGCCAAACAAATATAAGCTACAATGGTGGTTGCACAAATTACTAAAGGCGCTTTTACGTTGAATAATAAATTGACATTGAACTAAGTTAACTATGCAAATCCTGTCTTCAAAGAGCTTATTTAATTATGTACTTACTCAAAGATACTATTACATAACTTTTATCAGTAAATATAATTTATCGACATTTTAAACAAGCACTTTACAGGATACATTGAAACCTTAGTTAGCTTTCTAATGCCCATGGAACGGATATAGAACTGTTAATTGAATTCACTGCTGCAGTTTTCATTTGACATACACTATGTGCCATTAAGAACGCACGTTACATTCTTAATAATTCCCAAACGTTTAAATACTTTTTACGACAATTAGGTTAGTTTGTTCATTGTGCGTTTGACATATTAGCATATCTAATATTAATTTATTACCATTGTATAGGTGTTGTATACTAAAGATAAACATTTTTTCCAAACGTTGCAACATTTTATACGTGCGTTTTTAATTCAGTATATACGTCAATGGTTACGTAATCATGTTTTATGGGTGCTGACGTATGGGTGTTGTTATGTGTGTTTAAAGTCATTTAATGTGCAATATAGATAATATACGTTTCACTTGCATCTGTCGTATGGTATACTGTCCAGAACTAATACCTATTGGTTATTGGTGTTATCATATTTGCATGCTGTGATGGGACGTCTGTTTTCGCTGTGTTTGTTTTCGTTAATAGATAGCTTTCTTCTAGATTTCTCACAACCAAAATGCACGGATTCGATTCTACATATATGTACCTGTCTATGACTTAATTGTATGCGGGGTGATCAACAAATACGTCGACAATGCTCTGAAGCTTTTGTTACATAACAAATATTGCTGTAACGTAGTCAGATAATATATTTACGTTTTGCAAATAGTATACAAAACAATAAAAATAAAATACGACCAATGAAATGAATGTGTTGAAAAACTCATACGTAGAAACCGTAATGGCCTTATGGCTACACTGGACAAAAAATACCGATGCAGACAACGTCATCGTATAACATGCATACTCATATATGGCATCAGTCATGACGCACGTACATTCAATGAATTTCAAATACTAGCTAGTTTACAACACTTCATACACATGTCAACTAAAATTCAAAACTGTTTCTTCGTAACCTGAATGTAATAATTAAGATATGGATGTTTACCGCTTTTAGAAAATATGGTTGACGTACTTTGTCGTAATTTGACGTCATTGGCGTCGGGAATAGGCATCATTGAACTTCTTTTATATGCATATGACTATATGCAATGAATACAGTATTTTTGCATGTCATTTTGCATCGTTGACATTTGTTTTGTAATGATATTCCATTCACAGCACATTTTCATCGCGGATGTTTGTATCACACTCAGTTTTCAGACAATCACTTCGAAGAAAACGGTTCTTAAAAAGGCGTTTGTTGTCAGTTATTTTATTTGACACCAAAGATGTAGTATTGTACCAGTGTGCATTTATAACAAACCTTTTTTACAAAACGTGATTTCACAAACGCAAGAGGGGTACGTCAAAGTTTGCTACGTGTAACGTATGAAAACAAAAATGGTCCACTGGCGTCGAGTGAAGTTGCCATTAGAAACCGCGTTCATTCAGAATTTGATTAACAACACCGGTCACTCATTGGTGAATCTGTTTGAAATAATACAGAGCTTTGATTTCAGAAATTAAGGCATAATGTTCATGATCCATATTTACAGCAATTACTATATCAAAAATAAATTGACCTACATACATTGACGAACAATTTGTTGATCATCCTTCGTATAATATAGAACAATGCTAAAAACGTTTCGTTTAGTAAGGAATTATAACACATCAGTATGATATATTTATATTATTCACATTATAGTCACAACACTAGCACTTTATCACGTGTGGTCATTTCTAACTGGAAGCTGTGTAATAATCGCACTTTTTAAAGCAGATTAACGCACTTTTTGTATTTCATTGTTATTTCGGCGTTGGTGAAGATATTTATGCTCGTTCTCATTTTAGGTCGTATTTTGCGGACAAGCCGTTGATACCTATACCAAAACCTTTCCTGCCACCAGTATCAGATAATGTACCACGTGTTCTGTATGACGAGAAAGACATGGAATGTCAAGCTAAAGAAGAAACTATTCAGGTAATAAATGAAGCTGTGTATGTTTTAATTGTTCTGCACCTTTAGTGGGATTTGAACCCTTCCATCCCATACTGTTTGCTGTATGAGGCCTTTTCCTAAGCCAATGCATCTCCAAGTATCACTCGCCAAATAACTCGCAAACAATTGTGCCCAAATATTATAAATCAGTAACAAGTGTACTGTTTTATCAAAGCACTTACGGAAATCGTTAACTTACGATAAAATTTAAAGTCGTTATGATTTGTTTACAATTATAAAGTGTGGTAAATG
Source organism: Spisula solida (assembly GCA_947247005.1). Taxonomy (NCBI): domain Eukaryota; kingdom Metazoa; phylum Mollusca; class Bivalvia; order Venerida; family Mactridae; genus Spisula; species Spisula solida. The sequence continues at coordinate 35,401,298 of OX365952.1, read as the reverse complement.
GAGCTGCCCTACATGCCAGAGGGCATAACGGGCAGTAAGTAAGTAAGTAAGTAAATGGAGCTGCAGTACTAACAATGATTTAGTTAATTAACTCCTACAAACCATTTCTGTCTCCAATTTACAGTTGTAAAAGAATTATAAATAAATTAAATTTGAGCGTAACTTATAGATTTCCGTAAGTGCTTTGATAAATCAGTATCATTGTGACTACATTACACAACACCCATAAATGGTTGCAATGAGAATAGTGGTCCAGTCATATTACAAATGTACACTTGAAAGACCGACAATCCTTAAACTGCTCTTATGTACGGAAGCAAAGGGGTTTCATTTTTGTATTTTGGGCATGTGACGGCCTGGGATTCAATCTGCAACTTCTGTGGTGGTATCCACAAAGCATCTTAAGTTAAATACAGTATGAATTATTAATGTATATAATCTATGTATATGGTTTTTCGTAGTCATGAAAATAAATGAATTATTAACGACTATATGCAAAACGTTAGCCTTGAAAACATAAATGGAATAAATGTACCAAATTATATACCAATAAAGACTGCATCACCCTCCCGCTACCTTCCCCAACCATATTTTTTATTGAGAAATCATACAGAAAACTTTTTTTTATTTTGGGACTAAATTAGTCGTTCAATATTACTCCTGTAAAATGGATATGTCTGCCCTACCTACATACAAAACCCTATATTACATGGGCGCGTGAAGGAAAAAACAATTATATTTTATTTTAGGTCCTACATGAAATTGCGTAATAGTGTTCAAATTATCGAATGATGTGTTCAAATTGTTCTTTTAACTACGCCAACCCAAACAACGAAATGGTTGAAGTTTATTGTACCAATTTTGCAAAACGATCACCTGTCATAAAATTCTAATCGTTCGTTTTACAAACGGTTCTTAGGAGTAATTAGCAGCTATATTTATGTGAAAGCTTAGCTACATATATGAATAATTAATGCTTACATAGAGATATTGATTGAAAAACAACAATAGTATTGATCAAAATTAAATCTACATTCTTGAAGCAAATAGACTGTAGTTGTTCGTTAACCAAGTTACCGTAAAAGTGGTAATGTTATCGGCGTAGACATATTGGCGTATTTGGGGATTTAATAAATTCGCAAATATTTCTTTTAGCAAGTTAAAGTGTTGCCAACATAGAACTTTAGAAGGAAGAATTTTTTTTAAAAAAATCGTTATTATTTTCGCACGCCAAATGAATGAAATCGCGAACTGTTTTCCCGCAGAAATATTCACTTATACCGTAGATAGCTGGTGTGTATTTGTCTACGGTTATGTTTATCTTATAGTTCTCATATTAGTATTACATTAATGTTATTTATTTTCCTATTTTAATTGCTGTATAAATACAATAATTAACTCTTCACCACCAGCTTTAAATTTTATACTAACATTTTCATTGGAGATTAGTTAAGATCGCCTAATTAATAACTAGGACCATTTAAAAAATTGGAACACAGTTTTTTAGTTCAAATTCAAACTTCACAGATTTGCTCTTTCTTCTATATTGAGTATATAGTCTATAGTAACTTGCTTACTTTACTTACGGATGTTGCGTGGACATCACATTTTTCTTTCATCCCGTAGATTCTATTTAATGGCCTGAATTGTAAGACATCTCAATATCATATTTACATCAGTTTTTATTTCAATCATTAGGGCCCTAAGAGTGGCCTCATTATTTCTGTTTCATAATTTTTCATTCATATACAGTTGTGATATTATTACATGTGTATTTAACGTAATCTTGGCTAAGAACGCAAGTAGAAAGATGTCAGCAAAAGTTCACAGTTTTTGCCCGAAACCGGACCAACTGCTTTCCGGCATAAACTTTTAATTTTTGCAGAAAATATTAAGCGGCATGCATAGTACTCCTTCTGGGCTTTAGCGTCGAAGGTATATCGTTAAAATTAGTCGGATAATTAAACTCTAACAGTAGTTTCTAATCTATATTTTCAGATACTCAATGCCAAAATACGACGTTTAGAACATTTGATACATTTGAAGGATGTCCGGATAGAGGATTTACACACTACCCTACAACATAGCGTCGGTTTAGGATATTCTAACAGGAAAAGATAACTCTATCCATTGCCGCCACCATACATTCTTATATAAATTCTTGTAGCATAGAAACTTCCAGTAACAGTTTTACTAATACGTGTTCTCCGATGTCAAACAGGCTGTGATAGATATTTCATGTTGAGACTATTGGTGGAATTCAACATTGATCTTACTTGACTTAAGGATAAGGACAACCAATCAGATCACACCATCTTAATCTCTTGCTCAGTAACAGACAATATGATTGGCTAGTCTTACTCTCTAATTGAATAAGATCATTATTGAATACTTCCCTATAACACTATGGACTGACTGTGATCTTCATGACGTTGGAACGACCCTCATTCAACCATACTGCCTCATAATCAATGACGCAAACACACACGTGGTAAACACACTCGTGGCAAACATACGCGGGGTATAGCTGTGTCCGGTACGCGCTGGTACCCGCACACAAAACTTATAGTTGGTGAATTGCTGCATTATCATACATTCAACTACATAAAACTATATATGAACTTAAATGTAGCAAATGATTTTCCCTGAACTGTTTAACGACCTGCATCTTCAAAAGTTAAAACGGTCCAAGCAAAGACTTGGATAGGCTTCAGTGATAAAAAAATCGAAGGACGAGTACCGTTATATCATACTAGTTTTTTTCCAATGATTCTGTTTTTTAAAATTACACGCTCAATGTTAGACTTTTTAAGTGAAATTGTGTTATTGTTTATTATATACATGTATGTTGTATATAGCATGTTCATGCGTTATTTATGCTCTCCAATCATTTTATTGAAATTATAATGTTAATTATGCATAATTGTGTATGTTTTATTTTGTTTGATATTAAGGTATATTTGTGTTCTCTTGTAATAGTCCTTTTTTCTGTTTCTCCGCGACCTGTTGTCAGTATGTATCTCTATAACTATTGAACTGACTTTACCACTGGTCGATCAGTACTTTAGCAACCACTTTTCAGCAAATCTGACCAGTCTACTTGTACAATACCACTGGTTAGCTTGTAGCTCCTTAACGACTACCTGTCCATTTAAAACTGTAAACTACATTGTTACAAAAAAAAGAAATATTGTAGAATACTAAAACTTTTTTTACTTATTTATTCAGTTTATTCATGACATTTCTTTCTGTTTCTCCTAATCTAGTCACCGGATATGTCTTCTGTCTATATATTGTCTTCGTTGCATGTTCTGTTCTCTGTCTTCATATATTTTCTTGTTAGTTATACATATTTGACCAGACGTACGCCTAGTTCAGAGAACACTCCGCCCATATGTTTGTCGAATGTTTTGTTGAAGGTTATCAAGCGAGTAATTTTGGTTTTAAAAACATTGGACATATTGCACATGTTTGCAAAATCCAATGTACCAATCGCTTGAAAACGTTCGACAGAAACATCCGACAAACAATGGAAGAAGCATTCTTCACCCTGGCGTCTGGCCAATTCTCTCAAAGACTGCTTGATTCTGATTAGCAAATGGCGAGATTTTCATGAACACTTTCTAGATATTTGCGCAAAAACATACTTGATAACGAGATTCTTGCGACTACATGTACCATTTGAATCCCGCGTTAACACGGAGTCGGCAGTAAATTGTTTTTAACATCATTTGCACATGTTTCCTTTTCGGCAATACCTTCGCACACGGAATAGGTACAAGGTGTAATAGATATTTGGTGGTTTATTTCCAGAAGAACCATAGCTTGTTTTAGGTTTGAATGAATTCATCCGTAATATGCACGTATTTATATTATTTATTAAAGTATGTTTGTAAATAATAAGTTATCGTAAAGGAATGGTTAATTTCTTGTGTTGCTGAATTTTGAATGTTGTTTTCCATTGTAAAATCATGACACCTATATTCAATGTAAGATCGGATTACGTTGTTTAGACATTTCATCACGAGAATTTCCAAGTTCAAATGTTTATAAAAATGCATCTAACGTATACAAGAACCTGCCAGCATATTGCTCGATATTCTTGGAGCAGGGAGCGGTGACCTAGAGGTATGGCGCGCGCTTTTGATTCAGAGGTCTTGTACTTGATCCCCTTCTGTGCCACTGGTTGATTTCCTTTTGCTTGACATTTTTAAACTTATACATCGAAGATGTCTCAGAGGGTATTTTTACTAACCTATTCTTCTTAAAATGTGATTACTGTTGAATTTTGTATAGATTATTTGAAATAAAAAAAATGACATTATTGTATGACTAAAAGTACACGGATCTTTAATTATTTAAACATTAAAATAAAAAACAATATGAAAGAAACAATTTTGTAAGAATACAGACTCGTCCTCTTTATATCACCATCGAGAGGTAGAGGCTATTATAAAATACCTTTTAATTTGTATTTCCTTTGTTGCAATTTTATTTATTTTAAAGTTTTATTTCCTGTTATGGCATAAACATATTTTTCGATTTCGTTCCGATTTTATTGTTAGTAAATGTTTACCCATAAGGATACCTGTATATATATATATATATATATATATATACAAAGTGTGATTTTTGTTCGAGATTTTAGAAGTCCTGCACACAAACGTACTCATACAAGGGTCATAGATTCGACATTTTACCTTATTATGCTTGTTTTGTATAGCTTTGTATCCCATTTGCACTAAACATAAAGTTGTGAAACATTTTGTTTATATGTATATATCAAAATATACACCAAAGTACCATGTAATTTTCTATTTTTGAGTCGCTTAGTAAGTTTCATCCGAAACAAATTTGGGTATTCTGAATAACAGTGACGTAATTTTGTACTAAAATTGTTGACTTAAAATATAGAATAAATATTTATACAATATAATTTAAGAGTTTTTTATTTTTATAAAGTTATATAAAGAGACACGAGTTTTAAGCCTCTCCCTGCACACAACGATTCCTAAGTGTAATCAATAGCAATTATTTAGTATTGTTTTGTATACAGTTCAGTTAGGATATGGTGACAGTGACGTTGCAATTTATGTGTACGCAAAAGATAACAACCATTGTCTGAACAGGTAGAACGAATATAGTTTGTTAGTTAAGTATTGAAATTATAGTTGTTTGTACAGTATACGCCTTTATAATTGGTTTTACACCGTTATAGTGGACTCGACCGCTGCGTTACTGGATTTTTATCCTGACTGGACTATACTACTCAATATTTGAAAAGGGTCAATATATTTTCCTTGTGAATATTTTGCAAATTAAATAATATGGACTGCTGGCATTTTCAGAAACATAATGCTACATCTGAAATATTGTAAACGAATAAAGAGTGTGCAAATACTGATAAGCCCACCCTCACTATAATGATTTTGCTGCATTCAAGCCTCTGTGATAACAGAACGCGGTCCGCTTTGTTGGCATTTTGACTCTTGAACAATATCAGAATAGAAAAGGGGACACATTTTTCCATTTTAATATTGACAATCTGGTCTCTGCTGAAAGGGCTTATCAGTTTGGAACAGGACAATTCACAACATTATGTCACTACATACCAATGCAACACATGCCATTTTCGAAATTAAGCAGCAGCATTTATTATATTCACACAACGTTTTCGTAATCGGTTGTGTACAGTTAATGTAAAACGGACATTAATACTGATTTTTTACCCTTATAAAATTTGAGTAATAAATTAGTATTCATTGAATGCATTTGGGAGCAAAAGGCTACTAAGAGAGATTGCGACAAGCCACACGCGATGAGAAAAGATAGTATGATCATTAAGGGGACGTTATTTTATATTCCGACAGAAGTATCTCGGTCATATACGTACAAACTTATTTTACACTGGGCCACACTGTCAGACAAACACAGACGAACATTTCATTATCAATCCAATCAGTATACATTAGTTAACATCATTGTATCGACCAATATGCAAACATCTGACCGTCAATAACTTTAATCAAACTTTTAAACTCAAAGGGAAGTAACTGCTACAAGAATTTTGTCTGTGTCAATTTAAAGTCTACTTTCAGTTATGCGCCCGTGCAGTCGACATGTATCTGCGTACTGCCGATCTTTGCTGCAACACTCGGCATCAACGGCAGCCACAGCACAATGACTTTTTGGTTATCTCTTGTACCCATTCGTACAACTGTGTCTTAGTGAGTATCGTAGGGTTTTCTTGCTCAGAGAAATCGTGGAACTACATATAATTCCATGGAGAAATTGAGCAGAACTGCCGCAGATAGAGATCCAACCCGAAACATCGCGACCCAAAACGCGTCCTCGTTAACTCTAAAACCACCACTATATGGTGATTTGTGGCAAAATATTTACAGCGTATCTAACTAATGTTCGATATTAGTCATTTTATCTACAAAACGGGTGGGTACTGTATTGTTTTTTTATTGTGTTCAAAAAGTGGATACTAAAATACATTTAATTCGAACCATTAGTTAGCCAAGAATCTTACAGTACCAATACGATCCATACAAAAGCATAAACTCAAATATAAACTCTAGATACTTTCATCTTTTATTAATCATTTTGAAATAAAACAAGTATGTCGAGATGTACAACTACTTGTAAATTTGGTAAACAGCTCGTGCAGCAATGTATTCCAATGCAGAATTAATTTAATTTCGTGAAAGCAATACCAGGTCGCTCTGGTGCAGTTGAGGTACCGGTATATGGCGAAGTTGTGAATGAATTATTTATGCAATATGTACTGAAGAGGCTTCCTTTATATGAGTATTTTTACTCTAGCTCGTATACAGGAGGATTATCACACACTAAACACACGTCAACACCCATTGGATGTCTCCCTGGGGCAATACGTGCCACGTCATCTTGTCAGACACCTGCCAATTATGATCGGCAAGTGATTGTCGACAGTATATAGTTGAAGATAAAGTGATGAAAGTCCAGTCGCACACTACCACAACGCCATCACAATGCCAGTCCAGCTCTAGGTTACGCTTCCATGTATGAATGCCAGTCAATGGTCCAAAATTACATATGTGCCCAAGAAGCATACCATCCACACGATGTCACAATGTATACCTCACTAAGGTATAACACCTAGCACAATACCCGGTTACCCTCCAACGTTACACGTTAGGGTATGTCTAGTATCCCTCCTATCACAGACAAGGAATCTCACACGTGACCTCTAGGGCTTGTGATAGGGTGATAGTTCCCAGTTCTTTAAAAACTCTCATTGTGGCCATTATCCTGGAACAAAATTAAAGTGCGTCATATTATGTACTGTCTTCAAAACACTTCATGCATACAATACTCATTATCACTGTTAAAATAAAAGCCCCGCGAGTCGCATGTGTCGCCTGACGACATGCACATTTTTCATGGAAAACCATCCAGTATTGGGCTTCATATCCGACTCACAAGAGTTCTCCAGTCATCTGAACTAAAATAGACAAAGTCATGCTCTGGACAAAATAATGTCCTGATAAAATCAATCAAAGGGGAATCATTCAAAAACTACACAAGGTAGAGTTATGATTCTTGCTCACTGCGTTTTATGTTACAGCAAGAAACATGCATACCAAAGCTGGAGTCATTCATACTTATGGTGACAAAGTTATGCTCCGGTCAAGAAATGTTCTAATAAAATCAATCAAAGGGAAATAATTCCAAAATTATGCAAGGTGGTGTTAGGGTTCTTGCGCACTGCACTTCGTCTTATTGCAAGAAATATGCATACCAAATCTTGATTCATTTGAGCGTAAGGTGATAAAGTTATGCTCCGGACAAGCAATACTCTAATTAAACCAATCAAAGAAAAATAATTCAAAAACGATACAATGTAGAGTTACGGTTCTTGCGCACTGCACGTCGGCTTCTTGCAAGAAACATGCATACCAAATCTTGATTCATTTGAACGTAAGGTGACAAAGTTATGCTCCGTTATTCCTTACATCATAGGGTTCGTTCGTTCGCTCGCTCGCTCGCTCGTTCGTTCGTTCGTTCGTTCGTTCGTTAAACCGAGACAATCGCAAGTCCGTGTTCATTCGGTTTTGTCCCTAACAGATTGGCCGATGACCTCCGACTTTGAGAGGATACAATGCATCCGTCAGCAAAACCCATATAAACTCATTGAACCTTTTTCCTGGTCGGTTTTATCTCTAATTGGTGGAAAACTAGGATCAACAAAGTGTGTGGTAGTAGCTCATGAAGTAAACTTATGCCTATAGTATCACTAAAAGGGTGCCAGTACTTCAGAATTTGTTGGTATAATTACAATAAAATGTATTCTGTTATTGTAACCAAGCTTGATATATTTCACATTTTAAATGTACATTTTGTACATGTTCATTCATTTTTGTAGCACATTATACTTATTTTTTATACTACAGTTTAGTGTGAATATGCACACCTGGAAGTCAGCTGGTGTTAGTTTTTTCATCTAATTTGTGACTCAACATGTTTGACTTGATACTAAATATCTACGTTAAAATAGGAAGTAGTGTTAAAAGTAGATCTTGATTCTTACCTCAACCGCTTGAACATAGAACGGTTTTAATACTGGAGTAAAGAGTTGGGTTTTGTTCTAGCTCCCTTTGCTGCCTTTGGTCTATCTTTTCTAACACGCATGTCACCCGTTGATCTGTACATAGTGTTTTGTCCAACACGGCGTACTTTCTTCCTAACAATCGGATCTACACTACAATCGTCATCATTGTCAGATGTTGGTATTATAGCATTACAAGCAACAAGAGAAGTACATGTATTTAGAGGTGGTAGACGGAGTGAAGAGAGAGGTACTTCATGTCTGCTCCATGGGGTGAGTGTGTGGCGAGAGTGTCTATCTGCTGGATACACAAGTACATGTGATTCTGCAGTTATATGTGTTTCGGCTTTGGAAATGTCTGACATGTCATTATCGATACGTCCATTTTCTTCTTCTAATTTTTCACATGCTTTTGTTGGAACCCAACCGTTCATGATAAACACACGACCCGTATCTTCTAATATGTACTGTTTACGCTCGAATTCTGGTCCAGGCGGCTCGCATACATCTTCAAGATTTACGTAGCAGTACAAGAACATAAACTCGCTGATGGTCAGTTTATCGCTGCGTGGTTTGAACATCACGAATCGTTCAAAGTGATCCTGCGGTATAACGAAATACAAATTTTCTATCATAGCGATTTCCTTATCCTGTTCTACCTCTCTTCTGTCTTCCTCATGTATTGGAAAACACTGTCTAAACATACGTCTTAGAATTGATGCCATATTTGTTCTGACGTGCAACTAAGTAATGCGGATGCAAACAGTCACGTCGTTTCTATGATACTGGCGTCACGTGTCTGATTGTTTTGTGACGTAAATAGCGTAATTATTGAGACGTCATTTCATATTACATAAAACGTCATTCGTCAGACGTCATTCCTTGGTAAATATGAGGTATTTGTACGTTAGAACTATAACAAGTTGAGCGTCAACCAATCAGAAGTTTCCTGGTCTGACGCATGCACAGGGCCAGTCTTCTCAGATGCTCTCTCTCTGCTTTCGATCTTGCTGTATACAACACGTTTTTTGGGTAAGTTAAGTAAGTAAGATAAGTTTAAACTACTATACTGTTTTAGTAAGACGTATGTAGTGACCATTCACTACATTTGACGCCGCGAGCATTTGTTCCTTCGCATGGGATAGCCTACGAGATTGTCGTATCTGTGTGTGTTTGGGAGATTGGCTTGCGTTTAATCGATGGAATATTTGCGTGTAGTGCAGAGCAGGCCGCCGTTGGGCTTGCACCACGAAACATTGTTTCCAACAACTTCTAAGTGTTATTGTCCACACAATAGTTGGACAAAGGCACTATTTTGTGCCTTAATCAGTCGACGGGATGTTTATTTTTTTACGTGTTGTGAGCGACCATTGTTGAGATTCTCTTCTGGGCTTGCACCACGTGATATTTGTTCTTGGCGACGTAAGGCGCTTTTCATATTAATTTGCCGTTTTACGTATCGTAAGGCGATATTTTGTCGGGAACACGGATATATTTTGAAAAAAAAATATTTTTCCGCGTTGTGAGCTGCCATTTTAGAGATCCTTATCTAGGCTTGCAACGTTACTTCAGGTTTGCGTTTTTTTCACCTACGATCCGTGTTGGCAAGTTAATTTTGCTACAACTGAGCGTAACCTCTCGATAAGACGCAGATATTGAACATCTTATCTTGTGTTTTATGCAATTTGAAGGACTGAACCATAGTTTAGTGCCCTTATAATACTTTTGGTGGTTACTTTGATCTATTTGTTGTTGACTGATTTTCAAATTGAAAAATAATTTGTTCGGGGTATTTTATAAATTTATTTGTACCTGACTCTGGTTCACTTGTCCTTACCCAGTGGTTTACTGTTTATTATTGTTGTGGACCATTGTTTTTGTACCCTTGTGTTATTGACCTGGTATTTCATTGTGCATCAATTTTATTGTAACTTTATTCAAAATGGCCCAAAAACACATTGCACTTTCTATTTATAATGACAGTTTTGTCAATTTGCAAAATTAGAGAATATTGGGCCTGAAAGGCCAAAGCGAATTATGCAACTCCGTCAGGCCATTCACCCATGACAATATTAATGACATAAGGGATGTAAAGGTAACAGAGGGGTTTTTGGAATGCACTTGTTTTGATATACCCAAATATCCTTACAGTAAGGAGGTGTTTGAGAACCTTCGGCTTGATTCTGGTGAGGAGTCAAGATTCGGACACTGATGTGGTCGGGTATGTTCCCGATACACAGATTGATGAAGGCTCCCAAACGTATTGCTATCGCAATGCGACTCCGTGTCATCGTCAAATAGTCGATCAGTGACTATAGGGCAAGTCATTAATTTACGGCGAGTTGAAACCAAATTCCTATGGATCAAATAGCCTAATTACAATATATAAATATACAACTCGCTGACTATGGGTATATAACTTAAGTTTGCTTAGTCATTCGTGAGGTGACACTGCAATATTTCGCCGTATACGGTGTATGAATACTACATCCATATTCCGATGTTTATTAAGAAATTAAAAGGACACCGTAACCGGTTTTTTTATTTACAACTTTCATTTTAATGAGATAAACACCGGGATCAAAATGGCAATCAGTGTTTAAATAGTAATGTACTTTAACTTCCATATATAGTCAAAATGGTCATGGTATTACGTAAGCCGACTTCGTGTATTTATAAACAAGAATATTTTATTTACATCCATCCCATATCAATACGAAGTCCAAACGCATGTGACCACGCGGCTATCGCAACTTCTTCAAGAAAGGCCTCGCAAATAACCAGTACCACCGTGGCTACAGTCCGATTAATCAGGTCTGTTACTTGTATACCAAACATTGCAACAATTATAATAACATTGTATTTTTATTGTTCTAAACATCTTAATTGCGAAAACGGCAATGAAAGCCAATACGTTATTCAATAAGGTACATATTTATACACATAATATGTATCAAAATAAGACATAATCAGTAAGATCAAGTGCAATGTCTATGTACACAATGCTATGGAAACAAGTGTCTGACCTGAATTATCGATTTAACCATGACTATGGAAAGCCACATGACACCAGCAATCAGTTGACTATGGAATGCCACATGACACCAGCAACCAGTTGATACGGATAACAACACTAACGTTATTGGTTCTGTGCGACCGCCATATGACACATTTATACCTACTGTAGAATAAATAGTGTGCACCTGTAGTGGGATTCGAACCCATACTGAGCATCAACACCGCGTAATCATGTAAAATACGAACGCATTTAAACGCTAGGTTAGCGCAACAACTCCAAAACGGCATGGCAAATAACAGTTACCAACATGACCACATAACACCACATCAAGAATCGGTAAAATGTAAATACAACATTGTGAACATACAGCATTATTATATGATGTATAGATTAATAGTGGAATTTTGACGACATGCGTTCGTCCGTTTTTGCACAAAAACAAATTATAAGATTTACTACACAATACGTGTATGTACTAGGGCCACTTAAAAAGTATTAAACAGTGGCCAATAAAACGTTTAATATTTTAATCAATGTGTATAAAAGTGGACATTTTCTGAAAGATACAACCTTTGCATAGCTAACCAATAAGACAATATTGCAATCGGTACAATATCCCTTCACCCATGTGACATTGAACCAACAATGGTATGAAACACTGGAATTGCGGGAAAACAAGGTATATCAGTAGAGGTAAGGGTTGATAATGGTCATAATTTCTACAAATTGTATCCGATTGATTTGAAATTTGCAGATTCCATGCACCGTATACTTGTTTAACTAATGCTGAATCAACATTATTGTTTGGACAGTTTAAATGGATTTAGTTGTACAAGGAATCAGCCATGTTAGAAAACTCCACAAACTGCATTTTGCTGGGACTATACCCTGTACGTTGTTGCTGCATTGTACTACTGAACGTCTTAAGTGGGAAAGTCAAACATGTAGCTTTTTTACACATTTATGTATGTTACTATCTTGCACGTGATAAATATGTCCTGAATTATTCATGTAGTATTTGGATGAAATTCCACGATTTCTCTGAGCAGAAATACCAACAAAACTCACTTTACACAGTTGTACGAATGGATACATGAGAGAATCAAAAGCCAGTGTGCTGTGGCTGCCATTGATGCCGATCGTTGAGTCGCAGGTAGGCTGTAACACTCGGCATCAATGGCAACCATTGTGTAAAGTGAGTTTTGTTGGTATTCTTGCTCAGAGAAATCGTGGAATTTCATCCAAATACCACAGGGAAATTAGGCAGTGCCGCAGATACGGATCGAACCCGAAACATCTCCATCAAAAACGCGTGCCCTTTCTCTTAAGCGATCATGATTCTTGTTTAAACATTTACCATATAGAACAAAAAATCAATATATTCGTCACTTCATAAAAAATAATGGTACTGCATTGTATTTTTATTAATGTGATACTAAAAATTTAATGTATTTCATACGAACACAAGTTAGGCAAAACATTGACAGTATTAATACGATCCATACAAAACCATTAACTCTAGATAAATGTTCTGATGATATTATTTCCACTGACCCGCATTTAATCGCAGATATAGCAGAAATAGTGTCACCATAGAAAAAACACACATGCACGGTATTTTGACTTTTTTTATTAATTATTCCGAAATAAAACAAGTACGTCTAGATGTACAACTACTTGTGAATTTGATAGTCAGCTGTTGTAGCAATAGATTCCAACTAAGAATTAATTTATTTTCGTGTAAGCAATGCCAACTCGCCCTTGTGCAATAGAGATCTATGGCGAAGTTGTGAATGAAATATTTCTGCAATAGGTACTGAAGAGGCTTCCTCTATTCGAGTACTAGTATTATTACTCAAGATCGCCTACAGAGGGATTGTCCCACACTAAACAAACGTTACAACATCCCTTGGAGGTCTCTCTGTGGGAAATGGTTTAGATAGGTGCCACGTCATCTTGCCAGACATCTGCCAATAATAATCGGCAAGTGTTGTCGGCAGTTAAAAATTGAAGATGAAGTGATGAGAATCCAGTCGCCCACAACTCCTCCACAACCACAGCGCCATCACAATGCCAGTCATTGCTCAAGGTTATGATTCCCTTAATGTATGCCAGTCAATGGTCCACTACATCTATGCCCAAGAAGCGTATCATCCACAAGATGTCAAAATGTATACATCACTAAGGTAAAAAACCTAGCACAATACCCGGTTAACATTCAACGTTTTACGACAGGGTATGTCTAGTATCCCTCCTATCACAGACGAGGAATCTGACACGTGACCTCTGGGGCTTGCAATACGGGGATAGTTCCCAGTTCTTCAAAAACTCTCATTGTGGCCATTATCCTGAAACAAAATACAAGTGCGTCATAATAATTATCTACAAAACACATCATGCATACAATACTCATTAGACCAAAACAAAATTGTTATGTGGTTGTAGTAACATGGTGAAAAAAAATTAGGGTAGGCCTAGGTAGGTAAGAAAAACATTTTATTTTCTAAAATTATTTTTAATTTTTTCCGACCTGACCAGGCCGTCGCAAAAACTGTGGAAGAATCATCAATGGCGGTGCGTGTAAATAATACACCCGTAAACCATTTAATGTCGTAGTTTCCGTACCTTTCTGGAAAATCGACAATTCAGCAAAAAAATAGGGTCGGTTTACTTGAACCACATAATTAATTTGGTTTGGCCTTATCATTGTTCAAATTACTGAAGAGCACCGTTGGAGACTCGCGTTAAGTTGAACTATCCGTTTTACTCCATCTGTCAATTATGAATGGAAGGTAGCGTAATACTAATAAGTAAGCGTGTGTATCCGACACTTTGATGAGGAGCACATTCCTCGCAGCAGTAACCCCCCTCACATGTGCATAAACTGTAATTCAAAGGGAAGTAATTGCTGTTGGGAGTTTGGTGAAAGACAGGCGTGATATATTTTACAAATCACGAACAAGAAAATTACACCCATATGGTTATGTCATGTTTAACAATCCTCTATTGAGAAGAACTATTCCAAATACTAGTACTAGTGTTTCGTTCGTTCGTTCGTTCGTTCGTTCGTTCGTTCGTTCGTTCGTTCGTTCGTTCGTTCGTTCGTTCGTTCGTCCGTCCGTCCGTCCGTCCGTCCGTCCGTTCGTTCGTTCGTTCGTTCGTTCGTTCGTTCGTTCGTTCGTTTTGTCTCTGCCAGATTGGCCGATGACCTCCGACTTCGAGAGGATACAAAGCATCCGTCAGCAAAACCCATATAAACTCTTTGGTTATTTAGCATGGTCGGTGTTAACAGCATTGATAAACGCGATACTAACTGGGTTATCAACCAGTTCAACTCTAGTTGGTGGAAAACTTGGATCAACAAAGTGTGTGGTAGTAGCTGATGAAGTAAACTTATGCTATAGTATCACTAAATGTGTGCCAATACTTTTTAAAGGCAGTCCAGAATTTGTTGGTATAATTACAATAGACTGTATTCTCTGTTCTTGTAACCAAGCTTGATATATTTCCCATTTTAAATGTACATTTTGTACATGTTCATTAATTTTGTAGCACATTATACTGATTTTTCAAACTACATTTTAGTGTGAATATGCACACCTGGAAGTCATATAGTATTAGGCTTTTCATCTAATTTGTGACTTAACGTGTTAGACTTAATACTAAAACTCTACGCTAAAATAGGAAGTAGTGTTAAATGTAGATATTGATTCTTACCTCGACCGCATGAACATAGAACGGTTTTAATACTGGAGTAAAGAGTTTGGTTTTGTTCTTGCTCCCTTTGCTGCCTTTGGTCTATCTTTTCTAACACGCATGTCACCCGTTGATCTGTACATAGTGTTTTGTCCAACACGGCGTACTTTCGTCCTACCAATCGGTTCAACATTACAATCTTCATCATTGTCAGATGCTTGTATTATAGCATTACAAGCAACGAGAGAAGTACATGTATTTAGAGGTGGTAGACGGAGTGAAGAGAGAGGTACTTCATGTCTGCTCCATGGGGTGAGTGTGTGGCGAGAGTGTCTATCTGCTGGATACACAAGTACATGTGGTTCTGCAGTTATATGTGTTTCGGCTTTGGAAATGTCTGACATGTCATTATCGATATGTCCATTTTCTTCTTCTAATTTTTCACATGCTTTTGTTGGAACCCAACCGTTCATGGTAAACACACGACCCGTATCTTCTAATATGTACTGTTTACGCTCGAATTCTGGTCCAGGTGGCTCGCATAAATCTTCAAGACTTACGTAGCAGTACAAAAACATAAACTCGCTGATGGTCAGTTTATCGCTGCGTGGTTTGAACATCACGAATCGTTCAAAGTGATCCTGTGGTATAACGAAATACAAATCTTCCATTACAGCAATCTCCTTATCCTGTTCTATCTCACTTCTATCTTCCTCATGTATTGGAAAACACTGTCTAAACATACGTCTTAGAATTGATGCCATATTTGTTCTGACGTGCAACTAAGTAATGCGGGTGCAAACAGTCACGTCGTTTCTATGATACTGACGTCACGTGTCTGATTGTTTTGTGACGTAAATAGCGTAATTATTGAGACGTCATTTCATATTACATAAAACGTCATTCGTCAGACGTCATTCCTTGGTAAATATGTGGTATTTGTACGTTAGAACCATAACAAGTTGAGCGTCAACCAATCAGAGGTTTCCTGGTCTGACGCTTGCGCAGGGCCAGTCTTCTAAGATGCTCTCTCTCTCTGCTTTCGATCTTGCTGTATACAATACGTTTTTGGGTAAGTTAAGTTAGTAAGATAAGTTTAAACTACTATACTGTTTTAGTAAGACGTATGTAGTGACCATTCACTACATTTGACGCCGCGAGCATTTGTTCCTTCGCATGGGATAGCCTACGAGATTGTCGTATCTGTGTGTGTTTGGGAGATTGGCTTGCGTTTAATCGATGGAATATTTGCGTGTAGTGCAGTGCAGGCCACCGTTGGGCTTGCACCACGAAACATTGTTTCCAACAACTTCTAAGTGTTATTGTCCACACAATAGTTGAACAAAGGCACTATTTTGTGCCTTAATCAGTCGCCGGGATGTTTATTTTTTACGTGTTGTGAGCGGCCATTATTGAGATTCTCTTCTGAGCTCACACCACGTGATATTTGTTTTTGGCGACGTAAGGCGCTTTTCATATTAACTTGCCGTTTTACGTATCGTAGGGTGATATTTTGTCGGGAACACGGATATATTTTGAAAAAAAAAAAATTCCGCGTTGTGAGCTGCCATTTTAGAGATCCTTATCTGGGCTTGTAACGTCACTTGCGGTTTGCGTTTTTTTCACCTACGATCCGTGTTGGCATGTTAATTTTGCTAAAACTGAGCGTAACCTCTCGATAAGACGCAGATATTGAACATCTTAGCTTGTGTTTTATGCAATTTGAAGGACTGAACCATAGTTTTGTGCCCTTAAAATACTTTTGGTGGTTACTTTGATCTATTTGTGGTTGACTGATTTTCAACTTGAAAAATAATTTGTTTGGGGTATTTTAATAAATTTATTTGTACTTGACTCTGGTTCATTTGTCCTTACCCAGTGGTTTACTGTTTATTATTGTTGTGGACCTTTATTTTTGTACCCTTGTGTTATTGACCTTGTATTTCATTGTGCATCAATTTTATTATAACTTTATTCAAAAAGGCCCAAAAACACATTGTACTTTATATTTATTATGACAGTTTTGTCAATTTGCAAAATTAGAGAATATTGGGCCTGAAAGGGCAAAGCGAATTATGCCACTTCGTCAGGCCATTCGGCCATGACAATATTAATTACATAAGGTGTGTTAAGGTAACAGATGGGTTTTTGGAATGCACTTGTTTTGATATATCCAAATATCCTTACAGTAAGGAGGTGTTTGAGAACCTTCGGCTTGATTCTGGTGAGGAGTCACATTCGGACACTGATGTGGTCGGGTCTGTTCCCGATACACAGATTGATGAAGGCTCCCAAACGTATTGCTATCGCAATGCGACTCCGTGTCATCGTCAAATAGTCGATCAGTGACTATAGGGCAAGTCATTAATTTACGGCGAGTTGAAACCAAATTCCTATGGATCAAATAGCCTAATTACAATATATAAATATACAACTCGCTGACTATGGGTATATAACTTAAGCTTGCTTGGTCATTCGTGAGGTGACACTGCAATATTTCGCCGTATATGGTGTATGAATACTACATCCATATTCCGATGTTTATTAATAAATTAAAAGGACACTGTAACCGGTTTTTTTTATTTACAACTTTCATTTTAATGAGATAAACACCGGGATCAAAATGGCAATCAGTGTTTAAATAGTAATGTACTTTAACTTCCATATATAGTCAAAATGGTCATGGTATTACGTAAGCCGACTTCGTGTATTTATAAACAAGAATATTTTATTTACATCCATCCCATATCAATACGAAGTCCAAACGCATGTGACCACGCGGCTATCGCAACTTCTTCAAGAAAGGCCTCGCAAATAACCAGTACCACCGTGGCTATAGTCTGTTTAATCAAGTCTGTTACTTGTATACCAAACATTGCAATAATTATAATAACATTGTATTTTTATTGTTCTAAACTTCTTAATTGCGAAAACGACAATGAAAGCCAATACGTTATTCAATAAGGTACATATTTATACACATAATATGTATCAAAATAAGACATAATTAATACGATCAAGTGCAATGTCTATGTACACAATGCTATGGAAACAAGTGTCTGACCTGAATTATCGATTTAACCATGACTATGGAAAGCCACATGACACCAGCAACCAGTTGATACGGATAACAACACTATTTGTTCTGTACGAACGCCATATGACACATTTATACCTACTGTAGAATAAATAGTGTGCACCTGTAGTGGGATTCGAACCCATACTGAACATCAACATCGCCTAATCATGTAAAATACGAACGCATTTAAACGCTAGGTTAGCGCAACAACCCCAAAACGGCATGGCAAATAACAGTTACCAACATGACCACATAACACCACATCAAGAATCGGTAAATTGTAAATACAACATTGTCTTAAGTGGGAAAGTCAAACATGTAGCTTTTTTACACATTTATGTATGTTACTATCTTGCAAGCGATAAATATGTCCTGAATTATTCATGTGGTATTTAGATGAAATTCCACGATTTCTCTAAGCAGAAATACCAACAAAACTCACTTTACACAGTTGTACGAATGGGTACATGAGAGAATCAAAAGCCAGTGTGCTGTGGCTGCCATTGATGCCGATCGTTGAGTCGCAGGTAGGCTGTAACACTCGGCATCAATGGCAACCATTGTGTAAAGTGAGTTTTGTTGGTATTCTTACTCAGAGAAATCGTGGAATTTCATCCAAATACCACAGGGAAATTGGGCAGTGCCGCAGATACGGATCGAACCCGAAACATCTCCATCAAAAACGCGTGTCCTATCTCTTAAGCGACTATGATTCTTGTTTAAACATTTACCATAGAGAACAAAAATTCAATATATTCGTCATTTCATAAAAAAAGAATGGTACTGCATTGTATATTTATTAATGTGATACTAAAATGTATTTCATACGAACCACAAGTAAGCCAAAACATTGACAGTATTAATACGATCCATACCAAACCATACAATCAAATATTAACTCTATATCCTTTCCGCTACCACGATTTTTGGGGGTTATGAGAAATTCATATGATCCCTATACCCCGTCCCTGAGACACTATTGACTTGCAGCACTGATCTAAACTCGATACATCCGGATGCCACACACCTGCCCCAATGTGAAAGGAGAAAAAAATGTCAACATTTCGACTAAAGGTCACCGGAAATGACGTTGTGACGGTGACCCTTGCGCGAAATACTTCTTTTTTTCTTTTTTTAGCTTGGTACGCCTACTTTTTGGCCCCTTAAGAGTACTGATCCTGAACCCTTTGTCTAGCCTTATATTCCTTCTATAGAACAATAAAAAAAACTTCATGGCGCTAAATGTTGATGCAATCCCACAGGGAATCGTACCGCAATGGCGGGTAGGACTTTGGAAAATCTACGTTCAAAGCCCTCTTTAAAGGGGTCCAGTGGGCCCAAAAACCTGTGCACGACCTTGGGCCCGTAATATCCTTTAGTCTGGGATGCCTGTGTACCCATGACAGCAAAATTCCCGAATTTGGGCCTTTAGATCTAAAACTACGGAAGGCCGAAATGGCCATCCCGGCGAGTCTGCATTAGTACGCTATGGTAGCGGAAAGGATATAAATGTTCTGCTGATATTATTTCCACTGACTTGCATTTAACCGCAGATACAGCAGAAATAGTGTCACCGTAGAAAAAAAGACACGTACACGTATTTTGACTATTTTTTTTATTAATTATTCCGAAATAAAACAAGTACGTCTAGATGTACAATTACTTGTGAATTTGATAGTCAGCTGTTGTAGCAATGGATTCCAACACAGAATTAATTTATTTTCGTGAAAGCAATGCCAACTCGCCCTTGTGCAATAGAGATCTATGGCGAAGTTGTGAATGATTTTGTTCTGCAATAGGTACTGAAGAGGCTTCTTTTATATGAGTACTAGTATTATTACTCAAGCTCGTCTACGGGGGGATTATCACGCACTAAATAAACGTTACAACATCCCTTGGAGGTCTCCTGGGGAAAATGGTTTAGATAGACATCTGCCAATAATAATCGGCAAGTGATTGTCGGCAGTTAAAAATTGAAGATGAAGTGATGAGAATCCAGTCGCCCACAACTCCTCCACAACCACAACACCATCACAATGCCAGTTATTGCTCCAGGTTATGCTTCCCTTAATGTATGCCAGTCAATGGTCCACTACAGCTATGCCCAAGAAGCGTAACATCCACAAGATGTCAAAATGTATACATCACTAAGGTCAAAAACCTAGCACAATACCCGGTTAACATTCAACGTTTTACGACAGGGTATGTCTAGTATCCCTCCTATGACAGACGAGGAATCTCACACGTGACCTCTGGTGCTTGCAATACGGGGATAGTTCCCAGTTATTCAAAAACTCTCATTGTGGCCATTATCCTGAAACAAAATACAAGTGCGTCATAATAATTATCTACAAAACACATCATGCATACAATACTCATTAGGCCAAAACACAATTGTTATGTGGTTGTAGTAACATGGTTTCTCTTCTTTATCGAAGGCCGTTTTCTAGTTTCTGTCGGTGCAGGGTTATGTCGTCAAACCGGGTTTTACGCATTTTGTGAACATTCTATGCTCGACACAGGCGACATTGTGTACGTGTATTGATAAAAGTTGTATTTTTTATGTATAATATTATATTGTCTTGAAGTGTGCAGTACAAATTAAATGATTGTATTCGGCTTGTTTAAAATATTGGACATAATGTTGAGTTGGGTATATGAGGGCCAGTCATAAAGAAAGACCCCTGTCTTATGTATTCATAGTATAGATGTGAAAGATATTTTATTGGGTCGAATCCCTTTGACCTAGGTAGGTAAGAAAACATTTTATTTTCTAAAATTATTTTTTCCGACCTGACCAGGCCATCGCAAAAACTGTGGAAGAATCATCAATGGTGGAGCGTGTAAATGATACACCCGTAAACCATTTAATGTCGTAGTTTTCGTACCTTTCAGCAAAAAAATAGGGTCGGTTTACTTGAACCACATAATTAATTTGGTTTGGTCTTATCATTGTTCAAATTACTGAAGAGCACCGTTGGAGACTCGCGTCAAGTTGAACTATCCGTTTTACTCCATCTGGCAATTATGAATGGAAGGTAGCGTAATACTAGTAAGTAACCATGTGTATCCGACACTTTGATGAGGAGCACATTCCTCCCAGCAGTAACCCCCCTTACATGTGCATAAACTGTAATTCAAAGGGAAGTAATTGCTGTTGGGAGTTTGGTGAAAGACAGGCGTGATATATTTTACAAATCACCAACAAGAAAATTACACCCATGTGGTTATGTCATGTTTAACAATCCTCTATTGAGAAGAACTATTCCAAATACTAGTACTAGTACTAGTGTTTCGTTCGTTCGTTCGTTCGTTCGTTCGTTCGTTCGTTCGTTCGTTCGTTCGTTCGTTCGTTCGTTCGTTCGTTCGTTCGTTCGTTCGTTCGTTCGTTCGTTCGTTCGGTATTGCCGATGACCTCCGACTTCGAGAGGATACAAAGCATCCGTCAGCAAAACCCATATAAACTCATTGGTTATTTTTCCTGGTCGGTGTTTACAGCATTGAAGCACGCTATACTAACTTGGTTATCAACCAGTTCAACTCTAGTTCGTGGAAAACTTGGATCGACAAAGAGTATGGTAGTAGCTGATGAAGTAAACGTATGCGTGTAGATCACTAAATGTGTGCCAATACTTTTTAAAAGCAGTCCAGAATTTGTTGTTAAAATTACAATAAATTGTATTCTCTGTTCTTGTAACCAAGCTTGATATATTTCACATATTAAATGTACATGTTCATTAATTGTGTAGCACATGAAACTTATTTTTCGTTTTTCATCTAATTTGTGACTCAACGTGTTAGACTTAATACTTAAACTCTACGTTAAAATAGGAAGCAGTGTTAAATGTAGATATTGATTCTTACCTCGACCGCATGAACATAGAACGGTTTTAATACTGGAGTAAGGAGTTGGGTTTTGTTCTAGCTCCCTTTGCTGCCTTTGGTCTATCTTTTCTAACACGCATGTCACCCGTTGATCTGAACATATTGTTTTGTCCAACACGACGTACTTTCTTTCTAACAATCGGTTCAACATTACAATCTTCATCATTGTCAGATGCTTGTATTATAGCATTACCAGCAACGAGAGAAGTACATGTATTTAGAGGTGGTAGGCGGAGTGAAGAGAGAGGTACTTCATGTCTGCTCCATGGGGTGAGTGTGTGGCGAGAGTGTCTATCTGCTGGATACACACGTACATGAGGTTCTGCAGATAAATGTGTTTCGGCTTTGGAAATGTCTGACATGTCATTATCGATACGTTCATTTTCTTCTTCTAATTTTTCACATGCTTTTGTTGGAACCCAACCGTTCATGATAAACACACGACCCATATCTTCTAATATGTACTGTTTACTCCCAAAGTCGGGTCCAAGTGGTTCGCATACATCTTCAAGATTTACGTAGCAGTACAAAAACATAAACTCGCTGATGGTCAGTTTATCGCTGTGTGGTTTGAACATCACGAATCGTTCAAAGTGATCCTGCGGTATAACGAAATACAAATTTTCTATCATAGCGATTTCCTTATCCTGTTCTACCTCTCTTCTGTCTTCCTCATGTATTGGAAAACACTGTCTAAACATACGTCTTAGAATTGATGCCATATTTGTTCTGACGTGCAACTAAGTAATGCGGGTGCAAACAGTCACGTCGTTTCTATGATACTGACGTCACGTGTCTGATTGTTTTGTGACGTAAATAGCGTAATTATTGAGACGTCATTTCATGTTACATTAAACGTCATTCGTCAGACGTCATTTCCTGGTAAATATGTGGTATATTTGTACGTTGGAACAGCGACTGTTCCACCATAACAAGTTGAGCGTCAACCAATCAGAAGTTTCCTGGTCCGACGCATGCGCAGGGCCAGTCTTCTAAGATGCTCTCTCTCTGCTTTCGATCTTGCTGTATACAACACGTTTTTGTGTGGCGTAAACGCCACACAATGATATTACCACTTTTCAGCTTACGACCAATTTAACGCATTAGGCCTCGGCAAATAAATAGTTCTATGATTTGAACAATATTACAAGCATGCAACACAGGTTACACGTATCATTGGACCTGATTTGTTTACATTACCAACATTTACTTATATTAAGACCAACAATTATATCAGACTTTTATTTTTAGAGGATATTTATAGCAAATCATTCCGCAACGGACTATATTTTTACTACCAAAGAATGTTCTCACTGGTGGCGGGAATCTAAAATAGTTTCCACGGCATTCAATCGTATACTGTAACGTATGTAAATCACCCCGCCGCTGCACATTGCAGACGATGACCTAATTATGTTGTATACAAACATTGATGCTATATATAGCTGGCGGAGGGAACTGAAATAGTTCTACGAAATATCGATCGGCCGATTAACAATGTTACCGCGGTAAGCGTTAAACGCACTAGTCAATTTCTACCCTGCTTTATATAAGACCTCATAATTTTCGTATCTATTATCCGATTTTGAATATTTAAAGCTTGTAATGAAGCAGAGATATATGTCTCTCTTTTAGACAACATTCAACACGATACCCTAATTATTAAATCCACGGCGACGAGTAAGAATTCGTTCCGCGTAAAAGTAAGTTTAAAATATCCCGTTTTATACCAAATAAAAATTCAATCAACGGTCGAAAATCATCAGTTATTAATTTAATATTCGATCGATTTTGTTCATTAAAGCTTGTTTTAAAAGTTAATACTTTAAGGTTTTATCAAATGTAAAACTTGATTTTAAAGCATTAATCGGCCGATCGATATGTGTGAGCGAAACCATGTTTACCCCCTTTACATACGTTAATATAGAGTGTCATATACATTTAATTAACATGCGTGGTCATACGGAGAATAAACAGTCACTTATCTTGGCACTGGTCGAATTCTCCAAGTCGTTAAAAATGGTATTTGTAAATATCCCTTCATTGTTGCTCAGCATAGTTACTTAAGTAAGTTCCAGGTAACTGCTTGTTCTCTTGCTGTCTTTAGCAGCACATATGTTTGAGTAAGGGTGGGCTTATCAGAACTGTGACATAAAATTATGATACCACCTGGATTCGATATTGGATTTAATGGCATCAGTACGCCACACAATAGTACTTTCAGTGCTTTGATTTGGGTAAGTTAAGTAAGTTAGATAAGTTTAAACTACTATACTGTTTTAGTAAGACTTATGTAGTGACAATTCACTACATTTGACTCCGCGAGCATTTGTTCCTTCGCATGGGATAGCCTACGAGATTATCGTATCTGTCTGTGTTTAGGAGATTGGCTTGCGTTTAATCGATGGAATATTTGCGTGTAGTGCAGTGCAGGCCGCCGTTTGGGCTTGCACCACGCAAACTTGTTTCCAACAACTTCTAAGTGTTATTGTCCATACAATAGTTGAACAAAGGCACTATTTTGTGCCTTAATCAGTCGCCGGGATGTTTATTTTTTACGTGTTGTGAGCGGCCATTATTGAGATTCTCTTCTGGGCTTGCACTACGTGATATTTGTTCTTGGCGACGTAAGGCGCTTTTCATATTAACTTGCCGTTTTACGTTTTACGTATCGTAAGGTGATATTTTGTCTGGAACACGGATATATTTTGAAAAAAAAAAGATTTTTCCGCGTTGTGAGCTGCCATTTTAGATATCCTTATCTAGGCTTGCAACGTTACTTCAGGTTTGCGTTTTTTCACCTACTTAGCGTAACCTCTCGATAAGACGCAGATGTTGAACATCTTATCTTGTGTTCTATGCAATTTGAAGGACTTAACTATAGTTTTGTGCCCTTATAATACTTTTGGGGTTACTTTGATCTATTTGTGGTTCACTGATTTTCAACTTGAAAAATAATTTGTTTGGGGTCTTTTATAAATTTATTTGTACCTGACTCTGGTTCACTTGTCCTTACCCAGTGGTTTACTGTTTATTATTGTTGTGGACCTTTATTTTTGTACCCTTGTGTTATTGACCTTGTATTTCATTGTGCATCAATTTTATTATAACTTTATTCAAAATGGCCCAAAAACACATTGTACTTTATATTTATTATGACAGTTTTGTCAATTTGCAAAATTAGAGAATATTGGGCCTGAAAGGGCAAAGCGAATTATGCAACTCCGTCAGGCCATTCACCCATGACAATATTAATGACATAAGGGGTGTTAAGGTAACAGAGGGGTTTTTGGAATGCACTTGTTTGATATGCCCCAATATCCTTACAGTAAGGAGGTGTTTGAGAACCTTCGGCTTGATTCTGGTGAGGAGTCAGATTCGGACACTGATGTGGTCGGGTCTGTTCCCGATACACAGATTGATGAAGGCTCCCAAACGTATTGCTATCGCAATGCGACTCCGTGTCATCGTCAAATAGTCGATCAGTGACTATAGGGCAAGTCATTAATTTACGGCGAGTTGAAACCAAATTCCTATGGATCAAATAGCCTAATTACAATATATAAATATACAACTCGCTGACTATGGGTATATAACTTAAGTTTGCTTAGTCATTCGTGAGGTGACACTGCAATATTTCGCCGTATACGGTGTATGAATACTACATCCATATTCCGATGTTTATTAAGAAATTAAAAGGACACTGTAACCGGTTTTTTTATTTACAACTTTCATTTTAATGAGATAAACACCGGGATCAAAATGGCAATCAGTGTTTAAATAGTAATGTACTTTAACTTCCATATATAGTCAAATTGGTCATGGTATTACGTAAGCCGACTTCGTGTATTTATAAACAAGAATATTTAATTTACATCCATCCCATACCAATACGAAGTCCAAACGCATGTGACCACGCGGCTATCGCAACTTCTTCAAGAAGGCCTCGCAAATCAACTTCTTCAAGGAAGGCCTCGCAAATAACCAGTACCACCGTGGCTATAGTCCGTTTAATCAGGTCTGTTACTTGTATACCAAACATTGCAATAATTATAATTACATTGTATTTTTATTGTTCTAAACTTCTTAATTGCGAAAACGGCAATGAAAGCCAATACGTTATTCAATAAGGTACATATTTATACACATAATATGTATCAAAATAAGACATAATTAATACGATCAAGTGCAATGTCTATGTACACAATGCTATGGCAAATAACAGTTACCAACATGACCACATAACACCACATCAAGAATCGGTAAATTGTAAATACAACATTGTCTTAAGTGGGAAAGTCAAACATGTAGCTTTTTTACACATTTATGTATGTTACTATCTTGCACGTGATAAATATGTCCTGAATTATTCATGTGGTATTTAGATGAAATTCCACGATTTCTCTAAGCAGAAATACCAACAAAACTCACTTTACACAGTTGTACGAATGGATACATGAGAGAATCAAAAGCCAGTGTGCTGTGGCTGCCATTGATGCCGATCGTTAAGTCGCAGGTAGGCTGTAACACTCGGCATCAATGGCAGCCATTGTGTAAAGTGAGTTTTGTTGGTATTCTTGCTCCGAGAAATCGTGGAATTTCATGCAAATACCACAGGGAAATTAGGCAGTGCCGCAGATACGAATCGAACCCGAAACATCTCCATCAAAAACGCGTGCCCTATAATCTCTTAAGCGACCATGATTCTTGTTTAAACATTTACCATATAGAACAAAAATTCAATATTCGTCATTTCATAAAAAAGGATGGTACTGCATTGTATTTTTATTAATGTGATACTAAAATGTATTTCATACGAACCACAAGTTAGCCAAAACATTGACAGTATTAATACGACCCTTACAAAACCATTAACTCTAGATAAATGTTCTGATGATATTATTTCCACTGACTCGCATTTAATCGCAGATATAGAGAAATAGTGTCACCGTAGAAAAAACACACGTGCACGGTATTTTGACTATTTTTTTATTAATTATTCCGAAATAAAACAAGTACGTCTAGATGTACAACTACTTGTACATTTGATAGTCAGCTGTCGTAGCAATTTATTCCAACACAGAATTAATTTATTTTCGTGAAAGCAATGCCAACTCGCCCTTGCGCAATAGAGATCTATGTCGAAGTTGTGAATGATTTTGTTCTGCAATAGGTACTGAAGAGGCTTCCTTTTTACGAGTACTAGTTTATTACTCAAGCCCGTCTACAGAGGGATTATCACGCACTAAATAAACGTTACAACATCCCTTGGAGGTCTCCCTGGGGAAAATGGTTTAGATAGGTGCCAGACATCTGCCAATAATAATCGGCAAGTGATTGTCGGCAGTTAAAAATTGAAGATGAAGTGATGAGAATTCAGTCGTCCACAACTCCTCCACAACCACAACACCATCACAATGCCAGTCCTGCTTTAGGTTATGCTTCCCTTAATGTATGCCAGTCAATGGTCCACTACAGCTATGCCCAAGAAGCGTATCATCCACAAGATGTCAAAATGTATACATCACTAAGGTAAGCACAATACCCGGTTGACATTCAACGTTTTACGACAGTGTATGTCTAGTATCCCTCCTATGACAGACGAGGAATCTCACATGTGACCTCTGGGGCTTGCAATACGGGAATAGTTCCCAGTTCTTCAAAAACTCTCATTGTGGCCATTATCCTGAAACAAAATACAAGTGCGTCATAATAATTATCTACAAAACACATCATGCATACAATACTCATTAGGCCAAAACACAATTGTTATGTGGTTGTAGTAACATGGTGAAAAAAAATTAGGGTAGACCTAGGTAGGTAAGAAAACATTTTATTTTCTAAAATTATTTTTTTCGACCTGACCAGGCCATCGCAAAAACTGTGGAAGAATCATCAATGGCGGAGCGTGTAAATGATACACCCGTAAACCATTTAATGTCGTAGTTTTCGTACCTTTCAGCAAAAAAAATAGGGTCGGTTTACTTGAACCACATAATTAATTTGGTTTGGTCTTATCATTGTTCAAATTACTGAAGAGCACCGTTGGAGACTCGCGTCAAGTTGAACTATCCGTTTTACTCTATCTGCCAATTATGAATGGAAGGTAGCGTAATACTAGTAAGTAACCGTGTGTATCCGACACTTTGATGAGGAGCACATTCCTCGCAGCAGTAACCCCCCTTACATGTACATAAACTGTAATTCAAAGGGAAGTAATTGCTGTTGGGAGTTTGGTGAAAGACAGGCGTGATATATTTTACAAATCACCAACAAGAAAATTACACCCATATGGTTATGTCATGTTTAACAATCCTCTATTGAGAAGAACTATTCCAAATACTAGTACTAGTGTTTCGTTCGTTCGTTCGTTCGTTCGGTTTTGTCTCTGCCAGATTGGCCGATGACCTCCGACTTCGAGAGGATACAAAGCATCCGTCAGCAAAACCCATATAAACTCATTGGTTATTTTTCCTGGTCGGTGTTAACAGCATTGATGCCGCTATACTAACTTGGTTATCAACCAGTTCAACTCTAGTTGGTGGAAAACTTGGATCGACAAAGAGTATGGTAGTAGCTGATGAAGTAAACGTATTCGTATAGATCACTAAATGTGTGCCAATACTTTTTAAAAGCAGTCCAGAATTTGTTGTTAAAATAACAATACATTGTATTCTCTGTTCTTGTAACCAAGCTTGATACATTTCACATATTAAATGTACATGTTCATTAATTTTGTAGCACATTAAACTTATTTTTCGTTTTTCATCTAATTTGTGACTCAACGTGTTAGACTTTTAAATACTTAAACTCTACGTTAAAATAGGAAGCAGTGTTAAATGTAGATATTGATTCTTACCTCGACCGCATGAACATAGAACGGTTTTAATACTGGAGTAAAGAGTTGGGTTTTGTTCTAGCTCCCTTTGCTGCCTTTGGTCTATCTTTTCTAACACGCATGTCACCCGTTGATCTGTACATAGTGTTTTGTCCAACACGGCGTACTTTCTTTCTAACAATCGGATCTACACTACAATCGTCATCATTGTCAGATGCTTGTATTATAGCATTACAAGCAACGAGAGAAGTACATGTATTTAGAGGTGGTAGACGGAGTGAAGAGAGTGGTATTTCATGTCTGCTCCATGGGGTGAGTGTGTGGCGAGAGTGTCTATCTGCTGGATACACACGTACATGAGGTTCTGCAGATAAATGTGTTTCGGCTTTGGAAATGTCTGACATGTCATTATCGATACGTTCATTTTCTTCTTCTAATTTTTCACATGCTTTTGTTGGAACCAAACCGTTCATGATAAACACACGATCCATATCTTCTAATATGTACTGTTTACGCATGAATTCTGGTCCAGGTGGCTCGCATACATCTTCAAGATTTACGTAGCAGTACAAAAACATAAACTCGCTGATGGTCAGTTTATCGCTGCGTGGTTTGAACATCACGTATCGTTCAAAGTGATCCTGCGGTATAACGAAATACAAATCTTCCATTACAGCAACTTCCTTATCCTGTTCTACCTCACTTCTATCTTCCTCATGTATTGGAAAACACTGTCTAAACATACGTCTAAGAATTGATGCCATATTTGTTCTGACGTGCAACTAAGTAATGCGGGTGCAAACAATAACGTCGTTTCTATGATACTGACGTCACGTGTCTTATTGTTTTGTGACGTGAATAGCGTAATTATTGAGACGTCATTTCATGTTACAATAAACGTCATTCGTCAAACGTCATTTCATGGTAAATATACACGAGTAGTCATACGATCAACATCAGTTGCATTTAAAATACCAAGCTCGATTTTCGCGTCAAGCTAGAAATAATTAGTCGAATTAAGATCTTTAAACTAACTGCCTTGGTCTCGGGGCTATTTGAAGAGGAGATACAGCTAATTACGGGTTTATATTTGACCTTTACAATTATACTTCAATCAAATGTCCCAACAAATGTCCCGGGCCGAAAAAAAAATATATACAGGCTCAAATAACATTATATTGTTATATCCCTGAAGAGCCTGTAAGGCGAAATGCATTGGGTTTTTTGATTAAATTATGGAGTTTAAATAACTCATTTCGTGATTTTTTATATATAATTATAATTATGTATATATATACCGCATTTTAAGAAATTTGATTGGCAGCCATGTAGATTTTAGCTGAAAGGGCAGCTATCTGGTACTTTTTTCGATTGTCAAAGATACTTCAATAAAAAAAATACAATTCGACTGATTCCGATTGTGAATAGTTATTGAATAAAATTGGACCAATGCGACTGTCCTCGCACAAATGACAGGGCCTGTAACAATACACATGTAATAAGTTAGAGAAAGAGAACGCAAACGCGAGGTTGTCTTATTTTGTCGAGGGCGTAGCCCGAGACAAAATAAACAACCAAGCGTTAAGCGTTTTCTTTCTGACTTATATCATTGGCTGTCACTTTGTAAACATAAGGCGTGCCCAAATTTTTACAATGCTGACCGATTAACATGTCCAATGAAAATCAATAGCACGGTGTTGTGATTTTAAAGTTGTGGACTCCAATACAACTCGACCACGAAAATCGATAGAGGTCACGTTGACCGAAGTAAAGTACAATGGAGTTGTATGTATACAGTGCAGGATAATATTCATTCCTTTGAAAATTAAGACACACCCCGTCAATTATCATCGGATTTAGCCACACCGCCTCAGTTAACATCAATGTAAATTGCCGTAGCCATGATATAATTAGATAAACATATATGTTTTCATAACTTTTAATCTAGTTTGCCTGTTTCAATTACTCTCTACGTATTGCATAATATGTTATAATGAATGTATCTAGTTTGAACATTTGTACAGTATATCATACGGTCAAATCTAATGCGCAGTTTGTGTTGATACATAAGTTGCAGCATTTAATTACGTGTGTTTTGCACATTATGCACTTGTGCAAAATGAAAGTCGGTCAGAATATAACTGCATCAATAATATTAAAATATGATATGGCCTAACCCTTATCAAGTTTCCTACGACACTCAAACACGCGTATTTATTTAATTCTTCCATCGTGAAACTTCTCGAAACGTTTAACGCACAAGGTCAAAGTAAGGAAGCATCGCCTAATCCTGGAGCCCGTTGCCTAACCAAGCCGCTTCCAAAAGGCGCTACCGAGCGCTTTCCTACGTCTATGCAACGACACGCTACGAGTGAGCAGTACTCGCCGATAGTATACCGTTTCTTTAAACTTTGCTAGACAAGCGCTTCCGAGCGCTACCGAAGCAGTCCGTTGCATAAGAAAGCGATCGGTAGCGCTCGATAGCACTTTGCTACGAAACGGTCTGCTATCCGCGAGCGCGCGTCGGTAGCATATAATTTTTCCGCTTCGTCCGCTACGAAGCGCTTTTTGTAAGCAAGCCGTTTCCTAGCGTAGCGCTACCGAGCGCTCGGTAGCGGTTTGGTTAGGCAAAGGGCTCCTGTACAATACGAACGCATTTATCCGCAAGGTTAGCGCAACAACCCCTAAACGGCATGGCAAATAACAGTTTCCGACGAGGCCACATTACACCACCACAAGTATCGGTAAAATGTAAATACAGTAAAGTTCCACTAATAAGACCACTTTGCTAATTTTGAAATCATGCAGATTTTTGCCAGATTAAGTTCCCAAAGTATTAAATGTACAACAACAAAGGTCCGCTAATAAGACCGATTCGCTATTAAGACCACCTTTTTGACTGGACTTATTAGCGGAACTTCACTGAGTGACTTTATGAGCATAACACATTATGATATGATGTATAGATTAATAGTGGAATTCGGACGACATGCGTTCGTCCGTTTTTGCACAAAAACAAATTATACGGTTTACTACACAATACTTGTATGTATTAGCCATGGAAAACATGAGTCCCTAGTATGTAAAACGTCGGACAAAGCTTATGTTATTTTTTTTATACCAAATTTCAGACAATAAATACATTTTGACTTGACTTGACTTGTCGACGAAGTCATTATATTAAATGACCGTGTTATGACTACAATATCTTTTGAAGTATGTAAATAACATTGCCATCATAGTCAGATTGAGAAAGGTCTTCAATATTAACTACAAAAAAAATCTCAAATAAGTACTAGAGTGTGAATAAATAATTGCTGTTTTTACCTTTAGATAATATCATGTTACATTTGACAATTGACTTAATCATGATAGTATGAAGTGAGGTTGGTGAACTATATGTATATAAGTTCAAAATATACAACGAACTGTGACCGTCGGTAGCGCCTTAGTCTGTCTTCTCTCAACGTCGCCAGTTTGTTTCGCAATATCTTCTTTGCTCTTCCAATTATTTCCTAATATCGAGCGGAAGAGACGGTAGAGATTCTAAAAATAGATGAAGCCGAATTGAAGGTCACCAACGCTCCCGAGTGACTCTGCATATGTAATAACGCGAAAAACATGCGTAAACGCTATTACAGTATACCTACCATCAATGTATGCGTTAGCATTTCAAAATAATGTGGCGACGTCAAACCTTACGTCATACCAGTTTTTGTTATGAGCGACGACTTCCGGGAACGGCAAATAGAAAGAAAACATGGATGATACAGGGTTCGTTTAAATTTATAAATTAAATCTTATAGAAAAATAATTAGCAGTTTCAAATAAAATGAGAAGACACTGTATATCGTTTATAGTCGTCGACGGAGTCCTTTAAATCAGCCTAAAAAAAACTGGATACCAACAGCACGATACCAACAGCACGATACCAACAGCACGATACCATCAGCACGATACTAACAGCACGATACCAACAGCACGATACTAACAGCACGATATCATCAGCACGATACCAACAGCACGATACCATCAGCACGATACCAACAGCACGATACTAACAGCACGATACCAACAGCACGATACCATCAGCACGATACCAACAGCACGATTCCAACGGCACGATACCAACAGCACGATACCATCAGCACGAGACCAACAGCACGATACCAACAGCACGATACCAACAGCACGATACTAACAGCACGATACCATCAGCACGAGACCAACAGCACGATACCATCAGCACGAGACCAACAGCACGATACCATCAGCACGATACCAACAGCACGATACCAACAGCACGATACCAACAGCACGATACCATCAGCACGAGACCAACAGCACGATACCATCAGCACGAGACCAACAGCACGATACCAACAGCACGATACCAACAGCACGATACCAACAGCACGATACCATCAGCACGAGACCAACAGCACGATACCATCAGCACGATACCAACAGCACGATACCAACATCAAGATACCAACAGCACGATACCAACAGCACGATACCAACATCAAGATACCAACAGCACGATACCAACAGCACGATACCAACAGCACGATACCATCAGCACGAGACCAACAGCACGATACCATCAGCACGAGACCAACAGCACGATACCATCAGCACGATACCAACAGCACGATACCAACAGCACGATACCAACAGCACGATACCAACAGCACGATACCAACAGCACGATACCATCAGCACGATACCAACAGCACGTGCCCGCGTGAATCTTTATGTTTACGTATGGTTTTCGTCCTATTAACGTATGGGCATCGTTTTTATGCTAAAATGTTTGTTCTAGTTCTTCCGTTCCGCCAAAAACGAACCGAAAATAAATACACATCAGATATTTATTGCCATTCGGACGACCCTGAAATTGATATAGTTCATCACACAGATTCAATGTATATTTTTAGACCAATTATATCAGAATATTTATTTATGTATCATATTTAACTTATCAAATATAGCACGGCGAATTTGACGTGATCCTTACCTTTATGCGTGACTATATTACAAGGTTCTTGCGTTGATTTATAGATTTCCGTGAGCAAATCGTGCAGTATCGGTCCTTTAGATTTGTGTTGTGATACTCCCTTGAATTGACCTTGACCTCAAACTGGTCCATGTTGTATGTCTTTTTGATGCACAATATCAAATGAACAATATCCATGCAAATATGTTGCAATACAAATATAAACAAAAACTTAACACCAGAACATAGGACATCGGGTGTTTTCGTAAATTTGTTCCGAAGCAAGAGTTGTTGCCCCTGTTAAAAAATCTGCACCACTTTCAGATCTGGCATCCACCTTTTTCCAAAGCCTGAATGTCTATATTATTCGAAAATACCAACAGTCGTTTTCTACCATATGGGGTAAATTAAATCTGGCTCCTGGACTAATCTCCATTACCATAAAGCACAACCCATCGAAGTTGCGAACCTTACGGCAAGGATTCAGCTTAAACAGGCCTATATATAATAGGGAAGATCATCTCAGATTGGCAAAGTGCCCGGTAGACTTGTGGATGAATGTACAATAGAAACCAGAAATGCTAGCTGATAGACACGAAGTCATGTTGATATGAATATCCCGGTTTATGAACATGATATCTTCTTATCTTCTATAAACGACCACTACTTAATGTCTTGTTTTACATAAGTTAAGTTACCAGTCTTCGGCTTTTCAGCCGCCCTTTGACACATAAATACCATGAAAATGAGAAGGAAAAATATTCATACGTGTCAAAAACTTACCTATAAAACCAATATAGATTTAAAAACCGTATCAAATACTACGCATAACATTAAACGTCAATATATGAAGTGAACTCAATTTCTATATCTGGTTCAAGGTTAATATATTATACTAAGCTGTATTCAGTCGGTAGTTGTTAGGACTTGTGTGTTGCGGAGAGTAAAAACTTGATTTCAAAATACCAGGTATGATAAATTTACTATTTCAATTTTTATCGCAATTTTATTCAATAATATTAAGCATACTATAATCGGATTATAGCCTGTGTCAGATTAGCCTTGCGGCAGTCGTGCACATGTCCACGATCACATTTAGAGGCATCTTTCTTGTGGGAAATCGCCTGTGTTTCGTTTGACATGTCCACTTTTTCTGCATTCCGCGTCATGTGCAGCAATATTCCTACGTATGTACATTCAGAGGACAGACGCATATCATATGTCGTCCGCAGACGATGTTCGCAAAAAATCACTCAGTGGGCGATTTTTTACACATGCTGACGCATTATACGGATATCACTTCAGTAATGATTGCTTCTGTCATTGTTAGTTGTTGGTCAAGTGGGAGTGTTCCGATTGTCTGATGTTAGGAACGCTCATTGGTGTTGAACACACTTCTGAGTTGACCAACAAAATTCAAACGCACCACACCACCGAAACAACATAGTTCATTGCAATTTTTCATACCATTATGTGATATCAAAATACACATTGCTGTTAAAACTGAAAAAAGGAACATAGTTCATTGTGTTTTGTGCTTTGTGAATAAAATGTTAATAATAAGTTCCTTATGCATTCTACAAACGATGCTTTAAATAAATCAAAGTACTGAAGTACTCTTCCTGGGGGGAAATCACTTTTAATTAATGGTAATGGATTTCACAAAAAAGTGAATATTGTGACAAGGTCTCAGAGATGCGATGATAGCAGCTGACTCATTGTAATCACACCATGGCGGACCCATCACATTAACAAAGCTCAAGAAGGCAATACACCTACTGCAGTCCTAAGTAATATGCCAAATGTGTGTTCGATTCCCCGTATTTTCCGTTTTTCACTCATATTACCGTATAAGATGCTCTTTAAATGAATTATCAAACATCGAATGTGCCTGTGGACATCAAACCATACCAGTCCTGGTATACAGTATTGCAGGTCAGACTCGCGCGATATAAATAGAATAAATACATTTGTTATAACGTTCCGCGCTCATTATAATTTAGTAGTAAACCTAAATAATTTAAGAAATCGGTTAGGCTATGAATTGGCGCAGGAAAATTTAAAACACCCAGCGTCTAAAAACTACAAAAAGTCTTAATTCCACAATTAGCTGCATATCTAAATTATATAGGACCACCCGGATATGGTCCGATTATCGAGAACGAATAAAATAGGGGTCGAAACACAAATGCACGAATGGTCTCGACTTTCGGCGGGAAAATTGTATACGCAGCTGAGCGCTCGAAAGAGTTGTCCTAACGACAGATGCAAACTTATTTGCTGATAATCTGTGATAGTTCAATGGATTAAAAGTCGACCAATACTATTAACATGGGCGCAAGAAAAAAAAAGAAAACTACACAGAGTCCTTTTTCCACAACTCTACCTGCATACGAACTGGATGTAGTACGAATTGCCCGAACGAATCCGATGGGGGCGAAACACAAATAACTGATATGGTCTCGACTTTCGGCGGGAAAAATTTATATAACAGCTAGGAAAAGGGTCGTTCTAACGGTAGACCCAAAATATTCCGCTGAAGTTCTCTGGTAAGTTTATGGAAAAAATGTGCAATAATACTATAAACAAATGCAAAATATTGTAAATAATTACAAAAAGCACACGATAGATTAGGAGTCTCTAGCTAAAGTGTAATATGAATGTTAAAAACATGAATTATCTCAAGTTCGTCTGCTCAACGGGTTACTTTTAACAGTGACATTTTTATCGACCCTCAAAAACCATTAGTCATTTTACAGTGCGTAGGAATTTATTTGCACAAATACATTTATTCATCGAAAAAAACTTTCAAAAAGTTCACACAATACAAACAAATAAAAGATAATTCAATTGTTCCAAACAAATTTTCTATTAAAAGGTTGAAACTTACGATATTGGTTGAGATTTGCTGGCATTTGTTTCTTGCTCGGATGAATTGGTTGTGGAGAAATTAAATCGTAGTGATTTCTGAGATGGTATGTAATACAAAAACTGGGGATTATCCCCCAGTAAAAATACAACGATATGCTAACACGGAAAGGCTAGTGCCCTTGACCTTGACCTCAAACTGGTCCATGTTGTATGTCTTTTTGATGCACAATATCAAATGAACAATATCCATGCAAATATGTTGCAATACAATTATAAACAAAAACTTAACACCATTACATAGGCATCGGGTGTTTTCGTAAATTTGTTCCGAAGCAAGAGTTGTTGCCCCTGTTAAAAACGTCTGCACCACTTTCAGAACTGGCATCCACCTTTTTCCAAAGCCTGAATGTCTATATTATTCGAAAATACCAATAATCTTTTTCTACCATATGGGGTAAATTAAATCTGGTTCCTGGACTTATCTCCATTACAGTAAAGCACAACTCATCGAAGTTGCGAACCTTACGGCAATGACTCAGCTTAAGCAGGCCTATATATAAAATGGGGAAGAGCATCTATCCATCTGCAAAGTGCCCTCCGGCAGACTTGTGGATGAATGAACAATAGAAACCAGAAATGCTAGCTGATAGACACGAAGTCATGTTGATATGAATATCCCTGTTTATGAACATGATATCTCCTATTAACGACCACTACTTAACGTCTTGTTTTACATTAGTTAAGTTACCCGTCTTCAGCCGTTGAGCCGCCCTTTGACACATAAATACCATGAACATGAGAAGGTATAGTGCGCCCAGGATAACATGAAATGCGGGAAATTTTGGTATAATCCATTTAGGGGGATTAATCAGGTGTGAATGATTTATCCGTTATGTTTTTAGAACAAAACTGACCTTATCTGTTTTCTTTAGTAATGTGGAAAACCTACTTTCCAATAGTCGACAAAACCGATTAATGTTTGTAAACATCACGTTATCCTGGGCTCACTATATAATTTCGCCGGGGATAACTATAGCCTTATCGATAAACAAACAAAGCCTATTATAAACACTGCACGGTCGACTAACCGCCAGTTATCTGTGTAGATTTAAAAAGTATATCATTAATTGTGTATATGCACAAGAATGAACAAAAATGAATATCGAAAGTGTATTTAATTTTCATTTTTATTTGTAAACAAAGGCTAGTGTTATCTCCAGCGAACTATTCAGATAGTGCACCCAGGATTATGTGAAAGGCGGGAGAATTTGGTATATTCCACACAGGTGGATTACAATTATGTGCACGATTTATCAATGATGTTTTGGTGACATTACTGACCTTATCTGTTTATCTAAAATAAGTGATTTGTAAGACCAATTTTTCCACAGTTGACCAAACCGATTCATGTTTGTAAATATCACATTATCCTGGGCGGACTATACGTGTCAACAACTTATCTATAAAACCAACCTAGATTTAAAAAAGATATCAAATACTACGCATAACATTAGTTTAAACAGTATTTATTCAGAAGATATTTTACAACATGTGTATAATAAGTTAATACTACGCATAACATTAAACGTCAATATATGAAGTGAACTAAATTTCTATATCTGGTTCAAGGTTAATATATTATACTAAGCTGTATTCAGTCGGTATTTGGTAGGACTTGTGTGTTGCGGAGAGTAAAAACTTGATTTCAAAATACCAGGTATCATAAATT
Source organism: Spisula solida (assembly GCA_947247005.1). Classification (NCBI taxonomy): domain Eukaryota; kingdom Metazoa; phylum Mollusca; class Bivalvia; order Venerida; family Mactridae; genus Spisula; species Spisula solida. The sequence continues at coordinate 35,362,586 of OX365952.1, read as the reverse complement.
TACTATTTCAATTTTTATCGCAATTTTATTCAATAATATTAAGCATACTATAATCGGATTATAGCCTGTGTCAGATTAGCCTTGCGGCAGTCGTGCACATGTCCACGATCACATTTAGAGGCACCTTTCTTGTGGGAAATCGCCTGTGTTTCGTTTGACATGTCCACTTTTTCTGCATTCCGCGTCATGTGCAGCAATATTCCTTCGTATGTACATTCAGAGGACAGACGCATATCATATGTCGTCCGCAGACGATGTTCGCAAAAAATCACTCAGTGAGCGATTTTTTACGCATGCTGACGCATTATACGGATACCACTTCAGTAATGATTGCTTCTGTCATTGTTAGTTGTTGGTCAAGTGGGAGTGTTCCGATTGTCTGATGTTAGGAACGCTCATTGGTGTTGAACACACTTCTGAGTTGACCAACAAAATTCAAACGCACCACACCACCGAAACAACATAGTTCATTGCAATCATACCATAATGTGATAATAAAATACACATTGCTGTTAAAACTGAAAAAAGGAACATAGTTCATTGTGCTTTGTGCTTTGTGCTTTGTGAATAAAATGTTAATAATAAGTTCCTTATGCATTCTACAAACGATGCTTTAAATAAATCAAAGTACTGAAGTACTCTTACTGGGGGTAAAAACACTTTAATGGTAATGGATTTCACAAAAAAGCGAATATTGTGACAAGGTCTCAGAGACGCGATGATAGCAGCTGACTCATTTTAATCACACCATTGCGGACCCATCACAATAACAGAGCTCAAGAAGGCAATAAACCTATATACTGCAGTCCTAAGTAATTTGCCAAATTGTGTGCTCGATTCCCCGTATTTTCCGTTTTTCACTCACATTACCGTATAAGATGCTCTTTAAATGAATTATCAAACATCGAATGTGCCTGTGGACATCATACCATACCAGTCCTGGTATACAGTTTTGCAGGTCAGACTCGCGCGATATAAATAGAATAAATACATTTGTTATAACGTTCCGCGCTCATTATAATTTAGTAGTAAACCTAAATAATATAAGAAATCGGTTAGGCTATGAATGGGCGCAGGAAAATTTAAAACACCCAGCGGCTAAAAACTACAAAAAGTCTTAATTCCACAATTCTTCAGCTGCATATCTAAATTATATAGGACCACCCGGATATGGTCCGATTATCGAGAACGAATAAAATAGGGGTCGAAACACAAATGCACAAATTGTCTTGACTTTCGGCGGGAAAATTGTATACGCAGCTGAGCGCTCGGAAAAGAGTTGTCCTAACGACAGACGCAAACTTATTTGCTGATTACTGAAAACTACACCGAGTTCTTTTTCCATAACTCTACCTGCATACGAACTGGACGTAGTACGAATAGCCCGAACGAATCCGATGGGGGCGAAACACAAATAACTGATATGGTCTCGACTTTCGGCGGGAAAAAATTATATAACAGCGCTAGGAAAAGGGTCGTTCTAACGGTAGACCCAAAATATTCCGCTGAAGTTCTCTAGTAAGTTTATGAAAAATGTGCATCAATACTATAAACAAATGCAAAACATTGTAAATAATTACAAAAAGCACACGATAGATTAGGAGTTTCTAGCTAAAGTGTAATATAAATGTTAAAGCCATGAATTATCTCAAGTTCGTCTGCTCAACGGGTTACTTTGAACAGTGACATTTTTATCGACCCTCAAAAATCATTAGTCATTTTACAGCGCGTAGGAATTTATTTGCACAAATACATTTATTAATCGAAAAAAACTTTCAAAAAGTTCACACAATACAAACAAATAAAAGATAATTCAATTGTTCCAAACAAATTTTCTTTTAAAAGGTTGAAACTTACGATATTGGTTGAGATTTGCTGGCATTTGTTTCTTGCTCGGATGAATTGATTGTGTAGAAATTACATAGTTAAACTCGTAGTGATTTCTGAGATGGTATGTAATACGAAAACTGTGGATTATCCCCCAGTAAAAATACAACGATATGCTAACACGGAAAGGTTAGTAAACTGATATATATAATAGAGTGTCAGAGTCCGAATTAGACCGCGGACCACGGACGCGGGCACAAGGAATACCGGCTAAAGTTACTTATTTCTAACTGTTCCGAAGCGTAAACGTATCTTAATAGTTGATAACATACAATTTACCTCGGCTTATGTTCGCGTGTATCCAGCATATCTCTAGCGTTCATGACGTATAAATTATGTGGAATTTATGCGCAACGTTACTCGTCTAGGATTCGAATACCAATGGTGGTATTCGAAACCTAGACTGGTGCCTCGGTCCGATTGCTTTCTGACATCGCAATATTTTTAATATTCGAACGGGAACCAGTCTATTAGAATCCATACTGCACTACGTCATCGCCAAGCAATGTAAAAACGCAAATACTCTCAAGGACTTTAAAAACGCCTCACCTGACTCAAATAAGTATCGCTAAAACTATTTAATTCGTTTTCATCGAATGCAAACAAATTACAGACAATTTTAGTGATAGTAGTGTTCATTCTATAGGGTATTAATACCCTACTATACTGAATTTTGGATGTAAAACTACTAAATAACTCTAAAATGCCGATGTTTCGCAAGTTATTGTATATGTCAGTGTGGTTGTTTATGGCATATACAGGCAACTATAACAAAATTACACGAATATTTGACAATTTTATTTTATTTTTGTAATACACCGGGCGCCATCGAGCAAATATCGCCGATGAGGAATACCTTTAAGTTAGTTGGACCCATGCTTTACAGACAACTTAAACGGAAATAAATCGAGACAAGTTAGGTCAAATCATTTTCAAACTCTGCACAAATCATATATCCCAGTTATTTGCATCGATAATACGAGGGGTGTTCAGTACATTTGTAGACTGAATTCATATGTCTATACCCAATATCATATTGAAGCACCTGTTACGTCGCATTCGACTCCATTCTTTTGGACAAAACTTGTAGTGAAGAAAACACTGCACGAAACAACTAATTCAACAAAAACCAAAAATGCAATTTATGCTCTTGTTTGCGTTTAAGATGTTACCTTGCGTGCCTTTAGCATTTTGAGGTGCTATGCTGGTATGACCACAAAGCTGTGTCGTATTCTGTAGACAAAATCTCTCCTCTTTCTGCTGTTGATTCTAACTCACTTACTAATAGTTTCTTGTTCTTCTAACCAGTTCGTTACCATCTTATCGGTATTAATGTAGTCAGTATTTCAGTATCTTTTCTAGTAATCTTGAGGATCCATTGAACAATAATTTCTCCGTCAGTTGTTTACTTAATTTATTAATTTATCTATATATAGTATTGTGTCACCTTAAGGTACTATCTAATTTCTTTGAATAAAGTTGTATGTTTTACTTTCATCCAGGGCAAGTGAAAGATGCCTTCCCACGTACCAGCAGTACTTGGAATACTTACAGCCATTTTGATTGGCTATTTGATGAACCGGAACCCATCTGACAACATGAAAATGTATAACAGGGAACTGGAAGCCAAATACGATTATATAGTGATCGGATCGGGTTCTGCAGGTTCTGTTGTTGCTGCCAGACTGTCTGAAGATAGGGACTCGAGAGTACTTCTCTTGGAAGCTGGCGGACATTTTAACGAGAACGATGCTCTCCATATTCCAATTTTGTGGCCAGCCTTACAACAAACAAAACATGATTGGCAATATTATACTGAGCCACAAACAGAGTCATTTCAAGGTTTAAACGGACACAAAGGGGTTTTGCCCCGTGGACGAGTTCTAGGGGGGTCCAGTTGTTTAAATGCTATGCAATATACACGTGGCAGTCCATTTGACTTTGATGAATGGGCCGCTGCTGGATGTGAAGGGTGGAGTTATAAAGATGTACTGCCGTACTTTCTGAAATCCGAAGATGTTAATATCGACGAATTAGCTTCGTCACCATATCATAGTAAAGGAGGGCCAATATCAAATAGTTTCAGTTATAGAACGCAGTTATCAGATGTGTATTTAAGAGCCGGACAAGAGGTTGGTTATGAAATCACAGATTACAACGGCAAAGATCAAGAAGGGTTTAGCACTGGGCAAAAGTTTATTCGAAATGGTGTTCGCAGCAGTACGGGATTAGAATTTATTGAAAAAGCGGAATTTAAAGATAACCTACATGTGTCTTTGAACAGTCTTGCGACAAAAATCGACATTTCTAACCATGAAGCAACCGGCGTTTATTTCATTAAAGACGGAAGGAAGCGCTACGTTAAATGTACTAAGGAAATTGTCGTTTGTGCAGGAGCTATAAACACACCACAACTTCTCATGCTGTCGGGTATTGGGCCAAAAGCTCATTTAAAGGAGCTTGGAATAGAAGTAAAAGCTAATTTACCGGTTGGTCAAAACTTTCAGGATCATCAGTTACTTTTCCTTAAGAGCAAGATCAATCAACCAATCAGTATAACCCCCGGGATACTCGGCAGCTTTTGGAATAAGATGAAGTACAATGTTTTTAGTGACGGGCCGTATGCGACAAACACACTTGAAGGATCCGCTTTCCTTCATTTGGACAAAGAAGCCCGTGGAACTACATATCCAGATATTCAATTTATTTTCTTGTCTGTACTGTTCCGGGACAACCTTTTGAACTTGCGACAAGATGTGTTCGAAGAATATTTTGAAACCAACCCCGATGCACATGGATTTACAACGGCTGTCTGTCTCACACGGCCCAAAAGCGCTGGTAGCATAACTTTACGTAGCACCGATCCGTTTGACTATCCCAAAATAGATACTGGGTACTTTACAAACAAGGAAGATGTGGACACCATGATTGGTGGAATAAGAATATGGGAACAGTTAATGGAAACAAAAGCGTTCAAGGAACTTGGAGCTAACATCGATGTCAACAAGTTTAACTTTTGTTCTGATTACAAATTCCGATCGGATGATTACTGGAAGTGTGTTATACGTTCTGTATCAACAACGGAATACCACCACAGTGGTACATGTCGAATGGGAGCACGAGGTAACCCAACAGCTGTTGTTGATCCACAATTGAGAGTGATAGGTATCCATGGGTTACGTGTTGCCGATGCCTCAATATTTCCTAACGTCACTTCCGGTAATACAAATATACCGACAGTAATGGTGGGAGAAAAAGCTGCAGACATGATCAGGGGTAAAAGGACGACCAACAAGTACAAACGAAATGTATAGTCAGAAAGGTGTTGACATGTCAATCGGAAATTCCGTGATATCATAAATGAGTTAATACATTGTAAATTGACATCTGAAGTTATCATGGTTTATTTTCAAAAACATTTCAATCCGGGTACATCCATTTGGTACAACATTAGCCGAGCCTATTTATAGGTTATTTCGACCCAAGAACCAAGGATTTCACTCTGATTTTATTGCAACGTTTGCATAATTATGTGTGTATACTTTTATAGCAAATATTACTGGGCATTAATTATTTACGCATTACGGTATGTGTACGCGTATGTATTTTATGACTGTGTATATATATCTAGAACAGTAGATTATGTGCAAACTGTTCTTCAGACATACCTATGTTTTTTCATCCCTCCGTCAGTATTTTTCTAGCATTTTGCTTCGTTGAATCTAGTTGTGATTATAAACTTTTGTTTCGCTCCTTAATATCCAAATGTTTCAGATTTACGCGACTCTCCGGCAAATTTAATACATTAATAAAACAATACTAGTAAAAGAAATATTCTTGGCCTTTAACACTAATCGGTTTTCTTATGCTACGCGCTCATGAATTTTATTACCACATAATGAGGTATAAACCGTATCAAATCAAAACAAACAATAATCCTATTTATGTACATATGTCTGTATGTATTTTTACGCGTCGTATTTTCATGAATGCAAATTGCTCATATTTACCTGTTTTACAATGTTCGAGGGTCATCCGTAAAGTTCTAGGACAAGTATCGTTGTGAAAATATCCGTTAAATCATAATTAAAAACAAAACATTTCCTAAAACTTATATCTATTCGTGATTAACAAACGAAATATAGTGCAAAATAGTATCGATTTACAATTCTACATTACTTTGAAAACATACAAAATCACTGCTACGGAGCACTCCAAATACTATGATAACGTCATGACGTCAAACTATTTCATCATTATTATCAAAATACTCTCCACCACATGCTACGCATTTACAATGTCGCTATTTCTTATTTTCTAAACTAAAACTGTATCATTAACATGGATATCTTTTCAAAATTGTGTTGTACCTCCCGCTGAGTTTATTAGAATCCCCAGACCGTTTACCACATACTATCCCCTTCCAAACGGTGATAGACGGCGAATTCCATTTTAGCCAAGTTCGGACTATACGGCCTATAACCGATCCATTCCAACCAAACAAGAACGAAATGACCATCCATGTCTTTGTTACAGGGGCCCATCCGGGCTCCGCAAGTAACGTAATGCACACAGCACTGATTCATGATCGGGCGGAAGTGACGTAGGAGTAATATACGACAATCACACAGTTTCGTTTAACGATGACGATTTTTAATGTTCAGTAAATAATAAAATGTCCACAGAGTATCATGCAGTATATAAAGTCACAAAGTTGAATATCACAAAGTTAAGTTATAATAATTCACAATATATTAAGTTTCACAAAGTTATGTAACGTAGTAATGTAACGTAGTCACTAAGACTTATATCAACAAGAACTTTTCACTAAGAGTATGTCACAAAGACTTATATCAACAAGAACTTTTCACTAAGCGTATGTCACAAAGACTGCCTTGACCAAATTCCCAATTTACTTTCAGTGAAAACTTCTGAGTAATCACGAGATTTTAATTAACCAATGTAATAGAATATTTAACGATAAAAGCTAGGTAGGCGGGGTTTCATATATCAGCGGGTCATTCAGATTTTTATCAAATTTATGGAAGCTTTGCATATTACATAACACATTCGATTGTCTTACGGCCTGGCTTTAATGTTGGCCCTGCAGCAATGAAATCATATTAGAATAACATTTATTACCTTAGGTGTCAAACAAAATGACCAAAAACGCTAGACCAGAGACAGAATTATAAAACACAAAAAATGTCAAATTTCTCGTTGTAATAACTTCCTCCTGCTAGGAAAACTTTAGTCTCTAAAGTTATGTAACATATTATGTACAAACGTAATCAAATGAATCACATACTAAATAAACATTAAACGACTAACATACACTAGCTTACAGCAACTTAGTACGCACACACGTTCCTTTACATACACACGCTATTTTACAGTATTCAATCATTCTTTCCATAAAGGGTCATCCAAAAACACATTCATACCTATAATTAATAAATTCAAATGGATATTTCATAAAACGTTAATTGGATTACTAGCATATATCAATAATCAAAACACATTCCACAAAATCAACTACTAGTCAACTTTCACAAGTAAATTATTTTGTCAAAATTTTGAGATCATACAGTATCAATTGAGACGACATAGAATGAAATATGTTTCAATCAACATATTGATATAACTTTTGTTTTTGTTTGCAGTTTATTGTTCAGTTGTGTCCGTTGAGGTAATATAATTAAATATCATTTTTCTTGCATATTAATTTGTTTTGTATTTTTCTGAGCACAAGGTCATTTGCACCAGCACAAGTAATTAGGACATTCTAAGTGTTGAAGTGTTGTAAACGAGCGAGAAATTTGTCACAGTTGATTGGTTTTAGTCCATCCTCGCACATTGCTGTAAGATGGTTCATTTTCCCGCATGAGGCACATTTCGTATTTCTCGCCCAGCAAGACTGGAAATGATGATAAACATCACTTCCGCATTTTCGGCAACTATAATCCTTACATTTTCTCGGTGGCCTGTCATTATTTGTTGAGTATATCCTATTGAGGTTATTTATGAGTTCCGATTTTACAGATTCATATTGATTTCTTATTATGCTTGAATATTCTACCAACTGTTTTAACAGACTATTATATTCGTCAAGGACTGCATGGTCTCGCTTGAAATCGTCACACAACACATCGTTTTCTTGATTTAACAACTGAATTTCGATTTCGCATTGTTGAACTTTTAAATGTACGGCACTATTTTCTTCGACCAACATATATTTTTCATGTTTTACGTCTGCAATTCTAACTGAACACGCGTCTAACTTAGATTGGACTTTTTCGATGTCGTAGTCCACCATCTTTTTAGCTTCTTCCGCTGCCAGACTACGTCGTTGTTCGTTGAGTACCTTGTTCTTTAATTCCCTAACCTGTCCTTGGAGTTCATTTATATCTTCTTCTAAACATTCATTTGCTTCTTCAATGTACATAATGTAGATTCGCTCGCTTGAATTGAAATTTGTTTCCCTAATTAAATCTGTTGTTTCTTCGAAATAGAACGGCATTTCACGCAATGAGTACGTAGAAATAGAGTTGACTGTAGCCGTTGTTGAAGCGCGATCTAGTGGCTTATTGGAGATAATATTTAATTTGCAAAATTCAGCGTAGTGTCCGTAATTGAAACACACGTAGCACTTCCGGTAATAAGCAGGACAAATTTGGCTCCACGCATGACACGTACCACACCTCATACACTTCCGGTCCGAATCACAATATTGACCTCGACGTTGTCTACGTCGATTGTTGAACGAATGTTGTCCATTATGGGGAATCTGGTTGTTATACTCGCTTGGCATAATGTGAAGAGGTATCCGAGAGTTCGATACCCGGTTGTTCTGCACCAAATTGTTACAGGGGCCCATCCGGGCTCCGCAAGTAACGTAATGCACACAGCACTGATTCATGATCGGGCGGAAGTGACGTAGGAGTAATATACGACAATCACACAGTTTCGTTTAACGATGACGATTTTTAATGTTCAGTAAATAATAAAATGTCCACAGAGTATCATGCAGTATATAAAGTCACAAAGTTGAATATCACAAAGTTAAGTTATAATAATTCACAATATATTAAGTTTCACAAAGTTATGTAACGTAGTAATGTAACGTAGTCACTAAGACTTATATCAACAAGAACTTTTCACTAAGAGTATGTCACAAAGACTTATATCAACAAGAACTTTTCACTAAGCGTATGTCACAAAGACTGCCTTGACCAAATTCCCAATTTACTTTCAGTGAAAACTTCTGAGTAATCACGAGATTTTAATTAACCAATGTAATAGAATATTTAACGATAAAAGCTAGGTAGGCGGGGTTTCATATATCAGCGGGTCATTCAGATTTTTATCAAATTTATGGAAGCTTTGCATATTACATAACACATTCGATTGTCTTACGGCCTGGCTTTAATGTTGGCCCTGCAGCAATGAAATCATATTAGAATAACATTTATTACCTTAGGTGTCAAACAAAATGACCAAAAACGCTAGACCAGAGACAGAATTATAAAACACAAAAAATGTCAAATTTCTCGTTGTAATATCTTCACCCAGAAGTGTTATTGACACTCTCCGAATTAATACTGAGCATTTAGAATGAATTCAAATGTATTTATAGATGCATATTGTAACGACTAAGACACCACTCATTTCACTATTCGTCTGCATAAATTCAAGTCAAACTCGACGGTACAGCGAAGCAAGTTTCGAGCCGACCTATATGATTACAATCATCATATATACAATTATACATATAATTATCGCCAAATATAATTATATAGCATATTAGGTCATTGTTCATATATGTACCTATATATCCATACCAAGACGAGGATTGATGTCCCCTTATAGACGCGGCTGAAACACCCCTGTAGACGAGGAAACAATTTTTATGCGGTAATATTTGGCCACATCATTTGTTTTAAATTGTCAATGTTATCTAACCATTTTAGTAACGCCTTCTGAATGTGAGTCTTTAAACTCTTTTACTAGCCATGGGCTACTAGATATTATTCGTATATAATTCTCATTAAAATGTCTACGTTAAAGCAGGATGCGTGAGATAGCATCTTAACTGATTGTTATCCGATACATTAAAGTCAACCTCATGTTGTCATAATTTCAATATTGGTAAACCCTTTGTTTTTGAAGTAATTATGCAATAATGTTGTAGCCACGTTTTAATTGGCTTACACATTATATAACATGACATTTGATTGGCTAAGAACGTTTTAAGTATTTTGTAACGTGTAATTTGATTGGTCAAAAGCTTTTAACATTTATTTTCTATGATTTGAAAATAATGTATATTAAGTAAGATTTGATTTAGACTGGATAGAGATATACAAAAAAAGTGATGATGTAGGACTAAGACAGTTATGATGTAGGTTTTATGAGTCAGCAATATTAAAAATAATTTATTAACTGTTTTAAGCGGTAATAATTATTTTGTTACTGGTAAAAATGGGTTAAAGCAGCAATGTTCTTGGTTGTTAAGAGCTCACAAATACTTCTAAGTTTGTATGCATGTTACGTCCTTTCAAATATCGAGGACTTCTTGTATAAATAACACTTTGGACAGCAGAATTAATATCATATGTAAATTAAGGAAATTCAGGCTCACTAAGCTCTATTACAGTCAATCCATTTATTGTGCTACAGTAGCACTTAATATTGGTCATTGGTTATCCCAATACCATTACAGGTGTATATTTTTTTTGTGAGAAAGGTGTGAGTGTGTTATATAGTCTAACTATTAGTGTGAGTAAGGTATTTTTTTACAACTAGTACTGGTATATGTAGACTGCAATAGTTCGACATGTTGCTTCTATGGTAGATAAAAGTCAAATTCTTATATTTTAGTTGACTGAAGTAGACTGGTGATGTTTCTGCTTTCCATCGTTCTGTGTCTCCATACGGTATTTTGGAATCAACCTTAAGTGGGCTGCAGTTTAAGAACTTTATAGCTGTCTTTAATCCACGGGATATATCCACGGGATATAATGCACTCAGCTATTGTGAGCTGGTAGCATAGGCATAAATTAATTAATTGTGCATTTACCAGAACATTGGGAAATGTAATTATATAGAATTACATAATATTGCTGATCTCAAAACCCTAGGGATGTGAACTGCATGTATAAAGAATGGAGTGTTGTCCGATATTAATCAGTTTATAAAAACAACAGGAGACAAGTAAACTAAATAATTGTCTTTCTTATTTACATGATTCTTGAAAAGATTTTACATTGCCACTTTGAATATGTTGGTAGCATTACTAACTGAAAACGTCCGAATGTTAGGACATGGTTCCAATGAACTGTTGAAATTTGGAAAACTTCAACACTTTCCGGTTTCAGCCTTGCTGAACACTATGTTTGTTAACTCTAACATTTGTGGAATAGGCACAATATATTCAATGGCTAATAGATAATGTGACCGTGTACATGACTTTATTTGTAACTGCATATTCTTTTATATATTTAAGTACTGTTGATAAAATTGGATGACCACTTCATAGGAATGAAGTTAAATACGGGAGGGGAAACTTTTATGCGGTAATATTTGGCCACATCATTTGTTTTAAATTGTCAATGTTATCTAACCATTTTAGTAACGCCTTCTGAATGTGAGTCTTTAAACTCTTTTACTAGCCATGGGCTACTAGATATTATTCGTATATAATTCTCATTAAAATGTCTACGTTAAAGCAGGATGCGTGAGATAGCATCTTAACTGATTGTTATCCGATACATTAAAGTCAACCTCATGTTGTCATAATTTCAATATTGGTAAACCCTTTGTTTTTGAAGTAATTATGCAATAATGTTGTAGCCACGTTTTAATTGGCTTACACATTATATAACATGACATTTGATTGGCTAAGAACGTTTTAAGTATTTTGTAACGTGTAATTTGATTGGTCAAAAGCTTTTAACATTTATTTTCTATGATTTGAAAATAATGTATATTAAGTAAGATTTGATTTAGACTGGATAGATATAGACAAAAAAGTAATGATGTAGGACTTAGACAGTTATGATGTAGGTTTTAAAAAGTTAGCAAAAGTGGAGTTCGACTACGCTTCGTTAAGTTACTAACTCTGTGTGTTAAAACCTATTTGTTATTGTTAAACTATTTGGAGAAACTACAAAATAAAAATAGTAAAACTGACGGTGGATTTGTCATCACTTATTTAGTTGAGACTTTGTTATCAGATTTGAAATTATACTGGAAAAACGCATTGGACTTACAACGTTAGCAGAGCTAAACTGACAGCTCACACACAACGCTGTTACATACGAGCTAATTCCCAAAACAACAGACATAACACTGTTGGTCTAACAACAAGCTGGATTCCACGTACTACAACAACATCAAGAGTTAACACAGAGTTCTGAGATTAGAGTTCGGAACTCATCATCAACACAAGGAAAAATGAGCTCAATTCCCACACTGTTTCAACGCCAATTTTCAACGGCATTACACAATCAACGCGATCATTCTATTTTATTGTTTATTTATGTGTAACTCATATTGTATGTGAATAAAATTGTGTTTAATCTTACTTTCAGATTTTGTCATTTAAGTGTGTTCTCCTTGTGCACATTTCGCGTGTGTTCTAAAAAGAACCCACGTGTCTAATATTGAGGCGTGCTTGGGAGCAGACCTCGTGCCGTTTGAATATAATGGCTTGGTACAGGACGTTATTGTGTTCTTTTAAATAATTGTGTTAATTTACAAGATATTGATTTAAAATTTGGGAACAAAACATCACGAATAATATATTTCAAGTCATGAAGATTGTTAGGTTAATGATGTTATTTACAAAGAAGATACGGTGATTGAATATTTACGAACGTTATAACATTAAGTTTAAAGAGGCATGCCCAGAAACTGGAATGTCTTGGTTTGCAGGCAACAAAATTGCGTTTATCACATGTAAAACCAACTATAACCGAAAAGTCAAAGAAAAATTTACCCTATAACGCACGCTTCGATATTTTGAATATCGATTTGAATAAAAGGCTGTCAGCCTTTTATTGACGACAGCGACATTGAGTTATTCTTGAAATATTTTTTTGGTAAAAACTCGCGGGATATTTTGTTACTTTTTACAGGGTTTTCATTATTTGACTTAGGTATTAAAATGATATCAATTTGGTTGCAATTCAAGACACTTCAGTTCAAGGGCATACCCCTTTAAAATTTGGACTGCTCCGTAGTTCGCTATGTAAGTCGTTGCTTCAGCAACGACACCTTCCGCATATGTTATCTCCGTAATACTAATGTGCAATATTCCAATTCATAGCAGGCCATTCTACCTTTAACTTACTTTTAGGAGCTGCAGCTTATCCTAGAACATTACGGATGACCGTCGTACATTGCATATATCGAGAGAAATAAAGTTAAGTTGTGTTACTAAGTGTTTATGCACCAATAAGGTAATACAATCGGACTAGGAAGGCAGCACTCCACAGAAGCACCAAAGAAACAAAAAGGAACACATACAAGAAGAACAAATACACCGATCATAAACACACCCTTTAGTGCCAAACATTAAACTCAATAATAACAAGGGCGTCACACAACGGGCACAGAGCTCGACTTCGGTGCTTGTCAGAAACTGATTATATTTTCATCTTTTAAATAACTTGCAACATTAGCCCTGGTTTCATTCTTAAGCAGGCACATTAGTTGCCTAAGATCACTTTGTCTCATTCCTAATTTAAGTTCTGAGCAAAATCAGATTTTCAAATTTTAAGCAACAGTGCCCTTGACACCAACAACCCGATTTTCATTCACAAGATTCCCCCTCATAAAAACTACTTATATGACAATATTGCATTCCTCACTTAAGTTATTGAGCATACACTGATTTTCTGTTTATAGCAACACTGACCTTAACCTTGAACCAAGCGACCCAACGGTCAATCATAAGCGGCATCCTTTCATCCTAACACAGGTTACAAATACAGTAAGTTCCATCACAATATCTCTTTCCTAACTAAAATTACTCAGCAGAAACTGCTTTTCTATTTTTAGTAACAGTGACGTTGACATGAACACACTGGAACCACTTTTAATCTCAAGCGACGACTTCACCCTCGCTGTATGTATACCAAGTCTCATTGATGTACCTCAAAGGTATATCAGAAATACTCTGAAAAACTTGCCAACAAACTTTAACTTTCATCTATTTTTAGAAACAGTGACTTGAACCACATCGATCCCAATTTCTGTCTGGGTTTTTTTATAATCAAAATTGTCATGATTATAAAAAAAACAGAAATGTTCATGTGTGGCGACATGAAGTCATTGGTATATTTAATTGTTTATGTGCATGTACATATACTTGAATTTTATGAGAAACAAATAATGTAGAAAGTGTCACGTTACCTATTACATATGAAAGTTTTTTGTGATTCCACGCATATAAACAGACACACAAAGGGAACAATGACATGACTTCGGATACACCAACGTATTGAACATTTTCTGATTGTTGTATTTGTTTGACCAAATAGTTTTGAAATTGTTGATACTTGTACTTAAAACTTTGAAATAGCACTTGTTGTAATTACATTCAAATCAAACAAATAAAACAACCAGATGAGTGTAAATGGGGGATAACATCGTCAAAGAGCAGTTGTAATTTTTACGAACAAAATGTGAAGTTTAATCAATGCAAGTAGAATAGTATTTTCAGTTTATGTCCTTAATGTTACACATATAACGTAATTACCGAATACATATTAACTAGATATTACCTACCGATATCAAATATACGGGCATATTTATAACTCTGATTGAAAACAGATGGATGGTGTAGGCGTTTATGATAATTATAGAAAAGAAAGCAAATACGTCCTTGCAGTAACAGTCCTTAAAATAACATTTAATAATGTAATCAACACGGAATAAACGTGTTTCTGCAAAGGCATATTGGTTCCGTATGAGTTTTCTAAACAATTCCCTGTTAGATATTACTCGTTTAAATTATCCTGTAATAAAACCTTTGCATGTACTTCAGTATTAAGTTGTTGATTTTAAAAACATATATTGGAAATTGGACCATTTTCTTTCAAAAACATACAAGAACTACTCAGATACAGTATTAAGTTTTGTATATTATTTATAAAGATAATTCAAATTTTACATAGTTTTTCATTCGTTACAGCAAGGACTATTTTAGTACCACCATGTCTTCTGGACCACTTTACATACAAGCAAAAAACGTTTAAGGGTTAGAAACGATCTTATGCTCATTCAGATATATCAGCAAATAATATTATTGGTGTTTGCGATTAATATGGTAGCATTGTATTTTTACATATTGACCCTTTAAAAACTGCCCAAATTTAATGTTGGCTCTTACAACAAAGCAAAAACATCCACTCGGATATACCAAAATGCAATCTGTTTTGATCTGAATCAAGTGAATATCGTTAAACTCGCTAATGAATGAATTCGTACAAGTCTTCATTTTTTGTCATGATAAATGAGTTGTCTATAAAACCACAGGAACTTGCATTTATAATTTGAAAAAAAAAACTAGGCCTACTTTACTACTTAAATATATTTTAATAGTACAGTAGGCCTAGTGAAAAAAAAAATTTTTTTTTTTTCATTTATTTTCAAATTATAAATGCAAGTTCCTGTGATAAAACTAACCTAGAATGAAACGCCATAATAAATACTCTGCATAACATTAAATGTTATTATGAAGTAAATCTTACCTGATTCAAGGTTATATGCATGCATTGCATGGTCTAATATATGCAGTCGTTACAGTCGGTTATTGGTATCACTAGTGTGCTGAGGTTTGCACAGGAATATATTGTAACGTATATATAAGAACAAGATTAGAAGAAACCAGGTATGATACCTTTACTGTTTTCGCAATGTAATCATTTTTTAATCATACTTTGCATACTTTAACCATCGAATTAAAACCTTAATAAAGCCTTCCTGACCTTTCAAATGGTCCGCGCTTCAACACACTTAAAACCTTTTTAATACATAGCATATCGAAACTACGAGCAACTATAGTCCAGTCAGGATAAAAATCCAGTGACGCAGAGGTCGAGTCCACTATAACGGTGAAAAACCAGTTATAAAGCTTATACTGTACAAACAACTATGTTTTCAATGCTAAACTAACATACTAAACTTCGCTCTACCTGTTTAGACAATGGTTGTGATTTTTTGCGTACACATAAACTGCAACGTCATTGTCACAATATCCTAACTGGACTATACTTCATTGATAAACAGTGAAAACAACTTTTTTATAAAATTTATGTTATCTTAGAAAGGTTCATAACACGGGAAATTGACAATACATTCACAGAGGTGCATTTTGTTTTAATAAACATTTCGTGAATATTGGTGTTATTGTAATATATTTACATAATCAGAAACTAGAGAGCTTCATCTTAATGTGATACCAATATTTTAAAAATCCGTCCATGAATTAAAATAATAAACCCCTAGGGCCGTGAAATAAATTTTGTTTTCTTGTTTGAAATAACATTGTCGTTTTTATTGAATGCACCTTGGTAATTGACTGGATATCATGTCATAACTTTTTAACTAGTTGATCAATTACGATGAATATTTGCGTGGAAGAAGTTCTTAGTACATTATGCAAATAAATCTTTCTAAGATAATATAAATTTTATAAAAAAAAACGCTTTATTAATGATGCAGTTACCTGTGATCGATACGCGTTGGCATACTCAATTAATCGGCAATAAAAATAATATGTTTGCCGTACTTGTAGCAATACAGCAAGATCTCTTTTGTAGCTGAGGTTAATTTGCGACATTTTCTACCGATCTCGGTAAGAACGAATTTTCTTAAACAAACCAATGTCGACAACCAAAGTTGAAGTCACAAAGTTTAAATGTGAAGGTCATTTTAGTTCTAGGAAAAGTTATGTTATAGTTAGAACATATTAAGTAAATTTTAATGATTAAAAAGGGCGGAGCGAGCGAAGCGAAGCGAGTCCATTTTAGTCATTAAAATTTACTTAATATGTTCTAACTAACTTAGAATATAACATTCTGCATTCTGACTGGCCGATAGAAAGTAGCGCCAACGCATGACGTAAAGTATGTGAAGAGAAAATTTTAATGATTAAATTTTCAGTTAACCGCCAAAATGCGGCGTTTTCATTGGCTCATAATGTAGGTTATATTCTAATAATTGATGACGTACATGCTCAAACTAGACCGCAAACATTTCACTCCCGGGAATAGTGTACACGACACCATGTTAAACTAGACCGCAAACATTTCACTCCCGGGAATAGTGTACACGACACCGTGTTAAACTAGACCGCAAACATTTCACTCCCGGGAATAGTGTACACGACACCATGTTTTATTCTATTACTTTTGTCCTCGTTATGTATACCATTTGGCCGGTATCGCCATTCAGCAGCCGCGGCGTATGTTGTTGTTAAATGTTGTAGTGTCACCAACAAGGTCATTACTCTAGAGCATGCGAAAACAATTGCAAGATCCATACATGCGTTTACATTTTAGATATACATGTATTTATATACAATCGCTGGCTTAGAATAAGTGCGTTATTGCTATTTACATAAATTACACATTTCTGAAATCTGCATTACAAGGATCTTTTTATGAGTCTATTTTCATGTAAATCGGAACAAGTCAAACAAGTAGAAAAAAATATTCTATTATCTATAAGAGTAGTTTTAGACAGTTTATCTTGTTTTCTCTAAACAGCAGTTTTGTATTTACTACATTCTTCTTCTAAGCCATTGATGAGCTTTATAGTTTGTTTTAGGCGAGTTTAAGACAATAACTGGTATCGGTTCTATTTATACAATTATCATATTAGCCGGGTCAAAACAAGGCCAGCGAATCCTTTTTACGCCAAACCTTGGTGACGCAACACCTTTGTTATCACACATGTTGGAGACGCATGCTCCGCAATTTTCCCTCAAACGGAACACAACAATCAATTATAATACATGTAATTATGTATAAAATTAATATAAAAACGTAATGCTATTGTGTTTTAGATTCAGTAAGAGCGAGTGTAACATGCCTTCCCACTTACCAGCAGTACTTGGAATACTGGCAGCCATTTTGATTGGCTATTTAATGAACCGGAACACATCTGACAACATGAAAATGTATAACAGGGAACTGGAAGCAGAATACGATTATATAGTGATCGGATCGGGTACTGCAGGTTCTGTTGTTGCTGCCAGACTGTCTGAAGATAGGGACACCAGAGTACTTATCTTGGAAGCTGGCGGACATTTGAACGAGAACGATGCTCTACATATCCCAATCTTGTGGCCAACCTTACAAAAAACAAAACACGATTGGCAATATTATACTGAGCCACAAACAGAGTCATTTCAAGGTTTACACGGACACAGAGGATTTTTTCCACGTGGACGTGTTCTAGGAGGAAGCAATTGTATCAATGCGATGCAGTACACACGTGGTAGTCCATTTGATTTCGACGAATGGGCGGCTGCTTGATGTGAAGGGTGGAGTTATAAAGATTTACTGCCCTACTTTCTGAAATCCGAAGATGTAAATATCGACGAATTAGCTTCGTCACCTTTTCATAGTAAAGGAGGGCCAATATCAACTAGTTTCAGTTATAGAACGCAGCTATCAGATGTGTATTTAAAGGCAGGACAAGAGCTTGGTTATGAAATCACAGATTATAATGGGAAAGATCAAGAAGGGTTTAGTACTGTGCAAAAGTTTATTCGAAATGGTGTTCGCAGCAGCACGGGGCTAGAATTAATTGCGAAAGCATCATTCAAGGAAAACCTACATGTGTCATTGAACAGTCATGTGACAAAAATCGACATTCCCAGCAATAAAGCAGTCGGAGTTTATTTCATTAAAGACGGGAAAAAACGCTACATTAAATGTACGAAGGAAATTGTAGTTTCTGCAGGAGCTATAAACTCGCCACAACTTCTCATGCTGTCGGGTATTGGACCAAAAGCTCATTTAAAGGAGCTTGGAATAAATGTAAAAGCTGATTTACCGGTTGGTCAAAACTTTCAGGATCATCAGTTAGTTTTCCTTAAGAGCAAGATCAATCAACCAATCAGTATAACCCCCGGGATACTCGGCAGCTTTTGGAATAAGATGAAGTATAACATTTTTGGTGACGGGCCATACGCGACGAACACACTTGAAGGATCTGCTTTTCTTCATTTGGATAAAGCAATGCGTGGCAAAACATACCCAGATATTCAAATGATTTTCTTTTCTCAACTATTCCGGGACTACTTCGTGAACGTACGAAATGACCTGCTACAAGATTATTTTGAAACCAACCCCGATGCTCATGGGTTTACAACAGCAATCTGTACCACACGACCCAAAAGCGCTGGTAGCGTAACTTTACGTAGCACCGACCCGTTTGACTATCCCAAAATAGATAGCGCTTATTATACAAACAAGGAAGATGTGGACACCATGATTGGTGGAATAAGAATATGGGAACAGTTAATGGAAACAAAAGCGCTCAAAGAGCTTGGAGCTAACATCGATGACAACAAGTTTAACTTTTGTTCTGATAACAAATTCCGATCGGATGATTACTGGAAGTGTGTTATACGTTCTGTATCGACAACGGAATACCACCACAGCGGTACATGTCGAATGGGAGCACGAGGTAATCCAACAGCTGTTGTTGATCCACAATTGAGAGTGATCGGTATCCATGGGTTACGTGTTGCAGATGCTTCCATATTTCCTAACGTCACTTCCGGTAATACAAATACACCTACAATAATGGTTGGAGAAAAAGCTGCAGACATGATCAGGGGTAAAACGACGACCGACAAGTACAAACGAAATATATAGTCAAAATATGTTCAAGAAAACTCCGCAATATCATAACTGGGTTATTACCCAAATTGTAAATGAACGTCTGAGATGTGCGTGTGTTTTTTATTCGGAAACATTTGATTCCTTCATTTTGGTACAACATATAGCCGTTTAGACCGAGCATTGAATATGAACCTAGGGATTTTTAATTTGTGCGGTGTTCGATTACTGGACTTTTATTGCAAATAGCTTTTGAATAATTATGTAATTGTCGTGTCTAGCCTGTAAATATATTGCTCTCTTGTTTCTCTGACGTCAGATAGGTCAGTGAGTAAGTTCTGTGCTCTTTGGTGGGTTATGTTAATATGATGCTTCATGTTTTACATTCGTCCATAACCTGTTACTGTTGGCTTTAGGACAGTGGTATTGCATGTTTATGTACACTGCCCTATTCCATATGTGTGATAAGTGTAAGGTATGTTGTACCGTTTACGTATATGTGCTCAGTGACATCAATTATACGTATTATTGGTCGTTGTCTGCACCAAAGCGCAAGCCCTATATCTTTTCAACATTGTAAATAAGTGAGTGAAAAAAATACAAAAAGAATGTTGTCACTTTGCCTTTTTGTTACACTGTTCATTTCGTATGAGCCTTTTTGCAACTTCGGAAGTCCAGCACAGGGCTACTTCATTTCTTGTAAATGGTATGCATACTGTTTCGAGAGTCAATATCTGCTTTGTGGTTTGTTTTTTCTGGCGTGTGGTCGTCCTTTGAGTTCGCTGTTGTCTGCTGGCTCTTGTTCCGGTGTGTTTGACTACCTGGGATAGCAGGCAGCGGGCTGTTGTAGTGGGTTGACATGCTCTTGTACATAATGTAGCTGTTCGTTCTTGTAGCTGTCCTTGTGATTTTTTGTGCTTTTCGTGTCTTTTTCGTGTGTCTCTTTCTGATTTTAGTTTCGTATTTCAACAACAATTACTTAAAAATGGTGCTAGATGTGAAAAATCCTTCAAAAGTCATCAAATCTCATTACTTTTAATTTCGATCGGAGTCCCTTCATGCAGAGCTAGCAATTTGTGCTCCTTTGTGATCTGCTGTTTCTGTTCAGTGCTGCCTTTCGTGTCCCATTCGTTATTATTCTATTTATAGCATATTTGACTGTGATGGTAACTAAAATTACTGGACATCTATGTCCCAGTATGTATATATGATAGATTAGTACAAAATTATATTAAACACGTGTGAATAAGCCGTTGTAAAAACACACCTGTCGCTTCTCAGGGGTAAACCATATAAAAGGTAAACAATTTTAACGGCCGTTTGCCGCTCTGTGGAGGTGTCGTTCTACGGAGGTTAAAATAGGAGTGAAAACGAACGGGGGGAAATAAAAGTGCCGCTTCTCGGAGGTTGTCGCTTCTCAGAGGTGCCGTTTCGGGAGGTTATACTGTATATTGACTATATTTGTTAAAGCTTACTTTTGGTATACGGTAGGGTTTCAGACCGGACTGATGCTATATGTTTTGTCATGTTTATAATTTTGAAATGAAACTTGGCCAGGATCAACACCAACATGTAACTTATTTATATGTAAAAGTATACCTTTGTAGGACGTTAAAAAACATTCTGATTTTGTTACTATAGCTTCCTTCTTACGCATGGCCTGGAACAGTCGTATGTATTTCAAAAACACGTCGAATGACAACTAATTCTGATACACTGATGTACTGCAGATGTTTGCGCGACGTCGCATGTTTATTCAGTAATGCTATTGGCATTTTCAAGCTGCATTTCATCGACAGGCGCGCTTTGTAACCACCCATTTTGTGAAATAATTATTATTATATAATAAATATATTATTATGAACACCGCTTTTCCGGAGTTTAACATGCATCCTTTTTAAATAAGTTGTTTTAAAATAAAATGAATGACAGTTCCGATGTTTACCGTTTGTCTATTTTAAATGCACTTCTTTTGATCGAGTTTGCATCATATGCATTAATTTTGTCAAAATAGTCGTATAAGTTAGTTTTATGTTGTTGTTGTTTTTTATATTAAAGCAATCATTCACGTAACTTTAAAGAAAACTTAATGAGTGTTTGAGTGAAGGGTACGTTTTAAAATGTTGACGGTTACGAGAGCAAGTGCCCAGGACTAAATTAGATTTTACTGCAAAAATGCTGAGCTATTAAATTTAATTAAAAAGACGAATATGAATGCGCATCGTTGCACGTCGAAGTTATACGTAAATTAACATAACTATCGCTCATGATTTACATAAAATAAATAACATTTTAAAATGGTGTTACGATTATACGGTAAAGGCTTTGTTTACTATAGTGTCACCCCTTTTAAAAGGGCCAACCAATTTAACTTAGGAGACACCTATCTTTCAAGCGCACAGTAGCTCCCGGATCCCTTCTCTTATTGCCGGGAGCCTGCAATATATGGGCCTAGGGAAACCATTTCTTTAAGGATGCTGGATCGGTTTAATGCGCATGCGTCATTTGTCATAGTTCGTTATGTGCCTTATAAAAATGAGTTAAAATAATCTAAAATAAATCAAATTGAACAGTTTGGATAAGTATTATGCAATAAAATTAGAAAATACTAGTCGAATTAAATGACGGTGTTTCCATTCCGAAAAAATTATTACATTACAAAATAGGTGGGTGGGGTAAAACAAATTGCTATTTATGCCAAATGACTTTTTTGGGAGTCAGGTTCGTTTGGTAATGTTTGTTTATTGTGTGTTGATGTGTTTCCGCGATATTTACAGGTTCACTAAATGTAATTGATTTTCTCAGCATTTTAGCCATATTTAACCCAAATAAAAACAAAAATTGCGAAAAAGATACCTCGGTGACATATATTTTTACTGCATAATTTTGAAGATCTATGTCACTAGACTTATTAAACAAAATATTTAAAAAAGTTTAATGTGCGAAAAAAGTTATTAGGAGTTTACCTGGGTGCTATTTTGCTGCATTAAATATGAAGTGGGTGGGGTTAAAGAGCAATATATTTTAGACCAAAATAAAATATACCATTTTTGGTATCTTGCTCATGTACATGTATAACAATGTGTACCCAAACTATATTGAAAAGTATTATATTATTTAGATCACAGACATCAAATAAAAATGTCAAATTTGAACACCACCACCAATTTCCATGGAATTATAAACAATTCATACACACATCAATCAGGGCTGATTACCCGAAAAACGAGTTCTGTGACCTATAGTTTTTCATCATATTTCTGTCAGAATAGATTTCTCTACTTCCTGGCAAAATTTGAGCAAATTCTGAATGTTTAACTTCGAGTAGCTGGCATCTCACCAACCGCCCGGGTCATTCTAAACCAGATTCCGTCGCGATTCGAACCTTCGATCTACCGCTTGCAGGGCGAATGTCCTATCAACTCTGTGGCCACGGTTGCGCTATGTTTGCATGCCAATCACTCCAGAAACAACATTCCTTGGATGGTATTGAATATTGATCATACTAGATTTAAGGATAAGGACAACCAATCAGATCACACCATATTAAACTCATGGTCAGTAACAGGCGATATGATTGGCTATCCTTATTCTCCAATTAAATAAGATCAATATGAATACTAGCACTGGCCTCTTTTATTCACGATACCATGCGAAAATACACGATTGTTGTTGATATTGGTGTAGCTTTGCGTTGGCTAGTGCCGATTTTTTTGTTTAACCGAAAATAAAGTTGTGGTTATAAGGTAGTTTGTTGTTGTTGTTGTAGACCGACTCTTGCCTCCGACTTCCTGTAGTGGAACTTTGATGCTGAAAAACTTTATTCGTGATTCTATTTTCATTTTTTGAATATAGACTATAAATGACAATCATCTTAAAAGACGAAGGTAAAACTAATATTTAATATTCTATAGGACATCTATTATGCAAAAGCACATTTACAAATAATAGAAATAATAAATCAAAGTATTCCATGGTTGCTATGCAACCAGTCTCCTAGATCTAGCATTGCAGCCATCTTTAACTCGCTTCAAAAGCAAAGCAATTTGAGCATTTTCAGTTAATAAAAGATGTTTCAAAATGTCATGAGGCATATGACTACTATCAGAAAACAAAGTAAATCGAGCGGGAGTCGTTCAAATGTGCGAGATGTCAACCAAGCTTAAGAAAATCTAATGAAAGAACGACGCATGGTGCGGTACTGTAAGGTTACGATAAGACGTCTACCTATTCTTCCGTACAGAAAATGCCCCAGTTTCAGAAGCATCACTGGTTCTTTTAGGCATCAAACACGGGACATCCGTTTTTGGGAGGCGATTAAGCCTCTTATTACTACCATTGCCCATTTCTTAATACAAAATTAACCGCCTTTAGGCTGCAATGTGAATCCGCATTCAAGTAGTTCCAGAAACTGTCAACATTCCCAATACTGCTACATATGTTTCTCAAAATTTTTTAACTAATTTAAGCCAATCTGCAACATTTGTTTATTCTAAGATCAAAAATAATTGTGAAACTGTTCGTTAAATCGATATTTTGGCCAAAAATATCACTACACCGGCTGATACCGAACTTGTTTCATAGTACGAAAATGACGTGTTCATCAAATGTCCCGGCTGTAAAGCTATTTTTAGAAACTTCAGACTACGGCCAAGTGATGGTTTTATCAATGAATCGTATACGGTCTGCAAAGTACTGTTATGCAATCATATGGTGTCGCTGTACTAGCTAGCCACTTTCTATAGACTGTCTCCCGCTGTGAGGGAAGTGATTACAAGACGGTACTGTAGAATCTGATACATAGGCGCGTACTATTATTTTAAAGCCACTTTTGATATACGCATTCAATACACGTATTACATATAAATTAATATGCACCTTTTAACAATTATTTAGATACCTAACATGCCTATATAGTCACATATGCCTATTTTGACATTCAAGACAAGATCGGCAGTAAGAAAACGAACATTAAACTTGTAAAGTCGGTTTAAGCTTTAGCAGCAGCAACCAGATCGCCTCCAAAAAGTACTCTCAGTGCTTTGATTAATTAAAGTCCCGTCTGAATTTTACTTGATAGGTGGGAAACACTGAAAAGCATTTCTATACTTGTCCGTCTGGAGAAGGGATTGAACCCACAAGCTTCTGATCAACAGTCAGTAGGTTTTACCACTAGACCACTTGTCTACCGCCCCTCCCCCAAAATGATTATTTCAAGCAAGCCTACATACTCACCCAACAATGATTAACACACTGTGGACTTAAAATTATTTGCATAATTAACCATAAAGGGAGGTAATTATGAATGAAAACTACACTGAAGTGAAGTACGGGAATTCTTTTTCAGCTGCCACACGACACTTTACATCTGCTACTGTGATAAGAAAATACAGTAGGACACAGACAATCCAAAGCCACACAAAAACTGCGGCAGCACCTAGCCATACATACAATAGTCAGTCATAGAACCTACCATCAATATCCCCAAAATGGATATTTTCCATTAGTTGCATTAAATGTCGACTATGTAATGGGGTGTATCTTTTATACTATCATATCGTTGGTTTTCAAACTTCGCCGTATCATTACTTGGTACATGCTGGACGATGTCTGCCACGATAGGAATCAAAGCATTGAGAGTACAGTTTGGAGGCGATCTGGTTACTGCTACTAAATCTTAAACCGACCTTACACGTTTAATGTTCGTTTTCTTACTGCCGATCTTGTCTTGAATGTCAAAATAGGCATATGTGACTATATAGGCATGTTGGGTAATTTTGTTTTTAAGTAGAGTTATGCCCCTTTCTTACTTAAACGTTTCTTGGTTAAAGTTTTTTGTGCATGTTACATTCAGACAAATTATTATCACATGTACCATCAATGATATTGCATTGAAACTAAGTTATATAAATTATAGCCTGTTTTGAACTTAGATCTTTGTGACAAATGGCTACGAATAGTAGAGCGCCCTGTCTTATGGACGAGATTTCAGCTGAGTGCATTGTTCCAAGTCTTGGGGAGATCATTATACAAACTGGCAATGTCAGAAAGAAGGGGAGTTAACTATTATGTAGACGTCTGTAACACCAGCAAGCAGGTGTACATGGGAGGTAACTGTGTCAGGAATGACATACGTCATAGAGTGAAGAGAAAGTGTTACAGGACCGACTCCTGGGGACACTAGATGTAACAGGGACCTGATCAGGCAATACTGTTTGTGATTTGTATATAAGAATTGACCCAGGACGTTGTTTGACTTGAAACACTAAGTCTAGTTCTCGAAGTTTTAATTATAGACTACCCTCATCTGTTTGGTACTCGTATCATCCAGTAGCTCTTCTAGCTGAGACCGGCTGGCGAAGCTCTCAATTTAGTTTCAACAAAAAAACTGTGATAGATTCCAACGACACGGGAAATGTTGTACCACAGAAATATAAAAAGCGAGAACACTCAACTTTGTACAAATGTTTATTGAAATAATTCCAACGTCATTTTCAGCAATATGATATGATACTCAGATGAACATACATTTGGTCTCGAACCTTCTGTTGCAAAAACTTTACTACAACCTACACATTCAAATAATACACATCATTTATAACACACACATACACATAGCATCAAAAACACATATACAACGTGATGAAATCAAATATACTGCATAATTTATGCAGACCGTTGATATAAACAGGTACGAGTTGTATCATATAGTTTCCCACTCTAACACCCATCCTTTCTATTGAATAAGACATACATGGCACTGTTGGTCTGTCTCAAAGATCAATTAAGTCGTTTCACTCAGTTACCAGGAGCCACATTCAACTACAGTATATCGCTTAACAAATTTGCGACACTAACGTAACTTTGAGAAAACATGATGCAACTCGTAGCCTGTAATACCGCAGGTCTTCTAGTCAATGCGACCAAATGATTGCCGTAGTTTCACATATATATTGTCACAATTACAAACACCTGTAAACATTGTCACAGAAGCCATAAACTACACACTTGTCATAACTGGGAATAGTTCAGTACAAGTTCACAGAATACAAGTCGACCCCTCGGCAAACACAATGACCAGTCTGTCTTCATGCTGTCCACAATCTATGATGAAACATTTCAGTAAATATTTCATGAAAGATTGCCATCACGTCTCTACTACAAAAAAATACAATATATTATAGAAGAACAGAATACAGTCAACACTCGTAATAATGACCATTTCCATGGATGTACAAGTCAATATAAGGCATCAATGCAACCTGTGTTACTGGTCACCCGAATTAAGCAATCACCTTTATTAAGTAGCTAATGTTATTCAATCCAACATAGTCCATTATTTATATCAAATACGCATGTGTTGAACAACCATCTACTAAAACAGACATATTTAATTCACTCCCTTGACTGACAGCTGAGTACAGGTTGGACTGTAATACCGGATGTTGCTCTGCTGTATTTGACCAATTACACAACCCACATTTTTAATTCTACTGGTTATATGTCACTGAACAAATACCCATAATCCATGGTTGCAAGAGTGTGTGCGTGAAAGCCAAGAGATCAAGTTGACATTCTATAGTGTGACTATCAGGCCACATAGAGACAATGCACTCATTATAAAGGTGGGATCATAGAAACGTTCCTTGTTTCCATAGAGACACAGTATGACTTAGTTTCACATTCATGCAACACAATTAAACAGAATGTGTATAGAAATAATCAAAGGTAAAACCTCCTAGGACAAAAAGGTGGTCTTATATTTTATGCCGACAATGCATTTGACATGAGATAGTTTTACAAAGTTATTTCAAATAGTTAATACCAAATTTTCCACTCTTGCCCTTTATTAGATAACGAAACGTACACATAGTAAAGGGAATGAGTCTTAAATTTTGATTCATTAAGTTTGATTCTACCAAATCTGTATCAGTATGGCCAAAAATAGAATACTGTTTGTTTCCCTTTCCCGACCATGGTCAATAACGGTTAGGTAGGGAGGTAGGAAAAAAATTTTTTTAAATTGTATTGTCAATAATTATGTTTTTATTTTCGTACTCTTGAAACAGACCAATAGAATTATTGTCTTCAAAGGGTCAAACATATTTTGGGTAGGGGACTTTTTGCTCGGGTAGGTAGGGAAGGGGAAACAAACACTATTTTATTGTTGGCCTAGGCCATCATACATTAGATGCGTCAACGAATCATAAACCTACAATACCTGACAAAACCAGACACACATCAGTAGTGTAAAATAAAATCTCACCTAAAAACCACCTAAAATAATAAGATCACCTCAAAATGAAGGCCACAATTTCAGATTGATTTCCTGTTTTGCTCTAAATTCAACCTTATAATTATGACCAACTCAATTATGAGACCAGTTGTCAAGGGTCCTATGTTTGTCTTATTATTGAGGTTTATTGTATGTAGTATTTAACGATAAGAAATTCAGAAAAGCTAGTTCTATGATCATGAGTTAAGTTAAGGTATGTAAATATATACTCATACATACCAGCCCAGTCATACATCTACTACAGTTAATGGTGCTAACACTGTGTGTATACATCATCAGTTTCTACACACAACAAACAAACAACAATGTTTGCCCATACAGATACATGCTCCGTATAACACTGACATATTGCCAAACCAACGTCTTAGTGATCTTTACAATAGCACAAGAAATCAATAGAATGGTATAAAATAAGCCTGCTAGTAAAGAGGCCAGACACTTCAGACGGTCACATATCATGTAATCAGACAGAATAAGCTCATTTGAAATCGGGACCAGACGAATGTAGTCAAAAATCTGTACCATGATGAAGTTGTTAAAATGTCGAAACCAGAAATTTGAACTCATTAACATATTTACAATAAATTTGTTTCATATACTCTATTTTGGCATCATTTAACAATATTCAGCTTGTTGCCATGGTTACAGAGAGATGGGAGAATTTAATTTAAGAATCTGATGATTTATTGACACATGCTGCCTCAAGTATTCATGAAAAAATAGCACCACTTAACTACAAGTACACAAAAATACAAAAAATATACAAAATACACCATGTACACAGAAAAGTATTATTAGCAATGTTTGTAACAACACATAAATGTCTGAAAAATACATGTAAGGTCTCAGATTTTTTTATTTTTAAGGTTACAGTAATCGTTTAAATAAAATGCTGTTGGGAGAAGGAGATGGAAATATACCATGATGACCATAAGGACCGTAGGTGGTTCATCCGTCTTTGTGTGAGCGACCTTGGTCCCCAAATAACCTGTTGTTATTCTTCCATACCGTCCTCATGACAGCAATTAATTCAAAAATTTCCAGAAACCCTAAATAAATAAAATACACTGTGGCCTAATGTCACCAGTTTAATACACACAGACTATAACATGTACTACTATGATGGTAATATCTGAACAATGATAAACAATAACGGATGTATTTGTAACAAGAAATGGTGGCATAATGTTAACATTATGGCTTGTTTCACCATTTTGTTAATGTTAAATCAATCAGTAAAACCAACTGGCCAAAAGATATTTACACATTTTGATAGAAAATACAAAGTAAGAGGATGGTAGGTGCAACCTGATAACCAAGGCTTTCCAAACAGCGTCAAGCTCATCAAGGGAGCAAATATACACAAATTAATAACATAGGAATCAATTTATATAATGCTTAGAATTAGTTCACAAGTTTAACCACAAAATACGAAACAGTGTGATTCCATGAAAACAAATGTTTTCAATCAAGGGGCTATAACTCTGTTCAATCTATGTTGCAGCATGAACGCCCACCCCAGGTGCATGCAGACATATACTGTTTCAGATTGCAATTGCCAGACCAAAGCTTATATTCTTACAGAGATATATGTTGATAGTTAACTTGCCGGCAGTATTTGCCAATCTACTAGGCTTTGTTTGTTTAAAAACAATGAGTTCAACCACAAAACAATAAACAGTGTAATTCCATACAAACAAATCAATGGGTAGTTCAACCACAAAATAATCAACAGTGTAATTCCATACAAACAAAATGTTTTCAATCAAAGGGCTATAAATCTAGTCAATCTACCAGTATTTTATCTTCAAAAAGTGTTGGTATAAAGAATTGTCATGGAAACAGGAAGTCAATAATTTCCTTACTTGGAACCAAAGATTACACAATACTTGGAAATGGCACAAATATTAATAGTTAAAGGTTTTATGTTTGAATAAGCACACTGACCGCTTCAAGGACAAGAACCTAATAATAGAATGTATTGAAAATTTAACCTGTTCAAAAAAATCTGAACGTTCTGAAAGCAATTCTTGGACATAGTAGCTTGTTTTGTAACCAAAAAATACAATAATTTAATAACATTTTTTCTAAGTATAGATCAGGAAGGACGAAAGTGACCCTGTTTTGACAAGATGTCCTTACACCAGTTTTAAAGAATTTAACATTGAAGAGGTAAAATATGTGAACAAGAAACTGGGTAACAAAACTAAACAATGAATCAACGAGTAATAGATTGAAATCAAATGAAATGAGACACTGGTATCACCCTATTCTACCTGTTTCAGACTCAAATGTCACTGAATTCTTAATGACGGATATATAACGAATAACCAGTAAATTAGATGACAGTAAGTTAGAAGGTTATAAAAGATAACATAAATGTTTTAGGTAATTGAGATCCTTAATTAGCAAAAACTTCAAATGAACAATCATGACCCCCCACGTTGACAATGTCGTAATGCATGGTTACTGGTAATGTACAAGGGCAGTTGCTCTGGTAGTATCTTCGTTTTAAGATTCCTGGATCCACACCTGTCCCCGATCTCCCGAAGCATCTCAAGTACAAATCGAAACTCAAATTGAATTTTAGGTACATCAAAAGTTTGTGATCTGGACATATTACTGTAATAAACTCAGAATAATGTGTCTGTTTTGTGATGCCCATTTTGAGTCCAGCCTTCCATGGAAGTTACTTCAAAGGTGAATGACAATATTTGAGATGAGATTTAACTCAAATTGAGATCCTTCGGGAGATCGGGGCCTGATCTGCCATCAATATCTGCCATATAAACAACAAATAGATTTTTGAAATTGTCTTTGACATGATCTACCAATTCATCCTGTGATTTTACATGTCTGAATAAGGTATGTGTGGGAAGGCATATATTATCTGATCACATTAAACTGAAAGTCAGAGCTTATGCTCCTTCACGTCCGATAAGTCTCAGTTTAATGTGGTTTACTCATACATGAAGGTATTATGTTGTGGGAAATTAGCATTTTGCCAAAATTAGAATACAAATTTTGTACCAGAAATGTGTGACTGGATTATCTTGTTATAAAGTCACCATTTACCAATAATGCCGTATCAGTCAAAATTAGAATAGTTCCTACACTGAGTTAAATTGTACAAATGCATTATTCAGAAAGAGCGAATACATGTATGCAAGGTGTACCATATATCATAGTTAATCGTACATAGTATGTGACGAGCAAAAATTTTAGTGTCATCCTTTAGCACAATAACAATGGTCCCCAGCTATTACAAGTCTTGTTAGGAAATTTATAAACATAACATACAGTAAATGCCCCCACCCCTTCGATGTAAAAACAAGAACATGCAAGGGAAACAACTCATAGTTTTATATCAGCAAGTATCATAACTATTGCGCAATAACAAAACTCCAGTCGGTTTCTTCTATTGTAATAAGCATGCAAGAAAACTAAAATCAGATGGTGTTTCTTCTGTTATTGCATACATTTGGAAACAAACATGTAAGAGTAACTAGATCTATATGCAGACTACCAAATAAAATTTACCGGTATATTGTTCAAATTGATACCGCTAGTTAGAACAGTGTGCGACGAAATGTATTCAACAGACAATACTTATCTGTCATTATTTTTACAAACTTTAATCCATACATTTTCCCATCCATTCATTCACACAAGAATATCTGATAATTTGTCAACAGTCACATCAACATATGACATAAGAGCAATACTTTACGGCTAGAATTTCAGACTCGTTATCGTACCAATCTCGGAGAGCTACCTCCACATGACTGACAGTTACACGTTATTAGGCACGGTCAGTTTTATGCATAAACACTATCTAAAACATATATACATATCACTGCACAAGTATGGTCATAAGTCATAGTGCAATATGAAAAGAGTTACACATATATGCCATCGTCGCAATTCTGCGTAAAACACAAAACAATAAGATTCATTTGAAACACACAAAAAATGTATATGCTTTCTCAAAAAAGAGACAACATGACACTTTCAAAAGAAGAATACCGTATCATATCATATCAAGAGCTAATACATGTATGCCATGCGTACCCTATATCATAGTTTAATAGTCGTACATGATATGTGACAAGCTAAAATTTTAGTGTCATCCTTTAGTACAGTATCAATGGTCCCCAGCTATTACAGGTCTTGTTAGGAAATTTATAAACATAACCTGCAGTTAATCGAGGGCTCAGTGCAAAACTATTGTACATGCCTATATAAATTGATGAAGTACAAAATAAACTATGGTATAGTTTTGCACCGAGCCCTCGTTATGCCCCGCCCCCTTCGATGTAAAAACAAGAACATGCAAGGGAAACAACTTATAGTTTTATATCAGCAAGAAACATAACTATTGTGCAACAAAACTCCAGTTGATTTCTTTAATTGTAATAAGCATACAAGAAAATTAAAATCAGTTATTGTTTCTTCCGTTCCTGCGTACATTTGGAAACAAACACGTTAGAGTTACTAGATCTATATGCAGACTACCAATTAAGATTTACCGGTACATTGTTCAAATTCATACTGCTAGTAAGAACAGTGTGCGACAAAATATGTTCAACAGCCAATCTATGTTGCAGCACGACGCTAGTCATATGTTGTTTCAGCTTGAAATTACCAGACCAAAGCTTATAAATATACTTACAGAGCCCTTTAGTCAACACACATTCGTCTATGTATGTAATGTCCACTTTATAGTAAAAGTACAAACATATTTCGCCATTGTGCCTTTTTTGTTAAACTTTGTTCATTTTCTATGTGCAATTCTGCAATTTCGTTGTCCAGCACAAGGCTGCTTCGAATCTTTCAAATTTGCATGTTCACTATATATGTGTTGTAGATTGTCCTTGTGGTGTGTAATGTCTGTTTGGTGTTTTCTCGTCACCTGGCTCTTGTTCATTTTTAGTTTGACTGACTGAGGCCTCAGGCTTTCGGGAAGGGATGCCGTGTTTTTATGGTTGCTATATTTTTACATTGCGCATTGTCTGTGCCTTTTTGTTTTCATGTGTCCTTTCGCGTCCTTCTGTTTTTATTCGGTGTTGCTTCTGTGCGGAGTTTCGTATTTGTTTTATTTATTAAAATATGACATTGAATCTAAATTCTAGCTCCAGTTCAGTTTACAGTGGAGTTTTTCTATCTTAAATAATCTACAATAAGTCATAATTTCTAAGTATTCGTTATTTTGACCGGGGCCATTTCGATGCAGCTAGGAGTTATTTTATTCGCATTCACTATTCGTCGCTATTCGTACCCTTAGGATGTATGTTTTTGGTGGCTAGTTTTCTCACATTCCTTGCGCCCTTGTCTCCACTGTGTTCGTTGAACGTGGTTATTCTACTTGGGCTTGATATTTGTTTAAAGTAGGTCACTCTCGGCAGGGGGGGGGGGGGGCATATTTTTTTTGCTGTTGAAACGTGGTTATTTTACCTGGGATTTCTAATTGTTCAAAGTAGGTCATTCGGCTGGGGGCATTCGGCTCATATGTATTGCTGAAACTATGTCATTTAGCTGAAACCTTGACACTGAGCTTTTTCTTCTTTTGTCTACATTTTTAGGACTTCTGACAGCTTAAATAAAGTATTTCAGCCATTTTACTGTTGGAACTAGGTCATTCAGCTTTTTGATTGCTGAAACTGGTTCATTTAGTATTTCGACAGCTTGGACCTGGGAGGATTATAACTTGTTTAGTTGGGCATTGTACCTTGTGTACATTCATGTTTTCTGTGCTCGGCTGTTTAAGCTGAGTGCTGCCTTCCCTGTCTGACTTAATATTATCTTTTTGATATGAGGGTGAAAGTAGCGTTGGGGCTAACGGACTCAATCCACACGTGATGTTCACCACGTTTGACGAACCAAATATTTCTTAGCAAATATTGTGATACGCAACTTCCTATTTGTTTTCATTTTATTGAATCCGTATCCTATTTCTATTGATTGGTGGATTTTGAGGGTCCCATGACAAAAAGGTTACATTTTTGGGGTCGGCCATTTGTCACTTTTCATTGAGTTAAAGAACAAATATATTTGGTGGTTTTGAACCTCATAAACCACTAAAGGCATACGCGGACCAAAATGGGATACACTCAAATAGTCCGTACAAAAACTTCTGTTTGACTGGAAATTGTGAAATGCCTTTACAAAATGGAACTATAATCATCTTTTTGAGTAATGACATGGTATATATGTAGGCGAAGTAGTGAAACTGTTTTATCTTGAATATTTTTAGATAACTACTTGGCATATATTTACCAAAGTGAAAGTGGAATACCAACATCGAATCAGTCCGCGCGTCTGTAAAAAATTATCTACCGCTTTTGACGAACAAAATGTTTCTTAAATAAACATGACTCCCTGTTTTTATGGCCTATTTTGAAACTGAAATATACTTATTTTCAATGATACATGCGTGTCACAAGACCATAGACTTTAACATGATATAATCTGGGGCTGACAATCGCCACTTTACATTGCGCTAAAGAACACATTTATTAAGTGGTTATGACAAGGTCGCAGGACCGATCCCTAGGGACACCAGATGTGACAGGGATCTGATCTGGCAACTAGAATCCATCCAGGACAGGATTTTGTTTGACTTGGGACATCAGGTGTTCTCGAAGTTTTAAGTATATGTTTAGAGTTTTTTAAATGTCTTCTTCAAGAATTCTGAAACTAAGCGTCTTTTAAAATCCTTGAAGAAACTTTCAAACTCTAACCGACAAGTGTTGCTTCACCCAGAATTGTTAAAACCCCCAAAAAACAATTGGTTTGCGTGTCTCTGCTATTGTCAGCACATGGCAAAATTGTCGCGAACAAAATCTGTTTCAATGCCAAATGGACGGTCGCATGTTAAGGGGTGTCTGCGACTATACAATATGTGTATTATTATCTCAATGACGATACCACACGTTAATATTTCATTGTTAATAACCACACACAGTCGTTTGCACGTGTCTATTTTTAGACATATTCTTTCAATAAAAAATCCATGATCTGGACTTGTTCATACACTGGCTTAGAAATACATGTATACACCTCATTGGATATTGTCTTTGAACCGTGTCTGGACAGATGTCAAATGGTATTGTCTCTTCATCATAGAAAACTTGCATTCATCACAACAGGTGAAGTAGACTCGTAGTCACAGAGTTACTACCCTCACCTGTTTTGTACTCGTATCCTCCAAGTTGCCATGCAATCGATCCACGAGTTGAGACCGAGCTGGCGAAGCTCTCAATTTAGTTTCAACAACAAAACCGTGATAGATTCAAACGACACAGGAAATGTTGTACCACAGAAATATAACAAGCGAGAACACTCAACTTTGTACAAATGTTTATTGAAATAATTCCAACGTCATTTTCAGCAATATGATATGATACTCAGATGAACATACATTTGGTCTCGAACCTTCTGTTGCAAAAACTTTACTACAACCTACACATTCAAGTAATACACATCATATATAACACACACATACACATAGCATCAAAAACACATATACAACGTGATGAATCAAATATACTGCATAATTTATGCAGACCATTGATATAAACAGGTACGAGTTGTATCATATAGTTTCCCACTCTAACACCCATCCTTTCTATTGAATAAGACATACATGGCACTGTTGGTCTGTCTCAAAGATCAATTAAGTCGTTTCACTCAGTTACCAGGAGCCACATTCAACTACAGTATATCGCTTAACAAATATGCGACACTAACGTAACTTTGAGAAAACAGGATGCAACTCGTAGCCTGTAATACCGGAGGTCTTCTAGTCAATGCGACCAAATGATTGCCGTAGTTTCACATATATATTGTCACAATTACAAACACCTGTAAACATTGTCACAGAAGCCATAAACTACACACTTGTCATTACTGGGAATAGTTCAGTACAAGTTCACAGAATACAAGTCGACCCCTCGGCAAACACACTGACCAGTCTGTCTTCATGCTGTCCACAATCTATGATGAAACATTTCAGAAAATATTTCATGAAAGATTGCCGACACCCATCACGTCTCTACTACACAAAAATACAATATATTATAGAAGAACAGAATACAGTCAACACTCGTAATAATGACCATTTCAATGGATGTACAAGTCAATATAAGGCATACAGTGCAACCTGTGTTAGTGGTCACCCAAATTAAGCAATCACCTTTATTAAGTAGCTAATGTTATTCAATCCAACATAGTCCAATATTTATATCAAATACGCATGTGTTGAACAACCATCTACTGAAACAGACATATTTAATTCACTCCCTTGACTGACAGCTGAGTACAGGTTGGACTGTAATACCGGATGTTGCTCTGCTGTATTTGATCAATTACACAACCCACATTTTTAATTCTACTGGTTATATGTCACTGAACAAATACCCATAATCCATGGTTGCAAGAGTGTGTGCGTGAAAGCCAAGAGATCAAGTTGACATTCTATAGTGTGACTGTCAGGCCACATAGAGACAATGCACTCATTATAAAGGTGGGATCATAGAAACGTTCCTTGTTTCCATAGAGACACAGTATGACTTAGTTTCACATTCATGCAACACAATTAAACAGAATGTGTATAGAAATAATCAAAGGTAAAACCTCCTAGGACAAAAAGGTGGTCTTATATTTTATGCCAACAATGCATTTGATATGAGATAGTTTTACAAAGTTATTTCAAATAGTTAATACCAAATTTTCCACTCTTGCCCTTTATTAGATAACGAGACGTACACATAGTAAAGGGAATGAGTCTTAAATTTTGATTCATTAAGTTTGATTCTACCTAATCAGCCTATCTGTATCAGTATGGCCAAAAATATAATAGTGTGTGTTTCCCTTTCCCGACCCTGGCTAATAATGGTTGGGTATGTAGGTAGGAAAAATATTTTTTTTATCTTTTTTTAAATTTTATTGTAAATATTTTTTTATTTTCTTACTGTTGAAACAGACTTATAGAATTATTGTCTTCATAGGGTATTTTGGGATGGGGACTTCTTGCTTGAGTAGGTAGGGAAGGGGAAACAAACAATAATTTATTTTTGGTCTAGGCCATCGTACATTAGATGCGTCATCGAATAACAATCCTACAAAACCAGACCATATCAGTAGTGTAAAATAACATCTCACCTAAAAACCACCTCAAATGATAAGATCACCTCAAAATGAAGTCCACAATTTCAGGTACATTTCCTGTTTTGCTCTAGATTCAACCTTATAATTAAGACAAACTCAATTACCAAACCAGTTGTCAAGGGTCCTAAGTTTGTCTTATTATTGAGGTTTCCTGTATGTAGTATTTAACGATAAGAAATTCAGAAAAGCTAGTTCTATGATCATGAGTTAAGTTAAGGTATGTAAATATATACTCATACATACCCGCCCAGTCATACATCTACTACAGTTAATGGTGCTAACACTGTGTGTATACATCATCAGTTTCTACACACAACAAACAAACAACAATGTTTGCCCATACAGATACATGCTCCGTATAACACTGACATATTGCCAATCCAACGTCTTAGTGATCTTTACAATAGCATAAGAAATCAATGGAATGGTATAAAATCAGCCTGCTAGTAAAGAGGCCAGACACTTCAGACATGTAATCAGACAGAATAAGCTCATTTGAAATCGGGACCAGACGAATGTAGTCAAAAATCTGTACCATGATGAAGTTGTTAAAATGTCGAAACCAGAAATTTGAACTCATTAACATATTTACAATAAATTTGTTTCATATACTCTATTTTGGCATCATTTAACAATATTCAGCTTGTTGCCATGGTTACAGAGAGATGGGAGAATTTAATGTAAGAATCTGATGATTTATTGACACATGCTGCCTCAAGTATTCATGAAAAAATAGCACCACTTAACTACAAGTACACAAAAATACAAAAAATATACAAAATACACCATGTACACAGAAAAGTATTATTAGCAATGTTTGTAACAACACATAAATGTCTGAAAAATACATGTAAGGTCTCAGATTTTTTATTTTTAAGGTTACAGTAATAGTTTAAATAAAATGCTGTTGGGAGAAGGAGATGGAAATATACCATGCCCATAAGGACCCTAGGTGGTTCACCGGTCTTTGTGTGAGCGACCTTGGTCCCCAAATAACCTGTTGTTATTCTTCCATACCGTCCTCATGACAGCAATTAATTCAACAATTTCCAGAAACCCTAAATAAATAAAATACACTGTGGCCTAATGTCACCAGTTAAACACAGACTATAACATGTACTACTATGATGGTAATATCTGAACAATGATAAACAATAACGGATGTATTTGTAACAAGAAATGGTGGCATAATGTTAACATTATGACTTGTTTCACCATTTTGTTAATGTTAAATCAATCAGTAAAACCAACTGGCCAAAAGATATTTACAAATTTTGATAGAAAATACAAAGTAAGAGGATGGTAGGTGCAACCTGTTAACCAAGGCTTTCCAAACAGCGTCAAGCTCATCAAGAGAGCAAATGTACACAAACTAATAACATAGGAATCAATTTATATAATGCTTAGAAATAGTTCACAAGTTTAACCACAAAATACGAAACAGTGTGATTCCATGAAAACAAATGCTTTCAATCAAGGGGCTATGACTCTGTTCAATCTATGTTGCAGCATGAACGCCCACCCCAGGTGCATGCAGACATATGCTGTTTGAGATTGCAATTGCCAGACCAAAGCTTATATACTTACAGAGATATCTTGTGATAGTTAACTTGCAGGCAGTATTTGCCAATCTACTAGGCTTTGTTTGTTTACAAACAATGAGTTCAACCATAAAACAATAAACAGTGTAATTCCATACAAACAAATCAAGGGGAGTTCAACCACAAAACAATCAACAGTGTAATTCCATACAAACAAAATGTTTTCAATCAAAGGGCTATAAATCTAGTCAATCTACCAGTATTTTATCTTCAAAAAGTGTTGGTATAAAGAATTGTCATGGAAACAGGAAGTCAATAATTTCCTTACTTGGACCCAAAGATTACACATTACTTGGAAATGGCACAAATATTAATAGTTAAAGATTTTATGTTTGAATAAGCACACTGACGCTTCAAGGACAAGAACCTAATAATAGAATGTATTGAAAATTTAACCTGTTCAAAAAGAATCTTAATATGTACATGAACAATACTGAGCATTCTGAAAGCAATTCTGGGACATAGAAGCTAGTTTTGTAACAATAAAATACAATAATATAATAAACTTTTTTTCTAAGTATAAATCAGGAAGGAACAAAGTGACCCTGTTCTGACAAGATGTCCTTACACCAGTTTTAAAGAATTAAACATTGAAGAGGTAAAATATGTGAACAAGAAACTGGGTAACAAAACTAAACAATTAATCAACGAATAATAGATTGAACTGAATGAAATGAGACAATGGTATCACCCTATTCTACCTGTTTCAGACTCAAATGTCGCTGAATTCTTAATGACGGATATATAACGAGTAACCAGTAAATTAGATGACAGTAAGTTAGAAGGTTATAAAAGATAACATAAATGTTTTAGGTAATTGAGATCCTTAATTAGCAAAAACTTCAAATGAACAATCATGACCCCCCCCCCCCAAGTTGACAATGTCGTAATGCATGGTTACGGGTAATGAACAAGGGCAGTTGCTCTGGTAGTATCTTCGTTTTAAGATTCCTGGATCCACATCTGGCCCCGATCTCCCGAAGCATCTCAAGTAGAAATCTCAATTTGAATTTTTGATACATCAAAAGTTTGTGATCTGGACATATTATTGTAATAAACTCAGAATAATGTGTCTCTTTTGTGATGCCCATTTTGAGTCCAGCCTTCCATGGAAATTACTTCAAAGATAAATGACAATATTTGAGATGAGATTTAACTCAAATTGAGATCCTTCCGGAGATCGGGGCCTGATCTGCCAACAATATATGCCATTTAAACTACAAATAGATGTTTGAAATTGTCTTCGACGTGATCTACCAATTCATCCTGTGATTTTACATGTCTGAATAAGGTATGTGTGGGAAGGCATATATTATCTGATCACATTAAACTGAAAGTCAGAGCTTATGCTCCTTCACGTCCGATAAGTCTCAGTTTAATGTGGTTTACTCATACATGAAGGTATTAAGTTGTGAGAAGTTAGCATTTTGCCAAAATTAGAATACAAATTTTGTACCAGAAATGTGTGACCGGATTATCTTGTTATAGTTACCATTTGTGTGTTTAATATCTAACTAAAGGCTTCGAGATTCTTTATCTTAAACAATAATGCCGTATCAGTCAAAAGTAGAATAGTCCCTACACTGAGTTAAATTGTACAAATGCATTATTCAGAAAGAGCGAATACATGTATGCAAGGTGTACCATATATCATAGTTAATCGTACATAGTATGTGACGAGCGAAAATTTTAGTGTCATCCTTTAGTACAATAACAATGGTCCCCAGCTATTACAAGTCTTGTTAGGAAATTTATAAACATAACATACAGTAAATGCCCCCACCCCTTCGATGTAAGAACAAGAACATGCAAGGGAAACAACTTATAGTTTTATATCAGCAAGAATCATAACTATTGCGCAACAAAACTCCAGTCGGTTTCTTCTATTGTAATAAGCATGCAAGAAAACTTAAATCAGATGGGGTTTCTTCTGTTATTGCATACATTTGGAAACGAACATGTAAAAGTAACTAGATCTATATGCAGACTACCAATAAATTTACCGGTATATTGTTCAAATTGATACCGCTAGTTAGAACAGTGTGCGACGAAATGTATTCAACAGACAATACT
Source organism: Spisula solida (assembly GCA_947247005.1). Classification (NCBI taxonomy): domain Eukaryota; kingdom Metazoa; phylum Mollusca; class Bivalvia; order Venerida; family Mactridae; genus Spisula; species Spisula solida. Next base: position 35,321,700 of record OX365952.1, on the reverse strand, counting down.
TATCTGTCATTATTTTTACAAACTTTAAGCCATACATTTTCCCATCCATTCATTCACACAAGAATATCTTATAATTTGTCAACAGTCACATCAACATATGACGTAAGAACAATACTTTACGGCTAGAATTTCAGACTCGTTATCGTACCAATCTCGGAGAGCAAACTCCACATGACTGACAGCTACACGTAATTAGGCACGGTCAGTTTTATGCATAAACAATATCTAAAACATATATACATACCACTGTACAAGTATGGTCATAAGTCATAGTGCAATATGAAAAGAGTTACACATATATGCCATCGTCGCAATTCTGTGTAAAACACAAAACAATAAGATTCATTTGAAACACAAAAAAAAATGTATATGCTTTCTCAAAAAAAGAGACAACATGACACTTTCAATAGAAGAATACCATATCATGTTCACAATGACACAAGTTGTATGATACACATGGTAGTCAATGAATGCCAGCACTATTGTATGTCTTTCGGCACTGAAGTATTTATCGTCCATATCGTTCTCCTGACAAACGCTGCTTTTGCAGTCAGCATAGTTAATGTTTCGTTTACAAAAATGATGTATGAAGTATCTGTGCGCTTGTTCATGATCTGTCTTCTCACTATGTAGAATTCGTAATGTATATGAAACCAATGATTTAATGTCAACGTGAGAGAATTAATGAACTTCCGAGCTTTCTGGCTTGGACTCGGGTAGGGTAGAATGAGGCGTTGAATGAGGAGTGCTGTGTGAGACTGGCGGGTGTGCATCCATCGTTGTTGAATGAACACCCAGACTTGCGGCGGCGGCCGCTGCTGCTGCAGGATTCGGGAACGGGTATGCCCCACCATTCATGCTTTCAGGGTAGCCAGGGAAGGCGTAACGCATACTGCCAGCAGCTAAAATATAAATAAATCGCCTGTTATACACAAAATACCTTCATTTATATGTCCGGACATTGTGGCATCAATTAGAATCGTTCTTAATACAGCATGAGACATTTTTTTAGTTTCCGAAGAGAAAATCGGGAATAGCCTTATCCTTTTGGCAGATTTTCATGATTTTGCATTAACTTTATTGGAATCTTTATTGTTTTTTTACCTGCGTCAAACACAGATGTGTCCAATACTTAGACAAATACACTACCTATGTTCAATATTAAACTCATCTAAGGTCATTTTTACCTACTGTGTCTAGTCAGACCATTGATTTGTTTTCCCATAGCTACTTTAATTACAGGCAACAGAAAAGTACATTTTGTAAGGTACTATAAATAGTTCATGTTGCAGTTCTTCATAATTTTTGTAAGCATGCAAGTAGGACTCAGATTTGCCATTCAATTGATTTGACAAGTAGAAATAAATCAGAAAATTGAACACAACTTCCAAATTGAACATTTAACCTGACAAAACTCTGCAAACATTACTCGAAAAACAACATTTGAACAATTAACTAGACTGTTTGGGATAAACTGTCAAACAATTAAATATTCAATATAAGTATTTTGACAATAACTTAAAACTTGCAACCTTACAACGATAAAGTTAACCTTTTTATGAAAACAAATTATGGATGGTCAGCTCAGTATTTACTGAAGGAATTCGCGTTGTTATATCAACCTTTTGCTAGTGTAGTGTGATTTAGTCACATTGATACTAGTTATTTGTGCTACCTTGTTGTTGCCGATTGGTCTCATGAGTCCGTACTTCACATTGCAAGGCATTGGTAGCAAATCAGGCCTAGACACTAACTATTTTGGCCACTGGTCCGACAGGGCAAAAGCGCCCAATTTATAAATAGGACAGTTACTGGTCCTCCAGAATTTTCACTGGTCCTTCTGGATTTTCACTGGTCTCGGACCAGCGGACCAGTGTTAGTGTCGAGCCCTGGCAAACAGTATAGGTTTAACAGGGTTCCCACAAATATTCTGACAAAAAATTCTCTGACATTTCACTGTCCAAAGAACTGTTTACCCAGACTTTTTAGAGCAATGGGACACCAAGGCGTCTTTTTGTTTGGACAAAATATGGCAATAAAAATAGAGAAAAGAAAGCTATATTTGCTTATGAAACAAATGATATGCAAGGCAACAGTTTTAGGACTGACAATTAACTACAAGTTATAATAATAATAATTTAGCATTGTTCTTCGCGAGCAAAGCGAGTGAGAACTTTTTTTTCATGTCTTTGGTATTTCCTTTACAGGAATTGACACTTAATGACAGCTATAATAAATAATTCCCTGACTTTTGCTAAATTTTCAGATTTTCCTGACTAATTCCAAAATTCCCAGACTTTTCCCTGACCTTGAATTTTTTTATTTTTCCCTGACCATGGGAACCCTGTTTAAATCCCACTACGGGTGCAAACTCATTATCTACAGACTGGCATGTGCAAAGCCCATATACATTCTCAACTTCTCCGAACGAGAGATACTTACATTACAGTGTGGACATACCACATGCTATATGACCATGTCGTATGTGACGTAATTTTTGGCCAAGAACGTGTAATTATTTAGGGCTTTCGGTCCAGGATAACCCATGAAAGCGCAAGCACTTATTTCCAATGGGGTCCTGTGTTTTTGCTGAAGAAAGAGCAAGTAGAAGGGAAAGAGTTGTGATACAAGGAATCTGGGTACGTTACCCTAGCTAGTTCCGAATAGACTCACTGGTTCTTTAACGTGCCAGGTGTATAGCACCGATACACGCGAGACTACCTCTGGGTTTCCAACCAGTTTGTCTCTAGTTGGGTGGGAAACACTGAAAAGCGTTTCAGAAATGACCAAGTGTCCCGGCCGAGATTCGAACCAGGGACCTCTCGATCAGTAGTCAAGTGTGTTATCCACTCGACCACCGTGCCACATGTAAGAATATTATGTCAACGGAAAGTTTAACATCATCTTAAGTATTTTATTATTTTACTGATTCAAGGTGAGAATTAGTACTTACTATCCATATTTTAAATATATGTCAACAAAAGGTCAGTTTTTGCCCGAAATTGACTCAACTGACTGCATAGCAGAGATTTTTACTTGCGTTCTTAGCCAAAAATTGCGTACCATCTGATATGTTCGCACTGACTTATAAATAATAATAATTATAAAGTATGTACCAGATGATTTTGTGGTGGCGAAATATTCTTTGTTGACACAATTCCGTAAACTGTCGGGAATTCTACCAACTACGGCTCGTCGTATTTCTCCGGCGGCCATCTCTCGTAATTCTGTCAAACTTTGCTCACTGTAGAATGATGAATGTGGGGTGCAGATCAAATTAGGGCTGTCCTTTAATGGACCTGAAAATAAAGGATACCCGTCATAATCAAACTCATCAGGTGACTGGAAATTAAAGCATAGTTCATTCAAAATTCTCACAGTGACACCCAAATTCAAGGACAATTCAAGGTAGAATATATATAGGTATTTTCAAGGCATTTTTACCAAACATTTATCAAGGTTAAATTGTACCAAAATGCCCTTTTGCGCTGCCATTTTAAACACTATATCTAGTGACATCATATACAAGAATACTCGATTGCGTTCAATTCATTTCATACCTGTGACATTCACACCCATACTTTTATGGACTTTCAATTTTGGAGAAAAAGAGTGTTTCTGTTTCATTCGTACGCAGAGAATGTCCCATCCATACATTTTTATAGATATTCTAGGCCATTTGCCAGAATTCAAGGATTTTCAGTCAAATGCCCGTATAATTTTGACATAATTTCAAGATTGAAACTAAATACAAGGAATTTTCAAGAACCCTTATAAAGCTTGAATTATGTCACTTTACTATAGAAGACGGTCATTATGTTTGTATAGCGTTCCTCAGATTACGCAGCAATTTCTGGCTGAATTAGACCAATAAACTGTCAAAATCAACAAAGCAATTACAAGTGTTGATTAGCTCTGTGGATATATCGAACATAGCCTACCTTTGTATATTTCAATATCTTTTTGTTTGTTTTTTAAAAATCAACAGACTGTTAGAGCACATCATGTGTGTATTAGTTCTGTTTCAAAACATAAATCCTCAATTTTCAGGGTGGCCACAGAAATTGAAGAACGGAATTCCCTGATAATTCCCTGAGTGTTCCCTGACTGAAGGGCGACTTTCCATGATTGTTTGCGAAGTTCACAACTCAGATACAGCTGAAAGTATGGCCTCCAACCTCCCGTTATAGCCATACATTTACCACCAAACTCATTATTTATAATTATCTTATAACAAATAAATGTTGGTAACAGTCTGTTTGAATAAATACATCTATTAAATAAAGTCATGAAGAGAAGCTACCTGTACACACATTGTTCCCCCAATTTTTGTCAAATAACCTGATAATTCCCTGATTTTTGCCCAATTTTGAAATTCCCTGATTTTCCCTGCAGGGAATTTGTTTTAATCATTTTCCCTGTTTTCCAGAGTCTGTGGCCACCCTGATTTTGGTTCAAACGGGCAAGCGAGAGAATAAAATATTTTAAAACTATGAGAAGGGAGACAATTGGTCTAAACTGAAACCAAATAAGCCTGATTTTGAATGTAAAATACTCTCCCACCTATTTGAAGAAAAATTGAAACTTTGTAGCTTATAATAATCTAGCAGTAAATTCATCATAGTCAAAGGGCAGTCATACTTGCACTTCAAACAAGTGTTGATCCATCCAGCACAAAATCAGTACCGTTTATCTTAGCCCACAAGTCTGGTAAAAGGTGTCAAAAATATTTCAAAAAGTCAATTATTCACCATGACCCATCCTTTGATATCGATATAATAAAGCATGAGTTGTACTCCTTATAGAAGATTTTTTACATTAGTCGAAATCTGATTGACTTTTTGGAATTTGTTTAACTTAATTTTACCTGACTTATGGGCGAGTATATACGGTACAACTCCCTCACTTTATATGGGAGACAATATATCACAAAAGTGTACTTGACAAGAGAGAAAACTTACTTTGTGACAATACAAATGGTTCGTTCTCGTGTACATCTAGTGCGGCTGCTCGTACTCGGCCGTCCTTTAATGCTGCAGCTAACGCGTGTTCATCAACCAAACCTCCACGCGCCGTATTCACAAGGAAAGCTCCTGAATGAAGAAAGAGAATGTTCACACGATATCATGATAATAGTCAGATACCAAAATATGTACCTAGAGATATGATAAGATAGTTTAACTGTATGGCGAGCATTTATAATCAGTTAATTTCAGCTTGTTACTTTGGAACCTGTGTGGGATATGGCTAGTTGAAATAATAAACTGCCAAATTCAAAGCAATCGTGAAGGATTTTCAAAGTTTAGACATATTTGCATTTATCCTTCATCCTTCAGTTTTACCTTAACAAGTCATTAAGAATTGCAAGCAATGCAGAAGTCCCCATCCGGTATAAAGCCATTTTAAATGTTTCTGTTGCCATAGCAACCACAATTTTTGTCAGAATCAAAATATTTTTTGATGTGTATAATCCCCTTATTGTCCCCTATCCAAATATGGCAAACATGGCAATAATGCCAACATTGCCAATTTATGGCCCTTTCATTGGATAAAGCTGGCTTAAGAATGGAACTGAGCTCTTATGGGGATACGTTTGGTTGAAATCAAACCATAAACAAGACAATTGTAAGCAAACAGACGACACTGCAATCCCTTCACCATATTTTTAATGCTGAAACCCTTCACCATAATTCAACAAAAAGTATAAATTTAAAAACAGCCAATCAATACAAACCCACTTGATGAAGTGTTAGTACACACATAATTGTGTAAAACTGTAATCACTTAATTTTCAAATGAATAACGACACTGGCAAAACCAGTCAGTCTAGCAGTTACTGCTAAAGACATGAATGGCAACATTCGATTCAGTCACACAACTATTCAAGCTGTATCAGTCCATATGTCGCACACCTATTATTCTGTCTATAAAATTATTATGTTTGTTTAAGTCGGATAACTTCTGCTATAACTTCAGATTCTGCTATTGTCAGTCTCTTACATCAGTTTCAAAAGGGAAGTTACTCTTAACCTACCCCAACTTGCATTGCAGAGTTACTTCCCTTGATTTCCTTTTTCTGGAAATCTCGTGAAATGCTCTATACGTGGCAAGCCATCTACCATGCAGGCAACTGATCAGTGCGGCAGACCATGTACCATATAGGGAACTGGTCAGTGCGTCAGACCACCTACCAATATTGAAGCAGGGCAGCTTACAATACAGGCCACCTACCACAATGGAAGCACGGCCAGCCACCAACCTACAGAGCCGATAGCAATTGATAAAGTATAACAAAGGTATAACAGCTGTGGAACTTACGTGACGACTTACCCGGTCTCATTTGTTTGATCGTATAATCGTTGATTAAATGATGGTTATGCTCGTTTAAATTGCAATGTAAAGAGACACAGTCACTTTGAAACAAAAGATCTTGCAGCGTATATACCCGTGTGATACCTGAAAAACAATGGTTAGTTTTAATGAATCCATGTTAAATGCATAGTGAAAACAGGAAACCATTACTCTAAATATTTCATTAAGATTGTTCAAAGATAATTTAATGGGATAGTTGGAGGAATTATCTTTATATTCTCAATGTAGGTAAACTTCAACAGCAAGAGTTTATTTAGATTGCAAGTTCATCAATAATAGCGGAGTTCTGGAGCTTACGGTGGGCATAATGCCCGATCTCGAAACGAGTCACAAGTCTGTTTCAGGTGCCATTAGCACACATCCCTACTATCTTAACTAGGTTTCACACAATATTTTCAAATTCAGATTATGGAATTTCAAATGACCATAACTTCGTCAATTCTTGGCATTTTTCCATCATTTTTTTTCTATAGAAAAGTTCCTTCTTTCTAATACTGCAAATTCTGATTTCCGGATTATTCCAGAATTGTAGTTCCCCTGCACCATTGTTCAACTAGAAACTGCAAAAACTTCCAGAGGTCAAACTACCATCAAACAATGCTAGGTGACTAATAGTCTAATTTAGTCTGTAGTACTCAGTACCACATTGAAATTACATGCACGCAAAATTGGGTTTGAGCGTTTGAAGAAACTAGACATGGGCAGATAATCCAACCACACCAAACAATAGTAAGCGCCAAAACCCAATCAATGTCAAAAAAGGTTCTTTTAATTTTAATCTAAGGGCCACAACTCCAGTTTATCTGCAGCTAAGGTACTTTTGATTAATCTTAGGGCCACAACTCCAGTTTATCTGCAGCTAAGGTTTTTTGATTAATCTAAGGGCCACGACTCCTGTTTATCTGCAGCTAAGGTTCTTTTGATTAATCTAAGGGCCACGACTCCTGTTTATCTGCAGCTAAGGTACTTTTGATTTATCTAAGGGCCAGGACTCCTGTTTATCTGCAGCTAAGGTACTTTTGATTTTAAAATCCACGACTCCTGTTTATCTGCAGCTATTAAGCCCATTGTCAAGATAGTGCTAATGTCTCCTTGCTTATGTTAAGATTGTATCACAAAGTCTTACCTAATGATTTTTCTACTCCATCAGCTAAGTATGGATCATAAAATATGACATTAAACCCAAAGACTTTAGCTCTAAGAGCCACAGCAGATCCAACCCGTCCGAGACCAACAATTCCTAGAGTATCTCCTCGAATTCTCGCCGAACCAGATGCTGCTTCACGTAGTGATTCCGGTCCACTCACTTTCTTTCCTTCACGAATCATATTTGCAAGCCAGTATGTTCTCCTATACAAGTTCAGTATCAAACAAATAGTTGAGTCTGCCACTTCCTCGACGCCGTATCCCGGCACATTACACACAGCTATACCTGTAGAACAGCAGAAATAGTAAAATAAACGGGATCCAGTATTCCACTATAGTAGAACATCTATTTACTTACAAGGGAAATCACTCTTCATAGATTTAACCAAATAAATGAACACCAATTATTGAGTTCTCTCCCTTGAAACAGTAAAAATTCTTAAATTAAGTTGAAACTGCAACATCATTATTCTGACACTTTGTCAACAAGAGAAATATTGCAATGGTGCATTGCTTCCGTATGGAACAAGATTTCTACAAGTTTATAACTTTGCATTAATGAAATAGATCCGAATAAGTGAGCTAGGGGGGTAGACAGGAAAAAGCTATCAGATGAGAAATGTTATTACTATCCTAGGAATTGTATAGAATTTGTCACTCTGTCCGATAGTACAGTATAACTACATGGTTCTCCTTGTTTGCCCGGACTACATGGCTTCATAGGGTGCTCTCCCTGTTGTAAGTAAACACCGACTTGTGTCAACTAAATATATCGTGCAGCAAATACAGTATATGGCATTAGATCCACATGGTTTCAGTATTTGCCAAGTCCTTATTGTAACGAGTTGAAGTACCAAATACAAAGAGAAGGAAGTGCAGCCGCCATGTTTAGCCATAACGGAAATGGTGATACCAAAGCTGGTACCCAGTTGTCTCAGCAAACATGGATACCAGTTCCTGTGACTTCATATCAATTGCGGCTAAACATGGCCGCTGTAATACCTTCTCTTTATGTAGGGTACACTCAGATAATTTAAAACCAGGTGCCTATGATTGGCACTAGAAAACTGTATAGAGTACATAGATCTACAAAATACAGGATGATCAACAATAGGATGTTTGAATAAATGTTTAAAATAAAGAAAAATCATACCAAATTCCCCCGCTGCTTTGACATCAACATTATCATAACCGCTACCTATCCGTACTATAACACGTAAACTTTTAAATTTCTCTAAGTCTTCTTTGGTCAACGTTATAGAATGCCACATTAATGCTCCCACAGCTTCGTTTAATACCTGCACAGAAACAATAAAACACAATATATCAAGGACAGTGTTAAGATCTAGGCCTGGTAACTAGCAATCTTTCTCAAGCCTAAAAATCCCGGTTACAAAGTCTGAAATTCCACTTTTCAATAAAGACAAAGAAGGAAAATTCGGGGCTCCAAAACCTAAATCGGGCATAAGCCTGAAAAACATCAGGCCAGAGATCATTGTTTTAAATTCCAGTCTATACCGCCATGAGAAGTCAAGTATAGTCTGTTTATTCAGGTCGGTCACTTGTATACAAACAATGTCAGTGATTTTTTTGGGCTATTTTTAGGGCCGAATACAGGCACCTTCCCCTAGCAAAATAACCTCCATTTTTCCCAAAAAATCTTATTTTTTTCCGAAAAAGGATGTGTATTTTCCCCCTTTTCTGCTCTCTGGTTTTAAAGCAACTACAGCATAGCTGTTTTAAAGTCAAAACAATAGATTTTCAAACTTGCAAAAGTCATTGCCCCATATGACTAGAGTATTATCAGTAGAAAATAGCAAAGTATGAACACTTAACCAAAACAATATTTTTTAATAATTCTCAATTTCGCGAATTATTGCGCTAAAATTCCCAATTTGAAAGGCACAGGCTGTTTAATTTTGTTCAAGAAAAATCACTGAATGTAATATCAAAACAAAGCATTTTTATTGTTTAAAATTTCACAAAATCGGCAGTGAAAATCAATACCTAATGCACCAAGTCATATACTTATATGTATATACAATATCTGTAATTTGTAAACTAATAACAGAAATGGCAATGTTTATATACACAATGTTATGAAAACAGGTGACTGACCTGATTAAACGAGTTTTATTACTTGCTATCAATGGATTATAGAGAGTCTTGAAATTCTTCATAATGTATTTACAATTATTCAGTGTGGGAAAAGGAACTGCTATACTAATAATGATTCAGTTACTGAACCCCTACAAATCATATCCTTCAACAGTTTGCAGTTGTTGAAAAAATTTTTTATAATGAATTAAAATTTGAGCGTAACTTTCAGATTCTTAAGTGCTTTGATAAAACAGTATCCAGGTGATCAAAGCAAGTAAAATTTTATTGACAATCCGTACTTTTACGATTGAAATTCCGACATAACCACAGCACTACAGTGTATCAATCACACCGAACAGTTTCAGGCAGTTTTAACTAAGAATACACACAGACAGTTGTCAAGGTTAACGCAGATGTTCATTAATTTGTGATGTTTTCCGCATACATTGCAATTATAAACTTCACTTTAGGGGAATTTGAATTAGCATTATAAAGTCTCAAAATTATACTACTCCTAGAGACCAGCTTGACAAACATCATGGTCATGTACAGGGTGTATCCCATTTTCCAAACCATTTTTAACGACTTTTGGTACGTCGTTGTCTGGGATTGAACCCGAGACCTCTTGCACTCGAAGCGGATGCTCTACCACTAGGCTGTTGGGGCGGACGTAGCTCAAATATCTTAATTATCACAATACATACGAAGCAGTCAGGGATCCTACTGAGGCTGATGCCCAATCCTGTAAATGAGTCTTATGTCTGTTTTGGTGCCATTTGCATACATCCATATAGCAAATCTTCTATTGTTAAATATCAGCTTGTAAAGATAGAAGTTTGTAAAATTTTAAAACCAACCTTTTCATGTATTTCTGATGTGGACTGAGCGTCACAAAATGCTACTGTAGCAACATCTTTCAAAATGGGCATCTCCACGGAACAGTCCCTTCCATCAAGGAGGGCTATAAGGGGCCGTGGATGCATGGGCCCATTTGGTATTGGTCCACGTATTGCCACTAAAATAATAAATACATTTATGTATATCACACCATAATTATAAATTACGAAAGATATTTTGTAAAACATGTATGCCCTTAGGCTAATACAAGGTTTGGTTAAGGTCACCATGACCTCTAGACCTCAAAATCAAACTGGGTTCATCTACTTATGATGGCCAAAGTCTATGTAAAGTATCCTATGTCCTACTGTTGTCCAATTGTTGACTGGAAACAATTCTGAGGCCAAAGTTCACCGTGACCTTTGACCTCAGAATCAATAGGGTCTACATACAAACAGACGACATGGTTGTGCAAAGCAATATATTTTTGTTTTTTCATGTGTAATTGTTGTTAATTGATTTTTTTAACTGATATGGACACATGCATTGAACAAACGCAAAATACCGATATTTGATTTATATCGGAAACTGGTATGCAGCCCTACTGTAACATCGAACATAATAACATACTGTCAGCCTCTCCCTCCCGATCTCCTGACATTTTCTCTCTCCCGACATTTTCTCCCTCGCGATCTCCCGACATATTCTCTCTCCCGACATCACACTGTAACTTGGAATTATAACACCCAAATATTTCCTGACATTACATGATTTGATTTTTTTAAAACCTCCGACTAATTCGATAGCTCAGGAAATTTCTGCAACTAAATTACACAGTGCAAGAATTTCATCGCAAAATTTAACAATCTTAATATTGCCCGAGAATTAATCATGCAAAATGCTTTCTTGAGCACATAACAAAACAGTTTTCTGAAATTCGATAAAAAAAACCTCATCATCCTTCAAGGTGAAAAGAAGAAAAATGTGCTCACATGATACTAGCGAGCAATTGTAAACAAAATATTACTCTTTATTTTACGAATAAATACAATGAGTAGACCAAATATAATATTTCAGAAATACCCCAATCACAGAGCATTTACAGTGCCCACCAAAAATAGGTATACAGATGTTATTTCCCCACTTACTTGCCTGTAATAATACTATTTGTAGAACAGTGAAGCAACACTATATTTGAAGAAAAGGAATATTTTTGTTTGTTAAATGGAAAAACCATACATTAATTGGTACCCTCGGTGCAAAATCTAAAGTTTCTTTGTCCCTCTTGAATGGTAACTTTGTCACAAAAAGATGGAAATTTCAGCCTTTTTTTATCACATGGTTATGTTTCGAACATCTTCATCTTTATTTCTATCTCTATTTTGACTCATTTAGTAACTGTAGTTTAGAAAACTAGTATAATTGTGACCGTCTGTTAAACAGATATTGAATACTTTAACCAAGTTTAATTTTGCAACAATTTTTTACTGTATACTTATTTTTGGTGGGCACTGTATATATAATAGGACAGAGTGCCTTTCTTACGTATGAAATATTATTTATACAATGTAGACTCTGACAGCAACATAAGACACTTTATACTTGGCGTATGTAATTGACTACAGCGATTTTTTTGGCTTGTTTGGGAAAGGTACCAGTACCGGACAAATTGGGAAAATTCGCGGCGTTTTTACCCAAATTGGGAATGTTTTAATAAGTTGAGAATTCTTAAATACAATGATATCTATCTTATTTATGATAGAAATTAACATGAACCAGCTTGTGAATGATATGTCATGCATTTCTTCATATAAAATGCGCAAACTTAACTTATGGCATGAATTGTACGGCCTAGATGCACCTGATTGGGAATTATTTTCCTCTGAAATTGGGAAAATGGAACATTTTTCAGATTGGGAAGCTACCTTTTAGGGGTACCTAACAAAGAAGGGGACAAATCGCTGGACTAAGCTCATGGCTGTATAGAGACAGAAACACACCGAGACAAATATGTTCTAGGGTCTATTTTGGGCAACTGTTTCTTCAAAAGCAAGCTTATAATGGTAATTTCTCAAATTTTCGCCGATGCACGTGCTACAGCGTGGCTACAAAATTTGATACTTAAGACTTTGTGTATAATCATTAGTTTTACAAGGCATTATGTTCATACATTGGATTTTCAATGTAACCAGACCGAGTCTATAATTCCAAAACATCAGTAAATCAAATTTGGGTTGATATATAATCAGTTAAATACTACAATTTCATGTCAATTATGAATAAGTTCTTACAATTGATATTAATTACTCCACACCTCAATCCTGATGGTATCCATCTTCATGAGGGAATGAGAGAAGAGAAGCCACCTTTAACTTTCATGCAGGGTGACTTGCAAGGGAATTACTGCAGGGATGTCAACAGAGCCAGTTACTTTGCCATTTCTTGAGACATTTTTTTGTTTTAATCAGAAGTAATAGCTCTTTTAGGATAGATCAGGCCTCAATGAATCCACTAGTCTGCTCGTCCTGCACAATATCTTCCTTCTTTATTTATATAGCAGGACAAGTAAGATTTTGGGGGTTTCTTCTTTATCTATATAGCAGGACATGTAAGATTTTGGGGTTTTCTTCTTTGTCTATATTGCAGGATGAGTGCTTTTAAAAATATTTGTTGAGGCCTGTAGATCAATCCGAAATTTCAGATAAATCAGGAATATTGACACCACTGTTACTGGTACCTTTTTTACTTCATAACTGAAGCAAACCCAGGAGCTCCTGCTCCACTGCTGGCTATTGGGGCCATTTATTATTATACATTCAATACAATATCAAAGTATGACCAAAGTTTCACTTTGTATTCAACAGCAGTACTACACGATGTACATACTTGTGGCAGGTACGTCTAGTCGGGGTCTCTTGACAGGCTGAAACGTTTTGCCGTTTTCCATGTAGCGTGGAGTGGCCTCCACTTACAGCTGTATGTAAACCAGAGTCTAAATCCGCTTCAAACCGACCGAAGAAACGACAACCTGAAATGAGACAAAAAGAACTGTCACTGATTTATTTATTCAAATTTACCAATGACTATCATTTGTGATTCATAACTTCGAACAGCCAACAGCAATCTAACAACTGGCTCATAAACTTCAACCACTTTTTCAAAAAAAAAAATAATTTATGGAAGTTTATCAGAAAAGTTATCTAATGTTCATGTTTATTTAACATTTTTTAAATAAAACTAGCCCCAGTCCAGAAATTAACATGCATATTTATATTAAGTACATAAGAAGTTTCTGTGATCAAAACAAAATAGGATATCAGGGATCAAAATAAGAACCATTTTTTTAGTAGAAAGATATTAGTGAACGTCTTACGAGTGTATTAATGAAATTTTGTCTGTATTTTATAAGTCTTTCTTTTCAACCTGTCACAGGTATTTTGACATTGAATATTCATTGAATGGGTGATAAGATATAACAGGTTTAGCAGTTTACCAGTTAATTGTAACAGTAAATTTCAAATGAGTCAATTACAATTTAATGGTTTTTGAATGAAAACATACCCCATATGTGAAACAAGCTGTTCTCATTACTAACGGTCAAGCAGATGACCTGGAGCGGTCAAGCAGATGACTTGAAACCGTCCAGCAGATGACCTGGAACGGTCAAGCAGATGACCTGGGACGGTCAAGCAGATGACCTGAAACGGTCCAGCAGATGACCTGGGACGGTCAAGCAGATGACCTGGAACGGTCCAGCAAATGACCTGGGATGGTCAAGTAGATGACCTGGGACGGTCAAGCAGATGACCTGGGACGGTCAAGTAGATGACCTGGGACAGGTCAGAAAAATCTGACTATATGCAGTTTTATTGGACAGATAGTCAGTTTATATGTGTGCAAGAATAGAGCAGCAGAAAAGCTTCAGATATTCAGACAATGTTTACTATACACAATAGGTTAGTTCAAAGCTGAGGGAGACAGGAAAATGATACCCCAAAATACAGTAGACAGTACCATATAGAATATCATAAATACATTATATAGCACGTCATAACTGCAGTAACAACAAGCAACCAGGATCCATATTATTTATATTAAACATATTTGTACAAAACAAACATGTTTAGCTGACAATTTTTCTCTTAAGTAGTCACTGGTTATTGGAAAAGCATAGTTTACAATGAAGACATGTATGAACAGGATTTTACAACTGGCATTTCTAGTTTTTTCAGAAGAACTATGGATACAGCTTTTAGGTCAGAGTCCTTATAAGAACCTATAGCAATATTATCAATAGACAAATTTCTACCCAGCAATACCAATATGGACAGCCCCTAATTGGGATTCAAAGCCCTGCTACCCAGGTGTACAATAACTTGGTTTTTGATGAAGGCCTTAGTCACTGGGGGGAAAGTTTTGCTGAAATGGCTGAAATGAACTTTTGTTATCTGACAATATTTGACCGGTGATGTGATTACGTAAAGGTATGTATCATATTTCAATATGTTTTTGTTTTTATATGATAACTTTATATAATCACAACAATTTTTCATATGTTATAACAGTTGTTTGTCCTCATTTAGCAAGGAGAGGTGCCATCTCACGTATGACGCCAAAAGACAATGCCACCAGTAAACATGTGAGATGAATTGATCCATTTACAGAATCAGATAGATTTACCCTGTAAAAGTAGCTAATTTCTGATGCAGTTAAATGGTCTAGATGTTTCAATTGACCCCAGAAATTTCTTGAACAACACATTTTGACTCCCAGGAATCTGACTGTATCAGCTATATTAGGGATAGAATGGTTGAATCCTGTTTAAAACCATTCAGCGGATCTTTGAGATACCTAGTTAAACCAAGGAGTGACTCGTGGGATTCGGGTCCCTAGTGAAACCCAGGAGAGCGACCCATGAGATATAGCCCCTTCTGAAACCTAGAATACAGTGACCCCTGAAATTAAACCCCTAGTGAAACCCAGGAGTGACCCTCAAGATTTGACCCCTAGTGAAATCCTGCAGAGCGACCCTTGAGACTCGGTCCCTTCTGAAACCTAGGATACAGTGACCCCTGAAATTGGACCCCTAGTGAAACCCAGGAGTGACCCTCGAGATTTGACCCCTAGTTAAATCCTGCTGAGCGACCGACCCTTGAGACTCGGTCCCTTCTGAAACCTAGGATACAATGACCCCTGAAATTGGACCCCTAGTGAAACCCAGGAGTGACCTAGATTGGGCCCTAATTGAAATCCTGCAGACAGGCCCTTCAGATTTTGCCTCTTTTGAAATCTAGAAATGACCCTTGAGATTTGGCCCCCAATTAAACCCAGGAGAGAGATCCTCCAGGTTTGGCCTCTTACAGTCCCGACCCTTGAGATTTGGCCCCTAATGAAACCCAGGAGAGTGACACTTGAGATTTGACCCCTAATGAAACCCAGGAGTGACTGTTGAAATCACATACAGTATTAATAATACTGCATTAAATATCTCATTCAAATTCCAGGTGAAATTTAATACTGCATAGTGAAATAATGCTGAATACAATATCAGTGTGATATTTTAACAAGCCATGATGACATTTGGGACACCCCCTTTACCTGATTTGTCCCTACTAATCTTCAAACAACCCTCATATAATTATATGCACAGAACATTTAACCACACATACCATGTATATATTTTCACAGTACAATGCTCAGGTAACATGTGTAAATAACTTATCATTTATATCATACATGATTTGAGGTTTTATACATCACAAGGGACAGTCAGTTTGTACTTGATGGTAGAATGACTGGTAGTAAAGGGACAGTCAATTTGTACTTGATGGTAGAATGACTGGTAGTAAAGGGACAAGACCACAGTTGGTGAAAAAACGTCACAGTAAACAGTGTAGCACTACCACATGACTGTAACATCACTAAAGGCCTCAATTTCAAGACAAAATTTGTGAAAACATTGGAAAACAAATTGCCGTTACTATTTTTTTCTATACCGATTTCTATGAAACATATGCCAGTCTAAGGGAAACTTAGAAACTTAACATGACATACAGGATCCCTCCCTATCAGCAACTGTGTAGTTTTTTCAAGCACCCTGTGAACCCTTGGAAAACAAGATGGCTTGGAACTGTAGTCAGTTCTCAAACAAACCTCAAAGTTTCACAGGGTGCTGGAAAAAAGCACCATGTTAAAACATTGGACCTTTGCAGCCTGGGTTCAAACATTGATCCGCACCCCGGGTTTAAAATTTGATCTTGACACTGCATGGTAGCCTCATTCAACTTATAACTCATGCACTGGTTGATATCTGATATAGCTGCCTGTTTTCCAATGTATTTTAACCTATCATACAGAGCACCTTTAAAGTCAATTTGTAGCTTAACATATACATGTATATAAAACATTGATAAAACATACACAATGTATGTCATAGGAGTGGTTTTAAACAGTCCCGATAAGGATTAAATAACACTGAATGCTACACCAAACACACTGTCGGCTCGAGTTCAAAAGATTACTTTTAATAAAGAAACCCCTCAGTTAATATTGGGTCAACAAGTTTGATGCATATTAAAGCTAACATTTCTATATAAATTATAACCTATTATCATGGTTATATTTAATATGGTACTATCAGGGATTAAATGGTGCTATGACCCCTGAAATTTTGGTAAGGACACATTTTGACCCTATGAACTCCGAGTGTAGAAAGATCAAGTACATTATACTAGTAAAAGGTATTATAAAATAGGGTAGGGCCAGTCTACACTATATATAATTTGCATCTATAGTGGGATTTGAACTTGTACTGAACAGCGCCTTTGCAAAGCAATGCTCGGCCATCGCAATAACTCCAAAAAGTTGTGCAAATACCCAATAAACTGTCACATTGACTAAAGGTAATAATCAGGAGTCAAATCTCCCACTCCCAGCCAAGCTCATCTCCTGGCTGGCCAAGCTCATCTCCTGGCTGGCCAAGCTAATCTCCCGGCCGGCTAAGCTCATCTCCTGGCTGGCCAAGCTCATCACCCGGGCCAGCCAAGCTCATCTCCCGGGCCAGCCAAGCTCATCTCTCGGGCCAGCCAAGCTCATCTCTCGGGCCAGCTGAACTTATCTCCACGACCAAGCACATCTCCAGGCCAAGCTCATCGTGAAATATTACATATTATCACATGTACGTCGCGGCGGCGTAATAAAGCCATTATTTATTTTTGATAATACACTAGTGTAATAAAGCTATCACGCGACGTTGTTCAAAGGATAGGCGACGTCGTCAAAATTGCGTGTTTATTATAGTGAAAAATAAGTAGCTATTTAATATTTCGGCCGAAAAAGGCTAACATGTGAAGAGCCTCGCATTTTATTATTTTATTCAACTCGTTTAATAAATTCAATATGGAAAGACACTCATGTAATATCCTCTATATAATAAAATTACAATCACAATCTGTGGTTTATGTAACCCTCTCCCATTGTATTTATTTGTTTGTTGTATCAATCAATGACTCAAGATAATCCAGTGTATGGTTGTTATCTTGTACTACAGGACGTACACAAGGTTATTGTTAAGTGCACTGCACAAGATATAACAATCAGAGATATGGCCCACACGCTATTAAGTAGCGGGATATACATGCGTCTCTACTGTAAAATCATAAATTTGTAGCTGACTTAAGTTTCGTTGATTTTTTTAAGTTTTTAACCATGAAATCTAAGACTGCACAATTGATAATGCGTTGTCTATCTATATTTCTCACAATATTTGCAATTCACAAATTTATAACAATATAGCTTTTTTATTTAAAGCACAAAATAAAATTTTACATGCACAGATTATGTATAATCTTAGTATAATAATTAAGAAATAATTAATACGTAGCTTCGTTTTGTTGCGTAATAAAATATAGGCACGTGTTTGGATGCGCAGTAACTAAATCACGAGTGCATAGCACGAGTGATTTAATGTACGCATTCAAACGAGTGCCTATAGTTTATAACACAACAAAGCACAGCTCCTATTTATTATTTTGATTCTAACATCGCCAATGCTTTACCATTTATAGCACAACAAGACAGGTTGACATCAAACTACTTTCTTTCCTAGGAACGTTACCGTCACCGTTACGTCATTAATTTTGTCATACTATATGACGTCAAACGTGACGTCATCAATCAGCTATATTTTATCGCGGTATTAAAATATGGTAAGCTCAATATACGCAAAGAAGGCAAATTTCACGTGCTATGTTAGAATCTATAATCTTGCTCAATGGGTTAGCAAATAATGGACAATATACTATCAATTCAGCAGCCGACGATACAAAACATCCTGCGTAATTGTACTGAAGTACATCATTGTGGCCATATATATATAAAGAGACACATGTTTAACTATCACAAAACTCGCGGAACTGTTCTTGCCTTTTTGGTAAAGCAGGGCCTGTTGATCCGCCATTAAAAATTATTTACTTATATTTTACCAATATTTTAAACAAGTTTGCAAACTCTCTTCATAGCAACATTTCAATTTAAGGCCAATCAGATCATGAAGACTGGTAATTCAAATTTCAGCAGTTGTTGCAATTTCTTGGCTGGCTGCAAAGTAACATACTAAGACTTGTCAGGGCTTTTTTTTGCTGAATTGTGAAGAGGCCCAAGCCCTTTTGTTTTGTGAAAATTTAGCACGAAAATTCTCAAAATTGTGAAAAAGTAGGCGTGGAAACTTTTCAAATTGTGAAAAACTCAACGCGATAAATCATCAAATTATGATACATAATTTTTCAGATGTTAGTTCATTTTTGTGTCAACTTTTCCCAAACATGCATGTATCTGTGATATAATACTTTATATCAAGTCCTGTACAGGAATATATTCATGACTGTTATCTGTGATTTGTTTGTTTGGTGCTTTGTGGTGAAATTGATTTTACAAAAACCATTACGCAAATTCTAATTGTGAAGGGGCCTTTTAGGTTTGTGAAAGGGGCCTATAGCAAATTGTGAAGGGGCCTAATATAGGCCCCTCATATAGTGAACAAGAGGGCCCAAAGGGCCCTAGGTCGCTCACCTGTCGAACTTGACCTAGATTTTGTAGAGATGATCATTGTGACCAAGTTTCATACAGATAAGGCCAATATTTTGACCTCTAGTGGCTACACAAGGTTTTTCTATGATTTAACCATGTGACCTAGTTTTTGACCCAAGATGACCCAATATCAAACTTGACCTAGATATTGTTAAGATGATCATTGTGACCAAGTTTCATACAGATTAGGCCAATATTGTGACCTCTAGTGACTACACAAAGTTTTTCTATTATTTGACATTGTGACCTAGTTTTTCACCCCAGATGACCCAATATCAAACTTGACCTAGATTTTGTTGAGATGACCATTGTGACCAAGTTTCATAAAGATTGAGTCAAAATTGTGACCTCTAGTGACTACACAAGGTTTTTCTATGATTTGACCTAGTGACCTAGTTTTTGACCCCAGATGACCCCATATCAAACTTGGCCTAGATTTTGTTGAGATGATTATTGTGACCAAGTTTCATAAAGATTAGACCAAAATTGTGACCTCTAGTGACTACACAAGGTTTTTCTATGATTTGATCTTGTGACCTAGTTTTTAACCCCTTATGACCCAATATCGAACTTGACCTAGATTTTGTCGAGATGATCATTGTGACAAAGTTTCATAAAGATTTAGTCAAAATTGTGACCTCTAGTGACTACACAAGGTTTTTCTATGATTTGACCTAGTGACCTAGTTTTTGACCCCAGATGACCCAATATCGAACTTGACCTAGATTTTGTCGAGATGATCATTGTGACCAAGTTTCATAAAGATTAAGTCAAAATTGTGACCTCTAGTGACTACACAAGGTTTTTCTATGATTTGACCTAGTGACCTAGTTTTTGACCCCGGATGACCCAATATCGAACTTGGCCTAGATTTTGTTGAGATGATCATTGTGACCAAGTTTCATAAAGATTAGGCTAAAATTGTGACCTCTAGTGTCTACACAAGCCAATTGTTGACGGACGGACGGACGGACGGACGACGGACGGACGACGGACGACGGACGACGGACGAAGAGTGATCACAAAAGCTCACTCTGTCACTTTGTGACAGGTGAGCTAAAAAAAGCCCTGCTTGTCTCATCAGTGCTAGCCAGATACGCGTTCTGTCGAGGTGAGTGACTCATCGTTGATAATATACGTTAGTATCTAGTCTCACATACTTGTAACAAAGTACACTGAATATCTACATCAAGTAAAATCCGTCTGACACATATAATTATTTATGATCGAAGTGTGACAAAAGAGCATTTTCATACGTGTGTTCCGAGTCAGATAAGGCTTGCCGTATTACATCTCTGACAGGACATAACCTCATGTATAGTCAATACCAGCACGCAGTAGATAATGTCTTGTGTTTATTTACATTCATATAACAGTTATATATAACATTACCCAGTCTGGGTGATCAATACTTTAACACACTTGTCAGTCAGTCGGTTTGGGGGGAGAATATCAGTTCAGTGTAATATCGGGTGTAACTAGCTCATAGCTAAAGGAGAAATGCCAGATAACATCTAATGACAGTTTGCATTGGTGTCGTCTGCTTCAGTGTCGGCTGCTGTTACTGAGTTACAGAGTTCTTCACTTACTACCGGAGTTTTGAGTTCATGAGTTTATCTAGTTATAATAGTACATTACAGTGCAGTGTATTTATATCTATATAGCTGTGTGAACTGGGTCAATATATAAGAGCAAGTCTGTTAGATATAGGTAATTGTATGTAAGTATGTATGTATGTATGTACATGCTCAGATTACTTGTATACGTGTATATATATACATGTTTAGATATAATCGTACTCCTATTTTACCAATACATGTATTATGAAGGACATTTTCCTGTTAAATTGCATAATATTGAACCTAAATATTTGTAGTTCTAAAATTCACATTTTACTTAATTTCAATATTATAAAGACAAGTTTAGTATCAAACTAATTGTTATTTTATGAGGATCATGAATTACATATTTTTAAATATGTAATGTTGATTTTTGTGCAATATTCAGTGAATATTGCATTTCTTGTTATTTAATGGAATTAATTCTCTTTGTCTATTCAAAGCAAAGCCATGTCTTTATTTTGCATAGTTTCAATTAATACCAGTTGTCCCTGTAATCACACAGTTAATCATGTTAATTCTTATACTTAAGTCATAAAATTGATACTGGACATATTTGTAGATAATTGGTAAACTAACATGATCATCAAAGATTATCCTATGAGACCTTGACAATTTTACTATCTGATCTGTGATTCAGGCTAAGTAAGTAATAGGTTGGACCAATCAGATGGAGTGTAAGATGATGATCAGTAAAATAATAAAAGGAGAACAACTTTAGACTTCAGTGAAGTAACATTAAATTTAAGAATCAATTGAATACTTTGTGTAAATCAATAATATCTGTACTTTGTGTACCTGAACTTCGTGTTTATGAACTTTGTGTAATATCTTTACTTGTGGACAATTATATACTTTGTTACCAGAATTAAATATATGAAATTGGAATTAGATCTTTGTGTGATCAATTTATAATTACTTTGTGGACAATTTATTGAAATATTTATCAACGACTGGAGTCAAAGGCTACAACCAGATTAGCCTACTCCAAACTACAAGAATCCAACAACAACCAATCCAACAGCTAGCCACACCACATACACACCAAGTGTTTCAACATAATAGTTTTGGTGGAGAATCCGGGTATACAGCACTTTTTAGCTGCTGTAGCTTTTCCGGTACCTGGAAGTGTGTGGACTTCATAGCTAGCCAAGCGAGTGAACTATTTGGTGCCTTGAACTTGCCAAGCGAGATAAAGTATTCCCCGTACTTAGCAAGAAAGTGTAAAATGGATTTTAGACAAAGGATAATAATACCAAGTGCTAGGTCTTTCCTTAGACCTAGATGGACATACTCCTGCTCGACAAAATGTGGTCGATGTGGCGAGCAACATCATATGAACTCGATTTGTAAAGCACTACATAGAATGTGTTACAAATGTAGATGCTATGGACACTACTCCAACTATTGCAAATCAACAAGGAACATAATCACCGATGTAGACCCTATCACCGATGTAGACCTCACCAACGATGTAGACCATATCAACAATGTGAAACCAAACAAATCAATAACAACCCCAAAAGAAGACTCATCACTAGAAGAACGAGCTTACATTTGTTCATTGATGCCATTCCATACTAGTGAACATAAGGACTTACCGGATCTATGTCAGTTCAACTCAAGTTTTGGAGTTACTTACAAAATCAAAGTAATTCAAACCAAGCTGGATCGATTGGCGGAAGAAATCAACACATGGAAGTTAAATGGCCCTAACCCTATATCCGATGATGATGCCACTCAACGACAAACCCATGTCAATGAATTGAAACCAACTGACAAACCAGTATCTAAAGATGTCCCAATGCCAGAAACAGAACTTCCGCGTGAAACCAGAGAAAACACAGTCACCGATCCTAATGCAATCTACGACATCTTGTGTGAAGATATAATCATACTTTCAAGTTATTTGAGTAAATTGTATGTAATAATAGGTTCAGGAGAAGATACGGCCAAGATGGAACATTTCTTCAGTTTACCGTTTAGTTGTGACGACTGTGGGAGTACCACATATCATACAGAGGACAAACATTGTATCGCAAATATAGTTCAATACCATGGTTTACATTCTTGCAAATTTTGTGATCAACCTGGACATTTATCGGCATTCTGCCTAGATGCACCATTTTAAACAAAACAGGAGTCATGACATTTGCGGCATTCTGCCCAAATAGATAATTCTAAAATGTGATATGTTATACTTTTTTTACTTATTTTATTTGTGACTAAGGGAGATAATCATATTATGGTAAGACAAGACCTTCTCTAACTAAAACAATTATCCCATTAACATTCTTACTTCATGTTTTGTGGATTGTTGTTTAATTTGGTAGGAATCGTATTTTAAATAATAGCTAGCCAAAGTGCTAAATTGCCTGTTTAAGTATTTATACCGAATTTACTATTTTTAGTATGGAAATTCCAAATTGTTTGAAATCTGTATGTCAAAAGTATCCAATAGTTTGAAAGACACAGAGTAAAATACTGTTGAGGCAATCTAACGGTGGTCCTCGGACTATAAGTTTTAAGTCTGTTGAGACCTATGTTACATGGCCTGTATATAGTTGTTGCTCATATGGTACTCGGTCTGTTGAAGAATACTGTTAAGGCAATTATGTAGGCCTCAGATTATAAGTTTTAAGTCTGTAGAGAAGGCTAAATGCCTGAAGAGTACTGAAACTTCAGATGGGGGTTACTAGCTTGTATCTGTCGACAAACCCTGACTAGACCAGTTAGGTATATTTGATTGTGCACTCTAAATTCAAAAGGTTTTTTCTGCTAGTGATGTTGTATATGGGTGCTAAGGGATGTTCTGATCAAATATTCCGCTCACCTACTCTAACAGACTACAGTGGTTTTTTTTAGTCTTTATAGACAGATACCTGATGAGTAACATACCTGTCAGTACTTGAATTGGTGGTGATTATACATTTGTTATTCAAACTATAGCATGAATTGAAAATATTACAGAAATCATTCCGTAATTGCATAAATTAAATGTTAATTACCATTACTGGTTTTCGAGATACATTTCTATAATTTGATCTGTGAGAACAATGTTAGCATTTTAAATTATACAATAAGAAACAGTATCCAGCGGGTCAAGTAATGTCAATTAAATATTTGTTTTGGGCACTCAATGTAGATGGTCTACACCAATTTGCACAAGCAAATTAATAAGTTGACTTAATATCAAAGATTTGATTTAATATCAAAGGACAATGACATTATTAAAAATGTAAAACTGAATGTGTATGTTCCCAAATACACCATGGCAAAATGTATGAGCAAACTAATAAGACTGAATGAATAAGAGCAAAATAGTTCGAGCATATTAGTGAGCCACGAAAAGGGTTACAGAAGTACAATGTACCCAGAAAAAAAAATAATATCTATGCATAGTTAAAATTTAAGTAGTGTACAATGATGATGATGTACACATGTGAATATATGTTCACCTTTGGTCCACTTTATGACTTTTTGTACTACCTGTTTATAAATGTTTTTACATGTACGGGTACCTAGCTACATGTCTAAAGTATATTGTCCATTAGGCATGTATTTCATTTCCTAAGAGTATTTTGTACCTGTTTATAAATGTTTTTACATGGCGCGGGTTACATATATATACTTCTTATGGTTGTTTGTAGGTTATATTGTTTGAGTCGGTATATGTGTTCTTACATTAAGACAGTATAATATTTCCTTACTATTATAGGCTCATTTCTAGGTAATATTGCTCGTGTCGATATATATGTCCTTACATATAAGACAGTCTTTATAATTCCTAACTAATATGCTTGTTTCTATGTTATATTGTTCGGTACCTGTTTATAAATGTTATTACATGGCACAGGTTACATATTTATTCTTCTTATGGTTATTTGAAGGTTATATTATATGCGTCCTTATTATGTGTTCGTACATAAGATAATATTTGTATTTCCTTAAAATTTATGCCCATTTCTAGGTTATATTGTTCGTGTCGATATATATGTTCTGACATAAGACAGTCTATATTTCCTAACTGTGTGGTTGCTCTAAACTTGTATTTTGTACTTAGATGTTATGATACTTGTGTATAAATGTTTTTACATGGCGCAATATCATAATTCTCCTAAAGCTGAATACTCGTAGATATATCTGTATTTTATTGCGTTGTATTTGTTTGTCTGTATGTGTATTTTCTCCTGTATTTGGAACTTAGATGTTATGGTACTTGTTTATAAATGTTTTTACATGGCACAATATCATAATTCTCCTAAAGCTGAATACTCGTAGATATATCTGTATTTTATTGCGTTGTATTTGTTTGTCTGTATGTGTATTTTCTCCTGTATTTGGAACTTAGATGTTATGGTACTTGTTTATAAATGTTTTTACATTGCGCAGGTCCTAAAGCTTCTCAAGCTGAATACTAGTAGATATATCTGTATTTTATTGTATGTGTTGTATATGTTTTATATTTCTTCTGTAATTGAAACTTGGGATTATATTGTACTTGTATATACATGTACACGTATGTATGTTATTTACAACATGCAGGCAGATCTTATAATCTTAAAGCTTAATACTCTTAGGAATATTCATATTTTATTGTGTTATATGTGTATGTATGGAATGAATCCACCTACTGTTGGTCTTCCATTTCATGTTTTCGATTTATTTTATTAGAAAGGTTAACATGTATTTTTTTGGACTATTCCTGTTACATGAAATTATAAAACAATTGTTATATAATGTGTGTGTCTTGGTAAATATGAAGATATATATTATGCAATTATAATGGATGTTTTTAAATTACTTTGCGGGGCCAAAGTCTTCGAAGTTGAGAAGAATTATTATGAAGGACATTTTCCTGTTAAATTGCATAATATTGAACCTAAATATTTGTAGTTCTAAAATTCACATTTTACTTAATTTCAATATTATAAAGACAAGTTTAGTATCAAACTAATTGTTATTTTATGAGGATCATGAATTACATATTTTTAAATATGTAATGTTGATTTTTGTGCAATATTCAGTGAATATTGCATTTCTTGTTATTTAATGGAATTAATTCTCTTTGTCTATTCAAAGCAAAGCCATGTCTTTATTTTGCATAGTTTCAATTAATACCAGTTGTCCCTGTAATCACACAGTTAATCATGTTAATTCTTATACTTAAGTCATAAAATTGATACTGGACATATTTGTAGATAATTGGTAAACTAACATGATCATCAAAGATTATCCTATGAGACCTTGACAATTTTACTATCTGATCTGTGATTCAGGCTAAGTAAGTAATAGGTTGGACCAATCAGATGGAGTGTAAGATGATGATCAGTAAAATAATAAAAGGAGAACAACTTTAGACTTCAGTGAAGTAACATTAAATTTAAGAATCAATTGAATACTTTGTGTAAATCAATAATATCTGTACTTTGTGTACCTGAACTTCGTGTTTATGAACTTTGTGTAATATCTTTACTTGTGGACAATTATATACTTTGTTACCAGAATTAAATATATGAAATTGGAATTAGATCTTTGTGTGATCAATTTATAATTACTTTGTGGACAATTTATTGAAATATTTATCAACGACTGGAGTCAAAGGCTACAACCAGATTAGCCTACTCCAAACTACAAGAATCCAACAACAACCAATCCAACAGCTAGCCACACCACATACACACCAAGTGTTTCAACATAATAGTTTGTAGATAATTGGTAAACTAACATGATCATCAAAGATTATCCTATGAGACCTTGACAATTTTACTATCTGATCTGTGATTCAGGCTAAGTAAGTAATAGGTTGGACCAATCAGATGGAGTGTAAGATGATGATCAGTAAAATAATAAAAGGAGAACAACTTTAGACTTCAGTGAAGTAACATTAAATTTAAGAATCAATTGAATACTTTGTGTAAATCAATAATATCTGTACTTTGTGTACCTGAACTTCGTGTTTATGAACTTTGTGTAATATCTTTACTTGTGGACAATTATATACTTTGTTACCAGAATTAAATATATGAAATTGGAATTAGATCTTTGTGTGATCAATTTATAATTACTTTGTGGACAATTTATTGAAATATTTATCAACGACTGGAGTCAAAGGCTACAACCAGATTAGCCTACTCCAAACTACAAGAATCCAACAACAACCAATCCAACAGCTAGCCACACCACATACACACCAAGTGTTTCAACATAATACATGTATTATACTACCAAATACAGAATCACCATAGTTTATACAGGTTTAACGCTGCCAGTTCTCAACGATTTGTCAGTTATATAAGTTGGCAACTCATGCCAGAAGATTCACCTCACCAGCTTTCCTGGACTGTATGCCAACCAGTACTAACTTACCCTTCCTCAAGGAACCAAAAGGAAAATCAAAATTGTTGTCAAATTTACATGGAAGGGTATGACCTGTCGCGTCCGGGAATTGAACCGGGGTTACAAATCCAGCGCATTGTTGCTGTTTTTATGTTTTCTGTGCTCAGCTGTTACAGTTGAGTGCTACCTTCCCTGTTCAATTTTTTACAATCTTTTACGTCAAGGGGGAACTTTATTCACAAGACTTAGTATAATTTTTAGTACTGTTCATATTCACAGTTATAACAGTGGTAATTGGTATTTTTTCATAATTCTTTAGTGAGATAATTCTTCCAGGTTTGATGTCAATACACAACAAGTGTGATGTTGTGATGCGATATTATATAAATGTTGGGAGAGGATTTTCAAAATCGAAAATTATTGTCATGATTTTTTAGTAAGACAATCAAACACCAAATTATGTGTGTCAATGTACATGTACACAAAATTGAGTCTGGTAGAATGTAGCATATTTCAACAACAACAATCAACTGTAATTTCTACTGTCATGACAGGTATATAGAAATTTACAAGTGAGGTCCTTTTTATTGATACTGTCATTCAACAAACCATCGAAACAATTTAAGTCAATATGTTAACCTTTTTTCAACATGTTACCAGAACCCCAATATTTTTTTTTTTGGCCTAAGATGAGTTACCAGTTCTTCCCTACTTCCTCTTACCAAGAAGTTACCTATCATTTGATTGTGTAAACCACTAAATACTCGGTACTTTTGAACTCACCTGTACAAAGAGAATGTGAGAATTATTCTATAGTTGGGGTGCAGTGGGTGGGTGGATAAAAGAACAAGGCCGAACTTAAAAAAAAATTTACCCTTCCCGACCCAAGCAGATTTAGAATGGGTAGGTAGGTAGCTTAAATATTTATTTTTTTGGAAATGTTTCAGAATGATAGTTATTTATCAAGACATACAATTTAATAAGGAAATTTAGAAATAACTTAAGGGAGAAACCAAGTCTTACATTTCGAATTAATAGATAACAAATTTACTAGTAAGAAACAAGCTTTTTAATATACAAAAATAATGTTTTCATCCCCAATATTTCATAAAAAAATATTATTTCAATTTAGGCAATAAAATATTTTTCGTAGGGCCATTTTTTCGGGTAGATAGGGGATGGGGAAACAAACAATTTATTTTAGGCCCAACTTACCTGTGCAAACACTCTGGTAGGGATATGGGTAGGGGGGTAGGTGGACTAACGATGAATCAGCACGTGAACAACAATGTAGGTTGACGTCAAGACGTGAGAGACATCCCTCGAAGCTACATCCTTCTCAGAGTTCTGAAAGCAGACGCAATCCACAAATGAATATCAAAGTAACAACAATTTCGACAGCGCATGAGACGGTGTAACAACAAGGGAATATTCTGACAAGAGAAATAATATCCAAGTAATATATAACAAACAAACGTCGATTTTAGCAGACGCTAGATACATAATATACATGTAAGTATGTCTGTACGGAATCAGCAACAATCGTGGAGGAAATCAAACAGATCTATATAAACATAATTCATATAGAACATAGCTACATACAGTCAGGCCAGGCTTTTGTATTCTTACGTTTTTGAGAAATTATTGAAAATTATGGTGTCGGAGGCGCAAGTGGAAAAGTAATAACTTGCCTTTAGGGTGCCCTAAATTGCTCACACAATTTACACTCTTTCTGCTCTCGAGTTAAATTAAATGTTGGTGTATACAGTACAGCCTCTCCAGAGCGGCTCTCTTTAGAGCAACAACCTCTCTATAACAATGCATTCAAAATATCCCGAGCTGATATTTACTATACATCTAACCTCTGTAGAGCAACAACCTTTCTACAACTGCCAATATTTACAGCTCCCAAGGGATAATGCTCTACAAAGGTTATACTGTATACATATGCCAATTTAATGTAGGTTTAGGGTTGAAATAAAAAATATTTTAGGTCAAGGTCATCATGACCTGACTGCTCTGTACTTTTTTTTATTTTTTCATGTACATGTATTCAGAACGAAGGGATTTTATTGTATAATTCCTAACAGAGCAGGGCTCTCGCTACATTTTTGGGACTGGGGCCAGGGGCACTCAGGTAGGAGAATTTCACGTTGTTTTGAAGAAAAAGGGGAATTTTGTCTTTTATAAATATCAATACTATTATAAAAGAAATACATATAAATGAACAAAAAGCCAATTTCAAGGTATAACAACAGATACAGCAATGGCTGAACAGCATTTACAAAGGCTCTTCATTGATTTTCAAAAACAAGAGGGCCCAAAGGGCCCTAGGTCGCTCACCTGTCGAACTTGACCTAGATTTTGTAGAGATGATCATTGTGACCAAGTTTCATACAGATAAGGCCAATATTGTGACCTCTAGTGACTACACAAGGTTTTTATATGATTTGACTTAATGACCTAGTTTTTGACCCCAGATAAACCAATATCAAACTTGGCCTAGATTTTGTTGAGATGATCATTGTGACCAAGTTTCATAAAGATAAGGTCGACATTGTGACCTCTAGTGACTACACAAGGTTTTTCTATGATTTGACCTTGTGACCTAGTTTTTAACCCCTTATGACCCAATATCGAACTTGACCTAGATTTTGTCGAGATGATCATTGTCACAAAGTTTCATAAAGATTAAGTCAATATTGTGACCTCTAGTGACTACACAAGGTTTTTCTATGATTTGACCTTGTGACCTAGTTTTTAATCCAGGATGACCCAATATCGAACTTGACCTAGATTTTGTCGAGATGATCATTGTGACCAAGTTTCATAAAGATTAAGTCAAAATTGTGACCTCTAGTGACTACACAAGGTTTTTCTATGATTTGACCTTGTGACCTAGTTTTTGACCCCGGATGACCCAATATCGAACTTGGCCTAGATTTTGTTGAGATGGTCATTGTGACCAAGTTTCATAAAGATTAGGCTAAAATTGTGACCTCTAGTGTCTACACAAGCCAATTGTTGACGGACGGACGGACGACGGACGGACGACGGACGAAGAGTGATCACAAAAGCTCACTCTGTCACTTTGTGACAGGTGAGCTAAAAAAGGGTTTTTTTGGAGGGGATTTTTTTCAGAAAATAGGGGAAAATGTATATCCATTTAGGGGGGAATGGGGCCGATATTCAGCCCCAAAAATGGTCAAATGAGAGCCCTGCAGAGTCTAACAACTTTTTATCAAACAATTATACTAACATTGCCATCTACAACAATAATACTCTCCAAACTAAGTTGGGGAATAAGAATAACTATTTATTTTCTGTTTTAAAAAGAATCTGTCAATAAGACATGCATGATAATTAACAAGTTATATGAACCATGTGTATCTTTTCATTGGCCTTAATTAAGTATTGGAGATTTTATCAGTCACCGAATGACAGAAACAATACCAGGCCCGTAGCCAGGCAAAGGCACACCAAGGCCCTACCATCAATTGGTGTTAATTCAAGAAATTACCAAAATCGCACATCTTTGAAGAAAATACAGTCTCACATAATATTATATACCCTAGAAAGTATTAACCTCCATGCTCTTTCGTCTCTTGATACGACCCTGAATACAAGGTCTTACCAA
The DNA here is from genome assembly GCA_947247005.1 of Spisula solida. Taxonomy (NCBI): domain Eukaryota; kingdom Metazoa; phylum Mollusca; class Bivalvia; order Venerida; family Mactridae; genus Spisula; species Spisula solida. The sequence goes on along the minus strand of OX365952.1, from coordinate 35,290,563 downwards.
TTAATTTTATATCAATTTGAAGGTATTGAGAATTAAAATTTACGCATGTAATTTCAACACAGACTAAGGCTGAATATAGACCTACGTTAATAATTATATATCAATCACCTACTTTTATAATTATATATTAATCATAACTACGTTTTCAAAACTAAGATTTTTCCTATCAAAATAATGATTTATCAATGATTTATATAAAAATAAACTTAAGAACAAGAATCTGTTTTCTTTAATTATATTTTCTTTTTTTTATCCAGCACAGCCTAGGCCCTTAATGTATTCAGTTTAATAAGCCAGGTAATTAAACTTAACAACAATATCATGTTTAATGCTTCCCACTCAATAAAAAGCTTGGGCCACACAAAATACTTCCAATTCATAGTTTACACACGATTGTGTTGTGTTTATCAAGTACGGAAATTACTGTGGAAAAAAAACAATAAAATAGTTCTAACAGAACATGAAACACTTCACTGCTTTCATTAAGCACGGATTCCACATGGATTCACCATCTTCGTGTAATACACATGTATTTGAAATACCGAAGGCGCATGCCAGATTTATAGAGAAACTCCAGCCTGAACACTTGGCTGAATCACATTCCATTCCACGTATAACAAAACAACACTTTACAGACAAGATAGAATACATTACATACACTAGTAATAATAATTCCACTGCATACACCATACACCCGATAATCACTGATTCATGTACAATAATCCAGAAATGGTCTCCGCACTGATATACAGAATTAAACACATTCAAATCTTTAACTCTAAAGATCAAAGATAAATATAGCCACCGTAAACGTAAACCTTAATATTCGTAACACACTCTTCATCAAACAATAACAAAACAAGGCCGACACAAACTTTAAACCTTCTATACTATGTACTGATGATAATCGTATACACCTCATGCATATATATGAAAACTTGTTTAAGTTAATTCAGTAATTTTATTTCACAAAGATAGCGGCATAAATACTTCCTACATAACTAAACAGTCCCATTAATTTTATGAGTGAGCGGTGTAGGCCACATGACTTCTGTGCATTAAACCATGGCAGGTTTGTTCACTATCAAGTTACCCTGCACCAAACAACACCTTGTGATCACACTGGAATATTCGGTCTTATTTCCACTCATGTACAATTCCCCCCCACACACTCACCATTAGGCCACACTATAAAAACTCTGTGTAGAGCAGTTAAACTCATGAATGAAATCAGACTCATGCTGTAGAAGTGGGCACTTTTGCGGGTCAAAAAGTTTGCAAATTTTTTAATTTTTGACATTTGCCATGAGGAAATATTACATTTTTTTTATTTCTTCGTATAAGAACTTTCAGTAGGCTAAAATTGACCTGAGAGGAAATGATGGCGAGTTTTGGAAATTTGCAATTTTCCTATATTTTTATGTCGTCTAGTGACTGTTATACAGTAAGAGTTAAACTAATATATTCTAGAAGTGAACTCAACCATGAGGGCGACCATCCTAAAATATTTGTGGTTTATCTTTTAAATTATGTATTATGATCAAAGTACTAGGTACTGTAGGTTAATAAACTCCTTTAATTTGTTTATAAACTCAGTGCCCTTTTTATTTTTTTAGTAGCCCGGTGTCATTTTCAAGGCAAGACTAGGGCCATGCCAAACTATTTTTAAATTGTGGCCCAAGCAAATATTTCACCTTTAAGACAGGGGGACCATTAACAGCAATTCTGTAACATTGGTCTTATTGAATGGGAAAAAATGGGGCTAATCTTTAAACTCAATGCCTATGATAACCAGGTATAAATGGAAGAAATGTAGAGAAACCTGTATGCTACAGGACACCAAGACTTTATCAAACCAGTAATCAGTCGGTGTGTGTGTTCACTAAGGAGAAATATTTACACATTTTATGTCCTGTTGAGTTTATACAAGGTTTTCTTTGTTTGACAACAATTATTGATTTTTAATGTTAATCTATCCACCCTTCCTTAACACAATGCATGTATATTGAAAATACTGTATAACCTCTAATAAAAGCTTGTATTATTTTACACGGTTAGGATTTATTAAACAAAGAAGTGTAATTTACATATGTATTATACTTTCAATTATTAATACCCTACCTGTAAGCTATGGAAGTATCTAGGAAATTCAGATGTGGACAAATTTTATATTGGAATTAGTCGGAATAACGATCTTGTACCTTTATATATTTTGTTTATTAATTATCTCTGGTATCGGCACGCTGATCTTTTTTCATTTGGACAGGTTTCTAGCCATTGTCCATACATTTAAAAAAAAACTTTCCTGAAGTCTATAAATCCTGAATGTGTGAAATAGATTCTGTTTTAAAATACATTTACAGATGACAGGACACATTCAGGACTTTGAACATGGTGGATATTCTTAGAATTTGGTAAATGCTCAAGTTCAACATACATCTACAATTCTGGATAGGTGAGAATATAACATACAGAATGATTCTGGGTCCTGGCACATCAAGCAGTATTGATCTCCCAACTTTTAATATCAAATTATCTAAAATAAAATTTTGTAATCTGGGTTTTTTATTCCGATGACAGTATACCAACTGCAGCAGAAAGTCAAGTTTTATAAGTAAACCACATTAGATCGAAAGACATCAGACTTAACTTAGGCATAATGCCCAATCCTGAAAACGAGTCACACGTTGGTTTTGGGTGCCATTAGCACACACCCCTACACATTAACTCGGTTTCAAACATTGCTCTACAACATTGTTTTATGGCTTAAATTAAGATTATGGAACTTCAAATTGACATTTCTTTGTCAATTCTTTGAATTTTTTGATCAAATAACTTTTATTGTGCAGAAAAGATAATCCGTCCTAATGCAGCATATCCGGATTTCCTGACTATTCCGGAATAGTAGGGCTCCTGTCAGACTTAAGGAGCATAGACTCGCATTTTCAGTTTAATGTGGTCAGATAATACACACTAAAGTCATGGGACAGAATACCATCCTGCGAAGTTTGGTTGAAATCCAGCCACTAAGTTGTTTAGGAGATGTTGTTTTAGGAAGTATTTGTACACACAAATTAAACAAGCAGTCATCATTAATTCATCATAAATACTAAACAATCAGCATGTCGCAATAATCTACCATAGTATGCACATGATTGTTTAAGTGGACTACTTTAGAATGAAAGTGGCCGATACAGGATATAAGCTGTTCTAGTCAAGCTGTTACCCCATATATATAACAATACAGCAGCAATGCATGATGTTACATGTATAGTACGCCAGAGATAACATTAGCTTTTGTTTACAAAAAAAAAAAATTGAATACATTTTCGATATTTAATTTTGTTCAATTTTGTGCATATACACTTTTAATGATATACTCTTTAAATCTACACTGATAACTGGTGGCCAGTCGACCATGCAGTGTTTATAATTTGCTTTGTTTGTTCATTGATAAGGCTAGAGTTATCCCCAGCGAACTATAAATATAACACAACAGTGCTATCACTCCAGTATAATAAGCATATATCAATGTTAATTTCTATGTCATGGACACCCACATATATTCCCATGATAAACACAAAGCACTAACATTCTGTAGCCAATGTTAACATTTAAAGTAAGGTGCCCGTAGTTGTTCGTGACAAGCTAACAGCATGATTTACCTAACCCAGATAAACACCCTAGATAGGACCGCAGAGGTGGGGGGGTATACATGTATAATTATGTATATTGGATTAACGATCCAAGCTAGGTGGGGGGTATACATGTATATGTATATTGGATTAACGACCCAAGCTAGGTGGGGGGGGGGTATACATGTATATGTATATTAATTTAACCACCCAAACTATTGGATTCTGTTATAATGCACCCACACCATAGGACAGGAGTTATATAAGTCAATGTACACTCAATATAATCCAACAATAGAAATACATGTAGAACTACCTTACAAAATAACCGATAGTAGATTAGTGCACTGCATACTGGATAGCACCTAGCACAGGATACTACCCTAATACAAAGCCTGCATTGTTTTACAAACGGCAATATATTCCCAATACAACTTCTCTGAGAGTTAATTCCAGAGTGTATTCAATCAATAATCAATTAAAGACAACAAGCACAATCAAGTATGATAGTGTATACACATAACAGGTAAATAATAATCAATAATATCAACAATTAACATGTTTAATGTATGAAACATGATACATTAAGGGTAGTCTAACACGTTGATCAAAGGACTGAAAGCACCTCTGGGATATTGTAGTCTAACACGTTGATCAAAGGACTGAAAGCACCTCTGGGATATTGTAGTCTAACACACAGATCAAAGGACTGAAAGCACCTCTGGGATATTGTAGTCTAACACGTTGATCAAAGGACTGAAAGCACCTGTCGGATATTATATAATCTGCTTTATCAAACTGAGGTGTACTTTCTTCCTTCCAGGTGAATCAAAGATAATGAAACTCTTTTGATTTTTCTGTTTTAAGCATAATGTCTTTGCACTATTTTCATGTAAATTTTTATGACAATAATTTAATACTTTTAAAAGTGCTAACTTTGCAGACCGTAGTTTGATGACACTAGCATATCTACTACTATGGTTTCAGTCACAGTGCTCAGAGGGTATTATAACACTTAATTAACCATTTTATAAGAGATAGTCTGTCTTATAGAGTTACAAAGTGCTAACTTTGCAGACTGTAGTTCGGTGACACTAGCATATCTACATACTATGGTTTCAGCCACAGTGCTCAGGGGTTGGTTACTACAGTTGTAATACAGTAGCCGTTACCAATGGGTCTGCATATTTATGTAACTTTTTTTCAAAAATTTCACACATATTCTTTACATAACATACACACTCTTTACCAAGTGAACTAAAATACATGTTCAGGTGACAATGTTAAAAATAAAATATTTTTTCAAAATACAAGATTATTAAATATGCTTAAGGTAACACTTAAGGTAGGATTTTTTCAAAATACATTACAATGAAAAAAATAACATGACTGCATAATGACAGTAGAAATGCTGAATAAACCTATTGATATATTTTTGTTATACTTAAACATTTTAAAGGCGATGTTTTTTTCAGAATGTATAATTATAAAGTTGTTAATTAACAAAATTGACATTGAATTTTTTTATGCTGGAAGCTAAATATCAAAGTTAACAGAACCCTACCCTAAAACTTTACCATGACTCTAAATGTTTAAATGGCAAATTTGCATTATTATTTACACTTATTCAAAGGGGAGTTGATCTTACTCAATGCTTAAAAAATTCAGCCAGAACATTTTGGACCTGACTCTACCACGCTTTATGGACAGTTTTTACAGGAAGCAAACATTTTTACACCTAAATTAAATACTGATTGAACTTTTAAAGGTGCTGCCTCACAGATTGGGCTAAAAAATTTGTATGACGTAATTTTCAAACCTAACCAAGTATTTATATAATAGAAACTCACTGGTGGTTGCTTTATGAAAGATTTATGGCATATAAGCAACTCTTGATATTTGGCACTCAGTATTTTTCTGTTTGAAAATATCGCGGGTTTCCTTCCAAAATGTTCTGTGAATTATGTAATTCATACATGATCAAACTGTAACTTCAACAAACTAAAGCAGAAACATCTGTGAGGTATTCGGCTTGTTTCGCAATTCGTTTTCATCGAATGGAAACAAATTTCAGGCAATTTAAGTGATAGTAGTGATAATTCTATAGGGTATTAATACCCTATAGAATTTTGGGTGTAAAAATGCTAAATTACTACAAAAGGCCGATGTTTCCCAAGTTATTTTTTATGTCAATGTGGTTGTTTATGGCATATACAGGAAACCATTACAAAATTACATGAATATTTGACAATTTTTTTTTTTTTGCAATACACCAATACGTGAGGCAGTCCCTTTAATCACTTCTATGAAAATACTGTAGTTTACAACCTCAATAATAAGACCACATAGTAAAATAAGATTTACAATACACAAATACAGTAAAACCTCTGTAGAGCAACACCCTTTCGGAGCTGCAAATATTGGTCATTATTTAGAGGTTGTTGCTCTACAGAGGTTAATATAGTAAATATTGGTTTTCTGAAATTTTGAAGGTGTTGTTATAGAGGTTGTTACCCTACAGAGGTTAAATTCAGAGTAAATATAAGCTTTCAATGGTTTGTAATAGGGAGGTTGTTGCACCACAGAGGGTCCCTACAGAGAAATTTGAACTGTAAATGGTTAAACAACAAAACAAGCAAGCAACGAAGTTTCAATTCAAGTGTAGGTTTACTATATAGTAAAACCTCACATAACGACCACCTGAAATTAAGACCACAATTTTCAGGTCTAATTTCATTGTTTTGCTCGTTCACCTCAATAACCAACACATTGTTTTGCTACTAATTTCACCTCAGTATTAAGTCCAAATCATTAAAGAGACCAGTTATTAACATGGTCTTATTATTGAGGTTTAAATTAAGACAACAAATTTCAGGTCTAATTTCATTGTTTTGCTCTTAATATTAAAGTTCACCTCAATAACCAACACAATGTTTTGCTACTAACTTCACCTCAGTATTAAGTCCAAATCATTAATGAGACCAGTTATTAACATTCCCAAGGATGGTCTGATTATTGAGGTTTAAATTAAGACTACAATTTCAGGTCCAATTTCATTGTTTTGCTCTTAATATTAAAGTCACCTCAATCTTAAGACCAACACATTGTTTTGCTTCTAATTTCACCTCAGTATTAAGTCCAAATCATTAATGAGACCAGTTATTAACATTCCCAAGGATGGTCTTATTATTGAGGTTTTGCTGTAATGCATATAGCATGATAATCTGCCACATTTTTGTAGCAGATATACATGTAATTCATTAACTTGTCTAGGTTGTTTTTATTTTAACCATAAATAATTTTGTTAACAATCTATTTAATATCAATTTCAATTTTTGGTAAATTACAAATTTTGTTTACATAATCATACCTATTGAATCAAGAAAAGCACATTTCACATACCAGGTTGTTAAAATCTCAATCAAAAGACAGTAATAAAGATATACTGACATTCAAATGTGTCACAAAAACATTATCGCCATATTTTGAAAAACTTGAAGACTTCAACTTCAACTTCAATATTTTATTTGACGTAAACATATAAAATGTTTATTGCCAATGCAATAATAATAATATGACAAGTTGAAAATTTTAACAAAAACATATATATATGTACAAAAAGACAAAAGACAAGATGAATATATACAAATATGCAAACAATCATATATGGTAAGCAGTGTATTTTGAGAAAAGTGTGGATATTTAATGCGTACCGTTAATTTAACCAATTAAATTTTTATAAGGTTTCTCTTCTTGTATTAGATAAATATATGTATTTTGCTAGTTTTTTCATGATATGTGTATTCGTAGATTGCATAAGAGAAATAAATTTTCCTATATTAGGCCAGGAACAAAAATATCAAGGTAAACATTGTAATCTTATATCTCGATAATACGGACAAGTAAGTAAGAAGTGGAAGAGAGCTCATGTGTATTACATAACACAGAATCATGAAGAATGCAAGCAACACACAGCAACTACTCGGACACTGACCAACCAAACTTCATATACTGTAAGCAAACCAAATAAGCAAAATGTTTGGCCTAAATTACATAATTTCAACACAATTACGACTAATGGAATAAGTTTAAACACTGTAACGATTTTAAACACCATAACAAATTTTGATTGAAAACAAACACTATTATGGCAGTTACAAATTTACATTTTACATAATACATGATACAATTTGGTACAATAGACAATAAATTTTCAAATTATATCTAACCTGGCCAATTAACTTCCACCCTAGTCAACTTCTATATGTATAGAAGAATCAACACAACAATATAATCTTTCACAAAATAATTATCAAATTTATTCATTAAATTATTTAAACAAACCAGTTCCCGCTACTTTTGGAATTTCAAATACACGTAGAACTATGTCGCTGCACAACATAACAATCACGTCCTAAATGTACTCGGCAATCGTTTAAGATTTTAATTGAAAACCCCGCCGATATATTTCATGTTTGTTGGATCAATAGTCACGCTTTTGTAATCACTATACATGAATGAAACATAGCCAATAATTTCAAGTCCTTGCATACATGTATGTTTGAACCATCCTGATATTGGATATTACCAATATTCCAGTCCAACAAAGAAATTGGCCATCCAGCTAGACGGGCACATTTTTCAATAATTACACAGCATTGCTGCGTTCATACATGTACATCCAAGCGCATCAATAACTGACAATTTCGTCACAATCAAACGAAAGCTGCAGGAGTCGTTCATGCGTATCGGCTCACTTCCTACATAACAAATCTTCGCCGAAAAACACAATGCTAACTTAACAAGAAACATAACAACATGACCTACATATATCTAAACCAAACACTTACATTTCGCTGTATCCAAAATCCTACACATACTGTTTATACACACTCAAAACGTTGAATGAAAAGTTATATGTTTCTTTTAGAAGATAAACCTATTAAGAGATATCTCTACAGAAGGACAGAGTGTACATTCCCGTAAGAACATAGAATGTTATCGAACCTTTCATTCCGTTACAAATATTGATTACGCTTGATATAAACAGCCAACATGCAATGTACAAAAATATACAGTGGAGACCGCCTTGGATTAAATCTAGTTCACAATATATCCATGTATAAAAAGCTTTAAACATAACAAGTTAGCCGAGTCAAGTGAATAAGCGATTACTTGTTTTCTAATATATATACCCCCAGTATAGGCTAGACAAACCTCTATGTACATGTACATTATGTAGACGATAGGGAAATTCTCCGCTCTGTCTATTTTTCTCTGGTTATTACAGTCGTAGATGCAACATCGACACTGGCCAGACACCGATTATAGAAGTCATATAGGATGCTAGTACATTGCACATATACATAATATTGTATATATATTTCTGCAGATATACAAAACCACTCAAAATATAACAGAATTAACCAAGCTGTGCAATGCAGATCTTGCCTGGGGCATTAAATTTATATATACATGTGTTAAACATTTATTTATTAATGTTAAGAACTGGCAAAATAAGTTATTTCCACAAAATTTTGTTCAATCACATTTATATGACCTGTTTGGATTATATAACCATTTCGTAATTTTTAAACTTGATGGCAATATTGCAAAAGTTCCGTTGACTCTTCAAACGTAAGGCAGTTCTAACTAAGGCATAAACACTAATTATTTGGTTCTGGCAATCTGCCCAAAAAATTGAAGGTAGGTCGGGAATATTTTTTTATTGATATTTTTTCAAAGTCATCAAAACATCTAATATCATAGAATTTTTTAGGGATAAAGTCAGATACCAGTTGGTATTTATTAAAATCTTAATGTGATGTTCACTGTAACCCCCCCCCCTTGAAATATTTGTTTGTCTATAATACAGTTACCCTACCCTGGGACCAGAACCTACTAGGATCTCTGGGAAGTAGATTGTATTGGACATCAATGGCTAAAAACCTACTATACATGACAAAAGACCTCAGCTGAAATATACATTTCATTTGGATTCATTAACGCCATCAAACAACAGGCTGCCTTTTCTTTGAATTTAAAAATGGATAATCAAGGTTAAGATTTAAGGTAGTTCTTCAGTTGGAAACAAAAAAATCCTGAGTTAAAAATTGCAAACTTGGGATTCACACTTGGGAATTATGCAAGAAGTTGAATCTAAAGAAATTTGCTTCTGAGACTTGCAATATTATGTGAACATTAAAAGGCCGTGCCAAGCGAAGAATATATTGGTTTTACATCCTGGTCTATATTGATTAAGGAAAACTATGTCAGACGTCTGGGAAAACTAGTACTACTTGAATTGAAATATTGTTAATGATGGTAAAAATCGAATGCCATCGTCTGTGCAGTATGTAGAAAACGTTTCCAGGATTTGGAGCAACATTATCGTTTCCACGTCGATGCCAAAAGCATGTTACCCACAGATTTGCACCGACATGTAAAATATTTTAGCACTGCTACCTGCAGCATCAAATATTTAACTATTACATGGTTCATACAAATTTCTCACATCAAAATTCAAGGCTTTTTCAAGGTAGAATTTGTATTTTCAAGGCTCCCCCCCCAGAACATTTACCAAGGTACCAATATTGTATGATTATGGATCTCTTTATGTTAGATTAACAGGAAACGTCATACACAACAATACCTGAGTGCGCTCAATGTCACTATGTACAAGTGACATACACCCTTACATTCACATACTTTGATTTGAGAAAAATAAAGTGTTTCTGTTTTCATTTTTTTACGCAGATAATGTTATTTTGACAACATCCATACACTTTTATGGTTATTCAAGGCTGTTTGCCAAAATTCCCAAGATTTTCGGTTAAATTCAAGTGCCATTTTGGCATTTGTTTCAAGGCAACACTTAATTAAAGTACTTTTCAAGGTTGTTGAAACCAAATACAAGGACTTTTCAAGGCCTGTGTGAAGCCTTGTATTATAATATATTAAGGGGGTTTATGGATTAAAAAATAATTGTAAGAATCAACTTAAGCATAAACAATTGATCATTATGTAATCATTAAGAATTTTGCCAAGTCTGCATATTTTCTTCATAAGTCAATTTCTTCTCCAAGACCTATATGTCATGTCTACAATGTAGAAAAAAATCTCTCGATTAGGAAATACAAATGTTGAACATTCGGTATAGAAAAACGAACAATGACTTTACAGAATAAACGAAACATGATACATTTACAAACATGTATCCAAATGAATTTAATCTTTTTGCTTTATAATTCATGTATTTACACGAAATATACAAGCAGCTCTTGTTTGTTATCTCTCCGCGTACTCTTGTAGGACAGTATATATGGTTATATACATTGATCCACCACCATGTACATGTAAAACTAACCCTAGCTTGTCTACAATTTTAAAATCTTAACTATGCACAGTGTATACAGCAAACAACAGCTCTGAGGAGGTTTATGATATCTCTATAATCATACAGCTATATGAGTGTGCATAGCACAGGGCCGCCTCATGTATATACACACTGTCCTCAATGACTGACCTATAAATAGAACCTGGCTCTTTACCTGCATTCAGGTATTGTAATAAAAGTATTACACTTTGTATAAACAAATCTTATAGCAAGAGTTCATACATTTTGATCTGAGGATATCAATACAAGGTGGATGCTCTACTGATTTAACTAGGAACACAAAATGCAGATTTTCACAGATAATAGATATGTTTAACATGAGAAATTATTGGGAATTTTACAAGCAGGAACTCTTGTCAATAAAACTGGAGAAGAATACACAAATGACAGCTGATGAAGAAATTAACAGACAGGTGGTAAAGAACTTGTGTAATGTAATACGGAATACAAACATTTCGATATGCAAAAAATATTTCAAACAGTTCACAGAATTTCGATGCAGTTTAAAGAAGATCCCCCCACTGAAATTAAGATATATTTAAACTGTCTAGGGCTACAAGCCTGCAACGCTACCTGTGATACACACAACAGATGCTAGGAAGGGTCATGACCTTGTATTTGGGATATCATGGTGACCTTTTACATGAGACCAAGTCTTATTCCAAAGGAAGTGTTTAATCTGATACCATTTTGTCTGTAAAAATGATTAATAGGTTCACAAGTATCCCAGACAACAGAGAATATAGTGAAACCTGTGAACAATGAACAGGCAAAAAACCCTACTATTGAAGAACCTGTTGTTCATGCAACACAATTAATTATTTCAGACAACTTTAAATAAGTTTCATAATAACTTTCATTGGTATTCAAAACTTGGAAAACCTGGATCATGTACAGTTTACATGTATTATGTAACAGATGGAATATTATTATTGGAATTTGTCAATTTGTCAAAATCGACCGAATCAAGCATTCGGATGTCCGAATCAGACATCCGGATAGATTTTACTGGATGTCTGTCTGTCTTGCTGTTTTACTGAATGTCTGTCTTGCTGTTTGACTAGATGTCTGTCTGAATGTCTGCCTTGCTGTTTGACTGGATGTCGGTCTGAATGTCTGTCTTGCTGTTTGACTGCAAAGGTCACAGAGCAAACAAGCTCACCTGAGTATGACAGTCATCCAGCCAAACATCAAGACAGGGCTCGACACTAACACTGGTCCGCTGGTCCGAGACCAGTGAAAATCCAGAAGGACCAGTGAAAATTCTGGAGGACCAGTAACTGTCCTATTTACAGATTGGGCGCTTGTGCCCTGTCGGACCAGTGGCCAAAATAGTTAGTGTCTAGGCCTGCAAGACAGACATTAATACAGACATCGAGTCAGACAGCAAGACAGACATTTAGACCGACATCCAGTCAAACAGCAAGGCAGACATTCAGACAGACATCTAGTCAAACAGCAAGACAGACATCCAGTCAAACATCAAGACAGACATCCAGCCAAACATCAAGACAGACATCCAGTCAAACATCAAGACAGACATCCAGTCAAACATCAAGACAGACATTCAGCCAAACATCAAGACAGACATCCAGTCAAACATCAAGACAGACATCCAGTCAAACATCAAGACAGACATCCAGTCAAACATCAAGACAGACATCCAGTCAAACATCAAGACAGACATCCAGTCAAACATCAAGACAGACATCCAGTCAAACATCAAGACAGACATCCAGTCAAACATCAAGACAGACATCCAGTCAAACATCAAGACAGACATCCAGTCAAACATCAAGACAGACATCCAGTCAAACATCAAGACAGACATCCAGTAAAACATCAAGACAGACATCCAGTCAAACAGCAAGACAGACATCCAGTCAAACATCAAGACAGACATTCAGTAAAACAGCAAGACAGATATCCAGTCAAACATCAAGACAGACATTCAGTAAAACAGCAAGACAGACATCCAGTCAAACATCAAGACAGACATCCAGCCAAACATCAAGACAGACATCCAGTCAAACATCAAGACAGACATTCAGTAAAACAGCAAGACAGACATCCAGTCAAACATCAAGACAGACATCCAGTCAACGTCAAGACAGACATCCAGTCAAACATCAAGACAGACATCCAGTCAAACATCAAGACAGACATCCAGTCAAACATCAAGACAGACATCCAGTCAAACATCAAGACAGACATCCAGTCAAACATCAAGACAGACATTCAGTCAAACATCAAGACAGACATCCAGTCAAACATCAAGACAGACATTCAAGACAATCATCCAACCAGACAAACAGTAATTCAGACAGAGATCCAGACAGACATTCAGACATTCATCCAGGCAGATTCACATAGAGCCACAAGAACTTGTTTGAAGCAGCCAAATTTCTCTCCATAAAAACACCTCAAATACCTACACATAAACCCTACTGCACCTCTAAGTTATCCCTTTGTGACCTCTATTTCAACTTAAGGGGTCAATGAATGATATGAAGCTCTAAAGTTTAAAATGATTTCAGTGATCAGATCACCATGCCCTTAGCATTATAAATAACTGCAAACACGTTTTTTAACAGAAAAGAAAATTAATGCAGCTGATGCATGCAGGTTGCAAGGTAATGGTATTAAATGTAACTGGAGAATATTCTCAACCTCAGTCAGTGCAATACAATGAGGGAAGGGAGCACAGTGACCCCAAATATCATGGCCTACAGTCACTACACCTATTAATGTTTGTGAAACTAACCAATGCTACATAAAAATTGAACCAATACAGATCAGTTACAGTCATTAAAATACAAAACAACCAATACTTGTTGTATCCATTATATAGGACATGAAACACTTGTGTGGCCTGAAATAATTTCTTGGGCCTCAGGTCAAAGCTGTGAAGTCAACCCAATATTATTACTGGACACAGTCAGGTCAAATCAATGTATAAAACTGGACATGTATATTTTGGAGAGGGTCATCAGTGGTCAATGTTAAGTAGATCGCCCTAATAAATAACATTGAGACATTTCTCAGTCTGCATGATGTATAAGTTACCTTTAGGCTGTTGTAGTTTAACTGTTAGATTATTGTCCGAATTTTTTCTTAAAAAGTGGAAATTCTCTGAAATGACTTCCTGATTAAATTCATGGTCCAGGAGACCGTTAACATGAGCGAGCGCTGCGTAGCGCTTTCCACGGGAGGTAATCCATGCCTTCTCTATTTAATTGAATAGGCGGTAACTGAATAAAGGCACTCGGAAGCGCTTTGCTTAGGCAACAGACCCCTAGTTTTGATTTGGACAGATTTCCATTCAAAACATTTAAGACCATTCATTGTTTTGAGGACAAAATAAATTGGGAGGGCATGAAAGTATAGGAATATTTATTTTGGCCTTAAACTTCGATTCTGAATTTCACAAAATGCCATTATAACGAACCTACAAAAAGCTGTATCCATGCCAAGTAAATAAGTTTAAAAACATGCCTACATGTTAAAAAGAAAATCACTTTTCCACATTTCAACATAAAATACTAGTATATCTCTAATGAAGAAAATATAACACATTTCAAAATTGTTCACTATATTCTTTTGGTAATTTACACAATCTAAAGTTAACACTTCTCAGCATAAGGGCAAATCAAATTTATGAGGTTCTGGTACAATACTAAAAGAAATAGGATAGGTAATGCGGGAAAACATTTATTCTATTTTTGAAATTATTCAGTTTATTTGATGCACTGGAAAATCAACAATTTACTGATGACTTCCAGCAAAAATGCCATAAAATGTTTTAGGGTAGGGGCTATAACTAGTATAGGTAAGATAACCTGAACCACAGCATTAATTTGTTTTAGGCTAACTTGCAAATTATCTGTAATAGATTTGGTGTTATACACTGGACCGAACCTGTCTTTAACAGCCAGTCAATTGGAACATCAAGAATTGATGCTTAAAGCAGGGGATTGGTTCATAGTGACACACCTGTAAATATAGCGTTTACTGATTGGTTGATAGTGACACACCTCTAAATATAGGTTTTACAGATTGGTCAATAGTGACACACCTCTAAATATAGCATTTACTGATTGGTCAATAGTAACACACCTCCAATCAAGGGATACATCAAATTTGAAATATCATAAAGAAGGTAGTTGTTTAATACAGGTGTATTTCATTTAAAAATTTAAATGACTGAATGAGATTTAAGACTGCTTATTTCAGAGGTAACCATGTTCAAACATTGGTCCGTCAACACTGCATGTGCAGATAATCAAAATTATGGGTAATAATTAGCAGTATTTTAGCATTTTCTTATATTATTCAAGAAATAATATTCCTCACATCAAATTCACAATATTACCAAACCAGACAATTTCAGGGATTAAGCGAAGTGCAGACCAACTGAAAAAGCAACCAACAGTTCTTTAGCCGGATTCCAAAATAACAACAATGCATTGTTTGTTCAACAGCCCACATACTCCCCCCCCCCCCTGGAAAGCAGGTATGATTATAATTTTATATCAAACAATGCATTATATGTTTTGCAACAGTCATATACATCTAAAGATACAGTGAAGAAAACCATTAAAACATACACATACTACACATCTAACAATGAGCAATTATACGGTTATCTCCCCTAACGGTATTTTTAGCCAGAATTTTATCAGGTTAACTTATTATTCAACTGTCAAGAATGCGTGGATAATAACAATATATATACATGTATAACACACACAGGAAAACCTTGTAAGAAATCCATGCAGTCAGTGTAGAGTTCAACAGGCTTATCTAAACTACCGAAATACACACAATTTTTCAGTGAATAAATATCGTATCTCATACATTATTATAACCAACTCATTTAACTTCAATACAAACTTGTTTTCAGTTTAAAATGATGGAAGTGTGATTTGACGCTTAAAGTCAGTAATGATGGCTCTCAAATGACAGAATAAAAACAAACTTAAACTAGCGTCAACATGAAAAACAGATAAACTACACAATTACTATGATTTTACGGCACACGTCTATCTAAAGAACTATATTCATTGGTTCAGTAAATATGCAGTAACAAATCCGCTATGTACATGCAGGTATAAATGTTTGTTGAAACCATAAATTAAAGTTTAACTATTCACATACTACATACAAACATGCCTGTGTTTAAAATATATACATGTACAAGTCATTATGCGTGTTGGTAAGAAAAACACTATATGGCTGTGACATACCGTACTTACTCTGTATGTGCACGGGGGGCATTGTAATTTTTTTTAAATTTCATTTAAGTCCCACAGGTTCAACAGTATTTTAGTCATACAGAGAGCCTGAACACCATAATATCGTAATATTTTTAGTGACTAAATTAACATTAATTTCTATGGAAAGACTATCCTTCTAATAATATTTAACTAGCTCCAGAAAGCATACATGTATATACCATAAATATTCTATTGGGAAACCTTCAATACTAAAACATCCATGAAATAATTTTTTTGCAGTACATTCTCGGGATGGGATTGTAAAGATGCCAGTGCCATCTCTAAAGCCACGGTTTTAATAGCATTCAGCAATTGTAAGTCTTAACAGGGCTCAACACTAACACTGGTCCACTGGTCCGAGACCAGTGAAAATCCAGAAGGACCAGTGAAAATTCTGGAGGACCAATAACTGTCCTATTTACAAATTGGGCGCTTTTGCCCTGTCGGACCAGTGGCCAAAATAGTTAAGTGTCTAGGCCTGCTTAAACTGCAGTTCCGGACCATCAGGACTGCAGCCGGCACTAGGGTCAGGATAACACAGCCAACCTTACAGAGAAAATAAGCCCCGCCCCTGGCTGCTGCCTCGGTTTTTAAATTAAATAACATGAAAGTCAAGCATTTGATTCAGAGTCACCCAAGCAATTTTCATTTAAAATGATATTTGTGTTGGGTCAGCAGTTTCTAAGAAGATCTTCCAGTGATCACGATTAGGACTCAGCATAAGCACTAGTGCTCACCAAATAAAACAAACGATCATTCACCATTTTTAATCCACTACTTTTCCTGCTGTCTACAGTAGAAACAATGTATGTTCCGAGGAGACAGTCGATTAAGTGTACAAAACTTAATATAACAAGTCTGTAGTCATTTTAGCGGGGAAATCACTATTATCCTGGTAACAAAACGTCTCATACCATCTCCCAGTTATTGATTGGTCATCGTTTCCTCATTCGTAATAAACATGAACACAGCGGGTAGACATGAGTAGGTGGTTTGCCGTACAGACGAACCTATGTTAGTGAGTCACCCGGATTGAACAAGCACCTGTAGTAGACAGCCAATACAATGTTATTTTGTATGG
Organism: Spisula solida; assembly: GCA_947247005.1. Classification (NCBI taxonomy): domain Eukaryota; kingdom Metazoa; phylum Mollusca; class Bivalvia; order Venerida; family Mactridae; genus Spisula; species Spisula solida. Next base: position 35,273,175 of record OX365952.1, on the reverse strand, counting down.
TCACAATTTGAAAGTTAGGTATTCATTAAAATAGTTTAGGTACCAGCAACTGTATCAACTCAATCGATTTCATGGCCCTACTGTAAAAATGTATCAGTCAAAATTGTTTTTAGTCCCCTACCGTTTTTAGACAGGAGGGGACTATAGGTTTGCCCTCCGTCCGTCCGTCAAAAAATATGGATCCTGACATAACTCAAACAGTGTCCAAGTTAGGTTTATGAAACTTGGTATGTGGATAGGGGGCAATTAGGGGATTATGCACATCTATTTTGATTCTGACAATTGAAAATGGCTTCAAACCGGTAGGGGACTTCTGTATTGCTTGCAATTCTTAATCATACAGTACAGTCAACATTGTCCTGACATTTTAGGACCCACGAGTTTTCCTGCACCATTTCCAAAGCAAAAGGACCCATTCCGATTAGGAAGTATCATCCATTTTTCCCAATAATATTAATATTATTTTCAACATGGACGTATTTGAAGCTCAATCATCAAGTCATTTAATTGTTGTTCAACTATAGTATTACACTTTACAGCCCAAAACATTGCTTGGGATACAATAAAGATGACATTGAATTATATAAGCTTCTTCAATGTGGTAAAAACCTTGATTTTACGACCGAGTTCCTTTTTGTCTGACAGTTTCAAAAGAAAGCTTTTTTGAAGAAATTGAAAAAAGTCAGCTGGTCAGAAAAGTATGTCGAGTGTGGTGATAGGGCAGGATTTTCTAGGAATTACTGTGTTCTGGCCTCATGTATTATATTCCGAAAATATATATTCCAGAAAAGAAAAGAAAAAGAAAACAAGCAAGTTAATCTAAATTAGTTGATTTTTCCAATAAAGACGGAATGCTGATAATCTGCAGCCAACGTGGATTTGTCATATTGACCATAAACTACAGGCTTCTCAATTAACTGACATAATCCAACCAACACACCGATGCAAAAGGTGATCAATTGATAAAATTGTGGAAGCATTTGTGACAAGAACCTGTCTGTGTTGGGCTAACATTCCAGCATTATTACAGTATGGCAGTATGGCTATTGATCATCCGTGAACACTGTATACATGAGAAGTTAACACACTACAAACAGGCCAAAATCAATGACAAATACAAATGCATTAGCAGCTAACCTGCACAGGCATAATTCTAGAATGCGTGAATACGTAATATCTACATGTCATCATTGATCTTCGGTCATGTACACTTTACTGTCTGCGTCATGTACTTTATGATAGATATGACCTCATTCCTGTCATGGAAACAATTTATTAATTTTAAGGTACTGTAAATCACTTAATTTTCGCAACTTTTCCGTAAAATTTCAAGATTCCTTTCCACTGAAATCATTAAGGTACTTTCCTAGGGTTCTTTTACAGAATACTTTAGAGCTCTGCTTTCATAACAGGCCTAAACACTAACTACTTTGGCCACTGGTCCGACAGGGCAAAAGCGCCCAATTTGTAAATAGGACAGTTACTGGTCCTCCAGAATTTTCACTGGTCCTTCTGGATTTTCACTGGTCTCGGACCAGCGGACCAGTGTTAAGGTTGAGCCCTGCATAATTTTAAATATTTTATTCCCTTGACATTTACAGCCATGTTATGCACAATTGGGAGTTTTTCCACATGTTGTCTCCACATGTGGAGGAGTTGTTCAGAAAGAATGCAGAATGTGCATAAGCATGTAATAAACGCACATGGACTAGATTCTGTACACACAATTACAGTTATACTGTGTTAGTGGTAACCTGAATAAAGCAACCACCTGTCTTAAACAGTCAATATTATTAAATGCAGGGGTGTCAACAGACCTAAATTAAAAATCCTGAAAATCATATGCGGCTGACCATTTTTGACAAACTAGAGGCCGTCAACCATATATAACTCAGTTTTTCAAACTTTTTATTGAAGAAAATCCTTCAGAGCAGAAATAATTGACCATAATTTTGCCATTTCTTGAGATATTTTCATCTAATAACTTTTATTTTGGTCAGAAAGCATAGCTCTTCAAGGATAGACAAATCCGGAATTCCAGAAAATTGACACCCCTGTAAATGCCAATCAAAGACTTTTTTTTATTATCAGGCCTCAATAAATCCACTTGTGTGGTCGATAATACATATATAATGCAGGACGAACACTTTTAAAAATATTTGTTGAGGCCTGATTATACACCACTAATAAACAGTCACCTACTTTAAACAGCCACTTGTGCCCCTAGGGCAGCTGCTAAGGTCAGGTGATGCTTTAAATAAAACTGATGTCCATTTCAAAACAGTACACAACAAAAAATTATCAACACTGAAGCATTAACATTTAAGACAAGCTAATTCATTGGCTAAATCCACAGGAGGCTGAGCAGCAGGGATTGGGTAAATCAGGCCTCGACACCAACACTGGTCCGCTGGTCTGTGACCAGTGAAAATCCAGTGAAAATTCTGGAGGACCAGTAACTGTCCTATTTACAAATTAGGCGCTTTTGCCATCGGACCAGTGGCCAAAATAGTTAGTGTCTAGGCCTGTAAATGATTCCTAAATCCCTACTTCTAAACAAGACTTGGTGGAGGCCGAGGGGCTTGATCCCATTATCCGATATAAACAAACTCTACAGCTACCTACTTGGCTAGTATAACAAACTATAATAATTAAACTATGTCAAACATCATGTTATACCGTGATGAACGTGTTTACGGTGAAAGCCAGTTAATCATATGATAAAATATGCAACTGTACATCATTTCTATTTGTTAACGACAAAACAGATATTCATACAGAGAAAAAATAGCACGCCTCTGTAAACACGCTCATGATACGGCTGACAACAAAATATGCAGTGTTAAGTATATCTTTGTACATCATGTATGATAAACAAGAACAATGGCCGTCCGTTAAAGCGGCAATCATGTGAAATCCCTCGATCATTTAGAACAGCAATCATGTAAAATCCCTCACATGAAATCCCTCTATCTTTTAAAACGGCAAACAAGTGAAATCCCTCTATCAATTAAGACGGCAATCTTGAGTCATTATAATCATTTCGAATATCTTGATAGATTGTATTTTGTAACATCACAATGAAATTTAAGACCGTAGTAGGATCGAGTGCTTTGTAACATGATAATGACTTCAATATCTTAACTACAGACTAACATCCAATACAGAGCAAGCTCATAATATTTTTGCCTGGTTAAAATGCTGGTAAATCATTACAGCGGGACTCGCACTCATAAACCTTTGGGCTTAAACCTCGAATTTCAAACCAAGGGTTTTAAGTAGGGATTGCCATCAGTAAATGTTATAAATGTCCGGTCCTTATACAAGCAAATTCCTCTTATTCTTGTTTTTAAATGCAATTATTGTCAAAAAAAATTTGGCATAATATAAATGGCTGGTTCATCTAATTCAAATACGTTTAGTTTTTGAAATACTTTCTAACATGATTCAAGGTCATATTTGAAGTCTTTGTTTGAGGAAATACGTTTAGTATTTGAAATACTTTCTAACATGATTCAAGGTCATATTTGAAGTCTTTGTTTGAGGAAATACGTTTAGAATTTGAAATACTTTCTAACATGATTCAAGGTCATATTTGAAGTCTTTGTTTGAGGTCTTCCTGGTTGGCTCTACATCACAATAATGGGGAGAAGTTTTAAAATCTCCATGATTAACAAAATTATTGAACTAGTTTATTTCACTTGTCAACGAAATTCCATGAAAACTTGATTACAAACGAGGGCCATTACCCCTTCACTTTTGTGCAAGTAACCCCTGGCCCCAATCTCCCGAAGCATCTCAAGTAGAAATCTCAACTCAAATTGAGATTTTGCTCAAGTCAAGAGTATAAATATGAGATCATTCTTAAGATTTATGCTCAAAATATTTACGGTAATAAAGTCAGAACAATGTATCTGTTTTGTGGCGCCAACTTTCAGAGTCTTGTCTCCCATGGAAATGAACTCAAAGACACATGACTGTATTTGAGATTTATCTCAACTCATATTGAGATGCTTTGGGAGTTCGGGGCCTGACACACAGCAGACTTCAGGAAAACAAACGTACATGGTGGGACAAAATACGACCAGCTCCGACCACATATTTTTATTCCAACATTCGGTCAAATGTCCTGACATGTTTTACCACGTAGAATAGTAACTTTTGTCATGCATTACCTAAAACAACTTTTGCCATGCATTACCCCAAACAACTTTTGCCTTGAATTACCTCAAACAACTTTTGCCATGCATTACCCCTAACAACTTTTGCCATGCATAACCTTGAACAACTTTTGTCATGCATTACCTCAAACAACTTTTGCCATGCATTACCTCAAACAACTTTTGCCATGCATTACCTCAAACAACTTTTGCCATGCATTACCCCAAAACTGTCTTTCGAATTGACTTGCATATGATATATGGATCATGCTTTTTTATTTGTCCATTTTAATCACATCTTCCGAGTTGACTTGCATATGATATGGAACATGCTTTTTTATTAGTCCATTTTAATCAATCAATCAATCATTCATTGAATCATTCATTCATCCAATCAAATTTCAATCAATCAATCAATCAATTAGTCCATTTTAATCAATCAATCATTTATTCATTTATTCATTCAATCAATCGATCGATCAACACAAGGTGATATTATTAAATTTGTTAACACCTATCAGCCGGTCAGCCCACCCAACCAACCACTGTATCTAAACCTGGGTTGTTTTTTTTTCATACAAAATCCTGCGACAGCAAATCAGCAACCACTTTAGTTTGGCCTAATAATAATATAAACACATACATGTACACATATAGGAAAGTGACAACCTTATTACTTCAACTGTACACAAATTGAACCTGGATTCTCAAGTCTAGACATCTACGCTTTGGTGCAATATTGAACTTTCTGAGAATGAACCATTTCAATAAATTACTGCAGCAGTTCATCTGATTAGACTGTACTAGTGAACAGGAACAGATCCCTCCTAACAATACAATATGCTGGTTCAATGACCAGCATTCTAGCTAATGTACAATTATTGAGCATAACTAAATAAATGACAATTCAAGGGAGGTAATTTCAGTGCAATAGGACAACAATACAAGGTAATTACCTCCCTTGTCAAGTTTTAATACTTGGGCAACAGGCTGCAGAGATGGAAGGCCAGTTATTCTGAAATTCGCCGGTCAACGGACAAGACCGGCAGATTTTGATACGGTCCGGAACCGGTCCGACTGACCTGCCTTTATCCACAACTGTAGAACAAAAAAGTTGTTGATAAACGATGAAGACAATGCAATGCGCGATTGATTTAAGTGCAGCCTTCTGCACAAAGTATGAAGAAATGGGAAAACACATACTTTCTATGAAAAATGGATGATATATCATAGCTGGTTAGTTAACTTAGACAAAAAGTGCATGTTAAAACACATTTATTTTTAGTTACAAAAAAACATTTTGATCGATTTTTTGTGTCCGGCGGTTTTCCTTTTTGTCTGGAAGGCTGTGCTCCAGTTGTAAGATAAAAGCATTACCGGTATACTACATTTAAGACATGAAAGACACATTAAATCAATGTATCATTTTGGAAAGTTAACATCACAAATTTTCATCAGTCACATAAAATTATTAATAAAATCAAATGTTCAATGTAGAATTTTGTTTTTAAACAAAAAAGAAGCATGCAACCATCGAGACATCATTTTTTACAAAGGAACGCGCTGTACATAGCAGACTGGTACATAGTGAAGTTTTGGTACTTTTTGTGCTGGAATGACTAGGGGTGGGCCGATGCATCGAAATATCGATGCATTGCGATTCCAAGTGTCCCAATAGTATGGATCGATAGTAAAATTATCGATCCAATAACTATCGCCGATAGTTAGCTCAACTATCGATAGTTTAATACGATAGTTTCCTATTTATAAATATAGTTTATTAATTTAAAAAAACTTCCGTTTTCGTTAAAAAAACTAATTGTAAATAACAACACGCATCAAAACAGCCACAATGGACCAATATAGCCATAATTTTATTGATCTATTTCTGCCAAATTCATTTTAAATAATGTCCACAAATAGTAGATATGTATGTTGTACAACAAGTAATACCTTACACAGTGCAAATTTGCATTTACCAGTTAATCTCTGGTTTTCAAATCTTGGCTATAACTATTGCAATAGTATCGCAATAGTTTCCAGCAATACAATAGTATTGCAATAGTACTTTCAGCAATAGCAATAGTATTGCAATAGTCAAAATTGGACTCAATAGTCACCCCTAGGAATGACGCATACAGTTCCTGAGATTCTGTCAACGAATCTCAAAAAGTATATGGTCACTGGTGTCACTGTGCTTACCAAGGGACAAAAGGGAAAACATGTTTTAGCTTCCCATCAGTTTTTGGAGCTCCGGTAGGGCAAGGGTAATAACTTCCTAGATTGTATAGATACCACAGAGTGAAACCTAGATGCCACAGAGTGAAACCTAGATTGTATAGATACCAGATTGAAACCTAGATTGTATAGACACCACACAGTGAAACCTAGATTGTATAGATACCACAGACTGAAACCTAGATTGTATAGACACCACACAGTGAAACCTAGATTGTATAGATACCACACACTGAAACCTAGATTGTATAGACACCACACACTGAAACCTAGATTGTATAGATACCACACACTGAAACCTAGATTGTATAGGCACCACACACTGAAACCTAGATTGTATAGATACCACAGATTGAAACCTAGATTATATAGACACCACACACTGAAACCTAGATTGTATAGAAACCACACACTGAAACCTAGATTGTATAGATACCACAGACTGAAACCTAGATTATATAGATACAACAGACTGAAACCTAGATTATATAGAAACCACACACTGAAACCTAGATTGTATAGATACCACAGACTAAAACCTAGATTGTATAGACACCACACACTGAAACCTAGATTGTATAGATACCACAGATTGAAACCTAGATACCACAGAGTGAAACCTAGATTGTATAGACATCACAGAGTGAAACCTAGATTGTATAGATACCACATATTGAAAACCTGGATTGTATAGACACCACACACTGAAACCTAGATTGTATAGAAACCACACACTGAAACCTAGATTGTATAGATACCACAGACTGAAACCTAGATTATATAGATACAACAGACTGAAACCTAGATTATATAGTAACCACACACTGAAACCTAGATTGTATAGATACCACAGACTAAAACCTAGATTGTATAGACACCACACACTGAAACCTAGATTGTATAGATACCACAGATTGAAACCTAGATACCACAGAGTGAAACCTAGATTGTATAGACATCACAGAGTGAAACCTAGATTGTATAGATACCACATATTGAAAACCTGGATTGTATAGATACCACAGAGTGAAACCTAGATTGTATAGATATCACAGAGTGAAACCTAGATTGTATAGATACCACAGATTGAAACCTAGATTGTATAGATACCACAGACTGAAACCTAGATTGTATAGATACCACAGACTGAAACCTAGATTGTATAAATACTACAGACTGAAACCTAGATTGTATAGATACCACAGATTGAAACCTAGATTGTATAGATACCACAGATTGAAATCTAGATTGTATAGATACCACAGATTGAAACCTAGATTGTATAGATACCACAGATTGAAACCTAGATTGTATTGATACCACAGATTGAAACCTAGATTGTATAGATACTAGGGCTGCGTACCGGTTTCCGATATAAATCGAATACCGGTATTATGCGTTTGATTGATACATTGTATCGAACGTGTCCGTATTGGTCAAAAAATCGATCAACAAAAAAACACATGTAAATCAACCCACTCCACATTTTTAGTGAAGTTTTGTCGTAGTCTATTTGTTTCGTCTCAACATGGTCAGGTCGTCGACGCAGCTCATGTCCGAGTGAATCTAATTTTCAAACAAGAATCTGCCAAGCAAACCACTTGTTATGACTCTTGCAATTAAACACATGTGCAAATAGATTGTTTATCACATAAAATTATCAGGCCTGACTTGATTGTGTCCTGCAAGTTAAATGCATGTTGTAAGTCTGCCTATTTACAGTATTTAGATATTTTATTGTCAAGAGAAAATATCAAATGATATATCGAATATCGACCATTTTGTATCGATACAAATATCGAATAGATCATTTTTACTGATATGCAGCCCCAATAGATACAACAGATTGAAACCTAGATTGTATAGATACCACAGATTGAAACCTAGATTGTATAGATACCACAGACTGAAACCTAGATTGTAAAGATACCACAGATTGAAACCTAGATTGTATAGATACCACAGATTGAAACCTAGAGTGTATAGATACAACAGATTGAAGCCTAGATTGTATAGATACCACAGACTGAAACCTAGATTGTATAGTTACCACAGATTGAAACCTAGATTGTATAGATACCACAGATTGAAACCTAGATTGTATAGATACCACAGATTGAAACCTAGATACCACAGATTGAAACCTAGATACCACAGATTGAAACCTTGATCGTATAGATACCACAGATTGAAACCAGACTCCATTACAACAAACCAGCTATGAAGCCAGGGTCACTGCCCCTCAAGAAAGCCCGGATGACAATCACTGTCTGAGTCATGTGGGTCAGACGGTAGTGTTTTGACTATCGTCACCGACAATCGAACAATCACCCTGTAATGATGAAATAATCGAACAATCGCCCCTGTAATGATGAAATCGCAGACTATCGATAGTGAATTAGAACAATCAATAGTCGCCAGTAATTGGCTACCAGCTGAATAGGCAAATCGAAAATAATAACCCATTTTCCCCAAATTTCAAATAAAAATTCCCACTTGAATTTTTTTTGTTACTAATACTATTATATTAACTTACATTCAAGAATCATTCCTACTGAATCAACGTGCTCTGTGTTTGATTAACACATTCGTATTTGGACATCATAAATGCACACGTGCGCATATTAATTTTATAATTTAGGAAAGTTTTATCAAATTAAACGCATTTAAAGACGGGGCTTAATTTTGACAACCTTTAATGATCAATTGTAATATTGTTTCTACAAGCGCGGTAGGTGTCACTTGATAACCAGCTAATTGTCGGATTATACGACAGCGGGTGGTCTGTCGGCTCGTTTTATGTTTAAATGACACGCGCGGACTGTTAATTGAGATTTCCGGGGGTCAGCATATACGCTCGAGGCAACTATAATGCATTTGCCCTATGAAATTCTTATATTTGACCATTGCCTTGTCGCACAGGCCAATTTCATCGAGGGTCAAGATGAGGCACGATGCAGAATTTCTGAGCGTCAAAATTGGGTAATTTGCAAAATTCAAGCGTCAAAACTTGAAGTCCCGGGTCAAATGAAAGCCCTGTAGAAGGAATGAAGTAAAATACTTTATCAATTATGATTTAATCTTTTGTGAATTTTTATGAATGATTCAAGAAATAATGAATATGTACATGTGTTTTTTTTGTAGAATAAAGCAAGGTCATAAGTTTGGATGCATAGTAATTAAATCACGACTGCGTAGTATCCGAACAAGTGACTGTGCTTTATTGTTGATAAAATACAGGTACATATTCATTATATCTAACCTAACATAGCCACTTATAATTCCGCATTTGACAACAATCAAGGCATAGTAGCCATTGCACTACTTTCTTGTGTTATTTGCCTGGCTGTGTTTTAACGATAATTCATACACACCTTGGTTTCCTCTATATCTACATAGGCAAAGCTGCCTGTTGTGTTAGAATGAAATTTATTGGGCAAATAATGAGAACAAGTCGCTGTATTATAAATTCTCAAGAACAATTTACTTAAATGGTCACTTTCTGCATAATATTAATGACTCGGTGTAATTTATATAATAACAACTGTACATCCTCCATCATTCATAATCTATTTTATTAAAGATCTTCTAAAAAAAAAATGCGTGTTGGTGTTGACATTTACCTTTATTAAAGATCTTTGTAAACCTGTTTGATTGAAAATGTGATCCTTTTAGATACTTCAAATTCCTAGGCTAATCTTCCAGTTCTAGCTTCTATGCACATTTTTACCTGTTACAATTTTGTACTAGGGCAGCCGAGCAATAAATATAGACTTTACTCGAACGCTCTACAGCACCGCCATTGGACAGCAAATTAATTATAACAGATTTCTGGAAAGTCAAAAAAATTGATCCCACATTCGGTCATACAAGCCTTTATAATCTGTCGGTCCTAAAAACTAACTGTCGGACGTCACATGCGCATTGATTGGTTGAATTATAATATCAGACCAATGAAAATGTGTGTTACTTATTAATCGCGTGTAGTAAAGCATTTATGCACGAGAAGAGTCGGTCAAAATTTACCAGTCAGGTTCGTTGGTTTCCAGAAGTCTGCATTATACAAAATTTATTTTGTTAAATAACTGAAGAACTTTGTAAGTTTGTAAACCTGTTTGAAAGAAAACTGTGATGCTTTTACGATATTTCAAATTCCTCGGCCTATATTCTAAATCTAGCTTCTTGGCAGATTTTACAAGTTACTATAATGTTTAGTAGGACAGCACCGGACTAAAGACTTTCACACTCTAGGAGAACGCTCTACAACATGCTATTGGACAGTGATTTAACAAAAAGTGCATGCAGGTCACTGACGGTGACTCAATTGTTGGCAAAACACAAACAAAAATAGAACTAGGAGATTGTCATAACAATACAAATTGTCGCACTAAGAGCAATCGTGGGGTCCGACAACTAACTCCCACATGTGTGGACATTATTTCGCATGCAATGTTGATCACTAATATACCCATGAATTTGAAAACTAATAACAAGAAGTTGTCGAAAACTGTCTCGATTTCACGTGGACCAAAAATGACATCCTTTGTTTACGGAAACTGCAAAACCCACAAACTAATCACATTAAATCTTATACAGAAACGTTAAATTTACATCACCTCAACTGTGTAAATCTTGTGCGATTGGTGACAGTGTACAATACAACACACAGCCGGTGCCGACACTCAAAATTTGTGAACTTGCCGCGGGATTCCTCGCGCTATTCACTTGAACTCTTCACAAATTTTGTTGTCTCGTTCTCGTGTGAGATTTAACGAGAATTTTTAAAAACTTCATTTTATTTACACAAAAATATTTTTTAGTCTCCCAAAACATATAATTTACTGTTAAATATCATAAAAAGTTTTATTTTATAACTGGGGAAAATAAAAATAAATATTTTTAGTCTGTATTTTGTAAACAAACATGGCGGACATCAAGGCTCTCGAACATCCCACATTGAAGGTTTTAAAATAATTGCTCGTTGTTTATTTGTGAAATTGTTGTTTTAGATGCTGACATCTACATAAACACGTAGCATTGTATTTAATTTCCAACCCAACCATTTAAAATTTCGATAGAAGTGTTGGAATCGTCGAGCAAAAATAATAGACCAATAATTTCAGGGGTTGTCTCAACATAATTTTTGTTTGTCAGAGCTAGTTGCACAGTAGACAGATAAGCTGTCTGCAAGAAGCTGCTTTAAATTCTGACTGCATCCCTGTATAGATTGCGTCGAAATGGTTTGACTAGTTGCACAGGTGTGTGTATCTAGAATTTCACATCTTTATTATTTTACAATAAAATATTTTAAACAATAGCATTATCTGTGTTTAAAAGGTATATAATTATGAAAATTTATTTTACTGTTGTAATGTGCTGGGCTGACAGACACCATTATATATGCCATTCTACTCAAATTGCATACGGTATATATATAATTATCCAATTACCTCCCTTGATGCCCCAAACAACCGTTATATAAATACTGTTACACATACTATCAATGGATTATAGAGATTTTAGAGAAAATGTACAGTACTACTTTTGGAAGCTGGTTCCATTACCCACACCCTTATATCATGTATAAAGGTCCGTGCATTACCATACAAAAAAGAATCGTCGTGACGCTGCAAACCACAAGTTACGTCATTATAATTGTCAAGTTTTGACGTTCTAATTTCAACCGAATGTTTCCAATTAAGACCAATTAGTGAATTACTGTACTGTACCATGATTTACAAAATTAAAAGAATATACATGTATACACTGCTTTCTCATGGGCCCGATCCCCTAAGAGATAAAAACCTAGCATGCATACTTTGAAACCTTTGCTCTGTAACCAATTTTTATTTACTGACTGAGAAATTACTGAACTATAGTAAAATGAAACAAGGGTCGATGAGAAGGATCGGGTCGATGAGAATTAAGTTTATGATCAATAGAAAAGTGAACAATCAAATTTTATTTTACTGAGTGATCACAGAAAATAAAATTTTCACCTGTGGCTAATTTGATCTTATAACACCAAAAATCAACAAATATTCTCTATTTATTTAGATCTTTGGAGTGCAAAATAAATGTTTAAATTCACATAATTTTTAGCTCATCAGATTTTTTGAAAAAAGATGAGTTATTGTCATCACTTGATCGTCGTCTGCGTTTGCGTTGCATGGTTAAGTTTTGTATTTAGGTAAATTTTTCTTATAAACTGTCAAAGCTATTGCTTTGAAACTTGCAACATTTGTTCACCATCAATACCTGAGCCTGTAAAGCAAGACCCATAACTCAGATCTGCATTTTGCAAGAATTATTGCCCTTTTTGGACTTAGAAAATATAATGCCTTGGTTAAGTTTTGTGTTTAGGTCCACTTTTCTCCCAATCTGTCAGAATGATTGCTTTGAAACTTGCAACACTTGTTTACCATCAATACCTGGCAATGTCAAACAAGACCCATAACTCTGATCTGCATTTTGCAAGAGTTGTTGCCCCTTTTTGGACTTAGAAAATTCCTTGGTTAAGTTTTGTGTTTAAGTCAACTTTTCTCATACACTATGATGGCTAATAATTTGAAACTTTCAACACTTGTTCATCATCAATACCTGACCTTGTCAAGCAAAACCCATAACTCTGTACTGCATTTTGCATGACTGATTGCCTCTTTTTGGACTTAGTAAATTCCTTGGTTAAGTTTTGTATTTAGGTCTACTTTTCTCATACACAATGATGGCTATTGTTTTGAAACTTTCAACACAACGTTCACCATCAATAACTGACCATGTCAAGCAAGACTTATAACTCAGGTCTTCATTTTGCTAGAGTTGTTGCCCCTTTTTGGACTTAGAAAATTCCTTGGTAAGTTTTGTGTTTAGGTCCACTTTTCTTATATACGGCAACGCTATGGGTGCTAATGATTTAAAACTTTCAACACTTGTTCATCATCAATACCTGACCATGTCAAGCAAGACCTATAACTCTGATGTGGTTTTTGCAAGAGTTATTGACCTTTTTTGAACTGATAAAATTCCTTGGTGAAGTTTAATGTTTAGGTTAACTTTTCCATAAAATATTAAGCTATTGCTTTGAAACTTGCTACACATTTTCACCATCAATACCTCATTTATTTAAGCAAGACTCATAATTCTGCCCTTCTTTATGCATGGGTAATGGGCCTTTTTTACAGTGACAATGATCAGATAAGCCTCTGCACCCGCAATGTTAGCCTATTTGCTTAACCAGTTTTCCTGAACTGAATTATACCCTGAAGGCTTGAACTTACTTGCCATTCAAACTAAAATCTTGAGGGTCAAAATGTGGCTTTTTGAAAATTTCAAGGATCAAAACCCCTACTCATGAGTCAAATGGAACCTATGTTTAATTATCACATTCTTCCTCAAGATGTATCATTAAAAGTCTACTGAAGTTGAATAACAGTATTTTATTATATAATCAGGGGTTTCAATTTTAAAGTTATGGTAAATTTAATCTACTTTGAAGGATTTTCTTTAATGAAAACTGAGTTAATTATGGAAACAATGGCATTGAAAGCCTCTTGTTTGGCAAAAATTACAATTTTCCTGATTTTTAATTTGGCCCTGTTGACACCCCTGAGGTCTACTGAAGTTGAATAACAGTATTTTATTTTATCACATAAAATAGGCTCTGGGAGTTTAATAAACCCATTACATAAAAGTCATAATACACACGTGTAATAAACATGCAAATGAGGTATTTACAAGGGCGAGTCACTTTATTTATGTATTCATACACGTTGTCAAAAAAGTAAAAGAATACATTTTTAGAATAGAATAAATTCTATATCCGATTATGAGCACTCTAGGGCATGTTATAATCACACATTAACAGCTGTACAAGAACTTAAGAGATATGACTGTAAGTAAACATGACGGTAGGTCCGTTAAACGTGGGTACAAATAAGATCGGGACGAAATGTACATACCAAATATCTGGCATCTACACAAACACAGCATCGGATGTTGATTTCATTGTATAAATCCGTTAATTTTGAGTAATAAAGATGATTTTCCTTGCTTATCAAGTACTTGCATCGTGTACAATCAGTTATTTTCGGCTATATTCAGACGAATCGCGAATAAATTCACGCGGAAAACCTAGTTACTTCCCCTGTCCTTGGTTGTTACTAAAACCCGGAACGGAACACGGAACAGAACAGAATACGTTGTGTTGCTGCGGTCCTAGATTTAATTATTTACTTTGTTAAGCGTAGTTTTACATCTGCAGGATTTTAAATATTATTTTCAAAGGCAGAAAAAATTAACATATTGGAGTATACATTGTTGCACTATTTTCTTAGCTCTTTCAATGAACCGCTTTACTCCTATGGAGTTTATTTGCTAAAGGGGAAGTGTGTGCATTCTTGACAAACTTTTACTGTGTATTTAGTTTATGTGATAAAAAGAATCTTACATTCGTGTCATTCCATATTAAATTTATTAAACTCGTTGAATAAAAGTTATAAAATGCTCGGCAGAGCCTCGCATTTTATCATTTTATCCAACTCGTTTAATAAATTCAATATAGAAAGACACTCATGTAAGATCCTCTATATATAATATTGTCTTTCAGGTTCCCTATGAACTGTTAAACAAGAAATTTCGTTCCGCTCAGAAAACTATTGATCGAGAAATTTCAAAGTTGCAAGGTGCAGGTGGCGAGTTGGAAGTATGCTTACTCAAACCTCAAGTAACAATTGGAGAAGTTACAAAAGCTCTCGACAATATGGTGGAAAAACTGAAACTTCTAAAGAGAAAGGTATTTCTTATTTCAGATCCTACATTCAGCTCACGATCTCCCAAAGCATCTTAACTAGAAATCTCTAGCTCAAAATTGAGGTTTTGCTCAAATGAGAGGTTGAACTTGAGATAAATCTGAAGTTAGAGGATTGAAATTTTACTTAAATCCACTCAGAATAATGTGTATGTTTTTATGATGCCAAATTTGTCTCCAGTCTTCCATGGAAATTAACTCAAAGACACATGGCAATATTTGAGAAGAGATTTAGCTCAGATTGAGATGCTTCGGGAGATTTGGGCCTGGGGTCCTACAATTCCCGAATAATCCATATTTGCTGCACTAAAAAGAATGAGGTTTTCTGCAAAAGTTAATTGGTGAAAAAATATTGCCTGAGTTAACGGTAAATTTAAATTGCATGTGCTGAATTTTAACAATTTTACATGTGTGAGCCAATGGCACCACAAACAGACTCGAGTCTAATTTTCCGGATTGGGCATTCTGCCTCTGTAGAACCTTTGTACATTGCTGATAATAATAATAATAAAATTAATAATAATAACAACTTTATTTATTGTGGATTACATATTTGACAGTTATATCAATTTTCAATATGGTCCACTATGATAGATATCATTCATAACAGTTCTATTTGCAAGACCTAAAATTTAAGTATAAATGTTTGCTACTCTTTTAGTCTTTAGAACTAGAGCTTAGAAAACCAGGTCTCTGTACTTCACAGTTAAACCTGTGTAATTTGGACCTGAACTAAGCAACCACCTGTTTTATGCATCTACTATTATTATAGCTCAAACCAGCCTGTGTAGTATGTCATTGTAATAATAAAATAAATGCTTTCAACAGTTTTTGTGGTTGGCTCAGGTTTCATCTAAAGAAGCTTTCAAAAAATATAAGAAAGACCAGACCTGCTCAACTTAGTCACCTCTTTAGATAACGTTGCTACATTATAGCAGAGCTACTGATAAGCTGCGTATTGGGGTAATTACCAATTAATTTTCTTAAAAACCCAATAGATTTTGAGAGGAGGGAGTAAGAAAGAGCTAAGACAATTTGAAATACCCAAATAGAAAAGGATGTTATAGTGAAAAATAGTACATTAAAGCTTATTTACCCTTTGAGTTTTATTAAATACCCGATGAAAGTTTGTCAAAACCCAATCAAAATTGAAACTTGGGGGTAAAATACCCAAATGACTAAAACCTTATCTGTAGCTCTGTTATAGTGTGGTCTCAGTAGCTCAGGAAGACGGAGTAGGGTATTTGAGTCCATAGACTTTGCAACAGGGGGAAATTGTTTAAAAATTATGGCCATGAAAATAATAGCAATGGTCAGTGCACAGAAGGGAAGCAGGCTTATTCAACCCCGAGCTTATTCACCCCAAGCGATTTTAAGTATCATTCAACCCCAAACCAGGACTAATTCAACCCCAGATATGCAAGGCTCATTCAACCCCAATGAAAAAAAAAACAATCAATAAAAAATATAATTCACACTCAAGCATATTGCAATATAATTCAACTCTTAACATGATGAACACACTAACAGTTCACACTCTGTTTAGTCAAAGGAGACAAATTACAAAAAAGTTGCAAAAAAAGTAAGAGTGCGCGGGACTGGCGTATGGTCGCATCAAGAGGGCCGCTGCACGTGGGTCATGTCAGTATTTTAAGGGACAAAGACGCAATGGATTATGTCGCAGCCTAAATTGAACCGTTGAAATTCGAAATTTTATCACAAAAACTCCCAAATTTCAGGCGTGGTATTTTTCACACCTGTGTCTGATTTCAGGTTTTTGAATCCAGAATGTTCCTTCTTTGTTTATATTATATTAAAAGAATATCATTTCAGGCTTTGAAACTTGGATTTTCAGGTCTGAGAATGATTGCTAATTACCAGGCCTGAGTTTTCTTCTGTGATTGATTATTTTGTATAAATTGAAATTGCAATGGTTATATATATTTATTTATTCAATCCCACATCTATATTAAGGCTGATGAGAGTATAAATGAAGAGTTAGATACAGCGAGGATGATCAAGAGACGTGTAGATCATTTAAAGGAGGCGGAACATTTACAAGACCATACACGACCATTGTGGCAGAAAAAACGTCTAGATAGAATGTTAGTCGAGTATTTTCTGCGAGCTGGGTATTACAACACAGCATTAAAACTGGCCCAGCATTCTGAGATCGAGGTAAAGCATTTCTTACTGTAACTTTCTGTTTTTGTTAGGCCAAATAAAAATGTGTGTTTGGACAGTGTGGTTCAGGGTACTGTTTTATCAAAGCACTTACGGAAATTGTAAACTTACGCTCAAATTTAAATTCTTTATAATTCTTTAACAACTCCAAAGTGGTGACAGAAATGGTTTGTAGGAGTTCATTAACTGAATCATTGTTAGTATTGCAGCTCCATTAACCAAATTTATGATTGTAAACAAATTATAAATAATTTAAATTTGATCGTAAATTTACGTTTTCCGTAAGTGCTTTGATAAAACAGTACCCAGGTACCTAAATTAAAGTTTTTATATGGAAAACTTTGGCGTGATGAACAATGATTGTAATTTTTTTATAATTTGCCTTTGATAGTTGTACATAAGTTTGCAGGCTAAAATGAATAAATGAAAGTGCTGGTAGCACTGAATGCCCCCCCCCCCTCCATGGGGCTGCTGTCAGTAGTGTTTACTCCCTGTTTACTCCCTACTTGGGCTTTCATTCTCAAATTGGTGATGAACTGTAAGGGGTCCTGCAATGTTGCAGTAAACCCGAAATCCGGATTTGCTGCTAAAAGACCAACAAACAAATTTTTCTGCAGAAAATAAAAGTGATACGTGAAAAATTGAAATATAAGTCATATGGTGAAAAAGTGAAATATTGAGTCAATTATTGACTACCGGTATTAAATCTGAAATTTCATTTATTATAAGCTGAATTTTATAATAATTATACATGTAATATTAATTTATTTTCGAGGGAGTTGAATTTTCGTTGATTTCGTTGTTGAACTTGACCTTGAAATATAATTAATCAACCTCCCATACATGTATACAGTACATGGGATTACATGTTTTATAATTCACGAATTAACGACCCAACGAAAATGCATTTTTATCAATATCCATGAAATTTAATGCCCATGAAAATATGTGATTTTACAGCTGAACATAATAGAAACAGACATCTGCCCTACGTTCAAGGAAAGTAGCCTGCAAACATGTTTAACAATCACGGGTTTTTGTCGATATAATCCTTCGTTGTAGGCTTCGTTTGCGGCATACAATTTGAAAGTACTAATTCCCGTTTTTTCCGTTCTCAGTTCAAAATATGTACGGATGCACGGATTTTACTATTCACATTCTTTTGTTTGCCTCTGTCCGCCATTTTGTTTAATTAAACAAATACACGCACACCACCTCCGGATATGGTTAGCCAAACTTGGCGTCGTAACAAACATGTTTTTCAAACATACAGTTCAACGAATAACAGTGTGCGTACCAGGAGCGAAACGTACATCACATATTGTTTCCTTGAACACAGGGCTGGTGTATGGCACCCAAAACAGACTTACATAATTATTATTTTCTGGATTGGGTGTTAGGCCTTAGTAGGATCCCTAACTATTCCAACACTTTTCTGTTCTATCATTTCAGAATAATACCTGTATTCAAATATAAACTCTCTTCTGTTAACATTTTTATTCATTGAGCAAAGTTTTTACTGACTATGTATTATAATAGCAGATTATTCCACAGTTTGAGCTTGATGGGTAATATCTGTGAACTATTCACTGCAGTCACCCAGTTGGTGATGCTGTGATCAGACAATCACCGGTGGTGAGAAACCTTGGTGCAATGTTGGATTCACACCTAAACATGGACAAACATGTAAACTCTGTCTCCAGGTCTTGTTTCATGCAGATCCGACAAATAGGTCAATCAGACAATATTTGATTGTTGATGCAACAAAATCCCTCATAAATTCTTTAGTAACATCAAGACTGGATTATTGCAACTCATTATTGTGCGGCTCTCCAAAAACCATTCTGAACAAACTACAAAATATCCAAAATACAGCTGCCCGCCTCATCGCACGGATACCGCGATACAATCACATCACTCCTGTGCTGAAGGATCTTCACTGGTTACCTGTACAATACAGAGTGGAGTACAAGGTCTTGACTCATGTTTACAAAGCACTACATGGGAATTCCCCAGGCTACATCAGAAGGATGTTGGAAATATATACTCCACAAAGACAGCTTAGGTCACAAATTGACTCTATTCTTCTAGTTGTGCCGAGGATGAGGACTGTCTTGTACAGTGATCGATGTTTCATGGCTGCAGCACCGAAGGTCTGGAATGCACTGCCAACAGCACTCAGAGATAGTAAAACACTACCCTCATTCAAGAAAGCATTAAAAACACACTGTTTTACTAAAGCATATTCTGGCTGATTATTAGTTTGACTTCTTAAGGATCTCCTAAGAGGTAGTACATTTATACCTTTGGAGACAGTTTCTCGAAGCAGTGGTATGTGACGCTGTTCTTGAAACACTAGTACAGTAGTAAATAGTGTCGGGGGTTTCCTGTCTCCTTAAAGGAAGTATCACTATTCCTTTGGAGTTAGTTTCTCGTGGCAGTGGTATGTGACGCTGCTCTTGAAACACCCAATTTAGGGGGGGGGGGGGTAATTGAGGGGGGGGGGGGGTTCTTTGTGTTATTTGTATTATGTTTACATGTATATATACATTTTTAATGTTTGCATGCATTTATCTATGTAAAATTGTTTTAACCATGTCTTAAATGTGGTTGTACAGCACTTTTGAACGTGTAATTACATGATAAAAGTGCTATATAAATATGGTATAATAATAATAATAATAGCTGCTGGACTTGATTAAAGAGCTGATTACAGACAATTTGTCTTGAAGTAAAGGTTATCAATAGATAGGGGCAACAAGTACTAAAATCAGAACTCGAGAACTCGGTCATTACTTGGATACTCGGACAACTATAAATGTGCATGGTATTAGAGAAATAGAAATGTTGTACTGCAAACCTGTGTGTTCAACTTGAACTATCGTGTTTGCTGAATCTGTTGTAATTGAACTTGCAACAAGGCTGATTGCATAATCTAATCAGGGATCATACAATTTCGGAATAATTTCGGAATTCCTGATTTGCTGAGCTAAAAAGAATGAACTTTTCTGCAGAAAATGAAAGTTATTTGGTGCAAAAATAATATTCACCAATATATGATCAAATATGTCTACACTGCCCACCAATAATAAGTATACAGAGGTTATTTCCCCATTTACTCATCTGTAATAACACTAATTGAAGAACAGTGAAGCAACAATATCGTTGAAGACAGTGACTTTTTTGTTTTTTTAAGTGTAAAGGTCATACATTGATTGGTACCCTAGGTGTAAAATATGAAGTTTCTTTATCCGCCTTAAAAGGTAACTTTGTCATAAAAAGATGGAACAATTCAGCATATTGGGTCACATGATTGTTTTAATTCAGAACATCTTCATCTTTACTTCTAGCTTTTTTAGACTCATTTAGACACAGTTATTTCAGAGACAAGTATTTTTGTGACTGTCTGATAAACAGATAATGAATAATTTAACTAAGTTTAATTTTGCTACTATATACTTAATTTTGGTGGGCACTGCATATGTACAGGTATCAATGTATTCTACAACCACCCAGCTGCTGGACTTGATTAAAAAGCAGATTCCTAGGTGTAAAATATGAAGTTTCTTTATCCGCCTTAAAAGGTAACTTTGTCATAAAAAGATGGAACAATTCAGCATATTGGGTCACATGATTGTTTTAATTCAGAACATCTTCATCTTTACTTCTAGCTTTTTTAGACTCATTTAGACACAGTTATTTCAGAGACAAGTATTTTTGTGACTGTCTGATAAACAGATAATGAATAATTTAACTAAGTTTAATTTTGCTACTATATACTTAATTTTGGTGGGCACTGCATATGTACAGGTATCAATGTATTCTACAACCACCCAGCTGCTGGACTTGATTAAAAAGCAGATTCCAGACAATCTGTCAAAGTGGAAGGTTATCAGTAGTCCGTAAAACAAGGCGGTAATTACTTCCTCTTGATCATCAGTTGCATTAACATTTTGCAAAATTAAATTGAGAATAGAAACTTGGGATTTGTGATTTATAGAAAATATTTATGATTTTAGGATCTGACAAATATAGATCTGTTTATGACATCAAAGGCCATCGAGGAATCATTGATTAACCACGAAACGGCTCCGTGTCTGAATTGGTGCTACGAAAACAAGTCTAAGTTGAGGAAATTAAGAGTAAGTATTGGAAAACATTGTAAGGGTAAACTACTGGTATGGTCAGGTCTGTCACTTGTATACAAACATTGCAATATCATAACATTGTATTTTTATTGTTTTAAACATTTCAATTGGAGAAAAAGTCAGTGAAAACCAATACCTTATCCACTAAGCTACAGTCAAAAGGCAATCAGCACTTTCCAATTATTGCCTTTAGATGTTGGAATTTCCCCCTGTGAACACACAGGTATACTATATAAACCAGTGTTACTAAACTTCTGTTTTGTTGATCCATATACAGTAGGGAGATATTTAGTGTTTTATGTTCACTTTCCCGTTCAGGCAAGTTAAATTTCCGATCGGGTAAGTAAATATATTTTGAAAAGTAGAAAGTTGCCCGAACGGGCAAGTGAACACAATGAATTTAGAATGGTATTTTTGAAGGCTAAATATCTCAGAATCTAGACAATTCAAAGGAAATTTGAACGGTAGGATTTTAGATATACCCTTTGTGATATGAAACATGTGTTTAGATTATCGCTTCATCAAATATCCTTATGCACAGATTACTTTTTCCAAAAGTGGGCGTTTCTATTGTCCGATCGGGCCAGTAAATAGGGGAATGATTTGATGGTTGAAATTGACAAGATTTACTAAAAATAGCATGTGAAATATACACAATTTGGATACTCTCTAGCAGGGTGCTTTCCGGGCTCAAATAGTACATATTTCTGTAAATAGCTCAGCCTCGTTTTTGCCATGTGTTAATACTATGCGATCCAACAAAATATCACCTGGCAGGCTTATGAGGAAAATACATTGAGAGGTCATGTGAGGTATAATAATATATGATGTATCTGTTCTTATGATAATACTTTCAGAGTTCTCTGGAGTTCAAATTACGTCAACAAGAGTTTATCGAGATGATTAGAAGTAATTGTCGTATTGATGCTGTAAGGTAAGTGAAGAATGTTGACTAGTCTTGCTACCCGACTAGATAATATATTTTTCAATCAATTATCATAATTTCATTTTACATTTTAGCTAGATTTTATTTTGGGCTTGATTATCTACCTATGTTTGAGGGTGCAAAGGGAATTAATTTCAGGAAAAAAGAGTAGACTGAAGAGTTGTCTCCTTTAATTAAACATAGGGTATGTATAGACAGACTAAAAACTATACTGTAAAATCACTTATTTTTGTGGGCATTAAATTTCAAAATTTAAAATGCACTATAATAAAGTCTATTTATTGGTTCCTTAATTTGTGGATTACAAAACATAGAAGAGGAAACCCTAGTTCAATATTTCAGAGGTTGATTAATCGTGGGTTAAGATTGGTGGTTCAACCTCGAAATCAACGAAATTTAAATCCCATGAAAAATAAAGACTTTACAGTATATATAACTTGTTGGTTTACATCTGGTTGTATGCTGGTTTTCTACTTTATTAAGTTGCTATGCAGTAAATGACACAAAGTTGACCTAATCACTACATCGGTCATCATGAAATTAATTGTCCACAAAGCCTCTTACAGGGGTGTCAATTTTCCTTGTTTATCCGGAATTCCGGATTATCATTCATGAAAGAGCATTGCTTTCTGACCAAAAAAAAAGTTATTTGATGAAAATGTCTCAAGAAATGGCAAAGTTATGGTAAATTATGTCTGCTTTGAAGGATTTTCTTCAATACAAACTGAAGTAATTATGGAACAATGTCATAGAAGGCGACTTGTTTATCAAAAATGGCTGGCGGCATATGATTTTCCTGATTTTTAATTTAGCCCTGTTGACACCCCTGCTCTTAGTGGTCACAAACCACTAAATAAAATTGTTCTTTAGCTCAATGTAAAGTGACAACTGTCATCACCAGATTATATCATGTTAAAGTCTATGGCCAGTTGACAGACCTATATCATTGAAAAGCAGTATGTTTCAGCTACAAAATAAGACCAAAAAAACTGGGGGTCTTGTTTAATATAAGAAAGATTTTGTTCGCCAAAGGCGGAAGCCAATTTTTTTTTCAGACGCGCGGACCGATCCAATTTGGATTTTACCCTACTGTACTTTCGCTTTGTCAAATATGCCAAAATCTCATAATATTCAAGATAAAACTCATTCACTCATTCAACTACATGTAAATAATACCTTTAAACTCAATAAGATGATTCTAGTTCCATTTCGTCGAGGCATATTACCATTTCCAGACAACCAGAAGTTTCTGTAAGGACTATTTGAGTGTATCCGATTTTGGTCCACGTATGCATTTAGTGGTTTATAACCTAGTGGAAAACTTAAATATTTTGACAAATTGTTCCACACATATTTCCTACCAATTGAAGAATAGCCCATAAAAAATTATACCCGGTAGTGATAATTCGCATATTTGTTATTTGCATAATGCTTTGAAACTATGTAAACCATTAATTAGTTTGATTCTCTTGTAGATGATACTCGAAATCTTTTTTTAGATTTTAAGAACATTATTACTTTCTGTACAGGCATGCCAGAAAATACTTCAGTAATCTGTCAGAGGATTGTCATATGTGGGAAGTGCAGAGAGTGATGGGATTGTTGGCTTTCTCTCCAGATACCCAGATAGCACCTTATAAGGTATATATACTTCTATAGTCAAACCTGTGTTAGTGGTCACCCCATTTGAACAGGCACCTGTATTAAACAACCAATATTATTAAATCAGAATTCACAATTTTTTTTTTTTAAAAACTAGGTCACCAGGTCAAGTCAAAGAGGAAGTCTTTGAACACTTCATTGAGCAATGACCCTTAATGTATTACATCATTAAATCTGAAGTTTCACTTGACCGATGAATGGACCCATTTCCATATGAAAATTCTAAAACTTCATAGATTTTGGTAAAGTAGTCATTTTGCGGGAAGTTTTCTTTGTTGCATATTTCAGGGGTGTCAATATTCCTGATTAATCAGGAATTGGCTATTGGAATTCTCTAGAAATGGCAAAGTTTCGTCCAATCTAATCTGCCCTGAAGGATTTCATTAAATAATAAATTAATTTATTAAAGAGTTAAATATGGAAACAATGTGGTGGAAGGCCTCTTGTTTGGCAAAAATGATCAGCCGCAGATATGATTTTCAGGTTTTTTAATTGGTCTCTGTTGACACCCCTGATATTTAGTATGTTGATAATACTTCAGTCATGGAGCTTTGATATTGTGTCCAAGTCCATCAACAAAATCAAAGAAAATTTATTCTCACAAACTAATAATCATTTTTAAATACAGTAGACGCAAGGGCGTTTGAATTTCTGTTGCAATTTTGTTGCTAGAATTGATTTGAATATTTGGACCCCCCCCCCCCCTAAAAAAAACCCCTGACAATGCCTTGATGGTGAAATGTTGTTATTAAATACTTCTAAATTCATTCCCTGTTTGGTGGTAATGATTTTGTTTATACATGTATTTGTATAATTGCAGGAGTTGCTGGACTTAGAACGATGGACAGATTTAGTGAGTCAATTCAGATATGAAAATTTCAAGCTTCATCAATTAAACAATGCCTCTGTGTTTACAGTGACTCTGCAGGCTGGATTATCTGCTCTGAAGACACCGTATCCTTTATATATCATTGTCAACATCAATCATAAAATAATACGTTCAGTACTTACAGATCTTACAGAAAAAGCGGCCATTTCAGCATCAGTAAGCCATGTTGTCATTGAAAGTCTTGCAGTGATACATATTCAGCAAGTCTGTATGGAGACACCAACTCTGGCATTTCATTATATATATAGTATTTCATTTTTAGCCTGATCATAATTATTCATTTATGAAACACTGACTTTTGGTATGTTTGAGAAGTTATGTCAGACTGACAATAGAATATAGGGATATGTGCTATTGTCACAGATTTGCATATTTCAGGATTTGGCACTATATAGGCCTGTAGGCACTCCAAGGTGCCTGCCTTGGTAAAAATTCTAGATTACAAAAATAAGCATTTTTTAAAGAAAAAATGCCTCAAATAGACCCTAGAAAATATTTGCCTGGTGTTTTTTTTTTACTCCGGATACGGCCCTGCTATACCTCAGTAGGACCCTGTAGGTAGACAAGTCAGAAAACGTTGTCAGACATTCCGACTGTTTCCAGTTGGAAATTCATTAGTCCTTACCTGATATTGCCTGACATGTTGTCCATCCGACCGACTTCTGGAAACACTAGAAAACATACCAAATGTTTACCTTAATATACATCAGATATTGTTATAAAGTTGAAGGTAACAGTAAGAATGCAGAGTGTCCTGTATGTAGTAGGAACCTAAACAAGCTTGGACAGCATCTACCGTACGCTCACTGCGCCAATTCTAAGTTGATTTGTCATATTTCGGGCCAAGCCCTTAATGAGCATAACCCTCCTATGATGTTGCCCAATGGATATGTGTATGGATGCAATGTAAGTTCTTGTTATATTTGTCTCTGGGGTGTGGGCAAGATACCTGGGTACCTACAGGGTAGCCAGGGACTCTTGAAAACAGGGAAAATGCCAAAAACAAATTCCCTGCACGGAAAATCAGCGAATTATCAGGGAATTGTACCAAAACTTGAGGTAAAAAATGTGTTTACTGGTAGCTTCTCTTCGTGACTGTATTAAAAAGATGTATTTCTTCTAACAGATTGTAGCAATATGTATTAATTATAAGATAAGGTATAAATAATGGTGGTGAATGTATGGCTATAAGAGGAGGTTGAATGCCATATTATCAGCTGTATTCGAGTGCAAGCAAAAAAATCGTGGAAAATCACCTTTCAGTCTGGGAAAAATTAGGGAATTATCACTCAGGGAATATCATTCTTGAATTTCTGTGGCCACCCTGAGTCCTATCAGGATGGTCCATTGTATGCCTGGGTACTGATTTAGTAGACACAGCCATAGTTTAATCAATGGTTAGTCTGCTGGATTTATTACCCATACTGGTTGCAGCAGGTCATACCCTTTCATGAAAATTTGACATTAATGTTGATTTTTCCACCACATGTGGAGAAGTTTTTGGTTCCCTGTGGAAGGGTAAGTTTGTACAGGTTAGATACTGTCTAGGAAAACTGGTTAGGTGAATCAGACACTGTGTGTACACAACTGAAACTCGTTGAGAAACGGTGTTAAACCTAAATTTTATCACATAACCTGCGGTCCAGGAGTGCCGTAAAGCCGTGCCGCAAATATCGTTCGGCACTTCCAGACTGTGCAATAAATATTTAAATTAGCTTGACGTGAAGTGAGCCAATCCATGTATTGATCGGTCAATGACGTCAGGATAATATCAACGTCGCCATGACGTCGCGCTTATTGTACCGCTGCATTTTGGCTAAAACATATGCAGCGTACATCAACCTTTTTAACAATAATGAGCGTTTTC
Source organism: Spisula solida (assembly GCA_947247005.1). Classification (NCBI taxonomy): domain Eukaryota; kingdom Metazoa; phylum Mollusca; class Bivalvia; order Venerida; family Mactridae; genus Spisula; species Spisula solida. The sequence continues at coordinate 35,246,275 of OX365952.1, read as the reverse complement.
TAAGGTGATGTGATAAATAGAATCTTACATTCATGCTCACTACATACAAGTTTTATTAAACTCGTCGAGAAAATCAATATGACACTCGGCAAAGCCTCATGTCATATTATTTTGACAACTATATCATGAACAATTTAAGTTCCTGGTTCAAAACTTATTCAAAAGTAATAATGAACTTCTTCTTTTGTCTCTATATTCCTCTTTTGTCTATATATTCCTCTTTTGTCTATATATTTCTCTTTTGTTTATGTATTCCTCTTTTGTTTACATATTCAGGCATTGGAGGAGATGGCAATACAGAATGAGGGTAAAGTTATGTGTCCAAGAAGTAGAGAAGCGTTCCATATTGAAAAATGCGAGAAAGTTTTTGTGATGTAGAATCGAAGTTGAGGAGTAGACTGACGAGATTACTGTGTTCTTCCAGATAGTTCAAGCTTGTGATCAATGTTTTTGCTCTTAGATGTTCAGCTTTTAAAGCTTACTTTTGTATGTGAAGTGTAACAATGCAAGGAGTTCTATTTGACTGTAGAGTAACCCCTTAGACCTCTATAATACCCAAACTCCCTTTTTTGACACTTTTGCAGTTGAAGTGTTATTACTAACTTATTGCCTACCATCTTACCTAACCCAACCCTAATTAGCCAGGGTTGGGACGGGGAAACAGAGAACGTAACAAAGAAAAATAAATCACTGATATTTCCCGACGCTAAATGTCAGAAATTCATAAAATTTGCTAACTGAAACCCACAAATATTTCCACTTATAAATACAGTATAATGTGTTAGATCAGTATACATGTGTATAAGTAGTTTGTGTATTAGTTCTTGCACTGTGTAATATTGTGACAACTACCTCATAGTAGATCAGTTAATGTAATCAAACTTCGTACAGTGTATTGGTATAAACATATAATTATTATGTATCTTTTTAATTGTTGTTAGTTTATCCAGAATGGGATTCACAATAGTCTGGATACGATCCTGGGGCTCACAGAACTCTGGATACGATCCTGGGGCTCACAGTACTCTGGATACGACCCCGGGGCTCACAGTACTCTGGATACGACCCGGGGGCTCACAGTACTCTGGATACGACCCCGGGGCTCACAGTACTCTGGATACGACCCGGGGGCTCACAGTACTCTGGATACGATCCTGGGGCTCACAGTACTCTGGATACGATCCTGGGGCTCACAGTACTCTGGATACGACTCTGGGGCTCACAGTACTCTGGATACGATCCTGGGGCTCACAATAGTCTGGATACGATCCTGGGACTCACAATACTCTGGATACGATCCTGGGGCTCACAGTACTCTGGATACGATCCTGGGGCTCACAGTACTCTGGATACGATCCTGGGGCTCACAGTACTCTGGATACGACCTCGGGACACTCAATACACAGGATGTTGATTGGTCGTCAATAATGTGTGGGGTGGATTATAATTGAGATTAACAACAACCAGATTAAATATGGTTTCTGATCAAAGTCCTTCATTGTATCTATATAGTGTTACAGATTTAGGCAATCTCATTTAAACCAGATTCAAACATTTGCTCCATTCCTTTATGCTGTTAGAGATCTGACTACACTCAGTAAGAGGTCATGTTCAAATGACCTCTCTGGCGCACAATGACGTCAAGTAGCCACAGCAGAGTTTCACTGCACTTTCAGATTTGTGAAAGAAGCGATTTGATTGGATAAAGTAAAGTTCACATCGATACGACCCCCTACAGAGTGTCGTCAGATCCTGTATCAGCGTAAAGTAGTGAAGTGTAATTAGGGTCTGATTTTAATGAGATTGGGATTTAGGAAGGGAGATAACTAGTAGCACTCTTGTGATGTTAGGTTTTCAAATTTAAGATATATTTTGATGCTCAAATGTTTATTTTAGTGTATTTAAAAACATTGTTGCAGTCTTTTCTAATACATTTGTGGTTTGCTTACTTATACTCCCATAAACAAAGTTTAAAGGGGGAATACTGGAGTCACCATGTTGGTTGGTCTGTCAGTGTGTAAGCATAATCGTGTCGGCTGTGTAACTTTGTCTTTTCTTACTGGAGTTTAAAATTGCTTGGTACAAATGTTCAAAACATTAAGATGGTGTGTTATGCGCAATACCTAGGTCCCTAGCTCAAAGGTCAAGGTCATATTTAGAGGTCAAACGTTATATAGCCATGCAAGTTGTGTCCACTCTGTATCTTTGTTGTTTCTTGCTGGTTTTTAAAATTGCTTTAAAATAATATTCCTGTGTCAAGGCAGTGCTGCAGGGGTATGAATTAAGATTCATCACTCCAGTGATATGTCTAGTTTGTAAATGCAGAGTTATGCCCCTTGATATCAAGGTTATTGTTCTGACTATTTATTGTTTAAATGTTATACTTGTACAATATTATTGTGGTAGATGCATTGTTTATTATGAACATAATAGTATGATACATGTATGTGTTTATGTATGTTAATGTATAGCATTGCAGTGCTGTTTTCCACGTCTGTGATTGTAGTTAAATAATTTCTTTCTGGGAACAAACCACACTGGCAGTATTCATGCTTCCCTTACATTTCTTATAATTAGAAAATTGGAAAAATAGATTTTTATGCCCCCGCACAACGAGTTGTAAGGTGGGTATACTGGATTCAGTTTGTCCGTCTGTCTGTCTGTCTGTCCGTAGACGCATTCTTGTGGACGCAACTCCTCCTACAGTTTTGGCAGGATTTCGCTCAAACTTTCACAGATGAACAACCTCAACATATAGATGTATATGAAGAAATGAATTTGTGCTGCAATGAATTTTGGCAGAATTATGGCCCTTTGCCGGCGGGGGTATATTAGTCTGCCTAATGGCAACAGCTCTAGTTGTTTTGAGTGATATACCGGTGAATAAATCACTGATTACAGATATTTACCGATGTCCTTCTGGTAGAAGGCTGTTATCAGTCTGTAACATGTAAGCAACTCTGTTTTCCAAAATTTCTCTCATAGTTCTATCGTTTTGGCATAAATAATAGTGAAAATCATCCAAAACTTACCGGTAACTTGGTTTTGCTGTAAACAAAATATTCTTTGTATTAATACATATTGTTGATAAGTTTAACTCCTACAAACTTTGTTATTACTGATGTACATAGAATTTGTTTTTGACTTGTACAAACTTGGTCATTACTGATGTACTTAGAGGATAATGCATGTCTGTGTATGGTGGGTACACGAAGCATACTCTCCTGATTGGCTTTTGCTTGTCCAGAGCATAACTTTGTAACCATTCGTTTGAATGACTCAAAACTTGCTATGCACATACATGCCAGATCTCCTGCATCATGCGTGAGTCTCCTGCATTTGAGACTCTACTCCTGCATGATCAGAGGCCAATTTATCAAATCTCACGCATTTCATGGACAAACTGGAATCTGACATTTTTTGTTTACATTATGAAAATGATGACAAATATTAGTTTAAATTGCTACATGAAGCATGCATGGTATTGTCATCAAATTAAGATAAGTGAAAACAGCATATAAACTTCAATACTTAAGTCTAAAGTTTCAGCAAGGAAAATCTCCTGCATTTTAATGAAATCTCCTGCATTTCCATCACCAATCTCACGCAAAGGGGTCTGCGAAACATGGCATGTATGTATGCATGTTTCTTGCAATTAGTTGAAGTGAAGTGCGCAAGAACCATAACTCTACCTTGCGCCGTTTTTATCAATTATTTCCCTTTGATTGATTTTATTACGGCATTTCTTGTCCGGAGCATAACTTTGTCACCATTGGTTAGAATGACTTAAGACTTGCTAGACCTATGCATGTTACTTGCAATGACATGCAGTGCAGTGCGCAAGAACCATAACTCTACCATGCACCGTTTTTTAATTATTTCCCTTTGATTGATCTACATCTCAAAAGACAACTCATGATGAATCCTATATTATTGCTGCCTTTTTGCAGTAAAAGCAAGGTTGAGTTTACTTTTCAATATCAATGCTCATACTTCAAGTAGACAGGCGACAAATCCGACTCGCAGAGCTCTTATTCTTTCCAAGAACATATTATCTCAGTTTTATCAGGTCAGTGATGTTACTTGATTTTGTTCTTAACCTCTATAGTGCGGCCAGGATAATTTGATATTTACGAAACATGAATCGGTTTGGTCAACTGTTGCAAAATTGGTTTTACAAATTACTAAAGTAAACAGATAAGGTCAGTATTGTACTCAAAATATCACTGATAAATCATGCACATCTGATTAATCCACCTTTGTGAAATATACCCAAATTTTCCCGCCTTTCTCATTATCCTGGGCGCTCTATAGTAACTCTTTGTAAGGAAACAAATGAAATGTGTACAATATATGTGAACTTCTGAAATATATTGTGTTTTGCTTTATGTGTATAAGTCAATTTTTTCAACCTGTTGCAGGTATTTTGACATTGAATAGTCATTGGATGGGTCAACATAATGAAACAGGTAAAAGTCTAATGGTAACTTTCATACGAGTCAATTATGATGCCCCCCCCCCCCCCCATCTTTGATGAGGGGTTTTTAGCTCACCTGTCACAAAGTGACAGAGTGAGCTTTTGTGATCACACTTCGTCCGTCGTCCGTCCGTCTGTCCGTCCGTCTGTCCGTCCGTCAACAATTGGGTTGTGTCCTCTCTAGAGGTCACAATTTTGGCCTAATCTTTATGAAACTTGGTCACAATGATCATCTCAACAAAATCTAGGTCAAGTTCGATATTGGGTCATCTGAGGTCAAAAACTAGCTCACTAGGTCAAATTATAGAAAAAACCTTGTTTTAAACCTTTCAACATGTAGTCTTCATGGTCACTTAACTCTCTGCTGTAACTCTCTACTCTCTATACATACAATAAACTTTCATCAACCAATGAAAATGTGTATCAGGGTTCAAAGCAGTTTTGTAAAGGTCAAATATCAAAATATTCTAGTATTCTATAGCAGGGTGTGAATTGTAATGGTTAAGTGGAAATCAAAGCGCTGTAGGGAGCGTAGACATTTTCCTGAGGGTCGTGGGTTCAAACCCCACTGGAACCATAATTTTTTTTTTTTTTTTTTTTTTTTTTAGTGTTTAGGTATTGTTTTGTCTGTAAAGCATTTATTTGTACATTTTCCTGATGGTCGTGGGTTCAACCCCCACTGGAACCATAATTTTTTTTTTTTTTTTTTTTTTTAGTGTTTAGGTATTGTTTTGTCTGTAAAGCATTTATTTGTACATTTTCCTGATGGTCGTGGGTTCAACCCCCACTGGAACCATAATTTTTTTTTTTAATTTTTTTTTTTAAATGTTTTTTGTATTGTTTTGTCTTTATAACATGTATTTGTACATTTTCCTGATGGTCGTGGGTTCAACCCCCACTGGAACCATAATTTTTATTTTTATTTTTTTCAGTGTTTAGGTATTGTTTTGTCTTTATAGCATGTATTTGTACATTTTCCTGATGGTCGTGGGTTCAACCCCCACTGGAACCATAATTTTTATTTTTATTTTTTTAAGTGTTTAGGTATTGTTTTGTCTTTATAGCATGTATTTGTACATTTTCCTGATGGTCGTGGGTTCAACCCCCACTGGAACCATAATTTTTAATTTTTATTTTTTTAAGTGTTTAGGTATTGTTTTGTCTTTATAGCATGTATTTGTACAGTTATATGGAGGAAAAATATTCCAAAATATTTTGTTTAAAATAAAGGTCAAATCATAGAAAAACCTTGTGTAGTCAGTCACCAGAGGTTACAATTTCAACTAAATCTTTATGAAACTTTGTCACAATGATCCTGTCAACAAAATCTAGGCCAAATTCGATTTTGGGTCATCTGGCGTCAAAAACAAGGTCACAATGTCAATTGACATTTTCCTGAGGGTCGTGGGTTCAAACCCCACTGGAACCATAATTATTTTTTTAAGTGTTAAGGTATTGTTCTGTCTTTATAGCATGTATTTGTACAGTTATATGGAGGAAATATTTTGTTTAAATTATAGGTCAGATCATAGAAAAACCCTGTGTAGTCACCAGAGGTTACAATTTCGACTTAATCTTTATGAAATTTGGTCCTAATAATCATCTCAACACAATCTAGGTTAAGTTTGATATTAATTAAGTCATCTGGGGTCAAACGCTAGGTCACATGGTCAAATCATACAAAAACTTGCAATAGAGGCTGAATTTCCTTAAATTTTATTCAGAAAATGTGTAGGATCACCATAGGGGTGTGCATGCACTAGTACGACAGGTGAGCGACCTAGGGCCCTTTGGGCCCTCTTGTTTGCTTTGCACATGTAAGTCGATCTGTCTGTTGGTCGGTAGACCAATTGGTTTCCATTCAATAACCCAAGAACGCTTTGCCCTAGAATCTTCAAACTTTACATGGAGGTTGGTCATTAACAGTAGATGACTGCTATTGATTTTGAGGTCAGTAGGTCAAAGGTCAAGGTCACTGTGACCTTTACCATTTCTGACTATTCATATGGTTTCCTTCAATAACTCAAGAACGCTTTGCCCTAGAATCTTCAAATTTTACATGGAGGTTGGTCATCAACAGTAGATGACCCCTATTGATTTTGAGGTCAAAAGTCAAGGTCACTGTGACCATTTCTGACTATTGGGCTGCCATAGGGGCATACATGTTGTACAAACATCTCTTGTAATTTCAAAGTTTTGCTTATAGACTGTTCTCATTACTCTTAACGGTCAAGCCGATAACCTGCAACGGGTCAGTAAAACTGACTATATAATATTATGATACTATATGCACTAGTACATGGAAATACATGTGTTCAAAGATTATACATATTTTTGTTGTATGTGACTTTTTGTTCAATGTTTGATAACCATGTGTGAGTTGGGCTAATTTTTATTGAATAAAGAATGTCAAATAATGTACCTTCTATTGTGTTTTTATAGACAACCCAATGTTTCAAGTAAACAGATACTGTAAAACTATATATTTTCGTTGGTAATGAATTTCGAGGATTTTGATAAAAATGCGTTTTCGTGGGGTAGTAAATTCGTGTAGTACAGAACATGAAAGGGTTAACCCATGTCAGACTTTGAGACTCAGGTCGATTAATCGTGGGGATTAGATTTGGTGGTTGAGTTCAACAACATATTCAACAAAAAATCAACTCCTTCGAAAATAATCATTTTACAGTACACTGAACTTAAGTTAGAAGATGATTCTTGATAGGTAGAAATATGACATGCCTGATGCCTAGAATAAACCAGCGGTGGTACATGTATTCACAAAGCATCTGGACAGAAAACTCAGAAAATTTGTTAAATATTTAAAGTTTCGAAGATTTAACAGCTAAGCAAGAAAATCAAGATGATTAATATTTTACATAGTTTTAAAGCATTATGTAAACAGCTACTGTAATCATTAAGAAAACATGAATTATTCTTCAAATCGCGGAACATATTAGCACCACAAATTATTACCTTAAGTAAAAATATTTAAGTTTTCACTTAAGATGCTTTGTGAACACCAACCCCAGATGTGGAGAATTAGCATATCCTACATGCATCGTACACATTCTGTGTGAAAAGCAAAAAGATAATAAAAAATCGGACAGGGAAGGCAGTACTCGACTTAAACAGCTTAGCACAGAAAACATAATCAACAACACAGACCATAATAACACAGCACAATGCCCAACACACGACTGAACAAGAAAATGAACTTAATGGCCTTGATAGCCTAGTAAGTAGAGGATCCGCTTTGAGTATGGGAGGTTCCTGGTTCAATTTCAAACCATTTCATAGGCTACCAAGGACCAAATGAAAATGATATGTAATATATTCCCTTGTTAGACGGTCAAGAGAAGGGAAACCTGGCTTCTCTCAGTCTCTGGTGGTGATGGATTCCATTTAAGGATTAATCAATGTGTGGTCAGTGATTAATATAAGTTGTTAGAACTTGGAATATATAATATAATTGCAAGAACTTACATAAATTGGGAGTAAATCCGTGATTATATAACTAATCGAAACAAATTGCTTGACCCCAGTGCGGTAAATCTCCAGGGTTATAGACTTATAGTGAAATGCCTACTATAGGGCAAACTATTTTTAGTTGCATGATGCATATACCACATCAACTATAATAGTATTTATGTCAGAATAATACTATAACTGAATAACAATTGCATTGTATTATTGATGGGCTGTTCTAGACCAATGTTCAATACTGTATTGTTTTCATTCATTAAAATAACTTTCCTTAAATATAGCTAAAGTGTCAATGCGCATCTTCGAATGTCAGAGCTGGGCCTGTCACAACTTATTTGCAGGCAGGAAATTAGAAAATCAAGACTAATGAGTAATAGACTACAGTGACCTTTAACAAATTAAAAATACTTTGAGATGATCCCTCACAAATCAACAAAACAAAATGGCTGCGCCCATGGGACCCTGTGTAGAAATAAAACATACGGATAGTAAGAAGGTACGTCACTTTTTAGTCTGATGTTTTTACAGAAACAATGAAATACTTTGTTTGATGTCAACCATTATTTTCCAAGCGATGTCAGCGTAAATTGAAGTACTATTTTGAGAATGTCATTAGATTTCGCGACATTATTAAATACACTACCATATATATAATGCACCAGTCAATATTTTGCGGCGGGCGACCCAGAAGAAAATTAGACATTTTCAATTTTTTATGTCTAAAGCCCCACCCAAGAGACAATGCTAACTGTCGAAAACCCCTACTTTACTAAAAACAGGAATAAAAGTATCAATGTAGTCTTTCGCGGTCGCGAAATTCCAGGACGAAAGTCTATTCCCTGGGTTGAAGTCGATAACGTCGTCTAATTCCTGCCTGTCGGGAAGATTCGTTTGTCTAATTCCCCATGTATCCCCGCCGCCCACCCGGGCAGGCCTAATATTGACTGGTGCATAAATTCCGTATCCACTAGGGGCCTACGTCTAGATATCTGGACACCATTGCCTAACTAAACCCCTACTGAGCGATCGATTACTACATGCTAGGAAACGGCTTTCAAAAGCGATGTGTTGCAGACGAAGCGAAAAATTTATATGCTACCAGCCTGCACTCGCGGCTAACAGACTGTTGCACAGCAAAGTACTACCGAGCAATCTGTTGCATAAGGAAGTGCTCGGAAGTGTTGCCTAGCAAAGTGCTGAGAAATGGAATACTATTGGCAAGCGCTGCTCGCTGGTAGCGTGTCCTTGCATGATAGATGTAGGATAGTAAAGTGCTTCCAAAAAGTGCTCAGTGGCGCCTTAGTCAGGCAACAGGCCCTGGATTAACCCTTAGCCTTGCTCAATTATGAAGATATTTCGAACCCTTGTTCTCTGCTATTAAACTATGCAAGTTAACCTCCGGGTTTCCAACCAGTTTCTGTCTAGTGTGGTGGGAGACAGTTTAAACATCGAAGAAATCGTTTCTGAAAATTCCAGTGCCCTGCCATGGTCAAAATTCAAAGTTTCGATCTGGAGACCCCTGGATTGGAAGCCTAGAGAATTTACCACTCGGTCACCATATGACATTGTGTTTTTTGTGTTGCCTGAAAAGGCGACATATAGGTGTTACTGGCGGCGGTGGCGGAGGCGGCGGTGGTGGGGAGGCGGCGGCTGGGTCGTCACAAATTGCTTGTCCGGTTCATTACTTTATCACCTTAAGTTCAAATGACTCAAGATTTGGTATGCATGTTTCTTGCAATAAGCTGAAGTGCAGTGCGCAAGAACCATAACTCTACCTGTCATAGTTTTTTAATTATTTCCCTTTGATTGATTTTATTAGGGCATTTCTTGTCCGGAGCATAACTTTGTCACCTTAAGTTCAAATGACTCAAGATTTGGTATGCATGTTTCTTGCAATAAGCCGAAGTGCAGTGCGTAAGAACCATAACTCTACCTGTCATAATTTTTGAATTATTTCCCTTTGATTGATTTTATTAGAGCATTTCTTGTCCGGAGCATTACTTTGTCACCTAAAGTTCAAATGACTCAAGATTTTGTATGTATGTTTCTTGCAATAAGCCGTAACCATAACTCTGCCTTGCATTGTTTTTGAATTATTTCCCTTAGATTGATTTAATTTGAGCATTTCTTGTCCGGAGGATAACTTTGTCACCAAGAGGTTGAATGACTTGAAACTTGGTATGCATGTTTCTAACCAAAAGTCCAAGTGCAGTACACAAGAATCATAACTCTACCTTGTGCCATTTTTTATTTTTCACCTTTGATTGATTTTATAAGCATTTCTTGTCCGTGGCATAACTTTGTCACCATAAGTATTAATGACTCCAAAATAGGTATGCATGTTTCTTGCTGTGACATTTTTTTGTCCAGAGCATCACTTTGTCGTTTTTAGTTCAGATGACTAGAGAACTCTTGTGATTCAATATGTAGCCCAATACTGGATAGTTTTCCATGACAAATGTGCATGTCGTCAGGCGACACATGCGACTCGCGGAGCTTTTATTTAATGTACGGTATTTGTATTACACACGGGGTTGATTTAGAACTCTTAGATATTTTTATAAGATGACCGTTTCGGCATTATTTTCTATTTGCTGATTGAAAATTGTATTTTGCAGGGACGTGGATTGTTTTCGAAGAAGCTTATACAAAAAGGAGAAGTTATATTTGATGAGGCTCCAATAGTCAGTTGTCAATTTGCCTGGAATGAATTTTACAAATACACAGCTTGTGAGTTCTGTCTGCGGTCGCTGGAGAGTGCCGAGGCGATGGCACGGAGGTTAACTGAGAATCCTAGTTTGGTTTTACCTCATCCTGAATGTTGTGGTGTCAGACAAGATCAGATAACTACTTGTCCACAATGTGGTGTAAGTTGCTTATTAACTCATATGCAAATAACCAATTAAAAGACAATTACAACAATTAATCAATCATAAAGTAGAACACACACACAAGACTATGCATTGTGGATTATGAACCGTATTCCCTCGAATAACCCCCCAATATGGAAAAGGGGGTGCGTTTATTTGAGGGCCTAAATTTCAAAAGAAAAGGTCTTACTTCATACTTGTAACTATAATTTTTTGTCAATTACATTTGCATAATATTATTATGAATATCCATACAATAAACCACCAATCAATTTATAATTGAATTCCTTGATTTGATTTTTTTCTTAAAAAATAGCATTGGGTGTTTATTAGGGGGCTGGGGGAGTACTATGTTCCAAAAAGTTTGTGTTTATCAGGTATCTATAATATGGGGATTACATTTTCTATAATATCAGTCATTCTTTTTCAGGTCATATATTGCAGTCCGGAGTGCTTTGAAAATGCCATGGAAAAATATCACAAATGTCTGTGTATAGGTACATCAAATGAAATGTCAGAACATCCTGTTAACAAAGTTCTTGAAGCTTGGCGTGATATACATTTTCCTCCAGAGAGCGCTAGCATCATGTTATTGATAAAAATGATTGCTATGGTGAAACAGGTACAATTATGAATATAATCAGGAACTTGCTTATTACTGTAAACCAAGAAATTATTTCACAGAATTTTATTACACACAGGTTGCGAGTGGTAGAATTTCGCGAAATTAAGTTGCCGTGAAAGAGCTAAAAACATTAATATGGACTTTGCGGGAAACTTAAAAATGCGAAAATTTGTAGTCGAGAATATGCCTATATTCTCAACCAATAAAAACGCCGATCTGCGCTGGTTAAACAAAAACTTAATCATTAAAATTTTACTCTCAACAGACATGACGTAATGTCTTGGCGCTCTATTTTATCAGCCAATCAAAATCTGAATGTTACATTCTAAGTTTGTTAGAACATATTAAGTAAAATTTTAATGACTAAATCATTAAAAATTTACTTAATATGTTATAACTATTACTTAGGGATTTTGCATGTAATGCTTCTGCATTGTCAATATCATATGAAGCTGAAAGTCGTGTGTTCCACTACACTCCTCCCTTCTGTGCTAGAAGCTGAAAAGTTGTTAATGTATAGCATGGCATGATTGGCCACCTGGTTCCAAGCTAAAAGTAGCCATAACAGAATGAGATAAAAGGTGTAGACATGAAGACAAATTTAAACAGGCTGTCATCAGGTCTTACTTTTATGAAGATGGTGATTCTATTTTTTTCAGTTGATTGGGAAAGATACCGATACAGTGATTTTTTTCCTTCTTTATTAGGGTCCGGTAAACGGACCCTTTCCCAATTGCAAATAGGCTATAACTTTCCCAAATTTAAATGAAGAAATTCCCAATAAACAATTTAAAAAAAAAAATTTCAAAATCGGACATAAAATGATAAAGTTAGTTACGAACATTTTTTACAACAGGTCAAGCATAAAAGTTCAAAGAAACCAGTTAACATTCACATGTAATCTCTTTTCTGTTTTATTTGGCCTTCCTGCTTCATGGAATTTCCCAACTTCAAGTTGTCACAACGCAAAATTCCCAATCTGAACGGACCCGGAACCTTTCCCAAAGAGGCAAAAAAATCACTGCGATACAATACAAATTGTTTTGACACAAATTTGGATTTTTTTTCTGTTTGAAATTGGGAAAATGGATAATTTTTCAGATTGCGAATGTTCCTTATATGGGTACCTCACAAAGAAGGGGATAAATCGATGTGGTGTACTTTTGTCAGAAAGATTGTCAAAATAATTTGCTAAAGATAAGTTGAAAGTTGTTGTTTTACAGGCTTCGGATCCAATGTTGTTACTGAGTGAGTTTAGTCAGTTCGTACAAGCTACAGTGAACGAGGAAGAACAAGCCATACATAAACTGTTGGGTCAGGAGTTTCAGGTGAGATTAACCAATTACAATATGAGGGATGGCAACAAATCGCTGGCTTAGAATGACTTACGACCTTATAAGACTCATGCATATTTGAAATCTGCATCACAAGGCGCTTCTTATGAGCTTATTTTCATGAAAATTAGAACTGGTCATGTTGGCCGAACCAAAGTTTAAAAAGCTTGTTTTTAGAGTAGTTTTCTGGCAGTTTTTTCTTGTTTTCTCAAAATAACAATTTTGTACTTACCACTTTCTCATTCTAAGCCAGCGAAATATGCAGAAAATCTGACATCCTTATAATGTGTCCAATATTCATGAGAGTCAGTAAGATAATAGATTGGCATATTAAAAATAGAAAATCCATATGAACACTAAATCCAAGGAAATATTTGGTCCAAAAATCACAAGAACCCGTAACATGACTATTGCTACGATCCAGTCCAATGTTAACATGATGTCATAACATATAACAGACTCATTTATGGCATGATTTATGATGCATGGTTAAATTCAATGATCCTTATAAACTAGTCATGCAACAAGATACACTTTATACACCTGGGTACTGTTTTACACTTATGAAATTTGTATACAGTCTAACTTGTATTAAGCGACCACCCTTGGGAAGGTTTGAAAACGGTCGCTTAACGGAATGGTCGTTTAACGCAAATGGTATAAACATTAAGTGTAAATAACAAATTTCCGATTTTAGGCTGTCCGATACTATTCAACTTCAATTGATAAACATTAGTATGGGAATAAGTTTTATGATGAGTCTATACTTGTATGCATCGTCTTCATAAACATTTCAACTCATATATTACACAATTCAATTAATGTAAGTCAGTTCTGCTTACACTCAAAGAACAAAAAATAGAATAGACCGGGTTTTAGTCCATTCTAAATGGATGGTGACAACAAGCTGATTGCAGCAAAAGATACAACAATTAATCCGTAATAATTTTGTGTAATTGGAGGGCTGTATGACATGCCCTGTGGACACAAGTAACAATGGTGATTATCAATGCTGTTAATTGAGGTCCAGTTAACAAAAAACAAACTCTGAAGTGTGAACAAATAATGATTTATGACGAGATATAAGGGAATTAACAACACGTCACTACAGACGACCAGTGTTATATATTTTTTTCGGTCGCTAAATGGAATTTGACCAATCAATTATAGCTCATAAATAGTGGTTGTTGGTCGCGTTAGACAAAAGTCGCTTAATACAATAGGAAAATAGAACAAATGCGACCGGGAGGAGTTTAAACCGGTCGTTTAAGACAAAGGTCGCTTAATATGCGTGGTTGCTAGTACAAGTTAGACTGTACTTAAATAGGTTCAAATTTTAATTCTTTTTAATATGATTACAATTAAAGCGTGGTAAATTGAGTTGCAATACTAATAATGATTCAGTTAATGAACTCCTACAAACCATATCCGTCACCAATTTTCAGTTGTTAAAGAATTATAAGATTTTAAATTTTAGCATAAGTTTAGATTTTCAGTAAGTGCTTTGATAAAACAGTACCCTATCAACTGGACATCAAAACTTTGCAACTTACACTTAATTAAATCACAGGCCTAAGAAATTATATCACAAAATACAGCGGTTTGAAATTCCCCATCATCCGGTCATTACAGTATGTAAAGAGAACAGGTTGGAAACGCTTTTTTCTGGCCCCTACACAAATCTGCTATTTAACGCATCAACGGGCCAGGAAATGGTTGAAATCGGGTCTAGATATGTTGTACTATATAAAACAATCAATATATCTACCATTTACCGTGTTTAAGTTACTTTTCAGGCAATATCCGTTTTCGAGTGGCTGTTTTGGATTTCAAAACTCTGTATTTTGTGATATAGTTTCTTAGGCCTGTGATTAAATTAAGGTAAAGCTGCTGAAGTGCTTTTATATTGATGATGTAATTTGTGAATAGTATAACAAACAGGTTTTACACACCAACAATTGGACTGGTTTAAAATCAACATATTACTGGAAAGAAAGGAATGGACCGAAACTTTAATTTGACACGGCTCTACACAAATCATTTGGTGTTTACATCACTATTTCTCTTTGTTGATGTTTCTTACACACATATTTTAAAACATTAACGTTTCTCATAGTTAATTAATGCGTAAATGTACAATCTCATAAAAATCAATTAAATTTTCCTGAAAACTAATTGCGAAGTTACACAAATACAAAGTCATGGCTTATATGAAGCTCTGAATTGAAACTTTTTGCCAAATTGTTTGTATTCATAGAATTTCCATGTCTTCCGACTTGTTCGGTATTAGAAGAATTTTGTCATTAACTGTAGAGAAATGCAGAGGTATCAACAGAGTCAAATTAATCATCCTGAAAGTCATATACATGTATGTGGCCAACCAATTTTGCCAAACAAGAAGCCCCATTGTTTCTTTATACAACTCAGCTTGTATTGAACAAAATCCTTCAGAGAAGATTAAGTTGACCAGAACTTTGCCATTTCTGGAAATATTCTCATCAAATACCTTTTATTTTGGTCAGAAATCATAGCTCTTTCAGGGAAGATAAATTCAGAATTTCGGATAAATCAGGAATATTGACACCCCTGGAAATGGTTAGAGTACATATTTGGTTTGATCTCTATTCAGGGACAACTGGAATTATTGAGATGTTTGGTGACAGAGGCAATGTTTGATGAGAGAGTACAACAGGTAATGTTTATTATAGACTACATAAAGAAACGCACATGTTACATTTTCTCCGTAATGTAACATGTTAGCCTATAGCTTTCTTCGAAGACCATGCAGAACAAAGAGTTTGAAGTGTTTTGATTGTAAGCACATTAAAGTTGTTTAAGTAGTCTGTTTCAAAACTTATCTTTTCAGCCAAGAATTCTTGGAAGAAATAAATTCAAACAATTATTGCTGAATGCGTTATTTCCAGGAAAATGCTTTTTATGCCCCCGTATCGAATGGATCGGGAGGCGTATAGTGATTCACCTGTCCGTCCGTCCGTTCGTCCGTCCTGGTTAACCCAAATTGATCGTTTCTTCTAGCATCTTTATGGCTTGCTACAAAGCTTCCAAACTTGCATGGATGTTGTATATGAACACTCTCCACACACCTGTATCACCTGACCCCATTTTGACCTTCACCTTGACCTAATTTTGGACTTAGACTTATTTATAGACAAGGCTTCCACAGGGGGCATAAGCGTTTATTGAACGCAGTCTTGTTTAACAACTTGCATTTAAAATCTTCAAAAAAGAGTCACATGAATGTTTACAGTTTAAGAATGAAAGCAGATACCTTGGAGCAAGTAGACACATAAATGACTGATATACGTATTACAGGAAGAAAATGGCAGACTCACCAGTCACCAAAATGACCAGGGGTCCGTTGCCTAAGCAAAGCGCTACCGAGAGCCTTTATACAGTTACCTCCCGTTCAATTAAATATAGAAGGCATGGATTACCTCCCGTGGAAAGCGCTACGTAGCGCTCCCTCATATTAACGGCCTCCAGTTTAACATGTAACCCTATGGAGAAAGTGTGTCATGTGCATTTCTGTATGTACTCAGTGTAGTTATAATGGGAGGTTCACTTAGTTATATGTAGGAAAATCTTCTAAAAAATCTAAAAAAAAGGTATCAAGCTTTCAGGTTTCAGATATAGTATTGTCTTACAGACCTCTACCAAATTTTAATCAAGGTTGGGAAGCGGCCATGTTTAGCCGCAACGGATATGACGTCACAGGAACTTGCATCCGTGTTTGCTATGACAACTGTAGAAACTGTGGATACCAGCTTTTGTAACGTCATATCCTTTGCCACTAAACATGACCACTGCCCAACCTTCTACTCTCTTGAGTACCAGGGTCGATAAGTGACTACGGCAAATAATTAATTTACGGCTAGTTGAAACCAAATGCCTATGCACAGCTACTCTATTTTAAAGTTTCATCAGCTGAAATTGTAAAGTTGAACGTGGAAAGATTAATCGACCCGGGATCTCAGGATTATATAAATCCAGCACATTTGGAGCACAGGCCCACAGACCAACTCCTTTAAGTAATCTTCAAACAGTTTCTATGTTTATTTCAGTGGTTGACTGGTGATGGTTTCCGGTCCATGTTTGCTCTGATGGGTACCAACCAGCAAGGAATTGGTTCAAGGTGATACTGAAATTTATTACCATAGTAACAAATACTACCCTGAGTTATAACAAGGTCATCTTCAACCATATTTGATGCTTCTTGCCATACTCCTTCTTCAAGAACACTGCTACATGGTATATTGCTTTGCACATGTCGGTCAATCTGTATGATCAAATCATGTCCTATGAATGGCATGATGGTCGAGTTAATAATACTCTAGACTCAGGGGTGTCAATATTCCTGATTAATCTGGAATTCGGGATGTATCTATCTTGAAAGGGCTATGATTTCTGACAAAAATAGAAGTTATTTGATGAAAATATCTCAAGAAATAACAAAGTCAATTTAATCTACTCTGAAGGATTTTATCCTGTACAAACCATGTGGTTGTATTTCTCTTGTTTTGAAAAACTGGGCAGCCACATACGATTTTCAGGATTTTTAACTTGGCTTTATTGACACCCCTGTAGACTACTATTCAGGAGGTACCTGGTTCGAATCCTGACCTGGGACCGGTTCTTAGCTAAGATTTTTTCCATACATTATTGAGAGAATACTAAGTGAATCTAAACAATTTTCGAATCTTAGTTAAGATATTGTCTATGAAACAGGCCCCAGTGTACTGGAAATATCTGAAGCATATTTCTGTGTTTCCCACCCAACTTGGGATGTACTGGTTGGTAACCCAGAGCAGAGCTACAGATAAGCTGCGTATTGGGGTAATTACCCAATTAATTTTCTAAAAAACCCAATAGATTTTGAGAGGAGGGGGTAAGAAAAAGCAAATAGAAAATGATGTTAAAGTGAAAAATAGTACATAAAAGACCAATTACCCAAATAGTTTTATTAAATACCCAATTAAAATTTGTCAAAACCCAAAACAAATTGAAACTTGGGGGTAAAATACCCAATTGCCTAAAACCTTATCTGTTCCTCTGCCCAGAGGGAGTCTCACACATATCTGTACTACCACAAAGGGCATGTTAAAGAACTAAGAAGTCTATTTGGAAAGAGCAAGGGTATCGCATATGGATTTCTTGTATCACACAACTGTCTCTTCCCTCAAAGTCGTAGGTCATTGGTCAATCTGGCTGGTAAAAAACAAGAATGACCATGCACTTACAACTGTTTCAGATGAACGCAAGCAACCAAACAACTAAACCACAATTTTAAATGCAAGTGTTCCAGGGATTTAAACCAAGATCTATTTATGATTCAAAGTATTATATCAAACATCTTGTGTTATTCTAGAACAACCCTCATATATTTTGTCTCTTGTTGTGATTTTAGTTCTATCAGTGTTTGGGTGAAGAATTGTGAAAAGTTACAAATACCTGATGCTGAGAAACAACAATTAGATAAATATATAGATCAGTTATATGATGATTTAGATAAAGGTACGTCATCACTCATTATCTTGCTTTTTCTATTGATAATACTCAGGTCAAATGTAGCAACTACTTTTGCCAGTTAAAAAATCTATTGTTTATTAATGCTCCTGTAACGATAGATCGGGAGGCATACAGTGATTGGCCTGGCCGTCCGCCCATGATTAACCGAAATTGACCGTTTCATCTAGGTATTTGAACTTTCCCCACACACTTAGGTATATCTCCTGACCTCATTTTGACCTTCATATTGACCTAATTTTGGACTTAAAATTATTGAAGGGCCTAATTCTTGGTTAACCCAAATTGACCGTTTTGTCTTACATCAAGTCCATCAAGGTATTGCTATCAAACTTGGCATACTTGTTAACCATCATAAACCCCTTACATTGTCAAAGCCATGTAACACTATCCAACATTTTAACAAAATTGTGGCCCCTGATTGACTTAGCTTTTTTATGGACAAGGCTTCCACAGGGGGCAGAAGCGTTTATTGAACGTAGTCTTGTACTTGAAAACAGCCAAGGGGCAAAGTAAGATGACTTGTTGGAGAAAATTGAGGTTATTTTGCCTGGGGAAACTGCCTGTTTTCAGCACTAAAAATTGCTGAAAATTAACTGATATTTATCATTTTGTTTCAATCCGCAACCTAATTTCATTTATTCGCATAAACATAAATTTGTGAATTTCAATTAAATCGATTTTTCTTGGGGTTAGAAATTCATACCCGTCCAGTATTTTAGAAAAAAAAAATGAAAGAAAATTCCCTTGTTTCGCATTTTGAGACAATTCAATTGTGGCCATTCAATTCTATGTGCGAGATCATCAATGAAATCAAGAAGTATTAATCTTCCTTGGAGTATTGATAATTTTGTTGTAGTTTGTTTGTTATGCTTGCTATGAATTACTTCATAATCCTACAACAATGCCTGTTATGTCCACAACTGTATCTGCAAAGTTTCTCGTTTTCGAATGAAAATTAACAGAAAATCAGAGTGATCACGCATTACGTTACAAGTCTGTATTTAGTATAACACATCTCTAACGGAATCAAAAAATATTTTCTGTCGGTTAAGTGAAGCGCATAAGATGGGAAATGCTTTCCTGTGATTGGTTAAGATCTTCTGATTGCACCAATCAGGAGTTGTTATGTTGGTAAACATAACGCACAAGTTGTCGTTCATAGTGATTGAAGATATGTGCTCATTCAGCTTTGGGCACTAAGAGCTTGCAAGACATATAATTTTGAGTTCATAAAAACGGAAAGATGCGTGTTACGTGCTATAAATTTGTTACATGTACTTTATGTATATGAGATGAACTGATGCTGATATAATGATGATGAATGTATTGATAATAGAAAGTAAGCTAGCTTGCCCAAGTGCTCATTACAATTATACTATATATTAAGTTATGAAGTGTTTGTTCTTATATGTAGTAGATCTATGGAATAGATCTGTGAAGATCACAGGAATAATGATTGTTTCAAGTACAATAATGAATCTTCTATATTACAGTGTCTGATACATTCTTGAACTGTGAAGGTGTTGGATTGTATAAGACCCAGAGTGCATGTAAGTGTTTGTTCACAATTGTCCTTAAATAATATTGTATAAAATTTGATAAAATAGGGAAACAAGTTCTCAAAACTTATCGTCGTTAGTGTCGTCACCTCATTCATTGTGGTATCCATTGCCTCATGGGCACAAGGGTATGTGAAAGATGCCAGATTTTCCTTTGTCATGCCGAGCGTCTAGCATGGGAATTACTGGTACCATTTAATTCTGTCATCGGTATGGCATGGCCTGAGATTGAACCTTGCCCCGATCTCCAAAAGACTCTTGAGTAGAAATCTCATCTCAAATTGAGATTTTGCTCAAATCAGAGTCAGAATTTTAGATATATATGATTTTCAAGCTCTTGAAATTATACTGTAATGAACTCATAATGATGTTTCTGTTTTGTGATGCCAATTTTGAGTCCAGCCTCCCATGGAAATATCCTAAAAGACACATGACAATATTTGTGATGAGATTTAGCTCAAGTTGAGATGCTTCGGGAAATTGGGGCCTGGGACCTCCCGCAATCAACACCAACTCTCAACCATTAGACCAATGAGGAGGTTATTAAGTATACTTGTCATGCCATGTTTAAGACTAAGAGCCTAGATCCTCCATGAAGGCTTTCAAGGTATGGGCTGTGGAGATGTTCCCGCCAGCTGAGTCTACTGTCAAATACCAGCTAGCAAAATGTTTCTGCTGAAACTTCCAGCAGAGTTACTGTCGTTGTTTTAGAACCTGTAGCTGTTGCCTAACTTTAGTGCTACCAAGGGCTCAATAGCACTATGCCATGAAAGGGCTTGCTTTAAAAACGGATGAAGCGAAAAATTTATATGCTACCGACAGGCGCTCACGGATAGCAGACCATTGCACAGCAAAGCCCTATCCAGTGCTACGTAAGTGGTCTGTTTTGCAAGAATGCGCTCAGTAGCTGGTAGCGTGTCGTTGCATAAATGAAGTTGGTTAGGATTCTGACCTTCTCAGTATCTTCCATGTTTGTTATTGATCCCTTGCAGGTAACCACAGCTGTGTTCCTAATGCTGAAATACAATTCTTAAAAGAGAATCATACATTGTCTTTGGTTGCACTAGAAAACATAGAACCAGAACAGGTAATACTGTTAAATCATTAGTATTCGTGGATGACCTCAAGCACAAAATTAAATCCCAAATGAATGATAATGCCATACTTGCTTTCAAGACCAGTCTGGAGGCCATTAACTTGAGCAAGCGCTACGTAGCAGGAGGTAATCCATGCCTTCTATATTTAATTGAACAGGAGGTTTCTGAATAAAGGCGCTCGGTAACGCTTTGCTTAGGCAACGGACCCCAAGTATACATAAGACTGGGGTTTTTGGGAAGTTTACCTGCATACTGGTATTTTAACATGTAATAAAACAATTATAATAATTATTATATCTGTTTGATTTTTAAAAGCTTTCTGATAATTTGTTTGAATTTTGACCTTGCAATATTTCATGAAATCCAAAACCACAAAGTTTGTCCCATTGAAATTTCATGATATTACAGTACCTGTTTAACTAAAAATCTCAGGTCTCGGTATGTCCAAAAAAAGCGTGAGATTTGATCAATTTGCATGTAAGCGTGCATGAGTCTAAAATGTGCAAGACTCTGGCATGATGCAGGATATCTGGCATATATGCCTTCAGGTTCCCAGATTCTTTTACTTTTATACACTAAGTCGCAAAAGAAAGTATACATTGTACATAACATTACATTATATCATCTAGGATTAAAATAAACAAACAAAAAGTTTATATTTACCAAATTTGCCTTCAGGTTCCCAGATTCTTTTACTTTTATACACTAAGTCGCAAAAGAAAGTATACATTGTACATAACATTACATTATATCATCTAGGATTAAAATAAACAAACAAAAAGTTTATATTTACCAAATTGTAGGTTTATCTGATATTTTAGATCTTACAATAACATATCAATAAATGCAATACCGCACAAATATAGTCAAAACAATGACAAGTCCTTTTTTATTGATATTTCTGTTTGAAATTGTGTGAACACGCTGTTGACTACCACAAGAGTTTATTAATAAATATTTAACACAGGGACTCCACATGAAAAACCAAAAACGATAATGTACAAGAAATTGACTATTGGTCAAGGGGAGGTAACCACATATAAGATTTTAACATTTTTGTTAATTTGATTTTTCAGGTGTGACAGCTGTTGACTATTTTTGTGTAGTATTGCATTTATTGACATGTTATTTATTGATCTTAAAATCTCAGATAAAAGTACTATTTAGTAAATATTAACCTTTTGTTTGTTTCTTTCAACTTCAGATGAAATTATTTCAATTATAAACAATGTATACTTTCTTTTGCGATTGAGTGTAGTTCTCCCTACCTTTCAGGAAGTTTGTATAAGTTACTTAGATGCTTGTGAAATGGATAGAAGTCGACACACAAGACAAAAAATATTGAAGTGAGTATTAGATCAGTCTACTTGATAAAACATTGTCCCAGAAACATAAATAATAAACATGTAATGTGATGTTATACATCACCTTAGTGATATCATGGATTTCACAAGTTTTTGTCAGGTTTTGACAAATTTCATTTTTTGTTCATTTTACATTTTGGTACATGCATTATTGTATAAGTAGAAATATTAGCAGATCAAAAAGTTTTTAAAAGAATTTTACACATTTAGCGTGCAAAAATATTATGAATTTTCTTGATGCTAATTTAACCTCTTATACTGAATCTTTTTTACCATGTTTGATTTTGCTGACAATCAAACTTGGCAGTAATATTATGTCCATAAACATTGTCCCTAAGTTTGAAGACGATTAGATAAATAATACATAATACATCCCCTTTTCAACAGGCATTTAAAAAGATCTTTTATATTCATTGACCTCGAGATTTATATAAAAAAATATTCCGGATATTTTACCTGAAATTTGTCTTCATTTTCAGGGAGAATTATTTATTCACGTGTAATTGTACGAAGTGTTTATCACAAGCAGACGATGAAGATGTGACATCAGAGGAGAGTGAGGAGGATGATGAGATGGATGATCAATAACACATTGTCTTCTATACAACACATTGTCTTCTATACAACACATTGTCTTCTATACAACACATTGTCTAATATACTGTAAACTCATTATTTTTCAATGGAGTTGAATTTTCATTGATTTCTTTGTTGCATTCGACCACAAAATCTAATACAAATACATGTGATTTATAAAGCGCACAAATAATTATTTAAACATATTCTGTTGTGCTTCACGATTAATCCTCATGATTAGTCTACCTCTCAAATATAGATCAATGGTTTACCCCTACATGTTGAAATCAATGAATTAACGACTCCACGAAAATGCATTTTTTTAAATTAAATGGCCACAAAAATATGTGATTTTACAGTACATGTAGTATGGAGATAATGGCGTGATCCTGACCTCTATGCCATTAATATTTTACAAGGTTCTTACATTCAGTATATCATTTTCCCCTAGTAAATTGTGCAATATCTGTCCTTAAGATTTGTGTTTGTTTTACACCTTTCACACACTTTTTGTTTTCATAAGTGGGAAGTTTCACAAAGAAAACTGGGGTTATAAATATATGATTGAAATTATGCTAACAGAAGGTCGAGGATCACGTTAAATTCTCTGTACTATACTTGCATTTAATAACTCGGCAGTTATATGTGAATTCGCTATTATTATCATAGCTGTGAAATTATATGTATCACATAAATAACTTCATCTTTTATGTGATAACAACTTGAAATCAAAGAAAATTGTTTTCCAAGGCGTGTGATAAAAGATGATGGTGCAAAAACATCATCAGCTTAAAATCGCTATTTCTGGCTTGTATTGACCAGGTAACTATGATAATGTGATAAAAAGAATCTGTTTATTGTTGTCTTTGTGATCTACATTTCCTAAATTCGTCTTGAAAGGCTTGCTTAATAACTTGTGTTTTATACTCATTTAAGAAATGTTGATCTCCAAAGGCAACTCTTGACGGATCCTATATGCAACTTTGTTGATGTGTTTGCTGAGGAATTTTATGTGACATCGCTTTATTTTGGACTCCAATTTCTGTTTGTTGCATTGCCTGCTTGCCATTTATTAGACATCACAGGTTATTAACAGTGGTGTCAACAGGGCCAAATTAAAAATCAGGAAAATCGTATGCAGCCTACCATCTTGCCTTCAATGACATCGTTTCCATAATTAACTTAGATTGTATTAAAGAATATCCTTCAAAGCAGATGTGATTGACCATAACTTTGCCATTTCTTGAGATATTTTCATCAAATAACTTTTATTTTGGTCAGAAGCCATTGCTCTTTCAGGAATGACAAATCCGGAATTCTGGATTAATCAGGAATATTGACACCCCTGTATTAAGGATGGATGGAAACACTTCTTATTTTATCAAAAATCAAATGCTGATTCAATGACTTGTTTGTTACAAATTGGTCAAGTTGAAAATAACTTGTTAATTTTATTATTACCAGTTTTCCAAAACTGAAAAGAAAACAACAGATTTTTCCAGATTGGTCAATTTTGCTGGCTGGTGTCAACGTTTTTTTTCATGTATCAAGGAACTATACTACTCACCATTTGTTAAGGGTAAAGAAATCAATATTCATGTCTGTGTTACGTTAACTTAACGAACCGGATTAAGTAAACATTGTGCAAATATTAAAATATCTAATCTGCTGCTAAATTTAAAAAATTATGTGTTGCATTTGGTTCCAGGTAACTGATAAGCCCTATTGGCAGAGAACAAAATGGAAACAATAACACTTCTCGTATTGTTAAAGACCAAAAATGCAAAAAAAGGACTTAATATTCTGTTATCATTGAGGCTAGACTAGGGCACAAACTTCTTAGTGAGACTGCTTATCAGCAATTAAATATAAAATTTTAAAACAATCTTTTTTTTACTCGTTTACAATTTTGTATATTGATGTAAATCAGTACATCTTATTCAATTTGCAAAATATTCACATGGAAAATTGGATGACCCTTATCAAATTTTGAGTATAGTATCGTTTCCCTGTGGTTATAAAAGTGAAAATTGAATTTATGCGCTTGGGCTTTTATTTATGCTGAAAGTTTCAGTTTATAGTCCTTGCTTAAAAATCCGGGTATTGTGGAACTTCTTGTTTATGTATATTATGAATATTGGTTTTCTGTATTTTCCTGCTTCTGCTATATTAAATGATCATATTAAAGAGAAGAATTAAAATTAATTGTCTTGTCTTCAGGGTGTTCCTTTAGTGCTCCGTAGTAACTCAAAGTATAAATTTATCAAAGCACTTATGGAAATTTTCAAATTGTGCACTTTTATGTAGTTGTTAAAAAGTTAAAAAGAATCTAAAATCGTGCACAAGTTTAAGATTTCCATAAGTACTTTGATAAAACAGAACCCAGACCAAACCAGACTGTTCAAAGCAAAGTGTTGGTCAGACCATGTCCAAAAGTAAATTGTTGAGACCATGTCCATTGTCCAAAGTAAATTGTTGGTCAGACCATGTCCAAAGTAAATTGTTGAGACTATGTCCATTGTCCAAAGTAAATTGTTGGTCAGACCATGTCCAAAGTAAATTGTTGAGACTATGTCCATTGTCCAAAGTAAATTGTTGGTCAGACCATGTCCAAAGTAAATTATTGGTCAAACCATGGTAAAATTGGTTCCCAATAAGACTTGCAGCATTTTGATTGGTCAGCTGTGTGTGCGAGAGGAGATAGCCATTGAATGTTACATCAATCACGCTAATCACCGTAAATGACTGAAGTCACTCAATATCCTATCAAACATAAGTTGCTCAATATCCTATCAAACATAAGTTGCTCAATATCCTATCAAACATAAGTCGCTCAATATCCTATCAAACATAAGTTGCTCAATATCCTGTCAAACATAAGTCGCTCAATATCCTATCAAACATAAGTTGCTCAATATCCTATCAAACATAAGTCGCTCAATATCCTATCAAACATAAGTTGCTCAATATCCTATCAAACATATGTCGCTCAATATATACAATAGTTGTGCATATTAATTGAAATCCCAACACAGCACTGCCGCGAATCCAGGTTTCTGTGCAGTGTCCACCTAACGAGGCAGTCAAATTGCTGTATTGGGTACGTCTCCATGCAAGCTTGCTATACCCAAAGGTTGATGAAGATGGATCAATCTGAACTCAACTTATTGAGCGAAATCCCCTTTTCTATTTTTAGTAACAGTGACCTTGTCCCCAATGACTCCAAATATAATCACAAGCTAGGTCTCTATGCCAGCTTGCTATGTACAAAGTTTCATGAAGATGTGTCAATCCAAATTCTAGTTATTGACCAGAAACCCCCTGTTTGACGTCGACGCCTGCCCGCCATACCCCAATCTTATAACCAGGAGTTTTGTTGAAAAACCTGGTTAATAAATGTGGATAAGAAGAACAAGCATGAACAAGCTATGTGACATTTATCCACACAGACATCGTATACAACAAGCGTTTCCCAATAAGTAACCCGAGTAAAATATTTGGGCATGCGCAGTCGGATAACTCGGTAGTGATATCAAGAACATTTCGAGTCAAGTTCTACTTCAAGGTCTAGCAATTATGATGTTAGAAGAAATGTTTAACAGCAAGGAGGAGGAGGACATTATGAATGAAAACAACTGTATTATAATAAACTGTCTTGATATGTGCAACGAAATGTAATGTTCCCAAAGTTCAAAATTTAGGTAAGAGATTATACGCATGCCTCACGCTTTCCGCCATTTTGACTCTAGAGAACCCGCGAAGGACTGGAGGTTACTTGGGTCGAGTAGGTAAGAGATTATACGCATGCCAATGCGTTTACCGAAACCGTTCCTTTTACAACTCGTGTAACCCGAGTTGGTAATTGGAAAACGCTCAACATGAATATGTCTCCGCTACTGTATGCCGGAGACATAACAAATGCTAGCGTAAAATAATAACTTGACAATATTGTATTGATTTTTATTTGGATTTCATTTTCTTGTCACAAAATAAAATGATTGCACAAAAGGATAGAAATGTTGGGGTGTTAGTGTAGGGGAATAGGGTGTCACATAAAAAACAGGAACAAACAACAACAACATGCCTACATCCGCTTATACTTAAGTATATAAATCTTCACATATATGCCATATCCACCACTGGGAGACTTATTTTCCAGTAATTTCAGAATTCCACTGGGTGAAAATCTCAAGTAAAAAAGAGTATTTCAGATCACCTATGTTTCATTCGAGATCAACAAAAGCCTTCACCGAAAAATATGAATACTGTCCTGTTAGGATATTGTGAAAGTGACGTTTTTGTTTATGCGTACACAAAGGATTACAACAATTGTCTGAACAGGTTGAGCGAGTATAGTACTTTAGTTTTGCATTGAAATTATAGCTGTCTGTATAAGCCTTTATAATTGGTTTTACACCGTAATAGTGGACTTGACCACTGCGTCACTCTATTCTTACCCTGACTGAACAGTACACCCAGACACTGCCTTGACACATTTATTTTCGCTGCAGAATAATTCAAAGGGAAATGACTAGGAAATTTGACCCAGCATAATAGTTGCCGATATGCATAGAGCAACAGTGCGGACTGATTTCATCTGGAAACCAAAAGTACAACTCTAAAAGAGTCCATTTGTATTGTATTGTATCGAGATATAATAAGTGGATGAATATTTTACCCGTCCTGAAAATAAGGTGTTTGAAAGAAATCATTCAATGGATCCATTTTAGCCAATTGAACAAAATTTCTACATGGTATAAAAACTATGAAATAAAAATTATAACAGCAATCTCATAAACTAACAGACTCCAAGATTTCTATCGGCAACAAAGTGTTTCTAAATGTATGTCTCGTTGCTTGCGTTATACATCATCTTGCTCGACCTAACTGTCTAACGAGATACAGCATTATAAAAGCAACTCCATGTAATATGGCCCAACAATGTCAACACACTCAGTGATTTTTTTGCTTCTTTGGGAAAGAGTCTGGGTACGTTCAGATTGGGAATTTTTCACTTCATGACAACTTGAAATTGGAAATTTTCATGAAGCAGAAAGGCCAAATAAAACAGAAAAAGAGATTACATGTGACTGTTAACTGGTTTCTGTAAACTTTTATGCTTGACCTCTTGTCAAAAATGTTCATAACTTTGTCATTTTATGTCCGATTTTGAAAAAAAATTTTTAAATGTTCATTGGGAATTTCTCCATTCAAATTTGGAAAAAAATTATAGCCTTTTTCAAATTGGGAAGATACCGCTCACCGGTAGCAAACAAAGAAGGAAAAAAATCACTGACACTACAGTGATATTCTGTATATACAGTGCACAATTTACATGTAAATGGACTGTAATACATAGGGTATGTCATACATTTCTATACTAATGGACAAAACAAACTTATATCAAAACTACACCAAACAAACCATGTGTACTATTCATACAATAATCATAATAAACATCAATAAATACACAATGTGCAAAGATATACAACATACACAAAACCAATAATAAATATCAATATTACACAAGCTATTATTTTCTTACAGACGAAGCACCATGAGGGTTGTATAGAATTTTGCGCTGGTTTATTCACTTAATTTTCTGCTTTCCTAACAATTTTAAACTTGATATTGCCTTACGATAAAGAAGAAAGATGCTACTTATCTATGATATAAATGAGTCTTGTTGCTACACCAGGCCCCGATCTCCCAAAGCATCTCAATCTGAGCTGAGATAAATCTCAAATACTGTCATGTGTCTTTGAGATACTTTCCATGGGAGACAGACTCTGAAAGTTGGCACCACAAAACAGATACATTGTTCTGACTTTATTACAGTAACAATTTTGAGCATAAAACATAAGAATGATCTCATATTCATACTCTTGACTTGAGCAAAATCTCAATTTGAGTTGAGATTTCTACTTGAGATGCTTCGGGAGATTGGGGCCTGATACATGTACCAGAATACAAAGAAGCAAGATGGAGCCAACTCTGTGTAACCATAGCAACAATTCCCTTGATAGTTTAGAACAATTGCAACATGTTACACCAGAAACCTGCTGCCTAAAAAGTGCTACCAAAAAGAGCTTGATAGTGCTTTGCTTTGGCCACGCAACAATATGCTTACAGCAAGCAGTGCTTTCATGTAGCACACATTTTGCTTTGCTACCATGCACAACTAAGCACTTTCCTGTGCAACAGACTACTTCTTCAATATCGTTGAACACTCTATCCAATCAATTGACCGCTTTGTTATGAACCAATTTTTAGTAACATTATACTAAGCATACTATTTCCTAGCAAAGCATTATCAAACGCTCGGTAGCGGTAGCGCTTTGTTTATGCAACAGCCTCGAGTAATAATCTCAATATACTCAGATTCTAACACCCTTTGCTGTTCTTTACTCTAATAAAGCTGTCTACCAATAAATGTCAACAAGAGCAACAAGTAATTACAATAACTGCAGCCCACTGACAGATACAAGTCAACAATCACTGTACTAATTCAAAACTGTATCATAGATACGGCGGAAAACAGTGCAATAACTGCAATAGTGCACTGGAAAAGTATGCAATAACTGTAATACTGCACTGCGTGTGGCACATCCTACACGCCCTCAGTTAAACTATCTTACAAATTACATACAGAACAAACACTTGGATATCGCAGTAACTCTCAGGCTACACCTTCGACTAAACACGATAACCTTGAGCTTCAGTTCTGTATCCATAACATATCTATACTTAAGCCATACCCTAGGTTACAATGCAAAGTAATAACAATAAAAATGGTTACAGAAAAATGATTTACCCTAACACTTGCATGCTTACAATGTTTAAAGCTCATGAATGTACAATAATAATAACATATATTTCATAACAATATCATTTGGAATATCATGACAGCTGTAGCTTTTTTTGAACATACTATCCTGATATCTATCAAAATAATTGAACTATGGTTTTGGAAAAGGGGTTTTGTCTTGTAACATTGGCAGAGTTTCGAGGGGGTGCCCAAACATTTCTTCCGTTAACTCATGGACAAAACAGTGGTTTAATGCTATAATACATATAACGTGGGGAGTATTAAGAACATGCACAAGGTATAAATGTATATTAAACACAAACCTTTAAGAACTGATATGCAAAATTTAAGAGCAGAAATAGATAAATTCTAAGAAATAAGCTTAACAGGAACCCCATAGTATATTCATGAATAAAGGTCAGGATCAAGTTATTATGAATCAGA
Organism: Spisula solida; assembly: GCA_947247005.1. NCBI lineage: Eukaryota > Metazoa > Mollusca > Bivalvia > Venerida > Mactridae > Spisula > Spisula solida. The sequence continues at coordinate 35,216,088 of OX365952.1, read as the reverse complement.
TAACATAATAATATATTCATAAAGGTCAGGATCAAGTTATCATGGATCAGATAACATAATAAAATATTCATGAATAAAGGTCAGGATCAAGTTATTATGAATCAGATAACATAATAATATATTCATAAAGGTCAGGATCAAGTTATCATGGATCAGATAACATAATAAAATATTCATGAATAAAGGTCAGGATCAAGTTATTATGGATCAGATAACATAATAAAATATTCATGAATTAAGGTCAGGATCAAGTTATTATGGATCAGATAACATAATAAAATATTCATAAATAAAGGTCATGATCAAGTTATTATGGATCAGATAACATAATAAAATATTCATGAATAAAGGTCATGATCAAGTTATTATGGATCAGATAACATAATAAAATATTCATGAATTAAGGTCAGGATCAAGTTATTATGGATCAGATAACATAATAAAATATTCATGAATTAAGGTCAGGATCAAGTTATTATGGATCAGATAACATAATAAAATATTCATGAATAAAGGTCAGGATCAAGTAATTATGGATCAGATAACATAATAAAATATTCATGAATTAAGGTCAGGATCAAGTTATTATGGATCAGATAACATAATAATATATTTATGAATTAAGGTCAGGATCAAGTAATTATGGATCAGATAACATAATAAAATATTCATGAATTAAGGTCAGGATCAAGTTATTATGGATCAGATAACATAATAAAATATTCATGAATTAAGGTCAGGATCAAGTAATTATGGATCAGATAACATAATAAAATATTCATGAATTAAGGTCAGGATCAAGTTATTATGGATCAGATAACATAATAATATATTCATAAATTAAGGTCAGGATCAAGTTATTATGGATCAGATAACATAATCATATATTCATAAATAAAGGTCAGGATCAAGTAAGCATGGATCAGATAACATAATAAAATATTCATGAATAAAGGTCAGGATCAAGTTATTACGGATCAAATAACATAATAAAATATTCATGAGTTAAGGTCAGGATCAAGTTATTATGGATCAGATAACATAATAAAATATTCATGAATAAAGGTCAGGATCAAGTTATTACGGATCAAATAACATAATAATATATTCATGAATTAAGGTCTGGATCAAGTTATTATGGATCAGATAACATAATAATATATTCATGAATAAAGGTCAGGATCAAGTTATTATGGATCAGATAACATAATAAAATATTCATGAATTAAGGCCTGGATCAAGTTATTATGGATCAGATAACATAATAATATATTCATGAATTAAGGTCTGGATCAAGTTATTATGGATCAGATAACATAATAATATATTCATGAATAAAGGTCAGGATCAAGTTATTATGGATCAGATAACATAATAAAATATTCATGAATTAAGGTCTGGATCAAGTTATTATGGATCAGATAACATAATAATATATTCATGAATAAAGGTCAGGATCAAGTTATTATGAATCAGATAACATAATCAACTGCACAGCATTGATATGTATATTTAAAAGATATGTAATACATCCGAATTATCAATAGAAACAAACATTCAATGACAGAACATAAATATACATGCATGCATTCACCATGCAGAACATTCTCATTCATGGGATACAATGCCATTCTCTATATCGACATTACAGAAAAAAAAACTCGTTTCTCCTGATTCGAAATTTCACGGTCAGGGGGGTAGCCATTCGGAGCACCTCGTACATTTCTGTAGAATCATCACTGTCGCTTCCGTAGCTCGATACTGATGACGAGAAAATATACACATTTTTCAAGTTAAACATATTATTTAGGCAAAAATATTGTCAGCGAGATCGTAAAATAGTGATATCATTGTGTTCAAGTAAGACTGTTTACAAAATCTTATCATTTGGCTAAAATAATCGCGATTAATGTATCTGGTTGCTCTATACGCTATATGCTTTAACCACCCTGATGTATATATTCGGAATATCTCGCACATTGCCTCTCAATAAATTCCGTAATCCCGGAAAATGGGGTTTAACCAGTAATGTCGATACGGTGAATAATACACAGCTACAATTTGATCGTATCACAAATACAGCGTTGTCAATATTCCTGATTAATCCAGAATTTGGGATTTATCTATCTTGAATGAGATATGATTTCTGACCAAACTAAAATATATTTGATGAAAATATCTCAAGAAATAGAAAAAATATGTTCAGTTTGTATTGAATAAAATGATTCAGAGCAAATTATATTGACCTTGACCTTTGACCTCAAAATCAATAGGGGTCATCTACTGTTGCTGATCAACCTCCATGTAAAATTTAAAAAGAAACATTTTTGTTTACTGACAGACTGACTGACTGACATATACAGGGTGTTAAAAAAGTTTGGTCATAATGTTTAAGTTTCAATAGTTTACTATGCCCCCCATCTTGAGGGGGTATTGCTTTGCACATGTCTGTCGGTCGGTCTGTCTGTCGTATAAAATGGTTTCCGTTCAATAACTCAAGAACGCTTTGACTTAGGATCTTCAAACTTTACATAGAGGTTGGACAGCAACAGTAGATGACCCCTATTGATTTTGAGGTCAAAGGTCAAGGCCACTGTGACCTTCACCATTTCTGACTATTGGGCTGCCATGGGGGCATACGTGTTTTACAAACATCTCTTGTTTTTCTGACATCACTGTAGATGACCCCTATTGATTTTGAGATCAGTAGGTCAAAGGTCAAGGTCACTGTGACCTTTACTATTTCTGACTATTTAAATGGTTTCTGTTCAATAACTCAAGAAAGCTTTGACCTATGATCTTCAAACTTTACATGGAGGTTGATCAGCAACAGTAGATGACCCCTATTGATTTTGAGGTCAAAGGTCAAGGTCACTGTGACCTTTACTATTTCTGACTTTTTAAATGGTTTCCGTTCAGTAACTCCAGAACCCTTTGACCTAGGATCTTCAAACTTTACATGGAGGTTGGTCAGCAACAGTAGATGACCCCTATTGGTTTAGAGGTCAGTAGGTCAAAGGTCACTGTGACCTTTACTATTTCTGACTATTTAAATGGTTTCCGTATAATAACTCCAGAACCCTTTGATCTAGGATCTTCAGACTTTACATGGAGATTTGTCAGCAACAGTAGATGACCCCTATTGATTTTGAGGTCAGTAGGTTAAAGGTCAAGGTCACTGTGACCTTTACTATTTCTGACTATTAAAATAGTTACAGTTCAATAGCTCTAGAACCCTTTGACCTATGATCTTCAAACTTTACATGGAGGTTGGTCAGCAACGGTAGATGACACCTATAGATTTTGAGGGCAGTAGGTCAAAGGTCAAGGTCACTGTGACCTTTACTATTTCTGACTATTTAAATGGTTTCTGTTCAATAACTCAAGAACGCTTTGACCTAGGATCTTCAAACTTTACATCAAGGTTTATCAGCAACAGTAGATGACCCCTATTGATTTTGAGGTCATAGGTCAAGGTCACTGTGACCTTCACCATTTCTGACTATTGGGCTGCCATGGGGGCATACGTGTTTTACAAACATCTCTTGTTTTTTTGACATGACTGATGTTTGTAAAAATTTAGATTAACTTCTAGAGGGTTCTACTATTGTTCTCACCTTTCTGGCATTAAATGAAGCTATTAGAGTAAGAAATAATATTAGACACTGCGTACAAAGCTCAGAAAATATAGTAAGAATTTAATTTTTGAGAACAAACTTTTTTAACACCCTGTATATGTGCAAGGCAACATACCCCCTCATCAAAGATGGGGGTATAGTAAACATAAATATACAACAGGAACAAGACTGAAATCAGCATTAATCATAATGTTTCTTTGAACAATAATTGAAATTTACTTTAACAAAAGAGGTAAAAAAAGGTTCAAATAACAAAAATATTTTCTTAATCAATTTTGATAAACAAAACCAAAACACCAGAAATAAATAAAAATGTTAAGTTTTTTTCCTTTCTTTTGTGCTCAGCATCAAGACAAGGAAAACCTAAACTCTTATACTCTTGTGGTGCTATCAGAGGAATGAGTCGCTGAAAGCGATTAATATAAGTTCTAGAACTGTTTTTTAACCAACTTAAATTACTATTAACTTCAACAAAATATTGAAAGTTTTGTTTTCATAGTAGTAAGTAAATAATTTTAGAATACAAATGTCAAAAAGTTTTAGAATTCAAAATTAGAAAAGCAAGAAAAATTGCAGAATGCAAAATGAAGAAGAAAACTTAACAGAACCCTGACAAGCCTCCTAAATTCCATTAAAAAATATTTGTCACAGAAATATACTAATATGGCAAATCACGATTGTACAAAGAAGTTTAAATCGGAACTATCGTAGCCAGCTACACAGAATCCTCGTCCGGCAGGATGTACAAACTGGACCCCGACAAGTTGCTGATCTGTCACAAAATCACCAAACTTGAACTCAATCTGTAAATGAAAGAAAGTAATGTACATTAAATATTGGTCGATGGTATCAAGTTTAATACTATAGAGATAGCCACATTTAAAGATTAGGTGACCAACTGTTTCATTTGCTAATATATGTGTACATTAAGTGTTTTTTCCGACTCTTTTGGGGGAAAGGACAGTCATAAATTGAGATTGTTTTAACAAATAGAGGCTTAATTCAATGTCATCTATATTGCGTTCCAAGCAATGTTTTGGTCTGTAATGTTGTGCTATGCTCTTGTGTAGTTATAAACAACTAAATGAATGATGATTGAGTTTCAAATATGTCCATGCCAAAAAATCATTTTAAAATGTAACATGAATTTTTATATAATTGGGAAAAATGGATTATACTTTCCATTGGGAATGGGTCATTTTGCTTTGGAAATGGGTGACCCGGTCCCTTTTTTAGGACCAAGAACATGTGCAGAAAGACCCCTGATATTGAGAGAGAAAGAGCTCCTTCTATAATATAACAGTATCAATAGTAGTTAATTCTGTAAATATGTATGTACATGTAATAAGCACTAATCAAAATCATCTCAAAATTCGTGAAATCATTTACTTTTATAGAATTAATAATATCATAATCTGGTACAGAATTAGCAACCTCAATACACTTTATTCATCATTAAATATATATGATATGCCCAGTGTGTGTATTATGTACATACATGTATTATGGAAGTTAAATCACAACAGTCAGTTAGAAATACAATCCCTCTTCACAACGACTCTCACTCTACAACAAACACTCTGGCCCCGATCTCCCGAAGCATCTCAAGTAGAAATCTCAACTCAAATTGAGATTTTGCTCAAACTGGAGACAGAATTTGAGATCAATCTGAAGTTCAAGCGCTTGAAAGTGTACTGTAGTAAACTAAAAATAATGTTCCTGTTTTGTAAAATGCCAATTTTGAGTCCAGCCTCCTGTGGAAATTTACTTTAAGAGACGTGACAATATTTGAGATGAGATTTAGCCCAGATTGAGATGTTTCAAGAGATCGGGGCCTGGTCATCTTCGGCAAATGTTGCTCTAGGTAGGAACCACTGTATATGATAGTTTAAAGGGTTATATAATTTGTCATGTACATATATCTTACAGATGGTAGACTTCCTGGTACTAACTGCCATACTCTAACATAGGAATCTTCACTGGCAGAAACAACCTGTAAATATATACAATACAAACAATCATTAATTTTAGTGGGGGATTAAATTTCGTGGATTTCGTGGTTAACTTCAACCACAAAATCAAATTCCATCAAACAATAATTTTGACCCTTGTATTATTACCTGAAATGCAAAATCCACGAATTAACGTCCCATCGAAATGGTCTTTTTTACCAAAACCACAAAATTTCGTCCCATCGAAATTAAATGATTTTACAGTACAAACAATTGTCATGTGTACTCCTAGACCCGGGGCATGTTTCCTTCTATAGCAGCCTGGGGCTGTTAACAGGCGTCAATCCTTCAGGAAAATTCTTTAAAATCATGCAGTTTTACCCTAAAATTCAATTAACATAAAAAAATTCTTCCCCTTTGCAAAATATTTAGTTTTTTTCCAAGTTTAAAGAAAAGACACAACATTATATATATACCTCTGTCTCATAATTTCGTGTCTTCTCCTGAAATTCGTGCCTGGTTTGTTTCAGCTCTAATATATGCGCTACATTGTATTTTTACTAAAATAACCCCGAATAATATTCACACAAATGGCCTGTATCAATTTGGGCAGTCATTTTGGACGACTCGTCATTGTTGTCACCTTGACGACGAGGAACAATACGGGTTTTACTTATTCCAATTGGGATTCTTCAACTGGTGTTAATTGTTTTGCATATCATTTTTATTACGCAATTTATTTAGCGCCACAGTTTATTACACTCAAAATGAAAACAGATTATGATGAGTACTACTCCAAATTTATTTAATTTAAACACAAATACAAACATTTACTCCATGGGGCCCCAGTACAGACAAGTTTTTAAGGAGGCACGGATTTCATGGTTACCAGTCAACAGGATTCGGAGCACCGACCTAGACATACAAAAGCAATAATTTTATGTATTTTCATAATCATTTTGTCATTGTTCTTGTTTTTATTTGTTAAGTTAACAATTTTTCTTCCGAGATTGGTGAAGATAATTTTTGAACTTAAATGCCCGAGTGCGCATGCGCCGATGAAACTGTTAAGAGGCACGGATATATGAGACAGTAGCATATAGTGTGGCTTTTAATACAAGAGGGCCCAAAGGGCCATAGGTCGCTCACCTGTCCTAGTAGTTCATGCATCCCTAATGGTAGCCTCTATTGCATGAACAAGGTTTTCATATTGTCTTATGCTTTATAATTTACATCACATTTAGACCCAATGACATATTGAAGTGATTTGACCTTGTGACCTAGATTTTGACCCCGGATGACCCAATATCGAACTTGACCTAGATTTTGTTGAGACGATCATTGTGACCAAGTTTCATAAAGATTAGGCCAAAATTGTGACCTCTAGTGACTACACAAGGTTTTCTATGATTTAACCTTGTGACCTAGTTTTTGACCCCGGATGACCAAATATCGAACTTGACCTAGATTTTGTTGAAATGATCATTGTGACCAAGTTTCATAAAGATTAGGCCAAAATTGTGACCTCTAGTGACTACACAAGGTTTTTCTCTGATTTGACCATGTGACCTAGTTTTTGACCCCGGATGACCCAATATCAAACTTGACCTAGATTTTGTTGAGATGATCATTGTGACCAAGTTTCATAAAAATTAGGCCAAAATTGTGACCTCTAGTGACTACACAAGGTTTTCTATGATTTGACCTTGTGACCTAGTTTTTGACCCTGGATGACCCAATATCAAACTTGACCTAGATTTTGTTGAGATGATCATTGTGGTTAAGTTTCATAATGATTAAGCTAAAACTGTGACCTCTAGTGTCTACACAAGTAATTGTGGACGGACGGAGACGGTATTTGTGGGGTTTTCTTTTGTTCTTTCTTTTGTTTGGTTGCAACCCACAAGTAGCATTTTGCACCCCATAAGTGACGGAATGAATGGAATCTAAAAATAGCCTATTGTTTCACACCCCACAACTACCGGTGCATTCGTACGGACAGACGGACGAAGTGTGATCACAAAAGCTCACTCTGTCACTTTGTGACAGGTGAGCTAAAAAGCAGGACTGAGAATGGACTTCAATTGGCATATTCTCCAGAAGAATCTCACCCCTATTAAATGTAAGTTTTTGAGAGTTAATTGACTAATTTGAAATTGACAGATCAATTTTGCTGCAAAGTTTAACCAGGAAAATTTGTCCCAGGTCAATTGAAATGAATTTAAAGTTATATCGGTTATAATGACAAGTGCACTTTTGCCTGTAGATGGAAAATTCTTATATGTTTTTATTTCTGGTCGACAGAGGAATAATGCGTATCTTGCCTTATACCAATCTAGTCTCCAGGCATTATTCAGGCGTCGGACACATAAATATATATATAGGTCAGACTCACCAATCCAGTCTCCATTGCAATGTCTATGGCATTAATCCATCTAGCATGAGCATTGACAACAGCACCAAGTTTACCAGTAGCACTATCATACACACTGATCTGTCCATTACCATATGCAGCAACTATAATACCTTTCCATAGACCAACACTACTGCACGGCTCACTGAAAATATGTATACATTGAAGTCATAAATAAATAAAAATAAATATACCAGATTTATATAGCACCTTTTCATGCGAACACATGTTCAAAGGCACTTGACATTAGTGTTGCTGCCTCAAGGGCTCAGGTGCATCCTCTTCCAGTGCAGATACAGTATAATCTGACCAGAGGGACAGACAGAGAAAGCCCCTGAAGGGAGAGAAAGACATTAGATACATACATGTCCGGCGCTGCAGAAATGCTTCTAGCTCTTATTTCGAATAGACAGCCTGGTTTAATGTGCCTGAATGTATAGCACCGATACACAGATAACCCTAACCCAAACTGTCACAAAGTATGCCTCTCTGAGTCATGGCACTTTCCTTTTTTCATATCTAAATGCGGTCTGGACAAGGCTAATATCTCTTCTCTTTTGGGTTTAAATGAAGGGCCACAATTGAGGAATGCCAGTAGCTAGTTGGCTGATGGATGATAGGCTGATAATCAAACTTAGCTGAGAAATTATAGCCATAAAAATTGTTACCAAATTTGAAGATGATTAGTTGAATAAGCTTCCATTCACTTCATGGACGCTGCCTACCAAAGGCATTCTATCTATGTTATACTGCATTCAGTTGAGTAAAGTATCGCTATAAAAATGTTATTCAACATAAATGCAATTCCGGAAGATTTAAAAGTGAACTTGACTTGGTTATACACATGTAAACCATATCTTTCTTTAGGAAGTACTGGTACATGAATATTATCACAATTTACTCACCCAGTCCCTGGTATTTTGTGTGATTGTTCGACCTTAGTACCGAAAGCTTTCCAAACAATGATATTTCCATCCTCGTCACCACTGACTAGAGTATCACCATCTCCTGCCAAGTGACATACAGCACTTTTGTGTCCTACAATAAGAGAGCATGAACAAGTCAATGATTATTATTCAATGGAAAGTAGAAAGTAAAAGTCGGAAAAGAATTAATACCAAATTTGACTTTGAGGTCCAGTCCATTTACAAATTTACATGTGACATTGTATTAAATGACTAAATGAGTTATAAGCCAAACAAGGAAAATTTCATAATTCCATGGGCTATGACTCTGCTAATGCTGGGCAATTCTGAATTAAACAATGTATGTGCCTAACTACACACACACTAATATTCTTACAAAGTTTGAAGACTAGATCAAATACTTTTAGGGTTAGGAGCTGGACAAGCGAAATTCGTTATTTCAAAGGCCATGCTTGTGCTTACACTGGAAAAAAATTGATTTAAACTATAAGTAAGGTCAACACTAATGTGAAAAGTGGGACGTTAAACTACACAATTATAATAGCTTCAGAAAAATTTGCTAAAGTTAGAAAACAAATCTAGTATCTTACCTTGGCATGTACTGACTACAGTGACATTTGTACCTTTTGGTGGGATGTCAAACACTAGAATACTACCCTGTTGTGTACCTATTATAACAAAATATAAACATAAACAATTAGCAACAAACCTTCCTTGTTAAATATTCATATATCTTTTATAATACGTTATAAAAGTACAACAGAGCTATAATTTTCCATATTTCTAGCTAAGACACTATTGCTATTCAAGTTGTGATAAACATTGTATCAGTAGAATGAGTATAGTCAGATAGGAATTTTGAACCCAAAGCAGTCAGAGCAAACTGCCTACAGTGACCATTTCCTGATTCCTACCACTACTTTCCTGATATCAGGAAATTAACAGTACTATTAGGTAGGAAAGGCTGAAAAACATGTTTTTATCTGACTGGATGAGGGATTGAACCAATGACCATTCAGGCATTGGGATCAGCAGTCAGTAGCTTTCACAACTCAACCACTGTGCTTATATAGATATACTACATCTGGAAATGGCGAATACCAGCGGAAACCCTGTATAGTGATAGTGGTAATAAAGAGGAAGTGAACCTTAACATCAAATGTAAGACAATCAAAGCTGTAACAAGAAAACAGGCTTATTTATCAAACCATTGACTACAGAGACACTTTTCATGAATCAGTTATTTTATATACATACAAGATGAATATACATACCCACACAAACTAAACTATCACCAACTGCAGCAATGCCTCGTCCAAAATTGCTCTTTTCTGAAACACAACATAATAAAATAACCCTTATTATACATGTATAAGGTTTGGTCAACTGTTGCAAAATTGGTTTTACAAATAACTTAAATAAACAGATACGGTCATTTTTTGTACTAAAAACATCACCGATAAATTGTGCACATCTGATTAATCCACCCTTGTGGAATATACTAAATTTTACCGCCTTTAATATTATCCTGGGTGCACTTTACATGTATGGAAACACAATATATTTATTGTTTATTGCTAGTATATAGTTCAGTGTATTACAGGAGAAATTAAAACAGTAAAATTTTACAAACCACCAGATTCAGAATTAGATACATCTCCTAAAGCATGCCAGTATATCATAGCAGACCCATCATACTCAAACATCTGAAAATATAAACATTGTATACCGAATGTAAAATGTTGCTGATAGCGCTTTGAAAAGCTGTTTTATTATCATGAATGTGTATGAGTTAAGTTAATTCCAAAATTCAGTAATTTCTAATCACCTATGCTAAATGGCAAAATTAAACAGACCAAAATAAAAATATCTATGTTTTGGTTGAAAAGGGTTCAAATATGACCACACCAAAATATCCCAAAGTATGGTACTTATATACATGTATTAGATAGCTTTCAACCCATTACTCCATGGAGATACATTTTGATGCATCTACCAACTTCATGCAGAATTATTTTATACATCTGCCATGTTTCCATGCAAGTTTTGCAATTTAGATATCAATCGCCAATTAGTTTCCAATATTTTCTAATTTATAACTAATATGGACATGGTGTACACAATATCAGTATAAAGTAGGTAGACTAGATGTCAATGGAATTTATGGTTAATGCATGTGAGTATCTGTATATAAAACACCACATTCAAACAAAACACCACATTCAAACAGCTGAGTTTTGAATTAAGTAACTGAGCTATAGTCCAGTTAGGATATTGTGACAGTGACGTTGCAGTTTATGTGTACGCAAAAAATCACAACCATTGTCTAAACAGGTAGAGCGTGGTTTAGTATGTTAGTTTAGCATTGACATTATAGTTGTTTGTACAGTATAAGCCTTTATAATTGGTTTTACATCGTTATAGTGGACCCGACCGCTGCGTCACTGGATTTTTATCCTGACTGGACTATAATTCAAAGTATCAAAGAAGTAACAGAAAACAGTGTTCATCAATACAATACATATTAAACAGACATCTTATTAAAATGACAACCGATAGAACTTCATTATACCCAACAGTAAATTTATATCTTGTCAACATGCAGTACAAATAATAACTGTTTAAATATTTTCATGATCGGTGAACACAATACACAGCACACAAAAAAAATACATTACATTCTATATATATATTGAACAAAGGTCATAATGCCCAATCCTGAAAATGAGTCGCAAGTCTGTTTTGGTGCCATTTGCACACGTCCCTACACCAAAACTCATTTCGAATATTGTTGTATTGTTACTATTCGGCTAACAACATTTCAAATTTCCAAAACTTTGTTAATTCTTTGAATTTTTTCATCAAATAACTTTTATTTTCTGCAGAAAAGTGTATTCTTTCCTGTGCAGCAAATCTGGATCATTCCAGAATTGTAGGACCCCTGAGTGGTATTTATACGTTCATCTTGCTGCTTAAATACAGTCTATAAATTCAAAATAGCATACCTGAATTCCCTTTAATGAGGTCAGGATCAGAACAGATCTTCCATTTTTTAGACTTAACCATTTTGTCTGAAGAAAAACAACAAATTGAGTAAAAGCATAAGACAAGACAGAATTTTTTTATTAGGCGCCAGTACTTAAGGAATAAACACTTCATGCCATAGAATTATCAATAAATGTAACTTGGATAAAAAATACACCATTATAATTATTTCCCACCAACAAAAACTATTTAATCGAAAAGAATAATTGGTGAAGTTTGTTACGAGTACATGTATATCATTTGTTAAATCAAAAAATAGAAGAGATGCACAACAAACTAAAACAATTTTTGAATAACCCAGAGACAGCATTGTTCATTGGAAGTATGCATAAATTCTTTCTCTTTTCTGAAAACATGTCATGTATAAATTTATATTATATTGTCTTGGGTATGAATCTAGCCTTTATGGCCTATGCCCGTTGAATAAATGTAATAGCTTATGCACCATTCAAATGAAATCCCAGAGAATGGTGGGAATTTTTACTTGTTTTTTTTCAAACCCATGGTAAAATTCCTCCCACCAAGGGCAATACAGATGATAAAATCCCCCCAAACTGCCCCTGCATGAAAAATTGTAATGTTCCATTTTACACCAGTGAAATCCTATGTACAATAAATTTGTACTTTAGAAACAATGAATGAGCACGGAACAGAATGGTTGACGCCCCCAAACAGTAACAATGTTTTAAAGATTATGCGACAGCAACGTATATATATAAGTGTATATTAGCCAGCTTTCCTACGGTTTCAGGAACATAAGGCTTATTTTTTAGGCATGCCCAGTAATTTCTTGATAAGAAAATATTTTTACGATGAAACAATTACCTCAGCCTGTCTTTACATATTTAAAATCAATGCAAAACATTAAGAGTAATCATCGCAAATTCCAAGTAGCAGCCATTTTACAAGTGGCCTCCACCTCTACGATCTGGTGACAATGTTTCCTATTGAATCAGAATACTGATTAGCTTGTCTGTAAAGAGAATTCTGGGAATCCCTGTTTCTATTGGTTGACAGCGGAATTCTTTGGGGGTTCCACTATCGTGAGAGTATAAAATGGTGGAAGTGTGATGCATTGTAATGCAAGTAAATGACAAAATTATAGAGATGGTTTCATCTACTTTTCAGTCAAGGTGGATTATAGGGATACATGTACTTAATAAAATTTTATATTAAAATGTGTTATAAAGAGACACATGTTCAAAAATATTATTTTTACTTTTTCAAACAGTTGTCATTAATTTTGGACCCGCACATTTAGTGGAAGTGCGTCATAGAACTGGTCCAAAAATCATAGGAATGAAGTAGCCCAGGGCTTTCGCTACACTTTTTGGACTGGAGCCAGGGGCCCTCAGGTAGGGGAATTTCGCGTTGTTTTGAAGAAAAAGGGGAATTTTGTCTTTTATAAATATCAATACTATTATAAATGTAATACATATTTAATGAACAAAAAGCCAATTTCAAGCTATAACAACAGATATAGCAATGGCTGAACAGCATTTACAAAGACTCTTCATTGATTTTCAAAAAAAAGGGGGGAATGAGAGCCCTGTAGCCTCTACACCTGCAAGTTTGTGCATCTTAGATTTGAAATGGGCACATCTGCACAAAAACAAATAGACTGGGACCAACCATGTGATAAACAATATCAATTATCTGTCTATTAACAAAATTCAAACACAAATTGAATGCCAAACTGCAAAAACTTGAAAAATCGGCCTCAATGTAAGATGCAGTCTACAGTCTTGATATAAACATTTGTGACCTGTAAGTTCATGCACATAAACTGATGACGTCATTTAGAACGCATGGGAAAGATTTTGCTAATAAAAAGTTTTGTAACATTAAGTTTAAATTTACTCGCCCATGAAATCGCCTCCGGCATGGCTTCAGGAAAGCAGGTAGATGCCATCCTGCTAGATTTTGCCAAAGCTTTTGACAAAGTGCCCCATAATCGCCTACTCCTGAAGATGAAGCACTACGGGGTCAGGAACAATACCCTCGCCTGGATCAAGTCTTTCCTACTAGACAGGAACCAACAGGTCGTATTGGATGGAGCAAGGTCAGACCGTGCCAAGGTGAAGTCGGGAGTACCTCAGGGATCCGTTTTAGGCCCACTATTATTTCTGGCTTATATAAACGATCTCCCTCAGTCCATCAAGTCATCTACATCCAAACTGTTTGCGGACGACAGCCTGCTTTACAAGACCATTCATAGCCAGGAAGACAGTAAACTCCTTCAAGAAGACCTGACCGCCCTAGAGTCCTGGGAAAGTAGATGGCAGATGAGTTTCCATCCAGCAAAGTGTGTAGTCCTGCAAATCACACCAAAGAGGACCAAGCTCATTGAAACCAGCTACCAACTACATGGTCATACCCTGGAGACTGTCGAAGCCAGCAAGTGCCTAGGGGTGACACTATCTGACACATGGAGCTCAGACACCCATGTTCGAAACATTGTCAACAAGGGTAACCAGACTGTGGGATTTCTACGTCGCAACCTGCGGGAGTGTACACCAGAAGTCAAGGTGGCCGCCTACAAGACATTAGCCAGGCCCACAATGGAGTATGCTGCTACAGTTTGGGACCCCACTACACAGAACAACATCAGAGCCCTGGAACAAGTACAAAGGCGTGCAGCAAGGTTTGTCACAAACGACTACTCAACGAAGACCCCTGGATGTGTCACGAAGATGTTAGAGGACCTCCAGTGGGCATCTCTTGAAAGCCGTCGGAGACAAGCCAGGTTGCAGATGCTATACAAGATCGATCGCGGAATTGTGGACATCCACTCAAGCCAGTTTCTGAAACCAGGAGACTCACGGACAAGAGGAGGCTTGAAGTTTTACCAGGAGCATCACCACAACACAACACTAGGAACCTCCTTCATACCAAGAACTGTCAGAGACTGGAATCAGCTTCCAACAAAGGTCACGACAGCAAGCACACTGGAGAGCTTCCAGACTCTACTCCGAGCCTGAGTTAGTTGGCTGCACTGTATATAGTTTTAACAGTTTTTAAGGAGCAAAATCTGAGACAGTTTTTAGTTTTACGTATGTTGTAATTAGTCGCTGAGCTTAATACAGTCCGTTAGGACTCTGCTCTGTAAAAGGAAGAAGAAGAAGTTTGGTAACATCAGTAAATTAGCACCTTTTTCCGTTCGTGAATATATCGCATCTAATTTAAAATTAATTTAAGCTCGGAAATGAGATTATTAGCAAAGCAATCTATGTTTTACTAAAATGCACAAACTTGTAGGAATGCACAATGTTATGGGAATAGAGGCTATATTTGATCTTTGGATGTATCATGTAGCCTATCGCAGATGAATTACTAGCTGGTTGTAAAACTAAGGAGATCACCCGGCTATATTCCTGCAAAAACTCGAAAAGTCACGGGTATAGTGGGTATTAGTCACAGTTGCATTTCCCCACTATTTTGTCGCGAACCAAAAGCCCCGCACTCACAATCACATGGCAGTGAGGGACCTAGAAAAGGTAAAAACATGGAACAGTTCCCCAGCCCTTCCCCAGGTTTGGGGGGGGGCGTGGTTTCAATTGACTGGTGTATTACCTGCATTATCATTGAAGTGCCTTGTTGTGTTGCTGAAGGCTCCTTGAATATTACTTGTTTGTGCATGACTTGAGAACCATCCGTGGATGAACACACCATATTTATCAAATATTTATGAATAACCGCATAATTTAAAGAACCTTTTGCGGCATTATTCAATACAGTTAAGTTGTTGCAGACTAAAGACGAACTGCTCTTTAAAGCTAATGGTTTGGATTTTGTGTACATGACGAAATAGATTCCTAAATCTACAAATGAAGATGAAATGTGTGTAGTAAAAATCCGGAAGTCTTGGTTGCCGAGAACGCTCTCAATCTATCGGTGTGAGCGTAAAATTTACTTTATCGTGATAATTACCACTAACCGGGAAAATGGCTGAAGTGAAATCCTGGGATTTGGCTCGCATTAAAAATGATCTAGTGAAAGCTAATAGAGAATTTTCTTCACGTCGTTTGATGCACAGTGCAAAATGGTAACCACAGTCATTTCCACCTTTCAATTCTTGTGTCCGTGAGCAGTCATTTTGTCCTTAGTTGCATAGTGCTCGGCCAACCTTATTTTCGGATAGGCAATTAATTGCAGTGATTTTTTTCGCCTATTTGGGTAAGGGTTCGGGTCCGTTCAGATTGGGAATTTTTGCGTCGTGACAACTTGAAATTGGGAATTTTCAAGAAGTAGAAAGACCAAATAAAACAGAAAAAGAGATTACTTGTGACTGTTTACTGGTTTCTGTAAACTTTTATGTTTGACCTCTTGTCAAAAATGCTCATGACTTTGTCATTTTATGTCCGATTTTGAAATCATTTTTTTTAAATGTTCATTGGGAATTTCTCCCTTCAAATTTGGGAAAACTTTGTTTCACCAGTTGCCTTATTAAAGCACTACAGAGCATACTAGGTAGAGGATGAAGCAAAAAACATATGCTACAGGCGAGCATTCGTGAGTAGCGAACAGTGCCTTGCAAAGTGTTACTGAAGTGGTCTGTTGCACAAGAAAACACTTGGTAATTGTACAGCGCTCGCCTAGCAAAGAGCAGATTTTTTAATTATGGCAACAAACCACGAAGGTTTATTAAATGGAGATGCGACTCACGATTGGTCTAACTAAGCTGTCGTCCGTGCGCATTACACCTGTCATTACGACAGGACGGGTGAAATAAAATCAATCAAAATACTCGATTTATCGACGTTTATCCTACGAATCGACATGGCATATTCGAGAGAAAGCCATGTAGTTATGTTTACCGTATTTTATTTGTGTGTTCGTTGTCTTAAAAGTGTCAGAAAGCTTGACATTTGTGTACTAATTATTGCAAATATTTTTTCAAAATGGCGGAATCATGTCGAAAAGCGTATGAAACGGGCACCTGCACACCTTCCATGCGCTAATTGAAAACATATTTTTGATTTAAACTTGTTTAAATTGTGAGGTTAAATACTTTTTGAGGTATTGGTTGTACTTTTTTCTGGTTTCTATTGGTTTTGTCTATACAAAATGGAGTCAAAAATAGTGATTTTTGTCACGATGCGGGACAATTTTTTTCGCTAGCTGTATTGAACCTGCAGACTAATTGCCGAATGTTTATTATAAAATGGCGAGCCTCGCATTTTATTATTTTATTCAACTCGTTTAATAAATTCAATATGGAAAGACACTCATGTAATATCCTCTATTTACATCACACATTATTATGAATACGTCCATTCAGTTTGATTTCGTTGGCGGTCGGCAACTCAAAAATGCTTTAAAAATAAGTTTTACATTTTATAAATCCTTAAAGTATTAGCTTTTAAAACAAGCTTTAATGAACAAAATCGATCAAAAATTAAATTTATAATTGATGATTTCGACCGTTGATTGAATTTTTATTTGGTAAAAAATGGGAGATTTTAAAAAGACTTTTATGTGGAACGGATTCTAACTCGTCGCCGTGGATTTAATAATTGGGGTATCGTGCTGAATGTTGTATCAAAAAACAGACATATATCTTCGCTTCATTACAAGCTTTAAATATTTAAAATCGGATAATAGATACGAAATTATGAGGTCTTATATAAAGCAGGGTAGAATTTGACTAGCGCGTTTTACTCTTAGCGCGATAACATTGTTAATCAGTCGATCGATATGTGTGAACGACACCACGTTTACCCCTTTTACATACGTTAATATACATAATATGTCTTATACATTTAATTAACGTGCGTGAACAAACAGAGACAACAGACACCAAAAACTTTTACTCCTAGTAGCTTCACCTGCTCTTTAAATAAGTTAAGTTAAATTTATTTAAATGTCCTGCGAGACATTATATGATGACTACCTGTGAATAAAATAGTACCTGTGAGTTTTAAATCTGTTGCAGCTGAGAACCAATCAACCAAGCACTGAGAAATATTATACTATCTGCATACCCTGCTTTTTGGGAGCATTTCGTTGCATAGACACAGGTAGTGGTTTGACCCCTATTGATTTTGAAATCAGTAGGTCAAAGGTCAAGCCTGTAACCTGTAACACAAATAAATAGACCAAATGGTTTCTGTTTAATGGCTCAAGAATGGTTGAGCCCCAGGGTACTGTTTTATCAAAGCACTTACGAAAATCTTAGTTACGCTCAATTTAAATTCTTTATATATTCTTTAACAACTGCAAATTGGTGACGGATATGGTTTGTAGTAGTTCATTAACTGAATCATTATTAGTATTACAGCTCCGTTTACCACACTACAATTGTAAACAAATAATAAAGAATTTAAATTTGATCGTAAGTTTGCGATGTCCGTAAATGCTTTAATAAAACAGTACCCAGATCTTGGAATTTTACTTAGAGGTTGGTCATCAATACATGCTTTCCTAATTATTTCATGAGCTATCAGTGAGATTTATGATTTTTGTCCGTGATATTTCAACTTTTGTCCGTGAGATTTTCAATAAGAAAAGGGAGGTAAATCCTATAAGACTCATGAACGTATTTTTCGGTCTGGATACAGACTTGAACCATTCCTTAAAATAATGGCTGCCAATTTGCACGGAATTTACAATCTGTTTTATCTGAAATGAATGATTACACATGCAATATTGCTTCAGGTAATGTTACACTTGTAAAGTGACATGATGGCATGACCAATTGATGACCTTATTCCTTCACTTGATATAGCAATAAATAGCCAAACTTTTTAAATTCGCAAGTCATTGTCTGATGTTGAACTGACCTCCTGCGCTTGTCTGGTATCAATTACTGATACGGATCATTAACACATGCCTTGTATCTTTGGAAACAGCTGGACAGTGGCTGTTTTCTGAATGATTTAATCTGATAAACAATTTACAAATGCAGACTTATGCCAGTCTGGGTTTTTCATGACACTCGATTACAGGATTTTCACGGATGTTCTGTGAAAGTTGGTAACCATGTCAATAGTCGATATGACTGAAACTTGCATATTATTATTAGTACAGTTGAATTTTCAGAAAATAAGTGACCCAGTGGCCAGTGTCAGCTTTATGTTTTATGTGGGGTCACTTGTAGTGGTACATTAGAATTGTTTGTATACCTCTCATAATTTCTAAATGACCCCAACTGGATCCAGGTCTACAGCTGTATCTAGTATAATCTACTTCTATGATTCAAATAATATTGAATGAATTGTGTCAATAATTATTTCTAGGTGTGCTGAATTGTCCTTGGCTTTGAGCAAGTATGCAGATAAACAACAGTTGCAGGCTGTGCTTCAGATTGAAGAGGACGAGGTACTTTATACTAACTTTTAGATTGTATCATTATAATTAAAATAAGCATGCTGTAAAGTGTTACATACCGGTACTTAAACAGGAGTAAAATCACCACTGGACCGCTAGATACAGTTTCTCAAGCATGGTAGCAGTGACATTTAGTCAGGTCTGGTATCTGATGAAAGACAAGTGTGTTTGCATATGTAACTTATCATTATTCACCATGATACACATTTATTGTGATGATCCAATCAAATGGATAGCAAGTAAGCTTAGACTTGATCTTGTGAGTAGCATGGCTATGGCTCGAGTTAGCCTGTACGTGTTATAATAAAATCACTGGATCTGCTGTTTAATATTGTAAATAGTGTTTGTCAAGCCGGCTTTTCTATGATAGTGCCGATAAACTGTCTGATATATATTTTGTATCTCCCTCTCATGTTCCAATCTTGCAGAGATTCCTTCTGGAGTATGATCAGTTCAGTCTTGCCACCTCCTACTTTGATCTGAAGGAATACGACAGAGCTGCCTTCTTTCTAAAAGACTGTGTCAGCCCCAAATGTTACTTTCTGTACATGTATTCTCGCTATCTGGCTGATGAAAAGAGAAAATTGGACAAGGCGTCCGATTCGATTGGTAAGAGACTACATGTATTTCAATTATTTATCTGATTAATTTAAGGAGAACCCTTGCTTTGATGTGACATTTTCAGCTGTCAATGGTTCATGTGTACTTCACATTATTTAGGCACTTTGGAAAACAGATATTCATATTGCTCAAGAGCAAAGTCGGTCTCTTTACATGTAGATACTCTATACTTAAACCTCCCATTGCATGGGTGTAGAAATTTTATCATGTAGCCAGTTCATCTTCAAAAGTAGGCAGTTGGTTTGAACTCTCGCTTAAAGTTACAAAGAAGAAAATGACAAAAAGTAGTCAGCAAGCACGTTCGAATAGCCAGTGGATTTAACTGCCTTCTAGCTCATTTCTACACCCCTTTAGACTTTTGATAACTTTTTTACTTCTTGAACATTTAAGCTGACGAGTCAAAGAAGAAGAATGATTATAATACAAATCTTCTCGCAATATTTTGACGACTCTTAGAAAATTATTGTCAGGAGTCATTTTGACTGGCCTGTGAAAACCTTGTTTTCAATGATTTCAGATTAATAATGTTTTGCATGTTTACAGGACCACCTGATCACCTGGAAAATGAACATCTGAAAACATTACGCATTGAACTGAATAAAAAATATGCTAATAAGGAACTGGATGGCTACTCACTCTACTTGTAAGTAAAAACTTCTATTTAGTTGTACATAGTAATGCTCGTAGCTGCAGCCGTGGTCAAGTGGTTAGTGTGCTGGATTGTAACCCAGTGATCCGGATTCACTCGAACAAACACTGCATTGTTTTGATATCTTCATGTCAGTGCATTTGAAAACAAAAAGTTATAATTGTGAAATGTGTACTTAGCATAATTCTACTGACCCACCTCAACAGCCTAGTGGTTGAGCGTGCCCACTTCAAGTATGAGAGGTCTCGGGTTCAATCCTACTCATAGGCTATGACATACATAAGTCATGAAACATTGTACTGGTGTGACACTCAACCTAATTAGTTCCAGGCAACCGGCAGCTCAGGATAATGTGACTGGATAATCTCCATTTGACTGAACTACACTATTGACCAGCGGGACTTTTAACTGTATTTCAAAAAATCTACTGATATCATGAAACTAAATTGGAAATTTTGACCTTTTTGTAGGTATGGTGTTGTTCTTAAAAAACTAGATCTGTTAAAGGATTCTTTAGAAGTATTACTGGAAGCCATAGAGAGGGAACCATTACACTGGGGAACATGGCAGGAGCTGGTTCCCCTTATAACTGATAGAGAAATGGTAAGTATTGCTGGAAGCTATAGAGAGGGAACCATTACACTGGGGAACATGGCAGGAGCTGGTTCCCCTTATAACTGATAGAGAAATGGTAAGTATTGCTGGAAGCTATAGAGAGGGAACCATTACACTGGGGAACATGGCAGGAGCTGGTTCCCCTTATAACGGATAGAGAAATGGTAAGTATTACTGGAAGCAATAGAGAGGGAACCATTACACTGGGGAACATGGCAGGAGCTGGTTCCCCTTATAACGGATAGAGAAATGGTAAGTATAACTGGAAGCTATAGAGAGGGAACCATTACACTGGGGAACATGGCAGGAGCTGGTTCCCCTAATAACTGATAGAGAAATGGTAAGTATTGCTGGAAGCTATAGAGAGGGAACCATTACACTGGGGAACATGGCAGGAGCTGGTTCCCCTTATCACTGATAGAGAAATGGTAAGTATTACTGGAAGCTATAGAGAGGGAACCATTACACTGGGGAACATGACAGGAGCTGGTTCCCCTTATAACTGATAGAGAAATGGTAAGTATTACTGGAAGCTATAGAGAGGGAACCATTACACTGGGGAACATGGCAGGAGTTGGTTCCCCTTATAACTGATGGAGAAATGGTAAGTATTGCTGGAAGCTATAGAGGGAACCATTACACTGGGGAACATGGCAGGCACTGGTTCCCCTTATAACTGATAGAGAAATGGTAATAAAAGATAAGGATTTACAGCAATTGCTAGATTATGTTTAAATAGATCCTTTTTGGTGATTTGGATTTTTATGATATTTTGCATGAATATTATATAATTATATAGTACCGTACCCAGTGCTGATTTTCAAGTATGCATGACAATATTTGATTCAATTTTGTGAGATTTTTTAAAAAAAAAAAATTGAAGATTGCTATTGCATTTTTATGTCAAAAGCAACAAACAATATTTTATTTTAGGCCATATTTTGTTAGAAGTAACAGGAAATGTTTATCAACATGTGGAGTTGTGCACCAAAGCTTTCGTTCTTGTTAAGTTCCAGTTGAAGCAGAGTTATAGGCCTTGTCTTAGAATTAACATAAAGAATATATGCTGTAAAATCATTTAATTTCAATGGTACAATCTTTCGGGGTTTTGGTGAAAAAAAAAAACTTCGTGGGGATGTAATGACAAGGATTTAGGATTTAATGAAAAATGGCATGGTCAAAATTCACACAAATTATCAGAAATTGTTCAAAAATCAAACAGATATTACCGGTACAAGTGTTTTATTACATGTTGAAATAATGCAAGTAAATTTCCCCAAAAACCGATTCTTATACCTGACTGAACTAGGTTTTGCATTAATTACTAAATTAGAAAATATGTTTTTATAGAATTTCTATGAGTCTTGTTTTCATTTGCAGTTATTGTCTTTACGTCTACCAAGCTGTTGGATAAAGCAGTTCTTTGTTGCTCTGGTATACCTAGAACTACAGTTGAACGAGGAAGCCTTGAAGATATACCAAGATATGGAAGAAAATGGCTTCCATAAAAGCACTTACATTGTTGCTCGTATTGCTGTTGCTTACCATAATATGAGAGGTAAAGTATTTTACTTACTGTAAATTCCATCAGTGTGATCTATGGTTTGTTGCCTTAGTTTAAATTTCAGTTTAAAGTTTCAAAGTTTATTGCATTAATTAGGCCTCCAGTCCATACACTATCATGCATATACAATACGTTAAATCATACATATACACATGTGTCATATCAATAAGGATCAGTCACATAAATATCATTTAATGTTAAACAATGAAACCAAGCAATCAAACATAGACTAATATAACAAACATACATATCACTCAAACAGACCAATCAAACCTAGGCAACATAACATTCAAAATATATTAGGTCTGTCATTGGTGGCTGAGTGGTTAGTGCTAGCACCTCTTGAACAGAAGGTTGCTTGCTCTATCCTAGGCTGCAACAAGCAACAACCTGTGGTTCATCAACGCACTAAGGGATGTTAGTATACAAGTAGATCTATAACTTGATTTGGGCCCTAAACCCTGTGGTTCATCAACGCACTAACGGATGTTAGTATACAAGTAGATCTATAACTTGATTTGGGCCCTAAACCCTGTGGTTCATCAACGCACTAACGGATGTTAGTATACAAGTAGATCTATAACTTGATTTGGGCCCTAAACCCTGTGGTTCATCAATGCACTAAGGGATGTTAGTATACAAGTAGATCTATAACTTGATTTGGGCCCTAAACCCTGTGGTTCATCAACGCACTAACGGATGTTAGTATACAAGTAGATCTATAACTTGATTTGGGCCCGTTCATCAACGCACTAACGGATGTTAGTATACAAGTAGATCTATAACTTGATTTGGGCCCTAAACCCTGTGGTTCATCAACACACTAACGGATGTTAGTATACAAGTAGATCTATAACTTGATTTGGGCCCTAAACCCTGTGGTTCATCAACGCACTAACGGATGTTAGTATACCAGTAGATCTACAACTTAAAATGTGCTGCTGTGGTTTGCCTGTACACCATTGGTAGCGGATTCTCATAAGCCAGAGCTTTACCAGTTGTCACATACACAACGGACAGACAGACAAGAGTGATCACGATAAAACCTGACGATCTCTGTCAGGTTACCTGGGCAATATTAGTAGTAATTGAACAAACACCAGTTTAGATTAAAAGTTAATGAATTTAATTAATAAAGTGAGCATCAAATGTTCAATCAGATATAACTCAAGTATAAGCTATTATATGTATCTCGACAAATAAATACTGTGGGGTAAGCAAAATACACGGTGACGTAGCAATACAACTCTCAAATAGATCTAAAATCTACACCAAAAATACGCGAGTCGACCGAAGCTGTCTACTTCCCTAACAAATATATGAATTAAATAAATAGAAAAGACCCTTATTTATTATGAACTAAAACAGGTTACTTAATGAAATCTAGATGGATATGGAAGTAAACCTACGGGAAAAGTAAATCTACGGGAGAAATCGTCAAAATTTCGTGTCTAAGAATTTAGAGTGGTGAATGCTCCAGTGCACAGTCCAGACGGGGTTTATATACGATCACAGCCCTGTGCATCGTGCACAGTGTGCAAAACAAGTGAAAACAGTGAAATTCACACTGCGCGACGGTGAAATTCACGAAAACAACGCTGCACATAAACTTTGGTGAATCGCCAAGCATTCACCGTGCACACTGTGAAAACAGGTACTCCTAGCTAAAACTCGGGCCTATTACAATAAAAATAGTCTATAACAATAAATAAATATCTTGCAAACAATAATAACCTCAAATTTACGCTTCCTATTGACGATCTTAAACATAGTGGGTACAAACAGAGTTCTTTCAGCACTTTGACTCAGCTAAAATCATTCCGCGGTTGCTAAGCGACTCTTCACCGAGAAAATCAATATGGCCGATGATAAACTGTCAACAAATGCTAATGCATTGAAACACAAATATACACGACTGACAGCTAAAATGAGAGTCCCTAACATCAGTAAGTGACAATAATAACTCATTCTACGATGATTTAACAAATACACAATGATTTAAACATGGAATAAACCTGGTAAAGTCGCGAAAACTGGTTACATTCTGACTCGAATGAAGCATGATAACTCAGACATAAACATAGTCTAAAGTTCTGTACTGGCACAATGCAGACTATAATGTTGCTGATCTGCCAGACTTAAATATAAAATGACTCTAGGTACAACCAGTATAAGTGCCCAACAAAGAATAAACAAGTGCATTATGAAGGCAATAACCTGGTTGGCGTCAGGATAATGTGACAGGGTAGTCTACATATGACTGTTTACCACAAACAGTACCCAGTATTTAAAAACAATGTTTAAATTGAAAAAAGGTTTGAAAGGGGTAGAGTATGTCATCTGAAAAAAATCTTCTGTCTGTATATAGGGGAACAAACTCAGTATTGAACTACGGTGTCTACCCCCTGGGTTGGTGTCATTGGCGGCATTGGCATCTCCTCATGTTAAAGTTTTTTGGCAAGTTTCTATTTCAGAGTATATTTGATATACTATTGGATGTACATAAATGAAACTTGGTATACAGACATGTGAAGAGGCAGCTTTAGCATAAAGTGTTGAACGTGGCATCAGTGATTTATAATAAATAAATTTAACTTGTCTTACAGATGTTGATGCAGCTTTGAATTCATTTAATGAATTGAAGAAATTAGATCCATACAGACTAGAGGACATGGATATACTGAGTAACTTACTGTATGTGAAGGAGATGAGACATGATCTAGCTCATCTAGCACATAAATGCTGTGATATTGATAAATATAGAGTTGAGACTTGCTGTGTTATAGGTATGTACAGTTTTCTTAGTTAAATCTCCGTTAAAGGCAGTGCCTTTGTTCATATTATTAGTACTTGTTATACTCCGACTTTGTTATTACTCCCTTAGAAAAAATTGACATTATGCCACAGTAATGATTGCTCTGTGTTATAGGTATGCAGAGTTTTCTTAGTTAATTTATATATAAAAATCTCTGTTAAAGGCAGTGCCTTAGTTCATATTAGTACTTGTTATACTCCCGACTTCAATATTACTCCCTTTGAAAAAATTGACATTATGCCACAGTAGTGACCGCTCTGCCTTAATTATTGTTTGTCAAAGTTGTTTAACAAAGGCTTTCATGCTAATCCATGGGACCATGTGATTATAATTTGACATGAACATGAATGAATGACTATATCGTTGCCATTGAGGGGCATTCATCAGGATGCCTGTTTTTACAAATATCTTGTTAACCAAATTTTCAAACGGATATATAGTCAGGGGTTCCACTAGCTTCTGAATATGAAGGGTCATGTTGATACTTTTGCCTTATTTTTATCATTTTATAGGCAAAATACCCATGATTTTAAGCAAAAATGACCCTTCAAACCAAAGTTTTGAGGGTCAAAAGGTGGCTTTTTTGGAAATTTCAAGGGTCAAAACCCCTTCTCCTGAGTCAAATGAAACCCCTGATAGTTAAATCTTACCTAAATATCACTTAAATAACAAGACAACATTTGAAATTAAGGCCTGCACATTTTTCAGGTACATTTTCTCAGTTTTGTTCTACGTTTAACCACAATATTAAGACCAACTCAATATAGAGACATGTTTACATTGGTTCGAGTTATTGGAGTTCTTATGCATGTTTAATTGGTTTATTTCCTTTAGTTAATTATAACTCCTTGAGGTCCAAAGGTGATGTTTCTTTTATGTAATTAAAACTCCTTAAGGTCCCAGCGTGATGTTTCTTTTAATTCTTTTAGGTAATTATAACTCCTTGAGGTTCCCACATGATGTTTCTTTTAGGAAATTATTACTCCTTGAGTTCCCAACATAATGTTTCTTTATTTCTTTTAGGTAATTATTACTCGTTGAGGTCGCAACATGAGAAAGCCGTATTATATTTCCAGCGATCTATCAAGCTGAATCCACTGTATCTGTCAGCATGGACATTAATGGGACACGAGTATATGGAGATGAAAAATACTAATGCTGCCATACAGGCTTATAGACAGGCTTTAGGTAAGTCCAGTAGTATGCCTTCTAAATTATACTTAGGACGATTAGGGCCATTCCAAGAAAATTGGTTGCTAGAAAGAGACCAATGTTGGTATTAATTAATACTTAAATTTGACAAAAATTGTAGTTGCTATGGCAATTTGAGTATGAAAAGGGCCATTGCTTCAAACCATTAGAGACTTGTATTGCTTGCAATTCTTCAGTGACTTGTTTTTTATTGCTAAAAAACCCTAATTTTAGCCCTATTTATTTTGCTAAATAGTGCTTGAAAGCTTGTCTTGTGGTTAAATGTACCATCACAAATGAGGTGTCAAGTGTGAATAATATAAGTTTTTGAACTTGCTTCACAATGATAAAGGTCTATGTGTAGGCTGAAACCAGCCGGTAGAACAAACAATCTTAAATAACTGTCTTGTCAGACATATTTTCCTCCCCTTCCATGTCTTTGCTGGGGTATCTATCTTATTTCATATTTGGCATTGAAATGAATAATTACAAAACATTGTGGTATGTTTGTGTTTCAGAGGTGAATAAAAGAGATTACAGGGCATGGTATGGTCTAGGACAGACGTATGAAATATTAAAGATGCCTTACTACAGCTTGTATTATTATAGAAATGCTCAGAGATTAAGGTAACATCACGCGTCAACTTTATTTTACGTATTACACATTTCTCAGAGAGTACTGTAAAGTAATTATTTTTCGAGGAAGTTGAATTTTCATTGATTTCGTTGTTGAATTCAGACCATAAAATATAATTCCAAAGATTCATCAACCTCCTGAATACAATACAAGGGATTACCCTTCCATGTTTTGTAATCTATGAATTTACGACCCCACAAAATCCACGAAATTTAATACCCATGAAAATATGTGATTGTACAGTATTCTAGCTCTGATATGTATGTTTACAGAAATTATAGTTTGTTTGTTTGTTTGTATTCAACTGAGACAGCCCTAAGTGCAAGGGATGAGACAGTTGGGTAATACAAGGAATCTGGGTGCAATACTGAAGCTCTTTCTAAATAAACCCTTTGGTTCTTAAGTACACGAGACTTCCACTGGGTTACTAACAAGTTCATCTCTTAAACTCTAGTTGGGTGCGAAACTCTGAAAAACTTCAGAAATGACCAAGTGCCCCAGGTTATTAACTAACCTGTTCTATATTTAATTGAATGGAAGGTAAATTAATAAAGGCGCTCAGTAGCGCTTTGCTAAGGCAAAGGACCCCTGGTTTTTGTAGAATTATCATGTTTATATCCTGAATTTCTTAAGAGAGATCCTGTGGAATAAAATATACCGAGACAAAACATTCATAGTCACTCAATATTGGATTATTTTTTACCATTAAGTAAACCCAGACAAGTTAGCTCAGTCTGTAAGATACATAAATGTGAAGCTATAAGTTAGTTCAAATCACCGATGAATCACATTTATTGGGTGTCTTCAATTTACATCAAAAATCTTAACTGTACCAATATGTAAATTATTTTTATGAAAACTGATTCAGAAAAATAACTTCAATTTACCCATGAACCACGTACTTTAAAATATTTTATATTCGTGTGATCTTTATTTTGAAAATTTCCGTAACATGCTCTATTTCGAAGGCTCCATGTTTCAAGTATATTTACGTGGATTTATGAATTAACAATGAACTCAATTCTCAAAAAATAGATACAATTAAACCATCACAAATAATACCCAATGTACATTATTTTATCTCTTGTTTTTTTCTAGACCGAATGATTCCAGAATGATAATGGGTCTGGGAGAAGCGTATGAGAAGTTAGACAGATTGCAGGAAGCTAAGAAATGTTTCTGGAAAGCTCACAGAGTTGGAGATATAGAGGGAGCAGCACTGTTAAAACTAGCAAAGTAAGCACTAGATCATTTTATTATGTGAAACACTCTATAAGACTTTTAGTGGTTATTTAAGTTGGCAAAGTGAGTGAGTGTGGATAGATTTTAGCTAATGAAATGAAGTGGCCGGTGGGAATGGATTGACTGTAGCCTTTATACGCAGGGAGTGATTGGATAGTATAGTAAATTTGTTGAATTTACAGTAAATTTGTTGAATTTACAGTAAATTTGTTGAATTTACCGATAGACTTGATACTACGTTACAGATTACATGCCAGACTGGGTGAGGAAGATCAGGCTGCTGGAGCTTACAATGAATTCGTCAATGAAGCTAATGCTTTAGGTGTAAGTATAGACATTACTACTCATCTAACATTTCAAGGGTTTTAGTACAGTCAGATCTCGATACAACGACGCTGTTTGTTTCCAAGAAAAATGTTGTTATAACGAAAATGTCGGTATACTTAATTGTCCCCAAATTTGATGTCAGTATAATGAATTTGTCAGTATATCGGGTGTCGTTATATCGAGATCTGACTGTATTAACACATACATGACTTTTGTTGCAACCAGGTCCCGATCTCTCGAAGCATCTCAAGTAGATATCTCGGCTCAAATTGAGATTTTGCTCAAATCAGAGTCGGAATTTGAGATAAATATGAAGCTTGAGCTCTCGAAATTTTACTGTAATAAGCTCAGAATGATGGTTCTGTTTTGTTATACCAATTTAGAGTATAATTTCGCATGGAAACTATCTCAACAATAGGTGATAAAATTTGAGTTGAGATTGAGCTCAGATTGAGATTATTCGGGAGATCGGGGCCTGCTCCATTTATTTACTATTTTGCTGGCTTCTTTCCAAGTTTTAATTGCTAAAATAAACTGTTGAATCAGTTTACATTCAAGTCTAAATAGTGAGTATATGAGAAAAACCATTGCTGCTACATCAGTTGTTGGAAAGCTAGTCTGAGGCCCAAGTTTTGATTACTTAATTCAGCAGGATTATTTTGATGTGACACTTGCGCCACATAGTTAGTTCCAAGTAACTGCTGGTTTGCCTTGTGTCAGAATGATGTGACAAGGTCGTCTCCATTTGACTGAAATAGAACTATATTTAAACAAATATTTATTTTGTTATGCCCCGGCATCTACTCATGCAGGAGTCATATAGTGATCTCCTGTCCCTCTGTCCATCCGTTCCATTTGGAATGTTAACCAAAATTTTCAAGTTCTTGAAACTCAAATATTTCAAAGTCCATCAAGGCATTGCTTTCAAACTTGGCATACTTGCTTACCATCATAAATACCTTAAGTTGTCAATGCCAATGTAACACTATAGATCCAACATTTCTACAGAATTATGGCCCTTAACTGAGTTAGCTTGTTATTATGGACAAGGCTTTCACCGGGACATAAGCGTTAACTAAACACAATCTTGTTTTATTTAGAAATCAAAAAAGGAAACAAAAGTGTGAATAATTATTTGTTGTCTTGGCTTAAATCGTACAACACATGTATCGTTCGCCAGGGGATAACTCTAGCCTTATCAATAAACAAATAAAGCAAATTATAAACACTGCAAGGTCGACTGGCTGCAAGTTATCAGTGTAGATTTAAAGAGTATATCATTAAAAGTGTATATGCACACAAGATTGAACATAAATGAATATCGAAAATGTATTTAATTTTTATTTGTAAACAAAGGCTAGTGTTATCTCTGGCAAACTATATCTATGTAATTTTGCTTGTTTCAGCTGGGTAAATCATACAGTTATGAAGGATTGAGTGAAGCGTATATATATCTAGCCAATTACTATGTGAAACATGAGCATCTAGACGCAGCATACCAAGCAGCCCAGATCTGTTCAGAATATACAGAAGTAGGTCTTTCTGATAAGTCTCTAAGACCTACAGTCATGTAATATTGTTTGTCACTACCTACCTGAAATATTTTATTGAGAAATCATATAAGTGTTTTTGGTGGACAGAATTAGCGAAAGTTATTCAACGCTATTTCTGTAAAGTATATACATTTTGTATATTCTATAAAAAAAATTCTAACCTACCTACTGTACCCTCAATCACAAAGGCTGCAAGTAGGGAAATACATATTATTTTATTGTAGGCCCTATCTACACAGTATACTTTTTATACAATTACCTTTCATGGGATGGATGCTTTGGAGAGGTTGTTACTTATGACAGATGGAATGGGTGCTTTGGAGAGGTTGTTATTTATGAGATATGGGATGGGTGCTTTGGAGAGGTTGTTATTTATGAGATATGGGATGGATGCTTTGGAGAGGTTGTTATTTATGAGATATGGGATGGATGCTTTGGAGAGGTTGTTATTTATGAGATATGGGATGGATGCTTTGGAGAGGTTGTTATTTATGAGATATGGGATGGATGCTTTGGAGAGGTTGTTATTTATGAGATATGGGATGGATGCTTTGGAGAGGTTGTTATTTATGAGATATGGGATGGATGCTTTGGAGAGGTTGTTATTTATGAGATATGGGATGGATGCTTTGGAGAGGTTGTTATTTATGAGATATGGGATGGATGCTTTGGAGAGGTTGTTATTTATGAGATATGGGATGGATGCTTTGGAGAGGTTGTTATTTATGACGGATGGACTGGATGCTTTGAAGAGGTTGTTACTTATGAAGGATCGGATGGGTGCTTTGGAGCGGTTGTTGCATATGACAGGACAGGAATGATGCTGTGCAGAGGTTGTACTACTTTGTCATATATATATTTCTATT
This sequence comes from Spisula solida, assembly GCA_947247005.1. NCBI lineage: Eukaryota > Metazoa > Mollusca > Bivalvia > Venerida > Mactridae > Spisula > Spisula solida. The sequence goes on along the minus strand of OX365952.1, from coordinate 35,184,705 downwards.
ACAGACAAGAGAGGAAGCGAAGGCGGTATTGAAGCATATACAACAGTTACGTCAGGAGCGACCGAATCGTCGTGAAGTACGAATGGACGATACGTTCGGTTCTGTTCAGAATGATTCCTTTCAGTCACATAATAATACACCAATAATGAACTTTCCTCCAGTGATGAACCTTCGATTTAATACACCTTGAATTTGTTTAATACATTAGTACCTAGTCAGATCTAGTGTATGCATTTACCAGGTACCATGGGTTAAATATCTATGTACAGTGACCCAAGATGGAAACCGTTTACATGGGTGAGCGCTACGTAGCGCTTTCCATGGGAGGTAATCCTTGCTTTCTATATTTAATTGACTGGGAGGTAACTGAATAAAGGCGCTCGGTAGAGCTTTGCTTAGGCAACAGACCCATGATTGAGGCAGGGACCGGCCAACGGTTGCTATCATGTAATTGATGCTGTAAGGTGTGGATGCTCTCGCCATGGATTATGTAATACCCTTACATTGTAACATATATAATATGTGGGGACCAGTACATGCTCTCCAGATGGGAGCATATTAACTGTCTGGGAGCTTCGTGGTTAGGTAAAGGATATTTTATTCATGAGTTATTCATTTTTATGATGAAATGTTTCATGTAGGGCATTGTCTTCCATAAACATGATAATAAATTCAGGAGTAATCTTACAAACATCAAATACTATGATGAAGTCCTAGTATGACTAGGCAAGTCCAAGTATGACTGGGTGACACTGGCAGTTACTCAATTACCTACACTCAACAGATTTAAAAACGCACCAGTATAAAAAATAACTGAATTTTGTCAAATTTTATTTTAGGCTGAAATTAATAATTTACAGTTTCCCTACAGTTCTTAATCTTTATCTAAGGCAAAGAAAAAGGAAATTTTATATTCGGAATACCCTCCAGCAACACTTTTGCACATGCAGCTCGATCCTGTCAACATCACAGTTCGATATTGACTTTAAATTGTACACTGTAGGTTTACACATTGAAAAAACAACATACACAATATTTCTAATGGTCTTTTTCTGCTGTGATTTGCTCGAAATATGTGTTCGAATGCTTTTGGGTTTGTTATAACCTAAAATGAGTCACAGTGCCGTAGCATGGCGGTCCAGCAGCCACCATACATTGATTGTGTGCTTAGAACATCGATTCCTGGCGAATGGCAAAGTCAAAGACCGATCACGATCAGTCAGGTCTAAGGTTATGACCCCGATCAGGAGGCAACATTACACAGACTGTGTCGTTGGAAATGGTTACACATGACTGTAGACAGTGTCAGACGAATGCCGGGTGTCAGTGGATTAGTCAAAAGTACATTATTGCATTTTTCCTTTCATAATTATGAACAAAATGTAAATATTTTAAGTAAAACAATTTGGAACGATTTTTGTCCGTTTCGAGCCTTATTCGCGAATGTTGTGTCTTCAACCGTCTTTGTGGTGTTCGTTTGAGGTGTCGTAGACGCAACGCGCGATATATCCTAACAGATTGATGACAATCACTTAATCTGCTATGCTAAATTTGGCTTGAAGCCATCTCATGTTCACGCACTGAGTACATCTAGAATATGAACTAGGTCATAAGGTATGAGCCAGTCAGCCACAGCCACATATCATTATAATATAAGTTAAGCGTTGCTTGAAGAGTTGGAAAACATCACACAGAACATAAGTACTATCGTATTATGTAATTTGTGTTATCCTTAGGAGGAGGTGTCACGTGCATGCAACAATACAGCTGGTTCCTATACTCGCTATTGAAATTGCGACTTTCATTCTGATGGGTCCCTCTGGTAACCATATCATAATTTATTTCAAACACATAATAATTACATGAACTTGACATAACTCGCTGGGTACAGACTGAAGTTTATTCACCCAAAAGTTAAAAACATAGATTTATGATTCCACCAATAAACTTTATATTTTATAAGTGGTGCGTTTTTAAATCTTTTGAGTGTATATTTAACTACTGTGGAAGCATTTATTTTCAAGAGGCTAAATCAGGGGTCCTGATTAATCCAGATTTCCTGATTTATTATTCCTGAAAGAGCAATGGCTTCTGACCAAATTAAAAGTTATTTGAGGAAAATATCTCAAGAAATGGCAAAGTTATGGTCAATTTAATCTGCTCTGAAGGACTTTCTTTAGTACAAACTGAGTTAATTATGGAAACAATGTCATTGAAGGCCTCTTGTTTGTCAAAAATGGTTGGCCACATAGTTTTCCTGATTTTTAATTTGGCCCTGTTGACACCCCTGCTAAATGTTTTCATTTTTCTAATTTTAAAGTAGTTCGCGAGGGTTAATGTTTGAAAAATAAAATCCTACTTTCTCGGCAATATCCCTGGTGCATCATTTAATTGCCAAGGTAATAATTTAATGAGCATCAATTTTCGCAAATTTATTGAACTCCCTAATATAGTGGAAGTTAAACCCTCGCGAATTATTCTGCTTTAACAGTCAGGGCTTGACACTAACTAATTTTTCATAGTGGTCCGAAGGACCAGCAGCTTATAAAACAGGCTGGCCTGACAGAATTCCAGATGGTCCTACTGACTATTGAGCAATCCAAAAATAAACTTTCATCACACAGTACAACTGGGGTGTTACTATGTTTTGTTTTATTTGGAATTTTTAATGAGATTTCATTCAACAATTTCCATCATCAGCTTACATGCTCTCTTTATGAAGTGAATTGATCCTGTTTAAAAACATATTTTCTTGGAATTTTCTGTGGTCAAACGGACCTACTACTTTCCTACAGTCAATGGTCTTCCATGAAAACCACTGGATTCCGACCAGTGTTAGTGTCGAGCCCTGACAGTATGTGATTACTACTCATTTCTGCGAAATTAGTTACTTGGTACTCGTTGATTTTCTACAGTATGATAATGTGTTTTCCTTATTGTATCGTTAGCGTGTTTCAACTTGTTAAAGTTTCACACCTATATTGTTAGAATGTAAAATTCATGAGGTCCAGGTAAATTGTTTAGCACAGTACCAAGTAGAATTTGTAGTAATGCATGTCAATAAATTATACTGAAAAGCTTTTGAATTTGTATTAATGAATGTCAATAAATGTTATTGAAAAACTTGTAGATGTTGGTATATTATTAACTGCTTGCCCAAAGCAGCCCAATCTTGTGTTGCTGTCTTACAGATTAGATCCCTATTTCCATATCCTTGGCAGGGTTCCCATGGTCAGGGAGAAGTCAGGGAAATCTAGAAATTGAGCTAAAGTCAGGGAATTATTCATTGAATCTGTCAATACGTGTCATTTCTTATGAAGAAAATACCAAGATTGAAAAAAAGCCTCGCTTGCTATGCTAGCTAGGAATAATTCTAACTTATAAAAACTTTAATTCAATCAACAGCCTTAAAAACTGCTACCTAAACTTTTTTGTTCCATGTATGACAATGACAATATTTTATTTGACATGGCGGCCACCGGCCCAGAATCAACATATATTATTTTACATATTTATTATACATCTATAGATATGTAAAACAAGCATAAATGTAAACACAATTACATGCATACACACATATATATATCACATACAATTGAAAACATAATTCAACACATTTGAAATACTCCTGCATTTTGATTTATATGTAAAGCAAATATAGCCTTCTATTTAATATTTTATTGCCATATTTTGATCTAACAAAAATTTGGCCTATCGCCTAATTGCTCTAAAATGTCAGGGAAAACTGCATTGTGATCGGGGAACAGTCAGGTAATTTGGTCTCAGGAAATTTTTTGGGACTACCAGGCCCTTTTTCAAACCTTGAAATTTACGTTGTCCCTAGATCTTGTACCATCCCTTGGCACTCGCCTGATTTTGTGACACAACCTTTTTCAATAGCACTTGCAGAGTGGGGGAATAATGGCAGTATTTCAAACGACAGTATATTTGGTAAAACTATTTATGAGCAATGCCATAATCAGGGCGTTACTTATTGAGTTCTCACGTTATTCCCCTACCTGTTTGACCACAAAGTTTTATTGAATGTGCGTGGTTTGACCAAGCTTCAAATGTGACTCCTAAGAGTGTAAACAAGAAGTTTTTACAAGTTGACCTAGTTGATGACATCATGTGACCCATATTCGAACTTTACCTAGCTATCAATGAGACAATCATTCTGACCAAGTTTCATGAAGATCAACTTCAAAGTGTAAGCAAGGATTTTTTAAAGTTTGATCCCATATTCGAGCTTGACTTAGAAATCACTGATTTTAAACCTTTCAAGACAAACATTCTGACCAAGTCACATGATGACCAAGCTGAAAATGTGACCTTTAGGAGTGTAAACAAGAATTTTCTAACATTTGACACCTGGTGACCTAGGTTTTCTCCCCAAGTAACCCATATTCAAAGTTGACCTAGATATTACTGAATCAAACATTCTTACTACATTTCATGAAGATGAAGCTGAAAATGTTGACGACCTCTAGCGTGTAAACAACTAATTTAGGACGGACATGAGCTCACCATGGTCCTACAGATAAGTTCAGCTAAACACACCAAGCGAAATTAGGTGACGATGTAAACATTGCACATTTTTACGAAAGCATGCCTAATTTTGGGCCTGATTAAGGCTTTGGCTTTTCCCCCTAACCCCATTGTACAGCTTGGTCCTCCTCCTTTAAAAAACAGCAAATGACGCTGGGTTAAGACGCAACAATCACCGGGGCTGACCTGCTATGGACGGTATAACCAGTGATTTCTATTTTGACGAACATACGTTCAAAGCCTTCTTTATTTGAGACCAGCATCCCCAAATATTCTTGCAATACCTTAAATATATAAGTAATGGAAGTGGCTAGAGTTACGGTCCCGTAACTTTAGCCTCAGATTCTAAAGTTACATCATAAAATGACCGACAACGGGCGGCAGATGTGAATCGCTGACAAAGAAATGGTAAATATGTGTTATAAAATCACTTAAAATATAGGTTTCTTATAAATTTCTAACTATGGAATCATGGGAATAGAACCGTAACTTTAGTCAAACCTAGTGAAAGCAAATCAAACACTAGGATTTCTCAGAAGAAACATAAAAATACATTCAGAAAAACTAAAAGCAACAGCATACAAAACACTCGTTAGGTCCCAACTTAGTACATGTACAGCTCCACTGTCTGGTCCCCACATACAGCTACCCTTATTGAACAACTTGAGGCATACAGCGTAGAGCTGCTCGTTGGACCAAGCGAGACTATAGTCGTACGTCCAGTGTCACAGACATGCTGACTACCCTAAACTGGAGACGCCTTGACCAACGACTGACTATGCTACACAACATCTTACATGACCGGGTTGCTATCCCACGCCCAAACTGTCTCATCCCTAGCACCGGGTCCTCACGCACATCACACTCCCAGACATTCCAACAAATACATGCAAAAACAGACTACTATAAATTCTCCTTCCTCCCTACAACAATAATACACTGGAACTCCCTACCCCCTGACATCATTGACCTTCCCACACCCGAGTTCAGCACGGCTGTTAGCCGTATTGAACATGCCTCTCCCTAAATAATACCTGCTCTGTTTTTAACCTATTTTTTAACTTTCTTCTTTCTCACATCTTTTATACTTTTTATACTAATTTCTTATCCTTATTAACATTCTTTGTCAGTTTTTGACGCGCGTCAAGCCTAAGTCCCCAGCAGGGGTTTGGCAGTCAGGAAGATAGATAGTGGGATTCACTAAAGTTACGGGACCGTAACTCTAGCCACTTTCAATGTGATATGCTGAAGTATATGTGTACCGTGACTAGTATGCATTTAGATTGCTTCATAATTTGATGTCTAAGTGCTGATAAGCCCAAATAACCTCACTAATTTTAAAATACGTTTGAGCTGCATTTAAGCCTAGTCTTACATAATATGAGAATAGGTAAGGGACAAATCCCCTTTTAGTCTTATTAGTTTGGTCCCTGCAGATAGGACTTAACAGTTACCTGAAAAAAGACGACATTATGATATTGCTTACCAAGTGCATCACGTGAAGTTTTCGAAATTTAGCGGGTGATTAGATGATAATTATTTTAATATTTGCACAACGTTTTCTGAATCGGTGTTGTTCTGTTAACGTAAGACGGACCTATTGTTTTACTGACCCTTGTCAAATGTAATAACGAAAGCACGACATATGACTCATTTGACACATTTTAAGTTGCATATGTTATAACTCTAGCGCGATAAATTGCAATACAAAAACAAACACAAAATCCGCTATATTTATCGTTTCTGAATATTTAGGAGCATGAAAACTTTATATGTTGTGCCAAATGTTTGAATGCTTTCATTGGTATGCGTTACGGTCCTTGATTTTAATCCATAACAAAAATATAGGCAATATTGTGTTTGTTTTTGTACTGCAATTTATCGCGTTGGAGTTATTGTTCATCCACCGTGTTGTTATTTTGACTCATACATGTATTTTTTATCTTCTACTCAGATACTGTTTTTATTTCAACCATGTAGATATATGTTAATATTTTCTATAACTTTTTTCACTTTCAGTCTCGCTAACACCGGTACGGACTGTCAAATATATGGCAGTCGTTAATGCAGATAGATCTATTGAATTGGGAGATAACTTGTCTAGTAGTATGAACACAGGTTTGTTAGCGTTGTTCCCCGTTTCAACTGACAAAGCCACGGATTGAGCAATACGGAGTATTGATGTTTCAGTAGATAAATAAAATGATATGAATGAATAAATGAATAGCGCTAAGTAGAGACTAGACCTAGCTACATAGCTTCTATGAGCTAGTAAAAGAATGGTCACCGTAGGCCCATATCTGCCAAGCGCTCGGCAATATTAAAGAGCAGTGATTTGGGAATTACCCTACTGCGCACACTAAGTGAAAATAACTAACCCTATAGAGGCGACGCTATTATATTAAAAAGGCAGATTTATGCCTTACTCATGAAAGCACACTATTTTCAGCTCAACGACGTACGGTCCGTCACGTTTGCAAGGACAACGTTACGTGCTAAAATAGTCCGTTCTGTTCATTTGTCGCAAAAAGTTGCTTCCCTTTTATTTATTGAGCAGACGACACGTAAAATTCATACGCACAAGAGTATACTTTCTTATTGGATGTGTTTTTGTTTAATTTTTGCAACCAACAATTTAAATGCATATTGTCATTAATATAGTATATCTGATTTAACGACAAACGTAAGAAATAACTTATTGTGCGATTGTTTGCGTCGTTGCCAAGGCCCTACTTTACGCGCCATTTTAACGTCGTCTGCGTTGTAACGAGGTCATGATTATCGCGTCGTAACCAATGAAAAGTTCTGCACGGTTCATTTAATAGTTTCAATAATTGTTAAGATCTATTAACTTTGATACGTACTTACTGTAAAATGACAAGTTTAAATGTTTGTATACATAAAGCATTTAAGTGGTATTAGATCTAACGACGGTTATGTTACAGATCTAAGTCAATAGGATAGATATATTTGTGGGGAAATAAAAATTAAAATCAACTAGATCTAAAAGAATATATAATTAGGAAGTGAATATGGCACGCGGTAGGCGGCATGTCCCTCCGTCAACAGAAGTTGGAATCTGGGTAAGTCTAATAATTATTATAATAGGTATGAATGTTAATTTTGAACAGTTTCATTTAATGACTTCCGTAATATCTGGGAGAAAAAATATATGAAGTGTATAGATCTATTGGTCTCAGGTAATATTTTTAATCATTTTGTCGTATGTATAAGTTAGAGCTCATATCAATGAAAAGGGACAAGTTTGTCAAGAATAACCTCTGCGTAATACATGCGTCTATAATTTCTACAACTTAAACTCTTGTCCTTTTATACGGAAACAATTAGAATCTAATATTTTGCCGCTTTATTTTTTTTCTATTTCATGTTGACATAGAGCTTTACACTATTCTTTCATATCCATTGTACGTTTACTGTTGTCGTTTTCCTGTCCTCTGTGACAAAGGCCTTTTCAATAAAGTGAACCTTTTTATTGAAAACGAACAATGAAAATACATGTAGTTCGAGAAGAGGGCAAAGGGAATCGTACACAATCTTATTGTGGAGAATTTTAGTCATACATGACAGACATGTACATGTAGTTCTATTTCAAGAAAAAATACATTTTTTCATAGTTCATGTACATGTTAATATTGTTGGCATAGAGTTCAGGTCAAAGACATTTACATAATTGAACAATGTGATTTTGCATTAAATATCTTTCCTTGAAATGGGCATACAGCCGAAATAATGATAAAACCGCAGGGATAAATTCTGAAATACTACCTAAAACCCCACTTAAAACCCCACTTTAATACTTATACCTCTCTGATTTTTCCAAAAAGTCCAGTTTTGCTGTGTTTTTATCAATTTTAAGACATATTTAATAACTAGTCAGACCAGATAAAGAAAATACAAAAACTGTATAAATCTCGAACTTTTGTTAGTTCTTTATTTTGGAAATATTTACGATAATACATGAATGTTTATGGCAACAAACATGCACTCAATATGTTTATTAATAAAAATCGTTTTAAACTTAAACAATTGAAAGGTTCGCTTTAGACATTTTATTGCCTTCGACAATTTAACGTAATTTAGCATAATAAACATAACTACAAAATCTTTAATCCATATTTTTGTAGACTTATATCTTTTACATAACTTGTAATCCCTTGTTTATGATTAAGCGTGTAAATCGCCAGTTATTAAAATCGTAGGACCTTTAATATTAAGCAAGTTGTTATCTGCATAAATTGTCTTACACGAGATAGGAATTTTATTACCCACCGCCACACTATCAAACAATAGATTTAGAGCACTTATATATCTACACTACTAGTGACATTGACAAACATAATCTACAATACCAGTGACATTGACGTACAATGGCTTGAAACAGGAGAACTTTTAGGTGTCTTACAAATACATGTACATAAATAAATACAAGTACCGTGTGCTGGTCCGCAATATTATAGCCAAAGCATATTCATGACGGAAGCTTTAGTACATTAATTATCTTTACAACGTTTATTTGAAACTCAACTGGACTAATTTATGCTCAAGGAATTAAGCATACACCTTATTTATACATTTGATTTGTTTTTACTACAATCATATTTAGCACAATGTTGCAAAAAAATCATCAACTTGCTGTTTTATAACACGTAAAATTAATTTCAACATTGCGTATAAATTTAGTGTAGCCCCTCCCAAGGCTGTAAAGCAACGCAATAACCTCTCTACTACAACAACGCCATTAAAATTTCGATAAGCTGATATTGACTCTAAATTTAACCTTTGTAGAGCAACAACCTCTATACAACGGCCAATTTATGTTGCTCTACAGAGGTTGTACTGTATTACACATCTTGTTACAATTAATTCGAGACTTTTCTTTTTTGCTATTTTTTAAAATATTTGTAAATTTTACAATCTTTAAACTAAACTTACTTGTACTGCCAATATGTCCCAATATGTGCAGCTCTAAAAGGTTGTTGCTCTGTAGAGGTTGCAATGTATAACAGGAGGACTGGCACTGTAAGACCGACTGTCGGACTTACGAACGTTGTTCGGTGTTTGTCGTGTAATGTTTTTTTTCCTCTGTGTATGTACTGTCCACTTTATAGTATAATTGGAAAAAATACAAAAATATTTGGCCACTGTGCCTTTTGTTAAACTTTATTAATTTTGTATGTGCCATTCTGCAATTGCGTTGTCCAGCACAAGGCTGCTTCGTATCTTTCAAAATTGCATATACTCAGTGTATGTTGTGGATTGTCCTTGTGGTGTATGTTTTGTCCGGTTGTTAATTTCTTACCAACTGGCTCTTGTTCCTTTTTTGTTTGACTGGCTTAAGCAGCAGACTTTCGGAATTGGATGCCCGGTTTTGTATTACATGTTCTTGTGCTAGTTTTTTATGTATGTTCCGCGCCTTTTCGAGTGAAGTTGTATATTTTCTGTGCCTTTTTGTTCTCGCGTGTCCCGCGGTTTCTGTTGGGGTCGGTGCTACTTCCGGTAGTTTCGTATTTTGTTTAATTATTATAATATGGGTTTGTATCTGGATTTAAACGCCAATTCCGTTTATAATCGAGTTTTTCATTTTTAAATAATCGATAATATGCCATAATTTCTCAGTATTTAATTTTTTGACCGGGGCCAAAAGGAGCTAGGAGTTAACTATTCGTATTTGCCGGTTGTCCTCTTACTATTTCGTCCCAGCGGTTCGCATCCTACCGGGTTCGTTCATGAGTCTATGTACAGCTGTGGAGTTATGGATGTAGTGTTCTGTCCCCTGAGGTCATTTATTGTAGTTTTAAGTCCCCTACCGGTTTTTGACCGGAGGGGACTATTGGTTTGTTGATATGGCAACATACATATTGACAATGGCTTTACACCGGTGGGGGACTTCTGTATTGCTTGCAATTCAGTACGTCATATCTCGATTTGTTCAATTACGTCATTTTACTTAATGAAACTGGGTCACTCGTTTTAAGGTTTTCAGATTTTTTGTTGCTGAAATCGGGCCTTTCAACGTTTTAATACTGTTACTTAACTTTTAGACTGTAGGCTGCCAAAACTATGTAGTTCAGCAGTTTTACTGTTGTTACTAGGTCATTCAGCGTGGGCTTTCTGCCTTTTGTTTGCTGAATCTTTTTTATTCAGTTTTTAACAATGAGACTAGGGGCGTTTAATTTTCTTGGTCGGTAGTGTGTTGGGCACTTCTTCGTTTTAAGATTTCTTACAGCTAAAGCGGGGCATTATAGTCCTTTTGCTGTGGAAACTGGGTCATTCAGCTTGTTAGTAGGTCATCCCACTATACGGGCCTTTCAACGTTTTAATACTGTTATTTAACTTTGAGACTAAAGGCTGCTATAACTATGTAGTTCAGCAGTTTTACTGTTGTTACTAGGTCATTCAGCGTAGGCATTCCGCCTTTTGGTTGCTGTATCTTTTCTACTGGGTCATTCAGCTAGTTATAATTTATTATACTTTTCGACAGCTTGGACTTGGGCGGATCTGCGCTTGTTTAGTTGGGCATTGTGCTTTGTGTGTTTTTAATGTTTTCTGTGCTCGGCTGGTTAAGTTGAGTGCTGCCTTCCCTGTCTGACTTAATATACTCTTTTTGTATTTGGTTGTTCCCATAACCCACACGTAAGACGTTGCATAAGTTGACGGAATACATTTAGTCTTAAGAATACTATAGTGCTTTGCTCCCCTCATGGAAGGCTTACACCTTATGGTGTAGCCGGGAACATTTGTACTCTGACAGCTTCAGGAATTATCTTGAGTTAGTCAAGTTCGTTAACACAGCTAGCGCGGTTTGTGTTGAGTGCGAGCTGCCCTGTCCGGTTTGTTACTATATTTTAACACAGTCCGTACAAACCGCGCTTGTCGATTAATTTAACCAGATCATCTACCGTTGGGCACATCAGTCTGTCCTCCCCCGTCTGCTAACGCACATGCATAGCGTTATGTCAAGAAGCATATATGCATTCAGCACCTGGCCTGTATTTGGTCCAAAAACACTCTAGTCAGCACCTTCTACCACTAGCTAGTCTATTTATTTATTACAGGACAGGTTTGGAACTCTTCGGTAGACCTACACGCATTTTTTATTGAAGAAGTGCGTGAGGTTCCGAAACAGGCTGCTTACTGACCACCCATAACTCCTAGAAATATAAATACATGTATCACCAATAAAATGACACCGTTTGGTTACCCTGTATTACGAGCACCTGGTTTATCTCGAGTAGTTTATGTGTCCTGATCTTCTCGAGATAATGAAGTTTTACTGTACATGCATAACCGTGCCAGCATGACTGTTACCGTAGCTTGACTACAGATCACCACGACCTGGATCGATCAACCCATTGAGTCAGCATTAGGCCTATAGTTCTATTTAAAAAAATATATAATTGTCGTCGAAATACAATCAAGCTCGTAAATAATGGCTAAAAGAAATGGCAGAAATCGATGTATTTCACTTCATATATGAATCGAGAATATAAACAAAACACCAATTATAATGTATTTGTTGATTTCCTTTATTGACATTTTCTAGAATCTTTTGTATACAAGTGACGGCCAATATATATAATTTACGATAATATTTATTTAACCACTGTTCAGACATGTGTAAACGGCTGAAAAACGTTCATGTTGAAAGTACAACACGTGTACATTGTGAGTACACTACCAGCACATCAAATGCATTGTTCGTTCTAAATATTGTCTTTTTATTCGTGGGAATCGTAACACGTGCTTTGGCCATTATGGGTAGGCTAATATACAGATACCCATGCAAACATGTAGCCATTTGAAGCGGTGATTCACTATATAGTCCAGTTAGGATATTGTGACAGTGACATTGCAGTTTATGTGTACGCAAAAAGTCACAACCATTGTCTAAACAGGTAGAGAGAAGTTTAGTATGTTAGTTATAGCATTGAAATTATAGTTGTTTGTACAGTATAAGCCTTTATAATTGGTTTTACATCGTTATAGTGGACCCGACCGCTGCGTCACTGGATTTTTATCCTGACTGTACTATAAATACCAATTTTTTAGCCTCTTATATTTTTAAACAGCTTCGGATTACCAATAATCCATTTCCAAACCCAATTCAGATATCCCGTTCAATTATGAATAAGCACGGTAAGTTACTAGTATACACGTTTATTGCTTTAAATATATCACAGCAAAGTCCAAGGGGTAGCGATTATTTTGAACTTGAACTAAAGGACTAGAGTGAGAACTAGTATACACTTATATGATCGATCCATGTTTGTTTAGCCACTTTCACTACCGATAAGCCATCTAAAGTTGTTTGAATAACTTTATTTGTCGATTTCATTACCGAAGGTTTTACACATACTTCAATTTTATTACATAAAACTTTTTCAATCGTTGCTCTCGACGTTTGGAGTGCTGCCTACTTGATAATCGAAATCAAGAAACATTGATACCAGATAGAGTAAATTAAGAAGTCCAACTTGAAAATGTTGTCGTGAATGCTTCCGTTTTCCCCCGATAATTGGACGCTGTTAATGAAAGGACTGATTTAAAATCACACCAGTAGAATCAAAGAATACTCGGAATATGAGAGATCACTGTATTATATGCATATTCAACTCCCAAATGTCAGCTTTCTATTGGTATACGAAAACATCAGATGAGATCAAGCATGTTCTCATGGCATTCAGTTGTAATGCACCAGTTAATATTATACTCACCCGGGGGAGAAGCGGGGATACAGGGGGATCGAATTAGACAGACGAATTTTCCCGACAGGCGAGAATTAGCCGACCTTATCGACTCCGAGTCCCGGGGAATAGACTTTGGTCCGGGAATTTCTACACCGTAAAAGACGACAGTGATATTTTTATTTGTGTTTTTATTAAATAACCCGGATGAAAAACAATGCCCTACGGTGGGGATATAGACAGTAAGCATTGTCTCCAGGGTGGGAATTTAGACATCATAAAATGGAAAATGTCTAATTCCCCCTGGGTCGCCCGCCGCTCACCCGGGCAGGCATAATATTGACTGGTGCATAATGTTGTAATGGGTCAGATATTATGAAACACCCTGTATATGATCTTTGGTAGAATGCAGGTGACGTAATTATGCACCAGACGCAGTCAACTTTGTCTTCATTCAAACACCATATATACCACGCCATGTTCTTCGAGCGCCTTCAGCGAAATAAAATATTTGAATATACTAGTAGATGGAACGCAGAAGAAGAAGAATACATTTAAATACAAAAAACAGAATTAAATAAAATTAATAAAATAATAACTAACTACGCTAGATTCTATATTGCATATTGATATGTACAATATTTTATGTATGGCCTTTGGCGCAACCACTTATGCAACATTTGAATTTTGATACACTGGAACATAGTGACAAAACCTTCGTGGCTAGTTCAATCGTGAAAGCTCGGCCATTTCCGTTTGTCTCCGATAAATATACTATAATGTGTATACTATTGCAATGCATAAAGGCCGAGGTGATCAGAATGGTGGATAGTTCTGGAATTTGGACGGAATTGTTCACACCACAGACTAAGATGTATATCCCCCGTAACCAATAGCTTGAACACAAGCATACAAAGATATATCTTACTAACTGTTTATAAACTTTGGTGGCCATATATATCATTAACGTGTTCTGTACTTCTTCAGTTTCAGCATCGTGGTTCACACTCGGCAAGTGCAGCGCAGAGAAAAGATGCTACTAGTACCGGATCCATGTTAGCCGGACCATTCAGGGCAGGATCCGCACAGGTTCCACAGCCACCACCAAATCTATTTAACACAAAATCCGAGGTAAATATTACACTGAATTTCGTTCCTCCCAAAAACCTAATACCCGGCCCTGATCTTCTGAAGCATCTCAATCTGAGATAAATCTCATCTCAAATATTGTCATATGTCTTTTAGATAATTTCAATAGGAGAATGGATTCAAAATTCGCATCAGAAAATAGAAAATCTTATTCTTAGTTTGTTACAGTATAACTTTAAAAGGGCTCGAACTTCAAATTTACCTCAAATTCATAGTCTGATTTTAGTAAAAACTCAATTTGAGATGGGATTTCAACTTGAGATGTTTCGGGAGATCGGGTCCCACCAGCATAAACCCATATCTCCACCATGGACATATGGCGCTCGACATATGGCGCTCTGGTTTGAGCATAGGCACATGGTTTCAAATTATCTGAGTGTATCTGAGTGTACCTATATAGAGATCTCTTTACATAGGATACACTCAAATAATTGGAAACTCAGATAATTTGAAACCTCTATAAATTATACATATATAGGGTACTAGAACACTCAGATAAGTTGAAACTCAGATAATTTGAAACAATTTGCCTATGGGTTTGAGGCAATAGCTTCAGTATTATGCTTGCGATGTTTCCTGGCAACAAATGGCAACCGCCAGTAATTAGGAAGGTGGCGACGATCTTTATCAGATAAAGCCTACGCAAAAACAGAACAAGTGCACTTACTATCGATCAAAGCGATTTATAATAATCTTTGCTATAAAATATCCCGCTATTAAAATAGTTTCGGATAAGTACGATAGCTGTGTTTTAAGGCTATCAACGTTTGCTGAGGTCCACTTTTTCATTTTCAGTCACCACTTTAACTATAACATGCAAGTTATCTCAAGACAGCCAAATAAATTGGTATGTAAATATTAAAGGTGTGCAAAACGTGTATTCAGATAAGGCTGCTTTAATAGTTGTAGTTAAGGGTTTCCATTACTTTATCTAGCTATATCAAGGACAAAGTTTTCAAAGTTTCATTCTTTCATATACATCGACATTGGTGAAGTCTTGTCTCTACTAGATTTTATTTTGCGATACAAATTTGTTTATCAAGCATTATGATCATTTTCTCAAAAACATCCATAGTCCTATTTTACATTATATAGGATGTTGCTAATCAACTATATTTACTCCAAAATGCAAATTTAGACATACGTGTATATACTCCGTAAATGAACTACGTCGCGCGGGTAGCTGTGCTGTAGATCATATACAGGGTGTTCAATAAGTTTGTTCTCAAAATTTGAATTCATACTAAATTTCATCTAAACCATGTACGCAGTGTACAATTTCAATTTCTTACACAAACAGCTTTATTTAATGCTCAAAGATTAGAGCAATTGTAGAACCCTCTGGAAATTAACCTGAAAAGTTTACATACTTCTGACATCAGAAAAATAAACCATTGGAACTTAAACATTGAGAACGAACTTTTTTAACACCCTGTACATGTTTGCATCGATCGAGAAAGTGATTCATATATCAAATTACAAATGGTATCCACTGCAATACCAAAGAGTGAGGACGTTGCGTACGTTGCGTATGTTACGCCTGTTTTATTAGTTTACATGCAATTGTAATAAGGTTGTTTGCTTATGGTGAATACACATGACAGTAGGCTGCTAAACACAGTTTTTTGTGCTGCCATGTACCGTCTACACTGACTTAAATAACACCAATGTATTGCACCAATTGTTGCAAGAATGGCAATACATGTCGCATTTTCCTGTTTGCATTCAAATGAGTTTTTGTCTGTGACAGATCCAGTTAATGTCGGGGCACTTCAAGTGGTATATACACAAGAAATGTTTAATATCACATGCATTTGTGTTCAAATATCACTTTTGTTATACGAAGCAGAACACAAAATATCAATGATCCACCTTTTATATAAAAGGCATACGGAATGACCCGACAATTTACGAGTTAGTACGCACGGGAACAAGGGAATATTAATTAGTGCCGTGTTCGTGTTTTATCTATGCGATAGATCGCTAATTGTCACAACGGTTAAGCTTTGAATAATCTTATATCAATAATATTGGAGATGTACAGCGCATTGAGTTGAAGATAGCATTTAAGAGCATTAACAAATAGATAGATCGAGATATCCACATTTTGACAATGTTGTCTACCTATTGCGAACATAAGTTGTTTGGGCGATAAGTGATCGTGGAGAGAAGACTTCGCAAGTACCCCGGTTGCCAAGGCTCAAATCAAGTGTTGTCACAATCGAACATACGAACTCAAATATGAAGACAAGTGCTTCCTTATAGGAATAACTAGTCACCGTACTCGGTTTTATTTCGATGAAGTGCCAATGTAATTCATATTTGGAATTATGCTAACAAACTTGAGTAATATAACGAAATCCATATTTCATTAACCAGTCGTGTATTTATCTGCGACGGCTGTCAATAATTAATAATAACTTCTAGGATTTATCAGCTTGAATGCTCATCGAATTCAGTGTTGCAACAAACGATTTGAATTTGAAAGGATAAAGGAATGATAGCGTGAAATTTTATGTAAATTACACGTTCTCCACGGATAATATTTATATCAAACAGAAATACCAATAATCTGAAAACATATTTACCGTGATCAACTTACGTCGATTCAACGGAACGGATTTAAAGTGAAATTTGTGACAAGAAAAGGATTTTTTAACTAAACACAAAACAGACGATTCTTGAAGAGTACCCGCACAAGTCATGGCTTATTTCTGGAACGACCGTCCATTTTCCGGCAGACATCCGGTAATTGGAGGCCGTCGCAGCATTGCCGTTTGTTCTTTACGCTACCTAGTGCTTATTTGTTCTAGCTTTCAGGGAAAGCCCTTGTAATAAAACATTTCATTTAGAGCACGATATAACCAGACCTCGTTTAGTTATTTTTCAAATCATATTTTATGTGGTTTCCAAATTTTATGCCTCTTCCAAGTGGGCAACGAACATTAAACCTGCTAATTTCTAGTATCTCAATAGGAAAGTGATTGCATGATATAATTAATGATCGACTCTTCTCTCAAATTTACGAGCTAATGTTCTTCTTTAACTTAATTGCAAGTGATTCAAATTAAATTCATGATGAAGAGCATGAGCTCGAAAATTTGAACGAAGAGTCATTATTATTTGTATAAAACCAGTTTGTTTCGGTGTGTTCTGGTAGCGAACATCGCCAACGAAATGGATATCTAATGAATCGTATTGTTCGATCATCATTAATACTTCAATGGTGGTTTCATAGTCAGACTCGCTTATGTAGTTTTACCTTAATTAATAAGCCCTTATTGTATGTTATTTTCCTTTACAGAGGAATTATCGAGCTGCCAACAAATTCTCCGAACATGACAACAGAAATGCATTCCAAGATCATGGAATATACTTTGGCGATGTAAGTACAGAGTTCGTTTAAATCACTTAGATATACACAAGTTACTGTATCATTGATTAAGAGTAAACACATTTTTTTTATTTATAGATTCATCACAGGTAACTGTATAATTAATAAAGAGTAAACAAAACAAAAAACATTTTTTATAAAATTTATAATATCTTAGATAATATAATTTTTTTACTCTTTTTCATTAATACAGTTACCTGTGAGATTCATAACGTTATTTTTTTACTCTTAATCAATGATGACAGTTACCTGTGATCTACACTGGGTTGTTTAAAATCGCTTATACTAAATACATTTTTGAATAAAACCCTACTGTAGTATGAATAACAGGAACGAACCTTTACAATATTTGACATTCTAAGAGCAGGACACGAGGGTTGCCAGCAAAACGGTCGTAACTACTTATCATTAAAGAATTTTGATTCTCTGTCATGGTGTAAGTTGCAACTGATCATCAATCAAAGTCTCATGTTACTCGAGTTCTTGAACTGCATTTGTTCAAGTAAAATGTACCGGAAACACAATTACTTGTAGCAACGTCCTGCTTTGATGGGAGAAAACTACACATGTTGTATGACGTATGACCAATACCCGATGTTCATTACAAGAGATTCATTAAGCAATCCTGAAAGTTTTCGTCATTTGAAGTCATTGGACATTTAATAGTCTAAATAACAGTGTGTTTACAGTTGTTTATATAACGGTTGTTTAATTTTCTGACCGAGTTGACTGCCATTGTAAATCGTCATTTAATAAAAGAGCCTTTAATTATTGATACGACAGTTCCAACGTCATTTCAAACAAGAGTCGAACGTGAAAGGTTGTGATTACGTCATTGCACAGGAACTTGCATTTATAATTTGAAAAAAAAGAAAAAAAAAATTTTTCACTACGCCTACTTTACTACTTCATTTTTTTCAAATTATAAATGCAAGTTCCTGTGGTCATTGCAAGTCGTTTCGTTCAAGGGCCAATACGGTATTTAACAAAAGAACCGAACGTGGAAGGGTTAAAGGCAAACACGCTGTATAAATACAACTTCTACGTTTTCATGATTACAAAATAAATGTGTACTTCATTCAAGGGAGTAACTAATATACTTACGTCATTTCAAACGTCATTTCATAAAATGCCGAATGTGCATGTTGTTATACAACATCCTTGGATATAAAAGAACTGAATGGGTAATGCCAATGATCCCGTTTATAGTTATTTTTTTTATTATATGGACTTTGTAGGAGTACACAGCCCCATGTGTACGTCCACCATGGATGTATAGTTCTGTGGACAAAATACGTCCATCATGGTTGTCAAGTTCTGCGGATAGTTTGGTAAGACTAAGACACCCATATTAGGAACGATTTGAAGCACATTTGGTGTTGAACTAATTGTCCACCACCGTAGAATAGAATTTCCGTGGTACCCAATGTTTTTTTTAATTTATAGTGTTTTAACACACCTTGAAAGACAAACCAATGTATGCATACATTAGTCGAACCAACTCGACGCGTTTCAGTACACTACATAGCGTCTCAGTGGCTTGGCCGTCAGAATTAAAAAGCAGCAACTTGGAGACAGCCTATCTGTCTTTGCCTACATATACATTAGCATAGCTTCTTAGTTACTTGATTTCTGACCACCAGGAACCAGATATGATAAGCCCATGGTAGCTGACTGTCAGTGGTCTCTGACAAGACTAGGATTATAAGGCACCATTAAGCCCAACACATTGCCTCCTATATATAAGTATGCTCAGTCTTCAAACGTTGTACCATTGTCATTTGTTTGGCTTCTGACGGCAAGCCTAAAAATGGCAAACTGCTACTATACAATGGTCCAGTTTTGGGCTATCAGCGACCAATGGCATGTCTTTGAGTGTGGTTGGACTTTTGACAGGTTACTGTCGTGGCTGTAACGTGCATAATGGACAGTTACTGATATGCTAAAAAATTGGAGATCAAAATTAGGACTTTGACTGGTTTGGTTTCAGTTTCGTGTTCAGTTGTGCATTGTGCTGTGGGATATTGGTCTGTGTTATTTCCGATTTCTGTTCTGGGTTATTTCAGTTGACTGCTGCCTTCCCTGTCCAATATTTCTATTTGGCATGACTGCATGTTTCTAATTAAGAATGCACGAACACATGAAAATAGTTTAGTACCTGTCACGACCTATCCCCACTTTTTTATTCCAATCCAGTTGTTTCATGGTTCTTGGATTGGTTTTCTTTAATGCACCATTGCCTAGTGATTCACGACTGCAAAGCCCCAACACAACTGTATAAAAGTATAGGATACATGTATTTATATAGTGCATGCTTGTGATACATGCATAATTAGCACGTCTGTATGTCACTTAGGCAAATGAATGCACTTGTAAAATGTGTATGTAACGTTGCTTCAGGAATCTTGCTCCACAACAATTGCAAAATCTTAGAATCCTTACACAGGTCCTGGTAACCATTAGTAACAGCATTTATTAACTATCTGGTATAAAGGTTTTGGGTTTTGAGTAGAATCTAGATATATGTACAAAGAATGCAAATTTCTTGGCCCATTTTACTGGTTTAATTTGCACTTCATTCAACCACAGTTAATATAAAGAGTCTTAAAGACATCTTCTAGGGTCACAAGAGTGGTCTTTTTATCGACTTGTACTGTGCATGTTCTTATTAAATGATGATCTTTGGTTATAAATCTGTAGTTGCAGACCAGTCCCAAAATCCAACTCTCTGATTGGTTATTTGCAAAAAGCATTTGAAATTGACCAATAGCTTGGCATTAAAATGAGACTGGTCCATATATTAAATATTTAATAAAGGAACCAGTCAAAGGATACATAAAATGGGGCTGTTTAAAGCATGCAGCTTTTTAATATACCTGTCAGATCTACCGCATCATGCATTCATGAGTCTCCCCCATTTTAGACTCTACTCACGCACGCTTGCAGGCAAAATGATAAAACCTCACACATTTCTTGGACATACTGGAACCTGAGTCTTTGACATTATGAAAATGACCACAAACATTAAGTTTAATTGCTTCATGAGACATGTAAGGTATTGCCATACATGTTAAATAAGTGAAAACTGCTTAAACTTCATTAATTTTAGAAATAAGTTTAAGCAAGGAAAACCCCCCTCATTGTAATGAAATCTCAAGCATTTCCATCACCAATCTCACACAAAGGGTTCTATGAAACAAAGCATGACTTTTGTATGTTTTAATACAGGTCCAGTGAATATTGAAATAGCCAATTAGGATTATTGACTGTTTATGGCACGTGAGTACTAAATGCATGTGTCCCTAACACAGGTGTGACTGCAAGTGGTTTGGGGGAATTCAAATACACTTTTATATTATAATGCAAGGTTTACTGTATTCAAACAAATAAAGGCAATGTAATTAAATTATTGAGCTTATAAAAGTATACACAGAGAAATAGCTGTATTACAATTATCGTCACACATTTCTACAATAGATCAATATTAGCGGAATGAATTCATTGACAACAATGGACTGTGTAGGTTAATCCTAACGGTTTACCGTCGTACCAACCTAATTATACAAATTTGGTAGATAAGAATGGTTTAAAATACAGTATACATGTACTGAAATATTAAATAATTTAAATTTTGTAATCCAATATCTTGTGTGGCCGTTTAACAAGTTGTCTACACACAAATATCGCAGCAAACATTGTCAAGGCTTACTCAAACTTCAGTAGCAAAAGACGCATTAAACTTTTCAACAGCTAAATATACAGTCTGAATAGAAGTCTTTTCTTATTCCCCAACTGATATTTGAATGAAAATTGAAAAGTATGATAAATCTTGAATGTAAATAACATAAAATACCCTTTTGACAAGATTCTTAAAAGGGTTAATGGTTTAAAATTGCACATTTGAAAAGCTTAAACTTGAAGGGAATTATCTGTGCTATGTATAGATATGATAATATACAGAGCATGTTAGGAATTTATGTTTTAAATGTTTTTCATAATGAAATAGACAATGGGCATTATTTTGTTGTCTAATATAAGATTTATCCTAATAAGGTCTAAAGGGGCAAAATATTTATTCATCATGCCGAGTGTTTAAAATTCCAATTTTACGATTTAAATACTATATTCTAACACGATCCGCGGATTAATCCATTAAACAAAGAGCGGGCCTAAATATGTATTATTACCCCCATAAAACATGGTAACAAATTGGCTGTTACAATTTACGCCCCGTATCACATGACCTATTTATGAATGAATGAACGTAAACATTATAGTAAAAAAATTTAACGGACCGCGGGTTTCACGAGAATCCAGTGTTACAGCTATGACGCATCTATTTTTAGAAACTCCAATATACTCTCCAAATTAAGATTCATAAAAATTTCTGATAATCAATTGATTTATATTTTTCATTTCATGACATAGATACACTATACTCGTGTTATTAAAATTGTTTCAATGTTTAAAAGGTGCTTTTTTCCTTCAGAAAATTACGAAGGTCGTTTTCCTTAACGAGGGTGGTAATTGTACCAGCTAATAAGCCACTCAATTTCAGCGTGGAATCATGTTCAATGTCAAATGGGTGAAAATGGAATGCGCGCAGTTAAATAGTGCGGGATATTATCGTATTTAGAATCGAAATAAAAACTCTGTTCTTGTATTTTGTCGGTGAATAAAACACAGGCACTCGTTCGGATGCGGAAAATTAAATCACTCGTGCTACGCACTCGTGATTTAATTTTTCCGCATCCGAACTCCTGCCCATGTTTTATTCACCGACAAAATACGCGAACAGATTTTTATTTCTTAAATATTAGAAAAAGAAACAATAACTGAGTTGTTTATTGAATTATTACCTGAACAATACTAGATTAACAGACAACAGTTTTCTTTTATCAGTTTTGGCCCTTAAGTATTATAAAAAGGACCAAAAGGGCTAAAAGGGGCCACTTATGTGTATGATGCTTGTAAACGTTTCTAATATAGCCTAACCATTTTATTACATGAACAGTGTTTTTATTCAGAAATCAGTCAATACAAAAGGGTTAAGTGTTTGATTTTTTTGTTTAGCAATTTATCATGTTCGAGTCATACAATCATTGATTTTAGTCCATACATGAAGCTACATTTTTTACAAGCAGTTTTGTATTTGTTTTTGTATTTCAAATTAGCATGTTTGGTTGAATTTTGTAAGCAGCTTTGAATTTAAGGCCTAATTTCACATAAACACAGGTAATAAAGATCTAAGGTTCTTGTATAACATGTATGTATTTGTTTTAAGTGGAAAAACTAAAAGATAAGCTGTGATATATCATGAAGCCTTCAAAAATAGCTTATATCCTTGAAATAAGGAACCATTCAGTGTATACCCGATACTAAACATTTAATGAATAACTGTAGTAAGTCAGTTTTGATAAGATAAAAAGTTACATCAGTTTAGCTACACTGACTGGATATGTTGATCAATATGTAGTTGATATATCAATACACCTGTCTATGTGTTCAAACCTTTTTACATTTAAGTATATTTGATCAATTCATAACTGCAATGCAACAACTCATTAATTTTAAATTAAATTGAAGTCTGCAGAAAGATTAATCATTTAGACGCCTGCAGACGGTATGGATAAAAATCTCTGCTATTTGACAAAAACTAATTGACTGTAAAGAGCCAAATTCTGTTACTGTTTTTCCGACTGAGATTGCTTTATAACAGTTTTGCATCAAGGCCTTTTCATCAAGGGTTTTACACAACACAGTCGTAACTTGTACAGTGTAGCAATACCACGTAACTTTGGGCTACAGATGATGAGATCCAAGACAAAATTTGCTTCACTTGGAAAACAAAAATAGCCATAAGTATTTTATTTCTATACTGATTTTTATGAAATATACGCCAGGCTTATATTTCGTACAAAGCAAAGGGAAAATCATTATATAAGATCATTTTCGGCAGCCGTGGCATTTAGTCAAGCACCCTTTGAAACCTAGGAAAAGAAGAGGCCTGTAACTGTCGTCCGATCACATACAGGTTTCACAGGGTGATGGAAAAAACGGTCCTACTGCTGAAATAGATCTTATATTTCACGGAAAGCAATTTCCCCTTAGCGTGGTGTATATTTCATAGAATTGACGAAGACATAAAATACTTATGGCTATTTTTGTTTTCGAAGTGAAGCAAATTTCGTCATGGATTTGTAGCCTTTATTGATGTTAAAGTCATATGGTATTGCTACATTGTTGTACTGTGAATTCCATTATTTACAACAGCATTGCTTTCAGTTAATGATATCAGAGCATGTATCCATAAAAATACTTATGACCTTCAGATATTGTCTTAAACAACTTAAGCGGAATTAGCTCAGCGGTAACGCACTGGGCTGTCAATCCAGAGGTTGTGGGTTCAATCCCTGGCATCGGAAGTTGACATTTCTGAAATATTTATAATATTTCCCGCTATATCTGGACGTGTGGTCTGCAAAGTATCTGGAAGTGCCAGGAAGCTGTGTATCGGTGCTATACACCGGGCACATTAAAGAACCAGGCTGTCTATTTGAATAAGAGCTAGGCGCACTTCTGCAGCGCCGGACATGCGTTTCAAATGTCTCTGTTGTTAATGGGAGGTA
Organism: Spisula solida; assembly: GCA_947247005.1. Lineage (NCBI taxonomy): Eukaryota > Metazoa > Mollusca > Bivalvia > Venerida > Mactridae > Spisula > Spisula solida. The sequence continues at coordinate 35,160,280 of OX365952.1, read as the reverse complement.
ATTCAGACAAAAGCATATTTCTTGTGCCTACAAAATATTATTTCAAACTATTGGTCATCTCTCTCCGTATGATTACCTATTTGCTTAGGTAACAAATATCTCTGATTTTCCAATTTGTCCTTAAATGAAGCAAATGTCTTGTTTATACAGGATGTTTTAAGAAGGGAATTTTTAAAGAAAGTAAAATTATGCAATTATTTTCTTCGCTTCCGTCCATATACACAACTTGGGTTGACTAGCCAGTCCATATAATGCCATAGGGCCCTCAGTGATGTGAACTATTTCTTAAATAGTAACTTAAGATTTCTGGGCCATTAAAACTGTCTTGATGCTTAACTTTTGAACCAAAATGTTTCATTTTATAGTGTTTTTATAGTCAAACAATATTGACATGTCACTCCAGAATATTTGTATATTTAAAGTGACTTCAGTCATACATACAGTTGTTATTGGTTAATGTACAAAAGGTCTACGACATATTAATGTATGATTGTACATAATGACTAAGAAATAAGTAAGATTAAAATTTTAAAATACTTGCAAATTTCGTTTATTCCATTTGGAATTAAAAGTCCTTACTAAAGAAGGAATTTTCTTTGTGTGTGATTTTAATAAAGGCTAACAGTAAGGCTGAAATGTTAATTAAAGAGTAAAAACTTTCAAGAATTTTGTATTTGTATGAATATAACTATTAATAGCTGCAACCTGAATTAAACAGCCCTCTCTGTGACCAAGCAACCAATATTTAATCCCAATCAGCCCTTCTTACATTAAATACACCTGTGTTAAGGGGCCACATGTGATGTATCCCTCCATGATGGGTCGCTAAGCCAGTTTCAAGGGTATACTGATCGAATTCTATACACATCAACAGTAATTTCTGTATCTCTGCTTAGGCCTAAACTAAAATATTGTTTGTTTCCCCTCTTGCTACGAACAAAATAAATAAATTGTTCAATATCACTTCTGTGAAAAAAAAACCTACCTACCAAGTACCAACCCTAAATGGCGTGGGACATAAAAGGGGAAACAAAATATATTTTATTTTAGGCCTTTAAAGAAGGCTTTTTGCTGTTTGTACATTAACTTTACCACCATGTCCTTGTGATTTCAGGGGCAGACAACCAGGCAACTAGGTCGCAACTTGAAGGATCCGCATCTTAGATTACATAATACTGGTAAAGATTTTTTGAAACACAACGGACGTGATGTAACCGACTACGATTATTATTCCACATATAACAAGTCATACCTGGGAAAAGACACAGAACAACCCCCAGTACATCGTAGATTTACAAAATCTTTACCTCCAGCAGACCCAGGTAAAGTCTCCTTGACGACTGCAACAACTGACTGGCAACCAACCGAAAGAGCCGAGCATAAAACAAGCACACAGGTATTGGCAGTGAGCCAAGAACCGTTTCTAAAGCACAATCCCTGGCAATACTCGTATCATTCAAAAAGGAACGTCTACCCACCATACGACAGAAGATCCGACCCCATCATAGACAATATGTTTAACAGATATGGTGCAGCTTTTAATTCTAGTTCGAACTTTAATTCTACCGGCTTTACTGGACTTAGTTCAATGGAGACCACGGGATGTAGTTAAGAATTTTGTGTGACAGTATCGTGTTTCTTTGTACATGTACTGGGAGAAAAAATAACCAAACTACATTATCTTGTTAAATTGTAAGTTATTAATGCGATCATTATTAAAATATGATAATTATACTTGTTTTAAAAAGAAATAATCAAATCTCTGCTTAGTTAATTTTTATTACAATACAGAGTATTTATGAAATATTTCGCTGGCTTAGGAGAAAATGGTTGTAAGTGCTATTTGTGCACGAGTCAATATTTTGCCCGCCCGTAGGGGCGGCGGCTGACCCAGGGGGAATTTAACATTTTCAACTTTTGATGTCTAAATCCCCACCCAGGAGACAATGATGACTGTCTAAATCCCCACTGTGGGGCATAGTTTTTCATCCCGTTACTTAAATAAAAACACGAATAAAAATATCACTGTCTTCTTTCGCGTCGTCGAAATTCCCGGACGAAAGTCTATTCCCCGGGACTCAGAGTCAATAAGGTCGTCTAATTCCCACCTGTATCCCCCAAGGGCGGGCATAATATTAACTGGTACATTATGACCTTATATGGGAATCTGCTTTGCAATGCGCATCTTATGAAACTATTTTAATGAAAATCGTTGAAGGTTATATTGACCAAACAGAAATAGAAAAGGTTGTTTTTCACAATGAAAATAGTAGTTTTCAGACAGTTTTTTTCTTGTTTTCTCAAAACACATTTTTGCACTTATTCATTTAAACCAGCGATTTATGCATATACAGTGCCCACCAAAAATAAGTATACAAATGTTATTTGTCCACTTACTTGTCTGTAATAATACTTTTTGCAGAACAGTGAAGCAACAGTATATTTGAAGAAAATGAATATTTTTGTTTATTAAATGAAAAGGCCATACATTAATTGGTACACTAGGTGCAAAATATAAAGTTTCTTTGTCCCGATTGAATGGTAACTTAGTCACAAAAAGATGGAAAATTCAGCAATTTAGATCACATGAGTATTTAAATTCAGAACATATTCATCTTGATTTCTATCTCTGTTTTGACTCATTTAGTAACTGTAGTTTCAGAAACAAGTACAACTGTGACTGTCTGATAAAAGGATATTGAATAATTTAACCAAGTTTAATTAAGCAACAATTATTTACTGTATACTTATTTTTGGTGGGCACTGTATATAGAATTGATAATAATAGAATATAGCTTCTTCCAAACACTTGAATGCAGCACAGTGAATGCAGCACTCCATTGTGACACCAGTAAGTTATTGTCATTCAGTGTATACTGTAAACCAGTTTACTTTCGCGAATACTAACTTTCGCGTTTTGCTGATCTTTGGCATATTTGCGACTACAAATTTTCACATTTTTAAGTTTCCCACAATGGACAATATTAATGTTTCTTAGCACTTTCGCGGCATTTTAGTTTTGCAAAACTCAACCAATCACGAACTCAGCGAAATTAAATCACACAAAATTATTTCTTAGTTTACAGTTTATAGAACGCCTGGTGAAACATGGTCATAGCTGGCTGTATTTAGAAGACGAGTTAAACTAAACTAAGTTTCCCACCATCTCAGTGTAGTTAAACCACATGACTTTGACTAAAGGCAACAAATCAAAGATGAAATTTGTCAACATTGGAAAACAAAAATAGCCACATGTGTCATAGATTTGAAATTGAAGAAGAAATAAAATACTTACCAATATTTTTTTTTTTGAAGCAAAGCAAATTTCTTCTTGGATTTGTAGCCATAGGCGATATCAAAGTCACATGGTATTACTACAATGCATCTAGTTCTACAACAACTACAGGCAGGTCTCGATATAATGGCACCCGTTGATATACTGGCAAATTTCATATACTGACATCAGGTTTACGGGACAAAAGTATGAAAACGTTCTATGAATCAAGTCAGTATACTGACATAATCGTCATAACAACATTTTTCTTGAAAACAAACCGCTTCGTTGTATCGAGACCCGCTGTATAATACCATTTTACAGCACTATTTTATTTGTATACATTAGACAAACCAAAGTCTTCCTGAACTTATCTATATCTATCAACCAGTACTAACTTCAGTAACTTACTCTTCCACAAGCAATGAACAGCTTCTCCACATGTGGAGGAAATGAAAGAAGCCATTATCACTGGAAAACATATATAACCAGCTCAATCTAGGAATCAACCCCGGATCGCTCGGTTAAAAGAAGTGATGTAGAATCAGACCTAAACCATAATCGATTATCCAGTTGAAGGGAACACATGTAATTGATTAAAATCGGTAAATTCACGAAGTGTGTACACTTTATTGCCGATGTACACGGGTAATTTCTAAACTATGTACAAGTTGGATACAGAAAATATAACAATTTGGTTCAAGACAAACAATATTTTGTTTAGATCTGCATAGAAATGTGTTGGAAAAAAGCATAATCAGCAAAATTTAAACAAACACACAATTATGTGTAAACTGCCACTATATATACATGTATAACAAGCTTCATCTTAACAATACAAACTTAAAAATAGAAGTCTTATAAAAAAAAGAATTAAAGACACCACCAACCTAACATAAGAGCAAGATATAATTAACAAAACTGCGTTCAATAAACGCTTATGCCCCCATGGAAGCCTTGCCCATAAAAGCTAAGTCAATCAGGGGCCATAATTCTGTAATAATGTTGGATAGTGTTACATGGCTTTGAAAATGTAAGGGGCTTATGATAGTAAACAAGCATGCCAAGAGTGTTCATATACAACATCCATGCAAGTATGGAAGCTTTGTAGCAAGCCATAATAATCATAGGAGAAACGGTCAATTTGGGTTAACCAGGAATTTGACCCTTCAATAAGTCTAAGTCCTAAATTAAGTCAAGGTAAAGGTCAATATGGGGTCAGGTGATACAGGCGTGTAGAGAGTGTTTATATACAACATCCATGCAAGTATGAAAGCTTTGTAGCAAGCCAAAATGATGCTAGAAGAAACGGTCAATTTGGGTTAACCAAGAATTTAGCCCTTCAATAAGTCTAAGTCCAAAATTAGGTCAAGGTGAAGGTCAAAATGAGGTTAGGTGATACAGGCGTGTAGAGAGTGTTCATATACAACATCCATGCAAGTATGAAAGCTTTGTAGCAAGCCATATTGATGCTAGAAGAAACGGTCAATTTGGGTTAACCGAGAATTTAGCCCTTCAATAAGTCTAAGTCCAAAATTAGGTAAAGGTGAAGGTCAAAATGAGGTTAGGTGATACAGGCGTGTGGAGAGTGTTTATATACAACATCCATGCAAGTATGAAAGCTTTGTAGCAAGCCATATTGATGCTAGAAGAAACTGTCAATTTGGGTTATCCAGGACGGACGAACAAACGGACGAACGAACGGACGGACAGGTGAATCACTATATGCCTCCCCATCTATCGATAGGGGGGCATAAAAAGGTCAAATTATGTGATAAAGAAAATTTGCAACAAAATGTTTGAGTAATTCAGAGTTGTCTCCCCGGGATGGTACAGTTTATGCCACCAGCAGTTTCCTCCCTTTGATAAAATACCACAGAGTGTTCTCTCGGCAGAAATATTCATTGAATGTAAACAAACAAATTGAAATAATCATAGAATGAAATAATCATTGAATGTTAACAAACTAGAACTGTCGCCATTCGGCAGACTAATATACCCCCCGCGTGGCAAAATCATTGCAGCTAATCCTTTTCTATATGCACATCTACATGTTGAGGTTGTTCATCTGGTAAAGTTTGAAGAAAATGCTGCAAAAACTGTAGGAGAAGTTGCGTCCACAAGAACTATTCACTGTATATTGTATAGTGCATAAAAGTACAAAGGGCCATAATTCTGTCAAAAATTGTCACAGCGTAAATTCTTTCCTTTATGCACATCTACATGTTGAGGTTGTTCATCTGTGAAAGTTTGAAGGAAATGCTGCAAAAACTGTAGGAGGAGTTGCGTCCACAAGAACTATTCACTATATATTGCATAGTGCATAAAAGTACAAAGGGCCATAATTCTGTCAAAAGTTGTCGCAGCGTAAATTCTTTCCTTTATGCACATCTACATGTTGAGGTTGTTCATCTGTGAAAGTTTGAAGGAAATGCTGCAAAAACTGTAGGAGAAGTTGCGTCCACAAGAACTATTCACTATATATTGCATAGTGCATAAAAGTACAAAGGGCCATAATTCTGTCAAAAATTGTCGCAGCGTAAATTCTTTCCTTTATGCACATCTACATGTTGAGGTTGTTCATCTGTGAAAGTTTGAAGGAAATGCTGCAAAAACTGTAGGAGGAGTTGCGTCCACAAGAATGCGTCTACGGACGGACAGACAGACGGACAGACAGATAAGCTGAATCCAGTATACCCCCCCTTACAACTCGTTGTGCGGGGGGTATAATAAATTGAAATAATCATAGAATGAAATAATCATTGAATGTTAACTGATAAAATTGAAATAATCATAGGATAAAATAATCATTTTGTAACCAATTAAATTGATAACAGCTTTTTTTAAAAATGTTCTTTTTATAAAATATTTATTTACACTATCTTAACTAAAACGTAAGAAGTAGGTAAGAGCTCAGGCTTTGCAAAAAGTTTTTATACTTGTCAGACCAAACAGTATTCGCGGAGCCTGAAAGCTGTACTTGTAGTGATCAAACCAAACATAATATTTGGTACAGTATAAGTGGATGCGTCATCACACAAAAAGTTAGGAGACATTTTGGTGTGTCTAAAAAATATATGCAATAGTTTCATTTCTAACTTACTCAGTAGTTCTTTGTAGGCAACATTTTATGCAAGAGGAAAAGTTAGCATATATCATATATTCCCAAAATTCGCCAATATTTTCACGTCACTAACTTAACAACTAATACAGTAAAAATTTATAAGTATTAAGGTGAATATTTCAATGCCTAATTTATCTTTAACAACACTAATTATGCCAATTATTTAAAATGCCAATCAAAACAGCATTTAGCCTTCCTTGAAGATCTGGCCACAGGTCTCTCGAAACGTCTCCAGTAGAAATCTCATCTCAAATTGTCAGAATTTGAGATAAATTTAAACTTCAAGCTGGTTTTCTGTTTTGTGATGCAAATTGCGAGTCCAATGTCCTATTGAATTTATCTAAAAGTCACATGGCAATATTTGAGATGAAATTTAGCTCAGATTGAGATGTTTCGGGAGATCGGGGCCTGGTATGTGCATTAATTTTGTATTACATATACAGTATATACGGAAACGGCACCTCTGAGAAGCGGCAACCTCCGAGAAGCGACACATTTATTTCCCCCCGTTCGTTTTCACTCTTATTTTAACCTCCGTAGAACGACATCTCCACAGAGCGGCAAACGGCCGTTAAAATTGTTTACCTTTTGAATGGTTTACCTCTGAGAAGCGACAGGTGTGTTTTTACAAGGGCATATTCACACGTGTTTACATAACTCCATACGAGGTTGTTTTCTATTTTTCGCACATTCGTGGGTTATAATAATTATCGCTCACCAGGTAACAATAGCCAAAAGCCACGGGCTCTCGACTGTCTTTGGGATCAGTTCGACAATATGACACAGTAACACCGTACATACCATGCACTTGATGAGATGCATTAAACTAAATTTTTTTTAATCAAATTCATTATTAATAATTATAAATGAAATATCAATACGCGCTTATCAATCAGTTTAAGAAAGGAAATTCACGTACACGTCGTGTTACTGGTTAATCACATCGTCTAAAACTGTCAATTTCAGCATATGCACTGACCAAGTTACACGGGAGAGGTAAACAAATTACCGATCATTTGTGCAAATTGTGTAGTGAGCGATATGACGTAATAGAGAATTTAACACTTCGAAGGTAAACAATTCAATTGCATGTGCGTAAAATAATATGGATTCGGTTTACAATGTGGAGGGTTGCGTTTAATAGCAATAAATACTAGACCCGTGGAATTGTACGCATTTTTGTATCTAATCAACGATCATAATTAAATAATCGTCAGAATTATATTGCAAAACGTGCGGCTACGTTTAGATAGAATTTTATGCACTTAATCACAAACAAACGACATCAATTTAAGATTACCGTGATTATAAACACTCAATAGTCTATGAACGACATTCTAAAACAAACGACCTCTACAGAACGACACCTCCGCAGAGCGGCAGTTTTTTCTGTCTCCGCCGGATGTCGCTCTACGGAGGTTATACTGTAGTATTTCAAATGTATAACCAATGCAACATCGAAATTTGTTTATCTATAAGCTCTAGGGCTGCGTATCAGTTAGAATGATCGATACAATATTAGTATCGATACAAAAAGATCGTTACTCGATATATCATATGATATATTCTTTTGGCAACAGAACATATAAATACTGTAATTTATATGCACTTTCAGACTTGCAATATGTATTTAACTGCAGAACACAATAAAGTCAGGCCGGAAATGTGAAAAAACAATCTATTTACATATGTTTGAATTGCATGAGTGGTTTACAGAGCAGTCTTGTTTGAAATTAGATTCACTCTTACATACGCTTCTTCGACGACCTGACCATTTTGAGACAAAACAAACAGGTGACGAAAAACTTTGACTGAAAATTGGTATTTTATTGCTTGAAATGTGTATTTTTGTCAAATTAAATTTTTAACTGATACAGACATGTTTGATACGATGTATCGATTGAAAGGAAAATACCAGTATTTGATTTATATCAGAAACAGGTATGCAGCCTTATTAAGCTCTATATGATCATGTATCATTGATGGTCAATCAATTGAAAATCACACCAAAATACAGAAGTTTGTATAATTATGATTTCTTTCATTCTTGTGGAAACATTGCAACTAATTTCAAGTAGATTTTACATTGTTTATTTTACAGAACAGAATACGTCCGCTTTGTTTGATCAATTTGTTTCTGATTACCCGACCAAAACTATTGAGGCCTGGATCATCTTGTTCAGAAAAAGACCGAATCTCAAATTTCATAACAACATTTTGAAGTTCCGCTGTTTCGCTGTCACTTACAAAGCAACAAATCCTTAGCAACCGATCGTAACTAAGGCATGCTTTGCCGTCAGTTTCAAAGTCTAGACTCGTCCTCATGTTTTCCTTTATTTCCTTTATTCTTTTAACCATATTTTCAAACTGGTCTATATCTCTAGCAACGATACCTTCAAAGTCCTGGGACTCGGCCGTGTCCATACTTGAATGACTCCGTTGCTGAGACAATCTGGAACGACTGGTAGCTCGAGGCTCGCAAGAATTCGATATAATAGATCCGCTAATATCAGCATCATCAATTCCAGTGGTCGTGTCAGAGTCATCCCAGCGCTCCTTCAGATCAGTTATATAAGTATCTGGGCTAATAATGTGCTGAACTGTGCAATGTCGAAACCTTTCACCGTCCGATTTTAACTGCTGCATCAATCTATGATCTGCTGTAGCGTGATTCTGTGAACTATTCCCACTTGCTGCTGTAGGTTCAAGCAAGTCGCTTATCACATTATCATCATTATATGTATTACCAGTCAGTATAAACGATTCTTCACTTTGATGTTCCATCGTCTGACGAGATGCTGCTTGGCGATTTGCCAATTGTTTAGCCTTCCATCGTTGACTCAATGCTGCGAATGGTTGTCCAACTTTGATCCTATTGGCAGTTTTGTATAAATAACCTGAAGAAAACATGGCAACATGAAACTTACAATTATTAGAAAGTTTATGTAATAATTAGAACATAATTATTAAGTAAATTTTTAATGATTAAAACGGGTGGAGCTTGTGAAGTATTTAGAATGTAACATCCAGTATTTTGATTGGCCGATAGAATATGGTGCCAAGACATGACGTCTGTTAAGAGTACAATGTTATTGAATAAATGTTTCATTTAACCGGCGCAGATCGACGTTTTTCATTAGTTCAGAATGTAGATTATATTCTAAACAGGTTTAATGCCATTTCTCAACAATGTATCAATTATATAGGGCGGCCAATTCACCTAACCATTTTTCCTGGACTATATCCTAACCAGTACTAACTTACCGTATAGAGGGTTATTTTTGCAAAAATTTTGCGAAAAATCTACGATTTGACCATAAAAGGGGTCAGTTTTATTTCCATTATAGTTAAAGAACGACTAGTTTTAACACACATTTCATTAATTGCATTCTGTGTTTAAAGTGTGAAACTACTTTTTTTCCTATGTCGTCCATTGGCGACAAGGTTTTTCTATGATTTAACCTTGTGACCTAGTTTTTGACCTTGGATGACCCAATATTGAACTTGGCCTAGATTTTGTTGAGATGATCGTTGTGATAATGTTTGGGCCTAGTGACCTAGTTTTTGACCCCATATGACCAAATATTAAACTTGACCTACATTTTGTTGAGATGATAATTGTGATAAAGTTTCATAAATATTAGGTTAAACTGAGGACCTTTAGTGACTACACAAGATTTTTCTATGATTTGACCTTGAGACCAAGTATTTGACCCCGGATGACCCAATATCAAACTATATTTTTACGTTGGACATTGTCTGTGCCGTTTTGTTATATAGTTGTGTTCTTGTGCTAGTTTTTTATGTTGGACATGGTTTACACATTTTCTAGTTACGTTGTGCATTGTCTGTGCCTTTTTGTGATCATGTGTCCTTTCGCGTCCTTCTGTTTTTATTGGGTGTTGCTTCTGTCCGGAGTTTCGTATTTGTTTTAATTATTTAAATATGGGATTGAATCTAAAGTTTGGCTCCAGTTCAGTTTACAGTGGAGTTTTTCTATCTTAAACAACCTACAATATGTCATAATTTCTAAGTATTCGTCATTTTGACCGGGGCCATTTCGATGCAGCGAGGAGTTATTTTATTTGCATTCACTATTCGTCCACTATCTGTTTCATTTGCGCTTTTCGTACCCTACCCGAGCCGTCAATAAGTTTACAAGTAGCTGTAGAGTTATGGATGTATCTTAATTTTTTTTGGTTGCTAGTTTACTCATTTCCTTGCGCCCTTGTCTCCACTTTGTTCGTGGAAGTAGGTCACTCGGCGGGGTACAATTCTTTTTTGCTGTTGAAACGTTGTTATTTTACCAGGGATTAGTAATTGTTCTAAGTAGGTCACTAGGCGGGGGAAAATTCTTTTTTGCTGTTGAAACGTGGTTATGTTACCTTGGATTACTAATTGTTCTAAGTAGGTCACTCGGCGGGGGACAATTCTTTTTTGCTGTTGAAACGTGGTTATCTTACCTGGGATTAGTAATTGTTCTAAGTAGGTCACTCGGTGGGGACAATTCTTTTTTGCTGTTGAAACATGGTTATGTTACTGGGGATTACTAATTGTTCTAAGTAGGCCACTTGGTGGGGACAATTCTTTTTTGCTATTGAAACGTGATTATTTTACCCAGGGATTACTAATTGTTCTAAGTAGGTCACTCGGTGGGGACAATTCTTTTTTTGCTATTGAAACGTGGTTATGTTACCGGGGATTATTAATTGTTCTAAGTAGGTAACTCTGCGGGGGACAATTCTTTTTTGCTGTTGAAACGTGGTTATCTTACCTGGGATTAGTAATTGTTCTAAGTAGGTCACTTGGCGGGGGAAAATTCTTATTTTGCTGTTGAAACATGATCATGTTACCGGGGATTACTAATTGTTCTAAGTAGGTCACTCGGTGGGGGACAATTCTTTTTTGCTATTGAAATGTGATTATTTTACCCAGGGATTAGTAATTGTTCTAAGTAGGTCACTTGGCGGGGGAAAATTCTTTTTTTGCTGTTGAAACATGATCATGTTACCGGGGATTACTAATTGTTCTAAGTAGGTCACTCGGCAGGGGACAATTCTTTTTTGCTGTTGAAACGTGGTTATCCTACCTGGGATTAGTAATTGTTCTAAGTAGGTCACTTGGCGGGGACAATTCATTTTTGCTGTTGAAACGTGATTATTTTACCTGGGATTACTAGTTGTTCTGGGTGGGTCACTGGGCTGGGGGCATAATTCTTTTTTGCGGTTGTAACATGATTATTTTACCTGGGATTACTATTTGTTCGGGGTGGGTCACTCACCTGGGGGTATTCCGCTCATATGTATTGCTGAAACTAGGGTCATTTAGCTGAAACCTTGACACTGAGCTTTTTCTTCTTTTGTCTACTTTTTAGGACTTCTGACAGCTTAAACAAGGTATTTTAGCCATTTTACTATTGGAACTAGGTCATTCAGCTTGGGCATTCAGCTATTTGATTGCTGAAACAGGTTTATTTAGAATTTCGACAGCTTGGACATGGGAGGATTATAACTTGTTCAGTTGGGCATTGTGCCTTTTATGGGTTTTATGTTTTCTGTGCTCGACTGGTTCAGGTGGACATTGTACCTTGTGTGTTTTTAATGTTTTCTGTACACGGCTGGTCAAGCTGAGAGCTGCCTTCTCTGTCTGACTTAACATTATCTTTTGGCCTAGATTTTGTTGAGATGATCATTGAGACCAAGCTTCACAATGATTAGGCCAAAATTGTGACCTCAAGTGTCTACACAAGCAAATTGTTGACAGACGGACAAAGAGTGATCACAAAAGCTCACTCTGTCACTTTTTGACAGGTGAGCTAAAGATACCACAAAGTGATTAGTTCATGAGGATCACATCGGTCTTTGTTGCAATGCAATAGTTTATGTACCAATGAAAGCAGAAATATCTGAAATTTCATGGCGAACGCAATCTGACGATCGAGACCATATTTCTGTATATCGAGAACAGCTGGTGTCTGTTGTATAAGTTTACCTCCAAGTCAATGATAAAGATTGCATCCCATAGAAAACACATTGCTAGATTAACAGAATCATGGTATTCATATTAAATGGAGAGACCTGGGGCCGGGATTACAACAAATACTTACACTCAGCACTCAACACTCAAATATTAAAATTCACTGTTTTAGTTTCATTGTGGCATTTTTTTAGAGCAAGACGTTGTAATAATGTTAAATTGGTACTAATTATTGTTTTTGGCTTACTTCCTAGTTTAATTTAGTGTATTTGTAAGCTATAATTGTAATTCATCAGTCTGAGTGCTGAGTGTGGAACTCAGATTCAATAATTCCATATATACCGTATAAATAGTTCAAAATTGCAAAGAAAATGTATCAAATGTTATTTTCAACACTTATTAACTATCTTATACATTTTCCTCATCTAAATTTGCAATCTAGGACAAATAATAGATCATTATATTACATTTTCAATATTTGAGTGCTGAGTGCTGAGTGTAAGTATTCGTTGTAATCCCGGCCCCTGGTTGCAGCCGTATGTGCCAGCAGTCACAAAGAGGATAGGTAGGTAGGGTAGGTTTTTATACCAGATATATGTTTTTCAAATTAATTGGACTTTGTTCATTTGTTCGGCACATAACACATCCAAATAATTAGAGGAAATTTGTTTGTTTAAATTGAATATGATATATCTCATCATGATATTTGTAGTGATAAATTAAAAATTGTTCAATTTGGAGGAGCACATAGTTTCTTAACAAATTTTAAAATTATTTTTTGTGTTTCGTCGTAACCCATTATAGACTTTTAATACTTGAAGTTGTTATTATTATAGTAATAGACAAACAAAAGAAGTCAATCCTTACGCTGGCTTTGTGACGATGCCATTCCACTTTTATGACTGACACGACTATAGATATTTTCGGATACCATACGATCATCAGCCCTAGAAGTGAACAAACTCAGTCTTAAATAGTATTAACACATGCTAAAACACAAGAAATGTTTGTAAAACTGTAACATGTATGCCCCCATGGCAGCCCAATAGTCAGAAATGGTAAATGTCGGTGACCTTTGACCTACTGACCTCAAAATCAATAGAGGTCATCTACGGTTGCTGACCAACCTCCATGTAAAGCTTGAAGATCCTAGGTCAAAGTGTGCTTGAGTTATTGAAAGGAAACCATCTAGATAGTCAGAGATTGTAAAGGTCACAGTGACCTTGACCTTTGACCTACTGACCTCAAAATCAATAGGGGTCATCTGCTGTTGCTAACCAACCTCCATGTAAAAATTGAAGATCCAAGGTCAAAGTGTTCTTGAGTTATTGAACGGAAACCATTTTATACGACAGACAGACAGACAGACATGTGCAAAGCAATATACCCCCTCATTAAAGATGGGGGCATAACAAGGGGGCCTAAAGGACCCTAGGTCGCTCACCTGTGGTAGTAGTTCATGCAGGCCCCTATGGCGATCTAAGAAATCGAGTAAATGCATATAGATTAGGCCAAAATTGTGACCTCAAGGGACTACACAAGGTTTTTCTATGATTTGAACTTGTGACCTAGTTTTGTTACCTCAGATAACCTAATATCGAACCTAGACCTAGATTTTTTTAAGATGATCATTGTGACCAAGTTTCACAAAGATTTGGTCAAAATTGTGACCTCTAGTGACTACACAAGGGTTTACTATGATTTGACATTGTGACCTAGTTTTTGACCCCAGATGACCAAACATCACACTTGGCCTAGATTTTGTTGAGATGACACAAGGTTTTTCTATGAATTGACCTTGTGACCTAGTGATTGACCCAAAATTCTCCAATATCGAACATGACCTACATTTTGTTGAGATGATCATTATGACCAAGTTTCTTGAAGATTAGGTTGAAATTATGACATCTACTGACTACACAAGGTTTTTGTATTATTTGACCTAGTGACCTAGTTTTTGACCCAGGATGACCCGATATGGAACTTGACCTAGATTTGGTTTAGATGATCATTGTGACCAAGTTTCATAAAGATTAGGTCAAAACTGTGACCTACAGTGTCTACACAAGCAAATTGTTGACGGATGACAGATGGACGAAGAGTGATCACAAAAGCTAACAAGAGGATCAAAGATCCTGGGGCGCTCACCTGCTAAACATGGCAAAACTTTGAACTTGACCTTAAGGTCATCAAGATAAACATATTGACTAAACTTGAAGGTTAAAGCAAAACTGAGGTCTCCAGAGTGTTAAAAAGGTTTTGCTCTTATTTGACATATTGACCTAGTTTTTAACTCAGAAGACCCAACTTTAAACGTGACCTTAAGGTCATCAAGATAGACATTTGACCAAAGTTGATCAATATTTAAGCAATAATATGGCCTCCAGAGTGTTAACAAGGTTTTGCTATTATTTGACCTTATGACCTAGTTTTTGACCCCACATGACCCAACTTCAAACTTGACCTAGATTTCATTGAGATACAACTGATGACCAAGTTTGGTGAAGATCAAAGCAAAAATGTGACCGCCAGAGTGTTAACAAGGTTTTCCTATTATTTGACCTTTTGACCTAGTTTTTGACCCCACATGAAACAACTTCGAACTTGACCTTAGGGTCACCAAGATAAACATTTTGACCAAACTTCATGAAGATTAAAGCAAAAATGTGACACCCAGACTGTTAACAAGGTTATCCTATTATTTGACCTTTTGACCTAGTTTTTGACCCCACATGACCCAACTTCAAACTTGACCTAGATTTCATTGAGATACAACTACTGACCAAGTTTGGTGAAGATCAAAGCAAAAAGGTGACCGCCAGAGTGTTAACAAGGTTTTCCTATTATTTGACCTTTTGACCTAGTTTTTGACCCCACATGACCCAACTTCGAACTTGACCTTAAGGTCACCAAGATAAACATTTTGACCAAACTTTATGAAGTTTGGAGAAGATCAAAGCAAAATTGAAAGTGCTAGAGTGTTAACGGTGAATTGTCTAACAGACGGACGGACGACGGACAACGGATGACGGACATAAAACAATTACAAAAGCTCATCTTGCCACTTTGTGGCAGGTGAGCTAAAAAGCTAAAGACGAAACCAGTATTAAATAGTATCAACACAAGTTAAAACACAACTAAACATCTTAAACAATACAGGAGACATTACAACGAAATAAACATACTGTAAAATCATTATTATTCATGGCAGCCTTAATTTCATGGATATCATGGATGACCTAAACTTTAATCCCTTTATCCACTTTAAATAAAATTTAATCCCAATGAATAATTACACCAATAAATCTGTTTACAGCGACATCCATAATTGCTTTCAAATACAGTGCTATACAAATAAAAATGATTTTGCAGTATTTTGTTGTGTTTCACAGTTTGATATTTTAAACATGCAACAACCACAGGTAACTGTATCCTTAATAAAGAGTACACAAAAACATTTTTTTTATAAAATTTATAATATCTTAGTTTATACTAATTTATTTAAGGTCGATTGTGAAACAAGTTTTTCCAACTTACATTAATCACTCTCGACACCTCATTCCTGATGTTATCCATCGCCACAAGGGTATGAGAGAAGAGAAGCCAGTTTCCCTTTTATGCTGAGCGTCTAGCAAGGGAATTTCTGGTACCATTTTTATTTCGTCTTTGGTATGACGCGGCCAAGGGTCGAACCCGAGACCACCCGCACTCGAAGCGAACGCTCAACCACTAGGCTATCGAGGAGGCGGTATAATATCTTAGAAAGGTGCATTTGTACTACTTCTCTGAAGGTTGTTTTGTTCGCAAGAAGTCATTATTATTATGACATACAATAAGATTTTAATAGCATCACAAAAAATGATACAGTGATCAGGTTTATATGCTGTGGTATACCCTGTGGGTACAATATCATCTTTCTTACTTTCTTAGGTTGTTTTGTTCCGAGTACTGCATTCTATTCTTCATATGTTGGATCCAGTCTGTCCACACAAATAGGGGTTGAGCTGTGGATATAAACGTATCACTATGGTTACACGATACATACAGGATAAAGTCTGCAACAGTAGACACATAGATCATTGACTCACGATACAGGATAAAGTCTGCTACAGTAGATGCAGAGATCATTGACTCACGATACATACAGAATAAAGTCTGCTACAGTAGATGCAGAGATCATTGACTCACGATACATACAGGATAAAGTCTGCTACAGTAGATGCAGAGATCATTGACTCACGATACATACAGGATAAAGTCTGCTACAGTAGATGCAGAGATCATAGACTCATGATACATACAGAATAAAGTCTGCTACAGTAGATGCATAGATCATAGGCTCATGATACATACAGAATAAAGTCTGCTACAGTAGATGCAGAGATCATTGACTCACGATACATACATGAAAAAGTCTGCTACAGTAGACTCATAGATCATATACTCAATCTTGGTTTATTTGGAACACTTGAATAACTGGAACTGATATCGTGTCCCACGTGGAGGGGTCCGGGGCTCCAGACTCCCCTGGAATTTTGGCAAAAATGTGGTTTTCCTATATATTTACACAAGTTTGACAGAGACAGGATCAGGACAACCCTCTACGGAATAGGGCATATTGGACTCCCCTGAGCAAAATATCTGGTTGGACCCACTCCTACAAACACTCTGAGAAATATTTCTGGCTTCGTACATGCAGATAGTCCCAACACAATTATCTAGTATATAATCTTTATTCTGCTACTGTCTAACTGTATAATTGCTTATAAAAAGACAAAACTATAACAAATGAACAAATATTAAAGGCATCCAATGGCATTAGTATTTACATGCCATTGTACTAAGGTGTTAGTCATAAAATAGTTGTTAATTGTTGTTTGTTTGGTTTTCTTAAAGATTATGAGCAAAAACATTTGCTGATGATACACATTTTCTAAGTATTATCTATAATGCCGGTTAATTAAGTGTTAAAACACACTATTTATCAATTGTCGGGACTGACAAACAATGCCGGATAACTGATAAAGCAGGTTTCGTTAAAGTAAGGGTCAATCTAATAGAAATACAGTGGAGTTCTGCCGGGACTGACAAACCATGCCGGTAAAGACAGGTTGCTGGTAAAAACAGGTGCCAGATAAACCAGGTTATACTGTAGTTACAATCGCAATTTGAAGACATGAAAAGATACGAGTACTTGTAAATCCCCTTTTAAAGTAAATATGAATAGATAATTAAATTATCTTCAAATCAGAGCAGGGCTATCAATTAATGTAGACCGTGAGCCAGAGGGGGTTTTGCTCCCCCCCCCAGGGGGAATTTTGTGGACCATATTTTTCTGAAACCCCAAGGTGAGGCGAACATTTTGGCAGAAAGTTTGCAACTGACAGGTGGGGCTTTTCTTCGTTACCACGCTTTAAAATACGATGGGTTCTGTGGTATTTTGAACAAATTAAAATTAAGAAGTGATTTAATTTTGGAACTATAGACTAAATAACATGTAAAGCAGGTTTAAGATGTAAAGCATACTTAAGATGTAATGATACGCTCCCCTAGCAATATGAACTTGTCCTAGATTTTATAAAGACACACATTTTGACCATTAGTTTCATTTTGATTATGTCAAAAAAGTGACCTCTAGAGTGTTAACAAGGTTTTCTTTGATGTGACCTTGTGACCTAGTTTTTGACACCCAGATGACCCAGTTATGAACTTGACCTTGACTTTAGAGAGACAAACATTGTGACCAAGCTTAATAAAGATTATGTGAAAACTGTGACCTCTAGAGTGTTAACAGTCAAATTGTTGAATGTGGACGACGGGCATAGGGCAATCACAATAGCTCACCTTGAGCAAAAAAGTGTGCACAAACAAACACTTAAGGTGCCTCTACACGGTAAATCTTGGTGTCAAAATGTACCGTGTAGTAATGAGTAGTACACTTCTACCACACATTTTCGAGGGAAATGTACAAGTGTTTGGACATAAATAACATGTGATTTACAAGTCATGATTTACTGTGTAGTTTGGGAAGATGTACAGTGAAGTGTACATTTTCGAATTATATAGTCCAGAGAATTTGACACGACTCTTGACCTTTAATTAGCATAATTTAACCTTTGATATCTTGTCTATATTTATAACCCCAGTTGTATGTTTTCATAAACGGGAAGTATCACGAAGACGCTCGAGGTGTAATGCCAACACAAATATAAAGGACCGATATTGCACGATTTGCTTGTGGAAAGTTATATATTCAATGCAAGAACCTTGTGATATATCCATGCATAAAGGTCAGGATCATGTCAAATTCGCAGTGCTAAACACCAAGATTTACTCTCTAGACACATTATATTTGACAAACATTTACGCATTCGGCAAACAAAACTGTTAAATTTAACAGGTTTGATGAACTAGCTAATAATTCCCACGTTATCATGAGTGAGTGTTGAGAAGACATGATACACATCTGATAATGATACGTACACATGCATGTAGAGTTTAAACACATTCCCTCTACAACGATCGAATTTCGAAATATATTTTATGTATCATTATGTCATAATTATTGCCTCTGTACTATATTCTGCTAAACTGAAACAATGCATTGATTTCTACCTCTGGCTAAATTTAAAAAGGTAATATTAAGTAAGACAGGGAAGGCAGCACTCAACTTTACAGCCTAGCACAGAAAACATAAACAAGAGGGCCCCAAGGACCCAAGGTTGCTCACCTGTCATGGTAGTGCATGCAAGCCCTATGATTTTGAACTAGCTTTAGTTAAGATGATCATTGTGACAATTTCTCATAAAGATTACATCAAAATTGTGACATCCAGTGACTACACAATGTTTTTCTATGGTTTGTTCTTACCCCAGATGACCTGATATCGAACCTAACCTGGATTATGTTGAGATGATCATTGTAACCAAGTTTCATAATGATTAAGTAAAAATTGTGACCTCTAGTGACTACACAAGTTTTCTATAATTTGACCTTGTTACCTAGTTTTTGACCCAGGATGATTGAATATCGAACTTGACCTAGATTTTGTTGAGATGATCATTGTAACTGAATTTCATAAAGATTAGGTCAAAATTGTGACCTCTAGTGACTATACGATGTTTTCTATGATTTAACCTTGCGACCTAGTATTTGATCCCAAAAGACCCAATATCAAACTTGAACTAGATTTTCTTGATATGATCAATGGAACCGAGTTTCATAAAGATTAAGTAAAAATTGTGACCTCTAGTTACTACACAAGGGTTTCCTATGATTTGACCTAGCGCATTTTAGACCCCGGATGACCCAATATTGAACATGAGCTTGATTTTGTTGAGGTTATCATTTGGACCAAGTTTCATAATGATAAGGCCAAATTGTGACCTCTAGTGTCTAAACAAGCAAATTGATGACAGACGGACGACGGACGAAGAGTGATCACAAAAGCTCACTTTGTCACTTTGTGACACTGGTAAGCTAAAAACCTACGAGGCACAATGCCCAACTGAACAAGTAAATGATCCACCTAGTCCAATTGTCAAAAAAGCTGAATGAACTAGTTTGAACAATCAAAAAGCTGAATGCCCAAGCTGAATGACCCAGTTCTAAGGATAAAACGGCTGAAATACCTAGTTTTAGCTGTCAGAAGTCCTATAAAGTTGAAAAATAACAGTACTAAAAAGCTGAATGTCAAGGTTTCAGCTGAATGACCTAGTTTCAGCAGTAAAAAAAGCTGAACGTCCCAGGCAAATGACCCAGTTTCAACAAGTTTAATGCCTTAGCAAGATGGCCTACCTGAGCAAGCTGATCGCAACAGTAGAACGACTCAGCTTCAATAAGCTGAATGCCCCCAGCAGAATTACCTACTTTAAAAAATTAGTATTCCCAGGTGGAATAACCACGTTTCAACAGCAAGAAGTCTTTAAAGTTAAGAATAACAGTTAATAGTAAATCCATGCAACCGCGCATATTGACTTATGAAGGAACCGCATAGCATACAAATAGCGCAAACGAATCTGATAGGGGACAAATACTGAATGCAAAGAATTTAAAAACAGCACCAACTTTAAATGTGCAGTTACGTTACATCTAATCACACCATGCATAAAGAAGAAATGATCCGTACAAACTTCAATTTGACCTCCAACAGTGACCTTGACCTTTGAGAGAGGAACCTGGGGGTTATGCATGACACTCTGTCTCATGAGAGGTTAACATTCATGCCGAATATAAGAAAGATTGGTCAATGCATGACAAAGTTAAGGTCCTCACAAAGTCAGACATATTGTTGATTATTATATATTAAATAAGACTGCGTTCAATAGACGATTATGCACCGGTGGAAGCCTTGTCCATACAATCTAGCTAAGTCAATTAGGGGCCATAATCCAGCAGAAATGTTGACAATCATACATGTAAAGTATTTATGATGGTCAACAAGTAAGCCAAGTTTGAAAGCAATTATCTTGATATACTTTGAAAGTATTTGAGTTTCAAGAACTTGAAAGTTTTGGTTTACATTTTCAATGGAGCAAACAAACAAACAGACAGACGGACGAAAGAAACATTCTCACTGACTTGACATTGTGTTTTTTTTTCTTTTGTTCATCCTTTTGTTTGTAAAACCCCATAAGCAACATTTTGCACCCCGTAAGCAACAGAATGAATAGAATTTAAATATAGCCTATTGTTCCACACCCCACAACTACAAGTGGGTGAGTACGGACGGACAAATAAACAGACAGGACAATCAATATAATTATGCCTCTCGCATCAGTAGATGCCGGGGAATAATAGAAAACAACTTACAACATTCAGATATATCTTCCAGGGATTTCGTACATTCAGATAACTGACTGAAATGGAAATAAACAATAAGGTCATAGTAAAATAATACCTAGATTATCATCAATATTTCGTTTAACAAGAGGGCTCAGTGGGCCCGGGATCCCTCACCTGAATTATAATAATGTTCGCAAGTTAAATCGAGAGATTATGAAATTTGTAGCATAATGTTTCATGAAAATTATCAGACAAGTTTTTGAACCCATAAGACCCAATATCAAAATGGACCAAGATGTTGTGTAGATGGTCATTATGACCAAAGGACAAGGTTACTTTATGGCTTAATTTGGCCCTGTGTTTAGTCAAAGGACAAAGATAAAATGTCCCATAAAATGTCCCAAAATCGGACAAAATAATCGGAAAGAAAATTTTTCTATTGCGACTTACATCTCATTTTCGTCATTCATTCCAAAAAACATTTTGAGAAAGATGACGATGTATGCCATGGTAATATTGTCCCAATCATAAACCTTCCTGTGTGAAAATGAAGGTCTGTAGCGTGTTGGAATAGCCATACCTTTAGCAAGATTCATGACATACGCATGGAATTCCGCTGTAAAACAATAATAAAGATATGAATATGTGTATAATATTGTGTGAGAAATAAAACAAGTCATTAAGAATTGCAAGCAATACAGAAGTCACCTACCGGTTTAAGCCATTTTCAATGTTTCTGTTGCCATAGCAACCACAATTTTGGTCGTAATCAAACTGTTTTTGGACGTGCATTATCCCCTTATTGCCCCCTATCTACATACCAAGTTATATAAATCTAGCTTGGAAACTGTTTGAGTTATGATAGGATCAAGATTTTTTGACGGATGGACGGACTGACAGAGGGCAAACCTACAGTCCCCTCCGGTCAAAAACCGGTAGGGGACTAATTATTAGTCCCGTTTTGTTTCTAACACATATCTCACAACTATTACAGGCAGCCAAGCAGGTGAGTATGGGGGCAAATAAAATCTAAGCGCCGAAAGCACTAGAGTTGTTCGAATAATTGCAGGGGAAGTATAAATTAAAGATGATGTAGCTGTATTTTTTATATGATTTATTTGTACATTTATTACTGGCGTATACTCGTATATGTCTTGATGTAAACTTCTACCCGTATATATTATACCTCACCCTAATTTCATTCAACTGTTTCTTCGTTATTCCAATCAGTCAAAATATCCAGCGATAGACCGACTGATTTACATGTTCCAAATACAGCAGCCGGTCAATATTATAAAAAATATGGACCGGCAAAATAATATGGACCCGCTGCTGAAATTAACGCCTTGTTTATTGCATGACGTCATGGATACTTTGAAGCTACCATAGAGCGTGACGTTGCGCGAACTTTTCTTTTTGTAGCGTTTTTTGTTTAAATTAGATTTATGTCCTGCAAACAGTAATTGCATGGATCAATTCATGTGCGTTTATGATACAAAGTTCAGTATGAACTCTAAAGACGCATTAGTTTGCATAAAAATAAACAAAAAGTCAAAATTCCAGGGATTGGTGATTTATACTTGAAACAACTTTTGAAAAGTTGTCTATAGATTTATTATAGCAATTAATACAGGTTTTCACATTTCTGGGTTATATCGGTGAATATGCAGACAGACCAAAAATAGATGTTAGGCCTCCCTATAATGATATGTAGTTCTTTAGCACATAAATAACTTAAAACCAAATGTATGTAATGTTTTCTTATTAGAATCTAGATCTAGTTACACAAAAGTAGGCCTATAATATCGAAATTGAATGTTCGGTATAATATAAGAAATAGTCTACATCACTTCAGGCCCAATGGCATTTTCCTTAAGTGTATCATCTAAACAGGGAAGCCAAGATTATCATTTTTTCCATTGTTTAGAAGCATTATGTAAAGAGCTACAATAATCACAAAGAAAATATATGGGCCATTTTTAGTTTCTTGGGAAATATTTGCAGCTCAGCTTGTTAACTTAAGTCAAAATATTTACTGTAAGTTTTCCTTTAAGACGCTTTGTGTATACATGCCTAGATAACTACCTTTATTTACTGTATAGCGGGTATATTTCACGGGTGTTTAATTTTCGCTATATTCGCGGTCTACATAGATAGCGCGAAATCTAAACCCAGCGAAATATTCACGTAACGTTAGTAAATATACAAATTTAACATGATTAAAAACATGTGAAGGAGCAACAAGAAATAAACCAACGTTTAATCAATAACTTTGCATAAAGTACGACGGTTTAGCAAAATACTGAACAGTACGGCAATAATTAAAATAATACGACATAATAGTTCTATATATCATAAAATGTAATTCCAATTCGAAATTTAATTTAGAACTTTGTAAAAACGTGTGTAAACTCTTTGCATATGGATATAATTGCAGGGTTTTATTTTCGCAGTCGAAGCTGTTTGCGCGAATTTAAGACACGGTGAATTCAAAAGGATCCAGAAAACGCGAACATTGCACCCCGTGAAATATACTCGCTATACAGTATTACCAAGATAATTTGTAACGAGGATAGATCTCCTACTGTTCCCTCCAACTGTGCAAGTGTGTGGTTGCTTGAAATGTCACTTTATATTTCGATTAACACATATCATAACTTGTATATTATTGCATCTATATATATATCAGTTTAAGTTATAAGTGACCGATGAGCGCGACAAACACCAGTAATATATTCTAGTCATTGTTGAGTTACTGCTTTTTGATGTTTACCTGAAGAAGGTATGTAGTGCTTAAAACTTCTTTTAATATTTTAAATAAATTGATGTAAGCTTAAAAAAATCAGAAAGAAAAAATATATACATATATCTGTAGTATGATCTCATGTTTTAACATACACGCCATGTTTCGCAGACCCCTTTGCGTGACATTGGTGATGGAAATGCAGGAGATTTCATTAAAATGAGGGAGATTTTCCGTGCTCAAACTTTAAACTGAATTAATAAGTTTAAATGCAGTTTTCACGTATTTTACTATTATGACAGTACCTTGCATGCTTCATGAAACAATTTAAACTAATATTTGTGATCATTTTTATCAAATAGACAAAAAATGTCAGGTTCCAGTATGTCCAAGAAATGCTTGAGATTTGATCAATTTGCCTGATACATGATGTAGCAGATCTGGCATTTATATTTTAATGTATGTTTTTCACATAGTTTTAATGATACACGTTCCTTTAACACACAAAATAATCGTTTGATATTACTGATCCAACCCAGGATTTTGAATGAAGGGTAGTTTTTAAATTATGGGTATTTTGGTTAATAAAGGGTAATATTTAAATGACCCCTTGATGGAGGGGCCTATGATAATACCTGGTAGATCCAACCGAATGAGGTATTTATGAATCAACTCCTCCAAGGGAAAATCTGGTATGTCATTCAGCTTGAGATAGAAGGCAATATTTCCAGCATTATGACGAAGTTGGTCAAGCGACGGGGCCACACCCTGAAACAGAATGCATGACTTTATTCTCCCCTCTATGTATTCATTTCATTTCTTACTCATTTAATGTACGGAAATATTGATCTGATCCTTTAATCATGAATATGTTACATAGTTCTTGTATTGAATATGTTCACAGTCAATCCATGCAATATCGATCCTTTACATTTGTGTTTGTATTATACCTGGAACTTTTTCATCATACTTCCTGCTTATGAAAACATACCACCGGGGTTAATTATGGTTATAAATATAAACAAGATATCAGCTGTTAAATTACGCTAATGGGAGGTCAAGGATTGTGTTAAAATCCCTGCACTTTACTCCATCAACACCTAATAAATTTACATGCTGAACATGTTCTCAATATCTTGTCAACACCATCTCAATCTTGTGAATGAGTGTTACATGTCCAGCCAGTTAGCGTAGACACAGTACAACATCCCTGCTTTCAACGAAAGTTTATGTTACGATACGTTAAATAATCATATCTCTCGCTTTCATCCTTAAAAAAAAATCACGAATGGTGCGGAGTTAACGTTAGCCCCGCCCACATAGTTTTGGTCAGACAAGATCTATACAATACACTCAGTGACATGTGTCAGACAAGATCTATACGATACACTCAGTGACATGGTGTCAGACAAGATCTATACGATACAGTCAGTGACATGTGTCAGACAAGATCTATACGATACACTCCGTGACATTGTGTCAGACAAGATCTATACGATACACTCAGTGACATTGTGTCAGACAAGATCTATACGATACACTCAGTGACATTGTGTCAGACAAGATCTATGCGATACACTCAGTGACATTGTGTCAGACAAGATCTATACGATACACTTGGTGAAATGTGTCAGACAAGATCTATACGATACACTCAGTGACATTGTGTCAGACAAGATCTATAAGATACACTCAGTGACATTGTGTCAGACAAGATCTATACGATACACTCAGTGACATTGTGTCAGACAAGATCTATACGATACACTCAGTGACATTGTGTCAGACAAGATCTATACGATACACTCAGTGACATTGTGTCAGACAAGATCTATACGATACACTCAGTGACATTGTGTCAGACAAGATCTATACAATACACGCAGTGACATTGTGTCAGACAGTTCTATACGATACACTCAGTGACATTGTGTCAGACAAGATCTATACGATACACTTGGTGACATGTGTCAGACAAGATCTATACGATACACTCAGTGACATGGTGTCAGACAAGATCTATATGATACAGTCAGTGACATGTGTCAGACAAGATCTATACGATACACACCGTGACATTGTGTCAGACAAGATCTATACGATACACTCAGTGACATTGTGTCAGACAAAATCTATAAGATACACTCAGTGACATTGTGTCAGACAAGATCTATACGATACACTCAGTGACATTGTGTCAGACAAGATCTATACGATACACTCAGTGACATTGTGTCAGACAAGATCTATACGATACACTCAGTGACATTGTGTCAGACAAGATCTATACGATACCTTCAGTGACATTGTGTCAGACAAGATCTATACGATACACTCAGTGACATTGTGTCAGACGAGATCTATACATTACACTCAGTGACATTGTGTCAGACAAGATCTATACGATACAGTCAGTGACATTGTGTCAGACAAGATCTATACGATACACTCAGTGACATTGTGTCAGACAAGATCTATACGATACAGTCAGTGACATTGTGTCAGACAAGATCTATACGATACACTCAGTGACATTGTGTCAGACAAGATCTATACGATACAGTCAGTGACATTGTGTCAGACAAGATCTATACGATACACTCAGTGACATTGTGTCAGACAAGATCTATACCAGCAATATAACTACATCATTGAGTATTTGTATAGTACTGACTTTTATTCAACTCCAAAAAATTAAAATTAAAACATAGCAGGTGCAGGTTCGTATAACCCTTTGCCCGAGATTGGTGATGGAAATGCAGGAGATTTCGATCAAATGTTGGAGATTTTCCTTGCTCAAACTTTGACTAGCATTCATATGAAATGCACAAATTTCCAATTTTTAGCATGAATTGCTCAGCCTAGATGGAACACTGCATCAGATTGGGAATTTTTCCCCTTGAAATTGGGAAAATGGATCATTTTTTTCAGATTGGGAAGGAACCTTTTATGGGTACTGTATAGCGGGTATATTTCACGGGGGTCTAATTTTCGCTATATTCGCGGTCAACATTGATAGCGCGAAATCTAAACCCAGCGAAATATTCACCTCGTTAATATACAAATTTTACAAAGGGAGACAATTCATAATCATGTGAAGGAGCTACAAGAAATAAACCAATGTTGACCCAAGGGCTTTGCAAGAAGTATGTCGGTTAAGCAAAATATGGCCATAAGACTACGACTAATAGGATAAATTACAAAATATAATTTGAAAATTATATATATGTAAACTCTATGCATGTGTATCAAATATCATGCGTGCATCATGTTTTCTCAACGTTAAAAGGTGTTAATTATAAGCAGGTGCATCAAACTTGTTAAATTTATCGATTTTGTTCGCAAAACGTGTAAATGTTTGCCGAAAAAGTATTTGTTTGTACATTTTCTAATGAAAGTCAACTCAGCCATCGATCAAACCGTTCAAAATAACAGTCGAAACGCAACGAGCGATTATGAATAAAATAAATAAGCTTACTGTTTAATTTGTAAATCCCGTAAATAGTTTATAAATCACCAAATTTGGAAGGACAGAATCTTCTTATTAGACTCTGTATACCAAAGAGTTCCCCTGTGCGCCCCAACAAGATCAAACGTTTAAATAACTCAGACGCAGCATGTGTACACACTGTGTTGAGAAAATGACGTAATATATTCCTGCATATCGGAAGCGTTGATTTGATTTTGCATGCGTGAAAACATAGTGAATCATCAGTTCTAAATAGTCGGACTTGATTAATTAATTATTAATTATGGACTTATATGACTGCAATATGGGGCTAGTGAAAACGTACAAATGTTCGCAATTAATGAACACTAAATAAAAAGTTTTAAGCTTTATAAATTGCGATGTTCAGCAATCAATTTCCTTTTTTTTCCAAGGTGTTACTTACGCAAGATTGACCTCCCATTTTATGTTTACCAACAAGGTTTTAAATTTGGGGTCGAGGTCGTTTGCGCGCAATCAAGACACCGTGAGTTCAAAAGGATCCAGAAAATGCTAATAATGGACCCCATGAAATATACCCACTATAAAGTACTTAACAAAGAAGGGGAAAACTCGCTGCTTGACTGTTGACCAATTTACTTTCGCGAAAGTTTTGCTGATCGTCGGCATATTTGCGACTCCAAATTTTCACATCTTCAAGTTTCTCACAATGTCTATATGAGTGTTTTAAGCACTTTCCCGGCGACTTAATTTCGCCAAATTCTCAAGAACACTAGTGAAATTAAATTGCGCGAAATAATTTCTTGGTTTATTGTATTTGACCATTGATCTTATTCTTACCATACTAAAACATTTCCAGTCATTAAGAGCAAACTTCATGTCATCAGTCAGCAGTGAATATATGTCCAAATATGGTATCTTCTTCAACTTTACCCACCTGCGAATAAACAATATATATGAGCAGTGAATATATGTCCAAATATGGTATCTTCATTAACTTGACCCACCTGCGAATAAACAATACGACCTAATCATAATTTCACTACGTTTTCACACACCATGATTTCAAGGAATGGTATGTTGTACCTAACAATCATAGGACAACTAAAGTCATCCCAAGCATTGACTAGCTTATAGTTGATAATGTGACATTTAAAGGTTACACATGCGATAATATGACACAATTACGAGACAACTTCCACAAAAGTGATGACTAACTAAGAGTGCATACTGTGACATTTAATCACAGTAAAGGGAGCGCATGTGATATGAGATTTTGTACACTGGAGCAAAAAGTGATGAATTGATATCCCCCGGAATACAACACATTTTGGAATGTACGCTTTGTGTACAAGAAAAAAAAACGTGGTTTAATAAAGTAACAATGAGCCTGCGCTATGGAAACTAGTTTCATTACTGACAGGGAGCAGAAAATAAAGGACAATTACCCTAAAAAATTGACCAATAAAAAAATGAGACATCAAATTCCATGAAAACCGTTTTTCTATTTTTAGTAATAGTGACTTTGAATCATCCAATACATGGCCTAAATACGAGGGTTGTTCAAATTGGAATGCAACTTGCTATATCTTTCTTGTATCAATGATTTTTAAAGAATAGTTAGCTGTAAATCAAAGATCATTGTATTAGCTTTAAATTGATACCTCACATTTTAATATCCGTTCAGTTTAGCTGTAACAATACGCCATTTAACACTGTCTACTCGTGTATACTAATGCTTAAACGATTGGGAAAATATAGCTTTTTTGTGACCAAATTCGGGCCCATTTAAGAATCGTTGTTTTCTTAATGCGGGCGCAAAGACAATATTTAAAATAACTTGTATCGTGAAATGGTGGCATGTTAAGTCTTATTCATCAACTATTTGATAGTTTAGGAAAGTTAAAAGTGGTGTAATTTTATTTGGAAATGAACCCCATGGACGCCATCCAAATACCTCAACATACTAGAAAAGGGTAGAGAAAATCAAATATTTTTTGGAAACTGGTGGAGTATTTTCAATAAGGCAAGTAGCTCAATGTGTTGGCACATCATTAGGAGCTATTCATACAATTACGAAGCATATTACAAAACTTAGGACGATAAATATAGTTTGGGTAATCCCTATTTGCTTTGTGCACCAGTACACATGCCCTTGCAAACTGTCCAAAAAATAATTAAAACCAGTTTCTAGATAAAAAAAAGTAGACCGTATGCAAATTTAAGGACCACAAATGAGACACGGGTTCATTTTGTCTACCATGCAACAGATCCATAAACAAATATGGGCCAGCAAAGACAGAACAAAAGTATGCATTGCAAAACGCATCATGGACGCCAGTAGAAATGTACGCATTTTCCCATATAAACCAAGTTTCTATCATTAAATTTGATGAATAAAATGGACAATGGGTAAATGCCAAGCTTAACAAAGGTAAAGTCCTTCAGAAATTGAAGAAATAATCCGAAAATCGCTACCAAGCCAAATATTTTAAGGATGGCATGTTATTGCGTAGCAATGGGCCTCCAACTGCAGCAGCCATTAACGCGACTTTCTGAGAAGCGTGAAGGTTCTTGAGCTTTCCGACCATCCATATTTGTCAAGCATTATCCCTTGTGATATTTATTTGTTTCAAACGACTCGTAAATTACATTGACGGAAAAATATCAGTTACGTTAAGATCTCGGTTTGGCTCATGGAATGATAACAAAATCGCATTTTAAACAAGAGGGCCCAAAGGGCCCTAGGTCGCTCACCTGTCGAACTTGACCTAGATTTTGTTCAGATGATCATTGTGACCAAGTTTCATACAGATTAGGCCAATATCGTGACCTCTAGTGACTACACTATAAGGTTTTTATATGATTTGACCTAATGACCTAGTTTATGACCCCAAATAAACCAATATCAAACTTGACCTAGATTTTGTTGAGATGATCATTGTGACCAAGTTTCATACAGATTAGGCCAATATTGTGACCTCTAGTGACTACACAAGGTTTTTCTATGATTTTACCTTGTGACCTAGATTTTGACCCCAGATGACCCAATATCCAACTTGACCTAGATTTTATCGAGATGATCATTGTGACCATGTTTCATAAAGATTTAGTCAAAATCGTGACCTCTAGTGACTTCACAAGGTTTTTCTATTATTTGACCTTGTGACCTAGTTTTTGACCCTGGATGACCCAATATCGATCTTGACCTACATTTTATTGAGATGATCATTGTGACAGAGTTTCATAAAGATTAGACCAAAATTGTGACCTCTAGTGACTACACAAGATTTTTCTATGATTTTACCTTGTGACCTAGATTTTGACCCCGGATGACCCAATATCCAACTTGACCTAGATTTTATCGAGATGATCATTGTGACTGAGTTTCATAAAGATTTAGTCAAAAACGTGACCTCTAGTGACTACACAAGGTTTTTCTATGATTTGACCTTGTGACCTAGTTTTTGACCCCGGATGACCCAATATCAAACTTGACCTAGATTTTGTACAGATGATCATTGTGACCAAGTTTCATAAAGATTAAGTCAAAATTGTGACCTCTAGTGACTACACAAGGTTTTTCTATGATTTGACCTTGTGACCTAGTTTTTGACCCCGGATAACCCAATATCGAAATTGACCTAGATTTTGTTGAGATGATCATTGTGACTGAATTTCATAAAGATTAAGTCAAAATTGTGACCTCTAGTGACTATACAAGGTTTTTCTATGATTTGACCTAATGACCTAGTTTTTGACCCAGGATGACCCATTATCGAACTTGACCTAGATTTTGTTGAAATGATCATTGTGACCAAGTGTCATAAAGATTAAGTCAAAATTGTGACCTATAGTGACTACACAAGGTTTTTCTATGATTTGACCTAGTGACCTAGTTTTTGACCCCAAATGACCCAATATCGAACTTGGCCTAGATTTTGTTGAGATGATCATTGTGACCAAGTTTCATAAAGATAAGGCTAAAATTGTGACCTCTAGTGTCTACACAAGCCAATTGTTGACGGACGGACGACGGACGACGTACGAAGAGTGATCACAAAAGCTCACTCTGTCACTTTGTGACAGGTGAGCTAAAAAGGAATAACTGAATGAAACTTCGCATTTATATCGCAGATGAAAACGGCAATGGGATCAAATGTTTGGTTCATTAGAGTCTATCAAGGATAACTTTTTATGGGCTTAGTTGCATTCCAATTTGAACAACCCTCGTATCATCCAAAACATGGCCTAAATATCATCAAAAACATAGCCTAAATATCATCAAAAACATGGCCTTAATTTAATTCCAAGCGGCATTTTCATACATGCTTACCTGCAACACAGTAAGTTAGATCTGATTCATAACTAAAGTAAAAGAACTGTAACAATTCTTTCGATTTATACTAAATGGCTCCAGATTACAGCTTAGGAATTTTGTTAGCGCTTTTCATTAAGTTTAGCATCCTTTTGTAGGCCTCAATTATAATTTGTTTGATTGTTTATTGTATTCAAATAATGTTATGTCAATAAAATATCTTATTTATGAATATGTCTATAAAATATCTTATTTCATAATTGTCACTACTCACTACAATTACCTGAGAAGATCTGATCCAGTAGTCAGGGGATTGGTGTACATCAAACCTAACCAACAAATAGACACTGTACTCAACATCCGGACCTTCTCAATACTACTGAACCGTGTATCTCTCTGCAAAACATAAATCATTTGTATAACTTCAACTTCAAAGAAAATAACCGCATTCTGCCCAATGACTTTCAACTTCAAGACAATAACCGCATTTTTGGCCAATGACCTTTGACTTTGAGGGAATAACAGCATTTGGCCAATGACCTTCAACTTCAAGACAATAACCGCATTTTTGGCCAATGACCTTTGACTTTGAGGGAATAACAGCATTTGGCCAATGACCTTCAACTTCAAGAGAATAATCGCATTTTGGCCAATGACCTTCAACTTCAAGAGAATAATCGCATTTTGGCCAATGACCTTTGACTGTGCGGGAATAACCACATTTTGGCCAATGACCTTCATCTTCAAGAGAATAACCGCAATTTGGCCAATGAGCTTCGACTTCGAGGGAATAAGGAGATTTTGGCCAATGACTTTCGACTTTAAGGGAATAACCACATTTTGGAGAATGACCTTCAACTTCAAGGGAATAAGAACACTTTTGGTCAATGACCTTCAACTTTGAGGGAATATACAGATTTTGGCCAATGACTTTCGACTTTGAGGAAATAACCATTTCTTGGGGACATAATTCCAAGGATTCTGATTTCATGAAAACTGGCAAGGTCAAAAGTCACAAAAATTATCAGAAATCATTTAAAATTCAAACACATTCAATCATTATTTTATTAAATATTGATATATGCCAAGTAAACTTCCATAAATCCAAGTCTTATACCTGACTGAACTTGAAAGCAAGTATGGCAGCCACTGTAATCTTGACATTGGTATAATTATTCATTAGGGATTTAATTTTGTGGTTCTATGTCATCCACGAAATTAAATCCCCCACAAATATTAATGATTTTACAGTACATAGAAATTTCAAATCACCCGATATCTGCCCCATCGTCCTTCATCTTCCTCCTCTACATAATCCCAGGTACTCTCTGTAGTGCTTGTAGCAGACAATGGATTATCTCCCTCATAGAACTCTTCATTCTGGAGTTCTTCAAGATTTTGGTCATGTTCCTGGAAATAAAATCCTGTTTAATTGTACACTATTTTTTCATGATTTTGGTCATGTTCCTGGAAATAAAATCAGGTGAAATAATAAAATGATTTCTTCAAGATTTTGGTCCTATTCTTGGAAATTAAATCCTGTTTAATTGTACAACGATTTTTTCATGATTTTGGTCATGTTCCTGGAATTAGAATATAACCTACATTATGAGCCAATGAAAACGCCGCATTTTCGCGGTAAAATGAAAATTTAATCATTATAATTTTCTCTTAACAGACTTGACGTCTTGCGTTGGCGCTAATTTTCATCGGCCAATCAGAATGCAGAATGTTATATTCTAAGTTAGTTAGAACATATTAAGTAAATTTTAATAATTAAAAAGGCCTCGTTTCGCTTCGCTTGCTGCGCCCTTTTTAATAATTGAAATTTACTTAATACGTTCTAACTATAACATAAAATCAGGTGAAATTATAAATGATTTCTTCAAGATTATGGTCATGTTCTTGGAAATAAACTCCTGTGAAATTATACAACAAGTTCTTAAAGATTTTGATCATGTTCCTGGAAATAAAAGGAGATCATTTGGCTATTGCATCTAAGGTATACATAATGAAAAATATTTATTCAGGGTAGGCAGTTGAAAAGCATAATTTTCTCTGTGGGTATGTCTCTGGCTTATGGGGATCTTTTACCCCACCTTTCCCAACAAGGGGCAAACACCCATACATCCCCTGATCACAGTCTTGCCCTTTCCAGACCCTTGGACAGGTATGCTATATATCTATGAGAATAAATATGTTATAACTAGAAGCCCGTTGCCTAACTAAGGCGCTACTGAGCACTTTTTGGTAGTGCTTTAATATGTCTACGCAACAACATGCTACCAGTGAGCAGTGTTTGCCGATAGCATACTGTTTCTCAGCACTTTGCTAGGCAAGCGCTACCGAGCACTTTCTCAAGCAACGGACCGCTTCAGTAGCGCTATGCTGTGCAACTGTCTAATATCCATAGGTGTTCGCGGGTAGCGTATAAAGTTTTCGCTTCATCTGCTTAGCGTTTTTTTGAAGCAAGCCGTTTTCTAGCATAGTGCTCGATAGTGCTCGTTAGTGTTTGGTTAGGTAACAGGCTCTAGATACTGTAACTAATGATCTGGATTTTTACCATTTGTTTTTCTGCAGTTTTTGAAGATGGTCCAACAGTTCTAGCCCTAGATTTCCGTCCGTATACGTTGTTTATCTTGGGTCGTTTTGTAGAACTGAGAAATAAATCCCTGAAATACAAGTTTTCTTGGATACTGCAGTAAAATCTGGCCCCGTGTTCGCAAAGAATTTGTTATCAGGATCACGCTCAAGCTCCATTCTGTTTTTGCTTAATCTTCCAAATGATTTGTACAGTTATGTTCCTTAGCAATTACAGAAGATCAAAACAGTTTCTAGATACCAGATTACGACCCTTGAAACTTTTACATTCCTATAAAAAGAGATTAATAGTACTTGAGACCGAAACTGATCTCAGACATTCAGGATCAAGCTCGAAAATCCAGCTTCAATTTATTAAGCACAATATTTCTATAACTATGCACTAAAACGTATTTAGTTGTCTTTAAAATTTAATGAGATATCAATATTGTTTCCTCTGCTTAAAAGAAATAATCTTTCTATCAACATATTTTCTGTATTTGAGATAAAATAAAATGGAGCTTGAGCCTGATCCTGATAACCAATTCTTTGTGAACACGGGGCCAGAAGACTTTTGTGAGGTAAAAATTCAGCTAATTTGTTATTCTTATAACAAGTAGTTTCCTGCAATGTCCATAATAATGTTTTTAGCACTTTCGCGGCCACTTAACTTCACGAAATTCTACCACTCGCAAACTCCGCGAAAACTAAATCGCATGAAAAAAATTCTTGGTTTACAGTAACCAATTTTGAGAATAAAGAATACATAAATCACTCATGAAAATTTCTTGATTTTACAGTATTAGTAGCTATTAACACGGATGTGATGCGAACAGATTTAGATCTAGGATTACAAATATGGCTCATTACAATAACTTTACTGAAACCAGGTTCCAACAAAAATTACAACACCTGGGTACTTGTTTAATCAAAGAGATTACAGAAATATAAAAGTCACACAAAAAATTCAATTCTTACCATTTTAGTTTTTTATTTCCTTAAGACCAGGGGTGTCAACAGG
Source organism: Spisula solida (assembly GCA_947247005.1). Classification (NCBI taxonomy): domain Eukaryota; kingdom Metazoa; phylum Mollusca; class Bivalvia; order Venerida; family Mactridae; genus Spisula; species Spisula solida. Next base: position 35,125,012 of record OX365952.1, on the reverse strand, counting down.
GCCAAATTCAAAATCAGGAAAATCATATGCGACCAACCATTTTGCCAAACAAAAGGCCTTCACTGACATTGTTCCATAATTAACTCAGTATGTATTGAAGAAAATCCTTCAGAGCAAATTTAATTTACCATAACTTTGCCATTTCTTGAGATATTTTCATCAAATAACTTTTATTTTGATCAGAAAACATTGCTCTTTCAGGAATGACAAATCCAGATAAATCAGGAAAATTGACACCCCTGTAAGACTGAGACAGTTGCAGTGTGTGGCTTACAACTAAAAATTGTGTTAGAAGAATGTGTAATATAAACTAGAAGAATTGTTTGACACAAAAAGTATGTCCCTATAAAAGGTCAATACTCCACAAAAATCGTCAAACCTAACAGAAAATTCCCGACAACATAACAAGGCTTTGTGCCAAGTATGCATGTGAAGTTTCATATGTAAGGAGAATAAGCCCAGTCTAACATCTATCCATTCAGCCACCTAGCATGGGAGTCTAACATCCATCCATTCAGCCACCTAGCATGGGAGTCTAACAACCATCCATTCAGCCACCCAGCAAGGGAGTCCAACATCCATCCATTCAGCCACCCAGCATGGGAGTCCAACATCCATCTATTCAGCCACCCAGCATGGGAGTTCAACATTCATCCATTCAGCCACCCAACATGGGAGTTCAACATCCATCCATTCAGCCACCCAACATGGGAGTTCAACATCCATCCATTCAGCCACCCAACATGGGAGTTCAACATCCATCCATTCAGCCACCCAACATGGGAGTTCAACATCCATCCATTCAGCCACCCAACATGGGAGTTCAACATCCATCCATTCAGCCACCCAGTATAGGAGTCCACCATCCATCCATTCAGCCACCTAGCATGGGAGTTAAACATCCATCCATTCAGCCACTAACCATAGGAGTCCACCATCCATCCATTCAGCCACCTAGCATGGGAGTCCAACATCCATCTATTCAGCCACCCAGCATGGGAGTTCAACATTCATCCATTCAGCCACCCAGCATGGGAGTTTAACATCCATCCATTCAGCCACCCAGCATGGGAGTTCAACATCCATCCATTCAGCCACTAAGCACGGGAGTTCAACACCCTTCCATTCAGCCACCCAGCATGGGAGTCCAACATCCATCCATTCAGCCACTAACCATAGGAGTCCACCATCCATCCATTCAGCCACCCAGCATGGGAGTTCAACATTCATCCATTCAGCCACCCAGCATGGGAGTTCAACACCCTTCCATTCAGCCACCCAGCATGGGAGTCCAACATCCATCCATTCAGCCACTAACCATAGGAGTCCACCATCCATCCATTCAGCCACCCAGCATGGGAGTTCAACATCCATCCATTCAGCCACCCAGCATGGGAGTTCAATGTCCAAGTATTCAGCCACCCAGTATGCGAGGTCAACATCCATCAATTCAGCCACCTAGCATGGGAGGTCAACATCCATACATTCAGCCACCCAGTATGGGAGTTCAACATCCATCAATTCAGCCACCTAGCATGGGAGTCCAACATCCATCCATTCAGCCACCTAGCATGGGAGTCCACCACCCATCCATTCAGCCACCCAGTATGGGAGTTCAACATCCATCCATTCAGCCACCTAGCATGGGAGTCCACCACCCATCCATTCAGCCACCCAGTATAGGAGTCCACCACCCATCTATTCAGCCACCCAGTATGGGAGTTCAACATCCATCCATTCAGCCACTAACCATAGGAGTCCACCACTCATCCATTCAGCCAACCAGTATATGAGTCCACCATCCATCCATTCAGCCACTAACCATAGGAGTCCACCATCCATCCATTCAGCCACCTAGCATAGGAGTCCACATTCCATTCATTCAGCCACCCAGCATGGGAGTTCAACATCCATCCATTCAGCCACCCAGCATGGGAGTTCAACATCCATCCATTCAGCCACCCAGCATGGGAGTTCAACATCCATCCATTCAGCCACCTAGCATGGGAGTCCACCACCCATCCATTCAGCCACCCAGCATGGGAGTCCAACATCCATCCATTCAGCCACCCAGCATGGGAGTCCAACATCCATCCATTCAGCCACCCAACATGGGAGTCCAACATCCATTCAGCCACCTAGCATGGGAGTTCAACATCCATCCATTCAGCCACCCAGTATGGCAGTTCAACATCCATCCATTCAGCCACCCAGCATGGGAGTCCACCATCCATCCATTCAGCCACCCAGCATGGGAGTTCAACATCCATCTATTCAGCCACCCAGCATGGGAGTTCAACATCCATCCATTCAGCCACCCAGCATGGGAGGTCAACATCCATCCACTTAGCCACCCAGCATGGGAGTTCAACATCCATCCTATCAGCCTATCAGCATGGGAGGTCAACATCCATACATTCAGCCACCTAGCATGGGAGTTCAACATCCATCCATTCAGCCACCTAGCATGGGAGTTCAACATCCATCCATTCAGTCACCCAGAATGGGAGGTCAACATCCATACATTCAACCACCCAGCATGGGAGGTCAACATCCATACATTCAGCCACCCAGCATGGGAGGTCAACATCCATCCATTTAGCCACCCAGCATGGGAGTTCAACATCCATCCATTCAGCCACTAAGCATGGGAGTCCAACATCTATCCATTAAGCCACTAAGCATGGGAGTCCAACATCTATCCATTCAGCCACTAAGCATAGGAGTCCACCATCCATCCATTCAGCCACTAAGCATGGGAGTTTAACATCCATCCATTCAGCCACCCAGCATGGGAGTTCAACATCCATCCATTCAGCCACTAAGCACGGGAGTTCAACACCCTTCCATTCAGCCACCCAGCATGGGAGTCCAACATCCATCCATTCAGCCACTAACCATAGGAGTCCACCATCCATCCATTCAGCCACCCAGCATGGGAGTTCAACATCCATCCATTCAGCCACCCAGCAAGGGAGTTCAATGTCCAAGTATTCAGCCACCCAGCATGGGAGTTCAACATCCATCAATTCAGCCACCCAGCAAGGGAGTTCAATGTCCAAGTATTCAGCCACCCAGTATGGGAGTTCAACATCCATCAATTCAGCCACCTAGCATGGGAGTCCAACATCCATCCATTCAGCCACCTAGCATGGGAGTCCACCACCCATCCATTCAGCCACCCAGTATGGGAGTTCAACATCCATCCATTCAGCCACCTAGCAAGATAGTTCAATGTCCAAGTATTCAGCCACCCAGTATGGGAGTTCAACATCCATCAATTCAGCCACCTAGCATGGGAGTCCAACATCCATCCATTCAGCCACCTAGCATGGGAGTCCACCACCCATCCATTCAGCCACCCAGTATGGGAGTTCAACATCCATCCATTCAGCCACCTAGCAAGATAGTTCAATGTCCAAGTATTCAGCCACCCAGTATGGGAGTTCAACATCCAACAATTCAGCCACCTAGCATGGGAGTCCAACATCCATCCATTCAGCCACCTAGCATGGGAGTCCACCACCCATCCATTCAGCCACCCAGTATGGGAGTTCAACATCCATCCATTCAGCCACCCAGCATGGGAGTCCACCACCCATCTATTCAGCCACCCAGTATGGGAGTCCAACATCCATCTATTCAGCCACCTAGCATGGGAGTTCAACATCCATCCATTCAGCCACTAACCATAGGAGTCCACCATCCATCCATTCAGCCACTAACCATAGGAGTCCACCACCAATCTATTCAGCCACCTAGCATGGGAGTTCAACATCCATCCATTCAGCCACCCAGTATAGGAGTCCACCATCCATCCATTCAGCCACCTAGCATGGGAGTTCAACATCCATCCATTCAGCCACTAACCATAGGAGTCCACCATCCATCCATTCAGCCACTAACCATAGGAGTCCACCACTCATCCATTCAGCCAGCCAGTATAGGAGTCCACCATCCATCCATTCAGCCACTAACCATAGGAGTCCACCATCCATCCATTCAGCCACCTAGCATGGGAGTCCACCATCCATTCATTCAGCCACCCAGCATGGGAGTTCAACATTCATCCATTCAGCCACCCAGCATGGGAGTTCAACATCCATCCATTCAGCCACCCAGCATGGGAGTCCACCATCCATTCATTCAGCCACCCAGCATGGGAGTTCAACATCCATCCATTCAGCCACTAACCATAGGAGTCCACCACTCATCCATTCAGCCACCCAGTATAGGAGTCCACCATCCATCCATTCAGCCACTAACCATAGGAGTCCACCATCCATCCATTCAGCCACCTAGCATGGGAGTCCACCATCCATTCATTCAGCCACCCAGCATGGGAGTTCAACATTCATCCATTCAGCCACCCAGCATGGGAGTTCAACATCCATCCATTCAGCCACCCAGCATGGGAGTTCAACATCCATCCATTCAGCCACCTAGCATGGGAGTCCACCACCCATCCATTCAGCCACCCAGCATGGGAGTCCAACATCCATCCATTCAGCCACCCAACATGGGAGTCCAACATCCATCCATTCAGCCACTCAACACAACATGGGAGTCCAACATCCATCCATTCAGCCACCTAGCATGGGAGTTCAACATCCATCCATTCAGCCACCCAGTATGGGAGTTCAACATCCATCTATTCAGCCACCCAGCATGGGAGTTCAACATCCATCCATTCAGCCACCCAGCATGGGAGGTCAACATCCATCCACTTAGCCACCCACCATGGGAGTTCAACATCCATCCTATCAGCCTATCAGCATGGGAGTCCACCATCCATCCATTCAGCCACCCAGCATGGGAGGTCAACATCCATCCATTCAGTCACCCAGCATGGGAGGTCAACATCCATACATTCAACCACCCAGCATGGGAGGTCAACATCCATACATTCAGCCACCCAGCATGGGAGGTCAACATCCATCCATTTAGCCACCCAGCATGGGAGTTCAACATCCATCCATTCAGCCACTAAGCATGGGAGTCCAACATCTATCCATTAAGCCACTAAGCATGGGAGTCCAACATCTATCCATTCAGCCACTAAGCATAGGAGTCCATCATCCATCCATTCAGCCACTAAGCATGGGAGTTCAACATACATCCATTCATCCACCCAGCATGGGAGTTCAACATTCATCCATTTAGCCACTAAGCATGAGAGTTCAGATTAGAGAATGTTTTTACTGTTTACGTAAAAAGTCTTGATTTTTTTAGCACAAATAATTTCAACATGAAAACCCCGGCTGTTTCATTTTCAGTTTGAAACATGTTCTGATGCCAGGTTTTACTATTTACACACCATTTTTGCCTCTGTCTGTCATTTTGGTAAACTGCAACAATATTTAAGCACACCACTTTGGTGATTGTAAGCCAAAATTCGCTCAAGTGACAAACCCATTTATTCAAACAATCACATGTACATACAGTACAGCTCGCGCGACTTTGCCTAAAATCGCGCGTCACTGCGAAAGGGGTACGAGTGATTTTCCACTTTCCATCATCGAAGATCACTGCGATGCGTGAAAATGAGTGAAATCACGGCGTCGATCGGAGTGAAATTTCACTCACGTTATCGGGCTTGATCGCGGAAATAAGCGACGGGGAAATCACCGCGATTCACTGTGATCACTGCGAATCGCGGTGTTTTAATTTTGATACAGGTAAGTATATTGTATATGAAGAGAATCTTCTGAATGGGCATTGAGTTTTTCGATTTCGTAAACAAGCATTCATTATTTATGATTATAATATTTATTTGACTTTGTGATATATTTTTATTATGACATACTATTTAAGGTTTTAACTAAGAAAGAATGCAGGTGCTAATTACATGACACTTCATTATGTTTGATGCATTTTCGGCAACAAAATTGAGTGCTAATTGCATTACTCGTGAACAGCGTCAATGCTTCTTGTTTATTTCAGGTGTTAAATTGAGATGAATATTAATTATTTCCGACACATATTGAAGTGCAAATTTGAATGTGGTGAAATTGTGCTTACATGATAATTACATAAGATCATTCATTAATTCCTTAAAAAATATTGTTGCAGTAGTATTCTCGTAAATAACACTAAAAATAACCATGTCAACATTTAGTTGTACGTTTGACACAAACGCATGTCCGATAAATCTGGGTTAATTTCCATTCCACCTTTTAACCCATTTCGATCTTTGGGCTTGGCGAGTCTCTTTGACGTCTGCTTGTGGTCTTTTATCGGCAAACATAAAACTTCATCGGCTGCAACTTCGAACATAACTAGTCTACTACTGCAAGATGTCATTTGTGCACTTTATTCACATGACTGTCTGGGCGGTGCAATTGAAGATGTGCTAGGGAGGATAAAGGAAAAAAAATGCCGCTCTGTGGAGATCGGTTGTTTTAGACCACATGGTATTGATGCAAATTATGTTTGTGGGTGAAATTGTGTACATGAGATATGAGGCACTCGCACACACATAAAAACTGTAAAGAATGTTATTCAAACATGACCTTGACAAAACCTGCCCCACTTTCAATCCCAAACGGGGTCTTCACACAAGCTATGTACACAGCAAGTTTCATTATGATATCTCTTTCCTTACTTAAGTTATTGAGCGGAAACTGTTTTTTTCTATTTTTAGTAATGGTTACCTTGACCTTGACTCCACCAGCCGCACTTTCAATGCCAAGCAGGGTCTTCACACAAGCTATGTACACAGCAAGTTTCATTATGATATCTCATTCCTAACTGAAGTTATCAAACGGAAACCAAGATGATGTCCGCCCGCCCGCCTGACGAAATCGCCAATCTAATAACCAGGATTTTTTTTTAAAAAACCTGGTTAAAAACATTGCATATTTACTGTGGAGAAAAAAGTTTACTAACGATTTATAAATATTTTCAACTGTTCATGTGTACATGTACATCAATTTAAACATTACAGTAGAACTTACCTGTATCGAGTGGATTCACCGGGAATCACCAACATTCACAGCGTTTTTACGCATCACGCATCGCGGTGATCTGCTGTGACGGGTGACAGACGAGTGGAATCACTCGGGGAAAATCGCGGGGATTTTCCACTCCAAGTAAGATTTAGTTGCGGTGGCATAGTGATTAAGGCAAAAGTCCCGCGAGCTGTACTGTATGTGATGAAACATTTCAATACATAATGCTTCCTTGAATACATGGAAGACCATAGCATGTAAATAACATCAGCAATTTTACCTCTGTCTTTCATACTTGACCCCTGTCTGTTGTGTTATACTATCAGCAAAAGCCACTTTCAGTTTATGCAGATAGTTTGCCCAAAGTTGAAACACAATATCCTGATAGAGAACAGAATAGTGGATTAGCATATAATATAGGATGGTAATCCTAATGTCAATATGAAAACTGTCATAACTAGAGCTGTCGCCATTCCGCAGACTAATATACCCCCGTCGGCAAAGGGCCATAGTTCTGCCAAAATTCAACACAGCGCAAATTCCTTTCTTCATGCATATCTATATGTTGAGGTTGTTCATCAGTAAAAGTTTGAGCGAAATCCTGCAAAAACTGTAGGAGGAGTTGCTTCCACAAAAATGTGTCTACGGTCAGACAGACAGATAGACGGACAGTCGGACAAGCTGAATCCAGTATACCCCCCTTACAACTCGATGTGCGGGGGTATAATAATAACCATGTTTTGAAGAGGCGACACAGTTGGGGCAAGCCCAGTCTTCCCTGTCAGCCTCTATGACAATTAAGAAAATTGCACAAGAAACATTTAATTAATATAAGGACTTTGAATTTCGACAGGGCTGTTTCTAGGAGCATGTTATAGTCTGGTTACTGTCCCCAATAATACAATACTACTGAAACCTCTACTCATAAAATACTAGATAATGAATCAAACAGTGAATACCTTGAGTTCTTTTTCAGCGCCTAACTTAATCAATGCTTCTACTTGATGTTTTAGAATCATAGTGTATGCCTCATACAAGCTCCACGGTCGTCCTTCATAAACTTCTGTAAGATATGATTTATACACAAAGAAGTTTGACTATGTTCATAAAACTGTATGTGACAATATGATGGGAACTCATAGAAACCAAGAGAAGCTATTTGACTTTAAAGGTGCTGCCTCACAGATTGGGCTAAATTTTTGTATATCATGATTTTCCAACCTAACCAAGTATTGATGTAATAGAAAGCCACTGACAGTTGCTTCATGACAGATTTGGTGCAAATAAGCAATTTTAACCACTCTCGATGTCGCCCACTGAGTATTTTTTTCTTGAAAAATCGCCCTAAGTTTCCTTCCAACATGCTTTGTGAATTATGTAATTCACACAAGATCACACTGTAACATCAACAAACTACAGCGTAAACAACAGTGAGGTATTTGGTTCGATTTTCGATTCCTTTTCATCAAATGCGAAAACTTTTCAGGCAATTAATACCCTATAGAATTTTTGATGTAAAAATAATATATAACTACCTAATGCTGAAGTTTCTCAAGTTATTTCAGATGTCAATGTGGTTGTTTATGGGATATACAGCCAACTTTAGCAAAATTACACGAATATTTGACAATTTTATTTTATTTTTGCAATACACCAATATGTGAGGCAGTCCCTTTATGAGCCAAGTAATTGTGCTAGCCAGACAAGCAAATAAATGCATATCTATATTAGAAGAGCAAATGTTTCTTTAATTAGGTATTTAATAATAAAATTTCACAGATGAAAGTTATTGTGCGAGCGCAGTGAGCAAGAAGAAAATTGAAGACTGCCACAATCACTAAACATTCAATTAAACATTGACCCAGAACTTCATTTTTCCCTGGCTTTTCACTGACTTTTCTAAATTTTCATTTTTTACTGCCCATTTTCAAGAATTCCCTGACAATTCACTGACCTTGAAAACAAAAATCCCCTCACTTTTTCAGGTCGCTGGCAACCCTGAGGGCCCCATCAGCCCAACTTTCCATCCAAGGTTGCCTTTTAACATAAGCTACCTACAAAGCAAGTTCCGTCATGCTATCTCACTCCCAACTAAATTTATTGAGCGGATATCATTTTTTTATTTTCAGTAATGGTGAACTTGACCCCTAACTGGCCCCACTTAAAACCCTGATAGGCCTTTTCATATAAGCTACCTATACAGCAAGTTTCATCATGATATGTCATTGCCAACTTAAGTTATTGAGCAGAAACGATTTGTGGATTACCACCAATCCGCCTGCCCTTGCGCCGAAATCGCCAATCTAAAAACAGTTTGTTGCATTGAAAAATCTGGTTAAAAACCCTTTACAGGCGAGGGACTGCCTCCGAGTTGCTGTTGCAGATTTGATACTTTGAGGGTCCTGATTCTAAACCAAAAATATCAACAAACCCAACCTTTCTTCTTGCGTTGTGTTTGTTTTTTCTCACGTATAATTCCACGTATATTAGGAGCCTCTTCCTCTTCAGCCATCGTGACACGCACATCCTACAAGTGTAAACATTTTAAAACACTACCACTACCCTAGGTCGCTCACCTGTCGTCGTAGTGCATGCAAGCCCTGTGATTTGACCTAGTGACCTCACACTTAACCTAGAATTTGTTGACATGATCATTGTGAACAAGTTTCATAAAGATTAGGCCAAAATTGTGACCTCTAGTGACTGCACAAGGTTTTTCTATGATTTGACCTGGTGACCTAGTTTTTGACCCTTGATGACCCAATATCGAACTGGACCTAGATTTTGTTCGGTTGATCAATGTGACCAAGTTTCATAAAGATTAAGTCAAAATTGTGACCTCTACAGACTACACAAGGTTTTTCTACGATTTGACCTTGTGATCTAGTTTTTTACTAGACCCAATATTGTACTTGACATAGATTTTGTTGAGATGATAATAGTGATCAAGTTTCATAAAGATTAAGTTAAAATTGTGACCTCTACAGACAGTACACAAGGTTTTTCTATGATTTGACCTTGTGACCTAGTTTTGTACCCAGGATGACCCAATATCAAACTTGACCTAGATTTTGTTGACATGATTATTGTGACCAAGTTTCATAAAGATAAAATGAAAATTGTGACCTCTACATACTACACAAGGTTTTTCTATGATTTGACCTTGCGACCTAGTTTTTGACCCTGGATGACCCAATATCGAACTTCACCTAGATTTTGTAGAGATGATCATTGTGACCAAGTTTCATAATGATTAGGCTACAACTGTGACTTCTAATGCCTACACAAGTAAATTGTGGAATTGACGGACAACGGACAAAGAGTGATCACAAAAGGACAAGTGACAGGTGAGCTACACATGTAACAATACAATACCTTTATTTCACTCAATACATTTACATGTAAATATGAGGTAAATAACCTTCAATACATACAGATAAGGCTACACACATACAATAATTGTATTAATCAGAGTAACTACTTGAATCCCCATAGGGTAGTTTCATGCAAACTGTTAACAACATACCTCTATTTATACATACATAATAATTAAACAACTTTTAAATATATACACTACTAAACACTGATAACCGATCACTTCATTAACAAAATTCCAGTCACTACATGTAAGTATCTAATTTATATTCTGACGGTTGTAAATGTATACGCTAAGTATAAATAGCATAAAAATAAAGCTTGATGCTGATTCTATTATTTTTAAACAAAATTACTCCATATAATTGAAGACCACCCTCAAAACCAGAAAAACATTATAATTGGATTAAATGCAATGTCAGTAACCCATATTTTTAACATGAAACTTGATAAACAATAATTAATATGGACGATAAGGCAACAATAAGCGCATGTTGCAAATCTATACTGCGAAAGGTTGTTTAGTCGAGGAAATGTGAACTAATTAAAATCATCGACTTTTAAGATTTAGCTTAATTTTGATAGTGACAATGGAATTCACCATAGGGGACTCAATGTCGCCTATCAAAGAAATACGCAATAATATTTTTGTATGATTACGTTTGATAGATGAGAATTGACAAAAGAAGAAGTGTATGAAATTTGACTGCTCTATCACCACGCGTTTTCGCTATTTTGAGAAATTTATATTTTGTTCTATTTTCAATTGAAGGGGAGGTAATTTCACTTTTTTTTTCATTTCCTTAATTTCAAAGCTGCACAGATTTATATCGTGTTATTATTTTAGCAAAGTTTGATGTTTTTCTGTTTGGGCGATCAACATTGAGTCGTTATTTTAACATCATTTGCATTGCCACGGACAAACGTTGAATTTCACAAACAAAAACTGTTTTTACGTTTGATAGATGAGAATTGACAAAAGAAGAAGTGTATGAAATTTGACTGATCTATCACCACGCGTTTTCGCTATTTTGAGAAATTTATATTTTGTTCTATTTTCAATTGAAGGGGAGGTAATTTCACTTTTTTTTTCATTTCCTTAATTTCAAAGCTGCACAGATTTATATCGTGTAATTATTTCAGCAAAGTTTGATGTTTTTCTGTTTGGGCGATCAACATTGAGTCGTTATTTTAACATCATTTGCATTGCCACGGACAAACGTTGATTTATACATACAAAAACTGTTTTTATATAACAACGGGCAATAACTCCGCATAGTTGACGACGCTTTATAAAACATGAACATTTATTGCTTAAAAGCATATAATGCCAATTGAGATAAGTATCTATATTTCCCTATTGCCGTGAACAAAAATATAAGAGTTCGAAAAGTGATCGGTTATAAGTGTTGAGTAGTGTAGAGGCAATGTAATACACTCCTGCCTACAGTAGTCAAGCAGAGGAATGAGTACGGCAATTTGCCCATCCTCACACAAGCCTCTTATACAAGGTACGTCATGTTTATGTAAAACATTCATGCAGGTTCAAAGATAGATGAAGCTATTTTATGACGTAGAAATTAACTAAACTTGAAGATGTAGTTGTCAAAAACAATGACATGCCTTCATAAGAATGCTAATTGCACCCAATATGCTTTGAAAGCGAATAATTTCCATCTCAATCCACATATGGTAGTTTCATGCAAACTGTAAGCAACATAATTATCAATATTTAAACAAGAGCCACGTTCGCATGACCATCCCCGCCGTATATGTTTGTCACTAACGGGTGTTTAATAGAAACAGGACTAGACAGAATAAGAAGGAAAAAGATGTAAGGGAAATTTAATAAAGGGAGATAATTAATAAAATGGAACAAGACAGCGTTCATTAGAAGGAAAATATAAGGAAATTACATCAAGGGAAATATCATAACTTCTTAGGTTAAATGGAAATAAGTCAAGAATGGTACCAGCTAGAGTTATGTTCCTTAGTCACAGCACTTCTACTATATGCCATCTGCTTATATTTAAAGTTTCAAGTCAATAATCAACTGAATACTTATGAAGTTATGCTCTGGACAAAAAATATTCAAAAAAAATAAACAAGGGGAGATAATTTCAAAACTGGGCCATATAGAGTTATAATTCTTGATCATCTATTCATAGATCAAGTTTAAAGTCAAAACCTCCAACAGATTCTACAAATAGTGGAGCTAAAAATTAAAATTGCATTCAGGAACAGTAACACATTTTTCTGTCGAGAAAGTGAGGGTTTTTACATGTTCGAAGTCTGTTAAAGTACCACCGAAGTCATTTTAACGCATTTTTCACGGCCGAAGTCTGTTACTATGTACTAGCACTATCGTGGACGTGGTAGCATCGTAAGGCTAGTTGTATGACATTGCATGGTTCTTAGGCCAGAGTTTTTTAATTTTTTGTTACTCGGACATTTTTCGGAAAAAAGTCCACAGGAGGGAAAAAAATAAAAACTCCCAAAATATAGCTTCCACAAGCTGAATAGTCAATGACGGTCCGATTTAAAGCAATCAACACTCAACAACAGTTTTAGTTTTCAAGAAAACAGACAATTTATCTTAAGACTAGTACACTGCAGTGAAACACTACTATAATAAAACTTATTATTAACAAAATAATGAAATAATAACACAAGGCTGGTCCATTTATGATCAAAACATTATATACAATTTTGTTTTTTCCAGTTTTTCATTTTTTTTTTTTAAAATGCCAAAAAATTGGGCAGGAGGGTCCGAGTAAAGAAAAATAAAAGAACTCTGGCCTTACCAATTCCATGTTGAAAATATATCCTTCATATTACCTACAACATTTTTTTTTAATGTAGAATTACAACAAGAGTGCCAAAATGTCACAAAATACTCCCGTCTTGGGGCATGGTGAGTCTCAGGGCATGGTGAATGAAAAAAACAAAACAATCCAACATTTTTTTTAATTAAAGGATCATAACCCAAGAAAGCCTAGACTGATTTGGCCTATAATTGAACTTGTCTTAGATATTATACCCATGAACATTGTCACTAAGTTTGAAGATACTCAGACGAAAACTCTTTGCACTTATAAGAGAACAGACAAGGTCAATTACACATTTATTTTGGTAATTATAGGACCATAACCAAATAAGGCTAAGGCCGATAATCAAACTTGGCCTAGATATTATGCCCATAAGCATTGTCACAAAGTTTGAAGACGATCGGATGAAAACTAATTGCACTAAAGAACAGACAAGGTCAATTTCACATTTATTTTGGTAATTGTAGGACCATAACCAAATAAGGCCTAGGCCGATAATCGAACTTGACCTAGATATTATGCCCATAAGCATTGTCACAAAGTTTGAAGATTATCGGATGAAAACTGATTGCATTAGAGTACAGACAAGGCCAATTTCACATTTTTTTGGTAAATGAAGGACCATAACCCAAGAAGGCCTGGGTCGATTTGGCCTATAATCGAACTTGGCCTAGATATCATGCCCATAAGCATTGTCACAAAGTTTGAAGATGATCGGATGAAAACTGTTTGCGTTAGAGTACAGACAAATTACTGGACACCGCCGCCCGCACGCACGCCCGCCCGCACGCCCACCAAGGGTGTTCACATAATACGTCCCATTTTCAACGGGCATATAAAAAGGTTGGATAACATACCTGTGACTGTGTATTACATGTACTACAGAAATAATGGCCGGCGTGCTCCTCAAACTCTGTCTCACCACAAACCATACACTCAGGCATTGTGACCAGTCAACGTCAGTAAAACAACCTATAGCACCTTAAAGTCACAGAAAACAAGTCATTAAGAATTGCGAGCAATACAGAAGTCCCCTACCGGTTTGTTGCCATTTTTGTTAGAATCAAATATATTTAGATGTGCATAATCCTCTTATTGCCCCCTATCTACAAATCAAGTTTCATAAACCTACATGTAGCTTGAAAACTGGTTGAGTAATGGCAGGATCCAGATTTGGACATATTTTCACTCTTTCTGTCACCATAGCAACTACAATTTCTGTCAGAATCAAAATATGTTTAGACGTGCATAATCCCCTTATTGCCCTCTATCCACATACCAAGTTTCATAAATTTAGCTAGGAAACTGTTTCAGTTATGTCAGGATACAGTTTTTTTGACGAACGGAGGGCAAACCTATACTCCACTCCGGTCAAAAACCGGTAGGGGAATTAAAATAAACTAATTAGAATGCTAGATCACACATTGAGCCAAAAATTATCTGGAATCACAAACTTTTATAAAAATTGAAATAATTGAACGACCTGTTAGTTGAAGCGCTCCCGAGTAGACTGGTATCGCTTGTATCATGTTCAGACACCGTCTTCACTATAGCTGGACCGTGGTCCTAGGGCCGAACTTAAAATATTCTTTGTTTCCCCATCCCGACCCTAGCAGATTTAGAATGAGTAGGTAGGTAGGGTAAATATTTTTTTTAATTGTTTCAGTATGATAGTTATTGGTTAAAGCATAAGAATAATGAAATTTAGAATTATCTCAAAGGTGAAAATCAACAATCCTAAATTTAATCGTAAGAAAGAAGCCAGTAAACAAAACAATAAAATTTTCACTTCCAATTTTTAATAAAAAAAATATTATTTTAATTTGGGCAATAAAATATTTTGGGTAGGGCCCTTTTTAATCGGGTAGGTAGGGGATGGGGAAACAAACAATATTTTATTTTAGGCCTAGTCTATAGTACTCTCTAGTGCCTTTATTCAATTACCTCCCAGTTAATTTAATATAGTGTAGAAAACTCGTATACAGAGTTCAAGCAGCGTTGGTTAGATTAGATTAACCGGTAATAAAGTCCGTTTTACTGGCCTAATCAGGATGTAAGAAACCAGCAAAGTTCTCGTGCCGAGTAAAATCATCGTTACTGACAGGTAATGACCTGCCATGATCGGCATTGTAGGGTTACAAATTCAACGCACTGGACAACGACAGCGGCTTTGTTACAGTGTATTTGAACATTAGTATAGTAATTTTGTTTATACATGCCTTATCACATTTCATTATTTAAACATCCATCCAACAATGTTGATTAAGAATTTATTCAAATTATTTCATATATTTTTGTTGATAAGGTATTGAAGACATAAAGAACGAAACACATGCATATATTCTATATAGTAATTCTCATGATCTGCCATTCACTTTTTAGTTGTGCGATTTATCGAACAACTATATTCAAACACATGTTTCTACAATCGCTCATAGTTTGGTTGATGAAACTACTTTTCTTCCTAAACCGGTCTATAAATAGACCGATTTCTACATTTTTTTGTATTAACTTTTTAAAGACTATGTATATCATTAATTCTGCTCGGGGCAAAACTTACTAGTATTTACGGATAGGAGTTTACATCAAAGCATTCAAGCATGTTTTATTAAAGAGTACACGCTAGTAATAAATGTACAAATAAATCATAAGAAAAATACAGCTACATCATCTTTAATTTATACTTCCCCTGCATTCATTCAAACTATAGTGCTTTTGGCGCTTTGATTATCATAGGCAATCAGCATGTAACCTATTTAGACCAAACACTCCCCCAGTCAAATAATTTTACAACTGTTTACCTATTTATAACAGGCGGCTAACCGATTGCCGATTATAAAAGAACCTGTCACATCTGTAGCAGTACATGTATTGTTCATTTAAATGCAATGTTATGGGTATCAAAATCAAAGATCATATTAAAATGGATAGGCAAGTCTTAAGCTAGCCGAATTATGACCTGTACTACCATAATGCATTGCGCGTGCTTCGGTAATTATCGGCCGTGTCTGTTTAATTAAAGGTTTAATGCTTTCGGGTAACTTCTGTTTCTTTCCGTCATTATAGTACATTTTTGTATACCGTAGTAGTGTATCCAAAAGAAATTGTTTTTTCGTATTAAATCCAAAAAACGAAGTGGTTTGATCATTCGCAACAGATAAATTAAGAACATCCCAAAGATTACAAAAAAATAATGATTTACAAGAAATTAAAGCCGTAAATAAGTTTACTTAGGGATCTGAAAATTAAATCTTGGAAGCAATCCAAAACCCGTCAATGGAAAAATCATAGACCCAGAAAGGTCACAAAAAATTGGTCTATATCAGAATTGACAGATGAATCGCCTGAATTACTTATACAACAACATTCCGAACACAAAATGGACGCAATCAAAACCCACCTTTGCTAAATTTCACGAACATAATTGCTGGCCCTGGTCGGCAATTTTGGCATTCAGCACAACCGAAGATTTCCACTCTTGTAAACGTGAATTTTGCCTTGAAACAAAATGTATGCTATACAAACGGGCCTAGCTGGTCATCCTTTCAGTTAGTGTAACTAAATTTACGTCACATGCCAAATTAACATCGCAACCTTTCTCGAAAAGACGAAAGTCTATACAGATTTGAACCCCGTGTTTTTACAGATTTGAACTGCCGAAAATCGTAAGATAAGTTCAAATTTTGATCGGTCTTTCGATGTCTATTTTATCATAGATGTAGATAGTAGTTCTGCCAATGAAGAGATGTGTCTATACAGATTTGAATTGTTCTCGATTCTTGCTATACATATATTTGAATACATTCGAAGCGTAAAGGCTCATGAATAAACTTGATGGCTGTATAGATTTGGTGTCTATACAGATTCGTATAGTTCTAGAAAGCAATGATTTCTAGATTCTATATAGACTTAATGTTGCTTCTAAACACATATACTGGGTGTCTATACAGATTTGGCTCATTCTATATACTATTGCTACCTAGAAAGGCTTAAATATGTATAGATGAGGTTTCGCAATGTTCGCAAATCTGTATAGATACAACTTCAAGACACCAAATCTGTAGAGACACCAGACAACAAATCTTGGTCAAATCTATATAGACACTAAAAGTCTTGGTAAAATCTGTATAGACACTTGTTCAAATCTGTATAGACACATGGTTCGAAAAGGCGAAAGTCAATAAAGATTTCTACCCCGTGTCTATACAGATTTGTACAGCCGAAAATTCAAATCTGTATAGACACGGGGTTCAAATCTGTATTAACACTTGATCAAATCTGTATAGACACTTGTTCCAATCTGTATAGACACTTGTTCCAATCTGTATAGACAGATGTTCAAATATGTATAGACACCTGGTCCGAAAAGGCGAAAGTCTATACAGATTTGAACCCCATGTCTATATAGATTTGTACTGCCGATCCAAATCCAAATCTGTATAGACACGGGGTTCAAATCTGTATAGACACTTGGTCAACTCTGTTTTGACACTGGATCAAATCTGTATAGACACGGGGTTCAAGTGCATATGCGTGTATATCAGGAAATATGTAATCATTCAAATCTGTAAAGACACTAGTCTATATAATTTAGGACATTATACCAATTTTACGAATTCAAATCTGTATAGACTTTCGCCCGTTCCTCCTTTCTCTAGATCAATAATAAAAACAAAATTGTACGAAATTCATCTTCGTCAATTTTCAATTCTATTTAGAGTTCCTATAACCTTCCGACCTCAACAGATTTCGAAGCAATCGTTTGATTGGCTAGACTGGCGCCATAGATGTTAAATCGTAAAAGCTCGGCCATTTCTGTTTGTTTTCGATATATATACAGTGTAATCTGAGAAAACCGAACACCCTTCGGACCGCCTGATTTGTTCGGATTTCACAAGAGTTCGGTATTGTGAAACTGCAACTGTTTTGTTATCTTAAATGCGTTGTAGTTGGCCTTGATTGGTGTTGTTTAGTATCAGGCGCCAATATGTGCATAACATGTGTCGGATGTTTAATGAGGGGCTTCTAATAACAAATATAAATACAAAAATACCTTTTATTTATACCAATCGTTATAATGTCAAGGATGATATTCGAAGTATCACAAAATAAAGTGTCATCGAAAAATTAACGCATCGTGAAAATTACTAAAATTTAAGTGGACATATTAAAACACGATAGACCTAAAGAACAAACAATTCATAGCATGACTTAAGATAAGCGAGTTAAACTATTTTATTCAATACGCTCTGCTGAAAGCACACAGTGTAACATGAAAGAGAGCTCATCGTAAAGAGTAAGAGTAAATATCACGCCTTCGTAATTATTACGTTACACTTCTATCGACAAGATTTAAATGGGCAATTAACACCTTCGTAGCAGAGGCCTACGACGGTTATCTATACAGTTTTTCACGCATTCCCTGGGGTTATTAAACAAATTGATTGTTTGGTAATTTGTTTGTTCGGTATTTATAAAGCTTTGATTTGTGTGTATTATTACTAGTTGGGGGACAAAGTAGCCGTCGGTATTCAGATTTCGAAAGGTTCCGGTTTTTCAAACAGCTTTTACATTGAGTTAAAGAAGAGAAATTTCGGGACCAAAATATTTGGTCGGTTTGGACAACATTCCAGTTTTCCCACGTGTCGGTTTTCTCAGATTACACTGTATATATATACTGTACACCAAAAATCACTAGCTAACCAAATTCACGATTCTGGCTTATGCTGTGTAAAGGGTGTGTATTTACGGACTGAAGTGTTGATATATCCTGAAAGTAAAATATCTTACTCTTAGCTACAGGCTGATACTCGTTTAATAGCATTTGAGTGCAGGAATAAAAAAAAAATAGGGCAAGTTACAAAACGTATGTGAAAGGCACCCCAATTTCCATTATTTGCCTTTCTTATTACATGTAGGTAAACAATGAGAAGGTTGAATTAACTGGGGAAGTAGTAGGGTACATCCTAGTTCTGGATACCATAACTAAATGGTCTTTTATTTACACAGACATGTCAAACTTTTAGTTATGGAATTACCCTCTTCAATAATCAACTGTTTAAGCTTAATGCCTTAAATGCAAGTTTATTGTTCAAACTTCGACAAAAAACTATCATTTATGTATAAATATAATATTTTTTAAATGTTTTGTCATAAAACAGTCTGACACCTACTGATAATCATATATTGCTTAAAGTTTATTTACTTCCGCGTTTTATCAGCTTCGGTGGCCATTTTGAATAATTAATTGATCGCAGGTGCGTGCGAGAGCTGTTTTAAAAAAATCCGTTATTTTATGAAACATCGTCGAAAACAACTTAAAATTAAATAAAACCTTTAGATATACCTTTACATAAGAAACAAACACGTTATTTGCTTTAAATCATGTAACTCCCATTTACACAAATAAATATTGCAATTTACGCAGCCGACAATCAAAACATTGATCAAGTGGTTCGTTTCGGAACACTTTTGTTAAATTATCCCATTCAAATAAATGGCGATTGTAAACGAAAACATTGAAATTAGACAGGTTTGAAACAATCGACGGAATTGATAGTATTTCTTGCGAAACATTTTGTTTTTTGGGGTACATTGATAGAATACGGTCCAATTGATAGGGTATAAATGATTATTTTGTTGAAAACGTGCGTTTTGTCATAAAACGAACGTGACTCAATCTGAGTCGTTGAGCTGTTGGGTTTCAAAGAACAAACGGCTTTGACGATGAAATGGAATGATCATCGTCAAAGACCTTGGACTAGGTACATCCTGGCTGCCTATGCTTTTATTGTCTACACAAGCAAATTGTGGACTGGCAACTCAGGTGACAAAATCTCATCTTGTCACTTTTATTTAATTGACAAATCCTGTGCACTTACCACTGGACGATGCACTGAGGCGGTACTGCCATGCACTTGTTCGTTAATAATATAATTGTCCTGACCACCCTGTTCTAGAAGCGCTATCAGCACTTTGATTACAGGGATTTTTTCAATGAATTGTGAAGATGCCCAGGCCCTTTTGTTTTGTGAAAATTAAGCGCGAAAATCCTCAAAATTGTGAAAAAGTAGGGGCAGAAACTTTTCAACTTGTAAAATTGTGAAGGGGCCTTATATAGGCTCCTCGTATATAGTGGGAAAAAGCCATGGTTTCCAGTAGATCTTAGTTTGATGCATGCAAAGTTCCAAAAATGACATTTTCTTTTTTTACATTGAACTTAAGTCAAACAACGACAAATACAAGTTGCGAGTTTTAATAGTATAAAGTATTTAAGAACTGTTTAATGCATTTGCTTACACAATCCACAACAAAACAGGGAAATATGAAAATCAACAAACTCACGTGTATTTTAAATTTGGTCCACCATTTTGTCCTGAGTCACGTGATCGTCAATACTGTATCCGGTACAAAAAAGTTAAAAGAGTACGATCAACTCCTAGCTAATGATGTCATCAACGGAAATCTAGGTGAGCATGTTATCTTAAACAAGTAGTAGATCTTGTTGCATTATTAATGCACATTGACTCACATTTACATTATGCAGGCGCGTTGCTCGCTACCATTTGGGCGTGTGGGGGGGCGGCAGTCCGTCTTACCTGGGGCAGTTAAGGAGGGGCGACCGGCATCTTATCTTAGTTCTGTTGGAAACAGTTTTCGATTGTATAAAAGGGGGCTTTGGTTTACAAGGGAAAAATTATTTGCAATGTGTGAATACTGGTATCACTATCTGACAGTAAGGGTAAATGATAGCATCTTATTTTAAACTGTGTTGATTTTGTGCTTTTAGTTAATAGGAGATCACTGTATTCATATGCAAAATGCCCACCAGCTATCTATTGGATGAATGAACAATATAACCCTGACATTCACCAATAGCTAGCTGGTGGTACAGTACTAATCCCTTAGTAAGTTAGTATACAAACATGATCTGATTCTCTCCTATAACATTGAAGAATTTTTATGCTCCCAAAAAGTTTGGGGAGCCAATTGTGATGTCTCTTTGTTTGTCAGTCTGTCAGTGGGTCTGTCTGCCTGGTATATTTTTGTCTGGATAATAACTATAACACCTATCATGTTGAAACCTTGAATGTGCATAGATTGCATTAATAAGGGGAAGTGCAGTGCACAAGAACCATAACTCTTCATTGCATATTTTTGGAGTTATTCCCCTTTGTAATTTTTCACACTTAATTCTTGTCCAGGCCATAACTCAAACAGTATTAAAGATATCAATTTGAAACTTCATAGGTGAATAGATTTTATTTAGAGGATGTGCAGTGTCCAAGTACCATAACTCTTAAATGCATATTTTGGAGTTATTCCCCTTAGTAATTTTTCACACTTAATTCTTGCCCAGGCCATAACTCCTACACTAACAATATGTGCACACAGCTCATGTTGGCCAACTTTCCGGCCAAGGGGGGGGGGGAAATAGGGCCAAATGAGGTCATTGGTCATCATACTAAGACCTTGTCTTTTTAGGGGGAAAACAGGGACAAGGGGGAAAAAAGGGGACTAGATAAAGCTAGACATGATCATAGAATAGTTAATTATGGGGAAATGGACCAGGTGGGGAAAAAAGGTTTGGGCCTGATCTTTCCCTAAGGAAAAACTAGGCTGGCCCCTAATTAAATACTTCTTCTCCCGGTTTAGTACATGTTATACTGAATCTTTATTTTTACCTGAGCAGGTGTTCCACTCGCTTCTAAATGGTCATTTGGCTAAATTTTACCATTTTATATAGAAAATACCCATGATTTTAATTGAAAATGACCGTTCAAACCAAAATCATGAGGGTCAAAATGTGGCTTTTTTTTTAATTTCAAGGGTCAAAACCCCTACTCCTGACGCAAATGGAACCCCTGCTGAGTTAGAGTATATTAATAAGAAAATATTATCATATTCTTTTCATGCCTCCCAAGTTTGTTAAAATGCTTAAACAGATTAAATACATGACAGCGTATAATTGTTTTCCTTTAAAAGCTTACATTGTACAATCATAATGTACAATGTATATATATGTTAACTAATTCATTATAACCTATGTATGTATGCTTATCATACATGCATGTATATGCTTATATCTACATTGTAAGAGGACCTATAAAATTAATGATAATTTGTATAAAACACCAAATTAAAAGTTTGCCTCTAAATGTTTGGAATTTGTGCATTAACCTATTTGCCATTTGTTTAGCTCAATATTAAAACATTTTTTTAAAAAAACTAACTATTAAACTTAAACATAAGCTAATTTTGTCCGCTATTAAGTTGTTGTCTGCTGTGCTGTCTGCTCTTCCCTACACTGAGTCCTGGCTTGACTATTCATATTATACTACAAAGCCGGGAACCAGCAGTAAAATCTGTATCTAAAAATAGTATCAGGAATTGTTTCAGAGTAAGTGGAGCAGATCAATACAGTAAATGTACGGTGACCTCTGGTGACCTGATAGACAGGTTGGAAATACTCAACAATAACACGTTTTGACCTACTTATTCATTCACTGATTACAGTCATTATACAGGTATATATAAGTACAAAGTTATTATTTTATGTGAAATGTAAGAGGATTAAGATACTCTGGTTACAACCATCATTAATTGTGTTGTTTGCCCTCAATGTTAAGATATTCGTACCCTGTGACTTTATCCTGTCTACTTGTAGGGAGTGTACTCAACACATTGTGTGTGTTTTGGATGTAAAGGGCGAGATATCACAGCTGACTTGTTGGATTATCTTATACTTAAAAGGTAAAATCTCTTTTTTATATTGAATAGATCTTTAATAGAGGTCTCTGACTGTCATTCACTAACAAATACCGGTATAGTCCAGTTAGGATATTGTGAGAGTGATGTTGCCATTTATGTGTACGGTACACAAAATATTTCAACCAATGTCTGATCAGGTAGAGTCAATAATTTTATAGTATGTTCGTTAAGTATTGAAATTATAGCTGTCTGTATAAGCCTTTATACTTTGCTTTACCCCGTAATAGTGGATTCAACCGCTGTGTCACTCTTTTCTCACCCTGACTGGACTATACTTTATTCTGAGCATTGATCTTCATCTAGATCTATAGACCATACATACAATGTATATATGACTCATGTACATGTATACACATATAAATGTTTGATATCCTTCGTGGTTCAGCTTCCTCTTTGAGCGTGGAAGGTCTGATGTTCTCTCCCAGTCCCAGGCATCGTCACACCAAAGATGAAATTAAACTGGTAATTCCTTGTTGGGATGAAACCAGGACCGAGTATATACTCACTGATTGATCTCATAATCCTCCATGTGTTTTCGGTCCAATTATGAAACCCTGTTTCCTAGGGTAAATTATAGGTAAACTCTTCTCAAAATGTCAAGCTAAGCAAATTGTTAATAGAAAATGACATTTCATTCATGAATCAAAATGTGTGATTATCATTAAGGACATGCTAATCCATTTAATTCAAAAATAGTAAAAATGCATTTATTTTTAACAAAGAATTGCATCAGCGTAAATTAAAATCAATCTTCACTAGGCCACTAGGTCATATGTGTGACAGATTGACAGCCTTTGGGAGAATTGCTATACATCAAACTCCATACCGTTGTATAACAGTCAGTATAATATGGTTTTCCTAGTTTATTTCTTAATTATACCATATAGCCAATGAGTTAGTTTGTATAAAGTGATGAACATGTACATGGCCGGATGTAGCATGAAGGCAACATGTGCCATAGGCCAGGTATAGCATGAAGACAACATGTGCCACATGGCCGGGTATAGCATGAAGGCAACATGTGACATAGGCTGGGTATAGCATGAAGACAACATGTGCCACTTGGCCGGATGTAGCATAAAGGGAACATACATGTGCCACATGGCCAGGTATAGCATAAAGGCAACATGTGCCACATGGCCGGGTATAGCATAAAGGCAACATGTGACATAGGCTGGGTATAGCATGAAGCAACATGTGCCACATGGCCGGGTATAGCATGAAGCAACATGTGCCACATGGCCGGGTATAGCATAAAGGCAACATGTGCCACATGGCCGGGTATAGCATGAAGCAACATGTGCCACATGGCCAGGTATAGCATAAAGGCAACATGTGCCACATGGCCGGGTATAGCATAAAGGCAACATGTGAGACATGGCTGGGTATAGCATGAAGCAACATGTGCCACATGGCCGGGTGTAGCATGAAGCAACATGTGCCATATGACCAGGTGTAGCATAAAGGCAACAAGTGCCACATGGCCGGGTATAGCATGAAGGCAACATGTGCCACATGGCCGGGTGTAGCATGAAGGCAACATGTGCCACATGGCCGGGTATAGCATGAAGGCAACATGTGCCACATGGCCGGGTATAGCATGAAGGCAACATGTGCCACATGGCTGGGTATAGCATGAAGGCAACATGTGCCACATGGCCGGGTATAGCATGAAGGCAACATGTGCCACATGGCTGGGTATAGCATGAAGGCAAAATGTGCCACATGGCCGGGTGTAGCATGAAGGCAACATGTGCCACATGGCCGGGTATAGCATAAAGGCAACATTTCACATGTGCCACATGGCCAGGTATAGCATGAAGGCAACATGTGCCACATGGCCGGGTGTAGCATAAAGGGAACATGTGCGACATGGCCGGGTGTAGCATAAAGGGAACATGTGCGACATGGCCAGGTATAGCATGAAGACAACATTTTAGATGGCACTTCGCTGACTCTAAGAATGAGAAGGTCGTTAATACAAAATTGATATTTGAGAAAAACAAGAAAAAACTGTCTGAAAACTACCCTTTACTTTTGGAAAAACAAGCTTTTCAACTTCAGTGTGGTCAACATGACCACTTCTGCTTTTCATGAAAATAGGCTCATTAGAAGCGTCTTGTGATGCAGATTTCAGAAAAATGAATGTCCTAATTACTTTTGATTCTGTTTTAAATAATTATACCATATGGAACTATATAGATGTTAGCTTTAAATTTTCTCATAAATTAGGTTGAAATAACTTGCTTGGTTTCTATGATGACCTGTGTTGAAGTTGAATTCCGGATGATTTTGAAAAACAAGGAGTCAGTCCCCTTAAACAGTAACAGTCTTTCTGTGTATGTTAACATTTACAGGTTGGTACATATTTGGAAAATTAAAACTTAATTCTAAAACGAGATACTATTTTGAACACTTCATGTCAATAATTGATCAAATACTGCATTGATGAAATTCTTGTGGCAGTTATTTCAAATAAAGTTTGAATGATGTTTGCAAATGTCAAGTACAAAAGGCTCCAAACAGGATCTCTACATGTACATTAAAAGGTGTAACTCACTTAAAAATCAAGATATTAACGCAATCTCTTTTGCTTTTTTCTTCATTATGATTGTTTTTTTAAATTATAAAAAAAAATCTCAAAATCAAATTGTTTGTCAAAATAGCTGGTTTTCCTGGAGACTCTCTCATATATAGATACAAATTCTCAGTATCTTGTGTAATTAGATTGACCTGTGACTCGGTGACCACTTACAGTTATCGATATTTCTGTATCTCATGGAGAGTGTGTAATTTAAGCTTATTCCGAGACTTACCATTGATTTCTGTCAAGGATTGACAGGGGCGTATCCACCATCCAAACAAAGATTTTTCAATGTTTGAATAAAAATGGTGCAATTTCCTGCAGGTTTTTAGCATTTCTGTTTTTATTAGCTCACCTGTCACAAAGTGACAGAGTGAGCTTTTGTGATCACTCTTCGTTCGTCGTCCGTCCGTCGTCCTTCCGTCAACAATTTGCTTGTGTAGACACTAGAGGTCACAATTTTGGCCTAATCATTATGAAACTTGGTCACAATGATCATATTAACAAAATCTAGGTCAAGTTCGATATTGGGTCATCTGGGGTCAAAAACTAGGTCACAAGGTCAAATCATGGGAAAACCTTGTGTAGTCATTAGAGGTCACAGTTTTGACCTCATCTTTATGAAACTTCGTCACAATGATTATCTCAACAAAATCTAGGTCAAGTTGGATATTGGGTTATCCGGGGTGAAAAACTAGGTCACAAGGTCAAATCATAGAAAAACCTTGTGTAGTCACTAGAGGTCACAATTTTAGCCTAATCCTTATGAAACTTGGTCAGAGTGATCATCTCAGCAACATCTAGGTCAAGTGCGATATTGTGTCATATGGGACCAAGAACTAGGTCACTAGGTCAAATCACAGATCTTGCATGTACTGCTACAACATGTGAGCGACCTAGGGCCCTTTGGGCCCTCTTGTTTTGTTGTGTACTATATAATCATTATGTTATATATTGCTATGTCAAACAAAATTGTTCCCTTGTTGGTTATAATGATGGGCGTGGCTACCAGAATCATCCACTATCAGACTCCTACATGTATCGTATAAGGATCACCCTAAGGGTTATTAAGGCTTGGACTCTATGCAACTCTTGCCCCATAGAAAATCCATCTGGAATTCTAGTAGAATTCTGGTGGAATAATTTGCTTTCCAGTGGGATTCACAGGAATTCCGGAATTCCAGTGATATTTTTTTTGTCCAGTGGACATTACCAGAATTCCACTGGAATCTTCATTCCGCCAGAATTGTTATTCCACTAGAATCATAATTCCACCGGCGTAATTACGTATTCCACCAGTCATTATTACACTAGAATTACATAGGACCACTTCTATTTCTAAATTCCAATTGAATTGAACTGATATTTTCTTAAGGGAATGTATTTTAGTTATTAACTACCTTTATTAAGAATTACACATATGTATGAAAAATTCCAAATTAGTCTTCTAAAAAACTATCAATATACAGTCAACTCTTGTTATCTCGAACTCGCTTATATCGAATTTTCCATTATGTCGAAGTTGTTTTCAAGTCTCGATTTTTCTCCTTCTTTGTCTTTATGAAATCTCGAGACCTATCTCAAAGTTTCCGCTCGAATTCGGCTCAAATTTTTCGTTATGTCGAATTATGTTTTGGTCCTGATTAACTAATTCACACTTTAAATCTATTGTTCATCTCCAAGTTTGATCGTATTTGACTAGTGTCGAATGTTTTTCACATCTTGCCAGTCTGAAATCTTCCATTTACCTGTAATTCTCGCACCTTCCATTATTGAAAAAATATTTGTTTGCAACAATTTGCATAAACGTGTCATAAAGATTCGAGTTACGTCCAAACATCAATAAACATGTTATTTCGAACCATTGTTTGTAAAAATAATAATTAAAGAACGCAAGATGTTAAAACATGTCAAAATGAGTGAGTGCTTTAAACAACAACGTACACAAATGAAAATGAATAATATGCATTTTCTTGAGGAGGAATACATGTACATAAATATAAAAACAAGCAATTCTCACGAATATGTCGTTCTTACGACCGTAACAATATGGCGGCGTAAAATGACAGAAACTAGAAAACTTGCAACTTTCATGCAGAAAATTCTATCTCGAATTTTCATTATGTCGCAGTACTTTCCACAGTCCCATGAAATTCGAGATAAAGAGAGTTGACTGTATTAATGTATCAATATTATCATAAAAATGGAGAGGTTATGAAATTAATTTGACATTATTCAAAATTCATAATTTCAACTTTGCATTGTAACCTAAGCCACAGAATAAGTATTATAAACTTCTGTCATTATTTAAAAGGGTGGATCCCGCCTCCAGCCAGATTAAAATAGAAATGCTTTTCAGTGTTTTCCACCTAACGTAACTAAAATTACTAACAGTCTTTCAGACGAGACTATAAAAATCGATGTCTTGTGTATGATGCTTACATTGGCACATAAAAGAATCAGGGATGCTTCTGGAACTGGGGTATCTTCTGTATGATGCACTGTCCCATAAAAACTAAAATGGCTAACCTCTTCTGGGGCCTCGCTCTAACCTCTTCTGGGGCCTCGCCCATATGGATTTCCGGTGGCAAGGATAAATAAAAGCATATAAAAAAATTATTTTAAACATACTGAATGATTCTCAGTGTCTTGAACAGTAAGAAGCAGCAGTCATTGAGTTCTTGCCTTTTAGCTCTTATATGGTGTCGGCCATGGGACAATAAGCTTCTAAAGTGAAAAGTAATTATAAATTAATTTAAAAAACTTAGAATTATATTTTTATGGATATCAGTGGATTCCGACGAATTTCACTGGAATTCTTGTGAAAATTACACTTGATTTTTTCGGTGATATCCAGTGGAAATTTCAGTGGAATTCTGGTGAAAATTTAGTGGAATTTCGGAGAGAATTTTCACTAGGGTGACTCTTACTGGTGAGAACAGTTTTGGTTCTAGTGTGCTATATTTTTCATCTGAACACAGTCTTCAGTGGTATTTTTACCTCAAATATTTTCAAAGTGCATTCACATATTGCTTTGCATACTTGTTCTCCATCATGACCCCAACCGCTACACAGGGGTGGGTAACTCTATCAAGCATTTTGTTGAAATTATGCCCCCTTTTGGACTTGGAAATGCAAATGTTAAAGTTTAGGTACAGGTTTTTTAACCTCAAATAGCTTCAAAGTGCATTGACATATTGCTTTGATACTTTGCATACTTGTTCACCATCATGACCTCAACCCATACACAGGGGTAGGTAACTCTATTAAGCTTTTTGGTGAAATTATGCCCCCTTTTTCAACTTAGTGCAAACGTTAAAGTTTAGGTACAGGTTTTTTCACCTCTAATATTTTCAAAGTGCATTCATATATTGCTATGCATACTTGTTCTCCACAGGGGTAGGTAACTCTATCAAGCATTTTGTTGAAATTATGCCCCCTTTTGGACTTGAAAATTCAAATGTTAAAGTTTAGGTACAGGTTTTTTAACCTCTTATATCTTCAAAGTGCATTGATATATTGCTTTGATACTTCGCAAACTTGTTCACCAGCATGACCCCAACCCCTACACTGGAGAAGATATATTTTTAGCATTTTGTTGAAATAATGCCCCGTTTTGGACTAAGAAAGGTTTATTTATTTGCCATCATGACCTAGAGGACCTACACATGAGTAGGTAACAGTCCTGCATAATTTGTCCAAATTATCCCCCTTTTTCGACTTAAAAGCCCCAACCTCTATACAGCTGAGGGTAATGCTGCTGTTATGAAGCTTTTTGTTTTGAATATATAATGATTGTACTATCCTAGCATGGCGCTGCGAATAGTGGAGCGCGCTGTTCGTGGACAGCTCTTGTTTACTACAGTTCCAAGTAGAAATTTGTAAGCATTGGAACACAAATGTAGCCATAAGTATTTTATTTCTTCATCGATTTCTATGAAATCTATGCCACGCTAAGGGGAACATTATTTGCTTTCCATGAAATATAAAATCTTTTTCAGCGGATGTGCCGTTTTGTCCACTACCCTGTGAAACCGTGGAATGTGTAGGTTTCACAGGGTAATGGAAAAACCGGTAAAGCTGCTGAAAAAGATCTTATATTTCATGGAAAGCAAATAATTTCCCCCTTAGCGTGGCATATATTTAATAGAAATCGATGAAGAAATAAAATACTTATGGCTAATTTATTTTCCAATGTTTACAAATTTCTTCTTGTAACTGTAGCCAAAAGTCACGTGGTATTGCTACACTAGTCTTGTTCTTATTAGTTCAGTTCAGTTTACATAAGTTGGACACAAATACTGATTTCTTGACCTGCATCAAAGTTTGAGTAGAATAAGTTTATAGCGGATGTCGTTCCGCTTTACGATAACACATGTCACGTGATTTGGTCAGAGTACGAATTCACTAATGGATTATGAAATTTGTGTTAAAATCCCGCACTGAAAGAATGATACTGAAACATGGCTGCCAATAGAATAAAAAAGTTGTTTAAAATGCGATATACGGCAGCTCATAAATTTTCTTTTATTTTTTAATGATGTTTAAAAATATTCCGAAAATTAGAGTAGGCCCCTATCTAGAAAACAAATTATCAAGGCAGTATGGGAGGTAAGAACTCTGTTGCTTAGTAACAGAGGTATTACCTCCCCTGGTTTTAAGTCAATCGGGACACCTCGGACAATCTCTACGAATCATCTGACCGCCATCTTGGAACTACAGCGGCAAAAAATCACAGAACGCGGCAGGCTGCCTAGGCCAATGTCAGTTAAATTAACTGTTTAAACCACGAAAG
Organism: Spisula solida; assembly: GCA_947247005.1. NCBI lineage: Eukaryota > Metazoa > Mollusca > Bivalvia > Venerida > Mactridae > Spisula > Spisula solida. The sequence goes on along the minus strand of OX365952.1, from coordinate 35,094,709 downwards.
TACTTGTTTTAAACAAGGAAAGTCATATTTTATACACATAATCAATGTAGTTATACAATGAACTTTAAAACGGTAGGTTCCTATCGTCCTTCGTTACTTCGTACCCAATATTCGTATCAAACCACTATCGAACTGCTTTCTTGTGCAACGGACCGCTTCGGTAGCACTCGCCTAGCAAAGTGTTAAGAAACGGTATACTATCAGTGAGCACTGCTCGCTCGTAGCGTGTCGTTGTATAGACGCTCGGAAGCGCCTTTTGGAAACGGCTTGGTTATGTAACGGGCTCCACGTTCGTAACCGAACAATTTATTGTAAAGTTATGCATCATAAAAAAATTCCAGTACTAGATGAGCATGTTACAAATAATGTAGGACAACTGACATAGTCGCTCAAAATAGGCTTTGCCTTAGTTCATACATTGTATTAGCACATTTCAAGGCTCGGTGCAAAACTATGGTTATTTGAAATGTGTTAATTTATACTCTTTCTAAATATGTTTCTTAACCTACCTATAATTATGACCAAACCATATGTATAGCTTTCCCCTTTCAACATACATGTACAATGTGTGATTGTGACAGAATTAGATGCAAGGAAGTTATACCGAGACACTCCTGCACTTCAAGCTGAGTGCAGGAGTACTCAGCCGTTAGATTCTAGGAAACAGTCGCTCAAACATGTCATATTTGGTAATGCATGGAGAATTTGACTTGATCCTGACCTTTATGCATGAATAGATTACAAGGTATTTGCGTTGAATATATAAATTTCCGCCAGCAATTTGTGCATTATTGATCCTTTTGATTTGTGTTGGTTTTACAAATTGAGTCTTGCTTATGAAAACATACAACATGGATTATAAATTTAGACTATATTTCAGCTGTTCAATTATGCAAAATTAATAGAAGTTTGAGAGTTTTGTCAAATTTTCCGTACTATATTATATATGGCACACTAAGAGATTTGAGAATACCTATATCTGTTATACTCAAATATGTAACATTTCTAATAGGAGATTATATCTTAGCTATAGCTTAAACTGTTTCCCTTTAGATTAAGAAATAATTTATAAGAACTGTAGTCTAATTAAAATCTTGTCTTCTCTTCCCATTTTAGCTTCCAACCCCGATAGCAAATCGGCCACGACTTATAAAACACTCTAACCTCAAAGTAAACAGTCCTTACATCGTCAAAGCCATGTAACACGATCCAACATTTTAACAGAATCATAGCCCCTGAGTGACTTAGCTTTTTTTATGGACTGGCTGAATCCAACGGGTATAAGAGTTTATTGAACGCAGTCTTGTTCATACTTAATTTTTGTCCAGTCCGGAACTCATGCAGTATTGAAGGTATGGATTTGAACCATAACTCTTTATTGCATATTTTTGGAGTTATTCCCCTCTGTAATTTTTCATACGTTGTGCTTCATTTATGTTGAAGCTGGCCATGTATAACTTATGCAGTATTGAAGGTACGGACTTGAACCATAACTCTGTATTGCATATTTTTGGAGTTATTCCCCTTTGTAATTTTTCATACTTAATTCATATATTGGCAATAATTCATGCAGTATTAGAAATATCAAATTTAAAACAAGTGCAGTGCCCAAAAACCATAACTCTCTTTTGCATATTTTTGGAGTAATTTTTCTTTGACAAACACGCCACGCCACGGGGAGCACCACCCGTTTGATGGCTCTTCAGGGCTTTTTCACGATATACAAGGGGCCTATATCAGGCCCCTTCACTATTCCTATAGGCCCCTAAAGGCCCGTTCAAATTAGAATTGGCGTCTTTGTTTTCTTAAAATCAACTTCACCACAAAGCACCAAACAATCCAAACATAAATAACAATGATATATTCCTGTACTGGACTTGATATGAAGTATTGTATCATAGATACATGCATGTTTGGGACAAGTGGACAAAAAATTACTTAACATATGAAAAATTTGGTGATTTATCGTGCTTAGTTTTTCACAATTTTGAACATTTTCGCGCTAATTTTTCACTAAACAAAAGGGCTTGGGCCTCTTCACAATTCAGCGAAAAAAAGCCCTGCGTCTTGTTTTAACTAAATTCTGGTATATTTGTTGTGATGTAGAATATACATGTATTTCATGCACTTGTAAAATGTAGTTATATATACAGCTGTCAGCTATAAGTAGATATCTATGTTGTATATGTCTTTGTACTTTAAACTGACTGTAGACTAATTATAGGTATAAACTGAACAAACAGGTTGATTTTTACAGTTATAACAGATACCAAAGGTATCATGCCTCTCTTTTCAAAATATGAGTCCAGTTTTGGATTAATAAAACCAAAGTTCAATAAATACAGAAAACTTCTTTCGTTTTGCCCGTTTTTAATGCTGATATCACAAACTGTGAGTGGAGGACATTAATCCTGTGTGTTGTACATGGAGATAAAAGTACATTTACACTCGGCTATTGTTAAGTGTTTAGGTCGTTTTTGTGCAATTACTTGTTTAATGTCCTAATTTTTCTCAACTGAAACAGGGAGAAGGGCATTATTATTTCGAATCCATTTCCTTAGAATTAAGAAATAAACTTTGAAAAACCGTTGTATACCGGCTGTTATACAATGGTTTGGAGTTCTGACGCGTAGGAATTAACCACGAAGGCCGTAGACAGAAGTCAGAACGACAAACTATTGTATAACAGCCGGTATAAAACGGCTTTTGAATATTTTATTTCGATTCTAACAGGATTTAAACTCGGAATTTGAACGACGTGACGTCACGTTATGGTCTGTTCTTTGTATATATAGGCAAAATCGCTGGTCATGTTAGAATTATTAGGTATACTGACAACAATGTACATTCCTCTGACATAGTATTCAAGTGGTTTCATATTTCATACTGATAGAAATGTTGTGAGTGGTGAACACCTGAACCAAGTCATTGACTAGTTAATTATTTATTTAATTTGGCCTTGTCTGTCATGAATATTTATATTTATAGTGAACAGTCATTGTTGTACTTTAAAAGTCCTTCACTAGTCTATATTAGTGCATAGTATACAGAGACATTGACTTGATCCTCAACCTTTATGCATGAATATTTTACTAAGTTCATGCATTGAATATATCAATTTCTATGAGCAAATCGTACAATATTGGTTCTTCAGATTTGTGTTTGGATTTCGACCTTGAGCACCATCATGATAAATACTCCCTGCAGTTGATTTTGGTCCTCTTATGTGTCAACTGATCTTGTTCTCTACAACCCTAGTACAGATTATTTTGTTTTTTAGCTCACCAGTCGCAAAGTGACAGAGTGAGCTTTTGTAATCACTCTTTGTCCACATGCTTGTGTATACACTGGAGGTCACAGTTTTGGGTCATTTGAGGTAAAAAACTAGGTCACCAGGTCAAATTATAGAAAAACCTTGTGTAGTCACTAGAGGTCATAATTTTGACTTAATCTTTATGAAACTTGGTCACAATGATCATCTCAACAAAATATAAGTCAAGTTTGATATTGGGTTATCCATGGTCAAAACAAGGTCACAAGGTCAAATCAATGAAAAACATTGTGTAGTCATTTGAGGTCACAATTTTACCTTTTCTTTATGAAACTTGGTTACAGTTAGTCATCTCAACAAAATCTAGGTCAAGTTTGATATAGGGTCACAATGTCAAATTATTGAAAAACCATGTATAGTCACCAGGGGTCACAATTGTGGCCTAATCTTTTTGAAACTTTGTCACAATGATCATCTTTATATTAACAAAATCTAGGTCAAGTTTAATATTGTGTCATCTGGGGTAAAAAACTAGGTCACATGGTCAAATCATAGAAAAACTAGAGGTCACCATTCTAGCCTTATCTTTGTGAAACTTGGTCACAATGATCATCTCAACAAAATCTAGGTCAAGTGCAATATTGGGATATTTGGGATCAAGAACTAGGTCACTAGGTCAAATCACAGGGCTTGCATGTACTTCTAAAACAGGTGAGCAACCTAGGGCTCTTTGATCCATCTTGTATACATATCACATCAAATATCTTCAACAAAATATATCACACAATATCAGGTATGGTAATACTATCGGGTATTCACTATTGTGTGATATATTTTGTTAAAAACACTTTTATTTGATGTGATATGTAATACGTATAAAAACGATATATAGTATGTACTATAGCTAAATTTCTAGGTTATGCAAGTTATAGTATACATGTATATAGTAAATCCGTCCATTTAAACTACCAAGGTCAAAAAATGACCTATAGGGTTGTAGAGTTTGGCTTGGTAGGGGGTACCTGGTTAGTACTGGGCTAGTGTTCACATGGCATCTTAGCAGAAAACTTAGAAATTTCTTAAAATCTTAATTTTTTCTAAAGTGTATCAGCTAAGCTAGAAAATCAACATGCTTAATATATTGCATAGTTTTGAAGCATAATGTAAACAGCTATTGTATTCACTAAGAAAACATGGATTATTTTTCAAATTGTGGGAAATATGAGCTGCACAAATTATTGACTTAAGTCAAAATATTTAAGTTTTCACTTAAGATGCTTTGTGAATACCAGCCCAGGGGTCTACAGGGGGGGGGGGGGGGGCATGACATGATGGGTGCCTGTGGTACCGTTACGCTGTTTGAAGGATTTTGAAATTAATTATTTGGCAGAATTGTTCCGGTCTTCACTTCAGGCTTGTTACTCATTTGAATGCCATGGGATTTTTGTCCTCTATTTGTTCACTCTGTTTCTCCTACATGATATGAAATGTTTTTTAACTATCGGGTATACTTGACAGAATTTCAGGACACACAGGGCCGATTGGCAGAACACAGTTTAGCACCATCTTGATTGAGGGTAATGGTCCCATGTGGGGAAATGTTATTTTGTCCTGTTTTCAACTCACCAGCTGTCACATATATATATAATGACACTCAGACAGTGTGAGCTTTTGTGATGGCTCTTTGTTGGTGGTCTAGTGAGTGTCATTTGTTGTCATTGGGAACACATTAGAAGTCACAATTTGTGCCTGATATTTAAGAAACTTTGTCACAATGATGATCTTTATGAAATCTATGTCCAAAATCCCTCTCTGTGACTACCTGCCCAGAAGACCCTACAACTGTCCAAATACCCTCTCCACTACCGTACCTGTCAAGGAAGATTGTACAACAGTCAAAATTCTGATATTGGGTCATCTAGTCAAATAAGGTCACAAGGTTAATTAATAGAAAAACCTTGTGAACTCTCTTGGGATCAAAATTGTAGCCTAACCTTTTTAAAACTAGGTCACTATTGATAATCTTCACAAAATCAAGAAAAAGGTTTGATATTGGGTCATTTGGTGTAAAAACTAGGTCACAAGGTCCAATGATAGAAAAACCTTGAGAACGCGCTTAAATTCTCAGAGATCACAATTGTGATCAAATCTTCATAAACCTTTGTCAAGTGATTATAAATCTTCACGAAATCTACGCCAAGTTTAATATTAGGTCAATAGGGGTAAAAAACAATGTCACAAGGTCAAATGTTAGACAGCTGATTGTCTATGTATTTAAAATCTCGGTTGTATGTTTTCATAAGCGGAAGTATCACGAAGACACTCCGGGTGTAATATCAACACAAATCTAAAGGGCCTAATTTTTATTACGCAATTTGCTCGCTTAATTCATGTATATATTCAATAAAAGAGCCTTGTAATATATGATTTCATGCATAAAGATCAGGATCAAGTCAAATTCTCCTTGCTATGCAATATACAGTGTAGCAATACCACGTGACTTTAGGCTACAGTTACAAGAAGAAATTTGTAAACATGGGAAAATAAAATAGCCATAACTATTTTATTTCTTCATCGATTTTTATTAAACATACACCACGCTAAGGGGGGAATGATTTGCTTCCAATGAAATATAAGATCTTTTTCAGCAGATTTACCGATTTTTCCATTACCCTGTGAAACCTACACGTTCCATGGTTTCACAGGGTAATGGACAAAACGGCACATCCGCTGTAAAAGATTATATATTTCATGGAAAGCAAATAATGTTCCCCTTAGCGTGGCGTAGATTTCATAGAAATCGATGAAGAAATAAAATACTTATGGCTACATTTGTGTTCCAATGTTTACAAATTTCTACTTGGAACTGTAGTCAAAAACCACGTGGTATTGCTACACTGATATATATAGTATAATAAGTATAATAAACTTTGAAGATCGGTTTATCTGCCGCATTCAAACTTGAAATCTCTTTCTAGATCAGTGTGTACTTTAAAGATTATATGGGTCAACAGTTGAACACTGAAACACTGATAACTTTTTAAAAAAAATCGACTTACTTCTTACATAATAGTTATGGTTTCTATAATTATACATTAAGGTTTTTTAGCTTCAGAAGTTTATTTAAGTTCACAGAGTAATATGTTTATTTCTTTGTCACAATGGCCATATATCCCTGCTGATAAATAATTAATAATGACAAAAACCACCACTCACTATTATCTGCCTTCACAGGTTTCCTCATGTTTATAATTCTCTTACTAGTTCATCGCCCTGAGTTGTACTTTTAGAGGACACAATCATGCACTATTGCTTATCGGTAACCTAATCTTCTGGTGCACATTGTCTGACCTTGCAACGATTTCTGTACTATTGTACGGTATTATGAAATTTAAGACTCCTTGAGTAAATAAAGATATGTAGGGCATTTTGATAAAGTTGATTGTTTGAACGATTTAAAACTATTTTGAACCGATTTATCAGCAAAAATGATGTCACTTGTCTCTTGTAGGCAGTGCTTTTTAATTGAACAGTTTTTAGTCCCCTACTGATTGTTATGTAAATACATACCGGTAGTTTAAAAGCTTTAATGTTTTTAACAGCTAAAACAGCTGGGATAGAATCTTCAATTTGCAAGAAAAATGTTAACTTAAGTTTTCTGCTGAGGCCCATAACTCAGTTTTCAAGCTACGTATATGTGTATAGTTGAGATAATGCATTTGGGGGGAGCATATTGTCGCCGCTTTGTCCTTCCGCACACACAAACGTATACTTCGGTGGCTACTTTTTATGGACAAACCAAAATTTTCTCTTAGTGTCGCTAAAATTAGACACATAACTTCTCTTCATTCCGTAAAGTAGCCACATAAATACCTTCTCTTTAGAACGTCCGTCCGATTTATTTTGGTCTGGATGATAACTCAAAAACTATTGCAACTATTAATTTGAAACTTTGCATGTACATTGATCTCATTGAGGAGAAGTGCAGTGCTAAAAACATAACTCTTCATTGCATATTTTTAGAGTAATTCCCCTTTTTAGCTCACCTGTCACAAAGTGACACAGTGAGCTTTTGTGATCACTCTTCGTCCGTCATCCGTCTGTCGTCCGTCCACAATTTACTTGTGTAGACACTAGAGATCACAGTTTTTGCCTAATCATTATGAAACTTGGTCACAATGATCAGCTCCATAAAATCTAGGTCAAGTTCGATATTGGGTCATCCGGGTCAAAAATTAGGTCACAAGGTCAAATCATAGAAAAACCTTGTGTAGTTACTGGAGGTCACAATTTTGGCCTAATCTTTATGAAACTAGGTCACAATGATTATCTCAACAAAATCTAGGTCAAGTTCGATATTGGGTCATCCGGGGTAAAAAACTAGGCCACAAGGTCAAATCATAGAAAAACCTTGTGTAGTCACTAGAGGTCACAATTGTGACCTAATCTTAATGAAACTTGGCCACAATGATCATGTCAACAAAATCTAGGTCACGTTTGATATTGGGTCATCTAACGTCAAAAACAAGGTCACAAGGTCAAATCATGGAAAAACCTTGTGAAGTCACTGGAGGTCACAATGTTGGCCATATCTTTATGAAAGTTGGTCACAATGATCATGTCAACAAGACCTAGGGGAAGTTTAATATTGGGTCATCTAGGGTCAAAAACTAGATCGTTTGGTCAAATCATAGACAAAACTTGGCTTAAACTTCAATATGCCATTGGGTCTATGTGATGTAAATAACAAAGTCGCTTTTTAAGACAATATGAAAACCTTGTACATGCAATAGAGGGGTCTGTATGAACTACTAGGACAGGTGAGCGACCTATGGCCCTTTGGGCCCTCTTGTTAATATTTCATACTTAATTCTTGTCCAGGCCATAACTTTTACAGTATTAGAGATATGAACTTGAAACTTCCTTGGTGAAACAAATTTTTGAGAGGAAGTGCAGTGCCCAAGAACCATAACTCATTATACCATATTTTTAGCTCACCTATCGTTGAAGGGAGGTGTCGTTTCTCGGAGGGAATTTATCATTGAAATTGCATGGGAGGAATTTTGAATGTCGTTTCGACAGGGAACACTGTAGTACATAACATTTGACCACGTGCTATATAATCTTCATATGATTTCATTTTTGTACTGTAAGACATTAGTGGACAAGTGATCCAGTGGTGAGGGCTACTGACTACTGATCTGAAGGTTGTGGGTTTGATCCCTACTCGAGTCGGTTTAAAAACATTACTAAATTACTTACAGTCTTTTGGCAAGACGTTTAGCAAGGTCCTGTGTATGATGCTATACATCGGCACGTAATGGAACCAGGGATGCATCTGGAACTGGGGCATCTTCTGTATCATGCACTATCCCTCAAAAACTAAACTGACTTAAACATTCGCCCATATGGATTTTTGGTGGTGAGGATAAATAAAAGCATATAAATCGAAATCTGTAAGACTAGTTAAAATAACAAGTATGATTAGGCAATGGATGGGCTCGTATATTCACGGGTGCCATGTAAAATATTACAAGCTATACATGTATATTAATGTCAGGGGCGTAGCTTATGATGTAATTACCTGAAGAAGTCTTCTGGGCGAAACGTCGTATTTTAATGAATTTACATTAAATGTTATTCGTGTTTGGTGGTTTCTTTCTTTTTTCGGTAGTTATTTCTACAAATACATGTTTTGTCACATTAAGTCAGGTGAATGACTGCTTGTTTATCTATAATTATATATCTACGTGTTTGGCTTACTCTATGCTCGGTTTTGTGGACAGTTACAGAGTGCAAGTAATGACGTTATTGATTTTTATCTGTAGTCTAAGAGTTTAACCATGTACCATAACAATCTCACCAGTCGCACCAGCTCTCCATAGAGCAATAAGTCCTCTCTTAAACAAAATAATCATTTTATTCCCAAAGTAAATGTAACCCTATACGAGGGTTGTCCCAGTAAATTGTGTACTTTGCTTATTATTAATTTTCTTATGTGGCTCCACATGATCATGATTTTTTGTAGATACCTTTATGTATTCAATCTGTAAAAGAATTCAGAGTGAAAAGTATACGAATATGTGTATAATGCCTAGTACCTATGATTGACCAACCCCTTGTATGCAAACACGGCGCAACCCATAAAACGCGACGTGTTTCGTTCAATGTATTTTCAATATAATTTTATGTCAGCTATTACGAATGTCTTTTTAGTGTCATAACAGTAAATATCAAATGAAAATCATTATTTGTGCGAGAAATACAAATGTTTGAATAGCAGCACTTAATATAGAAACATGCGAGAATTGCAACATCAGAAGTAGGAACAACAGTACAATTTATAGTTTTGTCTGACATGGTGTCGAAATATAGTTTAAAGGTGCATTAGGGTTAAATATCACCATAAAGTAGGCCAAAAACTATATTTGCAATTATTAAAATGCATTTCTATTTGGCCGTTGACGCTTTGTTTTCACCCAGAAGTGATGGCATTGTTAAACTACAATTAATATAAAAATCGAATTTATTTTATGACCCCGGGGGTCATAAAATATTTAAATTGTGCGCTAAAAGAACTGGCGGCAGTTCTTAAGAAATGGCCCCATTAACTTAAAAACCAAACACGAATATGAAGTTTTTATGTATTAAAATTATAAATGTTATCTTTATGTTTTGTCATTCCAATTGTACTAAAACTCACATAATAAACCCGAAATACTATAATTTATAATTTTAAAGCATAAAACGTCATATTTGTGTTGTTGTTTTTTGTGTTATGTGGCCAGTTCTTAACGCTAGCGCCATTTCTTAAGAACTGGCGTTAGTTCTTAAGTGGAAGAAGTTTGATGACAAAGTCGGCCAATATGAAATCGTAACCGGGACGTTGGTTTTAATTCCACAGGAATCGGAGTTTACGGAGGAAGTTAGAATTATATTGGCTGGCAATCTTCAAATTAGATACTTTTCTTATAGTTTGTGCATTTATTTTGGATACAATGATTTAGAGAAGCTGGACCCGATAGCAACTTTAATCCCTTAACTGCACTGGCAGTTATAAATCAATATGTAGAACACATGTGGATGAATGACCAGCCCTGCGTTCAAGGAAACAATTTGTGACGTACGTATCGTACCTGGTACGGACATGTGATTGGTTGAACCGTATGTTTAAAAAAAACTGTTTTTCACGTGAGCCAAGTTTGGCTAACCATATCCGGAGGTGGTGTGCGTGTATTTGTGTTATTAAACAAAATGGCCAAAAGAGTCAAACAAAAAAATGTGAATAGTAAAACACGTGCGTCCGTACATATTTCGAACTGAGAACGGAAAAACGGGAATTAGTACTTTCAAATTGTATGCCGCAAACGAAGCGTACAACGAAGGATTATATCGACAAAAACCCGTGATTGTTAAACATGTTTGCAGGTTACTTTCCTTGAACGTAGGGCAGGATAATTTAATGATGTTTTGGTCATCAAGCGGGTTTTACATCCATCTTATCTATTGCACCAATGCACCACAGGTTTTCATTCTTCTTGCAGTTTAAGGCATATGTTGGAGGTCAGGTATTATCCGCGATGAGGATTGGTTGTGTCGGTTATATAGAGCTTTTTCAAGGTGCATAATAGACTGTGCCTTGTTTGCAAATGTGTATCAGAAAAGGGTTCAATGCCATTGTATATATATTGAATACAATCGACAATACTTTAAGATGGAGGAAAAAAATGTTCTGCAGAATGACATTCTTACCTTGACATCACTGTGTGCCGCACTAGCATACTATGTGTATTAATAATGTAAACAGAAAATTAAAATTAAGTTTTATTATGTAAGTGTTTCACTGCAGTGTATAAACCGATTTCGATAACATGGATTTCTCGGTTCAGCGCATTCAAAGCGTTTAGGGGAGCATGTTTTGTTATCGGATTAGAGCCAAAATGCATCCATTAACTGGATTAAATCAGTATAGCAACGTGTTATATACAATAGCCTCTGTGGCTAAGTGGATATGTGCGTTGACATAATCGAAATCGTTGGTTTTGAGTTCAAGCCCAGCAGAAGTCATCTTTTTTACTCTGCATAATTTATTATTTTATTTTTATTCAATATAATATTATATAAATCAATATTCAAAATATAAACTTGTTCGTCTGGTACAAAGTTAAAACATTTTGCCTGCATGTATTTTACATTATTTGTGGGAGTTTCGATTTCCTGAGTTAACTTTCTTCTTACCATGAAATAAGGTTCATACATTTTATCAGCCTGGTACTATAAAACAAAACATCAAATTATAAGCAATGAATTATTTATATGCGTTTTTAAAAAAAATAGAGACAGTGTGGGGGTTGAACCTAAAACGTTATTCCATTGGTATTTGAAACTATCTGCTCTGCCAACTGCGCTATGGTTGCAATTGAAAAATGTGTGCTTTGTATAGCCTAATAAAGAGTGTGTATGCATGTTATCAAAACTGGATCACCTGTATTATGTTTATGTTATAGCCTTCGTATATAAACAAACGGTCAGATTATCGAAATCGGTCTATACTAGTCTTAAGATAAATTGGCTGTTTTCTTGAAAACTGACACAGTTGTTAAATGTTGATTTACCTGTAATTTTCACACCTTCCATTGTTGAACAATTATTTGTTTGCAACAATTTGCGAAACTAGCTTTTAATGAAGATTCAAGTTGCGTCCAAACATCCATAAATATGGCATCTTGAACCATTGTTTGTAAAAATAATAATTAAAGTCTATATACCCGGTAAGGAAGAAGAGAATACATCAGATAAAGCATTTCTCATGAGATATCGAGAGTTGACTGTTTAACTTTGGTTGTGTGTTTTCATAAGCGGGAAGTATCACAAAGACGCTCGGGTGTAATACCAACACAAATCTGAAGGACCGATATTGCATGATTTGCTCGCGGAAATTTATATATTCAACGCAAAAACCTTGTAATATGTTCATGCATAAAGGTCAGGATCATGTCAAATTCTCTGTACTATAACAATTAAGCCAACTTCTTTTACAGGGAAACTTTTTTCCCCTCACCTAACAATCTGTCTGCCTGATCATGATGAATACACAAATCTTTATGTACCGCCCACTCGATAGCCTTGTAGTAGAGCGTCCGCTTCGAGTCCAGGAGGTATGGGTTGCGATCCCTGGCCCGGTCATACCAAAGACAAAATAAAATCTTGCTAGAAACTCAGCAAAAGAAGGGAAACTGGCTTCTCTTCTCTCTTCTCTCTGCATGGCGATGGATAACATCAGGAATGAGGTGTCGAGAGTGATTAATATATTAAGTTGAAAAAACTAGTTTCACAATCGATATTAAATAAATTAGTATAAACCACATAAACCTTTGTGACCATGGGGCTAGGATGTCAGATAAACTTGTGACCATGGGGCTAGGATGTCAGATTAACTTGTGACCATGGGGCTAGGATGTCAGATTAACTTGTGACCATGGGGCTAGCATGTCAGATAAACTTGTGACCATGGGGCTAGGATGTCAGATAAACTTGTGACCACAGGGCTAGGATGTCAGATAAACTTGTGACCACAGGGCTAGGATGTCAGATAAACTTGTGACCATGGGGCTAGGATGTCAGATAAACTTGTGACCATGGGGCTAGGATGTCAGATAAACTTGTGACCACAGGGCTAGGATGTCAGATAAACTTGTGACCATGGGGCTAGGATGTCAGATAAACTTGTGACCATGGGGCTAGGATGTCAGATAAACTTGTGACCACAGGGCTAGGATGTCAGATAAACTTGTGACCACGGGGCTAGGATGTCAGATAAACTTGTGACCACGGGGCTAGGATGTCAGATAAACACCTCCAACAAAGTTAAGCAACAGACATAGTGCGCCCATGATAATGTGATGTTTACAAACATGACTCGGTTTGGTCAACTGTTGGAAAGTTGGTTTTAAACAGATGAGGTCAGTTTTGTTCCAAAACATAACAGATAAATTGTGAACACCTGATTAATCCACCTTTGTGAATTATATACCAAAACTTCCCCCCTTTCATTTTATCCTGGGCGCACTATAGCTGATTTATATCTAGGCGTGTTGTACTGTATGCACTGTATATTGGACAGGAGAGTGCAATGACATGATTGGTACTAGGTATTGATTATTATCTTCTGTCTGAGGAAATACAGTAATAGTGTAGTTTAGTATAAAACGGCTAACTGGTCAATTCAGTTGTATCAGCAAGAGGCTGAAGTGTCAGTGAAGATATTTCTGTAACATATTGGATTTAATACTGAACTTACTGGAGTACATAAAACACTAATTATTGTATTAATTGCCATTTATTACTGTGTATTATTGACTGTTTTTGTGTCTATTTAGCAGATTTTACGGTATATATGAGGAAGGTGATATTCATCTGTCATCAGTGTATATCATATAATTATATGGTCTACTTAACTGACACAGACGGCACATTCTGACCACTGTAGCATACCATGATAATGGCGTTTAAAAACTACTATAAAGGTATATTGGAGAACATGTATTTGTCCTCTTGTTGGTTTTAATGTATATATGTGTTGGTGGTTATATATGTTGGATTTTTTTGTATATATGTGTTGGTGGTTATATATGTGGGAATTTTGTTTAGCGTTTGACTAAAACAGTCGTAAATGGATTGGCCATCAATTTTTTTCCCCTGCCAGATGGGTCAATCAGGGTTCCCACGGTCAGGGAAAAGTCAGGGAAAAACATAATTTTTTCAAGGTCAGGGAAGTCAGGGAATTATGAAATTAGTCAGGGAAATTTGGAAATTGAGCAAAAGTCAGGGAAAAGTCAGGGAATTTTTCATTGAAGCTGTTGCTAAGTGTCATTTCCTATGAAGAAAATGCTTGCTCAGAGTATTTCTAAGTTGTATTAACATACTGCTAACCTAAACTCTTTTGTTCTATATAGAGCAAATATTGCCTCCTTTTCTATTTTATTGCCATATTTTGCTCTAACAAAAAGACGCCAATGTCGCCCGATCACTCTAAAAAGTCAGGGAAAATTGCTCTGTGGTCAGGGAAAAATCAGGGAAAAGTCAGGGAATTTTGTCTAAGAAAATTTGTGGGAACCCTGTCAATGATCTCGGTCTTCGAGGAAAGAGATGAATGTGTGATGCAAGGGATCCGCATGCTATACCCTAGCTCTTTATGAATAGACTTCCTGGTTCTTTAACAAGCCTGGGGTGGTATTCACAAAGCATCTGAAGGGTAAACTTTTTCTTGAAGTCTTCTTTAAGTGTATCAGCTAAACAGGAAAATGAACAAGATATATGACGTGTACTTGGGTGGGAAGTAGGGCTGCGTATCAGTTAATATGATCGATACGATATTTGTATTGATACAAAATGATCGATATTCGATATATCATTTGATATTTTGTTTTGACAATAAACTATCTAAAAACTGTATTTAGAATATAACCTACATTGTGAGCCAATGAAAACGCCGAATTTTGGCGGTTAAATGAAAATTTAATCATTAAAATTTTCTCTTATCAGACTTGACGTCATGCGTTGGCGCTAATTTCTATCGGCCAATCAGAATGCAGAATGTTATATTCTAAGTTAGTTAGAACATATTAAGTAAATTTTAATGACTAAAAAGGACTCGCTTCGCTTCGCTCGCTCCGCCCTTTTTAATCATTAAAATTTACTTAATATGTTCTAACTATAACATAAGCACTTGCAGACTTACAACATGTATTTAACTTGCGGAACACAATCACGTCAGGCTTGAGATATGTGATCAACAACCTATTTACACATGTTTTAATTGCATGAGTAGTTTGCAAAGCAGATTCTTGTTTGAAAATTAGATTCACTCGGACGACGACCTGACCATTTTGAGACGAAACAAATAGACTACCGAAAACTTAACTGAAAATGGGGATTTTGTTGTTTATTTTTGTTGATCGATGTTTTGACCGATACGGACACGTTCGATACGATGTATCGATCGAACGCAAAATACTGGTATTCGATTTTTATCAGAAACCGGTACGCAGCCCTAGTTGGAAGCACTGAAATGTTTCAGAAGTTACTAAGTGCACTTGCTTAGATTCGAACCAGGGACCTCTCGTCCTGTATTTTAAGAATGATACCGACTCACCACCATGCCAGCAGATCTTGTTGGTGAATGTTTTACTATGCTTTAAAGGTGGGTTCACTCTTTGAATAATTGTACCAGCATTGGTCAGCGTTTCAAAAGTCGAAAAAAATTAGCCCAAACGTTGGTGAGGAGGAATATTTTGGTTCACATTAGGAACGTTGTGTATATAACGCAAGTTAATTTTTGGGAACCTGCGTATGTCAGCGGTTACTAGTGCTTAAGAACTTTTGCATGCGTTGTAGTTATTTTTATAAGCGTATGTGAACTTTTGCCAACACAGGTTAGGGTGTTTGCAGTGGTCCCTGACTTGGACAAACAAGTTGCCTTACGCCAGGATCTGTGGTACAAAGCAAACCTTAGTTACAATTACGTTATTGAAAATTTGTGAGCACTAACCACTTGCGTTGCTATTGCGTTCAATTTGAGTCTGACTCCTGCGGTGCGTCATGGGCATGACCCAGGTCCCTAGCTCAAAGGTCAATGTCACACATAGAGGTCAAATGTTATATAGTCATGCAAGTAGTGTCTGCTCTGTAAGTTTGTTGATAAAAATCTTACTTGATTTTTTTTCTAAATGCCGAGCATAGCTTTATTTGCCAGTCAGCTTTCTGCTGAAATATGGCAGGCATATATATTTGTGCCTCCACCCGAATTTGAACCCAGGTTGCCAGATTAGACACCAAGCGCGCTAACCTTTAAGCTACGGAGGACCATTTTAAAATTGTGTGGTACAAATGCTAACCTACAATCTTGATGTTTTTCAATGGGTGCATGTATAGAAGCAGATTACCATCAAAATTAATGTGTTCTTTAGACTATAATTTTAAATACAGGGTTGTGGAATTCCTATGTCCGACTTGGGCTTTTTGCCTGCGGGCAAGTAGATTTTTCCTTCCAGCTTGCCCTTGGGCAAGTGCAAAATTATCAAGAGAAAAATAATATTATGTGCCTTTTTTTTACTTTAAAAAAGATGACTCCCTAAATTTCTGACCAAAAATGATTTAATTAACAAATTTTGAATT
Organism: Spisula solida; assembly: GCA_947247005.1. Lineage (NCBI taxonomy): Eukaryota > Metazoa > Mollusca > Bivalvia > Venerida > Mactridae > Spisula > Spisula solida. Next base: position 35,078,262 of record OX365952.1, on the reverse strand, counting down.
AAATCTTGTACTCTAATCCTTGAAATGATAAATAGTTGAATGAAACTGAAATTTTGTTGGTTTTTTTGCATTTTCCTGGGCAAGAAGAGTTAGTTTTCAGGCTAGAGGATTTTTCAGTCAAACTTGCCCATGGGCAAGCAAAAATTGGCCATTTCCACACCCTTGAAATAATATTCCTGTGTCAAGGCAGTGCTGTGGGAGTATGATTCATCACTCCAGTGATAGCTCTAGTTTCTTGTTCGCAGACTTCTAGTGATCTAGGCATTTTTAAAATTATTAAAAGTTTCACGATATACATGTATACCATCTTATTTTACTCTTTATTGTCGTGTGAAATTGGTCCCCTTTGGCTTAGTCGTCTTAACTGAACGTTAAACCACCAGTATAAACTATAATTAGCTCACCTGTCACAAAGTGACAAGGTGAGCTATTGTGATTGCTCTTCGTCCGTCGTCAGTCCGTCCGTGCGTGCGTCTGTCCATCAACAATTCATTCAAACCACTTCTCCTCCTAAAGCACCTGACCAATTTCAACCAAACTACACAGGAATGTTCCTTGGGTGGTCCTTTCTAAAAATAGCTAAAAGAATTGTAATCTATAAATAACTCCAACCAATAGGAAAATCTTTTAAAAAATCAACTGCTGGCCAGATTTCAAAATAATTTTACAGAAATAGTTGTTGGGTGACCCTCTTACAAAATTGGCATTTTTATCGTGATTCATCAAAAAACATGGCCGCCAGTGGGTGGGGCACTGTTTTTCCCTATATATCTATAGTAAAATCTTTTAAAATCTTCTCCTCTAAAATTACTGGTTGGATTTCATGTTAAATGGGTAACAATGTTCCTTGGGTTATCCATTCCAAAATAGCTAAAAGAATTATAATCCATGCAGAACTCTGGTTGCCATGGCAACCCATAAGAAAAACTTTAAAAAAAACAAATATGGTTCTACTGGATCAATGTGCACAGGTGAGCGACCTAGGCCCCTGTGGGCCCTCTTGTTATGGTAACTTACAATTTAAATTTTGCCTTTATTAACTACACAACGTATAAATCAATGTTATAATGCTTTCAACAGCGTTAAAACTCACCACCATTGATGTTCATAAAATTTATATAGTGTCCTTAGTATAGTACAAGGTGAGGTATTAAAAATATTAACATCCTTTTAAAATGATTTGTGTCAAAGCATAAACATTGCCTTTATTTATAAATTCAATATAAAATGATTGAGCAGGATTTGTTATAAAAAATGTGGCTTTTTATCTTCAAGTGTAAATGTGGTATTTCTTAATACTATGCTTATTGCATAAAATTAAAATAATAAATTAAAATAATAAATTAAAATAATAAATTAAATTTTTAAAATAATTAATAAATTAAATAATAATAAATTTCGAGGGCTCAGTGCAAAACTATTTTACATGCCTCTATAAATTTATGTAGTTACCATAGTTTTGCACTGAGCCCTAAATATATGGTACAGAGAATGAATTTGACACAACCCTCGATCTTCTATTAGCATCATTTAACAGCTGCTGCTGATTATATTGTCTATTATTATTTATAACCCATGTTGTATGTTTTCATAAGCGGGAGGTGACACGAAGATGCTTGAGGTGTAAAACAAAACCGATGTTGCTCAATTTGCTCATGGAAATGTATATATTCAACACAAGAACCTTGTAATATATTCATGCATAAAAGTCAGGATCAGGTCAAATTCTCTGCGCTATACAACAAAGCAAATCATGTATTTGAATATGTCTATGCACTTAACCCACTTAACTCACAGGTAACTGTATCATTGAATAGAAGATAAAAAACAAATTACTCTTTATCAAAGATACAGTTACCTGTGCGCATGACTATGTACTCTGCTGTAACCTTAAAATTTAATCTTAATTTATTTCTCAAAATTGACCTACATATTCTAACATGTTTAGTCTCGATTGGCCTTTCATTTTTAACGGGCTGTTTCCTTGAGCAGTTTATAGTGTGGTTCCAATCCCGAATATTACAATAGAAGAACTATATTTAATAGTTCTGTAATACTTGGGAAGGGAACCAGACAATAACCTGTTCAACAAAACAGCCCAGTCAATACAGCCTTATGCAAACATCCAGGTGGTCGGAATTATTGGACTATATTATTTACTTTAGATAAATTGTTGTGTGAAATTGGTCCTCTTTTGACTTAGATCTCTCCCTATTGATGTTGAAAGTCCTGGTTCTATAGTGCGCCCACAATAATGAGAAAGGCCGGATCTATTGACTTAGACCATAGATTTGCTTATTAATCGATGTAAGTTTACATTATCATGTCTACCTTATTTAATTGATACTTTAAGGAGGTACGCGCACCTTTGATCTAACGATCGAATTTTCCTTGAAACATCTTAAAATGACAGAAAAAAATGATATGTCACCAGGCTCGTTTTCGACATACATGGTTTTCTAATGACCTACCAAATGTTGTATTTTGTTCATTTTGTCTATTTCCTGCATTTATGGCATCATTATGTTCTTTTTAAGATTTTTACTATATGAAACCACTTTTATGCAATGCATGATATTTTATGTGTTCAATGGTCATTCCTTTTGACATTAGTCACAATTCCGGCTGCCTGGTGAACAAATTCAGTATTTGAACATGATAAATAGTTACCCCACCCACTTGCAAAAAAAGTGCAAAAAGTGTGATTTTCAAATGAACGTCAAAAAATATCTAACTATCGAAAATAATTTATAATTGGCCATAAGTTGAGTATTAAATAGAACACCAGTTTAGACAAATAAAAAATAGGGATCACCAGCCTTTTTTGGGAGCTATTCATCAAAAAGTACTTATTATGAATAAATTTGCATAAAATTAACCTAATTTGCTTATTGTAATGAAATAAAATTTTATTATAAATATTTCAAAATGTGGCTACTTCATATAACTAAACCATGCACTACATATTATATATAAGCATATGCATTTGTACCATTGCAGGGACTTATTGTGAACCCATATTATTCACAAGTTTGCCGTTCCCCACCCACTTTTCATGCATGCAAAAAATAAAAAGTTAAAAAATAGCTATTTTGTGCAATAGTATTATGTTTATTGTCATTAATCAACATTCATATGTGATCATTGAAACTTAAATTCATGTTTGTTCTTAACTTATACGATTTTGAAATTTCGCGCATGCGCACAAGGCAGCTCAGACCTCCTTAACTAATGTTTCTGTACATTTCAATGAAAATGGACATACAGTCAACTCTCGTTATCTCGAACTCGCTTATATCGAATTTTTCGTTATGTCAAAGTTTTTTCCAAGTCCCGATTTTTCTCCTTTGTCTATATGAAATCTCGAGACCTATCTCGAAGTTTCTGCTCAAATTCAGCTCGAATTTTTCGTTATCTCAAATTATTTTTTTGTCCAGATTAACTAATTCACACTTTAAATCTATTGTTCATCTCGAAGTCGGGTCGAGGTGTGATCGTATCCGACTAGCATTGAATGTTTTTCACGCATCGCCAGTATAAAATCTTCGATTTACCTGTAATTTTCGCGCTTTCCATTGTTGAACAATTATTTGTTTGCAAAAATTTGCGCAAACTTTTAATGAAGATTCGAGTTGCGTCCAAAAATCAATAAATATGTCATCTCGAACAATTGTTTGTAAAAATAATAATTAAAGTCAATATTAGGAAGAGGAGTAATACATGTATATAAATATCAAATAAAGCATTTCTCACAAATATGTAACAAAATGGCGGCGACCCGTAAATGACAGACACTATAAAACTTGCAACTTTGATGATGAAAAATCTATCTCGAATTTTCGTTATGTCACAGTAATTACCACAGTCCCGTGAAATTTGATATAACGAGAGTTGACTGTAGTTTAAATCGTTATTTGCCAGTGACATTAAACACTGTGATAAACTTACATACTTTCATTATCGTATCTACCACATTTAATTGATACTTTAACTAATGTCAGGGCTTTTTTTCTCTATAAAACAGCTGCCGTTTAACGGTGGCTTCCCCAAGCAAATTCATTTCCCCAAGCAATTTTTCCCCCTAGCCTAACAATTTTTAGCTCACCTGTCACAAAGTGACAAAGTGAGCTTTTGTGATCACTCTTCGTCCGTCGTCCGTCCGTCAACAATTGGGTTGTGTCCTCTCTAGAGGTCACAATTTTGGCCTAATCTTTATGAAACTTGGTCACAATGATCATCTCAACAAAATCTAGGTGAAATTTGATTTTGGGTCATCTGAGGTCAAAAACTAGGTCACTAGGTCAAATCATAGAAAAACCTTGTGTTCTCTAGAGAGGTCACAATTTCTGCCTAATCTTTATAAAACTTGGTCACAATGATCATCTCAACAAAATCTAGGTCAAGTTCGATATTGGGTCATCCGGAGTCAAAAACTAGGACACATGGTCAAATCATAGAAAACCCCTATTGATTTAATTGTTGTATTTTAATGTAGCTCAGAGCTTTAGTAAGTAAGCCTATATTGTTAGAAAATTTTCCCCAAAGTGCTGTTTTACGCGCAATTTTTTCCCCTCTCAAAAGGCCAGGCCCCTTCCCCAAATTCAGAAAAAAGCCCTGAATGTTTCTGTACATTTCAATGAAAATGGACATAGTTTTAAACCGTTATTTGCCAGTGACATTTAACACTGTGATAAACTAACATACTTACATTATCATATCTACCACATTTAATTGATACTTTTACTAATGTTTTAGTACATTTCAATGAAAATGGACATAGTTTTATCGATTTTTCGTTTGCACCCATAGATCAAGTATATGCTAAATGGCCCCGTCCACTGAAAGAGACCTACTGGATGCATCACCTGGATACCCTTTTCCCAAATGGAATGAATTCAAACGTATTATATCGAATGCTCAAACCCGCTAATTTTCATATGTATATATTTTTCTGGGCCTACTATTTAACTCAAGTACCACTCAATATTAAATCAGTCCTTTTTATTTTGCATTTATAATTTTACATAATTATGCTCTGTTTGTCACTATTTATATTATTAAGCTATTTATACTTGTAAAGTTTTCATAGTGACAGTATGTATCTTCGATCCAGGTGTATGTATTAATTATATCATGCGTCTTTATCCATAATAATGTCTGAGATCTATATGTATTCTCTTGTATTCTGGCGTGTTTTGATGCCGTCTTTTTTGGTATTTTAGACGTCACATAATTTTGGCGTTTGTGACGTCATAATGTCACTATGAGCGTTTTCCAATAAGCAACCCGAGTAAAAAATTTGGGCATGCGCAGTTGGATAACTCAGTAATGATATTAAGAACGTATCGAGAACGTATTGAGTCGAGTTCAAAATGGCGACCAAAGGTCTAGCAGTTATGATGTTAGAAGAAATGTTTAACAGCGACAAGGAGGATGACATGACTGAAACAACTGTATTATAATAAACTGTCTGATATGTGCAGCGAAATGTAATGTTCCCAAAGATCAAAATTTAGGTTAGAGATTATACGCATGCCTCATGCTTTCCGCCATTTTGACTCTAGAGAACCCGCGAAGGACTGGAGGTTACTTGGGTCGAGTAGGTTAGAGATTATACGCATGCGCACTGCGTTTACCCGACCCGTTCCTTTTACAACTCGTGTTACTCTACACACCCGAGTTGGTAATTGGAAAACGCTCTATAGCGACGTCAAATACATTTCAGTATAATCATCACACTGATGAAGGCTATGTTGGCCGAAACATGTTTGTGAGTTACAATTAAAGAGAAAATAATTGAAGTAAGTTGTTGCTGATGTATTTTATTTAATAAACTTACATACAAATACTTAAGTGTAGTCATCTGAAAACTGTCTGGGAAAACAAGCTTTTTCAACTTCAGTTTGGTCAAACGACCAGTTCTGATTTTCATGACAATGGGCTCATAAGAAGCGCGTTTTGATGTAGATTTTCAAATGTGTATCAGGCTTATAAGGTAGTAAGTAATGGTTACTGATCAAGTATGAGGTATTTCTTAATATAAACAACCCTCGTGCGCGGGCTGTTTATATTCAGGTATAACGTACTAAGAGGTCAGTGACTGACTTGCACAAATGTTACAATGTTTATCACATATGCATACATGCCAGATCTCCTGCATTTGAGACTCTATTCCTGCATGATCGGAGGCCAATTATCAAATCTCACGCATTTCATGGAGAAACTGGAACCTGACATTTTTTGTTTACATAATGAAAATTATGACAAATATTAGTTTAAATTGAAGCATGCATGGTATTGTCATCAAAGTAAGATAAGTAAAGACAGCACATAAACTTCAATACTTTAAGTCTAAACTTGCAGCAAGGAAAATCTCCTGCATTTTAATGAAATCTCCTGCATTTTCATCACCGATCTCACGCAAAGGGGTCTGCGAAACATGGCATGTATGCATATGACGTACACTTTGAATCAGATGAGATTTTAACATTTTGGATGGACATGAAGCCAACAAAAGTTACGTATAGGTAAAAATCGTATTGTTAGTAAAATTACACAGTTGTAACTAAAAATTAAACACATGATTGTATTGCAGTTATAACAAATGAATATTGTAATTTCACATGTTCATTTGTTATACCTGCACTACAGGTAATGTTCGTAACGTCTGTCCTGCACAGTGTGCCGAATGTTCTACTTCGAACAACTTACGAACAAAACGGAACAGATAGAAAAATGTTTAAGATGGCCAAAATTGTACTTGCAGCCGTAAAATTGGAGGAAGTAATATGCATGTGGATATATTTAAATGTGACTGTTTGCCCGCAATGGCCCATAATTGGTAAATAAATTTATTATATTCTATTTTATGACACAAGCGGCCATTGTTGTTGTTGTAATCACGGGGCTGTTCTGGCTGCACCACCTCTGTGGCGGGCACAGATAGAACATGTTCCGATCAGTGTTCCGGTTTGTTCGTAAGTGTGTTCCACTGTCCAAGGTGTACGGAACAGCGTTACGAACGTGCCCACAATGATTATATTTAACAGTGTGATATAAGTCACCGAAATTTATGTTTTGTGCGATTTCTGTGTACAGTTTAACAAGAGAAACGGCAAAAATGTTTTTGAGTGGGGAGCAGTGGCCTACAGTATTTCTCTTACTTTAGAGGTCCCTGGTTCGATTCCCATCTATGTCACCTGCTAAATGTCTCTAAGCAAGAGTAACCACTAACCCCCAATGTTCCGTATTACGTATGAGAGGGCAAAAGCTTTTGTGCTTTAACCTGAGATACAGTCAAACCTGTCTATGGAAGCCACCAACGGGAACAACACAATAATGCTTTCTGTTGGCAAGTAGTCTGTCTTAACAGGGCTAATTCAAATGCAGGGGTGTCAACAGTCAAATTCAAAATCCTGAAAATCAAACGCTACCAACCATTTTTGCCAAATTTACCATACCTTTGCCATTTCTTGAGACATTTTCATCAAATAACCTTTATTTTGGTCAGAAGTCATTGCTCTTCAGGAATGATAAATCCGGAATTCCGGATAAATCAGGAAAATTGACACCCCTGAAATGAGAATAATCTGATGGGAGATAAATAAGTGGTCTTTGTTTACAGGTTTTGTAATTGAGGTCTTTGTTCCCGGGTGGTCTATAACACAGATTGACTGTACATGTTTATGGTTTTGAATTCTATGAATAGTATTAGAACATATACATTCTTGTTTACCTTTAGCACCTGAAGTAAACTAATAAGGTGTATTAATTACAACACAATAAGCAATGAGGAAATAGTTCAGTAAGTAAAGCGCAAGGTCCAGTCGCAACAAAGGTATTTTTTTATTATGTACGAGTTTGAATCTTAAGCTCTTAACTTTTCTGAAATTTTTTTTTTTTTATTCCAATTTTTAAAAAAAAATTGTTTGGTATTTTCTAGTGTTGAGAAAATGAAAAAAACAAACAACAAATATAATGAAAATAGACAATAAATTGATTTGAACCTGCGTACAAAAATGCATACCTGGTAAATCATAGGCTGACATGTTACCTCTGGGGCTATTGGAGAAAAGAGTGCCCAATTATCATGTCTGCCACATTTAATTAGATGGGAAGGTCACTAAACTGTGTTTATTATACCCCCACTACATATAGGAGTAACTTTGTCGGTCGTTGCGTCCGTCAGCTCCTCTGTCCCAAAGTTTGTCCAGACTTTATCTTCTGTAAGCATTGAAGGGTTTTTGAATAACTTATATATATATATATAAGTATATTTGTTCGCCTTGATGAGATTGAACCTGCGTACAAAAATGCATACCTGGTAAATCATAGGCTGACATGTTACCTCTGGAGCTATTGGAGAAAAGAGTGCCCAATTATCATGTCTGCCACATTTAATTAGATGGGAAGGTCACTAAACTGTGTTTATTATACCCCCACTACATATAGGAGTAACTTTGTCGGTCGTTGCGTCCGTCAGCTCCTCTGTCCCAAAGTTTGTCCAGGCTTTATCTTCTGTAAGCATTGAAGGATTTTTGAATAACTTATATATATATATATATAAGTATATTTGTTCGCCTTGATGAGACGGTGTGTCATGTGAAACAATTACGTCAATATCTCAAAGGTCAAGGTCACACTTGGAGTTGAAAGCTCAAAATGGCCATAATTTTTTAGCTTGTCCGGAGCATAACTAAGTCATTTATTGTCGAATTTGAAAATTATGTGCTACAAATGTTCACCTCTACCAGACAGTGTGTCATGCGAATAATTTCATCGATATCTCAAAGGTCAAGGTCACACTTGGAGTTCAAAGGCCAACAATAGCCATAATTGAGCTTGTCCAGCCCATAACTATGTCATTTATTATAATAATTTGACACAAATGTTCACTACTTGCAGATGATGGGTCATGCAAAACAATTACATCAATATCTCAAAGGTCAAGGTCACACTTGGAGTTCAAACGTAAAAAATGGTCTAAATTTAGCTTGTTCTGGCTGCATGTATGTCCTTTATTGTTGGATTTTAAAAAACCTGACACAATTTTTCACCCCTATCAAAAGATTTGTCATGCAAAACAATTATTTCAATATTTCAAAGGTCGAGGTCACACTCAAGAGTTCAAAGGTCAGAACTGACCATAATTTATGTCGTCCAGACCATAACTTCGTCATGTGTATTGTTGAATTTAAAAATAACTGTACAATTGTTGTCCGCTGTGCAACAGTTTTAATGGATGTGGTTTGCTATATATCTTTGACATAGCGGTATGTGGGGGTATCATTAGTCCCTGTGTGGCAGTTCTAGTTTACTTTGCCAATTTATGTTTGTCCAACTATAGTCCATTGTTTAAAGTACAAAAACATGCATAACCTTGATATTTACGTAATTCTCTTTAATGGCATTCTGTTTAATAAGGTGATATTCTTTACAGTGTTCCACATACCACTTGAGGCTCAATATTAATTGTAACGAAGCAGGCCAACAGCAGGCTACCAGAATAAGCGATATAGCTAATGCGTATTATACCATCTCAGTCTATTACACACTGCATTACGTAACAGTCCATGCAGATGCTCATTCAAAAAAGCCATATTAATCATGTGTCTCTGCGCAGCATACGGTCTGGATTATTGAATTAATCTGGTTCACAACATACTTACAGAACACTTCCTTTATTTTGACTTTGTGTAAGCCAGAGGAAGACATTGTGCTGCTCCATAGCCAAATTGCTTGATGCATACAACAACACCAAAACATTGCACATGTAATAGAGACTTGATTCTAAGAAGTTGTAAATCATTTCTTAGATCACCACAGGGGCCTGCATGAACTAATAAGACAGGCAAGCAGCCTAGGGCCTGTTGACCCTCATGTTGAGTTTTGTTCTCTCGACACAGACTTCTTAAATTACATGTACTTTTGTGGTTTAAGCAATAACATTTTACAAGCTATATTTTCTTGCTGGCTGACCTCCTTGATAGCCGAGTGGTTGAGTGTTCGCCTCGAGTGCGAGAGGTCTCGGTTTGATCCCTGGCTACGTCATACCAAAGATAAAATAAAAAAAGGGTATCAGAAAGTCCCTTGGTAGATGCTCAGCATAAAAGGGAAACTGGCTTCTCTTCTCTTATTCCCTTGTGGCAATGGATAACATCAGGAATGAGGTGTAGAGAGTGATTAATATAAGTTTGAACCTTAAATAAACTAGTATAAACTAAAGGATTTGCATGTCCTGAAACAAGTGCTTGGATTGAGTTTGATATGGGTCATAGGTGTTATCTGAAGGTTGATTATTGTATTGAAATAGAACAATGTTTGTTTTGCTGGGTCACTCCTGGTTCATAGTGTTTGACTTATGACATTATTAACTTCATTCACGAAAGTTACAAGGCCACAAACTTTATAAAGTAGGTAAACATGGATTTTTTTCATGTCAGAAATACTGTTCAGTGTGGTGTGCCAGTATTCTGTACAAATGGGTGTTTCTGTACAGGCTGGCGGGTCTTTCTGTACAGGATGGTGGGTTTTCTGTGCGGGCAGGCAGACAGGTGTTTCTGTGCAGGCAGGCGGGTGTTTAAGTGAGGGCTGGTGGGTGTTTCGTTGGGTCAGGCAGGACTGATGTTTAAGTGTGGGCTGGTGGGTGTTTCTGTGCAGGCAGGCATATGTTTAAGTGTGGGCTGGTGGGTGTTTCTGTGCAGACAGGCAGGTGTTTAAGTGCAGGCTGGTGGGTGTTTCTGTGCAGGCAGGCAGGTGTTTAAGTGTGGACTGGTGAGTGTTTCTGTGCAGGCAGGCTGGTGTTTAAGTGTGGGCTGGTAGGTGTTTAAGTGCAGGCAGGCAGGTGTTTAAGTGTGGGCTGGTGGGTGTTTCTGTGCAGACAGGCTGGTGTTTAAGTGCAGGCTGGTGGGTGTTTCTGTGCAGACAGGCAGGTGTTTAAGTGCAGGCTGGTGGGTGTTTCTGTGCAGACAGGCTGTTGTTTAAGTGTGGGCTGGTGAGTGTTTCTGTGCAGGCAGGCTGATGTTTAAGTGTGGGCTGGTAGGTGTTTAAGTGCAGGCAGGCAGGTGTTTAAGTGTGGGCTGGTAGGTGTTTCTGTGCAGGCAGGTGTTTCTGTGCAGACAGGCAGGTGTTTAAGTGCAGGCAGGCAGGTGTTTAAGTGCAGGCTGGTAGGTGTTTCTGTGCAGGCAGGCAGGTGTTTAAGTGCAGGCAGGTGTTTAAGTGTGGGCTGGTAGGTGTTTCTGTGCAGGCAGGAAGGTGTTTAAGTGTGGGCTGGTAGGTGTTTCTGTGCAGCCAGGCTGGTGTTTAAGTGTGAGCTGGTAGGTGTTTCTGTGCAGGCAGGCAGGTATTTAAGTGCAGGCAGGCAGGTGTTTAAGTGCAGGCTGGTAGGTGTTTCTGTGCAGGCAGGTAGGTGTTTAAGTGCAGGCAGGCAGGTGTTTAAGTGCAGGCTGGTAGGTGTTTAAGTGCAGGCAGGCAGGTGTTTAAGTGCAGGCTGGTGGGTGTTTCTGTGCAGACAGGCTGGTGTTTAAGTGTGGGCTGGTAGGTGTTTAAGTGCAGGCAGGCAGGTGTTCAAGTGCAGGCTGGTAGGTGTTTCTGTGCAGACAGGCAGGTGTTTAAGTGCAGGCTGGTAGGTGTTTAAGTGCAGGCAGGTGTTTAAGTGCAGGCAGGCAGGTGTTTAAGTGAGGGCTGGTAGGTGTTTCTGTGCAGGCAGGAAGGTGTTTAACTGTGGGCTTGTGAGTGTTTCTGTGCAGGCAGGCTGGTGTTTAAGTGTGGGCTGATGAGTGTTTCTGTGCAGGCGGCTGGTGTTTAAGTGTGGGCTGGTGAGTGTTTCTGTGCAGGCAGGCAGGTGTTTAAGTGTGGGCTGGTGAGTGTTTCTGTGCAGGCTGGTAGGTGTTTAAGTGTGGGCTGGTGAGTGTTTCTGTGCAGGCAGGCTGGTGTTCAAGTGCAGGCTGGTAGGTGTTTCTGTGCAGACAGGCAGGTGTTCAAGTGCAGGCTGGTAGGTGTTTCTGTGCAGACAGGCAGGTGTTTAAGTGCAGGCAGGTGGGTGTTTAAGTGCAGGCTGGTAGGTGTTTCTGTGCAGGCAGGCAGGTGTTTAAGTGCAGGCAGGCAGGCAGGTATGTGTTTAAGTGCAGGCAGGCAGGTGTTTAAGTGTGGGCTGGTAGGTGTTTCTGTGCAGGCAGGAAGGTGTTTACGTGCAGGCAGGCAGGTGTTTAAGTGTGGGCTGGTAGGTGTTTCTGTGCAGACAGGCTGGTGTTTAAGTGTGGGCTGGTAGATGTTTCTGTGCAGGCAGGTGTTTAAGTGCAGGCTGTTGGGTGTTTAAGTGCAGGCTGGTAGGTGTTTCTGTGCAGACAGGCTGGTGTTTAATTGTGGGCTGATAGGTGTTTCTGTGCAGGCAGGCAGGTGTTTAAGTGCAGGCAGGCAGGTGTTTAAGTGTGGGCTGGTAGGTGTTTCTGTGCAGGCAGGAAGGTGTTTAAGTGTGGGCTGATGAGTGTTTCTGTGCAGGCGGCTGGTGTTTAAGTGTGTGCTGGTGAGTGTTTATGTGCAGGCAGGCTGGTGTTTAAGTGTGGGCTGGTAGGTGTTTAAGTGCAGGCAGGTGTTTAAGTGTGGGCTGGTAGGTGTTTCTGTGCAGGCAGGCAGGTGTTCAAGTGCAGGCATGTAGGTGTTTCTGTGCAGACAGGCAGGTGTTCAAGTGCAGGCTGGTAGGTGTTTCTGTGCAGACAGGCGGGTGTTTAAGTGCAGGCAGGCGGGTGTTTAAGTGCAGGCTGGTAGGTGTTTAAGTGCAGGCTGGTAGGTGTTTCTGTGCAGACAGGCAGGTGCTCAAGTGCAGGCTGGTAGGTGTTTCTGTGCAGACAGGCAGGTGTTTAAGTGCAGGCAGGCAGGTGTTTAAGTGCAGGCTGGTGGGTGTTTCTGTGCAGACAGGCTGGTGTTTAAGTGTGGGCTGGTAGGTGTTTCTGTGCAGGCAGGCAGGTGTTTAAGTGCAGGCAGGCAGGTGTTTAAGTTTGGGCTGGTAGGTGTTTCTGTGCAGGCAGGAAGGTGTTTAAGTGTGGGCTGGTAGGTGTTTAAGTGCAGGCAGGAAGGTGTTTAAGTGTGGGCTGATGAGTGTTTCTGTGCAGGCGGCTGGTGTTTAAATGTGGGCTGGTAGGTGTTTAAGTGCAGGCAGGCAGGTGTTTAAGTGTGGGCTGGTAGGTGTTTCTGTGCAGGCAGGAAGGTGTTTAAGTGTGGGCTGATGAGTGTTTCTGTGCAGGCGGCTGGTGTTTATGTGTGGGCTGGTAGGTGTTTAAGTGCAGGCAGGCAGGTGTTTAAGTGTGGGCTGGTAGGTGTTTCTGTGCAGGTAGGCAGGTGTTCAAGTGCAGGCTAGTAGGTGTTTCTGTGCAGACAGGCAGGTGTTCAAGTGCAGGCTGGTAGGTGTTTCTGTGCAGACAGGCAGGTGTTTAAGTGCAGGCAGGCGGGTGTTTAAGTGCAGGCTGGTAGGTGTTTCTGTGCAGGCAGGCAGGTGTTTAAGTGCAGGCAGGCGGGTGTTTAAGTGCAGGCTGGTAGGTGTTTAAGTGCAGGCAGGCAGGTGTTTAAATGCAGGCTGGTAGGTGTTTCTGTGTGGTTAGGCAGATGTGTAAGGGCTAGCTGATAGGTGTAAACATTCATGCCAAATATAAGCAAGCTGGTCAAAGCATAACAACTTTAGTTATGGTCCAGACAAAATCAGATGCACGCAATTACGCAGGAAAAGGGAACAGTCAGTTTTCTCTTCTCTCATACCCTGGATGCAACGAATACCATCAGGATTGAGGTGTGGAGAGTGTTTTAAGGTTAAAAGGAGTTGTATAACTTGCTTCACATTCAACTTCATGTACCTTACTTCAGCTTGATCTCATTTCAGCATCTTTCAGGATGGGTGACTACACGTCCACTGTTGATCCCCAACTATGGGAGGCCCAGATTCGATCCTTCAGCAGTTCACCAGTACAGTCCAATGAACCAACATCAAGTACACCAGACGACCTTGCCGCTGTAAGTTCACTCATCCATTTTATTAGTCCCCTACTAGTTTTCAACTAGAGGGGACTATAGGATTGCCGTCCATCCGTCTTGATTCTGCAAAAGTTGGGGTTGCTACGGATACAGAAATATTGAAACTGCTTCTTAGTATTACCCAAAAATTATCTATGCTATTATGGCATATACATAGAGATCGATGTTAGGATGGAACATATTAATTTCAATTTGACTAAAAATTGTAGTTGCCATGGCAACAGACACAGTTAAAATAATTTAAAGGGTCATGGCTTCAATTGTGATCACTCACTGTCCGTCGTCCGTCCGTCCCACTTGTAGTTGTGGGGTTGAACAATTGGCTATATTTAGATTCTATTCATTCTGTTGCTTACGGGGTGCAAAATGTTGCTTATGGGGTTTTACAAACAAACGAAAGAACAAAAGAAAACCCCACCACGTCAAGTCAGTGAGAACGTCCATCCGTCCGTTCAAACTTTCAAATGACATTATATAAATAATATTGATTTATGATTTCCGTATGTAAAGGAGTGCTTTGAAGTTTGTAAAGGTAAAGAATGAATTCCAGTGCTTTGCTATTATCTTTTAATTTCCAATATGGTAATACATTGTCAGCAATTATGACGTGTACTATATATTATATTCCATTTCGATAATAAATGGATTATAACAGTCATTATCCTTGTTTTCATTATCAAACGATGGCTCATATCTAAAGCTTTGATTGAAAAATACTATAGAAAGTGTCTTGCCCTATTTTATTCTGTTTATTCTTTATTCTTGCCTCGCTCAGGCATAAAGCCTTTGTCGACTTACTGTTTGCAAAGAAAGGCAACTCTTAAAATACAGCTGTAATGGATCTCCAGTAGTTGTTTCCCCTTGAACAATATGCAAGCACCATGGATGTCTGTTACCAGAATAGACTAAACTACATTGGTCAAATCTAGCTGCCTTAGTTTCTGCTATTCTCTAGGTCTGATGGACGAAATGTTAATTTGGAACCAAACCAGATTGTCCATAGTATATCTTTTGTAAATTTCTTTCCCTGGTACTCGGCATAACATTTTCAGAATTTTGATTGGTTGATACTGTGTGCGGGAGGATTGCCATTGACCAAGAAAGACTACTCCAACAAAATACAGGAGCATTGGATACCCAATGTTTGTTTCCCTTTGATCAAATTTTTTTTTAATATAAAGAAAGACCTCCCCTATATTTTTCATCGTTCTGAAATTACTAAAATTTTAATTTATAAAATATAACTGAGCTATTACCGTGAAATTCTGTGTTACTCTACTAGGTGCATGTATGAAAGCAGTATGTTGTTTAACCATATGATTTGTTTAACTTATTTTTGGCAATAAATTTTAAAATAATGTTGAAATACCAGGTATACAAATAGCTTGAACACTAAAAAAATGAGACTAAACTTCTCTCTATGAGTCCTAACAGAGCAACAAATAAGGTTTTAGTCCATTACCCCCCCCCCCCCCCCCCAGTTTCAATTTTGTTCGGGTTTTAACAAATTTTAATTGGGTATTTGGGTATTTAATAAAACTCATAAGGTAAATGGTAAATGATCTTTTATGTACTATTTTTCACTATAACAACATTTTCTATTAGGGTATTTCAGATTGCTTTGCTTGTTAGTCCCCTACCGGTTTTTGACCGGAGGGGACTATAGGTTTGCCCTCCGTCAGTCCGTCCGTTAGTCCGTCCAACAATCTGGATCCTGACATAACTCAAACAGTTTTCAAGCTAGGTTTATGAAACTTGGTATGTGGATAGGGGGCGATAAGGGAATTATGCACGTCTAAAAATATTTTGATTCTGACAAAAATTAACATTGAAAATGGCCTCAAACCGGTAGGGGACTTCTGTATTGCCTGCAATTCTTAATGACTTGTTCTTACTCCTTCCTCCCAAAATCTATTGTGTTTTTAAGAAAATTAATTGGGTAATTACCCCAATCAGCAGCTTATCTGTAGCTCTGTTCCTTGTGTGTATGCAAAATTTTGTTTATACAAAGTTTTATGTTGTTCAAAGTCAAACTCAGGTAAAATACCCATTTAAGATTTTAGAGGTGTTTCTCAAATTATAAAAATGTTGCAAGGACCATCATCAAATGTCTTTAAGGGTTAAATAATAAGAACTAAGGTACAGCCTATTTTACCGAATTTTATCATAAATTGTTTGTTTTTATAATTTTGGTCAATTCTCATAGCTCGCTGCTACATGTCAGTATTGAAACACAGCAGTAGACACTTGTCAGATGTCCTTAATTATTAATAACATGATCATCAAGTACAGAAGGATTGCTATTCATCTGATTCATATATGTACAGTCAGTAGAAAATTTGTGACATTTTTGGGTACGAAGTAACGAAGGACGATAGTCGATACGAACCTGCTTTCGTTTTTAAGTTCACTGTATAACTTCCTTGATTATGCGTATAATAATACGACTTTCCTTGTTTAGAACAAGTACTTTCTGTGTTTTCTCTCTGTTTTCGGAATTTTCCCAGCGTTCCAAGATGGCGGTCGATCAAAGTGCTATACGAAGCAACCGAGTGTTTATCTCCCTTATTAAAATGTGTTCTAGATGGGCCTACTGAGTTTTTAAAATATTTTTAAACATCATTAAAATATAAAAGAAAATTTATGAGCTACAGAATAACGTATTTTAGGTAACTTTTGTTATTCTATTGGCAGCCATTTTTCAGTATCTTTCCGTCACTTCGAAACCGTAACACAAATTTTCAGATCCATTAGTGAATTCAAACTCTGACCAAACCATGTGACACATTGACTTATTGCGAAATTTATTCCGGAGCTCTGCGCCCAAAAATTCGCTATTAATTTACAATGAATGTTTTTTATCTGTAAGGGAGGTAACTGATGGTGACAATTTGTGCTGTCTATATGTATGGGTTACTTCCCTTGTTATGTATTTTTTTTCCTCAAACTTTTTGAACTGAATCAACTGGTTTGTTAGGTTCAAGTCTGTAATTACAAATGTGTTAAATAAAGCAGAGAGTGTTTAAATGTATTAAAGAAGGTGATTTCATCATACTTTGATCAGTCATACTTTGATCAGCGGATCAGTACACTAGCTCACATCAGTGTAGCTAGCTGAGTATCTTGACCTGACCTGAAATAAATACAAGGTTGTTGTCCTTAGTTGTTAGTCGGTGAAATTGTCTGCTCAAGGTTGTCAATATGATTTTCTGCTATTGTGAAGAATTCAAGAATCCTTGTAATAGAAAGCTTGGTTTTGCATCCATTCTATGAACGTTCAGAGCATACAGCTTTATAATTTTGTATGGGGACTCCATCAAGAATTTATATTAAACTATGGCTCTGGGTCAAAACTGGCATCTCTGTGTAACAGGCCAAATCACCCTTTCTAATTTTCCCCTGGGGGAAAACAGGGCCAGTCCATTCCCCCTGTCCATTTTGAATTCTACATGCCGGTAGGTCTTTATAAACATGTTAAACAACAACAAATTAAGAAAGAGAATTTTTTTTATAGTTCATCATATGTGAATTAAAATATTACAGTTGCAGGATAACTGAAGGGTTTAAGGAAATTACAAAAAATATTTGAATCCTAACTTAACAATTTGTGTACGTGTAATTTAAAACAAACTGCTAATTAACTCCTGTATCCTTCATTTAGATCAACACCAGTCACATTCATCCCTGCTAAATGAAGAATTAAGTTCAGACAAATATTTGCTGACAGTTGATATAGAGGATGATTCTTCCGTCTTAATAACAAACATGTCGTAATTTGTAAGGAGGATAAGAGATGAGGCGTTGCCGAGGTAATTATGTATCAGTCATTATTGACAAGGCGCATAAATTAAGTAACAAATTGCTATAAATGTAAGATAGAAATTAGATCTTTTCATGACGTATGACAACATCAACAGCAGATAGTCATCATCAAAATCTGTCTAGTCACACGTACTCATAAAAATTATTTCAGTAGTGAATGATGAATATGTTTAAAAATAGTGATATTGAATATTGTAACATCGATGTAAACAGGTAAAAAAAAGGTTTCAAGGAAAACTGCTTGGGTCAACTGATCGCAGGCTATGACGTAAAAGTTCTTGAAAAACACTGCTTAAGATGAAATATATTTATAACAAACTATGTTGTCGTTGGATTAAATTCAAAATCTTGTATCTCATAGTGGTGTCCCCTCCCTTTAAGTATGATTTATTTAAAAATCAAAGCATAAATGGGGCCATTTCCCTGACTCCATGACTTTTATTGTCTATTATGTATGATGAAAACTTCGGATTGTTGTATGAAGATTATTGTTCTAGAGCATAATGTGGCAACATAGAGCTGGTGTAGTTGGACAAACATAAATGGGCCGGGCTAAATTTAGCAACAGTAAATAAACACAACGGTGACCTTCACATCTAAATTAACCGGAAAATTTTGTAGGCATGATAATGGGGCAAATTATTTGTGCAATAGCCCCAGTGGCTCAGTGGTAACGCGTCAGCCTTCAGTTGATTTACTAAGTATGTTACTTTTGTACGCATGTTCGAATCCATTTTTGTGCCCCCGTATCGATAGATCGGGAGGCATATAGTGATTCACCTGTCCGTTCGTTCGTTCGTCCGTCCGTCCTGGTTAACCCAAATTGACCGTTTCTTCTAGCATTAATATGGCTTGCTACAAAGCTTTCATACTTGCATGGATGTTGTGTATGAACACTCTCCACACGCCAGTATCAGCTAACCCCATTTTGACCTTCACCTTGACCTAATTTTGGACTTAGACTTATTTATGGACAAGGCTTCCACAGGGGGCATAAGCGTTTATTGAACGCAGTCTTGTTGTCTTTATTTTTTATTTTCTCAACACTTGAATTACAAAGTATTGAAAAGATAATATGAAAATAACAATGAAAAAATATAAACAGAATACTAGTAAACAAATAGTTTTCTATTAGAAAATTCATGAGTGGGATTCGAACTCACGCATACTAATATATACCATTGTTACGACTGTACCTTGCGCTTTACCTACTGAGCTATTTCGTCATTGCTTAAAGTGTTGTATTTATTACACCTTATTAGTTTTTTTCAGGTGTAA
Source organism: Spisula solida (assembly GCA_947247005.1). Taxonomy (NCBI): domain Eukaryota; kingdom Metazoa; phylum Mollusca; class Bivalvia; order Venerida; family Mactridae; genus Spisula; species Spisula solida. The sequence continues at coordinate 35,059,140 of OX365952.1, read as the reverse complement.
AAGGTAAACAAAACATGTTTATGTTCTGGTACTATTTATTGCCTGGCCAATTTATCTTTGTCCGGTTATACTGATTTATCTTCGTGTTTTCAATGTGGTCATAAAATATCAAATCTTGTTGACTTGATTACGAATATTACTAATATTTGCTTGTATTTTGGGTCGAAACAGCCGTTTATTGATTAAATTTCAATTAAGTTTTCAGTATTTGAATATACCTAGATTATAAACCAAACCATAATTGCTGTTTTCTTAAAGAAATTTCTGTCACCAAAACTTTGATGATACTAAAAACTCAGGGAAGTACCACGAAAATACAAGCAAACAGTATATGTAATGTAATATAAAATAAAACAAATAATATATATATATATATATATATGTCACAGAATCTAATTTATAAGCATAACGTTCATGTGTGTGAGCATGTATATATCTATATTTTTGATGATGTAACATACATCGAGACTATATGTAACATAAATTAATGCTTTATGAATACGATAACAATATAATTGACATGTTCATGCTCACTTCAGTACGAGTTATTTGCCTAGATTACGGTATACTGCAGGTATAGACCGTGGTATGATGCATAGGGGTCTGTATCGACTCACTGGTCTCTCAATCACTAGATATAGATTAACAGGGACGTAACTGGTATCAAAATTGCGACACCACCAACTTTACAAACAGTCTTGTAACTTTTCCAAAAAGGCAATTAATCACAAACTGTTTTCTCCAGTAGCAAGCTTATACATATTTATTATTTGCTTTCAATGGATTACGGAGATTTTTCAGTGAAAATAACAGTGAAAATAACAGTGAAATTACCACTTTGTTATTTTCACTGTTTTAGAAGCTGGTTCCAGTATCGTTCAGAAAAAGAAACGTAACGTCTATGGCGCCGGGCTTTAAAATGTACGTTACGTCATCATGACGTCACAATTGTCACGTCGTGACGTTCCAATTTCGACGTGATTTTTCCAATTAAGCCAATTACGGTACACTTTTAAGAGAAATTAAAGCATATAATAAACAGAAAATTTGTTGATTTTTGGTGAAAGATCAATTTAATTTCACTCGTGATCACATAAAATATTGATTTTCTGTGATCACTCGATGAAATAAAATACGATCTTACACCAAAATCAACAAATATCCTCTATATCTTCGAGATACAACCAATCTTATGTCAAAATATATCGCACTCGAGCCGTTACAAAGGCATACATGTTGAAAATATACTGAAAAATAAAAACAGGACAAAAATGTGGACAGGCCCTTACCATACTATAGGGCTCTTCACACAGGAGTGTCGACAAAAACAATGCCATGGTTGGATGAGCATATAATAACTAAAACTATAACCAAAATATCACCTCTGAAAAGTAACACAAGCGCTAGTGCGGTCATTCTATCATTTTGAAATCTAAAAATGTTCATCGGACTTCCATTTTGAGTCACGTGACGTAATGTCGAATACCCGATGATACAAGCCATTTTATTGGACACGCTTTGGTGGAACATGTGACATCACAAACCATACCTTGGGACATTAGGAAATTCGATCGAGGGTTGATCAACAAAAATGCGGAAAAGTTACTAATTTAGTACTGTAGGCCTATCTACTTTATTCGTCATTGGAAGTCTATGAAACGTTCTAAATATATAGGTACCCTTTTTTAGCTCACCTGTCACAAAGTGACAGAGTGAGCTTTTGTGATCACTCTTCGTCCGTCGTCCGTCGTCCGTCTGTCCGTCCGTCGTCCGTCCGTCAACAATTGGCTTGTGTAGACACTAGAGGTCACAATTTTAGCCTAATCCTTATGAAACTTGGTCACAATGATCATCTCAACAAAATCTAGGCCAAGTTTGATATTGGGTCATATAGGGTCAAAAACTAGGTCACTAGGTCAAATTATAGAAAAACCTTGTGTAGTCACTAGAGGTCACAATTTTGACTTAATATTTATGAAACTTGGTCACAATGATCATCCTAACAAAATCTAGGTCAAGTTCGATATTGGGTCATCCGGGGTCAAAAACTAGGTCACAAGGTCAAATCATAGAAAAACCTTGTGTAGTCACTAGAGGTCAAAATTTTGAATTAATCTTTATGAAACTTGGTCACAATGATCATCTGAACAAAATCTAGGTCAAGTTCGATATTGGGTCATCCGGGGTCAAAAACTAGGTCACAAGGTCAAATCATAGAAAAACCTTGTGTAGTCACTAGAGGTCACAATTTTGGCTTAATCTTTATGAAACTTGGTCACAATGATCATCTCAACAAAATCTAGGTCAGGTTTGATATTGGGTCATCCGGGGTCAAAAACTAGGTCACAAGGTCAAATCATAGAAAAACCTTGTGTAGTCACTAGAGGTCACAGTTTTAGCATAATCTTTACGAAACTTGGTCACAATGATCAACACAACAAAATGTAGGTCAAGTTCGATATTGGGTCATCTGGGGTCAAAAAGTAGGTCATTAGGTCAATCATATAAAAACCTTGTGTAGTCACTAGACATCACAATATTGGCCTAATCTGTACAAAACTTGGTCACAAGTACCACCTCAACAAAATCTAGGTTAAGTTCGACAGGTGAGCGACCTAGGGCCCTTTGGGCCCTCTTGTTTAACCATATATTCTTATTATTAACCAAAGTCCGAATAGACATGACCTCCTGTGGTAACTTCGTTCGACGCCTTACAGCTTAATGTTTCCAACGTTGCGTGTCGCAAACTGTTCTACAAGTACCAAACGTGCGTTTGTAACGTCATGTTTTGATAACGGGTTGGTTTTGATCGTGCATTGATATATACATTTGTAGTTATATATATATATGGTATCAATATACATGTAGTAAAGTACAGAGAATTTAACTTGATCCTATTCTATTAGCATAAATTAACAGATGATATAGTGTCTATATGTAATATGAACAAATGCACTGCATCCAGCGGGGATTTCCCATCAGGTTTTTTTGATAATCTGATCGAAGAAAAAAATGACTTTGGAATTTGTTTGCTCTACAACAGAGACTATAGATCTAGCCTCTGGCTGCCAGGCAGCACCACATAGAAAACCAGGCGAACAAATACTTCGAAAAGAGTGTTTTCCAATCTAAGGTTGCACAGATATTCCCTATAAATAGTTATTATAGTTTTACACTCGTCTTTCATTTGCTATTTATCATAATATTTTTGACGTCGCGGCAGCGTAATAAAGCCATTATTTATTTTTGATAATACACTTGTGTAATAAAGTTTTGACGTGACGTCACTCAAAGTATAGGCGACGTCGTCAAAGTTGTGCGTTTATTATAGTGAAAATAAGTAGCTATACATATGATAAAAAGAACATTATATTTGTGACTTTCCACATTGAAATTATTAAACTCGTTGAATAAAATCGATAAAATGCTCGACAGAGCCTCACATTTTATTATTTAATTAAACTCGTTTAATAAATTCAATATATAAAGACACTCATGTAATATCCTCTATTTATATTTCAATTCAACATAATTTAATTCACAAGTTGGCGCGCTATGTCGTGCGACAACGTCGCGTTAACGTGCGATGACGTCGCGTTAAATGATGTGACGTCAATTCCGACGTCGCCATATTGTTTTATTAGCTCACCTGTCACAAAGTGACAGAGTGGGCTTTTGTGATCACTCTTCGTCCGTCGTCCGTCGTCAGTCCGTCCGTCCGTCCGTCCGTCCGTCCGTCCGTCAACAATTTGCTTGTGTAGACACTAGAGGTCACAATTTTGACTTAATCTTTATGAAACTTGGTCACAATGATCATCTCAACAAAATCTAGGTCAAGTTCGATATTGGGTCATTCGGGGTCAAAAACTAGGTCACAAGGTCAAATCATAGAAAAACCTTGTGTAGTCACTAGAGGTCACAATTTTGACCTAATCTTTATGAAACTTGGTCACAATGATTATCACAACAAAATCTAGGTCAAGTTCGATATTGGGTCATCCGGGGTCAAAAACTAGGTCACAAGGTCAAATCATAAAAAAACCTTGTGTAGACACTAGAGGTCACAATTTTGACTTAATCTTTATGAAACTTGGTCACAATGATCATGTCAACAAAATCTAGGTCAAGTTCGATATTGGGTCATCAGGGGTCAAAAACTAGGTCACAAGGTCAAATCATAGAAAAACCTTGTGTAGTCACTAGAGGTCACAATTTTGACCTAATCTTTATGAAACTTGGTCACAACGATCATCACAACAAAATCTAGGTCAAATTCGATATTGGGTCATCCGGGGTCAAAAACTAGGTCACAAGGTCTAATCATAGAAAAACCTTGTGTAGTCACTAGAGGTCACAATTTTGACCTAATCTTTATAAAACTCGGTCACAATGATCATCAAAACAAAATCTAGGTCAAGTTAGATATTGGGTCATCTGGGGTCAAAAACTAGGTCACAAGGTCAAATCATAGAAAAACCTTGTATAGTCGCTAGAGGTCACAATTTTAGCCTAATCCTTATGAAACTTGGTCAGAGTGATCATCTCAACAAAATCTAGGTCAAGTGCGATATTGCGTCATATGGGGCCAAGAACTAGGTCACTAGGTCAAATCACAGGTCTTGCATGTACTGCTATAACAGGTGAGCGACCTAGGGCCCTTGGGCCCTCTTGTTTACGTTGGATTAAATAAGATAATTATGTATTTTTTTCAATAATTTTCATGATTTGAATCAGGCTTAACGTTATGAAAGAATATGTTAGGACTCAAAAGTTTCGCAATTTGAATACTTTCAACCATTCACTTCTTTCGACTCCGCAATTTTCTAAACCGGAAATAACTTTTTCTAAAACGATTAGTACCGATTCAAAACTCTGAAGAACATAGGCACGTGCGTGTTACTGGTATGGGTATTTACAATTTGTTCGCAGAAATTCATAAATTCAACGCAAGAACTTGTTATATATTCAAGTATACAGTAAAGGTAAGGATCAGACCCAATTCTCAGTGCTCTACTCCTTATTATACATGACATGAATTTTTAAATAAAATAATCCAAATACAGTCTAACTTGTATTAAGCGACCACTCTGGGGAAGGTCTGAAAACGGTCGCTTAACGGAATGGTCGTTTAACACAAATGAAAGAAACATCGAGTGTAATTAACGAATTTCGTATTTAAGGCTGTTCGAATACTATTCAACTTCAAATAATAAACATTAGTGTGTAGATACGTTTTATGGTTATTCTATACGTGTATGCATCATCTGCATAAGCATTTAATTTATCATTTTAATAAACTTACTCATATATTACATGTATTACACAATGCAATTAATGCAAGTCAGTTTTGCTTGCACTCGAAGAAGAAGAAAAAAGGTAATTAACAACCTGTCACTACTGATGACCAGTGATTTACAATTTTTTGGTCGCTTAAAGCAATTTTACCAATCAATTATAGTGCTTAAACAGTGGTCGCTGGTCGCGTAAGGCAAAAGTCGCTTAATACAGTTGAAATATAGAGCAAATATGGTCGGGAGGAATTGAAACCGGTCGTTTAAGACAAAGTTCGCTTAATACGCGTGGTCGCTAGTACAAGTTAGACTGTACATAAACGTTTTAAGTTGTTTGTTTGTTTGTGTTAAAATGAACGTTTTTTATAGTTCATTATTTATAATAAGCCAATATATTATATATATTATGTTTAAACAACATTGGTCACTTAACAATAATTTATGAGCATTTTCCTTATTATGTGTTGATCATCCCTCATGTACATTTAACGTGTGCTTCTTAAAATGGGGAGTAGACTCATTGATTAGTTTAAAACCTTTAACTGCTGCACGCTTTTCAGTGGAATATAGTAATAATTACAACCATTCTACATTCCTTGCTTACTCACTTGGATCAGAACACGAGTTTTTCGTGCTCAACTTGTAGACCGATACGTAGTATTTTTATTTACAAACTACTTGATCCCGGTTGTGCATCTAATATGTATTACCTGCGCTAGAATATCGATAACTAGTATATCTGTTTGCAGTGGTCACATGTTCGAAAGTTTATCCAGTAAAATAGCTTGTATCATCGGGTGTTCGGCTTTACAAACATGGAAGTCCGATGAACATTTTTAGATTTCAAAATGATAGAATGACCGCACTAGCGCTTGTGTTACTTTTCAGAGGTGATATTTTGGTTATAGTTTTAGTTATTATACGCTCATCCAACCATGGCATTGTTTTTGTCGACACTCCTGTGTGAAGAGCCCTATAGTATGGTAAGGGCCTGTCCACATTTTTGTCCTGTTTTTATTTTTCAGTATATTTTCAACATGTATGTATTTGTAACGGCTCGAGTGCGATATATTTTGACATAAGATTGGTTGTATCTCGAAGATAAATGTATAAGCTTGCTACTGGAGAAAACATTATGTGATTAATTGCCTTTTTTGAAAAGTTACAAGACTGTTTGTAAAGTTGGTGGTGTCGCAATTTTTATACCAGTTACGTCCCTGTTAATCTATATCTAGTGATTGAGAGACCAGTGAGTCGATACAGACCCCTATGGTATGATGTACTTCATAAGTCAATGTTCACAACACTGCAAAATCATCACTAGATCGTGAGTTCTTTGTCATTATAAACTAATTGGTAATCCAATTATCACAACAATTAACGGATTGTGACAGTTAGATACATGTTTATCTATGTCGTACATTTTCACACTTAATTGATACATAATTAACTAGATGTCATCATCGTCATAGAAACCTCTAGCGCTATTTTTGCTGTTTTGCCTCTCCAATGTTCAGCTGAAATTGAGATTTTGTATATCTATATGAAAAATTTGGGTGATTGCCGCCCCACTCGCGATGCCTCTGTTTTAAAAATAAATAAATGTTTTAGAACTTCAATATTTTTATAGAAGGTAGACAAAATTGTGGGGCTGTCCACTCTGTAGATAAAATTTTGGTACTGTTCATTTGTAGACAACATTGTAGGGCTGCCCATATGCAGATAAAATTGTGGGGCTGTCCATTTGCAGACAAAATTGTGGGGTTGTCCATCTGTGGACAAATTGTGGGGCTGTCCATCTGTGGACAAAATTGTGGAGCTGTCCATTAATCTGACTAGGCAAACTTAGAGTTATTGCCCTTGATTTATTGAATAATTCTGTCCTCTATTTTTCATAAAACTTTAAATAAATTTAAACAATCATGCTGTGATGCCTGTCAAGTTGTTTTTATTGGTCAATATTCCTTTGAATTATTGCCCTTGTTTATTCAACATTTGTTACTACCACAAACTTCTCAAGAATCGAACTTTGTGCATAAATATTACTTTCACTGAGGTTGTGACTGTATAATTATGTTATAAAGAATAAAACACTAAACATTGTGATGAACCCCAGTTAGAGTACAGAAACTCTACATGTATACAGTTATTTATCTTATTACATTAAGGTCGTTTGAGTGCATCAGTCTCAAGTTGCAGTTTTGTAGTACACATTTTACTACATACATGTACCTGAGGGATATGTAACCGAGGGATATGCATGGTTTATCTTGGATAACTCGCAGTATAGCGTTTAACCACAAACATATGGCAGTGGATTCTAGCGTATCCTATATTACTTGCTTGAACTGTTGCAAATATAACATTTAAAACTTTGTACTCTACTACACATTATGCTTCTACCAGTTTGTGCACTTTTAGAAATACTAAGTCTTCTTGTGCCAATATTTTTAAAAGGTAGTGCAGTTGTTAAAATACCCATTATAAGTTTTGATTTAAAGAAGTGTTCACTTTTAGAAATACTTCTTAAATTGTGCCATTACTTCTGGGGTAAATATTTTAAAATGTAGTGCAGTTGTTAAAGGTGCTGCCTCACAGATCGGGCTAAAATTTTTGTATGACGTAATTTTCCTTCCTAACCAAGTATTTATATAATAGAAAGTCACTGGTGGTTGCTTTATGAAAGGTTTATTGCATATAAGCAATTTAAATCACTCTTGATATTTGGCACTCAGTATTTTTCTGTTTGAAAATATCGCAGAGTTTCCTTCAAAAATGTTCCGTGAATTATGTAATTCACACATGATCAAACTGTAACTTCAACAAACTAAAGCCGAAACATCTGTGAGGTATTCGGTTTGTTTCGCAATTCGTTTTATTATTAAGTTATTTTTTATGTCGATGTGGTCGTTTATGGCATATACAGGAATAGAAACTATACCAAAGTTACATGAATATTTGACAATTTTATTTTTGCAATACACCAAAACGTGAGGCAGTCCCTTTAAAACACCCATAGTTTTGTTGTAATTACAGAAATTGAAAATTCAGAGCTTTTAAATCTGTGAAACCCTTATAATTAGTTTAATTACTTGCCCTGGCATCAAGTTGGTGGCTTAGAATTATAAGACGCATGCATATTTGAAATTTGCATTTTGAGGCGCTTCTTATGAGCCTATTTTCATGAAAATCGTAACTGGTCATGTTGACCAAAATGTAGTTTAAAAAGCTTGTTTTTAGTCCCCTACCGGTTTTTGACCGGAGGGGACTATAGGTTTGCCCTCCGTCTGTCCGTCAGTCAGTCCGTCCGTCAGTCCGTCCGTCCGTCTGTCAAACAATCTGGATCCTGACATAACTCAAACAGTTTCCAAGCTATGTTTATGAAACTTGATATGTGGATAGGGGGCAATAAGGGGATTATGCACGTCTAAACATATTTTGATTCTGACAAAAATTGTGGTTGCTATGGCAACAGAAAGAGTGAAAATATGCCCAAATCTGGATCCTGCCATAACTCAAACAGTTTCTAAGCTAGGTTTATGAGACTTGATATGTGGATAGGGGGCAATAAGGGGATTATGCACATCTAAACATATTTTCATTCTGACAAAAATTGTGGTTGCTATGGCAACAGAAATAGTGAAAATATGCCAAAATCTGGATCCTGCCACAACTCAAACACATTCCAAGCTAGGTTTATGAAACTTGATATGTGGATAGGGGGCAATAAGGGGATTATGCACGTCTAAAAATATTTTGATTCTGACAAAAATTGTGGTTGCTATGGCAACAGAAAGAGTGAAAATATGCCCAAATCTGAATCCTGCCACAACTCAAAACATTCCAAGATAGGTTTATGAAACTTGATATGTGGATAGGGGGCAATAAGGGGATTATGCACGTCTAAACATATTTTGATTCTGACAAAAATTGTGGTTGCTATGGCAACAGAAAGAGTGAAAATATGCCCAAATCTGGATCCTGCCATAACTCAAACAGTTTCCAAGCTAGGTTTATGAAACTTGATATGTGGATAGGGGGCAATAAGGGGATTATGCATGTCTTAAAATATTTTGATTCTGACAAAAAATTGTGGTTGCTATGGCAACAGAAACATTGAAAATGGCCTCAAACCGGTAGGGGACTTCTGTATTGCTTGCAATTCTTAATTACTTGTTCCATAAGTTTTTTTCTTGTTTACCGATTTTGTTAATGACCTTCTATTATTCTAAGACAGGGAAGTGTTGGCATAATGGTGTACCGGTTCATTATGTCACAGTGTGTTCCAACTGATTGAATTATTGTAACATAATGTTGTTGTCTGTGTCATTTAACTAAAGCTTTCTGAACATTACACATTATTCTAATGCAGTTTTATTTTGGGAAACACATAGGATTGTACAGTCATGCATACATGCATAATTTATGACTATTACATTCAGTACATGTTCTTGCTTTCTTTGTGACACATAAATATAACGCCAAATCATGCACACACTATCAAATTATTTCTGAGATTGACTTGGTTTTATCCCCTGTTAATTGTTCCGTGTATTAATTGCTGGGAAATATCCTCATAAATAGTTATTAGTACTAATTGTTTTGTTAATTAAATTGTCTTGCATGAATGTGGCCTCTAAAAATGTTAATTCCTTTTCAGCTATATTTTATGTACCAATAGTTCGAAACTGCTCTGTTAATGTAGTCTTTGAAAAAGTTACTGAGCTTGTTTGTAAAATTTGTATGAGCTAATTAAATCAGTAAACTTATCCCACTCCCAAAACAAAAATAAAAGAAAAAGTTCTGTTAATTGTTCTGTGTTGCTGAGAAGCTTGGTTAATCATCTTGCAATGTTTACAGATGCATGCATGCAACTTGTGGCGATTCAGTTAACTGATTAAAAAAAAAAAATCGCAAAACAAAATTTTAAAATACACAGAACAGCAAGATTTGGCAAGAATTGAAGTTCTGTCAGCGATGAACTGAGCTTCCATTGAAGTTAATTGACACATATTGTGTTTGGCTTGTTCAATTATTATTAGTTCTCTGACACGCAGATATTTGTATGGCTCCAATAATGCTGATTGATAACGCTTTTGCTAGGTTGCGTTAGACTACTTCAGTAATTAGTCCTTACCGTATAACTTCGCTCATAAGTCGGGTAAAAAGTGTCAAAAATATTTCAAAAGTTACTTATTCACCATGACCCATGCTTTAATTTAGACATAATAAGGCATAAATTGTAAATCTTATAGAGGGTTTTGGACATTAGTCAAAATCTGGTTGACTTTTTGGAATTTGTTTAACGTGATTTTACCTGACTTATGGACGAGTATATACGGTACATAAGAAGCAAAAGCTGCATGTCAGGTATTATTTGCGATGTTTTTTGTTGCTTTTATTCGTAAGTTCCTTGTGAATTAATAAATCTGTATAAAAAAATGGTTCACAATGTCTTCTCAAATAGTTTCTAATGCAAGTTGAAACCTCTCCAGTAAGTTTTAATGTAACTTCTTATTGACTGAAACCTCTCCAGTAAGTTTTAATGTAACTTCTTATTGACTGAAACCTCTCCAGTAAGTTTTAATGTAACTTCTTATTGACTGAAACCTCTCCAGTAAGTTTAATGTAACTTCTTATTGACTGAAACCTCTCCAGTAAGTTTTAATTTAACTTCTTATTGACTGAAGCCTCTCCAGTAAATTTTAATGTAACTTCTTATAGACTGAAACCTGTCCAGTAAGTTTAATGTAACGTCTTATTGGCTGAAACCTCTCCAGTAAGTTTTAATGTAACTTCTTGTTGACTGAAACCTCTCCAGTAAGTTTAATGTAACTTCTTATTGACCGAAACCTCTCCAGTAAGTTTTAATGTAACTTCTTATTGACTGAAACCTCTCCAGTAAGTTTTAATGTAACTTCTTATAGACTGAAACCTCTCCAGTAAGTTTAATGTAACTTCTTATTGACTGAAACCTCTCCAGTAAGTTTAATGTAACTTCTTATTGACTGAAACCTCTCCCATAAGTTTAATGTTACTTCTTTAAAATGACTGAAACCTCTCCAGTAAGTTTTAATGTTACTTCTTATAGACTGAAACCTCTCCAGTAAGTTTTAATGTAACTTCTTATAGACTGAAACCTCTCCAGTAAGTTTAATGTAACTTCTTATGGACTGAAACCTCTCCAGTAAATTTAATGTTACTTCTTATTGACTGAAACCTCTCCCATAAGTTTAATGTTATTTCTTAATGACTGAAACCTCTACAGTAAGTTTAATGTTAATTCTGATTGACTGGAACCTCTGCAGTAAGTTTACAAACGTTCACAAGTAAACATCATAAATGCTTCTGAGTGCAGACAGTTATCATTTAGTAACAATGCAGCTATGGTTTTTGCAATGTTTTCTGCACAATGAATATGATGGATGAATCATATTATACCTAAATCAACTTTCTTCAATATGTTTTGTCATTTAATTGATTTAACATGCATATAATGATAAGTTTGACGGTGGTATATTGATTATGCCCCCTAGCTTTGATGAGAGTTTATATTACTTTGCACATGTCTGTCGGTAGGTTGGTCGGTCAGTTGGTAGACCAAATGGTTTCCGTTTAATAACTCAAGATCACTTTGCCCTAGGATCCTCAAACTTCACATGGATGTTAGTCAGCAATAGCCGAACATTGACCCAATTGATTTTGAGTTCAGGAGGTCAAATGTCAAGGTCACTTTGCCCTTTGACAGCAATATACTGTTTCCGCTCTATAACTCATGAGCACTTGCTCCCATGATCCTCAAACTTCGCATGGATGTTGGTCAGCAATAGAAGATGACCCCTATTGATTTTGAGGTCAAAGGTCAAGCTATTGATTTTGAGGTCAGAAGGTCAACGGTCAAGGTCTTTGTGACCTTTACCATTTCTGCCATTGATGCATACATGTTTTATAAACATCTCTTGTTTAAGTGGATATTAATTTGATGCCTGAGCAGGCAGATAAATGACTGCTGTTTCTTGATCAATGTATGGAATATGCTACACTGCCATGTTTCTCGATCACTGTGTGGAATATGCTAAACCTCCATGTTTCTCGATCACTGTATGGAATATGCTAAACTGCCATGTTTCTCGATCACTGTATGGAATATGCTACACTGCCATGTTTCTCGATCACTGTACAAGAAAACGGCTCTTTATGCATGTGTGATAGCTTTTTCAAATTCAGTTTGGTCACCATGGCCATTTCTAATTTTCATGAAAATTGGCTCATAAGAAGCGCATTGTGATGCCGATTTCAAATATGTAACAGTCTTATAAAGGCGTAAGTAGCACTTACAACCTTCTAATTCTAAACCAGCGAATTGGCCTGTTATTATGTTTGATCACTGACCAAGTTCCGTAACTCTCACATTTGGACAGAATTATGAGCCTTCAAGTTCAGTTGGAACTGTTTAGGGTATTGAGTTAGTGACATATAGCAATTGGCAATTAAAAGGCATGTCCCATGTCAACCTGCCATCCATACTGTCACTAAGTGCTGGCTTGTTCCTTATAAAGAAGCATTTGAACTCTTATCTGTGAAAAACCATACCCATATTTTGCTTCTGTTTTCAAAATAAAGATCTAATTGCTGTAGTGGAGAGATGTTCAAATATTGAGCATAATCTTTATGGACCTATAAGATCCAGTAGTACAAGCATTCTTTAAACACTTCAAGCAATTCTAGCCTATTAATGATGATGATTATTATATCATAAAAATATTCAAGTTTGTTGTAACCATGGTATCGACGCTATAAGCTACAACAATAACAGCCTCCAATAATACAAGAACTGGCAGCACCATAACCTCACCTATAACTGTAGTGCAATATTTTTATTACTTATGAAAAACGCAAAACCCTTTATTTTGGAGCATGCACATGTGCTGTTATAATTGTTTAAATGCTTTCACAGGTTGATGTTGTAGGTCTTTGATTTTAATACTATTTTTATTTGCAGCTGTGTAGTTGTTTTCTTTTGCAAATGATTGCACACTCATGCAGGACTCTAATATAATTACTCGTGTTTCCTTGTTCAATGTACATGTATGATCATGGTACTACTAGGTTACGTCTGTCTGTCCGTAATTCTGGATCCTGACATTACTTAAAAAGTTTCCAAGCTAGGTTTATGAAACTTGGTCTGTCTGTCCGTAATTCTGGATCCTGACATTACTTAAAAAGTTTCCAAGCTAGGTTTATGAAACTTGGTATATGGATTATGGGGCATTAAGGGGCTTATGCACGTCTAAATATTTTTGGATTCTGATCAAAATTGTGGTTGCTATGGATACTGAAATAGTGAAAATACTGCAAAATCTGTCATAACTCTTAACAGTTTCCCATCTAGGTTAATGAAACATTGTATGTGGGTAGGTGCCAATAAGGAGATTATGCACATCTAGATATTTTTTTATTCGGACAAAATTGTGGTTGCCATGGCAACAGAAACGTTTTGTTATTTAAAGGGTTATGGCTTTAAACAGGTAGGGGACTTCTGTATTGCTTGCAAATCTTAATGACATTTTCTTTTGGTTCCTTGTTCAACCATGTATGTCCTACTTTATGCAAGGGCTATGGGCCTTTTTACTGTGATGAACATGAATCAGAGCTGCTAGGCGGTGCTCTAGTTATGTCTGTGGTTACCTGTTATGTCTGTGGTGCTCCTGTTATGTCTGTGGTGATCTTGTTATGTCTGTGGTGCTTTAGTTATGTCTTTGGTACTCCTGTTATGTCTGTGGTGCTCATGTTATGTCTGTGGTGCTCCTGTTATGTCTGTTGTGCTCCTGTTACGTTTGTGGTGATCTTGTTATGTCTTAGGAGCTCTTGTTATGTCTGTGGTGCTCCTGTTACGTCTGTGGTGCTCCTGTTACGTCTGTGGTGATCTTGTTATGTCTGTGGTGCTTTAGTTATGTCTTTGGTACTCCTGTTATGTCTGTGGTGCTCCTGTTATGTCTGTGGTGCTCCTGTTATGTCTGTGGTGCTCCTATTATGTCTGTGGGGTTCTTGTTATGTCTGTGGTGCTCCTGTTATGTCTGTGGTGCTCCTGTTATGTCTGTGGTGCTCCTGTTATGTCTGTGGTGATCTTGTTATGTATGTGGTGCTTTAGTTATGTCTTTGGTGCTTCTGTTATGTCTGTGGTGCTCCTGTTATGTCTGTGGTGATCTTGTTATGTCTTTGGTGCTCCTGTTATGTCTGTGGTGCTCTAGTTACGTCTGTGGTGCTCCTGTATTATGTCTGTGGTGCTCCTGTATTATGTCTGTGGTGCTCCTGTTATGTATTTGGTGCTCCTGTTATGTCTGTGGTGCTCTAGTTATGTCTGTGATGCTCTTGTTATGTCTGTGGTGCTCCTGTATTATGTCTGTGGTGCTCCTGTTATGTCTTTGGTGCTCCTGTTATGTCTGTGGTGCTCTAGTTATGTCTGTGGTGCTCTTGTTATGTCTGTGGTGCTCCTGTTATGTCTCTGGTGCTCCTGGTACGTCTGTGGTGCTCTTGTTATGTCTCTGGTGCTCTTGTTATGTCTGTGGTGCTCTAGTTATGTCTGTGGTGCTCTTGTTATGTCAATGGTGCTCTTGTTATGTCTGTATTGATCTGTTGTTACGGAAGGCGGTGCTCAAGTTATGTCTGTATTGATCTGATGTTACGGAAGGCGGTGCTCTTGTTATGTCTGTATTGATCTGATGTTACGGAAGGTCGTGCTCTCGTTATGTCTGTATTGATCTGATGTTATGGAAGGCAGTGCTCTTGTTATGTCTGTATTGATCTGACGTTACGGAAGGTCGTGCTCTTGTTATGTCTGTATTGATCTGATGTTAAGGAAGGCAATGCACTTGTTATGTCAATGGTGCTCTTGTTATGTCTGTATTGATCTGATGTTATGGAAGGTCGTGCTCTAGTTATGTCTGTATTGATCTGATGTTACGGATTTAGGCAGTGCTCTTGTTATGTCGGTGGTGCTCTTGTTATTTCTATATTGATCTGATATTTTATGAAGAGTAATAATTACGTAACAGTTGGTCTATCATGTATGTAATATGGTAGCAGATGGTCTAACAGTATTGACAGTGTCTGTAGGCTGCTGAGATATAATAATAAAATAATCATCTCCTGATCTTCGGGCAAGCAAAAATCTCTATAGGTTAATTCTTATACCAGCTGACTTCTGGCAACTTTTGATTATTTTATGATTGTCACAGAAGTGCCTTGAATGGTCTGACACTAAAATATAATACAATAAACCAACTCGAAGAAACAATTTCGGGAACGGTAGACTTTCATGAAATTAAGTCGCCACGAAAGTGCTAGAAACATTAATATAGACATTGCGGGAAACTTAAAAATGCGTAAATTTGTAATCGAGTATGCCGACAATCACTAAAACACAAAAGTTATTATTCTCGAAAGTAAATTGGTTTACAGCATTATTATGTGTTAGTGCAGTGTCTGGGGCCCAACCCCTCCCCATTGAAGACTACCTAGCAGAACAACTAACTTGCCCTACGTTCAAGGAAAGTAACCTGCAAACATGTTTAACAATCACGGGTTGTTGTCGATATTATCCTTTGTTGTAAGCTTCGTTTGCGGCATACAATTTGAAAGTACTAATTCCCGTTTTTTCCGTTCTCAGTTCGAAATATGTACGGATGCACAGATTTTACTATTCACATTCTTCTGTTTGCCACTGTCCGCCATTTTGTTTAATTAAACAAATACACGCACACCACCTCCGGATATGTTAGCCAAATTTGGCTCACGGGAAAAACAGTTTTTTTTATACATACGGTTCAACCAATCACATGTCCGTACCTGGTACGATACGTACGTCACATTTTGTTTCCTTGAATGCAGGGTTGGTCTATACATATTTGTACATGGTTCCTGTATTAATTATAATTTAGTGATGGGGGTGTTGTTGATGAAATTTAATCTTTATTGATAAACAACAATCATTCGGGCGTAACTGTACTTTTAATAATAAAATGACTCAGGTGATGAAAAGAGTTAATATTATTATTCTTACCAATCAGAATAGAAACACATAATTGAAATAGCAAATTATATTGGTCTCCTTTAGCGCAGTTGGCTAATGTATAATGCTTATAGATCTAAATCAGTCAGTCAGTCAGTCAGTCCGTTCGTCAAAAAATCTGGATCCTGACATAACTCAAACAGTTTCCAAGCTAGGTTTATGAAACTTGGTATGTGGATAGGGGGCAATAAGGGGATTATGCACGTCTACAAATATTTTGATTCTGACAAAAATTGTGGTTGCTATGGCGACAGAAAGAGTGAAAATATGTCCAAATCTGAGTCCTACCATAACTCAAACAGTTTTCAAGCTAGGTTTATGAAACTTGGTATGTGGATAGGGGGCAATGAGGGGATTATGCACATCTAAAAATATTTTGATTCTGACAAAAATTGTGGTTGCTATGGCAACAGAAACATTGAAAATGGCTTAAAACCGGTAGGGGACTTCTGTATTGCTTGCAATTCTTAATTACTTGTTTTTTATGCCCCCGTATCGATAGATCGGGAGGCATATAGTGATTCACCTGTCCGTTTGTCCGTTCGTCCGTCCTGGTTAACCCAAATTGACTGTTTCTTCTAGCATTAATATGGCTGGCCACAAAGCTTTCATACTTGCATGGATGTTGTATATGAACACTCTCCACACGCCTGTATCACCTGACCCCATTTTGACCTTCACCTTGACCTAATTTTGGACTTAGACTTATTTATGGACAAGGCTTCGACAGGGGGCATAAGCGTTTATTGAATGCAGTCTTGTCTAAATTAAACATATGTGTGCATGTCTGTGATACATTTCTAAAAAATAATTTTCTATTTTATTTTGGTACATTGCAAATATTCCAACATAACTTGAGACAGAAATATCGGTTAGTGGTCAACCATACTAGCTGCACTACTTGAATTACCAGAGTAAATGATTGTTAATTGAGTTCTTAGAATGACGCTTCCTGGAGTGAAACCAATAGTGATAATAATTGTAATCCAACCTGATTGTCATTCAAGCAATGTTAAGATCAGCAATAAATACAATATCCATGGAGAACTAAAATTGAAATAATGAAAAAAAATTTGAAGCATTTATTTGTATGGAAAAAAAGAATCTATTAATAAAAATAATATATTATTATTCACAGGGTCATAATTTCGAAGGTCGTTGTTCGTCTATATATGCCAGGTTATTGACATATTTCCCGCATTTTTGTTCAGAAAGTGAGTCAAGGATCAATAGTTTATAATCAATGAGCATGTATTGTGACTATAATTAAAGGGTCTACTATAAAGGTTCAGTTTATAAATTGGTTACCCATAATTGCGGTACCTCTCGGCTTTGACTGAAATCTTTATTTAATTGAATTGGTTTGTCATTTTCATATTGTGTAATATTCGAAGCATTTCAATGGGAATTAATATCAAAAGTTCTCATATTGGCATTCAGGTTAAAGCATTGAGATTTATGTATGAAACACAAATATGATTTATTAAAGAAACATGACCAAATATTTATTTAAATTTTGCCGTGTCATTCATGTGTGTACAAACATACATTAACTTGATGTAAAAAGAACCGTTCCATTGAACTAAATCTAGAATGCCATCTTAAGAGCACAAAAAATCTTTATCCCGCATAATTTAGAAGCATAATTATTACCAATTCAATACTTTGAACATCTTTAACAAAGGAATAAGCCAAATTACATGTCATGTTATAGAGAGTATATATGAATAAATAATTTTAGTTATAGGCCAAATAAGGTCACATCATACATCATATTATGAAAAGCAGCTAGAGTTAAATGTTTTGATGTATTAATTTGTACTGTCAAGGACTAGACGGGAAGGCCTTAATAAGATTTGCGCTTGCCTGTGTGTGTCAAATTATTGTATGGCACATAACTTGAAAAGTAATTTCACTTCTGTCATCAAACTTGATAGAAGTATTTAAATCAGCATATGTAGCTTTGCACTTAGGTAAATTTAATTCTCATTTATCGAGTTTGAGTTAAATTTTGGCCGGCTTTTAATGATGACTTGTTGCCAAAGTGCCCCTTGCTCATTTCTGTACATACGTACAAGAGGCCATTATAATAATATGACTTAGATTGCTGATCGAGTATGAGAGAATTTATAAAACCGTCATGTAACGTTAACAGCAGTTTTACATAATGTAATAATTATACTGCAGCCATACAATGTTCGCATATTACGCTACTTGGAATGATTCCATGCATGGATTTGCACATATTGACACTTTGGGTAATGGAATGTACTTAATATGAAAATTTCAATACTGCTTGCATACCGAACACTATTATGCTATTTAAAACATGCTTGACTTGCAGACTATCGGTTAAATTTCTGTCGATGATTTTGCTGTCTATATGATTATTATGTCTAGATACAGGAACTTTTAGCTTATTACGTTTTTCCCAGAATAATTATGATTCTGTTTGGTGAAGCAATTGAAAATTCTATAAAGATTTTCTAAGCAAATCTATTCTTCTGCAGATGCTACCTAACATTGCATGCTGGGTTTGGGTTTTGTTTTGCTGTATTAATTATTTAGAAAGTTCAGAGTTTGTGATACATTGGTACAGTTGTTCATAAAATATAAATTGTTGGTTAAGCTATAACAGAAGGGGTTTCCAGTAATCAAAGTACTGAAGTACTCATACTTGGGCGATATCGCAATTCTTGGTAATTAGATAGGGTTTACATCATTCAGATCTCACCAAATGGACCCATAAGGGCAATCCACCCATAAAAAGCCCAATGAATTAGTTTCAACTGTAAAAGGGGGACTGAACGGCCTAGTTTTAGCTGAGTAAAGGTATTAAAAAGATTAAGAATAACAGTAAATAGTAATATCATGCAGCGGCACAAATAATGTTTGAAGGTAGTAAACAAAAATAATATTAGTAGATCTAATTCTAATCTAGCTGCATTATAAACGAACTGCATAGGATGTGAATTGCGCGAAAGAATCAGATGTGGGATGAAAGAAAAATCGACAAACATGGTCAGGAATCTGGAGGGGAAATTTGTATGGAAAGGGTCGTTTTAACGATATACCCAAACTTTTTAGCTGCATATATTATATATGCACTACCGAGCCCTCGATAGCGCTATGCTAGAAAACAGTTTGCTTCAAAAAAGCCAAGTGACAGAGAACAATGTGAAACAATTATATGCTATCCACTCGCAGTTTGCAGACCGTTGTGTAGCAAAGCAGTACCCAAGTGGTCTGTTGCGCAAGAAAGCGTTCAGTATTGCTCGTTTAGCAAAGTTTTGAGAAACGGTACGCTATAGCTAGGTGAGCACTGCTCGTTGGTAGGGGATCGTTGCATAGACGTAGGAAAGCGCTCGATTACGCAATTTGGAAGCAGTTTGTTTATGCCACAGGCTCCTGGAAAAAGGATAAGCACCCTATTGTATTGGTGTCTATGGTGCATTACAAATCAAATGATGTTCCATATATTGGGTATATTTTTTATACAATGCACATATAGATATCAGATATCGGCAATTAATATCATGCATATCATTGCTTTCGCAAAAAGCAGAATTCTAATGCATCATATTTGCAAATTAAATGCATATTTTCATTGTTCAGCCATTGTAAGTAACATGATGAAGCACCTCTGCTGACAGATGAAGCACCTCTGCTGATGGATGAAGCACCTCTGCTGGCAGATGAAGCACCTCTGCTGACAGATGTAGCACCTCTGCTGGCAGTTGAAGCACCTCTGTTGGCAGATGAAGCACCTCTGTTGGCAGTTGAATCACCTCTGTTGGCAGTTGAAGCACCTCTGTTGGCAGATGAAGTACCTCTGCTGGCAGTTGAAGCACCTCTGCTGGCAGTTGAAGTACCTCTGTTGGCAGATGAAGCACCTCTGCTGACAAATGAAGCACCTCTGCTGGCAGTTGAAGCACCTCTGCTGGCAGTTGAAGTACCTCTGTTGGCAGATGAAGCACCTCTGCTGACAAATGAAGCACCTCTGCTGGCAGTTGAAGCTTCTCTGTTGGCAGATGAAGCACCTCTGCTGGCAGTTGAAGCACCTCTGTTGGCAGATGAAGCACCTCTGCTGACAGTTGAAGCTTCTCTGTTGGCAGATGAAGCACCTCTGCTGGCAGTTGAAGCACCTCTGTTGGCAGATGAAGCACCTCTGCTGACAGATGAAGCACCTCTGCTGACAGTTGAAGCACCTCTGCTGACAGATGAAGCACCTCTGCTGACAGATGAAGCACCTCTGCTGACAGATGAAGCACCTCTGCTGACAGATGAAGCACCTCTGCTGACAGATGAAGCACTCTGTTGGCAGATGAAGCACCTCTGCTGACAGATGAAACACCTCTGCTGACAGATGAAGCACCTCTGCTGACAGATGAAACACCTCTGCTGATGGATGAAGCACCTCTGCTGACAGTTGAAGCACCTCTGCTGACAGATGAAGCACCTCTGCTGACAGATGAAGCACCTCTGCTGACAGATGAAGCACCTCTGTTGGCAGATGAAGCACCTCTGCTGACAGATGAAACACCTCTGCTGACAGTTGAAGCACCTCTGCTGACAGATGAAGCACTTCTGCTGACAGATGAAGCACCTCTGCTGACAGATGAAGCACCTCTGCTGACAGATGAAGCACCTCTGCTGACAGATGAAGCACCTCTGCTGACAGATGAAGCACCTCTGCTGGCAGTTGAAGCACCTCTGCTGGCAGATGAAGCACCTCTGCTGACAGATGAAACACCTCTGCTGACAGATGAAGCACCTCTGCTGATGGATGAAGCACCTCTGCTGGCAGTTGAAGCACCTCTGCTGGCAGATGCGTATCGACTTTTAGGACCCATTGGCAACACTCAGCTGACCATTCACCAAAATTGACGTCAGACTAAAGGCAGGAGACAACGCCCCCCCCCCCCCCCCCCCCCCCTACTGAAGCTGCACCTGCCTATTAAAGGTTCAGGGACTATATAATAAGGAGAATGCAGAGTTTACCTATACATGAACGTGTAGTGTGATTGGTTTGTCTGTATCTCAGCAGCTGTTCCACTGAGGCTTATTTGCTTAACTGTATCAGTAAATGTATAAAATGTTGTTATAGTGGAATTTACTTCCCTTCTTCAATGTAAGACAACAATCCTTGTTTTCGAAATTTTAAGTGTTTCTTTCAATTTAATAGCATAGTAGATATATACTCACTGTGATGTAGCTGTCATAGTTTCTGTGTTATTAGAGACTGTGTGAAGATTATCTGTTGTAGCTGCAGTGTGACTTGTATTAGACATTTTATTGGCCAGCAGACAGAAAGACTACAGAGTATACAATGGAGTGGTTGTCAAATGAAGTTTGTGAGGGGTTCGCCAATTGTGATATAAGTTCTCATAGTGAATATAACCGACTTGTTCAAAGTTATGCTCTGGATAAAAAAACAAACAGTAACATACCCTTTGTTTCCTCTATGAATGCGGATTCTGACGAAAATTTTGTAATGGATTTTCGGTTGCCATCTTCAGAGAATTTGTCACATAACAACTGCTTACCGAATGATGTGAAATTAATGTCTGCTAAGAAAAATATACATTTTGGTAGTTCAGAGCCGGATGAGATTTGGTCATCAAGAAATTGCATGGATGTAAAACCTAGTTTGGATATTGATAAAAAATATGGTCTTCCCGATTCAAGTACGATGGAAGTACATCATGTAAGTCCAGAATAATTAATTTAATGTTCTCAGGGATTATAAAATACTACTATGCGGATCAAAGCAGGCATGTGTCACTATTTATTCCAGATTGCCTTTGCTTTAAGAATTGTGGCGGGTCATTTTTCTAATTGTGTATGTGTAATAGTAATTGCTATGTCACCATTTATTCCAGATTGCCTTTGATTTAAGAATCATGATGGGTCACTTTTATACGCTCGTTTGAAAAACAGGACGTATTATGGGAACACACTAATGGCGGGCATCCGGGCGGGCGGCGGTGTCCAGCAGTTTGTCTGTACTCTAACCCTCAGAGTTTTCATTGGATCATCTTCAAACTTTGTGACAATGCTAATGGGCATAATATCTAGGCCTAGTTCGATTATAGGCAAAATTGGCCTAGGCCTTATTTGGTTATGGGCCTTTAATTACCAAATAAGTATGAAATTGGCCTTGTCTGTGCTCTAACGCAAACAGTTTTCATCCGATCGTCTTCAAATTTTGTGACAATGCTTATGGGCATAATATCTAGGCCAAGTTCGATTATATATATTTTTTATTTTTTTATTATTTTTTATTTATTTATTTTTTTATATTTATTTTGCCCTGAGACTCACCATGCCCCAAGACGTGCGTATTTTGTGACATTTTGGCTCTTGTTCTAATTGTGTATGTTTAATAGTAATTGCTAGATTAGGCCAGAAATAGTAAAATACCTAGATAATATTCCCTGTATACTGGTCCCCCTATATGCTTCAAAATTTAATAGATGAACAACCCCAACATGTAGATGTGCATAAAGGAAAGAATTTGCGCTGCAACAATTTTTTGACCGAATTATGGCCCTTTGTACTTTTATGCACTATACAATATATAGTGAACAGTTCTTGTGGACGCAACTTCTCCTACAGTTTTTACAGCATTTCCTTCAAACTTTAACAGATGAACAACCTCAACATGTAGATGTGCATGAAGCAAAAAATTAGCTGCGATTTATGCCACGCGGGGGGTATATTAGTCTGCCGAATGGCGACAGTTCTAGTTGAACCAGCTTTAGCCCACTAATGTTTGCAGAGTTATGGCCCCTAAGAGGTCAGCGATTGTTTTTTTAGTCATGTTTAATAGTGTGATAGGAGCACTATATCACTTAAATGTTTTGCAGGAAAATGATATTTTCTCTGCTGATCAAATATTTATAAACTAACTGAAATGAGTCTTTAAACTTCATTATTTATAGCTGATTAATTATAATACCAATCACCCATTGAACCATTTATTCTCCAGGAGTGGTATTCAATATTGATCTTATTTAATTGGAGAATAAGGATAGCCAATCATATCGCTTGTTACTGACCAAGAAGAGTTTAATATGGTGAAATCTGATTGGTTGTCCTTATCCTTAAATCAAGTAAGATCAATATTGAATACCACTCCTGAGCTAAATATTCAACTGCTGGGGCAAGTGACGTCCAAAATTCCTGCTTCATATGGATATATTAATAATATTATACATGCAGACTCTGTTTTATAGGAGACAACTCTGTTTTATTTACTCAAGTTTTATAAAATTATCTCCCTTTGTGTTCTGGATGTTGAGCAAGGTAAAAAGCAGAATAATAAATATGAATCTGAATATGATTCTGATCCTGGTAAAAAAATGACATAATCATATTAATCATTGAAATTTTTTACACCCAACAGTAATTATTATAATACCTCCCCCCCCCCCCCCCCTTATAGATGACAAACCTTGACATTGCACATCTGCATAAAGGAAATAATTTCTGCGATAATATTTACCTGAGTTATGGCCATTTAGAGGGAAATATATTAGTTGAACTGCAACAGCTATTATAAGTTATTTCTCTATTTATTAATAAAACTCTAGTGAAGATGACATTGTAATGATGCCGGTGAGCAATTTTAAGGCCTCTTTTGTATGTTTTTAAGTTAAGTTACCAATTTTTTAGGGCTGCTTTCAGCAGTTCAGCCACCATTTGTCATTTTAACTCCCCCTGGTCATTGGGCTGTAACCTAAGGAAACCTGCATTCAAATCTCCATGGGAAGACTCCTTCTTTCCTAGTGGGTGGTACGCCGCCCAGGAATATCGAACATGTACATACACGGCCCTCACGGGTACTAATGCACACCTTGGTCGAGTAGAGCATTGTCGGTTATTCTTGCTCAGAGAAATTAAGCATTTGCGCTGACAGGGTTCAAACCAAAACCTTCGCCCAATCAGTCTGGGCCATCGCCCCCTACAGTTAAAATATACTGTATATTTTTGTGTGCAATGACTTCTCAATTACAAACAAACTAAATCCTCTCATCATGCATCTTCAAAGGTGAAATTGATAATTATTACTCTTTATTTATCTTGAATCAATATTAAACTAATGTGCACATGCTGTTGGTAAATGTATTATAGACAGCGAGTGTTTGTATGAGAAGATAAATGAGAAAGCTGTATAATCTTCTCAGATAAAGTAACTTAAGAAATGTCACCTACATACAATCAATATCGCTCTCACGTGTCCTCTCCTAAAAACATTGGCCTATATTATTTTGTTTATATTGGTGTATTTAGTGTACATCAAAGGGCTGTGATGAGCATAGTTAACACATTAACATTTATAATAAGTCTTTGCCAATTCCAGAATGCAAATCAGATATGTCTTGTTTCTGTGTCAGTCTTGGACAAATTACAGTTACAGTTTAACCGCAATTATAAGACTAAACGCTTTGTAACCTTGACTACCTGCCCAAGTATTGAGTTGGTCTTGATGGTATGGTTAAATAAAGAACGAAATAGAAGAAATGGACCCGTAAGTTGTTCAATTAGAGATGAGATGGTCCTCGTGATTATTACGGTGCTCTTTAGGCAAGGGGGTCTGTCAATCTCATTAAAATCAGACTCTAACATTTGCTCCATTTCTTTAGGCTGTTAGAGATTTGACTACACTCCGTAGAAGATCATGTTCAAATGACCTCTCTAGGGCATGTAGCATCTACAGTGTTATGCACTTTCAGATTTGTGAAAGCAGCAATTTGATTGGATGACGTAAAGTTCACACTGACATGACCCCACGCAGAGTGCCGTCAGATCCTATATCAGTGTAAAGTAGTGAAGCGTGATAAGAGTCTGATTTAAATGAGAATGGGGGGTCTGTATTTCTAGAAATCTTACAGGTCCTTAAACATTACAACGCAGGAAGCAGGCGGCTGACATACTTTTCATCCTCACACAACTTCTCTGGAAATGTTGTTGGTTGCTTTAAACTTCTAATATTTTTTAAAATATATAAAGACAGGTTCGTGGCCTAAATATAATTTTACAAATGTACCAAGTACACCATTATCTGAAGTCATGGTGTTCTAAACCGAAAGATTGAGATAAACATTATTGGAATTTAATGGTAGCAAATTAGATATTTTATGATAAATAAACCAAGAATCATGTTGTTGCATGAGGTATTTTAAGATATATACCTACCTTTCATAAATTGTGTATTTGATGAACCTTTCCCACACATTTGAAAGAAACTGTTGATCACGCCTATACATCAATTGGTTGATTACATAAAACTACTTTCACTGTTTAATTGTTTGATTGCGGGGTGTTGTACTAAAGTGCGAAATCATCAAACAGCAGTTACTGCATGTAAAATTGCTGGAATTACAGAATCGGATAAAACACTGTTTGTTGTTTGTTTGGGTGCACTTACCACGGGTGTACTGACCTCAGGTCTCGGTACAGCTTGATAATACACAGAGCTAAATGGAATTGATGTTGTGTTTATAGAACAGTCCCGAATGAAATACATATAAATATAACTGTACAAGAATCATCAGACATCAGCAATGGCAACAAAATTAACAACAACATCATTATAAACACCATCATCTGATCATCAACACCATCATCATTAACAACTACATCACCAACATTATCTTCAACATCATTAGCATCATCAACACCATCATTACCATTATCAACACTATCATTATCATCATCAGCACTATCTTCAACATCATTAGCATCATCAACACCATCATTATCATCATTATCATCATCAACACCCTTGTTAGCATCATCAACACCATCGTTAGCATCATCAGCACCATCATATCATCATCAACCCCATCGTTAGTATCATCAACACCATCGTTAGCATCATCAACATCATTAGCATCATCAACATCATTAGCATCAACAACATCATAAGCATCATCAACATCATTAGCATCATCAACAATATTAGCATCAACAACAGCATTAGCATCATCAACACCCTCATTAGCACCAAAAACATCATTAGCATCATCAACAACCTCATAAGCATCATCAACATCATTAGCATCATCAACAACCTCATTAGCATCATCAACATCATTAGCATCATCAACACCCTCATTAGCATCATCAACATCATTATCATCATCAACATCATTAGCATCAACAACATCATAAGCATCATCAACATCATTAGCATCATCAACAATATTAGCATCAACAACAGCATTAGCATCATCAACACCCTCATTAGCATCATCAACATCATTAGCATCATCAACATCATTAGCATCATCAACATCATTAGCATCATCAACATCATTAGCATCATCAACATCATTAGCATCATCAACAACCTCATTAGCATCATCAACATCATTAGCATCATCAACACCCTCATTAGCATCATCAACATCATTATCATCATCAACATCATTAGCATCAACAACATCATAAGCATCATCAACATCATTAGCATCATCAACAATATTAGCATCAACAACATCATTAGCATCATCAACACCCTCATTAGCATCGTCAACATCATTAGCATCAGCAACACCATCCTTATCAACAGGTTAGTGAAGTGAGCTGTATGATATAAAGCATGTGTAATACAGTGATGTTTCTCATGTTAATGCACCTATTACTGTAAGCTGGATTTATACATTATGCTGCAATTATGTTTTTATGCCCCCTATCGATAGATGGGGAGGCATATAGTGATTCACCTGGTTGTTCGTTCGTCCGTCAGTCCGTTCGTTCGTCCGTCCGTCCGTCCTGGTTAACCCAAATTGACAGTTTCTTCTAGCATTATTATGGCTTGCTACAAAGCTTCCATACTTGCATGGATGTTGTATATGAACACTCTCCACATGCCTGTATCACCTGACCCCATTTTGACCTTCACCTTGACCTAATTTTGGACTTAGACTTATTGAAGGGCCAAATTCTTGGTTAACCCAAATTGACCGTTTCTTCTAGCATTAATATGGCTTGCTACAAAGCTTTAATACTTGCATGGATGTTGTATATGAACACTCTCTACACGCCTGTATCACCTGACCCCATTTTGACCTTCACCTTGACCTAATTTGGACTTAGACTTATTGGAGGGCTAAATTCTTGGTTAGTAACCCAAATTGACCATTTCTTCTAGCATTAAAATGGCTTGCTACAAAGCTTTCATACTTGCATGATTGTTGTATTTGAACATTCTCTACACACCTATATCAACTAACCCCATTTTGACCGTCACATTGACCTAATTTTGGACTTAGACTTATTAAGCGTTCAATTCTTGGTTAACCCAAATTGACAGTTTGTTTTACATCATGTCAATCATGGCGTTGCCTTAAAACTTGGCATACTTGTTTACCATCATAAGCCCCTTACATTATCAAAGCCATGTAACACTATTCAACATTATTACAGAATTATGGCCCCTGATTGACTTAGCTTTTTATGGGTAAGGCTTCTATTGGGGCATAAGCGTTTATTGAACGCAGTCTTGTTTGGGTATATAAATGAAACATTAATCAAAGGGATGAGAGGATCATTTTATACAAGTCTTGTGTTTATTGCTTTTGGTTTATTGCTTCATTGTGTGTTTATTGGTGCATTTATACTCTAATATATTGCATGAATTAAATGTTTTAAAAAAGGGTGATAAAATGAGAAGGTTGTAAGTGCTTCGTATCTTATGATCTTCTAAGAATAATGCATATTTGAAATCTGCATCGCTAGGTGCCTCTTATGAGCCTATAGAGCTGATCATGTTGACCAAACTGAAGTTTAAAAAGGTTGTGTTTCCATAAGTAAAGAGTTACAAGTTTTCAGACAGATTTTCCTTGTTTTCTCCAAATATCGACCTCATTCTAAGCCAGCGATATTATATGTATACATGTACGAGTTGTGAATGCATATAATGTGTTATATTATTACTTTGCTTTACGACGCGTTACATCATGTTATAGTCTGAGTGTTAATTACATAGTTATCACTTTGATTAACCAAGCGTCATATATTATGTTATGGTATGATGAATTCTGTGTTTGTTTATCCTGGTTAAATGTTGTTTCTCAAGATATATATAATATACTATGGTGACCTTTTTCCTGGACAGTATTTTATAACCCTTGTTAAAACGTATGCTTCCACAAGGAACCTGCTTCCACAAGGAACCAGCAACTTCTCAAATTGTGAGGAAAAAATTAACTGTTTTGCTCTTTTTATGCCCTGGCATCTACTGGAGCCTCCGCTTATAGTGATTTCCTGTCTGTCCTTCCGTTCGTCTGTCCTTCCGTTCGAAAATGTTAACCAAAACTTTCAAGTTGTTGAAACTCAAGTATTTTTGAAGTCCATCAAGGCATTGCTTTCCAACTTGGCATACTTTTTACCGTCATTCACACATTACATTGTCAAAAGCCGTGTTTTAAACACTATCCAACATTTCAACAGAATTATGGCTTCTGATTGACTAAGCTATTTCTTATTGACAAGGCATAAGCATATGTCGATGATTCACAGCATATAAACCTTATCACTGTATCATTTCTTGTGACACTATACCAATCAACCTGTATGACTTATTGTGAGCAAAAGCATCTGTAACTTCCAATCAATGTATGACTTATTGGGAGTCTATAAAATTCAGTGTGTATGCCTTCTTTCGATTACCGGAAGTTGACTCATTTATACAAAGTGATGGTGTTTCACTGTTCCCCAGGTACACATGAGATTAACATTATTTAGAGACAGTGTACTTTGCTGCCCTCTTGTTATGAAAATGATGTGTAGATTTTATAATACATTTTAAACTTGCCATAAAGTGGATCAGAGTTGTTATCTTGTGTTAACAATTTTATCACTGAAAATTGAGGCCTATACCAGGTACCTATATCTACATTGACCTTGTGTATATGCTGTATAACCTGATTTCACCTGTTATTTGACCTTTAAATTCTAGTCTTACTGTTGGTTGTATGCTATCAAGTACAGTGTAGCAATACAATGTGACTTTTGGCTGCAGTTCCAAGTCGAAATTTTCCCAGCACCCAGCGAAACCATGGAAAATGTAGGTTTCACAGGGCGCTGGAAAAAAGGGTCAAGCTGCTGAAAAATATCTTATATTTCATCGAAAGCAAATAATTTTTCCCCTTAGCGTGGCGTATATTTCATAGAAATCAATGAAGAAATAAAATATGGCTATTTGTGTTTTCCAATGTTGACAAATTAAGACTTGGACCAGTGTAGCCAAATACTAGTGGTACTGTTAATATGAACTAAGGCACAGCCTATTTTAGCGAATTTTATCTAAAATATTAAATTCTTCATTTTGATAATTAAATTCTCATAGCTACATGTCAGTTAGTTCTGGATACCATAACTAAATGGTCTTTTATTTACACTTTGCACCTGAAAATTCGCTATTAAATTTTTGAGAAAATAGGGCTCAAGCAGACAGACCTGTATTGTATGTATACTATCACTGTAACATAGCACCAACAACTCGTTAGTTTGTTCCTTATCCTAATTGTCACTAATTCAAGTGCCTGACCGTAGGTGTCAACAATCATCGTCTGTTTGTTTGTTTATGACACATTATTATATGTATAGTCCAGTCAGGATAAAAATCCAGTGATGCAGCGGTCGGGTCCTCTATAACAGTGTAAAACCAATTATGAAGGCTTATACTGTACAGACAACTATAATTTCAATGCTATAACTAACATACTAAACTTCGCTCTACCTGTTTA
Organism: Spisula solida; assembly: GCA_947247005.1. Taxonomy (NCBI): domain Eukaryota; kingdom Metazoa; phylum Mollusca; class Bivalvia; order Venerida; family Mactridae; genus Spisula; species Spisula solida. Next base: position 35,029,018 of record OX365952.1, on the reverse strand, counting down.
GACAATGGTTGTGACTTTTTGCGTACACATAAACTGCAACGTCACTATCACAATATCCTAACTGGACTATAGCTTGGGGTTAATCCGGGTGATTGCAGGTATTGCTCATTGGGTGTGACAATCCATTAAGAAATCAATAAATGCACGTTTAATTTAAACGTTAAATTCAAACGTTCTTACACGTATGTGAAGGAATGATAACATGTGAGCAAACTGTGTATTTGTCACGCTGTATAAATATTATGTCACCTGTTGATAAGTATTCTCTCTTAGTTGTACATTTTTTCATTGATTTTCTATTGTTACTGATAAAAGTTCTTCTGATCTTACCCTGTTTTGTTGTTAGCGTCACCTGTCACAAAGTGAGCTTTTGTGATCACTCTTCGTCCTTCGTCCGTCCATCAACAATTGGCTTGTGTAGACACTAGAGTCCACATGTACTTTTAGCATAATCTTTATGAAACTTGGTCACAATGATCATAATATCTCAACAAAATCTAGGCCAAGTTCGATATTGAATGACTCCTAAATTGGTATGCATGTTTCTTGCTGTGACATAAAGTGCAGTGTGCAAGAATCATGATTCCCTTGTGATTGATTTTATCAGGACATTTTTTGTCCAGAGCATAACTTTGTCGTTTTTAGTTCAGAGAACTTGTGAGTGGGATACATATGTAGCCCAATACTGGATGTTTTCCATTAAAAATGTGCATGTCGTCAGGCGACATATGCGACTCCTGGAGCTTTTATAACATATTAACAGTTTGTCTCAGACAAATACTATACTTGAATAGAAACTTCCTCCAGATAAATTCTTGTCAATATTTGAAAGTGTTAATATAGTAATGGTATCAACTTGAAATTCAACATAGTTATTCACGAACGGCTAAAATAGGTAGCCTGTATTCCGGATATCGTGTAGAACTATACCTAGTGATCTCCCCTTATTGCTACGTTTTGTGGTAATGTGTAATTTACATTTGTACTTGATGTGAGATTATTAAAGCCACATTAGGCCTTAAAAGGCTATTTTCAAAAAGCAATAACTTGGTAACCTATTTGAAGAGCTTTGGATTGAGAGCTTTTTAGTTGAGTCCTAAAGGTTGAAAACACAATAAGATGGAAGAAAACGAAATACAACCTCCAGTTCAAGTTTGTTAACAAAATAATGAATTGTAATTAACAAATGCCCAATGTATAATCTAAGGGAAGCAACTCTTGCAAAATTAGTATTTTGTCATCCATACATTTTACTTAAATGTGATTTTTGGCATACTATTTCGACCCGTACATTTAACATTCTATGGTCAACTATTGGTCATTTGTGAATATATCCTAATTCCTTGTATTATGATTACAATTTCACCCTACTTTGTATGGCTTTAAAAAATGTTGATTTGTCTATTCAAACTCAGATTACCAATTTATTAATATACATTCATTCCATTTATAAACTGATTATTATCCTATTTTAGTAATTTAGCCTCAGTGTGTCTTCATATGTCTTCATGCATTTTCATAGGACTTCTTTCTAAGTATATAATCTTGCATTGTTCTTAGTGAATCAGGTGATTAAGTCAATCTAGTTTGTGATTGTTTGTTATTATTTCTTTAATGGTTATCATACTTTTATTTCAAGTTTTAATTGAATTATCATAGGTGTGAAATACTTTACATATTTAGTCTGATATGTTTGGTTTAAGTAACTTGATTGGCTTCTCAGATTGAGTGAATTACTCTGTCTGCTAGAGTTAAGGGTAACCTTATAAACATGGACTTAACTTTAGACATAATATAGAACATACAGAACTTAAGAACTTAACATAAGACATAATTTGATAATACATACTACAGTATCTTTGTGAAGCATAGACTTTGTGCATTTGATTTAATTTGATTACTTTGTGACTCAGTGAAATAATTAATATCTTTGTGATATATATCTGAACTCTGTGAATATAAACTTTGTGATTGTTATTGTTACGACTCATTAAAATTAGTAAACTACAGCCGGCTTTGTGATCTCGGAACATTTATTGTACTTGCAACTGCGGACGTACAGTTTAAACGTCCAGCAATACACACGATTGGTTGATCAACACCAGAACAGCAGCGCACACAGCTGCACTGTTCACTTGAATTTGTGAAAGTAGTGGACAACTCAATAGCGGTTCAACTACCTTCATAAAACTTGTAATTAGGCTATTTCCTCGATGATCGAAAAAAAGGTCTTCAAGGGAGAGATAATGTGACTAAGAAATAACCAGTTAATTAATATGTTGTACTTAAAATTTACCTTGTATAGAGTACATGCATAATTATGTTGTATGTTGAAATAAGACTATGGCAATAGGGAATAACTTATTATGTAGAAATAATGTAATTGGCGTATATGGTTTCTCTATAAGCGCATATATAAAAAATAAGCGCATATACTTTTGGCTAAAGTACGGGTATCAAAATTAGACGCATAAAAGTGTCGCTTATCAAAAATAAGCATGTGTACTTTTGGCTTAAGTATGGGTATCAAGAATTGATACCTTTTATGATTGATGGGTATCATGAATTGATACCGCTTTTATGCGTCACTAAAATTATTATTAGCAACTTAAAAAAAATGTGCTTTTTTCCAGATTCTACAGTATACAATATTCAGTTAAATTGTGAGAATGATATTCATTTTAGCAAGTACCATTTGACAGTTTGTGCGTTTGTGAACATCAGTTAGCAAGATTTGCAATGAAAGTGCTGTCACCATGCTTCGATAGTACAGTGTTCCCTCTCGTAAGGTCACCTCTCTCAAACGACTCCCTCCTTTAAACGACATTCTAAACTCCTCCCATGTAATTTTAACATTAAATTTCCTCTGAGAAACGACACCTCCCTTCAACGACAAACGTCACTCATAAAGTCGTACCGACACTAAGAACTACCTCTCCGTACCTGCGTATGTTAAGTCAGTTGTTGATTGTGTTACAGCAATGATGTATCTATTTTTAGAAACTCCAATATACTCTTGACACTACATTTCATAAAAACTTCTGATTATCAATTTATTTATTACCTGCGAGCCTTGAGCGAGCAGGTATATTGGATAGCATAAAGTAAAAAGTACATGGAGGGGCACGTGACCTGTTCTCGATGGTTTACGATCTCAAAAAAAAAAATTTAAAAAAAGATGCATTTTGTAAGAATGTTATTCATTTCATGTTATAGATACCTTATACTATGTTATTAAAATTAATTTAATGTTTGAAATGTGTTCTTTCATTCAGAAAATTACGATGCTCGTTTTCATAGTACTCAATTTCAGCATGGGATTATGTTAAATGTAAAATGGGTGTAAATGGAATTTGCGCAGTTAAATAGTACGGGATATTATCGTGTTTAGAATCGAAATGAAAATCTGTATTTTGTTGGTGAATAAAACACAGGCACTCGTTCATATTTTTCCGCATCCGAATTCCTGCCCATGTTTTATTCACCGACAAAATACAAGAACAGATTTTTATTTCTTAAATAACAACTGTATACTTATTTTTGGTGGGCGGTGTAGTTTCTGTGTATAGTATAGCAATGGATCAATACTCCAATATTAACATTTCATTATGTATGTACAATATACACTTATGTAACTTATATACTTGTGTCAGTGTTTATAGCTATTATACCTGTTTGTTCAGGTTTAAAAACCTACATATCATGTTAACATTTTATGCAGATTTCTTATTACTTAAAGCTAGCTTGGTGGTGTATTTAGGACATAAGGTGACACAGTGGTTTACTGATAACAAACATACCTTGCGTTTAGCTGTTAGCTGATTAGTTGAGTAAAATATGCAGTATAGCTGGCTGTGTTTATGCAGTTGAGTAACGAAGTGTAAGTTGTTATACTAGCTATAGGATATCCAGTATTCTAAATATCGTTCTTGTTGGATTGGTTGTTTGTTGGATTGGATCGTTAATATTGGATGTTGTTCAGTTTAGGAGTGTAAGGTGACTGGGCGTTAGTCAGCTGAATTCTGTGTAACATGGAATACTCGATGGACTGGTTACCAAGTGAAGTTTGTGAAGAATTCGCTAATTGTGATATAACCACAGTAGAGGAATGTACTACTAAGAAAATTAAACCACCCGATCAGGACATTGTGACTGAACAATCAAACATGTATCAAAATACTAGTGAAACTTACAGAGCGGACATGTACAGCGCTACCCCGTGTACAAATGTAGAGCAAAGTCACGGTCAGTCGGAGGAATGGGGTGCCAGTCAAGCTAAAAAATATTGTGCTGAATTTAATCATACTGACCCATCCCAACCGATATATGCCGACCCTGATCCGGCACAACCGAGATACGCTGATCCTGATCCGGCACAACCGAGATACGCTGATCCTGACCTGGCACAACACAGATACGCCGACCCTGATTCTAGCTCCAGAGATTTGTACGATGTGAGTGGGGTTTTTCTTTTTTATTTCAACATTTATAACAGTGGAGACTTATTCAATGAATATATGTATCTATGTGTATGAATTTGTCTGTATGTGTGTGTTTTATCTAGTTCAGAATACACACAGGTATATATATTGTTTATCAGGGCTCGACACTAACACTGGTCCGCTGGTCCGAGACCAGTGAAAATCCAGAAGGACCAGTGAAAATTCTGGAGGACCAGTAACTGTCCTATTTATAAATTGGGCGCTTTTGCCCTGTCGGACCAGTGGCCAAAATAGTTAGTGTCTAGGCCTGTTTATCATGTGTGAGTGCATGTGTGTGGTGAAATATTATGTTTTTACAGATTTGATTTGTTTACCTCAGTTTAAGTCGCAGGGTTTGTTAACTTAGATTTTTGGATTTGGAGATTACTTGGTCTTGATATCTTAAGACCTTTTGAATTCCGAGTTAGTTTTGTATTATATAATTCTGGCAGTATGATAGTACAATATTGACCCAGTGTATGACCTGTACTAAACCAGTAGTGAGTACAATATTGCCCCAGAATGGGACCTGTACTATACCGGAAGTTAGTACAATATTGACCCAGTGTATGACCTGTACTAAACCAGAAGTTAGTACAATATTGACCCAGTGTATGACCTATGCACTAAGGATGGACCAAACACGACTACCAAAGGTCGCCCTACGATGGACACCTCCTGGAAAAAGGAAACCTGGTCGACCGAAGACCACATGGCGTAGGACTATGGTGGCAGAACTAGAAGAGATGGGATTATCTTTGGGTGAAGCACAGAGGTTGGCCAAAGACAGACCTAAGTGGAGAGAAACCATTGCAGCCTTATGTCCCACAAGGGACGAAGAGGATTAAGTAAGTAAGTAAGTATGACCTGTACTAAACCGGAAGTTAGTACAATATTGCCCCAGAGTGGGACCTGTACTAAACCGGAAGTTAGTACAATATTGCCCCAGAGTGGGACCTGTACTATACCGGAAGTTAGTACAATATTGCCCCAGAGTGGGACCTGTACTATACCGGAAGTTAGTATGATATTGCCCCAGAGTGGGACCTGTACTAAACCGGAAGTTAGTACAATATTGCCCCAGAGTGGGACCTGTACTAAACCGGAAGTTAGTACAATATTGCCCCAGAGTGGGACCTGTACTATACCGGAAGTTAGTATGATATTGCCCCATAGTGGGACCTGTACTAAACCGGAAGTTAGTACAATATTGCCCCAGAGTGGGACCTGTACTAAACCGGAAGTTAGTACAATATTGCCCCAGAGTGGGACCTGTACTATACCGGAAGTTAGTACAATATTGCCCCAGAGTGGGACCTGTACTATACCGGAAGTTAGTACAATATTGCCCCAGAATGGGACCTGTACTAAACCCGAAGTTAGTACAATATTGCCCCATAGTGGGACCTGTACTATACCCAAAGTTAGTACGATATTGACCCAGAGTGGGACCTGTACTATACCGGAAGTTAGTACAATATTGCCCCAGAGTGGGACCTGTACTAAACCGGAAGTTAGTATGATATTGCTCAGGAGTGGAACCTGTAATATACCGGAAGTTAGTATGATATTGCTCAGGAGTGGAACCTGTAATATACCGGAAGTTAGTATGATATTGCTCAGGAGTGGAACCTGTAATATACCGGAAGTTAGTATGATATTGCTCAGGAGTGGAACCTGTAATATACCAGAAGTTAGTATGATATTGCTCAGGAGTGGAACCTGTAATATACCGGAAGAAGAAGACGAGTATCCACTGTAGTGTTGCAACGACTGTCAAAAACGTTAAAATACCAAACCTAGGTAATATTTTCAGGACCAGTGAGAGATTGAGTGTTTAGTTTAAAAAATTATATCATCTTAAGTAAATATGTATGTAGGGTTTCACATGTCTACAGGACTTGTCGGGGGGGGGGGGGGGGGGTCTGAGAGCATATTGAGCTGGGATGTTCAATGTCCTAGGGTGGTGTTCAATATTGATTTTACTTGACTTAAGGATAAGGACAGCCAATCAGATCACTCCATATTAAACTTTTGATCAGTTACAGGCGAAATGATTGGCTATCCTTATTCTCCAATTAAATAAGATCAATATTGAATACCACCTCTGATCATAATTTAGTTTGTCTGGTTGTCACAAGAATGAGTCAGTTGTATTATCATCTTACACAAGAAAAACATTGACAAAGACATCAAAGGGTGCCTTTCAGATATTAAAAAAGGACACACACATATATTACAATTGTTTTTAGAAATCTGATAAGTATAAAAACGACTAGATAGTACAACTATAAGGATTTACAATTTACATAGAATATAACAAATGATAAGTACTAAAGGTAAAATCATATCAGTGCCTGGTAGGATTGATTTTAATAATTTGTACTGACCTATGAAATACAGGTCATTGTATGCTATGAATTATTTATTTATAATCCCTGGATCTATTTAATCGACAGATCTTGATTGTTGTGTGAACGCGTTTATTTAATCATTGTCAAGATATTACAATGAACGATAGTGTTCATTATATCAATGCCAGAATTCTTTTCAAGCCTTAAACACAATTTTGTTCTTGATTGATTGATGCACCCCCCAAAAATCGTGCATCTGAAGTGACGGCAGCAATAAATATTTTTTGAGAAAGTGTCCGAGAGGTGAGTGCCAATAAATACCTAGGGTACTGTTTTATCAAAGCACTTACGGAAATAGTAAACTTACGATCAAATTTAAATTATTTATAATTTGTTTACACTTATAACGTGTGGTAAATGCAACTTCAATACTAATACTGATTCAGTTAATGAACTCCTACAATCCATATCCGTCACCAATTTGCAGTTGTTTTAAAATAATGAATAATTTAAATTTGAGCGTAACTTTAAGTTTTTCGTAAGTGCTTTGATAAAACAGTACCCTGGTGAATAGTTGGCTGCAGTTTAAGTCTTAAGTGTGTACAAAACTAAATTACTAATAACAACACTGGGTGGACTTGATTATGCATTATTATTTAGTCCCCTACCGGTCTAAAAAATCTGGATCCTGACATAACTCAAATACTTTCCAAGCTAGGTTCATGAAACTTGGTATGTGATAGGGGGCAATAAGGGGATAATGCACGTCCAAAGATATTTTGATTCCGACCAAAATTGTGGTTGCTATGGCAAAAGAAATATTGAAAATGGCTTAAAACCGGTAGGGGAATTCTGTATTGCCTGCAATTCTTAATGACTTTTTATTATTATTATTATCCCGATTTGCAGTGCAATAGGGTCATCCGGGGTCAAAAACTAGGTCACCAGGTCAAATCATAGAAAAACCTTGTGTAGTCACTAGAGGTCACAATTGTGGTCTAATCTTGACTAAACTTAGTCAGAATGATCATCACAACAAAATCTAGGTCGATTTTGATATTGGGTCATCCGGGGTCAAAAACTACTTCACAAGGTCAAATCATAGGAAAACCTTGCATAGTCACTAGAGGTCACAGTTTTGGCCTGATCTTTACGAAACTTGGTCACAATGATCCTCTTACCAAAATCTAGGTCAAGTTTGACAGGTGAGCGACCTAGGGCCCTTTGGGCCCTCTTGTTATATTTTTGCGGCCTGAATTTTGTATTATGCTGTTTGTTCATGATTGATTTAAAGATGTTCTGATAATTTCTCCATTTTACTCTGAAGTTTTTGTAAAGCGTGTAGTTAAGGGATCAATTGTGACTAATTATACAGTATCTGTGGATCTTATATATGTGAACTAGGTCAAAGTTTGTTATTGACGCATAACATTATACGAAAATGCAAATACGTTTAATTGACATTATTGAACAACAAGCGAGCCAAGGTCTTTTGATTGTGTATATGACGTTGGTTGACTTTATTGGTTGGTTGTAAACTTGTTTAACTTCTTATAGCTGGTTAAACTTAAATGGTAGTACGAATATTTATGTAATCATGTAGCCCGAGGTTCTGTCGCAAATATCTGACTATATAAGTAGACTTTATGCTGACAGATTTTTATATCAACTTAAAATGTATTTTAATAAGTCTTATAAAAAAGAAATATTATTCATTCAAACAATTTTGCCCCATTCAAGCAATAGAAATTTGTGTAAGTGAAATGATTTGATTACAAAATTTGCAGTGGACTTGTTGCCGTCTATCAAAATATCAAAAATTGTGATTTAATCTTATAGCAGTTACTAATATGTATATTCTTTAAACATAAAAATTATGTAGACTATTTTTTAACCCCCTCCCTTAAAATGTATGGGTCATTTATTACAAATGCATTTAAAAAAATATTAATGCTTTGATACTATGATTAATTTTGGGGTGGGTGTAGTTTATCATGCTTTACATATGTTGTAACCGGTATTTGTTGATGTTCAAAAGCATTTGAAATAAATGATCCGTACAATTCTACTAAGCTATAAGATTATTTTCATAAAATCTTTAAAAATCAACCAAGGTGATATTTAGTCTAAATTTAACCTCTGTAGAACAATAACCTCTTCACAACGGCCAACATTTGCAGCTCGGAAAGGGTGCTGTACTGTATATAATATGTAGTTAAATATATATGATACATGTACATCCGCTTTTCACATATGGAGATATGCAAGGTCTATAAATAGTATTAGAAATCGGTCTATTTATTGACCGGGAGGTAGACACATGCTGTTCATTCAGAAGTATGGTATGGTCTCAATTATATTACGATCACTGTAAAATTTGGATGTTTTTGCTTTCTTCGGTCAATAAAATATTGCAATGAAACAAAGACCGATGACACTCAATGGTCATCTTTAAACAATAGCTTCAGCCATTCCTGTAGGTCATGCGGTCAAAAACTTCGTTTTAAGAGTGTAAACTTTTTAATGACATTTCTGCCTAAACTGCTGAGGGAACTTTGACCATTTTAAAATTGACATCTCTGCCTAAACCATTGAATGGATTTTGACCAAACTGCCCAGAAATTATTGGTAGTGTCAGCTGATTGGGTCTGCTGCATATGAAGGTCAAGGGTCAAAGACACAAGTTAGACTGTACCACTGTGCATAAACTTTTATTGACTGGTACAGTGTTTCCTCTCATAACGTCACCTCTCTCAAGCGACTCCCTCCTTTTAAGGACATTCAAAATTCCTCCCATGCAATGTCAATGTTAAATTCCCTCCCAGAAACGACACCTCCCTTCAATGACAAACGTGACTCTCAAAATCGTACCGACACTAAGAATTACCTCTCCAGACCGGCATAGGTTAAGTCAGTTATTGATTGTTTACATAAAGTTTGTCATAAGTATTGTCACTGTCAGCCAAAATGTGTGAAAATCATATACTAATCATCATTGAGAAGCTTGTAAATTGCTGTTTTTCACAAAGGCCTTGTGACACGATAAACAAACTGTGGTTTGGTCTAATTGGACCGTCATGTACATCAATTAACGTACGTGGACATTCTGTAGATTTGCATGTACATGTAGTCGTTATATATTTTCATGGCAAAATCGGTGAAATAATTTACATTTATAGAATTAATAAGATCACAATCTGGTCAGGAGTTAGCAACCTCAATTCACTTTATTTATATTTACTTAATTATTACACGCTGTTTGTGTACATTATGTACATATTTTGGAGGTAAAATCATGCTTTTTATATGCACCAGTCAGTTAGAAGTACAATCCCTCTTCACAACGACCCTCTCTCTACAATAAACTCTGTCTGTCTCCCACAAATGTCGCTCAAGAGAGGGTCACTGTAATATTAGCCAGTAATACTTGTTGCTATGGTCACAGAAAACTATTTGACTTGTTTCAACTTGAGAATGTTGTGATACAAAGCTTATAAATATAGTCCAGTTAGGATATTGTGACAGTGACGTTGCAGTTTATGTGTATGCAAAAAATCACAACCATTGTCAGGTAGAGCGAAGTTTAGTATGTTAGTTTAGCATTGAAATTATAGTTGCTTGTGCAGTATAAGCCTTCAGTTGGTTTTACACCGTTATAGTGGACTCGACTGCTGCGTCACTGGATTTTTATCCTGACTGGACTATACAACCATAACAATAGTTGTCTAACCTAGTTAATGTTGTTAATATAGCTTTGCATTCAGCGTTCTAGGAAATTGTTGGTTGAAGCCTCAGATGTCATTATAATACATGTGACTGGGTAGTCTCGAAGCCTCAGGTGTCAAAATAATACATGTGACTGGGTAGTCTCGAAGCCTCAAGTGTCAAAATAATACATGTGACTGGGTAGTCTCGAAGCCTCAAGTGTCAAAATAATACATGTGACTGGGTAGTCTCGAAGCCTCAGGTGTCAAAATAATACATGTGACTGGGTAGTCTCGAAGCCTCAAGTGTCAAAATAATACATGTGACTGGGTAGTCTTGAAGCCTCAGGTGTCAAACTAATAAATAATACATGTGACTGGGTAGTCTCGAAGCTTCAGGTGTCAAAATAATACATGTGACTGGGTAGTCTCGAAGCTTCAGGTGTCATAATCATACATGTGACTGGGTAGTCTTGAAGCCTCAGGTGTCATAATAATACATGTGACTGGGTAGTCTCGAAGCCTCAGGTGTCAAAATAATACATATGACTGGGTAGTCTCGAAGCCTCAGGTGTCAAAATAATACATGTGACTGGGTAGTCTGGAAGCCTCAGGTGTCATAATAATACATGTGACTGGGTAGTCTCGAAGCTTCAGGTGTCAAAATTATACATGTGACTGGGAAGTCTTGAAGCCTCTAGTGTCAAAATTATACATGTGACTGGGTAGTCTTGAAGCCTCTAGTGTCAAAATTATACATGTGACTGGGTAGTCTGGAAGCCTCAGGTGTCATAATAATACATGTGACTGGGTAGTCTCAAAGCCTCAAGTGTCAAAATAATACATGTGACAGGGTAGTCTGGAAGCCTCAGGTGTCAAACTAATAAATAATACATGTGACTGCATGGGTATTCTCGAAGCCTCAGGTGTCAAAATAATAAAAAATACATGTGACTGGGTAGTCTCGAAGCCTCAGGTGTCAAAATAATACATGTGACTGGGTAGTCTCGAAGCCTCAGGTGTCAAAATAATACATGTGACTGGGTAGTCTCGAAGCCTCAGGTGTCAAAATAATACATGTGACTGGGTAGTCTCGAAGCCTCAGGTGTCAAAATAATACATGTGACTGGGTAGTCTGGAAGCCTCAGGTGTCATAATAATACATGTGACTGGGTAGTCTCAAAGCCTCAAGTGTCAAAATAATACATGTGACAGGGTAGTCTGGAAGCCTCAGGTGTCAAACTAATAAATAATACATGTGACTGCATGGGTATTCTCGAAGCCTCAGGTGTCAAAATAATAAAAAATACATGTGACTGGGTAGTCTCGAAGCCTCAGGTGTCAAAATAATACATGTGACTGGGTAGTCTTGAAGCCTCAGGTGTCAAAATAATACATGTGACTGGGTAGTCTCGAGATCTGACTGAATACCGGTGGGACTTAAAAAACAACAACAACAACGTTACCTTATAATCTTGTAAATTATGACATTATAATTATTGTGCTTCATTAATTCTGCTCGTGGGTAGAGATGGGATATGTAATTACGTTCTGAGAGGTTTTGGAGAAAGAAAGATTCTAATGCCATTCTTCTAGGGGATTTAGCCGAGTGAGAAGAAATAACGCTAAGTTGTAATTCTTACGTCAATGAAGCGTCATTGGAGCTCTATTTATAGTGTATCTATTTTATTACACTGGAGGCTGTGCTTGTTTTATTGCTAGTGAATGTTGGTACTGATCGATGAAGGTAATGTTAGTATTGGAATCACAAACCAAGTTCATTGCTTCACCAATGTTACTGGCTGTCAAGGTTGCAGACATTATATTGCAGTGAGTGATGAGGGGTGATACAAAATTTAATGCTCTGATTAAATTATAGATACATTCCTATTATGCTTGTTATATACAATACCTATGTTACTTGTAACGTATTGCAAGCTTCATAGAAAAGAGACTGGAGTAATTTGAATGGTCCCTGAGGTAGTTGTTAACTTTATTGCATGATATTCAACTTTTATTAACCAGGGCTGGTATTCACAAAGCATCTTAGCAGAAAACTTAGAAATTTCTTAAAATCTTAATTTTTTCTACAGTGTATCATCTAAGCAAGAAAATCAACATGTTTAATATTTTACATAGTTTTGAAGTATTAGGTAAACAGCTCCTATAATCACTAAGAAAACAAGGATTATTTTTCAAATTGCGGGAAATATGAGCTGCACAAATTATTGACTTAAGTCAAAATATTTAAGTTTTGACTTAAGATGCTTTGTGAATACCAGCCCTGGTTTTTTCTAAAAAAGGGGTATGGCTGGTGGGGGTTTCTGGTCAATAACTAGAGTTTGGATTGACACATCTTCATGAAAGTATGCATGTTATATATAGCAAGCTGGCATGGAGATGTACCCAACACTGCCTCATTAGGTGGACACTGCACAGAAAACCTGGTTTTGCGGAAGTGCCGTGTCTTGTTACAAGTTTGAAATGTGCATTTTAGCCTCACTTGATTAAATATATCAATTACAAAAATGTAGTAGTAAAGATAGATTCAACGAATGACCTTCATTTTTGTTGAGCCCGCTTGCGGTGAGCGAGACTTAGTCGCCACTTTTGGTGTATGTGCGTGCATGCGTCTGATTTTGTCCGGACCATAACTTTGTCATGCTTTGACCAATGATGCTTATATTTGGCATGAATGTTCACCTCCATGAGGAGGAGTGTCATGCCCAACCCCCAGGCTCCTATCTCAAAGGTCAAGGTCACAGTTGGAGGTCAAAGGTCAAATTGAAGCTTGTCCGGACCATAACTTTGTCATACACTGACCAATCTTTCTTATATTTGGCATGAATGTTAGGAGTGTCTTGTCAGAGCTCCAGGTTCCTATCTCAAAGTTCAAGGTCACAGTTGGAGATCAATGGTCAAATTGAAGGCTGATTTAAGTTGTAACCATTTTCAACGTGCACCGAGGCTTGACATAGTTTGCCCGAGGGCACAAATTTCTAGTTACAAAGGCAATGGATTAAATTTTGGAACTTCTGATCAAAGGCAATGGGTTCAATGTTTGAACTTCATTTACGGTATTCAGGAGATTCAATTACTGAGGACAGTGCTTTATTTAAACGTAACTTTACTGAAGTTTAATTCTCTCCACTTTCAGATCTGCAGGGGGGGGGGGGGAGAGGGGGAGAACATTCAGATTTCCAGGCAATGGGTCATGACTACCAGTGCTTGTGTACTCACTTGATTTCTCATTTATTTTATTGTCATCAAACAAAGTGCTGCATGAGAAATTTACTTAGCTTTTAACGTTTTATATACACTGTATACCAGTATGTTTATGTCTGATCAACTTGAAAAAACAAACTCTGAGAATTTGAAGCACAAGGTATAACTCTAGCGCCTTAAATTGCAGTACAAAAACAAACACAAAATTAATTGCTTCATTTAGAAGCATGCAAACTTTATATAGTTGTATGTGCCAAATGTTTTAATGCTTTCGTAGCCAAATGTTAGGTTCCTTGATTATTATCCATAACACAAATATAGGCAATATTTATGTTTGTTTTTGTACTGCAATTTTTCGTGTTAAGAGAGTTCTATATATGTGATAGGTTTACCTGCATATTTCCTTTTTGCCATATGAATAATTCACAATTTTTTTCTACTCAAGTACATATGTACTGTGGTATATATAGATTTTGCTGTGACACGTTTAACTTTATCTTGTATACTGATCGATCAAAGTAATATCGTAATTTGACGTTATAGGCTATAGCATAGCTAGATCCCTCTGCTTTGGTGTTTGCTAGAGCATAGCTAGATCCCTCTGTCTTGGTGTTTGCCTGAGCATAGCTAGATCCTTCTGTCTTGGTGCTTGCTAGAGCATAGCTAGATCCCTCCACCTTGGTGTTTGCTAGAGCATAGCTAGATCCCTCTGTCTTGGTGTTTGACAGAGCATAGCTAGATCCCTCTGTCTTGGTGTTTGCCTGAGCATAGCTAGATCCCTCTGTCTTGGTGTTTGCCTGAGCATAGCTAGATCCCTCTGTCTTGGTGTTTGCTAGAGCATAGCTAGATCCCTCTACCTTGGTGTTTGCTAGAGCATAGCTAGATCCCCCTGTCTTGGTGTTTGACAGAGCATAGCTAGATTCCTCGGCTTTGGTGTTTGACAGAGCATAGCTAGATTCCTCCACTTTGGTGTTTGCTAGAGTATAGCTAGATCCCTCCTCTTTGGTATTTGCTAGAGCATAGCTAGATCCCTCTGTCTTGGTGTTTGCTAGAGCATTATCTAGATCCCTCTGTCTTGGTGTTGGCTAGAGCATAGCTAGATCCCTCCACTTTGGTGTTTCCTAGAGCATAGCTAGATCCCTCTGTCTTGGTGTTTGTTGAAGGTTTTCTAGTGAGTTTATTGGACCATGAGCTTTAAATTACCGCTTAATTATTTACATTCTGTGGGCTAGATTGATAATTACTGGCATATCAATTCAAACTGAAAGGTCATGTTTATCTACTTGCTGATGTAGCCTTGACTTAGTTTTACATCATCTACTGTAAAAGCATTTATTTTCGCGGGGCTAAATTTTTGCGAATTTCTAATTTGGAAGTAGTTCGCGAGGGTTAATGTTTGCGATTTCAAATTTCAGAAAAATAAACTTCTACTTTGTCGTCAATATCCCTGGTGTATTATTTAGTTGTCACGGCGTGATAATCACTTTGGTAATTACGACTATTGTTTGTATAATATAATGGTCATCTATCCAGGCGTATTAATTCTTAATTGGCCGATTGGCTAGCTTGTTGGTATTTACTAGTACTCAATTAAGCCAAACCAGAATGTACCACTGTGTAATGAGAAAACTGTGAAAGTATATTGTATTCAGTCCATTGTTTTCGAGCTTATGGGAACAAGCAATAGCCGTGGGTGTTAAACGTTGTACCTGTAGACAGACTTTTTATCACAATCATTGAACTATTCAATTGAACTACTAAATGAATAGAATTTTACAGAAATATTTTATGTTCACATTCTCTGTTATATATTAAATGTTTTGTAAATATCAATCAAACAAAGTAAGTTTATCAGGCAAAGTTATAAAGTCAGCGTAGTCGTCAGTATTTTATCAATTCCGAGATGGTAATGGTGCCGCTTTGCCGTAATCAATATTGAAGTGTAACATATTTGAAGCTATTATGTAGCATCAATTTTCGCGAATTTATCGGACTCGCGAATATAGCGAAAATAAAACCCTCGCGAAATATTCTGCTTTTACAGTATTATCTTAGCTATAGTCATTGTTCATGTAGGCATTGACATCCCCTACCTAATTGTATATATATATGACCTGAGATATTGAAAGATATGCATGAATTTTGAGATGGATTGATAATTTCATTCAAGCTGAAATTAACCTTTTTGCACATGAATATGATGCATGACATGAAACAGTTTTTAGACAACCCTCCAGTTTACAGGCTGATTTTTCAATACAATTAACATTCTTGAATAAATGAATGAATACCTGATTTATATAGCACACAGAATGTAACACACATTTGAAGGCGCTTAATTTACAAAGTGTTGAGGCCAGTGTTGCAGCCACAAGGGCGTGGATGTATCCTATACCGGTGCAGATATAGCATGATCTAACCAAAGGGACAGACTGAGAAAAAGCAGGGGCTGCAAATATTGGCTGTTTTATTGATGTATATATACATTGCTCTACAGAGGTTCAATTATAGTAAAATGCAGGTTGTGGAATGTTTGAAAGTGTTGTTATTGAGAGATTGTTGCTCTACAGAGGGCCGTAGTGGACAGGTTGTACTGTATCTGGAAAAGCCTGGAAAATCTCTCAGGCTCAATTTCAAAATAATTTGACAGAAATGGTCCTTGGGTGACCCTCATCAGGATTTCACTAAGACTTGTTGCTTTGGTAATTAAGCTCACAATTGTCTCAGTATTAATTATCTAGATGGGACTTCCTCTCATGGAATTATTAGTCCTTTGTAAGGAATGCTTGAACTTAGCTAGCTGTTTCCTATAAGAGAGCATTTCTGTGGAAACTATTGATTAGCTGTATGATCAGTGCTTCAAAGCCAAGACGCTACCTAGTTCAGTTAACTTAACTATTTATAACCTTTGTAAGGGATTGGCTAATGCAAGATTAAACACCTAGGGGAAATAACCCAGATATGTTTTGGAAAACATCCAACATTCAGCACAAATTTTAAATGCAATAAATAATAAATTATATGTAAGGTCAATGAAACATTGGTTAAGTGATGGTATAGGTTGGTTTATTTATGTCATTCCTTAGACATATTAATGTGTTATGTATGTGAATGTCTCTCAGTTTTAATTGACAGATATCTAATACTCAAGGGCAAGTATGCAATTGCGATACAAAAACAAACACAAAAGAACCCATAGCATAACTATTCTGAATATTCATGTGCCTAATAAACCACAGTAGGTTGAATGGCTTTTCTAGGTTGATGAACCAAGGTAAAGGCAGTTTAGTGCATGTTTCTGGTTTGCAAATTCATTTTCTGGGCCTGAGTTCTTCTAGGAGATTGCAACATTTATAAGTCAGGGGCGTAGCCAGCCATACGCACTTACGCTCGTGCGTAACATCAATTTAAAAAGTAAAAGCATCAAATTCAATACAGCCAAAAAATGACATTAAAGTCAAAATCTCGGGATGTTGTACTTTATATCTCGAAGTTCGATTTTTTAACACGAAATTTCACCATTTTTATTCAAAACTTGAAAAAAATCTTTTACAGGAGGGGACAACCCTCCCAAATCCACCCCACTACAATACAATATTTGTAGCCACCTGCGCCGGTTATTATACCCAACAAATCATTCAATTTTGCATGTTATCCCTAATCTCAACGAACACGAGACACTCACCATCCCTATCATCCACTTCAAGGCTTTTGTGCGTAACATCCATTCAAGCCTGGCTACACCCCTGTTAGTCCCCTACAGGTTTTCAACCAGAGGGGACTCGCCGAGAATTTGCCCACCAGTCCGCCTGTCTGTCAAGAATCTGGATACGGCCATAACTCAAACAATTTCGAAGCTAGGTATATGAAACTTGGTTTGCGGATAGGGTCCAAAAAGGCGTTTATGCACCTCTAAGTATTTTTGGATTCTGACCAAAATTGTGGTTGCTCTGGATACAGAAATAGTGAAAATACTGCAAAATCTGGATCCTGCCATAACTCAAACAGTTTCCTAGCTTTGTTTATGAAACTTAGTATGTGGGTCACAGGTGTCAATATAAGGAGATAATGCACATCAAAATAAATTTTGATTTTGACAAATGTGGCAACAGAAAAAATGGAAATGATTTAGAGGGTCATTGCTTAATTCAAACCCATTGGGGACTTCTGTATTGCTTGCATTTCTTAATGACTTGTTGATTTTATATTTTGATTATAGATAATACATTGTCAACTTGACATAGTCACATGGTCATAATAAAACATACAACTTACATATAAAGTTTGATGAGATAACTTCACATATACATTATATAAGAAATCAGGTGACTTAAACCCCTGCAAAATGAACCATGGTGGACCATGGTTAACTTAAGGTCTAATAACATATAGCATAAATGACCATGGTTTTTCACTTTCTGCAAACTTAATTGACATAGCGTTGGACTTGCTCTTTTCTGCAAGCATTCACTGACTAAGTCTTGTTCCCGTATGTATTATCTTAGGATTATAACTGTGCTTCATATTTCTTGATCAGGGCACACTTCAAAAAACACAGACACCCAGTCACATTTGTTGATCTTCTGTGTTTAATTAATTCTCCTATTTATGAGTTCATTTTCTTGTTAATGCTCATTTTATTGGCCATTAAATGTTTCTCATATTTTGATACTGTTGTTTTTAAGATGTTGTTTGCCGGCAGCTACAGTACACCATTGCAGTCCTCTGTTTATAGAACAATTAGCCTGTAGCTTCTCTGTTTATAGAACAATTAGCCTGTAGCTTCTCTGTTTATAGAACAATTAGCCTGTAGCTTCTCTGTTTATAGAACAATTAGCCTGTAGCTTCTCTGTTTATAGAACAATTAGCCTGTAGCTTCTCTGTTTATAGAACAATTAGCCTGTAGCTCCTCTGTTTATAGAACAATTAGCCTGTAGCTTCTCTGTTTATAGAACAATTAGCCTGTAGCTTCTCTGTTTATAGAACAATTAGCCTGTAGCTTCTCTGTTTATAGAACAATTAGCCTGTAGCTTCTCTGTTTATAGAACAATTAGCCTGTAGCTTCTCTGTTTATAGAACAATTAGCCTGTAGCTTCTCTGTTTATAGAACAATTAGCCTGTAGCTTCTCTGTTTATAGAACAATTAGCCTGTAGCTTCTCTGTTTATAGAACAATTAGCCTGTAGCTTCTCTGTTTATAGAACAATTAGCCTGTAGCTTCTCTGTTTATAGAACAATTAGCCTGTAGCTTCTCTGTTTATAGAACAATTAGCCTGTAGCTTCTCTGTTTATAGAACAATTAGCCTGTAGCTTTTGACTCCACTGAACCACCAATCTGACTTTACTTCTTAGAGTGCCAAGATCTTGAAGTTTGTTTATATAATATCTTTTTGCCTGATTTAAACATCTAGCATTTCTTGTGAATCTAGTGAAAACTGTTTCAATGCTTTGCACTAATCTTAATGGATTCAGTGCTTTGTAAATAGTGGCTCAGTTATTGGCCTGATGTAAATCCGAGGGATTTTAAGTCTGCAGGATTTTAAGTCGTAGACAAAATATTCTTTTTCAAGATCAATGATGTTTGTATTAGTGTAATAAGGCTTTGTAACTACTTTATATACAGTAAAGTTCCGCTAATAAGACCACTTTGATTATTTTGAAATCATGCAGAATTTTGCCTGTTTAAGGTCCCAAAGTATTAAATTTAGAACAAAAAAGATCAGCCAATAAGACCGATTTGCTATTAAGACCACCTTTTTGACTGGTCTTATTTGCGGAACTTCACTGTATATAGTTCGCCGGAGATAACACTAGCCTTTATTTACAAAAATAAATGAAAATTAAATACATTTTCGATATTCATTTTTGTTCGATCTTGTGCATATACACTTTTAATGATATACTCTTTAAATCTACACTGATAACTGGCAACCAGTCGACCATGCAGTGTTTATAATTTGCTTTGTTTGTTTATTGATAAGGCTAGAGTCCCCCCCCCCCCAGCGAACTATCCCACTGTATTACTGAAAGATAATAAATGGGTCTCTGAATGCAGCATTCTGTAGAAACCACAGATCACAAAAGGCACGAAAAGAAAAAGCACAGATCACACGCACAAGTCAGAAGGACTGAAACACAAAAACTAACAAGAAATAATGAAACTGAACAGCCTCAAAACCCCTACTAAAAGAACCACGGTTGACCATGGATTAGGTCTTATAACCTTGATTATCCATGATCAACCATGATCTTAACATATGGCATAATTGACTATGGTAAAAAATGATGGTTAACCATCCATGATTGACCATGGTCAATAATCATGATTGACCATGGCTATCCACAATAAATGATATTTCATTTTAACAACAGAGAGGGTTTTATCGATACCTTTGTTTTAGTGTGTGTACCCCATTGAAATCAAAGGCCGCTGTCAAGGAAACATTATTTCCCTTTATATGATATAAGGCAAATGCATGCACTTAAACATAATAATTATGTGTCAATTTGCTAAAAATATTATTTTTTTGACCAGAACAGAAAAAGAAAAAATGTCACAACAGAAACAGTCTTCAATTCTTGATAATTACGTGTCAATTTGCTATAAATATTATTTTAATGACCAGAACAGAAATAGAAAAATTTCACAACAGAAACAGTCTTCAATTCTTGACATCTTGGCCTTGTACTCATTTCTTTCCCTGAACCAAATTAAGGAAGAAAAACTTCATTTTAGAAAATTCAGATTGATGGCTTGATCTTTATTTGAATGGTTGATGGCATGTTCCCAAGTTAAACGAGTTACATAGCTGATTGCTTGTGTCTCGGGAGAATTTTGTTCCTAAACATTTCACTCATTGACTGCAATTGATTCGATGCCATTTTCTGTAATCTGTATAGTAGTCGAGTATGGTGATATACATTGACATCTTTCACCATCTATTGATTTATAACAAGTCTGAGCTGCCACCAATACGGTAGGTATATACATGTACAAGATCAATCAGTCTTATACTTCATTCAGGGATGTGTAAAAATCTGTAATGACTTGGTTAAGGCTGATTTAGGATGATAAAATAGTCGGTTGTCCTGCACAACAGCTGGCATCAACATCAGCTATAGGTTTAAAATATGCATAATGTTATACTGTATTTAATATACACCCCTCTCTTAAGTATTTCAATTTATTAAATGTAAATCCCTCTCTTGTGTATTTTCAGTTGAAAAAACGTGAACAGAAGCGAAGGCCCAAACCGAAGGATGGTACCGTTCTTATTTGTCAGATCTGTGGTGACCGAGCACTTGGTTACAATTTTGATGCTATCACGTGTGAATCATGCAAAGCATTCTTCAGAAGAAACGCGCTTAAAACAAAGGTTTGTACAGTGTGGGGTATTACTGTAAACAAAGATTTTTTTTCCGCTTGATTAGTTTCACGGAGTTTACAAGTGGTATAATTTCGCAAAATTAAGTGAAAGTGCTAAAAACATTACTATGTACATTGCAGGAATCTTAAAAATGCAAAGTTTGTAGACGCGAATATGCCGACGATCAGCAAAACGTGAAAGTTAGTATTTGCGAAAGTAAATTGGTTTACAGTACTTTGTTTGTGTATCTATCCGCTAAAAGGTAGAATTGATTGTGTTACTCATTAATTTAAATGAGTTCTGATATTCTTTTGTGCATTTGCAGTGTCAGCTATTGCAAATTTATCTGACAAGGTGAATTTTAAGACAGTTTTTGTGATACATTTAGGAATCCGGATGCTATTCCCTATAAACTCTAAAACTCTAGCTTTCATTATTGGGCTAAATGCTTTTTCTTACCATTAATTAACCTTACTTAGGTTATTCTCCTGAGTTGACTTTTCCTTAAAAGCTTTGAGAAACTAAAGTAGTACATATGATAATGAGGCATTTATTGACATAGTTTCTCGATTTGTTAAAGCGCATTTTTAATCAGGGCTATTGGGTAAAGCTGTTATAGAGGAGGTTAATCAAGAAGTGCTGTATATAAATTGCAAGTGCTACAAATAATGCGACTGATACATAACTGAACACACTGATATCAATTTGAGTAGTAAAGTTACGAACAAGAGACAATGAGGGGAAAGCAGTTTTGGGTCCGTCTTGTTTCCGCATGCTACCTCTAAGATCATGTAAAAATGTCGCACTTGGTGTACAAGGGTTTTGTGCCCTCAAATAGTGTCAACTCTGTATCGCTTGAAACGTTTGTATCATTTTAACATTTCTTGGCAGAGTTGTTCAGGATTATAGGGCCGAATTTATGAACACTAGAGCTGTCATTAATAGAAACAATATATAAATATAAGTAAATGTTGGTAATGTAAACAAATCAGGTCCAATGATACGTGTAACCTGTGTTGCATGCTTGTAATATTGTTCAAATCATAGAACTATTTATTTGCCGAGGCCTAATGCGTTAAATTGGTCGTAAGCTGAAAAGTGGTAATATCATTGTGTGGCGTTTACGCCACACAAAAATTATGCATTAAAGATATTTTAGAAATGGTGTTAAACGGGAATACAAGACTACTGTATTATGTACATGTGTTGTTTACATATTACAGGTATTTACATGCAGCTTTGAAGGGAATTGTAAGCTGGATCAACACACTCGTAAGTTCTGTTCAGGCTGTAGGTTGAAGAAATGCTTCGATGTTGGTATGAAGAAGGATTGGATTCTTAGTAAGTTTATCTCCCTCACCATAGTTATGTTTCCTTCTCATCATAAATTGGGGAGAAATATAATTAAGAACAGCAATTTTTTTTGGTTCTTTGGGAAAGGGTCAGGGTCCGTTCAGATTGGGAATTTTCGCATCGTGACAACTTGAAATTGGGAATTTTCATAAAGCAGAAAGGCCAAATAAAACAGAAAAAGAGATAACATGTGACTGTTTCCTGGTTTCTGTAAACTTTTATGCTTGACCTCTTGTCAAAAATGTTCATAACTTTGTCATTTTATGTCCGATTTTGAAATATATTTTTTAAAAAGTTCATTTGGAATTTGGGAAAATTATAGCCTTTTTCAAATTGATAAGGTACCATTTACCGGAAGAAAACAAAGAAGGAAAAAAATCACTGAAGAAAAAACATATATATAAATATATATTTAGTATACCAGCTATTATACAATGGTTTTAAAAAAAATAATGACAATACCTGGATTCGAACTTGCAACCTTGAATTGTGATACCAGGTATCTCATTAACAGACTGACAAGTCACCACTATAGGACCCACTGAGGCATTATGATGCTGGTATAAAAAAAAAAATAAGTCAGACAGGGAATGTCGTCAAATTTTTGGGTTAATCAGATGTTAACTCCTGGTAATTGTCATGTTTGTTTGACTTTGCTGAATTTAATTTGCCAATTTATGTTTGTCCAACTATAAAATATATTATCCACTTCCTGTTTACCTAATTATACATCCACGAAACGAAGGGGCCGGGGAGGGGGGCATTTAGGAGTGAGCTTGTCTGTCTGTCCAGCTGTCCGTCTGGCTGTCCATCCGTACATACCCACTTGTAGTTGTGGGGTGTGGAACAATAGGCTATATTTAGATTCTACTCATTCCGTTGCTTACGGGGTGCAAAATGTTGCTTATGAGGTTTTACAAACAAAAGAAAGAACAAAAGAAAACCCCTCAACGTCAAGTCAGGGAGAACGTCCGTCTGTCTGTCTGTCTGTCCGCTTTTGGTTTCTAGATGATAACATCAGTTAGGAATGAGATATTGTGATAAAACTTGCTGTATAGGTATCTTTTTGAGAATACCCCACTAAAGTTGGAAAGTGGGACCTGTGGGGTCAAGGTCACTGTTACTAAAAATAGAAAACATGGTATCTGTGAGGAGGCTTTGCTTAGGGGGTATTATTCATCACTGTGTGGCGATTCTAGTTAATTCGAGAAATATAGATGACAGTTATAACACGTAACTACAAACACGTAGATGACCAAAATACTTAGCTAGATGACTGTTCATAAAAGTACATTTATACTCTACAGTATTGTGGTTATGAAATCGAAGTAATCAATAACATTATTGATATATATACACAAATAAACTGATCATGTGGTGTATAACCATATATATACACAAATAAACCGATCATGTGGTGTATATAACTATAAGTTACAGGTACATAAAGACTGGGTAATAAAAGTGCATTGGACATAAGGTGTAGAATTCAATAACAATCTGTTGACTACCCACATGGAGATATATATGCAAATATACTGGTTTCATTATAAGTACAAAAATAGTAACTCATTTAGATTGTCATTGTAAAATGTTTGCACAAACACGTATATATATTATTATAAAGCTGCGCCTTTTAAAATGTGATAATTATTGAACACAGTCTTGTTCTGTGCTGAAACACGATTGACGTTCACTTAGAATGAGATATATTTGTCTTGAAGAAGTAAAATTCTACATTACTGAGGTTACAGGCACTCTAAATCACGTCTTCTTCCCAGTATACATAGTTCAGTCGACCAGTGGTCACTTTCACAGTTGGGAGTGTTGGCCTTGTGATTGGGGGTCGTACTTTGGGATCAAGAGAACCCTATTTAAATTCATGTCTGTGCCATTGGTCAATTTCACTGAACAAGCATTGCTCCACTTTACTCAGGTCAGGGTGGCCACAGACTCTGGAAAACAGGGAAAATGCCAAAAATAAACTCCCTCAAGGGAATTTCAAAATTGGGCAAAAATCAGGCTCAGATTTCAAATATGCGCCAGTCTTATATGGTTGTAAGTAGTACTTTAGACCTTCTAATTCTAAGCCAGCAATTTTGCCATGTGGGTAATGATTT
This sequence comes from Spisula solida, assembly GCA_947247005.1. Taxonomy (NCBI): domain Eukaryota; kingdom Metazoa; phylum Mollusca; class Bivalvia; order Venerida; family Mactridae; genus Spisula; species Spisula solida. The sequence continues at coordinate 35,004,415 of OX365952.1, read as the reverse complement.
ATTCATAGCTGTAATGTAAGAATGTATAATGTTTGACCTGTTTCTTCTATTTGTCAGGTTTACTAATTAGTGAGAGAGGGCATTGTTGTAATATAATATCTCTTCCATACGTTCTGTTCGCTGTTTCACCTTGTTAGGTAAATTAATAATTAACATTTTCTGATTATTATATGATATCATATATAAATATCATATCTCTTCTGTCACAAAAGTTCATAATTCTGAAATATTTTCCTAGTAGAGGTTAAGAAAACTGCAGCAAAAATTAAATAAAAAAATGTTTATTTTTAGATGATGATCAATTAGCAAAACGGCGTAAGAAAAGTTCAAGATCAGAAGACGGGTCATATTGTTCAGCCCCTGAACAGAAGCCAATGTTAACGCCGTTGACATCCCCGATGACATACTTACCACCCCACAAGGTGGATATGTACTCACCTCCTGCAAGTACTGCCAACGAAAATGAGGTCAACTCAACAAGTTACTTGTCAGACTCCACTGACAACAGCAGCAGTATCAGCAGTCCCCCGCTGGTCATATCTCCGCCACAGTTACCTATCATCAAGCAAGAAGAAGAGCCGCTAGTACCGCTAACTGCCGAGATGGAAGAAAACATTGCTAACCTTGAGAAGGAGTATAAACAAGTGTTTGACAGTGGTTATTCGGAACATCAAGCGAAACGAATGGTTGAAAAACCTCATAGTGCCAATGACCTGTTTAATATGACCGATATATTCATACGAAGACTCATAAAGTTTGCTAAACATATACCGGAATTCAAAGCATTGAAACAAGAGGATCAAATATTTTTATTGAAGGTAAGATGATGGATTTGTTTACATCAGTTTACACCTACTTTAATTATCAACTATCAGCTTGGTCATTTCTGAAAACCCAGAGTTTCCCACTCATCTAGAGATAAACTGGTTGGAAACCCAGAGGTAGTCTTACGTGGTTAACGCTCTTGACTACCAATCCGGAGGTTTCCTAGTTCGAAAGTGGGCCGGGACACTGGAAATTTCATAAATGCTTTTCAGTGTTACCCACCCAATTAGAGATAAACTGGTTGGAAACCCAGAGGTAGTCTTGTGTGTATCGGTGCTATACACCGGGCTAGTTAAAGAACCTGAAGGAGTCGATTTGGAAGAGCTAGGGTATCCCGCCAGGATTCCTTGTATCACACCACTGCCTCTTCTACTTCTGTCTCTTTAGAAAAAAAACAGGACCTCGTTGGAAATAACATTAGTGCTTGCACAATCTGGGTATATATATAGGCACTAAATCTTCCAGATGGTGATGGCCCGCAATACTCTACTTACAGACAGGTTCAGCTTCAAACATCTACATTCCTATTTTATGTTCCAATATGTTACGTTTAGTATGTAAATGTTTGGTTTAGGTTGATTTGATTGACATTTATTGTGAAATATGTTTCATACAATCAATATCGGTGAATGCTGTTTCCTCATTAAGAGTGCAAATTTGTAATTGCAGTGTCAAACGTAAGCTTGGTTTTATGTTTTGACCGCCTAACATTGTATGGTGTACGTGTAATAATTAAAATTATTCAGTTATAGGCTTCTGGCTTGTACCTGATTATTGTTAGGAGTAAGTTAATTATAAAAAAATGGTTTTTAGCTTGTCTGTGAACTAAAACCTTAACCATAAAATTAAGTAAATAACTGATTTCATGGATTAATCATTATTTATATTTGCAAAATAGATAGTATTGTGTTGCACTAGCTGTGCATGTCTTGGCAATGAGATACAACCCACTGAGACAGTCCTGACTCTTGTTTATTTAATACCAGGGATAGAGCACAACCCACTGAGACAGTCCTGACTCTTGTTTATTTAATACCAGTGACAGAGCACAACCCACTGAGACAGTCCTGACTCTTGTTTATTGAATACCAGTGACAGAGCACAACCCACTGAGACAGTCTTGACTCTTGTTTATTTAATACCAGTGACAGAGCACAACCCACTGAGACAGTCTTGACTCTTGTATATTTAATACAGTGGAACCCCTCTAATCCGGACTCTTCCAGACCAGACAAAAAGTCCGGATTAGAGAGGTGTCTGGATTAGAGGGGTTTCTATTTTTAGATACTTGTATGTTAATCTTTGTTGAAGGCATTGCTAAACACCACAAAAAATGAGATGTAAAACAGCAACAATTGATTACACACCTTCATTGTTGGTTTTGGTACAGAAAAATATTCTCTGGTCAATTTTACTTTAGCTTCAAGGTCGATTTCAACCTTACGTTGTTTTAACGGAGGCTCAGACATGATTATCATATAAAATTCTGTAAAAGAATGACTATTCGTCAAATGCATTTTGATGGATTTTTATTGCATTTACTCGTAGATTTATCCAAACTGAGAACGTCCGAATTGTTTTCCTTTGATGTCGATAACGACCTTCTCAAAATTAAACATTAAGGGGACCTGTATTCGATTCAACTAACCTCCGTGTAGACAAACCAACGCAGCAATAGTCTTTTAATTAATTGAATAGGCCAATAAACGCTGTCAATTAGCGCTTTTAAAATGATAATATTTAATTGTCCCAAATTGTGATTTTCACACCCGTGTCAATAACACGTACACACCGACACTGCGTATTGTTGATGTTTCAACCGTTAATTGATCAGACTATTTTAATTGCATATACGATGGTGCGAATATACAACACCTTAACACCTGTCAAAACATTGGCCTGGGCAATGTTCAAATCGATTGTCCGGATCCGAGGGGTCAATTTTAGAGCAAATATATGATAAATCCTCGTAATTTTGTCCGGTGTCCGGAGTGGAGGGGTTCCGGATCCGAGGGGTAAAAACGTATTAAAACATGAATAAGAATATTCGGGACCAACAGATCCGCCCGGATTAGAAGGAAATCCGGATTGGAGGGGTCCGGATTAGCGGGGTTCCACTGTACCAGGGACAGAGCACAACCCACTGAGACAGTCTTGACTCTTGTATATTTAATACCAGTGACAGAGCACAACACACTGAGACAGTCTTGACTCTTGTATATTTAATACCAGTGACAGAGCACAACCCACTGAGACAGTCCTGACTCTTGTATATTTAATACCAGTGACAGAGCACAACCCACTGAGACAGTCTTGACTTTGTATATTTAATACCAGTGACAGAGCACAACCCACTGAGACAGTCCTGACTCTTGTTTATTTAATACTATGGATAAGAGCACAACCCACTGAGACAGTCCTGACTCTTGTTTATTTAATACCAGTGACAGAGCACAACCCACTGAGACAGTCCTGACTCTTGTTTATTTAATACCAGTGACAGAGCACAACCCACTGAGATGCTCCTGACTCTTGTTTATTTAATACCAGTGACAGAGCACAACCCACTGAGACAGTCTTGACTCTTGTTTATTTAATACCAGTGACAGAGCACAACCCACTGAGACAGTCCTGACTCTTGTTTATTGAATACCAGTGACAGAGCACAACCCACTGAGACAGTCCTGACTCTTGTTTATTTAATACCAGTGACAGAGCACAACCCACTGAGACAGTCTTGGCTCTTGTATATTAATACCAGTGACAGAGCACAACCCACTGAGACAGTCTTGACTCTTGTATATTTAATACCAGTGACAGAGCACAACCCACTGAGACAGTCTTGACTCTTGTATATTTAATACCAGTGACAGAGCACAACCCACTGAGACATTAATACCAGGGATAGAGCACAACCCACTGAGACAGTCCTGACTCTTGTATATTTAATACCAGTGCCAGAGCACAACCCACTGAGACAGTCTTGACTCTTGTTTATTTAATACAAGGGACAGAGCACAACCCACTGAGACAGTCCTGACTCTTGTATATTTAATACCAGTGACAGAGCACAAACCACTGAGACAGTCCTGACTCTTGTATATTTAATACCAGTGACAGAGCACAACCCACTGAGACAGTCTTGACTCTTTTTTATTTAATACAAGGGACAGAGCACAACCCACTGAGACAGTCCTGACTCTTGTATATTTAATACCAGTGATAGAGCACAACCCACTGAGACAGTCTTGACTCTTGTATATTTAATACCAGTGACAGAGCACAACCCACTGAGACAGTCTTGACTCTTGTATATTTAATACCAGTGACAGAGCACAACCCACTGAGACATTAATACCAGGGATAGAGCACAACCCACTGAGACAGTCCTGACTCTTGTATATTTAATACCAGTGATAGAGCACAACCCACTGAGACAGTCTTGACTCTTGTTTATTTAATACAAGGGACAGAGCACAACCCACTGAGACAGTCCTGACTCTTGTATATTTAATACCAGTGATAGAGCACAACCCACTGAGACAGTCTTGACTCTTGTTTATTTAATACCAGTGACAGAGCACAACCCACTGAGACGCTCCTGACTCTTGTTTATTTAATACTATGGATAAGAGCACAACCCACTGAGATGCTCCTGACTCTTGTTTATTTAATACTTTGGATAGAGCACAACCCACTGAGATGCTCCTGAGTCTTGTTTATTTAATACCAGGGATAGAGCACAACCCACTGAGACAGTCCTGACTCTTGTTTATTTAATACCAGTGACAGAGCACAACCCACTGAGACAGTCCTGACTCTTGTTTATTTAATACCAGTGACAGAGCACAACCCACTGAGACAGTCCTGACTCTTGTATATTTAATACCAGTGACAGAGCACAGCCCACTGAGACAGTCTTGACTTTGTATATTTAATACCAGTGACAGAGCACAACCCACTGAGACAGTCCTGACTCTTGTTTATTTAATACCAGTGACAGAGCACAACCCACTGAGACAGTCTTGACTCTTGTATATTTAATACCAGTGACAGAGCACAACCCACTGAGACAGTCCTGACTCTTGTATATTTAATACCAGTGACAGAACACAACCCACTGAGACAGTCTTGACTCTTGTATATTTAATACCAGTGACAGAGCACAACCCACTGAGACAGTCTTGACTCTTGTATATTTAATACCAGTGACAGAGCACAACCCACTGAGACATTAATACCAGGGATAGAGCACAACCCACTGAGACAGTCCTGACTCTTGTATATTGAATACCAGTGACAGAGCACAACCCACTGAGACAGTCTTGACTCTTGTTTATTTAATACAAGGGACAGAGCACAACCCACTGAGACAGTCCTGACTCTTGTATATTTAATACCAGTGACAGAGCACAACCCACTGAGACAGTCCTGACTCTTGTATATTTAATACCAGTGACAGAGCACAACCCACTGAGACAGTCTTGACTCTTGTTTATTTAATACAAGGGACAGAGCACAACCCACTGAGACAGTCCTGACTCTTGTATATTTAATACCAGTGATAGAGCACAACCCACTGAGACAGTCTTGACTCTTGTATATTTAATACCAGTGACAGAGCACAACCCACTGAGACAGTCTTGACTCTTGTATATTTAATACCAGTGACAGAGCACAACCCACTGAGACATTAATACCAGGGATAGAGCACAACCCACTGAGACAGTCCTGACTCTTGTATATTTAATACCAGTGATAGAGCACAACCCACTGAGACAGTCTTGACTCTTGTTTATTTAATACAAGGGACAGAGCACAACCCACTGAGACAGTCCTGACTCTTGTATATTTAATACCAGTGATAGAGCACAACCCACTGAGACAGTCTTGACTCTTGTTTATTTAATACCAGTGACAGAGCACAACCCACTGAGACGCTCCTGACTCTTGTTTATTTAATACTATGGATAAGAGCACAACCCACTGAGATGCTCCTGACTCTTGTTTATTTAATACTTTGGATAGAGCACAACCCACTGAGATGCTCCTGAGTCTTGTTTATTTAATACCAGGGATAGAGCACAACCCACTGAGACAGTCCTGACTCTTGTTTATTTAATACCAGTGACAGAGCACAACCCACTGAGACAGTCCTGACTCTTGTTTATTTAATACTATGGATAGAGCACAACCCACTGAGACAGTCCTGACTCTTGTTTATTTAATACAAGGGATAGAGCACAACCCACTGAGACGCTCCTGACTCTTGTTTATTTAATACTATGGATAGAGCCCAACCCACTGAGACAGTCCTGACTCTTGTTTATTTAATACAAGGGATAGAGCACAACCCACTGAGACGCTCCTGACTCTTGTTTATTTAATACTATGGATAAGAGCACAACCCACTGAGACAGTCTTGACTCTTGTTTATTTAATACAAGGGATAGAGCACAACCCACTGAGATGCTCCTGACTCTTGTTTTTAATACTATGGATAGGAGCACAACCCACTGAGATGCTCCTGACTCTTGTTTATTTAATACTTTGGATAGAGCACAACCCACTGAGATGCTCCTGAGTCTTGTTTATTTAATACTATGGATAGAGCACCTGATGTTGTGGGTTTATTATTTCACCTTAATAATTTCCAGACAGCCTATTATGTAACTTGCTGGGCTTGTTTGAGAACCACAGGTCTATTTAGAAAATGTGTATCACACCCGAGTTCCGTGTATCACACAACTGTCGTTTCTCTTAAAGTCAAATGTCGTTTGCCAATATGGCAGAGAAAAAAATGAACACGCGACAGACTCTGAAATAGGCGTAAATGTTGGTTATCAACCCAGAAAACTGTTACCAAGAATGAACTTGGGAGGTTCTACTATCTAGGACAATTTACATGTCTTAGGCTGTAGCTATATGTCTTTGCTGTTTTCTTTAACTTCTTGAGACTACTTTTGGAAAACTTGGTTACTGTGTGTTAGAACTTGGAGTTGAACACAGTGGTGTCTCGGACAGTTTACATGCCATACAGACTGAAGCACTATGTCTAGGCTGTTTTCTTTAACTACTTTAGACCTCATTCGGAAAAATTGGTTACTGTTTGTAAGAGATTGGACTGGAGATTCAGATTAAGACCATACAAGATCTACCAAATAAGCTCATCTATCTACGGGTCACAAAGTTAGCAATTATCTCATTTTCAGACTTTAGATGTATGGAAATATTAACAATTTTTAGTACCCACGGAGTTCTTAGTAAGCAAATATTTATGCTAGAGGAAAATAGAGATGAACTGCATGGTTGGAAATCCAGAGGTAGTCTCGAGTGTATAAGTAGCTGTACACCGGGCACGTTAAAGAACATTGCAAGGAATCTATTCGAAAAGAGCTAGGGTAACTCACCCAGATTTCTTGTATCACACATTGTATCTGCCTTTGTCAGACATCTATCAATAATAGTCAGAATAGGCGATTGTCAGCAGTAAAAAGATGATAGAAATATTTGTAAAAAAATATTTGTAAATTTAGTAAATTAATAATATTACCACATCACGACCATAAGCGAGCGAACGCCAGTAAGTAAGTAGTACTACCATAAGCATTTACACAGGAACTAGATTTGTTTATTTCCTAGAAATGCTGACATTGAGACATTGAGAGGGATGGTGTCTTGGTACATTGCTAGGAACTTAACCTATATTCCTCTGGTCTTGTATGTGGAGAACCTGTCCTATATAACCTTAGTGATGGTTCTTTATGGATTGATGCAATTAACATAACAAGTCTTTGGTCTGGCATAATAGAGCCAGACTGTTAATCAAAGTTCAAAGTTTATTGGCATAATCAGCAAAGAACACATTGCTTTTGGCCATTTACAAATAACAATCAAATACATAATGCCTATTTTATGCCCTATTGTTAAATCTAATAGCCTCTAATTTTGTGTTTTAATGGTGGTATAATGGGTTTATTGAACAACTGGATTGTTTTCAACTTGCTTCATTATTTATAGGGATTATTGAGTTTATAAGGTAGCTTACTCAGTATCAAATGCTATTTTCTGGCAAGGAATTAAAAGGCCCCATTTTCATGAAAAACTTAAGTAGTTGCTAAGCTAAGACTGTTAACATCTACTGTGGATTTAATGATTACAATGTAAACTGTTTCATCTAAATGAGGTACCAATTAACAGAGTAATAAATATTAACTCTCATTTATACAGAAAATGTTGTTTTGAGGTAATTCACAGCTTGAGAAAAACCTTAAGTCAGTTATAAAAAAACAGCATAACTGGTGCTTTATGGTAGCTTTATACCATAACTGGTGCTTTTAGGTAGCTTAAGGGGTTCATTTTTGCAAGGTTTCCATGGTTTCATACAAAATCACATTTGGCAATGCATGTAAATACGTAGTTTCTGGAAGGAATTAACATCAAAAGACTGTAATTATAGTTACATGATATTAGCAAAGAGATTTAGCTAAGCAATTACTTAAGAAGTATTTTTTATGTACTCAAGTCCAGGCTTTGTTAACTGTAGCTAAATGTTTTAACAACTTTCGTGAAAATTGTCTATGTTAACAACTTTCGTGAAAATTGTCAATGTTAACAATTTTCGTGAAAATTGTACGCTTGCATGAACAAGATTTGTACCAGGAACAAAGGTCAACTGGCCACCATGGCAAGGCATTGAAATGGAGTAAATATATCTCTTCACATTAGTTATGTCTCTCACATATAAGGGTCGGGGACAAATTGATTTTGTTCTGCTCTATCTGTGTCACAAAGTTTGATCGCCCTTGTTCTCCTTAACTATTGGTTGGATTTAGATGAAACTTCACATGACTACTTGGTCAGGGCTTTTTTCACTATATACAAGGGGCCTATATAAGGCTCCTTCACAATTTCCTATAGGCCCCTAAAGGCCCCTTAACAATTAGAATTGGTTTTTGTAAAATCAACTTCACCACAAAGCACCAAACAATCCAAACATAAATAACAATGATAAATTCCTGGACTGGACTTGATATGAAGTATTGTAACATAGATACATGCATGTTTGGGACAAGTGGACAAAAAATTACTTAAAATATGAAAAAAATTATTTCACAATTTGGTGATTTATCGTGCTTAGTTTTTCACAATTTTGAGAATTTTGCGCTAAAGTTTCACAAAACAAAAGGGCTTGGGCCTCTTCACAATTCAGCGAAAAAGAGTCCTGTTGGTACCAAGTCTACTTGTGTATATTGTCATGAATGTTGCGTCTGATACTTATTTCCCGAGTTATGGCCTTTTGTGTGAAACATAATGTTTTTGTGTCAAAAGCCTTTCTAGTTTATATACCATTTTCTGACTGCTTGATTCTGTCTCCTTCAGGGTGGCATCATGGAGATTCTAGTGTTGAGATCAGCAATGGGATTTGATACCAGCAACCATGGATGGAAAGTGAAACAAGCACAAGATATGAAAGAACATAATCTGGATCCCTCAATAATCAAGGAGCAGCTTGGTACCAGCATGTACACAGAGCACGTGAAATTTGTGAAATCAATCCATCAACTTACATTGAGCAATTCTACGATCATGACTCTAATGTTTGTAATTGAAATATTTACTCCGGACCGGCCAAGTTTGAAATGTGTGGAAGCAGTCACGGAGGCTCAGGAAAAATTTACTATGTGGTTGAGATTATATTTATACTCGATAATGCCAGCATCAGAAGCCCAGACGCTGTACCCCAAACTTCTTATGAAGTTGCTGGATGTAAGAAACCTTGGTGAATCAAGTGCGCAGTTAGCCTCACATCTTGACATTACAAAGCTTGAACCTCTGCTTATTGAAGTGTTTAGCTTGCAGAAGTAATACAGACTTTGTGTTGGAATATCCATTTGTAGCCATGGAAACTGATCTCTGGGCTCACATTATGTGACCTGCTATTTTCCAGGATGTTTTCACTGTATTCTGTGAGCACAATGACCTGCTATTTAAACATGGAGACGTTTCAGGATCTAATTACCTCTACATTTCACTAATCAGGTTTGAATGTTACTTTAAAAGCCTGGCTATTGTATCATTTGTTGTTGCCAAGGAAGTGACGTTACTTGTCAGTGGTGTTGTCAAGAAATTTGTGTTGCCAAGGAAGTGATGTTGTCAAGGAAGTGAGGTTGCAGGGAAGTTGGGTTATCATGGACATGTGATGTTGTCAAGGAAGTTGTGTTATCAAGGAAATGATGTTGCCAATGGTGTTGTCAAGGAATTTGTGTTGCCAAGGAAGTAGTGTTGCCAAGGAAGTGATGTTGTCAAGGAAGATGGTTAATCAATCTTGTAGTGCATGGTGTTGTTCAACACAGTTTCCAGACAAGTATAAACTGTTTAAAGAGTGTGTTTGTTGGTCTGATTGCAGACACTGCCTCAATAAAACATCATATTTTGTTGATCAGTACAGAAGTCATGCAATGAACTTAGAGGAAATTGAACTTGCTTGCGATGATGGGTGCATTATTCTGGTACCATGCGGTGTGATTGGCTGAATGTCCATATACCTTCTTGCATAATTATGAACCTATAATAAAAGCTTCAGGATGATATAAATGGATATGTATTGTTCAGTGATAATTATTGTTCCTTTGGCGCAACAAGGATGTATCTGACTATATATATACGACATAGAGAGATACAGCCTTTTTGTGCAAAAGGGGCAAATTGTTACAATTTGGAAGTTTCAAACTTCTATCACATGTTTTCATTATCAAGATTGTTAAGACGTTTGACATGAATAGAAAGCAATTTGTTTACAAAACTCCCATGTGACTTAGCTTTTAATGCATATATTATTGGGATGCTTACTATACTCACTACTCGGTGAACCCCTAAGGGCCAACGTCCTGTGACATTGGACAAATTTAAAGCATGTACACGTTTAGTCACAATCGGTGTGTGTCAGATCATTTTCAAAAGATGTTAAATAAGTCTGTCGGTTTTCTGTTGTAAAGGATTACGAATTCTAGATGAGGACCAAGTATTTAAGACTGCTATTCACATATGTATACATATGTATACATATATATATATATATATATATATATATATAAATGGCAAACGTTTTGTTGCTGCTTGGCCTGCTACTAATGGACTGTGTATTTCTTCTTAAGAAATGCTTGATGTTGAAAAATCGTACAACACTTACATGAGGGGTGATCAAGAAATAATAGGACTTTTTTATAACTTCTTTATTTAAATATTTCTCATTAATAGATTAAAAAAAGCATTGTATCAATTTTGCATTTGAATTCTCTGGTTTTCTGTGATGTTTTAATAAAAGGATGTTATGACAAGTCATTATCTCTGGATCATCCCACGCATAATCGTAGTTTTTCAGGGCTGTTGTTCAATATGGCAGATGAACATTTATTGTGTGTTTTTTTTTGTAAAACAGATTTCATGTTTCATCCATGACCGTGTATTATGTTTCACTGAATCATTTAAACTCGTGTGATTGGTTAGTTGATTAGTTTAGCGACACACGCAGTACACTCGGCAGATAACATGCAGTCTGGCCCCGTTCTCCCTATAAAAGTCTCAATCTGAGCAAGATCTCATCTCAAATATTGGCATGTGGCTTTATGTTAATTTCCTGCTTTTCTGAGTTTATTTACAGTAAAACTTGAAGAGCTGAAGCTTCAGATTTAGCTATAAGTCCAACTCTAATTTGTGCAAAATCTCAATTTGAGATAAGAATTCTACTTGAGATGGTTCGGGAGATTAGGGCCAGGTCTTGATATTACACTAGTATGTTTTTGTATTAAATTCTTGGATGAAGGTTTCAGGCTAATATGCCCGGACTTTAAAGTTTTTAGAGTACTAAAAATATTTCCCATACAAATTGTCAATTTTTGAGAATTTCACGAATGAATATGCATATTCAGTGTTCCTTGGCCAACCAATTGTTAAGCATGTTTTAATTGACTGTATGGTCTCAAACTTGATTACAACTGTAAAAAAATTAATATCTGCCGAGTTTTAAATTGTTATTATTAGTCCCTTGGCCCTATTCATCTGCAATATGTATTTGTGTTATATATTATATGATTATCATGTTATTCCAGTGAACCTTCAATATTGTGATTGACCATTCGTGATATGTTGTTATTATGTTGTTAAGCAATTCATTGTGCTATTTTGTTAGTAAGATTATATTTTTAATATAGAAAAATCATATCAGACGATGTTGGAGTTGAGACGTCAGATCTCAGAGTTAAGATCTATGTTTAGTCTCAGATTTGAGATCCATGCGTGATCTCAAGAGTTGAGATTTTATATGAGATCTCAAGAGTTGAGATCTATGGGAGATCAAGGGTTGAGATTTAATATGAGATCTCATAGTTGAGATCTATGCATGACCTCAGAGTTGAGATTTTGTATGAGTCCTCAGAGTTGAGATCTTTGTGTGATCTCAGAGTTGAGATTTTATATGAGACCTCTGAGTTGAGATTATGTGAGATCTCTAAATGACTTTGTTAGCCCATGCCTTGATTGTTATGAAATATTTGAGGGAAATGTTGTTGTCATGTTAGACAGAAATGAAGGACCCGATTTAAATTGTGACATGTGTCTGGTGTATGTATGATTCTTTGTTGCTGGTAGTTTGTTTTGAATGATGTTTTGGCATAATGTTGATGGGTGATATGTAAAATGGTCTAAATGTTGGCGCACGCTGTTTGCAATGAAACTGTTAACAAAAAGGTTCAGTATCATAAACACTGGTTTTTCAAGGCAGATAGGATTGTTAATAGAAAGCTGCAATAATATGACCGAAACTGACTAGTAAAAATGGCAAAACTATATGCAGTAATGTTCACTTCAAAGAACTGTGATGCTGGAGTGTTAATTAATATATAGGGACATTAACAGAAAGCTGTAAGTGCGAATGGGAAGGGTACTTTTTTTGTGCATAGGTGCAGATGAAGTAATACGTCAGCAATGGTAGGCGAATTATAATCATTATTATTGTTGTCGGTGAGTGAGTGGGTTTGGGTTGTCTGTGCGCTTCAGTATTTACTTATCACTACAGCAGGTGTTAAGTGCCGTGTGGCGGCTGTTAAAAGTCTCCCCATACTTCACTTCAGTGTAGTTATCATTCATAATTGCCTCCCTTTATGGTTAATTATGCACGGAATTCGAAGTCCACAGTGTGTCATTCATTGCGGGGTGAGTATATAGGCTTGCTTGAAATATCCATTGTTTGGGGATATGGATGGTTCGTTCTATGTCTGACTCTTGCGTGGATGGCTAGGCGCTGCCGTCGTTTCTGTGTGGATTTGGGTTACCAGTGCGCTTCAGTATTTAGTTCGTTTTAATTTAAGAACACCAAACTGATATAGTGATATTAAACCGTGTTATAATGGGACGTGTTTTTTGGGACCACCCTGTATATAGCCAAATCATCGAATATTACAAGATTCAGTGAATACAGTTTATTTATAGACTTACAAAATCATGTGCAGGCTGATTTCCCTACTGAACCATAATAGCAAATCAATATAATGAAATGACTGGATTTCCACTGTTTCAGTATTTTATTGATATTAACAAAACACCAGAATCATTGCATGTGTTATTGAAATATTGCAAGCTAGCTTGACAGTCACCGTTGGCATCACAAAACAGAAATGTTATTCTAAGGTCATATTACTGCAAAAATACTAGAGTTTGATTTTCGTACCTGATGTCTTAAACTATGGCTCTAATTTGAGCAAAACTCAATTTGAGTTGAGATGCTTTGAAAGACATTGCTCCAAACAATCTGGACAAATATGGTGATAATAACGTATATTAATAAAGTGACAATTTAATGCCCATTTTGTTTGACTCTATGACATTTTTATCTAAATATGATAAAACATGATCCCTTGTCATGTGCCCTACATTAGATGATCCACCTACCTCAACGATAAAATAAGTGCTTTTTATATTCTCTTCATATTGACTGATTTAGTTAAACCCGTGTTTGCAAATAATATTAAATATAATTGTTATTGTCTGCTTAATTACTGCCAATAAATAATATTTAAATTATTTTCTACTGATGCAGGCGGCATATAGTGAATGTCCTGTCCGTCCGTTATAGGTCCATTCGTTCGTCTGATAATGTTAACCTAAACTTTGAAGTTGTTGAAACTCCAATATTTTTTAAGTCCATCAAGGCATTGCTTTCAAATTTTGCATACTTGTTGACCATCATACCTTGCATTGTCAAACAGGGTTCCCATAGTAAGGGAAAAACATAATTTTTTCAAGGAAAAGTCAGGGAATTTTGGAATAAGTCAGGGAAATCTGGAAATTGAGCAAAAGTCAGGGAATTTTTACATTGAAGCTGTCGATAAGTGTCATTTTTTATGAAGAAAATACCTAAGACTGAAAAAAATCATGAATAACTCTAAGCTGTAATAACTTTATGTCAATCAACAGCCTTAAAAACTGCTACCTTGAACTTTTTTGTTCCATATGAAGCAAGTATTGCCTTCTTTTCTCTATTTTATTGTCATATTTTGCTCTAACAAAAATATGCTGTGTCACTCGATTGCTCTAAAAAGTCAGGGAAAACTACTTTGTGGTCTGGGAAAAATGCTCTTAGGTCAGGGAAAAGTCAGGGAATTTTGTTTTACAAAATTTGTGGGAACCCTGTTTGACAAAGCCATGTAACATTATCCAACATTTTAACAGAATTTTGGCCCCTGATTGACTTAGCTAGTTTTTTAGGACAAAGCTTCCACAGTCAGTGGGGCATAAGTGTTTATTCAACACAGTCTTGTTTACAAACAAATTTAATCACCATTATTTAAGGCAAGTATTACCTTTCACTAATTGTAGCAAAATCTATCATTGCCCCTTGCTTTGAGACCCCATATATGTCTGCTTTCATGGATAATAATTGTCAAAAGTCATCAAAAATTAAATGATACAAGTGTGACATGATGGATGTCAATAGTTGACAATCAAAGTGAATTATATTGAATTTACAGTCACTGTGGCATATTAAAATATGTAATATTGTAATTAGTTGTGGTCCTTTAATTTCTGAATTGACGCATATATGAATATAAGGTTAGGGTGCCCGCCATGGAAGCAGGAGATCGAAGGTTCGCATCCCGGCGGAAGCTGTGGATGGTTGATGAGGCGCCAGCTACTTAACAAATAGTTACCTTAGGCCCATTTCTGCCAGGCGCCAAGCATTAAGAGAAGGGATTTGGGAGGTACTGTGTTCATGAATGATAGGTGTCTCATAAGTCAAAATTTACTGGCCTAAAGATTTACAATAGGGGTAACACTATATTAAACAATTAATGCCTTTACCTTATAATGACATATTATTTTAATATTATATAATTAAAAACTAAGCATATACATGTAGTAACATAAGATATGCAGTTGTTTAACCTAAAATATCATTACATGTATAGACCAAACCAGACTATTCTTCATAAAAAACATTTATCTGATCGATAGTTTTATTAGAACATGAATTAGGGAGTTTAGTTTATGTCTGTCTTCTTAAATTTTATTATTCTAATTTGGCTTAAGATATTTTTTTACGAGTTTAATTAATTTAATTTTAAACTGGAATAATCAACTTCTAGTTGAAATGTTTTAATTTTGCAATTACTGTTTCTCAAACTAAATGATTTGTTTTCTTACAATTTATATTTTAAGGGACTTAGATGGATAAATGTATGGGCGTGGAAGTAATATTGATATTTATGACTAATTACCCTTCTGCTGTTCCTGATGATTAATGCTGTTAATTAATACTAGAAATGATGTTTGCGTTCACGTGTCTTAGATATTGATTATCCGTTGAGAGGCTGTATTAATTCCGCTGTGTATTCGACTCTTTGAAGTAGAATTGTTTAGAATTTGTTGATGGTACATAATTGATTTAGGCACTTGCACTACCATATATTTCTGTTTTCAATTGGGATGCATTTCTTAATTGAACAAACTCTTAAAAAAAAAATGAAAGCTTTATGAATCATTAAACTCCTTTTGACAATTTTTAATGTTTGATCCAGGGCATTGCCTTTCACTGAAGTTAACGAGTCAATACTGTGTGTGAAAGTGTATAGAAATGTCAGAAGCTATTCAGTGTATCGCACCATGAAGTCTACCGTATATACTCGCCCATATGTCGGTTCAACTCCAGTTGAACAAATTTGAAAAAGTCAACTGGGCTATGACTGATGATCAGAATAAGCTGGAAGAAATACAATTGATAACTGATTGTGTTGATATCAAAATAGAAAACAAAGAATATTAGTACTTTTTTGAAAAAATTGGGAGTATTTTTACCTGACTTATGGGCGAGTTTATACAGAGTATTGATGCCACTACTCGTTTTTTTTTCTGCAAAGCTTTTGTAGGATAGCAACTTGTTATATGAATTGATCGTTAGGAGACAAAGATCTTATGCTGTACCAGCACTGTCACTGTTGTATGATGCTGATTATAATAGAAAAATAAGGTCAGTTTAACATAAATAAGGAATAATTGATATTATAGTTTTGACCAAAAAAATTCTTGTTCTTTAGATTACCTGATAAAACGTTTGATGCATATGTTGAACATCAAAGTAATTCCTGGTTGTTTAAGCCTAGGTCCCAATGAGCATGTTTTGCCTTGGCGATGTACTACCGATTGACATTAACGAGTTATCAGGACATCGGGAACAGGTACAGAGCTTCAGGGAAGTCATGAGACAACATTTTGTGATATAGGAAGGAATCTTGATGAATCGGGTGGTTTTGGAAGACATCGGAAGAACATCTCCGATTAGGAATTCCTCAGTAGGCTTAAGATTACCCGTGAACATGTTTAACAACAAAATCATTTCTTGTTCTTTAGATCAACTGTTAACATGTTATAACAACAAGTTAAGTTAGACTTACTGTTTAGATGTTGCTGCAATATATCAGATGTTGGTGTTATCATGTATATTATTGTTTCTGTTGTTTGTGATATAGTGACTGTACCGGTGAAACTCTCTGTTATATATTGTTGTTACATGTATAAGATCATGTATGTATTATTATTCAACATCCCTCATAGCTTGAGGTCATTGGCTAAACATGGTTATAAGGTCTACAGATCGGGGACAATCAATTTTATATCTTAAGTATTTTAGCTCTATGTCTATCAGCTGTTTATCAGCACGTTCACCAAGTCATGTACATCTTGGTTTTAAGGAAACGTGTACATTTCATGGTTGAATATTTACAATAATATAACAAAATACAAACTGTATTATAAGTTCAATCTTGTATCCATTTTTGGCAATACTAATGCTTCCCTGTTACTGAACAGACGACTCCGAATAAAGAAATTTTGCAATGCAGGATCATTTATCTCTCGGGACTACTCCTAAGACAGAATATAGACAACTTATATTCGTATTAAGTAGTTTTTTGGCGGATTGTAACTATAATTGTCTACAAGGATTACAATTTTTATTGTCTGTGAGAAGTGGTGAAACAAATGAAAATTGATCTGCCTGATGAATTGCTAGACTATTCATATTGTATGTGTTGTAGAACTGTAATATCATGCATGTGTTATTTTTGATGACCTAGTGGTGGTTTAACAATGTAGTTAATTCACAGTAACTGTTGTCAAGCAATACCGGTAACTATTTCTTTTATGGCAAAAGAAAGGGCCTTAACTTTAAATAAAATTCTGACAAAACTTGTTATGTTTCATGTTAAACAGGCTCGAAATACTAAACATTTTGATGTTAATTTATGGATCTATATGCCTTTAAACAAACACACCAGGGGAGCAGCAAGTGACATGACTTTTGGATAAAGCCGTATTCATTAAAAAAAATTAAAACCATTTAATGCACTTAGCATAAATTCACTCAAAAACCAGTTTTAATTGATATCATGATATATTATATACACAATAATATGTATATAGAATTGAATTGAATGCATTAATACTTATATAGAGCTTTGGAACTTTAGAAAATGTGTCTTTTGCCTTTGAGTATATTACACGCCAAAAACGTGAAAAAATCATGTGTTATGTTTATTTATGGCATCCACCGCTTATTTACAGCAATATCGTGAATTATAAATAATAATACATTGCTGGAATTTTCTGTTCAGCTTTTATTATGCTATTCTATTACGTTAAATTCTTTGTTTTATGTTCTGCACCTACCATTGTTTAAATTTTGTCTCAAATTTTATTGCTTGTTAATATGTTGATTTTATTATAGACTACCCATGCGCATAAGATAAGTGGCGTTATATTTCTTGATAATTGCTCTGATAAGCCATTGGGCTTGCTTCAGAATAAATGTTTAACATTATGATATAATTATTTTAACTATGTTTGGTTATATTTTATGTTTGTTCATTTTTATGCTATGTTTAGTTCACCTCACTCACCAGGGTACTGTTTTATCAAAGCACTTACGAAAGTCTTAAAGTTACGATCAAATTTAAATTCTTAATAATTCTTTAGCAAATTGGTGATGGATATGGTCTGTAGGGGTTCAGTAACTGAATCATTATTAGTATTGCAGCTCAATGTACCAAACTTTATAATTGTAAACAAATTATGAAGAATTAAAGTTTGATCGTAAGTTTAAGATTTCCGTAAGTGCTTTGATAAAACAGTACCCTGATCACTAAGTGTTCAAGGTGGCGCTATTATTACAAGCTTATCGTCCGATGTCTGTTGTCAACAATTTGACTGCTAACTATCTTGAGATCAATGTTCTTTATGAAACTTGGTCACAATGTTGGTCTCCCAAATTGTCAACAATATCACCAAGCAATATAAAAGAAAAACCTTTTAAACAATCCAGAGGATGCAGTTTTGACCTGATCTTTATAAAACCAGGGCCTGGAATTACAACCAATACTTACACTCAGCACTCAACACTCAAATATTGAAATTCACTCTTTTAAGGTTTTTTGCGACATTTTTTAGTGCAAGACAATGTAATAATGTAAAATTGGTACTAATTGTTATATTTACATTTGTAGCTCACCTCCTAGTGTAATTTCGTGTATTTGTAAGCCATAATAATAATCTGTCTGAGTGCCATACTCATATTCAATTACTACATTTATACGTTATATAATTATATAACAAAGAAACTGTTGAAAATGTTATTTTCAACACTCATATAACAATTTTATACATTTTTCTCTAATAGCTCATTATATCACATTTTCAATATTTGAGTGCTGAGTGTAAGTATTGGTTGTAATTCTGGGCCCAGGGGCCGGGATTACAACGAATACTTACACTCAGCACTCAACACTCAAATATTGAAATTCGCTCTTTTGGGATTCATTGTGGCATTTGTTTTATAGCAAGACGTTGAAATAATGTTAAATTGGTACTAAATATTGTTTTTGGCTTACTTCCTAGTTTAATTTAGTGTATTTGTAAGCTATAATTGTAATTCATCAGTCTGAGTGCTGAGTGTGGCACTCAGATTCAATAATTACATTTATACCTCATAAATGGTACAAAATGGCAAAGAAAATTTATCAAATTTTATTTTCAACACTCATTAACTATCTTATACTTTTCTCTCATTAGCTCACCTGTCACAAAGTGACAGAGTGAGCTTTTGTGATCACTCTTCGTCCGTCGTCCGTCCGTCCGTCGTCCGTCCGTCCGTCAACAATTGGCTTGTGTAGACACTAGAGGTCACAATTTTAGCCTAATCCTTATGAAACTTGGTAACAATTATCATCTCAACAAAATCTAGGCCAAGTTCGATATTGGGTCATCTGGGGTCAAAAACTAGGTCACTAGGTCAAATTATAGAAAAACCTTGTGTAGTCACTAGAGGTCACAATTTTGACTTAATATTTATGAAACGTGGTCACAATGATTATCCTAACAAAATCTAGGTCAAGTTCGATATTGGGTCATCCGGGGTCAAAAACTAGGTCACAAGGTCAAATCATAGAAAAACCTTGTGTAGTCACTAGAGGTTAAAATTTTGAATTGATCTTTATGAAACTTGGTCACAATGATCATCTCAACAAAATCTAGGTCAAGTTCGATATTGGATCATCCGGGGTCAAAAACTAGGTCACAAGGTCAAATCATAGAAAAACCTTGCATAGTCACTAGAGGTCACAGTTTTAGCATAATCAATACGAAACTTGGTCACAATGATCAACACAACAAAATGTAGGTCAAGTTTGATATTGGGTCATCTGGGGTCAAAAACTAGGTCACAAGGTCAAATCATTGAAAAACCTTGCGTAGTCACTAGAGGTCACAGTTTTGACCAGATCGTTACGAAACTTGTTTACAATGATCATAACAACAAAACCTAGGTCAAGTTCGATATTGGGTCATTTTGGGTCAAAAACTAGGTCACATTGTCAAACCATAGAAAAACCTTGCATAGTCACTAGAGGTCACAATTTGGTCTAATCTTTATGAAACTCGGTCACAATGATCATCTCAATAAAATCTAGGTCAAGTCTGATAATGGGTCATCTGGGGTCAAAAACTAGGTCAAACGGTCAAATCATAGAAAAACCTTGTGTAGTCACTAGAGGTCCCAATTTTAGCATAATCTTTACGAAACTTGGTCACAATGATCAACACAACAAAATCTAGGTCAAGTTCGATATTGGGTCATCCGGGGTCAAAAACTAGGTCACAAGGTCAAATCATAGAAAAACCTTGTGTAGTCACTAGAGGTCACAATTTTGACCTAATCTTTATGAAACTTGGTCACAACAATCATCACAACAAAATCTAGGTCAAGTTCGATATTGGGTCATCCGGGGTCAAAAACTAGGTCACAAGGTCAAATCATAGAAAAACCTTGTATAGTCACTAGAGGTCACAATTTAGCCTAATCCTTATGAAACTTGGTCAGAGTGATCATCTCAACAAAATCTAGGTCAAGTGCGATATTGCGTCATATGGGGCCAAGAACTAGGTCACTAGGTCAAATCACAGGTCTTGCATGTACTGCTATAACAGGTGAGCGACCTAGGGCCCTTTGGGCCCTCTTGTCTAAATTTGCAATCTAGGACAAATAATAGCTCATTATATCACATTTTCAATATTTGAGTGTTGAGTGCTGAGTGTAAGTATTCGTTGTAATCCCGGCCCCAGGTCCTATGATTATAAAGTTTTTTCATGCTCACCTCAACTTTAGTATGAAACTTGATTAGCTTGATGTAATCCAAACAATTAAATAATCATTATTTAAACAGAAGAAATTACTTGGCTAATATAAAAAGTTCAGTAAATTATAAGACATTTTACTGTTTGAAATATTTGAGCATTTAATTGGGAGCATGAAAAATGCTTTTTAATCTGGGGGCCTAATCATTGTGTGTCTCTGTAAAATTGGTCAAGTTTACAACTGGGTCTTCTGTGGTAAAAAACTTGGTCATAGTATTTGACTGATTGTTATATCCGATGCATCTGCCCTGCGTTCAAGGAAAAATAACATGACGCACGTTTCGTACCTGGTACGTACCAGGTATGATACGTTTCGTACCGTTTGCGTACCAGGCACGAAACGTTTCGTACCTGGTACGTTACAGGTACGAAATGTGCATCACGTAATTTTTTCTTGAACATAGGACAGGTTAGCACATATAAGTTATTAAAGGTCCATGCCCCTCTCGTTTATTCAACCATTTTAGTTTGAATTAAAATTTTTATTATTATTGTATTATGATAATAGATGTATGTCCTTCACTGTTTTTATCTATAATATATTAGGTCAAACTTTTTTATTTTTATGAGAATGTTTTGAAAGTTTTGCTGTGGGGTTCTTAGATGGCCCTTATTATGTAGTTCACACAGTGGCAGGTGAGCAACCTAAGGGCCCTTTTATCGTTGCATTCACTCTTTCTGACAGCAAATTTTTTAAAAACCTAACAATAAAAAAACTGTGGCCTTAGTTCATAAATAACTATTGTGGTTGCCATATACATTGTGTAAGTTATTATTGCTATAACATTTTCAAAAAGCTCAGTTTTTATACATTTAAGTGTTCGAATCTGCAAACAGGATTTTATATATCAAAGCTTCAGACATTTACATATATATATATAACCTATATGTACATGTAAAACATTGTAAACTAAAACATTTTAACACTTATTTTATTTAAGTGTGCTCCCAGCCAAAACCTGTAATGTGCTTTTCTGACCAAATTTTTTTTTAAGTTTTCCCAAAATTTTACCGTTTGGGCTTTATGGAAAAGAAATTCAAAATTACTAAAAATAAAATAAATTTCACTGAAATCTTCTTGTTATTCAATAAATAGATTAGATCCATTTTGCAGATATATTAGCAAGTTGCTGTGACAAAAGTGAAACATTGCATTAATCCATTGTTTTAATGAAATGCCATCGTTTGGTTGGTTGGTGCCTGCAACAAATCTAAATGATTGAAAATGATATTAGGTATCACTCTGATGCATGTGTTTTATGATCATTGATGATAGCCATTGGGAGTTAGCTTTTTGTTACAGTAGTTGAAATGAATAATCAATTTAAATGGTAAACCACTCTTCTGTTCCTGAGTTTCAGTGAAAACAATTTTTTTATCACACTGTTTGTGCGCTACAAGTTACATTACAACATGAGGATTGTCTGTTGCATTAACCATATTGACATTATAGGATAAAACCTGTTTTCTTTCTATGAAAGGAATTGTGTGACATTGTGCGAGATGTTCCGGATTGACCTCAGGGGGTGGAGAAATATTAACACATAGAGCAAGTAGGTGGTACCAAAAAAAAAATCATTTCGGATTATTATGGCCAAAAGATAAGAATCTTTTAAAACTCATATTTGTCATATTTGCACACAATGGCAACACTCTTTTATGACATCGGCAAACTTTTTTTGCATTAATATGTTTGCCTTGAAAAATGATTATATTCTCTCGCCATCAGTGTCAAGCTACGGAATTATCGGCAATCACTCTTTCTACCTGATTACTTTTATCTAAATTGCATGTTCATATTGTACAAAATTCACACTTTATGAAATTCACACTGTACAAAATTCACACTTTATGAAATTCACACTTTATGAAATTCACACTGTACAAAATTCACACTATGAAATTCACACTATACAAAATTCACACTTTATGAAATTCACTCTGTACAAAATTCACACTATGAAATTCACACTACAAAATTCACTTTACAAACACCTGCAAACCTACGATATTCAACGTGGACATACCACGTGGTATGTGACATAGTTTTTCTGATTGTTTAATTGTTGAAGTCTTTAAACAATTTTGAGATCAACGTATCACTTGCTGTATGTATGAGTGCCTTGAAGACTTGATTGAATGATGAGTGATATTTATTATAATGTTTAAAATGCATCGTAATTAATCGTCTAATTCAACTATTGTGTTCTGCTGGTAATTTATTATTGCCTTGGTGACCTAATTAATCAATTAATCATTTTTTAAAGAACTAATTATTTTAAATTTTATTGAGTTTTTATAATGGCAGTTTGCTTTTGTGTGACTTTTTTACTGTAAAATGTTCATTTTATGTGAAATGTATTAAATACATGCCAGATTTCTTGTCTCATTGTGAGTCACACACATTTGAGACTATTATATATAATATTCCCCCTCCGCATTTATTAGAGGTTTGACTATATTTATAGATCTGTGTTAGTCATAGCCTGTCTACAGTTCTAGCTCTGAAACAATGAAAATACCAATCCTACTTTTATGTTGTAGAATTGGTGTATTGGTTCGCATATTTCTGAAATAAATTCTGAAAGATCAATTGAATGCTACAAGCATCAGATGCAGTTACAACAGCTCATGGTTTTTGTTTGTATTCGAAGTATGCATGTGCAACTGTTTTCACCGCCTTGGGAACCAGTCTTAAATTCTGGTAAAATGTTCATACTTATTTAAATACTTTAGATATAAGCGGCAATGAAATAATGCTAGAAACACTAGTTCATTTTGACATATAGTACGGAGTATTTGACATGACACTCGACGTTCTATTTGCATAATTTAACATCTGATATATTGTCAATATATATTATCCCGGTTGTATGTTTTCATAAGCTGGAAGTACCACGAAGAAGCTTGGGGTGTAATATCAAAGCAAATCTAAAGAAGCGATATTGCACGATTTGCTTGCAGAAATTTGTATATTCAATGCAAGAACTTTGAAATATGGTCATGTCTAAAGGTCAGGATCAAGTCAAATTCTCCGTGCTATACATGACTGTTAAAATATGTTTTAGTTGTAATATAAGATACAGAAGCAATATATGTCCCAATAATCATATGCATAAGGTGTGAGCGTGCTCGAGTGCATTTTCATAATGGTATCAAAATATGGGCATACTTAAACTAGCATCATTTCTCAAAGGGAGACAATTTCAATTTTACTTTGGTATTGGTATGTTGGGGGTGAAAGTCATATTATAGTGCTACCATGTGTTATAGCTGTTAAAGTGTATACAAATATTGATATTGTATTGAATATTGCATAGATCGAATCATGTGCTACATTTATCATTTGTTGTTGCATTTTCATTGTTATGTATATCTTAATATCGTTGAAAAGTGTTTTCATTGTGGTTACATTGAATCCTCTAGTATGTAGACTTGCTCAAACATGGCACATTATAATTTGTTTTCATGAAAATATGGATATTGTAGAATTATAAATACTGTGTTGTTTTCTTTTCCCCAGTTTTGCCATTTTCCCTCCATTGCTATTCCCACTTCGTCTCCTTGCTACAATAAGACATCTGACAATATGGCACATGGTTTTACTCTTGGTCTAGTGATAGACTTAGAATAGTAAACAGTCATATTTTATTGCATGTATTACAGATAAGAACAAATGGTTTGCATGCATAATTCTATTTAGAAAGAATAGAAGCAAATCATCAAAGTAAACCAGAGAAAATTTTACAATATCGCATTCATTATAAAAGGATCGGGCCACAAGTTATTACAACATTAGATATGGGCCCTCTCCATGTTGTTATGAGGTATAATAAAGTGGACAATTGAATCGATTGTTGCTTTTGAAATGAAGTAGGGTGAGACTGGAAAGAAGTATGTCACTACACATATATTTATTGGTCTAACCTCTAGCTGGTTTTAATATTGAACTAAAGATTGTAGAGAATAAAAGATTTGAACATATTTGAAGAGAAAAAAGAACATACTACATCAAAACTTGATTGGTACATATCGGGAGCAAGAGTCAGCAGACAAAAAAGGAACCATAAGGACGAACATTCGAGGGCAACGAACAAAGCAACTCTCAACATAAACAGTGTTCATACCCTACACAAAACGAAGCAGCCCTAACTCTCAACATAAACAGTGTACTTACCCTACACGAAACAAAGCAGCCCTAACTCTCAACATAAACAGTGTACTTACCCTACACAAAACGAAGCAGCCCTAACTCTCAACATAAACAGTGTACTTACCCTACACGAAACAAAGCAGCCCTAACTCTCAACATAAACAGTGTACATACCCTACACGAAACAAAGCAGCCCTAACTCTCAACATAAACAGTGTACTTACCCTACACGAAACGAAGCAACTTTTTGCTGGACATAGAAATTGCAGAAGGGCATATAAAAAATGAACAGTTTCACAAAAGGCACAGTGGCCAAAATGGTTTGTAATTTTACTTTTCAAGGAAACTGTGGACTATACATAAATGTACTTGGAGAAGGTTGACTATTGGGCTTCCATCTTGGTACAGACAGCAATTAGCGGCTTTTAAATGTTCTACGATTCAACAACCTCTCTTTTACCCCACATCCTATCTCATGGAACAGGACAGTGTAAATAGTTTCCTTCCATGTCATCCCCCTATAACCAATATGCCACAATGACAGATAATAAAAGAATGTAAAAGATGAAACATATTAACAACACCCATTGAGAAAGTATCAGAAGTCAAAGCAAAGCTTCAAGTTAATAGTACTATCGTCATAGACATGGCTTATGTAGAAAAAGGAGAATAATGGGCTACTTCGCAAGTCATATGAAACTTGGTTTTTAGCAGGCTCCTTGCGAAACCTTTAAAACTCTTTTATTCCAGAGCAATTAAACCTTTAAACCTTTTGAAAAACACTCCTTTAAAAACGGCCAAATGGCCTGTCTCAAAACCTACATTTTGTTTCGACTGCTTGCAGTGCCAGTTTAAAGCAAGTAATGGTTGTATTACTGTATTTATTCCACTATTTTATAAGTGTTAGGATACTGCTTGTGTATCTTGAACTAAGAGTGTTAGCTTACATATTGAAATTTACTTTTCAGTAAATACTTATATAACATTATTTTTCCATGAGAATTCCAACAAAATGAGCCTTTAATTTGTAAGTTTAAAGATGAAAAACGTAGCGTTAATGACAGCCGTAGACAAGGTTGACCGAAGTCTGTCAAAACATCGACGCTGTGTGTACAGTAAATTCTTGGGCCTAGTAATTTTAATTCCGGTTTTAAAGGTAGATAGATCAATTGGTTATTTTTTCAAGAACTCTGAATTGAAACAAGCGAGTGCGAAAACGAGTTAATTGTGTAAAGCCGTCAAGGTACATGTATATATGCCGTATTCAGGAAAACACGTAATTCAACAAGTGCAAAGAATTCTGGGAGTTTTGGCATCTCGGGAAGGTGTGGCATCTTCCACATCCCCATACTCGATGAACTCAAGTCCCTGTGACTTATTTGACCAAAACGCTGAACGGGCCATTTTCCAGTATAATTATAAATCAAAGCACTGAGAGTACGGGTGGGAGGCGATCTGGTTGCTGCTACTAAAGCTTAAACCGACTTTACACGTATAATGTTCGTTTTCTTACTGCCGATCTTGTCTTGAATGTCAAAATAGGCATATGTGACTCTATAGGCATGTTGGGTATCTAAATAATTGTTAAAAGGTGCATATTAATTTATATGTAATACGTGTATTGAATGCGTATATCAAAAGTGGCTTTAAAATAATACTACGCGCCTATTTATTAGATTCTACAGTACCATCTTGTAATCACTTCCCTCGCAGCGAGAGACAGTCTATAGAAAGCGGCTAGCTAGTACAGCGACACCATATGATTGCATAACAGTACTTTGCAGACTGTATACGATTCATTGATAAAACCATCACTTGACCGTAGTCTGAAGTTTCTAAAAATAGCTTTACAGCCAGGACATTTGATGAACACGTCATTTTCGTACTATGAAACAAGTTCGGAATCAGCCGGTGTAGTGATTTATTTGGCCAAAATATCGATTTAACGAACAGTTTCACAATAATTTTTGATCTTAGAATTAACAAATGTTGCTGATTGGCTTAAATCAGTTAAAAAATTTGGAGAGACATATGTAGCAGTATTGGGAATGTTGACAGTTTCTGGAACTACTTGAATGCGGATTCACATAGCAGCCTAAAGGCGGTTAATTTTGTAATTAAGAAATGGGCAATGGTAGTAATGAGAGGCTTAATCGCCTCCCAAAAAACTGTTCCTGGAAATGACTATAAAATACTTTCCGAAAATGGATTTCACTATTCCAATATAGTATCGAAACTAACGTTGGTTACTTTAATGGGCTGAAATAAAAAATATATCTAGCATATTTTTGCTCGTCTGTGTTTCGCTGCCTAAGCATCACAATATAATGAACGTCCATCGTAATGGCGAGCTGCGCATAGAACCATCATTGAGCATGCCGTTCAAAACAAAAATTAAAGGATCATAACATCTTCTGAAATTTGATAAAAATATAATGCAAGTGACTATGATCGTCAGAAATTTGTCAAGATAATCACCATAAAATTCAGGTTGAGACAGACCCTGTCGCAGAAGAGACTAAACAATATTTAGAAATGAGATCGATATCAGGCCGATAAAACTACAAGGCAAACGTTTATGGAAGCGATATGCCTTGTTGCAGTAATTTATTAGTAAGTCAAAATGTTTGAGTCTTCCACGGAGATCAACTTCTTGCAAGAAGATAATAGAAAATCGGACTGGGAAGGCAGCAGTCACTCAACTACAGCCGAGCATAAAAAAATAAAAAAAACATAAAAACCTCACATACCACAGTTACGCGGCACAATGCCCAACACACAACTGAACGAGAAATGAACTTAACCGCTGAAAGACCAAGTTTCAGCTGTCAAAAAGCTGAAATACCTGAAAACGGATTAATTGAGAAGCGAAAGCACCGTATGAAGTTGTCCGCGGCACATCAATATAGGTGTGGGTAATTTACAATAATCTCAATTTGCCTGTTTCAATTTTAGTCTAGATCAAGGAAAAATGTATGTGTATCGGATGAATCAGCTTTATTAAGTGTTAGTTCGTCAAGATAATTTTCTTTGACCATATGTGAAAAGAAAGGATTGTCAATATTAAAAATGACACACAGGTATGGGGACGTATTGTTTTTAAAACACTACACTAAAATGAGTACATCCGATTGGTTTTCGACAGGCACATACGGGACAACACATACTGTCCCGTTAGGATAATACGAGAATGACGTAGGCAGTGGTCGAGTCCACTATCACCGTGTAAAACTCATTACATGTATAAAGGTTTATCCAGACATCTATAATACCAATGCTAAGCCAAATTATCTGTTCAGACAATGGTTTAAATATTATAAGTACACATAAATGTACTCGGAGGCTATTCTTACGGCTCTGTAAGAATAGTGAAACAGTCCCGGAGTAGCTATTCTTACGGCAGTTTTATACGCAGTTATTTAATGAATATATTTACATTCTAAATGTATTTATTGACATTTTTTTCAAAATGAATGAACACACGTATCAAAAAATTGCAGTTCAACGAGTCCTTTTGTAATTGGAATTCCTTTTTGTTATAACTTATATAAAGTCAACCGGCGAACAGGACAGAAATGACAGAAGTCTTTGAAATATAATGTGATAATCTTCGATCGTAATGTAGTCATTATCATTGTATTGTAACTTTGAGTAAAGAAACTACAGGTAATTTTAAATTCGACCTCACCTGTACTTAGCAAAATTATGTTAATTAACATTAGGTGTTAAATTTCTTGTCTGTTCCACGGAGCTGAATAGCAAACACTATATAAATTCGTCGTATAACACGTGGAAGAGTAAATTAAATTCCTAGATTTTGAGCAACTGTGTAGTTGGTGCATATTTAGCTAAACGGAAAATATACGCTTTATCATTATAATAACCGCAAAGGCTTCCTCCTTAATTTCGTGATTAAGAAAAATCCTCGTCTTCCGAAGACTTAGAAAGTCTTACAGTTGTATTCATGGAGGCAGAGATCGAGAACGCCAGATGCTACGTCACTACCTGTGACGTAGCATATTACGTAGTAGTGTGGTCACATGACTACTATTCCGGTATATTCAAAGTTAGTCACTGTTTTTATTATACATCGTAGGAGCAATAATATAACACCAATTGTTAATTAACATTCTATTGTTAAGGTACAGATCGAACATTACTTAAAGGAGATCGGTACATTTAAATAAAACAGCCGTAAGAATAGTCATTCGCGGGCGGTATCGCTATTCTTACGGGAGAGCCGTATGAATAGACTGAGAGGCTATTCTTACGGGCCCGTAAGAATAGTCACTTCCTAAAATAAAACGTAACCTTCATATTATTCTAACTCGACAGTACGAGTGTGATATCAGGTAATGAAGGTGGGCTAGTGATAACTCCAAATATACGACTTACTGGTTGATAACCCAGCAGCACACGTTAGGTTAAATGACCACAAAAATGGCGTAAACACCAAAGAAATAATCTGTATCTGACTGGTTTCTCTCGGCATGCGAAGAAACATTTTCATATGGGAGTAGGTAGGGTGTTATCATTATGCTATGCCAGTTTTTAGAGAATCTGATGATAAGAGTTTAAGTTATTTAAGATTTATACAATTTGTTATCTCGCAAACGACCTATATATATGTACAAACTATCAATGCCATCGTGGTATTGGGGAAGGGTTTACGTCACGAAACGCCATAAAATGGCTATAAATGAAAACTTGACTTACTACTTGACGTATTGTCAGTAGATTTGTTGAAATATTACAGGAGAAATTGGGAAATGTATGCTTAATTTTGTTAGGTTATTAGAAATATAGGACATATTTATAGGAACATGAAGTTTTATTTTTTGACAAAATTCAGGACCAATCTAAGCCATAAATGAACCTTGTTCTTTTTTATTATTTATGTTGAAATAACTAACTTTGTTGCTATGGTGTCCAATTTAAGAAAAGTATTCAGATCGAGAAAACTAGGAGTTAGTTGTTTTAGGTGGAAGTAACTTTTTCCATATGCGATCATTTACAATTTTGATATACACATTTGTATTTTAAAACTTGAAATACTATTTTGAAAAGGTTATGTCAATAACTAATCAAATTTTGTATTTGGTGCAATACTTGTCACACCAACGCCAAAAGGCGATTAAAAAGAAAATGTTACGCCAAGAATTAATCAAATTCTGTTTTTATGAAATATTTGTTACTATGCGTCATGCAAAAATGCTCCTTTTATGGAAAAACACAAAATTGATATTTTTGTAAAAATATCAGGTTTTCATGGTACATGTAATTAATCCTTTTTACATTCCATAACATTTAAGTTGTGTCTTCAACTCTTCCATTACCTTTGATGTACATGTAACAGTCAATCCATTAAAAGTTTATATGTAGAGTGGTTTTTAATGGATCGACTGTTATCAAGTGTTATGGATAATTGTTTTGACTCTCAAATGACATCATACTCGTTCA
Organism: Spisula solida; assembly: GCA_947247005.1. NCBI lineage: Eukaryota > Metazoa > Mollusca > Bivalvia > Venerida > Mactridae > Spisula > Spisula solida. Next base: position 34,973,739 of record OX365952.1, on the reverse strand, counting down.
TTTTGTTCTGTAAAAAGATTTGATTATTCCCACACCCTAGAGATTATCGTCTACAAAAGTACAAAGTAAAAGTTCCTTGAGGTTATTATACCATGCCCCTAATGGATACCACTTCTATTTCCTGTAAGATGTCGAGAAACAGCATGAACACATCATATAAGTAACTGCTGAATGTCACTATATCTATCACCAGTGATGTTGACATTGTTTCTTATGTCAGAAAACCTCTGGTTGTTGAACCCTTCCATACGTGTCGTTTCAACGTACCCATAAAATAATTATTGTTACAGTGTACTTTGTTTTGGTTCTCGGAGATATTAGAAACATTCGATCAGTTATACAGGCTGGTCGTATTCAGCGCCGATAAACATGTTACTTTTGTTTTCTGGACCGATGTCTTATTCGTGTGACAATTTGGTTAATACTCGTCTGATTATTTTAAGTTTGGTATCAACAAAATTGAATGAGCCGTTACGAATATACAAAGACATGCGCCATGGTACATGGGAATTTGTTTTTCTAAAATATACCAATATAACCAAGTGTCGCGGTTTTAAATCCGTTTAGCATGCAGACTATCTAAAATTACAGCCTAAGAAGTACCCTGTTCGACGCAAAGTGACATTAACGTGAAACATTGCTTTCCTATCCAGTATTTCACATCTCCTCCCATGCCGAATTTGTTATTATCTTTTTGTCGACAACCATTTAGAATCATGCTCGATGCTGCAATATTATAAAATTTATTGTGTTACATATCACTAGCATGTGCTTTTGGTGGGCCCATTTAACGCATGGAAGTAGATTCTAAGAGCTGTTTGTAGAGTTTCATTTTCTTGTTCATTTTGGTTTTTGTCATGGAGGCTGGTACTTGCGGTCTGTGAAATTGTTTTTATTTTTAATGTGTTTCTTTTTGTCCGTTTCGTACTGTGCTGTTTCTGATGAGCAATGCCTTCTCTCCATCCGCAACGCTGTGAGTTAAACGGATAGAAACTGATTTCCGTTACATGTACGAAATGTTCGTCATCTATTTGAATTCCTACGAATATTTGAATCATTTACTTGTCTCTGTCTGTTGATTGTCCACAGTTATGAAAACAATATACTCATATTCTATGGTATGCCTACGTGTATAATTAATTAATTATATAAACTTCTAGGTGCGTCTACTTAATACATAATATTCGTGTTTTCGCAAGTTATGAATATTTCACATTACTAAAAACTTACTTGAATTTTCATTAATTAGACGACCAATACTACTTTTAACAAGATAAGTTCCCCACAACATCGCGTGACATTTCTCAGACTTCTTCAGCCTTAAAATAATGTGCAGTATCGTGTCACGACATTACCTTCACACTGTATTGACTTTTATCCAGTCACTTCCGGCAAAATCTGCCTGTTAACGGGGTGCCTGATAAACTTAGCGATAATCGGTCACCTGGTTATGTGACTATTGATAATCCGTCACCTTTCCACGTGATATGACGGACTTCTTCTTATATGAGAGTCACCGGTTGCAATTCCGTGCCAGAGGGTGAGGTTTTCGTATTCAAAATGAGCTGGTGGTTGATCGGTTATTTTCTTCGACTTACCTGCGTCTACACGACGTCTATCAAGATGTCCGACGTCGTTGTTTATCAGGACGTCACGGAACTAACGTAAATGAAAGAGTGACAATATAGTCCCGAGTTTGATCCCCTTACAGAGCAGATTAAGCGACTGGATAAATAGAATAATAGGTTAGTGCCGTGAATGAAGTAAAAGTTTATCCGGCTCGGCTACAGCTCACCCGATAAATTCCTCCGCCTTGCCAGATAAACTTTTTCATCCACGGCACTAACCTATTATTCTCTCTATATATTCTTTTTCTCTCAAAATGATGGTAGAGCGTGCTACGCTAGTCTGTTACATTCAATGTGTACAAAATATATAAGAACAAATCAGATAGGGACCGGCACCACTCAGCAGAAACAGCAGATTACGAAAGGTACAAAAAAGAACATTCGAAAAAGAAAGAACAGTGTAAAACACAACTGCCGCCTCAGTCAGTATAACGCACCCGCAGACACACACGTCATCATAAGAACGAACACACATAACAAAACACAGCCTACAAATCAGCATCCAACAAAAACAATATACAGTACAACCTCCCACAGAGCGGCCCTCTGTACAGCAACAACCTCTGTGTAACAACACCTTTATACATTCCCTTGGTCACTATTTACTATGAATTTAACCTATTAATTTAACCTCTGTGGAGCAACAACCTCTAAACAATCACCAATTCTTGCAGCTCCCAAAGGGAGTTGCTCTATATAGGTTGTACTGTATACACCTTTTGGAAAGAATTTCAGCAGACCCTTTTCTAAACTACAAAGTTGCAAAAGGGACAGGTATACTAAATGATAAGTTGACACAGCGACAAATTATTTTATTTTCCTTTTTATTTTTTAAAAGATAAGATGAACACTTGCCCCAACGTATGTTTTCCTTTCCAAATTGTTTTTGTCTTTTTACACGTAGAAAAATGTGCATTCATAAAACACCCAATAAGTTAGAGTCAAATATTGTATCGACTTCCAAGTTTTCAGACCAATGAAGTGGAAATATAGGACACAGTTTAGGGTCTGGCGATCGCCCCTCTCTAGGGAATACTGCACTCGCATACATTTTTCAATGAGGATACCGAACACGAACTAGATTTATACAAGACAAACGATACAAACTGCTTTTTTATTCCAGCATGTGCTAATTGATATACACTTAATCACATCCTAACGCAACACGTGTAATTTTCAATATTTCTCAACTATTTATAATGCCATTTGGTTAAAAGTTGGCATGTTAGTAGATACATGTACACATTTAAGTTCAACTCAGCATGGCGTATTTATGTGGCGTATCTTTGTGTATTATTATTTTAGATTTTATCAAAACCAATGGTTTACTAATATGTGAATCCATTTCCTCTCTTTGATAAATTAACGTATTGTATTTATATCATAATCTTCAATTCGTTCATAAGCTAACTAACAAAGCTAATTTTAATTTCCATGATGCGCACGTATCGAACGTGTGTTTTCCATTTTCATCTAATATTACGATATTTCATTAAAACAGTACAACCTCAATAATTAGAACTTTGTTTGAAAATGCTAGTCTTGTTAAGGAGACTAGACTTTCTTAATAGCAAACAAAACTGCAAACGGGGCGTGATAATTGCAATGTTAATATTGAGGAGATTTTACAATACTTCGTATAGGGAAAACAGCACTAAAAGCAGCATGCATGATAGAAGCACATCAGAACAACAACAACAACAAAATGCACAGTGCAGTAAAAAAAACACCAACACAGAACCCAAGGACAGTCACAGAAAGAAAAAGAAAAATCGGACGGCGGTGGTAGCTGCACTCAACTGAAACAGCCGAGCTAAAAACAGAAATAGCTCAGACCACAAGCACACGGCACAATGCCCAACACACAACTGAACGGGAAAATGAAACTGAACCGCTGAAAGTTCTAATTCTAGACGACAGTAACAAGGACAGTTAACGAAAATGAATGTTGTGACACAAATCTTTTAAGAAATTATCAGTGTGCATCAAACTTCCAGACAACATTGCGAAACAAAATCAGTGTCAATTAAAGTTTGCCGCCATGCAATACACCTTGCCTAAATGCCACAGTCGCAGTTTATTAGGTAGTTTGTATGTAAAACATGAAACATATAAACGTATTAAACAAGAGCCGTCACAGACGGGTTATGCTCCCCGTGGGGCGTTTGTCACAGAAAAAATGCTAAAAAAATATGTTATTGTTCTTTGCCACTGCACTGTAATAATAAGATTTATTTGTCTATGAATTTTCACATTTATATATCCAAAACTGTTTGAGTTATGGCCTGGACAAGAATTAAGTATGAAAATATACAAAGGGGAGCAACTCTAAAATATACAATCAAGAATTATGGTTCTTGTGTACTGCACTTCTTCTCAATGAGGTCTATTCACCTATGAAGTTTCAAAATGATATCTCTAATACTGTTCAAGTTATGGCCCGGACAAGAAGTAAGTATGAAAAAGTACAAAGGGGGATAACTTAAAAAATATACAATCAAGAGTTATGGTTTTTGTGCACAGCACTTTCCCTTAATGATGTCTATTTACCTATGAAGTTTCAAATTGATATCTCAAATACTGTTCAAATTATGGCCCGGACAAGAATTAAGTATACAAAATTACAAAGGAAAATAACTCAAAAAATATGCAATCAATAGTTATGGTTCTTGTGCACTGCACTTCCAATCAATGGGGTCTATTCACCTATGAAGTTTCATATTGATATCTCTAATACTGTTCAAGTTATTGCCCGGACAAAGGTGTGACGGACGGACAGACGGCCGGACGGACAGACGGACGGACAAAGTGGCGACTGTATGCTCACCCTTCGGGGAGCATAATACTTACAGAATTCAATGACCTAACCGAAGTCAGAATAGCAATTTTTTATAGTAAATCCTGACATTTAAAAGTGCTGCCTCACAGATTGGGCTAAAATTTTTGTATATCGTGATTTTCCATCCTAACCAAGTATTGATGTAATAGAAAGCCACTGACGGTTGCTTTATGAATGATTTGTCGCAAAAATCAATTTTAACCACTCTCAATGTCGCCCACTGAGTATTTTTCTCTTGAAAAAAAGCGCTACGTTTCCTTCCAACATGCTTTGTGAATTATGTAATGAACTTGTGATCCAACTGTATCATCAACAAACCACAGCGTAAACATCAGTGAGGTATTTGGTTCGTTTTTCGATTCGTTTTCATCAAATGCAAACACATTTTAGGCTAGTATTACTTCTATAGGGTATTAATACCCTATAGAATTTTCGATGTAAAATACTAGATAACTACAAAATGTCGAAGTTTCTCAAGTTATTTTAGATGTCAGTATGGTTGTTTATGGGATACCAAAATTACGCGAATATTTGATAATTTTATTTTATTTTTGCAATACACCAATATGTGAGGCAGTCTCTTTAAGGGCAATATATCACAACGACATAGACATGCAACGTTTGTGGTTAGCTATATTCATAGAACCCAGCTTTCGCACACAGAAATAGGACGCTTAATGGCGAACTGTAAAGGAACCCACAACTAAGCAAGCAGTTCGCTGCAAAATCATTTATGATATGGCATAGCCAAAAGAATTATTTGAAGACTTAGAACGTATGGTGTCATTCCAGCGTGTTTCAAAAGAAAACAATATGAATGAAGAATTGCGTAATTAGCAGAACTCATACAGACAATTGAATCTATTAACAACTCAGCGGTAGGGATTTTTGCTGTCGTGAAAATAACTTCTGCGTGATTAATGGTATAGACATTCTGTCTTTACGCAGAAATAAAAGTAAACCTTAACATACTCTCTATGACTTTTGAGAGTATCTAATGTGCCATTTACGTAGGTGCCACTAGGGAGTTTCCAGGTCTTCCCGACAAATTTCAACATTATTTTCCATTCGAAAAATTGCGTGTCACTTAACCACATAAAAAGAAGTTGATCGAATGAATAGAATAGATAGAATTCATCCCAAATGCACCGTATGCAATATGAAAACACATTTGTAAGATATTTTAATTGTGGGGTCATCCTTTTCCCGCCATCATCGTTGGTGTGCGTCAACATTTTACTTGTAATGCCTACTAGTAGTTTCATTTATGATTTGATTTTAACCAAACTTAAACACACATTGTAAGAGTTTGGTTCCAGTCTTAATCCACCGATATCCCTTTGGATGTCTATGTATCGAGACTTTGTTTGTCGAGGGATTCTTATTGGTAGGGATATCAAGTACATTTCATTTTAACTTAAGGCATATGTTATGTTATTTGGATGTACCTAATTAACTTATGGAGTACCTCAAAGGATATTTATGAATTGAGTCGAACCAGTCAAGAAAATAGTCAATACACACATGACAGGTATTGACCACTTTCGCATTGTCTTGATGTCAAAACAAAAATATAATTCTCTTTCTGTCGTCGCTGCAGCATAAGTAATTTTAAGTATAACACGCCCTTGCATTTACAGAGAAGTGTGTTCTTACTAGTTCTAGGGTATCGCAAACGTCAAGATTATTCATCCTTGCACCTAATAGTCCTCCTGAACGATTTTTGTGAAGCTCAGCAAAAGTATTTTACTTAGTCGAACAGGGACGGAAGCACTCAACTTAACCATCAGAGCTTAGTCCAAGCTGACGTAAAGTATAATGAATTATTAGTTTCAGCAATCAAAAGACAGAATGTCCTAGCTGAATGATTCAGTTTCCACAGCAAAACGACTATAATGCCTAGTTTTAGCTGTCAGAAATCCTAAAACGAAGAAGTGCCCATACACTGCCAAACAAGAAAATTCATCAGCCCTAGTCCTAGCTGTGAAAAGGCTGAATGGAAAAGTTTCAACAAAGAGAAGGCGGAATGCCTACGCTGAATGACCTAGTTACACCTGTAAAACTGCTGAAATACATAGTTCTAGCTGCTTTAAAGTGATATTCCGGGATGATTGATAGTTAATCATAATTTATTACTTTCATTGTGCTGTATCTAAATTTCCTACTTAGTAATGACCATCTAATTTGTAATGGCAATAAAACCTTAATTCACTACCTCCCAGAAGGGTTTATGGAGGCCGCCATTTTGGCTAGAGATACTCTCTTTTCATCAAGTAAACTCGTATCTTGTGACGTCACAGAGCCTATTAATACAGAATGCCTTGTTTACTTATATCACTGTAAGAAGGAAATTTGTATCATTTTGACTGCTGATTGAAATTAACGTCTAATGTCTTCTATTGACAATGAGGATTTATCTGCAGTGTGAGCAGTTCAATATCAATGGGAGCAAGACTATACTGTGGAAGAACTAGAATTAATTGCTCAGAGTGTCCAAAGTGATAAAAGTAGAAAGTATAAACATGAACGGTCATGCAGTTAGTTGTGTTGCACATGTGATGCAATTTAGGCTGTCATGTAACTCTTTATGAATGCAAATGTTGCCAACAATTTACTCATTATGCTGAGGATTATATACTTGGAGTGTACATTGTATATCCCAACATCTTTGCCTAACATACATCACAAAAAGAAAACATCTTTGAAAACATAAATGATTTACATTACTTTTGAATTTTGACCAATTGATTAATTAAAAAACATTTATTAGTGATTGCGAGTGGGATATTCCATTAAATTTCATAATCTTGATTTTTACTTAAGACAAGATATAACTTAAGCTATAATTTTGTATAATAGTGCGGACAGAACATTTGGTTAAAATCATGATAAAACATAATCTATTTGAACACATTAACTGTTTGTCTTCTTTAAAGTGTTTTTCAGAAACAATTTTAGTTTGCGGTACACATACATTTTAATGTTCAGGTTTTCAGTACTTAGATAATGGATTCATCTTTACAGGGTCTGGAATTGCAAATGTACTCATTCGAAGTCTTAGAATAACATTGTAACATTTGGCTATGGACTGAGGCATTTTTATTGACAAATTACGTGAAATGATAACACTATTATGTAAAACTATTATGTACCACTAGCATTTCTACTTTCTTCTCAGAGCTTAATCGGCGCTGTGACGTAGTACTGCAAAGATACCTGGGTAAAATATGACGGTTCTCCAAGTCGGAGAGGGTTTAATTACCCTAGCTTATTAGGGTGTGAATAGGGGACTATAAACCCTGAATTTGAAGATAGTTTGTGGTTCTTTACAACTTATCAAAAATAAAAAATGGTGAACATTCATTTTAAATCCCAAAAGTTAAGTAACAGTACTAAAATGTTGAAAGGCATGGTTTCAGCTGAATGACCTAGTTTCAGCAATAAACAAGACTGCGTTCATTAAACGCTAATTCCCCCATGGAAACCTTGTCCATAAAAAACTAAGTCAATCAGGGACCATAATTCTGTTAAAATGTTGGATAGTTTTATATCGCTTTGATAATGTAAGGGCTTATTACACTGTGCAACCCGTTGCGTGTAAGGCAGTTCTGTTTGTGGAAGGCAGAGCCACACGCGATTTACGCTACCTGAGTAGGGTATATATTTGTTCTTTTATATATGTTTTCGCGTTGCGCTAATCCTTCCTTAATATATCTGTCGTTTCCGTTTTCTGTGAAGATACAGAGGTTTAAATTGAACGAGGTACAGCAATAATGCTAACGAAATAAGCAGTTTTGTTTTTCGTATGATAACGACTAAGACAGAACGTTAAATATTAATGCTAACGCAGAGGCAGATATAAACGTCTTATGCTTACGACTAAGACAGAAATTACACTGAGCCCTCGATATACATGGTGATCCAAAAAACACGTCCCACCAACAATGCTTAATAACCTTGCGAATTTTGGTAGTATAGTTATTGTATTGGTATAGACAGAAAGAATATTCAATCAAGTTTTTGTTGATTATAAAGACGACTGTTATATAATGCCATAGTAACTATGGTAACACCATCATCGATGTCATCATATTCTCAGAGTTTCAAAATGGCTGAAAATGCAGAAATTGTAACATTGTACTATAAAGTAGGCAAATAGCCTGCATTTGATAGAAGGAAACTTAAAATACTGAATACATAGTCATCAGTATCATATAGAAAGCAAATTAGAAGACATTGTGTCAAACTGGAAGACACAATGGACTGTATGAACATGCTAACTTGAAGGAACGGTATACGACGTCGTCGTAGTGGGCGACTGGATGAGAATGTTGAGCATACTCATCAAGTTGTAGAAGAAATCCCAATGCTATTTTAGAGTTGTTATGAAGGATAAATCTGACACTGCAACAGATCTAATGAAATGAGTTGAAAAGATGACTGGTGCAAAGATGGTTTCATTCACAGCAAACATTGTGTTGGACAACGGACATTAGATTTTGGTGATCGGTGGTTGCTCTAACGAGAACGCATGCGTGACCTCCACATTCGCCCGCTCTTAGTCTATTGAACTTTTTCTTATGTAGTTCCTTAAAGGAAAGTGTGTTATCGCAAACCAACAAGTTTACTTGATTTTATTGATTTTAAAGAATCAATTAGCAGAGAAATGGGTTTGATCAGTCTACGAGCGTATAAAGTGACGTCATTCAGAACTTCCGACGTCGTTTTATGCTTTTATGGAAAAACGTGGTCGTCATTTCGCGCATCTCTTGAAAAGTTGTTTGTTAAACATACGGTTAAAAGTTTTGTTTGACAAAATCTTACATGTATGTGCTTTAATTGTGTAAAGTAAAAATTTGAATATTTCAAACAGTAATTTTTTATTACGCATGGTTTGTGGGACACGTTTTTTTGATCACCCTGTATTAAAAATTAAACAAAATACGAAACTATCAGAAGTAGCAACACCCAACAGAAACGGCGGGACACGAAAGGCCCCCGAGAACAAAAAGGCACAGACACATAAACAACTTAACTCGAAAAGGCGCACACCATGCCCAACATAAAAAACTAGCACAGGAACATGTAATACAAAATCGGGCATCCCATCCCGAAAGCATGCTGCTTAAGTCAGTCAAACTAAAACGGAACAAGAGCCAGTTAGTAAAAAATTAACAACCGGACAACACACACACTACATGGACAATCCACAACCGACACATTTAAAGATACGAAGCAGCCTCGTGTTGGACAACGAATTTGCAGAATGGCGCATACGAAATTAATAAAGTTTCATAAAAATGCACAGTGGCTAAATATCTTTGTATTTTTTCTATTCGTACTATAAAGTTGACAATACATACACAGAGGAAGGTTGACTACGAGGCTTCCGCCTTGGTACGGACAGCGGCACATGTCGTTGGGGGCTTAAACGTCTTACAGTGCACCAAACATCACACTTACCCAATAGACAACCTTACAGAACAGGACAGTGTAAATAAATGTTCCCGCCATGTACTAGTAATTCCCTCTAATAAAAAGCCACAGTGACCGGTTATAAAAGAATGTAAAACATGAAACATTATATAAATGACGTCCAGCAAGTAGCACAAAAAGTACTCAATGACCTATCAGAAGTCAGAGTAAAAAGAGAGCATAACATTTAAGGGTACGACAAGACATGTATCAGACAGGCATCCATGCCAGCCGTCCACAAAGGCTTGAGGTTAGCCATATCATAGAGTCTGTATATTGTCCGGTCATCGCACAATGAAGTAGGAAGCATAATGGCGAGGTGTAAATTGACCCACTACTAAGCATGCAGTCCTTTGCAAAATTAAAGGGTCATAACCTCTACTCAGAAAACGTTTTATAATCTTGATCAACACATATTGAAAGTGTCCATGACCGAGAATATTTCGAAATTTGTAAAGCACATCACCATAAAATTCAGGCTGATACAGACCTTGTCACAGAAGTGTCTTAAAATTAATACCATATTTAGAAATGAGATCTGAATAACGCCTATAGAATTTTGCAAACGTTTTACAGAGTTAAATGTAGAGTAAATATCATCATATTAGAGAAATTGTGAATGTGTTTTTATAGACAGATTGTTGCTCTACAGAAGGCCGTTCTGGAGAGATTATTCTCTACGTATATAATCAATTGTATGCTTGTATATTAGTTTAATATGAATGATATTTCGTTTCATTGGTAGATTATTTAATACTATGATTATCGGTAAGGATTTGTTTATAAAGCTTACAAAAGTGACAATACTGTCAAGAGTTTGGAGTGCATCGACTTTGGATACATTTCAGCCATTTGTCCCAGAATTGACTCATTATCAAAATGGGTAACACTGAAAAATGAACTTTCGAATTAAGTTATGCTGAGTTTTAAGAGTTGTTTGAAAATTCCTTTCTTGACGAATCATCAACAACGACCGGTATTCTCGTCCGTAATAATGTGAATGGGAATACTAAGTAACACCCTAAAAGTCTTAGGAATTTCTCCTCAGAATTCTGATTTATATGTAAGATTAGCCATAGTTAATTGCCATAGTTAATTGCTGATGAACATGTAAGTCATACTCAGAAATCCATGTAAAATTGTAATTTAAAAGTTGTGCAGGTTGTAAACGGCTATATGAATTGCGTTTCTGCATTTACATACATGTATATGGAGTAATGAACTGTCTATTAATTACACACACAAGTCAGTATTTAACGTGCACAAAAACAACTTATGTGACATTTTGAAATTGATTTGCCTCAGGGTATTATTTATATATGTATATAGAATAAACATATAACACGTGAACCAAAACCATCAAAGGAGCTGTATTCAATAGGTGTATAGACTCCACAAAGTGTTCAGACCAATGAGGTCATCATATACAACACAGGCAACAATCTACAAACGTGATTGCCAGTTCCAAAATCACATACAGTTTCCAGACAATGCATGTAAGTTAACTATTGATACTGGAATTCCTTCTTATTTTCATGCTAAATTGCCATAATTATGACTAATGTTGTAGTTTATAAAATGGTTATTTCAACTCAGCATGGTGTAATTGCATAGTGTATTTGTTTGATAAGATTGCTCTCCCACTTCGATCAATTAACTGTATTGCATGTTATAATATTCTCGAATTCGTTCAGATGCTAAAATAACGAAGCTAATTGTGAAGCTTAAGTAATTGAATATGTCCTAATTTCGATTTACGTTACGATAATTTGGTTAAATCTCAATAATAAGACATTCGTTGAGACCCTTGGGTACACTTATCGATTTATTGATAAGATGGTTAGCAGAAACAACAACCAATCGGCGCACCAGTTTTCTTCTGGGGTAAAACTTCAATAACGTCGCTGACGTCAGAACATAAATAGCGTTGTGTGGTGGTTGTGGTATGGTGGCATTTTTTTTTATTTTAGCGGTATTTTTCTGAATGATGCGTTATTTTGTAAAATATAATTGTGTCCGAAAGACTGTAGTTTAATGTGATGTAGTTTGTATTTCTCTGTGTCCTAGGGTACTAAAATGATGAACCCAGTTTACGAATTTATTGAATGACGCTCGTATATACATTTACCCCTCCAGGGCAACAACCTCTCTATAACAACCAAATGTTATGTTTCCCAATGTGTGTCGCTATAGGGAGGTTTTATTGTTTTCAAAGTACACATTGTTCTTTTAGAATATGATTTTATCTTAGAATTGCATTATAAGGTATGAATGTTAAAAAAGGAGATCTATGTTGACGAGCGTCGTGCGATTGTCGTATGACGGTCGTGCGATTGATTCACGGCTGTCGTAGGAAAGTAATTGTCCTCACGGCTGTCTAGCGACAATCGCACGACCATCGCACGTCCATGGTACGTCCATCGCATGATATCGGTATGATTCTAAGTGCATAGTTTGACCTTATAACCGCAAACAAATATTGCGTCCATCGTGCGTCGTGCTACGAGGTAGGGCATCGCACGACGTACCACGACGGTCACCCGACGATGTCCAAAAGTGTACGAAGTGGGTCGACGATGATATTTCCAGTCGAACGACGGTGGCACGATGCAGAGATGCAGTACCATATTCACTTGTATGGGGGGAAATTCGATTGTTAGATAAAAGATACACATTCACCCTTAATATCGTATACTAGTTTGCTGGTGTCAGCAACAGATCTAGTTTTTAAAAGTGATATTAGATAACACCATTGTACGTCTGTTCAATCGATGAAATCCATAGGGATTTAAACGTTTTAATGGAATTAAATAATTAATCAACTACCCTTTTCTGTTTCTGGATTTGTGAGAAATAGTATATTTTAATCACGCTATTTGCATGCAAGTTACAACTAGCCTTGCGTATTTTAGTTAGTAATGCATTTTGGTATTATTGCTAGTATTTGCAGGGGAATACTACAATGACCTTTCCTGAACTACAAATTTGCAAAAGGGACAGGTATACTAAATGAATAGTTGACAAAGTGACAAATCATTTTATTTCCCTTTTTAGATTTTAAAAGATAAGATGAACACTTGCCCCAACGTATGTTTTTTCCGTTTGTTTTTGTCTTTTTACACGTAGGAAAATGTGCATTCCAAAACACCCAATGAGCTAGAGTCAAATAGTGTGTGAACAAAAGTGTTCAGACCAATGAGGTGGCAATATAGGACACAGTTTAGGGTCTGGCGATCGTCCCTTTCTAGGCAAATCACGCACTCGCATACCTTTTTCAATAAGGATACGGAACGTGAACTAGATTTATATAAGCTAAACGATAAAAACTGCTTTTTTATTTCAGCATGTGCTGATTGATATACACTTAATCACACGCCTAACGTAACACCCGTATTTTTCAATATTTCTCAACTATTTATAATGCGATTTTGTTAAAAGTTGGCATGTTAGTACATTTTTTGTAGATACATATTTAAGTTCAACTTAGCATGATGTATTCATGTGGCGTATCTTTCTGTATTATTATTTTACATTTTATCAAAATCAATGGTTTACTAATCTGTTAAACCATTTCCTTTTTTTAATAAATTAACATATTGTATTGATAAAATAATCTTCAATTCGTTCATAAGCTAACTAACGAAGCTAATTTTAATTTCCATGATGCGCACGATCGAACGTGTGTTTTCCAATTTCATCAAATATTGCGATAATTCATTAAAACACTAAAACCTCAATAACATTACAACTTTGTTTGAGAACGCTAGTCTTGTGAAGGAGACTTTCATAATAGCAAGCAAAACTAGGCGTGATAATGGCGATTTAATTTTGAGGAGGTCTTACAACACTTCGTATAGGGAAAACAGCACTCAAAGCAGCATGCCTCATAGAAGCACATCAGAACATCAAACAACAACAAAATGCACAGTGCAGTCAAAACAAAACCAACACAGAACCCAAGGACAGTCACAGAAAGACAATGCAAAATCGGACGGGAGGTATAGCACTCAACTGAAACAGCCGAGCTAAGAAACAGAAATAGCTCCAACCACAAGCACACGGCACAATACCCAACACACAACTGAACGGGAAAATGAAACTAAACCGCTGAAAGTTCTAATTTCAGCATGCAAAAAGCTTGTAGTCCAAGTTTCAGCTGTCAAAAAGTAAACAAGTAAAATCTAATCAAAAATTTAATGCGACAGGTCAATTAATTCAAGTCTATATCCAGAACAAGTCCATAATTACATACAAATGTACACAACTGTGCATGTCATTCTGGACTTAACGTGGCAGCATTATATTAACCTTCAGCTTGGACTTTTGATCTTATGACAACTGAGACTTGGACTTTCAGCGGTTAAGTTAATTATCTCGTTCAGTAATGTGTGGAGCATTGTGTCGTGTAATTGTGGTCTACGTTGTTTTTATGTTTTCTGTGCTCGGCTGTTTCAGTTAAGTGATGTCTTCCTTGTCCGATTGTTAACTAGTTTCCAAAAGGACGACAGCAATAGGAAAATCACAAGGACAATAATAAGTCCCCCGTAGCCTTAGGTCATTGGCCAATTAGGCAGGGATAAAACTGAATGGCCGCGTACTATAGCTGCATCAGAAGAACGCAACAATACAAATGCACGAAGACACACATACAGCGTTGTTTACTGTATTTCTCTAAAATAATTATATCCAAAAATGTCGTGTCGATTACATGTTATTATTCGTTCATTCTGACAACATTATTTTGTTAATCTTGAATACAATAGATACGAGGGCCACTTAAAAGTTTTAATCAGTGGCCAGTAATACGTTTAATATTCAATCAATGTGTATAAAAGTGGACATTTTCTGAACGATACTACCTTTGCCTAGCTAACCAATAAAACAATATTGCAATCGGTAAAATTTCCATTCACCCATATGACATTGAACCAATAGGGGTATGAAACACTGGACTTGCGAGAAAATAAGGTATATTAGTAGACTTAATGGTTGATACTAATGGTCATAATTTCTATAATTTTTATTCGATTGATTTGAAATTTGCAGATTATATGCACCGTATACTTGTTACTACGCCACTCGTGAAAATATTGATTTTCTGTGATCACTCGATGAAATAAAATACGATCTTACACCAAAATCAACAAATATCCTCTATATCATAATCTAGAAAATTTGACATATTAAGAATAATTTAGTGTTTATTTACCTAGTATATATCTAATATTAATTAGGGTGTATGTGTGGTATTTTGAGTTACGGCTCTGATTTGTTTATATTGCTATAGTTTGATAATAATGTATTGTTTTCAAAATTATGAATTGCCATTTAAGAGTACAATGATACATATTGCAAATGATATCAATTTAATTTCAGTAAGCCCGAATTACATTTGACAACAACGCTCAGACATCATATGAGCACATATAAGACAATTGTCTTACGTATTTATGAGGTATTCTTTGTCCAGTGCTTTAAACTATGTCTTGTTTGAATATCAATAAAATGGAAATGCTTTCATATTAAATGATGACAATACCACTAATGTCTAGCTGAGAGATTGTTCTTAAAGAAAATGTACACTTTTTATATAGTCAGAGGCAATGATGTTGATTTATCGCCCACTGATTAATACTTTTTAAGTGGACCTCGTAAGTGCATATAGTTTACATTATGCAGATTACATGATGTGTTCCAAAGGTGAAAATTGAATACTAGTATAATAGCAATGAATTGTTAAAATGAAATGCCGTATTTTAAGATATCGTGCATTTTATCTATCAATTGACTGTGTCACAATTGTACTAAACAATGCAACATGGGTAGTTACAATGTATAAAGTACATGTATTTGTGACTTTAACAGAAATCCTCCCAAACAGAAACAACGGACGTGTCCGGTGCTCGAAAATTTTGATGCCACATCGTACGTAAATTTAAGGATTAAAAGTAATATGTGGAAGCACAGGAAATTGAAATGCAAACAATAAAATATTATACAAGTCGGTCCATCACAAATCACTCTACATACATGTATATATATATATATATATATCGTGTTTAAAATGAAAATTCTATTCTAACACGATCCGCGGATTAATCCTATAAACATAGTGCAGACAAGAGCATGTATTATTACCCCCATAAAACATACCTGTCAAATTGGCTGTTACTATTTACGCCCCGTATCACGTGACATATTTATGAATGAATGAACGTAAACTTTATAGTAAAATTCTACGAGTCGCGATGGCAAGGCACGTTGCACGAGAATCCAGTGTTACAGCTATGACGCGTCTATTTTTAGAAAATCCAATTTACTCTCGAAATTAAAATTTCATTAAAACTTCTGATAATCAATTCATATACATTTTTCATTTAATGAAATTGATACCCTATACTCGTGTTATCAAAATGGTTTCAATGTTTAAAATGTGTTATTTCCTTCAGAAAATTACGTAGGCCGTTTTCATTAACGAGGGAGGTAATTGTACCAGCTAATAAGCCACTCAATTTCAGCGTGGAATTATGTTCAATGTCAAATGGGTGAAAATGGAATGCGCGCAGTTAAATAGTGCGAGATATTATCGTATTTAGAATCGAAATAAAAACTCGTACGGATGCGGAAAATTAAATCACTCGTGCTACGCACTCGTGATTTAATTTTTCTGCATCCGAACTCCTGCCCGTGTTTTATTCACCGACAATATACGCGAACAGATTTTTATTGCTTAAATAATACAATGTAGATGGCGCCGTCTAATGATTAACTAGTGACCGTCGCCCACTGAAATATTTCGTTATAAGCATGAACCGCGCGAATATTACTTCAGGTTAGACAGAATTACGGTAATATCACCCGATACTATTCCAAAAAAAAACGTAAACAATGCGTGCAATGAAAAAGAACGAATGCAGTTCTTATTGAAGCGTTTTGATTGGTGAAGAGTAAATAACCGGCAAGTTGTTTTCCTAGTTATATATAAAACATCGAGAAACGCATTTGATTTGTCAGTTTTGCGCTACCCTAGCACTTTCCCCGTATTGTCCCTGGTTGTTTAAAGTGTTCCCGATGAAAAGCG
This sequence comes from Spisula solida, assembly GCA_947247005.1. Lineage (NCBI taxonomy): Eukaryota > Metazoa > Mollusca > Bivalvia > Venerida > Mactridae > Spisula > Spisula solida. The sequence continues at coordinate 34,956,716 of OX365952.1, read as the reverse complement.
CCGAAGCACGAGAAACTATCCTTTGGTTACTAACCACTTCGTCTCTAGTGGGGTAGTAACCAAGCTGATAGAGTAGTCTGTCGTGTATTGGCGCTATTCATCGGGAATATTACCGGTAAGCAACCACCAATCTAGACAAAACAAAATATTCTAGATAAAACGGTTTCACTACATCACATACAGTCATGTGTATACTGTCCATAAACTCAATTCCAGTTCCGCCTTGTCAAGGCATATCAACACACAACCACAAGTTTCTGCAACAACTATCTAAGTATCAGTATACATTTAGTGGTTTATAACCATATATAGGAATAACATCAAACTATAAACTTTAAAATTTCACAGCACTAAAAACGCGTGTATTACAGACCAGGGCTGGTATTCACAAAGCATCTTAAGTGAAAACTTAAATATTTTGACTTAAGTCAATTTTTGCGCAGCTCATATTTCCCGCAATTTGAAAAATAATCCTTGTTTTCTTAGTGATTATAGTAGCTGTTTACCTAATACTTCAAAACTATGTAAAATATTAAGCATGTTGATTTTCTTGCTTAGATGATACACTGTAGAAAAAATTAAGATTTTAAGAAATTTCAAAGTTTTCTGCTAAGATGCTTTGTGAATACCAGCCCAGATTATCGCCTTATTATAACTTGCATGCGTGATAACACAATATTCGTATTTGAATCATTTAGATTGTCAAAATCAATTGCTAAAGAGCCCATTAGAAACAGAAAAGAGATTCGGTGTAACAAAAAAACCTCATCGCAAATAAAATTCATTGCACCAGAATGTTCTCTTACGTTGCATTCAATCTTTGCAATGTTCTGCACAACATTTTGTTAAATGTAATCTGAAGAAGTTGTCGAATTAGTTTAATGGAAACATTTCCATAACAAGGTGATTTCAGGCAAGTAAGTTTCGTTTCCTGTACATGTGCGTGAAGTACGTGTTTTCGTTTCTATATCAACCAGGTTGGCAAAGGCAAATTAAATATTTTCGGAAAGAGAATTAAACTTTTCAGGGGAAAAACTGTTGAAATTACCAGCATTAGGAGAAATATAATTACTAACAAATTGACGTTACACTGAAGGAACTAACTTACTGATGAAGAATGAATAATTAAGGGACCAATGAGGCAATACATCAGGACAGTGGTATTACAGATATAGCAGCAAAAGTAACTACAGGATTATGATAACAGTAACAACTGGTGGAACAAAACAAACCACAAAACTCGGGAAACATCAGTGGTAACATCAGTCACTAAACTCCAACAGTCATATTAAACAAAGTCTTAAAAGTGCAACTGTCTTCTTTTTCTTCTCCTGAGAATAAAATGCTATCCTGTCCTATTGTGCGCCCAGGATAATGTGAAAGGCGGGCAAATTTGGTATAGTCCACAAAGGTGAATTACAATTATGTGCACCAATTATCAGTGATGTTTTGAGTACAATACTGACCTTATCTGTTTATTTAAGTGATTTGTAAAACCAATTTTGCCACAGTTGACTAAACCGATTCATGTTTGTAAATATCACTTTATCCTGGGCGGACTATAAAACCAGATACATTTTTCTATTCGTCTTTTCTTCCTTACCTTGACTACTGTATCTGAAAAATGTACGTATTAACCTTCTACTTGACAGACTATTAAATTTACAGAAACGTGCTGCAATAATTATTTTAGACAAAAATTATTTGATTCACAGCCTGCTGAGCTTTTTCAAAGCTTGAGATGGATGACAATTCATGAAAAAAATGACTGTTAAAAGTCATTCTTATGTTCAAAAGCCTGACAAATGCGGCTGCAGAATACCTTTGTTCAAAATTTCAATTATCACAAATGAATTAGCTTTAGAATGAATGTAAGATAATTACATGAAATCAATCAGTTCCCCGATCAAAGGAATCTTTGATATTATAGTCCTGTATTTGCATCTATATTATGTGTTAGATTCTATGGAACTAAGTTTACTCTACACTTAAAAATCTTAATTGCTCTTTTATGTCAGAATTTTCCATCTTTATGCCATTACGAATATCAATATATTGTTAATCATTAACTATAAATGTATACTATATACATGTATTGGAAATAAACAGGGTTACCCTTATGGGGCCTGCAAAATATAATTATATATTTGTTCTTGTGTTTGAAGCCGTTTTCAGCAGTAGTTCAGCCACATCCGGCAAAACATTTTATATTAACACGCTATCAGCGGGCAGGTGCAGACTGTAATTCTCTTAGATGTTTCCGTGATAACACAGGGATACTTCTACGTGGATGTCATCAATAAAACTAATTATAAGAAAGAAGGTGAATGGCATACCAGTACATTTCACTGATTTATTTGTCTTTCAAACCCAGAGTATTATTCTGGATTTAAATTCATTAAACTTATCTTTTGCCGTAATAAAAACGGACATCACGTTGGCGTATGGTATTTAGTTTCGGTGTTCGAGTAAATAACTATCTTAATTCTTCAAGTCAATGTCCTAAACGTTCTACGTTTATTTCTCCTGGAGTCTGGAAATGTCACGTCATACTGCGGTGTGTATATGTGTTATAAGTTTATTTAACTCTCGGACAAGCATTTGCGAGATGATCATCGTCGCACTTCCAACTCATGTGTCTGTGTTTTAGAATTTAGATTTTTACATAAGTTAAGTAATGTAACACTAGTAAATGACACAACTTAATGCGTTATGTCTATTTTAAACAAATCGTATTACACAAATGTTAGTCATTTGTCTGAAGAAAACAACAGAGCTGCCATGGACTGTTCTAAGATCAAATACGACGGACTTTGGCGTTTTATTAAGTGTATGGTATTTATAAAAAAATAAAACAGTTTTTATACCCCCCGCACACCGAGTTGTAAGGGGGGTAGACTGAATTCAGCTTGTCTGTCCGTCAGTCAGTCTGTCTGTCCATAGACGCATTCTTGTGAACGTAACTCCTCCAACAGTTTTTGCAGCATTTGCTTTAAACTTTAACATATGAACAACTTTAATATGTAGAAGTGCTTAAAGGAAAGAATTTGCGCTGCGACGATTTTGACAGAATTATGGCCCTTTGTACTTTTATGCACTATACAATATATAGTGAATAGTTCTTGCGGACAGAACTTCTCCTACAGTTTTTGCAGCGTTTCCTTCAAAATTTAACAGATGAACAACCTTAACATGTAGTTGTGCATAAAGGATGAAATTTGCGCTGCGACGATTTTTGACAGAATTATGGCGCTTTGTACTTTTATGCACTATGCAATATTTAGTGTATATAGTGAATAGTTCTTGTGGACGCAACTTCTCCTACAGTTTTTGCAGCATTTTCTTCAAATTTTAACATAATAAATTATGAACAACCTCAACATGTAGATGTGCATAAAGCAAAAAATTAGCTTCATTAATTTTTGCCACGCGGGGGGATATTAGTCTGCCCAATGGCGACAGTTCTAGTTAAACTTAAGGTATGCTTAAAAACGTAATAAACGGCATTTTCATACCTCGATTGTCGTATATTGTGAAAAAACAACTTCAGTTACTTCCCATGCTTTATGACGTCATCGATGTGTTGGAAGCCGTTTTCAGCAGAAGTTTAGTCACATACGGCCAGGCCTTTTATATTAACACGATCATAGGCAGTCAGCACGTACCCAAATACTCCCCCAGCCAAATCAGATTTTACCACTGTTTACTATCTATGACAGGCTACTGACAAAATTTCCGATTATAAAAGTGCCTGTCACATTTGTAGCCGTGTAGGTTTAATATTCATTGAAATGGTATATTATGGGTATCAGCGTGTAGCTACTTTATTTTACTTTCAGGATATGTCAATACTTAAATACACACCCTTTACACACCGAACGTCAGAATCAAGAACACAATTCCTTAATTTGGTCGCTAACTTAGACGTTCAGCAAAACCCAGATTTCCACGCTTGTAAACGTGAATTGTGCCTTGAAACAGAATGTATGCTTCACAAACGGGCCTAGCTAGTCATCCTTTCAGTTAGTGTAACTAAATAATTTACCTCACATGCCAATTAACTTGTAATTGTGAAGCTTAGCGAGATGTTTCTTGCAAAATTTCGTTCACGAATACATCTATCAAAGTCTCCGATGGCTTTGTCAGCGAAGTTGAACTAGATGATGTTGTCCTTTTTTTAAAGAAAAACGTCTCTGTCTGTGCAACTCTACCTTATTAACTTCCCGCGCTCGTGTCGACAATTATACGAGGAATGTTCAACTATGAATATATCTGAGGACATAAACTGTATTCTTTATAGATTTTGATAAAACAATAAATTCATCCCATCGAAGCATTCATCTCCAAACGATATGCTTCTTTCTGATCCCCACTTTCTTAAAACTGTTATAGTTATCATTCCTGAGTAGGCTATATACTGTACCTTCACTAGAAACTTGATATTTGTTTGACAATGCATTCTTAGAATTACTATGTGAGTGACAATCGACAAATTAAATTGACTGTTTTAATTCAATATCTTAATTTGCCAAAAATGTTATCCGGGTTGCTATAGAAACGAAAACATACTACACAATCGAATTTATTTTGCAAAACATTATTGTAATAAATAGATTAGTTTCCATCCAGACATCTCACATTCTGCAGATAACATGTCATACACTCCCCAAAAGTGCTAAACCGCCAGTCTATATGTCATTCCCATTTTGTTAAAAATGCATGTATTCACTTGAAATTTCGCATACTGATACATGATTAAGAGATGCAGCTGAGTTTTTGTATATTTTGACCGTCTTGCAGTTAATTGCAGTGCATTTGATGTACGTATTGCGCAATAATGCATTTTTGCACGTGCAATGCATCTGGGCCAGAATTCACGCGCCCAAGAACAAAATCGGCATTACTGATGACTGTTCATCATGAAAAACACATAAAATGCTGAAATTGACTCGAGAGGAACACTCATAAGATTACGAAAACCCACCGTGAACACAATTCCTAGTTGACATTTCTTCAGTTTATTATAATAATACTTTTTTAATAATGCATTAATTTTATTACTACGAAATTTCACATAATGACATATGAATATCTAATAAAGCCAAATATTTGTTTATTCTGGCCTACTTACGGTTTAATTCACCGTTTTAGAATTGTTACATAATTTAGTATAATTTGCACGTGTAATGCATGCGCATCGAAAAGCACTTTTTCATGTACGATTTGATGTTGGTGAAGATTTTCCTACGCGAAAAACACCTAACATGTTGAATTTGGCACAAACAGAACGCGGTTGACCTGTTGGGATGACATCAGTTTGGATAGGGATAAAGTTGCGGCCCTTAGGTTTGCTTTTTATTAAAAAATGATTTCTATTTCGTTTGTAATTGTTATTTTAATGATTAATTTGCAAAATTGACATTTCATTGAAATAGCCTTTGTGAAATTTTGTTGTAATATTCTTACAAGTTTGTTTTGCGTCAATCTCAGCAACTATGTTACGTCTTTTTTGGGAGGGCAGACATCGGTTGTGCTAAATGTTAATGAACGCGTGCCATGAACAATTTGGGTGAAATATGTTGTGACTTTGTAAAATAGACTTCATTACGTATCGCGCCAGTAACGAGAAACATGGGCGTTTATCTGCCAAAACGAATCAACTATTAAATGCAAGTATTATTCAAGTATCGGTATGCATAATTTCATAAGAGTACGTGTAGTATTAACAAAATTATTACACATAATTATGGTGGCGGTTTAGAACTTTTGGGTAGTACAAACGAGGGACGTTAATAAAAAACAGGCCTATTGTCACAAAACCATCATGGTTTAACAATATAAATCAAACTGTATATAAAAGTATTTCTATAATATTTAAAACTATACCCGTGAGGGCCCCAGTCCTGTTTACTTTTGAACGTTCCTCGTAAATGTATATTATAGTTTTATTTGTTATGAATTTCGTCAGTTAATTAAAATTGTGTGAGATGTCACATAAGTATTGCTATATTTATTCTTATTCTTGTCATCCACCGTGGAAGATTACAATGCCTCAGCATGTTGCCGCGGGCTTTCGCTATGTATTGGACTTGTCACCAAGAATATCCCATGTTCGCTTGTATTGATGTAACCGTTAGCCTTCATGTTGTTCTTGTAATTATTGCGATACACCAAAAGTTATACACATGATTAAAACAATAAGTGAACAATCTGATTACTCTAATTATGATGGTTATTCTTTTGAAAGAAAGTATTCATCGTTTTGTTAAAATCGTAAGTATTTAAGTAAAATATATTTTGTTATTTGTTTTACTATATTTCAGTGTATATGAGCCACTCTAGTACACCCTGATTGCCCAGCCAGTCGTATTGAATCAAACGTTCACTATATAAAACAACCTCTGTTCACAGAATGGGTGTGCAATACATTTAATGATTACAATTTCAAAGTAATAATCATGTTATATCTGAGTCACACGAATCTCAAATTAGCAGATCTTCAGGAATATGGCAGAATCAAACGGAATGAAGTTAAAATAAAACAAAATAATTCGATACACGTTCTGGTGCATGTTTTCAATCAATTTGTTTTGTTATTCAATTTGAATATTGAATGATTCTCTCACGTTTCTGATTTTTTAGCAATTTAACTTGTAATTTTAGGTGAAATACGAGCATTGTTATTACGATGATGGGGTACATGTTGCAATCATCAAAGTCCTATTGTTTTCTGATATAATTCCGAATAAACTGAATGTGCTGCTATGCAGGGACAATAAAATGTTAATGTTTATTTACTTTATGTATCGCTGGCTTAGAAGTAGAAGGTCGTAAGTACAAAATCAATGTTTTGAGAAAACAAGAAAAAACTGTCTGAAAACTAGTCTTTACTTATGGAAAAACAAGCTTTTTAAACTTCTGTTTGGTCAATATGACTAGTTCCAATTTGCATGACAATAGGCTCATAAAATGCGCCTTGGGATGCAGATTTCAAATATGCACGAGTCTTATAAGGTGATAAGTAGTACCTTCTAAGCAAGCGTTATGTATGTATATGTACATGTACTGCATACCGTATAGTACTTTGAACTTATATTCATATATCATCATACATTATGTACACATAAATAGATAGATATAATTGGGTCGTAACATTTTAAATACCTATACAGTAAGTCTTCTTGAAATACAATACGTATATTGTGGTACTTGTACAAGATTATACATTGTAATTTTAAGTATTTGCTGGAAGAAAACATAGTTTTCAACATGCAATATTTTGTATACGCAAGTTAAAAGAAGATCCCATGAATTGGATAACAAAGAACTAGTATTCAAATACCAGTGGGTAACATCCGAAATAAGTGTCCTGTGTTGACCATTTGCCACTCGATAAAAGTGTGTTTTATACCAATTGCATTATTCGAACACTTGATTGAAATTGAGGCAGAAAAGTTTCGAGTCTGAAAAGTGGCGAACAGTCTATTTTAAGACCAAAAAGATAATAACAAATCGGACAGGGAAGACAGCACTCAAAAGAAACAGGACATGAAAGGCACAAAAGCGACCCGCAAAAAAGGATAAAATCACAGACAATAAGTACAAGTCACAATGGCAAATACAGAAATGAAAAAATGAAAATAAACAACTACAAAGTTCTTGCTTTTCATTATATGTACGTTTTTTGTGCCTGGAACATTGCTTACATTACGTGCTGCTTGGTATTTATTATACGAGAGGTGCCCCACTTGTATTTGAACACCGTTGAATATCCGATATTTTCATGCTAACGTGATATAAATGAAATGCATATGTAACCTGATAAATTACTTTACGCGGTTCAAAATAATTATTTCATTTATGTCGGGTTAGCATGAAAAAATTGGATATTCAACGGTGTTCAAATATACGTGGACACCTTTCGTACTGGTGTCGTTCTATCTGTAACCGCATGATAGTGATTTAACACGTCAAACACACCTTAAGTCTTCTATTATTGCAGCTTATAATGGTAATGCGCCTTAGCCGTGTGACCTAATTATTTATCCTCATTAGTCGTGACTTTATTGAATTATATATTAATGACAATGTAATTTTCTTGAATGTATTGCTGTACATTGTCCAATATTTAGATATTTGAGTATCACAGAAACTACAAGTATGCTTTGAACATTGCTTGCGAGATGCGTGGTATTTATTGTATCTTATTAGTGCCATAAGCATCCAGATCAACTGTCAGTAACGAAACGATAGTCTCTTAACAAATGTATATTTGGGCAATAAAATATGCTTAATTGAATGAAATGAATTAAAATGCTCTTAACACTAGTTGCTTTTAAAGTATAATAACTTAATCTTCAATATGGAAGTAATTTGTACGACATTTGTAGATTATGCTTCAATGTTAGTGTGCTTGAATGCAAATACGAAAACAGGTCTGACCCGACTTGAACATTCGTCATGTAGATGTCCGAATACATATGCAGGAATGAATACAGTGACATCGACATTCTAATGGTAAATTGGCTCATAATAAGCGCCTTGTGATGCAGCTTTCAAATGTGCATGCGTCTTATAAGGTCGTAAGTAGCACTTACGACTTCTCATTCTAAGCCAGCGAATTATTCGTAATAATGTCGCCGACATTGCAAAGCATCGGTGGTGTGAGGCACTTCGTTTCCTGTGAGGATAAGTGTCCTGTTCCATTGGACTACTCTCAATGAGAGTATGTAACAAATTCTAACGTCTAAAGCACAGACGGAAGTGCGGTTATGACCATCTCGCAATTGCTTCTCCGAGAGTTGAATAAACTTATAACACAAACATACACACCGCAGTATGACTTGACAGTTCCGGACTTCAGGGAAAAATAAATCTAGAACGTTTAGGACATTGACTTGAAGAATTAAGATAGTTATTTACTCGTACACCGAAGAAAATACTCTACACCAACGTGATATCCGTTTTTATTACGGCAATAAATAAGTTTAATGAATGTAAATCCACAATAATACTCTGGGTTTGAAAGACAAATTAATCACTGTAATGTACCGGTCACTGCTGGTATTCCATTCACCTTCTTCCTTATAATTAGCTTTATTGATGACATCCACGTAGAAGTCTCCTTTTGTTATCACGGAAACATCTAAGAGAATTACAGTCTATACCTGCCCGCTGATGTAGTATCGTGTTCATAGGCAGCCAGCACGTACCCTACTATTTTATACTTCCCCAGTCAATTCAATCTTCTCAGTGTTTACCTATATGATGAAAGGCGAATATCGGAAAATTGAGTGCGTGTCACATAACTTGTCGTATTTTTTTATTATTCACTCAAATGCTATATGACGGGTTCAGCGTGTAGCGAAAATATTTCGCTTTCCGGATATATAAACAGTTCAGTCCTTAAATACACACCCTTAACACAATATAAGTCAGAACAGGTCAGAATCGCGAATTTAGTTTGGTCAACAATTTAGAAGTTCAGTATATACACCGGAAACAGATGGAAATGGCCGAGCTTTCACGATTGAACAACTATTAATGACGCGACACACAGTCTTGCCAATCAAACGATCGCTTCGAGGTCGAAAGGTTATCGGAATACTAAATATAATTTGAAATTGACGGTGGCGAATTTCGTACATTTTTTTTTAATTATCAATCTATTGAAATATTGCGATGTTTAATGACAGACGCATTCGTAGGGTATAATGGCCGTCCCCAATGAACACACATCTTAGGTAATCTTTCAACTCTTGAAAGACACAATTCTCTGGAAAATTCAAGGTTTAATACAAAATTACGCCATACAGAGCAATCAATTCGTTTAATTTTCCTCCAAATTCGTCAACTACCATACATAATAAAAGCATGGCAACATAGGAACATTTTGTATTTGTGATGTAAACAATGTTGCCGAGGATATAAAAATCGGTCATCGTCTATTATTTAAATTGGGGTGAGGAACACTAACATCTCTAAGCAAATTTTGCTAACTGAGCTATATAAACTATTTTAAACACTGTATCTGAATTTTACCACATTTATGGCCTTGTCGGATTAAATTTACCAACTAACCCATTATACTATGGCCATGAACTAGTGACGGGAGTACTTGAAATGTCAACTACAGTACAACCACTCTGGAGCGATCTTTCGTAGAGCAAGAACCTCTGTCAAGCTACAAAAGTATTAGGTCCAAAAGGAACCTTTTAATGTCAAGTTTTTCTCTCCAGAACAACTACCTTTGAGCAACAATCCAAATTGTGTTTCCCAAAGGATGTTGCTCTACAGAGGTTGCAATGTACGTGTACGCCAAGGTCACCAAATACAGACAATTCACAACATCTTACAAACAGGCAAAAGAACGACCTTTCAATGTCGCCGTATAGAATAATGAAGAGAGCATTAAACTGCTTTCATTACTTCTTCAACCGTATAAATACGAAATTAATTCTCTTTGGAACTTAAAAGCGGTGAAATATGCAAGTACAAAGACGCCTCGACACTGATTGTTGTTATTGGTGCTCCAAGAAGGAAAATAATCATAAAATATATTGAAATAACTCTTTATTATACTTTAATGTTTAATGTACGAATGGATCATAAATCGCTATAAGCATATATCTGTTACGCCAGTTACTTGTATAAATCTCCATTTTCTAAAAGTCTGATAGTAGACGAGTTCTAAAATCAGACGTCAGTAAATTACTGCGCGATTTCATCTGATTGTGTGAAAACATAATCTATCTATATACAATTTCTGTACAATTGTTTGTTCGTGATTGGCCGAGGTGTAACGATTGTCATGGTAACCAGTTCATCATAAAGTGTAACATAGTAAGAAAAAGATGTAAATCAAATATATTCAGGTCGTCCATGATGTAATAAAAAATCTAAATGTGTCCATCTACTGATGAGGAGACACCGCTTTTATCATTCAAAGTAGTTGTTGTTGTTCATAGTTGGGCGCCATTGGGAGAATGTTATATTAGTTTTTAAGTTCTTTTCGGAACCCTCAAAATGCTTCGTATAACATTCAACACCCACTCGAAATTTTCACGACAGCAAAAATCACTTCTGCTGATCTGCTACTCTCCATTACCAAGTGTAATTTATTGCAACAATGTCTCAATACGTTCTTTTAATGTTCGAAAATTCATATTGTAATTGTGTATGCAATCACAGGTAACTGTATTATTAATAAAGAGTGAACAAAATTTTTTTTTTATAAAATTTATAATATCTTAGAAAGGTTTATAACACCGGAAATTGACCATACAGTCACTGATGTGCAGTTTGTTTTTAGTAAACATTTCATTAAAACTGGTGTTATTTAAAATATATTCACATCATCAGAAAGTAGAGAGCTTCGTCTTTAATTTGATACCAATCTTTTATAAATAAAAAATAAACCAATAAGGCATGCCAGCACATTCTTTTTTCTTGTTTAGAATAGCATTGTCGTTTCTATTAAATGCACCTCAGTGACTGACTCGACAACGTGGTATACATTTCATGGAATAACTTTTTAACTAGTTGATCAATTGCCATGGAATTTTGCATGCAGGTAGTTCTAACTATGTTGTCTATGATTGTAATTACTTTATGAAGATATCAAAAGCCAATTCTTGTTTATAATACCATGAAAATCTGACCACTTTAGTACATGCACCTTTCTAAGATGACATCAATATTATAAAATAATTTGTTTTTACTCTATCAGTGATACAGTTACCTGTGCATGCAATTAGATAATTTTGCTCTAGACGTTGTCCATGTGACAACGGTTGAAGGACACAATGGCTTATGATGTGTCTACAACAAACGGCGATGATGTTGTCACAAACTGTCTAATATTAAGTCAAGTAACGTATATCTTCTTAAAATGACACAAATGACGCTATCCTGGTTGTCCTATTGAAGGACACCATTTAATAAATGTCTACACCAGACAACGAAAGTGTTGTGTTCAATGTTAATTTTGACATAGAGCTTTTCAGTCGGGTTTTAATTCTCCAATGCCAAAGTGTAACACTAGTAAATGACACAATCTAATGCGTTATGTCTATTTTAAACAAATCGTATTACACAAATGTAAATCATTTGTCAGAAAGTAAACAACAGAGCTGTCATGGACTGTTTAAAGGTCAAATACGACGGATTTTGGCGTTTCATTAAGTGTGTGGTATTTATAAGAGAATAAAAACGTTTTTAAACTTAAGATATGCTTAGAAACATAATAAACTGCATTTTCAGGCCTTTTATATTAACACGATACTCTATCAGCGAGCAGGTGCAGACTTCTACGTGGATGTCATCAATAAAGCTAATTATAAGGAAGAAGGTGAATGGCATACCAGTTCATTGCACTGAAATGTTTGTCTTTCAAACCCAGAGTATTATTCTGGATATACATTCATTAAACTTATTTACCGTAATAAAAACGGACATCACGTTGGCGTAAGGTATTTTCTTCGGTGTTCGAGTAAATAACTATCTTAAGTCTTCAGGTCAATGTCCTAAACGTTCTTCATTCATTTATCCTGGAGTCTGGAACTGTCACGTCATACTGCGTTGTGTATGTGTGTTATAAGTTTATTCAACTCCCGGACAAGCAATTGCGAGATGACCATTGTCGCACTTCCAACTTATGTGTCTGTGTTTTAGACTTTAGATTTTTTACATAAGTTAAGTAATGTAACACTAGTAAATGCCACACTCTAATGCGTTATGTCTATTTTAAACAAATCATGTTACACAAATGTTAATCATTTGTCTGAGAGAAAACAACAGAGCTGCCATGGACTGTTCTAAGGTCAAATACGATGGATGTTGGCGTTTCATTAAGTGTATGGTATTTACAAGAGAATAAAAAAGTTTTTTAAACTTAAGGTATGCTTAAAAACGCGTAATAAACGGCATTTTCATACCTCGATTGTCGTATATTGTGAATAAACAACCTCAGTTACTTCCCTTGCTTTATGAAGTCATCGATGTGTTTGAAGCCGTGTTCAGCAGTAGTTCAGTCACATATGTCAGGTCTTTATATTAACACGATACTCTATCAGCGGACAGGTGCAGACAGTAATTCTCTTAGATGTTTCCGTGATAACACAGGGAGACTTCCTCGTGGATGTCGCCAAAAAAACTAATTATAAGAAAGATATGTGAATGGCATACCAACACTACCGGTACATTTCACTGATTTATTTGTCTTTCAAACCCAGAGTATTCTTCTGGATTTACATTCATGAAACTTATTTATTAACGTAATAAAAACGGACACCATGTTGGCGTAGAGTATTTTCTTCGATGTACGAGTAAATAATTATCCTAATTCTTCAAGCCAATGTCCTGAATGTTGCACAATTATTTCTCCCGAAGTATGGAACTGTCACGTCATACTGCGGTGAGTATTTGTGTTATAAGTTTATTCAACTCAGGGACAAGTAATTGCAAGATGATCATCATCGCACTTCCGACTTCTGTCGGATGTGCTTTAGATTTACGATCTTGTTTCTTTTGCATATACGTCAAGCACAATGAATTTAGTTTGTGACGACTTTGCTGTCAACTCTTTTTTTAGACTTTTTTACAAAACAATATGGAAAAATACACATAAAAAAAGTTTTCAGTCACTGTGTCCTTTCGTTAAGAGCTCGTGATTGCCATGGTACACATAGTGACAAGATGAGCTATTGTGATCACTCTTTGTCCGTCTGTGCGTCCGTCCGTCAACAATTAATGCACTTGACCTATTTCAACCAAACTTCACAGTAATGTTCCTTGGGTGGTCCTTTCTAAAAATAGATAAATAAATTGTAAACTATTAATTACTCTGGTTGTCATGGCAGCCAATAGGAAAATCATTTAAAAAATACACCGATGGCCAGGTTTCAAAATAATTTTACTGAAATAGTTGTTGGGTGACCCATGGCAACCAATAAGAAAAAGGTTTTCTGGCCAGTGTTTGATTTTTATGATTTTAAAGATTGTCTCATCGGTTGCCATGGCAACCAGAGTTCTGCATGGATTATAATTATTTTAGCTATTTTAAGAAAGGAGCACCCAAGAAAAAATATACCAATTGATTGTGAAATCCAACCAGTACTTTTAGACGAGAAGAATTTTGTAGATTTTACTATAGATATATAAGGAAAAAACAGCGCAACACCCACTGTTGGCCATGTTTTTTGACGAATCGAGACAAAAATGTCCAAAAAAACCAAGAATAATATGGTTCTACTGGATCAATGTGCACAGGTGAGCGACCTAGGGCCCTATATGCCCTCTTGTTTGTTCTTCGTGACATTTTGCAAATTCAGCAGTGTATTGGCTAAAATGCCGATAAAATTAACCATGTACGTTTATTGCAACTACGACAGAAATTACAAATGTAATTATACTTGGATAGCTTTTCTACAAATATACATGTAATTAAAATCCGACAAACACTATTGTGAGTTTCAAGCTAAACATAATGTTTCCTATATTGATTGTTCAACAAATTCCTACAACAAATACAAATCACAATCGTTGATGGATCTATGAGGAACTCTCAATAATCACTTATGAACTGGTTGGAAATAACAATAGACGGAACCAACAAAGTAGGTACCAGATGTGAATGGTGCAGTACATAATAAGACTTTCGTGATGTTTCACGTTGGCCTTTAAGTCACAATGACGCAAGAGTAATTATCAATAATTATCAATCCGAACCAATCGAAAGTTTCTTAATAATAAAGATGTGAGCTGTGCTATGTTGAACATCATAAATGGTATAACACATTAATGTCATCTACATTGAAAAAGTATTTTATTATTTCTTAATTGAAGAGGGAAAATATACAATGTATTGGATTAGTAACCAACAAAAGGATAATAATCAATTTTGAGTCAACAAGTGCTTATTAAACACTGTAGCGCACAGACAATCTATAACCACCCAGAAACAGCGACAGCACCAAGTCACACACGCAATAGTGAGGCATAGAAAGAACCACTTAATATGATCTAGGGAGTCTCAAGTGGTTTAATCTGATACAGTGTCTGTTTGATCACTTGAAGGCATTAATGCGATCACACAATGGCTATGTTATGACAACAGACGTCGAGTTGTAACAATTCAATCCACAGTATAATTTATTAAAAGGTCTGTAAGGTTTTGCTTAATTAAATAAATCGTCATTGCGGACTAAATTAAACTTTTTTTAATTATGACGCACGCCAGACGGAAAGTGTAGTTGCAGCATTCCAAAAGACACCATGTGATTCAGTTGTAGGCAAAGAAAACACCAGTGATGTTGTTACATACGTGATAAGAGTTTTAGAAGGATATTCCCCTCTAAACTCAGATATTGGACACGCATCACTTCACTTAAAGCTATTGGCAAGAATGTTTGATTGTGTGAGTGAACCGGAGGTGAATTGTTTCTTTTTAAACCATTTGCACAAACACTTTCACATATAAATATGTCGGGCAATTAACCTAACGAGTGTTGCTGGATTACAAACTCTTCTTCCAGCAACAGACAAATGTTCCATATAAAACACGTACATACAGAAGTTTATGCCACATGATTTTGAATGCGTTAATACGAGTACAATTAACACACTTCGTCAAAGTTTCCAACCAAGTTTCTTTAGATTGAACATTTCAGACAATGCTTAGTTTATTAAATTACGTGAAGCTGGTCTATTCCTTGTCACGTCGTCCTTACAACTCGCCCCTGTGGTGACGACATACTTTACGGTTAAATGGCTTTATACACTTGGTTAGTACGCACAGACCATAACATTAAGTTTTCGGACCGATTTGCATTATCTTGTGTTAATTCGTTTGCAAGATTTTCGCAGCTTGATTAAGGTATATAAGAATAACACCAAAACGTCAAATAACGTTAAAACTTACATACAAATATCGTGATTAAAATATACTATTTCACACCAATCCAGAAACAGAAAAGGGTAGTTGATGATCAATTTAATTATTTAAATTAACTTAATCATTTAATTCCCTATGGAGATCATCGATTGAACACACGTAGCATGGTGTTATCTAATATCAATTCTAAAAATTAGATTTGTCGCTGACACCAGCGAACTAATATACTATATTAAGGGAGAATGTGCGTCTTTTATCTAATGATCGAATTTTCCCCCATACGACTGAATACGTACGAAAATCAATCTTATAGATATGACGTTTTTTAAAATGACATAAATGTCACGGGGCTCTTTTTCGAGATAAATGGTTTTCCACCGACAAGTTTCAAAACAACAAAGATTTGTGGTAAGTACTATGTTGAAAATCGTTAAACGTATACATATTGAAGTCGACCAAAATGTAAAGGTATTTAAATTATTTCTAAGGAAGTGAAAAAATGTACTTTAAGTCAGCATTTTTGCACGAGTTTGTTTAATATTCACAAGATTTTGTAATATGCAACAAATATCCACAACATGGGTTTTATTTTGCATTTGGGACTTTTAGACACGTGAACAGTATAATGTTATAAAGTTGCGCAGTATATTATTTTGGACACGCATGCTCGAACACATCGTACACAGCGGTACCATTTCGTATCGACCTTGTGAAGTTGTATTACGTCTGTCTAAGACGTCAATCTATTTAATTTAATCTAATTTATCGCCGTATCATGTTTTATTTAGTATTAAGTGAAGTTTATATTACTGTTGCATAATATGTATAACATCCTTACATGTATTACATGGGAAAATGAAGTAAAAGTTGTTCAAGTTCAATATAAGTTCAGATGCGTGCTCATGTATTATCCAGGGTACTATTTTATCAAAGCACTAACGGAAATCTTAAACTTACGTTCAACTTAAAATTATTTATAAATATTTTTCAACTATAAAATAGTGGTAAATGGTTTAGCAATACCAATAATCATTCTAATAAGAACTCATGCAAACCATATCTGTCCCCAAATGGTTGTTGAAGAATTATTAAGAATTTAAATTTGAACGTAACTTTCCTATTTCCGTAAGTGCTTTGATAAAACTGTACTCATGTCGTTATCTGAATACCGAGCACAGCATCTGTCCTTAGGTAGATATTGGTTTAGGAATCAACTAGAGAATAATAATCAATTTCGACTTGCAAAGTGCTCATTCAGATTTGCTCGGACGTCTAATAGAGGAAAATGGTATGGTTTTAATCTAATTTCTGCTTGATGTGCTCAAAGCATTAATTACGCAATGGCTATTTTATGACAACAAATATCAACTCTGCTGAGTTGTAACTATTCAATCCACGGTATAATTAATTAAAAGGTCCGTAAGACTCTGCTTAATTACACAATTCGTCATTATGGACTGAAATAAACTTTGTTAATTATGACGCATGCCAAAATTATGTGGGTAGATCAATAGTTGGAACCGTTCTGAATGCCAACATGCAATTCAGTCGTCTGTAAGTAAATCCAAAGAGCCTTTGTGACATATTTGATAGAGTTTTAAAAGAATATTCCTCTCTGAGTTGGACAGACGTCACATTACTTGAAGCTATTATCAAGAATGTATGATTGTTTTCATGTTACCAACCCATACGAACCTGTTTCTTCACAGATGAACCAGATGTGGATTATTTATGTGGAAACAACCGACAATGTTTTATAGAAAGCATTATAAGGCGTGTGTGTCAAATGATTATCGATGCGTCACTCATTGACGTAGACAAAACACATCACTGACAATATTCGAATCAATTTCCTTTAAACTAACATTATAGCATAAAAACGGTGATTTTGCCCATACGTTAACGAGACGAAAACCATGCGCAAACATAAAGATTCACGCGAGAACGCGCTGTTAACGTCCAGTTTTACGTATGCTCATTTCAGGGCCCCGCCGACGAAAATAAACGTTTTTACACCGTGTTATGAACTGCAATTCCCATTTTATTTGTAACTGCTAATTAATTTTCTATAAGATTTAAATAATAAATTTAAACAAACCCGCATTATCCGTGTTTTCTTGGTATTTGCCGATCCCAGAAGTCGACGCTCATAACAAAAACTGTTATGACGTAACGTTTGTTTTCGCGACGTTACGTTTGTTTACGCCAACTAGTATACGATATTAAGGGTGAATGTGTGTCTTTTATCTAACAATCGAATCCCCCCCATACAAGTGAATATGGTACTGCATATCTGCATCTAGCGACCGTCGTTTGACTGGAAATATCACCGTGGAACCTCTTCGTAGACTTTTGGACATGTTCAAGATTTTCTACGTCGGGTAATCCTCGTGGTCCGTCGTGGGATGCCCTACCTCGTAGCAAGACGGACGCACGATGGACGCACGATGGACGCAATATTTGTTTGCAAATTATGCACTTAGAATCATACCGATATCATGCGATGGACGTACCATGGATGTGCTATGATCGTGCGATTGTCGCTAGACAGTCTTGCGGACATTCAGACACAGAGGACACAGAGAAATACAAACTACATCACATTAAACTACAGTCTTACGGACACAATTACAGAAACTATTTTACGAAATAACGCATTTTTCAGAAAAATACAGCTAAAATAAAAAATCCACCATACCACAACCACAACACAGCGCTATTTATTTTCTGACGTCAGCGACGTTATTGAAGTTTTACTGTTTCTCAAATTGTATGAACATAAAAATTCAAAATGTATAATTATGTGATCTACCACAATTTCTTAAATCGTCTGAGTTAAGGATTAAAGCTGGACATAATGGTTGTATGTTAAAATGAAAACATCTGGAACATTTCGACTGACGTTGCGTAAAACGTCACTACGTTTGCCTATCTGCCCATCTGTGTATAGTTTTGAATACCATTTGAATACTATTCAAAGATTTAATTGTGTCACTTAAAAACAAGACCACTGTGCATAAATTTACCTAAATTACTTAATTTTTAGGGCTGTTGCGAGTAACCGGGCAATCGGGACACCTCGGACAATCTCTACGAATCATCTCTCGGGTGTAAATAGAACGTCGCCATTTTTCAACGTCTTTCGCCATGACGTCATGATAACAAATTTAAACAGTGCTTCAATGGAATACACGCCCATCAAGCAAGCGCTGCGTAGCTGCGTGTTATGCTCAATGAGTGTAGCGAAATTGTATTGTTTAATCAATAAAACATCTTTTGATATTTCCGCTGCTGATAAGTTACGGTCTATTTTCTTCGGCCAATTTTCATCTGCGTAGGATTTAACAAAGATCGCTGCTGGACTCATACGCTTGATACATCCGAGGTATTTTATCCCGTAAAAATGCCGTACGGACCGTTCCGATTGGTAACCGGGTACATGGATATCCACCAGTCAGACTAGAAAATCGAGTACGAGTATTCGTCACCTCCAAGATCGTTGGATCGCGATCTTCGATATAAATGTCTACCCTATACAGACGTCTCTCAAATTCGTTACATCAAGTAGTTTACAAAATATCTATGAGACAAAACATTGGCACTAAATAAAATATTCTCCTTAATTTGCAATTGGAAAGTAAACTTGTAATATAAATAAAGCTAGCAACATCATTAAGTTCGAGGAAATTATAGTTCGTGATTTAAACAATTAAATAATTTACATCATATCTTGAAAATGTACTTCATTTATCATGCCAATAAAAATTCGATTGTCAATAAGATGATGCCATACGACGAGCCGTCTGCAATGGCTGAACCAACTAACCGAAATCCGCCAGGCATTTTCTCATCAAAAATGTGGAAATACTTTCATTTCCATTAAGGATGATAAAAAGGCGGTATGCAAAAGCTGTCTAAATGAATCATTTTAAAGTAGTCTACGGAGTGAGAAGACATTGTTGTTTGGTGTTATTTAACTTTTTACCGTCGCTATGTGATCACAGATTATTCGTTTTAAATGTATTCATGCACCCTTGTCCATGTACGTACATTGTTGTTTCACAAAGTATGTTATGTTATTAAATTAGAACGTCTCTACGGCAGTCTTTGTATTGAAATGTGTAACTGCTGATTTGTGGTTCGATCTGTGAATCGCTCACCCCGACTCGTGGATCGAATCGGATCGGCACTAACTTGACGATCCACAGCCCTAATCAAATATGTCACAAAGGCTCTTGGATTTCCTTGCAGACGACTGAATTGCATGTTGGCATTCAGAAGGGTTGCAACTATTGATCTACCCACATAATTCTGGCATGCGTCATTATTAACAAAGTTTAATTCAGTCCATAATGACGAATTGTGTAATTAAGCAGAGTCTTACGGACCTTTTAATTAATTATACCGTGGATTGAATAGTTACAACTCAGCAAAGTTGATATTTTTTGTCATAAAATAGCCATTGCGTAATTAATGCTTTGAGCACATCAAGCAGAAATTAGATTAAAACCATAACATTTTCCTCTATTAGACGTCCGAGCAAATCTGAATGAGCACTTTGCAAGTCGAAATTGATTATTATTCTCTAGTTGATTCCTAAACCAATATCTACCTAAGGACAAATGTTGTGCTCGCTATTCAGATAACTACCTGAGTACAGTTTTATCAAAGCACTTACGGAAATAGGAAAGTTACGTTCAAATTTAAATTCTTAATAATTCTTCAACAACCATTTGGGGACAGATATGGTTTGCATGAGTTCTTATTAGAATGATTATTAGTATTGCTAAACCATTTACCACTATTTTATAGTTGTAAAATATTTATAAATAATTTTAAGTTGAACGTAAGTTTAAGATTTCCGTTAGTGCTTTGATAAAATAGTACCCTGGATAATACATGAGCACGCATCTGAACTTATATTGAACTTGAACAACTTTTACTTCATTTTCCCATGTAATACATGTAAGGATGTTATACATATTATGCAACAGTAATATAAAATTCACTTAATATTAAGTAAAACATGATACGGCGATAAATTAGATTAAATTAAATAGATTGACGTCTTAGACAGACGTAATACAACTTCACAAGGTCGATACGAAATGGTACCGCTGTGTACGATGTGTTCGAGCATGCGTTTCCAAAAGAATATACTGCGCAACTTTATAACATTATACTGTTCACGTGTCTAAAAGTCCCAAATGCAAAATAAAACCCATGTTGTGGATATTTGTTGCATATTACAAAATCTTGTGAATATTTAACAAACTCGTGCAAAAATGCTGTATTAAAGTACATTTTTTCACATCCTTAGAAATAATTTAAATGTCTTTTACATTTTGGTCGACTTCAATATGTATACGTTTAACGATATTCAACATAGTACTTACCACAAATCTTTGTTGTTTTGAAACTTGTCGGTGGAAAACCATTTATCTCGAAAAAGAGCCCCGTGACATTTTTGTCATTTTAAATAACGTCATATCTATAAGATTGATTTTTGTATCATATTCAGTATTATGGGGGGAAATTTGATCATTAGGTAAAAGACGCACATTCTCCCTTAATATCGTATATTAGTTCGCTGGTGTCAGTGACAAATCTAATTTTTAGAATTGATATTAGATAACACCATGCTACGTGTGTTCAATCGATGATCTCCATAGGGAATTTAACGATTAAGTTAATTTAAATATTTAAATGGATCATCAACTACCCTTTTCTGTTTCTGGATTGGTGTGAAATAGTATATTTTAATCACGCTATTTGTATGTAAGTTTTAACGTTATATGACGTTTTGGTGTTATTCTTATATACCTTAATCAAGCTGCGAAAATCTTGCAAACGAATTAACACAAGATAATTCAAATCGGTCCGAAACCTAATGTTAGGGTCTGTGCGTACTAACCAATTGTCTAAAACCATTTAACCGTGAAGTATGTCGTTTCCGCAGGGGCGAGTTGTAAGGACGACGTGACAAGGAATAGACCAGTTTCACGTAATTTAATAAACTAAGCATTGTCTTAAATGTTCAATCTAAAGACAATTGGTTGGAAACTTTGCCGAAGTGTGTTAATTGTGGTAACGCATTCAAAATCATGTGGCATAAACTTCTGTATGTACGTGTTTTATATGGAACATTTGTCTGTTGCTGGAAGAAGAGTTTGTAATCCAGCACCACTTTTTAGGTTAATTGCCCGACATGTGAAAGTGTATGTGCAAATGGTTTAAAAAGAAACAATTCACCTCCGGTTCACTCACACAATCAAACATTCTTGCCAATAGCTTTAAGTGAAGTGATGCGTGTCCAATATCTGAGTTTAGAGGGGAATATCCTTCTAAAACTCTTAT
Organism: Spisula solida; assembly: GCA_947247005.1. NCBI lineage: Eukaryota > Metazoa > Mollusca > Bivalvia > Venerida > Mactridae > Spisula > Spisula solida. Next base: position 34,934,467 of record OX365952.1, on the reverse strand, counting down.
CACGTATGTAACAACATCACTGGTGTTTTCTTTGCATACAACTGAATCACATGGTGTCTTTCGGAATCTTGCAACTTTACTTTCCGTCTGACGTGCGTCATAATTAAAAAAAAGTTTAATTTAGTCCGCAAAGACGATTTATTTAACTAAGCAGAACCTTACATACCTTTTAATTAATTATACTGTGGATTGAATTGTTACAACTCGATGTTTGTTGTCATAAAATAGCCATTGTGTGATCGCATTAATGCCTTCAAGTGATCCAACAGACGCTGTATCAGATTAAACCACTTGAGACTCCCTAGGTCATCTTAAAAGGTTCTTTCTTTCTTGCGTATGTGGCTTGGTGCTGTCGCTGTTTCTGTGTGGTTTAAGAATGTATGTGCGCTACAGTTTTTAATAAGCACGTGTTGACTCAAAATTGATCCTTATCCTTTGGTTGGTTTCTAATCCAATACATTGTATATTTTCCCTCTTCAATTAAGAAATAATTAAATACTTTTTACAATGTAGATGAAATAATGTGTTATACCTTTTACGATGTGCAACAAAGGACAGCTCACATCTTTATTATTAAGAAATTGGTTCGGATTGATTACTATTGATAATTACACTTGCGTCATTGTGACTTTAAGGCCAACGTGAAACATCACGAAAGTCTTATTATCTTAGGGCCCTAGGTCGCTTACCTGTGCACAATGATCAACTATAACCATATTGTTCATGTTTTTTTATATGGGTTGTCTTGATTCGTCAAAAAACATGGCCACCAGTGGGTGTTGCGCTGTTTTTCCTTATATATCTATAGTAAAATCTTTAAAAATCTTCTCGTCTAAAAGTACTAGTTGGATTTCACAATAAATTTCCTTGAGTGCTCCTTTCTTAAAATAGCTCAAAGAATTATAATCCATGCAGAACTCTGGTTGCCATGGCAACCGATAAGAAAATCTTTAAAATTATAAAAAATCAAACACTGGCCAGAATTTTTTTTCTTATTGGTAGAAGAGTTATCACGGAACATCTAAGAGAATTACATTCTGCACCTGTCCGCTGATAGAGTATCGTGTTAATATAAAAGACCTGGCTGTATGTGACTCAACTACTGCTGAAAACGGCTTCAAACACATCGATGACTTCATAAAGCAAGGGAAGTAACTCAGGTTGTTTTTTCACAATATACGACAATCGATGTATGAAAATGCCGTTTATTACATTTTTAAGCATATCTTAAGTTAAAAAATTGTTTTATTCTCTTATAAATAATAAATAATAAAATCCATCGTATTTGACCTTAGAACAGTCCATGGCAGCTCTGTTGTTTTCTTTCAGACAGATGATTAACATTTGTGTAATACGATTTGTTTAAAATAGACATAACGTATTCGAGTGTGTCATTTACTAGTGTTACATTACTTAACTTACGATGTATGTAAAAAATCTAAAGACTAAAACACAGACACATGAGTTGAAAGTGTGACGATGATCATCTCGCAATTGCTTGTTCGAGAGTTGAATAAACTTATTACAAACGTACTCGCCGCAGTATGACGTGACATTTCCAGACTCCAGGAGAAATAATTGAAGAACGTTTAGGATATTGACTTGAAGAATTAAGATAGTTATTTACTCGAACACCGAAGAAAATACCTTACGCCAACGTGATGTCCGTTTTTATTACGGCAATGAATAAGTTTAATGAATGTAAATCCAGAAGAAAACTCGGGGTTTGAAAGACAAATAAATCAGTGAAATGTACTGGTATGCCATTCACCTTCTTTCTTATAATTAGTTTTATTGATGACATCCACGTATAAGTCTCCCTGTGTTATCACGGAAACATCTAAGATAATAACTGTCAGCATCTGCTCGCTGATAGAGTATCGTGGCTATATGTGACTGAACTACTGCTGAAAATGGCTTCAAACACAAGAACAAATATATATTTTTTGCAGGCCCCATAAGGGTGACCCTGTTTATTTCCAATACATGTATATAGTATACATTTATAGTTAATGATTAACAATACAGTATATTGATATTCGTTGTTTGAAAAGTTTACCTCAAAAACTCATCACATACTGGTTTTACGAACGTCTTGTTAACGTAACGTCAAATAACGTTTGAATGACGTTTGCGACGTCACTAACAAAGTAGGGGTAGTGGTTTGTTTTTAAAGTATGTAACTTTGTAAGTTGATGTTATAGTTTGCTCAAATTGTCAGAAACTATTCAAAAGAGTCTTGTCTTTATAATGCTAAATTATCATGATTTACATATTTTTGCACTTAGTCCGGTTTTCCTGGAGAACGGCTCATATATATGTTGTAGATTGTCATTGTGATGTGTAATGTCCAGTTGTTATTTTCCTCTTCACCTGGCTCTCGTTCCGTTTTAGTTTGACTGACTGAGGCGGCAGACTTTCGGAACGGGATGCCGTGTTATTTTTATATCAATATTACCAATATCTTTATAATCATCACTTGTATTTGCTTGATGTGATGCAAAGTGATCAGTGCTGGGAAAACACCAGAAGAAAACTGGTGCGCCAATGGGTTGATGTTTCTGCAAAAAGATTATATTAAGTCAGACAGGGAAGGCAGCACTCATTTTCACCAGCCGAGCACAGAAAACATTAAAAACACACAAAGCACAATACCCAACTGAAAATACGGCATCCCGTCCCGAAAGTCTGCCGCCTCAGTCAGTCAAACTAAAACGGAACGAGAGCCAGGTGAAGAGGAAAATAACAACTGGACATTACACACCACAATGACAATCTACAACATATATATTAGCCGTTCTCCATGAAAACCGGGCTAAGTGCAAAAATATGTAAATCATGATAATTTAGCATTATAAAGACAAGACTCTTTTGAATAGTTTCTGAAAATTTGAGCAAACTATAACATCAACTTACAAAGTTACAGACTTTAAAAACAAACCACTACCCCTACTTTGTTAGTGACGTCGCAAACGTTATTCAAACGTTATTTGACGTTACGTTAACAAGACGTTCGTAAAGCCAGTATGTGATGAGTTCTTGAGGTAAACTTTTCAAATAACGAATATCAATATACTGTATTGTTAATCATTAACTATAAATGTATACTATATACATGTATTGGAAATAAACAGGGTCACCCTTGTGGGGCCTGCAAAAATATATATTTGTTCTTGTGTTTGAAGCCGTTTTCAGCAGTAGTTCAGTCACATATAGCCACGATACTCTATCAGCGAGCAGGTGCTGACAGTAATTATCTTAGATGTTTCCGTGATAACACAGGGAGACTTATACGTGGATGTCATCAATAAAACTAATTATAAGAAAGAAGGTGAATGGCATATACCAGTACATTTCACTGATTTATTTGTCTTTCAAACCCAGTGTATCAGTTTGGATTTAAATTCATTAAACTTATTCATTGCCGTAATAAAAACGGACATCACGTTGGCGTAAGGTATTTTTTTCGGTGTTCGAGTAAATAACTATCTTAATTCTTCAAGTCAATGTCCTAAACGTTCTACATTTATTTCTCCTGGAGTCTGGAATTGTCACGTCATACTGCGGTGTGTACGTGTGTTATAAGTTTATCCAACTCTCGAACAAGCAATTGCGAGATGATCATCGTCACACTTTCAACTCATGTGTTTTAGACTTTAGATTTTTTACATACATCGTAAGTTAAGAAATGTAACACTAGTAAATGACACACTCGAATACGTTATGTCTATTTTAAACAAATCGTATTACACAAATGTTAATCATCTGTCTGAAAGAAAACAACAGAGCTACCATGGACTGTTCTAAGGTCAAAAACAACCTGAGTTACTTCCCTTGCTGTATGAAGTCATCTTCAGAGTTCTGCATGGAATATAATTCTTTTAGCTATTTTAAGAAAGGAGCACTCAAGGAAAATGTTACCAATTTATTGTGAAATCCAACTGGTACTTTTAGACGAGAAGATTTTTAAAGATTTTACTATATATATGAGGAAAAACAGCGCAACACCCACTGGTGGCCATGTTTTTTGACGAATCAAGACAACCCATATAAAAAACATGAACAATATGGTTATACTTGATCAATGTGCACAGGTAAGCGACCTAGGGCCCTAAGATAATAAGACTTTCGTGATGTTTCACGTTGGCTTTTAAGTCACAATGACGCCAGTGTAATTATCAATAGTAATCAATCCGAACCAATCGAAAGTTTCTTAATAATAAAGATGTGAGCTGTCCTTTGTTGAACATCGTAAAAGGTATAACACATTGATTTCATCTACATTGCAAAAAGTATTTAATTATTTCTTAATTGAAGAGGGAAAATATACAATGTATTGGATTAGAAACCAACCAAAGGATAAGGATCAATTTTGAGTCAACACGTGCTTATTAAACACTGTAGCGCACATACAATCTAAAACCACACAGAAACAGCGACAGCACCAAGCCACACACGCAAGAAAGAAAGAACCTTTTAAGATGACCTAGGGAGTCTCAAGTGGTTTAATCTGATACAGTGTCTGTTTGATCACTTGAAGGCATTAATGCGATCACACAATGGCTATTTTATGACAACAGACGTCGAGTTGTAACAATTCAATCCACAGTATAATTAATTAAAAGGTATGTAAGGTTCTGCTTAATTAAATAAATCGTCTTTGCGGACTAAATTAAACTTTTTTTAATTATGGCGGACGTCAGACGGAAAATATAGTTGCAACATTCCGAAAGACACCATGTGATTCAGTTGTATGCAAAGAAAACACCAGTGATGTTGTTACATACTTGATAAGAGTTTTAGAAGGATATTCCCCTCTAAACTCAGATATTGGACACGCATTACTTCACTTGAAACTATTGGCAAGAATGTTTCTTTTTAAACCATTTGCACAAACACGTTCACATATAAATATGTCAGTCAATTAACTCTTCTTCCAGCAACAGGCAAATGTTCAATATAAAACACATACATACAGAAGTTTATGCCACATGCTTTTGAATGCGTTACCACGAGTACAATTAACATACCTCGTCAAAGTTTCCAACCAATTGTCTTTAGATTGAACATTTCAGACAATGCTTAGTTTATTAAATTACGTGAAACTGGTCTATTCTTTGTCACGTCGTCCTTACAACTCGTCCCTGTGGTGACGACATACATACGATATTAAGGATAAATGTGCGTCTTTTATCTAATGATCGAATTTTTCCCCATACGACTAAATATGGTACAAATATCAATCTTCTAGATATGACGTTATTTAAAATGACAAAAATGTCACGGGGCTCCTATTCGAGATAAATGGTTTTCCACAGGCAAGTTTCAAAACAACAAAGATCTGTGGTAAGTTCTAAGTTGAAAATCATTAAATGTATACATACTGAAGTCGACCAAAATGTAAAAGATATTTGAATTATGTGGGAAAATGTACTTAAGGACGACATTATTGCACGAGTTTGTTTAAAGGTGCTGCCTCACAGATTGGGCTAAAATTTTTGTATTTCAAGATTTTCCAACCTAACCAAGTATTGATGTAATAGAAAGCCACTGACAGTTGCTTTATGAATGATTTGGTGCAAAAAGCAATTTTAACCACTCTCGATATCGCCCACTGAGTATTGTTTTCTTGAAAAAAAAGCGCTAAGTTTCCTTCCAACATGCTTTGTGAATTATGTAATACACTCGTGATTGTACTGTAACCTCAACATACTACAGCGTAAACATCAGTGAGGTATTTGGTTCGGTTTTCAGTTTGTTTTCATCAAATGCGAACAAATTTCAGACAATTTAAGTAATCGTAGTGTTCATTCTATAGGGTATTAATACCCTATAGAATAGTGATGTAAAAATACTAGATAATTACAAAATGCCGGAATTTCTCAAGTTATTTTAGATGTCAGTGTGGTTGTTTATGAGATATACAGACAACTATACCAAAATTACGTGAATATTAGACAATTTTATTTTATTTTTGCAATATAGCAATATGTCAGGCAATCCCTTTAATATTTACAACATTTTGAATATGTAACAAATATCCACAATATGGGTTTTATTTTGCATTTGGGCCTTTTAGACACGCGAACAGTATAATGTAATAAAGTTGTGCAGTATATTATTTGGGACACGCGCGCTCGAACACATTATACACACCTGTACCATTTCGTATCGATCTTGAGAAGTTCTATTACGTCTAAGACGCCAATATATTTAATTTAATCTAAGTTATCGCCGTATTATGTTTTATTTAGAATTAGGTGAATTTGATATTACTGTTGCATAGTGTGTATTTAGTCCCTATTACATGGGAAAATGAAATCAAAGTTGTTCAAGTTCAATATAAGTTAAGATGCGTGCTGATGTATTGTCCAGGCCGCTATCTGTATACCGTGCACAACTTTTGTCCTTACTATCCGACCAACACTTTTGACAGTGACGTCACTTTGTCAACGTTCTATAAATAAGCAGGGTATATCCGAAACGGATTTATGATTATATCAGATAGAAGCAAGTCCTTATCAATTGTAAATACCCAAGCAAGGCATGGTCCTGTGGAGGTGTTGGCTGCTTCTCACACAAGCGATCTAAGTTCAAAGTTGGTTGTAGACAATATATCTAAATGTTTTTTTTATTAAATATACGATAAGCATATTTTATAATTTTATACAAATTAATTGGACAATATTCTTTTGTCTTATGATTGATAAAAGCACTTAAACTTCACGTATTCTATAAAACACGTTTAGAACAGAACAGAACAGATGTTGCTTTCTCATTATTCTTCAAAGAAACAATAAAAACATAATTAAAAACGTGTTCTGACCGATTTAATTTAGCAATTTTAGGTTTAGTAAAATAACAAAGATTTTGTGCTCATGTAGATTATAGGTAAAGAAATATAATGATAATCCACTTTTTTGTAGAAAAATATCGGATTGTAAACACAATGCGACGTCACTGTCAGGTATCTCTGGTCGGATGGTAGGTAGATATTGGTTTAGGAATAAGCTAGATAATAATAACCAATTTCGAGTCGCATAGTGCTCATTCAGATTACCGGAAGTCTAATAGAGAAAATATTATGGTTTAATCTAATTTCTGCTTGATGATCTCAAAGCATTAATTACGCAATGGCTATTTTATGACAACAAATATTTACTCCGCTGAGTTGTAACTATTCAATCCACGGTATAATTAATTAAAAGGTCCGTAAGACTCTGCTTAATTACACAATTCGTCATTATGGACTGAATTAAACTTTGTTAATTATGACGCATGCCAGAATTATTGGGTAGATCAATAGTTGCAACCCTTCTGAATACCAACATGCGATTGAGTTGTCTGCAAGGAAATCCAAAGAGCCTTTGTGACATTGTTGATAGAGTTTTAAAGAATATTCCCCTCTGAGTTGGATAGACGTCACGTAATTTCAGCTATTATCAAGAATGTATGATTGTTTTCATGTTACCAACCCATACGAACCTGTTTCTTCACCGATGAACCGGATGTGGATTATTTATGTGGAAGCAACCGACAATGTTTTATAGAAAGCATAATAAGGCGTGTATGTCAAATGATTATCTATGCGTCACTCATTGACGTAGACAAAACACATCACTGACAATTTTCGAATCAATTTCCTTTAAACTAACATTGTATTCTGACAATGTTAGGTATATTCGATTGTGTGACACTGATCTTTCCTTTGCACGTCGTCCTAACAATCGCCCATTTCCCCTACGGTGACGACATACATCACGGCTGAATGACTTTCGACACTTTGACCGTATTAAGTTGTTTGACAGATTTTCATTAATTTATGCGTTTGCAACATATCGCAGCTTGGTAAAAGTGTATTCTACCCCGAGCTTATTTTTATCGTCGGTATACTAGTAAAATCATTGTAGAATTTCCCTGCAAAAACTAGCAATAACATCAAAATGTCATATAACTAAAATACACAAGGCTAGTTGTAACTTGCATGCAAATAGTGTGATTAAAATATACTATTTCTCACAAATCCAGAAACAGAAAAGGGTAGTTGATTAATTATTTAATTCAACTAAAACGTTTAACTCCCTACGGAGTTTATCGATTAACAAACGTATCATGGTGATATATAATATCAATTTTAATCAAAGCACTGAGAGTGCTGTTGAGAGGCGATCTGGTTGCTGCTACTAAAGCTTAAACCGCTTTTACACGTCTAATGTTCGTTTTCTTACTGCCGATCGTGTCTTGAATGTCAAAATAGGCATATTTGACTATATAGGCATGTTGGGTATCTAAATAATTGTAAAAAGGGGGCATTTCATTTTTTGTGTAATACGTGTATTGAATGCGTATATCAAAAGTGGCTTTAAAATAATACTAAGCGCCTATTTATCAGATTCTACGGTACCGTCCTGTAATCACTTCCCTCACAGCGTGAGACATTTCTAGAAATCGGCTAATATAGCGACACCATTGCATAACAGTACTTTGCAGACGGTATACGATTCATTGATAAAACTATTACGTGACCCTGGTCTGACGTTTCTAAAAATAGCTATACTACCGGGACATTTGATGTACACGTCATTTTCATATTACGAAACAAGTTCGGTATCGTCCAAGCGTAGTGATTTTCTGCAAAAATATCGATTTAACGAACGGTTTCACAATAATTGTTGTCTTAGAATAAACAAATGTTGCTGATTGAATTAAATCTGTTTTAAAATTTGGAGAAACATATGAAGCAGTATTGGGAATGTTGACAGTTTCTGGAACTACTTGAATGCGGATTCACATAGCAGCCTAAAGGCGGTTCAGGATGCATTAAGAAATGGGCAATGGTAGTATAGAGAGGCTATCGCCTCTCAAAAATTAGATCTGTCGCTGACACCAGCAAACTAGAATACGATATAAAGGGTGTATGTGCGTCTTTTATCTAACGATCGAATTTATCCCCATACAACTAAATATGATACAACAAATGTCTGCTTCGTTCGACTGGAAATATCGTCGTGGACCCTCATCATAGACTTTTGGACATGTTCAAGATTTTCTACATCGGGTGACCGTCGGTTGACCGTCGTGGTCCGTCGTGCATTCGTAACACGATGTACGCAATATTTGTTTGCGATTATAAGGTCAAACTATACACTTAGAATCATACCGATATAATGCGATGGACGTACCATGGAACTACAGATTGCATTAATTTACCTAATTTACATATAAGAATGAAATAAAATTTTGAGCGTTTCATGCGACTGCCGCAATTCAATTCTACGACTGCTGTACCATATATTAATATATATTAGCGCAGCAAGAAGATTAACGTTAATTGAAAATAGGACATATTCAATTACTAAAGCTTCACAATTAGCTTCGTTATTTTAGCTTCTGAACGAATTTGATAGTATTATAACATGCAATACAGTTAATTGATCAATGTGGGAGAGCAATCTTATCAAACAGATACACTATGCAGTTATACCATGCTGAGTTGAAATAACCATTTTATAAACTACGATATTAGTGATAATTATGGCAATTTAGCATAAAAAATAAGTAGGAATTCCTTTATCATTAGTTAACTTACATGCATTGTGGGGAAACTGTATGTGATTTTGAACTGACAATCACGTTTGTAGATTGTTGCCTGTGTTGTATATGTTGACCTCATTGGTCTGAACATTTTGTAGAGTCCATACACCTATTGAATACAGATCCGTTGATGGTTTTTGTTCACGTGTTATATGTTTATATGTTTATTGTATATAAATGTATAAATAATACGCTGAGGCAAATCCTTTTCCTTGTTAGGCAAAATGTAACTTAAGGATGTTGGAGCGCTTAGGACCCCACCTTCAGAATTTGCTCAAATGTTGCCAGGAAGTCAAACAATCTATCCTGACACAAAATATGATGAAAAAACAATAGGTGACGGAACTCTTTTTTCGGGTAATCACCCCTGATTGAAGCGTGTATGAATTATTTTTATAATTCCATGGAAATTGGTAAATTGGTGGTGGTGTTCAAATTTGACATTTTTATTTGATGTCTGTGATCTAAATAATAAAATATTTTTCAATATAGTTTGGGTACACATTGGCATACATGATCAAGATACCAAAAAGGGTATATTTAATTTTGGTCTAATATATATTGCTCTTTTACCCCACCCACTTCATATTTAATGCAGCAAAATAGGACCCAGGTTAAATCCTAATAACTTTTTTTCCCACCTTAAACTTTTTTTATATTTAGTTAAATAAGTCTAGTAACATAGATCTTCAAAATTATGCAATAAAAAATATATGTCACGGAGGTAACTTTTTCGCAATTTTTGTTTGTATTTTGGTTAAATGTGGCTAAAATGCTGAGAAAATCAATGAAAACACATAAAATAAAATTTATTGAACATGTAAATATCGCGAAAACACATTAACACACAATAAACAAACATTACCAAACGAACATGACTCCCAAAAAAGTCATTTGGCATAAATAGCAATATTTTTATTTTTTTACCCCACCCACCTATTTTGTAATGTAATATTTTTCTCAGAACGGAAATCGTCATTCCGATTATTATATTCTAATTTTATTGCATAATACTTATCAAAACTGTTCAATTTAATTAATTTTAGATTATTTTTACATACTTTTACATTTATAAGGCACATAACGTACTATGACAAACGACGCATGCGCATTAAACCGATCCAGCATGCTTAAGTTGTCTTTGTGCATGTTAAATACTGACTTTTGTGTGAAATTAACAGGCAGTTCTTTACTACACATACATGTATGACTGTGAATGCCGAAACGCAATTCATAACCTACACATCTGAAATTAAGATTTTAAATGGATTTGTGAGTAGGACTTACAGGTTCAACGGCAAATTACTATGGCTAATCCTACATATACATTGTATATCAGAATTCAGAGGAGGAATTCCTTAGACTTTTAGTGTGTTATTCTGATTCACATTGTTACGGACGAGCATGCCGGTCGTTGTTGATCATTCGTCAAGTAAGGAATTGTCAAACAAGTCACTAAACTCAGCATAACTTAATTTGAATTTCCATTTTTCGGTAATTCTAATTTGGATAATGAGTCAATTCTAGGAGAATGGTCCGCGCCTTTTCGAGTTAAGTGGTTTATTGTCTGTGCTTTTTTGTTCTCGTGTGCCCTTTCGTGTCCCGCCGTTTCTGTTGGGCGTTGCTACTTCTGATAGTTTCGTATTTTGTTTAATTATTAATATATCGAGGGCTCAGTGCAATTACGAAAATAAAAATGCCTATTTCGTTAAAATTATTGCTGTACCTCGTTCAATGTAAACCTCTGTATCCTCGAAGAAAATGTACATTGCCCAAAACGGAAACGACAGATATAGAGCAATATCGGCAGTTGTCGGCAGATAGAGTCACATGAATTTTGCACACAATTGTTTGGTGTCGATATCTACCGACACTCATGCTTGCCATAATCCTTCTTGAACCATTAACACGACGTCATTACGTATCTTTCCCGCCAAAAGAGCTATGAAGAAGTTAAGTATAAAGACCACACATGTCGGCACTTTCCGACATACTTCGGCAGTTACCGACACCCAAATAGATTTTTCTATTAAGGAAGGATTAACGCAACGCAAAACACATATAAAAGTACAAATACTTACGCAACTTAGGTAGCGTAAAACGCGTGTGGCTCTGCCTTCCACAAACAGAACTGCCTTACACACAGCGGGTTGTACGGTGTGATAAGACCCTTACATTATTAAAGCTATGCAACACTATCCAACATTTTAACAGAATTATTGCGCCTGATTGACTTAGTTTTTTATGGACAAGGTTTCAATGGGGACATTAGCGTTTATTGAACGCAGTCTTTTTTATTGCTGAAACTAGGTCATTCAGCTGAAACCATGCCTTTCATCGTTTTAGTACAGTTACGTAACTTTTGGGGTTAAAAGTGAATGTTCACCATTTTTTAAATTTTTTATATGTTGTAAATAACCCCAAACTATCTTCAAATTCAAAGTTTATAGCCCCTTATTCACACCCAAATATAAAGCTGGGGTAATTAAACTCTCTCCGACTTGGAGTGCCGTCATATTTTACCCAGGTATCTTTGCAGTACTGAGTACTACGTCACAGCGCCAATTAGGCTCTGAAAGAAAGTAGTAAATGCTAGTAATAGTTTTACATAATAGTTATATCATTTCACGTTATTTGGCAATAAAAATGCCTCAGTCCATAGCCAAATGTTACAATGTTATGCTTGGACTTGGAATGAGTACATTTGCAATACCAGACCCTGTAAAAATTAATCAACTGTGAAAGATGAATTCATAATCTAAGTACAGAAAACCTGAACATTAAAATGTATGTGTACCGCAAACTAAAATTGTTTCTGACAACACTTTAAGAAGATAAACAGTTAATGTGTTCAAATAGATTATGTTTTATCCTGATTTTAACCAAATGTTTTGTCAGCACTATTATACAAAATTATAGCTTAAGTTATATATTGGCTTAAGTAAAAATCAAGATTATGGAATTTAATGGAATATCCCACTCGCAATCATTAGAAATATGTTGTTAATTAATCAATTGGTAATTGAAATAATTGATTCTTAATGATCATTATACTTAAAATGTTAATAAATTCAAACGTAATGTAAATCATTTATGTTTTCAAAGATGTTTCTTTTTGTGATTTATGTTAGGCAAAGATGTTGGGATATACAATGTACACTCCAAGTATATAATCCTCAGCATAATGAGTAAATTGTTGGCAACATTTGCATTCATAAAGGGTTACATGACAGCCTAAATTGCATCACATGTGCAACACAACTATAACTGCATGACCGTTCATGTTTATATTTTCTACTTTTCTCACTTTGGACACTCTGCGCAATTAATTCTAGTTCTTCCACAGTATATTCTTGCTCCCAATGATATTGAACTGCTCACACTGTAGATAAATCCTCATTGTCAACAGAAGACATTATACGTTAATTTCAATCAACAGTCAAAATGATACAAATTTCCTTCTTACAGTGATATAAGTATACAAGCCCTTTTATATCAATAGGCTCTGTGACGTCACAAGATACGAGTTTACTTGATGAAAAGAGAGTATCTCTAGCCAAAATGGCGGCCTCCATAAACCCTTCTGGGAGGTAGTGAATTAGTGTTTTATTACCATTACAAATTAGGTGGTCATTACTAAGTAGGAAATTTAGATACAGCACAATGAAAGTAATCAATTATGATAAACTATAAATCATCCCGGAATATCACTTTAAGGCAGCTAAAACTATGTATTTCAGCAGTTTTACTGGTGTAACTAGGTCATTCAGCGTAGGCTTTCCGCCTTTTCTTTGCTTAATTTTTTCCATTCAGCCTTTTGACAGCTGGGACTAGGGCTGATTAATTTTGTTGGTTAGGAGTGTGTTGGGCACTTCTTCGTTTCAGGATTTCTGACAGCTAAAATTAGGCATTATAGTCGTTTTGCTGTGGACACTGGGTCATTCAGCTAGGGCACAGGGTATTGACGCATATTATTTTATGCGTGTGCGACCGCCTTATATCTCATATACGAATAAAGGGAAATAACGCTACCTTGATAGTGGTCTTTGATTACAACGTGGAACACACACATTTACAAATATGTGGAGAAATATTGCTTGTTATTCGATAGAAATATGATTTATCTGCATGCAACACAAATGCAAATGATCATCGGGTCTAAAATAAGTCGGAAATCCACAAAAATGTCACAAAATCACGTCAATTTTTGCCGATGTCAGTTGGTCCGGCCACATAAAGAGCGACCTATCCTCGGCGTTTCTCCACTAATAGCTCCTAATTATTTCGTGCAACGTAAGTACAATCATGGTATATTTCGTGTTATAAACCAACATCTTTGTAGTATTTTGTTATTTGCAGTTGTGACAACAACTTTAACTTGCATAAATTAGTAAGTCGTATATTGGAAGTAAGCTATTTGGTAAAGCTCTATTGTGTTAATTTTTACACAACTTTCTTAAATTCTGCGACAAAAATGTGAAATAATAAAAGAAGTTTTTCTATGTTAACCATAGATATGCCATTGAACTAACATTTCACAAAAGAAATAGTAAACACAAGTTGAAATTAGAGGAAAACCCGGCGAGGGGTGTCGGTGGCCGGACCAATTGACATCGGCAAAAAAATGGCGTGATTCTGTGACAGTTTTGTTAATTTCTCGCTTAATTTAGACCTGGCGATCATTTTGTTTGGTGTTGCTTGCAGATAAATCATATTTCTATCAAATAGCAAGAGGATCTTTGTTTATGTGTGTTTATTACGTTGAAATCAAAGACCACTACAATGTAGCGTTATTTCCCTTTATTCGTATATGAGATATAAGGCGGTGGCACACGTATAAAATAATATGCGTCAATACCCTGTGAGCTAGGGCATTCAGCTTTTGGTTGCTGAAACTAATAATTCATTATACTTTTCGACAGCTTGGACTTGGCTCGGCTGGTTAATTTGAGTGCTGCCTTCCCTGTCTGACTAAATATAATCTTTTTGTTAAGCTTCACGATTATTAGCAAATAAAGATGGCGTTCAGGAGGACTATTAGGTGCAAGGATTGATAACCTCGACGTGTGCTTTTACTTAGAACTTTTAGAAAAAAATGCTCTGTACAAAAGCAAGTGCGTGCTATAGCAGCGTCGACAGAAAGATAATTATATTTTTCTTTTGACATCAAGACATTGCGAAAGTGGTCAATACTTGCCGTGTTTGTATTGACCATTTTCTTGATAACTACGTCCGACGTATGTCGGTGAGGCGCCCCTGAATCATCACATAATCTCTTGGAACGCAAAGTAAGGTTCTAATCACGAGCTTCCACAACAAAGGTGGTTGGTAGTGTGTTCTTGTGTCTATGCGGTGACATGTAATGTGTAAGATCCCAATATTATAATGTAAAACAAAAAGCCGAGTCGTAAGCGTAGGTGTATTTGAGTTGATCAAATAAGGTATATCTCCACGTAGTTAATTTAATTCAGATTGTCACAAAGTAAAGTTTGCACGAAGTTATAAGTTCAATTGGTACTCCAATAATCCAATAATTCCTCAGTGATATTTCGCAACAAAACAATGACTGGTTCGACTCAAATCATAAATATCCTTTGTGGTACTCCGTAAGGTAATTAGGTACATCCAAATAATATAACATATGCCTTAAGTTAAAATGAAATTACATGTACTTGATATTCATACCAATAAGGATCCATCCCTCGACAAACAAAATCTCGATACATAGACATCCAGAGGGATATCGTTGGATTTAGACAAGAATGAAGCTCTTACAATGTATGTGCAAGTTTGGTTAAAATCAAATCATAAATGAAACTCCTCGTAGACAAACAAGTAAAATGTTGATGCACACCAACGCGGATGGCGGGTAAAGGATGACCCCACAATGAAATTATCTTACAAATGTGTTTTCTTATTGCACACGGTGCATTTGGGATGAATTCTATCTATTCTATTCATTCGATCAACTTCTTTTTATGTGGTTAAGTGACACAATTTCTCGAATAGAAAATAATGTTGAAATTTGTTGGGAAGACATGGAACCTCCGGTAAAATAAGTAGAAAATGCGCGTATTTCCATATCGCCGATGTCATTCCCTTGTTCCCTAGTGGCACCTACGATAATGACACATTATATCATCTCAAAAGACATAGAGAGTATGTTATGGTTTAATTTTATTTCTGCGTAAGGTCTATACCATTAATCACGCAGTAGTAATTTTCATGACAGCAAAAATCCCTTTCGCTGTGTTGTTAATAGAATCAACTGCCTGTACGAGTTCTGCTAAATTACGCAATTCTTCATTGCGCATTAAATTACTGAATTTTTTTTTTGAAACACGCTAGATTGACACCATGCGTTCTAAGTCTACAAACTATACCTTGTGCTGTGCAATATTATAAATGATTTTGCAGGGAACTGCTTGCTTAGTTGTGAGTTCCTTTACAGTTCGCCATTAAACTTCCTATTTCTGTGTGCGATAGCTGGTTTCTATGAATATAGCTAACCACAAACGTCGTTGGATGTCTGGTATTGGTGCATATCTATGTCGTTGTTACATATTGCCCCTAAATATCAGGACTTACTATATAAATTTGCTATTCTGACTTCGGTTAAGTCAATAAGTTCTGTCATTATTTAATACGTTTATATGTTTCATGTTTTACATACCAGCTACTTAATAAACTGCGACTGTGGCATTTAGGGAAGGTGTATTGCATGGCGGTTAACTTTAATTGTCACTGATTTTGTTTCGTAATGATGTCTGGATGTTTGATGCACCATGAAACGGATAATTACTGTCTGGTTGTTGCTCGCGTCCAGAAGCAACTTGAAGTTGAGTATAAGGCTGATGTGTGTAAAATCTAAATAACATATACATTGTGTCTGTTCGGTACAGCTTTGTGGGTTGTCCTTGTGATTTGCTGTGTTGGTTGACTGAGGCGGCAGGTTGTCAAAGTAGGGTGTCTACATTTTGTAGCTGCTCAGTATCATTTGTGATGCCTGTCTTTCTGACTTATTCTTGCAACCTGGGATTTTACTATTTACAGCCGAGCACAGAAAACACAATTACACGACACACTGCTCCACACATTACTGAACGGGATAATTAACTTAACCGCTGACTAAAGGTTAATATAATGCTGCCACGTTAAGTCCAGAATGACATGCAAAGTTGTGTATGTAATTATGGATTTGTTCTGGTTATAGACATGAATTGATTGACCTGTCGCATTAAATGTTGGATTAGATTTTACTTGTTTACTTTTTGACAGCTGAAACTTAGACTACAAGCTTTTTGCATGCTGAAAGTAGAACTTTCAGCGGTTTAGTTTCATTTTCCCGTTCAGTTGTGTGTGTGCTTGTGGTTGGAGCTATTTCTGTTTCTTAGCTCGGCTGTTATAGTTGAGTGCTACCTTCCCCGTCCGATTTTTCATTGTCTTTCTGTGACTGTCCTGGTGTTCTGTGTTGGTTTTGTTTTGACTGCACTGTGCATTTTGTTGTTGTTTGGTGTTCTGATGTGCTTCTATGAGGCATTCTGCTTTGAGTGCTGTTTTCCCTATACGAAGTTTTGTAAGACCTCCTCAAAATTAAAATCGCCATTATCACGCCCAGTTTTGCTTGATATTATGAAAGTCTCCTTCACAAGACTAGCGTTCTCAAACAAAGTTGTAATGTTATTGAGGTTTTACTGTTTTAATGAATTATCGTAATATTTGATGAAATGGGAAAACACACGTTCGATCGTGCGCATCATGGAAATTAAAATTAGCTTCGTTAGTTAGCTTATGAACGAATTGAAGATTATTTTATCAATACAATATGTTAGTTTATTAAAAAGAGGAAATGGTTTCACAGATTAGTAAACCATTGATTTTGATAAAATGTAAAATAATAATACACAAAGATACGCCACATAAATACATCATGCTGAGTTGAACTTAAAT
Source organism: Spisula solida (assembly GCA_947247005.1). Taxonomy (NCBI): domain Eukaryota; kingdom Metazoa; phylum Mollusca; class Bivalvia; order Venerida; family Mactridae; genus Spisula; species Spisula solida. The sequence goes on along the minus strand of OX365952.1, from coordinate 34,916,923 downwards.
ATGTATCTACTAACATGCCAAGTTTTAACAAATTCGCACTTTAAATAGTTGAGAAATATTGAAAAATACGGGTGTTACGTTAGGAGTGTGATTAAGTGTATATCAATCAGCACATGCTGAAATAAAAAAGCAGTTTTTATCGTTTAGCTTGTATAAATCTAGTTCACGTTCCGTATCCTTATTGAAAAATGCATGCGAGTGCGTGATTTGCCTAGAAAGGGACGATCGCTAGACCCTAAACTGTGTCCTATATTCCCACTTCATTGGCCTGAACACTTTAGTCCACACAATATTTGACTCTAGCTCATTGGGTGTTTTGGAATGCACATTTTCCTACGTGTAAAAAGACAAAGACAAAAACAAACTTTTATCTTTTAAAATCTATAAAGGGAAATAAAATAATGTGTCACTTTGTCAACTGTTAATTTAGTATACCTGTCCCTTTTGCAACTTTGTAGTTCAGAAAAGGTCATTGTAGTATTCCCCTGCAAATACTAGCAATAGCACCAACATGCCACATTACTAAAATACGCAAGGCTAGTTGTAACTTGCATGCAAATAGCGTGATTAAAATATACTATTTCTCACAAATTCAGAAACAGAAAAGGGTAGTTGATTAATTATTTAATTCAACTAAAACGTTTAACTCCCTATGGATTTCATAGATTGAACAGACGTAGAATGGTGTTTTCTAATAATATTATTACTTTTAAAAACTAGATTTGTTGCTGACACCAGCAAACTAGTATACGATATTAAGGGTGAATGTGTGTCTTTTATCACAGCATGAAAAGTTACGTTTAATTTTCTATTAAACGTAACGTAAATGAAGTTATATTTCGTAATTTAAATAAATTTAATCAGAAAAAAGTAGCCATTAAATTCTAGATTTAAGTTAAGTTTAACACTACATTTAAGTCGAATTATTCCTACAAGTTTAAGTCACATTTAAGTTGCATTTAAATGTGATTAAATACAGAATATAAAAGGGATTAAATGCACGTTTATGCAATATAAACGCAATATTAAATGCGCTTAAATTTGAAATTTTAGTTGCATTTAAAGGTGATTAAATTTTTTTTTTCATAAAATTTATTCTGCACATATTGTACAAATAAGACAACGAATCACTCAGCAGTTTGTAACCTGCTTCTTACCAATAAAAACATTTCTGTATCGTCCGATTTATATAATTAGACCATACTTTATATATATTTTTATTATAATAATATATGTACTGCTTTTATATTTCAATGCCCATGAACAACTATGAAGTATAAATTTAATAATGTTACACATACACTAGTTCAATATGAAACTACTCAACGATATAATTTGTATTTAAAGTATATTTAACGATAAGGAAAAGATATATACAAATTTTACTCATATTTTTATTGAAGGGAGGTAATAAAACAATAATATAAATTGTTCTAATTTTAAAATTTGTAGATCTACATGTGAACTAAACGCGAATCTAGTTGGATGCCTGTACTAGTATTATTTGTGATTAAATATATGAATAAAATCTAGTTAATATACAGAAAATAAATCGAATTAAATATGGACGTTTTTGTGAAATTCCAAATAAACGGAAAGATAATACAGTATTATCTGTGATTAAATTTACAAATTAAATTTAGTTTATATACGGAAAATAAATCGACTTAAATTTGACGTTTTTGTGAAATTCCTGATAAAAATAAATATAATAAAATATTATTTGCACTTAAACCTGTTTTTTTATGCTGTGTAACAGAACAGCCTTCTGTAGAGCAACAATCTGTCTATATAACCACCTTCACAATTTCTCTAAGATGATGATATTTACTCTACGTTTAACTCTGTAGCGCAACAATCTCTATGCGACGGCCAAGATTTGCAGCTCCCAAAAAGTGTTGTACTGTATTTCTTTCAGAGAACTAATCCCCATTATTAATGAATGTTCATTGACATCTTGAGTTTTGACTGGCAACATACAGAGACGTTTTACTCCAATGGGAACTACATGTAATTGTGCACATCTTGTCGCAGATCTGTTTTTATCTTGTTACGAACGCGATTGCATGTTAGAATTGTCTCCCGAACACCAATCTGATGAAATTACAGCGTTTAATAATACAATGTACTTCCCGATACCTTGATGACATTTTAAATATTGATTATTCATACTTTTCTACTAAGATCGTAGAAATTTACCCTGACGAATTAGCACTAAATAAAGCAAATTCATCCGATACACGCGCATCATTTCTAGATCTCGATCTTGCAATCGAAGCAGGTCAAATTTAGTAAAATTTACGACAAGAGAGACGATTTTAACGTCGATACTGTAAATTACCCAAACGTGGATGGAGATGTTCCACGGTCAACTTCATATGGTGTTTATGCTTCTCAATTAATCTATTTTGCTAGAGCTTGTTCGCGTGTGGAATACTCGAAATCTTTGTATAACTAATAAGTTACTGCAACAAGGCTATTGCTTCCATAAACTTCCTAACACTTTTCCTAAATTCTATAGGCGTAATTCAGATCTCATTTCTAAATATGGTATTAATTTAAAGACACTTCTGTGACAAGGTCTGTATCAGCCTGAATTTTATGGTGATGTGCTTTACAAATTTCGGAGGATTCTCGGTCATAGACACTTTCAAGATGTGTTTATCAAGATTATAAAACGTTTTCTGAGTAGAGGATATGACCATTTAATTTTGCAAAGGGCTGCATGCTTAGTAGTGGGTCAATTTACAGCTCGCCATTATGTTCGTATTTCATTGTGCGATGACCGGACAATATACAGACTCTATGATATGGCTAACCTCAAGCCGTTGTGGATGGCTGGCATTGATGCCTGTCTGTTACATTGTCTTGTCGTACCCTTAAATGTTATGCTCTCTTGTTACTCTGACTTCTGATAGGTCATTGAGTACTTTTTGTGCTACTTGCTGGACGTCATTTATATAATGTTTCATGTTTTACATTCTTTTATAACCGGTCACTGTGGCCTTTTTATTAGAGGGAATTACTAGTACATGGCGGGAACATTTATTTACACTGTCCTGTTCTGTAAGGTTGTCTATTTGGTAAGTGTGAGGTTTGGTGCACTGTAAAACGTTAAAGCACCCAATGACATGTGTCGCTGTCCGTAGCAAGGCGGAAGCCTCGTAGTCAACCTTCCTCTGTGTATGTGTTGTCAACTTTATAGTACAAATAGAAAAAATACAAAAATATTTAGCCACTGTGCCTTTTTATGGAACTTATTAATTTCGTATGCGCCATTCTGCAAATTCGTTGTCCAACACGAGGCTGCTTCGTATCTTTAAAAATTGCACATACTCTGTGTCGGTTGTGGATTGTCCTTGTAGTGTGTGTGTTGTCCGATTGTTAATTTTTTACTAACAGGCTCTTGTTCCGTATTAGTTTGACTGACTTAAGCAGCAGGCTTTCGGGATGGGATGCCCGGTTTTGTACGTGGGGTGATCAAAAAGAAATGAGACAAATGCGATAATCTGTAAAGTTTACGCGTTTTAACCATAAAAAATGTAATATTCGTTTGGGTGCATTAAATGCCGATGAGTACGTGTAAAATATATTTTTTACTATACGTAACGATTTATTAATAGAACGTTACATGTAAGGTGTTTCGCTACGTCGCCGCACATCAGAACGTCGTCCGTTTTCGCCGTATGATATGGAAACGCATATTACTAATATTTTATTAAGTATTCCTCAAACATTTGTAAAATTAACTGGAAATGATGTCAACACATTGAAAAACCGTGGGTTAAAACGGTTTTGACATAAATATGTCCGTTTTAAATATATGACGTTAAAACTAACAGTACCGGCTTCAAAACCACGTCATATTTCGGCAAAAATCATAGCTTGAAAATATACAGTTTTATCAGAAACTAGGAGGAAATTCTAAACAAACATTTAAAATAATGAAACGAACATCGGGAGAGAAGTCTATCAGAAGTTTACTTATATACCGTTAGTATAAAATGTTTTGTGACGGAAAATTAACTTTAGTATATCAAACAGAGGCCCAAAATGCATTAGATGAGCGATCAATTTTGAACGTCATTCGCCATGACGGACGTCATACACGGAAGCCGTCTTTAGAATTAGAATGATAGAAGGATTATTTGAAATATTCTTGATATTTTTTTACAACTGAAATGTTTTTAAACAAACTAACACCGTTTCTTGCTAAATACCTAATACATAGTAAATTTATTCATTGTGTATAGAGACATGAGCGATTTATTGGAGCAATGTGACGTTCGAATAGTTAACTGTTTACGTACATGACGTCATTGACGTCAATTGTGTGGGGCGACACTCTGTACCCAAGGTTGCTAAATCGCTGATATCTTTACAAATAATATATAAATATTTATGAAACTTAGCAGACGGAGAGGGGATATATTTTGTCATATGCATACAACTTTTCTATTTCATATCACTACCCGTTGTCATTTTTGCAGCGTTTGTCTCATTTCTTTTTGATCACCCCACGTATTACATGTTCCTGTGCTAGTTTTTTATGTTCGGCATGGTGTGCGCCTTTTCGAGTTAAGTTGTTTATTGTCTGAGCCTTTTTGTTCTCGTGTGCCCTTTCGCGTCCCGCCGTTTCTGTTGGGCGTGGCTACTTCTGATAGTTTCGTTTTTTGTTTAATTATTAATACAGGGTGATCTAAAAAACGTGTCCCACAAACAATGCGTAATAACAAAATACTGTTTGAAATATTCAAATTTTAACTTTACACAATTACATGTAAAGCACATACATGTACGATTTGGTCAAACACAACTTTTAACCGTATGTTTAACAAACAACTTTTCAGGAAATGCGCAAAATGACGACCACGTTTTTCCATAAAAGCATAAAACGACATCGGAAGTTCTGAATGACGTTACTGTATACGCTCGTGGACTGATCAAACCCATTTCTCTGCTAATTGATTCTTTAAAATCAACAAAATCAAGTAAAGTTGTTGGTTTGGGATAACACACTTTCTCCTTTAAGGAACTCTATAAGAAAAAGTTCAATAGACTAAGAGCGGGCGAATGTGGAGGTTACGCATGCGTTCTCTTTAGAGCAACCACCGATCACCAAAATCTAATGTCCGTTGTCCAACACGATGCTCAATGTAAACGAAACCATCTTTGCACCAGTCATCTTTTCAACTCATTTCATTAGATCTGCTGTAGTGTCAGATTTATCCTTCATAACAACTCTAAAATAGCATTGGGATTTCCTCTACAACTTGATGAGTATGCTCAACATTCTCATCCAGTCGCCCTCTTCGACGACGTCGTATACCGTTCCTTCAAGTTAGCATGTTCATACAGTCCATTGTGTCTTCCAGTTTGACACAATGTCTTCTAGTTTGCTTTCTATATGATACTGGTGACTATGGATTCAGAATTTTAGGTTTCCGTCTATCAAATGCAGGATATTTGCCTTCTTTATAGTACAATGTTACAATTTCTGCATTTTCAGCCATCTTGAACCTCTGAGAATATAATGACATCGATGATGGTGTTACCATGGAATTATATAACCTTGTATATCGAGGGCTCAGTGTAATTTCTGTCTTAGTCGTAAGCATAAGACTTTTATATCTGCCTCTGCGTTAGCATTAATATTTAACGTTCTGACTTAGTCGTTATCTTACGAAAAACAGTTAGTATTATTGCTGTACCTCGTTCAATTTAAACCTCTGTAAAATGTACATTTCCCAAAACGGAAATGACAGATATATTAAGGAAGGATTGACGCAACGCAAAACACATATAAAAGAACAAATACTTACACTACACAAGTAGCGTAAATCGCGTGTGGCTCTGCCTTCCACAAACAGAACTACCTTACACGCAACGGGTTGTACGATGTGATAAGCCCTTACATTATCAAAGCGATGTAACACTATCCAACATTTTAACAGAATTATGGTCCCTGATTGACTTAGTTTTTTATGGACAAGGTTTCCATGGGGGAATTAGCGCTTAATGAACGCAGTCTTGTTTAATGCTGAAACTAGGTCATTCAGCTGAAACCATGCCTTTCAACATTTAAGTACTGTTACTTAACATTTGGGGTTTAAAGTGAATGTTCACCATTTTTTATTTTTGATATGTTGTAAAGAACCACAAACTATCTTCAAATTCAAAGTTTATAGCCTAAATAGCTAGGGTAATTAAACTCTCTCCGACTTGGAGAGCGGTCATATTTTACCCAGGTATCTTTGCAGTACTACGCCACAGCGCCGATTAAGCTCTGAGAAGAAAGTAGAAATGCTAGTGGTACATAATAGTTTTACATAATAGTGTTGTCATTTCACGTAATTTGGCAATAAAAATGCCTCAGTCCATAGCCAAATGTTACAATGTTATTCTTAGACTTCGAATGAGTACATTTGCAATACCAGACCCTGTAAAGATCAATCCATTATCTAAGTACTGAAAACATGAACATTAAAATGTATGTGTACCGCAAACTAAAATTGTTTCTGAAGAACACTTTAAAGATGACAAACAGTTAATGTGTTCAAATAGATTATGTTTTATCATGATTTTAACCAAATGTTCTGTCCACACTATTATACAAAATTTAAGCTTAAATTATACCAAGATTATGCAATTTAATGGAATAATCCACTCGCAATCATTAATAAATATGCTTTAATTAATCAATTGGTCATTGAAATAATTGATTCTTAAATGATCATTATACTTAAAATGTTAATAAATTCAAAAGTAATGTAAATCATTTATGTTTTCAAAGATGTTTCTTTTTGTGATGTATGTTAGACAAAGATGTTGGGATATACACTCCAAGTATATAATCCTCAGCATAATGAGTAAATTGTTGGCAACATTTGCTTTCATAAAGGGTTTCATGACAGCCTAAATTGCATCACATGTGCAACACAACTATAACTGCATGACCGTCCATGTTTATATTTTCTACTTTTCTCACTTTGGACACTCTGAGCAATTAATTCTAGTTCTTCCACAGTATATTCTTGCTCCCAATGATATTGAACTGCTCACACTGCAGATAAATCCTCGATGTCAACAGAAGATATTAGACGTTAATTTCAATCAGCAGTCAAAATGATACAAATTTCCTTCTTACAGTGATATAAGTAAACAAGGCATTCTGTATTAATAGGCTCTGTGACGTCACAAGATACGAGTTTACTTGATGAAAAGAGAGTATCTCTAGCCAAAATGGCGGCCTTCATAAACCCTTCTGGGAGGTAGTGAATTAAGGTTTTATTGCCATTACAAATTAGATGGTCATTACTAAGTAGGAAATTTAGATACAGCACAATGAAAGTAATAAATTATGATTAACTATAACTCATCCCGGAATATCACTTTAAGGCAGCTAAAACTATGTATTTCAGCAGTTTTACTGGTGTAACTAGGTCATTCAGCGTAGGCAATCCGCCTTCTCTTTGTTGAAACTTTTTCATTCAGCCTTTTCACAGCTAGGACTAGGGCTGATGAATTTTCTTGTTTGGCAGTGTATGGGCACTTCTTCTTTTTAAGATTTCTGACAGCTAAAACTAGGCATTATAGTCGTTTTGCTGTGGAAACTGGGTCATTCAGCTAGGACATTCAGTCTTTTGGTTGCTGAAACTAATAATTCATTATACTTTTCGTCAGCTTGGACTTTGCTCTGTTGGTTAAGCTGAGTGCTACCGTCCCTGTTCGACTAAGTATAATATTTTTGCTGAGCTTCACAAAAATCGTTAAGGTGGACTATTAGGTGCAAGGATGAATAATCTTGACGTTTGCGATAACCTAGAACTAGTAAGAACATACTTCTCCGTAAATGCAAGGGCGTGTTATACTTAAAATTACTTATGTTGCAGCGACGACAGAAAGAGAATTATATTTTTGTTTTGACATCAAGACAATGCGAAAGTGGTCAATACTTGTCATGTGTTTATTGACTATTTTCTTGACTGGTTCGACTCAATTCATAAATATCCTTTGTGGTACTCCATAAGTTAATTAGGTACAGTATAACCTCCGTAGAGCGACATCCGGCGGAGACAGAAAAAACTGCCGCTCTGCGGAGGTGTCGCTCTGTAGAGGTTGATTGTTTCAGAATGTCGTAGTGTGTAAATTCGTGTCTTCGGGAAAATGCTTATTTTTACTTTGAGAATGGTTTTACTGTGATTCTTATCTGTGATTAAACTGTTTGTTATCCATTTCTTTACATAATTGTTATAGATATGCTATTGGTCAATCTATTACCGTAGCTCAATAATGTAAGAGGGTGATCCAGAATTACGTGAACTTTTGCTCTAATTAAAAACATTATACTTACAGTTACACATCTGTAGACAATGTAATATTGATATTTATTGAACGAGTGTACCAAATTCCATTCGGATATGATCATAAATTACGTACATACAGCTTCTGTACTTACGGTATGGTTATGAATTAAACGTACAGTATAACCTCCGTAGAGCGACATCCGGTGGAGACAGAAACAACTGTCGTTTGTTTGTGATTAAATGCATAGAATTAGATCTACTCGTAGCCGCGCGTTTTGCGATATAACTCTGAGGATTATTTAATTAAGATCATTGATTAAATACAAAAATGCGTACAGTTCACGGGTCTAGTATTTATTGCTATTTAACGCAACTCACAACATTATAAATCGAATCCATATTATTTTACGCACATGCCGTATTCAATTGAATTGTTTACCTTCAAAGTGTTAAAATCTCTATTACGTCATATCGCTCAGTACACAATTTGCACACGTGATCGGTAATTTGTTTACCTATCGCGTGTAACTTGGTCAGTGCATATGCTGAAATAAACAGTTTTAGACGACGTGATTAACCATTAACACGACGTGTACGTGAAAATTCTTTCTTATACTGATTGATAAGCGCGTATTGATAATTCATTTAAAATTATTAATAACGACTTTGATTTAAAAAAAATCGAGTTTAATGCATCTCGGCAAGTGCATGGTATGTACGGTGTTACTGCGTCATATTGTCGAACTGACCCCAAAGACGGTCGCTAATTTACTTGCGCCCGTGGCTATCGTTACCTGATGAGCGATATTGTGCGAAAAATCGAAAACAACATCGTATGGAGTTATGTAAACACGTGTTAATATGCCGTTGTAAAAACACAACTGTCGCTTCTCAGAGGTAAACCATACATAAGTTAAACAATTTTAACGGCCGTTTGCCGCTCTGAGGAGGTGTCGGTCTACGGAGGTTAAAATAAGAGTGAAAACGAACGGGGGGAATAAAAGTGCCGCTTCTCGGAGGTTGCCGCTTCTCAGAGATGCTGTTTCGGGAGGTTATACTCCAAATTACATCCAAATAACATAACATATTCCTTAAGTTAAACATTAATGAAATTACATGAACTTGATATCCCTACCAATAAGAATCCCTCGACAAACAAAGTCTCGATACATAGACATCCAGAGGGATATCGGTGGATTAAGACAGGAACCAAACTCTTACAATGTGTGTTTAATTTTGGTTAAAATCAAATCATAAATGAAACTACTAGTAAGCAAGCAAGTAAAATGCTGACGCACACCAACGCGGGTGGCGGGTAAAGGATGATCAGAAAAGGAAGTTATCTTGCAAATGTGTTTTCATATTGTACTCGGTGCATTTGGGAGGAATTCTATCCTGTTCATTCGATCAATCTCTTGGTTTAGTTTAAGTGACACGCAATTTTTCGAATGGAAAATAATGTTGTAATTTGTCGGGAAGACCTGGAACCTCCCTAGTGGCACCTACGTAAATGGCACATTAGATACTCTCAAAAGTCATAGAGAGTATGTTAAGGTTTTATTTAATTCTGCGTAAAGACAGAATGTCTATACCATTAATCACGCAGTAGTTATTTTCACGACAGCAAAAATCCCTGCCGTTGAGTTGCTAATAGATTCAATAGTCTGTATGAGTTCTGCTGAATTACGCAATTCTTCATTGCGTATTAAATTACATATTGTTTTCTTTTGAAACACGCTGGAATGACACCATGCGTTCTAAGTCTTCAAATAATACTTTGGCCTATGCAATATTATAAACGATTTTGCAGCGAACTGTTTGCTTAGTTGTGGGTTCATTTACAGTTCGCCATTAAACATCCTATTTCTGTGTGCGATAGCTGGGTTCTATGAATATAGCAAACCACAAACGTCGTTTGATGTCTGGTATTGTAGCGTGTCTATGTCTTTGTTACGTATTGCCCTAAAATGTCAGGATTTACTATAATAATTTGCTATTCTGACTTTGGTTAGGTCAATGATTTCTGTAATTATTTAATACGTTTATTTGTTTCATGTTTTACATACAAACTACTTAATAAACTGCGACTGTGACATTTAGGGAATGTGTATTTTATGGCGGGAAACTTTAATTGACATTGATTTTGTTTCGCAATGTTGTCTGGAAGTTTGATGCACCCTGAAACGGATAATTTCTTAAAAGATTTGCGTCACATTCATTTTCGTTAACTGTCCTTGTTACTGTCGTCTAGAATTAGAACTTTCATCGGTTAAGTTTCATTTTCCCGTTCAGTTGTGTGGTGGGTATTGTACCGTGTGCTTGGAGCTATTTCTGTTTTTTAGCTCGGCTGTTTCAGTTGAGTGCAGCTACCATCGCCGTCCGATTTTTCATTGTATTTCTTTGACTGTCCTTGGGTTCTGTGTTGGTTTTGTTTTGACTGCACTGTGCATTTTGTTGTTGTTTGTTGTTCTGATATGCTTCTATCATGCACGTTGCTTTCAGTGCTGTTTTCCCTATACGAAGTATTGTAAAACCTCCTCAATATTACAATCGCAATTATCACGCCCCGTTTGCAGTTTTGTTTGCTATTAAGACAATCTAATCTCCTTAACAAGACTAGCATTTTCAAACAAAGTTCTAATTATTGAGGTTAATGAAATATCGTAATATTAGATGAAAATGGAAAACACACGTTCGATACGTGCGCATCATGGAAATTAAAATTAGCTTTGTTAGTAAGCTTATGAACGAATTGAAGATAATGATATAAATACAATACGTTAATTTATCAAGGAGAGGAAATGGTTTCACAGATTAGTAAATCATTGGTTTTGATAAAATGTAAAATAATAATACACAAAGATACGCCACATAAATACACCATGCTGAGTTGAACTTAAATATGTACATGTATCTACCAACATCCCAACTTTTAACCAAATCGCACTATAAATATTTGAGAAATATTGAAAACTACACGTGTTGCGTTAGGATGTGCTTAAGTGTATATTAATTAGCACATGCTGAAATAAAAAGCAGTTTGTATCGATTGTCTTGTATAAATCTAGTTCACGTTCGGTATCCTCGTTGAAAAATGTATGCGAGTGCGGTATTCCCTAGAGAGGGACGATCGCCAGGCCCTAAACTGTGTCCTATATTTCCACTTCATTAGTCTGAACACTTGGAAGTCGATACAATATTTGACTCTAGCTCATTGGATGTTTTATGATTGCACATTTTTCTCTGTGTGAAAAGACAAAACAAATTGGAAAGGAAAACATACGTTGAGGCAAGTGTTCATCTTATCTTTTAAAAACTAAAAAGGAAAATAAAATAATTTGTCACTGTGTCAACTAATCATTTAGTATACCTGCTGAAATTATTTCCAAAAGGTGTATATAGTACAACCTATATAGAGCAACTCCCTTTGGGAGCTGCAAGAATTGGTGATTGTTTAGAGGTTGTTGCTCCACAGAGGTTAAATTAATAGGTTAAAGTTATAGTAAATAGTGACTAAGGGAATTTATAAAGGTGTTGTTACACAGAGGTTATTGCTGTAAAGAGGGCCACTCTGGGGAGGTTGTACTGTATATTGCTCGTCAGAAACAGACCTGTACGAAAGGGACAAAAAGAAACACATTAAAAATAAAAACAAATCACTGACCGCAAGTACCAGCAACCATGACAAAAAGAAAATGAAACTCTACAGATAGCTCTTAGAATATACTTCCATGCGTTAAATGGGTCCACCAAAAGTACATGCTAGTGATACAACACAATAAATTGTATAACCTTGCAGCTTCGAGCATGATTTTCAATGGTTGTCGACAAAAAGATAATAACAAATTCGGCATGGGAGGAGATGTGAAATACTGGATAGGAAAGCAATGTTTCACGTTAATGTCACTTTGCGTCGAACAGGGTACTTCTTAGGCTGTAATTATAGATAGTCTGGATGCTAAACGGATTTAAAAACGCGACACTTTGTTATGTTGGTATATTTTAGAAAAACAAATTCCCATGTACCATGGCGCATGTCTTTGTATATTCGTAACGGCTAATTCAATTTTGTTGATACCAAACTTTAAATAATCAAACGAGTATTAACCAAATTGTCACACGAATAAGACATCGGTCCAGAAAACAAAAGTAACATGTTTATCGGCGCTGAATACGACCAGCCTGTATAACTGATCGAATGTTTCTAATATCTCCGAGAACCAAAACAAAGTACACTGTAACAATAATTATTTTATAGTTACGTTGAAACGACAAGTATGGAAGGGTTCAAAAACCAGAGGTTTTCTGACATAAGAAACAATGTCAACATCACTGGTGATAGATATAGTGACATTCAGCAGTTACTTATATGATGTGTCCATGCTGTTTCTCGACATCTTACAGGAAATAAAAGTGGTATCCATTAGGGACATGGTATAATAACCTCTAGGAACTTTTACTTTGTACTTTTGTAGAAGATAATCTCTAGGGTGTGGGAATAATCAAATCTTTTTACAGAACAAAATGAACGAGTATGATGTCACTTGAGAGTCAAAACAATTATCCATAACACTTATTAACAGTCGATCCATTAAAAACCACTCTACATATAAACTTTAAATGGATGACTGTTACATGTACATCAAAGGTAATGGAATAGTTGAAGACACAACTTAAATGTTATGGAATGTAAAAAGGATTAATTACATGTACCACGAAAACCTGATATTTTGACAAAAATATCAATTTTGTGTTTTTCCATAAAAGGAGCATTTTTGCATGACGCATAGTAACAAATATACAAATCTATACCATCAAGTATTTGTGATTTTTGTTCCATGTTTAGTGACTCGATTTCACACATGTTCTGGGAATGTCATATGGTTCAGGAATTTTGGAGAGACGTCGGATTGTTTATTAACCATAAATGCAATAAAAATATAAAATTAAGTTTTGAAATGATCTCCTTTTGTAATTACTACTCAGAAAATAAAAACATAAACACAACCATTAATTTCCTTTTACTGCTGGCTAAATACTTTATCTTCAAATGCAAAAATACTAACGAAACACCGAGCATTTTATATTTTCAAAATTTAATAACAGAGAGAAGAAGATTAGAAGAAATAATAGCATTCACGAAAAATAAAGTTGAAAAGCACATTGAAAAATGGATTTTTTTTGTAATTTTTTTCTTTTCTTAATTGGCTTTTTCTCATTTTTTCCCGAAATTACCCCTTATTAAGTGCAGTTACTGTATATGCATTACTATATTTGTATTACTATATTTCTACATTGTTATAACGTACTATAAATCTTAATCTGTAATGTTATATTAAATATGTATGTACATATATTGTAACTACATGTATATCGGGAATAAAAAGTTAAATCACAAAAATAGTAACAAATATTTCATAAATACAGAATTTGATTCATTCTTGGCGTAACATTTTCTATTTAATCGCCTTTTGGCGTTGGTGTGTCAAGTATTGCACCAAATACAAAATTTGATTAATTATTGACATAACCTTTTCAAAATGGTATTTCAAGTTTTAAAATACAAATGTGTATATCAAAATTGTAAATGATCGCATATGGAGAAAGCTACTTCCACCTAAAACAATTAACTCCTAGTTTTCTCGATCTGAATACTTTTCTGAAATTGGACACCATAGCAACAAAGTTAGTTATTTCAAAATAAATAATAAAAAAGGACAAGGTTCATTTATGGCTTAGTTTGGTCCTGAATTTTGACAAAAAATAAAAATTCATGTTGCTATAAATATGTCCTATATTTCTAATAACCTAACAAAATTAAGTATACATTTCCCAATTTCCCTTGTAATATTTCAACAAATCTACTGAAAATACGTCAAGTAGTAAGTCAAGTTTTCATTTATAGACATTTTATGGCGTTTCGTGACGTAAATCCTTCCCCAATACCACGATGGCATTGATAGTTTGTACATATATATAGGTCGTTAGCGAGATAACAAATTGCATAAATCTTAAATGACTTAAACTCTTATCATCAGATTCGCTAAAAACTGGCATAGCATAATGATAACACCCTACCTACTCCCATATGAAAATGTTTCTTCGCATGCCGAGTGGAACCAGTCAGATACATATTATTTCTTTGGTGTTTACGCCATTTCTCAATATGTTGGCCATTTAACCTAATGCTACGGTCACAAAGCTCGTACTATACCCGTATGGATATATCAACTCGTACTTGTTCACAATTTTTGAAATCCTAACGGTTTGTGTATGTTCGTAGCATCTGGTCATAGCTCGTACGTACCACGGAAGATCTATAGAGATACACTCCTACGATATCCGTACAATGCTCGTACGAGTTAAGAAAATCCTTACGATGCTCGTACGAGTCTTCGGTGTCTACGGACGGACGCCGTGAGAGTTTGCCAAAATCAACTCGTAAGGAGCTCGTAGAACAAATGTGACCTTAGCATTACGAGTGCTGCTGGATTATCATCCAGTAAGTTGTATATTTAGAGTTATCACTAACCCACCTTCATTACCTGGTATCACACTCGTACTGTTGAGTTAGGATAATGTGAGTTATATTTTATTTTATGTGTACATAAAATATTAAGACCATTGTCTCGACAGATATTGTGGCTTAGCATTGGTATTATAGATGTCTGGATAAACCTTTATACGTGTAAAGAGTTTTACACGGTGATAGTGGACTCGACGACTGCCTACGTCATTCTCTTATTATCCTAACGGGACAGTATGTGTCGTCTCGTATGTGTCTATCGAAAACCAATCGGATTTACTCGTTATTGGACTGTTTTTGGTGTCATTTTTAATATTGACAATCCTTTCTTTTCACATATGGTCAAAGAAAATTATCTTGACGAACTTAAACTAAATAAAGCTGATTCATCCGATACACATACAAATTTCCTTGATCTAGACTACAATTGAAACAGGCAAATTGAGATTATTGTAAATTACCCACATCTAGATAGATGGATGGTATTGTGCCGCGGACAACTTCATACGGTGCTTTCGCTTCTCAATTAATCCGTTTTCAGGTATTTCGGCTTTTTGACAGCTGAAACTTGGAATTTCAGCGGTTAAGTTCATTTCTCGTTCTGTTGTGTGTTGGGCATTGTGCCGCGTAACTGTGGTATGTCAGGTTTTTATGGTTTTTGAAATATGAAAATTGTCGGGAAGACCTGGAACCTCCCTAGTGGCACCTACGTAAATGGCACATTAGAGACTCTCAATAGTCATAGAGAGTATGTTAAGATTTAATTTTATTTCTGCGTAAACCATTAATCACGCAGTAGTTATTTTCACGACAGCCAAAATCCCTGCCGCTGAGTTGTTAATAGATTCAATTGTCTGTATGAGTCCTGCTAAATTACGCAATTCTTCATTGTGCATTAAATTACAGATTTTTTTCTTTTGAAACACGCAGGAATGACACAATGCGTTCTAAGTCTACAAATAATATCTTGGGCTATGCAATATTAAAATGATTTTGCAGCGAACTGTTTGCTTAGTTGTGGGTTCCTTTACAGTTCGCCATTAAGCTTCCTATTTCTTTGTGCGATAGCTGGGTTCTATGAATATAGCTAACCACAAACGTCGTTTGATGTCTGGTATTGGTGCATGTCTATGTCGTTGTTAGATATTTCCCTTAAATATCAGGACTTACTATACTAATTTGCTATTCTGACTTACATACAAACTACTTAATAAACTGAAACTGCGGCTGTGGCATCATTTAGGGAAGATGTATTGCATGACGGGAAACCTTAATTGACACTGATTTTGTTTCGCAATGTTGTCTGGAGGTTTGAAGCACCCTGAAACGGATAATTCCTTAACAGATTTGTGTCACATTCATTTTCGTTAAAAAAATTGTTCATTTTACCCATTGCTGTCTGGTTGTTGCTCGTGTCCAGTTGCAACTTTGAACTTGAGTATAAGGCTGATGAGTGTATTTCAAAATGTCATATGCATTGTGTCTGTTCGGTACAGCTTTGTGGGTTGTCCTTGTGATTTGATGTGTTTGCTGACTGAGGCGGCAGGTTGTCGGCGTTGGGTGTCTAAGTTTTATAGCTGCTCAGTGTCATTTGTGATGCCTGTCCTTCTGACTTGTTCTTGGAACGTGTGATTTTTCTCTTTTGTACCTTTCGTGCATTGCGGTTTCTGCTGATCGAGTGCTGCCTTCTGTATTGAATGTGTTATTTTCTTTTGCGGGCAAGTAACGAATAAAGATATACACTGCATAATTCAGTGTAGCAATACCACGTGACTAAATACTACAGTCCAAAGAAGAATATTGTAAACAAAACCTCCACTTCGCGAAGGAAAATGGGCGTAAGTATTTTATTTCTTCACCAATTTCTATAAAATATAGACCACGCTAAGGGAAAAAATATAAGGTTTCCGCCATATATAGTATATTTCTCCGTAGTTTGACTGTTTTTTTCAATTACCCTGAGAAACCTTGGAAAATTTTTGTGTGAGAGCGGACTACAGTACCAAGCCTTTTCGTTTCCCTGGTATTATCTACTCCATGCGTGATTGAACAGTCAGGTTTACACCTTCCGGGAACACCGGAGGCAATTTCGCAACAAATAAAATACATATTTTAAAAATGCATGTCATTAATATGACATTTTCTTTTAATTTGAAAGTATGGCTACAGTTTTAAGAAAATATATTCAGACTACAGTTTAAAGCTGTTTTCAGAATTTACCATAACACCAAGCAACTTGTCGCCCCTGATGCTATTTGTGTCAACAATACACACACTAAAGTATTCATATAATTTGGTCAGGTTTTATTTCTTACGACAGATTTTACAACATCCAAGAACATAAACACGCACATGGGTAACAGACGTTTAAATTATATGCATGTAGTAATTGATAATAAGCTTGCGTATGGGTAATTTTGAGTAATTTCCATACGTGCATTTACTGTTTGAGCGAAATTATATATTGGACGGTGCCATCGATATTCACCACTGGTAGACACCATACGGCGGATATAGCCCTCTTTATTTCGCACGAAAACGAAAGTAAAAGCGGATGCCGACTTCACACGACGATAAGTTTTAAATCATTATTTAAGCAGCGGAATGTTTATATTAAGACACCAATGTTGTCATTTGCTGTGACGTTTCGTTATTTTTTTAACAATCAGCACCAAAAAAGTACCACTATTGACGGACAATGCAGAAAAACGTATAATTTACTTTTATTTCAGCTCCAGTTTGCACTTCCCAGGACTCTGTTCCGTTTTAAACTGATATCGTTCATGTTCTTAATCTATGTTGGTACCTGTCGTAGCAGTACATCCAAGCCCTGTGATTTGACCTTGTGACCTAGTTCTTAGCCCCAGATGACCCAATATCGCACTTGAACTAGATTTTGTTGAGATGATCATTGTGATCAAGTTTCATAAGGATAAGGCTAAAATGGTGACCTCTAGTGACTTATCACAAGGGTTTTCTATGATTTGACCTAGTGACCTAGTTTTTGATCCGAGATGACCCAATCATAACTTGACTTCGAATTTATTTAGATGCTCATTGCGACCAAGTTTCAAAATGATTAGGTCAAAATGATCTCAAGTTACTATACAAGGTTTTCCTATGATTTGACATTGTGACCTAGTTTTTTATCCCGGATGACCCAATATATATATTGACATATATTTTGTTGAGATGATCATTGTGACCAAGTTTCATAAATATTATGTCAACATTGTGACCGCTAGTGCCTACACAAGGTTTGTCTATGATCTGACCTTGTGACTTAATTTTTGACCCCGGATGACCCAATATCGAACTTGACCTACATTGTGATCACGTGGCATAAAGATTAGGTCACAAGCAAATTGTTGACGGACGGACGGCCGACGGACGACGGACGGACGACGGACGAAGAGTGATCACAAAGCTCACTCTGTCACTTTGTGACAGGTGAGCCGAAACTAGGCATGCACGTGATTCAATTACGAAGTATTGCCTTCGTACCCAAAATATATTTATTGCTAAATTGCTCAATGCTATTTTATTCGGTACGAACTAATTTGGAACGTATAAGCTATTTGACCATCCATCTACGCGCGCTTAAATTGCACGCTAAAACAAATTATGCACACCTTTTTTATTCCTTTAATTACCCCTACAATTACATATTTTGGACTTAAAATCGTGATCTTAATATTGACCGCTAAACATTCGTTCCCTCTGGCGATCTTGCAAAATCGCGATCTTCGCCGTTGAATATGTACATTTGATTTTGGCTTATTGTGCCTTTTTGGGCAACTGGTGTAAATTGAATAAAAAATTAATATCGTAAATTCCCGCTCAGTTTTAACCGTGCTAATTTTACATTTTCAGAAATTCTTATTAGTCTCGACTCCAGCCTAAATTACGTTTTTTGGTTCATTTATAGTCGTTTGATTTTTCAGTCACCTATATGCCCCTACCACGATAATGGTATCTGATATTTTTAAAACGTTCAAAGCTTATGGGAAATCGTTTGCTTTGTAAATGTAAAAAAACAACAACATTATTTAGATTTTTTGTTTTTGTAAACAGGTCAGCTGGCTTACATAAAGTAATTCTGAAGTTGAACATTGTATTGCAATGTTGTTTTTATTCGTGAAACAGATTCAACCAATACTTTATATATGAACATGTTAAAAACTACCCGTCACAATAAGGCAATATGATCAGATTAGTCTGATCCTGCAGCAAATGAGCCGTTAGCGTATCCATGACCTTGATTTGTAGGCAATTATAAATCATGAAAACACAAGACATTCAAGCACAAACAAACTGACCTGAAGCTCAACAATGATGTATTATTTTAAATAAGGACC
This sequence comes from Spisula solida, assembly GCA_947247005.1. NCBI lineage: Eukaryota > Metazoa > Mollusca > Bivalvia > Venerida > Mactridae > Spisula > Spisula solida. The sequence goes on along the minus strand of OX365952.1, from coordinate 34,897,733 downwards.
ATCTGTTATATCCGCTGTACGGCGTCTAGCAGTGGTGAAAATCGATGGAACCGTCCAATATATAATAATTAAATTTAGATCAAACATCAAATGCACGTATTGAAATTACTCAAAATTACCCGTACGCAAGCTTATTATCAATTACTAGATCTACATGTATATTTTGTAATCTACTGTTACCCATGTGCATGTTTGTGTTCTTAAATTTGGTATAATATGTTGTTACAAATAACACCTGACCAAATATAAAATGTTGTAGCGTGTAATGTAGACAAAAATAGCATCAGGGGCGACATGTTGCTTGGTATTATGGTAAATTCTGTAAAGAGCTTTAAACCGTAGTCTGAATATTTTTTCTTGGAACTGTAGCCATAATTGCAAATTAAAAGAAAATGTCATATTAGAGCCACGCATTGTAATAATACGTATTTTATTTGTTGCGAAATTGCCTCCGGTGTTCCCGGAAGGTGAAAACCTGACTATTCAATCACGCATGGAGTAGATAATACCAGGGAAACGAAAAGGCTTGATACTGTAGTCCGCTCTCACACAAAATGTTTCCAAGGTTTCTCAGGGTAACTGAAAAAACGGTCAAACTACGGAGAAAAATACTATATATGGCGGAAACCTTATATTTTTTCCTTTAGCGTGGTCTATATTTCATAGAAATTGGTGAAAAAATAAAATAATTACGCCCATTTTCCTTCGCGAAATGGAGGTTTTGTTTACACTTTTCTACTTTGGACTGTAGTATTTAGTCACGTGGTATTGCTACACTGTTATTGACATTTAATTCACTTTGAATTATACATTATGACTGGAATCATTAGATGTGTTAGTAACATTAGCCAAATAAAAAATTATGGTCATATATTGTTTAAGTGAACGAAAAGAAGATATCGTTTAAATTTTCACTTTATCTGATAAGTAGCTGGGTGTGTTCCACCACAGGAATTTGAAGTTCTACCAATAAAATATTATACAAGTCGGTCCATCACAAATCACTCTACATACATATATATGATACAAGGAACGCAACGCCTCCCCCCTCCAAAATGGAATCACGTAGCAAGTGCTAACAAAATAAAAGATACAAGCGATCAAGTTAGCCCATTTGACGAAGAAAACTTATATGTACCCAATCTAATCGACAATCAATATATTTTCGTGAATATTTACGCGAACTATTCGTGATTTACTTCTCAAAGTTCAATATCCAGTACATCGTCGAAGCCATTCATTTTTTTCACAAGCCACGCCCCGAGCTGAGTTTTTATATGGGAAACCCTGTATTTTCTACTCACGGTCATTTGATTTTGTTATTCTTAACACATCGGCCCACTATTTGCACACGATAAACTCGTGCACCGATCCAAGTGACCGCTAAGGAATGTCACTGGTTTGTAAATATTACTGATTTGCCACGAGGAAAAACGTGCAACGGTTGGAGATAAATGCAAAATGGTCGATTTGGAAGTCTAGGGTCACACACACTTTTTATAAACACTTTAGCGCATTCTATCGTGCGATAGGGCATGTTTTCAGAAAGCGTTTTTTCTTCTTATTAAAATTTGGTGGACATAACAAACATAGCATTACAATGTACTATATATACCCTTAGAGTTAATCAACAAATACGCATTAATAAAGCATATTTATCATAGCTTGGCAACACTTTCAATGTAAATCTTGCTCGTCTACCCTATCCCCTTAAATGTAATTTAATATTTGCCCGAAGGCGTGGTTTAGTGACGACACCAAATGGCAGAATGGCACCGACGATGTACTAGATATTGACATGAAGGAAATAAGGAATATATCTCGTAATATCAGACGAAAGTGAATATTTTCGATTGCATGGGGTACATATTAATATTCGTCGTCGAATGAGCCAACTTGGCCGCTTGTATCTTTTATTTTGTTAGCACATGCTACGGGATTCCATTTTAGAGGGGAAAAGGCGTTGCGTTCCTTGTATTATATATATAATAATCATGTTTTTACCAGTAAAGAACCCCCGTTACGAGCATAGTGTACACAAGGAATGTCGGCATTATGACACCGCCGTGGAAGTTGTACACAACCCCCGTGGTGAATTATTTATGCGTACATGCTATTACATAATACTGACACATGTATTCTATGTAATTAAACACATTTTGACATAATACATATTCGAAATAGCTCAATATTTATACGAGCTCTCGTAGTTTACAACAGTTTTAATGCCTCTGTGATAATCAGTTGTGAATCGATGACGTCATAAACCAAGGGAAATAACTCAGGTTGTTTTGTTCACAATATACGACAATCGAGGCATGAAAATGCCGTTTATTACGTTTTTAAGCATACCTTAAGTTTAAAAACGTTTTTATTCTCTTATAAATACCATACACTTAATGAAACACCAAAAATAAAATCCGTCGTATTTGTCCTTCAAACAGTCAATGACAGCTCTGTTGTTTCTTTCAGACAAATGATTAACATTTCTGTAATACGATTTGTTAAATAGACATAACGCATTAGAGTGTGTCATTTACTAGTATTGGATAATTGAAACCGCTCCGTAAAACAATGGCATGATTAATATTAAACATCCACAACAACACTATTGTTGTCTGGTGTTGACACATTTATTAAATGGTGTTCTTCATTAGGATTACAAGGATAGCGTCTTGTGTGTCATTTTAAGAAAATATACGTTACTCGACTTAATATTAGACAGTTTGTGACAGCATCATCGCCATTTTTTGTAGACACATCATAAGCCTTTGTGTCCTTCAACCGTGATTGCATGGACAACGTCTAGAGCATTATTACAAAATTATCTAATTGCATGCACAGGTAACTGTATCACTGATAGAGTAAAAACAAATTATTTTATAATATTTATGTCATCTTAGAAAGGTGCATGTACTAAAGTGGTCAGATTTTCATGGTATTATAAACAAAAATTGGCTTTTGATATCTTCATAAAGTAAGTACATTCATAGACAACATAGACAGACCTTGATATAATTCATTTACACCTTTGTCTTACTATGTTATCTTTATGATAAACTGGTTACCATGACAATCGTACACTTCGGCCAATTACGAGCAAACAATTGTACAGAAATTGTATATAGATTGATTATGTTTTCACACAGTCAGATGAAATCGCGCAGTAATTTACTAACGTCTGATTTTAGAACTCATCTACTATCAGACCTTTAGAAAATGGAGATTTATACAAGTAACTGGCGTAATAGATATATTCTTATTGCGATGTATGATCCCATTAGTACATTAAACAGCCCATCAGCATATTAAACAGGCCTTCCAAGTACTCGCAATACTGTTAGTATCACTCGAAGTTTACTGTATTTTATGATAATTTTCCTTCTTGGAGCACCAATAACAACAAACAGTCTCAAGGCTTCTTTGAACTTGCATGTTTCACCGTTTTTGGTTCCAAAGATAATTAATTGTGTATTTATACGGCTGAAGAACTAATAAAAGTAGTTAAATGCTCTCTTCATTGCTCTATACGGCGACATTGAAAGGTTGTTATTTTGTCTGTTTGTAAGATGTTGTGAATTGTCTGTATTTGGTGACCTTGGTGTACACGTACAGTACAACCTCTGTAGAGCAACATCCTTTGGGAAACACAATTTGGATTGTTGCTCAAAGGTTGTTGTTCTGGAGAGAAAAACTTGACAGTAAATGGTTACTTTAGGAATTAATACTTATCTTGCTTGACAGAGATTGTTGCTCTACGAAAGATCGCTCCGGAGAGGTTGCACTGTACGAGAGGGGCCCCACTTATATTTGAACACCGTTTAATATCCGATATTTTCATGTTAACCCGATATAAATGAAATAACACTTTTGAATCGCGTAAAATAATGTGTCAGGTAACATATGCACTCACTGTTTGGTTTGTTTTCAATATGATTCGAGCCGAAATCAGCAATTTTGTAAAGGATGTGGCGTTTGGCTTTTTGAGGGGCGAATGCTCCTTAATAAGCACCAAGAAGGTGTTAATAGATCATGGATATACCGTTTCTGTGAAGACTTTCAGTAATTTTGGTCCTTAGCAGGGTGCTTTACGTTCTGTTGCTCTAATATGAGAAATGACACAAAATATTAAAAAATGCCAAAAAGTGACGATTCCTTCAAAAATTGTACCCATTGGTTATTTGATAACTAGGATAACTCAAATAACCAAAATGGGGATTGCAATGAAGGTAAGAGTATCCTTCGAAACTATTAATCAAGTTATTTAAAAATTGACGAATTCCAAACTCTAAGAAACGGTCGATTTTACCCAAAAAATCCAAGGGAGAAAATTGTCTTAAACCCCTTCACATGCTACAACTGAACGGTAATTTCGATAACCGTGTCATCTCTGTTGAGATAATGCTTTATCATTGAGATATTTACGGTAACAGAACAGATTGCTATTTGAGAACTGTCTACGAGACTATCAAAAAGTTAACATTCGTTAAGCAACGTGAGTTCCCTACCCGGTTGCATGACATGAGATGTTGTTTGTTAAAACTAATAAAATAGAACTCATATTTATTCAAAAAAGGGAAAAATAAGTGCACAGTACTATGCTCCTAACGTTTAAAATAGTTTTTGGACAAATGATTGCCACATCTCGTTCCTGACGACAATGCCTGGAACGTGGTGTTTTGGTCAAGTCTCAGCTTCATACCCCACCACAATCACGCTATTCGATACCTTAAGAAAACGAAACCCAAGTTTATTACACCAGAATAGTGAATGCCGAAGTCTTACAATCCTGTATTCATAAACATTGGAATCTTAACGATAAAGCAGCATTGATTACACTCGAACAATGTTAACACCATCAATTGGGATTTTCTGTCTTAAAAAAGCTCAATTCGATGCCCGTACCAAATTGTTGATTTGGGGTCTAACTAGACTGCAAAAATAAAAAAACAGTGAGTGCATATGTTAGTCGACACATTAATATACATGGCTGTATAGAGACATTTCGATTATAGCGTGTAAGCATGATAATATCGGATGTTCAACGGTGTTCAAATATAAGTGGGGCACCTCTCGTAGTTGACATTTAAAGTACCCCGTCAATAGTTTACGTCCATAGTATAATGGGTTTGATGGTAAATTTAATCCCACAAAGCCATAAATGTGGTAAAATTCAGATACAGCGTTAAAATAGTTTATACAGCTCAGTTAATTGTCAACAAACAGATGAAAGTCGGGCAAATGCGGATAGTGTAAATTGTCAACAACGTGTTTTCCTTTCCAGAATGTCGCGTTTAATGACCGCGTCGTGTGCAGACACATTGGCATGCAATAACATGTGACCCTACGTTTATTACAGTATTTCTTCGATTTGTGAATACTGTTCGTTCTTCGCTTTGCCACATTGGTTTAATGGGCATTGCTTCATTTAGTATTTTTATTCAATTTTCTATTTCATGCACCAATTTGAATGATAGGACCTTACTTCAAGGAATATTTTAAAGCATATATACTGCACCTGCTTATACAATACTACTAAAAACTTACGTCATAAAATCTTTTGAGGTTATCCAAAATATTGCACCATGTCAAGTTTATACTCGAATATCTCAGCGAAAAAAAGGAATACAAGGGTGGGATTTGGCACATAGACGGGGAATGGATTAATTTTTGTTATGGACTAAGTAAAGAGGTTTGGTTTTGTTTAAAAATACCTTTTGGGGGGTAGAAGTTTCGAACAACGTGTTTGTTTTTAATATCGCACACATTTTCCGTGATTTCTCCCTCATTAAACTCCGAATTTTGTGTACTGATACCTCTTTCAACAGCGATTAGATGTGCACACTTCGTTTTGTTTGAAACCTGCAAAATGAATATAAATACAAACAATACTTACTTCCGCCTCAAAGTCGCGCGACGCTCGATGTGATCTGATTACATGATATCAACCGATTACACGATATCGGGTTGAACGGTGTGGTTAAAAATATACAGGACTATTGTCACAAAACCAGCATGGTAAAACAATATAAATCAAACTGTATGTAATAGTATGTCTATAATATTTAAAACTATACCGGTAAGGGCCCCAGTCCTGTTTACTTTTGCGCCGGCTTTCGCTATGTATTGGACTTGTCACCAAGAATATCCCATGTTTGCTTGTATTGATGTAACCGTTGGCCTTCATGTTGTATCAAAAGATATACGCATGATTGAAGCAATGAGTGTACAATCTGATTGCTCTCATGATGATGGTTTTTCTTTTGTTAAAATTGTACGTGTAGCTACACACATTAGTATTTAAGTAAAATATATTTTGATATTTTTTTACTATTTTCCAGTGTATATGAGCCAACCTGGTACATCCTGATTGCCCAGCCAGTCGTATTGAATCAAACGTTAACTACAAAAACAACCTCTGTTTACAGAATGGGTGTGCAATACATTTAATGATAACACTTTCAAAGTGATATACATGTTATATCTGAGTCACACGAATCTCGAATTAGCATATCTTCAGGAATATGGTTGAAATAAAACGGAATAATGTTAAAGCAAAACAAAACTAATTCGAAACACGTTCTGATGCATGTTTTCAATCAATGGGGTGATTTGTTTTGTTATTCAATTTGAATATCGAATGATATTTTTTTATTTTTTTAGCAGTTTAACTTGTAATTTTAGGTGAAATACGAGCATTGTTATTACGATGATGGGTTTCATGTTGCAATCAGCAAAGTTTTATTGTTTTCTGATGTAATTCCAAATATACTGAATGTGATGCTATGCAGGGACAATAAGATATTAATGTTTATTTACTTCATATATCGCTGTCTTAGAAGTAGAAGGTCGTAAGTACAAATTCAAAGTTTTGAGAAAACAAGAAAAAACTGTATGAAAACTAGTCTTTACTAATGACAAAACAAGCTTTTTAAACCTCAGTTTGGTCAACATGACCAGTTCTGATTTGCATAACAATAGGCTCATAAGAAGCGCCTTGTGATGCAGATTTCAAATATGCATGAGTCTTATAAGGTGGTCAGTAATTCTAAGCCAGCGATGAGTATGTTGCATGTATGAACATGTACTGCATGCCGTATATTAGTTTGAACTAATGCTATTCATGTATCTTCATACATTTTATACACAAGAATAGATATATATAATTGGATCGAATGCATTTTATATATCTATTCATATACAGTAAGTCTTCTTGAAATACCGTACGTACTTTGTTGTACTTATACAAGATTATGCATTGTAATTTTAAAGCTACGCGCAAAAGGATAAAATCACAGACAATAAGGACAAGTCACAATGATAAACACAAAAATGAAAATGAAAAAAAAATGAAAAAAAAAATACTAAGTCCTTGCTTTTTATTACATGTACGCACGTGTGCTTATCTGTAACCACACGATAGTGCTTTTGTTACAGGGTCCATCCGGGCTCCGCAAGTAACGTAATGTACCCAGCACTGATTCAAGATCGGGCGGTAGTGATGTAGAAGGAATATACGACAATCAAACAGTTTCGTTTAATGACGACTATTTTTAATGTTTAGTAAATAATAATGTGGCCATAGAGTATCATGAAGTAAATAAAGTCACACAATTAAATTTCACCAAATTAGGTTATAATAAAGTAATAATAGTAAGTTTCACAAAGTTAAGTAATAGTAACGTAGTCACTAAGACTGGAATCAACAAAAACTTTTCACTAAGAGTATGTCACAAAGACTGCCTACTCCAAATTCATAATTTAATTTCAGTCAGTAATTCTGAGTAATCACGTGATTTTAATTGACCAATGCAATGTAAGATGTAACGACAAAAGCTAGACAGGCGGGGCTTCATATATCAGCGGGTCACACAGATTTTTATCAAATTTATGAAAGCTTTGCCTATTACATAATACATTCGTTTGTCATACGGCCTGGCTTTAATGCTTGCCCTGCATCAATGCAATCATATAAGAATAACATTTATTACTCTAGGTGTCAAACAAATGACCAGAACATAAGAACAGAGACACAATTATAAGAAAACAAAAATGTCAAATTTAACACTTTAACACATCAAACATACCTCATGCATTAAGTCTTCTATTAGTGAAGCTTCTATTGGTTATGCGTCTTCGTCGTGTGACCTAATTATTTATCCTCTTAGTCGTGACCTTATTGAATTATATATTAATGACAATGTACTTTGCTGTAAATTGTCCATCATCAAGATGTTTGAGTATCACGGAAGGCATACACGTATGCTTTGAACATTGATTGCGTGATGCGTGGTATTTGTTGTATCGTATTATTATAGTCTATTTAACATAATTATGTATACGATCAATAAAATATGTTTAATTTAATTGTATTTGTAAATGAATAAGGATTGCTCTAAGCACTAGTAGCTTTTAAAGTATAATAACTAAATCTCCAATATTCAAGTAATATGTACGCCACGTGTAGAGTATGCTTTAGATGTTAGTGTGCTTGAATGCAAGTACGAAAACAGGTCTGATCCGATATATACAAACATATAAGGTGCCCGAATGCATATACAGGTATGCATACAGTGACATCGACATTCTAATGATAACTTACATTGCACCAACCATGAGCACCCTATGCTAGGTATAATTCGCTGGCTTAGAATGAGAAGGTTGTATGAACAAAATCAATATTTTAGAAAACAAGAAAACAACTGTTTGAAAACTACTCTTTACTTGTGGAAAAACAAGTTTTTTCAACCTCAGTTTGGTTAACATGACCTGTTCCGATTTTCATGACAATAGGCTCATAAGAATATCTTTGCGATGCTGATTTCAAATATGCATAAGTCCTTTAAGGTATTATAACATCGTAAGTCACACTTACGATTTTCTCATTCTAAGCCAGCGAATTATGCGTAATATTGTCGTCGACATTGTGGAGCCCCGGTGGTATGTGGCAGTTCGTTTCCCGTGAGAAAATGTGTCATGTACCAGAGAACTACTCTAAATGACTGCGTTGCTTTGACCTTATGTAAGCTACAGCATATAGGGGTCTTTGTATACGGGTCTTTTTCACATTCTCGAATGTACTCATTTTAATTTCTCACGGAAAAAATGCTATACAAGTTTCTGAGTGTGATCCATCATAATTATACGCAGGTACAGAAGAAGTTTATTTCATATCAATATACATAGCAAATACACATTACGAATAGTTCAGATATGACCAAAGATAATAATTTGTTATTTTAAACATTGAAATAAACTTTCAAATGCGGTTCAATGGCAATAGTTATGAATCACGGAAGAGTTTAACAATTATTTTAAGTGAAATTCATATTGGAAATGCTCATGTAGAACACTAGGAAGGTAATGACTATTACAAGCACAATATTTCACAGTGTATTAATGCAGTTCTCAAATTGACCGTTTTGTTTGAGGTATGCCTTGTGTGGTTCTTGCAGAGGGCAATAGTTTAATATTCTAACCATCCCTTGGCTAGTTTTGGCGGCATGGAACTCTCTTTGACACAAGGATTCCAATTATACTCTTCGACTCGCCACAATGTGATATTGCCAAAAGCATAAAGTGTATATGCGCATTTGCAGAAATTACATATACTTTGTATATGTAGATATTAGTCTTGATAATGTCGAAAGAAACTCTAACAAATATCGCCATCATTTTAAGTTAAGCCTGTCCAAGATAATATTATCTGATCATTGTACAGTGAAGTTCCGCTAATAAGACCAGTCAAAAAGTGGTCTTATAAGCGAATCGGTCTTAATAGCGGACCTTTTTGTTCTTAATTTAATACTTTGGGACCACAACATTGCAAAAATCTGCATGATTTCAAAATAATTGTAGTGTTCCTATTAGCTTCACTGTAATACCCTATCATATATCTCTGCTGTTCTTCTAGTGGACAAACGGATCATCCAACATGATTATATCGATAGCATATTTCTTAGGTGATTGCAATCGGGACACCTCGGACAATCTCTACCAATCATTTCTCGGGTGTAAATAGAACGTCGCCATTTTTCAACGTCTTTCACCATGACGTCATCATGACAGATTTCAACAGTGCTTCAATGGACTACACGCCCATCAAGCAAGCGCTGCGTAGCTGCGTGTTGTGCTCAAGGAGTGTAGCGAAATTGTATTGTTTAATCAATAAAACATCTTTTAATATTTCCACTGCTAATAAGTTACGGTCTATTTTCCTCGGCCCATTTTCTTCTGCGTAGGATTTAAGAAAAAAAGCTGCTGGATTCATACACTTGATACATCCGAGGTATTTATCCCGTAAAAATGCCGTACGGACCGTTCCGATTGAGGTGATTGATTATTATATAAGTTTCATTACAGTGATAGGACTATCCCAAACTCGTTTTCTATACACCCTGGAGTGCCATGATGGTAATTGATATATATTAACAGGTCATTCTGTAAGGGCCATATCATTATCCAATTTATTCTGACAGCTGCAGACAGCATAATGGGCTTATCAGGTTATATTCTCAGTACACAAATAGTTTATCTCATAACAACAGAATGATAACATAAATATGTATAGCTTCTATAATAAAATAGAAAATCAAAGCACTGAAAGTACTGCTGTGTGGCGTACTGATGCTATTAAACCAAATATCGAATCAAGGTTGTATCATAATTTTATGTCAGAGTTCTGATAAGCACAGCCTCACTCAAACGTTTGTGCTGCTCAAGAAACCAGGGGAACCAGAAGATACCTGGAACTTACTTAGCGTTAAGCAGAGATATTTACAATTACCATTTTTAACTACTTGGAGAATTCAACAGGTGTCACGAAAAGTGACTGTTTAGTCTCCCTTTGACTGAGTACAGTGGAAATTAAAATAGTACATACAAACAAGCAAAACAGGAATATTGTTTTCCTGACCCTTTGAGTGGTACTCTAACATTCTTTCTCATAATTACAAAACTTTACATGACCTAGTTTCGAACTTGACCTAGAGTTCATGAAGACATACATTCAGACAAAGTTTCAAGAAGATTGGATCATAATTTTGTCTCTAATGCGTTCACAAGCTTTTTCTAAGATTGACCTAGTGACCTAGTTTTTGACCACACATGCTCCAATTTCAAACTTCACCTAGATTTTATACAGACATATAAATGATATATACTGACCGCGTTTTATGAAGATTGGACCATAAGTGTGTTCTCTAATGTGTTCAAACTTTTTCTAAGATTTGACCTAGTGACCTAGATTTTGACACCACATGACACAGTTTCAAGCTTGACCTAGATTTTATACGGACATACATTCTGATGATGTTTCATGAAGATTGGACCATAATTTTGAACTCTTATTATGTTCACTAATTTTTTCTAAGATTTTACCTAGTGACCTAGTTTTTGATCCCACATGACCAAGTTTCGAACCTGACCTAGATTTCATAGAGACACATATTTAGCTAAATATCCGATGCGCTGAACCTTAAAATGAACTCGCTTAAAACTAACAAACAGAAAATTAACCAATATTTGTGGGTGATATCGCCATTACACAAAAACCCTGTCCTCAGGAATCCGGAATTCATAGGCGGCATATAGCGGGAGTGCATAAATCATTCTTTTTTCAACGTTTAAACATGAAAAATGTTGTATAAAAAAATTATTGAACATTATCATTGAACATCTTTGTTATTAAGCTTTACCAAAAAATATCCTAAATGTCATATATTTTGTTGTATTTTTTTAGCTTGACACCAATGTCAAGAAAATACACACATTTTTCAAGTTAAACATATTATTTATGAAAAAGCTATGTCAGCAAGCTCGTACAATAGTATTGCCATTGTGTTCAAGTAAGACTTTTCACATATTCTCACATTTTGCCCAAAATAATCACGATTATTGTATCGGGCTGCTCCATAGGCTATATGTAGCTACCCCCTCACATATATTCGGAAGATCTAGCACATTGTCGCTCAATTAATTCCGTAATCACGGAAACCGGGCTTTCCCCTATAATGTCGATATGGTTAACTTAGATGAGTTGCAAGTAAACGACAAACAAACAAAAACACAATGAGTGATAGCTTTTAACACTCCTTTACGGTTTTTAGACTTGTACTGTTTACATGAAATTTTCAGCTCCCAGCGTGTGCTGATTTATTGTTTTATTAACTGACTTTACTGATTATAAAAAAATTACTAATATTACAATGTATTCGATGGTTTTCGTAGTTTCATATTGTATTGAACCTGTACAGAGCCGAAAAATGCAAGAATTTGGCGTAAAATTTATTTGTTTGCACCGGTTTTTGGGCACCTTTGGTTACGACGCTACAGGTACAACATGGTTTGAATAGGCTGTATGCCATTGGCGTCAAGTGAAACAGCCGACTTGCGACTCAATGGTCGGATGTTGGAGGGGTAAATGCAAGGCTAAAAAATCATTAAAATTAGTGCAGTCAGTTGAAACAGACTTATTCCTACAAAGTTTGCATATCGTGTGAAATTAAACTGAAATCAGGATGCCGTTGCCTAACCAAGCTGATACAAATTGCGCTATCTAGCGCTTTCCTACGTCTGTGCAACGACACGCTACGAACGAGCAGTGCTTGCCTAAAGCATACCGTTTCGTAACAGTTTTCTAGCCGAGCGATATAGAAAGAACCGCTTCGGTAGCGTTTGATAGAGCTTTAAGTACTATGCAACGGTCTATCCGCGAGCGCTTGCCAGTAGCATATAACTTTTTCCGTTTTGTCTGCTACAAAGTGCTTTTTTTAAAGCAAGTTGTTTCATAGCGTTGCGCTTCTGACAGCTCAGTAGCTGTTTGGTTTAATAGGCAACAGGATCCATATATGCGGACCTTGAGAATAGACGGAGACAAAAAATCTGGTTATCTTGCACATAGAATATTGACTGCCGGTAACTCGGTCCCTAAGCTCAGACATACACATTCTCATAGCGGTCAAGGGCCTGGGAATGGCATTGTGTGATCAGGTTTCGTAGGCGCAGTCACACCACCAAGAACATATAGCTTTTCAACACAAAGTTTATACCTACCGAGTCATGGGTTCAAGTAATAATATGAACTAAGGCACAGCCTTTAACGGAGATTTTTATATATAAATAAATGTACAATGTCATGTACATATTAATGTATGTACAGTGTACATAAAGTCACATACATAATAGTTAGAACATATTAAGTAAATTTTTAATGATTAAAAAGGATGGAGCGAGCGAAGCGAGTCCTTTATAGTCATATAAATTTACTTAATATGTTCTTACAGTAACTGGCTTAGAATAAAACATCCTGCTTTTTGATTGTTCGATATCATGCCTGTTAATAGCAAACTCTTGATGATTAAATTTTCATTTATCTGCCAAAAATTGGAATTAATTCTCATCTGCTCAAAATATTTATACGTATTAACTACTTAATAGTAAAAAGGAAAAACACTATAGTGAATTAGTGATACAGGTAAGTGATGGTTTTCTGTCACTAATAGTATACCAAGCAGAACATTATTGACATTATGACTAGTAAGGCAAGTACGTCAAGATATCCAACACTCAAACAATGGAATAAAACAAAAACCATCTGCAGGGAGGTTAACAATGTAACAGGGTGAGAAAAATATGTAGCCGGACCGGAGCTCAAATCCGGGACACTTTGCTTAGAGGGCGAACAGCTCGCTGGCTGCCTACACAGTATTCTCCCATATCAGTAATTAAATCCTATACTGGCTGGCGCCTACAACCGGACACTTAGCATACCTTTACTGTAGACAAATATCACCGAATACCCGATAATAGTAGTCGTTATAATCAGTTAATTGATGAAAAAATCAGCATGCGCCATAGCTGAAAGTCTCATGTAAATAGTTACTGTAAGCTTCATGACTAAAGGCCGTTTCCGTATTTTACTGGAATTATCTGATTAACGAATTGTTCAATCACAGTGAAAGTTATAATTTTCTGTATGTTTTATTAGCAGTTTATAAAAAATCATCTGAATTCACCATCAAAAGTTCATTAATTTTCTGTTTGTTAAGTTTCAAGCAAGCTCATTTATTGTTTGATGCTTACAGTGTTTTTATTGCGTCAGTCTGAAAGAAACATATCATATGCCATTGTGATTGGTTGATAAGGAACAGACGACTAGGAAAATAATTAATTATTGTAAACAAGTAAACAACTTGAACAAGATGGCTGAAATCGAGGTCATAATTGCTATGAAGCTGTGTCCAAATCGTATGAACGCTGTGTTTATGCATATTTTGGTGCACATTGCGAGAAAACTGTTCTTTCTTTGTGGACACACTTTACACATCAGTGTGGTTAGTCATGTCATTAATTTTTTAAAACTTTTTCTAAACGTTGCAATAAAAGTTTAGTCGGAAAAACTAAACTCAAAAGGGTGACAATTGGGCTTGTCTTGTCACTAGTCAAACCAACTTGACGTGTACAGGATCACCGTGTCCGGAGCCAGACAATCAGAAATTAAAAAGCAGCTGATCGGAGGCAACAAGTCGGTCTAGTGGGATTCCACATCGAGACAGCAAAAATCTTTAGTATTCAAACCATTTCAACGCAATACCCACTGAGCTTGTCGGCTACAAATCATACTAATTATATCCTCAGAGATCAGAATACACGGTAGCGTCTCAGGTTTATAAACATTAAAAAGTTGCCATGATTGGCACAAGACAGCATTGCTAAGCAAATTAAATCATATGCACAGTACTGCAATAATGTCATAAACATTTCTATCAAAAGCACAATAGAGACATAACATTGTTCAAATATCATTTTGTTTTGGTACGAAATGTTCCGGGTACGTATTAAAGTGTACTTACAATTTCAACGGTAAACTCGTCATCGGAGGTTGATTACATTGTATAACTCACAGACACTTGGGGTCTGGACCCCGCCCCCCCAGCTACGCACCGGGGCATATTTTATCATCAACATTGTATACCCAGACCCATACATTAATTACACAAACATTATTAAACGTATCCGGACAAATGAAAAATATTCGTAAATGCCTCTCTAGCTTTAATAACACAAGATAGAAATGTTTAGCTGAACTTTCTCGCACACCTTTCTCGAATATCGGGTCGTGTTTAACTCACTGTGCAACTTTCCTGCCAATATTTGGTGTCCTTTGGTCAGGTACACATTGCTCTTCACGATGATAATAGAGACAGAAACCGATCACCGCCCCTGCCTCCACAATTTGCGAGAAAGTTGGCAGTTTTCAACTCAAAACACGACTCGCACATAATCTTTTGACGCTGGTTTACCGCCTGATCAATACGAAAGTACGGCGCCGCGTGTTAAACGTTGGAACCAGATATGTAAATAAACCATTCGGAATACCTCGTTTGGGTCCAACGTTCAACGCGCGACACAGTTCTTATGTATCAGGCTGGGTACCACCGTTCAAATTGTCGAAAGATTATGTGCGCGGCGGAAATGAGTTGACAATTGCAAACTTTCTCGCATATTTTGTCGACAAGAACGCTGATCGAGTATTGTCAGTATAGTTTTCGTAAAGATTAATTTGTTATTGACCGAAAGACATCAGAAATAAACGGGTAAGTTGCAAAACAAGTTTTACACGATCAATTTTTCCAGATGGGTGTGCGTGAAAGTTCAGCGAAACATTTTTATCTTTGTGTTATTTAAGCAGTAGAGGAATTACGTAGATTTTTGTATTAATATCAAATACATCCAACACATGTTTGTGTGATTACTGAATGGGTCTGGATATATAAGAAATATAAAAAAATATTTCCAGGCGCGTAGCGGGAGGGGGCGTGGTCCAGACCCCAAGTATCTGTGGTATAACTATGTTAATTATATGTTATAAAGATAGCTTTCCTTGTTAAAACAAGTACTTCGATGTGTAATCAGTGATTACCGGCTATTTTAAAAATAAGATTTTATCGAAACAAACCAAACACATCCAGATCCGAAAAACGCTTGAACTCACGCGAAAAAAACTACTTCCGCTCTGAGTTGGGCTATCGCCACGACACCGATTTTTACTCTTTTGTTAAGCCAAATAATACTTTAGTGTTAGTGTTTAACAATAATGAAGATCATAAAAGCGGTGTTTAAAAAACGAGTCAGTCGTGATTACATTAGAGTTCCCCACACAATATATAATTGGGTACAGGTTGATACCAGTACCGGAGAACACCAAATACCGTTGTTAAATAGTCGTCATCGTCTACGAACAACGGCGGAGTGATTTTAATTAACAACCTATTTAAAAAGGTTAGATAATACTTTGTTGGCCTTAACATAAACAAATGTGACTGACTTTCAAAATATAACAGGTTATAAAATTACTACATACGTAACAGTATAAGAAATGTTGAAAACCGTGGGATTACTTTCTCTGCCTTCTCTGTGGAATGATTCGCTATACATATCCTTTAACAATAAAAGTCTGATATAATTGTTGGTCTTAATATAAATAAATGTTGGTAATGTAAACAAATCAGGTTTTGTAATATTGTTCAAATCATAGAACAATTTATTTGCGGAGGCCTAAAGTCGTTAAATTGGTCGTAAGCTGAAAAGTGGAAAGATCACAAAAATGGTAACTGCACATGATTCTGAATAAACAGACCAAAATAGAAAGGATGTGATAAAAAATGAAACTTGTTTTGTCACATATTGTATAGTCTGTCACCTCGAGGTCCGTATCTTTAAACAAAATAAAGACATAACATGGAGGTGTCTATTATCCGGGAATACGTAATACATGTATGTTTCACGTTTGATTTACTTATGGAGTACCTTTGCGCGCATTGCATTGGAAGTTGCATACATTGTTTAAATCAAGTCATTTCATATTTTATGTGCATATAATTTCTCTTCATTTTGAAGTTTAACGAAAGCACAAATCATGATATTAACTGCGCAATGAAAATACGAATCGCGTCAGTGTGACATAACGCGTTTAGAACTTGTGATTAATTACACGTTTCAATTACAGAGTAAAAACAGAACAGCGAGAGTGTTATTTTGGTGTCGTGAAAATCACTATTGCATGATTAATGCTTAGCCTCACGACTATCATCAGAAAGTTACCGAAAAAGAAAATAGATCGTATGATTTTCTCTAAGACGCTCTTATATCACACTTGTACTTTAATAATCACTAGTAAACTGTTAACTAGAAAGACAGTGATAATAAGTCCCTAGTAAGGGCGCACAAATTTGATTTCGTAACCAACTTTGTAAATCAAATCGGTATTTCCTCTTCAGCAAAATAATCAGATGTTTTAATACATCACACGCGACCTGAATTAAGTTCACACATTCATAACAATATGCTCCCCGAAGGTCGAGCATATAGTCGCCGCTTTGTCAGTCCTTCTGTCCGTCTGTCCGTCCGTCACACTTTTGTCCGGGGCATAACTTGAAGAGTATAAGAGATATCAATTTTAAACTTCATATGTAAAGAGATCTCATTGAGAGGAAGTGCAGTGCACAAGATACATAACTCTTCATTGCATTTTTTTTAGTTATTCCCCCTTTTTTTATACTTAATTCTTGTCCGAGTCATAACTTGAAGAGTATAAGAGATATCAATTTAAAACTCCATATGTGAATAGATCGCATTAAGAGGAAGTGCAGTGCACAGTGCAGTGCACAAGAACCATAACTCTTCATTGCAATTTTTTGGAGTTATTCCCCTTTTTTTATATACTTAATTCTTGTCCGAGTCATAACTTGAAGAGTATAAGAGATATCAATTTAAAACTCCATATGGGAATAGATCTCATTAAGAGGAAGTGCATTGCACAATAACCATAACTCTTTTTTGCTTATTTTTTAAGTTATTCCCCTTTGTATTTTTTTCATACTTAATTCTTGTCCAGGCCATAATAAATACAGTATAAGAGATATCAATTTAAAACTCCATATGTAAATATATCTCATTGATAGGAAGTGTAGTGCACAAGAACCATAACTCTTTTTTGCATATTTGTAAGTTATTCCCCTTTGTATTTTATCATGCTTAATTCTTGTCCAGGCCATAACTCATACAGTAACAGAGATATCAATTTGAAATTTCATAGTTGAATAGATCTCATTGAGTGGAAGTGCAGTGCACAAGAACAATAACTCTTCATAGCATATTTGTTTAGTAAATCCCCTTTGTATTTGTTCATACTTAATTTTCTTGTCCGGACCATAACTCATACAGTATTGGAGGTTTCAACTTGAAACTTCATAGGTGAATAGATCACATTAAGGAGAAGTGCAGTGCAAAAAACATTAACTCTACCTTACTGTGTTTTTTAATTATCTCTCTTTTTCATACAAATTAATGCTTGTCCGGCCCTTAACTTGAACAGTATTGATTGCTTTTGATTGAAACTTGATTGAAAAAGACCATTAAGGGGAAGTGCAGTGTCACAGAACCATAACTATACATTATTGTCTTTCTTTACCTGCATCTGCGTATTTGTAATATGTCATTTCCCAAATTGGGACAAGCACTTGCTTCGGGGAGCATAATTCGGTTTTACCGATTCCTTGTTTCTTTAATTTTTCTTACGATTTTGAGCAGGGGTACATAGTACTCGGAGCATCTCAGCATATTCACAAAACAACGATGTAGTAAGGTTCATGTTTTATATTCTGTAAGAAAATGACCGCGGAGTAATTTTCCCATGGTTGATTTTGAAACCCGTCTAGACACTATCGATCATTGCAGAAAATGGGGTTTACATTTATACGCAACGCATTCAATGAACTGTTTTTTTTTGCACCCTTGTTTACTGTACCCACTTCCATCACTTACATGTTTGCGTTGTCCTTACCGATACTACGCAGAATTTCCAAATATAGATAAGGATTGGCGTTTTCTTGAAAAGTTGATAACAAGATATAATAGCTGTGGTTTTGCTGAGTTTATTGCATTGCCATTGTAACGGTATAAGTGCTCGTACATAAATGTATATATAATATTTTATGGACTGTTTACCATGCGCCTAAAACCAAATAGTCCAAGAGCTGAGGGCCATTTATTTACAATTCTTGTCCAAATCTATAACTGGTATGAATTGAAAGCATATAGTGTCCAGTTTATGAAAATCCATTTCTTACAAAAATCTGCTGTCACAACGCTGAGAAATCCAAGATGGCCGCCAAGATGGCCGCCAAATTTTCAAATTTCACTCCTGTGATATAATATACATACTATAAGTACAAATTCTGTCTTATAACATGTTTTATGTGTTATTGTTATAGGAAACATGTTGAAATACACAAATCAATCTCAAATCACGATGTTTTTAAATTGAATATTTGAAAATCATGCTTTTATGACGAAAAAATGACTAAAAATCGGTAAAATATGTCATATCGTTTACTATAGTTAATATACCTGTTATATTTTTGGTCAAATAACTATGATCCCAAATAGTTCTCATGGTAGTTATACAGATCTTACAACATCACATTTACTCTTCTGTGGTGTGGTGGTGAGATTTTGAAGCATAATTTGTATTAAGGTGGGTGGGGTAATAATTTTACCCCAAAAATGAAATTTAGTTTGCCATTCAAAAATTGTTATTTTGAATGGAACATTTTATTTGCGTAGTATAACTGTAATATTAATATCATTTTGTGTCTTTATGCATGTTTTTTTCTCATTGTACTATATTGAAATTGTGCTTCCAAGTATAAGAATGGGGCAAAAAACCGCTGACAATGACGAAATATGGACTACATCAGATTATTAGAATTTGTCCAACAATGAATGTCCCTTTGCCAAAAATGGTTCCTAAAAAGTTTAGCCGGGCAAAAATCATCGCTTTGTTAGCTTAATTAATTCATTATCATTTAATTAAGCTCAGATTAATTGCTTGATTGACCATGCATGTGCCTTCCAGAAATCAAAGATGGCCACCAAAACGGTCAAATGTCAAGTTAGAAGAGTTAAACATACTCAATTGGCCAACATCATTTTTGTTAATAAACTTACGAATACTAAATAAGTTTGAATATGTCAATGACACAAGTACATGTATATGTATCTGCAATATACAGAATGGTGACTTTATCTAGCTTGGTAAGGCTACGGTCATTGTTATGGCCAACGCGTCAAAATTGTTCAGAAATACATGTAATGGTTTGCATGGTGTTCTTGTTTTTTATGCAATGTATATATCTTGATTCTTACTTTTTATCTGACTGGGCTATATAAAGTGCACTTCTAAATTAATACGATTGTTTTCTGTATAGATTAGGAGATAATTCCAACATGGCCGGAGAAATGGCTGTGACAAGCAGTGTTAGGCACGCCATTGATCAAGAAAAGGCTGTATGCGGCAACTGTTGGTGATACCTGGTGGGACCAGAAATAGGTGACTAAGCAGTGTTAGGTAGAGCCCATAGAGCCTGGGTAGGCTTTACCTAGCAGTAAAAGGTACCTTATAGAGCCAAAAAGGGCTGTATCCGGCATTGGTAGGTACGTCATAGAGCTAGACATGAATGTACCTGACAGCAAGAAAATGATGTTTCTACAAGGGAAAGGTACCCAAGAAAGCCAGAAATGGCTATATCCAGCTGTTGTAGGTACCTCAGAAACCCAGAAACTGCTGTATCCTGCTGGGGAAGGTACATAGGAAACCAAGAATCGGCTGCATCCGACTGTGGTAGGTGCCTCAGAAACCCAGATATGGCTGTTTGATGCTGTGGTAGGTACCTCAGAAACCCAGATATGGCTGTTTGATGCTGTGGTAGGTATCTCAGAAACCTATATATGGCTGTTTGATGCTGTGGTAGGTATCTCAGAAACCCATATATGGCTGTTTAATGCTGTGGTAGGTACCTCAGAAACCTAGATATGGCTGTTTCATGCTGTGGTGGGTATCTCAGAAACCCAGATATGGCTGTTTCATGCTGTGGTAGGTACCCTAGAAACCCAGATATGGCTGTTTAGTGCCGTGGTAGGTACCTCAGAAACCCAGATATGGCTGTTTAGTGCCGTGGTAGGTACCTCAGAAACCCAGATATGGTTGAATACGGCTGTGGTAGGTATCTCAGAATCCCAGATATAGCTGTTACATGTACATGCTGTGGTAGGTACCTGACTGTACCTGGCACTGTTAGGTACCTCAGCGAGCCAGAAATGACTTCAAATTGATAGGAACCTTGTAGAGTATGAAAGAGCTGTATCCGACTGCAGTAGGTACCTATAAAGCTACAAATTGCTATACCTGTCCGTGTTAGGTACCACACAGGGCAAGAATTGGCTGTACCTGGCCGTGAAAGCTATCTCAGATAGCCAGTTATGAATATACCTGGAAGTCTGTCTCCAGCTGTGCAAGGTACCTAGGAGAGCCAGAAATAGCTGTACCTGGAAGTGGTATGTACCACAGCCTGCCAGGAATGCCTGCAAGTACTACATAGAGGCTGTACCCGATTGTGTAAGGTATCTCAGAGAACCAGAAAAGGATGTTATCCAGAAGTCCAAAGATCCTCATAGAGGCATAAATACAGAGCCCGGCAATGGTTGGTATACCTCAAAGAGCCAAACACAGGTGTACTAAACTCAAAACAATCAGAATAAGTTTCACCCAGAAGTCTTGAGATACCTCAATACAGCATATCATATGTGTATACTAGGCATTGTTAGGTACAAAAAGGGGAAAACTGTAGCATACCCACTACTTTCAAACGATTTTAACATTTGACCATAGAAATTACATTTTTGGAGGCCATCTTAGATTCCAGTGAGGCACATGCATGGTCGCCTAATTAAAAATGTAATAAACTAAGCTTATGCAAGAGCTGATAGTTTCCTGACAAAACCTGCAAATGGTATCTTTTGTGCGCATGGGCATTCAGTATGGGACAAATCTGATTTGGCCCATACTTGTCGTCATTGTCAGCGGGTGATTTACCCCCCCCCACTACCCAATACTATTTGGAAAAAAACATTCCTATACACAATAATTGAAATAAATCATGCATATAGATACAGAATAATATTAATATTACAGTTAAATATATTATGCAAATAAAATGTCCCATTCAAAATGATATTTTAAATAGCAAACTAAATTTCATTTTTGGTGTTAAATTATTACCCCACCCACTTTAATACAAATTATGCTTCAAAATCTCACCACCACGCCACAGTTGAGTGCATGTGGTGTTGTAAGAACTGTATAACTATCATTAGAACTATTTGGGATAGTTATTTGGCCAAAAATACCACAAGCATATTAACTATAGTAAACGATAAGACAGATTTTACCAATTTTTCATCATTTTTTAGTTATAAAAGCATGATTTTCAAATATTCAATTTATAAACATCATGATCTGAGATTGATTTGTGTATTTCAACATGTTTCCTATAAAAAAAACACATAAAACATGATATTAGACTCAATTGGTACTTACAGCATGTATATTATGTCACAGTAGTGAAATTGGAAAATTTGGCGGCCATCTTGGCGGCCATCTTGGATTTATCAACGTTGTGACAGCAGATTTTTGTAAGAAATGGATTTTCATAAACTGGACACTATATGCTTTCCATTCATACCAATTATAGATTTGGACAAGAATTGTAAATAAATGGCCCTCAGCTCTTGGACTAAAATACATTTTTGCATATTTCTTGGTGCAATCATTCATCGGGGATTTGATTTCGTGGTTGAGATAAACCAAGACATAATAATAATACAAAAATAAACGTAATAGGCTTGGCGTATGTCATAATTGTGACATTAGACAAGACAGGGCTTATCTTCGAGAACATATTTAGTATCGTACATGTACAAATCAGAATTCAATAATTTTACATATTCTGTATTTTCGACTGTAGGTAGTAGGCTCGAAACGTTAGTGAGATATTTGACTTGAGATAGCGCATACAAAGCCTTGTCATGTGTTTGCAGAAGTACTGGTAAGTACTAGTTGATAGTCAGGGTCACCTGACATGCAAACTTGTATATAACTGGAATACTGTGGAGAAGCAACAACGTAAATCCAATAAAAATAACACAATTCTATCTCAACGATACATTATAGCCAATGGTTTCAATTGTTACAGTAGTGAACCTAACCCATCCTTACCCAAATATTGTGAATCTTGCAAATTATATCAACCGCCGTGTCTAATAAACTGTCAATTATTCCCCTATGCCGTTTTGATGTTAGTGAGGTAACCTACCTTCTGTTACTTCACATTTTTGTTGGAATACTCAATGGTATGGCCTTTTTTGCAAGTGAGAAGTCCGGCACAGAAATGTTTACTTTCTTTTAAAATGGCGTGTATACTGTTTTGGTTTAATGTTGGTTTGTGGTCTGGTCTCCTGATAGGCGGTTGTCATTGTGATTCGCCTTCGTGCACAGGCTCGTACTACTAGAACATTGATAAGCAACAGAAACTGTACAACCTATTTGGAAATCATAGTCTTCAACTAGTGTCCCAATACGCCCACGACATAAACATTCACTACATTTGAAGCAGACAGGTCTGCAGTCTTCAGGATGAGATCACAAATATCTCTCCAAACCTTGCTGCAACAACTAACACATTAGTCTGAAACAGAATATTGCAATCTAATAAATGAGACAAGATCACGGGCTGACAACCCAACCTGGAGGGAGCAGCACTTCTGGAGAGTAACTGGTGCGCTCTATTTATCTGCCCAGAGTGAATCCGCTTTTTTAAAACTCTAAAGCATAGTTAACGACAGCTCTGGTGTTTCCCTGTATACAAAAGGATCATATGGCGCTATTCAGAATGATTGCAACATTTCGTCATTTATCTGATGACGTTTAAAAAGGAAACAGTTAGATTTACTGCGTAATGACGAATAGCGTAAATAAGCAGAACCAATACATACATTGTAATTAATTGCTCTTCGGAATAAAAGCAGAAGTGATAATTTCTGTCTCAAAAATAACATTTGCGAGCTAAATGCTACATAGACTTTTTGTTATCGATCACTTCATTCTTATGTGTTGGCTTTAGTGCGCAATGGAAAATACGAATTGCATAAATTGAAAGAAAGCATTCGTACAATGTTAATTGATTACATGTTTTGAAATGAAGAGTATCAAATCAACGGAAGTAATAATTGCTGTCGTGAAAATTAACCTTTGCGTGATGAATGCTGTAGATTTTCAGTCATGACGTAAAAATTAAATTAATTAAACCATAACATTCTCTGTAATTAGAAGCGGGTCACATTACTTCGTGCGTACCTCAAGGATTTGTCCTCGGACCTTTACTTTTTATCATGTACGTAAATCAATGATATGTCAAATGAACTGAGGGAAATATTTACTGACATGTTTGCGGATGACACCACTCTAACAGTTGTTGGTGAAAAGTATGAAAAAGTTCAAACCAACCTACAGGACAACATCAATAAAATCGTTCCATGGTGTCAAGTCAACTGAATGGCTCTAAATGCTAGAAAAACAAAGGTACTTACTGCAACACATTAACCCACTACAAATCAAAACATTTCTCTACATCTTGGACAAGGATAAATCGACTGGTCTGACACAGAACGTCTTTCAGGAGTTCAAGTTGATAGAAATCTTAAATGGAAAAATCAAATTGATGAAGTCATTAAAGATACAAAATATTTTGAAAAGAATAAATACTTGTCAGAAAAATGTTCTATTCTGGATATATACACCGCCATTTAGATTACTGTTGCTTGATGTGTGGGAATTGTAATAACAGTCATATGTGGACATTATTATAACATTGCAAAAGAGGGCAATTGTCTAACTGTGTTGCCTCCATAAATAAAGTCTTTATTATTAAAATTATAATTATATGCCAGTGTTGACTAGAAATGGAATTAGTATTATCAAGTAAATGCGCAAAATACTAGTATGCGATATTAACCTATCGGAATAATTAAAAAAAGAAATGATTAACGTTTGTATTACGTTGACGCCATTAAAAACTATTTGTGCGGCTACAGGGTTAATAATAAATAAATATATTCTATACCGTGACTATCGGTATAGAATATGCGATGATAAAATTGATTAATTTGGTTTAATTACAGTTATTGTACATCAGGTTTTAGTGCCCATTTGTTCATGTTGATGCCGTCGAACGACCGATTCCATCAAAATCAAGTTTTGAAGGACTTTTTCATGATTTGTCAATTTAAAATGTGGGGTCTAGTCCCTATAAACTTGATTGCTGAAATTAAGACTTGCAGTGGTTTAGATTCATTTTCTAGTTCAATTTTGTGCTGGGTATTGTGTCGTGTGCTGGTTGGCTTGTGTTTCTGTTGCGTGATGCCTTCCCTGTCCGAATTGTTATTATCTTATTGCGGACGACACCGAAATGCTTTACCCTTTACGATGTGCAATTTATTACTTGCACTGCACCTGTGTTATTGTCGGCCACCCTACAAAAAACTTAAAATGCAAGCCTGTGACATGACAAACAGAATTGAAAATTTAATTACTAGTATGTACTGTACTAAGCAAAACTGCTAACCGAAAACGTTTCAAACTTGATCTTTCCGTAACATGTTAACTTACAGCCTTAAACTTTTGCATTGTTTTATCAATATCGATTAAGAAATATAGGATCCGTCATGAGTTGTCATTGGAGATCAACATTTCTTAAACGAGTCTAGAAAACACAGGTTAATAAGCGAGCCTTTGGCAAGCTTAATGATTTGTTTTCGTGACGAGTTTAAGAAATATTGATCTCAAAGACAACGAATGACGGATTCTTTTTACTACATTACCATAGTTACCATGTCAAAACAACGTCAATAAGAACGTATCTAAGCCGGCGACGTTACATATTCGCACCGAAAAGCTGGTAACGTCAAGCATTTGTTATCATACGTGTTGGAGAACATTGTTCCGTCATTTGTTCTCACATGGAATATCACGGTATTTATGTGATAAATAATGTTTCTATTATATAGGCACTTATTCTACAGGAATGTGCAAATATATAATTTTATATTCCTCATGTGAAAATTCAACTGCTATAACTTTTAATTCATCATGCACTAACAGTAAAAAGAAATTACAATTGGAACATTTCATTGTGGAACACAAATTAAACTTTTTAAGAAAATGATGAATTTAAATAGTTGTTAAAGTGTCGATTAGAACGGGATTTTTTTAACTGTTAGGCATCAATCGACCATTATCAGATGCTTGTGCTAAGGAGAAAGGTATATTGTTATGATATCGATACATTAAACAACATTTCTATGTGGGCTTATATGCGAAATAAAAACAAATGTAAACTCATGTATAAATCACAATTTATGCTGCTCGTTTGTAAAATGAAGCCTTATAAAATAGTTACGGTAGGAAACACAAAATAAAGCGACAGTACACAACTTGAACGGAGAATTCGAAAAAGTAAGTTATTCATTAAAATATATGAAAACACGGCAATTTTTCATATTGAATACACATAATCTGCACTTTTCGTCCTTAAAAATCAACAACTCCGCCAAACGACAGCACCTCTTCAATTTACTAGACATCAAAAGTTAGTTTCCTCGAGTTGTTCATTTCTAAAAAGCTGTCATTGTTGTTCGTAAGTAGCTGGACATGCCAAATAATAGTAAAATTGTATGCATAACCCTTACAGCAGAAGTAAGAAACAGACAATATTTTTCAAAAATGGGTCGATTATTTGAATCTGACTGTTAAGCCAGCGATATATGGCCGTAAATCTTGATAAGTATGTTTTTCTATTCTTGGTTTTTATTTGTTACATAGTACAGGCTATGCTAAATTTAACGCTCTTTCAAGTGGTGTATGTGTCATAACTTTATGTACTATTTCTGGTTTCTGAGATACCTTCGAGGTTTTAAGACGAATCGAATTAAGGAATATTCAGGTGTTTGTACTTTCTGGTACTCAGAAAATGCTTGTGGTTGAAAAACAGTGACTAGTAACATACTTTATTGGTGATGTAAAGCGATTTTTTATACAAAGAAAATGAAAAACATGTATTACTGAAATTGTACTTTACACGACACAACACTGTTGTGATACTTAACACGTCACAACACTGCCGTGATACTGTCATTGATCGTTTAAAAAAAACCTGTACATGTTCGTCTGCATTTTCGATTTGACTTGGTTTTAAATACGATTTAAACTTGCTTTCAGTTGTCTAATTTGGTTTCTTTTACACTTTTACAGAAATGACAGCAAGACGTTCGGAGAAGGCTCAGATGAATAAAGGGATCGAAAATGTCATGGTTAAACTGAAAGGATAGTCATGAAGAGACAATCACCATAGAAATTAACGAATGAATTTGATTGTGATATATCACAACTGTCATTAAATTGTGTTTAGTTTGCAAATACATGATTGTAGTTCGACATATATGTAATAAAAACATACATCACTTTATGTAGCAGGACAGCATTCGAAAGCTCAGTTTATTGATTGCTAATATAAGTGATGTTTTACATTCATTTGTAAATGCTATTGTTGTCTTTTTATGATTTAATACAACTACAATTAATTTTCATTTAATAGAGTATGTTGTATTTACATTTGCAATACTTACCTTTTGGTGTAGGTTAATGGTATAGTATGCCCATCTGAACAAGTAACAACACGAACTTTTGAATCATTTTGTGATCACATTGAAGCTGCAGATGACAATATCTCTATATGTCACAGTATTATGTAATACAACTTCAAAGAATTTTTAAAAAAATCAGCTTTTGAGCAAATATAGTATTTAACTAGTTTTGTCAAGTCATCATATAGATATTTTCAGCTGCAATTTTATCATTTTAGTATTGGTTTCAATTACATATGTTTAAGTCAATGTGATTACAAGTATCAATTAAGAATTCAATATAATATTTTTACTGTTACTTGTTCCTGTTCTGCAGTTTTGAATACAAACAATGAATAACCAAACAAAATGTTTCATCAATATCATTTAATAAATTAGTATAAAACTGAAAACAGCACATTATGGCACATCACAAAACATAAACTCGTTGTAGCCACCTGGGTAGGATACTTCCATGTTGAGCTGTTTAGTCTAATGATAATCAAATGATGTCAGAATCAATGTGTTTCTGATTTATGAATAGTATATCTTGCGTGACAAATAGTTTGCACTTACAGTCAAACACAGGTTAAAACAGCTCAGATAAGGTTTATCTTTGATTTGTTTTATTTGTCAATAGCGTTTTACCCAGGATGACCTAGGTATCTTAGAAACCAGAAATAGTACATAAATGACACATACACCATTAGAAAGAGCGTTAAATTACACATAGCCTACATTGCATGACTAGTGCAAATGACTAAGGAGTACTTACCAAGAATCGAAAACTATCCAAATATCAATATTTCCGCCATATATGTCCGAGAGTAAAGTACCATTTCAGTCACGTGATTCCCCACAATGACTGTTAGAACAACTTTTACCGTTGCGCTTCTAATCGAAGTCCATTATGCAGAGGCAGTCAGTGGAAATCCCATCAAGGCTTACAAAGCCCCAAAAAACTTAATTATTCTTAGAACCACGCCTGGTGGTATAGTCGAACGGTAAAATTCATCTTCTTTTAAAATCGTACAACTGGTTTTACATGTGTTTAAGTGTTATCAATAGTATTTTTTGTTCTTAGACCCCCCTCAATAACATGAAAAGACAATAAATTAACACGCGTGAGTTAAACGGTATTGACAATACGACACTTAAGTGTAGCTGAGTCACTTTGAAGTAGCAGAATAATCTAATTGTTGGCCCTCCATCAAATCTAGTTTACTACAGCTACGCTAACCTTCGTTGATATACGACTTTTGAGTTAGGTGAAGGTCACACTCAAAAGTAGTGGGTGAGAATGGAGGAACGGTAATGGTTATATGAGCCATAGTTGTAACCCGACCACATGATGGTACATCATATTGCACATCTAATACACTAAACGCCACCGACATCAACGTGTGTGTGTGCCAATGCTGTCCCATTCATAACGTATTGAAACAATAGCTTAAATCTAAGTATTAACAAATTATCAAATCATTGGACTTCAACGATTTTTATTCGATTTCAAAATCAGGTAGCCGATTACATAGTAAAATATAATGGAGTAGCTCATAAATACTGTTGATGCTCGGATTGACTCCAAAGTTCTGTCCGTGGCCAGTGATCCGTCTTTTAAATAACACAGTGTTTTGCACTCTATTGAGGATACAACATTACAGTTGGTGCCGTATATAATGTTTACGAATCTTGTTAACTTGGGTACTATGTTGCTGGTCAGGGCGTCCATGTCCGAGAGTACATAAGTAGGCTGAAATTTATTTCAGATAATGACTTAATCAAAAGATATCTAGATTTATTCCTGTAAAGGTTGTACACTTACATGACTATTAAAACAACATGATATTATAGCACGCGTATCAACAACCATGTCATGTACACCAACACCAAGGATTACACAACAAAATTAAACTCGTATTTCCATTGTTGTTCTTCAGATGGTCCTCAAGGAGAGTGCTTCATTCTCTGTTTTATACTATTGACTGTATGTAATGTGTCTTTACTCCTGCTCCAAGAGGTCAATATATCGCTGGCTCAGAATGAGAAGGACCTTACAAGACTCATATATAGTTATTTGAAAAATGCGTCACAATGCGCTTCCTATAAGTCTTTTCTCGTGAAAATTAGAACAGGTCGTGTTGACCAAACTGAAGTTGAAAAAAAAACTTGTTTTTCCGTAGGTAAGTAAAGAGTAGTTTTCAGACAGTTTTTTCTTGTTTTCTCAAAATATCGATTTAGTACTTACGACCTTCTCATTCTAAGCCATCTATATAGGGTGCATGTATAAATTTCATATTGATAACACGAGGAATGGTAAAGTCAACTAAGGCGCTAGATAATATGACATAAAGGTATACATTTTGTTACAAGTGCCACGTAGGAATGTTCTAATCGTGTGGTTTCACTGACTGATTCTTTAAAAATGTCTACTAGTTCAAGAATTTGAGTAATTTGACCCGAAAGAGATTATTTTCAAGTGAAAGAGTGTCAGTCAATATCAACTTATAAACATTTGGTGTAAAATATATATTACTTTATCTAAAGTGTTGAATCCTAACTATCGACATTGCTCTAGCGTGCTAATTCTCTTAAAAGTATTAACAAGTGGTTACATGAAACATTAGATTAGCATAACGATTCCGACAGAATCAATGACCACGCTTTTCACCCCCACACCACAACTATGGTGCTCACACGAAGCTAACTTTGTCACAATAAGTAGCAGACTCCCGGCTCAGACCATATACAATCCGGGTATGTGGGTTAGATCTCAGCCCACCATTACTCAGTATTCCAAGCAATACAGAATATGGTATGGGGAGTATGTTCGTCTTGCTTATATATAAGCCCCAAAAAATGAATAAGTTCCATCATTTTAAACCCTACGTCAATATCTTCAATTTGATCGACGCAATTTATGAAAATGATTTCGGTTACAGCCAGATATTTGTGTAAGCTTTTAGTAACTCTTCTAGTACTATGGTATTATATATCACCATTACACGCAACATGTTGCTTAATTTTAATGTATATTCAAGTTATATGTAGAATGGTATGTTAATTGCTTTTTTAAAACTAATTTACTTAATATTTTATCATTGTGGCAGGGTTTGTCTTCGTTAAAAGCGTACTAATAGTATTGTGGGGATTTATTTACGTTTTTTTCTGTCACGGTTATAAGACTAGTAGAACGTTATACTCCTATTGGTGTTGCCTACACTATTGTGGTTATTTTTCGTAAATAGTAATAAGATAATACAGTTTTGTGGGCTACCCTATGTGTTTTCATTGACAGTATGTTTACTAGTAAATATTTGTTTCAGACAAGCTGACCATAGGTGTCTCATTGGCGATTGTTTGTGTCAATACAGCATCCGGTCGTCGTATAGAAGCTTCAAAGAAAGACTTATCGGGTGCTTGTAATGTATTAGGCGAGGTTGCAAGCGATGAATACAGTGTTCCGTATGAAGATCTCATTGATGACTTAAAAACAAAATCGATTAGCTTAAATATTGATGCAAACATGACGAGAAGCGTTGTAAGTAGAAAAAACATTTTATGAAATGGAATCAGTTAGCTTATTTGTCGATGCAAGGTCACGCTTGTAAAATAGTTTATTGAAAATCTTCGTTTCACAGAAATTGGTCCAGTTTCAATTCTACGAATTGTTTGCAAAGCAAATAGTTTTGCTCCACATAACTCATGACCGCGTTGATCAATAGATACATGTAGTAAAAAAGATGAGTTCCATAATACTACTACGCCGAATATTTATAAGGGTGTTTAAAATTGTTCTATTTTACAATAAGATAAAAACAAGTCATACAGGGAAGGCAACTATTATCTCCAGTGTTTTTCAGTATTTGGTTCACTATAATGGACCTGAATTAAATAATCGGCATTGGATATACAAGTTATGGAAGTTCTGGGTTGTTTTATTTTTAAATATCAGTTTATTCCTGCAAATGTTGTCTTGTGTTTTTCAGCTTTTGTTTAACTATAATGAAACTTATTTAGAAACACCGATTCCAGAATTTCTCGATACAAACTATTACATCGATAGAGAAAGTATGCTGGGGATTGTATCAACAGTTCAACAAAGGGTAAGGCATTTCATTATTCAAACTAAAAGTGTAGTATCATTATCACTGTTTTGCTTTGGTATAAAGTATCGATGGGAGGTCACTAGCACAACTCATAGTTTTCCATAAATTTTGATTACGTTTTAGATTTGACTCACTTTTATTGTACAGAAACTTACAGAATATCAATCAGTGTTTCTAAGATATACTTCAATACCTTAAATACATTTTAAAAGTCCGACATTGTCCAAAGCCTTGACATACATTTGTTCTTTCTTGTCGTTATCAATTAAATCATAAACGCTAACACAGCATGAAAAAAACGGATTTAAGTGCAAATAATATTTTATTATATTTACTTTTATTTGGAATTTCACAAAAACGTCAAATTTAAGTCGATTTATTTTCCGTATATTAACTAAATTTAATATAGTAAATTTAATCGCAAATAATACTATATCATCTTTCCGTTTATTTGGAATTTCACAAAAACGTCCATATTTAAGTCGATTTATTTCCGTATATTAACTAAATTTTATTTATTTATATAATCACAAATAATACTAGTACATGCATCCAACTAGATTCGCGTTAAGTTTACATGTAGATCTCCAAATTTCATTTTACAAATTTTAAAATTAGAAGAATTTCCATAATTGTTTTATTACCTCCCTTGAATAAAAATATTAGTAAAATTTGTATATATCTTTTCTTTGCCGTTAAATATACTTTAAATACAAATTATACCGTTACATGTGTAAGTAGTTTCATAGTGAACTAGAGTACATGTATGTGTACCATCTTTAAATTCTACTTCATATTTGCTCATGAACATTGAAATAAAAAGCAGTACTTATAGCTAACATTAAAACATATGGTTATACTTTATAAATCGTACAAAGAATTATTTGTATTGCTTACTGCTCTACTACTGAGCGGTTTGTTGTCTTGTGTGTACAATATGTGCAGAATAAATTTTATCAAAAAAAAAAGATATTTAATCACCTTTAAATGCAACTCAAATTTCAAATTTAAGTTAAACTTTAATCGCTTTTAAGTTTGCGTTTATATTGCATAAACGTGCATCATTTAATCCCATTTACATTCTATATTTAATCACCTTTAAATGCAACTTAAATATGACTTAAACTTGTAGGAATAATTCGACTTAAATGTAGTATTAAACTTAACTTAAATATGGAATTTAATAGCTACTTTTTTCTGATTAAATGTATTTAAATTCCGAATATAATTAAATTTAAGTTAAGTTTTATAGTAAATTAAACGTAATATGTCATGCTGTGTAACGCTCACATCGGGTAACGTTACTGTTTTGCTTGTCAATTCATTTTGAATTGTATTGCCTATGTCAACCAATGTCCTGACGTCGAGTTCAGGGATTCGGTATAACAAACTAGTATCGGTTGGGGAACTACACTATGTCTATTTAAATAAGTTCCTAGCACAACTCATATTTTTTCATAAATTTTGAATTTTGATGATGTTTAAGATTTGAATCACTATTATAGTTACACTTATAAGTACAGAAACATACAGAATATGAAATATTTATTGTGTAAACATAGGTCAGTGTTTCTAAGATATATTGAAATATACATGTAGTATACAAATAGGCAATTTAATTCCCCGATCAATCAATTTTCGGGGCGTAATTTCCCGATCGATCGAGTAGTCGGGGGAATCGCCGTATTGTCCAGTCTGGTAATTTCCTCCAGCGTCTAACAAAACTAACATGCTTTATATCGTCTGTTTATAAATTGCCGAACTCAGTCTCTATACCATCAAACGATCTTTGATACTGTGTATTGTTCTACAGGTTGACGCATTGAAACTTCATTATACCATCATACACGAACACAAGGATTACGTCAAAGCTGCAAGAAGTGAGGGGAAGATATCGACTGAAACTTCCACACATGACACAAGGACACAACTCCTGAAGTACGAGCAATCTCTAAGTCGTTGTCTGTGTAGTGTACGACTTGCATTGATAGCTTCCGGTTATACCGACCCAGTGTCCACAAACACCTCGATAGTTCAATCATTTAAAGACAATATAAGTAGTTTGCATGGAGAAATCACGAGAACATATATTGTAGCAGGCGACGGTTTAATTTTATCATTATATCTCATTGAAGCTTATCATCTCATGGGCTAGAATGCACCATGATTGCATAAATATGTCCGTCATTTCGTTATTTATTCCGTTTATGTATTTGAGAATTTCCAAGAAATCCGGGCTTAGTGACAAAATTATGAAAATCATGATAATATAGCGTTTAAAAGACGAGCTTCTTATTAACCGTTTCAGGAATGCCCACCACAAATGCCCACGTACTGAGGCAAATATAATTCGCACCTGTCTGACCGTGCCCACGAATGGCAACGAACGTACGAGCTTTTTTATTTTACATTGCTATAATTATTATTTGCACATGTGGCAATAAATTAGACGTTTGAACAAAGTATTGTGTATATACGGTCGCCAGATAAAACCGTCTTGTAAACGATTGTAAAACTGAGTACATGATTTAAATCGTTTAGTTTACTCTAATTCTTATGATGTTATTTATGAGAGAAGAATTGAAAATAAGTAAATCAAGTTGATAAGGAGTTTTTTTTTCTTTTTAATACATTAACTGTGACAGTTGTTCCAAATTGACCAACTAGTATGTGGTCCAATATACATGTATTTCAAATTTCGTTTGTGACTCAATATGCAATTAGCCTACCAAATTCCAGACAAGACACGTTAAGTGATCATTCATACCAGAGAACTGATTTAACTGACTGTCACTGTACTATGCATGATTTTCGGTGGAGAAATTGAATTGTAACTGTTATTTATAAAACGCCCCTCGTATGCATTATCAGAGACTATAGATAACAGAGACTGGCAACCCGACTAAGAACGTGTGCCAACTTGTAACAACTAAAACTGAAACTCAGTAACTACTTTTAACAAAGCATGAATATTCATTTACAGCTGCCTTAAAGATATGGACGCATTTTGTATGATCCTGAGAGATATTGCATATTGATAATTCCTTACCATTGAAATTTGCATCAAAATTGGAAAATATAGTTATCAGCAGATTAATGGGTTGTTTCAACCTACGTTTTTTGTAAGTGACGAACACAATCAATTAATACAAATAAGGGCAGTCTAAGCTTGTGTATTTAAGTCACACGGGGGATACAATGTATTTGGTAGGTTACAGAGGCAGTTGTCTATCTCTGTTATCTATAATCTCGTATTACGTTATGTATTTACTTGTCGTGTTAATTTGTATTTGTTCTATTTATACGTATTTATTTGATGTTAACGTTGAATATTTATTTTGTCTTATTTACATTTATTTTCGTCGGTGTGCGTCCTGTTTCATGTGAATGAAGTTCTATCTATGCATGTGTTCCATCCGCTTTTTTGCTCAATAAATTTGATAAAACGTACTAATTAATAGTGTTGCTTTCCTTTGATGTATTGTATATTTTTGGAAACAAACACCTTAACATTTATATTAACTATGTTTGCCGGAGATACATGTTGATACAAATGTATGCGATACACTATGCAAAAGGTACACTCACGCATCCCCGCGTGACATAACACGAATGGTACGTACACAGTGGAAATACCTTCTTTCACACATGATCTACACACGTCCATCCACGCACACACGATCTACACGCGTCCATCCACGCACACACAACCTCAAACAAAGTACACGTTAACACGCACACGAAAGCACACACAACATGCATGACTTTTTTGTATACATCAGCGTACAACTACTAGTACATGGCTATACATAATGTAATGTACTGTATTGTTACACGTTTGCCACTAAATAAAACTATATAATGACGTTGTTTAGTTACTACCAAAACCTCACCAACTGCTGACGATCCTACGCAGTGATCAACTTATATTCTCGGAACCAGCGAGCCCAAGGAGATAATTCTTTGCAGTCGACCGAATATATATAATTATTATTGTGACGAAATGATTAAGTCTTTACAATATACACTGTATACACTGTATAGTCATGTACGGTAAATGACAGATAATTCCTCACTTTTTAAAAGAAACAAGAGTCATTACATAAGTTCCACCATCCAGGTATTCAGCTTAAAGATGTGCTCTACGAGAGGTGTCCCATTTATATTTGAACACCGTTGAATATCCGATATTTTTATGTTAACCAAATATAAATGAAATAACTCTTTTGAACCGCGTGAAATAATGTGTCAGGTAACATGTGCACTGACTGTTTGGTTTGTTTGCAATATGAATCAGCAACTTTGTAGAGGGTGTGGCGTGTGGCTTTTTGAAGGCCGAATGCTCCTGAAGAAGCACCAAGAAGGCGTTAATAGATCATGGATATACAGTTTCTGTGAAGACGTTCAGTAATTTTCGTCCCTAGAAGGGTGCTTTACGTTCTGTTGCTCTAATATATGAAATGACACAAAATATTATAAAATGCCAAAAAGTGATGATTCCTTCAAAACTCATACCCATTGGTTATATTATAATTAGGATAAATCCAATAACCAATGAAGGTAGGAGTATCCTTCGAAACTATTAATCAAGTAATTTCAAAAATGGCGAATGCCAAGCTCTGAAAAAACGGTAGGTGTTCACCAGCAATTTTACCAAAAATATCCAAGGGAGACAATCGTCTTTAACCGCCGTGCATGCTACAGCGGAACGGTAATTTCGATAACTTTGTCCCCTCTGTTGAGATAATGCTTTATCATTGAGATATTTACGGTAACAAAACAGATTGCTATTTGAGAAATGTCTACGAAACTATCAAAAAGTTAACATTCATTAAGCAACGTGAGTTCCCATCCGGTTGCATGACTTGTGCTGTTGTTTGTTAAAACTAATAACTCATATTTATTCTACAAAGGAAAAAATAAGCGCACAGTACTATGCTCCTAACGTTTAAAATAGTTTTTGAAAAATATGTTTGTCACATCTCGTTCCTGGCGACAATGCCTGGAACATGGTGTTTTGGTCAAAACTTAGCTTTATACCCCACCACAATCACGCTATTTGATACCTTAAGACCACAAATTCCAAGTATATTACACCAGAATGGTGAATGCCGAAGTCTTACAATCATGGTATTATAAACTTTTGAATCTTAAGAATAAAGCAGAATTGATTACACTCGATCAATGTTTACACCATCAAATGCGGTTTTCTGTCTTAAAAAAGCTCAATTCGATGTCCCTACAAAATTGTTGATTTGGGGTCTAACTAAACTGCAAAATTAAAAAACAGTGAGTGCATATGTTAGTCGACACATTAATATACGAGGGTTGTCCCAGTAAATCGCAGACTTTACTTATTAACAAAAAAGTATTTGACGCTTTAGCCTTAAATTTTCACAGACATTTAATAAATATGTTATAAATGTGTATACATAATTTTATAAAAATACATTTAACAATTAAAAAAATAATAACATTATAACAACATATGGTACGTTTGTGCGGCGCACACGGACGACACGTCAGTAACGTAATAACGTCATTACACAGATCAGTTTATACTATACTCCCCGTTGTGAGCGATACACGAATGATGTATTTCAACCCATTTTTGATACACCTCCTCAAACCATTCACAATTAAATGAGCGATTGAATTTTTGTATCGCTCACATGATTTCTGCTCGACCTTGAAAACGCGAACCCCGTAAATACGCCTTGACGTTCTGTACAGCCTTAACATTCCGAATATCTTTATATGGCGTTCTTCCTGGAGGCAATGTATCAGTCCACCCATCACTAAACCTGCCATGCCATGTGTACACAAGTGCCCTAGACACACCACTATATCACTCAGTACTTTTAAGCTTCTTGAAAGTGTCTATAGGTGTCATTCCCGTCTGTACACAAAACTGAATAGCCGTTCTGCGGGCGTTGCTCTCCTCTAACGTCGCCATTTTGGGCATATTTCGATTTTCAGTGATGAATTTCAAATGTGCGTGGTTCACGTGCGAGTGCCGTTTATTCATCGAAATTTGCGGAGATGATGTCATAATAACGCACAAAAAAGCAGACGTGAAATATACGCGCCAAATTAAAAAACAAATTCAAAATAGCATGTTAACTACATCGACATTGAATAAATAGCGGCACGTTTATCGGGTTGCGCCGCCCGCGCTTACACGGGGTGCGACAATCAATGATTATATAAGTTAAGTACATATAAGTTTTATTTACATGCATGATTTTTATAATAATATAATTTATAAAGATAATTGTCAAATATAATGGTTATGTGACGTCAAATAAAAATATGATCAACAAAGTCTACGATTTACTGGGACAACCCTTGTACATGGCTGTATAGAGACATTTCGATTACAGCGTGTCAGCATGAAAATATCTGATGTTCAACGGTGTTCAAATATAAGTGGGGCACCTCCCGTGTATCTAAGGAAGCATTCTGATATCAAAACGTATTGAACAAGATGTATATTTACCGGAGAAAAACGGAAATGACCGAGCTCTTAGGAATGCTCTCGGGAAATGCTTCTCTGGTCGTGACATGACACCTCGCATTGCATATTCCGGGAATGTGCACCTACAGGTTTCGATTCCCATCAACATCTTCCACTCGCTTTGTTCCGGACGTGGGTTGTTATCGGTGGGTCTTCCATGGCGCTTGTTCCGGATGTGGGTTGTTATCGGTGGGTCTTCCATGGCGCTTGTGGCCTAGACGATTCTCACTGGAGAGTTTTTCCTGGAAACACTGTCTGTCTATGTCCTGTTTTTTTCAGTCATCCGTGTGTGTCGACCTTTTGATGTATTTAAAATTTCCAGGATGGCCCTTTGATCCAACCTGTCTACCTTTTACACCTTCGCAATTGGTACTACTCACCATTACTTCTTTGAGTGTCACTTGTACCAGCAACAACGCAATGAACTCTTCGAGCTCATTCAACACCTTACTACACCTTCGCTGTCTACCTTTTTATATGGTGATCTAGTTCTCTCGAATGACTCAAACAGCGAAATGTTCGCACATGTCCAAAACTACATTAGATCAACAAATCGTTTTGATGCATAACATTCTTCTTTATTAATGCTATACATGCAACTGAAATAATTTCTAATTATTGGCACAATGTATCAATCCACAAACACGTTTAGGCATGCTCATATTTTAGAACCAACTACACGTCCCGTTGGTATATGTGACCATACCTCTATATATCTATATCTCTCCATCTTTTCTATCTCTATCAATCTGTCAAACACTCTTTTCCATTCTTTTCCCTCCCAAAATCATCATTTATGTACATAATTTCCACTGTTTACAACTTCATAAAGTTACCAATTATTCCCTGCTATTCATAAGGAACGAGTTTATAAATAAGCTTTGCTTTCTACTCAATCCTTAATATGTGTAAATGAATGTTATCATATTATATGTTTATAAAGAAATAAATATCGTTTAAACTAATTGGTACTAAGCAATTAATGAACACATGTTCATTTACGAACGCAAACATATGTAGTTTGTATACAAATTCCTTACATGATTTCAATGCACAGTTGTAAAGAATTAAGACGAATAGAACATCGAGTTAAACTCTCTAGACAGTCAATATCACACGTACGAAATTTCGTTAATAAATATATTATCTCGATTTCATCACTTGCACATTTGTTAATTTTATATTAATGTGTTGTGTTGTTAAATTTATGTTTTTACCATAATGGAAATTAGATAGTTTGATGAAATTTGGACAACTGCGTTCCGACATGTCGTTGATCCTTGAGACTAATTTTTGGAACATTCCTACTGTTCACACCAAATATATTAATCAATAACCTAAGTGTTCGGTTTGCAGTTTTGCTTAGTACAACCAGGTATAGTATAAAGTCACATGGTCAAAATCATCATTTCAAACTAATACTAAATTTCACGGCGTTACTTCATAACAATTGTAACGATACCTCATAATGAAGAAATTCCGACGCGCTAGATTTTCCAAAGTGCTCCGTAACAACGTTCATACTCAACGTAAAACATCTTTTTCGATCGAAGTTTCCAATACTAATTGTTGTTGAATTGTATACAAACACTAGGAACTTGGTCAGTGCTATAGCTGTAGCAAATGTTAGCATGATCGGGCGTTAAATGTGCTTATAAAATGACAAGTCCGTGAACTTTTTGTCTGTACCTCGTATAAGATGGTCACAGACAATTGCTTTTCCGAGAGTTGAATAAACTTATCACACACTACGTCCCGCAGTATGACGTGATATTTCTCAGACTTCAGCGGAATGTTAAGGGCAACGTTGATAGGAGCAATGACTGGATATATGTATTCGGAGACAGATGGCAACGGGAAATATAATACTGTACACCAACGTGGTTCCAGCCTCTATTTGCGTTGATGAGTTAGTTTGTAGATTGTTAATTGGTTATGTAAAATATATCACTATGTTTGTATGTTATAATAAAATATACCAGATTTATATAGCGCCCTTTTCATGCGAACGCACGTTCAAAGGCACTTTACCCATGTTGCAGCCACAAGGGCGCAGGTGCATCCTCTACTAGCGCAGATACAGCATGATCTGACCAGAGGGACTGAGAGAAAGCACCCTGAAGGGAGAGAGAGACATTAGATACAGGCATGTCCGGCGCTGCAGAGGTGCGCCTAGCTCTTATTTCGAATAGACAGCCTGGTTCTTTAATGTGCCCGGTGTATAGCACCGATACACAGCTTCCTGGCACTTCAAGATACTTTGCAGACCACACGGC
The DNA here is from genome assembly GCA_947247005.1 of Spisula solida. Classification (NCBI taxonomy): domain Eukaryota; kingdom Metazoa; phylum Mollusca; class Bivalvia; order Venerida; family Mactridae; genus Spisula; species Spisula solida. The sequence goes on along the minus strand of OX365952.1, from coordinate 34,857,255 downwards.
CAGATAAAGCGGGAAATATTATAAACATTTCAGAAATGTCAAGTTCCGATGCCAGGGATTGAACCCACGACCTCTGGATTGACAGCCCAGTGCGTTACCACTGAGCTAAATCCGCTTATGTTATTGTGTGTGGAACTAAGGCATACATATCACAAATAAAATGTTGAACTTAATTGGTTTGTGGATTATAACACAGAACATCACTTTAAGGATTCCAAAAGAAAAGTACTTCACTGTGCTGTATTAGTTATTTCTGGTATGACATTCACCTTTGTAGATTTTTTATCTAGAACAAAACTTTGTGGATTCAAAAATTCAAACACAGCACTGAGATGTATCAGATATATATGGTATGTCATTCACCTTTGTAGATTGTTAATCTAGATAATACTTTGTGGATTCCAAAAGACAAACACGTCACATAGTTATTTCTGGTATGCTATTCACCTTTGTAGATTGTTTATCCAGGACAAGACTTTGCAGATTCCAAAAGACAAACGCCCAACTGTGCTGCATCTGTTATCTGTTATTTCTGGTATGCCATTCACCCTTCTATCATTAATTATATTAAAGAGATTCACGTCAGTTATTGTTTGTCATTCACCCTTCTATGATTAACTTTACTTAAGAGATTCACGTCAAATAAGATCACGAACAATTCAAGTATGGTCTGATTACAGACTACATAAGCTAATAAAGTATGGCATAAATACCTAAGTCTGGGCGTTAATGATTGCATATATTACGTGATATTGTGATAAGACGTAAACAATCGAGCTCTCAGAAAATTCGAAATAAATCAGAATTTAAACAGATTATTTGGAGGCCCGGCCAAGGGAATAAATCATGGACTTGATGTAAGTGATCTCATTAGTCAAGCGAACTCTGTTTTATATGAATGTGACACAGAATCTATTTTGAGTACTGCTGACATGTTTTATGAATACCTCTGATACAACATATTCGCCGAATACTATGATGAATAAGTATTTAGATACTTCGACAGACACTATGTCAAACAGTGAAAGTTCCACGCCATCTTGTGGTAAAGCATCCGCTGGAGACACGGCATTTAAACTGGATTAATTGATCGTCGCTGTAGAAGGTATCCAGAAGAGCCAAGATGACATGAAACGTATGTTCGAATCTAAGTTAGACCGGCTTCGCACATACTTGGATGGAGAATATTGATAATAAAGTCAGGGCCTTACGAGATGAAATCATGATGGATATGTCACGGGAAAGTAATCGCATTAGTGAGGTGATGACAACAATTCAGTCAATCAAGTCACGGGTTGATACACTTGAGCAGACGAATACAACCATGCCCTCGGGTATGGACATTGCAGACAGTGGTATACATCGCCCACGTGATCGACGTCATTACCAAGGTAACCAGTTAGTCGACCCAGATCTCTGTATAACGGCTAGCGGTATACCGGTCACCGAAGATGAGGATTTGATCAAACGTGCTGATTACTGGAGTAAAGAGGTTACCTATACGATATGGCAATAGACCGGGTCTCCTGAAAATCATTTTCCAAAACATTGACGAGAAAAAACTTGTGGTAAGAAACAAAAGGGTGCTGATGGATTCAGTTGAATACAAGAGGGTGTATGTGAAGAGCGGTAAATCCCATATAGAAAGACTGATTGAATTAAAAGCACGTGCACTCCTGAAGGAACTACCACGTGGACGATCTCTGCGTGTGGATGCTAGTGGTCGTATTAAGCGAAGTGTACTTCAGGACAATGAGATGGACTAGGAAACAACCCGTCCCGAATGGTCTATAAAGCTTGCTCAACTCAATGTATGTGGATGGACTAAGACAATAATGCTTTACGTTCGAACATAATACATGCTGTTGATGCGGATATTTTCTCATTGTGTGAGACACATTTGAAAGGTCAGGATACTATCGAGGTACCAGGTTATTCCTGGCTTCAACCGCGTAGACATTCATCGGAACGCACCAAAGCCGTCTGGGGGAGTCGGCTTACTAGTTAAGGAATGTATATCTAACGAATATGATATCAGTCTTATAGATTAGTCATATGATGGCATATATGTGCGTAAAATTTACAAATAGACACACGGAATACGAATTTATAGTATTTTCATGCTACCTACCTCCAGAAAATTCTACTCGTGAAAAAAATGCACAGGGATTTTTCGCACATATCTTAACACAAATTTACACAAAAAGTAAGTGTGACAATATTTTTATCACTGCCGACTTCAACTCGAGGATAGGAGCGTTGAACGATACTCTCAATTTATAGTTTACCCTACTTCTTTGTCCAATCAAAAGCCAGGGATTTTCAAATTTTTGGACCTCTTATCCATTTATTAGTGCAATGGGCACAATATCTAGTAAGTGGTTCATGAAGTTAATCCATTTATTAGGACAATTTTGCTGTTTCCATATATGGAAAACTAGACCCGCCTTCCCTCTAAATTGTACTGTTATTCCTATATCAGCATATTACCAGCTTATATAGGAGGGATGATCAACAAATACAAGGAAAAAAGCCCTAATTTCTTTATTTGTCAATGTAATTGGATGAAATTTTCAATACATGAAAATAAATGTATTTCAAGTTGATTCACCGATGATCATCAATATTAACCAAAGTCAGAACGGATGCGATTTCCTATGTCAACAGCACTCGACGTTATACAGCCCAAATGTTCATATTTTGCAACGTTGAACGTAGCAAACGATGACGTATCATTGGTGCATTCAATTTTTTTTTGTAATTTTCTAAAGGTTGGGTTATGAATATGTATTATGTAATGATATAATATTACATTGAATTCATGATTTCAAAAACAAGTTTTAATGTCAAATTCCGTTTAAGAACTATTTGCATCAAAGTCGTTGTCAGAAAATGAGTGCGATACAGAAATCGGCGATGAAGTGTTGTTGCGATTGAAACCTCATAACATAACATATATTGCACAGTGCAACGACTACATGTATGTAATGGCATACAAAACAGGTGTATGTTTGGTATAATTATGCTATCATATGTAGCCGTGTGAAATCAATGCCGACATGCAAATGGGCTATACGACGGCAATAACAAATTACGTCATCAATACTAATTACAGTCAACTCTCGTTATCACGAATTTCACGGGACCGTGGAAATTACTTCGACATAACGAAAATTCGAGATAGAATTTTCGGCATCGAAGTTGCAAGTTTTCTAGCTTCTGTCATTTTATGCCGCCATATTGCTACGTTCGTAAGAACGACATGTTCGTGTGAATTGCTTGTTTTGATATTTATGTACATGTATTCCTCCTCGAGAAAATGCATTTTATTCATTTTCGTTTGTGTACGTAGTGTTGTTTGCATTAATATATGATGATATGTTCTTATCAGTAAGTGTAGTGTATCACATGCTAATGTACGTGTACGATCTTTCAACTTCAACTTCAATATTTTATTTGACTAAAACATATAAAATGTTTATTGCCAATGCAATAATAAATCGAGACAATTGTTCGAGATGACATGTTTATTGATGTTTGGACGTAACTCGAATATTTATAACATGTTTTACGTAAATTGTGCAAACAAATATTTGTTCAACAATGGAAGGCGCGAAAATTACAGGTAAATCGAAGATTTCAGACTGGCGAGGTGTGAAAAACATTGTACACTAGTCGAACACGATCAGACTTCGACTAGACTTCGAGATGAACAGTAGATTAACAGTGCAAATTAGTTAATTGAGACCAAATAAATAATTCGACATAACGAAAATTCGAGCCGAAACTTCGAGATAGGTCTCGAGATTTCATATAGACAAAGAAGGAGAAAAATCGGGACTTGAAAAAAAACATCGACATAACGGAAACTTCGATATAAGCGAGTTCGAGATAACGAGAGTTGACTGTATCTCCAGCAGCTAATTCTCATAATTTACATGCAAGTTGGAAAAGAAAAACTGATTTTCGGTTTACAGGTCTACGAAGTGTATCTAGTTGTACAGCTATTTTTGAGAATGTTTTACTGCATTATACATTATAAATTGTGCCACAAATGAGTATGTATACTGTTATATGTACCAACTCCGCGATGACGTTGGGCCAGTGTACCCATAGTTACGTTCCAGTTTCAATGTTTTTTTCCAAAAAATATTCCCTTGAGTTTAATGTTTTATAGTTATGTACATTGTGTATTCGTAATACATCAATCTTTTATATGACCAATTATTTTAAGTATTGGTCAATGTTATAAAGATTTCAAAGCATTTTCCCACGTATTTGTTGATCATCCCTCGTACATACAATCTTGCCTTATTTTACCCTCATCACTCCATCAATGGGCATGCTATTGTTTGCAAACAAAAGCATTGGAAATGACACCATAAAGTGAGCGGGTAAACTATAAGCCGGTTTTATAGTTTACCCTACTTCTTTGTCCAATCAAAAGCCAGGGATTTTCAAATTTTTGGACCTCTAATCCATTTATTTGTGCAATGGACGCAATATCAAGTAAGTGGTTCATGAAGTTAATCCATTTATTAGGACAATTTTGCTGTGTCCATATATGGAAAACTAGACCCGCCTTCCCTCTAAATTGTACAGTTATTCCTATATCAGCAATTACCAGGGCTGGTATTCACAAAGCTTCTTAGATATTTTCGTAAGATTTTCTTATCTGATAAGAAATTATTTTAACTAAGAATAAAATTTATTTTTGTCTTAAGTTGTATTCAAGAAGCATCTTAGAAATATCTTAGCTAAAATATTATCCTAAATCTAAGAAATATTTTAAAGTGGTTGCTATGTAAAACGCGATTTTCTCGCTCTAAAAATAGTAACGGAAATGAGGACTCCTTCCAAGGGAGGAATTAGTCCTCGATCATTTTCGAACCGCTTTTATTATCATTTGAAATCATGCATGTATATAAAAATTAGTTGGGTTTCATGAATATTAATTTGTGTAATGTAAATAATAATTTCTAAATTATATTCACGTACAGTACATTCTGTTTGAATTACGTGTTTGAAGAGTTGTGTGTATAGAATACATGTAGTTTGTTTTTACTGAAGTCATGCGTGGATCCGGAGGGTTCCTACCCCCGTGGAATTTTGGCAAAACATGTTGTTATCATGTGTATCTTGTATATATCTTGTCAGGGTGCTTAGAGTGTAATTATGGCACCGCTCTTAGAAAAATAGTAGCTGATAGACCCACTGAGAAAAATGTTAGTCGAATATCTTACAAAGTTACTTATGCACCAGCCAGTATTATGCCCGCCCCGGGGGAATTAGACAAACGAATCTTCCCGACAGTCGGAAATTCGATAATCTTATCGACTCCGAGTCCCGTGAAACAGACTTTGGTCCGGGAATGTTGACATCACGAAAGGCGACATCGATAGGCCTACTTTTATACGTGTTTTTATTAAAGTACCTGGATGAAAAACTATGCCCCACGGTGGGGATTTAGACAGTGAGCATTGTCTCCAGGGTGGGGATTTATACATCAAAAAATCGAAAATGTCTAATTCCCCCTGGGTCGCCCACCGCCTCTACTCAGAGAGACGAATAATGAATCACTGTTCTGATTTCTTATATAATGTACAAATGCTATATGCAGTTGTATTGTAGATGTCAGCCAGTAATAGTTGTTACATACATCCTATGTGGGATCTCTTCTTAAATGTCACTGTTAATGTAAGGAACAAGTATCTAGAAGGAAGAGGTTAAAGCCGTTTTGCGAGTATTTTAAGCTGTATAAGGTATAGGTGAGACAGTCATAACTCTCTACAAAAGTTTAACTCTCTTTCACAATTGTCGTAGGAATTTCTTCATCTCCCGACGCTTCCGAATCTACATCGAAATTCATCGGCATATGTCTTGAAATTGTAATTTTGTGGTGCGGTCACAATAGTCGTACATCGGACGCACGACGGCTCTGCGTTGACACACATCATCCCTACGATGAACAGTAACTGTTGTCGAACGCCATATTGTTACGAGTGTCGTGCAAACGTCGTACGTGCGTCGTGCGATTGTCGTACGATAATGAATGTCCGCAAGAATGCCGTGCGTATGACATGCGACAATCGCACGACCATCGCACGTCCATCGTTCGTCCATCACATGTCCATCGCACGTTCCGTTTCCTGGTTCAATACTGTAAACGTTATCATAAACTTCATCTAGTGCATTGTGAAAACTTATGAAAACTGAATATAATCGACTTTCTGCCAGAAAAAAAACATGTACGAATATAAGCAATGTATCTACAAACCCAATGATGCCATCAACAATGTCATCAAAATTTCTATTTCAGCCTTGTATGACACTTATATTAAATTGTGGCAACTCATTTGACCATGTATGTCTATCAATCACATTATATATCACAGAAACATTATTATGTGACCATTGTAATACAGAATTATAAGAGACTAATAAATATTCACAACGATATTACAAATCATAAGTATTAATAAAAATAACTTTATTTTCCGATGATATACCCATTAAGCCTAGGGCTATGAATATTATTGATATATTTATCATTATAAAAAATGTAATTATACAGTACAAGTAATTAAAATCAAACTTTAAACAGACGATGAATAAAGGAACTTTTAAGTTTTGCCTATGAAGTGTGAACTGTGAGCTATGAAGTGTGAACTATAAAGTGTGCAATGTGAACAATGAAATAAGGACTGTGAACTATTAAGTGCGAACTGTGGAGCGTGGAGTGTGAAATGTGGAGTATGAACTGTGGAGTGTGAACTGTGGAGTGCGAACTATGGAGTGTGAACTGTGGAGTATGAACTGTGGAGTGTGAACTTGGAGTATGAACTTTGGAGTATGAAATATGAAGGGTGAACTATGTACGGGTGTTTACATTTAACATATGAACCATAAAGCAATATTAGACATGCAGTTCGAAGTGTGAAGCATGAAGCATGAACTATGAAGTCACCACCGCGCCTTCGAACAATAACACAGCTAAAGTGTGCGGAACCCGTCCGGAGCTATTATGTTCGTAAAGCACTTGCAAGACACTCCTATGATAGCCATATGCATGGTGGTCACTAAGTGTCCGTGTGAGTACTTTTCGATAAGGCATGCCAGCATCGACAAGTCTATTAGTGTTCAAATCCGTACGGATATCATACTTAGCTCGTTTGATGTCGGTATGAGACCCGTACTAGATGTTCCCGACTTCGAAATCCGCGCGAATACGTGTACAACTCGGGAGTTTGGTGAAACATTTTCACTGATATACGAATTAAGAAAACTGTAAGATGATCGGTAGTCTACCATATCCACATTGGCTTATGGACGTCGTAGGCTTACTAGTTTGCAAAAGTCAGCTCGTGTATATCTCGTGGCATAAATGTGACCAAGGCATAAGTGTTTGCTGACAAAATTGACATGTTTGATAATATAATTCAACGAAAGATATTGCGTTTTAAAATGCGTAATAAAACATTAGTGTTATAGATCTACTATAGGCCTACTTTGTGTTAGTCAGCTATTATTGTAGCGTGATTATTCTTATATACTTATTTACACTTTGTAAATTACATATAATGCACGATGAATTTAGCAACATATCTATTTCTGATTAACTGTGTGTTATAAATGCAAAATGTGGATATTTGAGACTATACATGATTAAACATGTATGCATCAATAATCCCGAATTCCGAAAACCTGTGTCCGGAGTTTCCACCTAACCTTCTACTTTCGCTTTAGGCGGATGCGACACCGGGTTATTTCCCTTGAACTGGGCGTTTGCATGACGTTTTGATAAATTGATAAGTTTTTTGGTCTAAAAGAATGATTTAATACGTATATTAGGGCGGTTCTTCATTGTTACCCATTGCTTGATGATTTCCAAGCTTTAACACCGGTTTTAAACACATAATAAAAAACTCCTATTTTCATCTTAGAAATTTCTTAAATAGTAAGATACCTCTGTACGTATCCTAAATATAGGCACATTTCTTAGTTGAAAATGGATATTTATGACAAAAAGTGGCTATTTAAGAAGATCTTAAGTTTAAGATATGTTGTGAATAGCGACTTAGAAATAAATTAAACTTAAGACAAATTTTATCATAACTAAGCAATTTATAGGATATTTAAGATATATTTTTATCTAAGAAGCTTTGTGAATACCAGCCCAGCTTATATACGAGGGGTGATCAACAAATACAAGAAAAAAGCCCTAATTTCTTTATTTGTCATTGTAAGTGAATGAAATTTTCTATACATGAAGACAAATGTATTTTACGTTGATTCACCGCTGATCATCAATATTAACCAAAGACGGAACGAATGCGGTTTCCTATATTCTTTGACATTATGCGGCCCAATTTTTCATATTTTGCAACGTTGGACATAGCAAACGATGACGTATAATTCGTGCGTTTGTAATTTTTTAAAGGGTGGGTAATGAATACTACATTCATGATTTTAAAAACAAGTTTTAATGTCACAATTCCGTTTTAGAACTATTTGCTTCAAAGTCGTCAGAAAATGAGTGCGATACAGAAATCGGCGATGAAGTGTGGTTGCGATTGAAACGTCATAACATACTAATGACAATATTGCACAAAGCAACAACAACCAGGGTATATAATAGCAAACAAAACAGGTGTATGTTTGGTATATTTATGCTATCATATGTAGCCCTGTGAAATCAATGCCGACATGCAAATAGGCTATACGACGTCAATAACAAATTACGTCATCCATACTAATGATATCCAATAGCTAATTCTTATAATTTACATGTAAGTTGTAAAGGAAAAAATGAGTTTCTGTTTACAGGTCTATGAAGTGTATCTGGTTGTACAGCTATTTTTTAAAGTTACAGTTTCTATGTTGTTTCGACCAAATTTTACCTCGAGTTTTATGTTTTATAGCTATGTACATTGTGTATTTGTAATACCTCAATCTTTTATATGACCAATTATTTTAAGTGTTGGTCACGTTATAAAGATTTCAAAGCATATTCCCACGTATTTGTTGATCATCCCTCGTACATACAATCTTGCCTTATTTTACCATCATTACTCCATTAATGGGCATGCTATTGTTTGCATTGGAAATGACACCAAAAAGTGGGCGGGTAAACTATAAGCCGGTTATAGATCGCTCACTTGTACTTATTTCGTTTATTATTCTAATATATGATCGATAACCTATACATAGATCACTTAATTCGTTTATTATTCTAATATTTGATCGATAACCTATACGAAACGGACAATTTACCGAAACGAGTTCCTTTAGATAAAAGTATTAATACGCATGGGCATGATTTCTTAGAATATTTGAATGATGCCAAATTCTGTGTACTGAACAGTAGACTCAGCACAAACGAGGACAATTTCACGTCAATATCCAGCAAAGGGAAAGCTGTTTTAGACTATATTTGCGTACCGCACAACACATTCCATTCCTGTAAAAATATTAAAGGGATCCCGTCTCGACGTATTGTTGAACAGTTCAATTTGCACGGATTACTTGGCGAAAGATCACGAATCCCCGATCACTCAGTGCTTGTAACGGAATTTAGTGTATCAAGTTATGTGAAATTTGGTGAATTTTGCGACAGTAATCGAGAGACACGTTCTAACCGTTATAAGCTGCATAAAATACCCAATGATTTCATTGAGAGCGATCTATGTAGGCAAGCCATACTGTCTGTCATATCACGCATAGAAAATAACAGAGAATCACAGGGTGAGATAGACGCTATTCATACAAACTTATGCAACTTAATACTAAATCAGATGAATGAAAGTATTCCGAAATATGATAGTACGCCAAAATCACGTAAAAAACAGAAACACAGAAAGCCTTACTGGGATGACAGCTTAACAGATTTGTAGAATGATATGTGCCAAAATTTGAAATGTAACAGAAATAGACGATTGAAAACTACGTTGAGACGGTCATATGTAAACGCCAGAACGCTATTCGATAAAACATTACGACAGGCGGAACGTGCATATAGACAAACAATAACCAATGAAATCGAAGATCTTTCGTCGACAAGCCCAAATGACTTTTGGAACAAAATCCGTAACCTTGGACCAAGGAAAGATAACTCTACTCCGGTGGAGGTAGTTGATAGCAACGGTGTTAGTACGCATGATGAACGTTTGGTGTTTGACAGGTTGAAAATGGACTTTGGAAATTTGTACAATACGTGTGATGAAAATGACTTCGATGAAACATTCTAACCTTGGGGTACACAGATTTACACCAATTACAGCGATAACGGGATAAGTTAGATGGCTACCCAGTACCTACAGACAGCGGATTAATACGTTACGTTTCTGGAATAGACTAGTATTACTAGATGATAATCGATCAACCAAACATGCATTCAACGCAGACTATAATAAGTACACCAATAATTGGTGTAGTGACGTAAAATCTATTTTCAATCAGTTGGACTTAACGGAACACTTTGACAATAAAACTGTAGACAGTCTAGACACAGTAAGAGATAGAATGCAATATACGTATTGTGACATCTGGAAAGCAGACTGCAACAGACTTTCGAAACTAAGAACTAATAACTTGTTTAAATATAATTTCACCTGTGAAACATATGTTAAGATGAATCTAAAGCGTCACAAACGATCGAATTTAGCCCAATTCCGTTGTGGTGAATTACCACTTAGAGTAGAAACTGGAAGGTACGTCGGAGAAGCCATTGACAATAGACTATGTAAATTCTGTGATGAACATTGTGTGGAAGATGAAAGACACTTCTTGTTGAAATGTCATTTTTATAATGAATTTCAACAAGAACTAGTTCGTGGATTACCCATAAACAACCTCAGTGACAATGATTTGTTAGCCTTTATACTGATGAACAATGCTCCGAGAAAAGTGGCTAAATTTTTAGTTAAAAGTTATTTAAAGAGGCGAACAAAGCTCTATAGGCATTAATTGTGCATACTGTATTTATATTATAAATCGGAATGAATGTATGTTTAAGCCGTAGTATATTTCAGCTTAATTAACATAGAGCAATATAATTATTATGTAAATATGTATAATATTACTATGATTTAATTTATTACGTCACAAAGCCGGTGACATATATTAGGTCCATTGGGCCGGGTGTTTTCTGTTTCTATAATATATTACTTGTAAATATATTTTATACACATGTCACGTTAATAAACTATTTACTTACTTACTTACTTACATTGTATGCTTACTACAATTCTTTATACGATACGAAAGATCGATATTTAGGTTTCTATTGATAACATCGATTCTAGCACATAACGCGGCCTGATTTTGGTTGGTGCTAACTATAGATTGGTGCACATATAACTGTATCATTGATAAAGATTAAACAAAAAATTATTTTATTAAATTAATTTTATATTAGATAACATAAATTTTATTTAAAAAATGTTTTTTTAGATTCTACCGTTTTATTAGTGACACAGTTACCTGTGTACTTGTGTGGTTCTGTTATCGGAAGCAGATGTCAAAACTCAATTTTGAGTTCAAGTAGTTTCAAGATGTCATAAATTATACTTAAATCAACCTAGCGTTGGTTCGAACGTAGTTTAACCACATGACGTTTTGACGGTCTCTATTTGATTTATGTTGAATAGCGCCACATCCAAGTTAACATTGTTGATGCTCCAATTATCCGACATTTTTTTCTGTAGACAAGCTATGACTGTCACAATAGTCTTATAGCTCAGAACATTTAACATTGAATCCTTGAATATCCGTAATTATCCGTTGTCCCATCAGAGATGTTATAGTCCCACAACGATAATGTGTTATTTACAAACATGTCTATTTATAGCAAAAGATTATTCCAAATCAAAACATAGGGACCAATAAATGAATAAGACATTATATCTACATCAACAATGTATGTTTCTGTGGTGGCTCAGTGGTAAGACACACGGCATTTAATTACTCATATTTGAATTTTTGTCCTTTGTGCGTTCGACCCCCAATCGCGGCGTCTTTTTTTTACTATTTTAAGATTAATTATTAATAAATTATAAGTATACTAATTATTAAACATGATAAAGCCGATGGCATTTTATTGTTCAATTGAATATATTATTAAATATGTGCATTATATGATTGTATGGGCACTAAACTGAGTATAAAAATGTAATATAACATGTGGAATAGAAAATATTGAGATGGACAATAAAATAAAACCCTTCATTAAAAAAAATCACTTAATTAAAAAGATAAAAAGCATTACCAAAATAAAAGGTATATTTTCATTAATATATTTCTATAAAAACAAAATTTTATTTTAAAATCTTTTATTGCTAATGGTATTCGAACTCAGAACCTACGAAGTGGACTAAAGTTGAATAACAGGTACATTCTGCTTAGCGCAGTGAGCTATCGGGACATCTGATCGGTTGTAGAAAAATAAATCGTTTTATAACGGTCAAGTCAATTAAATATAACATGTAACCCGTTATCAAAACATGGATGCGCCCAAACATTTGCGCGGGAATCACATTATCGTTGTGGGACTATATTTTAACTAATTAAAACATTCTAACGGTACAAAAACGAAAACACACAAGGATTAACTATAGATAAACCATGTTTTTTGAGCCGTGACTAATTTATGCAGCAAAGTTTATTCACCCTAAAAGGGTATGTATATATAAGCAATACCAACATAAATTAAATAAGTTGTTTAATTAATTAACTGAATACGTGGCCCAATGGATAAGGCGATGTTCTATAACACTTACTTTTCTAGGTTCGATCCTAGGTAGAGTCACTTTTTATATATTTTTTCAAATCCCTTGTTCAAGTAATATTACACAAGAAAGTTATGCATTTCCTGGAATTTATTTAATACTGAGGCTTTATTAGTCAAAATTAAGTGTCCTTAGTCATAGTAACCGCGCTTTATTACATAATTTTGGCTGCGACTAGTAAAATTACTGGTGAAGATGCTTGTATGATAAAGAATATTTAACATGGTTCATATTTACAGAAATTGTGCAAGGAGTTTATATATAAAATAGTCTATGTGAATTAAACTTGTATTGCCAGCAGGACACCAACACTGGCGTTAGATGTTGCAATAAACTGTCTTTAAGCACCCACTATATAATGAAATGCATCATCTGACTCGGACACAGACACAACTGACGGATCGCTAACCAATACACCAAGCCGAAAATCTTAGAGACAAGTTTAAGTATTGGATCCAGCAAAAGGTCATTTAATACTGGGTCCGTGGAAAGAAATGAAACAAGTGAAACATGAAAACCCATTGCATGTAAATTGAAAAGTCATAATAATAAAATGACTTTAAACAATGTCTTCATGTTCTTGATGAAAAAGAAACCAAAAAATGTAGTTGAGAAAAAAAGTGCTGTTATCAGGATTTGAACCCGCATATCTTAGACTGAAAATCAAGCTCTCTACCGATTGAGCCAGCGATACTGACAATGTCATGTCGTACACAAATATATATCAATACATTTTAAATGCATCTCAACCAGTATATTCAAACACCATGACTAAATAGTGTAATCTCCCATCACGGCTCAAAACTCGTGGTTGATCTATAGCTACAAATGTTCTGTACTATACTAAAACATACTTGTACATTAACATTAGTTACATGTTGATGCTTATACGAGGAGTGTTCGATATGTATTGTCTATGTCCTTTGCATTTTTCTATGGCAATATTTAGAAGGATTATACAATTACTGTCTAAAAGGTGCATGTTTCTATTCTATATCTGGAAAATCCCATAGCCTTTCGTCAACAATTAAGTTATTTATTGAACTTAGAAGAGGGTATGCTCGAGTACACTGGCCTTATGCTAATTTTAAGCTAAATTTGTGTCATCTTTGCAGTAGTTGTTTAGAATAGTAAATGTCAGTATTCTTTAAACTGCAACATACGATACGATAACTGGATCCTTATACTTCCATTTGAACTTTAAATCAAATTGAAAATATTTGTTGTCTACGAGTAAGACGGTCAAAACAAGGGAGACCACTCTTATTTATACCAAATGATGCTTGTTGTTTCACGCACCAATAACTTCATATTAATTGTACTTCGATCGCAAATTCTTCCAAAAAATCAATGTTGATGGTCAATGGCTTACATACATGTATGATATGTCAAATTCCAATCAATTAAACTAATCGAAAATTTTCATTGAAAAGTAGCATGCTTTTTTGACTAATTTTGACACCTATTTTCGCGACTTTGAAATGCTCTTATTTTGTTAAAATATGACAATCAAGTACAGCAAATCATGTTTTTATCGAAGGAATTTAGGTTATTTACGGTATGATAGTTGTGGAATAAGATTATTTCCCGAAAGGAAGTTTTAATCGACAGATATTCGCAAAAAGTCGTAGTGTCCATTACTAGCCCTTTGAAAAAACAACAGAAACAACATTCCGGTAATTAAATTTTATTGATTTTTTCACGAAATATCGCGGAAATCTTGATGGTTCTAGAAATGTATAAAGATATAAAGATATCATTGAATTTTCTGATTTGCGACCCAAGTGACAAACATATCGAACACCCCTGGTAGTTCGATTTCAAGCCTTGAGCCGTGACTGCACTTTTAAGGTTTCAACTATTAATCAATATAGGTTGGTATAGGTTTGGTCAGTTAGATAAGTAATACAATTAAAGCCAGATATTTCATGTGTCTGAATGGTAAAGCGCTTGGTACATTGTAAAATAACTTATGTCAGACCAGGTTCGAATCCCACCACAATGTTTTTTATTTTATATTTTCATAACTTTCAAAATTCGTGCACTACTATAGTTCGATTTCGAGCTTTGAGTCGCGACTGCACTTTTAAGGTTCCAACCATTCTTCGATAAAGGTTGGTGAAGGTTTAGCCACTAAGATAAGTATTACAATTAAGACCAATAATTTCTTGTGTCGGAATGGTCGTGACGATTAAGCGCTCGATACATTGTAAATTTAATTTTGTCAGACCAGGGTTCGAATCCCACCAAAATCTTTTTACATTATTTCATTTTATACTTTTAAATGCACATGTATAACTTGCAAAATCAGTGTTATACTAGTATTTATGTGACAAACCATATTTGTTACATGTATTTTGCAGAACGTTCTGACGGCCAATCAATGTAACATAGGTTGTCAGTAAGCTCGGAATACACAAACTTTCGAAATAAGTAAAAATGAAAACAAAAATATGGATCAATTAAAAACATAAAAAATAACTTTCACTTATAGCCTCTTTAAATAACAAAAAATGATTATTTAAAACAATTAGGGAATTGAGGATTCGAACCAGCGAATATTGGGTCAGCAATTCTGAACGTTGCCGACTGCACTAAACTGTTAGTCGATAACAAACACATATCTGTAAGAATCATATCATTAAATTATGACCTCCGAACGTAAAAAACAGGGTCTACCAGCCAAAATGGACTAGTCGAAAAGGTCATGGCTCAGGGTTCAAAATTGAACTATAGCGTTGCAAAGTTTAACACCAAAATTATGAATATGGACAAAAATATAGCATCAGTCCGGTTAATTCTGGATACCCCTCGTATACAGCTATAATAGCCCCTGTCTTGTTGCATTTCAAACTGTGTGGTAAACGATTGAAAACTTGTGATTAGTTTCATTTTCAATTTGTGTATAATAGCTGATTTTAAACCATCTAAGCCTTTTGTCTGAAGTACAACAAGTTATTTTATCGATTGAGGTTTTGTCACTGTGATTTCGAGAGACACAAAGCAAAGGCTTTACACGCGTTTGTCAATTTACAATATTAGAGAGGTTGCGATACGAACGTGTACGACTACGTGTACGTGAAGCTACCCGTACATGTATACGTACGCGTTGCAATTAGAATTGGCTTGCGAAACACAACGTGTGCGTGTAACTTCACATGGCAGTTGTAACATGATTTCTTCGTGAATCGATAATGAGTGTTTATATAAACTCACCGAGACGACCGGCGATAAAATCTTGGGTTTCCCGTGCGTACGCATACCTGTGTGACATAGTAAACATTATATTTTCGTCTGTCACACGTCCGTTACTTGTAGAAACTACACATACCTGGATGACGAAATACCCAAAAATAGTATTAACGTACACGTACACGTTACACGTTGCTTTTCGCAACCTCTCTAATAATAATGAAAGAGTGACAATATACGTAATTGGATTTAACAAACAGGTATAACACAGCTGATTCTAATGGTAGTTGAGGTGTATTGCTTCTATTACTTATGCTTCTGCTCCCTTTACAGCTACTCATTGTGCTGCTGCAATCGCTTATGCTAATACAGCTACTATTTATGTTGCTACTATTGTTTTGGCTGCAACTTCTACTGATTACGCTGCTGCTATTTATATTGCTATTATTTATACTGCCGCAACTGTTTATGCTACGAGTACAACTACTACTAGTCCGGTCAATTATGAAAAAGACCCGGCATTGGACTGTATAGTAAATATTTTTTGGTATTCTGTTAGGAATATGTTGCTATTGAAGAATCTGAATGATGCCCAGCTGGCACCATTGAGCATTTTGAAAAATTCAAGACGGCGTCCAAGATGGCCGCTAAAATTAGAAAAAATGCCATGGGTGCATGAAATAAGTTACAAATTGCTATTTTTGCTCATCAGTTGTACTTAAAATGTTTTAATCACAAGAATTAACATATATTAATCATTATTCATTGATTAAGTTAATATAAGATGGCATCCGGAACAGCTAAAATCAAAATGGCGGCTACGTTGGTCGCAATAATTGCCCAAATTGGTAAATTGTATTAAAAATCATCTATTTTAATCCTATTTGTTGATATCAGTACTGTAATATGTAATTATTATTCAAAATTAAACTTTCTTTCATTTCGAAACTATTGACTCATTAGCTGATTCAAAATGGCACCCAAGATGGCGACTAAAACCAGTAAAAATATGCCGATGACGCAAGAAGTAAGTTACACATTGCTAATTTTGCTGATTGACAGTTCTAAAGATGTCTTTGACGTATTTGTTTATATCATTATTTATTGTTTGAGTCTATTTGCGATAACATCCATGAAGGCTGAAATCAAAATGGCGGCTACAATGTCCGTCATAATTGACTAATTGGCATATTTTATTAAAAACCATGAAGTGTAATCAAAATTGCTAATTATAATATTATCAGTACTGCAATATGTTGTAAATACTCTAATTGAAACTTTAATTAAAAGCAATTGACCCGATAACTGATTCAAAATGGCATCCAAGATGGCTTCCAAACGTGAACGAAGTGGTTAACCATACAGTCATTGTCATTGGTCGGTTGGTAAATTTTGTGTAAATCATCAAGTATTCATTCTAAATAAACTAATTTATATTGATCAATTTTACAAAAATCAATGTACATGCTATATAATGCGGGACCCCGTGCACTTGTTAGATAGCATTCAAAGTTCAACCAATCAGGTATATTCTGTCCCCATCAAAACATGGGTTTTGTCCAAATTCCAGTAAGCCACGGTTGTGTAATAATGGGTTTTGTCCAAATTCCAGTGAGCCACGGTTGTGTAATAATTAATACCCAGACGAATCCAGATAGTTAAAAGGTAATAACTCTTATTTGTTCAAAATCCCGAAAAAAAGAGTTTATCACTTTCATTGGTGATATAAATGCCATCACAAGTAAACAAATGATCATTGATAACGAAGGTCTATGCGAAAATAAACAGTATATTCTATGCTTCCATGTGATGCTCATGTATTAAGTTATTGAATGAAAAAGATTCCAACACGCAAGAATCTACGAGGCAACATGGAGGTCATCTGATATGGTCGCTTTAAACCAAATATTATGTAGCGATCTCCAGAGGATTGGGAAGACCTCTGCATGACATATTAGTTTATTTACGGGCAAAAATATGACCAGACCAGATCAGACCTGGTATGAATGATAGAAATAATAATAATAACGACTTTATCTATTGTGGATTACATGCTTGACAGTTATAAAATTACTTGCTAGAGTAAGGAACGACCATTCTTGGATTATCTTTAAGCTTGGCACAACATCAACACTCCAGATATAGAAAGTAATAATAAAATTATTTCTAAAGATCAATTGGGATACAAGAAGAGGATGTACAAAACTTGGCTTACTGACGAGATGATAAATATCAGACAGACTGTTGCAAACAAGGACCAGGGTACTGTTTTATCAAAGCATTTACGCTAGCTTAACTCTAAGTTTTACGAAAATATTTCCGCATGGTCAAGGTGGTATTGGTAACTTCCAGAATTGGAGAGGAATACAACCTAGTTGTCACTTGTAAGGATAATACGTATGTGACCGATAATAACATCAATGAAATGAGTCAGAGATTTGAAATATGCTGAATATATTGGCCTAGTGTATCACACAGACTTTTAATGTGTACCGTTGACTAGTAGTAGTATATCTTCAGATTGGATGTAGTAAACTGCAACATCTTCTGTATGTAGGTTGCTGGCATCTCCCACAGCTTTGTCTCGTGCTAAACAATGTACATTATCTTGACAACAAAACAAAAGACATTGGTCTATGTCAAGAAGACAAAACGGTTTGCGATGCAACATTATGCACTATGCTCTAACCATGCAAGATGCCCTGTGGAGCATCAAAACATTGATAATGAGACCTTCATCTTCTTGAGACGTGTTGGAACAGACAGGGGAGGATTTAAATTTGAAGATTATGATAGGTAAAGCTTGCAATGCTTTTAATACATTTAATCCACAATGGAACACCAGCAATAACTTGGTCGAATCAGACATTTAAGCTATTCATCTCAATGCCAAGACAATATAGCTGTATATTTATAAGACCATGGTACCTTACTGAATAGATAGTGAAGACTCCACGTACACAGATGATGGCTCTGCATGTATTTCTCAACCAAAGTGTCCATGTACCAGGGCTTCCTCTGGAGAATATTTAGCTTTCGCCACTACATTCGCACTTTAGCGCCACTTGGGCCAAATCTTTTATCATGATTTCTAATATATTTTGACTTCATGTATATGTATTAAAAATTACAATAATAAATTTATTTTGTTTCTCTAATCTTCAGTGAATTCTTGAGTGAATTAATCTTTATACCCTAAAAATATTTGTGTTGGTCGAAAAGGCCCTGATAGTATTTAATTATTTAACATTGCATGATGAACAAACAAGAATAATATTAAATAATGTTTTATTAGTTTGCATTCTGATAAAGAAGGATCAGAGGCTATACAAATGATGACCAGATCACTCATACTGGCACATGTACAGTTACTAAGTTTCAGTTCATTAAATAGTCTGATAGATCAATTAGACAGACTGGCCCATGCTAACTGTAATTATTTCTTCCATTCATCACTTGACTTATAATTGGGAAAATATACGACCAATACATAATTAACAACTGTACGCCTTAACAGGGGATGAAGCAGAAATCCTCCGTCAACACCATACACGAACGAACGAAAATGGCGTCAGTGTTGGCACAGGACGAAGCATGAACACACAACCCCATCCATAAAACGACGAACATGGAAGTGATATGGCATCTACATTGTGAGAACAGTCTAACATCATTCACCTAAAATTGGAATTGAACCCAAAAGACCAGATAATCCTACCAGATATTACTTGAAGAACTTTTCTTGTCGCAGCTTTCGTTTTGTGTGGCAAAAATTGCGACCCAGGTTCGAAACTATTAAAATCTGTTAACAATGCCTATCGCCAAACTACAGTAGAAGTGGATAAATTCTAGTGCAAATGTATATAAAGTGTTGTTTGTAAAATAAACACATATATAAATAAAACATATATACTTATACTAGTATTTACAATACCATATACATATACTAGTATACCAACCGACCAGTGGTCTAAGATATATAATTAGCTTGGTTTAAACATTCATGTTTGACATCAATCTCGGAAGCCAATTGAATAAGCTAAACATAAAGTGTTTTCAATTGTAGTTTTATTAGAACATTTATTACCTATAGCAGTACTTATATTAAAAAAATTTCTATTACGTTACATGCTATTAAATGCTAATTTTCAGTTTGACATACGTGGCAGCCATTTTTGCCACCATTTTAATTTCAGCCGTCATGGATGCCATATAAAATTGGCTTAATCAATAAATAATGAAACAATTATGCAGTTAATTACGGAAGTAATTTTGTTTGAGACACTTACACTACAATCAGTCAGCAAAATATCAATATGTAACTTCTTTATGATCCACTAACATATTGTTTTTATCATGGCGGCCATCTTGGACGCCATGTTGAATCAGCTAATAAGTCAACTGTTTTGAATTGAAGTTTTCTTTGAGTATTTATCATATATTACACTACTGGTACACATATAATTAAAACAATTGAGTTTTAGTACAATTTGGCAATTATGGGGCCATTATAGCCGTGATTTGGATTTCAGCTGCAATGTGCCATCTAAGATTCACTAAATCAATAACTAATGATAAATGTATATCAATTATTATGTTTTAACATCTAAAATACAATCAACCCGCAAAAATAGCAATTTGTAACTTATTTCTAGTACCACAGTCTTTTTTTCTAATTTTAGCGGCCATCTTGGACGCCATCTTGAATTTCTCAAAATGCTCAATGATACCAGCTGGGCATCATTCAGATTCTTCAATAACAACATATTCCCTAACAGAATACCAAAAAATATTTACTATACAGTCCAATGCCGGGTCTTACCTAAATATCCCATTTATAGACCGGACTATACTGATTATGTCACTGCTGATTTTAATGTTGCTACTTCTGTTGTTACTACTTACATACGAGGGGTGATCAATATATTCGAAGACTTTCCTTCTAACTTTTTAAATATTGATTCTAAAACAATAACATTACCAGGAAATATAGATATATTAGTTATCTAGCATTTTAATGAATAAATTATATTGTGATGTAAAAAAGTTATTGATGACGTCACTTATTGTGACCAAGGTGCAGCGCGCCGTCGAGCGTGACGGACAATAAATAATCACACAGCAACTGCATTTCATTAAGATTAACGCCTAACTTGGAAAGTCCTTGCGATAGCTCGAAGGTGACTTGATCAACATGTATGGGGATTCTTTGCACTCCATATCAGTTATCTGGTCGTTGTGTATGTGATTGTAGGGACTCTGTCAAACTGACGCCTTGGTAAAATAAGAATAAACGGAAGAATTAAGACAGAATTATGGATACTCCTCCTTAATTTCTGAGAAATAAGAGGCATATTTCTGAACGATATGTTACTGGCGAACTCTACGATCAGTATAGATTACAAAACAATAAATCATTCATTTCATTTGAAAGGAGTTCTTTAGAAAGCGTGCCCTAAACTTGTTAGGTCGTGATTTCTTCTTCATCTGGATGATGCTACCGTGCAATGCCAACCGCTTTTTTTCAGAGTTTTAAGTCCAGTAACGCAACTAGTCAATTTCTTTTCCGCCTTTTATTCCAGAGTTGGCTATTTATGACTTATTTCCGTATTAAAAGTAAATAAATCATATTTAGTGGGTCGGATATGAGTCCAGAACGGAGCTCGGTGCTGCTCAAACGGTGACGCTTGGAATGACGTCACGTGACGGCCTGCGTCACGCACCCATTACATGAATAAAACTATGTTATAGGTGCACTCGGTCGGAGATATCCTACACTGAATAATGCTAATTTGCGTTTGAGCCTTGCTGACAAAACAAAATTGCTAGATGAAAAGTCCACGAATGTATTGATCACCCCTCGTACATATATACACGGAATCACGACTCATACTTTTCTACTAATGCTAATGCTTATAGTGTTGTTAGTACTATTTATGCTGCCGTTACTAATCATAATGCTGCTTTTGATGCTGCTAGTACTTATGCTGCTATAGCTGCTTATAATGTTACTGATGTTAACAGTTGTCGGATATTTCAGACACTAATTTCCCTGCGTAGTGATCTCCCCTTACAGTAGATTGATATTTCAGTCACCCATTGTCCTTCGTAGAGATCTCTGCTAACAGCTTAATGATATTTCAGACACATATTTCCCTGTGTAGTGATCTCCCCTTACAGCTGTCGTATATTTCAGACACAAATGTCCCTACGTAGTGATCTCCCCTTGCAACTGTCATTTATTTAAGCCACCAATTTTCCTGCGTAGTGATCTCTCCTTACAAGCTGTCGTATATTGCAGTCAACCATTTCCCTGCGTAGTGATCTCTCACAGCTGTCGGGTATTTCAGCCACCCATTTCTCTGCGTGGTGATCTCCCCTCACAGCTGTCGGGTATTTCAGCAACCCATTTTCCTGCGTAGTGATCTCTCACAGCTGTCGGGTATTTCAGCCACCCATTTCTCTGCGTGGTGATCTCCCCTCACAGCTGTCGGGTATTTCAGCAACCCATTTTCCTGCGTGGTGATATCTCCCAGTTGTCGGGTATTTCAGCCACCCATTTACCTGCATGGTGATATCTCCCCTTACAGCTGTCGGGTATTTCAGCCACCCATTTCCTTGCGTAGCGATCTCCCCTTACAGCCGGCGCGTATTTCAGCCACCCATTTTCCTGTGTAGTGATGTCCCCTTACAGCTGTCGGATATTTCAAAAACCCATTTCTCTGCGTGGTGATATCTCACAGCTGTCGGATATTTCCGCCACCAATTTTCCTGCGTGGTGATCTCCCCTTACAGTTGACTGATTTTCAGGCACGAATTTCCCAGCCTAGTGACCCCCCCTTACATTTGACTGATATTTTAGCCACAACTTTTCATGCGTAGTAATCTCCCCGTACAGCTGTCGAATATTTCAGCCTCCGATTTACCTGCATAGTGATATCCCCAGAAATACATCGTATATTTCAGCCACCATTAAGGGGAACCCTCGCGGTAATCGTGGACTTGTCTTACATAAAACTCTTTCTTAATACTGTATGAAATATCAAAAAAGTTTCTGCGATATTATTTGATATTCGATCGGTACATTAAAGCAATAGTCTATAGTTTTGTTTCATTACCCCACAATATGTCACTCCTAAATAGAATTACATTGAAAATGGTATTTTAATAACCAATCCTTCATGATTTCATCAACGGGCTTACAATCAAGACAATATGTACAGTTTATTAGTTTTACGTCTAAAAGACTGTTTAATACACTACAAGAGAAAGTTAATTAAATTCTTTGAATATCATGTCTATCGATTTAGCGTGTTTGATCGCAGATAACTATGTATAGAAAAAGTATTAAAACAAAATTATTATATATATATTACCTGTGTGTTTGATAACTGAGTACCTAAATTAGCTTCGTTATTTTAGCTTTCAGACGAATTTGAGATTATTATGTAATACATTCAGTTCATTGATCCAAGTGATGAATCCGTTTCACACGTTTTGTCTTGATACTAGGCCTATATATGAAGTCGAGACAAATTCATCCTCCACGCGTTTTTTAAGAACTCCTAGGCTATAATGCTATATAGAAATAATACATTAATAAGAGATATTGCATTGTTTATTGTTAGCCGCCGATACAAACTAATATTCTCTCCTGGAGGTAAAAATATTAATGTTTTAATAATAATTGCTTTTGTTCTTTCCTTATTTACAAAGTATTAAAGACACTATATAGAGTTATAAATAGATTCAGTCGATATATAGAGGCTAGGAAATTATTTCGGTTATACATTTTTGTACATGTGAAAGTTGGCCCTAAATGCCAAAGATATGCCAATAAAAGCTGATAAATCACCAAACTCCGTAAGAATCCTCATCTGACCCCATTTCAAAGACCGTTGAACCCTTTACAGATATACCAGTATTTATGCCATGTAAACCACAACATTGCGGCTACTTTGATGCATTGCATCAAACATTTGTCTTGAATACACAATGTTATGTAAACGAATGACTGACCAAAATAATATAATCTCAGAATAAAGCCTAATTTAGGGACAAATACGAGGGGTGATCAATATATTCGTGGACTTTCTGTCTGACTTTTGTTATATTGATCCTAGAGTAATGAAATTACCAGGTCATGCAGATCTATTAATTATCTATCGTTTTAATTAATTTATTTTATTGTGACGTCACAATATACCTGATGACGTCACTTATCGTGACCCGTGTGCAGCACGCGCCGTCGAGCATGTCGGTCAATACATAATCACCGAGCAACGGCATGTCAGTAAAAAGTACGTCAATCTTGGAAAATCTTTCTGATATCTCAAAAATGACATAATAAACTTGTAGGGGGATTCTTTTGCGCCACATATTAAGGATCTACATATGATTATATCGTATATGCGGTTGTTGGTACCCTGTCAAGCAGATGCATTGATAAAATAAGGCAAAACGGAAGAATTATCACCATGGTAGGGACACTCTCCTCTATTTTCTGTGAAATGAGAGGCATATTTCTTAACCATATATTACTGGCGAAAACTGCGATCAGTATTGACTACGAATATATAAACCTTTGAATCAAGCTACAAGGGGTTCTTTCGAAATGTACGTCACGCGCTCATTTGGGTGAATGCATTTGTGTAATAAGTGCATTCTGTCGAAAGGGTCTTACTCTAAATGATAATACATTGTTTTGGAGCCTAACTGGCAATATAAACTTGCTAGATGAAAAGTCCACGAATATATTGATCACCCCTCGTATTTCACAAATAATACAGTTCAATGTTACACTCGTTCTTTAATATTTCGCCTTAAAGTAATGACGTCATGACGTCATATCATATTTATTGAAGGTGGGCCATTTTATTCATGCTTATGAAAAATCAAGTGAAGAAAAATATCTAAGTAATTTTTGATAAAGCCTTTAAATATTTAAATAAATTAAGGAAACCTAACAATGTACGTTTGTTGACACCACGAGCACGTGACAAATGTCATTACTTATCTCTCAACAAGCATAAATGTATTCTTGAAAAAACAACAAGGTCAACATCAAAGTCAACATCAGTGACATAAGAATAGTGATCGTAAGAGACTTATATAAAATTATTCACGTCGTTTTTCCAGGAAAATCTTACCAAGCTGCACAATTAACAGTTAATGATAAACACACACGTTAGATATAATGACCTACTTTAATCAGATATTAACGCTTGATTCTTCTAGACAGAGGTCATTATACAAAACGGCTGGTAGTTTCGCAGATCAACAACAACTTATAAAAGCAACTTTCGCCGACTGATAAGTGGGCTACTAACATGTAACGCGCTTAAAGTTTTGAAATGCAATACTCAGCTAGCGAACCTAAAATGTTATGGTATAATTGGGTAAGTGCAAAACAAAATTCCGTTGAGGTTTTACTTATGCCATAAACGTTGGTGTTTTGGATTTAAACTATGTGATTTAGTTAAAACGTGATAATATGTAAGATAATGATGTACCACTGTCTCTTATATTCGGTATAGAATGGCAATGTATATATAACTATATGGATTTTATAATGTTTTATAATAATTGTATATGTACATTGATGAGACATAAATAAAGAAATATATACATGTATATGAAACATGTTGGCGTTTGTTTGACTGGCATGATGTGAAGCATAGCAGAGCAAAAAGAGTTTCAAAATTAGCCGTTGATAAATACATTACGAGATCTTTCTCGTTCAGACTGAGCAACATCATAACAAACATCAAAATGTTTTACATTATTGTTATAAGAATTATCGAGTTTTCGGATTTCAATGGTAATCACAATGTGTTAAATATACATAACCGCACAGCTAACTCGAACTTCCAATTTCAGTATACCATAGACCCATGTGAACATATAAACAACTAGACTTCAGTCAACATCAAAATTAACTGTAATAAATCTTTTTAAATTCATATACATGTATTTTGCAAATCTTAATAAATCTACAAACCAATAACATTTCCTGCATGTATTTATTTCACCATTCTTGTTTTACATGCTCTTCAGAAAATCTGTTAACTTCTGCCTACCTACTGTTTGTTTGTTTATAATATTGTTTTGCTATAAGCATATGTATGTATGTTTAATGCAATAAACATTTTGTATTGTATTGTATTACATTGTTAATAAAGGTAGATAGGCAGTGGGTTTAAATAATGATGGGTGAATTATAGATATGAGATGAAAACAAGAAAACAAGAGAGAAAGCCTAAGGAAAACATAAACATTGAGCTGCAAATATTTCCCAGGAATCGATGAATAACTCAAATTGTCTTTGTGATTATTGTAGCTATTTACACAATGCATCTAAACAATGTAAAAATGATAATCTGGACTTTCCTGCTGACTGATACATTCATACACCTAAAGAAATTTTACTGTTTTAAGAATACATGTACATGTATATAAGGCTATTTGTTCGTTTTGATTGAATACGGTTTATATCTGTGATAACGAGTGACTGATTATTAGGATTTATTTCACTGATAGAACTCCATATAAGTTCATCAGTTAGCAATAAAGCCATATTTAGCGCTTCAGATAAATTAATTATTTCGGCATACGCTCTTTTGATACGTCATAGTGATTCTAAAAAATTCTAAATATGCAGGTAGATTTTTGTCAAATAAATTCACCGCTAAAATGCGGTTTCCAACGACACGAGGTACCGTGGCATACGGGCTACAAATAATTAAAATTGAATCAAATCCAATTCACAAAACAACCGTTATTCATAACGATTTCTTCGCGGCATCATGAACACACGAAGTTGATGCAATCTAAAATAAATTCATGCGGAATTGTTAACCACGCGTCTAAAACCTTCAACTTGAGTAAGTTCCTTGAAGAGTTTGTTTTTGTAGAGTTAGTTTTGAAGTTAAGTATATCAAACGACATACATGTACATTCCGGTCACGTGTATCATATTTTACAAGAATAACATCTAATTAGACTTTGCTCTGAAAATGAGACACCAAATTGATTATTTAAAGTGGGTCACGAATCGCATACTATGTGCCATAGGTTAATAGAGAATAATAATCAATATTTTATTTAGTTGGTTCTCACTAAGATGTTCATCGTGGGGCGTCTTTGAGAGGATGTTATGATTTAATTTTATTTCGAAAATTGTCAGTTGGTTGTAGACAGGCTATATAACAATATCACATTACAGTAATTGATATAAAAGCAGATATCACTTCCGCTGCGTTGTTACCCTTCAATCCAAACTTTAATTATTATTCATATTGATACACTGATAGATATCGTTGTAATTATAATCCATTTGTCTACAAACACAATCATGTTGTTGTCGTGAACTGTTCGATGTTTATTGTGCTAAAGGGTTTTACAACTGTTTTATAATGTTTTTTTAGACTAATTATATTACAATTTCTGAATCCGTTATGTCTATTTGAACGCCATTTGTATGGTGTCATAAGATTAATGTGTCTGCAAGGTAGACAACGCCGCGATCTCAGTGTCGTGAACTGATAGATGGGAAGTGTGCTATTGGGATTAACAATGCGGTTTCCCATATATTACATAAACTGGCTTAACTAGAAGCCACTTGTTATACTCATAGTATCGTTGTAAGAAATATACTCACGTGGTTTAATGTCATGTGATACTGTTGACTCTCACACTTGTAGTCCTACCAGTACTTACATGTTTCTTCTCAAGCCACATAGAAACCAGATGTGATTTGGTGTTTGGGTCTCTTCGCCCTGTTAGATTCGTGAGCTTCGTCTTCGAGTTCTGAAGGGGTTCTGACGTACTGAAGGTGTACGAGTCAGTCATAAATCTTCGCCCGTGCTAAAACAATGCTTATCAGATCTTTATTATGTCGATATTTCTTCAACGAGTTTCAGCATGTTAACGATAGTAGTACGCAAATCATACGAGTTTAGTCATCCAATTTGGAAAGGGCGCGTCTGTCTTTATTATTAAACAATTATATAAGCCTCTCTTAGAGAATCCACGTGAATAATTATAAATATAAGTCCCTGGTCTTTTAATTTTACATGTACAATATATAATCACTACAGGCTTATCCTTTCACTTGCATCAATGTGATTATACGTACACATAAATATTTCTCAGAGAATTGTTGCATAATAACAAGCCATGTTTGTAAACACCAATACAGTATTCAATAGAGATATAGTTATTTATACGTATAATCATATTTATGCAAGTTAAAGAATAAGCCTGTGGTTTTAGCTTCATTGGAAATTCAATCAAAAGTATCAACAGTTATATTTCCAGTTCTAAACGTGTGCTGTGAGGTTAAAATAAATATAAGCAGACTGCTTGCTTTTCTTATTGCGACTTATTCTCCATCTATGGTAATAGGAACAAACACGTGCTGCATCGACTTTTCTGAACTTAATATTGCCAACTGATTTCCAGACACTAGTCTACATGTTTAGTAATAAAATTGTCCCCTGAAGAAATTGTGATGGTAGAAAGTGATACTGTATTTGTATCTGTATTTGATATTAATACGAACTTTATTTTCCAAGTGTACTTCCTAACCCAATCCTATAGTTTTTCCAATGGAGTACATGTATATCTATTACAAAATAGCATTTGAACATCTAATATTGATTTGAACAATTTACATTGCACAACACCCACTGATGACGTTCGTGGTATTTTTTTTATTAATGGAAAACATCACTTAGCTTCGTTGTAGAAGTTTCCAGACGAATTTGAATGATTCTTGAGTATACAAAATTACATTCGTCGGGTTTGCATTCAAAGCCAACGAACTCTCCAAGAAGTAGAACACAACCAGAACGTAATGCTTCGAGAAAAGAGGACATAATTAGTTTGGTGCTCAAAAGAGGACGGATCGGACAGAAAATTCTAAACCCCATGTTTTTAGTTTGATACATTGCCTTTGAGACCTTAAACAAAACACAGTCGCTGACTAATTCGTGGGTTACCAATAAGTAATACGCTTGCTTGTATGGTTTGAAACAAATTCAAGGTGTGTACATGTAAATGTACATAACAAGATTCAGGTGATATTTTACTCCTATCCCTTTTTACAAAGATGTCAGTGACAATTAAATCATTGGTTATCTTTTAGTCTGGAACTAAGTTTTTATGTTTGCGCATGTATTTATTTGTTCATATGTTTCATTTCTTATCACTGACAGTAAATTCTCTCTCACAAAAAGCTGTTACATTGACAATTTCCCGATTCTAATGAACAAGTTAAATATTTTTGCACTGGCAGAGTTGTCTCCTTTGCATATTTTGGTTTTAAGGTAGATAGGCACGCTATTATATAAAGTGTATATGAGCCAGTCTCCAGGAAAACCTGCTGTTTTGACATTATGTAATTGCTATATGTAACAAGGTTTTGAAAAAGCTCTAAAATAAGAAAAAAACATATCTATTGATTCTATTTTAAGTTATTTGACAATATAGTATTATACCTTAGCTTTAAGTTTTTCCATGCATTATGTCGATATCACAAAATTTGTTGCTATGGTGACCAATTTCGGAAAAGTTCTCAAATTGAGAAAAGCGAGGAGTTAGTTATTTAAAAGATTAGTAGCCTTTCTCTGAATGCTCTGAATGCAAACAATTTTAATTTTGATAAATATTTTAAAAATTAAATCATAATTCTAAAACGGGATACTATTCTGAACAGTTTATGTCAAGAATTGATCTAATGATATAACCAAGAATTACTTCTTACAGTTACGTCGAATAACGTTTGAATGACGTTTGCGACGTCACACAAAAAACTCGGAATACGGACTCTACAAAATAGCTGTAACATCCTTAAAAATCAAGATATTTACAAAGTTTCAGCATTTTCCTTCATTAACATTATTCTGTATAACTATGGAAAATCACAAAATCAATATTTTTGTCAAAAAGCAGGTTTTCCTGGAGACTGGCTTATATAATTATCGGATCAGATTCGGAATTACATAATGCGTCGATTGGTACCAACACCTGTTGTGTGACTTATAAGCCAAGTATGCGCTATTTCTTGGGTCCTTTGCCTTTCTCGTAGCAACGTAAATTCGTTTTTCATGGTATCTTCATAGTGTTGAATTGGGATTGAATCAAAGTTTATTTTGATACCAGATTGGGCCTTGAAACTTTTTATAGTGTGGTTCCACTCAACAAAATTAACCACAACGACGGATGCAAATTTAGTTATCAATTGGAACTCCTTGTATTTCTTGTCATGCAAAATTCTTTAGAGAGAACAAGCACAACAAAGAATGAGGCCGAGTTTAGTATGAATAACTTCAGTAGAGGCACCAATATCTTCATATATTACCATATTACGATGAAATTGTCATGAACCACAGGAAGAAGCCCCTACTGAAGCACTTGTCATAGCCAATAGGAAGCCAAGACATCGGATATTGTGTTTCGCAGCCCTCTTTTATATGGTTACAGGTGCAGCAAAGGACCAGTTAGGAACAGCATTTAATATTAAACTGTCGATGTATTCGTATCTATTCGTTGCAACTAGATTCACACATCATGCGGGTATAATCTTAGGATGTTGAAAATGCAACGAATCAGAAAAATATTGCCGTGTGACAGTTGTTTTTGAAATCTCCCAATGAAAATATAGTGAATTATAATCTAGTCAACTAGTTAACCAATAAGTTGGTCAGAGGAATCAAAGAACTATTCAAGGAGACTGGTTGTCGTAACTTCACTACTGAAATCAACCAGTGAAAGGCTAATGTGGATAGAGCATGAATTAAGGATGGACCAAACTCGATAACCAAAGGTTGCTCTTCGATCGACACCACCTGGAAAAAGAAAACGTGGTCGATTGAAATTAACATGGAGTTGGACTATAATAGAAGAAAGTAAGTAACACCATACATCCATTTACTGATAATGTTGCAGCTCAACAACAACTTTAAAAACAAACTTTCACTGGCTGATAAGTGGGTTAATTACATTAACGCGCTTTAATGCCTCATGGAAATGCCTTACTCTGCTAGCGGATCTTATTTAGGTTTAATTGGGTATGAAAACATCAAAATTCACAACCGCTGAACAATTACTGCGGTTTCTACGTTGCTGCCTTTTGTTAAATGATCATTGCATTTTGGAATTCAGTACAGTACATGCATTAAGATTAAAATCTTAAATTTATGTTGGAAAACGACGAGTTAGCTTGGACTCAAAACGTCTGTTTGATTAACGAACGTAAGGGAATGAGTCAACATAAATTAGCAGGAATATATGGAATAGGGAACACTCAGGTGAATATTTTAACCAACGTTTAGTCAGGATAACAGTATCTGTAAGACAATGAAAATTCTGCGGAGACATTGGTTGACAACTTGACATTGGTTAAACACACTTATAAAATATTTGTACACTGAAACCTGTCTGTTGAGACCACCTATATGAACAAGTGGTCACATTTCACTGGTTCAATATCATTGAAAATGGTCTTCTGTGAGATGACATTGATGGTCATGGCAGACAAGTTTTGTAAAAACCAGAGGTCTTTATTCGCAGGCCGTCTCTAAAACTGATTCGATTATACTTTTACTAAACACTAAACGGTATAGTTTTCTTTATGCAGTTTCAGATGATATTGAAGCGGAAAGCAGAATTTCTAGATCGGTTGGCCGGAGTGCTGATGGATCCCGGATACGTCTGCGTAAAGATCGCCTGTTAAGGAGCAAAAGATCTTAATGTACGAATGGTTCCAGAAGATAACCATACAAGGTTAGGAGTCAGTGATCCCATGCTTCAGGAGCAAGCACTTGTCCATGCACTTGATCCCAACAATTCGGAATCTTATTTCAAAGCATTAAAGGGCTAGTTGAACCGTTTCAGAGACAGACATAATATTTCCTTGCAGAAGATCTTAGGTGAAAGCGGAAGAGGCCAAATGGAAGCTGTACAATAATGGTCTGACTAACTTCCTGAACTTTTGAAACGATATTCAGAATGTGACTTCTATAACATGCACTATAGAGCCATGCCCGACAAAATATTGTTTGTCCGTGATGAAAAAAGATTATATTAAGTCAGACAGGGACGGCAGCTCTCAACTTAACCAGCCGAGCACAGAAAACATTAACAACACAAAACACAGTGCTCAACTGAACCAACCGAGCACAGGAAACATAAAACACAAAGACACAATGCCCAACTAAACAAGCGCAGATCCGCCCAAGTCCAAGCTGTCGAAAAGTAAAATAAATTATAACTAGCTGAATGACCCAGTTTCCACAGCAAAAGGACTACAATGCCTAGTTTTAGCTGTCAGAAAACGAAAAAGAAGTGCCCAACACACTACCGACCAAGAAAATTAAACATCCCTTGTCCCACTGTTTAAAAGCTGAATAGAAAAGATTCAGCAAACAAAGTACATGATATGACAGGGGATAAGATGTCTGAGGACGGAATAACAGTCATGTTATGTGTTAAAATGAGCGGGGAGTGCGAGAACGCACTTGTCATTGCTAAATACAAGACTCCACGTCCATTTAGGAATTAAAAACTATGTAACTTACCGGTAGCATGGGAATGGAACAAGAGGGCATGGATAACTACCACAATATTCATGAACTGGATCCATGAGTTCAACAAGAAAATGAAGAGACAAGGCCCCAATCTCCCGAAGCATCTCAAGTAGACATCTCAACTCAAATTGAGATTTTGCTCAAGTCAAGTGTATAAATATGAGATCATTCGTAAGTTTTATGCTCAAAATATTTACTGTAATAAACTCAGAACAATGTATCTGTTTTGTGGTGCCAACTTTCAGAGTCTTGTCTCCCATGGAAATTCTCTCAAAGACACATGACAGTATTTGAGAATAATCTCAACTCAGATTGAGATGCTTCGGGAGATCGGGGCCAGGTCGCAATGTGATATTTTCATGAACAATGCAACATCTCATCCTAGTTAACTTAACCTGACCAATGTCAAAGTCCAGTTCCTGCCTAAATCACTACATCCGTCCGCCAACCCTTGGATCAAGGAATTATCCAGAATGTCACAATGTTTTATCGTTAACGATTGATACATCATGTCCTCTCAAAGTAGGACAGTGAACAGATTGATGCGACTGTTGAAAGTCTATCAAAGAGTGTTGATGTATTAAGTGCTATAAGGATTTCTGAAAGGTGCCGTAAATAACGTCAAAAAAGAAACAGTCTACAAATGTTTTGTGAATGCGGGGTTTAGCTTGAATGATACCGTGAATGATGATGATGACAATATTCCGATCGCGGCATTAATGGATTTAATGATAGCTGCTAACCGAAAGAATGTCACATCAGAGGAAATTAACATCACTGAGTACAGTGACATTGATAAGGACATTCCAGTGCATGAAGAATTGTCCCCCGACTGGGAAATTCAGCTCGTTGAATCTGCAAAGATAAAATGAACAAGACTGTCCATGAGCAACAACAAACTGAAATTGAGAAAAACAAAGTTAATGATGATGTAATTGATGATGCTAAAACTAATGATGTATCAACCATTAAATCTCAACAAGATGAAGACTAGCCTCATTGGTCATTTGGCATAAATAGTACTATTTTTATGAACAACTTCCGTTCTAACTCCAATTACTTCGCGGCATTCTTGAAACACGTAGTTGATGAATTTTACAATAAATGCACGCGAAACGGTTAACCACTAGTCTATAACTGCAACCTCGAACTTGAGTTGTTTCTTGTAGAGTAATTTTTCAAGTTTAGTATATTAAACAACAGCGATGTATATTCCGGTCTCGTTCATTAAGTCTTAATTACTAGAGAAGCATTTTGTTATAATTTGTCCTGAAAATGAGACACCAATTTGATTATTAAAAGTAGGTCACGCAAATTATGTGCGTTTCGTTACAAGGGAATACTAATTAAGTTTTATTCAATTGGTGCTCACTAATATGCTCATCGTTGGGCGTCTTTGAGAGAATGTTATGATTTAATTTCTTCTCGGAAACTTTCAGTTGGTTGAAGAAAGGCTATATAGCGATCATCACATTATATTAGTTAATATAAAAGCAACTATCACTACCGCTGCGTTCTTACCCTTCAATCCAAACTTTAATAATTATTTATATTGATACACTGGAAGCTATCGTTGTAATGATGATCCATTTGTCTACAAACATAACCATGTTGTTGTCGTGAACTGTTTGATATGTATTGTGCGACAGGGTTTCACAACATTTTTACAGTATTTTTCAGTCGGATTAATTACTATGCCTATATGCATGGTGTCTATTAAAGACTTGTAGTATACCTTATGATTCATGCGTCTGCAAGTTAGACAACGCAGTTGACTTAGTGAACTTATTAATCTCAAGTGTGCTATAGGTTAAACAAGTCGGTTTCAGACGACAAAGATTAATACTGATCCTCCTAGACATGTGTACAAGTATTAATGTACGTCATTATACCTAAAGGGCGCGTCTGCCATTAACTGATAATGGTGCTGCTCAGTAAGTCTTTCCTGAAAATACGACGGGAATAATGATATATCTATCTCTGTGACTGCTACTTTCCTAAATCAGTGACGTTAACCTTGATGTTTATCACTAAAATGTATCTGTCTATTGGGCTCTATGAAATAACTGTTCTGCACTCATGATGCCGACCAAATTCGATTGTGATTATTTCTTAATTCTTGGAAAAAATATTTCACTATGTTTGGGGGTTAACACTAACATACGGCGGACTGTTACCAATGCATCAAGATAATAAAATTCGGACAGGAGCGCAGCACTTAACTTAAAAAGCGGAGCACAGGAAAAACATCAACCACAATTACACGGCACAATGCTCAACACACAACTGAGCGAGAAAAATAAACTTAACCGCTGAATGCCATAGTTTCAGTTGTCAAAAGATCGAAGTCCAGGTCCTAGCTGTTACCCATGCATGTTTGACACGATCATTACCTATGAGCATTTCTCTAAAGAAATGAAACAAGTCTTCATATTGTCAACATTTTGCTCGGATTCTAAGTGATCACACATATTTAATTTCCTTCAGGTCCCAGCTATTACTCACACATGTTTAACATTCTTTCAAAGACATGCGACACTGCTTGATATAATGATATCACACTATGACAGTGCTTGGATTCTTGCTGCAACTAGTAAATTCAACTTTTTGACAAATGGGACTCCGGCAGTTCATATTGTCGTTCGTTTATGTGTTGAGCATTGTGCCTTGTAATTGTGGTATGTGATGTTTTAATTTTTTCTGTGCTTAGCTGGTTAAGTTGAGTGCTACCTTCACTGTCCGACTTTATGTCAAACATATTAAATTACCTTATAAGATGGACACATGTCGCTGTTGAAGAAAATACAAGCTCAACAACAATTTGCGATGTAATGCTACACACCATTATTGAATTTGAACTTCGGTGATGAAAGTATGAGTAACCTTTTCTCGTTGCGATTTACATGGTTCTTTGAAAATACGTACTATGGATGCTTATCATAAAGTTAACTTCTATTAGTTCTTAACCTACACGTATATGATAACCTATTCAGACATAATTTATAGATTGGAGGATTTAATCAAATTTCCCTTACGACTTAAATATTATTCTGACATTACATACGACCTAATTTTATAGTGAGATATGTATAACGTTAGCATCAATATACCCAAGGGGCGCGCCTGCCTATATAATTATATGATTATATAAGACTTTCTGGAGAAACGACGTGACTAATTATACATTGTACATATAAGTCCTCGGTCTTTTAATTTTACATGTACATTGTTCTAATGTATATAAAAAAAATCAACGCGTGTTGTTGTTGATATTTATCTTTACATGTACAATATATATATGAGCCGTACTCTAGGAAAACCGGGCTTAGTGACAAAAATATGAAAATCATGATTATTTAGCATTAAAAAGACAAGACTCTTTTGAGCAGATTCAGATCATTTGAGCAAAATATAACATCAAATTACAAAGTTACAGACTTTTACAACTAACCCACTACTTTGTTAGTGACGTCACAAACGTCATTCATACGTTATTTGACGTTACGTTAACGAGACATTCATCTATTCAGTAGTTGATGAGTTCTTGACGTAAACTTTTCAAAATTGTATCACATTTTAGAATTACATTCCTTTTTTAATAAAACATGATTCATGAGAAAAAATAAAACTCTGACATAGTTATATTTTTTCCAAGAACTTAAACATAAATCAAAGAGCATGACATTTTTGTCATTTAAGAGCGTTTTCTTAGCCTAATTACATAAATACTGACACAATGTCACTAAGCCCGGTTTTCCTGGAGAACGGCTCATATGATATATATTATATAATCACAATAGGCTTATCCTTACACTTGCAAAAATGTGATTATACGAACAAATACATTTCTCCGATAAATGTAGCACAATAACAAGCCATGTCCGTCAAAACCATTACATTACTAAATAGATTACTGAATAATTATTGATACGTATAATCATATTTATGCAAGTGCAAGAATAATCCTGTGGTATTTAGCTTCATTGGAAATTTCAACAATATTTGTCCGAGAAATGTAGCACAGTAACAAGCCATGTTCATCGACACCACTACATTATTCAATATATATGTATCTTCCTTCAATTGAAATTTCATCAAAATTATACTAGTATACCGTAATAATTCCATGATTATACTTTGTATTGCCAACTGATTTCAAGACACTAGTTTAACCGTATTCCAAACATGTTTTTTGTTAATAAAAGTATCACCTGAAAGATTTGTGTCGGTAATACGTGATAACGGTATTTGATAGCAACTATACCAAATGTATTTCCCTCGTGTACTTCCTAACCGAATCCCATACTTGTTTTGTTATTTTGTTAGAAGCATAAATGTCATCAGCGGATTCATCCGTTCGGTGTAGGTTTTTGCCTTTCGAGCTTCATGAATTCCTAAGTTATCCCGTACTTTGCAGTAGCAGCAGCAATGTCAGCTTTAGCATAAGCACCATGTAGCACCAGGGGTTCAAAAGCAGCAGCAATAACAGCAGTAGCTATTCACCACCACTACCGCCGATACAAGTTGTTATATTCCTGTTTTGTCCTGTTCGTGTTATTTAGGTGACTATGTGCTATTCAACACTTATTTTTTTATTTTCTTGGTTATACGGTAACAATAACTATATCGATAAAACTACATGTATTCTTCGTACTTAATATGTAACAAAGTCATGCACATAGACTATGGCCTTAGGGGCAAACCAACCCGAAGAGGATTAGGTAGGTAGGTTTAGACTCGACCACTCTCATTCTCGAAGTTACTAAATTAGTGACTATACGCGTATGATTGGCGTTCTACTGTCGTGAACATGCTGAAAAGAACTCGTCGAGCTTCAACCGAACAAAAATGTGAAAATCCGTGTTTTAGCAAGGGCGAAGACCTATGGACAACTCGTACACTTTTCATCGAGTCAGAACTCCCGCATGACTTATTAATAGAGGTAGCCAAAGTACGACAGGGCGAAGAGATTCAAGCAAACAAAGAACATCTGGTTTCAAGGTGGTGAAACATGCTAGTACTAATAGGAATGCAAGTGTGACAGTCGAGGTAACTACAAACAGTATCACATGACATTGAATCTCGTAGGTAGAATGTTCACAACGATATACTATGTATTAATGCCAGTGGCTTCAAGTTGAGGTCAACGGAATCTGATCAGTGTAAAACCGCATTGTTAAACCATATACACACACGTAACATTCATCAAGTCACGACACTAAGCTCGATGCCTTGTCTAATTTACAGACACATTAATCAAATGGCGTTTAATTAGACATAATTCATTCAGACATTGTAATATAATCAGTCTGAAAAACCTTGTGAAACAGTTGTAAAACACAGTTGTATAGCACAATAAACATCAAATAGTTCACGACAGCAACATTGTTATTTATTTAGACAAAAGAATCATCATTACAACGATAGCTTCATGCGTATCAATATAAATAACAATTAATATTTAGATTGATGGGTAAGAATGCAGCGGCAGTGATATTTGCTTTTATATCAATTACTACTATGTGAGGTTTCTGAAACCAAAGTTTCCGAGAAGAAATGAAATCATAACATTTTCTCAAAGACGCCCAACGATGAACATCTTAATGAGCACCAATTGATTATTATAATGCGCTAGTAACGAACTGAACACAATTTGCTATTCGTGACCCACTTTTAATAATCAAATTGGTGTCTCCTTTACAGGACAAAATATTTTAGAGGTGACTGAATTTGAAATACATCTACATTTGTATCTGCATATTTAGAGAGTATTTTTATTAGGAACCCTAGTAAAGCGTAATGACACATGACTTCTTTATCTGAAGCGCAAAATATGACTTTGTATTTAATGCAAACTGATAAGATATATACGGAGTTCTATCAGTGACATAAACCCTTCGTCTTCACTGGTTATTGCAGATATAAATCGTATACAATCAAAGCACTCAATTACTATTGTATTTTGCAAATAGCATTCGAATTTCAAGAAGGATGAATGAAAATAAACGTGTCGAGTTCGAGTTAGCTGTGCGAATATGAATATATAACACATTGTGATAAAAAAGAACCATAGCAATTCGATTACTAGTATATCGATGGTTCAAATAACAAGGTAAAAATTGATGTTTGTTGCTATGTTACTCACAGGTAACTGTAACATTAAACAAAATATCTAAGAAAGGTTTATAACACGGGAAATTGACCACCCGTTCACTGAGGTGCAGTTTGTTTTACATAAACATTTCATCAATACTTGTTTTTAAAAATTACAGAATCAGAAACAAAAGAACTACGTCTTTAATTTGATATCAATATTCTAAAATTCCGTCCAAAGATAAGAAAATAAACCCATAAGGCGTGATATCAATTTCTTTTTTCTTGTTTAGAATAGCCAATTGTAGTTTCTATTGAATTCACCTCAGTGACTGACTGTACTCCGGGGTATACATTTCATGGTATAACTTTTTAACTAGTTAATCAATTTCGATGGGATTTTGTATAAAGGTAGTTATAACAATGTTGTCTATGAATGGAATTTCTTTATGAAGATATCGAAAGCAAATTCTTGTTTTTGGTACTATGAAAATCTGACCACTTTAGTACAAATGCACCTTTCTAAGATAACATAACTTTATGAAATAATTAGTTTTGTTTTACTTCTTATCGATGATACAGTTACCTGTGATGATACCTAGTCTGAACTAAAAAGACCACCTATATATTTACCAACGCTTACTTTGAAACACGTACTTTCTTGCTGTGCAAAAGTCCTGCCTGTCAAACAGATACCAACTGGTTTTGATATATGGAAATCTTTAAAAATTCAGTTTATACGATTAACAATCGGTGTTTCTCAAGGGTATGTCAGTACATTTATATCAGGGAATCACTCCCACTGGTTAGTACATTAACTACTGCCGTCACAAGTGTTCAACATGTCTAGAACCGTCATATCTAGGTTCTGATATTCCCATACACGGCTGTTCCAATTATTAATATGAATTGACGTTTTTTTGAAAATATTATTCACTTTTCATATGTACATTCATGCAGATAAATGCATGTATGTTTATAGTTTCTTATATAGAAACCGCAGTAATTGCTAAAGGGTTGTCGACAAACATGCTTACTGTAATGATTAGGTGTTGCGTTTTATTACCATAATGGCATTCATTCGTCATTTCATTGAAGTGTCAAAAGTAAAATCTCAACGGAATTTTGTTTTGCACATATCCAATTATACCTTTATTAGGTCCGCTAGCTGTGAATGTCATTTCCGTGAAGCATTAAAGCGCTATACATATTAGTAATCCACTTATCAGTCGGCTAATTTTGCTTTTACGCGTATAAGCAGTTGTTGAGCCCCATCATTACCAGTAAATGGCTGTTTGGTAGAATGGCCTCTGTCTATAATAATCAAGTGTTAAAGTATGTTATTATACCCAACGCGTGCGTCTGTCATTATCTTATAATTGTGCAGCTCGGTAAGTCCTTCCTGGAGCAACGACGTGAATAATTATATCTCTTACGATCACTTTTCTTATGTCAGTGATGTTGACCGTGTTGTTTTTCAAGAATACATTTATGTCTGTTGAGTTCAAAGTAATGATAGTTTTAACCACCTCTTGTTGTCAACAAACGTACATTGTTAGGTTTCTTTTTACTATTTTATTAGGTAAGTCATTTGCTTACATAAACATTGCAATTTCTCTTATTTCTGTTTTATTTTTAAAGATATAACGTGTTAGTGTGTGGCTTAGTGAGTAAGGGGTGTGTCTGCCTTTATTATTATAGTAAGGTGTGTGTCTGCCTTTTTAATATAGTAATATATAGAGATTATATTTAATTATACGTATAATCATATTTACGCAAGTGTAAGAATAAGCCCGGGGTATTTAGCTTCATTGGAAATTTCATCAAAAGTATAAACCGTTATATTATTTCTCTAGTGTGCATCCTAACCCAATCCCATAGTTATTTTGCTAATTGTTAGAATCATCAATGTCGTTAGCGGATTAGTCAATTCAGAGAAGGTTTTTGCCTTTCGTTCTTCCTATCGCCAGGTTGTCTTTGTCACTTTGCAGTATACGCATCAGCAATTACGTCAGATTCAGAAAATATAAGATAATAAAAAGTCGAACAGGATAGGTAGCACTTAACGTAACCAGCCTAGCACAGAAAACATAAACAACATCACACACCACAATCACAATCACAAGGCACAATTCCAAACACATAACCGAACGAGAAAAAGAAAAAGTCACATTTCTCAAAAAATTCAATTAACTACTTTCAGAAAGAATCCAAGCAATTTCATAAAATGATATCGCTATGTGAAGCCTTGTCGCATGCCTTTGAAAAAATATCAAATATGCATGAGTAACAGCTAAGACCTGAAGGTGATCAAATATGTGTGATCACTTAGAATCCAAGCAACGCTGTACTCAAGCAATTTCGTAATGTAATACCTCTACTATGGAATTGATGGTCAATGAATATATTTTATCTTGAAAATCAGTTGAAAATGTAAAGATGTGGCGCACATGGTGACACTCATGTCAAACATGCGTGGGTTACAGCTGGGACCTGGACTTTTTCTCGCTCAGTTGTGTGTTGGGTATTGTGCCGTGTAATTTTGGTCTATTTTTTTCTGTGCTCCGCTTTTTAAGTTGAGTGTGCCTCCCTGTCCAAAGTGTATTGTCTCTATGCATTGGTTACAGTCAGTGGTATGTTAGTTTTAACACCAAACCGTAGTGACATATCCTCTCCAAGAAGTAAGGAATAATCACAATCTATGTTGGTCGGCACCGTGAGTACGGAACAGTCATTACATAGAGAGCAATAGACTGAGACATTTCTCTTGATAAATATCCAGGTCAACTTCACTAATGTAAGAAGAGTGGCAGTCAGAGACTTAGATATACAATTGTTCCAGTCGTTTCTCAGGGAATGACTTACTGAGCAGCACAATTATCAGTTAATTGCAGACGCACCCGTTAGGTATAATGACGTACATTGATACACATGTCTAGTCTCTGAGTCGTCATGAAAATACAAAAAAAACACGTACGTTGCTGAAACGACAGAAAGATAACATTTCTAAAACGTTCTCAAATTTTATTTAAATAAATCCACCAACTTAGCTATGATTCACACAACGCTGTGGATATTTAGTTGCCGTTTTGTTTTCCTGTTGCATTTGGGATGTGCTCATTTGTGCTTTGTTGTTTCCGTTGAATGCATGATGTTCCTGGCCGATTTATCATAATATTTCTGAAAGCACTCATTGTGGTAATAATACACGATATTCGCTGAAATGTACAAACTAAATTGCAGAAAAGTCCATTATAACAAGACGAGAGTAGTTTTATTTCAACTTAAATAATAAAATATCTTCAAACGAATGCACATGTATATCTATTACAAAATAGCATTTGAGCATCTAATATTGATTTGAACAATTTACATTGCACTGATGAAGTTTGTGGTATTTTTCATTAGTGGTAAACATTACTCAGCTTCCCTGTTTAAGTTTCCATACGAATTTGGGATTTTTAATATTTATAAATAAATCAGTATACTTCATATTGAGATCAGCAAAACTGCAAATCGATGTATGATGGTTGCTCAACAAATATACGGGAAAATACAGTAATTTCTTTATTCGTCATTGTTTGTCTATAAAACTTCCAAATCATAAATAAATTAATTTCTTATTAATTTACCACAGATCGTTAATATCAACTAAAGTCTGAACGAACGCGGTTTCCTGTAGCAACGTCACTCGACGTAATGCCGCCCTAGCTTTCGTTTTTTCCAATGTTCCATGTAGCAAACGATGACATATCATTCGTGCCATTGTAATATTATGATTTTCAAAAGGTTGGGGTTTTAATATGCAATATAAGATTATATCACATTACATCTATTACATAGTGTATTATATTTCAAATAAAAATAGGAACAGTTGAACACGAGGGTTGTTAAAATTGTAATTCACGTGGAGCTATATTGTCTTTGTACCAATGACTTCTATAAAATAGTGAGCTGTATGTAAAATATCCTTGTATTAGCTTCAAATTGATTCCTTATACTTTAAAGTCCGTTCAGTCTTGCTGTAACAATGGGTCGATTAACACTGTCAACTCGTGTACACGAATGCTAAAATGATGGGAAATATAACTTTTATCTGACTAAATACGGTCCTATTTAAGAGTCGTTTTATTCTAAATGCAGGGGGAAACTTTATATTTAACTTTTTTAAAATATGGTAAAATTGTGTAATGTAATGTATTATTCACCAACTACTTAATAGTTTATGAAACTTAAAAGGAGTGCAGTTTAATTTTGATAAAAAATAATAAATAAATAAATCATTTGAGATGGATAGACTTGAAAACTGCCCACATACGTGCATAAACTAGTATTAAGCCTGAGTCGTCGTTGATTAACTCATAGATCTACACACGTTTGTGCAGAGAAAACAAACGGCGTATTGTTTTATTTTCTTTGGAAGATATCTGGAAACAAACTGCATTCAAATGACTGCTTCCTTCCTTGTTTAGAGATTTTACTTTACATATTTGTTTTGACAAAATCTATAGATCTACATTTCAAATTCATAGTCAATTTTAGTGTCAGTTTCTTTCATTTTCGTGACTTAGGGTATGGTACATTATATAACGGTTGTCGACTTATGTTTCGATGAATACGATGTTTAGTTGACCTGCAGAAAAGTGATATTGTCCTCGAATTTCGTTCTCGGTCAAAATCACTTTTTTGCAGGTCAACAAAACATTATCATATGACAATATTATTATCTTTAATATAAGTGAATAACAGTATAATATACGTATAATGACCGATAAAGCAATAGTTACAGTCTCGTTTCAACCAAATATTTCTTTGATTGCAAAGCTTTTATGGCTACTGCTTTACATTTGTAAAACGCAAATCTAGTATCTGGCCGTGTTTCAGCGTATTGATCATGTAACACAAATTTCGTTGCATTTTTCTGCGCATTTGTTGATCACGCCTCGTATCATGCAAACCTCTATAACTTTACGTAATACAAGCAATAAGCAGGATTTTATATCTTTGCAAATGAATTATCTGAAAGTTTATTGCATACCATATATTTCAGACAAATGTAATTGCATTTTCGATTACAGCAAGAGAAAACAAC
This sequence comes from Spisula solida, assembly GCA_947247005.1. Taxonomy (NCBI): domain Eukaryota; kingdom Metazoa; phylum Mollusca; class Bivalvia; order Venerida; family Mactridae; genus Spisula; species Spisula solida. The sequence continues at coordinate 34,813,504 of OX365952.1, read as the reverse complement.
ACACAAGATTCTTGAGTATACAAAATTACATTCGTCGGTTTTGCATTCAAAGCCAACGAACTCTCCATTAAGTAGAAAACAACCAAAACGTAATTCGTCGAGAAAAGACGACACAATTAGTTCGAGTGTTTAGGAGCTCAAAATAGGACGGATCGCACGGACAATTCAAAACGCCTTCGATAGTTTGATACCTTGCTTTTGAAGTTTTGGTGAGCCCCACCCTAAATATCAATATGGTAGCCAAATTACATGATGACCACGACAGGTCGATCGTTTTAATGAAAACTAACCACATTTTATTAAATACAAACATGTTTGTCGGCAGCATCAAGATGGAGACACTTTTCCTTGAAAACAACAAAGTTACCCTCACTGATATAGGCATTTTGCTTGCAGACACTTAGATAGAATAGGGACACTTTATAACACAATAAACGTTCCTGGCTAGACAATGCTTGCAGAACTGCACATTTACCCGTCTATGACAGACGAACCCATTTATGATATAATGGCCTTCATTGAAAACATGTCTGGAAAGATTGTGCGTTAAACTTATTGGGAAACACGTTTCTCTAAATAACCCTAGGTTTTACATACAATAACACACGTTTCTACAACAACTATATGTAGAGTTATCGATAACGTTCCTACATATGCGATTAAAATGTACCAACCCACAAATACTTTTAGCGAAAATTTGTCACGTGAACAATTTTGACCGGGACATAAATTTGGTTTAGATGTCTGAACATGGGTCAAATTGCGAGACCTTAAACAAAACACAGTCGCTGACTACTTCGTGGGCTACCAATAAGTAATACGCTTGCTTGTATAGTTTGAAATGGCATGTTGAACCAACCTCAAGGTGTGTACATGTTTATGTACATAACAAGATTCAGGTGATATTTTACTTTTATCCCTTATTCACAAAGGCGTCAGTGACAATTCAATCATTGGTGATTATTTAGCCTTGCACTAAGTTTTTATGTTTGTGCATGTATTTACATGTTCTGTCGTTTAATTTCTTATCACTGGAAGTAAATTCTGTCTCACAAAAAGCTGTAACCTTGACTATTTCCCGATTTTAATGAACATTGTGGTTGGGCTCAAGTTAGGTATGTTTTCACTGGCAGAGTTGTCTCCATTGCATATTTTGGTTTTAAGGTTGAACCACACTATAAACACATTTCAAGGCCCATATACAAATTTAGTATCATAGTAAACTTTCTTTTAATTCATATGCACCATAGCGTCTTATATCTCAGTGTGTATATCATGACGTTACAATAGCGCCGAGAAGTTACCCTGGAAACGCGGTTTGACGTTGTTCCTTGGAGGCACGCTATTATATTAAGTATATATATTATTATCGGATCAGATTCGGAATTACATAATGCGTCGATTGTTGTGTGATTATTAAGCCCAGTATGCGCTATTTCTTGAATCCTTTGCCTTTAACGTGGCATCTTCATAGTGTTGAATTGGAATTAAATAAAAGTTTATTTTGATACCAGATTGGGCCTTGGAACTTTTTATTAGTGGTTCCATTTCAACAAAATTAACCACAAGGATGGACGCAAATCTAGTTATCAATTGGAACTCTTCAGAGAGAACAAGCACAACAAAGGTGGAGGTCGAGTTAAGTATGAATAACTTCAGTACAGGCACCATACAATGTCTATGTATATTACCATATTACGGTGAAATTGTCATAAACCAAAGGAAGAAGCCCCTACTGAAGCACTTGTCATAGCCTATAGGAAGCCAATACATCGGATATTGTGTATCGCAGCCATCATTTATATGGTTACAGGTGCAGCAAATGGTCAGTTAAGAACAACATTTAATATGAAACTGTCGATGTATTCGTATCTATTCGATTCACACATCATGCGGGTATAATCGTAAGATGTTGAAAATGCAACGAATCAGGAAAATATTGCCTTGAGAAGTTGCTTTTTAAATATCCCAATGATGTTTTGCAAGCAAGACTGATAAAAGACGAGTTTAAACATGTTTTAAAATGTCTTTTAATTCCGTACAACGTAATTATGAAATATCAACGTTTATACTTTGTTATCTCGTAAATGGTTAATGTGTTCCGATGGTATTAGTTACTGTACACGTTCATCACAAAGTATAACATATAGCCAGAAAAATAAAATAAGTGAAATACGTACAGTGTGACATTGCAAATTGTGTATGAGTAATGGAAAATATAGTGAATTACAATCTAGACTAAGTCAACTAGTTAAATGTAAGTTGATCAACTGGAGTCAAAGATCTATTAAAGAAGACTTTCGACTTTTCGTAACTTTACCACTGAAATCAATCAGTGAAGGCTAAAATGGATAGGGCATGAATTAAGGATGGACCAAACTCGATAATCAATGGTTGCTCTTCGATCGACACCACCTGGAAACAGAAAACCTGGTCGAGCAAAATGGCGTTGGACTATGGTGGAAGAGCTCACATATATTGAGTTGAGTTGATATTGGATTATCATTCTGAGAAGCACAGAGAATGGTCAAAGACTGACCTACGTGGAGAGAGAACATTGCAACCTTACGCCACACTGAGGACGAAGAGGAATGAGTAAGTAAGGAAGTATGTAAGGGCGCCTTCGAAATAATTGCATGGTAAATTCAATGTATTTTCTGAAACTTTCAGTTGATGACCGTAAGGCTCTAGCATTGATTAGGCAAATAAAGGACAAGATTCACGAAAGGCTAATTTTGGCCCTGTGATTTTTAAAAAAATAAAAATGCATGTTCCTATAGATTTGTCCTATAATTCAAATAACTAAACACTACCTGTGTAAAAAATGAGCATACATCTCCAAGTTTCCTATTTAATCAGTTGACAAAACTGTTGTTTTTGGCCATTTTCACGACTATTTATCACATAAAAACACGATGGCAGTCTTGCTACACTTTTATATTTTTAAATACTCAGTGTTCTGCGTAGTTTGATACATGTACAAAATAAGAAAGTGTAACAAGAATGCCAACGTGGTATTTGGGAAAGTTTGGGAAACGCCATGAAAATGGATTTATAGAAACATGCATTTTTATTTTTGACAAAGCACAGGGCCAAATTAAGTCATAGGTGAACCTTGTCCTCTTTTTTTACGACAGAATATATCACTTTTACTGAAATAATACTATTTATTTCCACCAGTGTCGTTAATATCAACGTATGTAAGCGTCCTAATTGACACAACTCGTATCCTACTGTGATTTATTTGTCGTTCGGAACTATCGTGAGCTTTTTAGCGTTCATGTTCAATTATATTTCTCATAGTGTCAACAGTTTTGCAACTAAATTGAAATTCAAAACATTGAATTGTTGACTTGGAAGAACTTTTCACTTATAATACATTTAAAGGAAATCTTACAATGTACGTTTCTTGAAACCACGAGCACGTTACAACTATTTATACTTTGAGCTCAACAGGCATGAATTTATTCAAGAAAAATAACAAGGTCAACATCAGTGACATAACAATAGTGATCGTAAGAGACTTATATATAATTATTCACGTCGTTTCTCCAGGATAGGCTTACCGAGCTGCACAATTATCAGATAATGATAGACGCACTCGTTGAGTATAATGACATAGTTTAACACATGATTCTTCTAGACAGAGATCATAACACCATACAGCCATTTACTGGTTATGGTGCAGCTCAACAACAGCTTATAAAAGCAACATTCGCCGGCTGATAATTGGGTTACTAACATTAACGCGCTTTAATGCCTCACGGAAATGCCATACTCTGATAGTGGACCTTTTTTATGTATAATTGGGTATGTACAAATCAAATTTCACAACCGCTGAACTTCTACCTTGCTGCCTTTTGTTAAATGATCTTTGCATTTCGGAATTCGTTACAGTACATGCATTAAAATTAAAATATTGATCTTAAATTTATGATGGAAAAACGTCGAGTTAGCTTGAACTCAAAACGTCAGTTTGATTAATGAAAGTAAGGGAGTGGGTCAACATAAACTAGCAGAAAGTGTGGAATAGGGAACACTCAGTTGCATATTTTAAACAACGTTTAGTCAGGACAACAGTATCTGGGGAGACATTGGTTGACAACTTGACATTGTTTAAACTCATTTATTAAATATTTGTTCACTGAAACCTGTCAGTCGAGACCACCTATGTGAACTACTTAACAGATGTCACATTTCACAGGTTCAATATCATTGAAAATCGTCTGTTGTGACATGAAATTGATGGTCATGGCAGACAAGTTTTGTAAATACAGAGGTCTTTATTCGCAGGGCGTTTCTAAAACTGGTCAGATTGTACTTTTTCTGAACATTAAACGGAATAATGTTCTTTTTGCAGTTTCAGACGATATTGAAGCGGAAAGCAGAAATTCTTGATGGGTTTGACTAGAGAACCATGCAATGTTAGGAGGCAGTGATCCAATGCTTCAGGAGCAAGCACTCGTCTATGCACTTGATCTGGACAAGTCGGAATCAGATTTCAAAGCATTAAAGGGCTGGTTGAACCGTTTTAGAGACAGACATTATGTTTGCTTGCAGAAGATCTGTGGTGAACGCGGAAGTGTCCTACTGGAAACAGTATAATAATGGAGTGACTAACTTCCTGAACCTTTAAATGTATGGGACGGGCCTCTACTACAGGGCCATGCCCGGCAAAATATTGTTTGTTCGTGGGGAAGATATGAAAGGGGATACGAAGTCTGAGGACAGAATAACAGTCATGTTATGGGTTAATTTGAGCGGGGAGTTCGAGAAACCACTAGTCATTGGTAAATCCAAGAATCCATGTCCGTTTATGAATTTAAAAATATGCAACTTACCGGTAACATGGGAATTGAACAAGAAAGTTTGGATGACTACCCCAATATTTATGAAGTGGATCCATGAGTTCAACACGAAAATGATGAGACAAGGTCGCAATGTGATATTATTAATGGACAATGCAACATCTTATCCTAATAAACTTAACCTGACCAATGTCAAATCCGTCCTTCAACTCTTGGATCAAGGAATTATCACAGTGTTTTATCGTAAACGACTGATACGTCATGTCCTCTCAAAGTAGGACAGTAAACAGGTTATTGCGACTGCTGAAAGTCTATCAAAGAGTGTTGATGTATTAAGTGCTATAATATTTCTGAAAGGTGCCGTAAATGACGTTAAAAAGAAACAGTCAACAAATGTTTTGTGAAGGCGGGGTTTATCTTGAATGATTCCGTTAATGATGATGATGAATATTCCGATCGCGGAATTAATGGATTTAATGATAGCTGTTCACCGAAAGAATGTCACATCAGAGGAAATGACGAGCACTGAGTACAGTGAAATTGATTAAGACATTCCAGTCCATGAAATATTGACCCCAGACTGGGAAATTCAGCTCGTTGAATCTGCAAAGATAAAATTAACAATACTGTCCATGAGCAACAACAAACTGAAAATGAGAAAAACAAAGTTAATGATGATGAAAATGATGATGCAAAAACTAATAATAAATGAACCATTAAATCTCAACAAGATGCAATGAAGTGTTTAGAAGAACTCCGTTTGTATTCATTGAGTAAAGGTCTCATTAGTGTTTGTGAACTGTTGGACTCTGACCGAGATGTTTTGAATTGAAAATATGAATGAAATGATGTACAGACTAGCCTCATTGGTCATTTGGCATCAATAGAAGCATTGTATGAACAACTTCCGTTCTCATTCCAATAACTTCGCAGCATTCTAGAAAACGTAGTTGATGATTTTTCCAATATGAACATGCACACGAACCGGTTAACCACGTGTCTAGAACTGCAACCTCCAACTTGAGTTATTTCGTGTAGAGTTATTTTTGAAGTTAAGTATATTAAACAACATCGATGTATATTTCGGTCTAGTTCATTAAGTCTCAATTACTAGAGAAACATTTAGTTATAATTTGTCCTGAAAATGAGACACCAATTTGATTATTAAAAGTAGGTAACGCAAATTGTGTGCGTTTCGTTACATGGGGATACTAATGAAGTTTAATTCAATTGGTGCTCACTAATATGCTCCATCGTTGGGCGTCTTTGAGAGAATGTTATGATATAATTTCTTCTCGGAAACTTTCAGTTGGTTGAAGAAAGGCTATATATCGATCATCACATTATAGCAGTCAATATAAAAGCAACTATCACTACCGCTGCGTTCTTACCCTTCAATCCAAACTTTAATTGTTATTTATATTGATACACTAGAATCTATCGTTGTAATCATGATCCATTTGTCTACAAAAATAACAATTTAGTGTTGTCGTGAACTGTTTTATGTTTATTGTGCGACAGGGTTTCGCAACATTTTTACAGTATTTTTCAGTCGGATTAATTACTATATCTGAATGGATGGTGTCTACAGATCCTCCTAGACATGTGTACAAGTATTAATGTACGTCTTTATAATGGGACTTGGGCAGTTCATTTTCTCGTTCGGTAATTTGTGGTATGTGATGTTTTTTATGCTTTTTTCTGTGCTTGGATGGTTAAGTTGAGTGCTGCCTTCTCTGTCCGACTTCATGTCAAACATATTTAATTACCTTATAAGATGGACGCATGTCGCTGTGGAGGAAAATACAAGTTCAACACCAATTTGCGATGTAATGCTACACACCATTATTGAATCTAAACTTCGGTGATGAAAATATGAGTAACCTTCTCTCGTTGGAATTTACATGGTTCTTTGTAAATACTTACTATGGATGCTTATGATAAAGATAGCTTCCATTAGTTCTTAACCTACACGTATATGATAACCTATTTAGACATACATGTAATTTATAGCAGGGAGGATTTAATCAAATTTTCTTTGCCACTTAAATATTATTCTGACATTACATACGACCTAAATTTACAGTGAGAGATGTAAAACGTTAGCATCATCATTATTATTATACGATTATATAAGACTTACCTGGAAACGACGTGAATAATTATACATTCTAACATAACCGGCGATTTTGCCTATATAGACAAAGAACAAATCATAGCGTTGTATATCGGCCGATATACAAATGGAAATTTGAACTACTTTCGACTCGGCTGTTCATTTTTACACGTCGGGAAATTTATGAATGAAATCACGCGATATTGTATTATTATCGTTGTAAATGTTTTTGCGCATTTTAGACTATTTGTTAGTAAGGAATACTTGAATGACATTTAACTAAATAAATATCCATTGATGTTGAACATATGTTCTTCTAATTTCATATTTTGATTATTGTTTGAAGTATAGTTATACTGGGGGTGATAAAGATAATTGTAACAGCCGTTAACAAGTAACCTAAGCAACATAGATCTCGCAAAATAACACTGGCTTTTTATATAATTCCGGGTTTAAATCATGTTAGAATCGAAATAAACTATGAAAACCGTTGTATACCGGCTGTTATACAATGGTTTGGAGTTCTGACGCGTAGGAATTAACCACGATGGCCGTTAGGCCTGAGTGGTTAATACCAAGCGTCAGAACGACACACCATTTATACCAGTACAATATATAATTACCACAGGCTTATCCTTACACTCGGATCAATGTGATTATACGTACAAATAAATATTTGTCCGAGAAATGTAGCACAATAACAAGTCATGTCCATGAACACCACTACATTATTCAATATATATGTATTTTCCTTCAATTGAAATTTCATCAAAAGTATACCGTAATAGTTCCAAAAGTTGGGCTATGAGGTTAAAAAAAAGACAAGCGTCTAAGCATCTAAGATGATACAAACCAGTACGTTCTGCATGGAATTATTTATACTTAATAATATTGCCAACTGATTTCTACACACTAGTTTTACCGTATTCCAAACATGTTTTATTAATAAAAGTATCACCTGAAAGATATGTGTCGGTAATACGTGATAACAGTATTTGATAGCAACTATACCAAATATATTTCCCTCGTGTACTTCCTAACCCAATCCCATACTTGTTTTGTTATTTTGTTAGAAGCATAAATGTCATCAGCGGATTCATCCATTTAGTGTACCGGTAGGTTTTGGCATTTCGAGCTTCATGAATTCCAAAGTTATCCCGTTATTGGTTACTTTGCAGTATCAGTAGCAGCAGCAATGTCAGCTTTAGCATACGCACCATGTAGCACCAGGGGTTCAAAAACAGCAGCAACAACAGCAGTAGCTATCCACCACCACTACCGCCGATACAAGCTGTTATATTCCTGTGTTTTCCTGTTTGTGTTATTTAGGTGACTATATCCTATTCAACATTTATTTTCTATTTTCTTGGTTATACGGAAACAATAACTATATCGATGAAAACTACATGTAATATTCGTACTAAATATGTAACAAAGTCCTGTACATAGACCATGACCTTATGGGGCAAACCAATCCGGAGAGGATTAGGTAGGTAGGTATACTAAATGAGTGACTAAACGCGTATGATTGCCATTCTATTGTCGTGAACATGCTGAAAAGAACTCGTCGTGCTTCAACCGAACAAAAATTTGATAATCCGTGTCTTGGCAAGGGCGAAGACCTATGGACAACTCGTACACTTTTCATCCAGTCAGAACTACCACAGGACGTATAAATAGAGGTCGCCAAAATATGACTGGGCGAAGAGATTCAAGCAAACAAAGAACATCTGGTTTCAAGGTGGTGAAACATGCTAGTACTAATAGGAATGCAAGTGTGACAGTCGAGGTAACTAACTATCAACAGTTTCACACGACATTGAATCACGTAGGTAGCATGTTCACAACGATATACTTTGTATTAATGCCAGTGGCTTCAAGTTGAGGTAAACGGAATCCGATCAGTGTAAAACCGCATTGTTAAACCCTATACGCACACGAAACATTCATCAAGTCACGACACTATGCTCGATGCCTTGTCTAACTTACAGACACATTAATGAAATGGCGTTAATTTAGACATTATTCATTCAGACATTGTAACATAATCAGTCTGAAAAACCTTGTAAAACAGTTGTAAAACTCTATAGCACAATAAACATCAAACAGTTCATGGCAGCAACATTGTTATTTATGTAGACAAATGAATCATTATTACAACGATAGCTTCATGACTGTGTATTAATATAAATAATAATTAATATTTCAGATTGAAGGATAAGAATGTAGCGGCAGTGTTATTTGCTTTTATATTTTAAAATTACTACGTGAGATTTCAGCAATCAATGGAAAGTTTCCGAGAAGAAATTAAATCATAACATTCTCTCAAAGACGCCCAACGATGAGCATCTTAATGAGCACCAATTTATTATTAAAATGCGCTAGTAACGAAATGAACACAATTTGCTATTCGTGACCCACTTAATAATCAAATTGATGTCTCCTTTACAGGAAAAAATATTCTAGAGATGACTGAATTTGAAATACATCTACATTTGTATCTGCATATTTAGAGAGTATTTTTATTAGGAGCCCTAGTATAGTGTAATGACACATGATTACTTTATCAGAAGCGCGAAATATGACTTTGTATTTAATGCAAACTGATGAGATATACACGGAGTTCTATCAGTGACATAAATCCTACATCTTTACTGGTTATCACAAATATAAATCGTATTCAATCAAAGCAACCCATTACTATTGTTTTCTGTGTATAGCATTCGAATTGCAAGAATGATGAACGAAAATAAACGTGTCGCGTTCGAGTTAGCTGTGCGAATATGATTATACAACACATTGTGATTAAAAGAACCATAGCAATTCGATTAACTCGATGATTCAAATAACAAGGTAAAAACTGATGTTTGTTGCTATGTTACTCAGTCTGAACTATAAAGACCACGTTTATATTTACCAACGCTTACTTTTGAAACTCGTACTTTCTTGCTGTGCAAATATCATTCCTGTCAAACAGATACCAACTGGTTTCGATATATGGAAATCTTTAAAAAATTCAGTTTATACGAGTAACAATCGGTGTTTCTCAAGGGTATGTCAGTACATTTATATCAGGGAATCACTCCCACTGGTAACTAGTTCCCCTTATTAGTACATTAACTACTGCCGTCACAAGTGTTCAACATGTTTAGAATCGTTATACCTTGGTTCTGATATTCCCATACACGACTGTTCCAATTTTTTATATGAATTGACGTTTTCTTGAAAGGTTTATTCACTTTTCACATGTACATGGGTAGATTCATGCAGATAAATGCATGTAGTTTATATAGTTTCTTATACACTGCTCAACACTTATAACCGATCACATTTCAAACTTTTATATTTTTGTTCATGGCAATAGGGAAATATAGGTACTTATCTCAATCGGCATTATATGCTCTTAAGCAATAAATGTTCATGTTTTATATAGCGTCGTCAACTATGCGGAGTTATTGCCCGTTGTTATATAAAAACAGTTTTTGTATGTGAAATTCAACGTTTGTCCGCGGCAATGCAAAATAATGTTAAAATAACTACTCAATGTTGATCGCCAAAACGGAAAAACATCAAACATTGCTAAAATGATAACACGTTATAAATCTGTGCAGCTTTGAAATTTAGGAAATGAAAGCAAATGCTAAATTACCTCCCTTTCAATTGAAAATAGAACAAAATGTAAATTTTTCAAAATAGTGAAAACGCGTGATGATAGATTAGTCAAATTGCATACACTTCTTCTTTTGTCAATTCTCATCTACCAAACTTAATAATACCAAAATATTAGTACGTTTGTATTTTATAGGCGACATTGAGTTCCCTATGGGAATTACATTGTCACTATCAAAATCCAGCTAAATCTTACAAGTCGATGATTTTAATTTGTTCACATTTCCTCGATTTAACAATCTTTCGCAGTAAAGATTTGCAATATGCTTTTATTGTTGCCTTAACGTCCATATAAATTATTGTTTATCATGTTTAAAAAAATGGGTTACTGACATTGCATTTAATCCAATTCTAATGTTTTTCTGGTTTTGAGGGTTGTCATCAATTATATGGAATAATTCTGTTTAAAAAAATAGAATCATCACAAGCTTTATTTCTATGCTATTTACACTTAGCGTATACATTTACAACCGTGAGAATATAAATTAGATACTTAGTGACCGGAATTTTGTTAATATATGAAGTGATCGGTTATAAGTGTTGAGTAGTGTATATAAACCGCAGTAATCGATAAAGGGTTGTCGACAAACATGCTAACTGTAATGATTAGGTGTTGCGTTTTATTACCATAATGTCATTCGTCATTTCACTGAAGTGGCAAAAGTAAAATCTCAACGGAATTTTGTTTTGCACATACCCAATTATACCTTTATTAGGTCCGCTAGCTGCGAATGGCAGTTCCCTGAGGCTATAAATCGCGTTTTATGTTAGTAACCCACTTATCAGCCGGCGAATGTTGCTTTTATAAGTTGCTGTTGAGCTGTACCATAACCAGTAAATGGCTGTTTGGTAGAATGGCCTCTGTCTACAAGAATCGTGAGTTAAAGTATGTCATTATATCCAACGAGTGCGTCTGTCATTATCTGATAAGTGTGCAGCTCGGTACGTTCTTCTTGGAGCAACGACGTGAATAATTATATTTCTTACGATCACTATTCTTATGTCACTGATGTTGACCTTGATGTTTTGCAAGAATACATTAATGTCTGATGAGTTCTAAGTAATAATAGGTTTAACGTGCTTGGGTTGTCAACAAACGCACATTGTTAGGTTTCCTTTTAATCTATTATTAGGTCAGTCATTCGCTTACATAAACATTGCCATTTCTCTTATTACTGTCTTATTGTTAAAGATATTACGTGTTAGAATGTGGCTTAGTGAATAAGGCATTGGTTTTCGCTGCCTTTTCTCCAATTAAGATGTTTAAAACAATAACATGGGCCAAAATGTCACAAAATACGCCCGTATAGCGGCATGATGAATGAAAAGTGCAAGTGCATGACTAGAATAATCGGACTGTGCCTCTCGGAGGAATAGTTAAGGTCTAGCCTATGGAGTTCTTACAAAAACGTGTGGCGTGAACTTGTCTAGACTTCATATATACAGATAGTATCAACTGATCACAAGACAAAACATGTGATACAGATTCCTCACGTGGATCAATTCAATGAACTTACTGTATCATGCAATGATATCGAAATAGTTAGAAAGCTAAAATTAGTAACTCCGTAATCAAACACGCCATTTTTCAATGATACAGTTACCTGTGATCAATCATTGGTTAGTTGCCACAAGTGTTACAATAATTTAATAGACACGATATCCAATGAACTTAATTAATCCTCACTTGTAATGTAAAACAGACTTTTGAAACTTGGTCATTTAGCTGATACCGAGGTATTTCTTTTTTTCTCTTTTTTCTTCTTTTCTTTTTTTCTACTTTTTTAAGACTTCTGACAGCTAAAACTAGGTATTTCAGCCATTTTACTGTTGGAACTAGGTCATTCAACTTGGCATTCAGCTTTTTGATTGCTGAAACTGGTTCATTTAGAATTTCGACAGCTTCGACATGGGAGGATCATAACTTGTTTAGTTGGGCATTGTGCCTTGTGTGTTCTTTTATGTTTTCTGTGTTCGGATGGTTAAGCTGTTTGCTGCCTTCCCTAGTGAGTGTCTGACTTAATATTATCCTTTTTATGACGTACACCTAAAGAACTGTGCATATTTTCTTGATTTGCAACCCATTGATCTTATTATGAAAGAATGGTTACCCTTTTTGGTGTAGATTACTTACGGGAGAGGCTTATGATAGGGGACATGAAACAATTAAAAACGTTCGAGAATATTTATGCCAAGTGTCAATTGAATATTACCTACGAATGTTAAATAACATATGTATTGTAAATATATGTCATGTTATGGGCTGGTGGCCTTAATCAATAATAAACGTATTGTATTGTATTGTCAATTGAATATCGAATAATATCGCAGAAACTGTTTTCGTATTCTTAAGTGAGAACGAGGTTAAGTAAGACATGTCTAAAATAACCGCGAGTGGGATTATTTCAATTTCAGCGGACCAAATTACCTTAACGGTCACAGAAATATACGATACAAGTCCATGGATATCACTATGCAGGATATTGAGTGGCTGAAATCTCAGACATCTGTAAGGGATTACAGCGCTGGAAAATTGATGACTGAAATATCAGACATATGTAAGCGATCACAGCGCTGGAAAATTGGTGGCTGAAATATCAGACATCTGTAAGGGATTACAGCGCTCGAAAATTGGTGACTGAAATATCAGACATCTGTAAGGGATTACATCGCTCGAAAATTGGTGGCTGAAATATCAGACATCTGAAAGGGATTACAGCGCTCGAAAATTGGTGGCTGAAATATCAGACATCTGTAAGGAATTACAGCGCTGGAAAATTGGTGACTGAAATATCAGACATCTGTAAGGGATCACAGCGCTGGAAAATTGGTGACTGAGATATCAGACATCTGTAAGGGAGCACAGCGCTGGAAAATTTGAGGCTTAAATATCAGACATCTGTAAGCGATCACAGCGCTTGAAAATGTGTGGCTAAAATATCAGACATCTGTAAGGGATCGCAGAGCTGGAAAATGTGTGGCTAAAATATCAGACTCTGTTACGGATTGCAGCACTTGAAAATTGGTGGCTGAAATATCAGACATCTGTAAGGGATCACAGCGTTGGAAAATTGGTGACTGAAATATCAGACATCTGTAACGGATCGCAGCACTGGAAAATTGGTGGCTGAAATATCAGACATCTGTAAGGGATCACAGCACTGGAAAATTGGTGGCTGAAATATCAGACATCTGTAAGGGATCACAGCGTTGGAAAATTGGTGACTGAAATATCAGACATCTGTAAGGGGTCACAGCGCTGGAAAATTGGTGGCTGAAATATCAGACATCTGTAAGGGAACACAGCGTTCGAAAATTGGTGACTGAAATATCAGACATCTGTAAGCGATCACAGCGCTCGAAAATTGGTGACTGAAATATCAGTCATCTGTAAGGGATCACAGCGCTCGAAAATTGGTGACTGAATTATCGGACATCTGTAAGGGATCAAAGCGCTAGAAAAATTGGTGGCTGAAATATCAAACATCTGTAAGAGATCACAGCGCTGGAAAACTGGTTGCTGAAATATCAGACATCTGTAAGGGATCACAGCGCTGGAAAATTGGTGGCTGAAATATCGGACATCTGTAAGGGATCACAGCGCTGGAAAATTGATGGCTGAAATATAAGACATCTGTAAGGGATCACAGCGCTAGAAAAATTGGTGACTGAAATATAAGACATCTGTTAGGGATAACAGCGCTGGAAAATTGGTGGCTAAAAGATCAGACATCTGTAGCGGAAATTGGACAGCTGGAATCTCAGGCAGCATATGATTATACTTAGCAGAAACAATGTCAGCTTAAGCAGTAGTTACAGTATAACGAGTAGCGGAAGAAAAAGGCAACAGAATAAGCAGCTGTAGAAGAGTACTAGCAGCAGTATCGTGATTAGTAGCAGCGAGTCCAACAGCACTACATGTACATATAGGGTGACCAAAACAAAATAACGTATACAGTTTCAGTGTCTATTAATCGAACCTCTTCATTTTGATATCGCGAAGAAAATTTGCACATGTGTAGATATAAGATGTAAGTTTTGTCTGGTACCCGTTTTACATTATAGCTTGGATATTTTTTAGAAAAATCTCAATTTACTAAAAGTACCCTATGATGCCCGTCTATTCAGTAATTTATGACGTTCTCAAGATATCTACCCTTCTGACGTTTCCCTTCTTGCACTCGTCCTTTGAGACTATTGATAACGTGTGCACATTTGTCTAAAATGATATTTTTACCTTCTCGTTTGGTGTTCCTCATGAGCATAGATGAGTGTCTGTTGGCTTTGAGCTGGACACTAGCGATTTCACATACTGCCCAAAAAGAAGTCGCAATGATATAAGTTCAGGCTGTGGTCGGGCAATGTCACACAATAGTGGTATTTCCTAGAAATTACTTTGGTATTAACTGTTTCATGTCATTCACCCAAATCCTTAAGTAAAACGTGTGACATTGGCACATCTTGCATGAACCATGCATCATTGAAAACAATAAATAACCTGAAGCGTTTAGGAATTAAATTGTTCAACATGGGCAAGCAACAGGTTTTGTTTATTTTTTTCAACAGTGCTTTCTGAATCGCTAGTCTTAAGCCAACATACACGTCTATGCTCCTGGGGAACATCATGTGCAAATGTAATCAATAGTTTCAAAGTGCAAGGCCGCAAACGTCGTTTTTACTACAAATAGACGTCACGGACAAAATAAGGCAATTATAGAAAATTGACCATTTTCTTAAGATTACCCGAGATATAATCTTAAAATTGGTCAAAGAAAATTCTTACATCTTTCGTCTATATACGTGCAAATGTTCTTTGCGAGTGCAGAATGTAGTGATTTGATAAATAGACACTGAAACTGTTTACACTACCCAAAAGTTCTAACCCACCACCATAATGATGTGTTATAATTTTGTTAATAATGCACGTACTCTCATTTTGCATACCAATACTTGAATAATACTTGCATTTAATTATTTATTCATTTTGGCAGATAAACGGTCATGTTACTCGTTACAGGCGCGTTACGTGATGAAGTCGATTTTACAAAGTCACAACATATTTCATCCAATTGTTCATGAATACGTGCATATTGCAACGCAACAAACACGTATTCGTTAATATTCAGCACAACCGATGTCTGCCCTCCCAGAAAACACGTAACATGCAGAGATTGACGCAAAACGTACTTGGATGAAGTGTAAGAATCTTACAACAAAATTTCACAAAGGCTATTTCAAAGAAATGTCAAATTTGCGAATTTTGCTTGCGTGTTGATTTCATTCGGAAATAATCATTAAAATAACAACTACAAACGAAATAGAAAATCATTTTTGTAATAAAAAGCAAAACTAAGGGCCGCAACTTATCCAAACTGATGACATCCCGACAGGTCAACAGCTTTCTGTTCTTGCCAAATTCAACATGTTAGGTGTTTTTCGCGTAGGATAATCTTTACTAACATCAAAACCGTACATAAACACGTGTTTTTCGACGCGCATGCATTACACGTGTAAATTAAGCTAGATTACGTAACAAGTATAAAACGTTGAATTAGACTGTAAGTAGGCCAAAAGTAAACAAATATTTGGCTTCATTGAATATTCATATGTCATTATGTGAAATTTCGTGTTAATAAATGCATTATTAAAAAAATATTAATAAAATAAAAAAATGTCAACTAGGAATTGTGTTCACAGTGTTTTTTTTCGTAATCTCATGAGTGTTCCTCTCGAGTCAGTTTCGGCATTTATATGTTTTTCAAGATGAACAGTCACCAGTAATGCCGATTTTGTTTATGAGCGCGTGAATTCTGGTCCACATGCATTGCACGTGCAAAAACGGATTATTACGCAATACACCGAATGCACTGAAATTAACTGCAAAACAGTCAAAATAAACCTAATACTCAGCTGCATCTCTTAATCATGTATCAGTATGCGAAATTTCAGGTGAATACATGCATTTTTTCACAAAACGGGAATGAAATATAAACTGGCGGGTTAGAACTTTTGGGGAGTGTACTTCCTTTTTGGACACCCTATATAAGCATTAGCAACAGTAAAACAGTATCAATCTTGAGTCCGTATCTGTATATATATATACATATAGTGGAAGTAACAGCAGTAGTAGCAGCATCAAAATCAGCAGTAACTTAGTCAGTAGTAGATTTAACATAAGCTGTTGTGGCAACATAAATAAGAGCAATATAAATAGTAGCAGCAGCAGCAGTAACAATGCTTCTCCACTACCATAAGAATCAGCTGTGTTATCCCTGTTGGTTAAATCCAATTACGTATATTGTCACTCTTTCATTATTGAAAATTAACAAACGCGTGTAACCCCTTAGCTTTGTGTGTCTCGAAAAGACACCGGAAAAACCTCAATCAATAAAATAAGTCGTCTTACTACAGACAAAATGCTTAAATGGTTTAAAATCAACTTTTATACTCAAATTGAAAATGACACTTATCACAAGCTTTCGATTGTTTACCACAAAGCTGGAAATGCAACAAGACAGGGGCAAACATAGCTGTATATATCGTATATATGAATTGTAAACAACGAAACCCGTTCCTTAATGTATTTCGTTGTTAGTTTTTGGGTAGACGTCCAATTGTATTCTGAATAATAATAATAACAAATTGTTTTTTTTGTGGATTCCATATTTGACAATAATATCAATTTTCAATATGGTCCACAATAATAATATCCCCAATATACGTCCAGACATCAAACTTATATAAGGTTACGTTTGAGGGCCTCTTGGAAGTTAAAGTTACGGTCTAAATGTCTCCGAAGGACTGAAAAACTGTTGGCCAGTTGAACTTTATTTAAAATTTAAATTCTCAGTTCAAATCACCATGATTTGTGTATCTAGTTAGACATAAAGTTCACCTTTACCTTTACTAAGGTTTGTAATTGTTTAGTTTAACTAAAAATTTATTACCCAAATAATATATACAATGTACATTTTACAAATATTGAATCGAGACACACTTTCCAAAACAATATGAGTAATTGTCTTACTGATACAAAGTTTATTTATCGTTAACCGTAATTAAACTCAAGAAAGTTTTCCACCATTGATAATAGGTCTATACGGCATATAGTGTTGTCTAGAATTATCAATCTGGCCGGTATTTATAAGGCATCTTAGTAGTAATCTAAGAATTTACTAAGAATTCGAGGACATAACCTGCCGAACCCTTCAAAATTGGTCAAAATTAGATCGTACATATGTTAATTAAACGCTCGGATGATTTCACATTTAAACGAATCCCGATGGCACATTTCACAATGAAGGGAAGCAACTTGACTATTTAGATGAAAATGTTCATGACTGGGTTGTCGAAACTTTAGTTAAAGAAGATACAAAACTCACAGACGTCTTAATCGTGTTTGTGTCTATTGGGGTTTCGTCCCTTCCGACAATAATTGTTCAATTATATACGGTGGTAAGTCGACCATACGGTACCATTATCATTTTTAAATAGTGATCATTGGAAAGCACTCATTTGTTTGCAAACAAACTAAACTTTTACGCATATAGAGAAAATAACCGTATAACTCGAACACTGTATTAGGACCTGTGCCACTAAATTAAACAGGTTGACCAGGTTTAAAAAATGGGGATATTGGAAAAAGGATTATCTTTACAAAGAACACCGTTATTTAAATTGACTTGGTGAATAAAAGTTACCATCCATCTGATCTGGCAAAATAGCTCAGTGGTTTAGCGATATGTGAATATTGTATTTATGAACAAATCATACAAGACAAGTAAATATTTTCGCGACTCACAGCCGAGTCGGATTACGTAAATAAAGGAAACATTATACTGATTGTGTACAAATAAAAAAATTGAAAACTTCAATCATAAAGACGGTGATCTCTCCAATATGACGGACGAATGTTAACCTGCCCGAATCGAGTTACAAGCGGGTATCCGACCGAGGACGGACTCCAATATCACATAGACTTCCTTAACTAACCATGTCAGGTGACAGACTATCACTATACCAACGGGTCTAACCATTACCTTTTAAACGAGAAGAATTAAAATTCAAACTGATATACTGTTATATTCAATATCCATCCAGTATACATGTAATATTGATTGCAGCTTTATAACATGCACAAGTTATAGTACAGAGAATTGGGCATGATCCTCGACCTTCTATTGACATGATTTAACAGCTGATATATTGTCTATATTTATAATCCCGATTGTATGTCTTCATAAGTGGGAAGTATCACGAAGATGCTCGAGGTGCAATGCCAACACAAACCTAAATGACCGATATTGCACGATTTGCTCACGGAAATTTATACATTCAACGCAAGGACCTTATAGTATATTCATGCATAAAGGTCAGGATCAAGTCAAGTTTTTCCAAGCTATAACATGCGTAACTCTTATGGTTGAGTTTAGATTTTTTTTCTTTGTAACCGAAGACGAATCATATCCGAAATAAAGTACAAGTCATGTTTAATATTATATATTATGGCATACGTGCTCTTGCCAGTGGTCGTCATTAAATCCTGGACATAGGGTATCGGATGGGCAACGGTCGATGTTCGTTCCATGTAATAATAATAATAACGACTTTATTTATAGTGGGTGACATATTTGGTTCTAGACCAGTTTTCAATATGGTCCATGTCCATCAGGAGTGACGCGGATACGATTAGTCTGGTCATCGGATGCTCACCGATAAATGTATCTGTCGCTTAGCAACGCCTTGATTTTTTTCGAAAAACTCTCAATGATCGACCGATGTCTGTGTATCTCTTGAAAGAGTTACAAACTTTGACGGTATATGTTCTCGTTGATTAATGGTAAATGGTTGGAAGGAAAAGGGTAGTGTTTTATCAAAGCACTTACGAAAACCTTAAATTTACGCTCAAATTTAAATTCCTTATAATGATTTTACAACTACAAATAGGGTACAGATAATGTTTGTTGGAGATCCTTAACTGAATCATTGTTAACATTGCATATCCCTTTATCAAAATTTGTAACAGTTAAAGAATTATAAAGAATTTAAGTTTGAAAGTAAGTTTACGATGTTCGTAAGTGCTTTGATAAAACATTAACGAGGACACTTTAAACAATATTTGAAGCGACGTAAGCAAATCGTGAAGAATTCCAAAGGCAAAGAGAACACACGTACATAAACTGCCTCCTGCGAGTACGTCACAATTAATTCTTCTCGTGTTGTATGCTAGCTAACTGCTATATGCAAAGGCCTTCAACTCTTTGGAAAACTTACAAACATGCTAACCGAATTAAAACTTAATTATTGATGTGACATCACGTAAAGTGACACAGTATCATTGCTCCTCCATTTTGCGTAAACTCTGAATATTCCGAGGGTTTATCCAGAATTAACCGGACTGATGCTATTTTTTGAGTGGACTTTTGCAAGTATACAACATGTAACTAATTTTGTATGCACAAGTATACTTTTGACAGACGTTTGGAAGCTTTTTTGCTACTATAGCAACCCACTAATCAGTCGTGTTTATTTAAATAACAAGTAAAATGGCAACTAATTTTCATACATAAGATTTTTACGCAAATGTGCATGTATTGTCAGTGATGTAATGGGTGGTTGTATTATGCATTCCATTGACAGACACACTTGCTTTAGTGCAAATACAGTTAATTCTGGATAACACCTCGTACGTCGGGGTGTAGTTTGCGTAAAATATCTGATCTTCCTTATAAAGTAGACCTCATTATGGCGTGTTCATTTTTATTGTCTTGTGTATACATGTTATGTCTTTGTTTTAGGCAACGTTTTATGTTCTTATGAACACGGTACATAACATGTTGAAACACAAAGTGTTATTTAAATTCTCGCGCATGCGTATTACATCTGACCTATCTCACCAAAGTTTTTGTCCACGTCGGCTTGATAGAGGTAGGTGACGTGTTTTTTTATTTAAACAAATTATTTTTTATTTTAACATTTTACTTGTTATATAATGTTTTGTATAATGTAATATGCTATGTATATAAATGTTATTATTATTATATTATTTGTATAATTTATTATATACTTTACAGTTTTTGGCATGTAACAGTATGGCGGACATTAACATTTGGTATTTCTGTAATTATATGTAATACTAGTAGAATTGTCTCCATTAAACTTCAGATTCGAAAGAATCAAGCTAAATTATAAGTGTGACGTTCCATTTGATCAGAAGACGGTCTAACCAGATTAGTATTTGGCAAAATATAATATAATCAAGTAAATGGTAAAACAATAAAATACGTGTTACAAAATCTCCAAGTTACTGCACTTCAACAATAGTGTCACGGGTAGGAACATTTTCTTCAAATGTAATACAATTGGAATTCGAAAATGGAGTATTTTCAACCCAGCACATTTCGAAATAGAGGATTTAATAGAAAAGGTAATGGAGGTGGAAGTGTTACAAAACATAGTTCATATCATTTTAATTTTCTTCATGTTCTCTTCCAGTTTTCATTTGAATTTACACTAATTCGATTTGCTGTAGAGATAAAAAGAGTAGAAATGTTGATACTTGGTGAATAGTTTTCCATGCGAAACAGTTGTACCTGATATGGAATGACTCACCACCAAACTCTGTCATTGTTACGATTTTTGCTGAATTCTCTCTAGTTATTAATATGGACCTACGTGTATGTAGATGTTGTCCTCTATATGAACATTCCATGTAGCATTAGATGCCCCGTTTTTCATAAAAAGGACCTTCAGTTATATTAACAATTAGATCCCTAAAACTTGGCATTGTTCAAATTTAAAAATCGTCATTTCTTTCTCCAAAACTCTCCGCCAGGCCTGTGTCGGTCGTCCCTTGTCGGTCGTCCCTTGTTCTCTCCCCTTGCGGTGTTCATCTTAAAGTTTGGCAGGTGATCTTGTTGGTGCCTTCCTTGGGGTGTGTCCTGTCATAAATCGTATGTACAGCGGCGGTCAAAGTAGAGACGTGCGTCTTATATAGTTTTCTACGCCAAATATCAGTTTTCCATCTCTTATTTTCGCTTGTTTGGAATAGTACTACAAAATATCCCTACAACTGTTTGAAATGAGGACAGACATATGTACTCTTTAATGGATTGTACTTAGATATCCACCATAATGCTTCAGGTGGTCTGCGCTCTTGTGGTGATGGTTCTCTCACGGGATCATCGTTCCATGTCGATCTCACGTGTGATCGGGTTAGGCTAAGGTGTTGCTTCAATGTTAGGATGTTCAGACATGGGTGATTCGTCACTGTTATATCACTATTCTTTTCTAGGTGATTGTAGTTTTTGACATCTCTCGCTGTAACACGGGTATATGACTACTAAATGATAAAGGCGTTCTGGTTGAAACGTGCCTTTTTACATTGCTTTATTTTCGTCGTGATGATCCAATGTTATTACTATCCTAATGTTCTGTGGTTTGCCTTGAGGTAAGGACAGAACCTGTTGATTTACTTGAAAGATCATCAAACCAATTGCTTTTCTACTTTCATAATTATAGCAGCATTGTTAAGATGGTCTATCAATATTGTTTTGATAATGCGTTAACCAAGAGATTTACTATCACTTATCCAGTATTTTTCGAATGTAGATGATTTATGAAGAGTCATCAGTCTAATACTTTAAACTCAACGGAGTCGTACAGTCTGGTAAAGTTCGCCAAGTGATTCACTAGTATAGTTTCGCTCGATGAGTGGATTAACTAGTTCAGTGCTAGTAAGTGTACTGACATTTGCAGTCAAAGTTTTCGGAGGTAAGGCAGACCTTATAGCTGTTTCAATACCTTCGTCTGGAATTTCACTCTCAGGTCTAAGATACAGGTAACAAATGTGTATTCTTCGTCTTGAACTTCACTCTCAGGTCTAAGATACAGATAACAAATGTGTATTGATACAATTGCAATAGATGTTTCGATATCTTCGTCTTGAACTTCACTCTCTGGTCTAAGATACAGATAACAAATGTGTATTGATACAATTGCAATAGATGTTTCGATATCTTCGTCTTAAACTTCATTATCAGGTCTAAGATACAGATAACAAATGTGTATTGATACTAGGAGTGCTGCTGGTTCAACTGATACACTTTATACGTTTTTATTAAACCGTTCGCGTAATTTATTGGCCATATCTTGTTAAGATTATATCAATATCTTAAGATAAAAAAATACATGTAACTATTTTAAATTATTTTATAAACAATATACGTGGCTCATTGTGTTTGCGAATATTTTGAAACGAGTATGAACTCCACTCAGATATTGTTCATAAAACAATATTTACTTGGAACTATATTGTATCAATAAGTTAAATTGTTCATCTAAATATTTCAACTGGACGTGCAATTGCAAGCCTAGTAAAAGGCAATGAACTTTCTACATGAAGAGCCGGTCACAGTGTCACTTGTTTTCATTTGCTCCAGCGCCTATTACATCATGTTTTAACTGATAGTTAGATGTAACAATTCCTCTGAACATTGTTCTATTCGTGTACATCAAAAGATATACCGACAATAACCAAACTATATATGATGTACGTGTGAGGAAGTGTGACTTGTTTTACAACAATTACAAGACAGTCTTCACGAGAAATGTATGAAATCAAACAGTTAAACTGCTACAAAATGTATATAACTTCTTCATCGGGATCTGAATGTAATGATTCATTTAACATACGTGACATACTGCTCAATCTAAGTAGGCCTATGGAACGTTAGTTTATACTAATTTATTTAAGGTCGATTGTGAAACAAGTATTTCTAACTTATATTAATCACCCTCGACACCTCATTCCTGATGTTATCCATCGCAACGAGGGTATGAGAGAAGAGAAGCCAGTTTCCCTTTTATGCTGAACGTCTAGCAAGGGAATTTCTGGTACAATTTTTATTTCGTCTTTAGTATGACGCGGCCAGGGATCAAACCCGAGACCCGCACTCGAAGCGAACGCTCAACCACTAGCCTATCGAGGAGGCGGAAAACGTTTAGAAAGAGGATATACTATTTTTGAAAATTGAAATTAGTGAAACTTTTAAACTATACAGTTTTATTTCGCCTTATCCATTAAATGACATAACGTCAACCTCGCTATTCAGACCACCCTCTGTTCAGTAGAGGTGCGTGGTATTATCGGTATACCGGTGTAGCGTGAGAGTCACCCGACTATGAGATCATTCCGACCGGAAGTAAATCTGGCAATTTTTACGCGGTGCACAAGTGCTGATCACTAGCCGTGATAATTGTCCATGTAACCGTGATATCGAGTAGGCCTATCCAGTATCGGGCATGTAAGTTCATGTATACATTTGTATCGCCATACATGTATGTTTGAAGGATAGACATGTATATATTTAAGGGTCACTTGTACTTGCTCTTGAAAGTTTACATGAACATAAATTAGTTAATGATTAATAGAACGAAACCTTCAATCTATCGTAGTAACCAAATGTACGATGGTTATTTTGATTATTAGTTTGCGTGAGAGTCGAAGTTTCACTAATTTCGCGAAACATTAAACAACGATAATTTTACTTGTCGTGCATATAAAAACAAAAAACGGTATTTTCTAAAACTCAGGATCTCTTTGAAGCAGGCAACAATATTAACATGCTTTTGACACGTTTTCATCGAGACGGAAAAAGTAGCTCTGCTCTAGTCAGTTGAAATTGCCGACTAATGCATATAAAATGAGTTTTTAGTTACATGTACTAGTAACGCACTTTGATTAACACCAATGTATCTGTTGTTGACATAAGTTGTTGATACTCGTATGTAAGGATAGTGAATCATAATACTAACTAAATATAGTAGTTGTTAAAGAAGGTGGCTCACTGGAGAGGTTGCATTGTATCAAATAACTACTAGTAGACATACTTTATTAATACTACAGTTCAATCTTTCCAGAGCATCCCTTTGTAGAGCATTAACCTCTCTATAACAAAACCTTCACATTTTCCATCTTTACATTTTCCATAAATGATAATATTATTTACTCTGCATTTAACCTCTGTAGAACAAGAACGTCTATGCAACGGCCAATAGTTGTAGCTTCCTCTACAGAGGTTGTACTGTATACCGGTATAACCCTTTACTAAACATCATTCCGTTACATCTACCAAGGTTCAATGCAGGCATGTTCGCGTGTGAGTTATAATATAATCACCCATTGTTTTTAAATATCCAGTATAGAAGTGATAAACACAATAATAACTCGTATTTGAATAATTAATATTGTATGCAAATTAGTAGTTTTATGTTAACTATTGGGTAAAGGGTTAAGACAATAATTAGACATTCATTTGTTTTAACTTAAAGTCACATTATCTCCCACAAGACCTTTTTTTCGACCATCCAGTAAATAGACTTATAACAAGGAATTAGGATATATTAACAAATGTCCAAGAATTCACGACAGACAGTTAAATGTATCTGTCGTAACAGGATGCCAAACAATCACATTTATGTAAAATGTATGGATGACAAAATACTAATTTTGCAAGAGTTGTTTCCCTTAGATTATAAATTGTGCATTTTTTGTTTACAAATTATCATTTTGTAAACAAACCAACTGGGGTTGTATTTCGTTTTCTTCGATCTTTTTGTGTGTTCCACCTTAGGAACTCAACCAAAGTACTCAAAATCCAATGCTCTTCAAATAGGTTACCAAGTTATTGCTTTTTTAAAAAAGCCGTTTAAGGCCTAATATGGCTTTAAAGAAAGTGGTTCACTGGAGAGGTTGCATTGTATCTAATAACTACTAGTAGACATACTTTATTATCACTACGGTACAATCTCTCCAGAGCATCCCTCTGCAGAGCAACAACCTCTCTATAACAAAACCTTTAACATTTCCATAAGATGATAATAATATTTTCTCTGCATTTAACCTCTGAAGGGCAAGAGCGTCTACGCAACGGCCTTTATTTGCAGCTCCCAAAGATTGCTGCTCTACAGAGGTTTTACTGTATATAACCCTTTACTAAACATCATTTCGTTACATCTACCAATTTTCAATGCAGCCATATTAGTGTGTGAGTTGGGTAAATGGTTAAGACAATAATTAGCCATTCACTTGTTTTAACTTAACGTATTGTATTTGCAGAATGACTTTTCTACGGGCGTTACTTCTCGTGTGCCCGTTAGTAACATGGTGTGCGCATGCGCAGATGACGGGTGGATCATGTAACGGCATGAACATGATGCAGGTTAGAAATGTAATAATGCAAGCAGTTTCCAGGGCCAGAGCATCCCTATCTGCACAGAAACAGCTCAATGAATACTTGAGCCGCACAGGTACATATGCTTATAAATATATCCTCGTACATACCAGTACAAAACAATATATGAAACAATATGCGGATCATAGCCTTTATTTGCCAGTCAGCTTTCTGCTGAAATTTGACATGCATATGAGTGCTTCCATCCGTACTTGAACCCGAGTCGCCTGATTACACGGCAAGCGCGCTAACCGATTAGGCTACGGACACACACATGAAATATATCTCTCGTCGAAGTGTTGTATTTCTTGTCACGTCGGGTAATGCTTACACGTCGCTTTGGTTAGCTAATGACAGCTACGGAGAACCAGGGTACTGTTTTATCAAAGCACTTGCGAAATTCTTAAACTTACGTTCAAATTTAAATTCTTTATAATTCTATAAAAACTGCAAAAGCAGGACAGATACTGTCTGTAGGAGTTGATTAACTGAATCATTATAAGTATCACAACTCCATTTACCCCACTTAGTAGCTAAATATGCACAGTGTATACCTAAATTTGTCAACACAAAGTTAAAACAACCGTAATATCCACACAACGTAACAATTTCCAAGCTAACGTCACATGTTTTGCCTGAAACAGACTTATCTTCCAGGAAAGCAGGTTGGGTCGGTTTCGAGCAACAAGTGTGACATTTTATTACAAAAAATATTAAGCAGCATGGATGGAACTCATTCTCGACTTGCGCGTCGAGTGTGTCGCGTTAAAATTGATCAAATAATAGCATTTTTGACAGATTTTTACTTGCGTTCTTAGCCAAAAATTACGTCACAAACCACGTGATATGTCCATAACTGTGCAGTGGTTAGCATGTATCACAGCTTACGTATTCACAAATTACGTAATAAGTTGTCATGCTGGAATTGTGTCTTATTGAAAAGTGCTCTACGGATTTCACACGAAAGCACGATTTTTCTGAAAAATTTCGATACATAATCGTTGTTCATATTCACTAACCCATATGTGTGACAAAAGTTTCCTATAATTGTGTACAGCACGTGTTTTGATGATTCACAGGAACTTGCATAATTTAAAAAAAACACAAAAAAACAGAGAGCCTAGCCTCTTTGATTTATTTTCATTTTTTTTTTCATTTTTTTTTCAATTATGCAAGTTCCTGTGGATGATCTTACTAATGGGGAGTGTCTCTCTCTTTACAGTTTACATTTGTTATTATTGTGCGCCCAGGATAATGTGATAGGCGGGACAATTTAGTATGGTCCACAAAGGTGGATTACAATTATGTGCACCAATTATCAATGATGTTTTGAGTACAATACTGACCTTATCTGTTTATTTAAGTGATTTGTAAAACCAATTTTGCCACAGTTGACCGAACCGATTCATGTTTGTAAGTATCACATTATCCTGGGCGGACTATAGTGTAACACTCTATACAAAAAATAAACAAAGGGAGGTATAGTCCAGTTAGGATATTGTGACAGTGACGTTGCAGTTTACGTGTACCCAAAAAATCACAACCATTGTCTAAACAGGTAGAGCGAAGTTTAGTATGTTAGTTTAGCATTGAAATTATAGTTGTTTGTACAGTATAAACCTTTATAATTGGTTTTACACCGTTATAGTGGACTCGACCTCTGCGTCTATAAATCAGCAACAATTGTCAAATGTTACAGGTCACGATGAGGCGATGAACCCGACACCGTATATGCCTAAAACCTACCATCAACATTATGCAGCTTTCTCTCACCTTAACCTACCTGCATCTATACAAGTCGACTCGGGATATATTGTACAGTTTGCTACCAAAGAGATCACTAAGGCGTAAGTCTTTCATTTTAAAATAGTTTTTAGGCTAACAGTCAAGAGTGTTTCAGTCATATGGGTACTACCTAGTCATATCATCCTGACGCCGGGCAAATCAGTAATTACCTGTAACTATTGTGCTGAGGAGCGTCATTCAAGTGATACATACCCGTGCCATCTAAAGATGGGTTCACACTCTAGCGTTTGGACCGACGTTTACCGACGTTTGGGCAAACGTTCAGCTCCGATAGTAAAAATTACTAAACGTTGAACGCAAAGTTGACGGTCGTTGGTAAACGCAGAAGAACGTTGTAGAACATTTTTAACATGCAAAAACTTTGCCGACGTTTGGAAATAAACGCTGATGTAAGTTGTGCTCCGTTTATAAACGTTCCTGAACGCTGAATTAAGTTGATCAAAGTTTGCTTAACTTAAACTCCGTTGGCAAACGTCTGCTGAAACGCTGGTGGTAATAATGAATTTAGTCGAACGTTTATCTAGCGGAGGCCAACGGGTATCCAGCGCAATGAACGCGGTAGTAACGCAAGGGCTGGCGTAAGCCAACTTTCCCCAGCGCATAAGAACGTGTGTCCAACGTAGGCCAACGCTAGTGGTTAGCGCAGACGAACTTTCAATAACGTTTCAGTAACTTCAGAATCTGACGTTTGGCACCTCGTTCGTCTAAGTCGGACTAAGTTAGAGACCGCTACACATACGCTAACCTACGTTGGCAAAAGTTCACCTACGCCGATAAAAAAAGCTACAACGCAGGCAACCGTTGTTAAGCGCTGGTAACCGCTGTCAAACGCAGTTGAGCGCTAAGAAACGTTCCCAAAACGTTAGCGTGCGTTAGATACACAACGTTCGCAGTGTGAACCAAATTATTCCTCCTCACGAGCGTAATTTCACCGACGTTTGGGCTAATTATTCTGATTTTTGAAACGCTGATCAACGCTGGTACAAACGTTCATAGTGTGAACCCAGCTTAAACAATTTTGGTATGCTACCTCCTGGAATAGAACCGGTGACCTCTCACAGAAATTACTACCGAAAACGTTCTAAAGACATAGTGTGTTGACGTCACTGATTTTTAAAAATATTTATTAATAATGACGTCATTGATTCATGTGTTCTTTACTTGCAGTCTTGGTGTTGGACCGGATGAAGTGTACCGTTGTCCAGGTGTGAGAGACATTTGGCAGGAGGTTATAGCACCATTCTGTATTCGTCGTGACGCTGCCATCTGTGACCCAAACGCCAAGTATCGCAGTATTGACGGCTCCTGCAACAATCTGCGTAACCCATTGTGGGGACGCTCTAACAGACCACATAGACGTCTGCTCAAACCACATTACATGGACGGTACTTATATTTTCCCTCCTGTATTAAAGCTAAGAGTGACGATACAGATAATCATGTTTGTTTGGTATAATTGAAAACTAAGCCGCTCTAGTACAGTATAACCTCTCCAGAGCGGTCCTCTGTAAAGCCACAACCTCTCTATAACAACTCATTTACTATATTTCACCTCTGTAGAGCAACCACCTCTAACCAACGGTCAATATTGCAGCTCCTAAAGGTGTTGCTCTACAGAGGTCTATAATCTTATATGTGATAATAATATATAGATACAGGGTGATCATTAATATAATTATGGTAACATTAATAACTTTAATAACTTTGTCAGATTTTATGATAGAGAAGTGGTTTGACCCTTGTTATAAAGCTAATGAACCCAA
This sequence comes from Spisula solida, assembly GCA_947247005.1. Classification (NCBI taxonomy): domain Eukaryota; kingdom Metazoa; phylum Mollusca; class Bivalvia; order Venerida; family Mactridae; genus Spisula; species Spisula solida. The sequence continues at coordinate 34,784,110 of OX365952.1, read as the reverse complement.
TTTTTTTGGGATATGAATGATAAATGCATGTGATATAAAGGTGATGTCAATAATGTCCTTGATGCTGCCATACAATTTCAGTGATTTCACGATTTTTTGCCACTGTATCATTTCGCCGAAGACCATACATTTACTTGGCCTCTACACTCACCAGACTTAAACCCTTCGGGTTTCTTTTAATACAGTGTGAAATTTGTAGCATCGGTGGTGTAACATGCTTGGTTTCAATTGCTTATTTTCGACATATTTTTGGGCTGGTTTTGCAGTTTTGCGAAATAAAGGGGAACGTTTCGAACTTGTGCTGTGAGAAAATTATGTGACATTTGAAAATGATTTATGTGTAGAATAAAACTTACATATGTATGTTAATCAAAGGTATATAATAATATATATTATCTTAACAACTGACAATGGTATTAAAGTTATTTATGTTACCATATATTAATGATCACCCTGTATATTAACTTTGAGTGGGTCGGTAATAATTAACAAAGGCAATGGGGGCTACTTGTAAAGTAACCAAGATAGTCAATCGCCGGTGTTTTTCACGTGCTTCATATTCCAGGTGTTGGGTTACCTCGACAGTTAGGTGTCACAGGGGAATATTTACCCAGTGCCCGTACTGTTAGTAACGTAGTTCACAACCAGGATCCATGTTGCCCGATAGTTGACCCAGATATCAGCTTGTTTGTAATGCAGTGGGGACAGATGGTTGATCATGATGTGACCGATACAGCTATCGCTAAAAGTGCTAACGATGCTACTGTTATCTGCTGTAATCTTACACAACAAGTGCTGATGCAAAGGTATGTGCAAGTTTGCTTTTGTTTGTTCGATTAAGACAATCGCTTGTACTTGGTCATTCGGTTTTTGCCACTGTCTAAAATGCCAATTGGTTTTGCCAATGTCGGTTCAATATGGATGGCCAATCAGATCCTCTCAATCGTAGTGTAATGAGTATTTCTTTGTTTATTTAATAGAACCGGTGATATTCTGCATAATACGCAGTCAAAAAGTACAATTATAGTACTACCTTGGTTTTTCGTTTGAAAGCCGACAAGTGGGTTACCTTATTTGTGTATTTCCTAACAGTTGAAGTACGAATGTGCTTCGGTGGTTGACCAATGCCCTATGCGAACTACGGTCTTACACTTGACACTACGCCACAGCAGACTATCGCCGCCTTATTGATTGTCGAACGTTGCTTGTCGAAGGTTTTAAGTGAATTATTTGGAGTTTAAGTACAGTATTGACAACTGGCGTAATATCAATTAGGCAAAACTAGATACATTCGGGCTGTTCGACTGGTAGAAAATCGTGAAGCAAGTCTAGTTTCTGCGCATGTGGGCGGAATTTTAATCTTCTCTACGAAACCATCCCAGTCGAAAAGCCCTATTGTATATATATTATCAGTAGCCGGGTGGAACGGGTAAATGTTACGTGTATATTTCAGGCCTGAGTGCTTTCCAATCAACATTGTACCTGGAGATAAGAGATTCCCAGAGTCATGTATGAATTTTGTGCGATCTATCGCTGGACACAGTGACTCCTGTGACATGGGTATGTCCCGTTATTCTACTCAATACAGCAAATATTCAGCAATTCATCACACAATGATCATGTCCATAAAACGCTTAAATTTAAAAACATATTTTGTACTATATTTTATCCCCCCCCATCACTGATGAGGTGGTATATTGCTTTGCACATGTCGTCTGTCAGTCTGTCGGTCGGTAGACTAAATGATTTCCGTTCAATAACTCAAGAACGCTTTGCCCTATGATCTTCATACTTTACATGAAGGTTGGTCATGAACAGTAGATGTCCCTGATTGATTTTAAGGTCAGTAGGTCAAAGGTCAGTGTCACTGTGGCCTTTACCATGTCTGACTATTGGGCTGCCATGGGGGCATACGTGTTTTACAAACATCTCTTGTACATCTTTGCTCTCATTATGAAGATTGGTTTTTAAGTATCTCAAGTATTATCAAGCTTCAACAGTATTACCAACAACAAATAATTAACCAATTATTAAACATTTATATTGATATTTTTGGCGCGAATAATATTGGTACGATGCATTTCAGGACGAAGAAACCAGTTGAACCAAGCGACGTCGTTTTTAGATGCGTCATTTCTTTACGGACACAATGACGAAGATGCTGGGAAAATTCGTACTTTCCACAATGGTATTGCAGCAAATATTGCTCTTTTTGTAAACGATTATTAAATAAAATACGACATTTATATAGCATCACGGCCATAGTAGGTCTGTTGTTTGGTGGCATTCGCTCTAGAGGTGTCATGTTATGTTTGTAGTAAATACCTCGGGTACAGCTTAGTTTGGTGGAATATGTCATTATCACATAAATACCGTGATATTCCATGTGAGAACAAATGACGGAACAGTGTTCTCCAACATGTGTGATAACAAATACGTGACGTCACCAGCTTTTCGGCGCGAAAACGTAACGTCGCCGGCTTAATTAAATACGTTCTTATTGACGTTGTATTGACTTGGTAACTGTGATAAAAATAATCCCTCATTCGTTGTCTTTGATATCAACATTTCTTAAACTCGTAACGAAAACTAATTATATATAACCTGTGTTTTTTAGACTCGTTTAAGAAATGTTGATATCCAAAGATATCATGACGGATCCTATTTTGTTCCATAGAGGGCTGTTTTCTCGACGTTAGACTTATTATAAAAAAGCTGTAATTATATATTTAGTTAGCTGTAATCACAAATTAGCTATGATTCGTGCATATTGTCTTAACAACAGTGTCTGTATTGTGTTTAATCTCGTACGTGGGAGTAATAAAAAATGAGACAAATGCAGATTGTGTAATTTTTAATCAATGTTTTAATTTCATAGGGAAATTACAAATGACGAACCAAGGACTGTTTCCGGCTGGTCTAGAGGACCAAACACACTGTGAGCTACAGAATCCAGGAGATTATTGCATGAAATCAGGTATAAGCTTATTGCACGAAATCATGTAGCCCGGGTATACGGGTATTAGTCGCGACTTACCGGTAATATCAACTGGTGCAACCCGTTAGTGTAACGACGCCAAATTCATAAGACGTCAGTAGCTTATAAACGCATGATAAATAGGCGGGTCGTTTAAATGCTATAATTTCATTCAGACAAATAAGAATAATAACGACTTTATTTAAAAAGGCAACACAGTTGGTCATAAATAGTCTTCCCAGAGAGCTAGCCTCATGTTAATTTCTTGACATAGCATTAATACGCATATGGCCGACTAGGTACACTAGGTAAACATAATCTTCAAGCTTAAATGATTGTGCTTGTTGAAGCAATGGATATGGAAATATTTTTTTGCCTATTTACGCAAACCGATTATAATGAAATATTCTCATTTTCTGGATGTAACAATCTCCAGACATCAATGATGATTTGTTAAGAAATACCAAAATGCTGACGAATAGTAAGAAACGATTACAATGCAATCACAGCAGAAGAGTAGCTATTTTAGGATATTAACAATACTGTTAATATGTCAATTAAATGGTAAGGGCTATGAGGTTTGGAATGTTTCTCAAATAATGATTAAATGTATGTACTACAACAAAAACTATATACATGTACATACAGGTCGAGTTTTGACATGCGCTAACCACAGGTAAATAGATGATAGAGTAAATAAGTTCTTTCTACATAAATTGATAGATGCTTTAAAGATGAATAAATTTTATAAAAAAACAAACATTGTTTTTATTCATTTTCAATGATACAGTTACTAGTATATGTGGGGCTAACGAGAAGAGTTCGAATATTGCGCATAGTAGCCAACATAACAACAACCAGTTAATAACAATTAGCCAAGAGGGTTGCTGTTTTGGTCATATGTTCTCTGGCAATCGACAATTTAGCTAGCTCAGTTACTAGAGCACTATATTGTTACCCCGTACGACCTGAGCTTTATTATCGGTTGGAGAAGTTCTCAGTAATTGTTATTGTAGAAAAGCATGTGTGTACTGGTTGTTCAATTCCAGCACAACTGGTAAGCCACACGAAAGTCCAATAAAGCTGAAAAACAACGGTATAAAGTCCGATGTAATGCTGTACTCTTGTTTCCATTTGCGTAATATGGTATTTCGCATCTCATTAGAATCAGATCCTAACATTTGCTTCATTTCTTTATGAGATTTGGAATAATATATCACGACTTGTAAGTGAACGTTGTTGGCCATAACATCTATACCAGACACTATACCATTTCCGAATAAAAAACTGTTTAATTTCCTATGCATGATATGTGCGCTACAGTATTTACTTATCACTACATCAGGTGTTAAGTGCCGTGTGGCGGCTGTAAAATGTTCCCCGTACTTCACTTCAGTGTAGTTATCAATTATAATTACCTCCCTTTATGGCTAATTATGCGCAGAGTTCGAGGTCCATAGTGTGTCATTAATTGCGGAGTGAGTATAAAGGTTTGCTCGAAATATTCATTTTTTGGGGATGTGGATGGTTTGTTCTATGTTTGACTCTTGCGTGGATGGCTAGGCGCTACCGTCGTTTTTGTGTGGCTTTTGATTATCTGTGCGCTACAGTATTGTATTAAATACAAACATGAACAATACCACCGCATTTGTATTTACGAACGTCGTATATCTTATTTCAGGTGATTTCCGTATCCACGTGATGCCAGGACTGACGGCCATCCAAGTGCTGTTTCTGAGGGAACATAACCGAATTGCTCAACGATTGCAAATGTTGAATCCTACCATGTGTGATGAAGACGTGTACCAGGAAACTAGGAAGATCGTGATCGGAATTTATCAACATATTACTTACTCTCAATGGTTGCCTCGTGTTATTGGGGAGACCCTAACAATGCAGATGGGACTGGCACCAACTCAAATGGGTCACAACAACGCCTACGATGTATCTGTAGATCCTAGTGTGTCGAACGTTTTCGGCGTAGCTGCGTTCCGTTTTGGTCATACATTGCTGCGCAACACGGTCTTGTATATGAAAGGTCCGGGGATGCAAGTACGGAATGAAATGGCTTTTAACCGTCCAGCAATGATTTTCAGCGATTCTACAATGGGTTGCTCTTTTGTTGGCCTTGGCTTGTCCTTGCACTCTTCAAGTAAACCGGATGGTCAAGTTGTTGACAGCGTAAGAAATAACTTGTTTTTGGATATGAATGGGCGGAGCTTCGATTTGATTTCACTGAATATACAAAGAGGGCGTGATCATGGCGTTGCTGGGTAAAGAACAATGTTGTACTTTTACTTTTCTTATCTTACTCGCTTGACCAATTACAAAGCGAGTTTGCTTAAAAACATGTATATCATTATACTCGTTTAAAGCATGCTAGTTCTAACCCGTGTTCAATTACAATCTTACGTTTGACAGGATTGAATGTCACTGCTTCAGCAGAGTTACATACTAGATCTATTTCTGCAAAATAAGCTTTATAATTAAGTTGCAAAAAGGGACGAAATAAAAGACCTTGGCGTTTGGAAAGCAAATATAACATAACATATAGTTTATTGTCACTAAATATAACATAGTACATATAGCCAAACAAACAAACTTAACATAATCATGAGTGATCATAAAGGACTCGTATAGATTATTTGACAATTAACATACGAACTATTTATTTCCAGAAAGGTGAGACAATACAATTATAATTATTTTATAATAAAGCCATATTATATTCCTACTATAGATATAACGCATGGAGGAAGTACTGTGGACTCCCGTATGCTATGCATTTCGGTGCTGGTCCGGGGGGACTTATCCACCACACGGCCGAGGATGCTAGAAAATTGTATTCTATATATAGGTAAGATAGTGCTTCAATTTGTGACGTACAAATAAATGACATACATGTCCATGTGTCGTACTTGTCAACACAATTTAGCAACCACCTGTCTAGACCAGTCACTTAGTGCATATCAGCAAGGCATATTCATATAGTGAACATCTACCTGCTTCAAACACCTCCATCGACTGACTGTTTAGAACATTTCCGACAGTACACAAAGGTGCATCCGCAAAACATGGACGTGATATGTCTATGACACGATCTAACAAAACCATTAGCTCTTACACGTTGACCTTTGTGCTCATGCAACAACATGTTCGATTGTATTCAATTAGAATACAGTCTTTTTAAAAGAATACGAGCTGCCTTACACTACGCGTTTTCTATGTTGCATCGAGTACAGTCCCACACAAGATGCAACTATGTGTTTGATTGCTCTGTAATGACTCGAGTATTGATCCACCGACCTCATGTAAGTCAATAGTTACCAAAGACTACAAACCAAAAATAGATCAGTCTTTAAGGTTATTCAATTTTCTTTGATTTACCTGCACAAGGTACCGTATATCAACCCTGTTATATGTATGAAGAATACAGTTATGGTAAATAATTTTGGAAATTCCTAACAGTACTGCTCGACTAGTTTTTAAGATATTCTTAGATTTTTTGAGGAAACTCTAAAAACTTGCAATTTACCCAACAGTTTAAACTTGGCATACACGAAATTTCGCATGTACTTAAGGAAGTATACAGTAAATTTACTTCAGACTGTGCAAGTTATTTGTATTCTAAATATTATTTAAAATATATAAATTTTCATTGTTGTGTAATTGTCAGACATCCTGATGACATCGATGTGTTTGCCGGTGGATTATCAGAGCAACCAGTTGAAGGAGGAGTTGTCGGTCCTTTGTTTGCTTGTATCATTGGCCAACAGTTCTACAATCTCAAATATGGCGACCGTTTCTATTACGAAAATGCAGGAAAGGGTGGTTTTAATGCTAGTAAGTAAATTAGTATGTGTGGTTATATTATTATAATACCCCTATACATGTATATATATATATATATTGAAACTACATTTTCTAGAGACAACTAACATGACATTCCATAAAAGTGCCGCCACCTCCTTTACGCTTCACAATCATAATTTTCACAAGTTATCCAACCTTTCTCATATTCTTAATGGAATTGTCTCCCTTGAACTTAATGTACATGTATATATTGCTGTCTCAATGTTTGTAGCCTGGATATGGCGCTAACCATGATCACCAAAGTTCAACTAGAGACGACAAAAGCCAAAAACCTTCAGTGGTTAACCTACTGTCGAACCATCACAAGTTCGCTTTTATTCTTGTTTGAGCCTAGGTCAAACTGAGCATTGTTTGCCTCGGCGATGTACTCCCGATTGAAATTAATGAACATTCAGGACTTCAGGAACAGGTTCCTCGTGGTATAAGGGAAGCTTCGAGCAAGTCATGAGACAGTTTGTGATATCGGAAGGAATTGTGATCAATCGGGTTGTACCGGAAGAAATCAGGAGAACATCGCCGATGTGGAATTCCTCAGTGGGACCTAGGCTTTAATCTGAGCTATCTTCAAACTTCTCAAACGCAAATGGTGGTTTTGGCGCCCGGAGAAATCAGACATGCGCAGTGGTCACTAACCAGGTCATACTATAGTTGGCGCCAATGCTAGCCATTATCGGATATCATCGGTTTTAATTCCAATATTTCTAAACACGTACGGAACTTACCGAGAAGTTGCGATTGTGTTTTTGAAGGTACAATGTAATAGTTCCATAGAAACGTATTTTACTTGACATATAAACCCAATACTACGTTTCTTCACTAGATGTACTATTCATAATCATTCGGATTGACAATTATTTCGAATGAAACGTTTGATGATTGTGAATGAGCATTATTACCAAACTAAGGTATCTCTGTCGGTGTTTTATGCAAAATACGAAAATACAAAATGCGAAATAATTCATATAGCTTTATACATAATGCTTTCGAATTCACAAATATGATGCTAGTATTAATCATTCCATACGACTATATTTGCAGGACAAATCAGCTCATTGAAGAAGATGACTTTAGCCAGTTTGATGTGCCGACATTTTGAAATGCCCCATCTTCAAATGAACCCATTTAGGATGCCAGGTCCTATGTAAGTATCCATGATTATCCGAAGATTTGGAATTCGGAAAAACTAGTACTACACTTTCGAACATTTATATACTTATTCATTTTACATTGATGGCGAAACAAGTTTTTAATTTAAACATACTTTATTTCACACACATTTACAATATATTATAAACAAACAATATAATACAGAAATTATATCTGATACTACTATACTAAACCAGATTTATACTGCGCCCTTTTCATGCGAACGCACGTACAAAGGCACTTTACCCATGTTGCAGCCACAAGGGCGCAGGTGCATCCTCTACCAGTGCAGATACAGCATGATCTGACCAGAGGGACAGACTGAGAGAAAGCCCCAGAAGGGAGAGAGAGACATTAGATACAGGCATGTCCGGCGCTGCAGAGGTGCGCCTAGCTCTTATTTCGAATAGTAAGCCTGGTTCTTCAATGTGCCCGGTGTATAGCACCGATACACAGCTTCCTGGCACTTCCAGATACTTTGCAGACCACACGGCCAGATATAGCGGGAAATATTATAAATATTTCAGAAATGTCAAGTTCCGATGCCAGGGATTGAACTCACGACCTCTGGATTGACAGCCCAGTGCGTTACCACTGAGCTAAATCCGCTTATATCTGATCGGAAGGTTTCAGAAGCTTGTTGGGATCCTTTCTAGTCAAATAGTTTATGCATTTTAAATACGTACATGGTTCAGGAGAGCATGTTGTTATGTAGATATATCTCAAATGCTTCTGAGATCAAGGGTGGTTAATAATGACGTCAAATCCTATGTGAACCAACTTTCATTTGTATACATTTAGTGAAAACAGATGTTTTCAAATTAATGAAAGGTCATAGTTCTTGGAAATCGCTCAAATGTCAGACACGACGTTGTAAGCACGTTATTTGATTAAGTGTGGTAAGTATTACCTGGCTAGATTTGCCATTAAATGTGTCGAATGGTAGGCCTACCAACTGTCGTATAATTATTAAGCCCTTTATGCACTGTTTATTTCTTGGTTCCTTTGCCGTCCATCATGGTTAATTCACGACGTCATAGTAACGTCATGGGAATATGCTTGGAGATGTATAAGATATAAGAACCCGACGTTGAATTGTGATTAAAATCAAATTAAAATTATTATGATACCAGATTTGTATATATAAGGGTCTTGATTTTTAATAGTGTAGTTCAACGATAATAATCGCGAAAGTACGACTCTTTTAAACCAAAGGCATAAAATTGTGTTCACCTATACTGAATATTTATATAGAATGAAAGCAATCTTATGTACGATTACTTTATAAGTGACAGTAAACTGTTTCGAAATTGGGATTCGTATTGGCAGCATGTTTGTAAAATGATTTGATAGAGTGATTTGTAGGCGTCTTTTGCAGAAGCATAATGAATACAAAAGAGAGCCATTAGGCTGTTCTGTTAGATATGTGACATTGAAATGCATCAAACCTCTGTTATCTATCCTGATATTCCATGACTGATATTTATTATAAGAGCGTATGGGAAATTGATAATGATCCAGAGTGTTGTTCATGGAATTGGAAGCACGATATAATAGGCACAGAGTGATATTAAAAGCACTGGTATAAAGAGCAAGTAAAGAAATATTCACTATGGGACCAACACTATGTATCAGCTATCGCCGGATACATAACGATGCCATATTGATTTATCACGCATCTTTCATCATGTTTTACGCCGTTTTTTCCAACAATATCAAAGAGTTGTTCTTTGAATAAATTATCATCCAGCAACTCTTAGTCAACTGGGTACTGTTTTATCAAAGCACTAACGGAAACCTTAAACTTACGCTAAAATTTAAATTCCTAATCTTACTTTTACAAATACAAACAGGGAACAGATATGGTTTGTGTGAGTTAGTTAACTAAATCATTGTTATTATCACAGATCCTTTCACCACAAGTTTAAGTTTTAAAGTATTATAAAGAATTGAACTTTTGGCGTAAGTTTAAGAATTCCGTAAGTGCTTTAATAAAACAGTACCGCTGACAACTTTCCTACATGTGAAGGATATATAAGCATAGCCTTATGACAAGTATAAACATAACATGCTCAGACTGGTATAGCAGTATGTTTTCCTCATCCTAAAAATCTTTCCCGTTTGAAGAAATAGATCGGCAAGAATTACCGGGTGAACAACCATTACCCAAGCCTAGTGGGCTCAAACCGAAACAAAATCAAAGTACTGATGGTAACGTTACTGGGGATCGCAATTCTTGATAAACCTTGTTTTTTTATTATTTATCACAGGAACCCGATGGTCAACTGTAACATGTTTGATGACATGGATTTAGTGTTATGGAGCAACATGTAAGTGGTGAAGCACTATAACACGTCACAATAAAACGACAGATACCGTCGAGATGAGCTTACGAACATATCATGTAGCTTGTAATTGTAACCTGATTCGTCAATAAATCTCTCCACTGGTTATTGCAAAGCGTTTCTATATTTTACCTTTTTCTATTTTCAAAAGGAGTCGTAGTTTCATTTTATACGTGTACTTATTTTCAAGTTTGATGCCTTTGATGAAGTTTGGTGAAGTTTTTCATCAGTTATTCACTCATGTGCGACAATCAATCAACCTACCCATCCTCCCTGGCATGTATTACCAATCAGTACTTACAGTCGACGATTTCTTGCTCTCCTGTGATCAACCGACAATCTCTCCGCGCAATGAGGACATGACCAACGCTAAGTACATGGACCAACAAAACCTTCCAAACTGAAGAACCGTGACATATTGGTCAGATAGGGTGTCTCTAACTGAGCTAACCTAGCGATACATCATGGAGTTGGTGATGTCATATTTCTACTCCAAATGGTTACTCTTGTCCACATTACCGAACCTTTCTCCACCCAGCACTTCGCTCAAAAAAAGCTAAACTATTTCGGCGTTATAAAGGCCTTAAACATTTTATAGTGAGATAGAAATCGGTGAAACAGAAAATAAGAAGATTTATTTACACACTGCACAAACAAAACACTTAATTAAACATCAACAACTTACGATAATATTCGCATTGGTTGCGCATGTGTGTGAGGGTGTTTTACATGAAAACAACACACAACTGTTTTACAAAACATACGTTCTAGGTCAAACATGTACCGATCCATCACTTTTATCAGCAGCATGTTTAATGAGTATAAATTGTATGGAACATAAGTTGTGAGCAATATACGCATTAAAAATGTCATAGTTGTAGCATATTAATGACTTAACATAGCGTTATGCGTACCAAAATGAATAGTCTCATAATAAACATAGATGGTCTCCTGTTACCTCGTTAAGAGTAGCAATGCAAAGGACAAGGTTCACAAATGGCTTAAATTTGCCCTGTGATGTTTCAAAAAATAAAAAAATGCGTGTTCCTATAAATATGTCCTCTAATTCAAATGACCCAACATATCCTGTCAAAACATGAGCATACATATGCCTATTTCCCTTGTAATATGTTGACAAAACTGCGAACAAAATGTCATGTTTAGCCCAAAATGTCATCAAAAATGTCATTTTTGGCAATTTTCACGAATATAAGTGACGTAAAACCTTCTAAAAAGCCACGACGACAGTCGTGCTACACTTTGTTTTACGTAACCATTGCTTTGCAAAGTATATATGTACAAGATATCAAAGTGTGGCAAGAATGCTATCGTGGTTTTTAGGAAGGGTTTTTGTCATAAAAAACCATGAAAATTCCAAAAATGACATATTTTGCTAAACACGGCATATTTTCATTTTCAGTAGATTGTCGACATATTACGACATGTTTAAAGACAGTGTTAAGTTATTAGAAATATAGGACATATATATATTTAGTTTTTTTAACCAAATTAAGACATAAATTAACCTTGTCCTTTGGTGAATATGTAATATTTGTATTGGTATGTATTGATGAATCAGAAATATAGCAGTGAGCATGTTCAAAACGAGTTTGTTCGGTGCTTTATTCCAAAATGCTTATGAAGCAGATTTGCCGAACAATCGAACACAAACATTCGTTTATCTTCCGTAACTAACGTTTTATTAAAACGGAAATGAAAAGTGTCCATATTTGGCAGCCTGTATGTATATAATATGATAGCAAATCAACACGGAACCCTAAAACAAATACGTTATAGAGAAGTTGTGCAGTGATTGATTGAAATAGCGTAACTTTTCCAATCAGGGAAAGTATCATATTGGCAGGATATCATCCACAGCTTTCTGACGAGGTGGCTGTAACAGAATGTGTCACTGTCCGTACAAAATTAGGAGTTGCAATAACTCTGCACTAGTGGAATTTAATAACACATACTGATTTGCAACCATATTATACACATACAGCTAGGTTGCCAAATCTGGATAAATTTATTTCCGTTTTAATAAAACGTTTAGTAAAGAAATAATCTAAAGATAAAACATGTATGTATGGATATAAAGGACATGGCGCTGTTTTGAACACATTCGTCGAAGCGCAGAAGAAGTATCAGTTTTATTATTAATTCTTGGATAAAATACGTCAAAAAGTAATAATTTGGTGCTCATTGTTTAACAAAGAAGTACGTGCGAAGTGAACGAAACAAAGCCTTCGAGTAAACCGATTTCGACTGAATGAAGTTGTTGTTGTTCTTTAAGGCAAACATTGCCTTAAACATTTTACACGAGATACAGAAGTTTGAATGTGTTGATACTTACCACTGTTGAAGGTGTGATGTTTAACAAAAACACGGAAATGAATGGCGACAGGTTAGTTATCGCACATTTTTACAATTATTAATTTAAAAATATGATTCATTATTGTTGTTAGAATCTTCATAATATCAATAAAAAAATATTTAAATTAAATTCAAAACAATTGTTGTTTATTAAAATAACCTTTACAAGGAGAAATCAATCATTAAACATATTGATTGTAAAATATTTGTTTGTTATTATGAATGATTGTGGTTATTCTACTCATACTTTTATATCCAAGGATTGATTGATAGCATCATAAATGATCATACGCTATCTCTTCTTAAAATTCTCCATTGTTTCGTGTAATTGTGGTCTGTGTTTTTTATGTTTTCTGTGCTCGACTGTTTAAGTTGAGTGCTACCCCGCCTGTCCGATCTTTAGTATTTTTTTAGGTTCAGCAGAGGTCGAGTGAGTAACGATTTTGACTATGGGTCTAGAGGTCCCTGATTGGAATCTCGATCGGGACACTCTGTGTCATTTCTGTAACGCTGTTTTAAAACTGTTTCCTAACCCAACTAGAGATAAACTGTTTGTTTCAAAAAATACGTAGACACATCAATTTACTAGTTTAATTTTCAAGAGAAGTAAACAAATCAATAATATGCTGTAGATACATCGTTATTCGTATAAATTCCAAAGTTTCATTGAAATCGGCCCGACCGTTAATCGAGGAACTTGTTCTACAGGTTGTACCCATAGCGACTACGGGGCAAGTCCCAACGTCGTTGTTGACGTCATCAAATTTGGTAAATTCACCACTCTTCTAAATGCTCCGCATAATACACTAAATACAACTCAGTCACTAACCCTATTCAGTATAATCATCCATGTACCATGCCGGACTAAACTGAACAAAAAAGAATGAATTAGAATACTTAATTCATCTGTTGTTGCCAGTCTTTACACCACATAAAGAGGCTATACCATAGGAAACGCCTTAGCGTTCATAAAGGCCAAATTGGGAATGTAGAGACCATGTTTGAGTTGGTTAAGTCAAGCATTATCCAACACCAGAGCTGTTGATTTAACATGATGTTCCCACATGTAGTCTTTGTGAAATAACCTATTTTCCACGATGATTCACGCTAGTATTTGGGTTTATCCAAGCGCCAAACACAAATTAATCATTAATCGCGTTGCCCCGTGGCATCACTGACGTCACGTTTTCGTCCGTATATTACGACTGGTACCCGGTCTTATGATTTAGAATGTTGTCTTATTTCCTTTAAGGTGGTACGTGCACCTTTTAATTAACGATCGATTTTTTTCCGAAACATCTTATAATGACAGAAAAATCATACAAAACAACATTGAAATCATAAAAATTATATGTTACCACGCTCGTTTTAGAGATACATGGTTTTCTAATGACCTACCATTGTATTTTGTTCACTTTATCTATTTCTTGCATATATGACACCATCATGTTCATTTTAAGATTCTTATTATATCAAACAACTTTTAAACAATGCATGATATTTTGTGTGTTCAATAATCATTCCTATTGACATTAGTCACAATTCCGGCTGCCTTGTGAACAAATTCAGTATTTGTACATGATATATAGTTACCCCACCCACTTGCCAAAAAAGTGTGATTTGCTAATGAACGTCAAACATGTCTTATGATCGAAAGAAAATTTGATAAAGGTTTGAGAATCATACAGAACGTCAGTTTAGTTAAATAAAAACTGGGGATCACCAGCCTTTTTTTGGGAGCTATTCATTAAAATTTTGAATAAATTTGCATATTTGAATGAAATAAAATTTTATTAAAAATATTCTAAAATATAACTACTTCATATAACTAAATCATGCACTACATATTTTATATAAGCATATGCATTTGAACAATGTTAGTGACTTATTGTACACCCATATACTGCACAATTTTGCCGTTCGGGATCCCCACCCACTTTTCATACAAGTAAAAAATGAAAGTTAAAAAACATATATTTGTGCACTAGTATTATGTTTATTGTCATTAATTAACATTCATATGCGACCATTGGAACTAAATTTCATGTTTGTTCTTATCTAACAAGATTTTGAAATTTCGCGCATGCGCACAAGGTAGCTCGGTCGCTTTAAGTAAACTTTTGGTAAACTGACTATTGTCTCCTCTCTTTCTGTATTCCATCTATAATTTCTTTGATTTTAAAACCTTGTCTTCTCAAAAATGAACGCTCAGACACCAATGGTCATGTTTAGAAGTGCCACCTATTAATAAGTACCCATTTTAGAAGTTGGGATCACTTTCATTCATTCTCACAACAAAGCAGTCAAATTCATTACAATCAAATGAGTTATTAAGGGTTTTTCAGATTTTTTGTTACTGAAATCGGGCCTTTCAACGTTTTAATATTGTTTCTTAACTTTTGAGACTAAAGGCAGCTAAAAATATGTAGTTCAGCAGTTTTACTGTTGTGACTAGGTCATTCAGCGTTTGCTGAATATTTTCTATTCAGCTTTTAAACAGTGGGACAAGGGATGTTTAATTTTCTTGGTCGGTAGTGTGTTGGGCACTTCTTCGTTTTAAGATTTCTGACAGCTAAAACTAGGCATTATAGTCCTTTTGCTGTGGAAACTGGGTCATTCAGCTAGTAATAATTTATTATACTTTTCGACAGCTTGGACTTGGGCGGTTCTGTGCTTCTTTAGTTGGGCAATTGCGTCTTTGTGTTTTATGTTTCCTGTGCTCGGTTGGTTCAGTTGGGTATTGTGCGTTGTGTGTTTTTAATGTTTTCTGTGCTCGGCTGGTTAAGTTGAGTGCTGCCTTCCCTGTCTGACTTAATATAATCGTTTTGTGTAGAACCCCGTATTTTTGGACACTCTGTACACGCCTTTCACATGGATTTGACACCGGAGCACTCCATTAGTAAACCGTTGTTATAAACATGACTTTCGACAACTTCCTGTGTGTTTCCGATTCCCTAGCTCAACATTCTAGTACATCAGATGGTCACGCTGCAGATGGCCACACTGACCATATTCCCCTGTCCATACTCAGTCACAACACTGGTGACATGTTGATGTCATTTCAACCATCATCCATCACATCGCTCCATTATCTAGCCTCCAGTTATTAGAAGGCGTGTTACATCTGGTGACTAATAGTGATCACATTTGTGATAGGTTGGAATAAATGGCCAGTATTTGCATGTTCTGACTTCCAATCTTTGATATGTATGACGATTATTTCAGATATTAAGACGGATTACTTAACGACAGCTGTAAATGGACTTTTTCGATCGGTAACTTATCATAGAGATCTTCCTGATGCCATTTCGTTGCCGCAATAAAATCTCCAGACTGTGCAAATCAGACATTCACTTCTGCATATTTATGTGTAAAAACATGGAATATTCGATAGAACGCAGAGACACCGACGCCATTTGTGAATTTAATTCTAGTACTGGTTACACATACCAAGAACATCGTTGTGAAAACAAAACTTCGAATGTTACAGAGACGCTGGTTCATCTAAACGCAAGATACGCCGCGGCAATCCTTCCGTTTACAGTAATGTTAGGATTTTGTGCACTCGTTGGAATCTTGGGTAATCTGTTGGTATTCATCGTTTATGGATTTGGTAAACAGTTCCGAGAGAAGAAATATCGTCATTATGTGTTGACTTTGGCTGTAGTAGACTTAATTACTTGCGTGACCATGATACCCGCGGAAATGGTCAAGCATCTGAGTTACTTTAACTTTACGGAAGGAATCTTATGCAAGACAAAATGTTTCTTTAACGTCTTTGCTGCGTCTGCTGCAGCGTTTTGCTTGACATTAGTGGCAGTAGATCGGTACATAATGACTTGTCATCCTTTATTTTTCTCCAAGTTACAAAAATATTCTATAAGTATTGCATCACGATTATGCGTGTTGTTTGTTTTCGTCGCCATTATGACATCATTTCCGGCCGCCATTCTCTGTGGAATAACCAAAACAAAGATGGCGGAAATAAATGGCGTACATATTGACGTTTATCTGTGTGAAATAGAACCCCGATATGAAAGAAAATTTATTCGATATATTTATAGAATTGCTTTGGGTTCGCTTTTGATTGTAATTTGCATTGTCATGATAATTTTGTACGTTCAAATTGGTAGAGCCGTTATGAAATTTGTGCGGGTCCGACTTTCACAAGAAAACGGAACAATAAGCATGGAAGATCTTACTGGTGGCGAGAAGACATCTTTAAACTGTCGTCCTAGATCTAGTACAACATTACCTTGTAATTTAAAACTTCTATTTGTCGTTACAATGGTATTTATAGTGACATACATGTTCTACTTTGCGTTATCCTGGATTGATCAGACTAAATTAACCCCAGCCGAATTCTTTTTCTTCTCGGTGGCGTTTCGATTGTATTTTATTCACAGTGTAATAAATCCGTTATTATATATCAAGATGGACAGATATTTCAGGAAAAGATGTGTGCACATCATGACGTTATCGCATCGCTCGTCTCATGGTCACATAGACAATGTGTAAACTCGTCATGTGTAAACTCGTCTTTGCTTATTGAAACCCGTGTATGATGGACGCTGTCCAAGTTATAAAGTTATATACTGTAATCCTCATTTACAATCGACCTCATTAAATTTTGTAAGACCATTTGTAAGATTTATACCCGCAAAATAAGCATATGGCGTTCACATAATCTAACATTGTTGACAATTGTAATTGAGCCGTTCTCCAACGGGGCTTAGTGACAATAGTATGAGACAATACTCTTCTAAACAGTTTCTTAATATTTGAGCTAAAAATAACAACGAATTCAAGGTTACAGGCATTTGAAACTAACCACTCATTCCTTCGTTTTGAGTGACTTTGCAAACGTCATTCAAATGTTATTTGACGTACCGTTACCAAGCTTTTCATAACTTCAGTATTTGAGAAATTCTTGACGTACACCTTTCAAAATTGTATCACATTTTAGAATTATATTCTTATTCTTACATAAACATGACATTACACCACATAACTTTTTTTGGCATAATACATATCATATTCATATATAGCCAGAACAAATATAATAGTACATGTAATTAAAAGAATGCATATTAATAATAACAGAGTTATATAAACAGTTTGTATATGCCAGTAAGGGTAAAAAGTTACATTATCAATTTCTATTAAGGGAAGCATAGTAAATTTTATTTAACAATTTGCAAAATTGTACGAGTTAGTGTTGTGGACATGAAACATGTAATTTTTTGTATGGTTGGCCAGCTAGAGAAATACGTTTTGAAGTATTTTGTTCTTAGATCCCTATATATATAAACACTACCCCCGTTTTACTCAATATGGGTACTTTTCAGAAATTGGTCACCATAGCAACGACAGAAACTATTATACATAATTCATGAGAAAAATAAATCTAAGACATAGTACTATGTTATCAAAGTACTTAAAATTAAATCGAAGTACACGAATTTTTGCTCATTAAAGAGACTTTTCGAAACCTCATTAGATCTACATATTTACTGTCAAATGTCATTAAGCCCGGTTTTCTTGGAGAACGGCTCAATTATAAATTATTAGTACATGTATTTTGTATTTTATAAAATTATGCTTGACGTTCAGTGTTTAATGCTCGACTTCAAAACAAGTAGTGCAAATGATGCACCATCTGTATCGAACATGCATGATCCTCCAAAAATATTTAAATGATTGACACTATTTAATGGTGTCACCCAAATGAACAACCGATGGAGCGACGATAAATTTCAACGAATTACGTCAAATCACATATTAATTTTGCTATTTTCATGCTAAATTTCGAACATTTTTGGAAATTTAGGATTATGTGACAATATATGTTTGAAACTTACCAATGCGTTTACGTTTTCAATTTTGTGTGCTATTTGTTCCCTTAATGCTTCGCTGTTTCTGCTCAATGCTGCTAGTCTGTCCGATTTATTCATTATCTTATTGCCAAGGGTTGTATCATTTAATCAAAAAGGATCAGACGATATAGATATGTTTTAAAAACAAGTTTCTGTATGGGTTTGTATACTTTCGCAAGCAGAAATAAGTTTCCTGGCATTGCATCAAAATCCTAATGCAGAAATATGAACGCTTCCTACCACTTTATTGATGTAATTTAGCTAAACACGCTACATTTATCATGCCCCTGTGCACTTGTATCCAGCTTTCTGTGGGCATAATATTCAGCTCCCGTATACTAGTATCACAAATTATTATCTGACCATATTTAACCGAGACCCCGAGCAGTTTATGCTCGCTCAAATCTGATGAGTCTCAGTTTCAGGGTAGCATACCACGTGACTTTTGACTACAGTTACAAGAAGAAATTTGAAAACATTGGACAATAAAATAGTCATAAATATTTTATTTCTTTATCGATTTCTATGATATATATACACCACGCTAAGGAGAAAACTACCGTATTTACTTTCCATGAAATATAAAATCTTTTTCAGCGGATGTGCCGTTAAATGTCCATTACCTTGTGAAAGGTTTCACAGGGTTATGGAAAAATCGGTAATACTCCTGAAAAAGATATTATATTTCACGGAAAGCAAATGCTTTTCCCCTTAGCGTGGCGTATATTTTATAGAAATCGATGAAGAAATAAAATACTTATGGCTATATTTGTGTTCCAATGTTTACAAATTTCTACTTGTAACTGTAGTCAAAAGCCACTTGGTATTGCTACCCTGAGTTTAATGTGGTTTTCTAATACATATAGACACGGTATGTACTTGTATCTGTTCAGTAGGCCTTTCAGTAATTTTACTAAGGAGCCCGCATGTGCCTAAAAATAGAGCATGAATAGGCACCTGGTGCATTTCCCTGCAACATTATAGACGAAATAGACGAGTCCCTACACGATCATATAATCAAGCAGAGATATAGGTCTGTCATTTCAACATGATTATGTACATATTAAAGCCACAGCGACGAGTAAGAATATGTTTTTACTGGAGGAACCCCAGTTTTCGTATTACATACCAACTCAGAAATCACTACGATTTTAACAATGTAATTTATCCACAACCAATCCATCTGAGCAAGTAGATCAAGCAAATCTCAACCAATGTCGTCATTTCCAACCATTTTAATGAAATTTTTTTATAACGAATGAATTATTTTCATTTGTTTGTTTTATGTGAACTTTTTGAAAGTTTTTGTCGTTGACTAAATGTATTTGAGCGAATAAATTCCTACGCGCTGTAAAATGACTAATGATTTTTGAGGGGCGATAAAAATGTCACTGTTAAATGTTACCCGTTTAGCACAATGCATGGTTAAAACATCATATTGCAATTTAGCTAGAAACTCTCAACATAACGTATGCTTATTTTTTAATATTTACAATAGTTTGTATTTGTTGATAGTATTGATCCACGTTTCATCCATTAACTTACCAGATATCTTCAGCTACATACTTTGAGTCTACCGTTAGAACAACCCTTTTCCCAGCGTTGCTGCATAAATATTTCCCTCAGAAAACCGAGACCATATCAGTAATTTGTGTTTCGTCCCCATCTTTTTCGTTCGCGCTATTCGATCTCTATCCAGAACGTATGCAGGTAGAGTTTTGGAATAAGGACCCTGTTAGTTTTTTGTTACTAGTTTTCTTTCGTTCTCTCGCACCCATGTTAATAGTATTGATCGACGTTTGATCCATTAAGTCACCACAGATCATCAGCAAAATAGTGTGCGTCTGTCGTTAGGACTACTCTTGTCTGAGCTCTGAGCTGTGTATACAATTTTCCCGCCGAAACTCTAAACCATACGCGTATTTGTGTTTCGGCTCCTATTTTTTGGTTCTCGCTAATCATACCCTGTCCGGTCGTTTTATAATTTATATATGCAAGTGAGTTGTGGAATTATGACTTTGTGTAGTTTTTAGACGATATATTTCTTTTCATTGTCTTGCTCCCATTCATTCACTATCCCATTTCTTATATTTTTTAGTTTACCACCATCAGAATGATTTAAATGAGCCAGTTGCTATTGCGTCTCAGAAACTTTGTCACAATATTTATATCTTTTTTGAAATCCATTATCATTAAAGGTAAACCCTATTTTATCAAGAATTGCGATTTCCCCAACTTACAGTACTTCAGTACTTGAATATCGTTTGCCATGGCAAACGATTACATTTCACTTTCATCCTACTTCCTCTTATGACTGCGCATGCGTTTAACAGGTCTCTGGGAAATCTTTGCACCTCGGTGTTACTTAAGGATACACACGATGAGCGGATATCAAATTCAAGCTGTTCTGTCTGTTTAACTATAAAATATGCAAACATGAATCTTACATGTTTTAAATGTTTCCTTAACCTTTTCTACGTTGCGAACATAACTTTACTTGATTAACATATACGATGCATTTTTTGATTCCCCTAACGAACCTCGCTGATCTGGCCGGCGAAATTACTTATTTGCATAAAGCTAATTGTGTCACCCCGGCCAAATATCTCATTTGCATGAAGGCACCGGTCTGACCTACATACCTTACGTAATATTACACACCCTTCTCTCGAAAACTCTTTGCTCTGCATTATCTCCATTGTCCACAGACATGTTCACTAATTAAACCCCATCAGCACACATCTGTTGCTGTGAAAGCTGTGTAGATATAATGAAAATATTCGTCTAAATTTGGTCATCACGAAGGAAAATAAGAATTTAAGGGGAGGCAACTCTGTCCGACCTATTTTTAGTCGGTAAGAGTGACTTCCCCTGAAAATCAGGGGTGATAAATCTCCACAGGGCAAGAGTTAATTCCCTTTAATTCAGGGGAGGCAACTCTGACCGACCTTTTTTTAAGTCGGTAAGAGTGATTTCCCCTTATTTTCAGGGGAGAGAACTCTACACAAGGCAAATGTAACTTCCCTTGAATGTAAGGGGATGCAACTCTGTCCGACCTATTTTTAGTCGGTAAGAGTGACTTCCTCTGAAAATCAGGGGAGATAACTCTCCACAGGGCAAGAGTTTATTCCCTTGAATTTGAGGGGAAGCAACTCTGTCCGACATTTTTTTAAGTCGGTAAGAGTGATTTCCCCTGAAAATAAGGGGAGAGAACTCTACACAAGGCAAGAGTTACTTCCCTTGAATGTAAGGGAATGCAACTATGTCCGACCTATTTTAGGTCGGTAAGAGTGACTTCCCCTGAAAATCAGGGGAAAGAACTCTGCACAGGGCAAGAGTTATTTCCCTTGAATTTAAGGGGAGGCAACTCTGTCCGACCTATTTTCAGTCGGTAAGAGTGACTTCCCCTGAAAATCAGGGGAGATAAATCTCCACAGGACAAGAGTTAATTCCCTTGAATTCAGGGGAGGCAACTCTGTCCGACCTATTTTTTTAAGTCGATAAGAGTGATTTCCCCTGAAAATCAGGGGAAAGAACTCTACACAAGGCAAGAGTTACTTCCCTTGAATGTAAGGGGATGCAACTCTGTCCGACCTATTTTAGGTCGGTAAGAATGACTTCCCCTGAAAATCAGGGGAGAGAACTCTGCACAGGGCAAGAGTTACTTCCCTTGAATTAGAAGGGAGGCAACTCTGTCCGACCTATTTTAGGTCGGTAAGAGTGACTTCCCCTGAAAATCAGGGGAGAGAACTCTGCACAGGGCAAGAGTTATTTCCCTTGAATTTAAGGGGAGGCAACTCTGTCCGACCTATTTTTAGTCGGTAAGAGTGACTTCCCCTGAAAATCAGGGGAGATAAATCTCCACAGGGCAAGAGTTACTTCCCTTGAATTCAGGGGAGGCAACTCTGTCCGACCTTTTTTTTAAGTCGATAAGAGTGATTTCCCCTGAAAATCAGGGGAAAGAACTCTACACAAGGCAAGAGTTACTTCCCTTGAATGTAAGGGGATGCAACTCTGTCCGACCTATTTTAGGTCGGTAAGAGTGACTTCCCCTGAAAATCAGGGGAGAGAACTCTCCACAGGGCAAGAGTTACTTCCCTTGAATTAGAAGGGAGGCAACTCTGTCCGACCTATTTTTAGTCGGTAAGAGTGACTTCCCCTGAAAATCAGGGGAGATAAATCTCCACAGGGCAAGAGTTAATTCCCTTGAATTCAGGGGAGGCAACTCTGTCCGACCTTTTTTTTAAGTCGATAAGAGTGATTTCCCCTGAAAATCAGGGGAAAGAACTCTACACAAGGCAAGAGTTACTTCCCTTGAATGTAAGGGGATGCAACTCTGTCCGACCTATTTTAGGTCGGTAAGAGTGACTTCCCCTGAAAATCAGGGGAGAGAACTCTCCACAGGGCAAGAGTTACTTCCCTTGAATTAGAAGGGAGGCAACTCTGTCCGACCTATTTTTAGTCGGAAAGAGTGACTTCCCCTGAAAATCAGGGGAGATAAATCTCCACAGGGCAAGAGTTAATTCCCTTGAATTCAGGGGAGGCAACTCTGTCCGACCTTTTTTAAGTCGATAAGAGTGATTTCCCCTGAAAATCAGGGGAAAGAACTCTACACAAGGCAAGAGTTACTTCCCTTGAATGTAAGGGGATGCAACTCTGTCCGACCTATTTTAGGTCGGTAAGAGTGACTTCCCCTGAAAATCAGGGGAGAGAACTCTCCACAGGGCAAGAGTTACTTCCCTTGAATTAGAAGGGAGGCAACTCTGTCCGACCTATTTTTAGTCGGAAAGAGTGACTTCCCCTGAAAATCAGGGGAGAGAACTCTGCACAGGGCAAGAGTAACTTCCCTTGAATTTAAGGGGAGGCAACTCTGTCCGACCTATTTTAGGTCGTCAAGAGTGACTTCCCTTGAAAATCAGGGGAGAGAACTCTGCACAGGTCAATAGTTACTTCCCTTGAATTTAAGGGGAGGCAATTCTGTCCGACCTATTTTAAGTCGAATAGAGTGACTTCCCTGAAAATGAGGGGAGAGAACTCTGCACAGGGCAATAGTCACTTCCCTTGAATTCAGGGGGGCAACTCTGTTTGACTTTAATTAAGTCGGTTAGAGTGGCTTACCCTGAAAATCAGGAGTATTAACTCTGAAAAACATGGGTTTTATCCCAATAGGAAGAGTAGCTTCCCTTTGATTCTTGAATGTAGTGGTAGGCTATTATTATACCACTGCTTAGTAACTAGAGACATACTTTATTTTATGCATATTACGGTATCTGACGATATCTGAACGTTTTTCTTGTTGTATAAATCTAATCTAGCATGTAATACAACTATGAGTTCCTTGCAAGCTGGTGTATGTAATATTTATCCTCTATTTTAATGTGTCTTGTATATTGGTCAAAACATGAGATAGATATTAGTGAATTTATTTTATTTAGGTGCAGAATTTTACAATTTCTTAATCGAGTTTCGTGCCCCCGGGCAAACGACGCGAACTATTTACCTAGTATTACACCTATACATAAATATCACCTTTCATTCATGATTTGTGAATGAACAGCTAAACCACGGTTTCCATGATGGTATTTATAATGCATCTTAGTAAAACATAAATAGTTTGACTTGCGATATGCATATTCACTGCAAATTGAAGTATAACCTATGTTTCCTCATAGTGATTATAGTAGCCCTCTTCACAATGCATCAACACTACATTTAATTAATAATCATCTTGATACTATTATTTAACTAAGAAGTTTTATAAATACCAGCCCTGTATTCTACTAAGACTCGACTCGATAGTTGATTAGGCACACATAAGGAGCGGAAGGTCGGGTGTTCGAATCCCGGAATGAATCGGATCTGAATGACCGTTGTTGGAATTTTATCAGTTAAAGAAATACTCAACACATATAACAGAAGAGTCGCAGACGACTTCACATATAAGCATATACATAGTCCATATGGCTAGAAATGGTTTCATCCGTTTGTGGTGACTACTCCATAAGGCTAGAAATGGCTTCATCAGCAGGTGGGGAGGGCGGGGCCGGTTGTAACCAAGGTTTGACTCCATATTCCGATTCTGTTGAAATCTTGATCATTCCTCACAGTAGCTCCTGATGACTACATGAGGCTTTAAACATTTTAAAACAATCGGGCCCCTTTTTCCAGTTTGATAAGATTATCACGGTTCACCACGGTTCGTCTTGACGATCAAATGTTTTTACGGTTGTACGCCGTGTGTTACATCAAAGATCATACACATCGTATCCTTTAGTTACATTAGCAGCAGTTTTGGCAAATGAATAACAAACATATTGAATTTTAAGATGGGCATTTGTTATGCCGTCAAAATATGTAGTATATACATGTACACCAAAGTTAAAACAACAATATGCTGACAAATTAAAACAACAATACGCTGACAAAGTTAAACAACAATCAATTCTAAAGTGAGATTAATATGTATTATAAGCATTGTTGTAATTCTGGGCATAATCGAAACCGCCACAAAAGCCTAATAGGGTACCTGCAAGGCTTTACGCACAGATGAAAATTCATATATATGTATGCATTTTGTGCAATAGGCATATATATATAAGTCTCAGGGTTATGCGCATTTCACAGTTAGTGATGAATATTTTAAATTTTGTGCAGTAGGTAAGTCTCTAGAGCCCATTATTATTATTATTATTATTACAATGTATACCATATTTATATAGCACTTTTATCATGTAATTACACGTTCAAAAGTGCCATTATCGAGCCTCGCGTTATTGCCTTTTCTAGATATCATTTTTAATCAAACTAAAACAAACGGCGCTTTCAAATTAGGACTTACAGAACTCACCTGATTTGGTTAACTGCAAATACATGTATAAACCATGAAACGAACCACTGACAAAAATAGTGTATTTGTAAAATGCCTTTTGACCCAGTAATGCTAGACATCTGATAATGTATCAATTTGTTGCAACACAAGACATCTTTAGATTCACAATACGAAGTATTGACGTTGGCATTCTTCCATGAATTATATATCAGAAATTTCAAAAGATACAACATATAACTGTCATTTCCTCTGAACTGTAAAAATGCCAGAGTGACAGAATAAATATTCTGAATTGAGAAAACATTGAAAACAGAACGGAAGACCTGCGGAAATATATTAATTTCAAAATCTAAATTGTGAATAAATAATTATGCATTGTACTTGACGTAACGTTAAATGATGAGACAAACGAGTGATAACGCTTTCGACGTCAAACAGCGTTTTGTTAACAAACGCCAGCACCAGTACTAAATGCGAAGGATAAGAGTTAACATTAAAGTAAAATATTCAGTGCTGGTTTGTTATAGATAAATACAGGACACACAATATGTTATGCGCTTCTTTATCGTGATTATTTTTCTTACTCAAGAAATTATACGAGTAAGTTTGTATTCTTATAATTTTAATTTAAGCCGATTTCTAGTCTGATCGGTTAACACACGGCTACGTAAGTGATACAAACCGTCACTATCAGGGCGAATCTTTACCTGGATTTGAAAGTTCAACCTCCCGTTACCAAGTCATATTTATCACATAACCCTCGGTCCAGCAGTGCCGTAAAGCTGTGCCGTAAATATCGTTCGGCACTACCAGACTGTGCAATAAATATTTAAATTAGCTAGACGTGACGTTAGCCAATCCATGCATTGATCCGTCAATGACGTCAGGATAATATCAACGTCGCCATGACGTCGCGCTCATTGTACCGCTGAATTTTGGCTGAAACGTATGCAGCGTACATCATCCTTTTGAACAATAATGTGCATTATTATGGTTATGTGATAAAAAGAATCTTACATTCGTGCTCATTACATACGAGTTTTATTAAACTAGTCGACAAAAACAATATGACACGCGACAAAGCCTCGTGTCATATCATTTTGTCCACTCGTTTAATAAAACTCGTATGTAATGAGCACTCATGCAAGATCCTCTATGCCTAATCAATTTCGACCACGGGAGACAGTGTGTGACGAAGATATGTTTAGATATGAGGTGCTGCACCTGATCCGCATGCAAGTTCATCAAATGTGTGATTAAATTTAGCTTACAGGCAATTAAGTATTATTCATAGCATCGTATGTTTACTGATCATGTTATGCTAATATGGTGCTTAGGGCACGTATTCCATATTCATACAAGTGTCTAAAAGATCATAAGGTGACATTCGCCCTATCAAGGTGCAACGATAGAATAAACGATACACAGTCGGAGATATAAACTCCGTATGCTGATCGAGTTTTGGTAGAAAGGCAATTAGGGCGTACTTTGATGATGCGTGAACACCACGTATGGTTCTACACTTATTTTAAAGGCCTACTTACTAAAACAATGTCCTTGGTCGATGGTCATGGATTTGACAATGACACATACTTAATAGTTTTAAATATACCAACACAAACAAGTCAAATAGTTTTCTGTGGCCAGATAATTTATCGACTTTATACCTGACTAATCGAACCTAACAAACTCTACTTCAAACCTGTATGTAACAGTTTATGTACAGTGGTACTCGGTCGTTTCCGCGTACCGTTTACTGTAATGAATGGTGGCCGATTTATGCCATGTCGTACTTTCGCTTTTTCGCCACATTACATGCGAAATTGTTACAATGCGAAAAAGTCGACTTTGTCGTAACTTTGCATTGTTGCATTTTCGCATTATCGCGGCGAAAAGCGAAAACACGACAGATAAAGGGCGACAATACGACACCAAAAATGAGTCGTATTTTCGCCTTACATCTGTCTTATCTGTGCATTTTCGTATTGAAAATTTAACAATGCGAAAACACGACAAAGTCGACTTTTTCGCATTGTTACAGGTTCGCTTTGGTGTGGCGAAAAAGCGGAAATAGGACATGGCATAAATCAGCCACCATAGTACAGTAGATAATCTTAATTAGACGAGATAAGGGGTAGACCGGTAACTCGATCTCAGACTTAATTAAGTATCTTGATGTCTTGAATTATTTCATTGAATACTCGTACAAAGAAACTGTCTGCACATGTAATAATATAATAAATCAATAGAGATGTTGCATCAATGACAATAGGTCGATAATTCTACAGCTAATAAGGGCATACAGATGATTAAGTTGTTTAATTAACACCAAGTCAATGTTCAACACTTCCTGTCATTGATTGATGTCAGTTTGAATTAAATTTAATGATACTGTACCTACAGTCGTTCCTATATTGATTATGGTATAATCAAGCAACGTCAGCACAAACTTTAACTCGTACTATGGCCAAAACCAATGGTGGCTCTGGTAACCACAGGTAACTGTATCAATGATAAAGAAATTATTTTATAAACTTTATGTTACTAGTATTTTAGAAAGGTACATTTGTACTTAAGTGGTCAGATTTTAATCAAAAACAAGAAGTGGCTTTCGATATCTTCAAAAAGTAATTACATTTATAGGCAACATCGTTGGAACTACCTCCATGCAAAATCCAATCGAAATTGATCAACTAGTTGGATAGTTATACCATGAAATATATACCACGGTGTCCAGTCAGTCACTGAGATTCATTCAATAGAAACGACAATGCTATTCTAAACAAGATAAACAAGAAAAAAGAAAGTGATTTCACGCCCAATGGTTTCATTTTCCTATTTATGGACGGATTTTTAAAATGGTATCAAATTAAAGACGAATCTCTCTAGTTTCTGATTAAGTAAATGTATTGAAAATAACCCCAGTATTAATGAAATGTTTACTTAAAACAAACTGAACCTCAGTGATTATGTGGTCAATTTCCCGTGTTATGGACCTTCCTAAGATATTTTAAATTTCTTAAAAAAATGTTCATTGTTTACTCTTTATTAATGATACAGTTCCCTGTGGTGATAATATGCTGAAAACATTGGGCAGGTAAGTAGAAAAGGCATATTTTTTAGGGGGGGGGGGTGTTCTAGAACAAAGTGTATACTCTATCAACTGTCATTTATAATCCCCATCAAAACATTGCATGTGCTGTTCGTTCTGAATGCACAAATGAACAAAATTTTTGGACTCGACGGCAAGACACACAATTCGTAATAGATTCTAATTCATTCAACGAAGTATTGAACACAAGAATAGAAACTACAAACTACTAGTAAATCATTAATAGTTATTAGCTCTCTCGGAGAACTGTGGTTGACTAGAAATGGCACATGTGCGATAACTGTGTCACAATAGACATTGTTATAACTATTTTGTGACTTAAAATGGTACGTCTGGTTTCCTTAGTTGGTAGACGGACGGCAAACTCCGCATACTCTTGCGCTTTAACACGGTGTTGCGGCAAGAGAGGTCACTGCGTAGGAGTTTTGGCCGACGGTTGTCACCTACGAGATCTCGAACTTGGCCGGTAGGGTCCATCTGGCTAAATAAATCAATACTAGGTGGTATTTATTACAAATACAAAAATATATATAGTTATTTTTAATTAATTGGTATGTAACTAAGACTACACAAATGTTGACAATTTCGTTAAACCAAAACAAACGATCAATTTCAATTTACTTCGCATTGCAAGCATTAAAAAATACATACTGAAAATCACGAGGGCGTTTCCCTGCAACTATTAAACATGACAAGGAAGAAATGTTACACCATCAATAAAATACAGAATTAGATTGATTAATTTAAGCACGTGCAATTAAACTTTATAATTTGACCTTGAATGAACCTGACATATTGGCATTTAATGTGAATAAATAATGACGCATGGGTGCTCGAAGTCATGTGACATGTTAGGTACACGTTTCTCAATCGACGTTACGTTACGTGTTATTTTGTTATTTGTCGTCTGCTTGTGATCAAAACAAGATTGGAAATATAACACAAGGTAAATATGTTTGGTATGTTTGTGTGTTGCGGAGAAGTACTACATTTTGTACTTTGATTAGAAAAAAACTAAATCTGGCTTCATAGAAAATAAGGTAACGTTTAACGTTTTTAAATTTAGAGTCTAGTTTAACTTTAAACTTACAAGTTAAACTTTAAACATACATTTGTACTAGTATTTATTGGATAGCAATTACGAAACAAGTTATTACAACTTAAATAAATCTGATTCATGCGTTGCTGGGTAAGATACGGCATTGTCCGAAGCTATAAGATCACCAACTACAAACACACTGTGTAACTAACTTCATGTATGTTTACATGACGTTCTACATGAAGCTACCATTCAGGGTCATGAAGATAGGAATGTTAGACAACCCCCGTTTGCAACAACTGCAGGGCAATTCGTTCCTTGGTGATGCGATTCTCGGACAGAAGGAGTATGCTGTATTGCTTGGAAGTGTTTCTTGGAGTGGGAAGAGCTAGTGGCAGAACTAGTAGATGATGTAGCTGGGGAGAGATGCTGGAATGCCCACGTAGTTGTTGGCGATATTGTAGCATAAGGCCAGCTGTGCCATTTTTGTTCTGTTCTCCGATGTCTCCCAGTCCAGCTGCGCCTTTTTTGTTCTGCTCTTCAATGTCTCCAATGCCAGCTGTGCCTGTTTTGTTCTGCTCTTCAATGTCTTCCAGTCCAGCTGTGCCTTTTTTTGTTCTGCTCTTGAATGTCTCCCAGTCCAGCTGTGCCTTTTTGTTCTGCTCTTCAATGTCTCCCAGTCCAGCTGTGCCTTTTTTGTTCTGCTCTTCAATGTCTCCCAGTCCAGCTGCGCCTTTTTTGTTCTGCTCTTCAATGTCTCCCAGTCCAGCTGTGCCTTTTTTGTTCTGCTCTCCATTGTCTCCCAGTCCAGCTGTGCTTTTTTTGTTCTGCTCTTCAATGTCTCCCAGTCCAGCTGTGCCTTTTTTGTTCTGCTCTTCCATGTCTCCCAGTCCAGCTGTGTCTTCTTTGTTGTGCTCTCCATTGTCTCCCAGTCAAGCTGTGTCTTCTTTGTTCTGTTCTTCAATGTCTCTAAGGCCAACTGTGTCTTCTTTGTTCTGCTCTTCAATGTCTCTAAGGCCAGTTGTGTTTTCTTTGTTCTGCTCTTCAATGTCTCCAAGGCCAGCGGTGCCATCTTTCTTCTGCTCTCCATTGTCTCTAAGTACAGTGTTTTAGCTTGTCAGTGACGCTGCTGGTATTATGGTAGCGGTTGGTGGCGTTCTTCTGTTCCATTTCTATTTGGTGAATAGGGGTATTAGTTAGTGAACTATTTCATATTGTTGAGGTCGGACGAAGAAAGGTAGGTACTGGACTTCAGTCCTTCCTTTGCTATCCGTAAGTTACGTACTGCTGGCCTTCTTTACTGTCTTGTCAAATGATTGACTTGTCTTAGTTGTCAATCTGAGAGTTCCAGGTGAGATTACCAGTTATATTACATGTTATGTTATGGCACTTGGACACACTGTCGGTAGCTAGAGTGTGACCCTCCAGTGTGTAGCTTAACATGAGGGTGCTTATCTTCCTCTGGACCCTTAAGATGCGACATATCTCCGGATAACATTGCCAAGTAAGGCTTCATTAATAAACCGTAATACAAATATATAGAGAAATGTTTGAAATGTGACCAATCTCATTGATCATCATTAAGCGCACTGTATCTAGATGCATCTCGATTGTGATGAACTATATTCATTAGAAATAAATAATTAAGTGTTTATCATTTGAATTTAAGCATTCATAAAGGCATTGTTTACATAGAGGTTAACGTGATTAACGAGATTTGGGACCAAACTCTGCAAAGCGGCATAAACTATACAATTTCTCTTTGTAGTAATTCTACAATGTATTACTGTACGTTAAGTATATAGGAGTCAAACTACCTGACTGATGCAAGTGGGATTTATAATAAATGATTTAAATAACTTGCGCTGCATCAATAAATTATTGCATGGTTGTTGTTTCTTCTTTGTATGTTATTTCCTCCCTTGAGATCACCACTACACGATATCCTGGCAGTTTCGCAAGTTTGTTCTTGTGCATATTTCGATATCAAAGACTGCATGCTGTGACATCGTAAGGGGAATACATGGACAATGGAGCCAAACATTTTAATTGAAACTCAATGTACCATACTGTAAATAGCAGTTTTCCACCGGCATTGTATTTCATGGGATCGTAAATTGATGAATCAAATAACACGGAAGTGTTCCCAGTCTTATTCCTTATTTGGCAGGCAAAATATTCGTGGGGATTATTTTCGAGCTCGATACAAAAATGAACTACATGTATTTATATACGGAAAATAAAGAAAAACATACTTTTTTGTACATTCAAAATCCTGAAGTTCAGGCATCTGTCTGAACACTTTCACCCATGCATACGTTAATAAACTTCTCGTTTCAGGTCATAAAACACCATGGAGAAATTCGTGATAGCCACGATGGTTGTTGTTGTTCTGCGTGCTGCCGGATGTACAGCTCAATGTAGGTTGGGGTTTTTATTTTCAATAGCATGGAACTTTTTGGCTCACCGAATGTAGACTCTCACTGGTTGGTCCATAATGATATAAACTCGCTGCATTGGAGCCTTTAATGGAGTTGAAACCACGAATCAACTTTGTTTTTACTAAATGAACTCATTTTGCAGAAAACAAATCTCAGGAATAATTTGTTTGCAAACTTGTCGGCGATGTTAAATCTACATGATTCTACGACTCTACCTTGCAGCCTATCGTAATTTAACGGTAGATGAATACATTTTAGTAGTCTATAGCATAAGTCAATACTATTGTCAGTGAAAGAAAAATTAGTTGAAACCATCTCCTCAATAAACGCTTCGCTTACTTTTTGGAAGGTCAGATTGTGCGGTTTGGGGAATGTTTCTATTTATAATTCCAGAAGGTATGGAATGCCGGGTTTTTTCCAGGATATCATGCATTCTATTTATAGTTCCAGGAGGTATGTTCGGAATGCCGGGATTTCTCCAGGATATCATGTATTCTATTTATAATTCCAGGACGTTTGTTCGGAATGCCGGTGTTTCTCCAGGATATCATGTATTCTATTTATAGTTCTAGTAGGTATGTTTGAAATGCCGGAGTTTCTCGAGGATAGCATAAATTTTATGTATAGTTCCAGGAGGTATGATCAGAATGCCGGTGTTTCTCCAGGATATCATGTATTCTATTTATAGTTCCAGGAGGTATGTACGGAATGCCGGGGTTTCTCCAGGACATTATGCGTAACGTAGGAGAAATGTCAAGGTACGGATCTAGAATGGCACAGGATGGTATGAGGCGTGCACGGAGGGGTAGAAGATATGGCCCCGGTGGTAGAAGATTCAGGACTCGATATGGGGAGGGTTATGTTTATAAGTAAGTTCTTGTATTTGTTGATTTGACGTTACATATGGGAAATGACTGCGATTATTGACTACGATATTGTACCGAGAAGACGGGTTTTAATATTACTCGAAAACGTTTATAGCTCAAAAAAGGTTAAACGACATTCCAAATGGAACGCATCCCTAACAACTAACATGGACTACAAAGTTCATTTGTAGCGAACAGGGTTTTCGGCATACTTCACGAATGTATATATTAATAATGGCATAACCTTTATGTCCTGAATATCTTAAGCTGAGCAAAACTTCAGCTCTAATATTTTCAAACATCTTTGAGTTACTAATGCATTCCAAATCGAAACCTTTCCTTGTCGACAGATTCGTCTTAACGGGTTAAATATTATTGGAAATGGTCTGTTCACAGTGAGCTAAATTGTGTGGTATTTACCGACGGATTGAGTAGTTACGGGTCGTCATTAACACAAGTTTGACCCTAGAATTTGAAATTCTATCCATTCAAAATCCCTCTATACATTAATTTTTGTAATAATTGCTAGGAACTTGTGGTTTGACTGTACTTATCTTCGCCCTACGTTTCTCATGTAACCCTCCTATATTTTCCAGTTCCCCTGATGGATCATCAAGTTCGTACTCATATAGTTTTGGAAGTCCGGGCTCTCATGGATTTCAGTACCAATCTGGACCAGAAGGATCATACACCCGGAGGTGGTAGATAGTACAAGATACATTCCCACACAGATATTCCCATTCCATTGCGTCATTTTAAATGTAGAGCTAGTTAAATTCGGGCAAATATTTAGTCAATAAAATTTAGATGGAAATTTCGTTTTCATGATAGGCATACACATTGTGCGTTGCATACATTATGAAGTATGCATAATGCAAGGGGAATTACTCTTTGGCTGTATTTTTGTTTTAATTTTAATAGCCTCCCTTGTGTTCAGATGTTTCATGTTATGCAACATAATGTAGAATAAAATGAATCCCCTTGTTATTGCATTTGTCTGCTCTTTGATGCCCTCGTCGTGTATAAAGTACAGTAATTATGTTACATGAACAAATGCTGTTTGACTGTCTGTGTTTACATGCATTCCACCTATCATAGTATATTCCGATTGGTTTTACCTGTCACAGTGAAACGTTAGTAACGCGACTAACATATTTAACCGCAAGCTACACAATGTATACACACACTACACAACTTTTAGTAAGGGTCACAAACCAATATCCCGCCCGTCAGTGTTCATCCTGAGAGTCTAACCTACAGTGAAGGATAAGTGATTTAAAGTCGATGTGATCATACCAACACTACCAGGAATGCATCCATATCACCATTATTAATCAAGAATCGGGCCTAAAATATATAACGAATTAGATAGAGAGAGCAGTACTCAACAGAAACAACAAAGCATGAAAGGCACGAGAAGAAAAAGAAAAATCACGGGCTATTGCGAGTCATTATGACAAACATCAAAATGTACAATATAACGAACCGGTACATTGACAAAACCTGACATGCTACTCCGTCAGCCTGCTGCCTCAGTCAGTGAAACTTAACCCGACATGCTACTCCGTCAGCCTGCTGCCCCAGTCAGTGAAACATAACCCGACATGCTACTCTGTCAGCCTGCTGCCCCAGTCAGTGAAACATAACCCGACATGCTACTCCGTCAGCCTGCTGCCCCAGTCAGTGAAACATAACCCGACATGCTACTCCGTCAGCCTGCTGCCCCAGTCAGTGAAACATAACCCGACATGCTACTCCGTCAGCCTGCTGCCCCAGTCAGTGAAACATAACCCGACATGCTACTCCGTCAGCCTGCTGCCCCAGTCAGTGAAACATAACCCGACATGCTACTCCGTCAGCCTGCTGCCCCAGTCAGTGAAACATAACCCGACATGCTACTCCGTCAGCCTGCTGCCCCAGTCAGTGTAACATAACCCGACATGCTACTCCGTCAGCCTGCTGCCCCAGTCAGTGAAACATAACCCGACATGCTACTCCGTCAGCCTGCTGCCCCAGTCAGTGTAACATAACCGGAATAAGAGCTAGCAGACTAGAGCGAACCGAAGGACGACCACAAATCACAAGGAAAACAAGCAAAGCACAACTCAACAGTCATCAATTGCGTAGGCGTTAAATATGACAAATATTGTCCATGTGTGGTAGGCGCGCTACTACAACCGTCTTTTCTTGCCAACTGTCATCTCAAATATCCTATACGAGGGTCAGTCAAAATAACTGAGAATTGTAAGTTTAAGGCTTTTAAAATATGCTTGCAGTTGTATTTTTTTTATTAATCATCGTTACAAATATGTTGATCTTCTGATGAAATTGGTTGTTGGGTATATGCTTTGAAATATACATGTAGTTGCCAAGCAAATAAAGAAAACCACTAAGGGGTATGCGTTCACAACAGCGACATGGAGAAATATCCGGTTTGTAAAACTCTAAGCTGGAGAGGAATTAAAACTCTACCAAGGGTCTTACAAGAGCTTTAATAAGCAGTCTCTCTTAGTGATTGGTGCTTAGAACTTATGGTACGTTCAGCGGTTAACGATATAGAGTAATAAGTTAATAACATGAATATTCAAGACCTAAAGACCAGGAAATGAAAATAGATAGGTCACACCCTAATCAAAAGCACCAACAAGGTCACCTGCCAAGATTTACGATGGACGCCTTAAGGGAAGAGAAAATAGAAAGACCAAGACAGACATTGTGGAAAGTATTAAAGAAAGAAATGGCTAACAAGGAATTCAACTGGAACACATTGCAACAGCTAGCAATGAACAGAGTGAGTTGGAGAGTAATTGTCTGCGACCTTTGCTCTACATGGGAGTTACAAAACCTGCTTAAGTTAATTCAAGTAATTTAAAGAGAAGATTACTTACTAATAAATACATTTATGTCATTGTTATTATTACTTATGTATCTTAATGTGTGCGACATCAAGTTATTAAGACACGAAATAACGAAGTGTGAATGTCAATGTCGGTTTTTCGTAAATAGTGGCTATTTCGTGCATGTATCATCATACCGTCCAGTTAAGATAATGGGAGAATGACAAAGTGGTCGAGTCCACTTTTAGGTCGAGTCCACTATGTACTATGTAAAACCAATTATAAAGGATTATCTAGACATCTATAATGCCAATGGTAACCTAAAACACTAAAATATCTGTTCAGACAATGGTTGTACATTTTGTAATATTTTGTGTACAAATGTACTCATAAAATAAAACGTTACTATCATATTTTCCTAACTGGACTGTACATGTAACACTTAGCCTTACAACCAATGTATAGCACGGAGAATTTGACTTGATCCTGACTTTTATGCAAGAAAATATAACAGGGTCCTTGCGTTGAATACATACATTTCCGCATGCAAATCGTGCAAAATCGGTTCTTTAGATTTGTGCTGGTATTACACCTCGAGCGTCTTCGTGATACTCCCCGCTTATGAAAACACACAACCGGGATTATAAATACATAGACAATAAATCAGCTGTGAAATTATGCTAATAGAAGTTCGAGAGTCTTGTCAATTTCTCTGGACTATACATGGAGGACAAAACACCAGCGATATTTCAGGTGTGTCTGTTGTTATGTTCGTCATTCCTTCAGTTGACACAGACAAGTTGTGCTGTTGAACAACAATAATGGTGTTTTTTTCACTTATGAATGAATTATGAACAACATTTGTCGTCTGTACGGGCGTATTTAATCACAAAAAGTATGTACTATTGTCACCGGACGACACTACAAATGCACATTACATGTACGGAAGTCAACATCATGGAGCTAAATCAACGGGTGAAAATGAGTTCGTAAACAAAGGTGTATTATAGTCAACACTCGATATAACGAAATGAGTTCGTGAACAAAGGGGTATTACAGTCAACACTCGATATAACGAAATGAGTTCGTGAACAAATGTGTATTACAGTCAACACTCGATATAACGAAATGAGTTCGTGAACAAATGTGTATTACAGTCAATACTCGATATAACGAAATGAGTTCGTGAACAAATGTGTATTACAGTCAATACTCGATATAACGAAATGAGTTCGTGAACAAATGTGTATTACAGGTAACACTCGATATAACGAAATGAGTTCGTGATCAAAGGTGTATGACAGTCAACATTCGATATAACGAAATGAGCTCGTGAACAAAGATGTATTACAGTCAACACTCGATATAACGACATGAGTTCGTGAAAAAAGGTACATTACAGTCAATACTCGATATAACGAGCATGTTTGTGATATTGTTATTTCAGATCGACCATCATATTGAATAATATTTAATACTAAACGCGTTCAATACGAATTTCCGTTATAACGATAGTTACGACGTCCTCGGTTAAAAATCGTTATATGCTTTAACATACTGTTTGTATTTTGTAGTGTTTTTTTCTCAAAATATCGCTTCGTTTCCTAGCAACGCGACGCTAAATACATAAGGCGTAAAATTAAAGTTTTTGTCGGAAAGTTCACTGAAATTAAGATCTACATTAATGATCAAAAATCTATTATATCTGTTAGACATTTTTTCTGTTATATACAAGTAAAACTCATAGCGGTCACACCGTAAAATCGCTCTACTAAAAGATTGTACACAATTATGTCGTCACCCTACTCACTTCAGTGTGCGATTTGGTCAACATAAAGTGATCCAATCATCTAATGATGCCTACATTTTATGGAGCAAGGTTAAACAATAAAGGGTCATGTGATCGCGCATTAGTTTCAACAAAATTGATTCTAAGTGAAAATTGAATAAACGTATACCATATTACGTCGATGTCATAAATTAAAAGTTCGTGTCCTAGGCACGTTGGCGTATTGGCTCAATTAGATCTACAGACTGCCCCGGTCTGAAATGTGTACCGTTAATGCTTTCTAGTGGTATACTCCATGTACTAGTATGCCCTTTTTTAAATAAAGAGTCTCGGATATTAATACGCAGCTACTTGTACGCATAGCAATAGGTACCTTCTTCCGCAATGAATATATTGCTCTAACGTGTCATTGCAACCGTTTTGTACTAATTAGCGACAAAGCCCTTACCGAGTATGAGCCAGATGGTCTGAGATCACTACTTTGAATTTAGTTCGGTAAAGAACTCGAACCCATGTAGGAGAGACAACACAAATACACAAGAGGTGATCGGACAGTGAAAGACTTGGCTATCTATATATGGAAAATTTGCTTTACGTGGAATGCAATGTTTTCTAGTTTTAACTAGGTAAATAATCATACTAAAATCAAAGTCCTACACTTAAAACACGATTAGAATGACAAACGCAAATCGTAAGCAAGCAGTTGAAACGTAACAAGGTGACTAAAGTTTGAGTTTATTTGTTTATTTTGCTTTTACTTATCCTCGCCACCGGATAATCCATATGGGCGAGGCCCCCAGAAGAGGCTAGTCACTTTAGTGTTTGGGGGATAGTGCATGATACAGAAGATGCTCCAGTTCCAGAAGCATCCCTGGTTCTTTTACGTGCCGATGTAAAGCATCATACACGGGACCTCGCTTAACGTCTCGTCCGAAAGACTGTTAGTAAGTTTAGTTATGTTAGGTGGGAAACACTGAAAAGCATTTCACTTTTTGACCGTCTGGAGTAGGGATCGAACCCACACCCTTCAGATCAGCAGTCAATAGCCCTTACCACTAGACCACTAGTCCACCTAAATAAATAAAGTTTGAGACGAAAGGTGTTGGTCTTTATAGAAAACATTAACCAACGCAGACGCCGGATAAAACGTCTGAATGTACTAGTTGATGGAGGGTTGTTCGTCGTCAATA
This sequence comes from Spisula solida, assembly GCA_947247005.1. NCBI lineage: Eukaryota > Metazoa > Mollusca > Bivalvia > Venerida > Mactridae > Spisula > Spisula solida. The sequence goes on along the minus strand of OX365952.1, from coordinate 34,745,417 downwards.
CAGATCACGTGCTAAACGCTTAAAATCGGAAGTTGGCGAATGTCAAGTTATCTTCTATCAACAGTACCGTCGCCATTAAATTGCGTTGTACATACTTATGTTCATTTGACCAATAAATAACACCACTCAGGTCAATAGTGTAAACATACTGCACGTGAATTTACTTTGGTAAGTTTGTGAATTTTAGCAATACATGATTATTTAGTGTTGTATTCAGTGTTGATTTACAAAATCCAAAATTTTGTTTAAATAATTATAGCATGAGGTAATCTGTCTGCATTCTATACGAAAGACAAGTGTTTTAAAGTTACCATGAAGTACAAAATATATGAATTTAACCTATTCAAAGATTTTAAATGTGATTTAGGTAAAAAAAATTAATTGCATTATAAAAAGTACCCAAGTGACATTTATAGGCAATGCTACGAAGGCCCGGTTGTGACATGTAACGATTTAAATTGCTACATTTTAAAGTAGAACGTATAATTGTGAAACTGTGAAAGGAAATAATTGTGAACACGTAACATATTGAAGTGAAATCATGAATTTGTGATTTCGTGATAGATTGAAATGAACTTGAGGCTTATTGATGTGATGCTTCAATACATACATTTTCCAGAATTGAAAATCACTCCATTGCGACACTAAGTAGCAATTTAGCAAATGAATATAAATAAATAGCGCATCCATGTGTAATTCTAATACCCATGCCCCGTGTTCACAAATAATCGGTTTCCAGGATCAGGCTTAAGCTAACTTCCGTTTTTGCTATGTTTTGAAAGTACGTTCATTTTTTTTTATTTTTCAAATAATGTAATTTTATTTTCCTTAGCATGTAACGTTACAGAATAACAAGACATCTTCTAGATAACAGGTATAAAACCTTAAACATTCAATTTCTTATAAAAAAGTGATTTAATGTACTTGAGAATAGGACTGATCTCAAACATTCAGGATTAAAATCTCAAATCTAGATTTAATATATTATGCACTATATTTTGGTAACTACCAATAAAAACTTATTTATTTTTCTTTGAAATTTAAAGAACAATAAATATGTTCCCCGAATTATCTAGAGAGTATCTTTCTATAATACATGTATTTGATTTTCTGAAACAATGTTTGTCTACATTAACTCTGTGCAGAAGTTAGTCTACATAGCGCTGTAAGTTTTTTTAAACAATGATTAGCATGAGTCTGATCATGAAAACTAATCCGTTGTGAACACGGGGTCGCTGACGTCATCACATAGTTAAGACTATGTCACATCCACAGGTAACTGTATCATTGATAGAAAAGATAAATTTTATAAAATATGTATTTTTACTCTAAGATATTATAAATTTATAAAAAAAAATATTGTTTTTGTTTACTCTTTATTTATGATACAGTTACCTGTGGTCACACCAGCCGCACGGTTATTTGATCGAACGATTTATTACTTTACCACCAAGTCGAATACAAAATCGCAGTCATCTAGGTAAACAGATCGCAGACACCGCAAGGCTACCGTTCATTGCTCGTACGGTTGTCCTGCGCGTCGCATGATTGTAACTTAGATCACAGAAAATGTCGACACGTCTAGAATTTAGTTTGCGACGTTGCGTTCATCTTGCGGCGCTAATATTTCATGCGGCGATCACAGGATATTTCCTTACGGCACGAAACACCCGCGAATTCACCAAGTCTCAAAAAGTGATCATAGACTGGTGTACGGCTGTCGTAAGGCTAATGTGGCACATACTTAACGCATACATGTATTCTCAATGGAAAGAAATAAACTAATAAATAAATGGGATTCCTACTAGTATTGTTGTTACATTTTAGGACGTTTTCACCATGGTAACCAAGCTGTGTTTGATAGTTTCTATCGCATGTGTGGTAACAGTTGCTGGACAATGTAAGTGTGTTTTAGTGTTACTATATGTTTATGATAATACATAATATTTCATCGATATTATTATGCTGTTTTCGATGAACTGTTGCATTTTATTTGTTAAGTTTGTGTTCTTTTCAATAACTTCTCAAGAGCTGTAAAAATGCTGCGACGACTAGCTTGTACACTCGGTACTCTGCAGACATTATAATACGAAACAGAATACGTTTATCCTACATCACCACACACCAAGAGTTCTACCGAGCTGTATATGTCATTCTAATGTCGCGTTGATGCCAAAACTTTTTCGCTTTTATGATTGGTCCCTTGAAAGACTCTATACGAACAGCGAAGAAATCCCTCCAAATATACTGGTTCATTTCTCTTAGTAGTAAAATTTTGTACGCCTGTACAAAACATTAAAACTGTATGGCACTAAATTCTTGCGAATGCGACCGTAGGGCCTATGGCTTCTTAATATTTACGATAATTTAAACATTTCCTTAAGGGTCACAGTCGCTCGGATTCAACGACGGAATGAATGGCGGAATGAACCAACTGCATAATACGGACCAACTCAACTACAACATGCAAAATATGAACCACTTCCAAAACAACATGCAAAATATGAGACTGAATCTAAACGCCATGGGCCAGAGGATGAATACCAATGTACAAGACATGAGCATAAACCTTGAATCACTGGGACAGAAAATGGCGTCAAGGAGAGAAGCTCGTTTTGAACAAAATTTTCTGTTAGCACAAAACGGCGTCGATTTTGGTTTAAATGGAAAGATTTTCGAACCTGTCGAAGGTGGATTGGGCTTTGCTTACAAGTAAATATTTTGCTGTTCGTTTGAACTATTTCGTACTTATGCTACATTTTTGTAATTCGTTATAGTATTTCTATCAAATGTCTCGTAAACGAAGCATGTTATGCATAATGTAATTATTGGCTAGGCAGTACTTTAAGTGATTATTTAATAATAATATCGATATGGCAGACATTGTGATGATCGGAGAAAAAAGAGCATACCATATGAGCGGTAGATTTGGATGCAGGTAACGGGGTAAATTTGACAGCACAATCTACGTAAAATGTCGTCGTCTGTTGAATTTATTCGTACCAATCTCACTACTGACTACATTTTCTCTTTCAGTTCCACAGACGGAGCGTTCACCATGTATGTGATAAGTACCGGAAGTCCGCCACGTGGCTTCATGCATCACTTTGGAATGAACGGAAATCAGATGTACAACTCATGGTGAAATCATCACATTCTGGTCGTTACTTGTACAGTTTTATAATGATCGCAGTGGCGTATCTAGACACTTTGTTCGGTAGCATTCACCAAGAACCACCTATACGTTTTACGCATGCGTATTAAAAGTGCAATTTGATGGCAAAAGATGTATTTCTTCTGGTGTATCTTTTTCAAAACATCCTGGTTTACTGACACATTCGTCTTGAATGGTGTACATCAATCATAAAATCAGTAACATAATTGAAATATTAGTCTGGATGTCTAAGTTGCATGCTTTATATTCATTTAAATATATATATATCTTTATTGACTCCATTTTCTGAAGATATACAATGAAATAAATTCATGTGGTAATATAGATATAAACGGTTTTCAAGTACAATGTAAAGTATGCAATGACATACATCCGCACACCCGCACGACACACACACATACACATACACACACTCAGAACCACATAATACACCCTTTTAGGCTGCATTAGCACATAGAATAGAATATAGTTGATTTGCATATTTAGTCCTGAAGAGGACTTTTTACAAAGCAACACTAATACAATGACATAACATAAATAACATGGTGATATATGACGGGGAAGTATGCGATATGATATTATACCAAATTAGAAGAATCTTTTATATATGTAACAGATGTATACATGTATGAGACGAATTAAGCCCGGATTCGGGAGAGACGTTTTTTGTTGTTGAAAATTTACAGTTTATGTACTGATATTATATGCTTTATATTCATTTAAATAACGTCTGCATTTAATATAACAACTAAATATACTCGTAAGTTGTCAATCTTCATTAAATATTTATATTAAATAATTATGTGCTTTATCAATCTATTATGTAAAATTTGTAGATCTATATTATTCTGAGAAAATTTGATTTAGGTGCTCCATAGAATCAGTTGATATTATATTGTTTGGCACATGTAGGTCGGTCTATTGGTCCGTTCGTCGGTAGACCAAATGGTTAGGCATATGTTCTATTTAGGAGGTTGGACTCATAAGTAGATATACCCCATTGGTGTTGAGGTTAGTACGTCAAAGATCAGCATGACCTAACATACATACTCATACCAAGTGTTTTCCTATCAGTTACTCAAGAACAGTTGAGCCTATGATCTTAAAAGTCAAGAGGTTAGTCACAAGCAGGAGGCGACGACTTTTGATTTTGAGGTCAGTAGGTCAAAAGGCAAAGGACTTCGTGACCTTTAATGACTACCTGGGGCATGCATGTTTTACAGAATACAGGTTTTACGAACATCTCTTGCTTAATCTTTATTTAATAATAAGTAGCCTTGCTTTCCTGACAACTTGATGCGCCCTGTTACCGTAGTGGGTAGAGTACTCACCTGATCGATCTGTTGATACTGGGTCGAACAGGATTTGTTCTTCTATGACATTGTCTACACTTATATCCTCCACATGTCGAGAAGTTGTCACCTGCTTCTGAAACGGCGATTTGTATAGTACGGAGAATTTGACGCAATCCTCGACCTTCTTTTAGCATATTTAAAGGATTTGATATATTTGATACATTTATAACCTCGGTTATATGTTTTCGTAGGTAGGGAGTATCACGGAGACAAATGAATTGTAATTCAAAGACAACTTTAAATGACCGATATTGCACTATTTGCTGGTGGAAATTTATATATTCAACGCAAAAACCTTGTAATATAGATGTATGTATGCATAAAGGGTTTGATCACGTCATTCTCTCCGTGCTTTGTTCGTTGATAAATAACAAGACAAGAAAACATCACTGAAACGGAGAAAAAACTGCGCAAAGCACTTTAAAAAACTCTAAACTACATTTAGCACTTACACAGCCGTATTATTGAGCTGACAAGCTGACAATCATGTCGGGCATAAGTGCAACAAAAGGTATATTGATGAAGACAATGTCACCAAATGGAAATTACTAATTGAACAAGCTTCGACCTCATCAAAGGGTCACTCTGAACCATGCGGACTCTCTTGTCAAGTTCACTCTATCGCACAGTGACCTTCCCCTTACTGATGTCGGTACTATATTCTATTGTCTCCAGGTTCCGGGCATTTAAGTACAGAAATTATTTTTAAAACTTTAAAAAAACTTTTTTAATAATCTAAATTAGAGGAAAGTTTAATGAAACCATTTAAGCAAAACAGACAATCAACTAAAACACAATTTTTTAAACTTGATTGGTAGTTTTAGCATCATATAACGTGACCTCTATGCCTTGAATTGAAGAGCACTTTCTCCTATTTTCGATTTTTAACAAATTTTTCCTCGACTGGTACTCTTACAAACTTCGTTGTTTCCTTCAGCAATATGTGTACATTTCCAGTTACCCTTGTTTGAAATGTCTGCTGATAGCCTATGTTTTGCTTTTGCCCCCAATCTGATGCATGTTTTGTGGAAATCAACTCAAACCGTAACTCAAAGTTCTCTTACGAAGTTTTGATGTGTGCCGGAAATAGGAGAATTCAGAATACACACTGACCTTCGCTTATTGATGACAGTGCTCTACACAGTGTAAAAATGTAAGCCAACAAACCTGTGAATAGAAAGTACATCAGTAAGGGGAGGTCACTGTGTAGAACACCGACATCAGTGAGGGAGATCACTGTGTAGAGCACCAGCATCAGTAAGGGGAGGTCACTGTGTAGAGCACCAACATCAGTAAGGGGAGGTCACTGTGTAGAGCACCATTATCAGTAAGGGTAGGTCACTGTGTAGAGCACCAACATCAGTAAGGGGAGGTCACTGTGTAGAGCACCAACATCAGTAAGGGGAGGTCACTGTGTAAAGCACCAGAATCAGTAAGGGGAGGTCACAGTGTAGAGCACCATTATCAGTAAGGGTAGGTCACGGTGTAGAGCACCCACATCAGTAAGGGGGGTCACTATGTAGAGCACCAACATCAGTAAGGGGGATCACTGTGTAGAGCACCAGCATCAGTAAGGGAGGTCACTGTGTAGAGCACCATTATCAGTAAGGGTAGGTCACTGTGTAGAGCACCATTATCAGTAAGGGTAGGTCACTGTGTAGAGCACCAACATCAATAAGGGGAGGTCACTGTGTAAAGCACCAGAATCAGTAAGGGGGGTCACTGTGTAGAGCACCAACATCAGTAAGGGGGATCACTGTGTAAAGCACCAACATCAGTAAGGGGGGGGGTCACTGTGTAGAGCACCAACATCAGTAAGGGGGTCACTGTGTACAGCACCAGCAACAGTAAGGGGGTCACTGTGTAGAGCACCAACATCAGTAAGGGGGATCACTGTGTAGAGCACCAGCAACAGTAAGGGGGTCACTGTGTAGAGCACCAGCAACAGTAAGGGGGTCACTGTGTAGAGCACCGACATCAGTAAGGGGAGGTCATTGTGTAGAGCACCGACATCAGTAAGGGGGGTCACTGTGTAGAGCACCATCATCAGTAAGGGGAGATCACTGTGTAGAGCACCGACATCAGTAAGGATAGATCACTGTGTAGAGCACCGACATCAGTTGGTGGGGGTCTCACTGTGTAGAGCACCAGCACCAGTAAGGGGAGGTCACTGTGTAGAGCACCAGCACCAGTAAGGGGAGGCCATTATGTAGAGCACCAGCACCAGTAAGGGGAGGTCACTGTGTAGAGCACTGACATCAGTAATTGGAGGTCACTCTGTAGAGCACCAGCATCAGTAAGGGGAGATCACTGTGTAGAGCACCGACATCAGTAAGGGTAGATCACTGTGTAGAGCACCGACATCAGTAAGGGTAGATCACTGTGTAGAGCACCGACATCAGTAAGTGGAGGTCTCACTGTGTAGAGCACCAGTAAGGGGAGGTCACTGTGTAGAGCACCAGCAACAGTAAGGGAGATCACTGTGTAGAGCACCGACATCAGTAAGGGAGATCACTGTGTAGAGCACCGACATCAGTAAGGGAGATCACTGTGTAGAGCACCGACATCAGTAAGGGAGATCACTGTGTAGAGCACCGACATCAGTAAGGGGAGGTCACTGTGTAGAGCACCGACATCAGTAAGGGAGATCACTGTGTAGAGCACCGACATCAGTCAGGGGAGTTCACTGTGTAGAGCACCGACATCAGAAAGGGAGATCGGTTTTGTATAGTCCAGAGAATTTGACACGACGCTCGAACTTCTATTAGCATAATTTAACCGCTGATTTATAGTCCATATTAAACTATATTCCCGGTTGTATGTTTTCATAATCGGAAAGTATCACGAAGACGCTCGAGTTATAATACAAACACCAATCTATTGGACCGATTTTGCACGATTTGCTCGCGGAAATTTATATAATCAACGCAAGAACCTTGTAATATATCCATGCATAAAGGTCAGGTTCGTGTCAAATTCTCTGAGCCATAACGATCGTGTACATTCATATTTACACCCTCACGTGACGTGTATGTCTATGAATTGTCATTTATCTTTTATCAACAGTAATATCCTTGATTGTTGTGGTAAATGTTGTGTATTTGTCTCATAAATATTACATCTTTCTAGGTATTTAGTTCTGTTGTTAATGATCATAAAAAATCCAAATAATTGTATAAATAATTATCGCATTATGCTACTACATGTACATGTATGCAATCAACCATTTCTAAGAACTTACTGACTTTCAGCTTTTTGACAGCTGAAACTTGGACTGACTTTCAGCTTTTTGACAGCTGAAACTTGGACTGACTTTCAGCTTTTTGACAGCTGAAACTTGGACAGCGGTTTTTTGGTCATTGTGCCAGGGTGTTTGTCTGTGTTGTTTCTGGGCTCGGCTGTTTCAGTTGAGTGCTACATTCCCTGTCCGATTTTTCATTATCTTTTTGTGGTTGATTCATACGCATTTAAGTCTTCACCGGTGAATATATAGCTCAAAACTAAAAAATATGACGTAATTAAATTTACGTCGCACATCGTACAAAACGAACACGGTGGATATTATTTCAATCCGAAACCGTTGTTAACGTGGACAATGTCAAGGACACTTTGTGGTTTATAGCCGTTTATGATGCAGATAATGCATTAACAATCTGCATTCATGCAAAATATTAAATTTACGCATACATCATGGTATATTGTAATTTAATTTGTTGTTGAGTGTTGACATTTGAGGACGTTTTCACCATGGCACCAAAACTGTATTTGATAGTTTCTATTTCCTGCGTGGTAACAGTTGCTGGACAATGTAAGTGTGTTTTAGTATAACTATATGTTTATCATTAATGTTCTATATTTATAATACATTGCGAAAAGATGGCTTCGCTTTGTCGCCTATTTCATTTCTATATATTTTTAGTTCGCTTATAGAAATGCTCTAAAGCAACAGGTTTTACCAGAAATAAAGTCTGACTAATTTTGTGATGAAACCCATCTATCTTATTATTCACATACAATGTTATTGCTGTCAGCCAAGTATCAAACATTTAAATCAGACTTAAATTTGTTCATAAGTACGGACAAACTTTACACATGTTCGTACATTTATTTTAGGGCCACTTCCGGCCAGTTTCTATAACGGAATGAACCAACTCCAAAACAACATGCAGAATATGCGTCAGAGGATAAATAACAATATGCAGAACATGAGGCAAAACCTTCAGAATAACATGCAAACGATGAGAAATAACCTTCAAAACAATATGCAAACGATGAGAAATAACCATCAAAACAATATGCAAAGAATGAGAACTAACCTTCAAAACAATATGCAAATAATGAGACGAAACCTTCAAGCAGCCGCAAGGGAGAGGGAAGCTATTTTTGAACAAAATTATCTGTTAGCACAGAATGGTGTGGATTTCGGTGAAAACGGGAAGATTTTTGAACCTGTGGAAGGAGGATTCGGCTTTGCTTATAAGTAAATATGCTATTACATGTGTTTGTTAAGCTGCGCCTCTTCAGAATGAGATCTGACAAAAATCAAGATCTAATACGCGAACTATTGCAATAAACAAGTACATGGCACCCATTCTGTCAACAATACAACACGATGTAACTTGGTGATTGAAAATTCTTTTTAGGCCACTGACAAAATTCGTAGTTTGCGAACCTGGTGGGTTGATAAAAGACGAAAGATTTTTAAAACTTGTTTAATAAAGGGTTTTCAATTGCCATCTACTATATAAGTAATAATGCTAATGTATTGATCTGTTCATCTTTCTTTGTTAATGTATTATATGTGTATGGGATGGTGGCCTACATGTCACATTGAAATAAACTGTAAAATGTAAACTATATACGAGTAGTATTAAGTGTGAACGCAGTAAGCTTCCCCGAAGTCGTTGGAGGGTCAACATAGGGGGTGAGAAGTTTCACATTTCTTTTCACATGACTGTTCGTGTTTCGTATGAGAATTATTATATTCCTTTGGTCAATGACGAAACTTGTTTCGGATGTACCTTGAATAATACTGTCGTCGGGACGTGATTGCGATTGCTTAGTTCGTCTGTGTGATTTGGTTGGAAGAGACACCTTTTATTTAGATCTCATATGTGAAAAGTACATAGGTAAAAATATGAGCCAGAAGATTAAGTCCCTGATATAGTATACAGTTTTATAATCTTGAATCCTGGTATGAAACCTAATGCTTGCGTGCCAAGCCCTATTATAAAAGTTTTAATATGTTTACTTTCAGTTCCACGGATGGATCTTACACTATGTATGTGATAAGTACCGGAAATCCACCACGTGGCTTCATGCAACATTTTGATACGAATGGAAATCAGATGTACAACTCATGGTGAAATCATCAGATTGCGGCCGTTACTTGTACAAGTTTATTGTATTACTGCCTAAATGTTTGGAGCTGTGTCGTATTTTGACATTTTCTTTGACAGTGTTCACCAAGTCAAGAATCACAGCACCAACGCTTTACACATGTGCGGTGAAAGTGCGATTTTGTTGACAAAACATGTACTGCATTAATGTGTATTTTTTAGTTTACTTATACTTGCAATATATAACTTTCATTCTGCTTCTAGTAATTGCTGACTAGTCTATGTGTTAGCATTCCTAGAAAGCTAAGATGGCTTATTTGTAAAATTGTCTCCGTTTATTATAGCTTGTAGAAACTTACTTTCTTTCAACATATCTTGAATAATTTTTGCTTCTTTATGCATTTAAAATGAGTTAGTAATATTGAGTTCGAGCCCCATAGGTGTCTGTACAAATTACAGTATTTTAAGCGTTTTGTTTTTATTAAATGATGTTATTGAAGTAAACTAGAAAGTTTGATGTTTCTTTCATGTATAATTTGATTCCAATATTTATGTCTTCTTGCTAAATCGGTATGAACAATTGACACTCAGTTCAAAGCAAACAATGATTTAAATAAACATACACATTGTCATGCTTCATTAAATACACTGTTAGTTTATGCTTTAACAATTACATTGTATAAACATTTTGTTGAGATTCAAGTCCCTACTAAAATATCGTTTAACCATACTTTTCTGATAGCTGGACCCGAAATTACGAACAATACTTACACTCAGCACGCAACACTCAAATATTGAAAATCACTCTTTTGAAGTTCAAAGCGACATTTTTTAAAAGCACTACCCAACCTACCCACCAGGTTAGGTTAGTGGATATAACACACACCTAAAAGACATGTGATCCTGGTCGCCCCAGCTGGGCATGTTATGTCCATTCGTGTCATTTGCTTAGGTCAATTCCTCCTCGCACAGCTTGTCCTGATTGATGATACATGTAATAACTCTGAAACTGATAAGATAAGCGGAGCGTGACTGGTGAAATACAAGTTGGGAAACGATGCTTAAGGCGATAACAACTTTATCATTTACATGCACAGTGAACATAGTATTGAGTATATGAGTTTACAAATGGCTGGCTTAGAATGAGAAGGTCGTAAGTACAACAAGAGGGCCCAAAGGGCCCTAGGTCGCTCACCTGTCGTACTAGTGCATGCACACCTCTATGGTGACCCTACACATTTTCTGAATAAAATTCAAGGAAATTCAGCCTCTATTGCAAGTTTTTGTATGATTTGACCATGTGACCTAGCTTTTGACCCCAGATGACTTAATTAATATCAAATTTAACCTAGATTGTGTTGAGATGATCATTAGGACCAAATTTCATAAAGGTTAAGTCGAAATTGTGACCTCTGGTGATTACACAGGGGTTTTCTATGATCTGACCTATAATTTAAACAAAATATATTGGAAAAAATATTTTCCTCCATATAACTGTAAAAATACATGCTATAAAGACAGAACAATACCTAAACACTTAAAAAAATAAAAAATAATAATTATGGTTCAAGTGGGGTTAGAACCCACAACCCTCAGGAAAATGTCAATTGACATTGTGACCTTGTTTTTGACCCCAGATGACCCAAAAATTGGCCTAGATTTGTTGACAGGATCATTGTGACAAAGTTTCATAAATATTAAGTTGAAATTGTAACCTCTGGTGACTTCACAAGGTTTTTCTATGATTTTAGCTATAATTTAAACAAAATATTTTGGAAAAAAATATTTTCCTGCATATAACTGTACAAATACATGCTATAAAGACAAAACAATACATAAACACTTAAAAAATAAAGATAAAAATTATGGTTCCAGCGGCCTTCAGGAAAATGTCATTTGACATTGTATTTTTATAATTGACATTGTATTTTATAATTGATCCCAGATGACCCAAAATCAAACTTGACCTAAATTTTGTTGACATGATCATTGTGACCAAGTTTCATAAAGATTAGGCTAAAATTATGACCTCCAGTGACTACACAAGGTTTTTCTATAATTTGACCTAGAGTCCTAGTTTTTGACCTCTGATGACCCAATATCGAACTTGACCTAGATTTTGTTGAGATGATCACTGTGACTAAGTTTCATAAAGATTAGGCCAAAATTGTGACCTCTAGAGAGGACACAACCCAATTGTTGACGGACGGACGGACGGACGACGGACGAAGAGTGATCACAAAAGCTCACTCTGTCACTTTGTGACAGGTGAGCTAAAAACGCAGTTTTAAGAAAACAAGAAAAAGAACTGTCTGAAAACTTTACTTATGGAAAACAGGCCATTTTCAACCTCACTGTGGTCAACATGACCTGCTCCGATTTATATCCAATATGCACAAAGAGGGGCCTTGTAATGCAGATTTCCAATAATGATGGGTCTTATTCTTACGACCTTCTCATTCAAATCCAGCGAAATATGTCAGACATTTGTCTGACAAAATTGTATAACAGTAAAGACAACATTGTCGGGCTTTGGCAATCGCTCATTACACCATAGGCAGCCAGCACGTACCCTACTACTTCCCCAGTCAATTCAACCTTCTCATTGTTAACCTACGAGGGGCGTTCAATATATAATGTCTTTTTGGTCTCAAATTTTAACATTCATTGATATCTGGAAATCATTTTACATTTCTGGAACCATCAACTATTCCGCAATATTTCGTGAAAATTTCAATAAAATTTAATTCCCGGATTGTTGTTTCTGGTGTCTTTTTTAAGGGTCAGTAATAGACACTGCGTCTTTTTGAGAATAATTGTCAATTAAAATTTCATTTCGGGAAATAATCTTATTCCACAACCACTATTCCGTGTATAATATAAATGCCTTTCATAAAAACATGATTTCCTGTACTTGATTGCCAATTTTATACAAAATAAGATCATTTGAAAGTCGCGAAAATAGGTGTCAAAATAAGTTCAGAAAGCATGCTATTTTTCAATTCATATTTTAAATTAGTTTTATTGGTTGGAATTTGACATATTATACATTGACGTACGCCGTAGACCTTCAACAATAATTTCTGGGAAGAATTTGCGAACAAAATAGAAGTGATATTAAGTTATTGGAGTGTGAACCAACAAGCATCATTTTGTATAAATAAGAGTAGTCTCCCTTGTATTTGACCGCCTTACTCGTAGACAAAACATACTTTCAAGTTCATTTTTTGTTCTGGTGGAAACATAAGGAAGTTATAGATTGGTATGTTGCAATTAAATGAATACTGCCATTTACTTTTCTAAACCACTACTGCAAAGATAACACATATTTGGCTTAAAATGACAACAAGGCTAGTATACTCGAGTAGACCCTCTTCTAAGTTCAATAAATTACTTAATTATTGACGAAAGGCTATGTAATTTTTCAGATATAGAACAGTAACAAACACCTTTCAGACAGTATTCGTAGAATTCTTCTAAATACTGTCATAGCAAAGGAAAGGACATTATATATTGAACGCCCCTCGTATATTAAGACAGTAAACAGTGGTAAAATCTGATTTGGCTGGGGGAGTATTTGGGTACGTGCTGACTGCCTATGATTACACAAGCGTCGCCCTCGTCGTCAGGTCACTTTAGATCATGCGTGGGCATTATTGTCGTTTCGACCTTGACGCCGGTTATATGGGCTAATATTTTGTCATTACCCGATGCCTGAACTCTGTTATCAATATAACGCACACAGTTTTGTTCATAAGCGTTGTTACCCCCCCACACACACACACGCACGCACGCACGCACGCACGCACGCACGCACGCACGCACGCACGCACGCACGCACGCACGCACGCACGCACGCACGCACGCACGCACGCACGCACGCACGCACGCACGCACGCACGCACGCACGCACGCACGCACGCACGCACGCACGCACGCACGCACGCACACTGCGGTTTGATATACATTGTACTTCTTGATGTTTAATTGTAGACTGCGTAATAGGTAACAGTTTCACGCAACACATTTTGTAACGGTCGTGTTAATTCACATTTTCAACGTCACATGACTTCTGTTGCTTATTGAGATAGACATTGTAAGGGTGTTATGACCATACGGTAATGTCATTTAGACAAAGTATTTTAATTAATGATTGTTTACGCCATCTGTCCAGCATCTCTGATGTACAATGCCTAAGGGGGACGTATACCAATTGTTTGAACCTTGACTTGTGTGCTTGACCATTATCGAACAGGCTGTCAATTAGTCAACGACATTGTTTTGAGAACATATCACGCCGGGGGAGGTATTCAATATTGATCTTACTTGACTTAAGGATAAGGACAACCAATCAGACTTTACCATACTAATCTCTGGGTCTGTAACAGACGATATGATTGGCTATCCTAATCCTCTAATTAAATAAGATCAATATTGAATACTATCCCAGATCATCAAACTGAACATCAACGGTGAAAAAATCACCCGGTAATGGTTGCGGCAAGAAACATCGTATAACACAACATGGTGTCAAAAACACGACCAAAGATGAACTGAAAATTGAATATTAGACTGTTAAAAATTAAATTAAAATGAAATGCAAGTTTGGAGTTAAAGCACTACAGCTATTTTTCGATAAAATCCACGATGTGGATTTTCGTCCACATGTGGAGAAGTTACCTGTTCCTTGTGGAAAGGTAGCTTAAAGTTATTACCGGTAAGGATACAGTCCATGTAAACTGGTTTGTTGAATCGGCCGCCTTAAACGTGTACAGAAAAATTGTTGAGAAACGGCATGTAACCCGAATTAACAAACAAACACATATACGTAGGGAACTTTTGCCGATCTGAAGAAATCGGATGTAACCAACTTATTGGTGTGTTTGAAAGTAGTACATGCCCGACTTGACCGTCGCACAGACACTTGGGGTCTGGTGCCCCCCCCCTCCCCCAGTTACGCACCTGGGTATATTTTTATCATCAACATTGCATACCCAGACCCATCGAATATTGTCAGTATAGTTTTCGTAAAGATTAATTTGTTATTGACCGAAAGACATCAGAAATATACGGGTAAGTTGCAAAACAAGTTTTACACGATCAATTTTTCCAGGTCGGTGTGCGAGAAAGTTCAGCGAAACATTTCTATCTTTGTGTTATTTAAGCAGTAGAGGAATAACGTAGATTTTTGTATTAATATCAAGTACATCCAACAAATGTTTGTGTGATTACTGAATGGGTCTGGATATATAAGAAATATTAAAAAATATTTCCAGGCGCGTAGCGGGAGGGGCGTGGTCCAACCCCCAAGTATCTGTGGACCGTCGGAGTGAAATGTACGTATGTAATGTACGAGTATATAATTTAAACAACACCACTACTCGCACCACGACAGGAAGTTCCGGTTGTTATGTACCACGTTATCCGCCGCCACCAGTAACGTTTAAACACGTCACGTTAAAGTCATCCAGGTGACTAATTAATTAAACCACAACTGATTCATTTTGTAAACAACGTTCACGTGAACATCATACCTGGTAAGTAATCGTTTTCTGGAATTATTTTGAGATTTTTTGTAGGAAATATTTCGTGCAGCAAGGTAGGGCGTATGATTGATTATTATGAATGTGATTTATTTTATTATTTAGTAAAATATGTCTTTTATTATAAGGAAATTCAGTGTACAGTGAGATTGTGAGGATATGATTATGTATGTATGGATTATTATTACTAGCATAGATTATTACTTTAAAATGTATCTGCGAAGTTAATTAATTCTTTCACCAGTGTGAAGATTATTTAAGCTCATTGCTTTACCAAGTCATACCAGCAATAATACATGTACTTAAATTAACAACCGAGGAAATGAGATGTGTTCATGTATGCGTCTGTCTACCTTAATCATATTTCACGAATATGCAACAAAAATGTCTCAGAAGCGACGTTAGTTTGGTTTTGTTTATTGTCGACATGCGTTCAATAAAGACCGTGTCAAGTAAAACGATTCTATGTGCATGGATAGAACTTTGTCACTCTCAGTCCCTGATCATCCTCATAAATCAGTGGTTAGTCAACTCATCAGACCAACATGTTTCTCGATGGTTGAAAAATACGCTGGTGGACGAGAATGTCCATCGATGAATTTATGTAGCAGTATTGTTTAGAATCATACACCTCATCCAGGGGGTCCAACCTTTCACCCCGGGTTAGATGTTCAATGATCTACTGTTTTCGTTGACAAAGGCTGGCTGGTTCGTTCTATACTATGTTCCAGTATGTATGTCGCATTGTATGAAGTCCGCCTCAATAGTCATGTGGTAGAGCAACCAATTCGAGTGCGATATGTAGGCCTATCGGGTTCGATCCCAGGCCGCGCCATACCAAACTCGTAAAAATGGTCACATTACTGGTTTGGCGCTTAGTATAGTAAGTTGCGGGTAATTGCTGGTTGACTCGATACTGGGTACTCCCCATATTAATAATAATAAAGATTTTATTTTACGAGGAAACTCATTTGACAATTAAATTAAATGGCAATCTTCCATGAGATCCTCAACAATAAACAGTTGAACAAGAACACTAGTACATAAAAAATGAAAAAAGCATAATGGAAATTTGGCCCATATGACGTCCACAATATCATAATTATATATATAATTGGGGAATTGCATAACAGAGTTTCAGTGAAAGGATGTGCGAAACCGATATGTATGGAATCTACAATAAAAGGAAGGTATAAATCAAAATGCTTATCAATTAAATTTATAATTAATCACTATAAAGCTTAATTAGATATAGGGACATCACTCTCCCTATTACTGAAATACGCTCAGTTGACCAGTGGGATCATCGCCGGGAAACTATGAACGTGAACAATTCATGTCTAAACATTGAAGTTATGGAAGTTAGAGGATTAATATCATATAAATGAATAATACAGTCAGATCTCGATACAACGACGCTGTTTGTTTCCAAGAAAAATGTCGTTGTAACGAATATGTTAGTATACTGAATGGATATAAAGAGCATTTTAATACCTTTGTCCCCAAATTTGATGTCAGTATAATGAATTTGTCAGTATATCGGATGTCGTTATAATCGAGATCTGACTGTATAATATAAAACTGTCTGAGCTGTCACCTGATGTTCTTAGAAAATATTTCGAAATACATCCATTAACGTCAAGGACATGTTGCGGTTTCTCCTTGCGGATGAATTTTGTAAAAACTTTAATTTCTAAAGTGTAGTTGACGCACAAAGCATTTACAATATATAAGTATTTGCGTGCATCAAAGAAAACCCCAGTAAGACGTTCACTTGTTTTGAACAAAGTTGGTCTTATATTTGGAAGTGAGGGTTGAACAAATTAATGATCTAGCCATATATAGTCGCATAAATGAGGTGATATTTGTATATAGATAGTTTTATATGACGGGGCTTACATGCATAGTCGGCCTCGACAGCGCAGCTGGTTATGCGGAAGGTCCCCGCTTCGCCGATTCAATAGGTTGAGTTCGTAATATTGTCCACGTGTCTTAATGTTGATAAGTTCCAGGGTACTGTTTTATCAAAGCACTTACGAAAATCTTAAAGTTACGCTCTAATTTAAATTCTTTATTATTCGATAACAACTGCAAAATGGTGACGGGTATGGTTTGTAGGAGTTCAGTAACTGAATCATTATTAGTATTACAGCTCAATTGATCACAATTCTTTATTGTAAACAAATTATAAAGTATTTAAATTTGAACGTAAATTTAAGAATTTCGTAAGTGCTTTGATAAAACAGTACCCAGGTACATAACATTAGTCATGACGTACACGACTGAAATAAAGTTAAACATTCTTTTAATTGTGACATCCATTATATATGTTTATGCCTTTCAGGACAAGATAAAGTATGGGTAGAACACTGCTATTAATAATTGCCACTGTTTGTACAGTCAACGTGAATGGACAATGTAAGTACTATGGAAAGCCTAAACTGTCTTGTTCAATACATGTACTTGAATTAATGGTGGCAGCATAGCAGCAAACGCCCCGGGGCGCCTCGTGCGTCTGTGGGTACGAAAAAAATGAAAGGTCCTACAGTACCCAAACCTTGAAGGGGGTGTAGTGACTGTGTAGACTGACTCATGACAGGCCCCAGGCTAGCTCAGTCGGTAGAGCTACCGGATCTACGAGTCACACGTCTGATGCATTCATTCCTCCTTAGTTACTTTTATTGTAACTATTTTCCATGTAATTCTACGAAAGTGCTTATTTAACATAATACAGTCTAGGCGTTCCATATATTATATTTGGTAAACTCCTTTAAAACAATCCAATAATTTTCGCACAATAAAGACGCATATAGCTAAACGTGCTGTATATAAATCACCCTTAAAAAGGAATGTTAATAATGTGTAGGTTTTGTTTCCTGGTCGTGGTACATTGTCATAATATTTCAAGCATGCGTCGGACATTTTCGGCATTTTGAAGAGTCCGAATATTACAAGGTGTGGAGAGCTTTACGCTATTTTAATTGAACATCTGTATGTTCAAAGGACATTTCAAATGCCGATTATGTATACATGTACCACTAAAGCTGTAAACACGAATAAGTCAAATGGATTTTCTACATTCAGTTATAGGTCCGTATGGCCTAGCGGTTAGGGCTTCTATAACGAAAATAGGAGGATGTTGAGTCAATTTAAGGTCAAAAGTCATCAAATGGAATTTGCTTGGTTTTTTTTGTCAAGAACATGCAAAAGAATTTTAGTATTTGTTGACCAAGCGTCAGTATCAATAAAGTGGCTAGGTAGACTTCATATAACTGAGTCAGAAATACTTTACGGCCGTAATGTGAAATACCTTTTTCGGACGGTTCAAATATTGAAATATTTCCCACTAACAATTAAATTAATTCAAAATAGCTTTGTGTTGTGTGATATAAGAACAAAGAACTACTGTTGGATTTATGTTCTAACATGATTTCCTGTTAAACGCCGTCGGTTTCTAAGTGCTTTTTATGCCCCGCCTTAGGGCGGGCAAATAGATTTGTTATGGTTGAAACTAGGTCATTCCGCCATTTAAGCCCCACCATAGGGATCAGTGGGCTTGGGCTTTCGGAGGTGAAGTTCATTTTCTCGTTTAGTTATGTGCTGGGCTTTGTGCCGTGTAATTGTGTTATGTGCTGGGCTTTGTGTCGTGTAATTGTGTTATGTGCTGGGCTTTGTGCCGTGTAATTGTGTTATGTGCTGGGCTTTGTGCCGTGTAATTGTGTTATGTGTTGGGCTTTGTGCCGAGTGATTGTGTTATGTGTTGGGCTTTGTGCCGTGTAATTGTGTTATGTGTTGGGCTTTGTGCCGTGTAATTGTGTTATGTGTTGGGCTTTGTGCCGTGTAATTGTGGTATGTGTTGGGCTTTGTGCCGTGTAATTGTGTTATGTGATGTTTTTATGTTTTCAGTGCCCGGCTGTTAAAGTTGAGTGCTGCCTTGCCTGTTCGAGTATATATTATCTTTTTAAATTCCATGTATACACTTCCAGGGCCCCTTCCACAGAGTTTCTATGATAGTATGAATCAAATGAACAACAACATGCAGACTATGAGTATGAACATGCAATCTATGGGACAGAGAATGGCCGCCAGGAGGGAAGCCATCTTTAACCAGAACTTTGAGTTAGCAAAAAATGGCACGGACATCGGTACAGGGAAAATATTCTTTGCAGCTGACGGAGGCTTGGGTTATGCTTACAGGTATGCATGCTAATTAAATTTGCTGTTACGCGTAGTTACAAACACAAAAAAAAAAAATGATGTAAGTAATGCGAGCAAATCAGGTTAAATGATACGAGTAACCTGTGAAGCATGATGGTAATTTTGTTCAAATCATAGAACTATTTATTTACCTAAATTCGTTGAATTAGTCAAAAGCTTAAAAGTGGTAATATCATTGTGTGGCTACGCCACCGAAAATATATTGGTAGTTCGAGAGGCTCGATGTTTATTCTAATCTTCCATTGAACTTAAGTTACGTTATACGCTATGGCTGCACGAACATCTGGGTTTATTCTTCTGAATAAATGTTACCTCGATTCTGAGAACGCCAAGGTAACATTTGGACGGACGTTCTTCAAAGACGTAAGTGGTGACAATTTAGAGATGAAAGCAGAGTATTCCGCATGAAAGGACAAACAAGTTAATGTAGTTTTAGAGAGTAATAAGGGGAGATAATTTATGACCCTCTCATAAAATCCAAGGTTGTATAAATGCTGTACCCTTCTCTTACAGTTCTCCAGATGGTTCCTACACGATGTATGTGCTGGGTTCCGGTAATCCTCCGAGTGGGTTCATGTATCATAACGGACCGAACGGGAACCAGTATCGATCATGGTGAAAACAGCAGCATTTCCGGAAAATATTCATTCATTAACAAAGTTGTACATAACATCAATATTGACATATGTGTTGTTTTATCACAGTCCAGTACTATGATATACTTGTATTGTATATGGCTCGTTATTTGTGACAAATGGCAAGTGTGATGGCGGCCATGGACATACGAGTCCTGAAATAATATATATATATAGTGTAATCTGAGTATACGCGTGATTTGTTCGGATTTAAGAATCGTTCGGTATTGTCAAATTCACCTTATTGTTTTTTTTTAAGAAAAGGATCGATGATGTATTAATTTTGGTGTTACATGTATTTGATACCAGGCATAAAGCTGTGCATAATATTCGTCGGATGTTTAATGAGGGGTATTCAGAATTAACCTGTTCCGGCTTTGACGGGTTCGTTTTACATTGAATGACGGAAGGGTTCGTGACCAAACTGTTCGTTCCGTTAGGGCATACTCAGCGGTTTTCACAAAGTCCAGTTTTCTCAGATTACACAGTATAGTTCCAATCAGACTGTATACAAAACGCTGTAATCACTAAATATCGTGTCTATCAAGTAACCCTGGTTAACAGTGGACCTGAATAAATCATTTACATTATAAAGATGTAGTCACATTGCGCAAATAAATTGTTGTTTTTTCTTGCCATTGTGTGTTTATCCATTCTTTGAATGAAACTTGCGTAACCAAAGCACCAAAAAACTAATACACTGTCTAGAAATTCTGCAAAATTGCCGGTTTTTGTTTGCAATCTTCGCGCAAAAAGTCGAATGGTTTTGTCAAGCGTGTATTTTGATGCATTTCTGAACTGGGCTTGATCAAATTGTTGACAGACTAGAGTAAAGTAGAAGTCATTATAACTATGAAATATTCATGCGTAGAATGACGTGTATTTCATGGATATGTTGTGTGATTTTCACTTAGGTTTATGTGTGGAGGATATCAAGGCAGGTATACACTAAGTCTACTTTTAGAAAACAATACTTTAAGTGTACATGTACGGGCTATACAAGAACATCAAGTTTGTTAATTTTACATAAATTTCAAGCTTTGTGTGAAGAGCTACAATAATCACAAGGCACACATAGGTAAGCCTTCAAATTACAAGAACAAATGTTACCTTTACCAACCTAATTAAATCCTCTTCAGGCTGGTTCGCCACTAAGACAATCACCAAAGAACGCCATTTGTTTTAAATCTGCTCCCAAACGTTCCACCTTATTAAATGTCCACTCTTTATTTGGCATCTCACATGCTGATGACATAAGGTCGGCCCCTTTTCCTCCTCCCTGCTAGGGTCCACCTCATAGCAGCATAAATGTGTTTTTTTTGTCTTTTTTGCGTTCGAATGAGACAGTCGTACTGTGGAAAAATGCACTGGATTTGTAGCCCAGCGAACCTGGTTGGATTTCCGGTTGCGACAAATAATACCCTCCCATGAAAATGGTAAAAAATAGACATAATTATTGGTTGTACATGACGCTGACCCAACCAAGGGAGAGAACTCTGGTGACAATCTGATGAAGTTTATCATGTGTGTGTCCCGATTGAGTTACGTGTACTATATTATCGCATCACACCCTTAAAGCAATAGCCTATGTGATACACACGGCTTGTTTTACATGTTGTTCACGAACAAATCGAACATATCAGAGAACAATCGATAATTATTGTTTTCGAACGAGTATAATCATTATGTTGGCGAAATATATGTGGATCGAACCACAGGAACTTGCATAATTATTTTTTGAAGAAAAAAAACAACAACACTACTGTAGAGCCTGTATTAAAATTCTGTATTGTTATTAGCCCCTTTAACTACCTAGATCATATGTTTTAACTGTCAAGTTGGTTAAGAGAAAATGTGTATGAGAATAGTTCGTGGGATATAATCGCATTGCAATCCTGTCTATAGTTTAATACAGACTCTACAGTAGTGATTTTATTTTTTTTTTAAAAATAGTTTTCATTTATTTTAAATTATGGGTACGTGCTCCAACTAACGATTAAATATATTCGAGCTAGGAGCTGCGACCAACGACCTACGTGCTCCAACTAACGATTAAATATCTTCGAGCTAGGAGCTGCGACCAACGACCTACGTGCTCCAACTAACGATTAAATATCTTCGAGCCAGGAGCTGCGACCAACGACTTAAGGTCTGTTACCAACGAGCTAAAAGCTGCGAGCAAGGACCTACGAGCTGCGACCAAGGACCTATGAGCTGCGACCAAGGACATACGAGTTGCGACTAACGACCTACGTGCTGCGACTAACCAGTAAACATCTACGAGCTATAAGTGCTGCGACTAACGACCTAAGAGCTACGACCAACGACATACGAGCTGCGACCTATGGGCTGCGACCAACGAGTCAACATCTACGAGCTAAGACCTGCGACCAACGAGCTTAGACCTGCGACCAACGACCTACGACCTAAGACTTGAGATCAACGAGTAAACATCTACGAACTAAGTCCTGCGACTAACGACCTACGAGCTGCGAACAACGACCTACGTGCTGCGACCATTGAGTAAATATCTACGAGCTAAGAGCTGCGACCAATAACCTAAGAGCTTCGACCAACGACCTACGAGCTGCGACCAACTACCTAGGTGCTGCGACTAACAAGTAAATATCTACGAGCTAAGAGCTGCGACCAATGACCTACGAGCTGCGACAAACGACCTATCAACAAGGAAACATCTACGAGCTTAGAGCTGCGAGCTTAGAGCTGCGACTAACGACCTACGAACTGCGACCTACGAGTAAATTTGTACGGGAAAAAGAGCTGCGGCCAACGACCTTAGAGCTGCGACCAACGACCTACATGCTGCGACCAACGACCTACATGCTGCGACCAACGACCTACATGCTGCGACCAACGACCTAAGAGCTGCGACCAACGACCTACATGCTGCGACCAACGACCTACAAGATGCGGCCAACGACCTATGAGTTGCGACCAACGAGAAAACATCTACGAGTTAAGAGCTGCGACCAACGACCTAAGAGCTGCAAAAAACGAGCTAAGAGCTGCGAACAACAACCTAAGAGCTGCGTCCAACGACCTACGAGCTGGGACGTAAGACCTACGTGCTGCGACCAACGACCTATTAGCTGCGACCAACGAGAAAACATCTACGAGTTAAGAGCTGCGACCAACGACCTAAGAGCTGCAAAAAACGAGCTAAGAGCTGCGAACAACAACCTAAGAGCTGCGTCCAACGACCTACGAGCTGGGACGTAAGACCTACGTGCTGCGACCAACGACCTATTAGCTGCGACCAACGAGTAAACATCTACGAGCTAGAAGCTGCGTCCAACGACCTAAGAGCTGCGACCAACGACCTACGAGCTGCGACCAACAAGTAAACATCTACGAGCTTAGAGCTGCGACCAACGATTAACGACCTACGAGCTTCGACCAACGTGCTACGAATAACGAGGTAATAGCTATGTACTAGTATTTATTTCAAATAAAAATGAGTAAACATCTGACTGTCGATGTATGACCTACGACCTGACAAATCACTGGCCTAAAATTATAACACAAAATACAGAGTTTTGAAATTCCCCATCATCCCGTCATTACTATATTTAATAGAGTAATGACGGGATGATGGGGGAATTTCAAAGTCTGTATTATGTGATATAATTTCTTAGGCCTGTGGACAAATTAATAGCTAAATCAACCAATGTTATTGGTCCATTGCGGTCACGTGGTGACAGGATGGTATATTTGCTTCCCCAGTATCCGGTGGTTTACGTGTTATCACAAACTGGTGTTATCATTATGTGTTATCACAAACTGGTGTTATCATTATGTGTTATCGTCATCGAACATTGTAGGGGAGAGATAAAAAGTGGCCCTTGGTCAGGAATTACATGTACATATATAACGTATAGCCCAAACACGACCGTTTTAATATTGGATAAACACTCGTTGGTTAAATAGAACAGTATATTTGTTGTTATTTAGAACAGTTTATTTGTTGTTGTGTACAACCCAATATGGAGACAACCATCAGAATTGTTCGCTGTCTGGTGTTACTGTCAACAGTATACGGTATGTTGTAATTTTACTTTCATTATTTTGCTTAACTTTCATGAACTTTGAAATATGAAATCGTACCAAGCACGGCAACGTAAATCATATGAGTATTCCACACTAATAGCTGTATTGGCGAACTTGCCACCCGAATAGCTGTAGGTCGTGGGTCCAGCCTCTCTTTAAGTAATTAAATATAAATGGCAGATAGCAGAAATAGCAGATTCATAAGTTCGATTACATGTAAGTCCAGAACATAAATGCCAATGGCAATACAACAAAATGATTGAACCAGTTCAATGACTTATTTACTTATCTCCCCATACTTTAACAGTATGCAGTAAATAAGGCCATAAAAGGGCCTAAACTTTTGAAACATCTAAATATGTTCTAGCTCTCAGCTCAAATAGTGTCGATTATCATTGAGCTATCAGCAAAATTACAAGAATACCCCCATTGTGACTTGTCTCAATTTCAGACTCTTATTGAGTTCAGATTGTTTTAGATGCTTGGAATCCACGATTCCAGGGACCAGGTAGGCGTATACCGGATACCTTGGGACGGTGGTAGTCACTTACAAGAGTTGATGTGGATCACTCCAAGCGACAATACGTTCTTATATGACCAATTTATTGGTTGTCGATGTGATTTTAAATTCAGTAACCAAACAACGTATAGTTACAGTGCAGTCTATCTAACAGCTCATCTAAACACGGACCCTGTTCGTGGTACATAGACCCGGCCCCAATCTCCAGAATTTTATGGTTACTGAATTTAAAATCAATATGAGAAAATCCTTAGCTAAAATATTGTCACAATGTCTTTGAATTAATTTCTGTCGGAGACTGGACTCAAAATTGTTATCATTAAAACTGAAATATTATTTTAAGTTGATTACAGTGAAATTTCGAGTGCTTATTAATGTAAAATCTCCATATGAGATGAGATTTCTACTTGAGATGCTTCCGGAGATTGGGGTTCGGTCTTTTTGTCGACATGTTGATTCAAGTGTTCACATTTAGATTAATATTTGATACTGTCTTATTATAATGGACCCAAAGTATTCGAATGAACGAATTTGGGTTAAAGATTCGTCGCCGAGTTTACCATTCTGACCACATAGGCAACTTCACATTATTTTGGCAATACGGTCCTTATATACCACATAGAGAGGATATTTGTTGATTTTGGTGTAAGATCGAATTTTATTTCGCCGAGTGATCACAGAAAATCAAGATTTTCACGAGTGGCGTAGCCACGAGTGTAAATTTAATTTTCTGTGATCACGAGTGAAATAAAATTGATCTTACACAAAAAATCAACAAATTTTCTGTTTATTATATGCCTCAATTTCTCTCAAATGGGCCGTAATTGGCTTAATTGGAAAAAATCACGTCGAAATTTGAACGTCTCGACGTGAGAATTATGACGTTATGATGACGTAACGCATATTTTAAAGCCCGGCGCCGTTGACGTTACGTTTCTTTTTCTGCATGATACTGGAACCAGCTTCAAAACAGTGAAAATAACAAAGTGGTAATTTCACTGTTATTTTCACTGTTATTTTCACTGAAAAATCTCCATAATCCATTGAAAGCAAATAATAAAAGACATTTAATCACAAGTTATAGTTTATCTGTGTTATCAAACAATACTCATCATGAGTGTTTAAGTGTGTGATTAGATGACATTGTCAGATACTAGTATAAATTATTATACGATGGCTACATGTATAGTCCATCCTGTGTTGTTCTCAATTTGATGAGGTTATGACGAATAATATGACACATTATGTGTTTCTATAAATAGCAACATATTCGGTATCAGATTTATTTCGGATGTTACCTGGTATTCGGATAAAAGATTACCAATCTATCATGGATCAATTATTTGTATATTTACAGGTGTAGCACTTTGTGGTGACTGGTGTACAGATGATTTAAGTAATCTTATATATTGCTCGTATGGATGTTGTGGTTGGGATGACTCATATTGTTGTGGCGACGATTGGTAAGCTTTGTTAAATATGCAAATTAGATAAACAAAGTGTGCAATAAATATTTGAATGCTTCGATAAGTCCGTGACGTCAGGATTTTATCAACGTTGTCTAGACGTCGCACTTATTGTACCGCTAAATTTTGGCTGAAACCTATGCATAATATTATCATTTTTAAAAACAATGAGCGTCCTTTTATATTATATGATAACGAGAATCGTACATTCGTGCTTTTTACATACCGATTTTATTAAGCACATCGACACATACAACACGGCACTCGGCAAAGCCTCGTTTTGTATATATTGTTTTGTCCACTGTTTAAATTAAGAAATAAAAATCTGTTCGCGTTTATTGTCGTTGAATAAAACACGGGCAGGAGTTCGGATGCGGAAAAATTAAATCACGAGTGCGTAGCACGAGTGATTTAATTTTCCGCATCCGAACGAGTGCCCGTGTTTTATTCACCGACAATATACAAGAACAGAGTTTTTAGTTATAGTTAGAACATATTAAGTAAATTTTAATGATTAAAAAGGGCGGAGCGAGCGAAGCGAAGCGAGTCCTTTTTAGTCATTAAAATTTACTTAATATGTTCTAACTAACTTAGAATGTAACATTCTGCATTCTGATTGGCCGATAGAAATTAGCGCCAACGCATGACGTCAAGTATGTTAAGAGAAAATTTTAATGATTAAATTTTCATTTAACCGCGAAAATGTGGCGTTTTCATTGGCTCATAATGTAGGTTATATTCTAATTTCGATTCTAAATACGATAATATCCCGCACTATTTAACTGCGCGCATTCCATTTTCACCCATTTGACATTGAACATAATTCCACGCAGAAATTGAGTGGCTTATTAGCTGGTACAATTACCTCCCTCGTTAATGAAAACGACCTTCGTAATTTTCTGAAGGAAATACCACATTTTAAACATTGAAACAATTTTAATAACACGAGTATATGGTATCTATTTCATAAAATGAAAAATATAAATGAATTGATTATCAGAAGCTTTAATAAAACTTGGTTTCTAGAGTATATTGGAGTTTCTAAAAATAGATGCGTCATCGCTGTAACACTGGATTCTCGTGCTACTCGCCTTGTCATCGTGACTCGTAGAAAATTTACTATAAAGTTTACGTTCATTCATTCATAAATATGTCACGTGATACTGGGCGTAAATAGAAACAGCCAATTTGATAGGTATGTTTTATGGGGGTAATAAAACATTGTTAGGTCCGCTCTATATTTAAACGATTAATCCGCGGATCGTGTTAGAATAGAGGATATTTGTTGATTTTGGTGTAAGATCGAATTTTATTTCACCGAGTGATCACAGAAAATCAATAATGTAATGTAATTTTCTGTGATCACGAGTGAATCTTACACCAAAAATCAACAATTTTTCTGTTTATTATATGCCTCAATTCCTCTTAAATATGTGCCGTAATTGTCTTAATTGGAAAAATCACGTCGAAATTAGAACGTCACGACGTGATAATTATGACGCCATGATGACATATCGCATATTTTAAAGCCCGGCGCCGTTGACGTTACGTTTCTTTTTCTGCATGATACTGGAACCAGCTTCTAAAACAGTAAAAATAACAAAGTGGTAATTTCACTGTTATTTTCACAGTTTATTTCACTGAAAACTCTCCAGAATCCATTGAAAGCAAATAATAATAGTATTTATGTTTATTGCAGGGGTACTGGTAGTATAGCTGGAACGGTTGTTGGTATAATATTTTTCTGTGTGTTTATTGCTTTGGTTGTCGCTTGCTGCCGTCGACGTTACAGACCGGTTACATACATCCGACAAGCACCTGTTGGCAATGCATCAGTAGCAGTTGTCACCTCACGTAAGCGCATAGTTATCATGCACTGATTTCTTAGCAACCCATTTACAAAACTGAGAGCAAATTATAACTTATATCATATACGAGTATATAGCTTTATGGCATTTCATCCAAAACCACTATTAAAATCAATTACCAAAATTATAATTTAATCTACAAACATGCTGACTCTTTAAGAACGTTGGGAACTGTCCTGTTAAGTGTATATATGTTTTTTTTACCGTTTTAGACCTATTCTAAACCATAGTTTCAGTCCATTGAGTTGAAATGTATTGTGGCTGATATTTGTCATGTCGTGTGTTCGTGTCGTCAGGTCGATTTAACAAAGACACAAGAAGATCGAAATCAGCTATATTGGCGTGTATTCGTCCTTCGTGTTCGAGGCGAATACACACAACACGACAAAATAAGGGGACAACACGAAGTATTAATACTCACCGACACAAAATGTCATTATAATAAAAAAGTACATGTAACTGTTTCGCCACTGACATTTTCTTTTTCTCGCCTAACATCTCGCCGACCCGAACGCACGCACGAACTGGCAAAGTTTAGCCATCGTAGAACTACTTGTCAGAACTACACATCCCTGATAGTGCATGTGATGTTCGATACATAATTTTACGCTTACGTTACAATTGTTCGAGTATCACTGACTATGCCCATTGTGTTCAATTTTGAAACACGTTTTCCTGTTTTTATTTACAACAGAACAAACGATGAGCACAGGCTATGGTGCCCCAGTGCAACAGCCATTCCAAAAGCCGTACCAACCGTATCCAGGACAGTACCCGCAACCTCCTCAGTATCCAGGGCAACCCGGTGTACAGCAACCACCACCAGCATACGCGCAATAAACAATATGTGACAGACATGTTATTGTGTTTTTTTTATTTGTATGCAATGCTTATCTGTTTGCCAGGCTACTATACTGGTAGGGAAAAGTGCAATGATACTGAAAAAACTAGAACTACATGTGTAAATTAATTACTGATTGGTCGATTTTACAAAAGCACAAACCTAGTTGTTTCATTTTGGATTAATTAAAACTTCTATCGAAGTACTTCTGTCGAAGCTATTCACCGTATTATGATATGCCACTTTATATGGTCCAGCAATAGTCTAACAAACAAGGACGCTTAGAAGAAAACCACTTAAAAAAACAATAAAGTACGACATAATTATTCTACGAGATACATTTATTCAAATTGTGTTACCATTGCAGTATTTTTCAATAAAAGTATGCTATAAATCTGAGTTGGAATTGTATAATTTCTTGTACTGTTTTTTTTTTCGCAGAATAAATTTTTCTTCGGTTTAGTTTATGGACATGCGCAGTCACTCCCAGGTTGTTCACATTTATTGCATCCCGACTCGACGATCAAAATATCAGCGCCAGTTCGAGGAGTAATCTTGCTAGTAATTGAAGATCCGTGCGCGTTTGACGTCAGCTCTTCGGTTAGGAGGTGTGATGGATTTAAAACTAGTTCCGGTGATGGAATTACGGGAGAAATTGACTTTGTTACGCTACTCTCCACTGCGGAGTTTGATCTGGGTTTCTGAGGTGCTTGTGACTGTGATGTGGACGGTGTGCTTTTTGGGCGAGTGAAGTTTTCGTTGTAAGTTGTAGCAAAATCGGTTTTATATCCAGTGTTCAGGTTTCTGTGTTGAGATATGTGCCGAAATGGTTTCATCTTTTCGGCCTTAGCACCTGAAAAGAAATAAATAAAAATAGACGATATTCAGAGTCAACAAAAGGCGAGACATTTTATATGTGAATATCTAGAAATGTGTATATTGTTCTTTCTGTGGCCTATGTTCTGTTGTTTCTGGTAAGTGCTGCCTCCCTGTACGATTTGGTATATTTTTCTGTTCAGACCAAAAGGTTTTAAGCAAAGTCTACGTACAGTAACAAAACTAAGATATATGACATAAACAAATTGTTCTGCTCTCCAAACGTGCATTTCACTACTATCTTGCAATCATGTATTTGTATTATCATAATTGTAATTCCCTCGAAGCCGGAGGTCATTGGCCAATTAGACAGGCATAAAACCAAATGACCACGCACTGCGGCTGTCTCAATCGAAAGCAAACAAATCATAATTGTATTATTATAAAAGTAAGAGCATATTTACCTGTAAAAGATGATCTTTGATTGGTTTCACAAACCATCTTCTCTTTGGGTGGTTGGTACACTTCTATGATCCGGTATGACTCCCTGGGATGTCCGTCCGACCACACCCTGAAATCTTTGTTGTAAGTTGTCTGCTTCTCAAACGCTGTATCACCATTGTCATGTTTTATGATCGTGTTCTTGTTGTTATGCTCTGGGTTGATGGGTGTTGGCGGCACGATCATTTGTGGATCCCGGAAATCGTGCTACGTGAGTATAAAGTCAATTAAATCATTGCTAAACGCAAAGAAAATCTTGGCTGTTTTCTCTAAAATTATTGATACGAACAGAGGCACTGCCTATAATAGGGATTTATCCATCCGCAGTTAAGATCTTAAATGGTAAGCTAGTATGTGTTGTCTCATTAAGATAGAACAGCGTCACCATGACGCCGTCGATGACATGACTGCAGTTGTGTAGAGTATAGTATGTGTGTATATGTATTACTAGTATCACGTGTATTACGTGTATACCTAAACAAAATTAAAGAATTTTAAAAAAGAAACAATGTGACTCGGTGTGATATATTTAGGTAATAGATCGCTGTTTTGCGTGATATACCGGTGAATAGATAACGGTTTAGAGTTCATATGCGTAGGAATTAATCACGAAGGCCGTAGGCCTGAGTGATTAATAACTATGCATATAAACTATACGTTTACATGGAGCAACAAACAGACAGTGTTAGAATTTACATTGAAATATTCGGTAGGAAAATGTGCGCTCGACGAAATGTTTTAAATTCATTCGATAAGACAAATTTTATTCATAGCGCACTTATGAAAAATTGTTTCCAATTGGCTTAGATATTACGACAAGTGTTACGTACCATGTACAAACTGTTCACAATCATTCCACCGGTAGGCCGCTTATATTTTGCCTTCCTTGCCCAGATTGGAAGCTCATACTTCTTCACCGGCCATTGTTTGTATGCTGTGTTGAAGGTGGTGGTGCCGTCAAACTTGGCAGGGATAAAATGGTTCGATTCTTGTGGCGGACATGCCTTGGGTCGTTCATAACCAGTTGGCTTTTTGAAATCTGCCATTGCTGTTGATATGGCGTCAAAATGAATCCCACCAGATCGGTGCCTGCCTACTTGGGTCTTGCCTGTAAAAGAACATACATCGTGTATACAGGACATCATAACTGACATAATATAAAGTAAACGGATTTAAATGTTTACAAATTTCAATTACGTTGACCTTTACAAACGTTTTCATGCTTCTTATTTAGTAAAAAAATGAGAAAATCATTATGGCAAAAAGTGTAACAAGGAACTCGCTACATCGTCTACTGTCAGCTCATTCTAATCATCTCGGACTTTACGCATTGCAATATTTACTGGATAAAAACCGAAATGACCGAGCTTTTACGATTTTTGTCAGCTGCCAATTCGTGTAAACTCATGCTCCTCCTTTGAACACTTTTTGTTCACTATTCGCAAAACTAAGAGCACCTCTTGTTTTCAATTAAGTACAATTGGAGTACAAAAAAGGTTTCAACATATAACTCACATAGATGTGCATCTTTCGTTTTACTGGTAAAGAAATCGTTATATTCAGTACGGCGTTCCATAGGATCAGTGGGTCGTATTGTATTCTCTGCAGGAACGATGGGTACAGGCCTCTCAGCATTTGCGTGGAAGATAAAATCATCCTGTAAGAATACATGGCCATTTTTAAATTGCATCTTATCAGAATTGATCAAAAGACGAAAATACGAATGTGTTCTAATATTTTTTTTTAAAAAAGCCAAATAAAATATGTAGACATTCCTTTCGGGACATACGCTGGTATTTAATGGGTCACTGGTTATACCTCGGTTATTGGAAACTTGCGTATATAGTTCTCACATAATTCTCTAAGTTTTACGTCATTGACGTTGGCAATTTTTGGTAAATTGCATGTACGGATTCATTGATCCGACGTGCTGTATTCCATTGCACAAGTTGGCCTGTATTTGAGACAAGACCCTGAAAGTCATATACTAAAAGGCTAGACAGACATTGTGCATGTTAAAGGTGTTTGAGCCAGGGTGGTGAATACAAAGTTGTTCAGCAGCAGG
The DNA here is from genome assembly GCA_947247005.1 of Spisula solida. Lineage (NCBI taxonomy): Eukaryota > Metazoa > Mollusca > Bivalvia > Venerida > Mactridae > Spisula > Spisula solida. The sequence continues at coordinate 34,713,007 of OX365952.1, read as the reverse complement.
ACAACATACCTGAGCAGTGGACGTCTGTACTTCGTGTGTTGACGGTATGTCGATATTATCTTTCGCCTTTATTGGGTTCTGTTTACACTCGTGCATCACCGCTGACTCGTAATTTGGATAGGAAACCTGAAAACATTATTTCGGACAACGTTTGAGTATTTGATACAAACAAAGTGGTCGGTTGATATGATACAGTACGGTGCTGGACATCTGGAGATGTAAATGGTACTACATGTATACTAGAATAAATCGATTATTCTGGTCAGCCACTTGTTTACCTAATATTATAGCATAAAAACGGTGATTTTGCCCATACGTTAACGGGACGAAAACCATGCGTAAACATAAAGATTCACGCGCTGTTAACGTCCAGTTTTACGTATGCTCTTTTCAGGGCCGCACCGGCGACTATAAAGGTTGTACAGCTTCATATGAACAGTTATTCCCATTTTATTTCTAAGATCTAATACGTACTAATTAGTTTTCTATAATTTTTAAGTTATACATTTAAACAAACACGCAGTATCCATGTTTTCTTTGTATTTGCCGATACCGGAAGTCGACGTGCATAACAATAACTGGTATGACGTTACGTTTGTTTTAGCGACGTCGTCACAAAATCTCCCGCCAAAATATCATTATTTTGATATTCGAACGCATTAATTGATGTTTTGTATGCTATAATAGCGTTAACGCATGTTTTTTTCGCTTTATAACATATGCAGAGTCCCTCGGGAGCGTTGGTGCCCTCGCCCTGGCGGGCTTGGGCACCAACCGTCCCTCGGGACTCTGCAGATGTTATAGCCCGAAAAAGCATGCGCTAACCCTACATTAGTACATTAACATTGCAATTTCTCGTAGCATGGTCTTATTTAAATAGTTATTATTTTCACTGCCCTTTTCTCCAATTAGAATGTTTAAATAACAAGTCATCGAGAATTGCAAGCAATACAGAAGTCCCCTACCGGTTTGAAGCCATGACCTCTTTAAATCATTTTCAATGTTTCTGTTGCCATAGCAACCACAATTTAAAAATAGTAAGAGGAGCATAATTATGTTACCGTATAGATTGTGTCCCCTTGGAATGCCTGGTTACTGGACGGGTGTATCACCATGGCGTTCTCAACGTTCGGGCTCATTGGTTTACTCATCACTGCTTTCTGTAACGTTGTCATGGAAACAAATAGTTTAATAAAAACATACGAAAGCATGGAATTGCATCACAATTAAATCTAAGTGAGACCATATACATGAACGGCAAATCTACGGATCACGGCTAACCAGCTATGCCGAACCGTTTAATCTGTTGACCGCCGGACATCATCAAAGCCATATACATCCACGTCTTTGAATGGGACATACTAGCACCATAGATTTGACAATTATACAGTTGTGGTAAATACATGCACTACTGAATTTATTGCAGTTTAATATATGATAGAAACAGCTACGCTTTTTTTACCTTCGGAAAATATTCCATTTTGTACGAGGTGGTATCTTCAAAGGGGACTTTAGGGCGCTGTTGTTCTGACTTGGGTTTCTTAGGAGACAGCTGCTTTGGGGGCTACAACGATATAAATGCTGAATCATAACATGTTAAAGGTTCATGACGATTATTTAGAGGTAAATACACGATACAGCCGGGCATGGAGGTGATAATCCGATAAGGCTCTGAGGTGTATTTAAGTCTTTAATACAATTGTTCGTTTAGAAAATAAAGTAAATATTATTGATGTAGATTATACACTAAGGGTGTCACCAATGAAATCCACTAACAATCAATAAAATTGTAAAATAAATCATACATTTAGACTACGCAAGTCATTTTGGCTCCAATGTGACGTCACCTTTACGTGGATAACGTAACGTGCGTCCGTTCAACCGGTCCGATTATGATTATTTGTTTGCGGCCCGGGCGAATAGGCAATAATCAAGCGCGTGATGGCCATAATCAGCCGCAAATAAGCTCATTTCTGTTACTATATATAGTAACAAGTGTATTAATTAGATATTAATACACGACACAGCCGGGCAGGAAGGCGATAATCCGCCCGGAAAATGAATAATCACCTCGAGGTGATTATTCATTTTCCGGGTGGATTATCGCCTTCCTGCCCGGCTGTGTCGTGTATTAAAGTCTTTAATACAATTGTTCGATTTCAGAATATCTATGAAGAACAAATAACGAAAATATTACTGATGTAGATATACACTAATATTGTAACCAATAAAATGCACTTAGTGTGAATAAAATTGGCAAAGAAATCTGGCATATGAGCAACGTAACGTCATTTTGGCTCCAACGTGACGTCATGTTTACATGGATAACGTATCGTGCGCTCGTTCAACCGGTCCGATTATGATTATGAGATTGCGGACCGAGCGGATAGCCGATAATCAATCACGTGATGGCCATAATCAGCCGCAAATAGGCTTATTTGTGTTACTATATATAGTAACAAGTGTATTAAAGGTTCTTAACAACGTTTATTATTTATGGTTGTAATTATGTAATTTACAATTTACAGTATAAGAGTGTGAACATACCATCTTTATTTATAACCTTTTATTAATATTGTTACTTGCGTTCTTAGCCAAAAATGACGTCACATAACATATGGTATGTCCACACATAGAAAACAGAGACCCTGTTTAAATACTTACCGTGTGATACATGTAATCTACACCGTATGTAGACTTCCGCTCCATTTGTGCCTTGGCCATCTCCTTAGAGACACCCATCTGACCGGGTTTCAAACTTTGCGGTCTAGCCTGCCATGGTCGGTCTCTAAACGCCTGAAAAATATGCCCAAATTGCAAAATGCTTCAACATTAGTGAGTAATGATATCACTTATTAACTGTTAAGAATGAAGCGGAAACAACGATAGGCATAACATCAACTCACTACAACTTGCATTTTATAATCATTTATGTCTCTCTTAGAAATGAAAATACCCATCCCGACGAATAACGGCGTCGGATGTTCAAGCCTGACATGATGGTCGTGAATAATATTTGAATCCCTTCACGGATGGATGTTTAGCAGAAAAGTTCATTGCCATTGCGCGTGAAGTTGATAGTACAACAATGTAATGTAGAAACCATTCATTGAGATTTATTATGTTGCTGTATCTTTATATCGACTCTGTTAAACTTTGGTCTATTCTATAGAGGGTCTGCGAACGGAATGTTTAGTTTCGAACCCGGGTTTTTGTACATCTGATGGTACTAGTTTATTAATTTGCTTGGCATTCAACCTATAATGTAAGTTCTTTATTGTGAATATAATGACTAGGTATTCTCCACTGGAACATGACTGAGATACCGCCGTTGAACTTAGAACGTAAAACAAAACAATCTTACTGTCTGATACTCGGACGTGCAGTTTGCCATGGGCTGGACCTGTTCCCTTTTGTAAGCTTTCGGGCTGTCTCCATAGCTGAAAAATAATATGTGCTGTTAAAAATCCGCATTTTTTATTTCCTGTTACAAATTCCAAATTATTCAGTTTTTGTTTCTATTTCACCAGCATATAACCTGCCGTTCTAATAAATCTTAGTTGTATTTAATTTCTGTATTAGTTAATGTTCTGTTAAATTATATATATGTTATTTTGTGATACTTATCATTTTACTTGACGTATCATGTTGATACGCATCTCGTACCAAATAGATAGAGGATATTTGGTTTATTTTTTAATCAATACGGTTTGTATCTCATTGCGTGCATAGTGATAAAATTCAGAATTTTCATGAGCGCTATCGTACTATTATTGTTTTGTGTTATCAACATCGTACTTTCGCGATTTCGATGTTTCGACTTACTTCTATGCAGCGATGGCGCTAACGGGACACCGTTTTTTTCACTATCAAATGAGTTGGCGGCGCTTCTGTATTTATGGCAAGGTGACGAATTCAATACTGCTCAACTAGTTCTTAAAATTGTTTGATATTCACAATGGTGGTTTAAGTAATGATGGTGTGAAATAATTAGAACTACGATTAGATTATTTAATGAGCATGATCAGAATTATCTCCATGTTTAATAAGTATGGTGTTTTATGTATATACTATTGTTTTATTTAAGCGTATTTTAAGTGACTGTACATTCTATATATAGAACGGCCATAATTATGCATGTTTTATTTGATTGAGATTGGTTGGAACTCGTTTCTTGCTGGGATGAATTGGTTGTGGAGAAAATTAATTACATGGTTAAAATCATAGTGATTTCTGAATTGGTATGTATAAGCAATACTTGGGGGGTCCCCCAAGTAAAAAAGAAAGACAAAAGCCTAGACCTAATACATTAACATTGTTATGGGAGTTTAAGAAATAGGCGATGTCGCATCCGGGGATTCTGTCCCATATTTTTAGTGTCGTGCCAGTGAGAATCGAGTCTTAATTTAAACGTGTCCACATTTTTTGAATCAATGACTCGCCTAGGTAAGTTATTCCAATGATTCACAGTTCTTACACTGAAGATATTGTGTCCGGTCTTGGTTTGTATAATTTCAAAATAACGGTATACCGCAGTGAGAATGACCCACACGCTTGAAAAATATATGCGGATTAACCTCGTATTTATCATGTAAACGTTTGAAAGTTTGAATGAGATCCCGACGAATACCTCTTTGTTACGTAGGCTATACTTATTAATTAGTGAATATAGTAACGAGAAATATGTATGCTTGGAAGACAAATTGTATAAATTATTTGTCCATTTTTATGATCTACAATCGAAACAGATTGGTTAAAACGGTTACAGCAGAGCAGGTATAATTTAGGAAATGCATGTTCAATCTGATTTATTGCCAGCCTGAACTTTGACAACGGGAGATAATCTTGGGGTATTAAGCATTCTAGTGCATAATGATTCTAGAGATATTGTTGTATTCAGTATTTAATTTGGAACTGATGGAATTATAACTCAATAATTCAAACTCGCAAATGGTTAGAAGCATGAAACAGACAGTTAAGGCATTCATTTGTAAAACACGTCATATAAGGAGAACTGAAATTTAATTCAGTAAAAAATACAAGCTTACCATTTAGTACATCTTGGAACAAGTTGCAATGCCTTTGTCTGCATTTAAGGGGCGTTTTTCGAAGATAAAAGTGATGAATAAACGAACTGCCGGCCGGTTACGGCGACGCCATCTTTTGTTTACGCGTTGCTATTGACGTTACCATTATGACGTCAGTATTTTATGTACATGACGTTAACGAGCGTTAACGACGTTAACTGAACGTCGTTCAGCCGACGTTACAATCGTAGCGGCTCGGCGGTATCCGACAAATGTGTGTATGGATAATATGACAAGTAACTTGTCTCCCCGAATCACGCGTATAACTTAAATGAAGAAAGTTCCAACAGTTAACTGTAATAAAAATATTGACTGACACTGATTAGTATATCCGTTTTCCATTTAACTGGTCCAAGAAAAAATGGACGGTTTGGGATATTGAGAACCTGAATGCTTATTAATAACCTAGACAATATATATTTCCGTTAACTTGAAGGCGCTAAGCGGGACGTATTTCTTTTAACTGCATCCATCCTCTATCACAAATAGTTATTGTGTTGATGAATGCCGCAGCCTGTTCTTCTGTATTAAGGAAACATACGTTCGTTTGACTAAATACATGGGGATATAATTGTGAGAATATTTTGTCGTTCACCCTCTATCAAATGTACTTAATACATTGTACCATATATGTGAACGAATGCTACAATCTAACCAGTTCTTCGGTTTCAAGGAAAATACACGGGGCATGGTTGTGGCTGTATGTTGTGTAGTAGTAGCATGCTTTGTGTGTCCATGTTGAAACATGCAGTCATCACGGTGGAAGGCATCTCTGTGCCTTGTCTTTGCCAGCTGTAATGTCAATTGATCTCCGATTCAAAGACACAAAGATGAACACGGAATGTGCAGGTTAAGTCTTCGTGAGTCAACAAGTAGGACACGTTGGATAACATAATCTATTGTGTAGTGTCCACTCGCTTCGCATTGAAGTCTTTAAGAACTTTAATGTATTACAAAAGCTGCAAAAATTGAACTAGTACATGTATTTTTATTTAACTCATACAAGTGTATATCCAAAAGTAAATACAAAGTTACATAAATCTGTTTGTAATTTGATAGTCAAAATTAATTTCCAAAGAATGCACTGAACAGTAATTGAGATATTTGTATATTACATATTATACATGATGCATATTAGCGGTCATGCCGCAAGTCTGACTAGGCTTTGTATGTACAGGGTGTCCAAAAAGAAAGTATGCAGTTTCAGTGTCTATTTAACAAATCCCTACAATCTGCTATCGCACCGAAAATTTGCACATGTATAGACAAAAGATGTAAGTTTTTTATGTGACTAATTATAAGATTATAACCCCGGATAATTTTTAGAAAAATGTCAGTTTTCTAAAATTACCTTATTTTGTCCGTGACGTCATTTTGCAGTAATTAACGACGTTTTCACGATGCATGTTGCCTTCGGACATTTCCGTTATTGCACTCGTTCTTTGAAACTATCAAAAAACATTTGAACATGTGTCTTACCTGATCATCTAACCTTCTCTTCTGATGTTCCTCAGCAGCATATATGTGTCCGTTGGCTTTAGAGTGTACACTAGCGACCTAGACAGCACAATAGAAAGAAATTAACCCAATCCGCTACGTGTCTTTGTTAAACCAGGTCATTCCTAAACACCGCAGGTGAATTATTGTTTTGAATGATGCATAGTTCATGCAAGATGTGCGAGGGCCACTCATTGTACATAAGGGGTAGGATGAATTCCTTGAAACAGTTGGATCCAAAGTAATTTCGAGGAAATACCGCTGTGGTGTGACATGGCCCGCCCACAGCCCGGATCAAAATCATTGCGACTTCTTCTTGCGGGGCTTTGTGAAATCGCTAGTGTACAGCACAAAGCCAACAGACACGTCTATGCTCATGAGAAACATCAAAAGAAAAGGTAAGAAGGTCAGTTTAGACACATGTGCAAATGTTATCAATAATTTAAAAGAAGTGCAAAAAGGGAAACGTAAGAAGGGTAGACATCTTGAGAACGTCATAAATTACCGAATAGACGTCACGGGCAAACTAAGGAAATTTCAGTAAATTTACATTTTTCTAAAAATTATCAAAGTTATAATCTTATAACTGGTCCCAGAAAAAACTTACATCTTTTGTCTACACATGTGTAAATTTTCTTTACGATAGCAGAATGAAGAGATTTGATAAATATACACTCAAACTGTATACTTTCTTTTTGGACACCCTGTATTAGTGTTTTGTGACGTTTCCTTGAAATCAGGGATAACTTACACAAGTACATTTTGTTTCCTTGACCTAAAGTCTGTTACTTGAACATACTGGAACGATTGGTACTATGGTTCGAAGAGGACCACTCAGTAATTGTAGGTTAAACGGTCAATTCAGTTGATGGAGAACCAAAATGGGCAACCAGGGGTGTCTGACGATGGGTTATAAGAGGACCATCTAGGTCGAAATATATTAATATGCAGTTGAATAAGAGCAGCTATGATTGATGGTTTTATCCTGTGACTTACTAGAACCACTGATACAACAGTCCATTAAAAAGTATCTTAAATGTATAAACAGGGTGTTCTCTATGTTTGAATTTTAATAGTTTATTTTTCTGACGTCAGGGGAATGTAAAATTTTCAGGTTAAATTCCAGAAGATTCTACCCTTGTTCTTATATTTCGAGCATTAAATGCAATTATGTGTAAGAAATTAAAATTGCACACAGCATCCAAAGCTCAGATGAAATTCAGTACCAATGTGTTTAACACCCTAGGTGGTGTATGATACTTTTCCTGGACATGTGGTTGATACTAGAAGAGGAATAAACCAGTGGTGGTATTCAATATTGATCTTATTTAATTGGAGAATAAGGATAGCCAATCATATCGAACGTTACTGACCAAGAGTTAAATGAGGTGTGATCTGATTGAATCAGGGTCAAAAAGGCCCACTTACCAGAAAGGCCCAGTTACAAGAAAGGCCCGGTTACCAAGAAGGACCGGACCAGGAAGGCCCATTTAAAAAGCCCAGAAAGGCCCATTTTCAATATAATGCTTTACATAGTAGATCTTAGTGTATTATCATTTCCAAGTACTAGTATACATATTTGACCATTTGTTGCCTGTTCTTAAAGTAACATGTAATTTGAAATTTGATATCATTATAGTAAATACGGACAAATAAATATTTTTTTCAAATTTGAATACACGTAAATTATTTATTTGTCAGTATTACGATATCAAATATATATTTGAATTCCAGACGTGCAAATCGCATATATGTGCGGTTAACCACGCAATTTAGGAATATGCGATTAAGAGATTATCTGTGAAATGTAAAGAACAAAGTAGTCCAATTATGTTTATTTCATGTGTCAATTAATAAGGAAATCAAATGTTCAATTTTATCTTCAAATCGATATGCACGAAATTTACGTGCAAAACCACACATTTGTGAAAGTGGCATGAACAATGCTTACATGTGGCGGTTAACTGAACGAAATTTTGATACTGTTTATCAATCTGTATCTACATGTATATAGATCAAATGGGCCTTTCTGGTACACCTAAGTGGGCCTTTCTGGTACACCTAAGTGGGCCTTTTTGGTTCATTTATACTTGGCCTTTCTGGTAAGTGGGCCTTTTTGACCCGATACCATCTGATTGGTTGTCCTTATCCTTAAGTCAAGTAAGATCAATATTGAATACCACTCCTAGACCTTTCTTGTATTCATTAACTCAACAGCTTGGTTTCACAATTTCTAATTTACTTATGTGTTCTAGCTTATACCACCCTTTTATGTGGGTTGCTGGCTACTCCCCACACTGACGGGTCTCGAAGAACAAACTTTCGGTTGTGCTTCCTCCAGATTGGGACAGATTTGCAGTACATGAATATGGAATGGTGCCTGCATGCTCCTCTGCCCCGCACTGACATCCAGCTGTCTCCACAAGATCCTGCCTTTTTATCACGCATGTTAATTAACATGCGTGCTTTTTATATATTTCTGCAGATCACAGTGTCCAGTAAGTAGAAGGAAGATGAAGTTACATTTTTTAATATTTCAACCAAAAGGTCTTTGTCAGATGAGTTTATATATCATCCAACGGAAAACAAATGAAGCTATAATTCATGTTAAGCTTATGGTTAAGGAGATGTCATTTTAAAGACACGATATACCATATACAGCAGCAAGGGACAAGAATAAGAAACTCAATAGCTTTTTAAAAATTGAAATATATATTTTTTTATTTAATTGTCTTCTAGCACAGTGATAAATTTAACACAGAACAACGTTTTTAGAAGAAAAGAAAATATATTAGTTAACATTTAAGTGAATAATTACAAATCAACTTTACATTAAAACACTTACACATGTATTATCAATCACAAGACGTAACAAAGACTAGTCGCACAGAACAAATCAGTCACTTTAATCAATCGTGTTTATTATTTGCTTTCAATGGATTATGGAGATTTTTCAGTGAAAATAACAGTAAAAGTACCACTTTGTTATTTTCACTGTTTTAGAAGCTGGTTGCAGTATCATGCAGAAAAAGAAACGTAACGTCAAAGGCGCCGGGCTTTAAAATATGCGTTACGTCATCATGACGTCATAATTCTCACATCGAGACATTCTAATTAAATTTCAACGTGATTTTTCCAATTAAGCCAATTACGGCACATACTTAAGAGGAATTGAGGCATATAATAAACAGAAAATTTGTTGATTTTTGGTGTAAGATCAATTTTATTTACCTCGTGATCACAGGAAATTAAATTTTCACTCGTGCCTACGCCACTAGTCTTACCAAAATATTCCCACTGGAATTATATAAATTACAAAATATATATATCCATTTAAACCAACCTTGCAATGCAATTAACTTAAACATGATTAGCCTAATTGACCTTATATATCGATGTCATCACTTCAAAATGCTGAAATTACAATTTTGTTGTTTGTGGACTTATAATATCATTAAAATTGTGAAGACGAGGCTCATCTTTCTGCAAGATTCCGAAGCCATTGTCCAATAAGAAAAGCCTACTAGAGCATGTGTGTGGTAGCTAAGCACTTAACCTACAGTAGCTTTGGCATACTGCAGTCGCAAAAAGGGTGCAAGTTCGACTTTTTGGCACGCTATTTGACCTGTTGAATGTGAATAGGCTGAAGTTGTACCAAATATTTGAAGCAAAATTATCCACATATGCCATTTTTTACAAAAAGGACAGATTATTTTTCCCAAAAGCTTTAAGTCCAGGATAACATCCACACAGCCATATTAAAACTATCACTGTTTAAATTGCAGTCTCGTACAATAAAATTTGAAAGACATTAAAAAAAATGCTCCTGAAAAACTAGTTTTTTTTGTAGTTTCGGCATTTTGAAAAGGTATCGAATATCAATCAGTCATCATAGAATATTATATAAATATTGACAGGAAGTACACATTTTGATTTGTAGACTAGTATTATATCATCTGAATTATGCTCAGCTTTGGTTTTGTAAAAACTATCAGTATTGTTCTTGTATAAGTTGTATAAATAACTAAGATGCAATAATAAATGATTTTCAACCTTGATGTACAGAAGTGAACCCATAATGGTGTGGTTTTATCTCCATGCAAAAACAATGTTTACACATACAGTACCCACCAAAAATAAGTATACAGTAAATAATTGTTGCAAAATTAAACTTGGTTAAATTATTCAATATCTGTTTATCAGACGGTCACAATTATACTAGTTTCTGAAACTACAGTTCATAAATTAATCAAAAAAGAGTTAGAAATGAAGATGAAGGTGTTATGAATTAAAAAAATCATGTGATCCAAATGGCTGAATTCTCCATCTTTTTGTGACAAAGTTACCATTCAAGAGGGACAAAGAAACTTTATATTTTGCACCTAGGGTACCAATCAATGCATGGTCTATACATTTAATAAACAAAAATATTCATTTTCTTCAAAAATATTGTTGTTTCACTGTTTTGCAAATAGTGTTATTACAGACAGTAAATGGGGAAATAACATCTGTATACTTATTTTTGGTGGGCACTGTATATAATACTATGATCAAGGAATTGGTGGTCTATTTTAACAAATGATAACATTTTTACAGTGAAATAACTAGCAAGCAAGTTAAGGCTTCAGTCTATATATACAGAATATTTAACCAAACTTACATCTAGGTAATAAACCACCAAATGCCAACTTTTTCTTATATGATATACAACCCCTTGATTTTTTTTTCATTTTCTTGAGGCTATATGCTATTTCTATTGATTGGTGGATTTTGAGAGGTCCCCGTGGACAAAAGTTTAACATTTTTTGGGTCAGCAATTTGTCACTTTACATTGAGTTAAAGAACAAATTTATTTGGTGGTTTGTTACCTCTATATCTTTAAATATTCATACACAATCCATCTTAAATGCAAATAAGTCCAATCAATGCAAACTGTGACTGAATAACAACAACAACATTTTTTTTTAATTCAATGAATATAGTCACTCAAGAGCATACGGTTAAAGCTAGCACTGGTCCCAGTAACCGCCAACCTTTTCAGATTTATTGAGCAATTCTAAACCATACAAGTTCAGATAGGTAGAAGCTAGAGTTTTTCTATCTGGTTTATGTCGAGGCCGAAGCTAGTGTTTTCAATCCGGTTTATGTCACTTTTGACACTTTTTCAGTCCTCAATATATTTGCAGACCAGTTGATGTAATAGGGTTACCTACCAATAACATTGTCCACACATACATTATAGTGAGAACAAATTAACGTGGTCCTCGACCTTTATGCATGAAAATATTACACAAAGATGTTGGCATGATCCTGACCTATATGCTTGAATATATTACAAGGTTCTTGCGTTGAATATATAAATTTCCGCGAGCAAATCATGCAATATTGGTCCTTTAGATTTGTGTTGGTATTACATCTTGAGCCTCTTTGTGATAGTCACTGCTTATGAAAACATACAACCGGGATTATAAATATAGACAATATATCAGCTGTTCAATTATGCAAATAGAAGTTCGAGAGTCGTGTCAAATTGTCTGGACTATATTACAAGATTCACATGCATTATATATCAATATACAAGTCGTGCCTCGTCAGATTGTTTAGATTAGTATAATACTTTACCTCGTACATATTCGTAATACTCTCCACTTATGCAAGCAAATGCCGAAGATAAAGTAATGCCATAATCAACTGATAAATCATGCTAATAGAAGGTCCGAGGACCGGGTTAATTTGTTTGTACTAAACTGTTACATTAACTGATGAAAACAGGGCTGGTATTCACAAAGCATCTTAGTGGAAAACTTAAATATTTTGACTTAAGTCAAAAACTTGGGTTGCGCTTATTTCCCACACAATGAAGATTAACCCATGTTTTCTTAGTGATTATTGTAGCTCTTACTACAATGCTTTAAACCTATGTCAAAATTCAAGAACTTTGACTATCTTGTTAGGCTGACACACTTAAGGAAATTTGATGTTTTTAAGAAAATTCTAAGATTTCTACTAAGATGCTTTATGAATACCAGCCCTGGGGTGGTATTCACAAAGCATCTTAGCAGAAAACTTAGAAATTTCTTAAAATCTAAAAATGTTATTAAGTGTATCAGCCAAGAAGCAAGATCAAGATGATTAATATTTTACATAGTTCTAAAGCATTATGTAAACAGCTTCTATAATCACTAAGAAAACATGGATTATACTTTAAATTGTGAGAGAAATGAGCTGCGCAAATGTTGGACTTAAGTCAAAATATTTAAGTTTTCACTTAAGATGCTTTATGAATACCAGCCCTGGTATCTAAGTGATAGAGACATTGATACATGTAACACAAAAAACAACACTTAACACATAAGTTGGTTAGGCATCAGGGTCGGTATTTATAAAGCATCTTAAGTGAAAACTTAAATATTTTGACTTAAGATAAAATATTGAGCAGACCATATTTCACAATAAACGAAAAATAACCCATGGTTTCTATATGATTACTGTAGCTCTTTACATAATGCTTCTAAACAATGTAAATAATTGTTAATATTAGTTTTCCTGTTTAGCTGATACACATAAGCAAAATTTGAGATTTTAAGAAAATTCTAAGTTTTCACTTAAGATGCTTTATAAATACCGACCCTGTATGTTAACATATTCAATTGTTAGTTCATAAAAAAATATAACAAAATCACAAGGTTTAGTTTACAAGACTGTATAAGTTATATATGTGATATTTGCCTGCTTGGGTTAGGTTAGATTAACAGGAAAATGCCAAATCAACAACAAAATACAAAATTACAAAAAATATTTTAAATGTAAGTAAAACAAACAATTCAACCAGAATCAATGGTTGCTTATAACCTGTTTTTGTGATAAATGCAATTAAACAAATTAGTACTAAAAAGTAGATAAATTTGTCTTTATCATAAAGAGGCAATCCCTACATATGATCTAGTACATTATTCTCCACTTGCAAATTTTAATGATTTAATGAGCTAAATGAACAAGATTCATGATCAAAAACTAATATATTCAACTTAGGGAATAATAATTGATCCCTGCCAGAATTTGTTACAACATGGTTCACTTATAGACAAAGGGAAGCAACTCATTCAAGCATGTTTGCAAAAACCTAATATATTGATCACAAATTTAGCTCCTTATGGAAATTAGGAGTTTTTTTGCTGAAAATTTGAAGAGTTTTAGCAATAATAATCCTTATTTAATTTCTAATCAATTTAAACGATCAATATTGTAGGGAATTCTTCTTTAAAAAGAATACAAGTTAACATGGTTAGTCATGAATTCTCCGTGTAAAAAGTATGCAAATTTATACCTATATATATAATTCTATTATCAAGGAAATGGCGGTCAAGTACAATTTATCTACAAAACACATTATTATAATATTATCTACATGAAATATGAGTCACCAGCATGTACACAAATATATGTCTAAAATCAAATGCATTGGGCCATTCCCAGGTAAATACAAAATATACAAATGTAGTCGGCTTAAAACATGATTTTCCTAACAGTTACAGTTAATACAAAAAAAACAAATACTGTTACTTTTTTATAAAGACATTGCACATGTTTAATAGATGAAATCAGTCAATGATATAATTATATAAACAACATTATAAATGCACCACCCCCTAGGGGAAAGTGGCATAAAAATAACACCAACGATACATGTATGAATAAACAACAGCAATTTTCCCAGTATAAGCCCCACCCCCTAGAGGTAAAGGGTACAAATAATATACATATCACCATAGCAACCAGTATTGACCATTTATAAATTATTTTGATTTCCAGGATTTTTTAAATTTATAATTAAAGTGATGACTTTCAAGTTTAAAGACTCAAGCATGTTGAGTAAAATTGAGTACAATCATTGGAGTTCATGAGTTAAAAAAGTTTGTGGAAAAAGAAGACTATGTAGTTTAGCTCAGGCCATAATCGTATATAAGTGACCAAGTTCAACATGATTCCTGATGGTTTAAAGATAGCACACGACTGTGTCTAAATACAGGCTCGATTCCTAGTGTACAATATTTGAAAATTCATCCTTCATGAACAAAAAAAAATGATTTCACAAACTATTGGTCAACGAAGTATAATATAAGGGGAAGTAATATGCAGCAGGGATTTTGATAACAGATATTTTGCGTTGCATGTTAAATTCTTTAAAGTGAAAACTGTCATAAGCAAGCGTGGCCACCGGCTGATGTCAACTAAATTACTAATATAAATAGGATGAAAATAATGGAATGGTTGAAGTTATACAGCAACTTTTGGAACAAAATACTTAGTGTATTTTACTATTTCATAAACTTTCTGATCAACGTACACCCAAATTTATTTGGCAAAATGTGTACAATTATATAATTATTAATATAATATTCTAGTTATATAATATGCTAATAGTTATATGATCAGTGACCAGCAGCTGAAAATTAAACACTTTGGGAAAATAAAATAACTATGTGTTAAAGGCAAGAACTATGGAATATTTATATTGCACAAAAAATAGAATTTGTGCAACAGAATACATGTGCATAGACTAAGTGCTTAAAAACTATAATGACATCATACATATTAATTTTGCCATGTGTTTTATTGTTATTTGTTATTGTAATGGGGATTCATATGCAGTTTTCAAACAATATTTCATTCACATAATTTTATGCCAACCAGTTAACCAAACCAGGTTTAAACACTAGATGTCCACATGGACTTGCAGCTCAAGACAGGACTACATATTAAGTACATAAAGTAAGACTAATGGTATCTCTACAATAAATAAAATAAGCTAAAATATTTTTATTGAGAATGAACAAAAGTGTGCATTTCTGTACATCTATATACCTCATAAAATATTAACTAACTCTACATCTAAAATGAGATCGTCTTGTGGAGTTTGACGCTATAGGAATATTCTCGTAATGAAATAATCATCAAATGTAGAACTATAGTTAAACCTGTATGTAAAGTCCACCAATGAGAACATAAACAAATGGTCTTTTTCAGACTGGTAACTTAGTAACAGGTTAAACATCATTTTAATGTGGTCTCATGACAGATGAAATCGGTGGTCTTTGCAGAGAGGTTTTGTAGAAGTGGTCTTTGTTTACAGGTGGTCTATATAACAGGTTTCACTGTACACATAATATCCTGTTCATATGTACACGTTAACACACGATTAGATTGTAACATTTTAAAGTTTTACAGCAATAAGTTACAAGCTATTTTCATACACACACATCATCTAGCTTAAATATAATAACAAGAGCACTGCCTACGAGTGCTGGACGCTCAACTTTCTCGTACTTGATAGTAACCTGGCTCATCTGTGAAACAAAATTCTAAGAATAACAAGGGCAGAAACTCCATAAATATAGGTCACAGAGTCATCAGCCTTGTCAGTATGGACTTCCCTTGTAATGGTGAATAACTATGTTGAGTTTCAAGTGGATACCTTTGATAGTCTTTGAGTAAGTGACATTTTTGTGTAAAGATTCAGAGTCAGAAAATTGGGAATAACTCTTATAAAATGCTGGATAGATTTGTGTCCTCTTGTCAGTACATGTAGGTTATCACATTCCAAAAGGGTATTGACTTTCAAGTTGAAAGCTTAGTGTTTGATAAAAAAAAATTTATGTGTAAAATGTGCCACTATTTCAATGTACTAAGTCCAAACAATGGCAGAAACTACATAAATATAGGTCACAGCTTTATCAGCCTTGTCAGGATGGACTCCCCTTGTAATGGAGAATAACAATGTTGAGTTTCAAGTTGATACCTTTGATAGCCTTTGAGAAAATGACTCTGACAATAAACATAACAAACGCATAAGCAGATGCACACAATCCAGTCACGACAATAGCTCGACTTTTTTTCTTCGAAAAGTGGAGCTAATAAACTATTTCTACATTTCCAATAATATTTGAATCTCAGTCTGTGAATCTGAATATAAATTGTGTTAAAAACATTATTATACCATAGATACATGACTCAATTAATTAACAAATAATGGTATCAAATAACACCATACACCATCATTGAAATATTGTTGTCACATGTAGCTTTAAGACTAATTCGGTTATATGCAAGTTCATACACATACCCAGCACTATTCTAATATGAAATGGACTAAAGTTGTGTACACATCACATGTGCAGCTTTTATAAACAAGAACCAAGATTCACAGGGGTGACAACAGGGTCAAATTAAAAATCAGGAAAATCGTACACAGCCGAACATTTTTGCCAAACCAGAGGCCTTCAATGAGATTGTTTCCAAAAAAAACTCAGTTAGTATTAAAGAAAATCCTTCAGAGCAGATTAAAATTACCGTAACTTTGCCATTTCTTGAGATATTTTCAACAAATAACTTCTATTTTGGTCAAAAGCCATTGCTCTTTCAGGGATGGTGAATCAGGAAATCCCGATAAATCAGGAAAATTGACACCCCTGCAAGAATGATCTTCCCTGATTGGATGTAATTCAAGTCCATTTAAATAATTAGATTGTCCCCCCTCCATACACATTATTGGAAAATACTAGGTGATGAACATAGGAGAGGGGCATGAACAGACAACACAAACAGACCTATCTATTGAGTAAAGGGTCAATGAAAAAATGTGTATAAAACTCTACTGAATGAACCGTATCGGGTCAAAAAGTCCACTATTCAGAGCGGCCCAGTATGAATGTACCAGAAAGGCCCATTAGTTTAGGTGAACCTAACCGGCCCACTATTAAAAATCGGAGTTTACAGACAACAATTATGCACAAATAATATAAGTTAAGTGCATATCTTCAACTTACCTGTACTGATTAAAGGAGTTATAAATAAAATATGTAAATAAACATATAATAATGTACATTATGAACCTTATTTAATAACTGGGTCTTTTTGGTTAGTGGGCTACTCTGGTCACTGAGATGCTCTGAGAAGTGGGCCTTTCTGGCTCTGATTTGACTGAACACTCCATTACTTTTTTGGAAACAATGGCATAAAAATAGAAAGAATTTCATGCTGTTTGGCATTGTGTATCTTATCTTTGATAATTTAAATTACAAATGTATTACAATAGCTGTGAATTTTGGGAGTTTTGAAAACATATAACATTTAATTTACTAGGTTGACTGCAATTACAAACAAAAGTATTACACAATGTAATTCCTGACTTGCATTTATACATTTTTATCAACACAAAATTAAATCATATTGAGCTATAGACATGTATTTGTTCCTAACATGCATGCATTGTAACTAATAATCACACGTCATACAGATTCCATGTGTTATTTAACATCATGGATGTCTACACTTCTTGTTGTAAAAAGAACAAAAACATGGAATCTGGACATTCAGATAAGGTCATATATCTCTGCTAAAACCTATTAAAACTGGCCTCTAGCAAAATTTAAAATGCAGGTACACAAGTTTTCATGATGATTAAAATTGATGCTAAGTTTCGTGACTTTTGGAGATATTTTTTACAAAGGACACAAAGAAAATGTTGCGGTTTCGCCCATCTGATGGACTTTTCCCATTGAATAAACCTGGTTATCACATGGTATGATCACATCATTTAGCACAATGTCTTTGTCTGGTTAATTGACTAAATGTCCCTTTGGTGCAATAATGTTGCATCTTGAGATACAATCTGGAGATACAACCTTGTCGCACCAAAGTGCAGTAAAGAGAAACTGCTGAAGAAATAAGTCTACAACACTAGAACACAACACCAACTCTCCACTGTACGAAATGCTTGAATTCCTCAGTTAATATTGTTCCCATTATATAATATAAACGGAACAACAGGAATACAAATTATGTAACGACATATCGTTGGTGGCGTATCCATGGTGATGTATCCATGGTTGGGTATTAATGGTAACATGTATCCATTGTGGCGTATCAACTATCAATGGTAACACACAGGTTCTACTTTGCCCAATCCTGAAAATGAGTCGCAAGTCTGTTTCGAGAGTCATTAGCACATACTTCCACACCAACCAAGACTTAGTTCAAACATTGTTCTATTGTTTACATTCAGATGATGAAATATCAAATGACCATCTAGTGTAGCAAATCCGGATTTCCGGATTATTCAAGAATTGTAGGACCCCTGAACACATATTCTGTGATGTATCCATTGCAACATGTATTCCTAGTGACATATTCATATCAGTGTATCCATGGTGACGTATCCACAGTGACATATCCATGTAGAAGTGTATACATGGCAACATTACAGGTTAACACAAAACTATAACACAATGTAGCATCAAACTCGGGTCAAATTACTGACAAAACTCAAACAGAGTTCTCTGTCCCTGAGATCTCCCCACCCACCATTAGGTTTAGGGTCCCTTAGTTTGAGGCCTGAATAGCCCCCTATAGTCACAGTGTTTGGGAATAAATGCTGTTTATTAGTGTCTATTAAGCTTTTAACACTGGTTTTCTTTGCCTCTGGTTGACAATTCTTTCCCTTATGATGAACACCACTGAAAAACAACAATAAATATGATGCAAATCACTGAAAAACAACAATGAATATGATGAAAATCACTGAAAAACAACAATGAATATGATGAAAGTCACTAAATTAATAAAAATGAGCATGTATCAATCTGATGTCCAGAATTATAGACTATGCCGCCATATCTTGTGAAGTCAATGAAAATGTCTCAATTTTGGTTCATTGGAAACTACAGTAGTCGTGTCATTTGGAAATTCCTTGGACAAGGCTTTAAATAAACTAAAGATCAATGCATTCACTATCACTTTTGTCATATTTATGAATTTCCATATTTTGACAAAATGCCGAGACATAACAGAAAACCTAAATAGGCATTAGTCATTGCTTTCATTGCTCCAACATGTGTGAGAACAAGGGATCAGTCATTGCTTTCATTGCTCAAACATGTGTGAGAACAAGGGATCAGTCATTGCTTTAATTGCTCCAACATGTGTGAGAACAAGGGATCCGTCATTATTTTCATTGCTCCAACATGTGTGAGAACAAGGGATCTGTCATTGCTTTCATTGCTCAAACATGTGTGAGAACAAGGGATCAGTCATTGCTTTCATTGCTCAAACATGTGTGAGAACAAGGGATCAGTCATTGCTTTCATTGCTCAAACATGTGTGAGAACAAAACTAATTAATGTGTGACGTCGCATTGATATGGCCCAAAATGTAATGTAGCCTTCATAAATTTATTATTTCTGATGTTGTTTTGACCAGTAACTATGGTAATGCGAAAAAACTAATCACACACTGCTTGTCTTTGAGTTCAGCATTTCTTAAACTTGCCACATGTGTAGTTATCATTTATAAGAATGGCTAGGCGCTGCTGTCGTCTCTGTGTTGCTTTGGATTGTCTTTGCACTACAGTATTGATTAATAACTTGTATTTTCTGGACTCATTTAAGAAATGTTGATCTCCAAGAGATATGGAGAGGTTTAATAGAGTATATTTACCAGTCTCCCATATGGAACACCCTTGTAGCTTTCATCTTTAATACTTTCATCTGGTTAGGTAAACATTTACTGCTCAGGTGCTGTAGGGTCCAGTCCCAATTATAATCATCAAAAAGACAGAATTCCTGAAACAAAATATATATTTATAATTTTAAATTGATGTATTCTTTGAAATTTTATCAATTTATCGCACAACTACAGAAATCTGTACCTAAAGCCTACCGTGGCTGGGAGGGTAAGGTGTAACGTTTGGAGTGTTCCAATCCCTGAAGGGTCCATTCTGATATACTAGCCTATTGTTGAATTGGAGTGTTCCAATCCTTGAAGGGGTACGTTCTGGCCCGATCTCCCGAAGCATCTCATTCTGAGTCGAGATTATTCTCAAATACTGTCATGTGTCTTTGAGATAATTTCCATGGGTGGCCAGACTCAATGTTGGCACCACAAAACAAATACATTGTTCTGAGTCCATTACAGCAAAACATTTTAAACACAAACCTAAGAATAATCTCAAATTTACACTCTTGACTTGAGTGAAATCTCAATTTGAGTTGAGATTTCTACTTGAGATGCTTCGGGAGATCGGGGCCTGATATACTAGCCAATTGGTGAATTGGAGTGTTCCTACCCTGAAGGCGTAGGTTCTGATATACTAGCCTATTGGTGAATTGGAGTGTTCCAATCCCTGAAGGGGTCTGTTCTGATATACTAGTCTATTGGTGAATTGGAGTGTTCCAATCCCTGAAGGCGTACGTTCTGATATATTAGCCTATTGGTGAATTGGAGTGTTCCAATCCCTGAAGGGGTACGTTCTGATATACTAGCCTATTGGTGAATTGGAGTGTTCCAATCCCTGAAGGGGTACGTTCTCATATACTAGCCTATTGGTGAATTGGAGTGTTCCAATCCCTGAAGGGGTCTGTTCTGATATACTAGTCTATTGGTGAATTGGAGTGTTCCAATCCCAGTAGGGGTCTGTTCTGATATACTAGCCTATTGGTGAATTGGAGTGTTCCAATCCTTGAAGGGGTCTGTTCTGATATACTAGCCTATTGGTGAATTGGAGTGTTCCAATCCCTGAAGGGGTCTGTTCTGATATACTAGTCTATTAGTGAGCCAACAAGTATGTTAATGTGGTCAGATTCTAGTTAATTGACTGGCCATTTAAATAGGGCAGACACTATTATACTTGACAACAGAGTCAAGCGTTCATTTGATCTACCAACAGATTGACAAACCATCCGACATGAGCAAAGCAATATAACCCCTCATCAATAAAAGCTCCCCGAGTCGCATGTGTCGCCTGACGAAATGCACATTTGTCATGGAAAACTATCCAGTATAGGGCTACATATCAGACTCACAAGAGTTCTCTAGTCATCTGAACTAAAAACGACAAAGCGATGCTCTGGACAAAAAAATGTCCTGATAAAATCAATCTGAAGGGAATCATTCAAACACTACACAAGCTAGAGTTATGATTCTTGCGCACTGCACTTCATGTCACAGCAAAGAAACATGCATTCCTATTTTCGAGTCATTAATAGTTATGGTGACAAGGTTATGCCACGGACAAGAAATGCTTATAAAATCAATCAAAGGGAAAAAATTTAAAAATGGCACAAGGTAGAGTTACGTTTCTTGTGTACTGCACTTGGACTTTTGTTAAGAAACATGCATATCAAGTTTCAAGTCATTCAACCTCATGGTGACAAAGTTATCCTCCGGACAAGAAATGCTCAAATTAAATCAATCTAAGGGAAGTAATTAAAAAACGATGCAAGGCAGAGTTATGGTTCTTGCGCACTGCATTTCGGCTTATTGCAAGAAACATACATACAAAATCTTGAGTCATTTGAACTTAAGGTGACAAAGTTATGCTCTGGACAAGAAATGCTCTAATAAAATCAATCAAAGGGAAATAATTCAAAAACTATGACAGGTAGAGTTATGGTTTTTGCGCACTGCACTCCGGCTTATTGCAAGAAACATGCCTATCAATTCTTGAGTCATTTGAACGTAAGGAAACAAAGTTATGCTCCGGACAAGAAATGCTCTAATAAAATCAATCAAAGGGAAATAATTCAAAAACTATGACAGGTAGAGTTATGGTTCTTGCGCACTGCACTTCGGCTTATTGCAAGAAACATGCATACCAAATCTAGAGTCATTTGAACTTAAGGTGACAAAGTTATGCTCCGGACAAGAAATGCTCTAATAAAATCAATCAAAGGGAAATAATTCAAAAACTATGACAGGTAGAGTTATGGTTCTTGCGCACTGCATTTCGGCTTATTGCAAGAAACATACATACAAAATCTTGAGTCATTTGAACTTAAGGTGACAAAGTTATGCTCTGGACAAGAAATGCTCTAATAAAATCAATCAAAGGGAAATAATTCAAAAACTATGACAGGTAGAGTTATGGTTTTTGCGCACTGCACTCCGGCTTATTGCAAGAAACATGCCTATCAATTCTTGAGTCATTTGAACGTAAGGAAACAAAGTTATGCTCCGGACAAGAAATGCTCTAATAAAATCAATCAAAGGGAAATAATTCAAAAACTATGACAGGTAGAGTTATGGTTCTTGCGCACTGCACTTCGGCTTATTGCAAGAAACATGCATACAAAATCTTGAGTCATTTGAACTTAAGGTGACAAAGTTATGCTCCGGACAAGCAATTTGTGACGCCGCCGCCGCCGCCACCGCCGCCGCCAAAGTAACACCTATATGTCGCCTTTTTAGGCGACACAAAAATGAGGGATATAACAGAGAAGTTGTTTAAAGCAATGTGGATATATGCTGACAGTTTACTCATGCTGGACATTCAATGATCATTATAGCATTAAGTGCCCAGGTACGTTAAAAACTGGATAAATTGAAACTGCACTTGGTCGGCAGAGGGTGTTGTGACAGCTTCATTGTTTATTTAGTCATTACAATCACAATCAGAATAAGCAACCAACCTTAGAACACTTCTTGATCTGTTTAAATAAATCTGCAGTAAATGCCATGCCCATGTTATGCCTGGAGGAGATCCAGTTAGCTACCTCCACCTGAAGAGTATTACCATTATGTCAAATATAAAATTACAAGAGAAAGAGGTAGTAAACATGGTTTATATACACATTTAGATGATGAAAAAAAATAAGGAAAACAGACCATTTTTATACACTAAAAATCCTTAAGATGAGGAAAAATCCTGAAAATTTTCACCCAAGCAAATTTGATAGACACATGGAAAAATATTAGTGGCTAAAATTGCTGAAGCTAGTTGTGATATCTTGTAAAGGAGCAAGGGTGACTAGCGGATGGCTTGGCATGAGCACCTTAGAAATTAAAAACGTTCTAAACAAGGTATACAGCGAAAGTGCACTTTTATATCTAAAGTTGCCTGGTTTGTGTCAGAAATACATGTGTTAATCGGGGTTCTACTGAGGCATAGTGATCAATTCTAAAACAAGAAGCAAGTCTGTTTTGGAAACCATTAGCACACACTTTTACATCAAAACATTGTTATTATACCATTAAAATTCAGCTTAAGAAATTTCCGATGACCTAAGTCAATACTTGGAATATTTTTATCAAATAACTTTTATTCTGCAGAATGGTTCAATCTACCTAAGGCAGCAAATCCCCATGAATTTCTGAAAATGTAGGACCCTTCTGTGAATCTCTATTTAAAGGAATACCATGAAGTAAATAACTGACCTTGCCAGCATTAGCCGGGAAGTTCTGTGTTTTATCATAGTTGCCTGCAGCTAATATCTTACAATCTTTACATTCCCTGTAACAGACAAACAAGTATAAAATATAACAATCGTATCAATGTAACATTGTAAGAAAATAATACAAGCAGTAAAAGTCCTCCCTGAAAATAGAACCATACTTGTTTCTGAAAATAGATATACTGCTTACAACATTCACAACAATAGCTCATAGGTGAAGGTTTGAACGTCTGAAAAACCTGAAATGATCACAAATCGACAATAAAGAAATTAACGAAAAACAGGGTTTTTTGGTATTCTCCAAAACCTGAAGTTCAGGCATGTGCCTTCAAACTTGTACTCTCCAAAACCTGAAGTTCAGACATGTGCCTTCAAACTTGTACTCTCCAAAACCTGAAGTTCAGGCATGTGCCTTCAAACTTGTACTCTCCAAAACCTGAAGTTCAGGCATGTGCCTTCAAACTTGTACTCTCCAAAACCTGTAGTTCAGGCATGTGCCTTCAAACTTGTACTCTCCAAAACCTGAAGTTCAGGCATGTGCCTTCAAACTTGTACTCTCCAAAACCTGTAGTTCAGGCATGTGCCTTCAAACTTGTACTCTCCAAAACCTGAAGTTCAGGCATGTGCCTTCAAACTTGTACTCTCCAAAACCTGTAGTTCAGACATGTGCCTTCAAACTTGTACTCTCCAAAACCTGAAGTTCAGGCATGTGCCTTCAAACTTGTACTCTCCAAAACCTGTAGTTCAGGCATGTGCCTTCAAACTTGTACTCTCCAAAACCTGTAGTTCAGGCATGTGCCTTCAAACTTGTACTCTCCAAAACCTGAAGTTCAGGCATGTGCCTTCAAACTTGTACTCTCCAAAACCTGCAGTTCAGGCATGTGCCTTCAACCTTGTACTCTCCAAAACCTGAAGTTAAGGCATGTGCCTTCAAACTTTTACCCATGTAGGCTTTAATTATAATATCAACAATGTACTATGTCAGCCTATGGTTGTGGAAGCCCTATTTGAAGTTTTTGTCCCTAAATTATTTTGCAATTTTTAAAACAAGGGCCATTACTCTCAGTGTCACAATACAACATGACTTTGACATCATTAAATGCTACACGAAATTTGCTTCACTTCGAAAACAAGAATATAAGTTTTTTATTTCTTCATCAATTTCTATGATAACAAGTAATTAAGAATTGCAAGCAATACAGAAGTCCCCTACCGGTTTTAAGCCATTTTCACTCTTTCTGTCGCCATAGCAACCACAATTTTTGTCAGAACCCCAATAATTTTAGACGTGCATAATCCCCTTATTGCCCCCTATCCACATACCAAGTTTCATAAACCTAGCTTGGAAACTGTTTGAGTTATGTCAGGATCCAGAATTTTTGACGGACAGCCTGACGGACGGAGGGCAAACCTATAGTCCCCTCCGGTCAAAAACCGGTAGGGACTAATAAAAGACACAACAGTCTAAGGGAATAAATGTAAGCTTTCCAAGAAATGTAGCTTTTCTATCAGCAATTCTTGTTTTCTTTTATGATCATAACTTAAAAAGTTCTCTTGATATGCGTTATACAAAGATTGTACAAATTAGCAATATACAAAAAATCTGGTTTTTAAGGTCTTACTGACTTATATGTAACTCAAAGTCTAACTGTTCAAAAACTTAATGTTGTATTGAACACAATTATATTGTGGAGATTTGGAGGCATTGATATGTTAATTTTAGACAGGTGAAAACAATAGCAAGCAAAATCTATATGTCAGAAAATGAATTCGATTTTATAAGGTCTTTCTTACAACTAATAGCTTGGTTAGCAAAGAAAACCTGAATTAAACTTTTAGAAAATAACCAAGTACAGTCCTTTTGGCTAATTCTGCACCTCGGGTAATTCTGTGCACCATAATTTGCAGATTTAATTTGTAGCAGTGCATGTCAATTATTAAAGTCTTTCAATCACATTAACGGTATCCGATAAGTATTTCTACGAAAATTTGACGAAAATGATTACAAAATTTAATGGCAGTTTTCATTAATTTGACATACCATGTGACACATAAATAACAATGCATGACAAACTTCTTTTTTTGTCAACTTTGTCTTAATGACTTATAAAATGCATTGTATACTGCGTTACATATCTCATCTATCAAATCTGTTAAACAGAAAGTACACATCACCAGTGCACACACACAGAATAAGCCGAAAAAAATCAGCCATCTTGTTTTATGATGACATTTGACCTATTTTAGAGGTATGACCTTGTGGATTGTTTACATTTGCCACTGGATGTTTCTATTCAAACTGCACCACAATTTGTTCTACAAAAAAAAAATCTCAAAATTAATGTGGATGACAATTTACTTGTTAGGTGAACAGAATTACCAGACAACACAGTACACTTGTGCAAAGGTAGGCGTATTCATGATTTATGTATAAAACTTTAAACCCACAGCTGTTATGGAAATAATTCATATATTTCACCATCGTGTAGGATGGTAACTGTCTGGAATGACATCTGTATGACAGCAGAAAGAAAGAAATGCCTTAAAATAACATGATAGAACATCTGTCTGAACAAATAATGAAATTATGAGTCAGGTCAAAGTTTTTATTTTTCGGTTTATGGAAAATCTTGTTGTATGAAGGAAAGAATAGGTAACAAACATGAGGGCCAAAAATAAGGCCCTAGTTGTTCAACTGCCATTGTGTGAGTGACCTAGGGCCTTAAAAAGGGCCTCTTATAATTTTGCCATTTCCTCATCCAGACTGCACCATTTCCCGTAAACCTACAGATAAAAAATGTGGCCTTAACATCAGATGTATAGTACTATGATTTAAGATGACATGTCTTTTGTCTTTGTATGAAATAAATAGTTTCATGTCTACACAGTGAGACTGATAGATTTTATAAATAATTAATTATTTTATATTATTATCTATTATTTCAAATCAACAAAAGGCAAGTATGTTTCCATGGAGATAATTTAATTCATTTTTGTTATTTAACATTATTTCTACACAGTAACTGAGTCATTATAAGATAAATTATCTTACGGCAGATGATTCCAGGGATAAAATCATCCTGTTAAATAGTTTTTCAATATTAATTCACAAATGCACAAGGCATCCAAGGGAGGACATCCAGCAGCCCAGCTTACACATTTGGCAGCCCAGCTAACACATTTGGCAGCCCAGCTAACACAGTAGCAGCCCAGCTAACATATTAAGCAGCCCAGCTAACACAGTGGCAGCCCAGCTAACACCTTTGGCAGCCATGCTAACAGTCAGCCTTGCTAACACAGTTCACAGACCAGCTAACACCTTAGGCAGCCCAGCTAACACATTTTTGTCACTTTGATGATCTGGCATAAGTTCCTGTATTGTGCAGATGATGAGTCCCATGATATCTGGCAAGGATCAGTACTCAAGGATCTGCCACCTCTTATTCATATGGATAGGGTGACAGCTACATCAACATACATACATATAAATATGTAGATAACTGACCAAATGGTAATTATTTTTATAAATAAACCCAATAACACAAAACAGCAACAAAATGGAAACAAACAACCTTGAACACAATAACACTGTCACATACACCAGCTTGCTCCAACCATGACCCTGAATGACCTAGTGCATCATAATAATACCAAGATTGTAGGTCTAACCGCTACTGTGTTTATAATGGTCAATTCGAAATCACACTTTAACCATATAGTTGCTATGGGCCACATAATTTTAGTTATCAATAGGTTTCTATATGACGTACTCAGGACCCAATTGACATGTGCTAAATATTACCGTGTATGTACCAACATTTGACGAAACCTTAAACTTGATGTAAAAAATAACATAAATTCAAACAAGAGAACAATTTGCAATAGCTTGTGATGTTACCTAAGGAACCTAATCTGCAAATCCTGAAAACAATACAAATATCATACAATATTTTATACATTAACATACAACCTGTAGACGGAAATACAATTACAGCCTGTGTGTGAATAGTGTCTGTACAAATATTAGGTTGTGGCTTAAATATTGATTGTGAACAGTAATTGCGAAATGCAATCATATTAATTATAAAGGACGGAGACTGAAGAGAAAGGGGAAGAGATGCTATTCAAATGAAATCTATCGCATCAATGTGCAGACAGCAAGCACATTATACTCAGATTATTTTAAGTGTGGATTACTCTTGATAATGTTAGATTTGCTAGAGGCCAATTCTTAATGGTGTTGATGTTTTCATGCCACGGCAACCACAATTTTTGTCAGAATCAAAATATTTTTAGACGCGCATAATCCCCTTATTGCCCCCTATCCACATACCAAGTTCCATAAACCTAGCTTGGAAACTGTTTCAGTAATGTCAGGATCCAGAATTTTTGACTGACAGACCGACGGACGGCAAACCTATAGTCCCCTCCGGTCAAAAACCGGTAGGGGATTAATGCAACCACTGAATATTTGATCATGATATTGATGGAAATATAAAAGTCTATAAAGTTGCTTACTTTAATTTCAGGTTATTCATCATTTGTAGAACTGTTAAGACGTCGGGTGTAACATAGTAATCTTCCTCTAGCAGTAATACCAGACCCTCATAGTTCTTCATCACAGACACATTGTCAAATATATGATTTAACTGAAATATAAACATAAGTGAATAACATAATTTCTCATAGAATTTCATTATAACTAGAAGGGTTTTTGACACAAAACATGTGCAACCTACAAAGGGCCATAACTCCTGCAATAATCACCTTACCAAACATTCATGACAATGAGCACAACTAGGCTTGGTACCAAGTATTCATATGCAGTTTCATTGAAATTCTACCAGTAGATAGGGAGGACAAGCGTGGACAAACTTTGTGACATCCATCAAGACTGGTTTAATCCTATAGACACAAGTTTATTAACAATATTAAGGCCAGATTCTATGCCATAAACATATTTCAATCTAAAGTAAACATTGATGATATCCTGGACTAGGTAAGATAATCAATACAGTAAATTGTCCACAAACAAACCAGGACAAAGGATTGATGTCACATAGTATGGCCCCCTCGATAACTCAGTGGTTGAGCGTCCGCATCGACCGTGGGAGGTCTCATGTTCGATCCCAGGCTGCGTCATAACCAAAGATGAAATAAAAATGGACCCAGTAATTCCCTTGCTAGATGCTCAATAAAACAGGGAAACTGGCTTCTCTTCTGTCATACCCTCTTGGCAATGGATAACATCAGGAATGAGGTGTGGAGAGTGATTAATATAAGTTGAAAAAAATTTGTTTTACAATCGACATAAAATAAATTAGTATAAACTAAATAAATATAAACTACATGTGTTTAAAACTAATATGGCCTGAACTTGTTTTGTTTATGGTACACAGCCTATGCTCTTTTCTTACTGCTGACCTTAAACTTTTCAACGAACTTGGGCTTAGTTATTTTATTGATGCCAAAGTATAAACATTAAATTCATATTTGTTGAGAAAAGATTTTTTTCCCACCTACCTACCCAATTGCTTGATATATAGTTTGTACCAAATTTTATCTCCAGTACTTTGGACTAAATACTTTATAGAGAAGACTGCAAGCTTTGTACACAACTCAATCAATGAATGGTTTGTAATTGGCTGACCACCTCAGACTTTGTTTACAAATCTGCTACAATAGTAAACCTCACCTAAAGAACGTTTCAAAATTAAAAAAATTAAAACCTTAATTTGAAGCCCGTCATCAGGGTTGCTTTTTATTTAGCCTAATGTTACTAACATAAGTAACAATTCAATCATGAGACGAGGGTGGCCTTCTTATGAGGTTTTACTATAAACCAAATATTAAGGTTTTACTTAAAGGGGACCCACTGCAAACAATATTTCTTGTCTGCGCATCATTTTGCACAGCTGGTTTACAGATTTTATGATGATTCTGAAAATGATGTTTAAGCTGCCCAACTATGTTTTTTGCCACAAATATATTTTAAATGAATATATTTCCATACAATATGAGCCATGGAGTCTGCAGGAAAACCTGCTATATTGACAAAAAATTTGATTTTGGGATTTTTTTTCATTTAAAAGCGTAATCTTAATGTAGCAAAATGCAAAAGAAATTTTGTTAGTATCATGATTTTTAAGGGAGTTACAGCTGTTTCATAGAGGCCCTATTCAAAGTCTTTTAAGTTTTAACGTGACGTCGCAAACGTCATTCAAACGTTATTCAGGGGTGTCAACAGAGCCAAATTCAATATCCTGAAAATCATATGCTGCCGACCAATTTAGCCATAAATTGACCATAACTTTGCCATTTCTTGAGATATTTTCACCAAATAACTTTTATTTTGGTCAGAAATCATAGCTCTTTCAGGATAGATAAATCCAGAATTCCGGATTGATCAGGAATATTGACACCCCTGGTTATTCGACGTCGTTGTAACAAGAACTTTATAAATACAGCATTTGATCAATTCTTGACATAAACTGTTCCAATGGTATCAAGTTTTAGAATGATGTTTTAAGTTTTAAAATATACATCCAAATTGTAAATGTTCACATTTAGAGAAAGGCTACTACGGTTTAAAACAACTAACTCATCGTTTTTCTCAGAGTACTTTTCTGAAATTGGTCACCATAGCAACGAAGTTAGCGATTTCCACATAATTCATAAGAAATTTTAAAGCTAATAAATAGTAATATATGGATAAATAACTTAAAATTGAATATAGATACGTCATTTTTTCTTATTCGAAAGCTTTTTTAAAACCTTGTTACATGCAGTAATTACATAATGTCAAAATAGCAGGTTTTCCTGGAGACTGGCTCATATTTTAAATGAATATTTTTCCAAACGATATATGTTTACATTTTTATTATAATTGATGATTAAGTTGGTGAAGCAAAAAGTCTTAACACGATGTGTAACCTGATAGAAGATCTACATTTGAAGAACGATGCACTTAGTATACAAATTACTTTGATTTCAACAATTTCAACTGATTTCATACGTGACTAATGTATGCTAACACTAATTTTATACAAAACTACAGTTCAAAATCACAATAATGCATTTCGACTTGTTATATAACTGTAAATCACAGAAATAAGATGCCTATCAGTGAAATGTGTAAAGCCATTTGTAAAGAAAGTTAATTAAAAAACCCCACAACAGATAAGAAAGTCTGAACAAGATCAGACAAATAGCATTTCAAGTTTTATAAGTTTTGATTACAATTAAAAATCAGGGCTACATTTTGTAAAGCTCCTGAATGCTCTTGAGTTTGTAGATAAGTCACTCAGGTGAGTCTTACTGCCATAATGACTCAGTTGATCCTCAATGCTCAGCTAAGGCAAACTTTTGTAGATTATTCACTCAGGTGAGTCTTACTGCCATACTGACTCAGTTGATCTTCAATGCTCAGCTAAGGCAAACTTTTGTAGATTAGTCACTCAGGTGAGTCTTACTGCCATACTGACTCAGTTGATCTTCAATGCTCAGCTAAGGCAAACTTTTGTAGATTAGTCACTCAGGTGAGTCTTACTGCCATACTGACTCAGTTGATCTTCAATGCTCAGCTAAGGCAAACTTTTGTAGATTAGTCACTCAGGTGAGTCTTACTGCCATACTGACTCAGTTGATCCTCAATGCTCAGCTAAGGCAAACTTTTGTAGATTAGTCACTCAGGTGAGTCTTACTGCCATACTGACTCAGTTGATCTTCAATACTCAGCTAAGGCAAACTTTTGTAGATAAGTCACTCAGGTGAGTCTTACTGCCATACTGACTCAGTTGATCCTCAATGCTCAGCTAAGGCAAACTTTTGTAGATAAGTCACTCAGGTGAGTCTTACTGCCATACTGACTCAGTTGATCCTCAATGCTCAGCTAAGGCAAACTCACTTAAAGGAGGTAAACTTCAGATGATAAAAAAATCTTAATTTTTTAAAAACTTTGCCAATGTTTGTAAGAGTCAGTACAAAGTAAATAAAAGCTCAAAAGGATTTCGAGATTTTGTTAGCAGATCTCGCAAAATTCCACAGGAAAATCCATTAAGTCTATGACACAGTGCTTACTCCATAGGATGAAGAGTGACCTTAAATAACATAGTTTGGCAAGCATTTTGCATTTGCTAATGAGTTTTCAAGCACGTTTAAATGAGAATTTATTATTGAAACATTTTTCTAACCATATTGTTGCATTGATTTTAAAATATTGATCAGCTTAGTCGTTTAGCACAGCACCCTTAATAAGTAAACACATCACACAGCAATAGCAATCCTACAAGGATAAAGGTTAAGGCTATACAAACAATGCTCAGTGCCACATTTGTTTATCAAAAACCTTGCAAAATCCATGGGAAATTCTTTTTAAAGTTATAATTTAAAAGTATAATATGCTTTGTATATTTTCCCATCAAGTAGAGCTTTTATATTTGATTTCTCATCATATACAGACCTTTTGCACGAAACACATTAAATCACAATTAGATAATTACACTAATCCACCATCATTAGATAACACAAGGACACATACCCTTTCATCCAACCCATGGACAAATCTTATGGTCCGACCCATGAACATTGCAAGACAAATCATCCAGTCCGACCCATCTACAGGTCAAGACAAATCATATGGTCCAATCCATGGAAAGGCCAAGACAAGTCATATGGTCCAAGCCATGGACAGGTCAAGACAAACCATAGGGTCCAATCCATGGACAGGCCAATACAAGTCATATGGTCCAAGCCATGGACAGGTCAAGACAAACCATAGGGTCCAACCCATGGACAGGTCAAGACAAACCATAGGGTCCAACCCATGGACAGGTCAAGACAAATTATAGGGTCTGACCCATGAACAGGTCAAGACAAATCAAACTGTCTGACCCACAGACAGGTCAAGATAAACCATACGGTCTGACCCATGGACAGGTCAAGACAAATCATACGGTCTGACCCATGGACAGGTCAAGACAAATCATACGGTCTGACTCATGGACAGGTCAAGGCAAATCATACGGTCTGACCCATGGACAGGTCAAGACAAATTATACGGTGTGACCCATAGACAGGTCAAGACAAATCATACAGTCTGCCCCATGGACAGAACAAGACAAATGATACGATCTGACCCATGGACAGGTTAAGACAAACCATACAGTCTGCCCCATGGACAAGTCAAGACAAATCATACGGTCTGACCCATGGACAGGTCAAGGCAAACCATACAGTCTGTCCCATGGACAGGTCAAGACAAACCATACGGTCATTAAAACGACTAAATCAAATACATAAATTTCGTTGTTTTAATATTGAATTTATCAGACCATTTTCACTGAGGACATACAACTTACCTTCCAAAACCAGTGATGTTTAGTTTGACAATATTTAGCTTCTCTATAATGTCCGTATTTATCAGGATACGCAGCATTCTGACATTTTGTTTTAACTGCCCTGAAAATGGAAGCAAGAAATAACCAGTCTTTAAGAATTGCAAGCAATACAGAAGTCCCCTACCAGTTTGAAGCCATTTTCAATGTTTCTGTTGGCATAGCAACCACAATTTTTGTCGGAATCAAAATATTTTTAGCGGCGCATAATCGCCTTATTGCCCCCTATCCACATACTAAGTTTCATGAACCTAGCTTTGAAACTGTTTCAGTAATGTCAGGATCAAGATTTTTTGACAGACAGACTGACTGACGGACTGAGGGCAAACCTTTATTCCGCTCCGGTCAAAATCCGGTAGGGTACTTATAAACCTGTAACACAGTAGCTGCTTAATTCAGGGTTCTACAGAGACATAATGCCCAATCCTGAAAATTTGACATAAGTCTTGTTTCGAGTTCCATTAGCACATACCCCTACACCAAAGGCCTAAATATACAAAGATGGGAAAAATCTACCAAATCTCGCGGCAGTCTTCTGAAATCTCGCGAAATCTCGTTTGTTTATAACTCCTTATATCTCCTGTTTTCGTGTACATAGGAAAAAACTAATAAGTTTATGCAATAGATTTATTATTCTGCTTTAAAATGAAACCTAATTTATTGAAATCAGTCAAGAAATAAAACATAAGACCTCAAAGAGCCAGACCTACTCTCATTTTAATGGAAATTCCAATTTTATCAAAAAATACCAACTTTGCCTCATTCAAACAATAATTATCCTAATTCTATAAGAGATAGAAATAAATAAGTTACATCATGCAGTAGAACAATCAAGCTCTTCAAAATGAGATCTTGATCATTAAAAAGGGATGACAAACAATAGTGTTCATGCAAAATATCAGCATCTGCTGCATGCCATTTTGCATTTTCTCCCCGTTTTCAATTAAGTGTCCAATCTGTGTATATTTAGGTCTTTGCCTACACCAATACTTAGAATCAAACATTGGTCTATTGTCAGAATTCAGCATATGAAATTTAGAATGACCATACTGTGGCATACATGTAACTTGTCAATATTTGGAATTTTCTCTTCAAATAACTTTGAGTGCTGCAAATCCGGAGATCCGGATTATTCCGGAATAGTAGGACCCCTGTTAACTACGGCAAATTGGTATATGACTCAGAACTAGAGGTTACAAGTTGTTGAATTGGCATCAGCCTCAATAGCCTTTAATGGTAGAGCGTTTACTCTAAGTGCAAGAGGTCTCAGGTTTAATCCGAGGCCTCCAAAATACCAAAGTCGGTGTCCTCTAGAGTGTTAACAAGGTTTTACTTTCCTAGGTGACCACAAATGACTTAGAAGCAAACTTTTTGCCTACATTTTACAGAGACAAACATTGTGACCAGACTGACTCCAGACCATGACTGAGTCTAGACATATTAATATCACAATAAGCTCATTGAGCACAGACACAGGTTCAACTAAATTGCTACTGAGGCATAATGCCCAATCCTGAAAATAAGAACCAAGTCTATTTCGAGTGTCATTAGCACACATCCCTTCACCAAAACTCTGTTTCAGGCATCAATCTTTTGTTAAAATGCAGCAAATAAAATTTCAAATGACCATAACTCAGTCAATATTTGGTACTGTTTTTATTTTCAGCAGAAAACTTCATTCTTTCTACTGCAGCAAATCCAAATTTCCGGATTATTCCGGAATAATAGGACACCTGATTAAAGGTGCTCACAATAACTCACATCTGAGCACAGATGAGCTAAACAGAAAAACATTTTCGATTTGAAATGCATGGGTTAAAGTTTAAAATTCTGAAATTCCTGAAATCCTAAAAAATCAACAATTTATATAGAGAAAATAAAGAAAAACAGGCTTTTTGGTTCTCTCAAAAATGCGTCTGAAAACTTTCACCCATGGAAATGCTGTAAAGAGGTGACTTACTCTTCTTTCTTCATATTTCTTGGACAATCTCGAGGATCTTCACCAGGAAATGATTTAGGATGTACTTGTAATGAATGAGGGAAGTATATCTGTAATACCTGTAGTAGAAAGTAAACAAAACACATACCACATTATTCCAAGTATAGCCCACACATTTATTAACCAAGAATTCGCTGGCTTAGAATTAGAAAGTCGTAAGTACTACTAAGGACCTAATAAGACTCATGCATATTTTAAATCTACATCAAGAGAAGCTTCTTATGAGCCTATTTTCATGAAAATCAGAACTGGTCATGTAGACCAAACCGAAGTTTAAAAACCTTGTTTTCCCATAAGTAAAGAGTAGTTTGCTGACAGTTTTTTCTTGTTTTCTCAAAATATTGCTTTTGTACTTACGACCTTCTAATTCTTAACCAGCGTATTGTAACCAAACAATTGAGATGCTAAGACATTTTCCAACTCTCTGAATGTCTGGGAAAACTCTCTGAATGTCTGGGAAAACTCTCTGAATGTCTGAGAACAGCCATATATTCTTTGGTTGTATTTTCACAAGTTTTGTATCTGACTTTTCTTTTAAATTTCTCCCATTTTATTTTTACCTGCATCCAGCTGTGTGTAACACTTGGGCGAGTACGGTAGTCATACACTGGAAACAATACATTCACCTATTACTTCATACACCCCAACAATATTCCGATCTAGGCTATATGGCAGGGCTCTACAAATCCTATAGTCAGACGTCCGGGACAACTCTAAATCAATTTCGGACAACTGATAATGAGCAAAAATTTTGTCCCGGACAAGTCTAATTTAAATTAACAAAACAAAATCGGACAACAGACCAAAAGTTAGTATAATCAACACCTACGTCCGAGATTTGACTGTATACCGAAATTTATGACCCCAAGCGTATATTAGCCTTCTGGACATCGAAATAACCAATATATGTGAGTCAGTTCATCCAAGTCAATTAGCATTAATCAAGTGTTGCGGGAGGTCCATCATCATAAACTTGTATAAACAAACTACTGACTATCGGCTTAGCTGAATAATGTGAACACATCTCATGTATGTGCAGCTTTTTTTGACAAATATCATGAATGATCTCCCTTGATAATGTGTCTTACTAAGTCTATTTCCATACAAATGTATCTGGATTCTCTCCCTTCAACATGCATTATTGGAAAACTTTGACATGCGGCTGGGACTGGATTAAACTTCAGACTTAATTACGTTTAATTATTACACACGTTGTAGTATACACGTTGAAGTAAAAACGGTAATATCTCAATCACGTTGCACTTTCTTGTAAATACATTTTCAAAAGTGATTTATAATCACAATTAACGCATGGATAAAACAAGTTGAAATCTTTAAAAGTATGCATAAACAAAATAACACTGACGTAACATATAAAACCATGGATTATAACAATAAAATTCATGATCAATTTTCATCATAATTGTATCATGAAACATGGACACATGTACAATACATTATTTATTACATTGTTTAAATACAAGCCTTGAAGCGAAAGGGGCGCCACACCATGAGGCAATGAGGCAATCACGGATGACAATTAATAATGTATTCAATTTGTGCAATACAATCTCCTACTACTTCAAATGGTTACAATTATTTGAATGAAAAATAGATATAAAATAAAACAAATAGGTTCACTTACTGCACAAAAATCAATATCCCTGACAAGTTTGGTCAAAGCCTCGTTGTAAACATCATGGCTTATAATAAGTAGACTGGTCTCAATTTTCTTTGCTTCTTTTAGAGAATCTAGCAGTATCTTTAGATAATCCAGTCTGTCATGTACTTGCACAATTATCACAACACTTTCATGATTAAGTTTTAATCCAAATCTATATAAATTATAAATCTTTTGCTCCCTATTAATACGTAAAATCTCTGATTGGATTTGAGTCAAATTTTCATAATCGACTGAGCTGCTTAAAAAGTCATCACTACGATTAAAGAAATTTGGCTCTATAATAAACTGTGACTTATTATTCATTATATCTTTTTTACTTTGTAATGCTTCTTTCGCCGATTTCCCTATCTGCACATGTGGTCCCTCTTTTTTATTTAACGACCCGTCACCATCGTAACGGAATCCCTGATCGTCTGCTGGTGACGGTTGAAAATTAATCAATATATGTAAATTAAGTATAACAAATAAACAAAGTACCACCATAAACAGCCATCTAAGCAACCGTCGCATTCTAGGGACCCTCATTGTGACCCCTACAACCTGTTACAAACACACAAACGAGAAGAATAACAGCACCCGATTGGTTAACTTTTTTTAAAAGTCTCTCCAATAAACGATATCTTCACACTGATACCTGTCTTCATTATGTGAAACACAGCTTCACACTATTCCATGCCGTACAGTAATCTCATAAACTTCTGTACTGTCCAACCATTTCCTGAAAAAGAAGACGACATGAGAAGCTCACATCTATCTTGACATAACACTTGGATGTAGGTTACATTACAGTGTCACATTAGACCTTTTCCACTTGGCTATTTTGTGAAGCAGGTTCGGCAGCCGTCCCAAATAATACAATATTACAACAGTAGATTCAGGGGTGTCAATAGAGCCAAATTGAAAAATCCTGAAAATCATATGCTGTCGACCATATTTGCAAAACAATAGGCCTTCAACCTCTTTGTTCCTATATACAACTCAGCTAATGTTAAAGAAAATCCTTCAGAGCAGATTTAGTTGACCATACCTTTGCCATTTCTTCAAATATTTTCATCAAATAACTTTTATTTTGGTCATAAAAAAAGTCATAACTCTTCAGGATAGACAAATCCGGAACTCTTGATTAATCAGGAATATTGACAACCCTGTATATTACTGTAACTGTAATAGTGGGGACGGGAACCAGACAATAACCTACTCCATGAAACAGACCAGTTGATAAGCCAAATTGCACACTAATGTCACAATGACAATATTAAAGGTGCTGCCTCACAGATTGGGCTAAAATTTTAACCACTCTCGATATCGCCCACTGAGTATGTTTTTCGCTAAGTTTCCTTCCAACATGCTTTGTGAATTATGTAATTCACACGTGATCGAACTGTAACATCAACAAACTACAGCGCAAACATCAGTGAGGTATTTGGTTAGTTTTTCGATTCGTTTTATCAAATGCGAACAAATTTCAGGCAATTTTAGTAATAGTAGTGTACAGGGTACAGGGTATTATAATACCCTATAGAATTTTTGATGTAAAAATGCTAAACAACTACAAAATGCCGAAGTTTCTCAAGTTATTTTAGATGTCAGTACGGTTGTTTACGGGATATACAGGCAACTATACCAAAATTAAGCGAATATTTGACAATTTTATTTTATTTTTGCAATATACCAATATGTGAGGCAGTCCCTTTAACAAAACAAATAGATTATGTTCAACAAACACTGTATGACCTAAGTTTCTAGCAGCCAAATAGTCATTCATGTCACCTTGACCTACTGACCTTTACATCAGTAGGGGTCATCTGAAGGTCATGGCTAACAAAGTTTGAAGAATCCTGCATTCTCTAGTTAGTTACTTTCATCGTGACAAGGTTTGATCTTCAAGGGGAGGGAGGGGGAATTACCTGTCACATTGCATTTAGATTATAAACTCCAAGGGTTTTCAACACCAGAACATATGTCTCAAACAAAAAATCATCAAAAATTCCTGACAATATGCAAAACTATACTATGCTAAAGTTTCATTGAAATCGGATTTATCCCACCAATGATTAAAGAGAATAAGCACAAAAAACTTTGTGACAATAGTGCGGAGACTTATTGATTTTGTACTGAATGTCTGTTTCAAGTGTTTGTCGGATGGATGTCACACAGTTTTTCTGTGCTTGTTCTCTTATATATACAATATATACACAAAGGGATTAGTACCACCAGCTAGCTATTGGTGAATGGCAGGTTTTTATTGTTCATTCATCCAATAGATAGCTGGTGGGCATTTTGCATATGAATACGGTGATCTCTCCTATATAGATATGTTTGAGACATAATCACAACTAATAAAACATGTTTAGACTACTTCACAAATACGTATAAAATACTAATAAATAAAACACTCATTTAATTGTCATCAGCTCATAGACGACTCATTTAACACCATTACATGCTTTCAATCTTAAACACTCCCAATATACATCAAAATTAATACTTATAAAAAATACTTATAAATAATGCTCTCATTTAATTGTCATCAGCTAATAGACGACTCATTTAACACCATTACATGCTTTCAATCTTAAACACTCCCAATATACATCAAAATTAATACTTATAAAAAATACTTATAAATAATGCTCTCATTTAATTGTCATCAGCTAATAGACGACTCATTTAACACCATTACATGCTTTCAATCTTAAACACTCCCAATATACATCAAAATTAATACTTATAAAAAATACTTATAAATAATGCTCTCATTTAATTGTCATCAGCTAATAGACGACTCATTTAACACCATTACATGCTTTCAATCTTAAACACTCCCAATATACATCAAAATTAAACAACAAAAATTCAACACAATCAACACCTGATAATGGCAAGATTATCTAGTATTTCAATGATCAAGAATAGGTTGTTACCAATAAATGATCATTTAAATGCGGCTAAATCTCTTCATCCAAACTACCGTCATTTTATAACGAAATTTATTACCTGCATAAAATATTTATACATCCACTTATATTTGACATAAAAACACACTGAACTATAGTAAGCACAAATCTGTCTGTGATATAGTGAGGCTTCAAATTGAGCAACTTAAACCATATGTCACTTGTGGTCTGTTTGTTGTTTTGTATTATGCACCGACTTGTAAATTAATGCAACTATAATCAGTCAAAACATACATTCATTTGTTTAGATCTGCTAAAAATACTTTAAACCAAACTTGAAATGTCATTTGACCATTTTAATCTGTTATGATTGTATACTTTTATATAATTAATATCACAAATCTGATGAAATCATTCTACTCTGTACCAATTAGCAATGTACCTAATACAATACAACAGTTTGAAGTTAGACTATTTAAAGTCTTAGCAGTATAAAGCCGTCATGCTTGGATATTTTATTACTATGCAATTTTTTGGAGATTATATCTTTTTCTTTAATGATACTTAAGTCTGTGTGTCATAATCCTTACACCATATAAACCTGTGTATTCAGTATTACAATAATAATTGCTGGAGATTTCAACACAAGTAACAGGTTAAAATATAACAATAAAGACTACAGATTTTGAACACTGCAGGTACACGTGTTAAACTTCAACAAATAGTGTAGATCCAAAATGACCATTCTCTGAGCCACAAAAACAGATGTTGATCTTCAAAATTGACATAAGACAAAAATATATAGCTAGTTAAATACAAATAATTAAATCCTTTTAGTTGCATATAGTTGCATATAACTTCTTTTAGACTTCGCTCAAATTTTAGTCAGACCTGTGCGTGATCAGTAAGTTCAAAATTTTATTTGAATTAAACCGGGGTCCTTAACACTTTATGACTGAAGCTTAGGCTACATAAGACTAAATTTGTAAAATTTAAAATAGATCAGAATTTTTTCTGATTGATCTAAACTAAAATATTTTTGTCTCTATTACTGTGTTAACGTGCTGTACATGTATGCAAACTTTTATTAATATCCATGTCTAATGACGGACACTATGACATTGTCAAATAGATCACAATCATACACAATCAATTTAAACCATAATTCTCTATTGGTACACAATGTAACAATGTAACAAACTGTTCCGTTAACATTAATTTTGTGCATTATGTAACAATTTAAACAGTTCCAATGGATATAAAGCTTGAAACACGTCATAGCAATTACTTTAAATATACAATGTATGAATAATTAACAACTATATCAAATTCAATTAGGCATTGATCACGTCATAAGACGTCATGTATAAAATATTGCAAGTATAATGTGCTACATTTCCATATACAAATTACTAATTTACCAACAAGCTTAATTTGCATAAATGATTAACAATTGTATAACTAATACATATTGATTAACCTACCAGTGCATTTAATTTCCAACCTGACCAACTGTCACTGCACTTCCTCTGTTTAACATTAAATCTCCACAGTCTATTTCAAATATTCGAACGTTGGATATCCTCAAGCTAGTTGTTATATACATCCATTACTTCACATTGTGTTATCTGGAATAAACGCATAATTATCTCTCTATTGTATATATCACTTAAGGAAAACTGTAGATACACGGAGCATCATTGACGAGCATCATTAACGAGCATCATCAACATCGACGAGCATCATCAACAATTACCATTAATAGAGCGCTGCATGATCACATATTATTTAAAGTAAATATATATCGGTACCTTTATGAGTATAGCTGACTTCACAAACTTAGTATTTAAGATTTTAAAGTAAAAATATAACGATACAAGTATTTGAGTAATGATCTCTAAAATACGGTCGAATTAGACTTAAACTATAGAAAAATGAAACTGGTATCCATTAGCAACTTGAAACACAATACTGATGATGTATTGTTTGGATATTATGAACATACTCGGGCATTTATTAACACTGGATCTATGTACATACACTGAGGCTTTAAAAAATTGATTCACATTATGGTAAAAGTTTTAATATTTTATAATTCTAATGTGTGGAGAATAGAAACGAATCCCGAGGGTCATTTACGTTAAACCATTGTTCTTATCTGGCTGGCTATTTAGCTGTTAGAGCGTGAAACTATATAATATTACTGCATGTGTGGATCCAGAAAATTTTCTCAGGGGAGCAGGCCAATCAGTTTTTTTCTTGGTAAGGGGTCCAACCAGCAGTTATTGTTTCTCAGGGAATTTGGAAATCTGATTAATGCCTTAAAATGTGCATGATCAGGGAAATGTGTCAAAAGGTGATGGACCTGATGGAGTAAAGGCTTGAACACCCTTGTAATATGTGTATATAACTAGAGATGTTTGCCCCCATGACAGCCCAAAAGTCAGAAATGGTAATGGTCACAGTGACCTTGATCTTTGATCTACTGATCTCAAAATCAATACGGGTTGCTGGCCAACCTCCATGTAAAGTTTAAAGATCCTAGGGCAAAGCGTTCTTGAGTAATTAAACAGAAACCATTTCAATAGTTAGAAATGGTAAAGGTCACAGTGACCTTGACCTTGGACCTACTGATCTCAAAATCAGTTGCTGGCCAACCTCCATGTAAAGTTCTAAGGCAAAGCATTCTGGAGTTACTGAATGGAAACCATTTCATCTACCCACCGACCCACTAACATGTGCAAAGCAACTATAATACTCCCTCATCAAAGATGGTTGGAATAAAAATTGCAACATCAAATACTCCATGAGGGCCTTCAATCTTCAAAGGTGTAATTGTTGGGCATATAAACCTTAAGTGTTTCCAGCAGAATTTAGGCCAATCATGATGAGGAAGAATTAACAACTGTATCAGTGCCAGAATGCCCATAATAATGGTAACTAACAGACTCTCACTGGGACAGGCATTCAGGCAGCGATCAAAGAGTCAATCAATAAATCTATGACACACTTTATAGAACAAATATTAACACAGAGTATTAGATTTCTTTGGTCAGGTGTTTACAATGTATTGATCCTGCATTTAAATCAAAACCAAACTAAAAGCTTAATGCATGAACTCAAAATTTTTAATTATTTTGATAACCATGCAATTATTGGGTATGAATTATAAATGTGGTAATTCTTGAAATTTTGGGTATCAATAACATGCGATTAATGATCACATTTAAAGACATCAAATAGAAACTACAGCTATCACTGGAGTGATGAATCATATCTCCGCAGTACTGCCTTGACACAGGAATATTATTCAAAATTACAGTTACTTTTAACTTTTAAAATCCAGTAAGAAACGACTAAGTTATAGAGCGGACACTACTTACATGACTATATAACCTTTGACCTTTTAAGCGTAACCTTGACCTTTGAGCTAGGGATGTTTGTCTTGTGCATGACACACCGTCTTAAAGTGGTAAACATTGTACCCAGGAACTTTAAAATTCAGTAAGAAACGACAAAGATTCAAAACGGACACAACTTGCATGACTATATAACCTTTGACCTCTAAGTTCGACCTTTACCTTTGAGCCAGGGATGTTGGTCTTGCGCATGACACAACATCTTTATGTGGTGAACATTTGTATGAAGCAATTTTAAAATCTAGTAAGAAACGACAAACTGACAGAGCGTACACGATTTTGCTTATTGAGTGTGCACCCTTAATTCCTATCGTTTTAAAGGATTAAGGGGACCAATAGTTACTGTTCTTGAGTTATTAGTTGAAAACTATTTTAAAACTGAAGGTGACAGAGTGACCTAAATTGACCCTGGTCAGAACTAAGACCTCAAAAAATCAATAGGGGCTCGTCAAGACTCCCAGTGGCTTGATCACTACCTATCTCGGTACATGTACAGGGTGTTAACAAAGTTTAAAATTTAACACAGCGTACATGGCTTAATTTAGTATGAATTTA
The DNA here is from genome assembly GCA_947247005.1 of Spisula solida. NCBI lineage: Eukaryota > Metazoa > Mollusca > Bivalvia > Venerida > Mactridae > Spisula > Spisula solida. The sequence goes on along the minus strand of OX365952.1, from coordinate 34,669,249 downwards.
AATTTTGAGAACAAATTTTTTTTAACACCCTGTACATCAGTACTAATTCCAGGAAAGCTTTTAGTCTACTGACACAGACCAAAGCATGTGATACACCTTAATGCAGTGCTTTAAGAAGAGTAATGAACATACAAAGATGTCTGATGAAGTGTTGTTGCCCACATTATATTATAATGTAACATCATCCAATTACTGGTATAGTGTAATGTGGTCAAATTCGTATTGGTTATTTGCCCAACCTTTTTGGGGCTGTTGCAATAGTAGGGGTGGCTATTGAGTCCAATTTTGACTATTGCAATACTACTGCTATTGTTAAAAGTACTTATAATTGCGATACTATTGTATTGCTGGAAACTATTGCGATACTATTGCAATACTGTTATTGCAAAGATTTGAAAACCAGAGATTAACTTGTAAATGCAAATTTGCTCTGTGTAAGATATCACTTTGTTGTACAACATACAAACCTACTATTTGTGGAAATGATTTAAAATGAATTTGACAGAAATAGATTAATAAAATTAAGGCAATATTGGTTCATTGTGGCTGTTTTGATGCGTGTGGTTCTTTACAATTAGTTTTTTAACGAAAACAGAAGTTTTTTTAAAATAATAATAAACTTTATTTATTAAAAGGAAACTATCGTAACTATCGATAGTTGAGCTAACTATTGGCGATAGTTATTGGATCGAGACTTTTACTGTCGATCCATACTATCGGGACACTCGGGATCGCAATGCATCGATATTTCGATGCATCGGCCCACCCCTATGCAATAGCTACATGGTCTAATGCTTTCGTACTTGACATTGCTATATATAAGGCAGTGTGCTGTGCAGTACAGTTTATGTACAAACCCTACTATATATCGGAGTGCAAACTTAAAATAAATTGATACTGTACGTATGTGTCACAAAGTTGACAACCAATACCTTGAAACAATCTTACCTGCCTTTACAACACACGCGTACTGCACTTAAATCAACTTGCCAGGTTCCTACATTCACTTAAAGAATCATAAGTACACCATTAATTGTGTTTATATGTTTCAATCGACAAAAAATTGTACATTTAATTAGCACCTTCCAGTATCTCGGCTAAAGAACGGAACACTCGACAAACAATTTAACAACACTTTATTTAAAACATGATCTCCATGTTGATTTTCTGTGAGTGCAACTTGATACCATATCCTTTATAATCAGCTTGAAACTTATTTGGGATAGTTTAAATGTGATTTCTACCCGCACTGTAATTACCCTGCAATGTTTTTATGTGTACAAGTGCATGGGTGGGTAAGTGTAACTTAAGACGTGTTCAATTGATCACTATCATACTGGTAGTTAAAGCAATTTTCAGTTTTATATACGTACGGGTATACCAATAATTGTAAAACATGTCTGTATGCCCCATGGCCAAATACTAGTAATTTATGATCAAGGTCACCTCAACCTTTGACCTCAAAATCAATAGAGGTCATATACTGAGGATAACCAACCTTCCTGTGAAAGTTTTAGCATGTTGTATTATATATAGTAAGTTATATTTCTTGAGTTACCATGAATCAGAGACCATGAATTCTGCTCCATTCAACTGTCAAAGGCTAACTGTGACCTTGACCTTCAGCCTACTAACCTCAAAATCAACAGAGGTCATCTACCTATACTGTTATCTACTGATGATGTTAAGTTAGAGAGCTAGGTCAGCTCCAAGACAGACAGACCCTTATTTGCAAAGCACCCCTAATTTAGCTAAAATACTAAGGGGAGAGGGGGGAACAGCTTTGGTAAAAGTATATGGCATGTTATTACCTCGTGTTATTTGCTTGCATTAAGTATGATATAAGATGTACTCAATCTTATGCACCAGTCAATATTATGCCCGCCCTGGGAGTGGCAGGGATACGGGTGGAATTAGACAGACGAATCGTTCCGACAGGTGGGAATTAGACAGACGAATCGTTCCGACAGGTGGGAATTAGACAGACGAATCGTTCCGACAGGTGGGAATTAGACAGACGAATCGTTCCGACAGGTGGGAATTAGACAACCTTATCGACTCTGAGTCCCAGGGAATAGACTTTGGTCCCAGAATTTCGACACCACGACGACAGTGATACTTTTATTCATGTTTTTATTAAAAACCCGGATGAAAAACTATGCCCAATGCTGGGGATTTAGACAGTAAATCTCCCCCGGTCGGACAAAATATTGACTGGTGCATTATAGTGATGTATATTACTGAGGGGGAACAGATTTGGTAAAAATATATGCCATGTTCTTACCTTGTGTTATTTGCTTGCATTAAGTATGGTATAAGATGTACTCCTTAAAGTGATGTTCTATTATCAGCAGCCATCATCTTACAGAGACTGTTAGCTTCTATATCAGGATTCAGTATCAAAAGTTACTATTCCCAGACCATCTTGTATTACATATCTGGGGAAGCAACTGGAATATAAACAAAATATAATGTAATACTTTATGACTTACTCACATCGATCACAATAAAATTGCTGCCAAATATGTCTGTACCAAATACATATAGTCAATATCTAGTCTTAGGCATTAGTACATTGTGACCTGAGGAACATTTTTATGGTCCAGTTATAAGTGAAGAGGCGAAATTATTACAATTAACATCAGGTCAGCTCACAATCAAACACTTATTTTATTTATAATATAGTATAAACGTTGCAGCATGCACAGTAAATTATAGCCCATTGTCCACTTAAAGACCTTCAACGCACATTGTCCACTTAAAAACCTTCAACGCACATTGTCCACTTAAAATCTTTGACACACATTGCCCACTTGAAAACCTTTGACGCACATTGCCCACTTGAAAACCTTTGACGCACATTGCCCACTTGATCACCTTTGTCGCACATTGCCCACTTGAAAACCTTTGACGCACATTGTCCACTTGAAAACCTTTGACGCACATTGCCCACTTGAAAACCTTTGACGCACATTGCCCACTTGAAAACCTTTGACGCACATTGCCCACTTGAAAACCTTTGACGCACATTGCCCACTTGAAAACCTTCGACGAACATTGCCCATTTGAAAACCTTTGACGAACATTGCCCACTTAAAAAACCTTTGACGCTTTCCACTTGAAAACCTTTGACGCACTTTGCCCATTTGAAAACCTTTGACGCACATTGTCCACTTGAAAACCTTTGACGCTTTCCACTCGAAAACCTTCGACGAACATTGTCCACTTGAAATCCTTTGACGCTCATTGCCCACTTGAAAACCTTTGACGCACATTGCCCACTTGAAAACCTTTGACGCACATTGCCCACTTAAAAACCTTCGACAAACATTGTCCACTTGAAAACCTTTGACGCACATTGCCCACTTGAAAACCTTTGACGCTTTCACTTAAAAACCTTCGATGAACTTTGCCCACTTGAAAACCTTTGACGCTTTCACTTAAAAACCTTCGACGAACATTTTCCACTTGAAAACCTTTGACGCACATTGCCCACTTGAAAACCTTTGACGCTTTCACTTAAAAACCTTCGACGAACATTGTCCACTTGAAAACCTTTGACGCACATTGCCCACTTGAAAACCTTTGACACTTTCACTTAAAAACCTTCGACGAACATTGTCCACTTGAAAACCTTCGACGAACATTGTCCACTTGAAAACCTTTGACGCACATTGCCCACTTAAAAACCTTCAACAAACAGTTACCCACTTGAAAACCTTTGACGCACATTGCCCACTTAAAAACCTTCAACAAACAGTTACCTTTGACAAATAATAAGGCATATATACATGTAGCCATTAATATTGAATCCCTCAAATGGAATCAATGACCCTTACAGTGCACTCTTATTTACCCTCAAATCCATAATGCACCAATAGAAATTCAAGGCCTGAATATGTTGTTTTAATTGTATCAATTAATGACCTCAATTAACGACGGGCATTAATAAAAGTGACAATAAAAGTGACAATAAAAGTGACAATAAAAGTGACAACAGACAGCAAGCTAATGGGGGGAGGGCGTGGGGGGAAGTGAGAACATAATATTCAGAGCCAGTTTTGTAATAAACTGTTAAACCTCACTGTGCTAATAATTAATGATCACCTCAATTAAGCAACCACCTGTTTGTAACAAAGCAGCCAATTGGAATGAATTACACTGAGCCGATATATGTCTAGTGTACCATGATGTACCATATACAATTATCAGTGTTTTAAACAACCAACTGCTGCATAATTAAGGGCAAATTTTTTAAGGTATATTATGCAAATTAGAACTTTGATGCCTTCAACAACATAATGGACTGGGCAAATTAAGTTTGAGCCATCTACCTGTTCAAGGCATTAATATATCTTTTGCATACCAATATATCGATCAACATTTTGCCGGGTCCGTAAAACCTTTTCAAGGTTTCCAGGGTATTTAATTGTAAAACTGTTTGAGGCATCAAAGTTCATCACTGACTATACCATACACACGTACGTGGCCTCCATAGCTCAATGGTTAGCGCGCTTGCTGTCTAATCTGGCGACCCGGGTTCAAATCCGGGTGGGGCCTGCCATATTTCAGCATAAAGCTGACTGGCAAATAAAAAGGCTATGCTCGGCATTTATGTTATTTATGTACCATTGATGCAACCCTGAATGACTGGCTGCTAAAACACACTGTTTATTTACACAATAACATCTAGTGAATAGAATTGATGAATAGAATTGATTTCTGTAATGAGTTTGATGCTAATTACTGGGTATATACTAATCAGGTCAGGTAACATTTTAAAATTAAAACTAGTATTTTTTGCCATTCTTGACTGCATACATACACTCAAGTGTCAGTTTCCCTGGAGAAACCTGTAAGACAACTTTGTTCAAGTAAGATTGTTCAGTAATCAATTACTATCCAATTATACATCCATACTTGAAATCTTCCTGGCAAGAACATGTTGCATATTTCATGATACAGAAAGATTTAAACTTGAACGTTTAAAAGAGTCTGCCAAAGCAATTCCATCATGCTTTGCAAAGCAATTGAATTTTGAATTCCTGCTGGACTGGAAAAAATTCACCCAGATTTAAACAATTCCCCATTATATAAACTGTTGTATGGAATTTTTAAAAATTGATACATTTGTATACTAAAATTCACATATTCAGTTCTGTTTATACTTTGAGTTTCTCTCCCTATGTGTATACACAGCTCATAAAATCCGAATAATTAGTATACATTATACAGGTGTGTGGAATTCCTATGTCCGACTTGGGCTTTTTGCCTGCGGGCAAGTAGATTTTTCCATCCAGCTTGCCCTTGGACAAGTGCAAAATTATCATGAGAAAAATAACATTCAAAGTGCCTTATTTTACCTTAACAATGATTAATCCCTAAATTACTGACGAAAAATGATTTACTTAACAAACTTTGAATAACATCCTCGAGTGCTCTTATCCTTCACATGATAAATAATTGAATGAAACTGAAATTTTGTTGCTTTTTTGTGTTTTCCTGGGCAAGTAGATTTTTAAGTTTTTGGCCAAGTGGATTTTTCAGTCCAACACGGGCAAGTGAAAAATGTGGGAATTTCCACACCTCTGTTATAATACTGATGCATACGATAGCGTTAAGTTTTTTAACGTACTGGTACTTCTTCTCTGTCATTTATAATAAATAATGTAGTATACAACAGTAAATGTGTCACATAAAAACTGTCGGAACAGAAATTTATTATGACAATAGAAAGATAATGGTTTGATTGGGTTTGCTGATATGATATTTATATACAAAGTATAACAACATTAGGGTTTTTTCAAACTTTCAGTACATTTAAGAAGAGCTGTCCACGAACAGCGCGCTCCACTATTCGCAGCGCCATGCTAGGATAGAACAGTTATTATATATTCAAAACAAAATGCTTCATAACAGCAGCATTACCCTCTGCTGTGTAGAGGTTGGGGCTTCTAAGTCGAAAAAGGGGGATAATTTGGACAAATTATGCAGGACCGTTACCGCGAAAAATGTTCAAGAACAAACAGTTAGTTCTAGAACATCTCTAGAATTAACAACACTATTCTTGAACAAGGATTCATGTTCTTGAACACGGTTCATGAACTGATATTTAGTTCTTGAACAGTAATTTAAGAACTAATATAGTTCTTGAACTAACAATACTGTTCTTGAACAAGAATACATGTTCTTGAACGGTTCATGAACTGATATTAGTTCTTGAACAGTAATTTAAGACCTAATATAGTTCTTAAACTAACAATACTGTTCAAGAACAAGAATACATGTTCTTGAACGGTTCATGAACTGATATTAGTTCCTGAACAGTAATTTAAGAACTGATATAGTTCTAGAACTGTAATAATCATGGTTTATTAACTCCCTTTATTCAATATTACACATATTTATCAAAATTTTCAAAATTCTCTTTTAAAAAAACTCAGCATATTAATATATCCATATTATCATGAAAATGGAGAGGTTTATTAAATTAATTTGACAAAATTCAAAATTCATAATTTCAACGTAACATTAACTTAGCCACGGTATAAGTATTATAAACTTAATTCTGTCATTATTTAAACACACTGAATGATTCTCAGTGACTTGAACATAATCAAGAACGTTTGTTCACTCGATGTCATTATTGTTTAAGAAATTTTAACACGTTCAGGTCTTCTGATTTCTGTTCGAATAAAGTTCAGGAATGATAATTTCTAGAATTGCCATCTAATGTTCTAAAACTTTTCTGGAACATTTTCAAGAACGGTTTCCAAAATAAATTCTTGAACTTTCTATTCTAGAACATTTAGTTCTTGAACTTAGTTCTGGGAATCATAGTTCAAGAACTGCCATTTAATGTTCTTGAACTGTTCTGGAACATGTTCAGGAATTTGTTCAAGAACAGTTCTTGAATTTTTCGCAGGGGAAGTTCTTATCCAGTTCAAGAACTTCTGTGCTAATGTTCAAGAATTTTCAGGTTCTAGAACGGCCATTTAATGTTCACAAACTGTTCTAGAATCATTCTAGAACAAGTTCTAGAATTGTTCTAGAACAGTTCTTAAAATTTTCGCAGGGGCTTGGTCACGAAGGTAAACAACTAAGCATTTCTTAGTCCAAAAGGGGGCATAATTTCAACAAAATGCTAAATAGTTATCTTCTCCTGTGTAGGGGTTGGGGTCATGATGGTGAACAAGTATGCAAAGAATCAAAGCAATATATCAATTCACTTTGAAGATATAAGGGCTTAAAAAACCTGTACCTAAACTTTAACATTTGCATTTCCATGTCCAAAAGGGGGCATAATTTCAACAAAATGCTTGATAGAGTTACCCACCCCAGGGTAGGGGTTGGGGTCATGATGAAGAACAAGTATGCATAGCATTATGTGAATGCACTTTGAAAATATTAGAGGTGAAAAAAACCTGTGTCTAAACTTTAACATTTGCACTAAGTTGAAAAAGGGGGCATAATTACACCAAAATGCTTGATAGGGTTACCAATCCCTGTTTATGGGTTTGGGTCATGATGGTGAACAAGTATGCAAGTATCAAAGCAATATGTCAATGCACTTTGAAGATATTAGAGGTTAAAAAACCCGTACCTAAACTTTAACATTTGCATTTCCAAGTCCAAAAGGGGGCATAATTTCAACAAAATGCTTGATAGAGTTACCTACCCATGTATATCAGTTGGGGTCATGATGGTGAACAAGTATTTAAAGCAATATGTGAATGCACTTTGAAAATATTAGAGGTGAAAAAACCTGTACCTAAACTTTAACATTTGCACTAAGGCGAAAAAAGGGGGCATAATTTCACCAAAATGCTTAATAGAGTTACCTACCCCTGTGTATGGGTTGGGGTCATGATGGTGAACAAGTATCCAAAGTATCAAAGCAATATGTCAATGCACCATTAAGATATTAGAGGTTAAAAAACCTGTACCTTAACTTTTAACATTTGCACTATTTGTACAAAGTCGAAAAAGGGGGCATAATTTCAACAAAATGCCTGATAGAGTTACCTACTCCTGCATATGGGTTGAGGTCATGATGACAAATAAGTATGCAAAGTATGAAAGCAACATCTCAAAGGACTTAGAGAATATAAGAGGTTAAAAAACTTGTACCTAAACTTTAACAAAAGTGTTACGCCGATGCCAACGCCGACGCTCGGGTGACTGCAATAGCTCCCCTTATTCTTTGAATAGTGGAGCTAAAAATGGTAAAGGTCACAGCTTTGACCTACTGTCCTCAAAATCAATTGGAGTCATCTACAGTTGCTGACCAACCTCTATGTATAGTTTGAAGGTCCTAGGTCAAAGCTTCTTGAGTTATTGAAAGGGATCCATTTTATATGACCGACAGACTGACCGACAGACATGTGGAAAGCAATGTACCCCCTCATCAAAGATGGGGAGTTAATAATAAGCATAGAAGGACAATATAAAATCAGAATCAATGTGTCTGATCAATTTTAACAGGCACTTCTTTACATTAAAATGCCCCCAGCAAAGCAATTAATAAGTTGGTATTCAATTAGCTAATTGATTTTTAATTGAACGGTACAGTTCAACCTCACCTTAAGACTACATCAAATATGGGAATTGCATGTAAGACAACATTTCATCAGACAAACAGGAAATCGGCCTAAATGAGGTAGAATATTCACAGACCTGTTTTACTGTGACAAGATATGAATTTGTAAAACAAGTATGTCCCTATGACAGCCCAATAGTCAGAAATGGTAAAGGTCACAAAGACCTCGATCTTTGACCTACTAACATCACAATTTACAGGGGTCATCTACTGTTGATGCACAACCTCCATGTAAAGTTTGAGGATCCTAGGGCAAAGCATTCTTGAGTTAATTTCAATGGAAACAATTTGGTCTACAGACTGACCGACCAACTGTCATGTGCAAAACAATATATACTCATATAATGATCCTAAAGCTAAGTGACCCACGGCCAGAAACTGAAGACACACAGTCTGAAGTTCTCCACAGGCGGAGACTGACTAAGTGACTATTCTAAGCCAAGAGACTGCGTAATGTAACCTACCTAATCCGGGAATCGGTCTAGGAAATATCAAACGGTTCTGTCATGTGACACATGTCTAGCTCTCACTCTGTATAAAGCAAATTTATACATTATAGCCTAGCTGGGCAGAACAATAAAGATTCACCTACATTATACACCAACAATAATACCACACACTGTGAAGAAAATGAAAGAAATCAGTAGTCTTGGTAAATATCAATAGACAATATCACAGAAAAGAAATGAATACAAAGCCAAGCAGTTTGTTCGTTCAATGACATTGACTTCAGCCCCAGATGAGGTTTTTATTGGAGTATTTGTCGGTTCAAATCAAAGCGAATGCTTGTCTATTTCAATATCTGTCTACACAATTCAGGCAGTGAAGCACAAAATTAAGGCAATCTGTTGGCAAGTCAGGAACATAGGCCTGGTGTGAGGATCATGGGGATTCACTGATGAGGAAATTTTCTCTTATGAATAAATGATTTGTTTGCCACCCTACATATACTAGAGCAATATAAGACACTCAGTACAACAATACATGATGGATTTTATATTCCTGTTGTCAAAGAATTTAAAATGTTTGTACATGTACATGTTACATGTATAATGATGTAATTAACAGACATCCCGAAATTTGCCGGTCCGACAGACAAGTCTGAAAAATTTTGATATGGTTCACTGTTTTTCAATTCGGAACCGGTCTGACTGAGTGGCCTTTATCCTGGTGTGACAACTGTCATTTATCAAAATGGTATCATCTAACAACTTTGACGATGCGCAAGCACATATGAAGACAAAACTTACTGTGGTCGAATGCGCAGAGTATACAGAAACAGGAAAACACTTACTTTCCATCGCTGCATGGTTAGTTAAATTGGACAAAAAATTGCGTATTAAAACTAATTTATTCAGCATTCCAAAAGAAAGAAAAAATCGTATTTTTGGTCCAGCAGTTTTGCTTTTGGTCCGACGGTTTGTTAGACCTTACCAGACCAAGTGTCCGGCCATTTTTGCCAACTTTCGGGATGTCTGAAAATAATCATTCCTCTTGATATAATTATAAATTTGTTATACATACATGTACAAGACTGAAACACGGTGTAGTCGAGAGAGTCACTAAAAATACCATAGCAAAATATTAAACACGATAAATTAAAACATAATTACCGGGGTATGCAGATTTTAATTATGCATTGTATAATTAAATCAAATCTGTGCAAAATGGAAGAAACACACTTTATTTTAGCTATCAGCCATCTAAATGGGCACAACTTAACATGATTCATATTATATATATACATATATATAAACATGATGATTTATTTCAGGAACATTAGAGCTCATATTAATAAGTCATATTGCATGTAAAACCACATCCGGTAGTCAGTCATTAATTATCATTCATTCATTCATTCATTCATTTGAAAACACATTGTTATCGGTCATGTTTCATTATTGTACAAGTAACATGGGGTTAACGACAGCAGAAGAACAGGGGCAAATATAAAATCATAGCGATACACAAGATAATAAATCTTAATTAACAAGGCTTGAGGCTTATAAAAAGGATATTATGCAATTTTTTGTCACCAGCTATTAAGTAGTTTTGTATCATAAACTATGGTATGCAGTTATTATTCTTTTAATAATAACTCAATATATCAGTATAATTATTAATGGACCGACTTTTTTGTTGGACGTTTTTCAAACTAAGTACAATATTCATGGGGTCGATCTAATTATATTTAGTCCTTATGAATACATGTAGGTAAATATTTCCGACTTTTGACAGGGCTGTTTCGTGGAGCGGGTTATAGTCTGGTTCCCGTCCACAATATTACAGTAGTTGTACTATTATGAGTAGTGATGTATTATGTAAGCTTGGGACGGGAACCGTTGACTATAACCTGTTCCACAAAAAAGGCCAATTTTCTGAAATTGATGAAGCTACATACATGTACGTTCACCTATAATATTTATTAACTGTGAGACTCTATAAGACGTCTTGGTTAACAATAAAGCCACTATACTTACAGGTCACAGGACAAAGAAAGCGAGGAAGACCAAAAGAGACATGGTGCAGGACCTGATGATCAACAATTAGATCAAAATTATGGGAGACACTTGGAGAAATAACAAAGATTGCGAAGATAGAAAGCCATGGAAACCTCTAAATGTCCCTTAAATTGGTACACAATATAGTTAATAGTGAGATACAACCTTGTTGAACCAAAGGGGCGTATAATGTTACTGAGCTGCCTTATGTGTTTGCCGGCACAAAGAGGATAGGTTACTTATAATGGTTAAGGTAGACTTGATACAATAGTTACAATATTTCTTCAGGATTTAAATCATTACCCCTGCCTCTGGAAAAAAAATCTTGTAAGAAACAGTCTATCAAGTGAAGGGAATATGATACTACCACCATGTCTGCAATGCTTGAGATATTTATAGAACACAATATGATCTAACCTATCAAACATATACATTCTTCAAATTGTAATCAATTACATCTCTAGACAATCATATCTATGTGGATCTCAATAAAATACCAATATTTATTATAGTCTATGAAGAAACATTAAGCCAATAGCAAAATGTATACATATAAAAATTCAGCATTTTTAGCTTAAGTATATTATTGGTTAACTATAGCTACGGTATGTTCCAATCATCAATCAACCAATTCCAAGAGTAACAACAGACAATTTTAGTGTAACAATGGACCCTTTTATAGTAACAATGGACCTTTTTTGTAATGATTCTTGATACATGTAGTTAGAACATTGTTTACATGAAAGCTGTAAAATTGTTACTATGTGTTGTTTACAATTGAATGCTGTTTGTATGCATGTTGTTTGTATGAATGCTGTTTGTATGAATGTTGTTTACATGAATGCTGTTTGTAGGTATATTGTTTACATGAATGCTGTTTGTATGCATGTTGTTTACATGAATGCTGTTTGTATGCATGTTGTTTACATGAATGCTGTTTGTATGAATGTTGTTTATATGCATGCTGTTTGTATGTATATTGTTTACATGAATGTTGTTTGTATGCAAGTTGTTTACATGAATGCTGTTTGTATGCATGTCGATTACATGAATGCTGCTTGTAGGCATGTTGTTTACATGAATGCTGTTTGTATGCATGCTGTTTGTATGCATGTTGTTTGTATGCATGTTGTTTACATGGATGCTATTTGTAGGCATGTTGTTTACATGAATGCTGTTTGTATGCATGTTGTTTGTATGCATGTTGTTTGTATGCATGTTGTTTGTATGCATGTTGTTTGTATGCATGTCGATTACATGAATGCTGCTTGTAGGCATGTTGTTTACATGAATGCTGTTTGTATGCATGTTGTTTGTATGCATGTTGTTTGTATGCATGTTGTTTGTATGCATGTTGTTTGTATGCATGTTGTTTACATGATTGTTGTTTGTATGCATGTTGTTTACATGGATGCTATTTGTAGGCATGTTGTTTACATGAATTCTATTTCAATAATTTGTAGGCATGTTGTTAACAATAATTTTTTAATTATTGAATCAAAGGATACATATTTATAATCTACAACAAGAAACACTATCCAGAATAACCTTCGCCTCATGTTCAGTTGTTAAAGTACACCAGAAACATAATGTCTCGTAAAACACACACATTACCGTGTTCAATGCAGCCCTAGGCATAATATATATGAGCCATTCTCCAGGAAAACCAGGCTTAGTGTCAAAATTATGAAAATCATAATAATATGGCGTTAGAAAGACAAGAATATTATGAACAGTTTCTAAAAATTTGAGCAAATAATAACACCCACTCACAAAGTTACAGACCTTTAGAACTAACCACTCCCGCCTACTTTTTGAGTGACGTCGCAAACGTCATTGAAACGTTATTTGACGTAACGTTAATACGCGCTTAAGAATTTCAGTATCTCATAAATTAATGACGTAAATGTTTCAAAATAGTATCACAATTAAGAAATGTATTCTTAGTTTGATATAAAATATCAAAAACATGAATATTTGCTTTTAGAGAAAAGGAGCTACTGATTCTAACCACTAACCCCTCTTTTTTCTCAATATGGGTACTTTTTCAGAAATGGGTCACCATAGCAAAGACAGAAGTTATTTTAACATAATTCATGAGAAAAACAAGACTGCGTTCAATAAACGCTTATGCCCCCTGTGGAAGCCTTGTCCATAAACAAGTCTAAGTCCAAAATTAGGTCAAGGTGAAGGTCAAAATGGGGTTAGGTGATACAGGCATGTGGAGAGTGTTCATATACAACATCCATGCAAGTATGGAAGCTTTGTAGCAAGCCATATTAATGCTAGAAGAAACGGTCAATTTGGGTTAACCGGACGGACGAACGAACGAACGGACAGGTGAATCACTATATGCCTCCCGATCTATCGATACGGGGGCATAAAAATCTAAGAGATAGTACTACATGTATACTGTCCAATTACTTAAAAGTTAAATCAACGAACATGACTTTTTTCTCATTTCAGAGCCTTTTCCGTAGCTTATAACATAATTTCTAAGACTATATAATGTCACTTTTAAAGCCCGGTTTTCCTGGAGAACGGCTCATATATATGTATACTGAAACCTCAGTCTGAAAAGTGGTAACTAAAATCAATACACTCAGCAAAATATCTAATTGCTCCCTTTGATTTAAAGGATATTCTACAGAAAGAATAAACATTTAATAATGAATGCAAACACCATTTTGTGCATAGACACTCTCTCTGTGAAAGGTTTTCATTCCATGCTGCCTTAGTTATATCACTTAGCTCTGTCATTTTGTGGTTGAAATCAAGAGTAAAGACTTAACAGGAGCTCATGTCATTAAATATTCATAAAATTCAATGGGAGCTCATGAATATTCATTAAATTCAATGGGAGCTCATGCATATTCGTAAATTTCAATTAACTGTTGAATGCTGTTATCAAGATCCATAAAACATTTACCTTCAATAATAGAATCATGCAAGCTAGCATTCCCTCATGGTATGATCAATATTGATGCTGCTTAATTACACCAGAGTGTCTTATAAATACAGCAGAAAGAAGACCATGTTGAGATCAACTACATCATAGCATGCAATGAGCTTTTTGTATATCTTACGTTCATAAACATCAACAATTTCTGATAAATTCTTCAAAAAAAAATTCCCAATGAATCAAATCAAGCGAAATTAAGCAAATTGAACACAATTAAGTCACCAATACAATTATCATCATATATTTTTTTCTGTTTAGATTTTAATTACATTCTACGCATGTACATAAATAATGATATACAATAATTTGTTCTTCAACATGCTGTCCAATATTAAAAAGAACTCTGTGGGCTTCAGCTATATTATACATGTATATTGTATCCAGTCAAAGACTGCATCAAAGTCCTCTCAGGATTCAAACTAATCACCCGACTATGTGACAGTTCTAGGCCCTATATATCTCTCAAAAACCCTCAACTTGAGCTAAATCTTAGCTCAATTATTGCAGTCTGCAAGTCTTATATGCAGATAGTTCATAATTGGCACCACAAAATGTAAAGATTAGCCAGAATTTTTACGACAAGTTTTCAAGAGGTCCTTGTGCACCTTTGGAGTCTTTAATAGTATCAAACTCTGGCAACATATATAATATATATTATAGTTTGGACAAAATCTCGATTTGAGATGCTTTGATGGGCTTCCATTGTATTTAAATGTATGGCTTAAAAACAAATTTAAGATCACAATACGCCTGAAATGTAAATATGTATAATACTATACATGTAAATATATTAGACAGTAAATATTCTGTTTTTTAGAAGGCTGAACGCAACATCTCGATCGCTATAATATAGATCAGACTAGCAAATTGGCAAATAATGCACCATTATATACAGATAACACCCAGATAAATAAATATTAACTGCCAAATTTCCCACAACAGAAAAACAAATATTCAATAGCAACAGCTGATCCCCATAGCTATAACAGACAATAAATAAACAACCTACTCATTGTTACACTATATTTGGTTCAAAAGTTTCACAAAGGAAGTTCCAATACAAATGTAATGATTTTGTTTACTTTGTTATTCTGTATTCATTTGTTACATAGATTGAGGAGAGCAGTTATTTTCTAGTAAAACATAGAGTTGATTTAATGATTGTCTTATTGAACAGTTCTACTGTTCCTGGAAATGATGTACTTGTAAAATGTACAATACAACTGATATCTATTTTGAAGCAGCTTACGTAGGACCACCCTCCATTATGTGCATATGCATGCAGTTAATTGTGTTCCTCCTCGTTTAAGGAGATCTATTATACAGTTATATTAGTTTCAGATCTTTCAACAATGCAAAGCTTTTACAATTTGTATTTGCAAATAATAATGACAGGATCATAAATAGACCTAATTGACAGAAACCTTAAGGATTTAATTTGTCTTTGTACAGACGGTCACATTGAATGTATAACAGTATCTATTGTGAAGCAGGGCATTATGATCACCCTGCAACATGTGCAGCGATGCGTTCCTCCCAGTTTATTTATGACCTCATGCAGCTCCATGTAATTTATGAGTTATATACATGTAAGTACAAATGTATACCATTTAATCCATCATTCCTGTTTGTTTTTCATCAAGCTTAATATTGTCAACAACTTTTCTGTCACATAATACAACAGCCAATTAACCCAAACCACAGTTAGGGGACCAGGCTCCCACTGCCTCCCAGTACTGTGTTTGGAAGGTATATGTATGCAATGTAGTATTAATAATGCTTACTCACAGTGACCTTAAAATGACATTCCAGCTGAAGACTTATATAGTGTTTTAATATTTACGTCTTTAGCTGGAATGTCATTTTTAGTCACAGTCAAGCATTATTATACCATCCAAACCACAGACACTTGGGGTCTGGACCCCGCCCCCCCCCCCCCAGCTACGCACCTTGGCATATTTTTATCATCAACATCGATACCCAGACCCATACATTAATTACACAAACATTATTAAACGTATCCGGACAAATAAAAAATATTCGTAAATGCCTCTCTAGCTTTAATAACATGTGTTATTTAAGCAGTAGGGGAATTACGTAGATTTTTGTATTAATATCAAATACATCCAACAAATGTTTGTGTGATTACTGAATGGGTCTGGATATATAAGAAATATTAAAAAAACATTTCCAGGCGCGTAGCGGGAGGGGGCGTGGTCCAGACCCCAAGTATCTGTGATCCAAACACCATGCAGATCCCCTGTGACACTTCATAACCAGCAATTGTTTTCCTGGAAAAAATAAGTTCAAGAACCCGCTCTTCCTGTTCCTCCATTGAGGTCACAAGGACATATGATATAGCCAATGTCATTCAGGTAGAATTGATTCAATCAAAGCTCTTGAGTTGAATAGTTTGTTGTATTTGTATAGAAGCATATGGTTATCTGTATTATAGTGATAAGTATTTGTGACATACAATATTATAGTACAGAGAATTTGTCCTGATCCTGACCTTAAAGGGACTGCCTCACGTTTTGGTGTATTGCAAAAATAAAATTGTCAAATATTCATGTAATTTTGGTATAGTTTCCTGTATATGCCATAAACAACCACATTGACATAAAAATAACTTGGAAAACATCGACATTTTGTAGTAATTTAGCATTTTACACCCAAAATTCTATAGGGTATTTATACCCTATAGAATTAGCACTACTATCACTTAAATTGCCAGAAATTTGTTTCAATTCGATTAAAAAGAATTGCAAAACAAACCGAATACCTCACAGATGTTTCGGCTTTAGTTTGTTGAAGTTACAGTTTAATCATGTGTGAATTACATAATTCACAAAACATTTTGGAAGGAAACTCTGCGATATTTTCAAACAGAAAAATACTGAGTGCCAAATATCAAGAGTGATTTAAATTGCTTATATGCCATAAATCTTTCATAAAGCAACCACCAGTAGCTTTCTTTTATATAAATACTTGGTTAGGTAGGATAATTCCGTCATACAAAAATTTTAGCCCGATCTGTGAGGCAGCACCTTTAAAAGATGAATGAATATATTCAATACAAGGTTCTTGCATTGAATATATAAATTTCCGCCAGCAAATTGTGCAATAGATTTGTGTTTACATACTTATACAGTATACACCTTGATACTCACCGCTTATGAAAATCAACTACGGGTTATAAATATAGACAAGATATCAGCTGTCAAATTATGCTAATACAAATGTAGAAGGTCAAGGATCGAGACAAATTCTCTGTACTATACATGCTGATAGTTCTAGTAGGGCAAGGATTGTTTCAACTTCTCTGTACAATACATTCTGACAGTTCTAGTAGGTCGAGGATCAAGTCAAATTCTCTGTACAATACATTCTGACAGTTCTAGTAGGTCGAGGATCGGGTCAAATTCTCTGTACTACACATGCTGATAGTTGACAGTGGTAAGTCGAGGTTCAAGTCAAATTCTCTGTACTATACATGCTAATAGTTCAGTGGTAAGTTGAGGATCACTTCAAATTCTCTGTACTATACATGCTAATAGTTGACAGTAGGAGGTGAGAGATCAGTGATTGTTGAACATGCAGGAATGTACTATAATCTCTCACAGATTGACCTGGTTAAAAGACATCTAACTGAAATAGGAACACATGTACAGAGGGACCCCCATTGATGACACCGACTGATAGGATCCTCAATAAGGAACAACAACTATACCAGCAAAACATTCATGACTTGACCTGTATATCACCAGATATGGCCATGTAATTTTCAATACTAAATCCACAACAAAATCATTAAT
The DNA here is from genome assembly GCA_947247005.1 of Spisula solida. Lineage (NCBI taxonomy): Eukaryota > Metazoa > Mollusca > Bivalvia > Venerida > Mactridae > Spisula > Spisula solida. The sequence continues at coordinate 34,651,372 of OX365952.1, read as the reverse complement.
GCCTATCAACAGTTTGCTAAACCCGCATTATGACTCCGGAGCAGTCATTGAGACATCCGGAGTTGGGCTTGACCTTTGTCACCTCTGAGAATTTATAATTCTTCACCTGAATCTGGGAACAAGACTTAAACTTAACAACTGATGTAAGCAGGTAGATCTCAGCTTGAATCCCTCAGAGGCAGCAGGCTGTAGTTTTGATGATCATATATTCTTCATTAAATTACGGTCATGCTCTCCACAAAAACTAACTCTACTTTATTATTATAACTGTCAGTCAGCCACCCATCAAATTGTTTACCAGGAAATGTTAAAAGTTTAAATATATGGTACAATCTATATAGGGCAACCGCTGTAGGAAACACAAATATTGGCCGATGTATAGAAATTGTTGGTCTGGTGAGGTAAAAAATCATAGGAAATTCTGGTACAAAAATGGGTTGTTCAAGAGAGGTTGTTGCTCTATGCAGGGTGACCAGGGTCTCTTTAGAGAGGTTGCACTGTATAAGAACCTTACACAATTAACAACAAACGTGTTGATCTATTGTACTCAAAAGTTGTTATACATTCAAGTAGATTTGAGATCATCATTGTGTAAAATCATTGTACATATCCAGATCCATGATGCTATCTATCGTGCTTGAGTGTACATGTTGTCTCATAAAGCACACGATGGTGACAGTATTTATATCATATCAGTTTTTCATGGTTAATGTATCAAAATGCTCAATCACTTAAGCTTACACAAACAATAATCAAGGATTTATGCTTCTGAAGTTATAACTTTCGTAACTTATAAATCATTACAGCATTTACATATTGTCCAAACCAATACTACATAAAGTCATGACAAATGATACTTAGTAGTTAGTACACATGCAGAGACTTCATTATAAATGTTTGTGTCTATATAAGATGGGGAAGATATTATGTAAATCATCATTGTGCCGCCACCTCAAGTTGAGACTGTGAAGATTTAACACTCTGAAAAAGTCTCGGTGTACTAAGTATCATATTTGTCATGACTTTACGTAGTACTGACAATATTGTGTTTGATTTTGTACTGCCATTTATAGCGTTAGAGTTATAGAGGGTTTGATGCAAGCTGACCAGGAAAGTACAGTCCAGTTAGGATAATGTGAGAGTGACGTTGTCGTTTATATGTACACAAAAGATTACAACATTTTCCGAACAGGTGGAGCATATATACATTTAGTATGCTTGGCATTAAAATTATAGCCGTCTATATAAACCTTTATAATTGGTTTTACACCGTAATAGTGGACTTGACCAGGCGCGTAGCTACCAGTACGCAGAATACGCAGCTGCGTACACATGCTTCTCGAAAAGTGAAAAATTAAATGATTGAAAAATGAAATAAAAACTGATGCCTAAGCCCTAAGGGGGGTAATCCTTTAGGATTTTCAGCATTTCTTAGAAACACTTTTAAAAAGCTCTATACACAAAACAACCCGGTTTTATCAGTAAAAATAATGTTAAAGGTGATGCAAAAAACACCCCAGAACGCACCAGAGACGTTCTAGCGAACAAAATATTTCTGGGGGAGCATGCCCCCAGACCCCACGAGCCTTCTTGCGTACACTTACAAATACCTCTAGCTACGCCCCTGTTGACCACTGTGTCACTCAATTCCTACCCTGTTTGGACTACATGTATACAACAAATATTGCCTTCTAAATAATCATCAGCAGTTCTCATGATTCAATCATGACCTTATCAGGAGATATTATAGGACTGTGAACCCTGCCAATTATATCAACAGAGGAAATGTGTAGAGGGGATTTCTGTAGATTAAATGTCCTACCTGATTCAACACCATTCCTGATAACATGATCAGTTAAACAGCAACCTCAATATTAGGTAAATATTTACAGCATGTTTGAGTGAGAAAACATTACGGCAACATAAACTGCAGTAAAAAAAATACGCCCATGCCTGCATGACAGGCTTCAGCAGGGCACCAACCATCCCTCGGGACTTTGCGGATGTTATAACACGAAAAACTTAAAAGCATGCATTATAACCATACCGTATATTATTATGCATTATTGTTACCGATCAGGACAGGTCATATATCCATCCATGAAAATTTGATCCATGTCATTCATTTTAGGGTTGCAGATCAGTTAAGGAAGGAAAATATTTTTTATATATTAATTATATTTAAATTTACCAGTAAGTAAAATTAAACGACTTTCAATTATTTGATTTGTACTAATTTTTTTTTTGATTTCTCAATCATTTTTTCGGGTTTAGACTAAGGGGCGACTTTGGTGATTAAGTAGGAAGGGAAATTAAGAATACAATGATAACACTTATTATATGAAACAATACCCTGTACACATTTAAATAAATTTACACAACAAGTCAAATAGTTTTCTGCGGCCAGATAATTTACTATAGCTAAATTTCTAGGCTATGCATGTTATTGTACTTTACTAGATAGTTTACATGTATACAGTAAATTCGTCCATTTAAACTACCAAGGTTAAAAATGTACCTATAGTATTATTTAGGACGCGGTTTTTTTGCAGTTTAGACGCTGATCAAATTTATTCCGGTGTAAACAATCTGTATGCTGCAGAAGTCTGTCAGACCTATAGCCTGGATTATGAGTATACATGTTCCACTATTGTTATTATTCAACATGTATGACAATGTTATGTTAGGCAGATATGTATGTATCAATATAACATTATAGCCACAGACTTATAGTACTTGACCTACTGTACATGTGTAGCCAAGATACTTTATTTCTGTCTGTTAATTAGTAGCCACTATAATTATATCATGAAGAAACAAACATAAGTCTTCTACAACGAAATGGAACAATTATCAGCCGTCTATTGCAGGTTGATACCAAAGTAAAACCCTAATAATCCTGAACAGGCTACAGGGTTAAAAAAGCTAAGAACTTGTTTGGTTTGTTTCCTTCTCTGTGGTTATGTAATATATTTACACAATTGTCAGGTCTTCGAGTCTGATGAAGCAACCCTCAGCGACATAAATCTGGTTTGACCAGAGGTGTCAACAGTGCCAAATTAAAAATCAGGAAATTCATAAGTGGCTGACCATTTTTGACCAACAAGAGTCCTTCAATGATATTGTTTCCGTATGTTAATCAGTTTGTATTAAAGAAAATCATTCTGAGCAGCTTAAATTTACCATAACTTTGCCATTTCTTGAAACATTTTCATCAAATTACTTTTATTTTGATCAGAAGTCATTGCTCTTTCAGGAATGAAAAATCCAGGATTTATTAGGAAAATTGACACCCCTGGACTGTTTGAGTCAAGACTCAAGTCGAACCTCGATCCTGAGCAAAGTAGATAGTCTTGATATGCACATGTCAGTATTCTAGAGAAGTATATGTACAATAAAACCTTGTTATCTCGAGGACCCATCGGGACAAGCCAAATGCTCCAGTTAAGCCAGGTTCTTGAAATATCCGAAGTCTATAATGAATTGTTGTTATGACTAAGTGTAACTGTGTTTATAATGAAAATGTGTTTGATTCATGTATTTGGTTGTAACTAAGAATGTTGTCATTGTTTATCAAGTATATACGCAATTTGAATTGAATTCAACAAATTGCCATGAAAGTCATAATGAATACTTTTATGTACAATATAGAGCAAATTCGTCGGGACTTTGAAATTTGCTTGAATTAGGCTGGTTGCTCGAATAATCGCTGCACGTATTAGCAAGCCTAGGTTTTACTGTATATGTAAATATCACAGACAGCTTCTATTAACCTTGTGAATTAATTCATTCCAATTGTAATCCATTAATTTAAATTTATTTTAATACAAGTCTCCCTTGTGAAGAGCAGAAAGTTTTATCCGGACATTTTGACAAATGCTTAAAGACTTTGAACCATGAACTGAAAACAATTAAGCTGACACACAAATAAATGAATGAAGTCTTCATGAATATTCAATACTACTGACACTGAATAATATACAACTAATTATAAGATGAAAATCTTTCCATTGGTTATACAATAAAACCTCAAAAGTAAGATCTCTCTTCTGAGTTTGGAGCTAATAATAGTAAGATTTCTCTTTGGAGCCTTGAATCTAGTAAGATCTCTCTTTGGAGCCTTGAATCTAGTAAGATCTCTCTTTGGAGCCTTGAATCTAGTAAGATCTCTCTTTGGAGCCTTGAATCTAGTAAGATCTCTCTTTGGAGCCTTGAATCTAGTAAGATCTCTCTTTGGAGCCTTGAATCTAGTAAGATCTCTCTTTGGAGCCTTGAATCTAGTAAGATCTCTCTTTGAAGCCTTGAATCTAGTAAGATTTCTCTTTGGAGCCTTGAATCTAGTAAGATCTCTCTTTGGAGCCTTGAATCTAGTAAGATCTCTCTTTGAAGCCTTGACTCTAGTAAGATCTCTCTTTGAAGCCTTGAATCTAGTAAGATCTCTCTTTGAAGCCTTGAATCTAACTGGTCTGTTTTAAGTGAGTCGGATTTAAAACTGAGGTTGTAAAATATCAGCAAGAGCTGACTAATCATTTCTAAGAATGTGATTTTGCTCAAAGCAGTTAAGCATACAATTTGGAGTTGTTTCTATACCGTGTGAGAGTCAAGAAATTTCCAAATTGATGCAGTGTCAAGCATCACAGGCAACTTAGTCACTACATTGTATAACAGTTAATTTTTACTTTATTCTAATTATTTATATTATAAATATGAAATTTATACAAGTTTGCAAAGAAGTCGTAGACTCATACCATCATTTATGCATGACAAGTGAATGTGTGGGCGGCCTATCAGTCAGCTTTCAACATTTTTCGATTACATAAAAATCACATACTAATGCAGTTTTACATGTACTTAATAATAATAAATAATTATATTGAGTTATACAGGTATTTGATTAATGAGCATCAATGACTTAAAGTCATTATTCTAAACATTCAAATACAGTCCAACAATTGACCAGGCAGATGCCAGACGTTTACAAATATGGGCAACGAGAATTTAGTGGACCAATTTCTGTGATAAAAACTGGATCCAGGAAAATTATTCAGTTAATGAGATATGATTTGATTACAATGTGAAACAGTTTCAATGTTGCAAACCGCTTATTGTTCTTATACAATACGTATCCTACAATGCCAATAAATTATGCCAAAATATGTATATTACTGCATCATAGTGCAACTATGCATTATACTTTGACAGCCACATGCCTGAATGTGTTTATCAACACATAAACTGTTGCTTTAAGAATTTTAAAATGCAGCGTGCCGTTTGTATTGAGCCAAAGGCAATTTAGGAGCGTCAAACTCGCTAAAACAATGATACGTAGGTAAAATAGCTGGATGTTTATGGGTAACCTGTGATACATGAATCTGTATGACTATGTGTTTGTAATTCAACATATAATCTTATATCAATATTTTATACATCAGAGGATAAAAAAAAGTTTAATAAACACAACTGAGGTTCAGCTTAATATGGTTGTTTGGAAAGAAAACACCATTTTAAATACATGGCTTCTGATTAACCAGTTTGATGTGATTACATACAAACCAATTAACCAGTTAAAATAAAATAAAAACAATCAGATTTCATGTTTCCTGAAATCACATTTCATTAAAGTTTGCACAATTTGATTAAATCATATGCAAATTCTGGTTATTCCGGAGTCAAAAAGCTCTGATGATCTCCGTACAATTTTAACAACTTGTACAAGTCCACAAATTGTAGAATACTAACAGTTTCTGTAGTTGTACATTTTGTAGCGGCTAGTCCCATGCAGCTTGTATGGGCCCAGTACAATCTTCAGCAGATAAAATAATTTGACATCATCTAGACATCATCAACAAAGCATCTGGAACTCACAAGGAGTCTGCATGTTAATTGTTTGTACAACACTGCAGGACACACATACAATGTCCGTTGCTTGTGGTCAATGTGATTTCGCTGCGACATTTGTGCAAGCATGGAGATTTAAAAACCTGCACATGCGGGCTCCTTCAAGCTTTGTAGTGTCTGTACGTATTTTCTGGGACTTCAACGGAGCCACCCTCGAGTGGATCGAGAGCTTTCTCAGTAACCGCAGCCAACAAGTCCTTGTCAGCCCCACTCACTTCAGAAGTCCCACAGGGTACAGTTCTAGGTCCTCTGCTACTCCTTCTGTACTCTTCCAAGTGTTAGGTCATCAGAATCACCTGGAAACAAATCCAAACCAACTACGCCATCCATGGCCATGAGCTTGCCCTTGTTACATTTTGTAGATCAGAGAAGTACCTGGTACCACACTCACAGACAACCTGTCATGGAACGCTCATGTGGACACTAACACCAAGAAAGCGACTAACACATCGGATTCCTCAGGAGGAATCTCTCCAGATGCCCCAGGGATACAATTTCAAAGATCAGTGCTGCATAAGCCTGGTGAGGGCCATCGTTGAATATGCTGCCACTTCTTGGACCCTCCTACCAACAGGACTGAAAGATTTGTCATGGGCAATTACAGGATCAGCACCAACCAGATGGTATCTGAACTTGGTTGGGAATCTCAACAGCTGAGAAGATCAGAAAGCAGACTGGTGATGGTATTCTGAATCACCCGCTGCCTCATTGACATCCCAGCTGACAAGTTCCAGCACCCTGCTACATCTACCACAAGCGGTTTCACCATCAGGTATCTACTTCCTTCCTGCATTACAGATGCATACCACCACTTGTCCGATGTTCAATAGTCAAACCAACTGCAAGAACACATCGCCACAGCCCAGACCTTGGAAGCCTTCAAGGAGGGGCATTACTAGCGGATTCCCTTACTAGCAGGCTGTGGCAACTGAGCTGTACACAGTGTTCTTATCCTCTTTTATCTGTTTTTAACGTGACAGTGTGTGAGTTGCAATGACCTTGTCTAATTTCATTTGCGACAATGCGCCAGAGTTGGCACTGCAAATTGATAAATCGAAAGAACTCTCATGCAGCTACTTTTATCTGAATCATAACAGGGTGAATATTTTCAATAAATGGTTTGTAAGAAGTCACTACAAATTACTGCAAAGAAGAATATGCCCACCTGACCACACAGTGAAACCATGCAGAGGATTAAGCCTATTTTCCTGTTTTATTGCGATGTATCCGCTGGTTTGTACCGATGCATAGGAGTAATTCCGAAGCATATTTCTACATAATAACATCGATAAAAAACTTACGAGTTTAAACGAAAATATGAGACCAAAAGTAGCACAGAATACGGCTGTAATAACATGAAAATAAACAAAATAATAACATACCTTATTCTACTTCCCTTGACAGTTCAATCAGTCCTGGTCATTGGACGCTTGGTCATTTGAGATGATCAGACGCTTGCTTAAATAAATTACCCCAACGCAAACAAAGACCTAAAAGGATCTTATTATTGTCGCAGTTACTTCCCTTGAGGTTATACAAACCATTTTACAGCGATTGATCAATTTATTAATATCATATTGAACTCTTGAAACTGCCATTTTTAATCTTTGATTTGATTATTGATATTGTAATAGGCAATCCCAGATTGGCAGAGCATTATTATACTTTAAATAAAAAGTACCTGTACTGAATTCACCACACGTGCTGTTTGTATATTATCATGATTGGGCTTCGATCTCCATGAAAATGTAAATCATTGAAATTAATTGAAAAAAATCGCCTATTATCATGACGTCATAGCGTCAGTATCATTTTGGAGTTCTTTATTGCTGACGTCAGGCTGCATTTACCGTATTGATTAAGAACACGTCACAAAATTGATATGTTTACTGTTTCTCCCAATTCAAAGACCTGTATATTAAGGTCTTTGCCCAATTTTAAATATATAGAATAGTACATTTTTAATGATTAAAAAGGGCAGAGTAAAGGGAGTGAAGCGAATTCTATTTTAGTCATTAAAAATAATTTATACTTGATTCTCATGGACCCGATCCTTCTCATCGACCGAGCCCTAATTTTGGCAAACTATACGTAGGTGTCGTGATGGTTCCTATCCAAAACAACTGCAAGTTTGATTATGGACTATTTCATGTCGCTGCAGCAAAAAACGTGCATAAAAGCACACATTAACAATTTTTGTAGACTGATCAATCAGAGGGATCGGATCGATAAAAACCCAGTCAGCACTACGGTACTGGCCCGGTACTGGCAAATGATCGTACTATCGGCAAACTACCGGCATCGGCATTCCGGCACTGTGCCAGCACTGGCCCGATGCTGCTTATCATTGTAGATTTATTTGCCGATCATATCTAACTCGCTGCTGGCATCATGTAATGGGCAGGTACTGGCCCAGTACAGGACGTTTACATTGAATTGTCCATGTATTTGTACATGTGTGCAATGTATATTCAATCGATTTCACATAACTAGAAAATGCAATTGGGTTAATCTGTAAATTAATTTCTAACAAATAAAAAAATTTGTAATAACATAATGATGTTATAGTATAGAGTGTTAACTTTTCTACAAAAATAATACTATTAATTCAAGTCTATAATTGTCCAAATTTATATTGAATTATTCCAAAAATGAATTTTTAGTTATGCATTGTAATTAAAGATATACGAACATGCTAATTTTGTATGTGTATGTAGCTCACTATCAAACAATCAAGGCATTTTATTAAATGATGTGTACATTACATTTTCTAAGTTTATGCGCGTGTGTGTATAAGAACTTACTCTGACCAATGACTCACGTTATAACTTCTCCAGGAAATACTTTTCATAGTAAATTATACACAGCTATCTTCTCTCAAATCAAGGGGTCGGTGTGTTATCTGACTTCCCATCTCGTGAAGTAATTATGTCCAGACACAAATAGAAAACACGCTGAGTGACTCTAAGTGTGTGAGAAACTTCAGTTCAGAGATGTACACATGAAGATTCTGGGAGAATGTATTGAATATACAACGAAATGTAAGTTAAATTGTATATAATTATTTCGAATTTAACTATAATTTAATGATAAATGACTTTTATGATAAACCGCAAAAATGCTACAAGTACTAATTAATGACTGTAGTGGAAATAAGTGTGCTATTAAATTTAATATTTAACTCATAATTAATGCAACAAGACCATGCCTTTGATGATTTTAACAATATGATTCTAAATATATTTTCAGAGAACAGCGAAAAGAGTGCTGGGCCAGCATTTGGCCGTTGATTCCACGTTAAACTCAGATGCATCTGCCAGCAATTTGCCAGTACTGTGTCAGCAGTGAGCCATTGAATCCCCATCATCTGTCAGCAAAGTGCCAGTACTGTACCAGTACTGTGCCAGCAATAAGCCATTGATTCCCCAAATCTGCCAGCAATGGGCCAGTACCGTACCAGCAATGTGCCAGTACTGTGCCAACAATAAGCCATTACTTCCCCATCATCTGCCAGCAATGGGCCAGTACCGGGCCAGTGATCATTACGGTACTGGGCCAGTACCGGCTGCCGGCAATGGCCCAGTAATGTGTACGGTAATGGGCCAGTACTGGGCCAGTACCGTAGTGCTAACTGGGAAGGTTCCGAATGACAAAGGCTCTTGACTGGTACTTGCTTGACTAACTATTTACTAACAGTAAATATTTTAAAAATATTATTAAATTATTAAATATTATTATATTATTAAATATTTTAAGATTAAAGCTTTTTATTGGCAAAAATGTTTCATTTTTCTGTAGATCTAGTTCAGTAACTTCTTAGTGAGCATGCACTCTTTGAAACGTTTGCTCTGTAACTATTTTTTGTTTATAAAAAACAGCTGTATACAGTATAATTTTTTTTTATATGATAAAATTGTGGAGTTGGGCCCGTGACTTCCTGCTTTCAAGAATGATTCAATACCAGGCTTGCACTATACGGGTTAACCTACATGTATTCTACAGGACTGTGATATGAGGGAAAGGGAGTATCAATTTAATTAAAGAAGTCCGAGTTGGCATGTATTTGGCGAAAACTATCTGGGTGCATGAGCCTTGTTAACGTAGTTGGGGCTTATAAACTGGGTAAGGTGATTGCTACAAAACCATGAAAATGACAAGTTTAGAAATCAAACGCCTGTTTACAAGGGTACTCCAACCAGGAGCGTAACTAGAGGTAATTGCATGTTAACGTAAGAAGGCTAGGGGGTCGGGGGCATGCTCCCCCGGAAACATTTTCCTCGCTAGAATGTCTCTGGTGCTTCTGGCGTGTGTTTTTGTATCGTCTTTAACATTGTTTTTATTGATAAAACCAGTTTTTTTGTTTGTATAAACTCAGTACAAAAAGAAACGTAAACGGTTGTATGATAGTATTTTTGATGTTGTGGGAAAAGTTCAGTACCAATCAAGATAATATTTTGCGTAGGCTACCCAGTCTAAAGTCGTTTCTACACATTGTGAATATAAAAACACGTTGTTTATGCATTTGATGGCCTGGAATTGCGCGTACATGTAAAAACGCGTGATTTACGTGCTAACAGTTTGCTTGAATAATTTCTTTGCTGAAATCATTATATCCGTGTAGTTAGTGGACGGCCACAGTGAAATAAAGGTTCCTCTTTCAAGTGCTTGTGTCAATAAAACTAACGTCACAAGACGGTTTAACCGTAGTATTGACACATTATCCCGTCTATTGCAACGTTAGAATGCCACGGGTAGTGTGAAAGAAAGAGCATACTTACTTAGACTCGGCATTGGGAACCATGGATATCCGAATATGCCGGCCGTTTATTTTGCAAATTTCATTTTTTAACAAAAAATCCTCCATTTTTCATTTTGTTGTTTTGACATTACACACTATTGACCATTTAAATTTTATGTACATGTTTCATTGAAATCACATTTTTCATGGATATTAATTCGTTCTAAGAACTCTGACTTGTGTTTGGTGATTATGGAATACTAAACGTTTAGATGATTATCTTTTTTTGTTACCTACTAGTATATCACGACTGTATGTAGAAAACGTCCATTACATTACAACTTACGTTTCTTTTTGTACTGAGTTTAGAACTTTTTAAAAGTGTTTCAAAGAAATGCTGAAAATTCTAAAGGCTTACCCCCTTAGGGCTCAGGCATCAGTTCTTATAGCATTTTTAGATCATTTATTTATTCATTTTTTTAGGAGCATGTTTACGCAGAGCACTGCGTATTTTGCGTACAGGTAGCTACGCGCCTGCCAACCAAGGGTAAGTTACACTGGTGTGTCTGGAATAATTTAACTTATCTGTGTGCATATTGTAAGGGACGCAATTCTATCACACTCAATAAAATGTCACCTCGTTCTTACTTCCCTTTGGTTCGTAAAAATATCTGCCGACTTGATAAGACCGCACCCAACCATAGACTATTAAAGGATGTGGGCCATCCACCGTCATTAAAAGAATCAACATTCAACAGGACAGATAACTCATCTAGAATCAGCTCAACGTCGGTGCCTCCGACTTCACGCTACTGAGCTTGGAGCAGAGAAGAAGTCAAGACAAGACTGTGTAAAACATATAAATTAACTCACAAGCTATAAAACAGATAGGGATAAATTCTTTACACTCAGTCGTAATGTTCATACTAGGTCATGGATTTAAGCTTGAAAAGAAGGCCCTTCAAGTGATGCAATGAAACATTATTTGCTAATCGTGTTGGTTACCCCACAGGTAACTGTATCATTGATAAAGAGTAAAAAAAATCGTTTATAAAATATGTTATCTTAGAAATGTGCATTTGTACTAAAGTGGTCAGATAGTACCAACAAGAGGGCCCAAAGGGCCATAGGTCGCTCACCTGTCCTAGTTGTTCATGAACCCCCAATGGTACCCTCTATTGCATGTACAAGGTTTTCAAATTGTCTTATGCTTTATAATTTACATCACATTTAGACTCAATGACATATTGAAGTGATTTGACCATGTGACCTAGTTTTTTACCCCTGATGACCCAATATTGAACTTGACCTAGATTTTATTGTGATGATCATTGTGACCAAGTTTCATACAGATTAGTCCAAAATTGTGACCTCTAGTGACTACACAAGGTTTTTCTATGATTTGACCTTGTGACCTAGTTTTTGATCCCGAATGACCCAATATCGAACTTGACCTAGAATTTGTTGAGATGATTATTGTGACCAAGTTTCATAAAGATTAGGCCAAAATTGTGACATCTAGTGACTACACAAGGTTTTTCTATGATTTGACATTGTGACCTAGTTTTTGACTCCGGATGACCCAATATCGAACTTGACCTAGATTTTGTTGAGGTAATTATTGTGACCAAGTTTCATAAAGATAAGGCCAAAATTGTGACCTCTAGTGGCTACACAAGGTTTTTCTATGATTTGACATTGTGACCTAGTTTTTTACCCCAGATTTCCCAATATCGAACTTGACCTAGATTTGGTTTACATGATCATTGTGACCAAGTTTCATAAAGATAAGGCCAAAATTGTGACCTCTAGTGACCACACAAGGTTTTTCTATGATTTGACATTGTGACCTAGATTTTGACCCCGGATGACCCAATATCGAACTTGACCTAGATTTTGTTGAGGTTATTACTGTGACCAAGTTTCATAAAGATTAGGCCAAAATTGTGACCTCTAGTGACTACACAAGGTTTTTCTATGATTTGACATTGTGACCTAGTTTTTGACCCCAGATTTCCCAATATCGAACTTGACCTGGATTTTGTTGAGGTTATTATTGTGACCAAGTTTCATAAAGATTAGGCCAAAATTGTGACCTCTAGTGACTACACAAGATTTTTCTATGATTTGACCTTGTGACCTAGTTTTTGACCCCGAATGACCCAATATCGAACTTGACCTAGATTTTGTTGAGGTGATCATTGTGACTAAGTTTCATAAAGATTAGGCCAAAATTGTGACCTCTAGTGTCTACACAAACAAATTGTTGACGGACGACGGACGGACGACGGACGAAGAATGATCACAAAAGCTCACCCTGTCACTTTGTGACAGGTGAGCTAAAAACAAGAATTGGCTTTCGACATTTCCATAAAGTATAGTCCAGAGAATTTGACACGACTCTCGACCTTCAATTTTCATAATTTAACAGCTGATTATATTGTCTATATTTATAACCCCGGTCGTATGTTTTCATAAGCGTTGGCTCGATGTGTATAATACCAACACACACCTAAAGAACCGATATTGCACGATTTGCTCGCGGAAATTTATATATTCAACGCAAGAACCTTGTAATTTATTCACGCATAAAGGTCAGGATCATGTCAAATTCTCTGTGCTATAATTACATTCATAGACAACATTGTTAGAACTACATCAATGCAAAATCACATCGAAATCTATCAACCAGTTAAACTGTTATATAGTCCGTTAGCGAATAGGCTGGACCCCCATAAACCTTAAATATCTTAAATTAGAATAAAAATTGGTATATCTTCATAAATCAACCTTACCAACTCTCATAAATTAAAACAGAATTTTTGGTCCACAGAAAAGTGTACTTTGCATTTACTTCCAATGTAAAATTATAAGTCTAAAATAGGGTTAATACGTATGGGTGATTGAATTGACTGGAACAGCAAAGGTAAGCAAACTGGTCCAATATAACTGTACACCAAGTAACACACCAGTGCCCATTGCAAATATAAAATGAGGCCCATACATCAAAGAGTATGTGTTTGATGTTTATGCTCACCTCAAGACTCAACATTTTGTTTATACAAATGATCATTACAATCAGAAGGTGGGCCTCAACTATATACACATTGATGACCAGTCAAATGTAGGTCAAAGTTATCCATATATGTCCCGTTACAGTTATTACAAATACAATAGCATTAGTCTAACTACCTGATCGTAATGGCTAATTTTACTCCCTGCCCATTTGTTGATTAAAATACAAAATTTAATACATTAGACACAATGGGGAAAAAATTAATGAGTTCGTAAAAAATTCTGAAATTTAAACACAGAGTTGGTAAAGGTAATTCAGTGTACCTTACCAAATTTCAATCAAATTGCATAGGTACTTTGAAAGATATTTAAAGTTTATGGGGGTCCAGCCTAGTCGCTAACGGACTATACCATGAAATGTGTACCAAGGTGTCCAGCCAATCACCGAGCCTTTTTTGATAGAAAAATACAATTTTTGGCACAGGGTCTGGCACCGCAACGGTTGGTATACTAGTAACCAGTAATGAAGTTTTGGAAATCCTACGTTTAAAATCTTCTTTAAAGGGGCCTAGCCCAAACACCTGTGCGCGACCTTGGCCTAGTGATACCCGTATTATTAAGTCTGTGATGCATGTGTATCCATGTCAGTGCAATATCATAATGTTTGGGCAATTAGGCCGCTAACTATTGAAGCCCGAATTGGCCATCCCGGCCAATCTGCATTGATATGTTATGGTAGTGGTCAGGATATAAGGTCACTTACCTTTCTTTATGAACAGTTTACATATTACCGTAGCAATTGTCAAGAGCACTAGTGACCGATTCATTGTTTTGAAATATCAGGTATGAAAAATCGTGATCGAAACAATGTAAATACGATATGTGCGACCATAATATTTCATTCGCTACATCAATTAATGGTAAATACGTGCACGTGTTAAACACTGAACCAGCCAAATGTGATCTTACTATCATTAAGAGATATTGATCGGTACTCCAAAAGTAAACACTGTGGCCGAGTGGTTAGGGCGTCCGCCTTGGAAGCGGGAGATCGAAGGTTCGAATCCCTGCGGAAGCTGGGTTAGAACTGATGAGGTCGGTTGGTGAGCCGACAGCTAGTTAAAGAATGGTTACCGTAGGCCCATCTCTGCCAGGCGCCCAGCAATACGAGAAGGGATTCGGGAGGTACTGTGTGCACGAAATATAGGTGTCGCATAAGTCAAATTGACTGGCCCTTTCAATAGGGGTGACACTATAATAAACAAAAACTTTACCTTTACCTTATATTTTTTTCGCTTTTAATAAAAGTTTATACAGTCAGCTATTTACTAGCTGCAAAGCTATTCATTTGTATCATAAAGAAGTGAGAGAGAATACTCGAATCAAACAAACATGTCATAACCTACATGTATCCTGAAATATTGTGTACATGTACACGAAATTTATAATAGGTAACGGCGTTTTGAATTTTATAATCACTTATAAAAAAAAAGTTCAGATGACCATTGTTATAGATTTTACAGAATTGTACAGGTTTCCATTTTAATATTCGTCGTCTATATCGTCTTGATCGCCCTCAACTGAATCGACTCCAACCTCCTCGTAGTCCTTCTCTAGAGCAGCCAGATCTTCACGTGCTTCAGAAAACTCACCCTCTTCCATACCCTCACCAACATACCAATGGACGAATGCTCTCTTGGCGTACATCAGGTCAAACTTGTGGTCCAGTCTGGCCCAAGCTTCAGCAATGGCAGTTGTGTTGCTTAACATACAAACAGCACGCTGTAACTTAGCAAGATCTCCACCAGGTACAACAGTGGGTGGCTGGTAGTTGATACCAACCTTAAAACCAGTTGGACACCAATCTACGAACTGGATGGTTCTCTTGGTCTTGATTGAAGCAATGGCGGCGTTTACATCTTTAGGTACTACATCTCCGCGGTACAACAGACAACATGCCATGTATTTTCCGTGACGTGGATCACATTTAACGAGCTGATTGGCCGGTTCGAAACAAGCATTTGTGATTTCAGAGACAGACAGCTGCTCGTGAAACGCTTTTTCGGCTGAGATGACTGGTGCATAGGTTACCAGAGGAAAGTGGATACGAGGGTAGGGTACCAAATTAGTCTGGAACTCAGTTAGATCAACATTGAGGGCTCCGTCAAATCTAAGGGAAGCAGTGATCGATGATACGATCTGTCCAATCAATCGATTCAGGTTGGTGTACGTTGGTCGTTCTATGTCCAAATTACGACGGCAGATGTCGTAAATAGCCTCATTGTCGACCATGAATGCGCAGTCGGAGTGCTCCAATGTTGTATGTGTGGTCAAGATGGCATTGTAAGGCTCAACAACAGCTGTGGCTACCTGAGGTGCGGGGTAGATAGAGAACTCCAGTTTCGATTTCTTCCCGTAGTCAACACTAAGGCGTTCCATCAACAGTGAAGCAAATCCACTTCCGGTGCCCCCTCCAAAGCTGTGGAAAATGAGAAAACCTTGAAGTCCGGTGCAAGAATCAGCAAGCTTCCTGATTCGGTCAAGAACTTGGTCAATGTGTTCTTTACCGACGGTGTAGTGGCCTCTTGCATAGTTGTTGGCAGCGTCTTCCTTACCGGAAATAAGTTGCTCAGGATGGAACAGTTGTTTGTATGTTCCAGTTCGAACTTCATCTGCAAAATACCGAAATTTTCTATTGTAACTTATAATACATATTGTACGCCAGGTTGCATTGTGTACTGGAGACCATTAACATGGGCGAGCGCTACGTAGCGCTTTCCACGGGAGGTAATCCTTGCCTTGTATATTTAATTGAACGGGAGGTAACTGAATAAAAGCGCTCGGTAGCGCTTTGCTTAGGCAACGGACCCTTGGTTCAAGGATATGTAATACATGTACATACTGTACAATGTACATGCACAGAGAATTCGCAGTCATACTGAAACGTCGGCAGCGCGTAGCCACCCACGCAAAAGACAGCCACATAATGTACTATCCACATCCAACAAAGGTTCTGTTTTAAAACTGACATTGTTTGTCCTAAGAAGCAGCTGTCCTGTGTTGCAGAGATGTTTCGTAAATTCTACTTGCACAAGGCGTCAAGATCAGTAATGTATTGTACTAAGTTCAGAGATTTAGAACTGAGTCAATAGCTTTTGTTACCGAAATTACTTCTCATTTTTTCAATGTTACAGGTAACTTTCATTAGATTAAGATTAAAACTTACCAATAACTGTTGGTTCCAAGTCTGCAAAGACAGCTCGTGGAACGTGCTTGCCGGAACCAGTCTCGCTGAAAAACGTGTTGAACGAGTCGTCACATTTCCCTACAGATTTGTCACTGGGCATCTGACCGTCTGGCTGGATCCCGTGTTCTAGACAATATAACTCCCAGCAGGCATTGCCCATCTGGACACCGGCTTGACCGACATGGATGCTGATACACTCGCGCTGAAGATAGATAAAATATTTCTAAATTTTAAAGGAACGAATCGGCTTAGGGTAGAAACAAGATTTTAGACGAAGTTAGGGCCCGCCCCAGCCTCATAAACCGTTGCGGTATATAGTGCATTGAAGGAGAGAAAATTAAGTCACGGAGTATGATCCATAGTGGGAGGGGGGGGTGCATGTTTTTGTCAAATGCATTTTATACTTCAAATCAATAATTTACAATGAAAATGCTGTCATGTTTCAATAAATTCACTTTATTAATATTTATTTTTGGTTTAACTTCAAGGGTATATGTAGTGCATCATAATACAATGCTTATTTTATCCAACAACTTTTAATTTGAAGACAAAAAGCATTTATCTTACTGAAGATTTGACTCTACCCCCTTAATATGATGGTATGATGTGACAACGTGGTCAGTTAAGCCACTCAGTGTTTGTCGGATATGTTTATATCTATGAAGTATGGACATGTGAATTGTACGCATTAGCTGGGCACCAGTGTCAGCTAGTTAGTTAGCCTGTACGTATGAGCTGGGCACCAGTGTCAGCTAGTTAGTTAGCCTGTACGGATGAGCTGGGCACCAGTGTCAGCTAGTTAGTTAGCCTGTACGTATGAGCTGGGCACCAGTGTCAGCTAGTTAGTTAGGCTGTACGTATGAGCTGGGCACCAGTGTCAGCTAGTTAGTTAGCCTGTACGTATGAGCTGGGCACCAGTGTCAGCTAGTCAGTTAGCCTGTACGTATGAGCTGGGTCAGCTAGTTAGTTAGCCTGTACGTATGAGCTGAGCACCAGTGTCAGCTAGTCAGTTAGCATGTACGTATGAGCTGTGTCAGCTAGTTATTTAGCCTGTACGTATGAGCTGGGCACCAGTGTCAGCTAGTTATTTAGCCTGTACGTATGAGCTGGGCACCAGTGTCAGCTAGTTAGTTAGCCTGTACGTATGAGTCGGGCACCAGTGTCAGCTAGTAAGTTAGCCCAAGTGTGAACTATTCACAGTTATCACGCATACGCCTGGTCATATATTTAAGTAAAATGAATCGAGTCGTCTGATAGGTACAGTAACTATAAACACAGAACGTGTATCATATCCGTACATTACATCCTGACACGGACACTTGAAACATTAAGATGCTTAATGTTTTTGTCAAATATCAAGTGTCTCTATACATGTATACCTATTACGGATATACGACTCGAATTTATGGAATGTCGTTTTAAACTAGAGGCTGTATAGTTTCGATATAAGAATGTGTCTGTCCACACGTAAGTTCATTTTATTGGCGTATCGACTGGGAAATGTTGGCTTTTTTCAATTAGGTACTCTCAACTAAAATTCAACCAATCAAATTAGTGTTTTTGGATTAAGTTTTCCACTGCTCCGCGAACTTAGGGATTCTTATTCTTCGTTGAGAAATATGCTTTTAATACGATCAACGGACTTGATTCGATTGCGAAATCTATAAGTATTTGCAAGGCGGGGAACCCTTACACAGTACTCGCAGTGTGTAAACCAAATCACCGAATCATTTCTTGCGACGTTATATAAATCAACTCGTATGTAAAAGCACCTGTAACTTCCAATCACTGTATGCTTTATTGGGAGGCTATACAATGCAATGTGTACGACTTCTTGAGATCACTGGAAGTTGAGTCGTTAAATACTGTGGTACTTGTTCAACGGAAAGTACGAGTCGAATACGCAAACTTGTTTGTGTTTATGCATGTTCTCTTCTTGTGTTTGTAGATCAGTTCACGAAGTAAAGCATCTGAACTGGGTCCCTCTCATCTTTGTCACATGATAATTTTATGTCAGGTGAGTGTCTATGTGAGTCACACGAATAACTGGATACCTCATGTCGAGCCAAGGTACTGACTCAACAGGCATCCGATGCCTAGTATTACTACTAGTATTCCGATAGAAGGTAATTGAATTCACGTGCGATAGAGATGAGAATCCCTTGTGATCAATCGGTTCTGTGTACAGTCTAATAGTTAGCCCATGGCTAGTCCCACGGGTCACATCTCTATCAGCACGCAAGAAATGGATTCGAGACGAGTCTGTGTATGTGAGTAACGTGCAGAACCGGATGCCTTCTGACTCAACAGACATCCAAGTCTTATAATACTGCCACAGACATATATTATTATTGTGTAACAGAGATTAGATTATGAGTCATGAGAATCATGAGACGACTGTCGTCCAGCTTACTGTACGAACACGGTTGTACACAGTAAAGATATCAAGTCTTTAAACAAATTGAATATCGAATAAATAACTTCTCCCATTACGAATAGTGCTGTCTTTTCTAGTTGCTATTAATATACAAATTATACAGACTTTGCTTACCGATAATTAGAATCGTCTGCACAAAATGAGTCATATGCTAGCAAACACTGACCTCAACTAACCAACATCTGGTTTCAATTTGTAAGCACGCCATGAAATGGTTTAGGGTCAGGCAAGAGTGATGATAGTAAACCCAGAGGATGATCGAGTTACAAATTAATGAACAGTTATAAATATACATGTATGTTACAATGCACGATTGACAACGAACATATCACTTTATATAAAATCATTACTAGTACTCAAGTCGCTGCATACAGCGTCACATAATCTGTACAAGAAAGATTAAGCTGTTTGTCAGCTGTTGATTGAGAATGGTAAATACAATGAACTGTCGCAGATGAACTGTCGCAGATGTTGTAAAATCAATATACACAAGGTGACGGTACATACGTTCAGTCTGGTATTAGAAGTTTTAACATCCACTACATTACATGTATACACTATTGAAGTAAGCCGTCGGGGACAGATCAACCGTGATTCATGACCACATAGCACGAGCTTCTATGAGGAAAGCCGAAGTGTTGACTCAATAGGCATGCTTAAATCCCTTGTGACAAGAGAGGGTCACGAGGATCTAACCAGAGTGTCTGGAATTGATGCATCATCCATTCCTAAACGTCGCTCATCCATTAGCAACCGGGTACTGTTTTATCAAAGCACTTAAGAAAAAAAATACTTAAATTCCTTATTTTGCTTTTACAGCTACAAAATGGTGACCGATGCGGCTTTGTAGCCGTTCATTAACTGAACCATTGTCAATATTGCAGATCCCTTTTCCATAATTTGTAGTTGTAATAAAATTATGAAGAATTTAGATTTGGACCTATGATTACGATTTCCGCAAGTGTTTTGATAAAACAGTACTCTTGATAACTAAATTATCATAGAAGAACATATGAAACGTGCCTAAATCCTATATACAACACATTCACCTAAACTGCGCGACAATCCAGCGCTGTAGCAACTACTTGATAACAATACGCCACAATATGAATATTTAAACACATGCGGCTTTCCATAGTTTCGCATCATCTCAGGTTTTGTAATTAGATACGGCATATAGACACAGTAAGTAAATCAACACCATGTATTTCTGCCTGAAGCCAATGTACTCGCATGGATACGCAAGATGTATAGCCAGGCTATGTTATAGAGAGTTTACTCCTCAACATCAGCAGTAAACTTGTTTTACCTGACGGACATGCTTGGGTTAAACTCAGAAATTTCAGCCAGCGCAGCTGTGACTAAGAACAAATTTAACCACTCAAGTCTTGACTGTGTCTTAACAGTTTAACATGCTTACTAACACGTACCCCCGCAGTGAAATCGCTCAAATAATGAGCTAGACGCTGAATTACAACTACACGTGTCTATTACATATAAACACGAGCGTTTGGAGGGAATGAGGAACAAGATGGCTGATAACATATGTAAATCTACATATACATGTAATATATAACAACAATGCGTATAGAAATGACTGTAACACGCAGCGCACTCGTTACTATAGTATAGTACAGTATATAGAATCTGTATCTATATGGAAACCATTAACTTTGCTACACGACCACTATACCACTCCCACGTACGTTATAAACTCGATATGTGTGTATATGTGTATGACACATGATGTTCGGAATGTTTTAAAACAACAAGGATAGTACAACACCATTATGCATCAACATATAATTCATTAGCAGGCTCGGCAGAAATGACAGCATCGTCACTAAACAACTTAACACAAACGACACATCAATATTATTTATACATTTATTCTTTAAACACCGCGAACTTACAGAACTGAATGAACTTCTAAAATACAACATAAATCAACAGCACTCATTCTGGTAGGAATTATATGTACACGTATTTGATAACAAACCCATGATCTACAGACAAACACGTTAAGTATAATATATAAACAACAGAACGTAAGTCAGTAACTCACCATTTTGAGATGTTTTCCACCAAGTTTAACCTAGACTTACGGAAAAGTTTAACTATTGTTTCTCACTATGACTCGATCAGTCCTCGTGAGATTTAGAAATGACGTTTCCGTGTCGACTGGAAGTTTATATACCACCAGTATAGAGAAGCGCGCGGGGATTGGATGGGATGTATTTGGCGGGAAAATGTTGCTACTGGCTCCGGCTACAGTTGTGATGCAAGTACCAGCTACAGGATGTATGTTAAGAAACTACTCATCACGCCCATTGTCATGAAATGATTATAGCTTAGTGGTTACTTCCCCTACTTTTTGTGTAGATAAAACAATCCAATAGCAGTGTTACCCACATTTTTGCCAAAATTCCAGGGGCTTCGGATCCCGCCCACCCTGTGGCCCCGCGCATGTAATCATTAGTTTACTTCATGTATTTACAGAATGGGTTTGCATAGGCGGATCCAAGGGGGGACCCGGCGTACGCCCCCCCTAAAATCGCCGGAGCCTAGGTAATTTCTGATATTTTGGATGTAAGAACAATATTGATATGCATTTTTTATCGCTCGCTTCGCTCGCGTAAATTAAACAATAATCAATTTATGGATTTTAAAGTGAACTTAATGCTGTATGCAAAAACAAGATATCGGACTGATTGGTAGCATGGTGCCAAACATCGGCTACAGAAATGCCGAGATTGTTGCACATTAAAAATGTCCGATAAGACATAAAATATTAATAGAGTTGGCTTTATTTTCTAATAAACCTGTCCTTTTCATTAAAAATAAGATACCTCAGAATGCACCTGACGTGGTTCTATTTAAAAAGTCACGAGGTAGAAAGCCACTGGCCCGTGGACTCCCTAGTCGCTGAATCCCAAGTACTTCACATTTCCACTTAAACAAAACTGAAGCCCTGGAGTTCGCAGGGTATGCTGCTCAGATAGACATTGCCTTTTTTCGTGACAGCAGCTATATATCAGTGAATATTATCAAGTCGATTATCGTTAGTCCTGACTATGCTGTTCATATAAACAACGATTTTTCTAGCTCGCTTCGCTCGATAAAGAACTACGTAAATTCGATGAAAGCTTTTGATTTACCATTGAGTTGTTTGGGTATGCTGCTCAGACAAACACTGATTTTTTGTCTAATTCTGACAATTACTGCATCAGTGAATATCACCAAGTAATAAGAATGTGGTGTATGAAGCTGAAATAGATAATTGCATTTTTTCTTGCTCGCTACGCTCGCACAACCACTATAAGTTATTTTTTTCAAGTAGGGAATGAGTTTGAGGGATATGCTGTTCAAATAATTAATGCATATATTCTTACTCGCCTTGCTCTCACAATAATTTTATCAATGAATATGATAAGATAAAGAACGAAATTGTGTGGAATGCTTCTCAGTGATACATTGTTTTCTAGCTCGCTTCGCTCGCACATTTTCTTGAGGGGGGGGTATCAATACATGAATGTACGCCCCCCCCTAACGCCAAATCCTGGATCCGCCCCTGGTTTGGTACATACATAATAATATTTATGTTAACCAGTATATGTACATATCTTTAGAAATACCATGGTCACTGTCTCTGTCTGTATGGATCAGTCTTAGGAAACTAGCTTGGCACCAGAGAAAACTTTACGTACTATGTCTGTTGATTACGGTAAGTATGGATTGGAATAAGTATGAGAAAATCAGCCAGATGATGATGAAAACCAAACCCTTTTTGGGAAATACTAAGAACGACAAAATGATCAGTATTTACAGCTGTTATTATTCTAAAAAAGCACAATATTCACTATGAACCTTACCTTTCATTATTACAATTAGAATATTTCGGCCGGAGCTAGAGCATTAAACTTTTGTTAGTTTTAGAACATGATCGCGTGGTCTTCAAATAGAAAGGGGACATTATATGCGGCCTTTCCGACAGAGAATCCCGAAAATCTTATTTGGAAAGGTCGCATCCCAGAGTTAGGGGTGGCCGGACAACATAACACCGCAATATTTGAAACATGCCGCGTGTGTTATCAGGGAACTAATCTGTAAGCCATTGGATGACCAGTACGTAATGCTAGCTAGAGGCGTTCTGTTCCATTTAGTTGAGCCGCCCACAGGCACAGTTGCGACAATATTTAGCGAAACAGAACCACCCAAGTCGTGATGAGGACCCCGTGTTAGCATGTTCAATGTGGTGGGAGTTGGAAGAAAAGTGTAAAACTATATAGTGAGGTCGCAAATATACTGGTTTCAAAGATATTACCGTTCTTACATATTAAATTGAGTTAATTGATACCGTTGCCCATTTGCTACCGGTATACGTATAATCACTGAAGTATAACAAGTTTAATTTATTATGGGTTAGAAGTAATGAGAAAAAAACAAACAGCTAATCAAAGTACTGAAGTACTTTTACTTGGGGATAACGCAAATCTTGGTTATCTATTCAAATTACCTTAACAAGTTTTGGATTAATAAGTGTGAATATTGTGAAAACTTTTTAGAAATATCGATGACAGCTGACTCATTCAAAAATCATCAAACGAACCCATTTAGGCAATCCGATCATTAAAAACTCAATGAACTAGTTTCAACTATAAAGGGGGCTGAAATACGTATAGACCTTGAGCTGACAATTGACCCTGCTCCCCCCAGGGGAAATTTTCAACACTATGATTTTCTTAAACCTTATGGTGGGTGGCATTCACAGACAAAAGTTTGCAAGTTTCTGTTGGGGCTTTAACGAGTTACGGAGATTTGAAATACGTGATTATGCGATTTTCTACAGGAATCACTAATTTTGCTTATATGATATTATAAACATGCCAATTGTTCAATAAATCATGTGAATGAGACATTTATGTATGTTAAATGTATTCAAAATTGAAACTATCAGTTGTACAAATTATTATAGGCAAAACATGTGATATAACATACGTAATTTACGTTACTTTGCATGAAATTACTAGAATATTAAAAAAACAGTCAACGTATATGACGTTTTTATATGATGATACTGATTAGTATGCCGCTCAATAATGTATATAGCTATAGTACAACTACACAAATAGTTAACTGTTATGAAATGCCATGTAAATTACGTTACCATTAAAAAAATATTTTTTTTCAACAACATTTCAGTCAAAATTTCGGTATAACACATATAGTGGGGTGACAATTGGTGATTTTTTGGGGATAGCTAGGTGACAGCTAAAGTAGAACAAGCAATGTTATATACCAAAATGTTCGCCTATGTATGTACTATTTGGAACTGCCAGCATAAATTTTCAACACGTGGTGTGGACCCGGAAATTCAAGATGGCGTCCAAGATGGCCGCCATAATTTACAAATACACTTAAAATTCTATGTTCTCATGCATTTTTATTTATTTATGTATATAGTCACAAAATTTGCTTAGTTATTATTCATTTGATGATGTGCATCATATGGACATACAAGACTGACCACTTTGAAGTCAAGGTCAAGGTCATTCAAGGTCAAGAGTCGGCTATCCAATGCCTTATGGGGTAGTCACTACCACTTATTATAGCCATACTAAGCCATAAGGGGTACTCTCAACCAAACCCTTTGTTATGCTTACCACTACCAATTACACCAGTATCAGGCATAACTGGGTACTCATCACCATCATATATTAGGCCTGAATGGGGTGTAACCAACACCGAGTACATCCATATCATGCCCTTAGGGGTTCTTAAACCACTTAATAGTCAACCCAGGCCTTATGGGGACTGATAAAACTGTCTATACATACATTCCGTAACCAATGGAGTACTTACAGCTGCCATCAATACAACCATTCCTATTGAATTCTTAATGACACCAGCTATATCTGAGGCCCTATGGGATACTTAAAACCAAGAGGACAGCCAACAAGACGATATTGGGTACTCACATACCTTAATTATAGCCATAGTATGCCATAATAGATACTCACAACACCTGAGTAAAGCCATATACATGCAAGTCTCTATATGGTACTCACTATTACTGAGCACAGCTGTACAAGGTCCTATGGGTTACTCACTAGTACAAAACTACAGTCATATAAGGCCCAAATAATTCATATTTCATGCCCTATAGGGGTGCTCATAATCAATGATTTACAGTCTCAACAAGTTGTATAGGGTACAAAGGAGTCACAACAACATAGTACAGACATCCAAGGCCCAATCACCACCACCAATTACAGTTTATATTTTGCACTAAGTTGTACACATAACCATTGAGTACGGTCACACCTGCCTGTGGTACTTACCACCAGCGGAAACAACCATACTTTGTCCTAAAGGGTACTCGGACCAACTGAATACTGCCATACCAGGTGCAATATAGCCATCATTGGCTTTATTGGGTAATTCCCCACCACCAATTATGGTCATACTAATCCCTAGGGGGTAGTTGCAACCACTAAATGTAGCCATACAAGACCCTATGTGGTACTTACCACTACAAGCCTTTTTAGGCCCTATGCCCTACTCACAACTACTGTGTACAGCCATACTATGCCTGAGAGATACTCATAGTCTCTGAGGAAAGTCATTCAATGCCCTATTTGGTACTTAACACTGCCTAGTACAGCCGTCCCAGGCCAGCTTATGTACTCACCTCCACAAGTTCAACCATCTCAGGACCGATTGGGTACCCACCTATACAGAGAACAGCCATCACAGGTCCTATTGACTATCCTATACCACTGAGAACAACCATCTCAGGCCCCATTTGGTACCAACCACCTCTGAGTATAGTAATCCCAGGCCCTGTTGGGTACCCACCACCTCTGAGTATAGTAATCCCAGGCCCTGTTGGGTACCCACCACCTCTGAGTATAGTAATCCCAGGCCCTGTTGGGTACCCACCACCTCTGAGTACAGACATCCCGGGCTGTATTGGGTGCCAATCACCACAGAGAACAGCCATCCCAGGTTCCATTTGGTACCCACAACCTCAGAGTCGAGTCAGAGTAGACCTCACCAAAGCCATTTTGGGTACTCAATATCACAGATTCAGCCCTCCTATGCCATATTGGGAACCCACCAACACAGATTTCAGCCCTCCTAGGCCATTATTGGGAACCCACCAACACAGATTTCAGCCCTCCTAGGTCATATAGGGATCCCACCAACACAGATTTCAGCCCTCCTAGGCCATATTTGAAACCCACCAACACAGATTTCAGCCCTCCTAGGCCATATTGGGAACCTACCAACACAGATTTCAGCCCTCCTAGGCCATATTGGGAACCTACCAACACAGATTTCAGCCCTCCTAGGCCATATTGGGAACCTACCAACACAGATTTCAGCCCTCCTATGCCATATTGGGAACCCACCAACACAGATTTCAGCCATGCTATGCCATATTGGAACCCACAAACACAGATTTCAGCCCTCCTAGGCAATATTGGGAACCCACCAACACAGATTTCAGCCCTCCTATGCCATATTGGGAACCCACCAACACAGATTTCAGCCATCCTATGCCATATTGGGAACCCACCAATACAGATTTCAGCCATCCTAGGCCATATTGTGTAACTACCCCACTTATTAAAGCCATACAATGTCATATGACGCAGCAATTCTGACTACATGTCGTATGTAACACATGTAATACTGGCTCTAGACAGGTATGGAAATATAAGCAAAGGCTTAAAACAATGAACAGTAACACACAGTTTACACTGTTTTAAGAGTATTTTACCTTAAATGATCTTGACCTCTCACTGGTCAGTATTGCACAACAATTCAGGTAGTCGCCATAAGATAATTATGCACCTATCAATCTTTTCCTCCAGTGGGGGAGGGGCGGACAGACCAAGAGGAATTGGACAATTTTATATTTGGGGTCTAATTCCTGATGCACCTTAGAGAATGTTTCAAACTTTTTTTTAAATATACACTGTGGTTTTTAATTTGTATGTAGTGTGATTAAATAACTGTGCAGTGTTCTCATGAATATATTAAATCGAGTGTTCTAGTTTCATAGTTTGATTATTAAATGTGTGTGTGTGTGTGTGTATTAAGTTAAATACATATTGTATAAAGCAAACAAAAATACTTGCATGTTTGGGATTTTACAAAGATAAGTCAACATTGTTTTGAAAGTATGGCATATATGATATTGTAAAGTTTGTAAGTAAGGTAACGTAAATTGAAACATAATTTTTTTTTAAATACATGTGTTGAAAGTTCAAATGCAAACTGCGATAAAAGATATTTTGATTTGAAAATCAATTACTTTTTAGTGGTAAAGTTTATCTAAAGTAACAGAATACAAGGCTAGTAAATTGTAATTGTGTTTGATATTTAAATACATGTACATTATAGTTTGTAAGTACGTTTTTAAGACACTGACGACATGGACTTTTATTTGTATGTTTGGTAACGTAAAGTGCAATGTAGTATTGCCCTAACATATTTTACAAGTAAGAGACTTGTTAATATATATACAGTCAAGTTCCGATAATAAGACCAGTCAAACATTTAATACTTTGGTACCACAACATTGCAAAAATCTGCATGATTTCGAAATAATTGAAGTGGTCCTATTAGCGGAACTTCACTGTACTATAAACCATTATAAATGTATAAAGTGGTATTATATGTAACTGAAAAGTGTATGATACAATTTGAATACTTGAAATTATTGAAGGAATGAAAAACGCACATGTTTTGGATAATGGGTGACATTTTAAGAATCGCTACAAAACATCTATCTCTTAACCTATACTGGCAATCTATACATCATTTTTTAAATGTTGAATGTTGAACTTCGTAATGGTAACTTCATCATTTGACTGCCTGGTCATCTAAATTTGCAATAAAAAACTTTATGACAGAAACTTTTTGTTTTTTAGGGTAACGTTTGTTTTCCCATAATATCTTCTTTAACATTGCATTTTGGCATTGAAATTCTATCAGTTTGCAGCTACTAGTTTACACTCTTGGATAACATATGCAAACTTGTAATTATTAAATAGCATAACGGTACAATTTATCTTTAAAAATTATAATTTTTATTTTTTATTTTGGGGGTAACGTATTTTAAAGCGTGGTAACGGAAAAAAGCCCCACCCGCCAGTTGCAAACTTTATGCAAAAATGTTCGCCACACCTTGGGGTTTCATAAAAATATGGTCCACAAAATTCCCCCTGGGGGGAGCAAAATCCCCTCTGGCTCACGGTCTAGTAGTTTTAGCTGAGAAAAAGTATTAAAAAGACTAAGAATAAATGGTAATATCATGAATGTGCATCAATAATGTTTGACGGTAGTAAACAAAAATAATATAAGTAATTGGATAGGGTATGGATAGGGGCATTGTCTAGGGCCAGGATCATTCCGCGGTTGGCCTGGGTGTGGGGTAAAAGAGTCGGCTGAAGGTTGTCATCTTGGTAGCGGTGTGCGTTCAAATTGCCGTCAATCTGCACAAGGTTGGTCCCGGTGTGCATAGAAACTCCGGCCCATACCATTATAGAACCGCCCCGGTACTGGTCCATCTGAACCAGACAACAAGAAGCATAACGTTCTCCTCGTCGCCGGTATACTCTCGCACGACAATCGTTACCTTGGAGTCTTATTGGTTTCTCGTTGACGAACAATCCGTTCGCCCATTCGGCCTGTGTTAGCCGAATATGACGTAGTGCCCAAGCCAAACGTGTGTTACGGTGTCTTACAGCGAGTGTAATGACCCTACCGGATACCAGCATCTCGAAGACGATTGTGCAGTCTGTGAACTGATCCGATGGTCGCACGAGCAGTCGTTTCGAGGCGGTTATCGATGCTGCCGACAGTCACACTTGTTATTAATTTTGAATTGTGACTTTCGATTTCGGAGCGGTTACGTAGATGTCATTGTTCAATACCATGCTGATGAAATTTTTGATAAATAATGAAAAGTAATAGTATTATTGCTTACCATTAAAAAATTATTTTGATAAATGCGTTTGTCTGAATTACTTGAAATCAGGTGGCGGTTTAGGACTTTTGTGTACTAGATAGAGGACATTACATGAGTGTCTTTTCATATTGAATTTATTAAACGAGTTGAATTAAATAATAAAATGCGAGGCTCTGCCGAGTATTTTATCGATTTTATTTAACGAGTTTAATAAATTCAATGTGGAAAGTCACAAATGTAATGTTCTTTTTATCACATATTAGCCTTTTTCCGGCCAAAACATAACAATAGCTACTTATTTTCACTATAACAAACGCGCAACTTTGACGACGTCGCCTATGCTTTGAATGACGTCGCGTCAAAGCTTTATTACACTAGTGTATTAACAAAAATTAAATAATGGCTTTATTACGCTACCACGACGTCAAACATATGAATAGTGTATAAGCAGATATGGTCAATGGATGACAAAGTTATGGTCCGGACAAATGACTTAAGACCTGCAGCTGTTACCTTGACCTTTGATAGGAACCTGGAGTTGGCACATGACACACCTTCACATGGAGGTTAACATTCATGCCATATATAAGCAAGATTAGTCCATACATGTCAAAGCTATGATCTGGACAAAATCGGACGCACACACGCACATACACCAAAAACGGCGACTATGTCTCGCTCACCACCAGCGTACTCGACAAAAGTTGTGTCGCTGCAAGTATATCACAATGGTTCTAATCACGGATTATGTAGCCAATGCGATTACAAAAAGGATTACATTTTGTAAAAACATTTCCCGCGGAGATCGTCATTTTACAGTGTGGCAATACCACGTGACTTTTGACTACAGTTACAAGAAGAAATTTGTAAACATTGGAAAATAAAATAGCCATAAGTATTTTATTTTTTCGTCGATTTCTATGTGATATACGCCACGCTAAGGGGACAATTATTTGCTTTCCATGAAATATAAAATCTGTTTCAGCGGCTGTGCCGTTTTGTCCATAACCTTGTGAAACCGTCGAACGTGTAGGTTTCACAGGGTAATGGAAAAATCGGTAAAACTGCTGAAAAAGATATTATATTTCACTGAAAGCAAATACGTTTCCCCTGAGCGTGGCGTATATTTCATAGAAATACTTATGGCTATATTTGTGTTCTAATGTTTACTAATTTCTACTTGTAACTGTAGTCAAAAGCCACGTGGTATTGCTACCCTGTTTTAGGGGACAAGATTTATCCGAACCACGTTGAGAACATTTCAACTGAAACGATGGGCAGTCATTGCTACTTCATGGCACCACCAGAGTCATGTTTTTTCATGTTGCTTTTATTTGTGAAGATATAAAACATCGATCACTATAGTAGACAGAATAGATTACAGGTGCTGCCTCACGTATTGTGTATTGTCAAATATTCGCGTAATTTTAGTATAGCTGTCTGTACATCCCATAAACAACCACACTGGCATTTAAAATAATTTGCGAAACATCGACATTTTGTAGTTATTTAGTACTTCTAAATCCAAAATTCTATAGGGTATTAATACCCTATAGAAATAACACTCCTATCACTTAAATTGCCTGAACTTTTTTCGCATTCAATGAAAACGAATTGCAAAAAACCCCGAATACCTCACTGGTGTATACACTGTAGTTTGTTACAGTTCGATCACGTATGAATTACATATTCACACAAAGCATGTTGAAAGGAAACTCAATGATATTTTTAAAAGACTAGAAATTCATGCCCTCGGGCAAATTATGTCGAGTCTCGGCGCACGTTGAAAAAAGCACCAACTTAAATGTGCCAAGTTACATCTAGTCCCACCATGCATAAAAAAGAAATGATCCGTACAAACTTCAATATGACCTTTGATCTCCAACGGTAACCTTGACATTTGAGAGAGGAACCTTGGTTTTGCTCATGACACTCATGATTAATAGAGGTTAACATTCGTGCGGATTATAAGCAAGATTGGTCAATATATGACAAAGTAATAGTCTAGACAAATTTCAACTCGACAATTTACCTCCAACTGTGACCTTGACCTTTGAGATACGAACCTGGGGGGTTGGGCATGAAACTCCGCCTCATGGAGGTTAACATGCATGCCAAATAATAAAAAGATTGGTCAATGTATGACAAAGTTATGGTCCGGACAAGCTTCAATTTGACATTTCACCTCCAACTGTGACCTTGACCTTTGAGATAGGAGCCTGGGGGTTAGTCATGACACTCCTCCTCATGGAGGTGGACATTATGCCAAATATAAGCAAGATTGGTCAAAGCATAAAGTTATGGTCCGGACAAAAACGCACGCACGCACATACACCAAAAGTGGTGACTATGTCTCGCTCACAGCAAGCGGGCTCGACAAAAATGGAACCAGAGTTATTGTTCTTAGTCCCTGTGCATCCGTAAATGGCATGTGCTTATATTTTGAGTTTCCAGTCAATAACTCGAATAGTTCAATAGTAGGAAACATATTTGGAAATTGCATCAAGGGGCATATCATAACTTCTTTGGTTTAAGGGAATTAATTCAAGAATGGTACCAGCTATGTTATGTATATGGGTTATGTTTCTTAGTCACAGCACTTCTCTTGGATGGTATCTACTTACAGTCCATAAATTGAAAGCTATTGAACTTATACTCTGGACAAAAGAAATTTTAAATTTAAACAAAGAGATGTCATTCCAAAATGGGGCTACTTAAGTTATGGTTGTTAGTCACTGCAGTTGTCGTCCTAGTTTCCACCTATTCACATATCAAGTTTCAAGCTACTACCTTACACGGCGTTAAAGTTATGTTCTGGACAATATTTTTAGTCTATATAGGTTTGCCCTCCGTCCGTCTGTCCGTCCGTTAAAAAATCTGGATCCTGACATAACTCGAAAATTGATATGTGGATAGGGGGCAATAAGGGAATTATGCACGTCTAAAAATATTTTGATTCTGACAAAAATTGTGGTTGCTAAGGCAACAGAAACATTGAAAATGACTTTAAACCGGTAGGGGACTCTTGCAATTCTTAATTACTTGTTTAGATAAAGAGAGATAATTTTAAAACTGGACTATATACACTTGACGAATGTTCTAAGTACACACTTTTAGAACTAGAATAAATCAGGAACATAATCATCTCAACTCAATAAAACTGTTAAGATAGCGTATGTTGGTGATTGTCTGTAATACAGAAGAAGAAAACCCAAGATCTACGTGAAAATCATTGATGCGTGACAAAAATGACAAAATCACACTTTTCTCGTGCTCACACCTCAAATATGTGTAAATGTGTTTAAATCATTTCATACACGATTAACATTCGACCCCCAAATATAAAGCCATAAAAATAGTTCGTATCATTTGACACAAATGACGCGTGAGGAGTGCGCAAGTGCGACATGAATGCTTGAAATTGGCATGTCAATAAGACTGGTAAGATTTAATTCATTAATTGTCTGTTTTGGGGTTCTTAGCACATGCACAAACTTTTTATTATGTTTGTTGCATTGAATTCTCGAAAAAGCTGCATGTTTCTATTGACTCGATTTAAAATTGAGACGTCACATGGCGTCATTTACATTTAGTCCTTACATTCGTCAAAACACGTTTATGACAACATCTGACTGATGGTTGTATCACTTAAAGATTGTGAAATAATGTGGAATCGTTGAATTCAACAGAATAAGTCCATTTATTTGTATGGAGCAATTTGAAGTTGAGCATGGAAGTAACTTTCAATAGGCATTTGTCATCCGAATTACTACTACAATTTAACAAAAACTCACTAGTTTCGATCAATCATGTATTTTGTAAGATATGAGCAGATTCTCATCACATGGAATTTGATTTTGATGCAATTTCCTATTTAGGTTGCACGACTGAATGCCCGCCTTGTAGCCCGGACCAAAATCGTATGTAATACGTCTGGGATAAGTTGGGGCGACGCATCCGAGCACGACGGTAACACCAGAACGTACAGGAACTCACAACGAAACCTTTACTAGAATGGAATGCACTCCAGCAGCAATTGGTACACATCATTATCAATTTAATGCCTCAGAGGACGTCAGGCTATCATCAGGGCAGACGGTGGTCATACATAATATTGATGTGCGACTTTGTTGTTTTAAGCAGTGAACTAAATGGTCATTTTCTAGTATGTTGTTATTATATTTCAGAATGGTGATTAACTAAACTTGATAGACAATAGTTTCCTGATTCCAATGGTATATTCGATTCACTGATAGGTCTAATACTTTTCCTGTTAAATGAAAATTACAAAGTGTGTACTTAGAACATTCGACTAGTGTAGAGTTATGGTTCTTAGTCGCTGCACGTATCCTAGTTGTCACCTTTTCACATATCTAGTTTCAAGTCAAATACTTAAATCGTATTGAAGTTATGCTTTGAACATAAACTTATTTCAAAATTAAAGAAAGGTGAGTGATGAGTTCAACATTTTGTCGTGTTCCGCGTGAAAACAGGGTGACTGGCAGTAGTGCAGTGCCTATTCCGCGTGTTACTACAACTTTCGCATTTGCACAAGAAAAATGTGAGCACGAGAAAATCCAAATTTTAGCTCTAGAACTGTGCACGGAAATCTCCTGATTTTATCGCCCATAAACACTTGTCGATTTATGAAGAAATCGTGCTTTAACTGTCAGGTGCGTAAGATGAAAGTGTTCTTTAATGAATATGCCAAGCTAGTCAGTTATTATACCCCCACAAACAAAGTTTGAAGGAGTATGATACTGGAGTCACCATGTTGGTTGGTTGGTTTTTGGTATGTCCGTCCGTCGGTCCTTGAGCAAAATCGTGTCCGCTCTGTAACTTTATCGTTTTTCCTGGGTTTTAAAATCACCTCGTACAAATGTTCACCACACCAAGACGGTGGGTCAAGCGCAAGACCCAGGTCCCTAGCTTAAAGGTCAAGGTCACATTAAGAGGGTAGAAATAGAAATGTGATTTGAGTTCGCTCTGTAACTTGCCATTTCTTATTGGATATTTATAATACTTGGTACCAATATTAACTTCATCAAGACTATGTATCATGCACAAGACCCAGGACCCTAGCTCAAATGACAAGGTCACACTCAGAGGTCAAAGGTTAAATAGTCATGCAAGTCGTGTCCTCTCTTTACCTTCGTCGTTTCATACTGGATTTCATAATTGCTTGGTACAAATGTTCACCCCATCAACACGGTGTGTCATGCGCAAGAAATAGGTCCCTAACTCAAAGGTCAAGGTCACACTAAGTCATACTATTTAAAGATACGAGGTATTTCTTTTATGATATGTCTTCCTATGCTCATAAATATAAGAAAACTGTTAGGGAACGATAAAGGAACCATCTTATTGACGGATACATAATTTGTTACTTTAAGCGAACGTAGCTGGGACTTATAACGCAGGCGAATCATATTGGTGTATAACTACACTTAGACACGAGGTTATTTACCAGAGATAAACGGAAATGGCCGAGCTTTCACGATTGACCCCAGAGATGTCCCCAGAAAAAGGTACTTATTTGTCATTGCAGTCATTATAATATAAAGCAGTTGTTGACAGCAACAAGCATTACTACAAAAGCAATTACTACTGATGCACAGGGGCATATAGAGAATGTCCTGTCTGTTAGTACATACTATTGAAAAAGGTAAACCAAAATATTTTGAAACTTAAGATAGTTTCAAAGTTTATCAAGGCATTGCTTTCAAACTTGGCATAATTGTTAAACATAATCACACTAAAAGGTCAATGACATGTGACGCTGCCCACATTTCAACAGAATTATGAATAGTTTTGCTGGTTGCTACCGTCAAGGCTATCACCGAGGAATAGTATTTGTTATATGCAGTCATGATTGATGTATACAAAAATAACGCCTTTATTAATTATATGTTAAGTTTATTAGCTTTGCTTCTGTAAACAAGGGATACCTCAGATTGTAACCAGATCTCATTTATATAATAGGACTCATTTTGAACATTCATGTTTTATAACATGTGTTTACACTATAAAAGTAAAGACTGCCATTAGAGAAATCAGCAAATAGTTGGAATCACTTTCCAATTTTATTAGCAAAAATGCCATCAAGGGCGCTAATTGTAGTATTAGTTGGCTTAGGTATGAACTAACTAACATTTAATTTGATTCAATGAATGCTACCTCTATTGTGAACATGGTGAATAACAACCACCTTAATATTGCAGAATTGAACCTGCCCGATGAGTTACCCACCCCACATAAATCCACTATGCCAGAATTAGAGACAGCTGCAAAGAAAATCCAGAAAAAGGTTTGTAGCATGTGTCATTGACGATTGCTGGTGTTTGCAGCAGGTGATCTATAGCCATAATTGATAATTATATATGTATATGTTCTTCGCTAAATAGGGTCAAATCTACACTCAAACCGACACTATTTCTTAAATCAGACTATGTTCCCAATATACTCAGTGTAGAATAGCTAAATAAGTGAATCATGACTGGCATGTCTGTAACTGGTTCATTTATGAGTACTACAAAGTATCCGGACAATAACAGTAATCAATGACTGTCACACATTGCATTTGTCCACAACTGGGTTCTAGTTGATATTTTGTTAAAAGATGACTGAAGTTGAAACAAGTAAACAGAATATTATATTATAGATTTCAGATGTGGCACCGTCAGTAATTGCAAGCATCACACAAGCCACCAAGAGGTCTGCACACAAACCACCAAGAGTTCTGCACGCAAGCCACCAAGATCTGCAAACAAACCACCAAGAGTTCTGCACACAAGCCACCAAGAGTTCTGCACACAAACCACCAAGAGTTCTGCACACAAGCCACCAAGAGTTCTGCACACAAACCACCAAGAGTTCTGCACACACGCCACCAGAGTTCTGCACACAAGCCACCAAGAGTTCTGCACACAAGCCACCAAGAGTTCTGCACACAAACCACCAAGAGTTCTGCACACAAGCCACCAAGAGTTCTGCACACAAGCCACCAAGAGTTCTGCACACACGCCACCAAGAGTTCTGCACACAAGCCACCAAGAGTTCTGCACACAAGCCACCAAGAGTTCTGCACACACCAAATGCAAAACCTGCAGTAAAGTAGGCAGAGCAGGCCTACTCTGGGTCTCGTGTGATACCTGTTTAATGTGGATCCACAGGACGTGTGCCAAATTAACAATGGCCAAATTTAGACAGATTGAAAATGGCAAAGATTGGCATTGTAGTAACTGTGTTTGAACAATTGAATGTTTAGTTGAGTAGCTGGTGACAGTAATTTATGCTTCTAGGAGTTCATTAGTATAGTTCAGTGAATTTTGAAATTTTGCATTATATTCCCGATTTTTGGCCAAAAAAAACATAAATTTGGCCCTAATTCGAAGCCAAATAGTGCCTCTTAGCCTGTGAATGACTGACCGTACAAATGTTTAGTATATATGAATGTGAAAGCACTCTTGTATGACTGACCGCACAAATGTTTAGTATATATGAATGTGAAAGCACTCTTGTATGACTGACCGCACAAATGTTTAGTATATATGAATGTGAATGCACTCTGCTGTATGACTGATGATTACATACAGGTATATTGTTACATAATGATAATTTATTTGTTAAACTGATACATTTTTGTATGTGAAATTACAGTATTTAAATTTAATATTGCATTGCTTATTGTTGAATCCCACCTTTAACACAGGTAACTGTATCATTGATTAAGAGAAAAAAAATCTTTTTTGTAAAATATATGTATAGTATTTTTACTATTAATTAATGATAGAGTTACCTGTGACCTTTATTGAAGCAAACAAACATTTCAACACTCCCAGGCCAAATCGGCAAGGTATTCATATGTGACTCTGAATTGAAGGTATTTAAAAGCAAGTTGTTAAAAGAGAATTTTTATGGAAAAAACGCATTCAGCAATTTCTTCCTAGAAGTCTTGACTGATTATGTAAAATGTTGAAACAGACTACCAAAACAACTTTAGTGTGTTAATAATGAGTTATGTGTGACCTTTGAAGAAAGTTATAGAATAACATGTAACCCTATGGAGAAAATGTACCATGTATGTTTCTTTATGAACTCAGTTAACATTGCTTCAACTCTTGACTATAAAATAACATACATTTAGAGCCAACAGTTAAAGCCACATTAGGCCTTAAACGGCTATTTTCAAAAAGTAATGACTTGGTAAACTTTTTGAAGTGCCCTGGATTTTGAGCACTTTAGTTGAGTCCCAAAGGTGGAAAACACCATAAGATGGAAGAAAACGAAATACAACCTCCGGTTGGTTTGTTTACAAAATAATGAATTGTCAACAAAAAATGCACAACTTATAATCTAAGGGAAGCAACTCTAGCAAAATTAGTATTTTGTCATCCGTACATTTACCAAAATGTGATTTTGGCATACTATTTCGACAGATACATTTAACATTCTCTCGTCAATAATTGGTCAAATGTGAAAAATATCCCTATTCCTTGTAATAAAGTCTATTTACTGGATGGTCGGAAAAAAGTTCTTGGGAGAGATGTGGCAGTAAATAATATATTTAGTCACTTGTACTCTCAACAGACATGTTGTCATACTTTAGCAAAATTCTATCAGCTAATCAAAGTGTAGGTGGTTACAATCTAAGTTGGTCAGAACATATTAAGT
Source organism: Spisula solida (assembly GCA_947247005.1). NCBI lineage: Eukaryota > Metazoa > Mollusca > Bivalvia > Venerida > Mactridae > Spisula > Spisula solida. The sequence continues at coordinate 34,613,382 of OX365952.1, read as the reverse complement.
GAATTTTTACTGACGAACAAAGGATTCACCCATTTTTATCATTAAAAAGTCACATATGTTCAAACTATTACTTATTATTTTAATTCATCAAACACAGAGACAAATTTTCTTTACTTACTTGAAAACAAGGACGAAGCAGTACCCTTTAAGAAATAATGACCCTGTAAACTCTCCTTTGGAAATACACACTCCGAAATTATGAAAAGAACTATCATTCACATAGTCTACATACACTTGTTATTAAGATTGTTACATCAACTAGAAATCGATAAATAACAAGAAATGTGTCTACAGGACACAGATGCAGTTACCAGACACAGGATAAATGTGTGCAAATAGAAAAAATTAAAATCACGTTGTAATTGCCAAAAGGCAAACCTTGACTGGAAAACAAGAGATGGGTAGAGTGATTTTGAGCTAGGGACTACCGAGTGTGAATGTAAGGGTGGAAATTTCGATGCGTCAAATTTTACAAGAACTATGGCACTTTGTTCATTTTACTATATATCCCATAGTGAAAAATCTTATGTGTTGAACTCCTAACAAACTGTTGGGTGGAATGTCTTCAAACTTTCACAGATTAACATCTCAATGTAATTTTTACCTGAATGATGGACCTTTGTCATTTTTAATATAATTATAAATAATGATGTTACCTCAACCAGCTCTTCCCATCTCCTTTCCAATTTAAAATGATATGTGCTATAATGGGGGCACCCGTGTCCAATGGACCCAATTTCTAGTTATAGCTGCAACTGCGTTCTTTCAGCTTTTTGAGAGCTGGGGCTTCGTTGGGCTTTTGAAATGTTGACAGCTGAAACTAGGATTTCCATGTGTGTTGGACATTGTACCATGTAATTGTGATAGGTGATGTTTTAGTCCCCTACCGGTTTTTGACAGGAGGGGACTATAGGTTTGCCCTCAGTCCGTCCGTCAAAACATCTGGATCCTGACCGTACTCAAACAGTTTTCAAGCCAGGGTTATGAAACTTGGTATGTTGATAGGGGGGGGGGGGCAATAAGGGGATAATGCACGTCCAAAATATTTTGATTCCGACAAAAATTGTGGTTGCTATGGCAAGAGAAACATTGTAAATGGCTTAAACCGGTAGGGGACTTCTGTATTGCTTGCAATTCTTAATGACTTGTTGTTTTCTGTGATCTCTCTATCCTTCATCCGAACAGTGCAGTTTTAAGTATGTACAAGAGCCATGTTCAAATGGCCATCATCCGCCGTTTATGTTTGCTACTAACATGTGTTTAGTAGAAACAGAGCTATATAATATAACCTTTCATTCTTGATTGATGATTATTTAACTCAAAGTTACCATCTATAAATATTTATAAGTTTCAAGCTAATCCTATGTGCAGTTATGGAGATGCTCTGGACAAAACTGATGGAAAAGGATAATAAGGAAATTAAATTCTAACATTCCTTCGTGGTCCGCGTGAAAACATTGTGACTGGCAGTAGTGCAGTGCCTACTTCACGTGTTACTACAAATTTCACATTTGCACAAGAAAAATGTGAGCACGAGAAAATCAAAATTTTAACTTTAGAACTGCGCACGGAAATCTCCTGATTTTATCGCCCATATAAACACTCGTCGATTCATGAAAAAATCGTGTTTTAACTGTCCCATGATTTTACACTCGGCTACGTACGTAGCATGAACGTGTTCTTTATAATAAATATGTCAAGCTAGTCAGTTATTAATTTAATCACCTGTCACATAGTGACAAGGTGAGCTGGTGAGCTTTTGTGATCGCTCTTCGTCCGTCCATCCGTGCGTTAACAATTCATTCAAACAACTTCTCCTCTGATACCACTAGGCTAATTCCAAAATAATTTTACACACATGTTCCTCGGATGACCTTCTACAGGATTCCTTGAAATAATTTCGTCAAAAAACATGGCCGCCAGGGGGTGGGGCTCTTTTTATACGCCCGTTCGAAAACGGGACGTATTATGGGAACACTCTTGGCGGGCGGGCATCGGCCTCCAGCAGTTTGTCTGTACTCTAACGCAAATAGTTTTCATCCGATCTTCTTCAAACTTTGTGACAATGCGTATAATATCTAGATCAAGTTTGATTATAGGCCTAATCGGCATAGGCCTCATTGAGTTTTGGTCCTTTAAGTACCAAATAAGTATGGAATTGGCCTTGTCTGTACTCTAACGCAAACAGTTTTCATCTGATCGTCTTCAAACTTGTTGACAATGCTTATGGGCATAGTGTCTAGGCCAAGTTCGATTGTATGCCACATCAGCTAAGGCCTTTTTATGTTATTGTCCTTTAATTACCAAACAATTGTGAAATTGGCCTTGTCTGTACTCAACCTGAAATAGTTTTCATTTGATCGTCTTCAAACTTGGTGACAATGCGTTTGTTGATAATAATTTCAAGGACAAGTTCAATTATAGGCCTAATCGGCCTAGGCCGAATTGGTTATGGTCCTTTAAATACCAAAAAAAGTTTGAAATTGGTCTTGTCTGTACTCTATGTTAACACAGTTTTAGTTTTCATTCGATCGTCTTCAAACTTGGTGACAATGTTTATGAGCATAATACCTAGGCCAAGTTTAATTATAGGTCAAATCGGCCTAGGCCTTCTTAGGTTTTGGTCCTTTAATGATAAAAAATGTTGGATTGTTTGGTTTTTTTTCATTCACCATGTCCCGAGACGGGCGTATTTTGTGACATTTGGCTCATGTTCCTATACATAGCTTTATAGTGAAGTTTTGAAAATCTTCTCCAAAACTACTAATCCGATTTCAAAATAATTTTACACACATGTTCCTTAGGTGACCCTCTACAGAATTTTTTGAAATAATTATGATTCGTCAATAAACATGGCCGTCAGGGGATGGGGTTCTTTTTCATATATAGCTATATAGTGAAATTTTGAAAATCTTCTCAAAAACCACTGGTCTGATTACAAAATAATTCTACACACATGTTCCTTGTGTGTAGAATTTCTTGAATTAAAATTGAATCGTCAAAAAACATGGCCACCAGGGGGTGGGGCTCTTTTGTCTTATATAGCTAAAAAATGAAGTTTTGAAAATATTCTTCTCCGAAACCACTTGTCTGATTTCAAACTAATTCTGGACACATGTTCCTTGAAATAATTATGATGCGTCTGAAAACATGGCCACCAGGGGGTGGGGCTCTTTCCTATGTAGTTATGTAATGAAGTTTGAAAGTCTTCTTCGAAACCAATGGTCCGATTTCAAAATAATTCTTCACACATGTTCCTTGGGGGACCCTCTACAAAATTCCTTGAAATAATTGTGATTCGTCAAAAAACATGGCCGCCAGGGGGTGGTGCTTTTTTCCTATATAGCTATGTAATAAGCCACTGGTCAAATTTCACAATATTTTTTGCAGAAATGATGACCCTCTGACAAAAGTGACAATATACATGCATATATGTTATCATTTATGTCCTCCGTTGATTTCTAATGTAGTAGAATGGGATTTCTTCATTTTGTATTTTCCCCATGTAGCTAGTGAAAATAATGGTTATGCGATCTAAATGACCCTAGCTGTCAATGCACTTTTTTATAGCTGAAACTATGTGACATTGTCTATCAGCTTTTTGACATCTGGGACTTTCGAATTTTTTACAGCTGAAACTTGAGACTTATAGCGGTTAAATTCATTTTTATGCCCCGTCTATAGTGTTCACCCTGTCCGTGTGCGTGTGTATTCGAAAATTGTGAAACCGTGTCCGCTCTGTTACTATGTCGATTCTAATTGGATCTTTATATAACTTGGTACAAATGTTCACTACATAAAGACGATGCGTCATGCGTGTCATGTTGCCCGAATCGAGTGAGCTGTGCCCTAAAAATTGTGATACTTTCTTATACTGAATGATAATTAATATAAGTTATTTATAAAGTTGGGGTTGTATATTTACATCAACCATGTTAAACAGTTGTGAAGTACATGTGTAATTATATAACATGGTGTTTCAAACATGTAGATATATACAAATGTATATGAATTATAACACACACACACAATGATCATCAAACAATAAAAAAGCAGCAACGGCAACCTACTATGGCACAATAGTAAATAGACATTTGTCTTTAACCACAGTACATTTACATGTACTAGTAGGTGCCACCTCTTATTATTGTAGTACAATGGTTCTACATGTACGGTATATCGGAATTAATAAATTGTCAAGTTCAGCATAGAAATTTACTGAATATGGCGTGAACAATATATGTCGAATTTGTCCAGATTCCCACTGGACATTACTTTTCTGTTTGCTAAATTTCTACATAAAAATTATCCAAGCCAAAGAATAATATGGGTGTCTACAGTCATGAAATACAGGAAATACCACGTATTTGTAGTGGAAACTGCACATTCACAAGGTACATTCGTAGTGCAAAATTACTAAAATTTATTTAAGTTACTGATTACTAATTTAGTGAAGCCCTGAGAATTTATTATGAATGGTTCCCTGAGTATCGGACAATGTATTCATCATACTTTCAGGTGAAATCAGATGTGGGGATAGTTTGCCTTCAACTAATTCATACAACCCATCCTACAATGCATTAAATAAGTGTTCAAACTTCCTAAATGTTTCTAATTGTTTTGCAATTAGTACATTCATTACAATGATATATAGAAAAAGAGTGTGCTAAGCCATCAAAAGGATCGAACAATTGACTTTGGATATGCTCAAATACCCTTTCATTCATCTTCATACCTTCATCTATATTATTCATTCTTTCATCTGCTGAATGAATGTATGAAGCTAGATTGTTATCATGGCTCTGAACATTGTCAACAGTTACTATACATGTATTTCTAGTGAGTTTAGTTAAAGAATTAACATGTTTACCTAGCATTTCAACATCATCTGTTGTGGCTGTTCCAAATATTGACTTTGACAATTTACCAATGAAAGGTAATAATGGTCTGCGAGATCTAGTTCTATTTTTGACTAAATCCCTTTCCGGAACCATATGGTTAATATAATATGACTTCTGTTTTCTGCCCTATTTGGTTGATTTCTAATAACACTTCATTTACAACTGCACACGTATTGCACCATCTTGCTGAAGTGTATCGAGGTTGTTGTTTGCTATGAATGGTACAACGATTGGTCGTAGAACTTGGCCTCGATAGGATGCAGCATTTACTCGAACACTCGAGTGCGCTTACAGGGTTACCAGAAAATAACGAGACAACATTTTATTACAATCTAAACTGATTTACACGTCGGAAAGATCAATAATACACGTGTTAAATTATATTGCAATAACATAAATACTTTTAAAGTCCGTGAGTGTATATGAAGGTATCGTGACGAACCGGGTGGTATCGGAAGAACTCGGGAGAACATCGCCGATGAGGAATTCCTCAGTGGGGCATAGGCTTTAGCTCTAGTTGCTACAGCAACACTAGAGAATACAATGCATAATACAACTTTATAATAACTACATAATACTTTACCAATCATGACATGGCATAATAATGGGAACAACTAGGAAAATAATGAAATGTTGTCCAAGCTAATTTTACCGTTTCGGACAGGAAGGTGGTTTAATAATGGGCCTGGAATTAGGTAAAAACAATGTACATATAAAACAAAGTACGCTATGCCACATATAGGGTAAAGTCGCATCGATACATGTTGATACCATTATTATGTGTATCTGTGATCCGTTTTTGTTTCATGAAAGACTACTTGTGGTTGTATTCAAAAGATACTAGCTCCAGAATTACGTCCCTTTCATCGCTTTTCAGTTACTACACAACAGACTATTGACATTATACTGACAAAGCATACGTGACAATTGCAGCAATGGCACATTAAATGATTCTCGAAATCTTACGATGAAACAAAATACACTTCTGATTCATACACCCGTCTACCTGAAATCAACAACCTTTCATAATTATGTAACTTGCATAAACATACATGTAATAAGGTGGTGTGATTTGCATCTCAGTATGAACAATACAATTCTCATGTCTGCATATAAATATATGAAAAAACACACTATGCTTGCATACAATTATTTTTGTACTTGCGAAATTGTCATTTATGTGCTTGTGACATTCCATTCACAGCATTTCTCGCTGGATTTTGTTTGGCACTCATTTTAAGAAACCGGCTTCGACAAAAACTGGCTTTGTTGGCAAATTGTTAGTTCGACATCGTGGATGTATTCTTTATATTATTGCACATTCAACGCGTCCTTAAGGTGGTACGCGCGCCTTTTATCTAACGATCGAATTTTCTTCGAAACGCCTTAAAATGACAGAATAATCATATGTAGCAACATTATTTAAAATGATACGAATGATATGTCACCTGTCTCGTTTTCGAGATACATGTTTTTCAAATCGCTCACTATTGTATTTTGTTCATTTAATCTATTTCTTGTATATATCTACATGACACCAACGTATTCATTTTAAGATTATTATCATATTAAGCCATTCTTAAACAATGCATGGCGTTGATGTGTTCAATGGTATTTCTCTTGTCATTAGCAACAATTCCGGCCACTTGGTGAACAAATTCAGTATTTGTACAAGATAAATAGTTACCCAACCCACTTGCAAAACAGTATGATTTTCAAATGAACGTCAAAAAGATCTAACGATCGAAAATAATTTAGTTAATAAGATAGAACATCGGGCTAGTAAAATAAAAATTAGGGGTCACCAGCCTTTTTGGGAGCTATTGCCAAAAAAGTACTGCATAAATTAGCCAAATTTGCACATTGGAATGAAATAAAAAAAGAAAAATATTTTGAATTGTGGCAACTTCATGTAGTTAAATCATGCACTACATATTTTATATAAGCAGATGCATTTGAACAATTGTAGTGACTTATCGTACACCCAAATACTTCACAATTCTTCCGTTCCCCACCAACTTTTTATACATTCCAAAAAAGGATGTAGTTAAATCATGCACTACATATTTTATATAAGCAGATGCATTTGAACAATTGTAGTGACTAATCGTACACCCAAATACTTCACAATTCTTCCGTTCCCCACCAACTTTTTATACATTCCAAAAAAGTATGTTCTAAATTATCAATTTTGTGCACTATTACTATTGTTTATTGTCACTAATTATGCCCCCATCTTTGATAAGGGGGTATATTGCTTTGCACATGTCTGTCGGTAGGTCGGTCGTATAAAATGGTTTCCGTTCATCAACTCAAGTATGCTTTGATTTTGAGGTCAGTAGGTCAAAGGTCATGGTCACTGACCTTTACTATTTCTGACTATTTAAATGGTTTCCGTTCAATAACTCATGAACGCTTTGACCTAGGATCTTCAAACTTTACATGGAGGTTGGTCAGCAACAGTAGATGACCCTTTTTGAGGTCAGTAGGTCAAAGTCATTGCGACCTTCACCATTTCTGACTATTGGGCTGCCATGGGGGCATACGTGTTTTACAAACATCTCTTGTTAGTATTTATATGCGATCATTGGATTCTTATATACTATAACATTGAAATTTCGCGAATGTGAACAAGGTAGCACGCACCTCCTTAAGCAGGTCATAATGTACTAACGCACGAGTGGAACGATATTGTCTGCCAAGTGCATGGTTGAAATAATTGTATAAGAAATTTGTGGTTACTTGACGTAATGTGACGTTACAATCAGAAACCGCATTCAAAATTTTATTCAAGGACAACAGTTACTATCAATGAGTATTATTGAGGAGTTTTATTGGCCTGTCGAAAATATATAAATTCACTGTATGTGAACACTATAATTTTCCGGGAACCCCAGTACAATATTGCTGGTATGAGTTCCCTGGTCCTCCCATGGGAGGCAGTTTCCAACGTTCAATTCCCGGCATGTACTGCTGAAACATTGATGGCCTATATATTGGGTTCGGTGACCACAGTGACTGCTGCCCACTTTCCCAAAATTGTTGAGGAATACCTCTCATGTACCTGGTCCATAATTATTCTGTCCTAATACTGGGAACCGTATAGGAACTAATAGTTGCATGGTGGAGGTGGGACCGCGAACTGTCACGGAATATAACACTTCGACGAATTAATAATTGATTACACTATAAAATATAATATTATTCGATATGCTCGATCAATAATTATAATTTGGTTTAAATCGGCGGACATAGCCGGCCAGTTGTCCAATAACTGTATCCCTTTTGACGCATTAAGTTCATAGAAGCCGCATTATCTTGCATAAATGCAGTTCGTAGATGACGGCGAATGAATGGTAACACGACAGGCTGCAATACGTCATGAATGTTCCCTTGAGCATTTAGCGCTCTCCGACCAAATTTAAAAAAACACACACAAATGATGCGAGTTTTCACTCAACAACATGGTGAAATTTAACTTCTAAAAATACATTTTGAATTTTATGATCAAGGGGAGGTAACCCGTCACAAAAATTACCTTTTTGGGGTAAACGTGGACAATTATAAACCTAATTTGGCTTTATTCTTATCGTTGTTTTCTTTATTTCTGTCTCCGTATAAATACATACACTCAAACACGAACTATATCAGCAAAGAGAGCACATAGCTGCATTAGCAACCTGACAAACACCCGATGAACACACGACACAAAATGTGTGACACTATCTTTTGCTGATGTCATCATTTGTTTATTCTGTCCGTGAAAATTGTCACCAGGTTGTAACAAATCATACACATGCTACGTATTTTGCAATTTCAGCAAGTTAAACACGCATTGACGCAGCTATGGGTAAAATGCAAAATGTATATACATGCACCCTAGTGTATTGCCAATCGGTCAGAATGCGACTTTCGTTTTCTGGATCGACGTATTGATTGTACACTATATTTGTTAATACTCATATTTTTATCATCTTGATACCAAAATGACGCCAATACATTTACCTTTAATCTGCATTATTCCAATACCGTTATAACCTTTAAAACAACATACTTTTGTCGACTGGAAGTACTTTCTGGTAAAGCAGCATGGGATGCACGTGCAAATCGTGCGTCGAATCATACATGGGCGCATCGGGACCAGATCGGGAATTCTTTTTCGCTTTGGTAGGCGCGTTCATAGCTAGATAAATGGTGTGTCTAAAATTACAGGAATATTTTGGAAAATAAAGTTATTTTCTTTTTGTGCCCCCACACTTTTTTTATAAGCGGGGGCATATAGCATTGGTGCTGCCCGTTCGTACGTCTGTACATACGTACGTACTTGTGCGTTGAACTCCCCATAAACTACTGGATGGAATTTCTTCAAACTTTCACAGAATAACAACCTCAATGTACAGATGACCGTAAAGGATGGAATTTTTGCAGCGTTAATTTTTACTTGAGTGATGGCCCTTTGTTAATTATTTTTTACCCCATATACATTGAATGATGATGTTGCCTCAACCTTCTTTTGTCCCTCTCCTTCCCCATTTAAAATGATGCGCTATAATGGGGGTACCTGTTTACACAATTTCTAGTTTCATTGTAGCATTCTTTTTTTCTTGACGTTAGTATATTAAGAAACATGTTTTCCTATCCATATAAGTGGATATCATTAGTTTTTCAAATATTTGTATTCTTCTAAAGAGACTTCCTAAAAAATATATAAACAACAATGGATATCCGGAGTCCCCAATTTACCAGCCATAGTCATTTCTGTCTAAATGATGTTGTAATGAGCAGTTGTTGAATATAGTTGAGTCATGTGTTGAACCAGGCCAACGTGCAACTACATCTGTGAATATGGAAAAAAAGCACCCTCAATAATTTTGAATTATGGAAAATAATAATTCAAACATGGAAGGACTTCGTAAATACTAACTGTAGATATAGCCATATTACATCACACTCGTTTGCCCCTTTAAATCATCCTCCCAATGGTTAAATCCAATTGAAGGAATGGCATTGCATTAAAACATCAACACAATAATTTACAAATTACAATGAATCCCTTATTTGGAAATAAATAACAATATGGATTACATTCAGCATCATATATGCCACAGGTTAACAATAATCAAATAAGATAACTTTGTGCCCACTGTCTTTATATGAAGCTAATTGACTGAATACTAGTATAATGTGCACAGAACAATGAACATTGCTTGTAAGCATGTATGCTAAAACAAGTGATTGAAGTGATACACTAAATACACTTTCACAACTGGTTTACTGTGAAACTACCTACAAGGTAACCAGTATGTTTTTAACATGAGATAATAGATCAATAGCATATACATGTACTGACATATGATTTGTTATATTTATCTCATATTAGCATCTACGATTGCATGCACATTTATTGCGTGGTATCCTTTCCGGCAAACATATGCCTGCTCATTGCGACTTGGAGCAATAATTTGGATAAGTGTACCATCTTTAACACCAAGACAGTTCGGTATTCCAGCAATTTGAAAAACCTCATGCTTAGTTGCCATCATATTTGCTTGTGTAATAGGAAATTTAATATTGTCCATTTTCCCAATCTGATTAAAATCCTATCCTCAAACCTGCTACCGGTAAGGAAGATCAAGTACTTTCAAGTCAGATTGTCCATTTTCCTTACTTACCCTTCTCAAGTAGCGCAAAACGCTTGTTGTGCTGTCTTCAACAAACAGAGTTGCCTTACACGTAACGGTGGTAAGGTGACCTTCCTTAGGAGGTAACCCATGGGTCCCTTTCCATAACAACTGTTCATTTGTACCATCTCCCGTAGAATATATTAATAATAACAACGACTTTGTTTTTTGTGGATGACATAGTTGGTTCTAGACCAATTTTCAATATGGTCCACATAACATCAGCATTGTATATATACAATAAGTTACAGGAATACAATGTACATGTCCACTTATTTCTAATCCTTGAGCCTTGGAATCCCCCCTGCTTGACTGGTTGGAGGACCCACTAAGTGAGCATACTCTATGGTCTGTGATACATTAGGAATACATGTGTTCATTATGTGTATGAGTATCAATTAATCCCTCTTTTTTATCACTCCGCCAAGCCTCTTTAGGTAATTCAACTTACCACATCCGCTTTTAGCTTACCACGTACAATGGTAGTTGGATAATTCAGCATCCAGTTCAGCAATGGTTATCACATAGGTGAGTGGATTGTTTTCTGTGATGACACGGAATTCATGACCTTACAGATAGTCATGAAACTTATCAGTCACACTTCAGGGCTAAGAACTTTAGCTTGTGTTCGGGGGGGGGGGGGGCTGGCATATGCGATTACCTTCTTCCTAACATCCTGGAATTGGAGCATGGATTTGCATTTGGCACCTGTCTGTCTAGTGCGTGAATTTCTTTCACGATTTAAGGTGGAATTTTGTTGTATTCCTTTACACAAGGGCCGTCACCGTGAGGTCCAAGACCAGTGGATTTTCCTATGTCTTCAACACAATAGCAACATCACGTTTCCCTGTTTGATTGATGTAATTTAAGATGCCTCTAACATCGTTGGACTCTCTCCGGGTCAGGGTGAGGGTTAAATACGTCAAACATATTATTTCCGTAAACTCTTATACTCGTTTTACCGTATTTGGTCATGTTCCTTAAGTATGGTGACTGACCAATGAACTTTCAACGGTAATTAAGTAACGTGCTGTTTGTGCTATGCATTGCTAACATTATGCATTACACCACAGACATCCGTAACACTACGGCGCTGATTGAGAGCCTTTTTATACATTTACAATACTGTCCAAAATATTTAATACAGTGTGGAAATTGTGTCTTTTCCAACAATAATGAAAGTATTTTGTGTACTGTGGAAATTACCATACAAGTTACCGTATAACACTGTGTCAAGCTTGCCAAACTGGTTCTGTGTTTGCTTCATATGTTGCATGCTACATCATCTGTCACAGTACTCACACCACTAACAGAATAATAGTATTCACTAACACGCGCTGAACATCAGACGGAACATCATGCAACATCTACAGTTTTAAAATATCTAATACAACATCATCTGCAACGTTACTAACGCATGGGACTCATATCTAGCGCAACATCATCTGCAACATCAATAGCACAACTAACATCTAGCGCAACATCATCTGCAACATCTCTTATACATTTGATATATAATACAACACCATCTGCAACGTGGCTAACGTACGGTACTCATATCTAGCGCAACATCATCTGCAACATCAATAGCACAACTAACATCTAGCGCAACATCACATGTTATTGCCTACAATAATTCAGGAACCATAGTTGATAGAATAACGTGATGAACAACAGCAACATATTTGTTAGGATTGCTGAGAACCTGAGATGAAGTCCACATAATTTCACGAAGTGTTGTGTCATGGTCCGAAACAGATCTGTCAGTTAGAGTACTAGTGAATGCAGTTAGACTTAAATTGTGGAAGATTTAAAACATGTAACACAGAACTCAGTGTGCAATAAAATTAGCCATCTCAGAAAACTGTCCCCCCAAACACATACTAGTAATCGCTTATAAATATATATATGTATATGATCAGTTACGATATAACAGTCCAATAAGACTTCATGTTTTTGTTTTCCTTACGTCATAGAATTTGCTATTTATAATTAGCTTTAATGCACACATATTTCTCTTGCATAAATGGTGGTTCTAATGTTCATACGTTTCCTGAGATACTGCCCGGTACAAGCAATTGCCATCACCTACCAATGTGTTTGCAGTGGAATTGAGGAAGTGTTTACTAAAGGACAATATGTCTTTAGAATATCGGTAGCTGCCGAAGTTGAATCAACACTGTCAGACACCAGGGCAATTAAACGGTCCTCATTAAGATGTCTTGGTCTTGGAAGCATACCGTGGTTATAGTGCAGAGGTATTGACACGACTCTCGAACCCGCTATTATCATAGTTTCACGGTATATTGAATATCTAAGTTTAACTTCGACTGTAATAGTATTGATTATAACGGAAATACACGTGAATGGTTATATATACCACATTATTTAAATTGACTTCTTACGATACAATAAAGTCGAAATACATGTAAATACTTGGCTCAGTCGGTACCGCTCTCGGGTGTTTCACCATGCTAATCTTGGCGTACAGGGTTTAACCCCTGCGAGCGTCTTATGATGATTTTTTTAGTTCATGTTTTAAAAAAATTATATATTTTTATCTGTTACATGTGTTTGATATTGATTTGTTTTATTTCTTTTTTTTCTGTTCACCTTTTTTATAGAGTATCTTTATTTCAAAATAGTTTGATGCACAATGTATTATAAGTAAACAATACTACAAACTGCAGGTAATGATACGATTTAAGCACTGTTGTAACTATCGTCAGACTCTGTAGAAATGTCGTCGCTGAGATCGATCACGAGTCCATAGTATCGTCCATTGCATGGTCGTTTCTCTTGCACTCTTCAATGTGCTTTTGAACATGGTCACAAACCCTGTGCCATCTATGTGCATCTATCTGGCCGAATGCGTCGTTGGTAGCTTGAATGACGTCGTTGTATCTGAAATTACGATATCGTCATTAAGACGTCTTGATTATTTTTGTTATCACTCAACTACTAGTATTTCTAAATGCCGAGCATAGCCTTTATTTGCCAGTCAGCTTTCTGCTGAAATATGGCAGGCATATGAGTGCCGCCATCCGCATTTGAGCCCGGGTCGCCAGGTTAGACGGCAAGCGCAACATCATCTGCAACATCAATAGCACAACTTACATCTAGCGCAACATCACATGTTATTGTCTACGATAATTTTTAGTTTAATCATATTTTATTGCATGAATTTCTTACAACAGAACACATGGTTTGCATACATAATACTATTAAGAAAGAATAGAAGCATAACGTCAAAGTAAACAGAGAAAGTTTTATAATATCGCATTCATTACAAAAGGATCGGGCCACAAGTTATTACAACATTAGATATCGGACTCTCCATTTGGTTGTGAGGTAAAATAAAGTGGACAATTTAATTGATTGTTGCTTATGAAATAAAGTAAGGGATAGACTGGATAGAAGCATGCCATTATATACATAATTATTGTTTAGGTCTTACCTCAAGCTGATTTTAATATTTAACAAAAGATTGTAGAGAATAAAAGATTAAGGAGAAAAAGTTTATGGAAATGTTACATGAAATGTCACATGAAAAATTACGCAAAATAAATGAAGAAAACAATAAATAAAAAACATAAAGATGACAATAAATACTGCTAATCTCGACTGTGTACCTATGAGTCCCCTACCTCTGCATCTGACCCCATGACAATATCGACTAATTGTTCAAAGACATTGTTATAATTTAACATACTTAATGTATGTATTTTAACTTAGAATCTGTGTGTTTCTTTAATAAAACGTTGTACATGTTTAAAGAGAGTAAGGTTTTCTGCATCGCTTAAATTGTTATTACCACAAAGTATTTTATCGGGACTTAAAGGATGATACTGGCGGGTGTTTGTAAATAATGTCAATCGTTCATTTATGTAGCGTGCACATCGAAAAAAGTAATGTTCTGCGTCTTCGTTAAAGTAGTCGCAGTCGCAAACAGCATTTTCACGTAGATGATTATTGAATAAATCTGAATTTAGATTGCTACGTTTGTTTCGAATTCGGGCATGATGGAGTTGAAGAAATCTATCACCGGTTAGAAAATAATTCGGGACCTCTTGAACTTTGTATAATGTTTTAATTTTTGATTTAAATGATGATATGGAATTGCTGTTTCTAATAGTCGAATCAAGTTCATTCCAAATTTTGACTGAAGAAGGGATAGTTGATCTAGCATAAATTTCTAAACGGCGAACAACTGTGGCATAGTTTTCGTTATTACGTAATTGGTAATTGCTATTTTTTAGGACAGTATTCGGGTATAGAGTAGATAAATAATCTGGTAATACACCATGTTTGTTTTTAAAGATAAATTTTAATTTCAGCATTTTGCGCTTGTCAGATAAAGACACCCAACCAATTTCTTTCAAAAGTCTATTTATTGCTACCGATCTAGTAAGACCCGTTACTATTCTTGCAGCGTCATATTGCATTCTTTCTAAGTAGTCTTTCTCGTACTGTGTGCAATTATCCCAAACAACTGATGCATATTCTAATAGAGGTCTAAGGTATGATATGTATATTTGATTAAGTGTTTTTCTTTTTAATTTGAATTTAAGACATCGCATTGTTCCGAGAATCTTAAAATAAAATCTAAGATAATTCAGGAACTGTAGTTGAACAAAGTGATCAACAACAGCAACATATTTGTTAGGATTGTTAAGAACCCGATATGAAGTCCACATAATTTCACAAAGTGTTGTGTCATGGTCCGAAACAGATCTGTCAGTTACTAATGAATGCAGTAAGACTTAAATTGTGGAAGATTTGAAACATGTTACACAAAACTTAGTGTTGAAGTTAGCCATCTCAGAATAGTGTCCCAACACACACATAATCGCTTATAAATAAATATATGTATATGATCAGTTACGATAGAACAGTCCAATAAGACTTCATGTTTTTGTTTTCCGTACGCCAAAGAATTTGCTATTAATAATGAGCTCTAATGCAACCATATTTCTCTTGCATAAATGGTGGTTCTAATGTTCATACGTTCCCTGAGATACTGCCCGGTACAAGCAATTGCCACCACTTACCAATTTGTTTGCAGTGGAATTGAGGAAGTGTTTACTAAAGGGCATATGTCTTTAGAATACCGGTATCTACCGAAGTTGAATCAACACTGTCAGACATCGAGGCAATTAAACGGTCCTCATTAAGATGTCTCGGTCGTCTTGGAAGCCAACCGTGATTACCATCAGTCAGCTTGGCTTCTGGGTTTGCTTGATTAAAGTGGCATAGTGGGCATAATAACGTTTATCATCATGTATAGCAATCTACTGAAAAACTAAAATGCACTGTATTTACTAAAACATTTCTGCACTTTTTCAGATGCACAGTGCAAGACGGGCGACCTTTTATTATGATAATTTAATAGCTGATATATTTCTCTATTTATAAACCCGGTTGTATGTTTTCATATGCTGGAAGTATCACGAAGACGCTCGAGGTGAAATACCAACACAAATGTAAAGGACCGAACTGCACGATTTGCTCGAGGAAATTTATATATTCAATGCAAGTACCTTGTAATATATTCATGCATAAAAGGTCAGGATCAAGTCAGTTTCTCCGTGTTATATCAATTTTATCTTCATTTTATTTCGTTCTATCACCTTTGAAATCAGTGCTTTGATTTTTTGAACAATTCAATGACCTCAGTATCCGTTACACTTAATATAAAACACTAATCTATGTATAATGACATTAAAGTATGTATATCGTAGATTTTCACCTCGGGCGTCTTCGCGATACAGTCAACATGCATTGTTTGTGTTTGAGTAGTGTATATATTAATACAGTTCATGAATATAAGGTACCAGGAAATCCATATCTTTGGGTCCAGCCGGGCGCATGACTAGTCTCTGTCGATCGACTCGTCGAATTAAGTACTCCTCGTTTACAGGCATATCCACACAAACGACGGTCTTGGCGTTGACCACAATCTCCCGTGCTGATGTTAAGTGGTCTTTGGAACGAAACTTCTTTCTTGGCCTGAATAATGAAATACGTAAAAATTATACATGTACTGTAACAACTGTTCGGGTTCGAATCATGGGCTTGGTTTAACAGTATATCATAAGTGTAAACTACTGTATTGGTTCGACTCCCGTGCTAGCTAAATTATTAAACACTCACATGTTTGGCGATCCTCGCCGCTGCTATGCGCGTGTCATCCGGTGGGTGTTCAACTGACCCTGCAGTGAAACAGCCATCTCGTTGGCATTGGTCTTCATTGTTTTATTACGAATAGAACACTGCCAACGAGTGCATCTACCTCGTCTATCCTGTATTATTTTTGTTGGGGAGGGGGGGGGGGGGGGGGTACATTAAATAGTAAAAAGAACTTTGGGAGCGTGTTAACCTTATGTGGCATGTTATCACTGGTGGCTTTTTGACTTGATACCGGATATTAGTGGGGTTAAAAACAGGTTATAAACAAACATGCCAATGTTAACTATTCCCCTGGACACCGGTCCGAGGGGGCAAAGACCTAAACATACACAGATTGGACACTCAATTGAAAAGGGAGAGAAATGCAAAATATCACGCAGCAGATTATGTTTGTGTGTTTAAACACTTTTGTTTGTCATCCTTTTTCAATGACCAATATCTCATTTTGAAGAATTTCTTCTACTGCATGGTGTAACTTATTTTATTCTACCGCTTATAGAATTAAGAAAAACATTGTTTCAATGAGTCAAATGTGGTATTTTCTTATACAATCGAAATTTCTATTAAAACGAGAGTAGGTCTGGCTCTTTGCTATAACATCTGTTTTACATGTATTTGTTGACTGATTTCAATAAAGTAGGCATTATTCTAAAGCTGAATGATAAATCTATTGCAAAAACTTATTAATCCCCCACCACGAAGTGGGAGGGGATTATAGGAATGGTCTCCGTCCGTGTGTCCGTCCGTCCGTCCGTGCGTCCGTTAGTCCGTCCGTCCGTAACAAAATCGTGTCCGCTCTCTAACTTGTTAATGCCTTGGCCGAATTGCATGAAACTCATACCAAATGTGTAGCTTATAAAGAGGACATGCAGAACCAACATTCCAACTATGTCGGTTCAAGGTCAACGTCACAATTCAAGGTCTAAGGTTTGAATTTTACATCCGTGTCCGTTCCATAACTTTTTAATGCCTGTGCAGAATTGCATGAAACTGTTACCAAATGTGTAACTAATAAAGACGACGTGCAGAACTTACGTTCCAACCCTGCCAGTTCAAGGTCAAGGTCACAATTCAAGGTCAAAGGTTTGAATCTTACATTTAGTGTCCATTCCATAACTTTTTAATGCCTGTGCCGAATTGCATGAAACTCGTACCAAATGTGTAACTAATAAAGAGGACGTGCAGAACCAGCATTCCAACTATGCCGGTTGAAGGTCAAGGTCACAATTCAAGGTCAAAGGTTTGAATCTTACATGCGTGTCCGTTCCATAACTTTTTAATGGCTGGGACGAATTGCATGAAACTCATACCCATATTCCAACCTTGCTGGTTCAAAGTCAAGGCCACAGTTCAAGGTCAAAAGTTTAAATCTTACATTTTATGTCCGCTCTTTAACTTTTTTATGGCTGGGCCGAATTGCATGAAACTCATACCAAATGTATAAATAATAAAGCCGACATGTAGAACCAACATTTCAACGATGCGGGGTCAAGCTCACAGTTCAAGGTCAGAGGTTTAAATCTTACATTTCGTGTCCACTCTATAACTTTTTAACGCCTAAGCCCAATTACATGAAACTGATGCCAAATGTGTAACTAATAAAGATGACATACAGAACCCACATTCCAACCATGCCGGTTCAAGGGCAAGGTCACAGTTAAAAGGTCAAAGGTTTGAACCTTACATTTCCCATCCGCTCCTTATTTTTTAACGCATGGGCCAAATTGCATGTACTCGTAGCAAATGTTTAACTTATTGGACAATTCCACTGTTCATTAATGCAGCGGGGGATTATAGCCGTCTTTTGGACTGCCTTGTTAGTTATGAAATAAAGTGAGCCTCTTGTAGTGTCTCCTTTCTTATACATGTAGTTCCATTGTAAGTCATCCATAACACTTCGAACTGTTTCAGGGGTTTTGATACAGTTGTTTTTCACAAATCTTGAAGCCCTTCTTTGCACATTTTCTAATTCATCAATATATTTTTGACGGTAAGGGTCTAAAACACTTGACGCATATTCTAAGGTCGATCTTACAATTGTATTATAGGCTGCGCTTTAAGAATCCTAAGTTTTGACTGGTTTTACTAGTAGTTTAATTAATGTGAGAAGACCAAGAAAGATTGGTTGTAATTTTTACACCAATATGACATTACATAACAAAAGATGTCGCTTGGTTTACTTCAGAAAGAGGCTGATTTTGTAACGTATATGTTGTTTTAATGGGTTTTTAGCTCTAGTGACATGCATAATAAGACATTTGAATATGTTAAAATACATCTTCCACTTCTGTTCCCATTCAAATAAACTGTCAAGAGCTTTTTGCAGCTGAATAGAATCTACCTCAGGTGTGATGTGTCTATACATGTATAATACACAATCATCTGCTAAAAGACGGACACTTGAGGACACAGCATCAGTCAGATCATTTATGAGGAGCAGAAAAGAGGTCCTAAAACTGACTCATTTGGACCGCCAGATATTACAGGAGCCTAGCTAGACGATACGCCATTGACAACTACCCTATGAGTTATATCCCCCAGGAAAGTTTTATCCAGGAAAGCGTAGTGTCCCTTATCCCATAATAAGAAAGTTTTTAAAATTAGTAATCTATCATGATTTACCCATCAAAAGCTTTGGAGAAGTCCATAATGGCCACATCTTCCTGACTCCTGTATCGACTCCGCAAGGTCATGTATAAAACCTTCAAGTTGGATTGCGCAAGACCTTGTTTGATTTGTCTAGATGGTCCAAGACATAACTGACCAGAATATGCTCCAACACTCTACATGCTATACAAGTTAGCGAGACTGGTCCGTAATTGCTTTTCACTTTTTCAAAAAAAACAATAGTTGTGCCAAAGGCTTGAATCCAGTCTTATATTTATGTTGTGTTCTCCCCTATCGTGATAGATAATTGGGAAAGGGCAGGTTTTAGAATTGGGTTTAGGCGGCACAAAGCGGCTTTACAGTCCGAATGCACATAAAAGGAAATATTCAAATCGAAACACATCCGTCCTTTCAAAGCTTTATTCAGTGACTCGTATAGTACATAATACATTAAAAAAAAATTATACAACTAAACTAAACTGATTAACTGCTATGTAATGTTACAACAAATCTACAATATTGCTTCAGTGTGTGTCTCCCAAAGTCATTCAGTGACTCTGTACACCACACTTAAACAAATGTAATTGCATAGTAAGAACAGTTTCTATGATTAATAATATCCTTCTCAGGATGTACCAAGCATTTTAAAAGTCATAACTGACCAAATACATCAATATTATACATTAAAGACATACGTTAGTATCCCTAGCACCAGGTTTCTCAACCACAGCGCTATCTTGAGACGGACAAATGGTTCGAAACAGAAGTTTCCTCAACAAATGCGCTTTCAGGAGGCGGGCAAACGGTTTGATCCCCGGGAAAAGATTGCTCAATCACTGTGCTAACCGAAGGCTGACAAACAGGCAGTCCCATATACGGTAAAAGAAGCTTACGATGAAGTGTTTTCACATCACGTCCTGCATATTCTTTCCTCACTCTAAAAACAGGGACATCACAATTGGGTTGGTCAATGACCACATACGCACCCTTATCCCACTTATCTGCAAACTTGTTTTTACCCTTCAAACTAGCATTTCTAATTACCATACGATCTCCCCTTTCCAGTTTCACCTCTCTTACCTTGACATATTATCGCTTCTTGTGTCGTCTCGCCTATTTGCTGGCCTCATGGCTTGCTACCTGGTAGGTCAAGTCAAGGCGCCTCTTTAAATCAAAACATAGTTTGACTGACGTTTACTTATAGACTTATCTGGAGTGATTCCTTAAATTGCATCAATAGCAAGACGCAGATATACACCAAACAATAAAAAATGAGGAGTAACACCGGTAGTTTTATGTCTAGGGACATTATAGGCATGCACTAATGCAGGAACATGTGACTTCCGTGAGGCCTTTTGTTGATCACTCAAGGTACCTAACATATTTAAAAGGATCTGGTTAAAACGTCCAGGCATACCATTTCCATGGGGATGATAGGGGGTGGTGCAAGTTTTCTCTTTATTGGCGATCTTGCACAACTCCTTAATGACATCACCGTCAAAATTGCGACCCTGGTCGCTGTGTAACCTGGCAGGAAACCCGTAGTGACAGATAAAAAATTCGAACAACATTTTGGCCGTAGTGTGGGCAGTTTGGTTGCGAATGGGTATGTTCTGTGTATATCTGGTGAAATGATCGGTAATATCCAACACATTTTCATACCCACCTGCTGACATCTCCTGAGATAAAAAGTCCATACACACAAGCTCCATCTTGCGTCTGATACACCTTGGACACTGCCTTACTCTTCTGTCAACGAAATAATCCAGCCCGGGTCAAAGGAATCTGGACTTTAAAAGTGAAAGGGTCCTGCCTTTACCTTGGTGACCAGCATCGTCATGACAAACAGCAGGCAGAACAATTCCAACTACAGGATTACCACCGCTCATACTATTTCTATAAAATCCCCTCCTTTACAAACAAGGACGAGCATTCACGCAGAAATCGTCTTACTTTTGGACCTTTCAGTGCACACTGTCGATGAACAGAATAAATAAGACAGACAACTCTCTTAATAACAGGATCCTTTGACTGCTCCTCTTTTCAATCAACATCACTGAAAGGAACACCATCATCTTAAGTTTCAATGATAGGATCAATAGCAACATGCTGATCAAGTGAAATGCATTCAACCGAAGGAACCTCCTCAACCTTACACATACAAAACTTACAAACAGCCTCAACAGCATCGTTACACAATACAGAAGGTTCCAAAGGTTGGGGGTGGCAGACGAGACAAGCTGTCTGCATCAATGTTTAAACGGCCACGCCTATACTGTTAGGAGAAGTTGTAAGTTGCTAATGCAGCTAACCACTTGTGCGAAGTCAACTTAGCAGTACTGCAAACATATGAGCCAGTCTCCAGGAAAACCTGTTATTTTGACAAAAATATTGATTTTGAGATTTTCCATAGTCCTAATAGTCTTAAAGCACAATGTTAATGAAGCAAAATGCAAAAGAATTTGGTTGATACCTTGAGTTTTAAATATGTTGCAGCTGTTTTTGTAGAGTCCCTATTTTTGGTGTTTGTAATAAATTGCCTTTGCACTAGTGTCTATATTTGAATGTAGAGTTTGCAAAGCACAATCTTTTAATCGAGTTCTAAACATGGACAAAAATTTCACGTCATCACCAACGTCATTTGCTATCCAAGCATATCCAAACCCGTACTGGTATAGTAATGTCCTCACTTTTGTACACCACGTGTTGCGATCTGACATGTCTAGTTTACGTGACATTATATAACATGTAGTTTTATTTATTTTATGCTTATCCTCTTCCTTAATGGGAACCTGCCAATACCCCTTACGAAGGTCCAGTTTCGAAAAGCCAAGGCACCAATAGTCTCCTCTATCCGAGGAAGAGCAGAAGCATCATTAACTGTACGGCTATTTATTTTCCTATAGTCAATACAAAAAACGAAGTGAGTTATCTTTCTTGCGAATGAGTATCACATTAGAGGAAATGGGACTCTAAGATTCCACGTTGTGCGCCAATGTCGCGGGGTTCCCTATCGTAATAGATACTTGGGAATGGACAGGTTTTAGACTTGGGTTTAGGCGGCCCAAAGCGGCTTTACAGCTTGATAGCACACAAAAGGAAATATTCAAATACCAAACACGTCCGTCCTTTCAAAGCTTTACTGAGCAATTCGTGTATTTAATAATACATTAAAATAACAACATATGACAATGGGATGATGAATAATGATGACAACATGAAGACAATAATGAAGTGAAGTAACATTCATACTTTGACAGCTTAAATGTAGCTGTTAGTTGTTGTATGTAGTTGTTGTTGTGGTTTCACAGCCTTTTAGTGAGCTGGAGTTTTATTAGTGTATTGTTCGTTGAAGCTGAGTCTGATTGTACTCAGTAAAATCTTGTAGTTTGTATCCGTCTACTTTGTTTTCAGTAGGTATAATTTTATATTTCCATTTTGACGACTGAAAGATCCAAGATAAATTTGTTGTTAAAATAGTATATTGTAAATTGTTAAAGAATAATGATCATAAACATACATGCATATAATTCAACATATAAAAATGTAATATACGTACATGTATAGTTTAAACAGAAATAAATGTAATTTAAATCAAATACATATGAAACAATGATATAATACAAACACAAGATAATCAATTGAAGTTATTAATGTTATAACTTTCTTAATTTGATGAACAATACAATTTATTATATTAGGAACTCGCTTAGCAAAGTGAGGGTACCTTAATGATAAGGATACCAATTTAAACAATACAAAATTGCTTAACTGATTACTGAAGTTATTGAGTAATTTAAAAATACAATATGATATCAATCTCCAACATATTATGAAAGTAAAATTGAGAATTGAAACATAAAAATAGCATTATTTAAGAAAGCAAAAACATATTGTCTTACCTGAAAGATTCAAGATAAATTTGTTGTTAAAATAGTTTATTGTAAATTGTTATAGAATAATGATAGTTCTCCAACATGGAGCTGAGTCTTATATAGAGTTTGGTTGTCCCACGCGTTTCCA
The DNA here is from genome assembly GCA_947247005.1 of Spisula solida. Classification (NCBI taxonomy): domain Eukaryota; kingdom Metazoa; phylum Mollusca; class Bivalvia; order Venerida; family Mactridae; genus Spisula; species Spisula solida. The sequence goes on along the minus strand of OX365952.1, from coordinate 34,589,981 downwards.
TGGACTCGTGTCCATGAGCGACCAAAAACAACAGTAAACAACAGTATGTTGTCAATAGAGGGACTACGCTCCTTACAGCGCTTTGATTTCACTATATCGTTCTATTCACGATGTAGTTTCGGGCGATGCAATTGGAGAGTATAGAGGTACTTGATTGATTCACAAAAACTAGCTTTATAGGGATTAAGGTAATGTAATAATTATGTTGATAGTAAACAACAGTTACTCAAGATAGCAACTTACATAAATTATGAGAAATTAAGAAGAAATAATATGAACAAATCAACAGTCAAAATATGCTAAAATTACACTGTGACAACTCCCCCCGCTTCGACAAATCAATGCTCCTGCATTGAATAACTATTACAGTGATATTAATAAACAAAACCTATAAACATGAGTTTTAATTGATGAATAATGATGAGTAATAATGAATAATACATGTGTAATAACAAAAATAAAGACACAATATGAAATCAAATAATATTATCTATGTCATGATATTCAAAATAAATGTCTTTCCACTGGAATATCACTGGAATATCACAATTATATACACACAAATCACAAATATATACAAGTTGACAAATGTTCATCTCATTTGTTGGTAGGCCCCATGTAGATTAATGAGGAGATTCGACTTTGTAATTATGAATACACAAGCTTGGCTTAAAGACGTATATTATGGCACTGGTCCAACAATATTTGGTCTAAATTTTCTCAGCATGTAGTCTCTGATTTATAAGATATCTACCAGTATTGCACCCTATTATGTAATATTACATAATATTGCATACTCTGTTAATTAGTTGACTAGAGGCCCTAGTAATAGATAATAAAACAATAAGAGTTCCCTTTATGACAGGAAGTTATAAAGCATGTGTATAATAAAATAAATAGAGGATATTTGTTTGTTTTGATTGAATATGGTTTATATCTCATCGTGTAGTGATAAAATTCAATATTTTCAAGAGCGCGTAGCGCGAGTGAAAATATTAAAATTTTATCACTACAAGATGAGATATTAACCATATTCAATCAAAACAAACAAATATTCTATTTATTTAATGCTTTTATGGTGTCAAAACTGGTACTATTTATACCAAATTACCACTGTGGTTAGGCTACGTATGGATATGTTATTCCATTCATTTTTTCACTTCAAAATCCGCCATCTTGGATTATGGTGAATAGGTGAAAACGACTTTTTTTGAGAATTTTGCATTAAATCATACACCAACTTGTAGGAAATGGTCTAACTAAGAATAAAAACCCCCACATGACATGTTTCCGTTCAGTAATAAAAAAGTTACAGACATTTTAGTGTTGAGATTTTGGTAAATTAAAGTAGTCCCTGTGAGGGGGCGGAGCTTATATCAGTCACATTGTAGGTGATAACCAGTGACTGATATAGGTTTTATTTCACTGATAGAACTCCATATCTCATCAGTTAGCATTAAATAAAGTCCCATATAAGTTATTTCAAACAACTTCATGATCAAACATAACATAGAGCACATTTAATGTACATAGGAAACTTATCAATAAACATACTAGGACGTATAGAGAAAACAACACTGTAAAAAGTAAGTAGGCAATTATTGGCCCCTAATTTTAATTTAAGTAATAGATGATATTCTACCACATGTGTTTTAACTGATGTACCACAGGGGTGACACTTATTTCACAATTCACATAGTTAGCCTAGTGTTACCATTGCATTTGTGAAGTGTAGAGAAAGAGTGTGAATATACATTTATACAATATAAAAAAATACTTTTGAGAACTTTGAAAACAAAAATTAAATTTATTAACTATTAGATACATTTATTTATTTGTATTAAATTTTGTATGTAATTTCAGTGTGCTCAAATGTTAGTTTTATATTTTACATATTAATTTTATCTAGTTTAAACATAAAATAATTTATTTAAACTAATTTTATCTATATATATTAAACTGACAATAAAATTGCCAAATTTATAAACATTTTGGCTAAATAACTGTTATACACTCAAACTAGATAGAAACAAAATAAATGTATATATCTAAATATACAAATTTAAAACAAACACATAATATGACACATATTTTCTAGTGTACATACAGTAGCACAGTACTATCATGGATATTCAGTAGATAAGGGCCTCTAGTTAATTACATTGACCAGTTTGGGTGTTTTATGACCCTTGATAAACACTGATAGTGATCTCCTGCTGACATCATGCGGTTCCTTCTATAAAGTTCTGGTCCAGAAATAAAGAAGGGCTAATATAGGTCTTTAATTTCTTATTTATTAATAATTTCAGATAAAAAATAACTTTCCGTTACAAGTTTTAGGTACTTCAGTTTATTGAGAGGTTCACTTTTTGATGGATAAAATGATGAATTTTATTATGGTAACATAGAAATAATAGTAATAATGAACTTGTTTTAAATGAGTTCAATGCACAAGGGTGCTAAATTCATAAATATATTTTATTTTTGGTTCGCGAAGCTATCAATCATGCGTCTACTATATCGTAAGTTGATACTCAAGCAACTTTTCAACAACAGATTCATAAAAAAAGATGAGTGATTTATTTAAAGAATGACTGGTTGAGTTCAAATGAGTTGATATGATTTTGTTGCTAACACTTAGCAATATTATTATGTACAAGAATAATTATAACGGAAGAAGCATGCATGCTGCAAATCTAGAATCACCATGAAATCAAGGGATATACAATGTACATGTATATACAAATATTCACTCTGAATATTAATTACTCATATTACATGTTTCACACAACTGTCCCATAATACAACAGTTACAGTATAAATGTCAACATTCTATAGATATCAACATCATTAGCAGCTAAAGCAGTAACAACTGCAAGTAGAAGAATTACGACCGTCTCAGAAACTTTTCCCCATACAGAACACATCAATGACAAATTACCATGGATTTAGCACTAATATAGAGAAACAATTAACAATAACAATTTGATGGAACTTAATGAAAAGCATTTGAAGACTTGCCTTAAGCAACCACACGCGTGCCCGACTATATACATGTAGATAACTAATAGACCTTGTTGATGACAAAATACTACAAATGACTACATCAATTATACTATATACTTGTAGACATTACAACAAACTAGTACTAGTTACCAAACTACGGATTACAATTTGTAGACTATTTCTACATTACAATACTAAATTTCGACAAGAACACTAACTGACTATTTACTACTATCAACTTCTTCTGACGACGTCTACGATTATTATCAGTATACTTAGCATGATAAGCATCTCTCATTTCCTTGGGGACTGTACCTTTATATTCCCAAGTATTATGTTCATCATTGGACGGTAAGCCTACCCACTTAATTCTATAATAAGAAACAGCATTTTGCTTCTTATACCTGAGTATTCTCTCATGAACTCTATCAATTAGATCATCAACATCCCCATTTCTAGTATCATCAACCAGCTCATCATCAGCATTGTTTTGAGAAACACTTACATCATCAGGGATTGGATCAATTTCTGCATCATTATCTGACTGAAAATAAAGTTTTAACATATTCGTATTTACAAGCGACTTATTGAGTTTCCCAGTTTCAATTGACTTTAACTTGTACGTATAATTTGGACCAAGTTCCACTATTTCATATGGACCGATAAACTTTTTCGAAAGCTTTTTCGAGAGTCCAACTTTAGTATTCTCTTTACTCATCCATACTTCTTGACCAAGATAAAATGAAGGTTCCTTAGCATTCCTATCATGTAATAACTTTTGCCTGATTTGTTCACCTGCGCGATTAGCGTTCACCAACAAATCAGTGACCTCCAATTGTTGATTTAAATGTCCCACATATTCCTTAACATTAACTGGGAGATTTTCTCTAGGTATGATCTATGGGTAACCTCGTATGCCTACGAAACAAAACCTGATACGGAGTAAAACCAGTAGTGGCTGATGAAGAATTTCTAAAAGCCACCATTATTGAAGGTATAAAGTCTGCCCAATTGTCTTGATTATCATTACACAATGTCCTAAGAGACTGACATAAAGTACCATTAACACGTTCAACTACACTATTACTTTGAGGATGGAACGATGAAGTGTGATGCCTAGTTACTTGAAATTTCTCACACATTGCAGATATAAGTTTGGAAAGAAAGTTTGATCCCCTATCGGTAACAATGATATCTGGAGCACCAAATCTACAGAAAATCTCTTCAAACAACATCTTGGCAATTTCACTTGCTTCTTGAGTACGCAATGGAAAAGCTTCACACCAATTTGAAAATGAGTCCACTACAACCAGAATGTACTTAAACTTTTCTTGCGTGATAGGTAATGGTCCAACTATATCTAAGTGTATTCTTGAAAAACTACGAGCAGGTACTGGTAAAGGACAAAGAGGAACCTTACGTTTACCAAAATGTCGCTTAGACGTTTGGCAATCTTCACATTTCTTTACATATCTTTCAACGTCTGCATACATCTTTCTCTAGTGGTATTTTGATCTGATAGCAAAATAAGTTTTGTCAAACCCTAAATGAGCAAGAGACTCATGATACGACTTGATCAATGATCACATCATTACGTAACTCAATTGGAACTGCAGTTTGCGTGAAACATTTACTCTGTCTCTTACCTTTCTTGAAACGTGGTTCACAAATGTGATATATTGTCACGGACTATATATTGCTCAGACAGACATAACATATGCTTCTCATCATCTTGGATTTTTGTACCATGTACAAGATATGACAATATTGGCCCTAGCTCTGGACATCGCCATTGTTCAGCTGATAATTTTACCTTATTGTCTGCATCAACTTCAATATTCTCTACCTCTTCCTCAGTTTCATCAAATATATCCATAGCAGATAGAAAGGGATGTGCATCTGATAACTCGTCTTGGTTCTGATACTCAAACTCTACTTGCATGTACTCATTTGGAACTTCATTAATAGAGCTTACAACAGGTTCTAGCTCTTGAGTCTCATCATATGTTCTGCGACTTAATGCATCGGCAATGCCATTTTTAAGTCCTGGTTTATGAACAATATCAAAATCATAGCCTTGAAGTTTCAAAGCCCACCTACCTTTTCTTCCGTCGAGGTTCTTTAGAGTTTGAATGTACTTCATACCATGATTATCAGTATAAACAGTGAAATTAGAATATGCAAGATACGGATTAAATTGTCTAAAAGCTTCTATCAATGCTAGACATTCTTTTTCATGAATGCTCCATTTAGTCTCACTAGCACGCAAAGACCTACCACCATAAGCTATAACATGCTCAATTTTCTCCTTACCAATATGACCAAGTACAAAACCTACCGCAGTGTTGGATGCATCAGTTGATAAGACAAATGGCTTTGTCATATCAGGATATACATATATATATATTGAGCTGATGTCAACAGTTCTTTTAACTTATTAAATGACAACTCACAACTGTCTGACCATTCAAAATCCTTATCCTTTTTGAGCAAGTTATTTAATGGACCTGCTAATTCTGAAACCCCAAATATGAACTTTCTGTAGTAGTTACACAACCCTAGAAATGCCCTTGCATTTTTCACAGATCTATGTCTAGGAAATGAACGTACAGTCCCAATCTTAGCAGGATTAACCTCAATTCCATCATTTGAGAAAAAGTGCCCTAAGTACTCAACACGTTCAACAGCAAACTTACACTTCTTAGGTTGTAGTTTAAGATAAGCTTCCCTAAGCCTATCGAAAACTTGTTGCAAGTGTCCTAAATGCTCTTCAAATTTGGATGAGTGAATCATAATATCATCAACATAGACTAATGCAAACTTAAAGTTAATTCCCCTAAGAATATTATTCACGACTGTTTGAAAAGCAATCGGTGCATAACGAAGACCGTAAGGAAGGCGTTTAAAGCTATAACTGCCTTCATAAGTTATAAACGTAGTTTTATGGCTAGTTTCTGGATCTAGAGGTATTTGGTGAAACCCACTACGCAAATCTAAAATACTGAAGGATTTAGACTTATTCTCTGCAACAGAGTCAACTACACACAAACGATTTAAAAACCCACCACTTGTGAAATGTCAATTTCATTGTTGAAAACATTGTTCTATGGTTATTTGCCTTCAGGCAAATACTCGTCAGTCGATGGGCAATGTGTTTTGTAATGTTCATGTTACTTAACGAGTTTGAAATAAGTTATGCTATGATTAACAGGGTAACCAATGTACATGAAAGTCACAATATCTAAACGGGAGAAAAGCCTTGTACTAAAGAAATTACATACAGTAGCAATGATGGAATTAATAATGCGATAGTATATTTTCCGTTGACACACAGCATTCGATTAACATTGTGTGCAGTCATGCGGAACCGATTCAAGTGATGCAACATGTCCTAATGGTGACCCATGGCTCAAGGTCATACCGTTGGACTGGCCTGATCGTAGTCGGTCTTTGACTGTACCATTCGCAAAGAATTGCTGTTGTAAGCACACAATCGTCGTTTGGTGGCAGCTGAACCGCCCTGCTACGACCATATGGCTCATTTAGGCTTGTAGTGAAACCGGAAGCATCCGAACAAATATTTCAAGCTAATTGCAGTATAACAAGGCCAACAGAAAATAGTGATTGTGTTGTTTTTTCAGTGTGTACACATACATGGTACATTTTAAAGCGAATATCGATCCGAAATGTTAACGCGATCGTGGTTCACGTGCAAAACATGCAAAAACAGAAACGTTGTGTTGGCGGGGTATTCCAAATTATAATTTTTCTATTTTCGGTGCCTTAGTTATAGAATATCAGCTGGAGAGATACACTAGACTATAAATTCCAGGAGAAAATTATTTTTTTAAAAATTCGGTTATTCTTTATACTGGTGTGTTTTTAAATCGTTTGAGTGTACATCTTCAAACCGTGGTAATGGAAAATTGATAGGTTTGGTAACAGCATTTAAGCGGCGATAATCTACGGCCATGCGAAATGTATTACTCTAAGTATCTCTTTTCTTACACAATATCACCGGTTCTGCCCAAGTAGAATCTCTTTAGGGCGGGTGTTTTACCATCTGCATAGTCCTGGGGGTGCACAGGCCCTCGATGCAAAGGGTTGGGGTTTGGGGACTATGGCTTCAATACTTAGACTGATTCATCACATGGCATACTGTAGACAGTTCTATAAGGTGTTTATGGTGGTAAACAAGTATGCAAAGTTTGAAAGCAATTACAGGACACAAGCCCCCTTATACAGAACTGAACTAGAAAATGAAACTAAAAGGCTGAACGTTTTGGGTATATCTTGACTGGTTCCCTTTTAGAACACATTTGGTCATTATTAATTTTTCAAAAGGTCAAACTCATAACAACTTTAACAATCACAGAAAATCTTTGGTAAAACCATGCATTATTAATGGGTTTTAGGCCCCTAGGGAAAGCCACTACAGTTGTCAACAAAACTGAAAAACAAAGACATGCTAAGTTGCTTACCGATTGCCTGTTCCTCTTCATATAGGCAGCATATGATGCCCTTTTCCTCTTGGCAGGACCAAAATTTTCCTTTGCTGTTAAGGCAGGTCCATTCTTGTTGAAATCGTATAGAGTTGGCACAGCACCAGGCTTCAACATGAGCTTAAACTGAACACCCACACTTCTCATCACGCTTGGGCTGCGCGTAAAACTTTCGTCCGTGAAATGTTTCGCGCAAAGTCTTGAAGTTTTCGTCGGAACGAAAGGCACTAACTTCCCGTCTTTCCATCTCAAAGATTTCATAGATTTTGTCCATTTCTCACGTAAAATAGCGTCCTTTGGAAAAAGAAAAAAATCCCTTCGTACCATCCGAAGTCTTGTTAGTGCAACCATAGGCGACGCGACACAATGCACCATGATCGCGACTAACTTCAACTAAAACTTCCGGAAATTACGGATATTTTATTGATAAACACTCACAAAATGAATAATAAAGTAATTCCAAGAATCGTTCACAGTTGTCAATTCGAAATATAAACAAAATTCGGCGAATACGACGATAGCTAATTGTTTACACGAGCAGTTACAGCGTACTTGTGAACCGTGTAGCACTATTACTACGTCATTTCCGGTTTAGACACGGATAAATTCCGTACAACACGTACTCGGTACGGACTAAAAAATATCGCACAATATCATGATTTTGGACAACTTTAAAGCATATTTCGACCATTTCGTGTGTAAATTCGTATTTAGGAGCCAAAATTACATAAAATTACGTTTTTTATTTCAATTCTGGCCACTGACCTTTATTGAGATCATTATCTAACAGATCTTTGGTTTGACTTTCAACTTCCCTTTTACATGGAGGAGTAGTTCTGTACGGCCCCTGCATTTGAGGAGGTGCGTCTCCAGTCTCTATCCTATGACTATGTAAATGGGTGCACCCTAATTCAGAAGTGTTTGTAGCAAACATATCTTCATTATTTACTATGAAAGTCTTAAATGAATGTTTCTGCTAAGCGGTTAATACTTTGCTGTTAACACTGATACCAAGCTTTTCCAAGACACTATCTAATTGTACTTCAGACGCGGAATTGATACCACTACTATCATCATCAACATGGCTAATATTTGCATCACTACTACAAGTACCTTTCGATGTGACATCGTCGGGAATTTCTCTGATTGAACTTTCATCTATAGGAAATAACTTTCCTACAACCATATTTGCACCCAGGTTTACATCAAATGGCATAGGGTTTAAAAGTCTACATGCTCCCCTACCATTGTTTGACCTGACAACTACCTTTCCTAACACTACGCTATAGTTACCAAGTGACTGAACTAGTTCCATTATAGACACACTACCGTTTTCTACCTTAGATAACTTTACTGGAACTAGAGTTTCAGACATGGCACTCAATGTTACAGAACCTTTGAGTCGTACTAATCCTGTTCTAATTGATTGAATACAGTGAACTTCAGGATTAGTCTCAAATTTCAAAGTACTAAAATTCAATACACACTTATTAACGGTAAGAAAGCCTTGCCCCAATATAAGAGAGTGATGAATGTTGTCAAATACATGGAACTTTTGACAGAAAACAGAATCACCTATTTGAATGTTAAGATCTATGGTACCTTTAACATTAATCATTTTATCACTAATTCCCCTGACTTGTCCAACATTGTCACTTCCAAATGAAGTGATTCCTACTTTCCTTAAGAGGGATTTATTGACACAACACAAATCTGACCAGAATCTACAAGTGCTATAAATGTTTGTTTATGTATGTCAATCTTTATAGAAAAATTCTCCATCATGGTTGCTGAAGCAATATTAGATATGTTTACCTTTAAATCTTTATGACTTTTCTTTAATGGTTGACATATTGCTTCTTAGTATTTTTGACGGTTTGCACTTTTGAATATTTCCTACTTTGCCTTATTTGATCAAAAGAAGTGGGTTTATTGATTTGATTAAAAGTTTTTGGCCTATCCAGATGGTTCCCTCTACCCCTGGCAGGCTGGGGCCCCTATTGTCTTCTGTTATTTGGACATGCAGTTCGAATGTGGCCAATTCTTTTGCACGCATCACATGTTTTATTCCTTGCCCAACATTTTTTGAATTCACGATTGTCCCTAGGTTTGCCACATGCATAACATAATTTTTGACTGATATTCAATGAATTTCCAGTTTGGTATTGCCTGTGTCTAAAAGAGGTATTCCTACTACTAGTATCTACATTTCGTTTTGGTTCTGAGTTATAATTATTTCTAGTCATACTATTAATTGACATTTGATTCGCAGCCAAAAAATCAACTGTTTGTTTCAACTCAACTATATTTATACCACCAATTGCGTTTTTCACTATCTCAGTAAAAGAAGCTTCTGAAAGATTTACTTGAGGCGGACTTAAAGCATATGCACTTTCAGACTGTTCTGCAATTTGAAGTAAATTATCTAAATCTGTTGGAGGATTGCGTCTGAGATCTGCTCTGATATGATTTAACAACCCACCATTGATAGCACTCAAAATATTATCATCGTTAATTTTCGCTAACTGAGCTTTTGTTTGTACTTGATACACAAAATCTCTAACGGATTGATTCGGTTTTGTCTCATTTGAAACAGTTCAGAATTATTTCGAATTTTATCAATATTTTTGCTAAATCTTTGTATGAATTTTTCTTTTAAAGTGCCAAAATCATTTTTATTTCATCCGTCAAATTAGTGAACCAATCAAATGCTGTCCCTAAGCTTAAAAACATGCCAAAATATTTAGCTAAAGTTCTTTCTTCAACATTAGCTACAGTACCAAATTATTGGTACCTAGTAAGCCAGCTTCTGGCTTCATCCTTACAAGGGTCGAATCTCCCTACTAAATCTACTTTAAAAGGGGGCCTATCTTGCTCAGTTGGTGCAGCAGTTGATGTCGACGTCATGTTGCTTGTTTCTTGCGTACAGAACAGTTCTGGCCTGGTTTCCGTTGGTCTTTCGGTTTGGCTGGTACTATCGTCTACCAAAGGTCCATTTGATCGGAGTTGGTATTGAGCAGCTGATGTCCTTATCATGAATCGTCTACTCTCCACCACTTTTGACAGCTTAAATGTAGCTGTTAGTTGTTGTATGTAGTTGTTGTTGTTGTTGTGGTTTCACAGCCTTTTAGTGAGCTGGAGTTTTATTAGTGTATTGTTCGTTGAAGCTGAGTCTGATTGTACTCAGTAAAATCTTGTAGTTTGTATTCGTCTACTTTGTTTTCAGTAGATATAATTTTATATTTCCTTTTTGACGACTGAAAGATCCAAGATGAATTTGTTGTTAAAATAGTATATTGTTATAGAATAATGATCATAAACATACATGCATATAATTCAACATATAAAAATGTAATATACGTACATGTGTAGTTTAAACAAGAATAAATGTAATTTAAATCAAATACATATTATGAAACAATGATATAATACAAACACAGGATAATCAATTGAAGTTATTAATGTTATAACTTTCTTAATTTAATGATCAATACAATTTATTATGAGGAACTCGCTTAGCAAAGTGAGGGTACCTTAGTGATAAGGATACCAATTTAAACAATACAAAATTGCTTAACTGATTACTGAAGTTATTGAGTAATTTCAAATACAATATGATATCAATCTCCAAAATATTATGAAAGTAAAACATGAGAATTGAAACATAAAAATAGCATTATTTAAGATAGAAAAAACATATTGTCTTACCTGAAAGATCCAAGATAAATATGTTGTTAAAATAGTTTATTGTAAATTGTTATAGAATAATGATAGTTCTCCAGCATGGAGCTGAGTCTTATATAGAGTTTGGTTGTCCCACGCGTTTCCATGGACTCGTGTCCATGAGAGACCAAAAACAACAGCAAAATATCTTGGTACATGGTAAGACCTTAAATGTATAAATCCTACTTGAAGTTCAAGAAAATAGCTTTTAATATAATAATGATGCAAGATAGGAATTCTTTTAAGAGTTAGCACAAAGTAACCTTTGTTAATCTGCACTATCATTATCCATGTAAAGACAGATAATAAATGTATTAGCCAGGTAAATTGGCTATCAGTAAACAACAGTATGTTGTCAATAGAGGGACTTGATTGATTCACAAAAACTAGCTTTATAGGGATTAAGGTAATATAATAATTATGTTGATAGTAAACAACAGTTACTCAAGATAGCAACTTACATAAATTATGAGAAATTAAGAAGAAATAATATGAACAAGTCAACAGTCAAAATATGCTAAATTACACTGTGACAATACGTAAAAGTACACAAATGGAAAATATTCAAATACCAAACACGTCCGTTCTTTCAAAGCTATCTACCTGTCTGCCATACGGTCAAACCCCACAAGGTGACATAGACCTGACGCGCATCACCAACAAAGAAAAGTAAAAAGAAACATAGTAAAAGTATAAAAGAAAGAAAAGTAAGGGTAAAAGGTTAAAAAACAGAGTAGGTATCGATTAAGGAGACACATGTTAAATCTGGCTGACAACCAGACTGAACTCAGGGCCGGCCAAGGTGACAACATCAGGGGGTAGAGCATTCCAGTGGACAATGGTTCTGGGAAAGAAGAGAATTTATAGTAGTCGGATTTGGTATGAATTTGCTGGAATGCTTCGGAGTGAGAGTAACGAGAGGATCTTGCATTTGGGACTAGGTAGTCGGGTATTGGAATAGCGACCTCGTTATGCAGGATGTTATGGAGCATAACCAGGCGCTGGTCGATGCGCCGTTGGTCTAGAGGTCTCCACTTGAGTGTTTCAAGCATGGCTGTGACACTGGATGTGCGACCATAGTCGCTCATGGTCCAGCGCGCAGCCCTACAGTGAACACACTCCAGCTGGTCTATCTGGGTCTTTGTTTTGGGTGACCAGACAGATAAACTGTATTCCAGCTGGGGTCTGACCAGTGTCTTGTATGCGATTGACCTAAGGCTTTGTGATTTTGCTTTTATGTTTCGTCTGAGGAATCCTAATGTTTGGTTTGATTATTGTTTGATATTGTCAGTGTGTGTTCCATGTTAAGTCATTTGAAATTGTGTTGCCTAGGTACTTTGCAGTTGTTACTGTGTCTAGTGTGGTATTGTGTAAGAGATATTTTATTGGTATGACTGTTAAGCGCTTTGTGATTTGTGTGACCTGGCATTTTGAAGGATTAAATTCCATGTCCCATTTGTTCTTCCACAGCTGAAGTTGGTCTAGATCCTGTTGTAATAAGCTGGAGTGAGAAGCATTAGATAGTGAGAGATAAATGACTGTGTCATTAGCAAATAGACGTACTTTGGAAAATTTAACATAGTCTGGGAGGTCATTGATATAAATAAGGAATAGAAGTGGTCCAAGGACCTAACCTTGTGGAACGCCGGAAGAGACTGGTAAAGTGCTAGAGCTAGAACCATTTACAACTACTGATTGTGACCTATTATCCAAAAATCCCTTGATCCATAAGAGTGTTTGACCTCGGATGCCATAGAAGTGAAGTTTATAGAGAAGTGTTTCATGATTACCCATGTCAAAAGGCTTTGAAAAGTCAAGAAGAATTAGGTCAACTTGGCTTTTCAAGTTTAGATACTGGAGGATGACATCAATATGCATAAGAACTTTGACAAGACCTTTTACACTGAAGCCATGTTGTAATTCATAGAAGAGGTTTGATTTTGTGAAGTGTTTTCTGATGTGATGTCATGCGACAGTGTGTTCCAGGGTTTTCACAGAATACAGGTGAGAGATATAGGGCGGTAGTTGGCTGGGTCAGATCTAGTGCTTTTTTATAGACAGGGGCTACGTTGGCCATCTTCCGGATTTTGGGTACGGTACCAGTTTATAGTGACTTTTTACACAACTCTACTGCATTGGGGGCTATTTCTTTGCAGGTGTTCTTTAGTATTATAGGTTTTATTTGGTCTGGGCCTGCAGCCTTGTGGGGATAAGGTTTTTGAGTATCATTTACTGAGATTTCAATATTTGGTATGGTATTTTGAGAGCTGTAAGACGGCTGGGGGTATCTCCACCAGTTTCTGTGATATGTACTTTCATTTCAGCTAGCGTTTTAAGAGATGTAGGTGACTTTGGTGTGATGACTGATTGGAATTGTTCATTTAGTACTGTTGCCTTGTCTTGATCTACTGTGTATAGTTTGTTTTGTTTTTTGAGTGAATCTATGCCCACAGAGTCTTGTTTGGAGTGCTTGAGTAGAGAATATAGTTTCTTGGTGTTTGGTCTGTTTGTGTTTGTTCATGTTCTGGTGGTTGATTGTTTATGTTTAAGATATCTTCAAGGTAGTTCTAATATGCCAGTTTTGTTTCTTTCCTGCAGTGGTGTTTGAGTTTGAGATATTTTTCTTTAGATTTATTGGTGTCATGCTTTGTGTACTGTTTGTATGCTTTATCTCGTTTTCTATAGAGACGCTTTAGGGTAACCTTTATCCAAGGGAGCCTGTTTTTGGTGGATGACTATTTGGATGGGATGAAGGAATTTACCCCTTCCTCAATTGTTCTCATATTTTTGTTTTTTTATCTACAATTGATCTGCAATTTATAACTAGAACTTTCAGGGATCTCTTAATTTTATTTTTAGTGTGTTTTTTGGTTCCTGTTGTGGTGAATTTTTGCTTTTTGGTGTTGATGTAATGACTGGGTGATCTGTACTCCCAAATTCTGTGTTTGTCGGACTTGAGATGTTCATGCTGAGATTGTTGAATTTATTTGGTGTTTTGTATGAATCCAGACTAGCAAGGCTAGAGGTTGTAATGTTCATGTTGTCACATGCTAAGCACTTCCAGGCCCATATTTTGGAGTCATTTCCGAGCCTGCCGTACATACTATCTGACAGATTTTGGCAGTCCGCATGGTACCAGATAAAGCTGAACTCACATTCTACTCCCTTGCATGACCATGGCACAGGCTGTGCACAGCTATCACATGGGAATACTGTGGAAGAATTACCGACTACTTCAGGTAAAATGATTGGTCCCGGGTTTGACTCAATGTCAGTTGAGAGAATTAACAAGAGTGTACTTAGAAATATAACAGTTCTATAGCTGACACGTACTCTTCAAAATGGAGGGTTTCCATTACACACCTACTGCCTTAATATGCCTCTCAGAGGAGCAATACTACAAGAGTCATTTCTAAGTCTTGCAATAAAACTCCATAAACGTTATATGTTGTGCCATGCTTGTGTTCATATGTGGAACAAACAATTATATTCGTGTAATCCCAGAGTAGTCAAATAGTTGTATATTTATTTTACTCTTTTGGTTTATTATAGCAGATGTTCAGAGATCTACATGTACAAATGGAATGCAGTGGTCACTTCAGCCATGAATCACCTTTACAGTTTCCGCAAGTGTATGGTTTGACAGTAGCACAATATATACTCAACTCATTGAAGTATCAGTAATTCTAGTACTAATTGGGTAAAACAATACGACTCAGTCAGGTTAAGAAGTTTATTACATTTTTCTGGATTAGGAGCACCTGAATTTTCGGACTTTGTAATTTCCCAGATTTAAGTTGCCACCTATATGTATAACTAGATAGAGCATTTCCATCTCTTACACGTTGCTTTCTCTCAAAAAATCTAATCCAGTTAAGTACATTCCCCCGAATCCTATAGCTGCACTCTTAATATAACACCGTCCAATAATAGATGTACTGACCTTAACAGTTCGTCACCTTATTTCAAGAAGCATATTATAACCGCCCTATTATAACTTATTTTTTCACAAAATTGGAGTTCTTGAAACACTCTACAAGATGCAATAACTTACAGTACTGTATAGTTCTAACACGAAGAGGATA
The DNA here is from genome assembly GCA_947247005.1 of Spisula solida. Classification (NCBI taxonomy): domain Eukaryota; kingdom Metazoa; phylum Mollusca; class Bivalvia; order Venerida; family Mactridae; genus Spisula; species Spisula solida. Next base: position 34,574,665 of record OX365952.1, on the reverse strand, counting down.
AAACTCTTCTGTATACTACAAACATTTAACAAGTTTTGTCAGAACAATCTTAAATGCGTTTTTCTCAAAACAGAAAAAAATCGAGTTAAACACGTCTGGAATTAGGGTGACTGCATCTACTACTGTAAAACTTTTGAACACGTACTGTACAACGAGCTGGAAAGTGTTATTCTAAAAATAGTAACGCGTGACGTCACATGTAAACTGAAACGACAAGATGTCGGACACCGACTCTCCAGTGAAATGTTGAAGTGTTTGTAAGATTTTCAGCTTTAGTGACTGTTTGAATGGAATAATATTTAATAACTCGTGTTAGTAAGGTAGTGGGTAATAATTTTGTTTCATGAAACCCAAAACTATGCATAAATTATGCGGTATTTTTACGTTAATCGTAAAAAAACAGCCCGTTCCACTCGCTCTTGGTGGATGCCTGTGTAGACTGCTGGATGAGTAACATTATCGCGTCAATCTATTGGCGTTATTTTTTTAGTGTATGTGATTTTTCTACAGTACTGGAATAGATAATAAATTCAGAAAAAATAACGCATTTCTGTGTGTACAATTGGAATATATTCTCAAGTTGCTGGGACTTCTCTAACCCGTGTTTTGTGTTTGTTGTTGTTGTTGTGGTTCTGAGTGCTTGTGGAGTCTGCCAGCATTGCTTCCCACAGATCGTTGTATCAAATTATTCAAGATGTGAAAACAGGTCGAGATTTATTTGGAATCTATTAAAGGATATATATCTAACTTGTGTGTTGTAGATGGTGGTGTTGGATCTAGTGCTGGGGTGACTTGTAAAGGGTGACACTGACAGAGGCATGATAGATTGGTAAACAAGATGAAACCATTGCAGATTTGTGTACTCTACACATTTCTGACAATTCTCTTGTTACAATGGAATACGTGTATGGTTTTAGCCTGCTCTTCTGGTTGTACTTGTATAACTATACAAGATAAAGATGATGATGTCGCCGATGATGTCACAGCAACCGATGCTGGTGCTGACGATGTTGTCGATGAGGAGGAGCTGGCCATGTCTAAGACTCCGAAAGGACGAAGTGTAGACTGCTCCAACAATCCGTACCATTTTACATCAATCCGAGAACTGAATCGAGCAATTACTATACCACTTGATACCATTCATTTGTAAGTATTTCTGCCTGAAGTCATTGTCTTTGTTAATTCATGAATTCAATAAATCTTTTGAATGAGCTTATGGTAAACTGTACTGTAGGATTGCTGATGGTCATGTATGCTCTTAAGTTGCATCACTGCCAAGAGGTTTTTTCATGGGGGTCCTGGTAATTAGTCCCTGGAGAACCCCTAAACACTAATATGGTGCTTAACTGACTGAGTTACAATGTCACTGAGTGGCCGTGGTTTAATCTGCACACCACTTTACTCAGATATACTCTACATGTAGCATTTGACTTATGAGTTTGAGGGTTGGCTCATCCACCGTGGGCTGCCAAACACTGCTGTCACAATTGAAGTAAATCATGGGGGTATTAATTCCCTTAATACTCAAACCCTGTGTTGGGCTTGAACCCACAGAACTCCTGCATTATATTATTTTATTTTGTAGTTAATGTTATGTGTAATCAATTTGAAATTGATGATCATTTTTTATCATTGTGTATATCTGTACAACACTTATAAGTTGTTACACGTAACTGGTTATAGATGTTGTATTTCAAACTTACATACATAAATTGGTATGTTGGTATTGGTACAAAATGTAAGCATCATACATGTAAATTTGCTTTGAAAACTATTAGTACCTATATTTTGACAGCTGTTTATAATAATGCATACTTCTATGACAGAGTTTATCATTAGGGATCATCCAATGAAATCTTTTGTATTATTTTGTATATTTTACTCTTAGTCACTCAGGAGCATTGATGTACAAATTTTACCTGACAATTATGGGGTTTAAACCGTTTATCCATAGATATTTAATTAAGAGTTAAGACAATAATTTATACATTTTATACCATATGATATTGTCTTTCTATAAGAAAGTAATTCACTTGGCTGATAATGCATGCATGTAAGTGCATCTATTTAGATTTGTTCATTCTGAAGTGTGTTTAATGTTTTACCTCAAATTTGGTAACTTCACTCAGTCATGATGTATCAAATTTTATTGAATTACAATGAAGGTAACTTGAGTGTTGAATTTAACAATGTCTGTCGTGCTCCCTAATCATGTAATACTTACCTCACCGTGTCTATTCTATTATTTCAAATCTCTTGGACCACCTACATTGCAATGTGTATTTCTATAGTATTGTCTGTGTTACATGTCAGTGTTTAACTCGATACGCCTGCCATATTCTTTCAGTGACTAAGTTTTTAATTCAGTTCATCAGTTTGAAATAGAACCGACAGGAAATAGTTTTGATATTGTTTATAGACACACCTATATTTAGGATAGTACATACATGTACCATTAAGAGGTTAAATTTGAACCAAAGTTTAAGATTTTCGCAAGTAATTTGATAAAACAGTACCCATGGCAGCCAGGCTCTACAATTCGTATAGTCTTACGTTCTGGACAGTGGACATCTAGCTTTACATCACTTTGGGACAGTTGACACTTAAACTAATGTGCTAAAATTTAGTCCCGGACACCCATAATGTGTTCTAAGGTATGCTTCTATCATGGCTTTCATGTTGAACATTTGTACTATATAGCATCTGTTGGGGTTGGGTACCATTATAAGTTGCAGTATATCATTATATGTATATAACTGCATGTAATTACCATGTAGCTTTGTACCTGTGTATGCATGTATAATCTAACTAACTGTAATGAAGCCCATATGGACATAGATATGGCTTCTAAGTTCTTACCCCAGTAATAGTCTGCTTTTATCTCTAGCCTCTGGATTAAGATGGTTTAAAAGATTGCTTGTTGTCTATAGACAGTATCTTGTATGAATGATATTTTCCTTTGATGAATGAGATAGGTGATGAGAAAACGTATTATTAGAATATTGATACAGATTGTATCAGAGTCACTGGGGGTCCGGTGTCTGTATCCGTGTGTATTGCATGTACATGTATGCTGTACAGCTAATAGCCTGCGATTACATGATGTACATTGTATAGTCCAGCCACCCAAAGTCACATATATTTTCATTCATTTCCCAATTTTGACAACTTTGACTAAAATCTAGGGATTTCTTTTTAAATTTGATCCTTAAATGATATATAAAACTTATGACGACACTCAGACCTTCTTATACTTGAGGATTTACTGTATTTTTTGAATGAGAATTTAATTCATAGATCTCCACTAGTCTCAGGCTTAAGTTATGTATCACACAATAAGTGCAGGTCATGGAATGTTATCCCAAGTTCTTTGTAACTTTTACTTTATTATTTTGTAAACTTGTAAAATTAAAGACCAAGCTCTCCTAAATTTATGTTAAACTGCAAAAAATAATATAAAATCTTCAAATAGTTTATTGATAATGCATTTTAACTACTGTAGTTAAACTTCAAACTGACTCCTTTTCATATTTCATGCTTGACGGGTAAATGTTACATAAATCATCATTATTGAAACATTATTTTTTCATAGATTTGTTGATTTCATTTTTTTTAGTTGAATTATCATAATAGTGTCCCCCTTTAACACGAGTTGTTTGTGGTTTACTTTATTGAAGGTATGCAATTTGTTACGTAGTCCTTATGATTTGGTAAAGACAGTAACGCTCGTGTTCGTATAGTGGTTTTATTAGTTTGTTACACAGTTCATAACATAGTATAGTACTTCTCAGGTTCACAGCATAAGTCAACTTTTCATACTCATAAACATACTGTCCATGCTTATGGCCCAAGCTACTCGCTTGTTGACGGCCCGCACCAACTGGTCTCTCTCGACTCCACTTCTCAACTCTCTAACTCAACTGACTCTGACTGACTGAACTCCCCACTCACATGGTATATGATATATTTGACCAACCTAGACACTTCCGCAATTCACTGACAAGTGTCTGCCCTAGGCTGTCTGTTTTTAGTGTATGGACATCGAAATATATTGAGATATATAACATAGTACGAATCTATATTTATGCACGTTGATAGGAGAGTGCATTGAAATTAATATGAGATAATTAGCTATCCTTTGATCATTACATTACAATTCACACAGTTCAGTGGAACAGGTAATCATTATACAAACATACTGGTGCTATATTTATTGCTATAGATACCTGAAATATCACATCTTGGTATCACTATGGTTTGAATTATTAAGTTAAATACAAACTGTTTAATGTAATAATGGCTTAGGCCAAAGTTTTTTTTAACAATTTTCATTACTCAGACTTTGGCGAGTGAAACGAGGGGTTGGTGGTTATAAACAGTAGCTACTTTTCTCTTACATTTTGTAAAGCAAACAATCACAAGTTTGATATGTTTTATTTAAATCAGAATAAAATTCTTTAATGTGATACAATTTCGAAAATTTACGTCAAGAATTTATCAAATACTGAATTTGTGAAATGCTACATGTAGTTTATGTAACGTCTTTTTAAAGGTCTGTTACTGTCTAATTGGACGTTATATTTTGCTTAAATTTTCAGGAGTCCAAAAGACTATTGTCTTTCTAACGCTACATGTATAAGTATATTAACATGATTTTTATTATTTTGTGACTAAGCCAGTAAGCCTGGTTTTCCTGGCAGACAACTCATATCACAAATCACAGGTAACTGTATCATTGATTTAAAGTAAAAAAATGGATTTATAAATTTAACAAAAAAAATTTTTTTATTTTTTTTTACTCTTAATCACTGATACAGTTACCTGTGGCTCATAAATATAAAATATACAAAATATAATGTTTATTCAGTTGGTTCAAACATATTTTATTGTAGTAAATTTTCAAACTGACAATTTATGAGATTTAATTGAATGCATTCAATAAGCTTATTGAGGTCATCACCTCGGATACTCTCACCAGGTGAATACATCATACCTCCACTTGCTCTTACAATAAGGTATTTGGTTTTAGTATTAAGATTTATTGGCAAAAATTTGTCAAAAATGATTCAGGGCCAAAATATGGTTTTGTATAAATAATAAGTTTGTCAAAAATGATTCAGGTCCAAAATATGGTTTCGTATAAATAATTATATATCATCAAAAAGTATAATTTTGCCTTGTGTTTTGCTTGCTATACATACATATATCGGGTATGTTCTAATATTAATACATACCAGTATACACCCATCATAGACTATGTTTGTTGTACCTTACCTTACAATACATTTTAAGAAGAAATGTAGCTCATAGAGACCTACTCGACTTTGAAATGTTCCTCGGTTGCTTAGGTTACCCCATAGGATACCTCTTTGAACTGAAAACTTTATGTGCCTTGGAAAGCTATTACCAGCCAGTAAGCTTGAGAACTATGCTAGATTCATGGATTCAAGTATGCTACTTCACTGGCTGATAGATAAATCAGTAATTAACTTCAACAATTTGCACTAGGTAGCTTTTCAACAGATGTGGAAATGTTCTGCTCTTTGTGTATGTACTGAATCAAAAAGATATCTCACCATAATAAAATACTGTAGATTATAGACTCTTTATAATTGGGAAGAATTTTATGTGATTTTTGAAGCTCTGGTTTGGGTATAGTTGCTAATAAATGGCACCGTAGTACTAAGAGTCGGTACACTAGGGGCTATATTTTGGTGTCACTTTGATAATTTTAGTCTGGAATAGTTAAACATTATGTAGTCAAACTACCGAAAAGCTGACACTACCTTTAATTTAAAGAAATGCTGACACTACCTTTAATTTAAAGAAATGCTGACACTACAAAATGTACCTTTTAAGTAAAAGAAATGTTGACACTACCTTAAAGTCCTTTAATTTAAAGAAATGCTGACATTACAGTCATGTACATTTTGTACTAAATGCTGACTCTACCTTTAATTTAAAGAATAGCTGACACTACCTTTAATTTAAAGACATGCTGACTATACCTTCAGATCTGTCAGAACCTTGAGCAATTTAAAATGTCAAATGAGGCCAGGGGTATAGGGGTCTTTCACCTACCGTAGTCCTAAGGCTATTAACGGAATCACCAGATTCATTCACACAAAGAGCAAAACATTCATTAATTGAACAATTAATATGTACATTGTACATTTTGTAAGTTAGTCAAACTAAAATGATATACATATTATTTTAGTAATTATTAATATGTTTATATTATGTATAATATTATGATAATTTAAATAGTATAATATTTATATATATCATCTACATCTAGCAGGTAATGGCCAAAACTGTTAACGAAGGATACATGTAGCATTCAGAGCTTTTTCCAAGGGAGGTAATTCATGTCTGCTATACTTAATTGAACAGGAGATTAAAATTACAAGGCCCTCTGTAGCGCTTAGCTTAGGCAACTAACCCCTGATCTGCGAGACTTCAAATGTTTAAGTACTGCATGCTTGGACCAGATTATAAATACTGAGTCACAGTGATCGGTTCCCTAAATCTTCTCCAATGCGTATATGAAGGCAACACAAGAGTTTACTGCTGGACAGCTGATGTTGGTGATGTTCTTAACTTACCTCCCACTTATTTTAAACATACAATTTGTGTAACACCATATGTAATCATCATGTGTATTATAATAAGCTTATACAGGATTACATTTGATTGAAAAAATAAATATTTCACCTATCAGAGTTTGAAACATGAATCACATTGTATGAATAATGTATGAATCACGATTCACAGTTAAAATTTCACATCTGCACACTAACTAAATAGACTGTCAGGTTGTATATTGCTTGTTGAAAGACCTACAATTTGTCTTATAAATATATTATAAATTTCTATACTTACATTGCTGGAATTTAAGATATCTCCGGCAATAATATGTAACGTTAAATTTTCAAATCAGTGAATGGACTGATGTTCGGAATTTGCGCAACTCAACTTTACTTATATGATATAAGTCAAGACTCAAGTGTAAAAGTTAAAACAAAGTTTAACTTACGTGTCACATGTGACATATCATGATCATGTGTTTGTTTCGCTTCCAAATACTGCCGAACCATGCAAGCATAAATATTATTAATCAATGCACATAATTCCTGAGTTTGAATTGAATAATTATATTTGTGCATCAATGACGATTTTGAATTAATAAATTACTATTGAACATTGATTGCATGGAGCCTCATCTGCGACTTAATTCTTGTCGCTTCAATAAAAAGGCTTAATTGATCAACAGCAAAATCACTCATATGTTATGTAACTCAATGAAGTCAGTTTTCTACTCAGAAACAGTGAGTTCATCATAATCATGTATTAATTCCCACGTATGGATGGCTAGGCTACATTAATCATCCGTCTGGCTTCTACAAGGACCAAGGATATTAGGTTTTAAGACTACCAGTACTTCCTGGTCCTCTATGGAATAATTTTATTAGTCCACTACCGGTTTTTGACCGGAGGGGACTATAGGTTTGCCCTCCGTCTGACAGTCAGTTGGTAGGTCCGTCAAAAAATCTGGATCCTGACATAACTGAAACGGTTTCCAAACTAGGTTTATGAAACTTTGTACATTTGTATGTGGATATGGGGCAATAAGGGGATTATGCATGTCTAAAAATATTTTGATTCGAGTGTATGTGAACCAATGTCATTGTAAATAATATTTAAATTGCCTTACTGTAGTGTTTGCCATCACAGAGCTACAGATAAGCTGCGTATTGGGGTAATTACCCAATTAATTTTCATAAAAACCCAATAGATTTGAGAGGAGGGAGTAAGAAAAAGCAAAGACAATCTGCAATACTCAAATAGAAAATGATTTTTAGTGAAAAATAGTATATATAAGATCATTTACCCTATGAGTTTTATTAAATACCCAATTAAAATCTGTCAAAACCCAATCAAAATTAAAAGGAGGGGGTAAAATACCCAATGGACCAAAACCTTATCTGTAGCTCTGCCATCATTAATAGAAAAGCTGTAAAAACAGTAAATTTAATTTAACCAAAATTGTAAAAAAATAAGATTGAACACTGGGTATGGGTCTAACAAATAGTTTCCTGTCCATTGATAATACTAGTAATCAGGGATTTCATCTGACTCTTGAAACTGCATTTTGAATCTTGAATTTGACAAAAATGTTATTTTTTGACTCTTGAAAGTTGAAGCTGAAGAGTCAAATTTGGGTTACCTATGCAAATGTACATGTAATAAAACTCTTCCATCATCCTGCTATATTATTTTGACGAGTTTTGATAAAATTTGAAGAGTCAGGAGTCATTTTAAAACTTCACTTTTGGAGGCTTCTAGTGAAGCCCTAGTTATTTAAGCTGACATACAGGTCAATTTTTCTCATTGTTCGTCATATTTTGACTCTGAAAAGCTAAAATCGGATTGAAATTTTTTGAGAGGAGCTTCAGTATACATGGTTATAGTTATAGGCTGCAAGTTTTTGTTCAAAATCATCATTTATTCATACACTAAGTGATTGCATGTTTAGTGAATGAGTTGGCATTAATAATTTACTGCTATAATATTACATACTGTGCAGTCTCTGTGTACAGTACTGTATCATAGATTCATACCTTGGTGTAATGTTACATCAAGTCTCTCCAGTCTCAGAATATATTGTCAGTAATTGTGCTGCCTCTACACTTAGTACTATCACATGCAATATAAGTAGTGTGTACTGTAACATCTTATAGTGTATGAAAATGGCAGCCGAAAATACGTTTTCTACTCATTTTCCTCGTATTTTCATAACTTCTTCTGGATTTTCTTCTTCAAAAAATTGATTTTTACCTTCGTGCAATACACGACCATGACTTATACTAGAGATTTAACGGTACAAGTTAAATTTGAGCCCTGTACAGTACAACCTTTGTAGAACAACACCCTTTGGGAACTGCAAATATTGGTTGATGTATAGAGCTTGTCTTAATGCCATTAGGTGTTTTTAATTTTTGACTTCTTTAAATTTCACCAGTTCGTGTAAAGAGGGACAATAACACAATGTACAACATAATTATATTGTGGTGAATTGTCAGATTGTTGTATGTAGCTATCATGACAGTATATTATATACATGCAGATTTATTGTTTTAAGGTCATCGTGTTTATGTTATACCATTTTATAAAGTGACTTCCCCTGTCACATGCTATGCAGTTGAACCATGAATACTTGTACTTCATGGCTGAGTTTCTTAGTGAAGTGACAGTTTGCCCTCATCAAATCATATTCTGTTTAAATGTACGGCTTCCAGAGATATTTAGAATATTTGTGTCTCTCTGACTCTAGATCTCTCATGACAATATATTATTCATATAGATCAACCGCAGTAAACTAGACAAAAGTCACAAACTTTATGGAAATTCAAATTTAATATTTACTGTAACCTAGATTATTACAAGCCTCACATACTATTTACAAATGTAGTTGACCTTCGTTGGTTGATGAATATGATAAATATTTTTATTTTTGTTATGGATTAAAATCAGAGAGACTGTTACTGTACATCTCACAATAAATGTGTTAAGTTACCCCCCCCCCCCCACACAACAATGAAGGTTTGGATTCAAAATTGAAAATTCAGAAAATTGAGATAGATGGGTACTATGAATAAACTATAATGATAATATTAAATGTATATCAGAATCATTTAATTGTATAGTATAGTTCACTGGAGATAACTCTTAAGACTTATCAATAAACCAACATGCATGATATTTAAACACTGCATATAATAGTCAACTGACAGCTTGTTTAATATTAGTGTAGATTTAAAGAGAATTATGATCATTAAAAGTGAATATGCAAACGATTGAACAAAAATGAACATCGAAAATGCATTTAATTTCCATTTTTACTAGTGTTATCATCTGCAAACTGCAACAGTACTTTCTATGTGCCTAATTTACTCTGGTAATTAAAACTAGGTCGTCCATACTTAATGTCATTTCATTCATCATAACATTTCATAAGTTTCGTAATTTATTGACCATCATGACTTACATATACATGTACATGTACATTTGTACATTGAAATCTTTATTACAACATCATGTTTTGAATATATATATCTCCTATACACACATTAATTAGTATATACTCAAAATGTTCTTCTAAATTCATGTTTGACCTTATATAATTATCAAGTACAATTACTTTTAATGTACTGATAATTAGTTAAAAGTACATCATAAAAGTGTAAGAGTGCAAGTAAAAGTTTAATGAAGTCCCGGGGGTTTCACTAGCTTCTGAATCTGAAGGGTCATTTTGATACTTTTGACTAAATTTCACCATTCCATTCGATTCCGAAGCTAGTGGAACCCCTGTTTACTTTCTTGCTGGCTTTGCTTGCTTGCTTACAGGGATGATTCATTAATTAAGGTCAGTACTTGGAACTGTTTTGTTGGTCAATTCTTTTTGTAACGTGTGCAAGGTCCAAAATCTCGGCAATGTCTGGTAACTCAGATGAAAAAAAATTGTGATGGAAACAAGCCTAAAGGAATTTAGGATGTATGTAAGTTTGTATACATGTTTCATTGTTCTTACATTGTGTTCTGTATGTACCAGATATATGATCAATTGTCTGTTTATATTTTCAGGGATTTGAGCAAGAATGAAATCACAGTATTAGAGAAAGGAAGTTTTAGTCGTCTGTCGTACCTACAGCGTCTGTAAGTATCCATACACTGATTGACAGAATCACTATCATTTCTGATACCTAACATCAGGGGTGTCAATTTTCCTGATTTATCCGGAATTACGAATTTAACAGTCCTGAAAGAGCAATGGCTCCTGACCAAAATAAAAGTTATTTGATGAAAATTTCTCAAGTAATGGCAAAGTTATGGTAAATTTAATCTGCTCTTATGGATTTTCGTTAATACAAACTGAGTTAATTATGGAAACAATGTCATTGAAGGCCTCTTGTTTGGTAAAAATGGTCGGCCGCATACGATTTTCCTGATTTTAAATTTGGCCCTGTTGACACCCCTGCTAACATGTTGTTTAGCACTGTCATTCTGTGTGTGTAGTATACACTATTAATAGCATGATTTATTCATGTTATATGAACAAAACGCTCATTTCATGGAAAGTAAATAATGATACTTTACGAAGGAGGTACTTTTTAGCTAGACTTTTCCATGAAAAAAGTTGAGCTTTTGTCATGACGGGATTGTGGGCATGTGCGTTGGTTAAGTTTATTGTCAGAGAGTCATTTTATCAAAGGCTATCAAAGGTATCAACTTGGAATTCAACATAGTTATTCACCATCACAAGGGGAGTCTATACTTACAAGGGTGGTAACCCTGTGACCTATATTTATGAGTCATCTGCCCTTGTTACGCTTAGAATTTTCACTCACAGATGAGCAAGGGTACTATCAAGTACGAGAAAGTTGAGCGTCCAGCACTCGTAGGCGGTGCGCTTGTTATACACCTATTATATAACCGTGTATTTTGTGACCGTTTGGCTCTAGTTGATTCCATAATTATTATGCTCTTGGATTTCTCATGCATCATTCAAAGAGAATAATAACTGGCGTGGAGATGGTTTACAAAAAATAACTTCATATCCTATCATACTATAATCATAGTACAGTAATTACATAATTAAAGCTGTAGGTTTCGTTGTATCACACAAACTTTCTGTTCTTTCCCTCAAAGCTGGAGGTCATTTGCCAATTAGGGATAAAACCAAGTGGCTACGCACTATGACTGTCTCAGTCGAACTAAAAATAGCTGTAGGTAAATACTTAATAAGTTATAATCTATAGGTTACTTCAGGGTAATGGGTTACAGAAAAGTCCCTCTCAAAACCAATGTGAACATTTTATATCTGTGACAACACAGCTCACGTTTGATTGTGATTGACTCACTCTGTTGGCTGAACTATATTTCTGGTACAGTAACCAATAAAACAAGTACCTGTCCACGAGTGAATATGTCGTCTCATATATCGAAAAAATTTATCCACATTAATATGCTAAAATTTTATACCTCATGTTTCTTCAATACAATGTATAATTTTTGGGTAACCTTGACGATGACAGTAAAACCCGTCATCAAGGTTTTTATACTCGTCATATTCTCCGTGTCCCCTTATACTACAGGTATGCGGTACGTCGAGAGATTGAGATCCGTGCAAAGATAAACTTATTCCCCCTCTCATATATTTGCATTATAAAGTTATTTTAGCAATAAAGGTGATAGTTAGTGTTTAAATTCTTCTGCTTCATTGATCTTATGGAAATAATTAACTCAGGGGGGACTTGTAATGAATTTCACCTTTATGCTACATTATAAAATGCACCGAAACCTGACCCTTCAAGGATTGCCATTTTCTTTCATCTTACCACATTTTATTTACTTTATTTATTTGCTTATAATTAGCTACATTTTAGTATTAAAACTAACGTATGTGTGTTTGTAGCTGTTGTACAATGGATTATGGGAGTTTAACATTATAAAATGGTGTAGTGGTTAATTTTTTCCGCCAGATATTCTATTTCATCTAATCGTTCTGAAAACCTCAGTAAAAAAGTTCAGGTTTTACAGTTTCAGTTATTTCAACATGACTCAACAATACCGGTACCTCTAAATCTAAAACGTTGTATCAATCAAATGCTGGAAAATTTATTTTTCTGGGTACTGTTTCCAGTTCTCATTCCACATTTTATCTTGAACAGATTATAATGAAACTTGGCATCAATATAATCTATACTATAAAGAAAACTATGGGCAACCTTTCAGCTGTATTGTAGATAAAAGTCACAGACTCTAAAGCTTCAAATTTTAAATCTTTATTTTCATAATTCGCACAGGGGTCAAGCAGTTCCGGATTACCAGATTAGGTGCACTTAGAAAGAATGAAATTTCTGCTGTAAATAAAAATTATTTAATGAGAAAATATGTACCAAGTATTGTATTGACCCAGTTATATGAAATTTTCTATGCTCAGGCAAAGTTTGAAACTGAGTTTCGGTGTAGGGATGTGCGCTAATGGCACCCAGATCAGACTTGGCAGCTTCCTATTTTCAGGATAGTGGGTACTTTTATATCTCTGTGGAACCCTGTACATATACTCAGCTGGTTTAAGTGACTTAGGTCTGTGGGTAGATTACATTGTGAGGAACGTGTGCGAGAGCAGGGGGTTCGCATGTGGTGCGAGGGGAGGGCTGTGGGTGTAAGGTGTGTGTGAGAGCAGGGACTGCACATGTGGTGCGAGGAGAGGGCTGTGGGTGTAAGGTGTGTGTGAGAGCAGGGGCTGCGCATGTGGTGAGAAGGGGGGGGGGAGCTGTGGGTGTGGGGTGTTATATTGAGGGTGTAATCATTGTCTGAACACATGTTGAATTGTTTTACTCCTATATATGCTAGATAGTTGGGTAGTCTGATAATGATAACACAGATAGAAGATATAAAGTGAACTTAATGTATGTTTACCCGACATCAAAGAAAGTAAAAACAAATTTATTGCCAATTAAAGGTAAGGCTTGGTTGTTGGGTTGTTAGATATGTGATGATTTTGCTTCCAGGATGTTTAAATACTGCTTTGTGGAGAAAAAATAAATAATTAGTCGATCTATGGTATGTGTTATTAAGTTGGTTAATGTTTGTGTTATTTATAAGTTTAAAGTTCTGTTGGGGTTATAAATTTGGGCCTTCAGCTGGTGTGTTATTGGCTATAAGTCAGTTCTTGTGTTATGGGTTATAAGTCAGTTGTGTTATGGGTTATACATGTAGGTTGGTTTTGTGTTATGGGTTATATTAGTCAGTTCTTGTGTTATGGGTTATAAGTGTGTTCTTGTGTTATGGGTTGCAAATGGTTCTTTTCTTGGGTTATATTAGTCAGTTCTTGTGTTACAGATTTAGTCAGTTCTTGTGTTATGGGTTAAGTCAGTTCTTGTGTTATGGGTTATAAATGTCAGTTAATATGTTTGTGTGTAATGGGTTTATTATTGGGCTATAAGTTTGTTGGTATGGGTTATTATAGCTAACTTGTATTTTGAGTTATAACTTAGTGCTATATGATATATTAGAAAGGTTTACCTTTTGGAAAATATCTTGAATGGCAGCATTCATTCATGAAACAGCCAAGTATATATATCATACATATTACCTGGTGTATACTTGTATGTATGGGATTCCCATCAGTTGGTTTAGCAGAGAGGCAGCCTCATCAGAATGTCTTTAACTTACCAGTATATCTAAGATGAAGCAGCTGTGCTCTCTGTCAAACAATCATATAACCGTATCATGAACGAATAAAAAACCAAATCAAATATTTGAGTTTTCAGCCATATATCTCTAGCTATGATGTTTATAATAACTTTATTGTTTTAGCTCTTACTGCTGTCGTCACATGTGACTCGTCATCCTATGAGCGGATTTCTGAGCCTTTTGGAATTCGAATCTTCGAAATATAATAAATAAAAAAGCATTGAGATTTGTCCTGAATTACTCAAAAGATGGTTTTTGCCAGCAGGATAGGTACTTATTTTGCTGATCAAGCAGTTAATATGCACAATCAGCTGACAACCCTGAATGCCAGTATGTCAGGATACGACTACATTTAATACCCGGTAAAGCAGAAAAAGTTCAAGTCTCTTTAGCGAGCCTTTGGTGGAGCTAATAATTTGTTTTCATGACTTGTTTATTAAAGTCAACGCTTGAGTGACAGATTCTTTTTATCATATTTCCATAGTTATCAAGTCAAAACAACGTCAGAAATAATGAATTTAAGCGGACATTTTCGCTCTGAAAACTGGTGACGTCATACATTAGTTATCCCGCGTTGGAAAATATTGTTCTGTGATTTGTTCTCACATGGAAGATCACGGTATTTATGTGATAAATTTTTTGTACACTCAACTCTTGTTATCTCGAATTTCACGGGATCGATATAACGAAAAGTTGCAAGTTTGCTAATTATTGTCATTTTACGGGTTGCCGCCATATATTACTACGTAGTAAGAACGACATATTCGTGAGAAATGTTTAATTTGATATTTATGTACATGTACATGTATTACTCTTTAATCATTATTTTTACAAACAATTGTTCGAGATGACATGTTAATTGATGTTTGGATGCAACTTGAATCTTCATGACAAAAAGTCATGTTTGTGCAAATTGTCGCAAACAAATAATTGTTCAACAATGGTAGGCGCGAAAATTACAGGTAAATCGAAGATTTGATACTCGCGAGGCATGAAAAAATTTGACGCTAGTCGGATACAATCAGAATTTGACCCGACTTCGAGTTGAACAATACAATTAACGTGCGAATTAGTTCATCGGGACCAAATAAATAATTCGAGATAACGAAATATTCGAGCCGAATTCGAGACTCAACTTCGAGATAGCTCTCGATATTTCATATAGACAAAGGAGAAAAATCGGGACTTGAAAAAAACTTTGACATAACGGAAAATTCGATATAATCGAGTTCGAGACAACGAGAGTTGACTGTATATAAAACCGTTTACTAGTTCAATATGACCAGGTACATAATATATACAGTATATGATGATTTATAAATCATTATTTATCAATTACTGTTGTCAACTGACAGTGTGATAACAATTAATCTCTCACCTATGCACTGATAAATGTTTTCTTTTACTCGGGAAGCATTGATTGAATGCAGGGATAAACATTATTTTAACATAGAACTCAATTTTCTGTTTTCATTATGAATTCCCAGGTGTAGAGAGGAACTATATCATTGAGGTATATTGTCAGGTTTTGGCCAAGGTGAACAGCCACTTTGGTTTCTCAGGATTTCATGGTTTTCTTCTTTCACTTGATTTGGTCTTCCACTCAGACATTTATTGTAATGTTTAAAGTACAGTATATTAGTGCCTGTTTGCTTTAATATTGTAAATTAATTTAATTAAATTTGTGTTTAAGTCCCATTATGATTGGCTAACAGTATTACAGTTTCCTGCATGAATGATGGCCATTGCAACCAGAAATTTCCTGGAATGACACTTGTTTGACAAATGCCAAGCAAGGGAGATTATCCAGTACTTACATGTACCAATATGATGGCTTGTCTAGCTCAACCTTCCGATCCTGATTGAACTCTAATTACTCGGCCACTGTGGATGTCTTTTAATGTTCTTAATAAGTTATGAAGTTGTTTGTGGCTGTGTTGTTCAATGTAAGGTTTTGTGTTTAAAATGGAAAATTAATCAATAAAAAGAATCCATTCAGTTATAATTCATGATTATGGTAATTTTGAATTATAAGAATCAGATTCTTCTGTATACATGAGTTATTGAATTATAAGAGTACGATTCTTCTAGATATGTACAGCTTTATACTTTTTGATATGTACATGTAGATTATCTTGGATATTCAATATTCACCATATAACTGGGAGTAAAACTGTATCCATCATATCCTTGCAGGGTTTATCTTCTTATATAACACAGGCCTATAAAAAGCCCCTTCCCAATTTAATTTCTTTAAAATCATGCAGTTTTCCCAAAAATCCAAAGTTATACCTACTTTTTTGTGTCCCAAAACAGGAAATACATCGATATTTTTCCCCAAAATGTAGAGGCTTTAGGCCCCTTCCCAAAATGAAGAGAAATAGCCCTGCCTCTTTGACACAACTGGCATCTCGTGCACTAGTGCCTGACTGAGAAAATGTTAACATATCAATAGTGGGTTATAGCTTTGACCAATATATAATTTTCATACTTTTGTTTCCCTTAAAAACAAAATCTGCCATTTTGTCGTCATGGAAACGAGAACCTATGGTTAATTTGATACAAAAATCATAAATAGTTTGCAAAAATGAAACAGTTTGTCTGGTAATATCTCCTGCATTCATGCATTCTCTTGCATGTTGGTTGTACACAATCATTTTAAAAGTGTTGTTTTAACATATTGCTGGCTTAGAATGAGAAGGTCAAAAGTACAATGTCAATATTTTTAGAAAACAAGAAAAACTGTCTGAAAACTACTCTTTACTTATGGAAAAACAAGACTTAAGTTTCGACTTCGGTTTGGTCAACATGACCAGTTCCGATTTTCATGAAAATAGGCTCATAAGAAGCACCTTTTGATGCAGATTTCAAACATGCATGAGTCTAATAAGGTCCTAAGTAGAACTTATCACCTTCTAATTCTATGCCACCGACATGTACATATTATAATAATATAGAATAATTTAATCAAAAGATGAAAATCTTATAATAAGAATGTTGGTGGGACTTAGATTCCAAATATATTATTATTATAACAGGTTAACACCTGGAGCCTTAGGTGGGTGGGACCTTTAAGCCACCTAGTAGTCGACTATAGATTCCAATAATGTAACTCCCAGACAGGCTAGAGCCTATGTGCGATGGGATGAAATTCCAACAATATACCACATGACCAGGCCTATTAGTGGGTGGGACTTAGATTCCAAGAAAATAACACCTTAAGCCTAAGCTGTACATGTGGTGAATCTATAATGCTCATAGGAAGCATTTGATCTTTTGGCAGTTATAAAGATGTTTGCCAAAAGTTCAGAGAATTTTTTTTATGTTATTTCGAAGGTTTGGTGCGTGTAGAAGCTAGCGATCTCATTATTGTAGAGATCCCTGGGGTAGTAAGGTATAGGTTATAGATATTTTATGAGAATATTCATTGTTATAGACAACATCGGCTGTGTTTGTGATAAGTGATAGATGCTTTGTTGGGGAATTTTTATTGTATGGTGTTATTAATATTTGTGTTCATTTAAGGGTAATGTTTATGGGGTCTATAATTGGATGCTTACAGACTGGTTGGCCATTCCTCTATTGATTATGATACAATTCGATCTCAAAGTTGAAACTATATATTCATTTTATATTGATGTTTGTTGCAGTTACTGGTTCATATCTTATATCTGTTATCATTGTGTATATTGTCCATAATTGGTTGAGTCACTTAATGGAATAACAAGGCAACAATTACATAGATTCTAGAAAAAGATAGTTAACTCATTGATAGAGAAAACATAGATAGAAAACGCATAGATACCGACCATTTAGATAAGTAGGCATGCAAGTCCATCAGTCATGAATGTTTTGTGGTTTGTTACCAGTTGTTTACAGACACTCTTTTATAAGTGGCATTGGCAACCTCATAATAACAGCTACTATTAAGTAACCTATGCAAAATAACAACAGCCACATGCAGTTAAGCTATAATGCAAAACATTAACATTCGAACAACCAAGCCACTATAATATTAACCTTTATAGATGCAAAACTACAAAATCTGGACAGTAGCCACAGTTAACCTATGCAAAGCAATGACCTCTGTACAACAGCCACAAATCTGCAGCTACATATAACCTTTACACAACAACCACCTCTAGAAGGCAGTTGTAGTAATTTATAATAACAATGTACTCCAACCATGTACTCCTATAATGTAGCGCCTGAAATATAATTGAAATGAGAGTATTTAAGCATTGTGGTCCAGTACAGTATATACTGCATATGTTTATTGAATTATTGATTTCCATGCTGTCTATTCTCCAGATTGAATGATAATGTATGTGTTCTGGTTTTTCAAATCTAGAATTTTTATGGAACCTGTTTTATCAAACATTCTCAGAATGTCGGTATCGATTACTTTATGTATAGATCTAGTCTGTTTCATGTTTAATATACATCAAAAACTGATGAATAATTGAGAAACACTGAACAAAAAAATTTGATTACAACAGTTTGTTGGGTCGAGGTCGAGTTGGATAAAAACTAGGTCAACAGGTCAAATGTTGAGACTGTCTGAGCTAGAACTTCCATAGTTTTCATTAAACTTGCTTCAAAATATTATTGATGACTTCCTTCGCCAAGTTAAAATAAAGGTTAAGAATTTCTGGACTGACAGAGACTAAAGCTACCATGCGGGTGTACCTAGCTGCCCATGGGTAGCAATTTAGAACTTATTATGTTCCTCTTAGTACGACTATGTGTTCTGTGATGTAAAATCATATCACATTTATTATCATAGTTTGTACATGGATTGAAAGTTTATCAACAATTTACCATTTTTACTGTGATCATTTTGGCCAATTTTGGAAAGTAGCTGGGCAAGATCCTGGTCCGGAATTACAACCATTTTTACTTACACTCAGCCTCTGGTCTTATTGAGAAATATATATTTTGCCTAAATTGGAATAAACTTGATATTGAGTGAAATCCCTGCTTATTGATTATAACATGTATTTCCATATCTGAATATATTAAACATTAACACAGTTAAACAATAAACAATGTTACAGACTTTGTCAAGAACTTAAAATATTATCTTTGTAGTTTTGGGAAATG
This sequence comes from Spisula solida, assembly GCA_947247005.1. Taxonomy (NCBI): domain Eukaryota; kingdom Metazoa; phylum Mollusca; class Bivalvia; order Venerida; family Mactridae; genus Spisula; species Spisula solida. Next base: position 34,555,300 of record OX365952.1, on the reverse strand, counting down.
TTTAGTTGAAATTCGGAAAAATTGTCATTATTAGTCCCCTACCGGTTTTTGACCGGAGAGGACTATAGGTTTGCCCTCCTTCAGTCCGTCCGTCAGTCTGTCCGTCAAAAAATCTAGATCCTGACATAACTGAAATAGTTTCCACGCTAGGTTTATGAAACTTGTTTTCAATTGGGAATAGGACATTTGTACTAATCAAAGAAGAAAAAAGTAATGCTACTGCTGTTATTTTACACCATTGATGTTTCTGTATATTATATACTGTCATATTTAGGATACGGAGGATGAGATTTGTGGCCTGGTATGAAGGCGAACTATGACTAGTCATCAATCAATCTACTTTCATGTGAAAATATGACAAACTTTTAAGCACTAACAAATTAGTGCTATTCATGTCAGAGGTTGTCTCTTCTGTATTTCATCTATTGTATGCATTGCATTTAAGATATGTGGCAAATTATTCATTCTGTCTTCCCTTTATCAGATGAATCATGGAACAAATTTACTGCTTTCTGATCAAGCTATTCAATGATGGATGATTTTTTTCTCTCTCCGAATATTGAATTATGTCATTTTATTCAGATTTCTTAGATTTGGGGAATAGATTATTGTTTGGTATATTGATACAGACTCACAGTGAGAAGAATGTTTTACTGGTAAACCAAACGTCTACGTGTCTCCACCTAGCGTAAGGAATGTGGCATTGTACCCTAAATGTGCAACATTTAATTCCAGCTTGACTCTCTGACACTATAGGAGAGGTCATGTTTGTATACAAAGGCATTCATACCACCAGCTAGCTATTGGTGAATGGCAGGTTTTTAATGTTCATTCATCCAATAGATTGCTGGTGGGCATTTTGCATATGAATACGGTGATCTCTCTTATGCTATTTAGTCTTTGTCAAATGTTATAAGTATAAATTACAGCCTAAATAAATCAGTTATATAGTCACACAGATAGTCATACATTTCATTGTATTTTGACTTGGTTAGTATTATACAATGTAGTTGGGATATTATTAACCCTTTAATTATAATTGTACAAAGTGTGCCACTAAGAATTCAGTGAATATGTATGATCATATTAGTGGTCACAATGAACCAGCTGGCATTGTATGCAGATGTATTGTATCCTATGATAAATAAAATGTAAGTTTATTATCAAATTTGCTGCCATGCATTATGATAAGCCCTACTGAATCAAAGTGATTGTTCATTGATCAGCTAATTGCTGATACAATTATTAGATGTTGTTGTTTATTGTTGTTGTTGTGTCAATTGTTTATTGTTGTTTATTGTTGTTTTTGTATATTTACAGGGAGTTACATCACAATCAGATCAGCGTCATAGAGCCGGGAGCCTTTGAAGGTCTCACTGAATTACGCAAACTGTAAGTACATGTATGATACATATCCTGCACTTTTCTCTTGATAAGTTTTACATTTATAATAAATACTTTAAACAGTTATGTTTGCTTATACTTTAGCACGGAGAATTTGACATGATCCAAACCTTTATGCATGAATATATTACAGGGTTCTGGCGTTGAATATATAAATTTCCGCAAGCAAATCGTGCAAAATTGGTCCTTTAGATTTGTGTTCAAGTATTACACCTCGATCGTCTTCGTGATACTCCCGCTTCAGCTGTGAAATTATGCTAATAAAAGTTCGAGAGTCATGTCAAATTCTCTGGACTATATCACATTTAGATTATTGGTAACATGTAGAGAAATTAATATAAATTCATCTCTTTGACAAAATATCCAGTTTTTAAAAAGACTAATTTGAGTAGGGAATTGGAGGACCCTCTTTAGCTGGTGTGAAGTTTAACGTTTGTCCATCTCAAGTACCAGGTATGTGCATGTCAAATTACAGGTTCACTCCCATGCTATTACGTATCAATGTCATTAAAATCGTACTGGGCTTCATTAGTGGCTTATAAGTGCCCAACATGTGAGAACAGTTCTAGGACTGTTCCAGGGTCAACCCTCACAGCCAGCCAGGATATTGTGACTGGATACTATATATAGTACTAGTATACTATATTGGAATACTGTAACATATACCCCTAACAGTGGGGCTAAAAACAAAATTAAATGAACGATCTCGCTACAAGCATGAGGAGTATTATACAGACTCAGAATGAGCCCCTTTAATACCGACAGTGTTCAGGGTTTGACTCATTGTTGGCTATATCATACATTTATGCTGCAGCTAGAGATTGTGGCTACAGGATACAATGTACATTATATCGTTTATCCTCTATTCTTTGTACAGACACATCCTTACTATAAATATTTTTATAAGCTTAGACTTTCTTTTAAAGGCACGTAGATCTCTATCTGTATCGAATATCAAAAGTTCGTTGTTTTTGTTTCCTGCGTTTTAAATTTAAGGGGGTGGGGGGTCAAGTTCCCATACATTCATTGAATATTTGAGAGTTATTTTGCTTTAATATTAAATTTTTAGCTGATCGAGTGATATTATCCAATTTTATGGGGTTAGGATATTAGATTTTTTCACAATGCTATGATACTTTGAAGAGGGCTTATTTCTCGTATCCTGGTTTTAAAAAATGTAGGTCACACCTATGTCCGTTGTTTGTAGGTAACAGTTTTCAATGCAATAATATTAACTGTGATTTGTTAACAGTCTTCTGTGCTTGACGTGTTTAAGGTAAAAATAATCCACATTGAAGGGGAAAAGTTTATAGTCACCACCTGTACTTATTAGTAGATTTTTTTAAAGCAGAATGGTTGTGCTCTGGTCATTTTTATGGAGGTTTTATATGCAAATTACTGAAACATGAATCATGTGAACATTGTGAAGCTGTCTATATGATGAGATAGTCTCTTCATGGTAGATTGTCCAGTAAATGGTCTGTATTTGATAGATTTAGCCATTCAAATTTTAACCCCTCACTCACGGTAATCAAATCTGTTAGATATACTAGGACTGTTTGGTCATCCCTTCTAATCTGTTAAATATACCAGGACTGTTTGGTCACCCCTTCTAATCTGTTAAATATACCAGGACTGTTTGGTCACCCCTTCTAATCTGTTAAATATACCAGGACTGTTTGGTCACCCCTTCCAATCTGTTAAATATACCAGGACTGTTTGGTCACCCCTTCTTATCTGTTAAATATACCAGGACTGTTTGGTCACCCCTTCTAATTATAATTATTCTGTGGGTTTGGTAAAGATTATATAATTTAAGGTTGAATTATAATGGTGTGGCTTTTGTATTTCTTAATTCAAGTATTTAATAAAATATGAAACCTTATTATTTATTATTTCTCTCCTATTTATGGAACTTTATACAGTAGAACTTCGATGCCTCGAACAGTACTTGCCTCGAACACCCTAGATGCCTCGAACTAGTTCTTCGGTCCCGTCAAAATTCCTTCTTTATTCATATGGTAAACAGTAGATGACTCGAACAGTATCTAGGTCGAACACTCGAACTGATTGGACGGTCCCTTGCTATGATTTACCCGTAGATGAGTCGAACAATACAAGTGTTCGCACCTTTTATTGACTGTTGATATCCATTGTCCGAACGCGGGTAGTCGGCGACAAGTTGTGATAATTACTGTACCAAACAATTAAACAATTGTTTGTGTTCAACTTCATTGTATAACACGTTTTTAAACATTTATACGTCCATTAAATGGTTAATGAAGGCCGTTCAGGAAATTGTAACTTATTTATTTTTAAACAAATCGGAATAAAATAATCTTTTTTCAACGTTTGTCAAAAGAATCTGTTACATTTCCATTTATTGATTTGTAGTCGAACTTGACCCAGGACATGATGATAGTATGTGGCTCGCAGCTTAATTTTTATACTCTTATATAAATATGCTGTTTAACAAGAAACCTTACACGCGCAAACACTCGAAGAGCTTGTAGGAGATAAGTAATAGATTTCATGTCAATTTGGTAAACGGTAAACCTATATTGTTTCATTATTGTTATTAATAAAATTACAAAAAAATATAGACCTATATTAATTATACCCATAAATTATGCAATATACACACACAATTTGTAAATTTACACGTACCGACATGAGTTCCAACTTATACCCATGCATATTCTTGGATACCATAGATGCCTCGAACACCCTAGATGCCTCGAGCTATTTTCCCGGTCTGAAGGTAGTTCGAGGCATCGAAGTTCTACTGTAGTTACTGAATACTCTATAATTCAGATGACCTAGATACCCAGATGACCTAGATACCCAATGTAACTTTGTAAGAACATTAAATTTAACTTCCCTTTCCCTGTCCTGTAATGCCAGGCACTGTTGTATTTATAAGTCATATAAGTCAGGGGTCCTATTATTCCGGATTAATCCGGAATTCCGGATTGGCTGCAATGGAAAGAATGAACTTTTCTGCAGAAAATAAAAGTTATTTGATAAAAAAATACCAAGTATTGACTGAGTTATGGTCATTTGAAAATTTTTAGCTAAATTTTGACAATAGAACTATGTTTGAAACTGAGTTTTGGTGTAGATATGTGTGGTAATGGCATTCGAAACAGACTTGCAACTTATATTCAGGATTGGGCATTATGCCTCAGTAGAACCCCTGATAAGTATCAATAAGCTGGTGATCAAACCCCAACATGTTTAACCATGGGATTTGAAACATCAACCTCAAATACTCCAAAAGCTCCAAAATGTTAAACCATGGGATTCAAAACATCAACCTCAAATACTCCAAAAGCTCCAAAATGTTAAACCATGGGATTTGAAACATCAACCTCAAATACTCCAAAAGCTCCAAAATGTTAAACCATGGGATTCAAAACATCAACCTCAAATACTCCAAAAGCTCCAAAATGTTAAACCATGGGATTTGAAACATCAACCTCTAATACTCCAAAGGCTCCCAACATGTTTAACCATGGGATTTGAAACATCAACCTCCAATACTCCAAAGGCCCCCAACATGTTTAACCATGGGATTTGAAACATCAACCTCCAATACTCCAAAGGCCCCAACATATTTAACCATGTGATTCGAAACATCAACCTCCAATAGTCCAAAGGCCGCAACATCTTTAACTATGGGATTCGAAACATCAACCTACAATACTCCAAAGGCCCTAACATGTTTAACCATGGGATTCGAAACGTCAACCTCCAATACTCCAAAGGCAAACGTATGTATTGCTCGGCCAATTGCAAAAACGGTGTCATATCGATATTGCGATATTTATATAAATAATTATATTGTACCCGTACTGACTTATGAGCAATATGTGGTCGTTATGATCTACTTCTTCCATAAAATATCATCTAGCAGGTACGATAACATGGTGCAAACGGGACAAGGCTGTACCTGGTATCACCTTTCTAATTGAATAGGAATTAGAAATTTGAATAATTTCACATTAAAGCTCCATATTGGATTTAAATAATATTGTTACTGAAGATCAGCCCGTCAGTGTCACAGATGACAGGATTATACAAGTATTAGTCTTTTATGTTCAGATTTAATCAGTTCATTATAGTCAAATTTCCCCCTTTTTACCAGAGCACAAAGAAATCTAAATGAATGTCAGTATGAATGAAATTAATGGTTAAAGTTATTTATTTGTGTAAAATTTGCCCCCCAGAAAACACATAAAAGTGTTTAAATGTAACCTGAGTTGTGGTATGTTGGAAGGTTTTTACCTACATGCGTGTATGCTGGGAAAAAAATATTGTTGCCTGCTACGATTTAATGCATAAATTGTTGTAATGATATAGAATCATAGTGCTAGGTATGCAGATTTCATTACTCAAGGGTTTAGTGCTAGGCAGCTAAGCACTGCTTCAAAAAGAAACAGTTATAAAATAGGCCAAATATAAAACTATTATATATAATAAGTGGTTCTGGGTTATACACTAGGCCAAATATAAAACTGTAAGTGGTTCTGGGTTATACACTAGGCCAAATATAAAGCTGTAAGTGGTTCTTGGTTATAAAATAGGCCAAATATAAAACTGTAAGTGGTTCTGGGTTATAAACTAGGGCAAATATAAAACTGTAAGTGGTTCTGGGTTATACACTAGGCCAAATATAAAGCTGTAAGTGGTTCTGGGTTATACACTAGGCCAAATATAAAACTGTAAGTGGTTCTGGGTTATAAACTAGGCCAAATATAAAACTGTAAGTGGTTCAGGTAATCATAAGATTGTAGGTCAAAAATATTTTTTTATCTGAAAATTTTAAATAGGATTGATATTGATCAAGTTGAAAAAATCAACTTATAATGTTGTTATATTTTGTTGTTGTGCTTCTAGCTGTTATTGTTTATGTCGGTGACTTTTTCTGTACACATCTTTTTGCCATAGAGGCTCACAGGGAAGACTGGGCTTGCCCAACTGTGCCACCTTTTAAAATAAGGTCATTATTAATATTATTATTAGAATGGATCCATGCTGAGCCATGAATCCATTTTGTTCTAAAGGGAATGTTTTTACTGAATGATCAAAACATGAAGCAACTTTTTACAATTTTTGTGAGAGAAAAATCTTTTTAAATTAAGTGTGATATTTGAAATCCCAGTTTGTCTAAAGGTATAATTGATGTTATTGTTACATAATTATGGCATCAAATTCACCTTACCAGTTTTCCTGTACTGTATACTAACCAGTACAAACATGCCCTTCCAGACGGACCAGCAACGTCTCCACATATTGAGGAAAATCAGCATTGCCAAATTTTTATTGAAGGGAACATGTTGTACATGTATATCAAGGGCTCAGAGCAAAACTATTGTTACTACATCAATTTTATATAGGCATGTGCAATAGTTTTGCACTTATCCCTCGATATATTAACTGCTGCATCCAGAAATCAAACCTAGATTGCCGGGTAACAGATCAAGCATACTTACCACTACACTATGGTCGCAGTTTAAAATATGGAATTTGTACGCAGGGGTCAGTCTTTCATTTAAACATGTATATGTTTGATGTTTTATATGTTATGTTTTCAGTGATTTGTCCTATAACAATCTAGGAAGTATCAATGGAAGTGTATTCAGTGGTTTACCCATGTTACAGAAATTGTAAGTATTATCTACATGATCTCTTTATAACAAACAATATCAGACCCCGAATCATTCAGTTAACATGCCAGTGCTTTATCCGACAGGGCTTTTTTTCATTATATACGAGGGGCCTATATAAGGCCCATTCACAATTTCCTACAGGCCCCTTTCACAATTTCTAAAGGCCCCTTCACAATAAGAATTGGCGTCTTGGTTTTGTAAACTTAACTTCACCATAAAGCACCAAACAAACCAAACATAGATAAAAATCATATATTCCTGTACTGGACTTGATATCAAGTATTATATAATAGATACATCCAATTTTGGGACAATTGGACAAAACTTGAGCTTACATCTGAAAAAATTATTTCACAATTTGGTAATTTATCGCGCTTAGTTTATAACAATTTGAAGTTTCTGCGCCTACTTTTTCACAATCTTGAGGATTTTCGCGCTATAATTTCACAAAACAAAAAGGCCTTGGCCTCTTTACAATTCAGTGAGAAAAAAGCCCTGATCATCTACCGCCTTAAAAGTTAAAAGTACAAGTTAAAGTCTACTTACAGGCATGCATCCATTCAGGCGACTATACATTTAACCCCAACAAGTCAACTGTATTAGTCATATAACATTGTGGTCGGCCTAAGTATAAACTTCAGTTGAGTTTTGTGACTAGATTGTATCTTAGAGTAAGAAATTCTCACATGACATAAAGCTATTATAAATTGATTGATTTCTAGATTATTTTCCGAACATTTTCCTTTGAGAACAGAAAATTCTTATCTGTGTTAAATTTTTCCTTTGAAACTGGAAATATCATATTGACCAAATGTTTCCTTAAAACTGGGAAATTCACTCACTGTAGGCCTAAAATAAAATATTGTTTGTGTCCCCATCCCCTACCTACCTGATTAAAAAGGGCCCTACCCAAAATATTTTTTTGTGCAAATTGAAATAATATTATTTTTATTAAAAACAGGAAGTGAAATTTTTGTTTAATGGCTTCTTTCTTACCATTTAATTTAAGACTGTTGGTTTTCACCTTAACGGCTTTAGAGTTAATTCAAAATTGTATTATTTGTATGTCTTAACCAATAACTATCATACTGAAACAATTAAAAAAAATGTTTACCCTACCTTCCTACCTATGCTAGGGTTGGGAAGGGGAAACCAAGAATATTTTAAGTTCGGCCTGATGGACTATAGGAACCGGTGTAATTTTAAAAAGCAGAAAATAAACTTGCGATGTGACATATGAAAAGTAAGGGACAAGAATCCAAATATTTGTTCTAAGGAAGAATGTTTCAAAAATAATCAAAACTTTGGTTAATTGTTGTACAAAATGTTACAGGAGCTGTAATAACTGATAATATTAGAGATTTTGAGAAATGGTGTTAAAATAGTTTGGTGAAAAGTTACTAGTAATGGATGCTGGTGAAAAGTTACCATTTGATTTACTAGTATTTTATAGATATTATACTTACTGGTATTCATAAAAATGTGAATCTTGAGTGCATTGATATAAAACTTTTTACTGAGAATATTTTATGTTCGATATACATGGCTGTTCCTAATTATCATTTTGGGGATATACTTAAGGCCATAAATTAATTCCTAGGTTATCATCCCTGTCAGTCACTGCCTGCTCCTATTTATCATCATGCCTATCTAAACCATTTGTATTTGCTTCAAAATAATCAATAGCCTCGGCCCCCTTCCGTTAAGTGAGTGTAACAAATCTTTTTCCAGTTTGAAAGCATAAAACACTGGATTTGGTGCAAACTTTTGAGATTTTTTTAACAGAAAAACATGGATGATAATTCAGAAATGATTTTCTGGTTGATCAAATGGTTCCCTTATTTCAATGTGATAGAAAATAAATCTAATAGTACTATATCTTTCCACCATCATGGTGACTAATGTATACTAACCTGTGTATTACTGACTGACAAAATTTATGTATGCAACTGTATACTGGCTGATAGAATTTATTGCCAAAGCTTTGCATTCAATTAGCATAATTGAATAAAGTTAGTAAAAATAATAAAACAAACAAAAACTTAGCTTTACTTCCTTTGAACTTAAAACTAAGATTTGATGAACAGTGCTTCTATACTTTCAATGAAAAAAAAACATAAAAAAAAATCTTTATCTGTTGAAAATATCAAGCATTTAGAAATTGGATGACAAAATTTATACAGAATATCTTAAAATCGGCCCCTTTTTAATAACTTATCTGTTTCATGTTTGATTTCCGTTATCTTGTCTGTTGCTCATTTAAATCACTACTGTCTGAACTTTGTCTGGTATTAGTTAATATCTGAAAAATAATCTGAGCAGGTAATTTTTTCATAAAAACCATACTTCCGACAGAATGCCTATAGCTAAAACTTGTTGTGTGTTTTATGGCTGTGTAAATATGCTATTAAAAACATAATATCTGGAGAATCAGGCTGAGTCTGTGTATTGCTTTGAAATTATCACAGACTCCGCTCACCTATTGCGTAGAATAACATAACTCGGCTGAGAAACATTTCGTACAGCAGTAGGAGAGGTACAGGGTAGCTTCGTAAGTTTTCACCCCACCAGAGTGTATATAATCAACTTGCCTCCGAGTGATTTATACCATAATATGCCACTCCTGTAGAAACATTCAGATAATGATTTTTACTTCGTTTCATATTGAAGTGTTCATAAATAAAATTGTCTCTGGATCTGCTAAACAAATCGAGATCTGGCTTTGACAGCTTTAAAAACACATTATTTCCACAAATACCAACATTTTATTTCAAGTTTTTCATGTTCTCTAGCAATAACTTTGTGAAGACTCACTGAGAGCAAGCTCTAATCATTTTATCTCATAGAAATTCTTGAATATGAATCAGAATTCCGTTGCCTTTATGATGTACATCATGTAATATCACATTGGGAATACATTCCATCCTGCTAGTATGATATTAGAAGGAGCCATTTTCCCAGAAATTTGATGTTAAAGATTATAGTTATGCCAACAAATGAGGCTTGTTATGTGTAATTTGCATGCATTGCAGACTATTTAAAGTTTCAAGATGTTTTCTCAGTGCCTTTAATGATTTTCCTTTAATAGAAAACAGGAAATGTTTGTATCTTATGAAATGCCTTTTTCTCTGGAACATCACAGAGACATTTTACTATAATGTGACATTAGTTGACTCTCTATTTGTTTTTTGTGTCTTTTATTCCAGAATGCTGTCTTTCAACAAATTGAATACTATTCCTGATGGAACATTTAATGATCTTCCTGCTTTACGCAGACTGTAAGTGAATCTTGCTATTATTTCGACAGGCACGCTATATCTGTATACTATATTCGTATGACAAGGAAATGAAAATTGCATAATTTGAATGAATGATATCCTCACAGGCAAAAACATGTTTTATTTCTTTTTGTCAGCCTAGCAAAAATAAAAATATCTGGTATATTTGCGAGAAATTCTATGTGTTATACATAGGTCACAAATCATGTAAGTCCGTGCATCTGATGTCTAAGAGTTAAGTAGACGCCGACCAATGAGTTGCAATGCAAATGTCAAAATATACTTAAATCATCTTGGCCGCCAACCGATGTCTATCTGGCTGAAATTAACCAAAGTTTGTGGTCCAACTACCGATTGGAAAATTTGGATTGCAATTATGACCCAGGTATTGATTGGTCAGATGTCTATTTTCGCAGTTATGTTTTCCTATCGCTGATATTCAAACTTTCAGTTCAAAGTCTAAAAAACAAAAAGTAAATCTGTCTGATAAAATACTGTAAAATCACCGCCTCCTTGATAGCCTAGTGGTTGAGTGTTCGCTTCGAGTGCGGGAGGTCTCGGGTTCGATCTCTGGTCGCGTCACATCAAAGACGAAATAAAAATGGTACCAAAATTTCCCTTGCTAGACGCTCAGTATAAAAGGGAAACTGGCTTCTCTTCTCTCATACCCTCGTGGCGATGGATAACATCAGGAACGAGGTGTCAAGAGTGATTAATATAAGTTGGAAAAACTTGTTTCACAAACGACCTTAACTAAATTAGTATAAACTAAAATCACATTTTGGGATCATAAATTCGTGGATTATGGAAGGGTAAAAGCAAATTATGTATTTGGGAGTTTGATAAATCGTGGGCATTAGATTTCGTGATCAAGATTAACAACGAAATAAAAAAAATTCAACTCTCGAAATATAATGATTTTACAGTATAAAAATATGAAATACTTGTATTTGTATTGATAAATTGATAAAATATACAATGTGCTAGAAATGTTGGACTGGTTTTGGTTGAACATTTGTCAGTCTAAATTGGACCAATTGTGACAGATTTTTATTTTCAACAAATGGTTACCATGTGCCTTTATCTCTTCACTGAACTGCATTACTCAGGGACAACAATTGGTTCAAACAACATATCATGGAAGCTTCACCTTATATTATAGTGGAAAACATTGTTTTGAAATGCATACTTACAGATGGTGTCTTATGTAGGATTGTTTTGTTTGTAGAGATTTTCAGTCGGAGTATCTACGTTGTGACTGTCATCTACAGTGGATTGTAAAATGGACGAAGGATAAAAAGGTGAAGGTCAAACCTAGTACAACATGTGCTGTACCCAGTGAGTTGAAAGGTCAATCATTGAAGAAACTGAAGAAGAAGGATCTTCATTGTGGTAAGATTCTGTATACAGTATAAGATGACTGTCTGTGAAAAAAGGATTTTAAACTGCTTTCCCGAATCGGCAAAACTGAGTTGTTTTCTGTGTAATCTATGCAGTTATTTGCCCAAATCAACAATTACTTGTCCCGGATAACCTGACAAGTGCTCATTTTGCAGATTGATCGGACATGATATTCACAAAGATAAGTTCTCATTGTACTGGGGTATATTCTATTAGTATTAGGTCAAGCATGTCTAAGTCTTGTCGTCATAACCTGTTGTACAGAGGACAAATAAGAGTGAACTTTTGATACACAATTCTCATTTTCAGATCGACCTCTGGAACTCCCACTGTTTGAGATCAAACCAGGGACTAGCCAGATTGTATTTGAGGGGGATAAGATCCCGTTCGATTGTCAAGCTTCTGTGATAGATCCAAACACGAAGATGTTCTGGCTGCGACATGGTACTGTGGTGGAAACTAATAGATCTCAGGGTATCTTTGTTCTAACCAGGAAATCTGTCGACAATACTGTCATGATCCACACACTGGTTCTGGAGAATTTAAAGTCAACTCGTGCCGGGGATTGGTTGTGTCTTGTATCTACACCTCAGGTAAATGGCATATTTTATTATTCTTTGGGATTAAATTTGACTAAATTGTGAAACAAGTGAACCCGTATAGCTTGTTAGATGACTTGGTAGTCGTGTCATTTGTTAACTGTGCTAGGTATCATCTTTGATCTATTTATCAGATATTAGTTTACTAAAAAAACTTAATGGCAGTACCATTCCATTGGTAATGTAAAATTAATGCTGCGTGTACTGATTTTGTACTCTTTATGTTCACAGGGGAACGATACAAAGACGGTATCCCTGGTGGTGATTGATAGCGATGCTCCTCAGTGTGAGAAAAACATGACCAGGACTAATAAGGGAGTGTATATATGGAAGTCAACGGTTGCCGGGGTAACCAAGAAGTTACCATGTAAACATGGCGATGGTTTTATCTACCATCATTGTGATAAGCAGGGTAGATGGTCCGTGTTAAATCATACATCATGTGACTTCACTAATAATCTCACCAGACAGCTATACGTCCTTGCTGCTGTAAGATCATTGTTTTATTAACTGTGATATCTTGGTGTAAAATTAGTAGAAGCCATGTTTCATTTCAAATCTTGTATAGTACGGAGATGTTGAATTAAACCTAGTACCAAAACATTTTGTGTGAACTTCCAGATTTAGGCTAAGTATTTATACATGACTGGCTGGCATCTTGAATATCTTACAATATGCTTACGCAGAATATATCACTTTCTGCGAGCAAATTGTGTATTATCAGTCCTAGAATTGTATTTATAAATAGTACACTTCATGCATATTCTTAATAATTCCTATTGATGTATACAGATAGCCAATGTAATGTAGACAAGTACTGTAAACCTATTTCCTTTCGCAAGTACAATGTACTAACTTTCGCGTTTTGCTGATTGTTTGCATATTCGCGACTACAAACTTTCATTTTTTAAGTTACCTACAAAGTCCATATTAATGTTTTAAGCACTTTCGGGGCGACATAATTTCGCGAAATTATATCACTCGCGAACCCACGAAATTAAATCACGCGAAATAATTTCTAGGTTTACAGTAGTAAATTGTTAAAATTCATTTAAACTTATCAATTGAGTTTATATAAAAGGATCGGTTTAGTTTGTCTGCACTATACTGAAGTCAATTTCCACTTTGGATTATAAACATAGTCATACTATTATTTAAGTTGACATTACTTAAATGAAACCTTAATTTTGAGCTGACTATTGCCATGTTCATCCAGACATGATGAGTATTTGAATCAGCCTCGAAAGCCTATCGATAAGGCATCCGCTTTGAGTGTGAGAGGTCTCTGGTTCGATCCCAGGCTGTGATATGCCAAAGTCTTTAAGAATGGTACTGGTATATCTCTTGCTTGAATCTCAGCGTAGTTAGTTCTAGGTAACTGCTGATTTGTCCCGTGTCCATATAATATGATTGGGTAGTCTCCATATGACTGAAATACTGTTGGCCAGAGGGACTTAATACACTACTAAAAACAGTTAATGTTTGAAATGCGTTATCTTATTGAAACATTATTAACTATATATTACCTGTGTTAACAGGACTCAAATTCCTCCAAGATATTGAATGATGCCAGAAATCTGGAGAAGTTGGTGTCAGCCACGTACAGGAATGAGGAAGATCCTTTATCCACCATTAACTCTGAGTATGTCGATCTGGCTTCCATGGCCATCTTCCGTCTTAGTCAACATGCCTCTCTAGGCGAGGAGGTAAGATTACACTTAAATTTTTAAGCCATTAATCAAGTTTATCAGAATTTGTGTTATCGGCACCTTTGTTTAAACTTATTTGAAGACATAAGTATTATGGATATTTAGTTTATCTTGGAATTTATGTAAGTGACACCTTCATTTAAGCCAATTGAGACCAATAAGTGTCTTTGATATTTTAGTAATAATAAACGTTTTATGTAGAAGTTTACCTACTACATATATTTCTATGCCCCCGTATCGATAGATCGGGAGGCATATAGTGATTCACCTGTGCGTCCGTTCGTCCGTCCGGTTAACCCAAATTGACCGTTTCTTCTAGCATCATTATGGCTTGCTACAAAGCTTCCATACTTGCATAGATGTTGTATATGAACACTCTCCACATGCCTGTATCACCTGACCCCATTTTGACCTTCACATTGACTTATTTATGGACAAGGCCTCCACAAGGGGCATAAGAGTTTATTGAACGCAGTCTTGTTTTGTGTTGTGAAATAGATTTTGCAGTGGAGTACAATCATGAAATTGACAAAAAATTGTCCCCAAATCAATACAAATAAATCTGCACTAGAATTGAAACGATTGTGGATTAAAAATAGTACTTAGTATTTAACTATGTACAGTCTGTATATTAATATACAGAGGTGTAAAATTTCCTGATTTATCTGGAACTCCGGATTTATCATTCCTGAAAGAGCAATGGCTTTTGACCAAAATAAAAGTTATTTGTGGAAAGGATCTCAAGAAATGGCAAAATTTAATCTGCTCTCAATGATTTTCTTTCATACAACCTGATTTAATTATTATCGAAAAATGTCATTGACGGACTCTTGTTTGGCAAAATGATAGACCACGAATTTGGCCCTGTTGACACCCCTGAATATACAAATCTTCTTACTGAGTTATTAAGAACCATGAGGTAGAATGAGGAGCTAAACTGTGGAAATGTTGATGTGGCCATAAAGTGAGGTTTTACTGTATTTGAGTTATGTCTCACAAAGAACAAAAACAAAGAAAAGAAAAAAATATGATTCCAACAAATAATGGGGAAACATTGTTTTCTGCTGGATGGATATCTGGATGTCTGGATAACTTGTCCACTCTGGTTCTCATCTTGGTGAGATTTCAATGAAACTTCACTGGAATACTTAGTACCAAGCTTAGTTGTGCAGATTGTCAAGACTTTTAGGTAGAATGAATGTTGCCAGAGTTATGGCCCTTTGTAGGAGACCCATGTTCTTGTGTAAAAAAAACCTCAAGTTGTAAATTTGATCAAAATGATGTAATGTTTTATTTCAGATTGTGAAGTCTGTATTATCGAGTGCCAGTAAGATTATGAACATCAGTACAAGCATACTGAATGATGCACAGAGACAGCGGAAATCATTGACTAGGTGATAACACGTACTCATATATTGATTACATCAGATATTGATCACATAACTTGTGATCCCCCTCCTGTGATGTGGTTTGGATGCATGGTCTGACAGGTGGTACATGTAAAGTGTGCTGCGGGTGTGCACTCACATGCCAATTATTGCCATACTTTATAAAATATTACAATAAAAATAGTTAATAACGAATCGGACAGGGAAGGCTGCACTCAACAGAAGCAGCACAGCATGAATAGGCACCAAAAGAACTCACACAAAAAAAGAAAAATCATAAGGCCTAAAATAAAATATGGTTTGTTTCCCCATCCCCTACCTACCCGATTAAAAAGGGCCCTACCCAAAATATTTTATTGCCCAAATTGAAATAATATTTTTTTTATTAAAAATTGGAAGTGAAAATTTTTATTTTTTGTTTACTGGCTTCTTTCTTACTATTAAATCTAAGACTGTTGGTTTTCACCTAAGAGTTAATTCTAAATTTCATTATTTGTATGTCTTAACCAATAACTATCATACTGAAACAATTCCAAAAAAAAAAAATATTTACCCTACCTACCTACCCAATCTGAATCTGCTAGGGTCGGGAAGAGGAAACCAAGAATATTTTAAGCTCGACCTAAGCCACTTGCATAACCCACAACATTTGACAAAATTAACATAAGAACAACACTTGTGGCTTTTTCAGTGATGAATTTCAAACACAAAGAAATTTGTCATTTTCACACAGGCTGTTCGATTTTAATACATGTATATGTAAAAATCAATACATCCATTTACAATATGTTACCAGGCTTTTAAAATTGTTGTTTTCATTTTGTATACATCACCTTTCCATTAAAATGACAAAACTCAATTTCCATATATTTTCTTACATAAACATGCTTTTGCTAGAACTTTTAATTGGATGGTGTGTGGGCGGTATCAAAAGTTATAAGGAACATTGACTGGTAAATTGTATAAATAGAGGATCTATCACAAGTTGTCAATTGATATAAACTTATATTTACTGAGTAAGGAAATTTTATTAAGCGAGCCTCTGGCGAGCTTACTAATATTTCTTGAATGAGTTTAATATATTAAGTTTGTATCAATTGACGAGTACTAGATACTTTTTATCATATATCACACGAAAATACTCATTTTTCTCTTGAAAAACAGACTTAGTGTAGTACAAGAATATAAGTATGTACATGTTATACTAACTCGAATACAAGTAAAGTCATGTGATAACTAAATATATTTTAGATAGGGTGGATCAATAATGCTCCAAAACCAATCAAGGGTGGCAATTCATAACTTCTTTATGAGTACCAAAGGGTCCACTTTATATACATGTCAAATTTTATTATTTGTCAAGTATTGCATACCTCATGCCAGTAATGGTCTTATTAGAAGTCTTGTTGCCTAGGTATGTTCCAGTATATTGCCGTATTCCCCAACCATTTAACAGAAATATTGTTATACCCCTCCCTCCCTACCTTTAACATGAATAAATAGACCAAATGGTTTCTGATCAATAACTCAAAGAATTGTTGGACACAGGATCTTTAAACTTTATAGGTATGTTGGTCACCATCTGTATTTGAACCCTATTGATTTGAAGGTCAATAGGTCAAGATCGCTTTTCAACCTTTTACTTTTCTGACTATTGGGCTGCTATGGTGCATACATGTTTTACTAACATAATCTTGTACCTTCCAGGATTTCCAAGGCAATAGATAGTATACCAAGTCAAGTAAAAGGCCAACAGAAGTACAGCCAGTTTGCTGAATCCATCATACTAGAAGCCCGGACGTTTGAATGGCACCAGTTTGCTGGTATAGAATGCAGTAGACTGGATCTAGAGTTTAATCATAAAGCTAACAGGTTGATACAGAGTCCGACTGGTTTCGTGTTTGTTTGCGGGGAACCAGACAATGATACATCCAGCTACTCTTTCATGAATTTGGTAAGTTATCAATCCCTGATGTTTTCAGATATTAACCTGCAGGGCTCATATACACAAAACTTCTGAGATTTTTTGGCCAAAGAGAAACTAATTTAAATTTGTTGAATAATTCTCTGAAGATTTTTCTGCAAATATCTTTGTTTTTATCTAAGATGGATATTTAGTTACCGGTATGTAGTGCACTAGGAAATCAGTTAGAAGTGTCTTAGATAAAAACATAATTTTTTGGTTATTTTCTAAGTGAAATGTTTTTCATCTAAGAAAAAGTATTTTGAAAATATTTAAGAACCTTCGTGAATACAGTCCCAAATATTAGAACCGCTGAAATAAGTTATAACCTAGTTGTGCACAGTAAATACAGTAAAGACTTTGTGGCCTCTACAAAATTAAAATGGTGCCAGTATTTCCCTTGATTGATCAAAAAAAGTTTAAAACTGACCCATACCATAGTGGCATGAGATGCCCTCAGGTTTATGCAACATTTACCATCATGAATGAGGTATTGTTTATACAACATTGTATAAAACATGTTGACACTACATGAAAAAAGTTAATGTTAATAATGAGCAAAAATATTTTTTAAATCAATTAAAATTTCTCATGTTAGAAGTAGAGTATTTATGTGCATGAGTGTAAGATCCTGTTATTTCACCTTGTGATCATCTGATGTCAATATTTCGCGTACTTCTCGTAACTACTTCTACCGTACACTCAACGACATAACATGCCATGTTTGCACCAAGAATCTCCTACACTACTATTCTCTGTGTATGAGTGACTCATCCATTGTTTCATCAATTAACAGTATTAGAAATTGTAGAATAAATCCTGATGCAAAGAAATTTAATTCTGTCACAAAATTGACTTTTTGTCTAATGAGCTTAAGTTAATGACAACAGCTGTTCGGGTTATTTGACTTTAAGCTATCGTTTAATTGTTGTTTAATGCTTTGGTGCATTTCGAATTTAAATATGGAACAATTCTATGAAAGGGAGAGAGACTGGTCTGTATGAACTTGACAGCTGAGTCTTTATTAACTTGACTGTTGAGAAAGATAAACAGGTCTACATGAAGTGGCCTGTTTAGCTGGTTATCATTATGATTTTGTCTTATTAAATGCACATGAGTGGCACGGTGGTCCAGCGAATAACGCTCTTGACTTCTGATCGAGAGGTGTCTGGTTCAATCCACGGTCAGGGCACTTTGGTCATTTCTGAAATGCTTTTCTGTGTTTCCCACCCAACTAGAGATGAATTAGTTGGAAACTCAGAGGTAGTCTCGCGTGTATCGGTGCTGTACACCGGGCACGTTAAAGAAATGTCTGCCCTTGTCAGACATCTGCCAATAATAATCAGGAAAACGCTTGTCGGCAGTAAAAAGTCAAGAAAAAAATAAATAGAAAATGATGGAAAAATGATGGTTTGTATCACTTGTATACTGTGTTTCAGTGATTAAATATTCATGAATATTGTATTTATCACTTTATTTCAGGAGCCCCTTACATCTGTTTTGATCCCTAAATCAGTGTTACAACAGCCGAGATCTGAGATGAATGTGACAGTATCTCCGCCTCCATCACACGTACACTTCCAGTTTGTTTGGTACCAGAATGCTAATCTATTTCCTGTACTCAATACAGACCACGAGGATCCAGTGTTACAAGGGAAGACATGGAATGTTGTCAGTGCTGTACTCTCAATACATTTGTGTAAGTTGGTTGACACTCCTTAGCCTATTGGTATACCGTCGGCTTAATGTGAGAGGGCTTGGGTTTGATTCCAGACCGCAACATACCCCAGTTGTTATAAAATGGTACTGGTCATATATCTCCTTTGCTTAACACTGAGCATAGTTGGTTCCAGGTAACTGCTGGTTCACTCGGTCTCAGGATAATGTGACGGGGTAGTCTCCCCTTGCTTAACACTGAGCATAGTTGGTTCCAGGTAACTGCTGGTTCACCCGGTCTCAGGATAATGTGACGGGGTAGTCTCCCCTTGCTTAACACTGAGCATAGTTGGTTCCAGGTAACTGCTGGTTCACCCGGTCTTGGGATAAAGTGATGGGGTAGTCTCCATAGGACTGAAATACTGTTGACCACTGGAACCTGAAACAATATTTTTAAAACAAGTACCAGTATGTTCCTGTGGAATGATATTTCACATGTATAATTCTTTACTTCACAGAACATCCATTGGTCTGACAATTTCTATGAAATACTATTATCCTTTAGAATTAAACAAACAGTTCTATGTTCATATTGTTAAACAAGTTACCATTTTACTTCTATTTAATTTTGTTTGTTGAGTTTTTCCATTTCTAAGAAACTTGTTTGTGAGTTTGCTAGCTGAATCTGTTTCAGAATGTTATGGTTTTTTACCCGATCCTGAAACAATTGGATTTTTAGTTGGTGTTTATTACTGTTTACCCTGATACACTGGTAACTTGTTTCACTGACATGCTATGAATGTTATCTATGTTGTATTTTCTGTATAGCTGAACCTGTTGTCAACCTAACAGAACCAGTGAAGATCGTGTTTGAAGTTTCACTGAGCAATAAGAAACTTGTACCTGCATACTGGGACTACGATGCTAATGGTAAGTGGCATTTGTGGATGACAACATGGTGTTGATAATACTCCTATAGTTTATACATGTTATTTAGAGGCACAGGGGTGTCTATATTCCTGATTTATCGGGACTTCAGGATGTATCATTCTGGAAAGAGCAATGACTTCTGACCAAAATAGAAGTTATTTAATGAAAATATCTCAAGAAATGGCAAAGTTATGGTAAATTTAATCTGCTCTGGAGGATTTTCTTTAATACAAACTGAGTTAATTATAGAAGCAATGTCATTGAAGATCTCCTGTTCGGCAAAATTGTTAGGCCGCATACGATTTTCCTGATTTTTAATTTGGCCCTGTTGACACTCCTGGAGGCATTAAAAAAATATTTGTCTGCTTTGATAGCGCTGTGGTAGTGTGTTCGCTTTGAGTATGAGAGGTCTTGGGTTCAATCCCAGGCTGCGACATACCAAAATTGAAAAAAATGGTACTTGCATATTTCCCTCGTTTGACGTCCAGCTTAGTTAGTTCTAGGTAACTGCTGGTTCCGATAATGTGACTAGGTTGTCTCCATATGACTGAAATACTATTGACCAGTGAGACTAAAAACAATACGTAAAATGTGTTGTTAAAATGCCTTGACTACTCTGCATTCAGGGTTGTTCAGCTGCTGAGGCTGTTTAGGAAATAGGGAGTGGTTATGGGGTTATTTTTGTGATACCATATACTTCAGATACAGCAGAAATTTTTTCAAACATTTTTATTGTAAGATGCAAGATTAAAGAATTCCAAGTAAATACAACAGGACAGTGAATATTATAAAATTAATAACATTAACATGTATGTATGTATATAAGATGTGATATGCTGATTGAAGTGTGTACTGTATTATACAGGTGGTTACGGAGATTGGAGAACTGACGGCTGTGTTGTAGCATCAAGGGAGAAAACTCTTCTCACCGTTCACTGTGATCATCTTACAGCATTTGCTGTATTGGAGGTTTGTAACAGTTTGAATTTGTTTTAGTAAACTATAAAATTGTGCCATGTATTTGTGTT
Organism: Spisula solida; assembly: GCA_947247005.1. Classification (NCBI taxonomy): domain Eukaryota; kingdom Metazoa; phylum Mollusca; class Bivalvia; order Venerida; family Mactridae; genus Spisula; species Spisula solida. The sequence continues at coordinate 34,534,272 of OX365952.1, read as the reverse complement.
ATGTGATGTTTTTGTTTTCTGTGCCCGGCTGGTTGAGTGCTGCCTTCCTTGTCAGATTTCCTATAATCTTCTTCATGCTAATTGAATAAAAAAAATTATAACAAATCAGACTGGGAACTTCAAGGCAGCACTCAACCTAAACAGCAGGACATGAAAGGCACAAAAAATATGTAATTTTGACAAGTTGATATGAATGCTTACATAAGTTCACTACTTAATCTCTGGCATCATTTTGATAATTTTATGGGGGATTTTACCATTTTATTGCCAAAATACTTTGCATTAGATCCTGGGATCTCTTGCTTAAGTAAGTGGACTTTAACAGTTTTTCTATGACTTGGTTTATAATTCAATTAAATCCCAATAATAAGACCACCCTTTGGATCCTTGAAGACCTGGTCTAGTATTATGACTCCAATCTTTGATATATTGGAATATATTGCTTTTCACACGTCTGTCTGTCAGTAGACCCAAGCAGTCTCTGGTTTGCTATAGGTTTGCCCTCTGTCTGTCAGTCAGTCTGTCTGTCCCTTCGTCCGTCCGTCAAAAAATCTGGATCCTGACATAACTCAAACATTTTCCAAGCTAGGTTTATAAAACTTGCTAAGTGGATAGGGGGCAATAAGGGAATAATGTACGTCCAAACATATTTTGATTCCTACCAAAATTGTGGTTGCTATGGCAACAGAAACATTGAAAATGGCTTAAAACCGGTAGGGGAATTCTGTATTGCTTGCAATTCTTAATGACTTGTTATGTAAGGTTTTACTGTATGATATAATGTATGTATATATTACAGAATCAGAGTGAGTTACGAGCTAACATGTTCCAGATGATGGAGATTGTTGTATATATTGGAAGTTGTATCTGTCTACTCTGTCTTATGGCAGTTATCATCACCTATGTCTCATGTTTCAGGTAAGCTATCTCCTATTATCATATGTTTGACGTCGTGGTAGCGTAATAAAGCCATTATTTATTTTTGATAATACACTAGTGTAATAAAGCTTTGACGTGACGTCACTCAAAGTATAGGCGACGTCGTCAAAGTTGCGCGTTTATTATAGTGAAAAAAAGTAGCTATTTTATGTTTCGGCCAGAAATGGCTAACATATGATAAAAAGAACATTACATTTGTGACTTTCCACATTGGATTTATTAAACTCATTGAATAAAATCGATAAAATGCTCGGCAAAGCCTCGCATTTTATTAGCTCACCTGTCACAAAGTGACAGCGTGAGCTTTTGTGATCACTCTTCGTCCGTCGTCCGTCCGTCCGTCCGTCAACAATTGGCTTGTGTAGACACTAGAGGTCACAATTTTAGCCTAATCTTTATGAAACTTGGTCACAATGATCATCTCAACAAAATCTAGGCCAAGTTCGATATTGGGTCATCCGGGGTCAAAAACTAGGTCACTAGGTCAAATCATAGAAAAACCTTGTGTAGTCACTAGAGGTCACAATTTTGACTTAATCTTTATGAAACTTGGTCACAATGATCATCTCAACAAAATCTAGGTCAAGTTCGATATTGGGTCATCTGGGGTCAAAAACTAGGTCACTAGGTCAAATCATAGAAAAACCTTGTGTAGTCACTAGAGGTCACAATTTTGACTTAATCTTTATGAAACTTGGTCACAATGATCATCTTGACAAAATCTAGGTCAAGTTCGATATTGGGTCATCCGGGGTCAAAAACTAGGTCACAAGGTCAAATCATAGAAAAACCTTGTGTAGTCACTAGAGGTCACAATTTTAACTTAATCTTTATGAAACTTTGTCACAATGATCATCTCGACAAAATCTAGGTCAGGTTCGATATTGGGTCATAAGGGGTTAAAAACTAGGTCACAAGGTCAAATCATAGAAAAACCTTGTGTAGTCACTAGAGGTCACAATTTTGGTCTAATCTTTATGAAACTTGGTCACAATGATCATCTCAACAAAATCTAGGCCAAGTTCGATATGGGGTCATCTGGGGTCAAAAACTAGGTCACTAGGTCAAATCATAGAAAAACCTTGTGTAGTCACTAGAGGTCACAATTTTGACTCAATCTTTATGAAACTTGGTCACAATGGTCATCTCAACAAAATCTAGGTCAAGTTTGATATTGGGTCATCTGGGGTCAAAAACTAGGTCACAATGTCAAATAATAGAAAAACTTTGTGTAGTCACTAGAGGTCACAATATTGACCTAATCTGTATGAAACTTGGTCACAATGATCATCTTAACAATATCTAGGTCAAGTTTGATATTGGGTCATCTTGGGTCAAAAACTAGGTCACATGGTTAAATCATAGAAAAACCTTGTGTAGTCACTAGAGGTCACAATGTCGACCTTATCTTTATGAAACTTGGTCACAATGATCATCTCAACGAAATCTAGGCCAAGTTTGATATTGGTTTATCTGGGGTCAAAAACTAGGTCATTAAGTCAAATCATATAAAAACCTTGTGTAGTCACTAGAGGTCAAAATATTGGCCTTATCTGTATGAAACTTGGTCACAATGATCATCTCTACAAAATCTAGGTCAGGTTCGACAGGTGAGCGACCTAGGGCCCTTTGGGCCCTCTTGTTATTTTATTCAACTCGTTTAATAAATTCAATATGAAAAGACACTCCTGTAATATCCTCTATTTATTATTTGCTTTCAATGGCAGGGCTTCCTCTGGAGAATATTTAGCTTTCGCCACTACATTCGCCAAATGGAAAAAGTTGTCGCCACTTTAGCGCCACTTGGGCCAAATCTTTTCTCAATATTTCTAATATATATTTGACTTCATGTATATGTATTAAAAATTACAATAATAAATTGCTGTTTTCTGTGTGTTTTGAAACTGTGAAACTATGGTTAAGCATTAAAATATTGCATTCTTTTTGTTTCTCTAATCTTCAGTGAAATCTTGACTTCAAATCGAGAGGTTATATAAATGATGACCAGATCACTCGTACTGGCACATTTACAAGTTACTAAGTTCATGAAATAAAGTTCAGTTCATTAAATAGTCTGATAGATCAATTAGACAGACTGGCCCATACTAACTGTAATTATTTCTTCAGTTCAGTTCATCACTAGACTTATCAAACTTTCAAGTTTCTCATTGAAACCATTTTACAAGTGTTAAAATTTCAACAGTAAAGTAATCTAACATCATTAATTGCCAATGAGACCCATTGATCAAACAATGTCACGCTTCAATCGTAATCACCTTGGTAACCTGGCTTCACCCGACACACTACAGGGGTGCAATAAACAGATAAACATGTCAAATTGTCTAACCCTCGTTAATTGTTTACAATCTACAAATTGACCGGAAGAGACCGTTTTACGACAATTTTACGACATAATCATGCAGATAAATGGATCTTTTACGACATTGGTCAAATTTTGTAAAGAATTTAGCTTTCGACATGAAATTCGCCAATTTGATTTTTTTATCGCCAAATGTTTGATAATGGCGCAAATGGCACCATTTGCGACTGACAGCGTAGGCCCTGAATGGATTATGGAGTTTTTTCAGTGAAAATAACAGTGAAATTACCCCTTCGTTATTTTCACTGTTTTGAAGCTGGTTCCAGTATCATGCAGAAAAAGAAATGTAATGTTAACGGTGCCAGGCTTTAAAATATGTGTTACATCATCATGACGTCATAATTCTCACGTCGTGACATTCCAATTTAGACGTGATTTTTTCCCCATTAAGCTAATTACGGCACATTTTAAGAGAAATTGAGGCATATAATAAACAGAAAATTTGTTGATTTTTGGTGTAAGATCAAATTTTATTTCACTCGTGATCACAGAAATTAAATTTACACTCGTGGTAGCCACTCGGGAAAATATTGATTTTCTTTGATCACTCTGTGAAATAAAATTCGATCTCGCACCAAAATCAACAAATATCCTTTATTACTTGCATTCTTTACTATGTCAGGGGTGTCAATTTTCCGGATTTATCCGGTATTCCGGATTTGTCTATCCTTGAAGAGCTATGATTTTTTGACCAAAATAAAAATTATTTGATGAAAATATCTCAAGAAATGGCAAAGTTATGGTCAATTATATCTGCTCTGAAGGATTTTCTTCAATAAAAAGTTTGAAAAACTGAGTTATATATGGTTGACGGCCTCTAGTTTGTCAAAAAAGGTCAGCCGCATATGATTTTCAGGATTTTTAATTTGGCTCTGTTGACACCCCTGTGAAGGCTTAAGTGTTAAGACGAAATGTTGGTAATAATAAAATGATAAACACTTCTGTTGTTTAGTCGTGTGGTTCCACTTACTCCCTTACTTATTTTTTACTCAATAATCTATTTAAGGTTGATTATTAAACTAGGTTTTCTAACTGATATTAATCACTCTCGACACCTCATTCCTGATTTTATCCATCATCATGAGGGTATGAGAGAAGAGAAGCCAGTTTTTCGTTTATGCTGAGCATCTAGCAAGGGAATTTCGAGTACCATTGTTATTCAAATTAAGATTACCGGTACATTTAAATTGGTTCAATGGTTGCAACATATTAATTTTGTTAAAAATCACTTCATATCATTTGTGGCCGAAAATTGATAAAAAGACTAATTAATCTCATAGCAAATTACCTACCTTGGACAGCATAATGATTCTGTCACAGAAACATAAAAATCTCTCAGTTTAGTCGATGATAAGTCAATCATTAGTCACTGAGTTTGAAGTGATCATTTATCATAAAATTTTATTAAAGTTATTCCCGTTACAGTATAAAATAGTTTTTATTGAGTAGGACATTTTTTTATCTTTTTTTCAGTGAAGTAATAGACTTGTATTGACAATATGACTATATAGTGAGATACAACCTTGTTGCGCCAAAGGCACGATGTTCTGTATTTTGAAAATATTTCTATTTATTCTATTTCCAGATTTCTGAACAGCCCTCGAAAGATGAAACATTCAGTAATCAACATCTGTATCAGTATATTATTACTGATCATAGGCTTTACAATGGGTATAAAACGTACCGATCATGAGAGGGCGTGCCAAATTGTCGGAATTGTTCTACATTATTTATCTATGGTGGCCATGTTTTGGTTCACCGTAACTGCAAGGTAAGTGGCATAGTTACAGTCTGAACAAATTAACCTGGCCCTGATCTCCCGAAGGATCTCAATTTGAGATAAATCTCATCTCACATTTGTCATTCATCTTTGAAGAAATTTCCGTGGGAGGATGGACTCAAAATGGTCATCACAAAACAAATACATTATTCTGAGTTTATTACAGTAAAATGTCCAGATCACAAACTTCCGATGTATCTAAGATTCAGACTCCGATTTGAGCAAAATCTCAATTTGAGCTGAGATTACTACTTGAGATGCTTCAGGAGATTGGGGCCAGGCCTCGTTCTCTTAAAGCATCTCAAGTGAGAATCTCACCTCAAATTGAGATTTTGCTAGATCTAAAGTAATGTTTCTGTTTTGTGATGCCAATTGTGAAAGCCTCACATTGAAAAGAACATAAAGACACTTGACAATATTTGAGGTGAGATTCGGCTCAGAGTGAGATGCTTTCGGAGATTGGCACCTGGTCCTCAACCTTTATGCATAAATATATTACAAGCTACTTGTGCTGAATAAATCAATTTCTTATGACTTGTCGGCAATTTAGGTCAGTGTTTAAATTCACCTCGTACACATGTCGTAATACTTTCTACTTAGGAAAACAACGGCCGAAAGACCAAGAATTCAAGAGTCATATTAATATTATATTAATTATATTAATAGAATGTTCGAGCACCAGGTTAATTTGTTTGTTATTCACTAATGGTCATCATGGTTTCTTTGTTGTCATTTTGTTTATTTATTCGATAAACTAATTAAGCAACAACTAATGAATATGAAAAATTACTGTAAATTAACATATTCTATCTGAGCTTGATAATGTTTTATATTGTAGTATTATTTATTGATTTTGCCTCATGTTGTTCATTGTGTCATTCTGGACTGTCTAGACTAAAACAAGTTAGTACTAGTTGATAATTTATTCCAGGAACACTTCGTTTGATGAACTTTAAACATAAAACCCCAATGAAAACGTTTTGTTAAATACTTATATTTATATTGTAGCAATATGTTGAAGAAGTTTACAAAAGCTGAGAAGCCTCCTCCACCACCAGTGGACTTTCCTATGCCATTACCACCTAAACCAATCATCCGGTTTTATCTGTTAGCGTGGGGTGTACCTACCATCATATGTGGTATAACTGCTGCCGTCAGTTTCGGCTTCTATGATGAACATGAGTAGTAAGTATAGTACCTATACTGTATACAGTCAATCCTGAATGTTTTAAACGAAAAAGTTAAGTTTTACTCTGAGTGGTGCTCACTTAGAAATTTTTTCTTAAATTCTTAAAGTTTTCAGTTGTATCAGGCAAACAAGAAAATTGATATTAATATTTCCCATAGTTTTGACGCGTGTAAAGAACTACTATAATCACTTAGAAAACATAAGTTATTCTTTAATTTGCCGAAAAATATGAGCAGCATAAATATTAAACTTAAGTTTTCAACTAGGATGCTTTTTCAATACCAGCCCTTGCAGTGCTAGTGAAATTGGTTTTTCATTGCTAGGAATAATAAACTTACTACACAAAAGTCCTATAAACTATTCCAGAATAATCCGAAAATCCGGATATAAATAAAATAACTTTATGCAGAAAATAAATTTATATAGAAAATAAATTCGATATAGAAAAAATGAGAAACTTTATTTCCAAGATTGTACTCCTGTCAAACTTCTTAAAAGATATTTGATCAAACTTTGTGGAAAAGGTCTGATTCAAGAACAGGAAGTTATCATGCATGTTTTCACCTTTAATTTGAAAATTGCAACTATTTTCTATACTTTTCAGTTGTTTCTTGGAATGGGAGCCAGGACTTGGGGCATTCATAGGGCCAGTGGGCTTCCTACTCTTGCTGAATTGTGTGTTCTTTATTCGTATATCATGTGTGATTCAGTCATCTACAGGACCGTTACTGAATGTGGAGGAAACACAAGAGTTACATATAACAGACATTGAGATGACACAAAATAATGATCGATCTGATACTCGGTCGTTAACTTCAGAGACAAGTGTTAAGTCTACAGTGTCAAGTGTAATGGACTTTGAGAGAAGGCCTATCACCCAGTTGCGTGCCTTAGTAACTTGTATGCTCCTATTTCTGTTCACATGGCTGTTTGGTGCTATCGCTGTGGCTAAGCCATTTCATGGACTCCCGTTTCAGGAGAAAATATTCAGTTACCTGTATGGAGTGTTTTGTGCAATTCTAGGCTTATTTATGTTAGTTTACTTCTGTTTGACGAGGAAAGATTCACGGACGAGCTGGAAACGGTTTTTCTTCTGTGAACAGCAGTCAGTGTATGTGGCTGATAACACAAATACTAATTCAGTCCCTCACGCGAACGGACACGTGAACACTGGAAGTGTGTCAGATATTTCTAAAATTAATTCTACTGTGGTAGTGAATCACACCAATCATATAAACCATGTGAAAAAAAGTGACGATGAAGCGTCTTCAATTAATCTAGTCCCCTCTAAACCGACTTCTATAGCAGACGGTTCACAAGCAAACAGTGCTAACGATGCTACTGCTGCAAGCTTCTATAATCCCAGACAAAATGGTGTTGCTAAAAAATTCTGGGAAAAGAAGCATAAACATAATTCAAAACTTTTGAGCAAAGAAATGACAAAAAGTTTTAACATGAATGGCACGGACAGTGATTTCTCAGCGTCTGAACGACCGCGGAGAGTAAGTCAAGGTTATAGTAGTGACGGTAACCAAGGTAACAATATGTTACATGTTGATGTGAGTGGTAGGCAACATGACTCGGACGCACGAAGTGCTCGTTCACCCACGTCTCCACACTCACCTCCCAGCTATAACGCTGTCATGGCCAACGGTCCATTTCAGTATGGACAACCGATGGTGGAACAGTCTGCTTCACCTCAACTACAGAGGCCTGAAAACTTGACTGGTAGTCCTAATTGTAGTATTGTTTCATACACAAGTTCACGTATTGTTCCTCATCATACTAGAACAAACAGTTCATCATCGCTAGGCAACAGGAATCACATCAGCGCTTTTGCTCCTGTGCAGCCACGTAATAACACCCTTCCTCGCCATGGGAAATTGATGTCTCACTCCACACCTTCCAGTCCTGAACGTGAAGTTCACGATCCTACAGTATCAGTACCTAGCTCTGTAGCACGACTTGCTGACTTTGACGGTTCTAGCCAGGTCAGTAGCTCCTACAGTCATGAGAGATTACGGTCACCGCGGCCGACAGATCTTCAATATATGAGTGGCTATACCAATCCACAAGAGAGATCCACGTACAAGGAGTATGGCCTTATTGATCCACATAGGATCGTAGACGGAACTTCACCAACATCGCAGTCATATACTAACAGAAACGGAGGCTTCAACTCTGATAGTAGCAGCAAGCATCGACAAAAGATTGATAATAATTTCATACAACAAGTTGAACAACGTATACCTCAGGGCGTCAATGTTAACCATTATCCAAATCACTCAAATCATGTAAACACTGCACAACAAAAGTTCGATAAATCTGATCATATGACCAATAAATCACCAATATCGCCGGTATCAGACAGTGATAATAATACGGGACATATTCTGCCTGATTCGGATAGCCAGCTGCACTATAAAAAGAATAAATACAATGACTCAGATCATAATTCAGAACCCGCGACACAATCTCATAAAGGCGGCAGGTCCCATGATTCTCACAAACACCTAAAACATCGGGGAATGAAGAAACAGCGATCATTAGACTGGGACAGTCAGTTTAATGAAAAACAAGCACCCAATACTGCCATACCTTATGCCTACGTTAATCATAATTACACAGATCGAGTGCTACAAAAGTTGACAAACATGGCGGTATCCGAACATATTGACCCCGCTAGTAAAGCTTTCTGGGTACCTAGATCTTCTCGTAGTTATAATGAATTAATTCAGAAAGAGAAACAACGGTTGTGTGAGGATTCTTCGACAACAAGTTCGGACGATGACGATAGTTTGGATAATATTTGGGTGTTACAAAAAGAAAAACGAGCGAAGAAGAAAAAGGAAACAAGCGTGTAATAGTTCGCCATCTTGTTTATTATTGCTTGTAAAAATGTAATAATTGATTATAATTTATACTGTAAATGGTAAACAATATGTGTATGTATATTAGTTTCAATTACACTTTACATTTTCAGCTCGACTTTTCAAAGAAAAAAAGGTCGAACTATTGTTGTGTCAGGATCGTGTGCACCTGTGTCTGCGTGTGCATGTACGTTGGTTAAGTTTTTACTCAGTATCATTTACTCAAAGTCTATCAAAGGTATCCTTTTGCAACTCGACATGTATATTAACCATCTCAAGGGAAGTCCATAATGACCAGGCTGGTAAACCTGTAACCTATATTTATGGAGTTTTCTTCCCTTGTTATACTTAGAACTTTGGATCACAGATTTGCTGAGCAAGTCTACTATCAAGTATGAGAAAGTCTAGCGTCAGCACTCGTTGCCGGTGCTATTGTTGTTTCAAATTTTGATAATATGTGAGTGGTGTTTTTATCTTGATGTTTTCTTTCACCGATTGTATGAAATTGGCATTATCAATGCTTGAAGCATATAATTATTGTAAATATTATCAGTCAAGCTGTGTTTGCTATGTCAGGTGCTTCAACTCTAGCCACAGGTTTATCAATACTGTGAAGTACATGTAATTTTGTATGCCTTAACCAAAGAACAAAGTTAGATATCATTGTGCTTTTTTACCATTTTTTACATCAGTTTTTGTCACATTTTTTACTTGTACTTTTTTTAATTTATAATTGATTTTTGTAATAAACTTTATACATGTTTTTGTAAAGCTTAAATAATAATTACTATTTCAGTTCTGAAGGTTTTAGACTTGTTTTAATATCGTATCAGATATTTAGTCCTTTTGGTCTTAATGTATTTCTGTTGAAAAAGATTTTGTTTTAAATTATTTTGGTATTTGTATACTTACTTACTGTATGCTGATTCTTATTCTAAAAGTTTTATGTATTGGTATTACTATGGTAACACTTTAAATTAATACACTAGTGATACTTGTCATTATACATATTAGGCCAATGTTTAAATATAAATTGGTGTAGGCATTTACCAATGTGATTTTATTGCAATTTTCAAATGAAGGTTAAAAATTACTTTTACGTTTTTTCGGGCTGTTAAGTCAAACATTTGGCTAATATCAAAAGACTGAATGGCTGAAAGAAGCCTAAGTGCTAAAAGTAGCCACTGCTTATACTGCGAAAGAACCAAGGTGAACAATTTTGAGTTTTTATTAAAGATTATTAGTGTACCTGTAATGTTATTGCGACTCTTCCCATTTGTGCACTAAGCTTCTGGTGCGTGTTAGAAATTATGTTTTGAAATTATATGAATTAATATGCTTGTTTTTTAACCGTCCTATGGATATGAGTACAAAAGTCTGTAAACCAATATATGTGAAATCATTGGCCTTAATTAAATTGTATTGCATTATAAAAGTGGCATTATTGTGAGTCATTCTAAGGGTTCTCGGTTGTATAAAGCTACAAATTGATATGTAGCCGATCATTCGGTTTTATTTAGGCTATTGTCAACACATTGCAAATTTATCTAGAAATGTCTCTTATAAAAGCCTACAGTATTGTAAGGGAGCTAATGATGGGATTTTAATGAGTATTTAATTGACTAGTGCACTGTTGCTGGACTACACAGTGTTGCTGACAGGCCTGGTTGCTGGACTACACAGTGTTGCTGACAGGCCTGGTTGCTGGACTACACAGTGTTACTGGCAGGCCTGGTTGCTGGACTACACAGTGTTGCTGGCAGGCCTGGTTGCTGGACTACACAGTGTTGCTGGCAGGCCTGGTTGCTGATCTACACAGTGTTGCTGGCAGGCCTGGTTGCTGGACTACATTATATTGTTATCAGGATTGTGTTTAACCCGTTTGTCGAGTGATTGAAGATCTGTGTCAGTCTAAGATCTGTTATTATGCAAATTACTTACGTGTATGTACCATTAAACTGTTATGTGCCAAAACTATTTGAACTTGTTAAAATGTTCACATGATTTAAATGTGCCATACTGGTTCTGTTTAGCATACACTCTTCTACAAGAACTGTGAATTTAAAACACAGATATTTATGTCTCACACATATAGTGAGGGAGACATAATGATTTTGTACTTGACCTCTGGATGGGTGTATATGTCTTGTTTAGATGAATACCACAAACTTAGTTCAATTTCGTTCCCCTTTACCATTGGTCAGATTTCAATGATATACCAAGCCTAGTTATGCATGTTTAATTATTAATGCAGGTGTGTAAATTTTCCTGATAATCTGGAATTCCTGATTCATTATTACTGAAAGAGCAATGGCGTCTGACCAAAATAAGTTATTTGATGAAAATATCTCAAGAAATGGCAAAGTTATGGTAACTTTAATCTGCTCTGAAATATTTTCTTTGTCATTGAAGGCCTCTTGCTTGGCAAAAATCAGAAACATTAAATATGGCTTCAAACCGGCAGGGGAATTCTGTATTGCTTGCAATTCTTAATGACTTGTTAATTTGGCCCTGTTGACACCCCTGGAATAGTTTGTCTGATGATTATTGCCAGAGTTATGGCCCTTTGTGGGAGACATATGTAGATGTACATCTGTACAGACAAGGTTGTGACTACCTTTTATCATTTACAGGTTTTTTAATGTAATGCATTTTACAGTTTACCATTGATGGTAACTTTTGTAGTTGTTATGTATTTAATGTTTACTATATTTAACTTTTATCAGGGTTTAATTTAAGACCTCATTTATTAGAATATTGGTCAGAAATAAGCCCCTATTAATTATTCTAATGAAAAATGCTTGTGTTCATATGCTTGTCGATTCCTGTTTCATTCAATGTAAAACTTGTCTTTTAAACTTAATTTTAGAAGGAACCCCTTTTAAAAACCTATCACTGACCATGTAAGTCCAAGCATGACCCCTTTATAGTTTGACTACATACTGTTAATAAGTGACTTGATAAATATTCTCATGATGTGATCAAAATTGTCCAATGATTGTGAAACTTGGGATGGATATAAACATCATAATGATTTATTATATTTCATGGTGCAGACAAATGTTACTGGTTTTTGTCTCTTAAAACTTCATATATATATATGTTGCTTGATGCTTTCTAATTTTTAACAGTTAATAGGGAGGTTGCAAAACTGAATGTGTAGGAGGATGTGTATGTACAGAGCCCTACATCATCATGAAAGATAAAATAAGACTTATAAAACTTCATTTTCTGTGTCATACTGGTATGCATAGGGAAACTTTTAAAGTATTTCACCTACGGTCCGATCATATTTTATTCACACTCGTGTTGATTTATGAGAGAAACATGCTTCATTTGTCAAGTGATATTTTACATGTTTTGTTTTGCAAGTGAATTTAAATTCCAACTTGTATGTGTACCGATAAGTTTATTGGTATCAACATGGGTAGTTACATATACATGTTCCATACTAGTCAGTTTCATAACCTCCCTACCATAACCTCCCTACCATAACCTCCCTACTAGTTTGTCTATTGTTGACTTAAGGTAAATCACTGATAATGTTCTAAAGGTCATGTCGGATAATGATGGGGTAATGTTATTTTCTCATATATACTATGTGCCAGTAAACTGTTCATCAATACCATGTTACTATGGTAACCATACTGTATATATATATATCATTCCCTCTTCATGTACTTGCCAATATCGCCGTCATTCTCTCCTGTTTCTCATCATTATTTATGTTTTCCCTTCTCCCAACCCCTCATACATGTATATGCATCGAATTGCAATGTGGCATACACTGCTACCTTTGTATGTCCGTTTTCGAGAACAACATGTATCCAATCACTGTTCAATGGCACATTAATATTTATTTTTATATTTCGTATTTCTCATTCCTGAAAGAGCAATAACTTCTGACCAAAATAAAAGTTATTTCATGAAAATATCTAAAATAATGGCAAAGTTATGGTAAATTTAGTCTGCTCTGAAGGGATTTCTTTAATATAAACTAAGTTAAGTATGGAAACAATGTCATTGAAGGCCTCTTGTATGGCAAAAATGGTGACCGCTTGTGATTTTCCTGATTTTTAATTTGGCCCTATTGACACCCCTGTGAAATACAAGTTGAGGACTGTCAAGGTTGATTTATAAGTCAATGTCCATTTTTGGTTATTATCAGATGAATTCTTCTTGGCAAATACTAGTATGTGTATGTATTAATTGCTTAGGGCAAGGATTCGACTTTTAATGTGTGTTTTGTCAACAAAAACAGAAATATTTCATTTGTCATCATTCTTTACAATTCTATCAATTATGGCTGGCTCAATTTGTAATTGAAATGTATAACAAACTACATGTATGCTAGCATGATCACTGCATTTAGTCACTGTCCGTCTCCATGAAATTCTACCTGTAAATGTATGTAACTTCATGTGTGTTGCAAATTGTAACAGTTATTTGGTATTTCAATATAGTGTGGCATGATAACTCTACAGATATCTTATATCTGATGTAACTCACTATTGACCTGTCATTCTGTTAGAGAACTATTTTAGATACGGTTATATGAAAGTAGGCTTATGGTGTCAATTATTTTACATACAAAAGTTGGGAACCATTTACATATGGAAAGAAGGCTTCTGGTGACAATTATTTTACATACAAAAGTTGGGAACCATTTTACATATGGAAGAAGGCTTATGGTGTCCATTTTTTTATGTACAAAAGTTTGGAGCCATTTTGCACATGGAAGTAGTAAAGCGCTTTACCCCGCTTATGGTGTCAATTATTTTATGTACAAAAGTAATGAACCATTTTACATACGAAAGTAGGGAACCATTTTACACACAAGAGTAGACCTATGGTGTCAATGCATATAATTATACTTCACAATTTTCATTCTGAACATGAATCTTGCACCAACATTTTATACCTCGATTCTATTACTATATATGTGTGTTGATCACCACAATGAAATGTTCTTATTTTGTTCTCATCTGATACCCAATGTGTTTCTCTCACCACTTGAAATGCTGGGAACCAGGTACATATTTTGTTCTCATCTGGTACCCAGTCTTGTAATGGATTTATTACATTTGGTACCCCAAACATACTGCCTGGTGTGTTGTGAACAATGCCTGGTACCAAGTTTGTACCTGGTACCCAGTGTTGGATATAAACGTCAGGTACCCAGCATTGGATATAAATGTCTGGTACCCAGTATTGAATATAAACGTCTGTTATACAGTATTGGATATAAATGTTTGGTACCCAGCATAGGATATAAATGTCAGGTACCCAGCATTGGATATAAACGTCTGGTACCCAGTATTGAATATAAACGTCTGTTATACAGTATTGGATATAAATGTTCGGTACCCAGCATTGGATATAAATGTCTGGAACCTGGATATAAATGTCTGGTACCCCGCATTGGATATAAATGTCTGGTACCAACTACCCGTGTTTGGAAGTCATTTCTCTGGTACTACTCATTGATTTTCATGTACATTATAACAGCTGAATTTTTATGTAAATAATATTGTATACTTGACATTTTTTGTAGAAAATATGTTGTAGGAAAATATTTATACTGTTTATGTATATTCTAATGCATGTGACAATTTGATTGTGGAAACATGGTAGTGATTAAAAGCTATTCAAATGCATCGAGGCTTCTCTTGTTTTGTTTGTATCTGTTTTGTGCTCCCGAGAAAGGTTACTTCATGACACATGATGGTTTTGATTGAGGAATGCAGTTTGATTAACCCATACCAAGAACGACAAGAAAACAAGTCTATTTGGGTTTAAACTGTTTCTTGCCAATTAGTCCCCTACCCGTTTTTGACCGGAGGGGACTATAGGTTTGCCGTCCGTCAGTCAGTCTGTCCGTGCCCACAAACGGGTACTTAGGTGGCTACTTTCTATGGACAAACCAGTTGAAAATAGTGAAAACGAAAGTAGAATTGGCTCTTACGTGGCTAAAATTTTCTTTTATGTGGCTACAATTAGACACATAATACCCTTCATTCCGTATTGTAGCCACATAAATACCGTTTTGTTAGAACAGTCAGTCAGTCCGTCCGTCAAAAAATCTGGATCCTGACATAACTCAAACAGTTTCCAAGCTAGGTTTATGAAACTTGGTATGTGGATAGGGGATAATAAGGGGATAATGCACGTCTGACAATATTTTGATTTTGACAAATATTGTGGTTGCTATGGCGACAGAAAGTGAAAATATGCCCAAATCGGGATCCTGCCATAACTCAAACAGTTTCCAAGCCAGGTTTATGAAACTTGATATACATTGTGGATAAGGGCCAATAAGGGGATTATGCACGTCTAAAGATATTTTGATTCTGACAAGAATTGAGGTTGCTATGGAAACAGAAACATTGAAAATGGCTTCAAACCGGTAGGGGACTTTTGTATTGCTTGCAATTCTTAATTACTTGTTTTTAGTTACATACAGATGCAGATACACTCTTAACCAGTACTAACTTACCCTTTCACATGGAACCAGCAACTCTCCACATGTGGAGGAAATATTAACATTGTTGAGTATCTATGTAGGTGGAAGTTAAGAAGTAGATATTCGTGTATATCCTAGTCCAACAGAGGAGTGAATGTTTGATGAGTTTGTTTCTACAATCTTACAAGAAAAGAAAGCAAAGCCATGAATGGCTCATGAAAACGAAATGAAATTCAGTGTCAAAGGGAGATAACTAAATTACATACATGCAGCACCTCACAACAGTTACCACCCTTTGAAGTACATTTAGTTACTGCAGCTGCAAGGGAAGTAACCATTGAGGAGTTTGATATACACTCTCTTTAAATGAAAACGCACCACTTGGGCAAAGAATACGGGAGATCTTTGACTTGGGTTATCTTGTATACTTTTTTACCCATTTGATGATTGACATTCAAGATTTCAGGCAGTCAGAAAACATACATGTAGAACTGTTTTTTTGGACATTAACATGTTTAGAAAGCTGTTTGAAAAGTGAAGGTAATTGTAGGTCTTCACAAAACCCAATGTAGTGAAGAAATCACAACGTTTCAAATCACCATAGATCTATTCTAGGTTTTTAGCATCAAAATGCAAACAAACATTAAAAATACGAATCTCTTGTTAAAAATGAAGAAGATGGACACTAACGTTCACAAAATGCATTTCCTTGTATGCCCTCCTTTTACTTAAATACAGTTTTGACTGTCCATGCTTGGCATGATGTTCATCTTTGAACTCGTCTATGTTGCATTTTGATGCTGAAAACTCAAACTAAGGTTGTGAAACCAAGTGATATCAAGACTACATTGAGTTTGTGACTTATATCACATTTTTAACAAGTTATCTTAACCTGTTATTATCAAAATCCCCCAACCAAAATATGATGTATGACTACAAAACATGCTGGATTCTAATTACCAGAATAGTTTTTAAATTGTCTCAAATTAGCAAACAAATATTCATACTTAACCAAGTGGTGAGTTTTCATTGGACTTTGAGTATACGTGTACAAAATGTCTTCCTAGCATTCTACACATACTCTGTATATACTCGCATTACATTCATGTTGGTGTCGGAATGAAGCAGCCTAGGAGAGGCCAACAAGACTGTGTAATGCAGTAACTGTCATCACCTCCACTATGAGACCTATAAATATTTTAGTTTTCTTGGCCTGCAGCAACCATGAATCTAACTCAGACAATCCAGCACACTGACCGCAGCCACCACTTATACCTCGTTCACACATGACTTAGCTTCACTCTAACCACGATCATCCTGATCTGACTAATAGAATAAATCTGGACTAGATAGGTGTCAAAACCAAGATGGTGTTCAAATTAAGCGTAGTAAGGTCATGCAGATTCCCAACCTACACGATTCCACAACCTCTCTTCCACAGATCCGCTCCCGATTGACCACAGCTGTCCCACGATTGGTCACAATTTGGACCAATTATAAATCATAGTGGAAGCTGGCGCCAGTGTGAACGGAGTTTTAGATTACTTCATGTGCATGTTAATTTGTTGCCTACATTCAAAGGTGATCCTACCACAGACACTTACAGTGGCGTAGCCAGCAATACAGATATACGCAAGTGCGTAACATTAATTTGAAAAGCAAAACTATAAATATGGCCAAAAATTGCATTGAAGTCAAAAGCTAAGGGTGTTGGTCCTTTATATCCGATTTCTTAACGTCCGATTCTTTACACGAAATTGCACTATTTTTATTCATAACTTGAAAAACCCTCTACGGTCGGGGAAACCCTGCTACCCAAACACGATACCACAAATAATGACCATGTTGTATCATTCAAATCTTTAACTTTACGATACGATAATATAGCTTAGTAGATTCATTTATCCCCTACTCAATAAAGGTAGGTACCTCAAGGCTTACATGTATTTTTTTTATTATTCATGAGCGTAGCATCAATTCCAGTATCGCCACGCCCTTGACTTATCAACCAATCAAAATCCTTACACTTGTTTGGTACTACCACCGGGAATTGACGCATAAAAATACTGATCATCAATATAAGGCAAACATGAACATAAAATTAATATGCATCAATCACCTGTGGGCACTGCAGTACCAAATTGCATTTGTTCAAAATTATCACCGTTTTCTAATGACGTCAATTTATTATAATATGTTTATTTTCAAAAAAGCAAATGCAGCATGATACACTAGCCATAGCTTCACTTTTTACCAAAACATAATGTGCACTAGCTTCCCCCCATCCATCAGCAATATGAGACCTTCAGCACTTTGATTTTTAAACCAATGAAAAAGTCGCTTACAAAAAGAGTATGGCAAGACATTCAAAATGGCGGCGCCCATGATGAAAACTTTTTAACTTTTATTTTTATCCAAAAAAGGTGAACCGATTATCAACTGAGGTGATTGTCAGTTTTCATCTCTTTCTTAAACACATTCTTAACTTATTGCCTCTGATAATTTGGAATGACAGAAACAAATTGCTTTGTTTGATTCCTTTACTCGAAGACCCCTGCCTAGTTTTTGAACTTCAAATTGAAGTTTGACTTTGACACGTTTGATACAATAATTATTACAATAATAGTTGCCATATTCTTATTCTAAAGACATTGCATTAAATTGTTAATTCGTTGTCCCAAAGTTAGTCAATAGTAAAATGCGAGCAAACTTCTTATCTTATCTTTAACTATTTGACTGTCTTGGTGACCCAGGCACCAGAGTCTGTTTAAGACTAAGTTCTGGATAAAATAACTAAATGGTCTTTTATTTACACTGACGTGTCAACCTTTTAATGGAATGATGCTCGTCAAAAACCTTGGACTACAGAAGAAAAAAAAAAGTCGAGCTATTGTCGTGTCAGGGTCGTCTGCGTGTGCCTTGTATAAGTTTATTTTCAGAGTCATTTTCTCAAAGACTATCAAAGGTATCAACTTGAAGCTCAACATAGTTATTCACCATCACAAGGGGAGTTCATACTGAGAGGGCTGATAACTCTGTGACCTATATTTTAGAGTTATCTGCCCTTGTTTGGACTTAGTACATAGAAATAGTGGCAAATTTTACACATAAACTGAATTTTCTCAAACACCTTCAAAGCTTTCAACTTGAAGTCAATACGCTTGTGGAATGTGATGACCTTAATCTACTGACAAGAGGAAACAACTCTATCAAACATTTATAAGAGTTATTCCCCTTTTCTGACTTAACCTTTACACAAAAATGTCAATTACTCAAACAAAGACTATCAAAGGTATTCACTTGAAAGTTGAAACTCAACATAGTTATTTGCCATCACAAGGGGAATTCATACAGACAAGGCTGGTAACCCTGTGACCTATATTTATGAGTTATCTGGCATATCTGCCCTTGTTACTCTCAGAATTTTGACTCACAGATGAGCAAGGTTTCTACATGTATCAAGTACAAGAAAGTCGAGCGTCCAGCACTCGTAGGCAGTGCTCTTGTTAATTTCTGACCTAGCTGTGCTGCCACTGTAAAACTGTAGCGTCAGACTATAGTCAACCAATCCACTGTAAAACTTGGTGTCTCCATTTCAGGTTAGAAATTAAGCTGTCTACCATGTAACAGGCGCCTTGATTGATCAATGAAATTATTAAGGTCATCATGGGAAATTATCAAATAAGACTTACACATGTTTATATATAGCGAAATTTATTTTGGTGCATGTGGGGCACCCGTGCTAAAAAACTTCAGCCTTGTCATTAAAACATCATCATGCGATATACATTGAAGTGAAATACATTTGATAGAAACGTGCCGAAAACATGTTAGACCGTGAGCCAGAGGGGGTTTTGCTCCCCCCCAGGGGGAATTTTGTGGACCATATTTTTTTGAAACCCCAAGGTGTGGCGAACATTTTGGCATAAAGTTTGCAACTGGCGGGTTGGGCTTTTCTCCGTTACCACGCTTTAAAATACGTTACCCCTAAAATATAAAAAAAAATATTTTAATTTTTAAAGATAAATTGTACCATGATGCTATTAAATAATTCCAAGTTTGCATATGTTATTCAAGAGAGTAAACTAGTAGCTGCAAACTGATAGAATTTCAATGCCAAAATGCAATGTTAAAGAAGATAAATATGGGAAAACATATGTTACCCTAAAAAAACAAAAGTTTTTTGGCATAAAGTTTTTTATTTCAAATTTAGATGACCAGGCAATCAAATTATGAAGTTACCATTACAAAGTTCAACATTCAACCTAAAAAATGATGTATAGATTGCCAGTATAGGTTAAGAGATAGAGGTTTGGTAGCAATTCTTAAAATGTCATCCATTCTCCAAAACATGTGAGTTTTTCATTCCTTCAATAATTTCAAGTATTCAAATTGTATCATACACTTTTCAGTTGCATATAATACCATTTTATATATTTATAATGGTTTATATTATATATATTAACAAGAATCTTACTTGTAAGATATGTTAAGGCAATACTACATTGAACTTTACGTTACCAAACATACAAATTAAAGTTCATGTCTTCAGTGTCTTAAAAACGTACTTAAAACAATAAAAAATATAAAAAATAACAATTTAATCCTACTCAAAAACTATTATAGGTTTGCAGTTCAAACTGTATATTTAACTTAACAACATGTAAATTATAATGTACATGTATTTAAATATCAAACAAAAATACAATTTACTAGCCTTGTATTCTTGACTGTAGATAAACTTTACCACTAAAAAATAATTGATTTTGAAATCAAAATATCTTTTATCGCAGTTTGCATTTGAACTTTCAACACATGTATTTTAACAAAAGAATTTGTTTCAATTTACGTTACCTTACTTACAAACTTTTCAATATCATATATGCTGTAATTTTAACACAATGTTGACTTATCTTTGTAAAATCTCAAACGTACAAGTATTTGTGTTTGCTTTATACAATATGTATTTAACTTAATACACACACACACATTTAATAATCAAACTATGAAACTGGGACACAGATTGCCCCTCGATTTTATATCTTCATGAGAACACTATGCACAAACATGACTTTTAAACATTTACTATTTACATCTATACAATCGTATGTCAGTTATTTAATCACACCACATACAAATTCAAAACCACAGTGTATGTTTGAAAATAAGTTTGAAACATTCTCTAGGGTGCACCAGGAATTACTAGACCCCAAAAGTAAATTGTCCAATTCCTCTTGGTCTGTCCACCACTCCCCACAGGAAACGATTGATAGGTGCATAATTATCTTACGGCGACTATCTGAATTGTTGTGCAATACTGACCAGTGAGAGGTCAAGATCATTTAAGGTAAAATACTCTTAAAATAGTGTAGACTGTGTTACTGTTCATTGTTTGAAGCCTCTGCTTATATTTCTGTCTAGAGCCAGTATTGCATGTGTTACATACGACATGTAGTCAGGAATTGCTGCATCATATGACATTGTATGGCTTTATAAGTGGGGAAGTTACACAATATGGCCTAGGATGGCTGAAATCTGTATTGGTGGGTTCCCAATATGGCATAGGATGGCTGAAATCTGTGTTGGTGTGTTCCAAATATGGCCTAGGATGGCTGAAATCTGTGTTGGTGGGTTCCCAATATGGCATTGGATGGCTGAAATCTGTGTTGGTGGTTCCAATATGGCAAAGCATGGCTGAAATCTGTGTAGGTGGGTTCCCAATATGGCCTAGGAGGTCTGTAATCTGTGTTGGTGGGTTCCTGATACGGCAAAGCATGGCTGAAATCTGTGTAGGTGGGTTCCCAATATGGCCTAGGAGGTCTGTAATCTGTGTTGGTGGGTTCCTGATACGGCAAAGCATGGCTGAAATCTGTGTAGGTGGGTTCCCAATATGGCCTAGGAGGTCTGAAATCTGTGTTGGTGGGTTCCTAATATGGCATAGGATGGCTGAAATCTGTGTTGGTGTGTTCCCAATATGGCCTAGTATGGCTGAAATCTGTGTTGGTGGGTTCTCAATATGGCATTGGATGGCTGAAATTTGTATTGGTGGGTTCCCAATATGGCCTAGGATGGCTGAAATCTGTGTTAGTGGGTTCCCAATATGGCCTAGGATGGCTGAAATCTGTGTTGGTGGGTTCCCAATATGGCATAGGATGGCTGAAATCTGTGTTGGTGGGTTCCAATATGGCAAAGCATGGCTGAAATCTGTGTTGGTGGGTTCCCAATATGGTCTAGGAGGGCTGAAATCTATGTTGGTGGGTTCCCAATGAGGCCTGGGATGGCTTAATCTGTGATGTTGAGTACCAAAAATGGCTTTGGTGGGTACCCAATAGGGCCTGGGATGACCGTACTCTGAGGTTGTGGGTACCAAGTGGAACCTGGGATGGCTGTTCTTTCTGGTGATGGGCATCCAATACAGCTCGGGATGTCTGTACTCAGAGGTGGTGGGTACCCAACAGGGCCTGAGATTACTGTACTCAGAGGAGGTTGGTACCAAATGGGGCCTGAGCTGGTTGTTCTCAGTGGTATAGGATAGTCAATAGGACCTGTGATGGCTGTTCTCTGTATAGGTGGGTACCCAATCGGTACCTGGGATGGTTGAACTTGTGGAGGTGAGTTCATAAGCTAGCATGGGACGGCTGTACTATGTTAAGTACCAAATAGGGCATTGAATGGCTTTCCTCAGTGACTATGAGTGTCTCTCAGGCCTAGTATGGCCGTACACAGTAGTTGTGAGTAGGGCATATGGCCTAAGAAGGCTGGCTAGTGGTGGAGAATTACCCAATAGAGCCAATGATGGCTATATTGCACCTGGTGTGGCAGTATTTAGTTGGTCCGATAACCCCTTAGGACATAGTATAGTTGATACACAGTCAGGTGTGACCGTACTCAATGGTTATGTGGACCACTTAGTGCAAAATATAAACTGTAATTGGTGGTGATTGGGCCTTGGATGTCAGTACTATGTTGTTGTGACTATGTACCCTGTACAACTTGGTGAGACGGTAAGTCATTTGGTTATGAGCACCCATATGGGGTATGAAATCAGTAATTATTTGGGATGAGTGCCCTTTTGGGCCTTATATGACTGTAGTTTTGTACTAGAGAGTAACCCATATGGCCTTGTACAGCTGTGCTCAGTAATAGTGAGTACCATATAGAAACTTACATGTACATGTATATGACTTTACTCAGTTGTTGTGAGTATCTATTATAGCATACTATGGCTATAATTAAGGGTGGTGAGTGCCCAATATGTTCTTGGTTGGCTGTCCACTTGGTTTTAAGTATCCCATAGGGCCTCAGATATAGCTGGCGCCATTAAGAATTCAATAGGAATGGTTGTATTGGGCAATTGTAAGTACTCAATTGGTTATGGAATGTATGTATAGACAGTGTTATTAGTCCCCCATAAGGCCTGGATTGTCTATTAAGTGTTTTAAGAACCCGCCTAAGGGCATGATATGGGTGTACTCGGTGTTGGTTACACCCCATTCAGGCCTAATATATGATGGTGATGAGTACCCAGGCATGCCTGATAATGGTGTAATTGGTAGTGGTAAGCATAACAAAGGGTTTGGTACCCCTTATGGCCTAGTATGGCAATAAGAAGTGGTAGTGAATACCCCATACGGCATTGTATGGCTGTACTCTGTGATAGTGAGTACCGAATGTGACATTGGGTGGTTGTATTGACAAGTGTTTTGTACCCCATATGATCTTGGGATGCCTGTACTTTGCAGTGTTGCATATCCCATGGGGAATATGTTTCGTAACTTGACCTTGAAATGACCTTGACTTCAAAGTGGTCAGTCTTGTTTGTCCATATGATGCACATTATCAAATGAATAATATCTAAGCAAATATTTGTGACTATAAAATTATACATAAATAAATAAAAATGCATGAGAAAATAGAATTTTAAGTGTATTTGTAAATTATGGCGGCCATCTTGGACGCCATCTTGAATTTCCGGGTCCACACCACGTATTGACAATTTATGCCGGCAGTTCCATAAAGTACTTACATAGGCGAATATTTTGGTATATAACATTGCTTGTTCTACTTTAGCTGTCACCTCGCTACCCCCATAAAATCACCAATTGTCACCCTACTTTATGTGTTTTACCGAAATTTTAACTGAAATGTTGTTGAAAAAAAAACTTATTTTTTAAAGGTAACGTAATTTACATGGCATTTCATTTCAATTAACTATTTGTGTAGTTGTACTATAGTTTTATACATTATTGAGCTGCATACTAATCAGTATCATCATTTCTTAACTTAAAAACGTCATATACGTTGACTGTTTTTTTAATATTCTAGTAATTTCATGCAAAGTAACGTAAATTACGTATGTTATATCACATTTTTTGCCTATAATAATTTGTACAACTGATAGTTTCAATTTTAAATACATTTAACATACATAAATGTCTTATTCACATGATTTATTGAACAATTGGTATGTTTATAATATCATATAAGCAAAATTAGTGATTCCTGTAGAAAATCGCATAGTCACGTATTTGAAATCTCCGTAACTCGTTAAAGCCCCAACAGAAACTTGCAAACTTTTGTCTGTGAATGCCACCTACCATAAGGTTTAAGAAAATCATAGTGTTGAAAATTCCCCCTGGGGGGGGGAGCAGGGTCAATTGTCAGCTCAAGGTCTATGTATGTAGGTTTTCTACTTCATAAGTCAAGACAGAGAATGATTAACTTTGTTTATGTTTCCTCTTGCATCAGGTTTATCCACTCTTTGACATTTTGAATTATGGAATATGCCTAGAGACTTTTGGTCCAAATAATTAATTGTGCATCTGGGATTCACTGTATCTGTCTACATACACATCTACATGTATTGTTAGGAAATAGATCATGGTACCAACAGAAACATTGTATGGACGATTTGTTGTATGAACCTACATGTATGACCACCCTTAAACTCTAGTACTGAGTTAACTGCACGATTGTCTTACTTCAAACAGCTACATTTTTCAGGGGCTAGGTCACACAACATCCTTTAAAACTATATTTACAGCTCTATATACTAGTTTAAAATGGAATAATGCTCAGTTGAATCTGATTAAAAGTAAATTAATATCTGCCTTGTAATGTAAAGTTTTGAACATTGCACTTTTAGTGCTTTTGCTTTTATTACAACTAAACCATTTATTTCCTTAAAGACTTTGCTGTCCTGCTATATGAATGGAGAAGTCACGTTTGGCAGAGTTTAGCCTGGGTGGGATGGCTGCATGTTGTGCGGGCTTTTTCACCAATCCTCTGGAGGTATATTATTGAACCATTGAACTATTAACACTTTACATTTTGAAGATACATTACTTCACAGGTGTTGATCACTAAATTTATGTTCTATTAACCAGTATGGAGAACTGAGCAAATGCCATTGCAGAGAACGCTCTTCCCATTTGTTTGTCATTTCAATAGTTGTTTATTGATGGTAATGAAGCGAATCCATGGGATGGGACAAACCTGACGTATTGTGCAACATTTCCAATTTTTTTTAAAACCAAAATGATATCCTTTCTTAGGTCAACTGTATTCTCGATTTCAATCTTTCATCTGGTCAATTATGTCAGTAAAGTAAAGGATAGAACATGAGTAGCTGCCCTGCGTTCAAGGAAAAATAATGTGACTCACGTTTCGTACATGTGACGTAACAGGTATGATACGTTCCGTTCCTGGTACATCGAAGGTACGAAACGTGTGTCACGTTATTTTTCCTTGAACGCAGGGCTGTTGTATATGATATACTTAGAAGTCTATAGAGTAAAGGGTGAATTGGTTAAGCTTTATTGATTTTATAAATCACATAAAGCTGTTTGCTTTGCTATGTCTGGAGTACCTTAGGAGCTGTAGGTTGAATCTTGGGTAGGGTTCCATCTGATATGGTCAGGTTGGTGAGTTAAAAGCAAGTTTGATAATTATTGGTTATCATGTGCTTGCAAGTATTTCGATTAGATGAGAACTAAATGTGCTCTGAAACTAGCTGTCTCATGGAACAAATTGTTTAGCCATTTAGAGTCACTATAATCATAAATGCCTATATAATTTCCTTACCTTTACCAGTATATTAGAACTTCAATTGCCCTTATTTATTATACTCATCATACACTGAGATGAGAACTAGTCTACTACAATGATTTTATTCATATGTCATGTGTAGGCTTTTTAATTAACTTGGCGCGAATATTCTCCACATTGGCATAAGGGGTAATGAGATTCTGACCCTTAAGGTCAAGGTCTCAGTTAGAGGTCAAAGTCTATATTGGGGTAGCTTCGAAATTACGTCAAGAGGTTTGTGGTATTTTTTTATTGCTCCGACTGTGTTGGGTAGTTTTTTAGTTCCATCAGAGTAGTAGAAAAACAGCACAAACTTCTGATAACTGATATACCATGTGTCAGGATTACTAACATGTGACATATAACAATGATGATTGTAGGTTGTAAAAACACGGCTACAGCTTCAAGGAGAGTTGTTGAAGAAAGGACATTACACCATACATTACAGGTAAGAATCAGATTATTTTATTTAACCAATCATGGGTAATAGAAGTAACATCACAATAATAAAACATAATGACAAGTTTCAACAAAATAGACATAATGTTCTAGCATGTAAACATTAACCTTTATTATTAACTCTAGCACAGTGACAGTAAAATCATAACTTACAGTACAATCTCTCCAGAGCAGCCCTCTATAGAGCAGCAACCTCTCTACAGCAGCACCTTCAAAATTTAACTTAGTTGATATTTACTATAAATCTAACCTCTTTTCCAAAATTAAGCACCACATGATAAAGTTTGCATACTCTGAACATTCCAAATGGCATACAAAAAGGGTTGTTCTGACTAAACGTTTCAGTTTAAAAGAAATTTATCGACCAATCATGAATGAGAGTAGTAAGTGGGTGCAAGGATAATGTAGTAAAATTTTGAATGACAACACTGTATCGGTGTTTGTCTTTTCAGAAACTCCTTCCATGCCTTTTACACAATAGGGAGGACAGATGGAGTTCTGGCATTACAAAAAGGGCTGGTTCCTGCCTTGTGGTATCAGATGTTCATGAATGGTGTCCGGCTTGGTTCATATCAATTATTTGCTGATGTTGGGTTTACAGTGGATCCTCAAGGCAACGTTAGATGGGGACCCAGTGTGCTTGCTGGGGCTGTGTCAGGATGTTTAGGAGCTGCTGTTGGAAGTCCTTTCTACATGGTAATCAATCACTTCATACCTTTGAGTAAAGTATTTTACTTAAAAATCCATGCCACATAAACTTATCTTTAGTGTCCTCATTCAGATAGAAATTCATTGTACTGTGATTATAAGAAATGGTGGGTTATTCATTTGATTGTGTTAAATTACAATTAAATGACAATTAGATGGGGACAATTCCTCTGACCATAGTATTTTCTTTATACACATTTCTGCACTGTTGGCTAACATCAAAATTACTATATGCAGTGTACCGTATGCAAAATAGTCAGTTTGCATTTAAATATTCGACCCCACCAATATAATAATAATAATTATATGTATTGAAGTGCTTATTTCTAATACAAGTCACAGAAGAGTATGATTGTTGACCATGTATTTGAAGTAACCCGGATAGTATGTAGTTTGTGTATGTTTGACACCAGGTGAAGACACATCTACAAGCACGGGCAAATCAAGCCATCGCCGTGGGAACACAACATCCACATGATTCTATGGTGAAAGGTTTCTCAATGATCTTCAAAGAGCATGGGGTTTTAGGTAAGAAAAACATTTACATGATCACAAATACTGTATAAGTTGTTAAGTTATGTACATGGAAATATTGGCGAATTTTGCAAATTTACCAAAATTATTAATATTTTCTCTTGCATAAGAGCTAATATTTCTGCATGCTAAATTCAAAATTGGCTCACTTTTCGACCCATTAAAATATCCACTTTATATGTAGTATTTCAGGTTTACTGAGTAATTAGGTTGAGTGTCAATTTCAATTTGAATATAGGTCAACTGACCAATGTAGTAAACTACTCAAGTGAGCGAAATAGGACCATTTTGACCCTCTTGTGAAATTGCAAATTATTGCACTAAAGTGCGTTCAAAGTCAAACGATAATTGTTATATACATAAACTCGTCTGGTAGGTAAACTTTAAATGGATTCGATTTCAAACTGTGTTCAAAGCGCACTCCCTTCATCAAGGGCGCTGTAGTGTAGTGGATACGCACGCTTCCTACAAGTTTCAACTTTATTTTGAGTAGTAAGTTCGATCCCCACAATTTTTTTTATTACATGTATCCATGATATAAAGTTTCACATTATACTACTGCTTTAATGAATCGATACTTCAAATGCAACATATATTATGTTGCAGTGAATATATTATTTAAGTGTATGATTATTGTACTGTAGATAGAAATAAAATAATTGAAAAGATACAATTTGATAGATATAGAATGAAAACATAATACCAATAAATATACTTACTACGTACGTTATTGTAATATTACTTACAAATACAAAATAAGATACTTGTAAAAAACTTTAAAATTTATGTAACTTGGCTGGGTGTCGAACCAGTGGCGAGATTGAACAAAATCTCAACAAAATCAGTTGGATAACAGCGGCATGCTTATCCACTCGACTAACGAGACGGTATGAAAAACTAAGTTTCAAGTATTATACGATTGATTGAAGGTATCTCTTTTACTATCTAAAACCTAAGCCCCCTATTCTTTTGAATGGGATAGTTCCCTCATTAGTATTACTTATTGAACCGACAGTAGAGTTACACTTAGTATTTGTTTACAATAACATTAATAGTTATTTATAACAGATACAAAATATATGAAAATGTTTGGTGTCCATGTGTGATTGAACTCTTATCTGTGTTATTGTGTTTTCTAGGATTGTGGCGAGGTACAACAGCTGCGATATCCAGAGTAATGGTTGGTTCTGCTGCTCAGCTGTCTACATTTAGTACTGCTAAGGAATATATTGTTAACCTAAAGGTATAGTGTACAATCTGATAGTTCAGTTTTCATTATTTTACTTTACCAGTCCAATTTGTTATTATCTGTTTGATGAGGGTGTGTTAATTACTTGGTATGTGTGTGATCCAAAGGGGGACATGTGAATTTCTGGGGATATGAATGGATTCAGTTTGTGAGACAAATTTATATTATTCAGTAATTAACGAGTATAATTTCCCTCATTTACAGTTGTACATTTGATATAATTCAAGATTTTAAGGTCAAAGGTCAAGGTCACTGTGACCTTGCACACTGAAATTGCTATTATGATGTTTGGCAACCAGTGTGGAGGTAACCGTAGTTCATGGAGTATTAGTCGCGGCCATGTATTAGATGCAGGTAAAAAAAGTTACATGTTGTGCAAAAGTAAAATACATATTTTATTGCCTGTGAAACAACTACATTTATCATTTTATTTTCAGCTGTTTGAACCTACCAGTGTATTTAACTCGCTACTGGCTAGTATGGTTGGAGGATTGGTGGTTGTTGTGTGTATGACACCGTTTGATGTTGTGTCAACTAGGATGTATAATCAACCTGTCGATATCCACGGAAAAGGGACAATGTATAAACATGTTCCGAACTGCTTTGCTAAAATATTTAAGAAAGAAGGTGTTTGGGGATTTTATAAAGGTGTTGGTGCTTCGTTTTTTCGATTGGTTCCTCATACGATACTCAGTTTAGTTTTCTGGGACCAGCTAAGAATATTGTATTGGAAATGGCCATCGGATAGTAGATGATTTTGTTGAGATGTATAACTATATATTTATCCTGTATTATCTGGAGTATGTATTCTCTCAGCTGTATATTTTGAACACATTGACCTGGTCCTCTTACCTTCTATTAGCCAGACTCAGGGGGTCCTATAATTCCGGAGTAATCCGGAAATCTGGATTTGCTGCACTAGAAAGAATGAAGTTTTCTGTAGAAAATAAAAGTTATTTGATGAAAATATTCAAAGAATTGACAAAGTTATAGTTATTTCAATTTTCGTAAGCTATATTTTAATAATGGAACAATGTTTGCTGTAGGGATGTGTGCTAAATGCACCCAAAACAGACTTGCGACTCATTTTCAGGATTGGGGATTATGCCTCAGTTGAACCCTAGTAGCCTAATCTAAAAGCTGATTGTTTATTGTCTATATTCAGGGCCATATCCAGAGACAAAAAAGCACCGAGGCAAATCTTTTCTAAGGTCTATTTGAGGATTTTTTTCAAAAAACTTGCTTATTTAGGTAATTTTTCAAGCGTCTCAGTGTGCCTCAGCCTGGTTACGGCCTGATATTCATTTTTTGTGTTGTGTTTTCATCAACAGACAGAATTACAAGTGTGCACAATAAATACTGATCTAAATTTTCACACAGAAATTGATATATTCTGCACAAGAAACTTGTAAAATATCCAAGCATAAAGGTCGAGGACCTGGTCAATGTGTTCCGACTATACAACACTACTTGATGGCATTCTCATTTTACATATTACTCAGATCATTCCTCTTGTGCCTTTTAATCAGGTGACTATTTTCTACATCATGTGACTTCTTTTTCAGTCATGTGACTTCATTGTCAATCATGTGACTATTCTTTTAGTCATGTAACTTTATTTTAAGTCATGTGACTAGTTTTACAGAGTGTGACTTCTTTTTAGTCATGTGACCTCTTTTTTTCATTCACATGAGTTCTTTCAGTAAAACAATTTGTTAAAATTTTCTGATATTAAGCTTTTGTAGTTGATATTTGCTCTGGATAATTAACAGATTATGGAGGGTTTTATGCCAGTATAATCACCGATTTAGCTGTGTTTTTTGAAAATGCTCAAAATAATCTTGCCTAATGTGGCCACATTTTTTGATGATCTGTATATATTTTTGTATGATATTTTAGATAATTACAGTAGAACTTCGATGCCTCGAACTACCTTCGGACCGGGAAAATAGTTAGAGGCATCTAGGGTGTTCGAGGCATCTATGGTATTCAAATATAAGTTTGAACTGATGTCGGCATGGAAATCCCTGTGTGCATTGCATAATTACTTCACTTACATAATGCATGTGTACCATTTTGTAACATTATTCATTATAATGATAAAACAAAATACATTTAGACAAAATTTACCTGAAATCTTATTTATTTTCGGCAAACTCTTCGAATGTTTACAAGTCTTACCGGTACTAAGGTAACTTGTTATACAGCGCATTTATATATAGCAGCGAGTCACGAATTATTATCATGTTCAATGTCAAGTTTGACTACCAATAAATAAATGATACTGAAACAAACACTTTTGACGTATGAGAACATTAAAAAATTATTATTTTATTCTAATATGTTGTTGCTACTGAATTTTATTAACAAAAAATAATTAAATTATAATTTCCTGGTTAGCCTTTGTTAGCTATTAAATGGATCTATAAGTTTTTAAGTTTCTCAAAAACTCGTTATACAATGCAAACAATTGTTAGGTATACATTTATACAGTTATTATCACAACTTGTTAATACATTTGTTGCTGACTACCTGCGGTCGAACAATGGAGTTCAACACTTAATGAAAGGTGCGAAAACTAAATTGTTCGACCCATCTACAGGTAATCATAGCTCGGAACCGTGAGTGTTCGACCTAGATATTGTTTGAGTAATCTATTGTTTCACTATATGAATAAAGAACAGATTTGCCGGGACCGAAGAACCAGTTCGAGGCATCTAGGGTGTTCGAGGCAAGTACTGTTTGAGGCATCGAAGTTCTATTGTAATAAAATGTGTCTTGTTAAATTTATTCATGTATATTAAATAAAGTATCTAAAATCAAAATGACACAATAGGAATGTTTTTAAATTAGGTTAATCAAGCATTATACTCATTTTAAAATATATTATGTCATTTTGAGTTTTTGATAATACTTTTCAGGACATTTTATATTATTAGATCGACTTATATATTTTGTTAATTGGATATAAACATATTGTTAATTAAATATTATTATCGTACAGGGGTTTTAGTATAGGTTGTATATTTGGTGCTATGTGATAGGTTAGTATTAGATTCCAGAGTTCATATCATTACCACCATTCTTTTGTTTATGATGTATTATTACATGTTATGCAGACCTATATTGTTACAGATTTACTATGTTTTTTGGACGATTTCCAGTCTTCTTCCCCTAATCAATCACAATTTTAAAAATAAAAATTAGGCAACTTGTGCTTCCAAAGAATAATCAGTGTCACAAAGACGCTTGGAAATAAAAGTTAAAAACGTAAAGTTAGCAAAAGAGTGAATTATCAACAAATTTAACTGTGATCCCCTATTAGGGATATTTTAAAAGTAAGTTACGAGTTTTCGAGGGCCACTTTCAGCAATTAAGCCGTTCAGCCATGCTTTGACATTTAACTTCCCCTGGTCATTGGGCTACCTAAGGAAACCTGCTCTCCTAGTTGGTTTGCAGCCAACATCGAGAAACAGGGCTCAGGAATATCGAACATGTTCAGATACCGCCCTCATAGGTACCAATTTGCACCTTTGTCGAGTGAAGCATTGTGGGTTATTCTTGCTTAGAGAAATTAAGCAGTGGCACAGATGGGTATCGAACCCAGGACCTCTTGGTCACAAAACGTGCACCCTTCCTCTAGGCCACCGCTCCCCGCAAATAGACCTATGTAAAACAACCAATAGGTGTTGAGATAAATTAATGACAGAAACAAAAAACTATGACAGCAGAGTAGCAATCAATGTATCAACTGTAGAACAGTCCTGTATGTGTTACCTCCCATTTCAATGAAGGTTTCCAATGTTCATAAATTCCAAATGTAGAATATATGTTTACTTTTTCAATTTAAAGGCATTACAAAGTTTGTTCCGCAATAATCATCGCTGACCTACACTTACAGACAGTGAAAACGCACCACTTTTATAAATAAAAAATATGCATGAAACAAACTTTTTTTGGTAAATATATAATTTCATTTTGTATGGAAACATGGAAGAAAGTTTGATAACAAAAATCAATAAGACCTCACAATAGCGTCATTTTAATGTCTTCCAATGACAAATTCACAAGTTCATAGTTCAATAGTGTGTGATTGATCCATTCTCATGATACATTTTCTCATGGATTATTCTACAGTGCCAATATGCTGCTGAGGAATGTTCCTCAAGCAGGGCCTGACGAAACTTGTGAACAGAGCGGGGTCCATGGCGGCCCTCACCCGCGAACTCACCTTCAAAGTTCATTCCATTCGTTTTCAAAAGGTACTA
Organism: Spisula solida; assembly: GCA_947247005.1. NCBI lineage: Eukaryota > Metazoa > Mollusca > Bivalvia > Venerida > Mactridae > Spisula > Spisula solida. The sequence continues at coordinate 34,501,347 of OX365952.1, read as the reverse complement.
AGTCTGGTGACAAAGCGGGCCATTCCATCCCATTTATATTAGCTCGTTCAAGGAAAGTGAGCGTCCTCCGTGCTTTATGTGAAGGAGCATTGTCATACTGGAATAAGCATATCGTTGTCGCCGGTAATGGCAACACAAGAAGGGAATGGCAATAGGCTGTAGGCTGTAGGACAAAGCACTACCAAGCCCCAATATTGTACTACTTTCTTCATAAGAAGTTGGGATTGATAGTCTAGAGATAGGACACACACTTTGGTATTGAGATACTCAAATTCTTGAGCAAGACATACCCACAATGCACCACTTAATTCAATGTGTATGAATGGGTACCTGAGAGCCTGGGTCAAAAACCAATGTGCTGTGACTGCCATAAAAGAATGAATAGCTTGGCTGTCTTATAGGAGGAGGCTGACAAATATAGTGATACTGGTCAGTGATAAGTATGATTTAGTCAAGGAAAAGTCAGTGAAATGTCATGGAATTTTTTGCTTGCAACCCTGAAACGACCAAATTTTGTTGCCAATATAGAAAATTGTAGTCAGTACTGCATACATTCATTTACTTCATTTATACAACAGTCATGTACCCAAGAACATATTCCTATTTTACATTCAACTCTTACAGCTTGCATGTCATTATACTCAATAAATGGGACATCTACCCCAGTTACGTCTCCCACATATAGCTGAGGAGACTGATTTTGTGCTGAAAGTCTGTATGTATGTATGGATGGATAGATGGATGGAACCACTGGTTCGATTTCAATAAAACTTAACATGAATGCATAGTACCAAGCCTAGTTGTGCATATTGTCAGGAATTTTCAGTTGGATGATTTTGCAGGGAGACATACGTTTTGTGTAAAAAATCCATCTAGTTTATAATATGCATTTCTGTTCTCGCTTTGTCTTAGTGGATATTTTAGTTTATTGGTATTTTTCATTGTTTCTATATTACATTATACATGTAGTCCACAAACAAGTCTCACTACTGTCATTTTCTTCCTACAAAAGTATTTATAAAACATTTGTATTTGTATATTTGTAAGGTTATTTGTTTTACCATTTATCAACCATTTGATGTAAAATGTTGAAAGTAAATGTGAAATTACCAAAGGGAAATACTATTTTATAGACTATTTGGTGTTAAATGTTGAAAAATGAATGTTATAATACTAGTAAAATGACCATTTTGTCAACCATTGGATGTTAAATAGAGGTTGGACGGTGCAATTATGGAGTGTTTAATGTATGTTTTAAATGTTGTTGTGCATGTATGAGTCTGTACAGTAGATGTCCCGTTGTTTTTAGCTCCACTATTCGTAGAATAAGGGGAGCTATTGGAGTCACCCGGGCGTTGGCATTGGTGTCGGCGTAACACTTTTGTTAAAGTTTAGGTACAGGTTTTTTAACCTCTTATATTCTCTAAGTCCTTTGAGATATTGCTTTCATACTTTGCATACTTGTTTGCCACCATGACCCCAACCCTTATGCAGGAGTAGGTAACTCTATCAGGCATTTTGTTGAAATTATGCCCCCTTAGTGCAAATAGTGCAAATGTTAAAGTTTAGGTACAGGTTTTTTAACCTCTAATATTTTCAAAGTGCATTCACATATTGCTTTACATACATGTTCACCATCATGACCCCAACCCATACACAGGGGTAGGTAACTCTATCCACAGGAATTTGAAGTTCTACCAATAAAATATTATACAAGTCGGTCCATCACAAATCACTCTACATATATATATAATACAAGGAACGCAACGCCTTCCCCCCCTCCAAAATGGAATCCCGTAGCCTGTGCTAACAAAATAAAAGAAACAAGCGACCAAGTTAGCTCATTCGACGAATAATATTTATATGTACGTTGTGCAATCGAAAATATTCACTTTCGTCTGATATTACGAGATATATTCCTTATTTCCTTCACGAAATGTCAATATCTAGTACATCGTCGGTGCCATTCTGCCATTTGGTGTCGTCACTAAACCACGCCTCCAGACAAATATTAAATTACATTTAAGGGGATAGGGTAGACGAGCAAGATTTGCAATGAAAGTGTCGCCAAGCTATGATAAATATGCTTTATTAATGCGTATTTGTTGATTAACTCTAAGGGTATATATAGTACATTGTAATGCTATGTTTGTTATGTCAACCAAATTTTAATTTGAAGAATAAACGCTTTCTGGAAACATGCCCTATCGCACTATAGAATGCCCTTAAGTGTTTATACAAAGTGGGAGTGACTCTAGACTTACAAATTGATCATTTTACATTTATCTCCAACCGTTGCACGCTTTCCTCGTGTCAAATCAATAATATTTTCAAACCAGTGACATTCCTTAGCTACTCACTTGGATCGGTGCACGAGTTTATCGTGTGCAAATAGTGGGCCGATGTGTTAAAAATAACAAAATCAACTGACCGTGAGTGGAAAATACTGGGTTTTCCATATAAAAACTCGACTCGGGGCGTGGTTTTAGTGACGAAACCGAATGGCAGAATGGCACCGACGATGTACTAGATATTGAACTTTGAGAAGTAAATCATGAATAATTCGCGTAAATTCAGGAAAATATATTGATTGTCGATTAGATTGGGTACATTTAAGTTTTCTTCGTCAAATGAGCTAACTTGATCGCTTGTATCTTTTATTTTGTTAGCACTGGCCACGGGATTCCATTTTGGAGGGGGGGGGGGAAGGCGTTGCGTTCCTTGTATTATATATATATGTAGAGTGATTTGTGATGGACCGACTTGTATAATATTTTATTGGTAGAACTTCAAATTCCTGTGCTCTATCAAGCATTTGGTTGAAATTATGCCCCCTTTTGGACTTAGAAATGCAAATGTTAAAGTTTAGGTACAGGTTTTTTAACTTCTAATATCTTCATAGTGCATGGACATATTGCTTTGATACTTTGCATACTTGTTCACCATCATGACCCCAACCCATACACAGGGGTAGGTAACTCTATTAAGCATTTTGGTGAAATTATGCCCCCTTTTTTCAACTTGGTGCAAATGTTAAAGTTTAGGTACAGGTTTTTCATCTCTAATATTTTCTAAGTGCATTCACATATCGCTTTACATACTTTTTCACCATCATGACCCCAACCCATACACAGGGGTAGGTAACTCTATCAAGCATTTTGTTAAAATTATGCCCCCTTTTGGACTTCGAAATGCAAATGTTAAAGTTTAGATACGGGTTTTTTAACCTCTAATATTTTCAAAGTGCATTCCCATATTGCTATGGATACTTGTTCTCCATCATGACCCCAACCCCTACACAGGAGAAGATAGTATTTAGCATTTTTTTGAAATTATGCCCCCGTTTGGACTAAGAAATGCTTATTTGTTTACCTTCATGACCAAGAGGACCTACACATGAGTAGGTAACGTTCCTGCATTTTGTACAAATTATCTCCCTTTTTCGACTTAGAAGCCCCAACCTCTACACAACAGAGGGTAATGCTGCTGTTATGAAGCATTTTGTTTTGAATATATAATGATTGTACTATCCCAGCATGGCGTTGCGAATAGTGGAGCGCGCTGTTCGTGGACAGCTCTTGTTTTCTGAGTTATACACTGTTAAGCAGTTATTGATGCTATAAATGTTTGTTTTAGAAGATGCAAATGCATCATGCTTGAGTTAATATGTCGAGGTGACATAACACCATGTATATTTTTTTGTATCTAGGTACTATTTTGACGACTGCTTGTATTTTTAGGATAGTTTTAGTCCACCTGGCTAGCATAATCAGTGTAGTGCAATACTTAAACCTGGTCAATCTGTTTTCGAATAATGGGTATGGCGCATGCATGTGATATTCTTGCCTGTGGAAGCGAAAGTTAGTACTGGTTGATAATTTATTCCAGGAAAACATGTTAGGTTAACTGTCTATAAAGTAATAGTACGAGGGGTAAACTTGGTCACAATGATCATCTCAACAAAATCTAGGTCAAGTTCGATATTGGGTAATTTGGGGTCAAAAACTAGGTCACAAGGTCAAATCATAAGAAAACCTTGTGTAGTCACTAGAGGTCATAATTTTGGCCTAATCTTTATGAAACTTGGTTACAATGATCATCTCAACCAAATCTAGATCAAGTTCGATATTGGGTAATTTTGGGTCAACAACTAGGTCACAAGGTCAAATCATAAAAAACCTTGTGTAGTCACTAGAGGTAATAATTTTGACCTTATTCTTATGAAACTTGGTCACAATGATCATCTCAAAAAAATCTAGGTCAAGTTCGATATTGGGTCATCCGGGGTCAAAAACAAGGTCAAATCATAGAAAAACCTTTTGTAGTCACTAGGTCACAATTTTGACCTAATCTTTATGAAAATTGGTCACAATGATCATCTCAACAAAATCTAGGTCAAGTGAGGTCACTAGGTCAAATCACAGGGCTTGCATGCACTACTACGACAGGTGAGCGACCTAGGGCCATTTGAGCCCTCTTGTTTTGCTTATATTTTCACAAGCATAACGTTTGTTTGTATTTATGAATATAAGTGCTTATCATATTTGACAATCAAAATACCTAAACCATTCGGAACTAGGGAGATATAAATATTGTTATTATTGTACTTGTATAACATCCAGGGATTCTGAGATAAATGTAATTGAAGTAACACTTGGTTGTGCCTTTACCTCAGTCTATTGTTACATTACTACATGTAGTAGATATATTTTGCTTTCATTTTGTAAATGTTATTACAAATAAAAACAACGAAACAAGAATGATTTTATCTTCTAAATTTTTCCCACCCTAGGCTACACCTTCATCCAAATGCACTGTTAAGTAAACAGAGTATAATCTATAGTGGGATAGTGCATATTTTTTCAAAGACATGAAATAACAAGATGTTTGTAAAACACGTATGCCCCCATGGCAGCCAAATAGTTAGAAATGGTGAAGGTCACAGTGACCTTTACCTTTGACCTAAATATCAATAGGGGTCATCTACTGTTGCTGTCCAACCTCCATGTAAAGTTTGAAGATCCTAGGTCAAAGCGTTCTTGAGTTATTGAACGGAAACCATTTAATAGTCAGAAATAATAAAGGTCACAGTGACCTTTGACCTACTGACCTCAAAATCAATAGGGGTCATCTACTGTTCCTGACCAACTTCCATGTAAAGTTTGAAGATCCTTGGTCAAAGCGTTCTTGAGTTATTAAACGGAAACCATTTAAATAGTCAGAAATAGTAAAGGTCACAGTAACCTTGACCTACTGACCTCAAACTCAATAGGGGTCATCTACTGTTGCTGACCATCTTCCATGTAACGTTTGAAGATCCTAAGTCAAAGCGTTCTTGAGTTATTGAACGAAAACCATTTAAATAGTCGGAAATTGTAAAGGTCACAGTGACCTTGACCTATAACCTACTGACCTCAAAATCAATAGGGGTCATCATTATTGAAAGGAAACCATTTTATACGACAAACAGACCGACAGACATGTGCAAAGCAATACACCCCCTCATCAAAGATGGGGGGCATAACTATGGAGACAAGGCAGTCCAGAAGACGGCTATAATCCCCCGCCGCATTAATGAACAGTGAAATTGTCCAAAAAGTTACACATTAGCTATGAGTTCATTCAATTTGGCCCTTGAACTGGCATGGTTGAAATGTGGGTTCTGTACGTCATCTTTATTAGTTACAGATTTGGTATCCGCTATATGCAATTCGGCCCAGGCGTTTAAAAGAAATGAAGTGGACACGAAATGTAAGATTTAAACCTTTGACCTTGAACAGTGACCTTAACCCTGCATGGTTGAAAATGTTGGTTCTGTATGTAGGCTTTATTAGTAATACATTTGGCATGAGTTTCATGCAATTCGGCCCAGCCATTAAAAAGTTAAAGAGCGGACATTAAATGTAAGATTTAAACTTTTGACCTTGAACTGTGACCTTCACCTAGAACCAACATGGTTGGTCAATGTGGGTTCTGCACCTCGTCATCATTAGTTACATATTTGGTATCAGTTTCATGCAATTTAGCCCAGAGTATTAAAAGGTTATGAAGTGGACAAGGAATGCAAGATATAAACCTTTGACCTTAAATTGTGGTCTTGACCTTGAACCGGCATGGTTGGGATATGAGTTTTGCACGTCGTCTTTATGGGTTACACATTTGGTATGAGTTTCATGCAATTGGGCCCAGCCATTAAAAAGTTATGGAACGGACACAAATGTAAGATTCAAACATTTGACCTTGAATTGTGACCTTGACCAGCCATGGTTGGAATGTGGGTTCTGCACGTCGTCTTCAATAGTACAAATTTGGTAGAGTTTTATGTAATTCAGCCCAGGTATTAAAAAGTTATGGAACGGACACAAAATGTAAGATTCAAACCTTTGACCTTGAATTGTGACCTTGACCTTGAACCGGCATGGTTGGGATATGGGTTCTGCACGTCGTCCTTATTACTTACACATTTGGTATGCGTTTCATGTAATTCGCCAAGGCATTAAACAGTTATGGAATGGACACGAATGTAAGATTCAAACCTTTGACCTTTAATTGTGACCTTGACCTTGAACCGGCATGGTTGGAATGTGAGTTCTGCACATCGTCTTCAATAGTTACACATTTGGTATGAGTTTTATGCAATTCAGCCCAGGTATTAAAAAGTTATGGAACGGACACAAAATGTAAGATTCAAACCTTTGACCTTGAATTGTGACCTTGACCTTGAACCGGCATGGTTGGAATGTGGGTTCTGCACGTCGTCTTTATTAGTTACACATTTGGCATGCGTTTCATGCAATTAGGCCAAGGCATCATAAAGTTATAGAGCGGACACGATTTGTTACGGACGAACGGACGGACGGACGCACGGACGGAGACCATTCCTATAATCCCCTCCCACTTCGTGGCGGAGGATTAAAAATGGGAATAACTAACGTGACAACATTCTGGAAATACTCCAGAAAAATATGCTATTCCCGTACCGAATCACAATACGAGGAAAATAGGCAGATGTTGTTTGACACGCAGTACCCGTCCGTTATAGATTACTTTAATAGACAATGGGATCAAATCAAGGAGCAATAGGTGCCTCATCTTGCTCAGTCTGCTAGTCTTGGCAATAACACGAGCAACAAACTTGAGTCAATAAATCAATAAATAAAACAAGTAATAGACAAGAACGCGAAATAGGACAAATTTGCTTGTGACCTCATCACATTCTTAAAGTCGCATCGAACTGAAATAGACGGGAAGCTATTTTGCATGACGAACAAACTGCCGATAGAAAAAGAGGGCGATCACGTCATTTTCAGAAAACACCTGACACCCTATGCATACAAATTGATGCAGACGGAACTAGCTAAATATGACTCAGTGGTGGTTCATGGTAGTAACCCTGGCAGTAATTGTACATGTACTTGGCTGTAAGGAAATATAAAAAATCTAGGTTATAGTTAGAACATATTCAGTAAATTTTAATGATTAAAAAGGGCGGAGCGAGTGTTGTAGGTTCATAAAAATCATAAACCCAGGACGGGGGTCAAACCCACGACCTCCCGCTTGCAAGTCAGGTGCTCTACCAACTGAGCTACCCAGGCTGACCACAATTCAAGTAATTGTATCAGTCAAATACTGGTCCTGTGACACTCTCCCCTGCTTTATTAGAATTCGTTCTCGAATTATCTGACCATAGACATCAATTAAACAGAAGCAGATGCATAGCAATGTAACAGTCAGAGACCCGACCACGTTGGGGGCCAACTGAGCTACCCGGGCTGACGACAATTCAAGTAATTGTATCAGTCAAATACTGGTCCTGTGACACGAGCGAAACACAGGCTTTACGGCCAACCAACTTATGTCGGGGGTAGAGGTTCATACCCCTGCATACCTAATGTTCACAGGCATCCCCACCGAGTCCGTGATAGCAGACGAATATGTGGCCATCCTAATGAAACACATTCAGGAGGCGCATAATTTGGCAAGGAACACCCTCAAGTCGTGGCTAAAGAGAATGAAGCAGGGCCACGATGTACAGACAGTAGAACGCACATACAAGGAGATGACTTAGACTTCCTCCTTGACACAGCTGCCAAGAAAGGGAAATGCAAAACACTGTGCCTTCCTTGGAAAGATCCGGCTGTCGTAGTCAAAACGCTGTCAGCTTCACTGAATCGTGTAAAGGTGCACAAGTCAATTTTCTTGATAAACCACGATAGAATGAAGAAATGCCAAGACAGGGTAATTCCGAAGTGGATCACCACCTGGCTTGCTACTTCCAGCCAAGACAGCGACGACGATGATGACGATGGAAAGCTCTATTGCTTTTGTCGCAAGCCATGGCAGGGCCGATTCATGATCCAATGCAATGGATGTGATGAATAATTGATAGAGGCTCACACCACATTTAATGCTCCACTGAACATAACAGTGCCAGATTTTTCAGCATTCTCAAAGCTAATTGCTAAGGATACTAAAGAACGTTTAATCCTTTAAAAGATGGCAATAGCTAGTAAGGAAAACCAAGTACATTGTTGTAATATATACCGAATTAGCAGATCCGTTATTTGCCATTCCAGTAGAATCAGACAGCATACTGTCACCATTCGTTATTGTCACCATTATTAGTATATGTTCTACAATTGCTTCTGTGCCAGGTTTTATCTTCCTATTCATGAAATATAGGAAATTAGCTTCAATTATTGGTGCATCTCAGTGGCCTAATGCTGTTTCTGCAGCAAAACTACCTAGTTCTCATTATACAACTGTTTTACCTTCAACTGTACAAACCTCACCGTCTGATGTATTGTCGATAAGCACGATTAATGACAACCCAATATTGATGTTCATTTCATTTCTTGTAATTGTATTTAATTATAAATTTGCAAAACTTTGTATTAGTAAACTTAGTACTAATAAACTTATTCTGGAAGTGACTGATGGCAAACAAACTGTTCAAGAAACATGTATGGTTTTACCTACATGTGTACAGCATTGTGAATTTTCGGGCAAAGCTTGTCTTACAGGAATCGACTTAAAACTGTCTTTATTACCAACAATCATTATAAATTATGAAGACCTGTCTGTAACAAACAAGTTTACAAATCAGCAGCTGTTTCCCCAATCGACAATAAGAATCAATCCTATTACTGCGTATCAACTTCGAAAGATTTTAGACAATACATTTTCTATGTTCATATGGATCAAGCAAAACAACTTCTGTCTACCTGTACAAATAAACTATGTGAAATGTCCCGGCAAAGATGTTAGTAATCTATATCCAAAGTTGGATTCTGAACAACTGCTAAAGCAATAGAATTAGCTCATACTTATACCTCCGGTCATACTTCCCAAAGTTCTCAAAGAAGAGGCCTACATCTGAGTGACATTATTTGCTGTGTATACAATGTATTATAAAAAAGAGAAAAAAGTTACTTTTTGATTGTATATTCTTAAATGTACATTGTTTATATTTGTTTTGTCACATTATTATTATTAATAATATTGGTTGAATCATGTGTTGATTTCATTGTGTACGTATGTTAACGTGGGCGTGTTATGCTAATCATCTATAACTATTTCTTACAATGCGGGAGCATTGTTTGGCAGGAAGGGGGATGCACAGATCGGCGTGTCAAGGAGAGGACGTGTTTTGTCATCTCTTACGTTTTCGAAAGATTTTGATGGATATATTAACTTGTTTCTATGGATTTTTATATGAGGTTAAATGTTTGAAGATAAGGATTTTGATTATGGTAAATATATTGATGAAACATTTGTGAAAAAACTTTTATTAATGAAAATTTCCTAAACAATAGATTATCTCAAATATTACTTTGAGTTTCGCTCACTGACACTCTACCCTCTGATATGTGTAATCCGTTGTCGTAATTGTGACCTCGAGACACGGATTAGTGACGTATCAGGAATTTGAACCTGTACAAATCAATGAAAACACTGAGGTGAAAGTACCGTTATGTCATGATAATAACACTATTGATGACGTCACAACAATGGACGATACTGCGTTGACTAATGCTGTTAATGGCGATGATGATATCATCAAGTTCAACTATCACATGAACATGTATCGAAGCTATCCCCGTGATCTCTTTATCAATCAATTATTGAGAGATGTTGCTTCTAGTGAGCCCGACCTGGAGTTGCTCCGATTAAGTTATTTTGAGATTCTCAAACATGAATTTGAGAATTTCCCATACGACGAAGACGTTGAGTTGAAGTGCCGGAAGTTTACACGTAGTGGTGACCCAGTTGCAGTGAAACTCGCACAGGATATTCACTCTATCTTAGCTGTTGTTGAGGGTTCTGAAGACATTGCTTACTAGTATCTTAAAAACATGATTAGTGCAGGCAAGGTTAGAAAATCATCAATAGCTTCTTCAGGGGTAACCAGGAAAGGCGTTAACAGATGAAAACTGTTTAAACTAGAGTACAGACAAGACCAATTTTACTTGTAATTAAAGGACCATAACCCAATAAGGCCTAGGCTGATTTGGCGTACAATCGACCTTGGCCTAGATATTATGTACAAGAGCATTGTCACAAAAATTAAAGACAATCGGATGAAAACTCTTCGCGTTAAAGCACAGATAAACTGCTGGACGCCGCCGCCCGCCCGCCAAGGGTGTTCCCGTAATACGTAAAACTGTTTGCGTTTGAGTAGAGACAAGGCCAATAACCCAATAAGGCCTAGGCCGATTTGGTCTATAATCGAACTTGGCCTAGATAGTATGCCCATAAGCATTGTCACAAAGTTTGAAGACGATCGGATGAAAACTGTTTGTCTTAGAGTACAGACAAGGCCAATTTCATACTTATTTGGTAATAATTAAAGGCTCATAACCAAATAAGACATAGGCCGCTTTGGCCCATTATTAATCGAACTTGACCTAGATATTATGCCCATAAGCATTGTCACAAAGTTTGAAGATGATCGGATGGAAACTCTTTGGGTTAGAGCGCAGACAAACTGCTGGACGCCACCGCCCGCCCGCCAAGGGTGTACCCGTAATACGTCCCGTTCTTTTAAACGGGTGAATAGTAAAAAGCAATGAAAGTAATACTGTTATGTGAGCGTTGAATCAACACCAAATCAATGCCATACATGTCTTTTCAGTATATCATCATCAATTAACGAGATCATTAGCGCTTCGGAGGCCAAGAAGCTGCTGCATAGAAGGAACTTGGTGCGGCAACTAATTCTCCAGACAGCAACGCCGAACAGCCAGGTTGAAGCCTTGATGAGCCAGGTGCGGTTGGCCAAGTCTCGAAGACCCAGTTCTCGTAACTGGATGATTAGACACGTGGCCCAGTAGTTGCAATTTCATGATCTCCGCCTGGATAAACGAGAACATTATGTTCGTCCAGGCATTTTGCGTCCGAAAACCCAAAGGGTCCCTCAAAGGACATACGACTGAAGCAAAATCCGAGTATCGGAAGGGTCATCGCAGATGAGGGAAATAAATCCCTATCTGGTGATTCAACGCATGAGTCCATGGAGGTGGACCACCCTCTAAGGGAAGTGTCCATACCCCGGAGGAAAGCGAGGGTGCTGCTGTAGATTGTATAAAATATATTGTACAATCTTAAACCTGTTGGGGGGATTGGAGGGTGGAGTACCTTGGTGATACAGGGGCGGCGTTATTAAATTAAGATCATTTTTGTTATAATCACAAAATTATACATTAAATGGTACGTAAAACCACTTATTATTAATATTACTGTAAGAATTATGCTACATAAAATGGTAATAATACTATTTATTAAAGAGGAAATAATACTAAATATATAAATAAACCAATTGAAACAATATTATAAAACTATATAGGAAATTTTTGCTGGGCCGTGATACACTGGATCTTTTTGTCATTCACACATGCAACAGAAACTTTATAATTGACGGCATAGCACACATCATTAGGTATACGTTTTCGAAATATCGTAAGTACAGACTCGTTATTTTGAGAAAACAAAAAAAACTGTCTGAAAACTACGAAAAACAAGCTTTTTCAACTTCATTAGTATTGCTTGTTTAAGGATGCCACCTATGATTGAAAGTGGCGCCATCAAGGTCACTGTAAATTTAAGTTTTTCGGCAAGTTTTTATTGCAGATAATTTCTTATATACCTTCTGTGATAATTTGGAATGTGACATTGTGATGAAACTTCTTGTATTGGCAGCTTATGTAAACATTGTTTAGGGGATGACATTAGGGGTGATATTTAAACTAGAACATCATTTTCTGACAACGTGCCGTAGTCAAATGTCACTCGTCTTCGGCACCTGTAATGGTAAAGAATTAAATCAATTTGAAGAAGGTGACTTAAAATTTAATTTTTAGCATCAAAGCTTGTTGTACTGATAATTTGTAACTGAACTGTATAACTTCATTGCATTTCTTGCATTTCGTTTCGGTAAGACATTAAAAAATGAAGTTTTTGCATTGGTTAAAATGCTTTGACATATATGTGTGTCTGTGATGAGTATAGTATGTAACATTACATTAATAATTCTTTCTATCCACATTGTACATTCTTGCTTTTCGTTTCGGTAAGATTATATAATGTTGCATTCATCTATATGTGATATTATTTTACGAAATTATTACATATATATCACTCACGACTGTAAATATCCATTCCTCATCTGAATTTGTTACATTGCACTGGTATAATTATGTAAAATCATATACCACATGTTATTATGTTAAATCACTGAAAAGTGGAAATAAAGAGTATATATATACGTCTAATTCGGTGCCGAGCTGAAGGTCCCGGAATTGACTCAATGGGAATATTTCAAGGCGGATCGGGTTGCAGCGGAAGTCATGGATCACTTCATGGATGATTTCATTGGCAAGTCGAGAAAAACATCAGGCGACGGTGACTGCCTTTTCCACGCCGTATCCATTTTATTGACTGGCAACGAAGTCATGAACCTACAACTGCGCTACCATGTCTGCTTGTATCTAGTATTAAACAAGGCCAAATTACTGAGTAATCCTTTAAGGCGACATATCGAGGACTTGAGCCCAACGTATGAATGGACATGTTTTTCTTCAGCGCAAATGGGACATTTTTCTAACGCATGGACTGTCTTGGCATTTTAGCCCATGTATTTAATATTAATATAAGGATGTTATATCCCAATGTCAATAATTAAAACTCCGTCGCAGTGAAAGTTCTCAACACTGTTTTCCATTGTGACTCAGGGAACATTGAGATTTCACTGTTTTGATACCGGGTGGGGTGTAAACCTAAGAAAATGCGCATTATGTGGTTAATCACTTTGTTGCTGTGACTGATGTTAAAGAATTAAATGAAAGAGCACCCTTCAAAACAAGTACACCAGCACGCGGTAGTCAGCCTCCCATTGTAACGATAGAACTTTCGTCACTTTACGATGGGTCGGTTCAAATAGAGTCAATATGGTGAAAGCGTAGGTCAGCTCGCAGGCCGATGAAATCAATCACGGCCAATGTTGATATTTCGGTATCCAATACATTTGGCATTCTTTCGGACGAGGATCTGTCTGACAGTCAAAACAGCATTATGTCAAAACCGCTATCAAATGCAACGTCTGTTTTATTTATTAAATCAGTCTCAAAGTCCGATCTGAATTTGACACTGCCGTCACTAAATTTTTCAAAGTCAAAATCTACTGGTTATGTGTACGAGCTAGATAAATTGCCACAAAGTTACTCCATTGATTCAGACACAGAGCCAAATCGTCTCTAGTCCAATTCTTCCATTAACCTGTCCGATTCAAACCCCATGCACATTTCCCAGCCTGTCATTCAGAATCCAAATGTAATCTTCTCTTTAATGAGTCTGACCCCATTTCCCGTCCGAACTCCCAGTCCGTCAGTACTGAACCCGAGCCGAACGTGTCACAACTCAAACCTCCTGTCAATTCTGAACTCAAGTCCCCGCCAAGTATGAAGCCCGCTACTGAGTTCAAGTCCCAATCCCAACCTATTCACTCGTCAGTCCAGGGGGTCCTTGAAACCGGTTTTCTAGATGGGCAGTACTGCTACGTTCCATCTTTTAAGAAAGTCTCTGGTCTCAAAAACATACCATCTGGTTCCAAAGAGAATGTTTACTTTTTATTAGATAATACGGGAAATTTAAAAAAAGAACAGGAACATGGTAAACAAAAAGACCGAGTTTGTCCCAAGACAAAAATCAAATTATTGTTATACATCGGTATTATACTACTTTGAAAGCAGACAAGACCTTTAAAAAGGTGACATGGCTTGGGGAGGGGGGTCTTGATAGTAATTTGGCACTGGTCGAATATATAGGAAATTTCCCCCGGCCTTGCACCGCATTGGTTAACTACTAAGAAGACAGAAACTTACGTACGACGACCGACACATGTAATTGACCAAATAGCTCAACTTTCAGGTCAAAAATGCACACCTGCCGACATTTATTTGACAATGAAAGAAACATACGACGAAACCACCAGACCGCAAATAAAAAGTATTTACAACAACATTCGGGACGTAAAGACAAGGACGGCTGTAACAAACGGACAAATACTGACAAACAATATAGCTGACCAGGTATGCCAGCTAGAAAACTTGGTTTCCGACAACGACGACTTTGTTAGGTACGTTTCTAGAACATGCGGTAAGACACTAACTAGTAGTATTCTTTATACGGACGACCAAATTGCTGACGTTCTTCCTGACGGAAGTACTGAGTGTGGAAACAACCTTCAATTTATGCAAGATGCACGTTACGATGACTTGTTTTAAGCAACTGACTGTAATTAATCACAAGACGATATCATTTTTTACAAACTAAACTTAAATAATGGGTAGAAAAGATTGATTAACAAACACGCAGAAAATGTTTTGAATGAGATAAATAATAAAAGTAATATTTGACTTTGAGTCAGGTGAGGCGTTTTTAAAGTCATTGAGTGTATGTTCGATGAGATTGAGTTACGCTATGCGAACGTTTCTAGCAAGTTTGTAAATTACTTTCGCAAACGATTGATACCGAACATAAAATACAAAGTTAATTGACCAATAAGAGAAGGAAAAACTACAAGTAACTGGACGAATCACAATTCTGAGTCCATAAACCAGGTTTTAAAACAAACGGTGAACTGGGAGAGTCAAACTCTGACAGAATTCGCTAGACTGGTTAAGCGTGTAGTGATAGGTCAATGCCAGGAGCTTCGAAGTACACTTCTCTCATCCGGGAAATAGCGAATGGCAGTCACACACAAGCACTTCGAAGCTGGATTGACATGACTCAACAACAGAGGACAAACTTGTATAAAAGCTATATACAGTATGTGCACAATGACACCAAAATTGTTACTTCGACTGACGGCCGTAGCCCAAGACTGGAGGTTAAAACCCGGACACAGAAAACGGAAGATTAATGTACGGACTGTGAGAGTTAATTTAAAAAAAGTTAAAAAACCAAAACCGACACGCCTAAAGTTGTTCTTGCTCGTGTAGTTATCCGTACATGTATACGTACGCGTTGCAATTAAAATTGGCTTGCGAAAGAGAACGTTTGCGTGTAACATCACATGGCAGGTGCAGCATGATTTCTTCGTGAACCAATAATGAGTGTTTATATAAATTCCCGTGTATATACCTATGTTCGTCTGTCATACGTCGGTAACTTGTAGAAACTACACATACCTGGATGACGAAATACTCAAAAGTAGTGTTCACGTACACGTTACACGTTGACTTTCGCAACCTCCCTATTGCTTAGGATTGACATCAGCGGTGGTATTCATTATTGATCTTACTTGACTTAAGGCTAAGGACAACCAATCAGATTGCACCTTATTAAACTCTTAGACAGTAACAGGCGATATGATTGGCTATCCTTATTCTCCAATTAAATAAGATCAATATTGAATGCCACCCCTGGGGTGGTATTCAATATTGATCTTATTTAAATGGAGAATAAGGATAGCCAATCATATTGTCTCCTACTGACCAAGAGTTTAATATGGTCTGATCTGATTGGCTGTCCTTATCCTAAAGTCAAGTAAGATCAGTATTGAATACTACCCCAGGGGTGATATTGAAACGAGAACATCATTTTCTGACAACGTGCCGTAGTCGAGTGTCACTCGTCTACAAGAAGGTGCCTAAACATTTATTTTTAACATCAACGCTTGGATGCCTAGATAAAAATAAAGAAAATTTAAGAATTTGATTTGATATGAGTTTATAAGGTCCTCGTATCAGCACATACCTTCGGTAATCTGGGTTTTTTATAGGACCCGGCATGTACCCCTGCACACCGAGAAAGTTAAAATGTTCGGAACAGGTTAAATTTATCTCTGCAAGCTTTAGCCAAATGTTTACTTTTTGCGTTTAATGTAGATACAAAAATCGACCAATGAGATCTAGAGCATTTGTATCTTCCTACTTTGCCTATTTTGATATGAGTTGTGTCCCTTGGGGTCTTAGAAGTAGCTCTTTCGAACTGACAATGACAATCAAGACCATCAAGAGACAGATAAATTTAGCGACACTGTAATATCAAAGTGTGCCGAATGCGGAGAAAAATATTTAGTTTTAAATGCAGTATGGTTGTGGTAAGGTGTTCGGACTAGAGCAAGATATCTACAACGTGCCAACCCAATCGCAGCCAGAAACCAGCTCACCCAGCATTAAGATCATGCACAGCCCCGCCAACGGCAACCCAGAGGGAACACCGACTAGGACTCGGACCGGAGCTCCCCGCTTAGACTAACGGACGGACGTCCTTACGGTTGACCACTTATTGGGTATTTCTTTTGTTAAAAAGTACACAACAAGAGAAAAAATACCCAATAAGAGACTTACGGAATGAATAGAATGTTCTCACGAATGGACATTTATTGGGTATTTCTTTTGTTCTCTCCTACCCAACAAGTGGCCATTCGTGTGCCCGGGTGCAGCGATACGAGTCGGGCCAGACACGGACTGGTGTTGTATTTGGAGAAACTTGACAGCTATTGGTTCTTCCACTCCCCGGAACGCCTCCTCTGTGTAGTTGGCTGCTTGTAGATTACCCAACCCCCCTCCGCAAAACCCAGTTGAGCTGAGTAGATTGGAGAGCTTATGGGAATTTCTTGTAGAGGTGATGTTGCTTCACCTTGTGTGAATATCTGGAAGATGGTAGATCTTGAAGGTCTGGAAGATGTTTGTTGACGTTCACCTTCCCACCCGCGCCTTACTCCAGTTTCTTTGCTTCCGTTTCTCTTTCACGGACTGAGACGTGCGTCTCTTACTTAATTTTCCTGACTTAATTCCTACTCGGGCTAAGACATGCGTCTTTTAACTTACTTATAGACTTCTCTCTTGTTCGGACTAAGACAATTAAGTAAACTTGTTCTCAAGCTCTGACTGAGACATGCGTCCCTTCAACTAAGACTTATTAAATTAAATTATTAAACAATCGAAAAATATTTGATTTGTTCTTTTACTTATAATAATACTAATAATATGCTAATGGTAACCCTAGCACTAATAATAAGAATAGTTGTAAAAATGTATATTCCTATTAATAATAATTATATTTCTAATGATATTGATGTTTCTTGGTATATAAACACATAAATTTCCTTATTTTTATATTAAATTTTATGATTCCAACTGATAATTCTTTATGAGATTATGTTCAATTACGTAAGTTATGTTTTTTTTAATTAATCTTTACGTTTTATTTTTAGATTTTTTTAGATTTACCGGGTTTTCCTAGTTAACCACTGGGGTGATCTCGTGTGATAAATGGCATGTTACCGTTTAGTGACGGGTAATAAATTGACACTTTGACATTTGGGTATATAAGTTGTATGCTGACCTGTAGCCCTCATTATTCCGGTTACCATGCCTAGACTTGCAGTATTGGTGATAGCTTTGTACGACGACTTGGGGGAATATTTGGAGAAGACCGGCATCCAGCTGTACCCTCCCTATACCACCTCCTTCTATGGAAAGGGCGGTATGAGGGCAGAGCACTATGATCAACGCCTTTTGGGGGAGACACTCAAGTTTAAGCCTGCAGTTGTTATTGTCATGCCGGGTGGCAATGACATTACCCCAGACTGAGTGTCTAAGCATAAGGACATTTTCCACCGGATTTGTCACATGGTGGAGGCTATTCGTAGAGGCGGTGTTAGCAAAATCTACATAGTCGAGATCACCCCCAGGGAGATTTCCGTAAGTGTCCTGGACAGACACAGGAATGCTTTGATATGCAGCGTATCAACTTAAATCGAAGGCTGGCCAAGTGGTTTGGCCGTGATCTGGTTAGGCTTCCTAAACTAAGGTACTTTAAGCAGGTTGCCCCGCACCAGGTTCATTTGAATTTTGAGGGGATGCGCTGCTTATTATGAAGCTGCGACAGATACTTATTGCTGCATATGGTCATTTAAGAATATTTTTTGATGCGTTTGATGATAATCTGTAAATGTCTCAACCGAGGGGAGAAGAACAGAGGGGATAAGAAACCCCACCTGTGAACGTCTCAACAGAGGGGGGGGGGGGCGGAAGAAACAACGGACTGGTCAACTGTTTCCCCGTCCTTCTCGTCAATGTCTCAACAGAGGGGGAAGAATCAACAGACTGGTCCACTCTACCTCCGTCCTATCTGTGAATGTCTCAACAGATGTTCGTTTACGTCCACCAGTATGATGCAGCTTTTGCTGTTAGATGGGATGGTTGATTCTACCACGGATCCTAGTAAGCTAATGGCAGAAGTTGCTGGCCTGGTGGAAGACATTGGAGGAAACCACATCAGAGTAGTTATACAGTTGATGCTGACGAAGGGGACCTTGTCCGTTCCAAACGTCATGGTGAACATCTACTTCAAACTTCCAATCACTACCGCTTAAGTTGTTGGCTACCAGTACACTGGTGCTTCATGAACGAAGGAAGACAATGTCATTCATGGATAAAGTCCGTATCGTGAGACAGTGCCGATCAGGAGAGGAGACGACCAAGAAGGAACTATTGGACTGGAGGGAGACCCTGGTTGTGGTCTATAGAGTGAAGGTCAGATTAATTAAGTAAGTTATTAATAATAGCATTAATAATGTGATTAATCAAAGAGTCAGTTACTGTTGTTGTAAGTACAAAATCATCATTAATTTGAGAAATTAAGAAATAACTACTCTTTACTTAAGCAGCTTTTGTTCTTTTATGTTTATCTTTTGTCATCAGATGCAATAATGTCATTTTTTTCAGGACAAAAGACGGATGAAGAACTTTTAAAAATGCCATGATACCATCTGTATGCCCTTTTTGTGACAGCAGTAGAGAAAAGAATGCCCGTCACAGAGAAGTATTTTCGGCAACTGATGAGGTTGGGCAATCATAGCTGACCTATAACCTATATTAAACAAAAATAATATAAATAATTGGATAGGGGATGAAAGGGTCCAAGGAAATGGAAAAAACATCAATCAAGAACAAATGTCAGAAAAAGACATTTACTAGGAAAAGGAACAAAACTCACCGGCAACGAAACTGCTCTATCCACCTTCAGAGGGTATACCTCAGAAACAGTTTACAGAAGGGAACTACATGATTCCATCGTCAAAAAACCCCACTACATTGTATTACAAAAGGCAAAGAGTGAATGGCAACTGCATGATGTGGAACACGATGATCCATTCTAGGAATTGTGTACGAGTATAGTAGCTGCAACATTGGATGCATTAAATGTTCAATCTAGCGAGAGACTTGCGCTTTAGGAGTTATGTACACTCCATTTCGTATACATCATTCTCGGCAATTATGTTCAGTTACCAGTCCGTCCTGGCTGCGATGGTTACTGATGTGCGGACTCAATGTATACAAATGTCGGTTTATGTCGAATCTGACGAATATTTTGCACAGTTGCACGGTTTCTTCGTGGATTTTACGTTTACGAACCTTTAATATTCCTTACCTACTCACTCGTATCCGTGCACGAGTTTATTGCCACGAGCAAATCGTGCACCGATATGTGTTGAATACAGCTTCATGTACATCAGCACGTTTTCCACATTCCACCGATACACGATAAAATCGTGATTCTTAAATTAATAAAGAAGTGAGTTGAATACCCAAATTGTTTTAGTCTATACCCAAGCACATAAATATAATTATATATGAGCCTTTCTCCAGGAAAATCGGGCTAAGTGACAAAAATATGAACATCATGATAATATAGCACTAGAAAGATAAGACTCTTGCGAACAGTTTCTGAAAATTTGAGCAAAATATAACATCAAATTACAAAGTTACAGACTTAAAACTAACCACTCCCCCCTACTTTGTTAGTGACGTCGCAAACGTCATTCTAACGTTTTTTGACGATACGTTAACAAGAAGCTCATAAATCCAGTACTTGATGAGTTCTTGACGTAAACATTTCAAATTGTATCACATTTTAGAATAATGTTCCTTTATTAATAAACGTATTTAAATCGTGAATTTTAGCTTTTAGAGAAACGTAGCTACTGTTTTCAACCACTAACCCCTCGTTTTCTCAATATGGATACTCTTCAGAAATTTGTCACCATCGCAACGACAAAAGATATTTTAACATGATTCATGAGAAAAAATAATTCTAAGACATAGCTCTATATCATCACAATTTTAGCCTAATCCTTATGAAACTTGGTCACAATGATCATCTCAACAAAATATAGGCCAAGTTCGATATTGGGTCATCTGGGGTCAAAAACTAGGTCACTAGGTCAAATTATAGAAAAACCTTGTGTAGTCACTAGAGGTCACACTTTTGACTTAATATTTATGAAACTTGGTCACAATGATTATGCTAACAAAATCTAGGTCAAGTTCGATATTGGGTCATCCGGGGTCAAAAACTAGGTCACAAGGTCAAATCATAGAAAAACCTTGTGTAGTCACTAGAGGTCACAATATTGGCCTAATCTGTATAAAACTTGGTCACAATGACCATCTCAACAAAATCTAGGTCAAGTTCAACAGGTGAGCGACCTAGGGCCCTTTGGGCCCTCTTGTTGTCATTTAAGAGTGTTTTCTAAACCTTATTAAATAAATACAAATGCAATGTCACTAAGCCCGGTTTTCCTGGAGACGCGATCTGTGAAATTAACCCTAAAGGTCCAATTGGACCTTTGTTTTACCTCGGCGATTTACACTCGGCTTCGGGAACAGAGCCATCGTGGTCTAGGAGAATCTTTGAGGAATTCATAAGACAACTAGTGCCATCAGTCACACGTTCGCGGTCTCAGGATTTAATACCCGAATATTCGCTGATGTTTATCTAGAAGATTTTGGGGGGGGGGTACCGGGAGACATCGGGGAAACTTCCGATTTCTTCCCGACGTTATACCTCGGTCCAACTACCTCACGGATGTACTCCCGATGACAATTATGATCTTCGGGGGCGTTGGGGACTGGTGAGACTAATAGCACCCAAGTGAAAACACCGCCCATTGTAAAATGTGCAAACAACTTTCAAAATCTTAAACGTATCGTTTGAACCTACTTTCCGAGATATTTACAAATGAACGTGAAATTGATATTGATGGCAAATTGTACCCTGTTAGTTTTAAATTCGAAGGAGTAATGAAATTTATTCATCTTTGTCTTCGACTGAATGGTTCTGAATGGTTCGAGAACAACACATGTATGTCCATGGTATTACGTGGAAGAATCTGAAAGGCCA
Organism: Spisula solida; assembly: GCA_947247005.1. NCBI lineage: Eukaryota > Metazoa > Mollusca > Bivalvia > Venerida > Mactridae > Spisula > Spisula solida. Next base: position 34,479,654 of record OX365952.1, on the reverse strand, counting down.
GAACTGTCAAAGCCGATGGATCAATATGAAAAGAACAACCAAGTATCTTGAAATCAATGCATCAGTCCGTAAATTTGGCTCCACATATTGAGGCTGATAAGTTCTTGATAAACTACCCTTACTGTTGAGAATATGTGATGTACTGTTATGTAACCTTATTGATGACTGCAAGCAACTCGACTGCAATCTCAAGGTGTAAGGACTGCAAACTCGATGTGTTAGGACTTCAAACTCGAGGTGTTAGGTGAGAAGCCCCGCTATTTAGATGATTGGGATTAGGGAGTGTGGTGTTTTATTTAGTTAGTGGTCAGATAAGGGAACATCTGAATTTAATTGCTATTCCTTGACTGGAACTGATATTCATAAGGTTATTAGGCTGTTTCCTGACAAACACGCACGCCAGTGTGGTATTCTTGTGGCGGGAATTTGGCAAACTTCACAACTGTGTTACAAATGACAATATGGGCCAGTTCAACATTATTTAAGTTATAGATACTTACATTTCAAGGGTTATCCTTAAGTGGGAAAAAAGGCTATGACAGGGTCACCATATATATATGCATGCGTTGCTGCTTCATGTTACATGGATGATAGAAGGACACTGGATCTTGCGTCAGTTCAGTGGGCAGGGGTTTGAAAAAAACTTAATGATGTCATAAAACAACTTCACTAGAAATCATCCAAGCGGTTAGATCAGGCACATGATGAGCTTATGGTAAGGAAACGATAGAACAATTCTCCCCTTTTATCAGAGAAAGAAACGTCCTTACGCAAAAAGTAATTACGAAGTTTGGAGGCGTGGTATATTTGATACGCGATATGCAAAGCAGAGGAACATTGAGGTTGACTCGAGTACTGCGCATTCTGAATATTAAAATGCACAAAAATAATCTGACGTAACCTTACAAATGTCGGTTGTCTGCTGCTGATATTTCAGTGGCGTCACTCAATTATGAAACTCACAATAACTTATTATCGCACGGATTACTATAAAGCGAAACAATGCAGATTTGTGACAAGAAGACGCTACGCGTAGTAATGCATTTTTCGTACAAGTTATGAAACTAAGAAACTTTATGATACACACGACAATGACGTAGAAGAATATATGTACATGCAGTATAAGCTTTTAAGGGATGGTGGTGATCGAATCAATGTCAACAGAGAGCCGGAAGACTAGTGGTAGCCCCGACAGGAAGACTTAGTGTGTACCTGACGCCGTAAATGCAGTTAAATGTTTCAATTAGGGATGCAACTATTCGGTCAATTTGCTAACCGGTTAACCGTTCAATCTTCCGAACGGTTAACCGGTTAACCGATTAACGAATCGAAACTTGCCGACTTTCGGACTTTTCCACTGTTCTAATTCTGACGTGTATATATTTACTGTAACACCGAAAGTTGCAATCGGGCATCCTCGTATATTACCCCCAAGGGAAGTGTGTCGCCGGTTCTCAATTTCTCATTGGGTTTTTTAAGTTCAATAATGTACTGTACTCAGTGCTGTTGACAAATAAAATAAATTAATAAACTTTAATATTTACATTTTAATAAACACTCAGTTAAAGCATCAAAGGACGGATTTCGGCCTCGAGTAAAGCATTAAACTGCCTCCAATTAATATTAAATTACGTGTGCTTGTCGAATGTGTGAAAAACAACGTCGGTCAACAAACTAGTCCCGACTACCATATGAAATTAACGGCTATTAAGTAACTCTCTTGTCACAACAATACGTGTCAAACTGTTAATTGCGGATTATAGATCATGACCCCCTTTTGACGAGCGTTCGCACCTTCGATGGCTGAAACTTGTCGGCGAATTTCTCGATATTTTTTCAATATTTTTATTTTAAAATTTATTTAAATTTCTCCTTTTTCGATTTTTTTTTCGATTAACCGGTTAGCGATTTTGCTAACCGATAACCGAACGTTCGAACGGTTAACCGGTTAACCGGTTAACCGTTTACATCCCTAGTTTCAATAATGCGACCGTTGCGTGTAGAGATAGATTTTACTTGTGAGACTATCCAGATGACTCTTAGAATTTATTTTAAAATGGAAATATCGAGGTTTTCGTTATTGCACAGTAAGAATATTTTGGCTGGTTAAAATGGCCAATCTGATTGGGCAATGGATAAGCAAGGATACTCATGGATTCCATGTAAAATGTTTTAAACTATATGATGGCATTCTAAAGAATAATCAATTACTGTTTTTACAGATATAACACGAGTATAACGAATTTTAACAATAAAATTATTTTTCGTACATGTATAACAATTTGCTGGTGAACAGTCATTTTGAACGTTTCGAAAATGTAAATATTTTAACACGTTCTGTTTTCAGCTCACCTGTCACATAATGACAAGGTGAGCTTTTGTGCGTGCGTGCGTGTGTGCGGGCGTGCGTCAACAATTCATTCAAACAAAATCTCCTCTGAAACCACAAGACCAATTTCAAAATAATTATATACACGTGTTCCAATGGTGACCCTCTAAAGGATTCCTTGACTTAATTTTGGTTCGTCAAAAAACATGGCTACGAGGGGGTGGGACTCTCTTTTTCCTAAATAGCTATCTATATAGTGAAGGTTTGAACATCTTCTCCGAAACCACTGGCCTCAAAATAATTCTACACACATGTTCAATGGGTGACCCTCTACGGAATTCCTTGAAATAATTTTGATTGGTCAAAAACATGGCCACCAGGGGGTGGTGGGGCTCTTTTTCGTAAATTACTATATATGGTGAAGTATTGAAAATCGTCGTCTCCTAAACCACTGGTCCGATTTCCAAATAATTCTATACACACGTTCCTTGGGTGACCCTCTACAGATATACTGACGTCAAAAAGAAACGCTACGCCTACCTATATGTTCGGATATTTCATACGTTAGGGATAGTAACAATATCATTTCTTCTCAAAGACTAAAATATAGAGATGTGCAAACATGTCTGCAAATTCTCATTTGAAATTATCGCCATTGATTTGTTCAAAATTGCGATACAAAAACATTACCCTATCCAAAATGCCAGTATCGCGTATGCCCTCCATGTCCCGCGACAACTGCTGGCAATCTTCGCCTAATTGATCCACACAAGTTAAACAGTACGTACCTTGAGATAGCGTACATTCGCCTAATGTTAAAAGTCTGTAATGGCTGAACGTTTCGTAGCTGACGTTAAAACGGACAGGACGTCCAATGTTGTTCCATAGGAATGTATTCCAGGAAACATGCTGGTTATTGTAAAACATCACAGCCTGACCACAATTACTTTTTACATGAGAAGAAGTCAGGTGTGACGTTGTCAAGCGGACACGCGGGTGACGTTAACTTGTCGCACGAGGTCACACGCGGCGCATCTGAGCGACACCTATCTGATAAGCTCCTAGTGATATTTACGCGTTGAATTAATCTGGCGATAGTGGATTTTACAGCAACAAAGCGTCCAACGACGTCAATTTCCGAAACTCCACTTTCAAGCATTCAAAAATCCCGTGCTCGGTTTTTCTTTTTTATTCGTGACATTTAAATTGCTTTCAATTTCTTAATTTCATTGTGAATTCCACCTTGTTAACCAACTTCAGCATGTAACTGCGCATTTGTCGACCGGAAATACCTCCTGATAAAGGAGCATGGGACGCACGTGCGAATCGTGCGTCGTACCATACCTGAGCGCATCGGGACCAGATCGGGGATTTTTTTTCGCTTCGGTAGGTGCGTTCTTAGCTAGATAGATGGTGTGTCGATAATCACAGGAATAGTTTGGAAAATAAAAACGTTATTAACTTTTTTCAGTGTAGCGTTTTTTCTTGACGTCAGTATATATTTGAAATACTTTTGATTCGTGAAAAAACATGGCCGCCAGGGGTCGGGCTCTTTTCCTATATGGCTATATAATGAAGTTTTAAATATCTTCTCCGAAACCATTGGTCTGATTTCAAAATAATTCTACACACATGTTCCTTTGGTGACCCTCTGCAGAATTCCTATACATATGAATGATGCGTCAAAAACATGGCCGTCAAAGGGTGTGTCTCTTTATATAATAGTTATACAGTGAAGTTTTGAAAATCTTCTTTCAAACTACTGATCCGATTTCAAAATAATTCTACAAACATGTTCCTTGGGTGGCCCTCGACGGAATTCCTTGAAATAATGTTAAACACATGGCCGCCAGGGTGGAGCTCTTTTCCTATATGTACTTATATAATAAAACCTGATACCACTGGTCAAATTTCAAAATAATTTTGCAGAAATGATTGTTGGATGACCCTCTTACAAAAGTGACACTTTTTTCATGATTCGACGAAAAACATTCAAATTTTGTACATGCTTACACATGGGTAATGGTACACAGGTGAGCGATATATGTCCATCATGGCCCTCTTGTATGAATAAATAATAAAGTGCAATGCATACCTGTCTTAAGGAATCTATTCTATTCAGCCTTTAAACAGTGGGACAGGGGATGTTTAATTTTCTTGGTCGGTAGTGTGTTGGGCACTTCTTCGTTTTAAGTTTTCTGACAGCTAAAACTAGGCATTATAGTCCTTTTGCTGTGGAAACTGGGTCATTCAGCTAGTTATAAATTATTTTACTTTTCGACAGCTTGGACTTGGGCGGATCTGCGCTTGTTTAGTTGGGCATTGTGTCTTTATCGGATCTGCGCTTGTTTAGTTGGGCATTGTGTCTTTATGTGTTTTATGTTTCCTGTGCTCGGTTGGTTCAGTTGGGCGCTGTGTTTTGTGTGTTTTTAATGTTTTCTGTGCTCGGCTGGTTAAGTTGAGTGCTGCCTTCCCTGTCTGACAATATAATCCTTTTGACTAGTCTGTATTCTTCCAATCGCGCAACCCCGCTCTTCAATAGTAGTCCGTGCCATTTTTATACAAATCCTTTTTTCAGACAGTCGCCAGAAAGGAATATTACTTTCATTTGCACGCGGAGCACGATGAAATCGCCACCGCTCCACGTCCAGAATTGACGGTGTGTCAATGATGAGTGATTTCAACGTTCCTATATCGCTAATGACTTAAAACAACAGGTTCTATAAGCACAAGTTGATATCTTCCACAGTCTTTAGAATTTAGAATTATAAAAGTGTTTCGTTGGGAGCATGATTAAGCGTATACACATGGTTTAACGAAACATAACAGAATACCATTTGCATCCATTTATAGCACTTAAAGATACTGATTGTTTACATTTAAACTATGTGTGACTGGGGTTTGGGTTTACCGTACACGCCAACTAGTCAATATCAGTGTAGCAATACCACGTGTTTTTTACTACAGTTCCAAGTAGAAATTTGTAAACATTGGAACCCAAATGTACCCATAAGTATTTTATTTCTTCATCGATTTCTATGAAATCTACGCCACGCTAAGGAGAACATTATTTGCTTTCCATGAAATATAAAATCTTTTTCAGCGGATGTGCGGTTTAGTCCATTACAGGGTAATGGAAAAATCGGTAAAGCTGTTGAAAAAGATCTTATATTTCATGGAAAGCAAATAATTTTCCCCTTAGCGTGGCGTATATTTCATAGAAATCGATTAAGAAATAAAATACTAATGGCTATTTTATTTTCCAATGTTTACAAATTTCTTCTTGTAACTGTAGCCAAAAGTCACGTGGTATTGCTACACTGAATATACGTATCATTCAATCATTTAAAATCATGACGAGAGCTTAAAATGATAAACGCATAATTAATAATAGAACACATTAAGGAGAATAGAGTATATTGATGGTACACGAGATCGCGAGATCTGAATAAATTAAAGTTATAACAAATACATTATTCAACGTGACCTTATAAATAATTAAATAAAAATACACATGTATAAAGGTTTTTTCTCAACTTTCATGTTTTAGCGGGATGACAATGACTAGCGCATTTCATGTTGTTATTTTTGCAGTAGCGCAAGCTTGAACACTGCTTCTGACACATACACTTGTTTTTAGTTACGTAATATGGATTTTCTTTTCGTGATGCTTCTCCTATACTAACTTTATACATATAATTAGGGCCCCGCATTTTTTTTTCGTGCCCTATAGTAATCACCCTGTCCGTCCGTCTGTCCGTCCTCATTTTTATGTTTTTTCTTAATAATTTGAAAACCATTATAGGTATTGACTTCAAACTTCAAACATAAGCTCACAACAACAGTACGCCTTTTTATGGCAAGTTACTTTACTCTCGCTACAATATTGAAAGAGTTATGACCCTTCGTAAAATTCAAATTTTTATTATTGTTCAGCTTGTTTTCTTGATAACTTAAAAAGCATTGAAGATATCAACTTAATCATAAGCTCACAACAACAAAACACTGTTTTATGGCAAGTTACATTACTCTAGCTACAATATTGGAAGAATTATGGCCCTTTGTTACATTCTAATTTACTCATTTTTCATCTTTTTTCTTCGTAACTTCACAACCATATTAGATATTCAAATGAAACTTGCTATAATTATTGCCAGTGATAATATGCATATCTTTAGCAATGGGCAACAACTCTAACTTTGATCAATTTTGTCTTATGCCCCTTTTCAGCTTCAAAAACTTTAACATTGGTCAAAGTTAAAAAATGGTTCAAGATATTCAAATGAAACTTGCTATACTTACTGATATTGACTACCACAATAAGTACATGTAAGTGGAGCAAAATGTTTTTGTCTGATTCCCCTTAACACTTGCACACAAAACAAACAGATTAATGTAGTTCTGTTTTGTGTATTTCCATCTTGCAAACAATATTGGCCAATCAGGAACAGGGCAATGTCAATGAAACCAACCAATGTCATGATTTCATGAATTCAGTATGCAATTTTAGTCTGTCAAAGATAATTCCAAACTTTATAAAAGTCAAAGTTCATCATGGTTTCTATGTAGGAAATTAAACCTGCGCTTGTCAAACAACTTTTATTGAATTTTTAGAAGGGAGTGAATTACTTTATTTCAGGCATCAACACATGAAAGTTTGAGATATGACTTTGTTATTGTTTCTTAGTACAGAAACTTATAGCGCCAATAATTATGCAACCCTACTATACTTCTACACTCCTCCCTCCCCCCTCTTACGACATGCTACCACGGGGCCCTGTTCACGACAGTGATAATTCTAGTTACATTCGAAACTCTTATTGATGAGTGTTCGTATTTCATCATTTCCCCCGCTCTGTATCATCCATCTATCACGCCATGGACACACTGTACTTGGTACACTGTATCCTTATTCCCTCTGATATTTATTACTTTAGTACGTAACCTAGGTTGGTCAGTACATGGACTGTCATTTTTTGGAATTCGGAAAGTGACTGAATCTACTATTTCAAAAGTGTGTGATATGGTTCGTTTTCTTTTCGCCTACTTACTAGTAACTTTCATTGTCTCCGCAGTTTTTCTTTAGGTCACGTCAGCTTCTTTACGTATTTGTTTATGTTTGTATGAAAGTTGCAAACATCTACATCTTCTCACATGGCTCCAGCTAGTATGAATCATTTTTAGGGCTTGAATTTTGCATACAAACAATAAATTGTTCTCAACTTTCATCTTTCCTCCAATCTTTGTGTTGACATTTAGCTTAACTCCTTGTACTCTCGAAATCATTTCTCTGTTGTGAACTATTCCTGTCTTTAAAGCAAGCATTGTATCACCCTTCACCAGTGTCACCGAACTGTTGGGAGATCATCTAAAATACATAAATAAACAAGTCTGTATTTTTTATTTTCGTGATATAATAATATTATGTTTACATTGAAAACGGGTCTGGTTATATATCTAAATAGGCCTACTAAAAAAGCTACTGCCAGTGCATGGTCAAATTTTGATGAAAAACTGTTCCGGGGTTTGATTAAATCTCGAATGAGAACGATTGTAATTTAATCCTGATAAAGAACAAATATAGTGAAGACATATAGGCATTTATTTAGCATATATAAAAAACAGTGGTTGTCAAGAGGCTATTAACAATCATGTGGTAGATAACTACACTTTAATTGTGTACTTCCGTTGATATGACCAGTGTATGCCAAGTAAATGTACAACTAGTTGTCTCGGCCTTTTCGCTGTTGAAACTTGGTCATTCAGCTTTTTGACAGCTGGGACTTGGGCAGTTCATTTTCTCGTTCAGTTATGTTTTGGGCATTGTGCTGTGTAATTGTGGTATGTGATGTTTTTTTATGTTTTCTGTGCTCGGTTGGTTAAGTTTAGTGCTGCCTTCCCTGTCCGGCTTGTTTTTTTATGTTTTCTGTGCTCGGTTGGTTAAGTTTAGTGCTGCCTTCCCTGTCTGGCTTTCTTTTATCTTTTTGTTAGTGATACGTCATGCAATCTAACCAATGATTACCGTGAATTAACCCAGAATAAATTTGGCTCCAATATAGCCCCCCATACTTTGTAACAGTGAATATAAATAGTGCACCTTTTTATAAAAAAGGATGTTGCATACCGGATTGGGGCAAATGATGTCTACTTCAACTGTTGTATCCTCTCAATCATCTTCTTAAACACTCACTGTCTCTCCGTCAATGATCTTGCGAATGTCTGAAATAAAAATTGAATAAATTAAAAAAATATACAAATATAAGTCCATAGATAATAAAGATATTTTTGGTGCATGTTGTAACAACAAATACACATTATCCATTAAAGCCTCTTAACAAGGCACACTTATGACAAACTATTCCAATCAACCTGAGCAATATGTAAAATACTATGAGTAAGTTTCAAACAATGAATCATTGGTCTAGTTTTTGAGTTTCAGTAACTTCAGTGAACAACACCACTTTCTCCACAGACGGCCTTCTTATTATTCCATGTCTTATTTTCAACCTATTTTGCAAATTTGAATGCCCAAGGCGTTGCCACTGAACACCGTATTAAGATTGTTTGCATTTACTCTTGCTAGATTTCACACAATTATAACAAGTTCACCGACTCTGTTATAACCGAGCATGAATGCACACAAAATACTTAATTGGGACATAGAAATAACTACGTTATAACCGATTTTTCATAATATCCGATTTCCTTATAAGCAAGTGGTAGTACATTATAAGTAGGCTACTGTGAAACATTTGTCCGCTAGATTGATATCTTTTGGTTCCAACTTTGGTATAATTAACAGATGTCCATCTTCTTGGATGATATGCCGATTCGATGTATGACCATCCCAGACTGAAGAAAGAAATGTCACTAAACCATTTGGCGCAATACCCACCAAAACCTTGAAGTTGTAAGAAAATAAATCACCCAAATGCTGCTTATGTCATTTTAGATGACGATTTTCGTGATTTTATTAGTTGAACTATAACCATATCCTGAGGTGTCGTGCGTGTATTGGTGTAATTAAACAAATTGGCGGACAGAGGCAAACAAAAGAATGAGAATTCATAGTAAAACCCGTGCATCCGTAAATATTTCAAACTGAGAACGGAAAAAAACGGGGATTTATACTTTCAAATTGTAAAAAACGAAGCGTACAACGAAGGATTATAGCGACAAAAAACCCTGATTTTTTAACATGTTTACAGGTAACTTTCCTTGAACGCAGGGCAGGTACGACATAGGTACGTAACACACCTCACATAATGCTTCGTTGATTACAATATATTAATCTGCTGTATAAGTTAAACTGCATCTATAATCTGAGTAATCGTATTTAAACGGAATAAAATAAAAATCGCATTTGTCACTTCGGGGGCGCCGTAATCTACTAGAGATCAATGTGTGCACTTTGACTAGTGTATTTATCAAAACTTAAATGACAGGAATTGATTTGGTGGCTGTAGCTCATTCCAGTGACAATTATAACTGACAGCAATAATATTATGACAACCTTATGTGTATATCGACAATATTACTTTACTTTTTATGCAAATAGCAAACGAGGCTAGGACAATCGACGATAAAATGTACACTTATGATGGATGATACCTGAAATGTTGGCTGCACATTCAAATTCCAATGACCCACCAGTACAACGACTAGCATCACTAAACGTCCCAATATTTGCTATGGCAATATCAGGATTCGGAAAATCTGAAATGATGTAATGCTGTTTTTGAAAGCAAATTGGTATGTGACATAAGTACATGTATATTGTACAGACTATGTGATTATCGGTACCTCAGTTGAGCACACTATATATATTATATCTATTGGATTATCATATTGTTTAATGGCCATATACTATGGTAGGTATGCTAAGAATATGATGGCTATGAGCAATACCTGTATTTTTGAAAGTGTAAGCTATATATTCTGGCTCGGATGTCTCAGCATTGTCACTAGTTCCTACTGCCACCACATCATGGTTTTGTAAATCTGAAATATATTATCAGCTACATATACTCCTTATTTATTGTTTAAGTACACGTTCTTCAATCATCCTTTTTGAACAATAATGAGCTTAGGACGAAGGACGATTGAAGTACGTGTACTTAAAGAGGTCATGGTCAGCCTCCGTTTTGAATAATAATGAGCTAAGGACTAGGACGACTGGGCGGAAATATCCCACCCCTACTATACTTCTAAAGAAGGCTTCAATGTAGCACCAATATTTAAGAGAGGCTGGGCAACACTACGAAACCATATTTACGTAATCTTTGCTCGTTTACAAGATTTCAGATGTTCATGAAAATTTCATCAGTCCATCTTATTCAATTAGCAAAATACTTATATAAAGGACAATTTGTTGACCCTGATCAAATTTTGAGTAGTATATTTCGTGCAATATCTAGCGAACGTGTTAACTGAAAACGTGTTTATTTACAACAGCACGGTGTAATAACGAACTGGCCTCTTCCAGCGTGATCCGTTCTACACGACTTATCTTGCTCAAAGTTAAAATCAGCAAGTTAATATACAGAATATATAAATGATTGAAGCTGTTGTTGTAATTAATAACTATGTGAATGATGCACCATACTACGTGTCATATCTATAAATAAATCCCAGGATTAAAACGAATCATTAAAACTTAAAATTGGAAAGCATGAAAATGCACTACTAGTACATAGCTTTTACCTCTAAGGGGGACAATGTTCTTACCATTTTCAACGGAACCTATTTACACGTGGCGACTAAGATAAAGGAACTATTTTTGTACAGGGAGACCTGAAAAGCATTCTCTTTCGGGACGTCCCTGCTGACCATTTTTACTTGTGTCATGTTTATCTTTCTTCTTTGGTCTGTTTGTATTTAAATTCGATTTCTTTTTGCTCATTGTTTACTGAAAATAAACAGATACAGACACATTTGGAATCAAGTATTTTTCTAGGTATAACTTTTAAGTATATACACGTGTATATTCGTCATCACGCAGCATTCAATGGTAAAATAAATTCCAATTCTACTCTCAATGAGATCGTATCATAGTCAAATAATTGTTCAGGGTTAACCTTGCAGCGAACCTCGGTCAAAACAGAGAATTATAATGAAAACACTATTTGTTAATACATGTACATGTATCAGTAATATAGCTTGCAAAATGCCCATGTAATATACAGTTTACGAGCCAGTCGCCCGTTGAATTTATCATACCATTTATTTTGAGGCGTCAGGGGTATCAGTTAGGGACAGAAACCGTCAGGGGTATCATAGTGGTTCTTTATTCTGCCTCATAACCTGGCGGCATCAAACTAAGTTTGCAAGATGCACACCTAGAATAAGGTAAACAACGAAGTTGATCCCATAAAACAGCGACACACCATGCAAATCTGCAGAAATTGGAAAAAATGTAGACGGGTCGTCGGGGGTGCAGTAACCAAAACCGCACTGGAATCGAGTGTTCGCCTTAATCATGGGTATTTGGAGGGGAAATGGGCTTGGGTCTACAGGTATTGACAGGGCTGGGTTGGCTGGTTGATTTCACTGAAAGCGTCTTACAAAACAAAGAAACATCAAGATTTACTTACCGAAGCGACGAAATTTACAGTCGAAAAACCGTCAGGGGTATCACTTCCGTTCTATACGTTATCCCCATTGAATCACCCTGTCTGTTCGTCAGTCTATCCACACTTTTCATGATTTTGTGCCCCCGTATATTTATATACAGATCAGAAAATATTAAAATATACCTAAAAAGATGCATATTTTGTATACAATCACGTACAAAAGCACTACACTTCACTAAATTATCACTCATCACAATTACATTTTTCACTCACTTTTTTTCACTTTCCTAAAGAGCACAGTGCTACAGACGGATGCCATAAATTCCTCCCACGGTTGACATAAGGCTGAAGTTGTCCAGTTTCGCTGAAAAGCTACCTCCATTCTTCGACACGTAGCTGCCCGCCAGTCGGAGTCGAAGGAGTGGAACTAACCGGTAAAAACCTAACCCAGAAACTCCAACCTGTCCGATATCGCGGTGATGCCATCCTGAAATGAAGTAAAAAAAACCCAATTAATTAGTGATTGTGTCCATTCTTCGAAATATTTAGTTTCACATATTTACTAAAATCTAGAAATACAAAATAATACCGAAACAATAATGTAATTTTTAAATAACTCAGTTTTATATAAGTATTGGTCAACGGTTTGAATCCCAATTAAAGCTTATACCATGATTCTCATTTCCTTCAATACTGCGGACATATACCTATACATGTTTATTTAATGCTAACTGATGAGATATGGAGTTCTATCAGTGAAATAAAACCTATATCAGTCACTGGTTATCACCTACAATGTGACTGATATAAGCTCCGCCCCTCACACTGTGGGGAACCCACGTGACCAGATGCTAATGTTCGGAGCCAATTTTGTAAACAAACCGCCTCGATTCAGGTAACATTTTTGCTTGTAACTTTCTTAATAATTGATCGATCTGGATGAAATATAGACGAGCGCCGTCTCCTTTCAAACGCAAATCATCGACGTTCTTACCTGGGTGACAAAATTGTGTACTTTTTGTTATTTGGGCAACGGCGCATTTCGTAAACCGCAATCTGCTATGCTACGGTTCGGAGCAATTCACTAAAACATGTCCTTAACAAATTACAGCTTCATTAAAAGTTACAATTTAATAGCGATAATGTGGGTCGCAAAAATTAAGATCGACAAGCAAAATATTTCTGATAAATATGAGCAACAGACAAAATGAGACGACATAAACAAAAATGCTACAGTTCGGAGCTAAAATGAAAATGCTACAGTCCGGAGCTATTTTCATAAAATGCTACGGTTCGGAGCTATTTCAGAAAATGCTACGGCTCAGAGCTAAGACTATGTGCTACATGCCTATTTGAATATCAACACTATTAAGATCATCGACCAAGTATGAATATTCAATTTTTTAACAGTTTCGTGGAACACAAAGATAATAACACACACATGTCGATGCCGGACACCCCTTATAAAATGTATTCGTGTAGGCATATTGCGCACCATTTTGTCATGTGGTGACAAATTTAGAGGCACAAAAATAACGCGTTTGTTGGGAGTTTGAACTATACCTCAGTACATCTAGAAACGCAACAATTTTATCCTCGATATTTTTTCTTTTATTGTAAATACATCTGTTCAATTCTGTTCTGTTCTGTTAATATCGTTTTCCAGAGGCGTCTAATCATTTGTAAAGTGCGCCTAGGATAAGGAAAGGTGATGAAATGTGGTACATTCCACAAAAGGTGGATTTTTCAGATGTGTACGATTTATCACTGATATTTTAGTACAATACTGACCTTATCTGTTTACTATAGTAATTTGTAAAACTAATTGTGCAACAGTTGACCAAACCGATTTATATTTGTAAATATCACATTATCCTGGGCGCACTATAATGGAAAGAAAATCACAACAGACGAGTCACGTGTTTCGGAATAAAAATGCCATGATTGTCCAAACATGTACATATTCACACCTTTGGGACGTTTGTACAAAGAAGCACGGTGACCTATCTTTTTTTCTTAATATTCTAATAGAGTACAATTTCATTAACATCATTTGGAAAAAATAAAAACATTCTTGGACCAGATTTTTTATTGGCCTCTAGAGTACTATTTTGCGCCATTTTCATGCCGTTTTCTTTGAAAAGGGAGACACTTCTGGTTAAATAGCACAAAAAGAAATACGGTGACCTATGTTTTTTTCTTATTATTCTGATGGATCACACTTTCATCAACATCATTTGCAAAAATAAAAAAAATTCTTGGACCAGATATTTTTTAATTAGTCAATAATGTATCTTTTTTAATTTTCGAGCTTTAATTTTGGGCAAATTTTGAAAATTCATTTGTAGTCAAAAATGTGTGAATGTTATTAAAGATTCAAAATGTGCATAGGTATATTTAAGTAGTACATGTATGTATGTTTTTGTACATCTGAACTAAAAAATATCCAATGAAAAAAAAATGATTTTTATTAAAAAATAAATGAAAATTCATGATTTTTGTCATTTTTATAGAAAAGTGATGTTGCAAAATCTCATTTTCTGAGAAAACGAGTTCGGTGACCCCTGTTTTGCTTTAGCTTATTGTTTTCAGAATAAGATTTCCAATACAATAAAGTGAGTTTAAAAAATCTTACTATAGACAATGTCTTGAGTCACGCTACTAGCACACTGACACCTTTCGCGACCGTCCCTGTTCAGGTCACCCACGTTTAAAAACTGCCCGACAGGACCAGTAACACCGCGTGAACATCCTCCGAAACAGGTTCACAACTGCTTCAGACATTGCGAGACAACATGTTGGTCGTCATGGGAAAGTAATCAATCCACCATTAATCGATATTTTGCATATTCACTTAGAACGACCATTCTGAAAAATGAGGATGTTTTTGCTTGAAGTTAAAGTTGTTAGTAGACTCAGTGTTGCGTTTCTAGATGCACTCAGTATATTTTTGGTGGAGCATACATGTATGTTACATGATTCACAAACTTTAACGTGTGAAACTATTGGTCACACACAACATGTTTAAAACGAACAGTGCTAGTTGTCTTGGTAAAATATTTATTTTAGTATTTTAAATATAATTATTATCAATTCAATATACATGTAATGTTTCTGAAAATATTTAACCTTTACATCATGGTGTATATGCATATCGGACCCCTCTGTGCTGGCACTGGGCACTTTTGTGCAAAACGATGGTTTAACAGTCGACTCTGAATCAGAGATGTTAGAAAACGTTTTGTCCGAATCATAGTTTTTTGCTTACAGCTGTATTGATCACGAGTTGACGCAGGGTTTTGTTGTTCTATTAATTTTGTTTCATTGGCTGACACAAGTTCAAACTAAGATTGAATGTAGGCCGTGCTACTTTCTCGGATGAACATCGGGTCGTGTTTGCGAAGCTTGGAGATGTGTCGTTGTGTGTACATGGTTCTGCTAAAATGTGTTCGGCTGTCATATTATATTCCTTCTCATTCATTCCCATACCTTGATATAACATCATATTATACTCTATATAGCATGTGACACTTGTCAGACTGCATAGAGCCCTGCTTCTTTTCCTACATATGGTATACTTTGAAACTTAGCTCCGAACCGTAGCATTTTATGAAAATAGCTCCGGACTGTAGCATTTTCATTTTAGCTCCGAACTGTAGCATTTTTGTTTATGTCGTCTCATTTTGTCTGTTGCTCATATTTATCAGAAATATTTTGCTTGTCGATCTTAAATTTTGCGACCCACATTATCGCTATTAAATTATAACTTTTAATGAAGCTGTAATTTGTTAAGGACATGTTTTAGTGAATTGCTCCGAACCGTAGCATAGCAGATTGCGGTTTACGAAATGCGCCGTTGCCCAAATAACAAAAAGTACACAATTTTGTCACCCAGGTAAGAGCGTCGATGATTTGCTTTTGAAAGGAGACGGCGCTCGTCTATATTTCTTCCAGATCGACCAATTATTAAGAAAGTTACAAGCAAAAATGTTACCTGAATCGAGGGGGTTTGTTTACAAAATTGGCTCCGAACATTAGCATCTGGTCACGTGGGTTCCCCACAGTGCTCACAGGGACTACTTTAATTTACCAAAATCCCAACACTAAAATGTCTGTAACTTTTTTATTACAGAACGGAAACATGTCATGTGGGTTTTTTTATTCTTAGTTAGACCATTTCCTACAAGTTGGTGTATGATTTAATGCAAAATTCTCAAAAAAGTCGTTTTCACCTATTCACCATAATCCAAGATGGCGGATTTTGAAGTGAAAAATATGAATGGAATAACATATTCATACGTAGCCTAACCAGTGGTAATTTGGCATAAATAGTACCAGTTTTGACACCATATAAGCATTAAATAAATAGAATATTTGTTTGTTTTGATTGAATATGGTTAATATCTCATCTTGTAGTGATAAAATTTTAACATTTTCACTCGCGCTACGCGCTCTTTAAAATATTGAATTTAATCACTACACGATGAGATATTAACCATATTCAATCAAAACAAACAAATATCCTCTATATATCGTTTCAACCTTAGCAAGTGAACTCGTCCTAGGGTCATATTTCGAAGGTCGTTGTACATCTATAATTAAATCACGAGTGCGTGTATGTATAGGGTAGAACATGAGTAGGTGTTGTATATGAAGTAATGTAAACTTTTAAAGATATATGTGTGTATTAACGGTTATTCGTGCACATCATGGTTTCCTCCATGTTTATATAAGTGAAACGGTAGAATATGTTAGAATGTGTTTTAACATATTATTCATTTTTGCCTGATACGTTTTCTGCACAAGTATGTTTATTTGCTTCAGGTCGAAACACTTGAGTGATCGAGGACCCGTTCCTTTAAATCTGACACTAGAGTCGAATGAGTCCATTGACTATTGGATGTCAAGGTATTTATAACGTTTTTATACGCCCGTTTGAAAAACGGGACGTATTATGGGAACACCCTTGGCGGGCGGGCGGCGGCGTCCAGCAGTTTGTCTGTACTCTAGCGCTCAGAGTTTTCATCCGATCGTCTTCAAACTTTGTGACAATGCTTATGGACATAATATCTAGGCCAAAGTTTGATTATAAGCTAAATCGGCCTAGGCCTTATTTGGTTATGGGCCTTTAATTACCAAATAAGTATAAAATTGGCCTTGTCTGTGCTCTAACGCAAACAGTTTTCATCCGATCGTCTTCAAACTTTGTGACAATGCTTATGGGCATAATATCCAGGCCAAGTTCGATTATAGGCCAAATCGTCTTAGGCCTTATTTGGTTGTGGGCCTTTAATTACCAAATAAGTATAAAATTGGCCTTGTCTGTGCTCTAACGCAAACAGTTTTCATCCGATCGTCTTCAAACTTTGTGACAATGCTTATGGGCATAATATCTAGGCCAAGTTCGATTATAGGCCAAATCGGCTTAGGCCTTATTTGGCTATGGGCCTTTAATTACCAAATAAGTATGAAATTTGCCTTGAATGTGCTTTAACGCAAACAGTTTTCATTCGATCATCTTCAAACTTTGTGACAATGCTTATGGGCATAATATCTAGACCAAGTTCGATTATAGGCCAAATCGGCTTAGGCCTTATTTGGTTATGGGCCTTTAATTACCAAATAAGTATGAAATAGGCCTTGAATGTGCTCTAACGCAAACAGTTTTCATTCGATCATCTTCAAACTTTGTGACAATGCTTATGGGCATAATATCTAGGCCAAGTTCGATTATATTTTTTTATTTTAATTTTTTGTCAGGATGGGTCACCGTATCCACCGAACAGCCTATATAACCTGGTTGCAGGCATCCAGCGCATGCTCAGAGAGGAACAAGTCGTAATGATATAACTTTTCTTGACAATTCAGACAAAACGTTTGCAGAGCTCCGAAAACAGCTAGATGCGAAAATGAAAGAATTGACTAATCAAGGTATGATATAAAATATATCAATCACATTCTCAAATTTCTACAAACAATATGAATTTTGATGACATCAACCAATACCTTGTTACCTAAACTACGAAACACTAATGAGAATTGTTCAATCTACAAGAGCCAAATCAAATAATAATGTGGATCACCTGCCTACCAAACCTCTAGGTATCTAGAACATAAATTAACGCCAACGGCACCTTAATTACGAAATATAAACGCCAAAGGTATGCCAAAGGTGGCAGTGACCTCAATTATATAAACCAATATTCACAATAAAAATAATACTGTACATGTACCTAGATGTATGGGTTACCTTTTGTACATAATGCGTCAAAATGGCGTGAGGGGTAATTGTCACACATTTGAAAAACCTGTTGTTTATTACACTTTAGGTGTGGGTATTCACAGACAACGGGCGGATCCAGTCACGGAAGAAGATGAGAACCAGCTTTGGGATAGTGGTGTGATAGGCACAACTAGTGCGAAGTCCCTAAGCTTCGGTGTATTTTTCTACAATTACAAGGTGTTCGTGGTGGAGATGAACATAGGCAGCTTCAGGCGAACCAATACAAACTGTCGATGGAAAAGGGTCATAAAGTTCTTACTTTTTTCAGTCGTTCGTCAAAAAATGTTCAAGGGGGGTTAAAACAACGGCGTGTAGAATCAAAGGTTACAAAACAGTTTGCTGACAATGCGAATGAAAGATGTATAGTTAACTTATTTGAAGTGTACCTCTCCCATTTCCCCGATGGGGACTTTTATGTTCGCCCCTAGTCGCCAACATAGGGGTCTGTATCGACTCACTGGTCTCTCAATCACTAGATATAGATTAACAGGGACGTAACTGGTATCAAAATTGCGACACCACCAACTTTACAAACAGTCTTGTAACTTTTCCAAAAAGGCAATTAATCACATACTGTTTTCTCCAGTAGCAAGCTTATACATTTATCTTCGAGATACAACCAATCTTATGTCAAAATATATCGCACTCGAGCCGTTACAAATGCATACATGTTGAAAATATACTGAAAAATAAAAACAGGACAAAAATGTGGACAGGCCCTTACCATACTATAGGGCTCTTCACACATGAGTGTCGACAAAAACAATTCCATGGTTGGATGAGCGTATAATAACTAAAACTATAACCAAAATATCACCTCTGAAAGGTTACACAAGCGCTAGTGCGGTCATTCTATCATTTTGAAGTCTGAAAATGTTCTTCGGACTTCCATTTTAAGTCACGTGACGTAATGTCGAATACCCGATGATACAAGCCATTTTATTGGACACGCTTTGGTGGAACATGTGACGTCACAAACCATACCTTGGGACATTAGGAAATTCGATCGAGGGTTGATCAACAAATATGCGGAAAAGTTACTAATTTAGTACTGTAGGCCTATCTACTTTATTCGTCATTGGAAGTCTATGAACCGTTCTAAATATATAGGTACCCTTTCTTTAACCATATATTCTTATTATTAACCAAAGTCCGAATAGACATGACCTCCTGTGGTATCTTCGTTCGACGCCTTACAGCTTAATGTTTCCAACGTTGCGTGTCGCAAACTGTTTTACAAGTACCAATCGTGCGTTTTGATAACGGGTTGGTTTTGATCGTGCATTGATATATACATTTGTAGTTGTATATATATATGGTATCAATATACATGTAGTAAAGTACAGAGAATTTAACTTGATCCTATTCTATTAGCATAAATTAACAGTTGATATATTTACTATATGTAATATGAACAAATGCACTGCATCCAGCGGGGATTTCCCATCAGATTTTTTGATAATCTGATCGAAGAAAAAATTTGTTTGCTCTAGACTACTACAGAGACTATAGATCTAGCCTCTGGCTGCAAGGCAGCACCACATAGAAAACCAGGCGAACAAATACTTCGAAAAGAGTGTTTTCCAATCTAAGAGACGGGTTGCACAGATATTCCCTATAAATAGTTATTATAGTTTTACACTCGTCTTTTATTAAAGAAATAATGAATACGTAGCTATGTTTTGTTGCGTAATAAAATATAGGCACGTGTTTGGATGCGTAGTAATTAAATCACGAGTGCGTAGCACGAGTGATTTAATGTACGCATTCAAACGAGTGCCTATATTTTATAATACAACAAATCACAGCTTCTATTTATTATTTCGATTCTAATATCGCCAATGCTTTACCATTTATAGCACAACAAGACAGGTTGACGTCAAACTACTTTCTTTCCTAGGAACGTTACCATCACCGTTACATCATTTGTCATACTATATGACGTCAAACGTGACGTCATCAATCAGCTATATTTTATCGCGGTAATAAAATATGGTAAGCTCAATATACGCAATGAAGGCAAATCTCACGTGCTTTGTTAGAATTGCTATTTATCATATGTTTGACGTCGCGGCAGCGTAATAAAGCCATTATTTATTTTTGATAATACACTTGTGTAATAAAGTTTTGACGTGACGTCACTCAAAGTATAGGCTGTGTCGTCAAAGTTAAGACACTCATGTAATATCCTCTATTTATATTTCAATTCAACATAATTTTATTCACAAGTTGGCGCGCTATGTCGTGCGACGACGTCGCGTTAACGTGCGATGACGTCGCGTTAAATGATGTGACGTCAATTCCGACGTCGCCATATTGTTTTATTTACGTTGGATTAAATAAGATATAGAGGATATTACATGAGTGTCTTTTCATATTGAATTTATTAAACGAGTTGAATAAAATAATAAAATGCGAGGCTCTGCCGAGTATTTTATCGATTTTTTCATCGAGTTTAATAAATTCAATGTGGAAAGTCACAAATGTAATGTTCTTTTTATCACATGTTAGCCTTTTCCGGCCGAAACATAAAAAACGCTACTTATTTTTCAGTATAATAAACGCGCAACTTGGACGACGTCGCCTATCCTTTGAATGACGTCGCGTGATTGCTTTATTACACTAGTGTATTATCAAAAATAAATAATGGCTTTATTGCGCTACCGCGACGTCAAACATGTGATAAATGTATTTTTTCAATAATTTTCATGATTTGAATCAGGCTTAACGTTATGAAAGAATATGTTAGAACTCAAAAGTTTCGCAATTTGAATACTTTTAACCATTCACTTCTTTCGACTCCGCAATTTTCTAAACCGGAAATAACTTTTTCTAAAACGATTAGTACCGATTCAAAACTCTGAAGAACATAGGCACGTGCGTGTTACTGGTATGGGTATTTACAATTTGTTCGCAGAAATTCATAAATTCAACGCAGGAACTTGTTATATATTCAAGTATACAGTAAAGGTAAGGATCAGACCCAATTCTCAGTGCTGTACTCCTTATTACACATGTCGTGAATTTTTAAATAAAATAATCCAAATACATAAACGTTAAGTTGTTTGTTTGTTTGTTTGTGTTAAAATGAACGTTTTTTATAGTTCATTATTTATAATAAGCCAATATATTATATGTTTAAACAACATTGGTCACTTAACAATAATTTATGAGCATTTTCCTTTTTATGTGTTGATCATCCCTCATGTACATTTAACGTGTGCTTCTTAAAATGGGGAGTAGACTCATTGATTAGTTTAAAACCTTTAACTGCTGCACGCTTTTCAGTGGAATATAGTAATATTTACAACCATTCTACATTCCTTGCTTACTCACTTGGATCAGAACACGAGTTTTTCGTGCACAATTTGTAGACCGATACGTAGTATTTTTATTTACAAACTACTTGATCCCGGTTGTGCATCCAATACGTATCACCTGCGCTAGAATATCGAGAACTAGTATATCTGTTTGCAGTGGTCACATGTTCGAAAGTTTATCCAGTAAAATAGCTTGTATCATCGGGTGTTCGGCTTTACAAACATGGAAGTCCGATGAACATTTTTAGATTTCAAAATGATAGAATGACCGCACTAGCGCTTGTGTTACTTTTCACAGGTGATATTTTGGTTATAGTTTTAGTTATTATACGCTCATCCAACCATGTAATTGTTTTTGTCGACACTCCTGTGTGAAGAGCCCTGTAGTATGGTAAGGGCCTGTCCACATTTTTGTCCTGTTTTTATTTTTCAGTATATTTTCAACATGTATGCATTTGTAACGGCTCGAGTGCGATATATTTTGACATAAGATTGGTTGTATCTCGAAGATAAATGTATAAGCTTGCTACTGGAGAAAACAGTATGTGATTAATTGCCTTTTTGGAAAAGTTACAAGACTGTTTGTAAAGTTGGTGGTGTCGCAATTTTGATACCAGTTACGTCCCTGTTAATCTATATCTAGAGATTGAGAGACCAGTGAGTCGATACAGACCCCTATGGTCGCCAACCCACGCAAAATAGTCAACTTTTCTACCCAGAAAATTGGTTTTAATGTTTTAGGACGCTATATGAAAACTATGTTTACTGAAACCGGTATCTCAATGGAAAACAGAACCATTCGAAATCATTTAGGCAAAGTTACACTATGCACCCGTCTGTATGAAAACGACTTTGATGAACAGGCAATCATGTCACGTAGTGGACATAGAAGCACAGCTGTGGCCTTCAGAGGCTTTACAGCGAAATATATCTTCGAAATTACAGCCGCCATCCAAGAGGTCCGAGACGCCCCCTCAACCCCCTTCTATAACTGACAACGCCGCCTCGGCGCCGGGTGTCAAGACCAAGTCTGCTGGCTTAGGGGAACCTACTAATAACTCCATTGAGATATCGGTCCAAGAATGTATATCTACCGTTATTGTAAACAAAGGCGGGAGAAAAATATCCATTATACTGTACATGACTATCAAAATATGTGAATTGTTTAAAGAAGATGTTTGCGGTATTTGATAAATTAATATATTTTCCAATTATTGTAATTTCATTGCACATGTATGTATTTTAGCGCATTCATACCGTAAAAGAGCAGACTAACGTTTTGTAAAACTGTATAGTTCAATAATTGACAATGCTTTGATTATTTTTTGACTATAGTATATTTTGCATACATTGTAACCAGAACTCATGGTTATTGAAATACTTACATCTGAAGCAATAGGTTATACTAATATGACTAATAAATATGAAGTAACATAACAGAAATTAAAAATGCCACAACATCCTCTTTTTACTATATCTCTGATCGTTTTTGTATATATGCATGTATAGTGCTTGGTGCTTACATATACTTAATTTATTATTGTTGAGTCTTTTGTTCATTGTTATAATCACACCTGTCAGCGGGTTGTGTTTTCAATAAAGATTACCTGACTTGAGTGGATTATTGTGCTTGGCCTAAATAGTATTGGATAAATCAATGCAAGTTCATATACAACACTTTGTTTATATACCACACCAAACAGTTGTATATGGGATTTATTCAACACTTTTTCTCCTCGTTGATTGGCTAGCTACAGTTAGCTATGGTCAAATGCACGTTTCAACCACACTGCATTAGTAAACTTACCCAGCACGTTGAATCATCTGCACGGAATATTCGTGGGGTTTAAACTATTTTTGATAGCCGTGTAATGACAGATTTTACACAAATCGAAGTGTATCGAGCAAAGGTCGAGACAATAGGATTACAACACATTGGTGTATTTGCTGCTCAATTTCGAAACATTCATGTCTTGAATTTGATATGCATAGACAAAACGTCGTCTTTTTCGAGGTAACTGAAAAGCCTTATTGGTATGGACCAAAATGGCAAACACAACTTGGAAATGTATGTCCTCTGTCCCTTATAGTTATCATAATCATATAGTATAAAACAAAAAATGACCGCATTTATGTTATTACTATGGTAGCTTAGTTATGCTATGTCGTATTTTCGTTTTTCGCCAGAACTTTAGGCGAACATGCGAAAATGTAACCATGCGAAAAAGTCGGTTATGACAATTGAAATGTAAAAATGTTCGCTTTTATGCCACAACAAAGCGAAATGTAACAATGCCATATATATATATATATATATATATATATATATATATATATATATATATATATATATATATATATAATATCGCTGGCTTAAAATTAGAAGGTCGTAAGTACAAAATCAATATTTTGAGAAAAAAAGAAAAACCTGTCTGAAAACTACTCTTTACTTACGGAAAAACTAGCTTTAAAACTTCAGTATGGTCAACATGAAAATATATCTCATAAGAAGCGCATTGAGATGCAGATTTCAAATATGCATTAGTCTTATAATGTCTTATTAGTACTACTTACGATCTTATAAGCCCCGTGTTCACAAAGAATTGGTTATCAGGATCAGGCTCCATTTTATTTTATCTCAAATACAGAAAATATGTTAATAGAAAGATTATTTCTTTTAAGCAGAGGAAACAATATTGATATCTCATTAAATTTTAAAGACAACTAAATACGTTTTAGTGCATAGTTATAGAAATATTGTGCTTAATAAATTGAAGCTGGATTTTCGAGCTTGATCCTGAATGTCTGAGATCAGTTTCGGTCTCAAGTACTATTAATCTCTTTTTATAGGAATGTAAAAGTTTCAAGGGTCGTAATCTGGTATCTAGAAACTGTTTTGATCTTCTGTAATTGCTAAGGAACATATAATTTCATAACTGTACAAATCATTTGGAAGATTAAGCAAAAACAGAATGGAGCTTGAGCGTGATCCTGATAACAAATTCTTTGCGAACACGGGGCCAGCGATATGTATGTATTTACTCATGTACACTCATAGTTACCGTTCCACGTATACATGTATACTGTCCATATTTTAAACACTAAGACTTTAACATGATTGACAAATGAATTCCATATCGGCGTGGGAAATATCCGCTGGTGCCTTCACACAGTGCTTATAGTACCAGCGTGAACATTTGTCCCACTGGATTCGGTCACCTAAACATGCTGGTAAGTTACAAATACAATTATTCTCAGTATTGATTACCTTACCTTTTGTCTACGTGAACAAGTTGTGTTTGTTAGTGGGAACTCAGTCTTTACACCATTTTCTAAGCAAGATATTGAATGTTTTCTTAAATTAATTGTATCGAATATCAATTGAAAACTCAGCTTTTTTTTTGTGTACAAAAGGAGACCGCGTTGACAATAGCAAATAACCCCCAGTCTGTAGAATTGTCTCGTTTCATTATAGTTGGAATAATAACTTCGGTCATTTCTTTTTCCTGTCTATATATCTGCGAAAGTTCCATTTTTAGTCCATCAGGAATTAGTCTGTCATCAATGCGATCATTGCCTAAACTGTCCATTAAAGATATTTTATTTTTAAAATGAATGGACGAGTCCCAATGAATAGCGTGGGTGCGGTGAATCTGACAAGATAGTTGTATTTTGACATGTTTGATTGGAGCGAATGTTGTCCAAATGTGTTTGGCCTTATC
Source organism: Spisula solida (assembly GCA_947247005.1). NCBI lineage: Eukaryota > Metazoa > Mollusca > Bivalvia > Venerida > Mactridae > Spisula > Spisula solida. The sequence continues at coordinate 34,454,428 of OX365952.1, read as the reverse complement.
ATATTTCGGTACCCTTTCCATTAATTGAAATTCCCCGGTAGTATCATTGAACTGTTTTCTTAAAAGTATGTTGACTGCCTCTATAGGCTGTAAGTATAATTTTCCGGTTTTGCTGTTTAATGTGCTTTTATCTTCCTGGTCTTAATTTTAAATTGTCTATTCATATTGTGTTTGTGTCTACTTTCGGTAAGCTATCCTCTCTTAAATCACTTAATTCTATTAACTCTTGAACATTCCATAATTGTTAATAGATCGCCCGGTTTTTTTTAAACTTAAGTTGGTCAAGTTTCAGTAGAGCCTAGTGTTTATTTTCATTTTTTGTCACTGGTCGATCGTTCTGAAGTTTTTAAAACGGAAATCGTTGTTGCAGAATTAAAAAGCTACCTCCAAGCAATTATGAGAGATTTGGTAGGTTTACTTGACCATGTTTGTATTTCACAATATCTGAGGATCACGTTTAAGTCTGTGTTCCTTCTTGCTTTGCATGCGTTGTTAAGAGAGGGTGAATTAACATCGCAGTCAAAGAAATATTTTGTTTTGGGAGTTGAATATATCAAATTCAGCAGCAGTAAGGATGATATTGATAGTGCTGACATAACAAAAAAACCTATAAACACAGTCGGGGAAAAATCACACTTTAAACATAGCATATTGCCATCATGTTCACGATGTGTCCGACTTTGTGCAGCGAGGCGGCTTTCTCTAGGATTATATAGTTTCAATCATACCCATATGATTGCCAGTACTTGCATCATCAAGCAGAGCTCATAAAGTGATTACTAGTGATTATCTTTTATACGTGTAAATCAGTTTATTATCCCCCGCCGATGAAATCGGTAGGGGGGTATTGGAATGGTACTGTCCGTCTGTTTGTCAGTCTGTCCGTACGCGCCCACTTGACGTCGTGGGGTGTGGAACAATAGGCTATATTTAAATTCTATTCATTCCGTTGCTTACGGGGTGCAAAATGTTGCTTATGGGGTTTTACAAACAAAATAAAGAACAAAAGAAAACCCCACAACGTCAAGTCAGTGAGTCCGTCCGTCCGTCAGCAGCCATTTCTCTGTAACTATTTGGTAGAATTTCATGAATCTTGAAATAAATGTGAACTAGCATACTGGGATGATGCCCGTCAAGGTTTTTTTTCTGATCTATAAATAACTCTGGTTGCCATGGCAATCTTAGAAAATCAACTACTGGCCAGATTTCAAAATAATTTCACAAAATAGTTGTTGGGTGACCCTCTTACAAAATTGACATTTTTATCGTGATTCATCAAAAAAACATGGCCGCCATTGGGTGGGGCTCTATTTCCCTACATATAAATAGTGAAGTCTTTAAAAAATCTTCTTCTAAAAGTACTAATTGGAATTTATTATCAGGTATTAACAATGTTCTTTTGATGATCCTCTATATAAATAGCTAAAAGAATTGAAATCTATAAAAAGTTTGGTTGCCATGGCAACCGATTGGAAAAACTTTTAAAAACTCATAAAAGTTCAACCACTGGCCAGATTTGAAAATAATTTTACAGAAATACTTGTTGGGTTACCCTTTTACAAAAGTGACCTTTTTGTCATGCTTCATCAATAAACATGGCCGCCAGTGGGTGGGGCTCATTTACCCCTATATATAAATAGTGAAGTCTTCTAATCTGCAGACTGGATTTCATTACAAATTGGTAACACTATCCTTTGAGTGTTCCATTAGCTAAATAATTGAAATTCATGCAGAACCATGACAACCGTAATCAAAGTCCTGTTTGAATATGGTTCTTTTAGTTCAATATGCACAGATGAGCGATACAGGGCCATCTTGGTCCACTTGTTAATTTGTCAATTTTCCTACGAGTTACTTTCCTTGGTTTATTGACTAATTTCGTCCACTAACTAGCGTGTAGGATTTCATGAAACTTATAAGAAATATGAACAACCATACTGTGATGATGCCTGTCAAGTAATTTTTATTGGTCAATTTTCTGTTGAGTTATTGCTCTTGATTTATTGACAATTGTTATCGGATGGAAGCTTACATTCCAAACTGTGCAATGAAATATTGATAACCTGTAGGCGGGGGATATCAATTCAACGAATTTGCTTGTTTGTAATAAAAGGTTGTCTCATTCTGTTCTAGTAATCCTGCAAGCACATCCACCCTAGGCAAAAATGTGGGATTTAAACATTATAATTACTAGTATAGAAAATGGTAATGGGAAGGTAATACCCCCAATACAATTTTTTTTGTAGACCTTTATTTGGCATTATCTGGCTACAAAGTTTCCACTTATCATGTTTGCCGTTACCAAAGCTTGACAGAATAGAATATTCTACCATTATCATTATTTATAGTGCAAGGGAGGTAACTTCAGGTAAGTATTGTCGTTCTTTGACCATAATTGATAAGTAATCGTAACATGGTTTTACCCAAATGATGATTTTTTTAAAAACTGTAGCATTTTCACAAAAAAAAATTCGAAAGGAAGTTTTATATTGAGTTAACTGTATGGGTTGACTACGGTTAAGCCACAACAATGTCGTTGAATATTGTGCTAACGTTTTAGCAGAATGCCTGTCTATATCAGCTGTATTGACCCTTGACCTGTCATCACGTACGAGATATGTTTGTTTGAGCTGATACCACCGTCTAGTAATGATAAAACATGATAGTTTAACGCGCCAGAAAGCAGCCTTAATGAAACACCAACATACAGCATCTCATATACACGATTTTGTTCATCATTATCCATTTTGATAATCTTTTTAGGGGAACATGTCTGGCTTAATTAAAAAAACTAATTGTGTACTTTGTTTTGATGTTTAAAGAACATGTAAAGTGGAAAATAAGTGGATAAGTAAATACCCGATGTGCACCAGCATGAAACGACGACGAACCATTTTCAGACCGTGTGATCATTTAAGCGTGACGAAAAAGGATGACAATAGTTTAGAAATAAACGCTAACGATACTCTCATGGGTACGTAGAAGAGGGTGTTTCAATCTTACAATTAAAAAAATTAGGATTTTCAATTGTGTTGCAAAACTTTTGATGCTAAGTATACGTACATGCACGTATAAAATTATACGTGCACGTATCAATATTGCACTGTACAATCAATTGCCAGCAGACTGCGAGACAGAGGACAATTTAAAACAAACTGCCAGAAAGATGCACGTATACCACAAAGCCGTCCTGCTATCGACTAGAGGAAACATTTTAACGGGAAACTGAAAGGGTTTTTGTGTTATTATCGTATGGTCGTTTGAAAAGATGATATATTCTGAAACTAATAAAGTTAAACATTTGATTTGGCAATCGATTATTTTGATTACTATGTTTGAACAACATGTACAGGTAGCATGAAACACAGGGGAAGTAACTCTGTTTTTACATAATAAATTGTGTCCCATGAATTTTTCATAATTATCGGTTGTTTTATGACATCAGAAAACGGACTTTTAAAGGTATTATTTGATTGGAAGCGTCTTTTTGACCGCCCAATCGAGAAAGATCATGTCTGAGTGGTTTGGTGCGTGTGTAAATGAGACTAAAACACGCCGTGATTCCACGCGTAATTTGGAATTGAAAAGTTTGAATTCGTCAAAAAGCACGTTTTAACCAACGCACCAGTATGAACAAGGTATGAAACTACGTATTTATTGTAATATATTGTTTTACAATGCCAAGATAGTGTTTTACCTGGACGATGACATACTTTATTTTTTTGAAAAGGTAAACTCTCCTAATAGGCTTCAAAAAGCAGTGTTATATGGTGTAAAAGAAAAGCTACATATGGATGTATTATAGGCTTTAGGGATTTGCTCAAAATTTGGAACAAAAGGAATGTTCACTTCAGTAAGCCAATAACGTATATCAGAAATTGTGTTGAGTTTTTATAATTGACTAAGGAAGATGCTATAGATGTAATTTGTGGGAACAAGGCGCCACTTCCAGAACTTGTGAGAAAGGACTCATTGATTATGTGACAGGTTAAATTTAATTTAGATCATGACATGAGTTTGAATACAGTATTACCTCAATTATAAGATGATTTAAAAGTTGAACAATTTTCAACAACTTCAGCCCCAAATCATTTACATGTCCTTTTTTAACCAACTAAATCATGCTACCAATATATTCAAGTGTCTTATTATCGAGGTTTTACTGAATGTATCTATAACTTAATGGGTGCAAGCTAATTAACTTATTTTATCTTAGATAAGGTACTGTACTGTTCTGATAGTAATTGTGAAAATGGTGTATAATACATGTTATTTCTATTTTCATGATTTACCCACTACAGGTTCATTCTTACAATGTTTTACTTCAAATTCCTGTGATTTCAGAATGTGAAAGAGAAATATTCCATGCGGTGACAATGTGATGAAGATGGTGTATTGTGATGTAAATACATGCAGTTGTAAATGTACAATTATTTTCACAAAAAGACTTGTTTTACAGATAAAATGTATTATGATAGCTTATTATATTGTATTAAGTATATATTAGATGTATAATGCAGGTTAACTTTATAAAACTGTGAATTATCAACTTCCCAAATTTTGGGCCATTTTTATTTTTGGCTAAAAAATTAGTGTTCACTTTAACAAAATACAATTGTGCCTCAAGCATTAAAATAGTATTAGTGTCATCATTTTCCTGAATTTCTTTTAACTATATACCAAGTTCCATGAAGATATCTTGAAATTTAAAATTTAATTGGTTCATGCTAGTATGGGTACGTTAACTTCGGTTATAAGAGGGAGCAAAAGAAGAAATAAGGCATCGGCATGTAGGTGTTTTAACATGTATAGTAAAGTGCTAAATATACACAATATCTGTGAAAACACACATCTTTTGTAAATTTACACAATCAGTATTCTGTAAAAACACACTGATGGTTCTATAAAGCGTCATAACTTTCCCGAGGAACAATCTTACACACATTTCCACATTGTCAAGTAAAAATTTTCTACATGGATATGAAAGTAAGAATACGTTTTATAAAAGAAAAATCATAAAAGTTACCTATATTTGGATAATGTTGATGTTTTTAGTCCCCTACCGGTTTTTGACCGGAGGGGACTATAGGTTTGCCCTCCGTCCGTCCGTCAAAAATCTGGATCCTGACATAACTCAAACAGTTTCCAAGCTAGGTTTATGAAACTTGGTATGTGGATAGGGGGCAATAAGGGGATAATGCACGTCAAAAAATATTTTGATTCCGACAAAAATTGTGGTTGCTATGGCAACAGAAACATTGAAAATGGCTTAAAACCGGTAGGGGACTTCTGTATTGCCTGCAATTCTTAATGACTTGTTCTTCACCATATATCTTATATGTAATAGATCAACACTGATAAATCATTTTGCATTACAATAGCCAAGTATACTTATAATCTGTCACAAATGGCAGCCATGTTGACACATTATCAGTTTTCCAGACTGGTTCTCATTCTGCTAACCATTGATTAATGTATCTGGGAGCTTGATTTTAAAGTGAAACACAGTTATCTTTCTTGAATTTATTTGATACTACATATGTATATGAAAATTGCTTAAATTATTGATATAATAGGCATTAATTGTGCATTTTAATAACTAAAAAAAATCGTTATTCTACTATGTGTTTTATTTTTAATAAATTTACCCATCAGAGCTATATTAATATTATGTTTTGCAGATAAAAACAATAAATATTCCTAGAATTTAAGAACAAACACCAATACGGCAGAAAACGTCGGACTTCCCACGAGAAGAAATGTCCTTAGGCAGCAAATGCCTAAGGAGATTAGGCAGCAAATGCCTAAGGAGATTAGGCAGCAAATGCCTAAGGAGAGGGACATTGGAGGCAAGTTATATCTAAGACAAGGACAAGCGACTGCAGGTTCGACACAGACGAAAGAAAGGACTGTTCAAAAAGGTTATATTTCAATTATATTTATTTAAATAAATAAATAACTATTTTCATCTATATATTTTACTTAAAAAATGCATATTTCAAATAATTCAGTTCTTAATACCATATATTGACAATTTTAACGTGTTCACATTGTTGAATTCACATGATTAAAATATCAATTCCATTACACGAGGATGTGTTATTTTTTCGTACATTTAGCTATACATGTATAAAATGTATATATAAGTATAAAATAGTTGCAATGATATTGCAGGCTCTGGAGTATGCTACCATGACGGGGAAAGGCATAAACATATCAGAAATACGTATTTTAATGCTAAGGAAGCTAGACTGGTAGGTGAGGTTGACACTATCACACAGAATGTCACTGTTGAGGTATATCTTCGTCTTCTTCATTTTCCACATTACGCTCTAAAACATAAATATTTGATGTTGTTTGTTTGTTTTGTTTGATTCTGTTCATCGGGTCAATAGCACACCTCACTTGACAATGCATGTATTACAATATATTAAATGTAAATTTAGCTAGTGGTTAAATAGGGATACCAGTCGCCATATAAAATATATATTATGTATTTTACAGACACCGCAACAACGAGACGATGCTACACCGACTTGTTGTAATGTGATGCCGTCACCGAAGAGTGTAAGACAGAAATGTCGATCGACAGAGACTGGGATGCTGTGTAGTTTGATAGAGAACACGTTAGGTTCGTTGGGCAATGACAGACACTGTAGGGTATGTGATAAGCCATATGCTCAGGAAACTCGAAAACTTCAGAAACTTTGGATAGGGTGTGATAATGTTGAATGTGCCTATTGGTTGCACGCTTGGTGGCAGTAAAAAGATCACTCCTGCCTTTTGTCCTATGATGCCGTATTTATTTGTGCCCTGTGCATAGGAATTAAAATTGTGTATCTGTAGTAAGTGTTCTTTTTATGTACTCACTTTTATCCTGACTGGTAACATCTTTCAGACATTGTACCAGTTCTTTGTAGAATGTTATAACAACCTCATCACTTCCACATTCTTCCTTTTTCATGATTTCTCTACCATTATTCAATGCATAAAGTTCAAATTTGGAATGTTAATGAAATGATGCTCTATGCATGTATCCTAGAATTTATATGCAAATCAGTTCATTGCAGAATAAAAAATAAACCAAACAAAGAGCATCACTGCATAACGAAAAGTCGGACTGACGAAGAAAGGGCGTTTATTTCATCAATACAGAACAGCCAACCAACGCACGTCCTTAGTACGAGTCATCTAAAGATTAATAGTTTGAAGTATATGGAAGATAATGACGGCTATAACCCCTAAAAGAGCGAACAAATATGGTGAATAAAAGCTCTTGTAAGGACGGCATTGCCGATAGCCAAGATGACGATACCATGGAAAGTCGTTTGAACAGTGAGAAATTGTGGAAACTCTTGATACTTGAAGGTAGTGGTGTAAGTTAGGGTGTTAAACTGTAAACAACCTACCTGAGCCAAGTGCCATACAATTGGACAAGCAGCAATACCGAGAGTGCTTAACCATGTTCTGAAATCGGCAACGCAGTAGAAGCTGGGTACAATGTCGGAGTTCGTCGATAAACAAATGATATCACTGAATGTGATGAAACTGCTTGACACAGTCATATATGCACAACTAGACTTGGTACTGGTCATTCACGCAAAGTTTCGTTGAAATCCGACCATTGGTTATAGAGAAATAGTACGGACACAGTTTATTAGCGTAAAAATACAACGGGCCATAACTACCTTAAACTTGATCCGACCTACGTGTGCCGGCGATATGCACAACTAATCATTCCTGCACATTGTCATTGAAATCCAGCCATTGGTAACAGAGAAATAGCGCGGACAAATTTACAAGTGTAAATAAACAAAAGGCCATAAATACCTTAAAATTGATCCGACCAACATTTGACGGCGATATGCACAACGAGACTTGATACTGATCATTCATGCAAAGTTTCATTGAAATCCAACCATTGGTGACAGAGAAGTAGCGCGGAAAATTTGAATGTGTAAAAAAACAAAGGACAATAACTACCTTAAAATTGATCCGACCAACGTGTGCCGACGATATGCTCGACTAAACTTGGTACTGATCATTCGTGCATAATTTCATTGAAATCCGACCATTGATGACAGAGAAATAGTACGGGCAAAATTTAAATGTGTAACAAAAAAGGGCCATAACAACCTAAATGTAGCAGGAATGGTATTTTTCGTCTGCTAAGATCTTATTGTTAAACTTAAAAGGGTAGTATATACAACCTATACTTTTATTGATTGGCCTCAATTATCTCCTACTATGTTGTCCGGACATGGATATTATTGATGATACTGTTTTAAATGTTGTATTAACCCTCGTCAATTTCATCACTTATTTCAGAATGACAAAATGTCTTTAGAGATTCTCAACGGAATAGACGAAAAAGTCATGGAATTCCATACGGCAGAAGTTCAGAAAAGGCCATATTGGCCTGAGGAGCCAACGACATGCCCTGTTACCCCAATGTTAAACGGTCACATGACATTTGAAAGACATTGGGAGAATAAGCACATACCTACGATAAAAATGTTTAAGAGTAAAATATGTAATTTTCAAAGTTGGAAAAATACAACACAAACTACCACCAAAGACGCCGATATTCAATCGTAACATCAACTAGTACTACACCAACTATTTCCAAGACCACAAAAGAAAATCAGAAATATATTTCACCGTTAAACGCCTGACCATATCGGTAAACCCTCCTGCCAGAATGGCGAAGAAAAGCCGCGCACAGATAGATCCTGAAGTCGCATAACAATTGGTACGAAATGGACAGGTTTGCTGGGACCAGGTAGCGGAATTTAACCAGGACGGATCCCTCCGAATCAACCTCAAAAGACTATAATTCTTCAACAAACTTTAGAACATTTCAGTCTTCAACTTCTCAACAAACTTCAGAACATTTCAGTCTTCAACTCCTCAACAAACTTTAGAACATTTCGGTCTTCAACTTCTCAACAATCAATTTCAATAATACATCGTGATATCTACTTTTTTCAATGATTCTGTTTTAATGCATCTTCTTTCTTACAAGTAAATTTCACGTAGTACTTAATATTTTTTGGCATATTGGTTTATTGTCAACAAACCATTGTACAATGTGAGGTTTTTTCTTTTTCTTATAATTTATATACTTTTTATATTTATATATTTGATATTTCATTTCCATCCTTCTAATAAAAATGAATTAAATGTTCTCCGAATAATTATGGTTGTTAGTATATACAACCAATACTTTTATCGATTGGCCACAATTGTCTCCTACAGTATAGATAACCACAATAGTTCGGGCGTAACTGTACTTTTAATAATAAAATAATCCAGGTAAAAGGAGTGTATTCGGAAAAGAAACAATTACTTGAAATTGTAGTTCCATGCTACTGCTTATGGATCAAAATTTTTTTGCTTGGGTTCTAATCCCACCCATTTTGAATTTTGCTAAATAAAACATGCGCGTGCATGTCTATGTTATATATACTTCTAAAATATATATATTTCCTTTTTATTTTAATCCACGAAAACACTCCCCGTCATGACTGTTGAACAGAAACATCGGTCAACAGTCACCCAAACTGTGCTCCTAGAGTAAATGCTTATTAATTTTGACGTTTCTACAGAATATTCTTAGAGTAGTGATTTCAGCGAAACCAATGATGAAAATAGTTTGTAATTCGACCAGATTGTCATCTGAGCAATAAAAAGGGCGAACTGAATTCATAAAATAAAATAAAGAAAGCAAATTTGTATTTAACCTAAATCATAATTTTATTATTCATTGAGTAATAAAATATATAGAAAAACTCATGTATTATGATAATACAATTATTGAAAAAGCGTTTAGCAGTGGACTCGAACCCACAGCCCATATAAAAAGTATGCGTATGTTCCGAGTAAAGATCATCTTAACCACTAGGCCACGCTGCAATCTTGAAAGTTAACGTGAATTTTTGACATATATCCATAATCTATCAGAAAAATATCGTTTCAACCTTAGCAAATGAAATCGTCCAAGGGTCATATTGCGAAGGTTGTTGTACATCTATATTATTTAGTGTGTTACACAAACACTGGTAAATCAAACCTTTCAATACACTTCGAGGGGATGTATGTAATTATTAAAGGGCATCTACACGGTAAGTTTTGCTGTATACATCTTGACATATAAGTCAAAATGTACCGTGTAGTAACGAAAAGTACACTTCTACCACACATTTTCCGTACGACACATTCATTGTATGGCGCCACAGTACAGAAATGGCTTGGTATAACACCAAAACTGCTCATAGAATTATACCATACAATATGATACTTATCACCACTACACAGTCTTATCAATAGGTCTTCCTCAACGGACTCCATTGTTGACAAGTATTTGGAGAGAAATAACGTGTGTTAGACAATGGTTAGTCGCTGTCAGCCAATCAGCACCTTGTATTGCCGAGGTAAATATCACAGAGACTGCGTTTTAAAATAGTCTATTAAAATCGAGAAAAAAGCTCATTTAAATAGAGAAAATCGTGCCCAATCAACATGATTATGTATATACTCAGCACATTTAAAAACGAAGCACACATACAGTTAATATTTTTCGGAGGGAAAATTTAGAACAATAATAAGCTATATTTCATATCAATTCTGAACATTTCAAACATGCTGTTAGCCCACAAGAATCAGTGTGGGTTGTACAGTCAAAATAAAACATGTTTTCTTTATATATGCAGTCTGAAACCGGTACAGCATTATTTCCAATTAAATAAAGTATCCGTGTTTTACCTCGTATTTGGAAAATAAGATTCCAGTAATTATACGGCCAATCCGAAGTAGATCTTCATGGATACATATGACGCTTTCTTTCGTAGAGGTTAAATTGAAAAATTGACAATCGATTTTCTTACCTTTGGTCAGTGTTTCATCCGGTAAATTGCCGTCTCATCGTGCGTTATGAGCCGTCTACCCGTAGTAGTCTAGCATCTAGAGTTTTTAGTGTGAAAAAAAGGTCCAGAGCGTTTCTCAGTTTATTCGTGTAGAGGGATGCTTGAAATTTAATTTTAGCGAGGGTGGACATCTGAGATCCTGTAGGTTACCATGGAAACCATGATGGCGTCAAAATGTCCCGCCAATTTTTTAGTACACACTCCGTCTTAATCTAACCTTTCTAACTAGTATGTACAAACACATATCAATTTTATTATGTGTAATATTTAAAGTACCGGAATAGAGCTCAGAAATGATATGAGAATCAAGGTCATTTAATGTCAAGGTCAAGGTCATTTAGAGGTCAAAAGACCTAAAAATGGGTAAAAAATGTGTTTTTACCCCAAATAGTTATCATTCATATGCGCAATTTTGTCCATATTCTTCATTAATTTATTTCAACATCGCCTGTTATCAGTTGCACTTAAAATAAAATTTATTTCGTGTTGACATGGCGAATAATAATGAAATAATTTCGTAACCCCACCCCAATTGAAATTGTCCATATATTTTGATTATCATGACAAAACTGTATGCATTGCATTTGCTTCACCAAGTGTAAAAGTGCAAAATGTGCATACATACTACTGTATGTGCAACCTTATTACACAATGATACCTAGCTCAGCATTCAAATTGATATGTTGACCAATGTCACGAAGGTGAAGGTCATTACAAGGTGAAAGTTCAAGACAATTGTTCCAGTCACATTTTTATGTTGTTAAAAGTGCAATAGCTTTGGTTTCTTTTGCTTCAGCGAGGAGTATTTCCTCAAATCATTTGTTTGTTTTGTTTATTTATGTAGGCAGGTGCATAAAGTTTAATGCTAGAGAGGATGGATAGCTGAAATAAAGTCAGTTACCATGGAAACCAAGATGGCGGCCAATATTACAGCTCATAACCAGTCCAAATTTCATAGTCCGGGCCGAAAACCCACAAAATTGATCTAACCTTTCATTGTTTTTTCTTTAATAATTTCTGTAGACAAGACCGTTGCAATGGAATTTCTGATGGGTGACATTTTGTCACCATTGAGAGTTCTAAGAAAATTGGGGTAAAACGTTCCAAAATATAAACGAAACTGCGAATTTCTGGAATCGGTGAACTGTAATGTCGTTTTCCATCATAATTCGTAATAAATCACACTAAAACGTTATTATTAAGTTTCAGTTGAAGACTGTAAATTTTTAGTGTTGTGTATTTATGCAAAAGGGGTTATTTTGGGGTTAAAACATTAAAAACTGCATCTAAAAGTGCGAATTTTCGGAATAAGTAGTATTATATAGCGTCATTAGCCATTTAATTTGATAAATAATCACTGTGATAGTTTCATAGTGACTTGCGATTAAGATATCAAACATCTTCAGCTAGGCTATGGTAAAAAATGTGATATGTTCGTTGTATCTGTTATTTTAGGATAAAACATTCAAAATTGAAATGACAGGTTAGCTTTTTTGTGAATCGATCTACTACACTCTCATAAATAATTTTACTTGGTAGTAAATCACTGTAAGACTAAAATATTGCCATATCATCAGTAGTTCAAGTTATCCTTTATCTAATACCATGCTTTGAGCTAAATGCGATATATTGGGGGTCAACATCACTAAATATATGATAAGTGTGGCGTTTTGAATATATATTCCAGTCTTATATTTTGATCATATCGCTGGCTTAGAATTAGGAGGTCGACCTTATAAGAATCATGCATATTTGAAATCTGCATCTCAATGCGCTTCTTATGAGCCTATTTTCACGAAAAGTTCAAAAAGCTTGTTTTTCCAAAAGTAAAGAGTAATTTTCAGACAGTTTTGTCATGTTTTCTCAGAATATTGATTTTGTACATACGACCATCTAATTATAAGCCATCGATATAAAGTACCTATTAGAACCAAATACAGGCATCTCATATGTGGCCTATGAGTAATTGGGATTCCATGTGATTCAGAGCTAGTGTAACTAGAGATGGCAACGAGTACTAAAATCGGTACTCGGTTACTCGGTCATTCTTCCGATCGACTACCCGGGTACTCGGAACACTATAAATGTGCATGCTATTTGGGACACAGAAATGTTGTACTGCAAATGTACGTGTTCAACCCCTGAGAACAAACTTGCTAGGCCCTGTATGGTACGAACACTACCAATGAGACCAACCATTCAATGCCCTATGAGTACATACCTTTCACTGCCAGACACAGCAATTTCGAAACCGATTGTGGTACCTAAAATTGTCTTTCCTATTTCTGGCTTTATATAATACCTAGCAATGCATAACACAGTCGTTCCGTGCGCTATAGATACTATGTACTGCTTAGAACAGTCATACCTCGATGGTCTAGCGGTTGAGCGGCCGCTTCGAGTGCGGAGTGAACCTGTTTCGATCTGCCAGACCGGGTCATACCAAAAACGAATAAAAATGTTACTAGTAAGCCCCTTACTAGTTTCTCTCTCATACCCTTGGAGTGGCGGAAACACCAAGTATTTGGCCCTGAGTGAGATTAAATATTATTATTAAGAATTTGCTTTAAAATCGAACTAATAAACTATTCCCCGAACCTCATTGGCCACCTGACACTTTCTGGAACATGCATTTTTCGCTACATATTTATATTGCTCGATCAAGCCGCCTATGTCCCACTGATGAATTGCTCATCCACGAGGAAGAATTACATATAGTTTCTCGTGATGGCCCCCGGTGATTTTGCACATTCAACCTTTCTCCGACGCCCCAAGCTCCCGATTAAATTCGGGAGTACATTCCCTTGGCAGTGGGACCAATGTGTTCAATCAATCAAGTTCTCATGATGCCTACTGGTACCACACGAATCATCCCCGATAAGTATTAGCGAACATTCGGGGAATAAATCTCGAGACCTCGAATGAGACACCGAAATGTTGTCTAAGGTTCCTGACACTTAAGTGGGGAGCTTCCCTGAGACATCAGGGAACATGTTCCCGACGCCTATCGAAGCACCAAATTACTATCAGGAGTACATGTCCGAGGCAGTGGGACAGACGCATAACGTCGATAAGATATCCCGATTTCTCACGATTGATCACGAACCCTCCCGATATCACAAATTGTCCCATGACTTCCCCAAAGCTACACCTAGACCACGAGAAACCAGTTCAGTTGCCTCGCGAAGCTCATTAATGTCCATCGAGAGTACATCGCCGAGAAAAAACATGTTCAGTGAAACATAGGCTTTAGATAGATATCAAAAACTGACTTTATATGGTACTCAACAATGCACAGTCCTGACTGCCCTTCTTGTTCATTGTAATATGTAACATATCCTTGCTCAGCTCTATAGGCGAGCAATCACTGTAAGCTATGTATGACATACATTGGTACCCTAATGCTGCTGTAAACGGTGATTGATTCTAAATTACTTTTAAAGTCTTCCCTTGTTAATAAATGCCTGACAGATTCATTCCTGCATTCACTTAATACATAATACTGCTGGATTCAGCCATTCGTAAATCTAAAGAGTATCAAACAAGGTATGGCGTAACTATTCATTGCTCCATTTTGTCACATGCATGGCCTGAAACAGCCATTCCTGGCTTAATATGGTACCCAACACAGTTTGCAACTACTCATTGTTGCTCTGTTGGTGTACATTCTAGGGTAGTGCCACTAGTACTCGACAAGAAAAAAAAACTCTATAAATAGCCGTTGCCTACAATAATGCCAGGGGTGTGACCGTATGGGTTACCTTATACTGTACTGCTGGAAACAGATATGGATCTATGGGGACGTTCTGACTCTACCTGACTGAGTTATCTCTTGTTTTATAGGGAGTGCCATTGTCATTCCAGACTATTAGGATATTAAACACTGCATGGGAGAGCCATATTGTACTCTTTATGGTACCTAACACTGATATGGAAGGTATTCCTGGTTCTACATGTATAAGGTGACAATACACTACCTGGTAAACAAGGTGTATTCCAAGTTGTTTATGATACAAACTTCTGCCTGGTACTGTTATTGCTTTAACCAACTCAAAACATGTATATATTTTTTGTTTCATCCCAAGTAGTCACATTTTGCACAATAGCCTATCTTAGGATGTTTGATATCTAAACTGCAGGGTTATTTATAGTTTTATACCATTTACATTGACATATTAAATCACCAAATAAAATGATCGATGTCATTGTGCATAGTCTACCGATTCCAAAAACTTCAATTTTCGATGTTTTACCCAAAACTTAAGATGCTTAATATCTTAATCGCAAGTCACTATGAAACTATCACAGCGATTATTTATCAAATTAAATGGTCAATGACGTTATAGACTACTTATTCCGAAAAATCGCATTTTTATGTGCAGTTTTTAATGTTTTAACCCCAAAAATAACTCCTTTTCCATAAATACAAGACACTAAAATTTTACAGTCTTCAACTGAAACTTGATAATTACATTTTAGTGTGATTTATTACAAAATATGATTGAAAATGACATTGTAGATCACCGATTCCAGAAATTCGCAGTTTCGTTTATATTTTGGAACGTTTTACCAAAATTTTCTCAAAATTTTCAGTGGTGACAAAATGGCACCCGTCAGAAATTCCATTTTAATGGTCTTGTCTACTAAAATCATTAAAGAAAAAACAATGAAAGGGTTAGATCAATTTTTCGGGGTTTCGGCCCGGACTATGAAATTTGGTCTAGTTATGAGTTGTAATATTGGCCGCCATCTTGGTTTCCATGGTAACTGACTTTATTTCAGCTATCCACCCTCTCTAGCATCAAACTTCAAACACCTGCCTACATAAATCAACAAAAACAACACATGATTTGAGGAAATACTCCACGCTGAAGCAAAAGAAACCAAAGCTATTGCACTTTTAACAACATAAAAAATATGAGTGGAATAATTGTCTTGAACTTTCACCTTGTAATGACCTTCACCTTCGTGACATTGGTCAACATATCAATTTGAATGCTGAGCTAGGTATCATTGTGTAATAAGGTTGCACATACAGTAGTATGTATGCACATTTTGCATTTTTACACTTGGTGAAGCTAATGCAATGCATACAGTTTTGTCATGATAATCAAAATATATGGACAATTTCAATTGGGATGGGGTTACGAAATTCCCCCTTATTTCATTATTATTCGCCATGTCAACACGAAATAAATTTTATTTTAAGTGCAACTGATAACAGGCGATGTTGAAATAAATTAATGAAGAATATGGACAAAATTGCGCATATGAATGATAACTATTTGGGGTAAAAACACATTTTTTACCCATTTTTAGGTCTTTTGACCTCTAAATGACCTTGACCTTGACATTAAATGACCTTGATTCTCATATCATTTCTGAGCTCTATTCCGGTACTTTAAATATTACACATAAGAAAATTGATATGTGTTTGTACATACTAGTTAGAAAGGTTAGATTAAGACGGAGTGTGTACTAAAAAATTGGCGGGAAATTTTGACGCCATCATGGTTTCCATGGTAACCTACAGGATCTCAGATGTCCACCCTCGCTAAAATTAAACTTCAAGCATCCCTCTACACGAATAAACTGAGAAACGCTCTGGACCTTTTTTTCACACTAAAAACTCTAGATGCTAGACTATAGTGAACGATTGGACTCGGTGGTACATGGAGTCGCCAGACGGCTGTTACAAGCGACGCCGACGTCAGCAATAACGTTTTAGCTTTTGACCCTCCCATACAGCAGAGTAAAATGGAACATTGTGGGTTACTCTTGTTCAGAGACATTTAGCAGTGAAACAAGACTGGAATCGAACAATTTCAAATGCTAGTAAAGACCTTACCCTAGTTCACCGCAACTCAAAAACATGCCAACAAAAAATGTTTTTGCTGTCGTTCTTGGGGGTACTTGTAGTCATGTTTTACTGTATGTATACATAAATAGCACAAACCATAAATTCCGGTGGCAACTGTCACACTAACATATATTCACAGTGAACTTACAATGTGTTTAAATTTTTAAGTTTAATTACAAACGTGCAATATTATTAACAATACGATTTTACCTGTACGTAAATTTTGTTGGCTTTATCCTCATCCAAAATATCAAAGTCTCATCTGAATCGAAGTTTATGTCATTGTAGTCAATATTTGTGTAAAAAGACAATATTAAGTCACACAGAGAAGGCATCACTCAGCTTAACCAGCTGAGCACAGAAACATAACAAAAACACGCAAGATACAATGCCCACCTGAACCAGCCGAGCACAGAAACATAAAAGGCACAATGCCCAACTAAACAAGTTATAATCCTCCCATGTCCAAGCTGTCGAAATTCTAAATAAACCAGTTTCAGCAATCAAAAAAGCTGAATGTCCAAGCTGAATGACCTAGTTCCAACAGTAAAATGGCTGAAATACCTAGTTTAAGCTGTCAGAAGTCCTAAAAAGTCGACAAAAGAAGAAAAAGCTTAGTGTCAAGGTTTCAGCTAAATGACCTAGTTCCAGCAATACATGGGCCAAATGCCCCCAGCTGAGTGATCTACTTTAAACAAATGGTAAGCCCAAATAGAATAACCACGTTCCCGAACACAGTGGAGACAAGGGCGCAAGGAAATTAGAAAACTAGCAACCAAAATAAAATAATACATCCATAACTCTACAGCTACGTGTAAACTAATAAACAACCCGGGTAGGGTACGTGTAGCGCAAACGAAACATATAGTGGACGAATAGTGAATGCGAATAAAATAACTCCTAGCTGCATCTAAATGGCCCCTGTCAAAATGACGAATACTTAGAAATTATGACATATTGTAGATTATTTAGTATTGAAAAACTCCAAAATAAAGCTAAACTTTAGATTCAATCCCATATTTTAATAATGAAAACAAATACGAAACTCCGGACAGAAGCAACACCCAACAGAAACAGAAAGGACACGTGAAATCAAAAACGGCACAGACAATGATCAACGTAACTCGAAAATGTGTAGACCATGCCCAACATAAACAAGAAATATCTTTAAAAAAGATAAACAGCGTTAATATAGCATATATGTGTACTTGTTTTCAATAAAGATGCGGACGTTATTACATATCGTTGAAATTGAAAACACTAATCAAACTAGAATTTATATATTTATCCATGTAAATTGTTTGTCAGTAAATAAAAAAGAATAGTGATATAGGTATATGTATTAATTAGTCTAGATTCTGCGGTCCGTTACATCCGGCAATTATAGCGATATATAGTGATTCCAAACTTAACTCAGACTTAAATATTTAGCGCGCATTATGTCTGAAAAAACTATAGACGGGACTTAAATTACATCAATCATATTAACGTCGAAATTATAGACAAAAACAAAATGGGAAAACAGAAAATCAGAAAAATAGGTTGATGAAGGATTTGAACTCGAGGCCCTCTGCTCATAAAATGATATGATAAAGACGAACGCGCAACCTATGAAGCTAATTCCGATACTAAATTTTTAAACTCCGTATTACTATAATAAATCCATTCTATACTTGACCCGGGTCACATTAAGGTCAACAGTTAAAAATAGAATTAATAAGAAATGCACTACGCACTTAGAGAAACGCGAATAACAGATATATGTGTGTATCTACCGTATCTTTGGTTACACGTTTAACAGAAATGTAACTTTTACGCGGTATCTTTTGTGATGAGTATAGCATATACTGACCAATGGGAAGTAAGTATTCAGTTTCTTCTAATTTTTTTGTAAACATTTCATTGGTTTTAGAGTAGGCCAAAAACCAAGCTATTCAGCTAATCAGCTAACGCTGAACAAGAACACGACTGTATAACAAAACGGCACATACAATGTTCAACGTAAAAATATAGCAACTATAAAAACACGGCATCCAGTCCCGAAAGTCTGCCGCCTCAGTCAGTCAAAATAAAACCGAACAAGAGCCAGGTGACGAGAAAATACCAAACGGACATTACACACCACAAGGACAATCAACAACATAATTATATATAGTGTACATGCAAATTTGAAAGATACGAAGCAGCCTTGTGCTCGACTACGAAGTTGCAGAATTGCACATACAAAATGAACAAAGTTTAACAAAAAGTCACAATGGCGAAATATTTTTGTATTCCATCTTAAAAACGTTTGTAAAAACACTTAAGGGCATTTAATAGTGCGATTTTGCATGTTTTTAAAAAACGTATTTTCTTCAAATTGAACTCTGATGGACATAACAATCATAGCATTATATTGTACTATATTCACCCTTGGAGTAAATCAACAAATACGCATTAAAAAAGCGCGCATTAATAAAGCGAATTTACCAAAGCATGACAGCACTTGCATTGCAAATCTTGCTCGTCCACCCTATCCCCTTAAGTTATAGTTAGAACATATTAAGTAAATTTTAATGATTAAAAAGGGAGGAGTGAGCGAATGGCAACGACGATGTACTAGATATTGACATTTCGTAAAGGAAATAAGAAATATCTTGTAATATCAGGCGAAAGTGAAGATTGCATGAGGTACATATAAATAGTCTTCGTCAAATGATCTAACTTGATCGCTTGTATCTTTTATTTTGTTAGCACTGGCTACGGGATTCCACTTTGGATGACGAAAGTGCGTTGCGTTTCTTCAGTATTATATATACGTATAGAGCGATTTTGATTAGATCGACTGCTATCATATTTTATGTGATGAATTCCTGTGATATGACACTAGTACACATGACATCAACGTCTCGTTCCGAGCCTTGGATATAACAAGTAATAGACAAGTGGTAAACTTAGATTTTGCTGGAATTGGCGTTTAAGGTCCAACAAGCTTATGTGCTGACAGCCTATGATCGAATACATAGACTAGAAATGTGTCCACAGGACACGAATGCCCCCGCTAAGTACAAAGTTATGCAAATAGAATTATTTGAAATAAAGTTTGTAACTGCTTAAATGTGACATTGACCAGAAGACAAGAGCTGGGTCTGTAAGGGTGACCTTGCCATTTGAGCTAGGGATCTCAGGATGTGAATGTTACGAAGTCATTAAATAACATTAAAGTAACAAAGCAGACAAAAAATTGTATACTTGTGCCTTTTAACTTTTAATCTCTAAGTATGACCTTGACCTATGGGCTAGGGACCAGGGTTTTGAGCATGACAAATTGTCTTGATGTGGTGAACATTTGTAAATGTTTAAATATCCAATTAGATATAGCATAGTTACAGAGTGGGTACGATTTGAATGACTATTTTGAACTTTTTAATAGTTGACAACTAAGTGTGACCTTGACCTTTGAGTTAGGGACCTTTGTATCCCGCATGACAAATCGTCTTGAAGTGATGACCATTTTTGCCAAGTTGTATCAATATCCAATACGAAAGGACATAGTTACAGAGCGGACACATATCACATGCCTATATGAGCCTTTTAACCATTGATCTCTAAGTGTGACCTTTGAGCTAGGGACCTGGGTTTTGCGCATGACAAATAGTCTTGATGTGGTGAACATTTGTACCAAGTATTATAAATAGCCAATAAGAAATGACATAGTTACAAAGCAGACACGAATCAAATGCCTATTTGAACCATTGACAACTAGGTGTGACCTTGACCTTTGAGCTAGTGACATGGGTCTTGTGCATGACACATCGTCTTGGTGTGGTGAACACTTGTACAAGGTATTATAAATATCCAATAAGAAATGACATAGTTACAGAGCGGACACGAATCACGTGCCTATTTGAGCCTTTAAACCTTCGACCTCTAAGTGTAACCTTGACCTTTGAGCTAGGGACCTGGGTCTTGCCCATGACACATGGTCTTGATGTGGTGAACACTTGTACAAGGTATTATAAATATCCAATAAGAAATGACATAGTTACAGAGCGGACACGAATCACGTGCCTATTTGAGCCTTTAAACCTTTGACCTCTAAGTGTAACCTTGACCTTTGAGCTAGGGACCTGGGTCTTGCGCATGAAACATCGTCTTGGTGTGGTGAACATTTGTACCAGGTATTATACATATCCAATTGGAAATGACATAGTTACAGAACGGACACGAATCACATGCCTATTTGGGCCTTTTAACCTTTGACCTCTAAGTGTGACCTTTGAGCTAGGGACCTGGGTCTTGCGCAATACACATCGTCTTAATGTTGTGAACATTTGTACCAGGTATTATAAATATCCAATAAGAAATGACAGTTACAGAACGAACACGAATCACATGCCTATTTGGGCCTTTTAACGTTTGACCTCTTAGTGTGGCATTGGCCTTTGAGCTAGGGACCTCGGTTTTGTACATGACACATTAACTTGTTGTGGTGAACATTTGTACCAACTATTTTAAATATCCAATAAGAAATGACAAAGTTACAGAGCGGACATGATTTCACAATTTTCGAACACACACACACGCACACGCGGACAGGGTGAACACTATATGCCATTCCGCCATGAAATGGCGGGGGCATAAAAATACTACAGATACATAGTCCTGACTCTTGTCCTTTTTAACTGAAAATCCTTATAAGGTCAATATAACATTATATTGTAATCCTATTGACCCTGTGTTTGCTGCTACGCAAAATATTTTGTTCGTACTATCCTAGATATTACTGCGATTCTGGTGCATAAATCGATTAAATAATGTTAAAATTCCAACTACCAATCCTATTTTTACCAGAGACATAATATTATGGCATAATTATACTGTTATACTGCTATCAGCAATTATCCGTCCATATTAATTAATGATGAATGCACTTTGGCGTGGTTTCGTTGCTCTCGTCAATATTCGATGTATATTTTATGTGGAGGCTGTTGTTTCAACTTTGAATTCAAAAACGTATGAAAATGCCACGAAAAGGGGGATTGGAGAACCATAAGCCGGTTATAGATCACATACTTGGAATCACGAACACAAGAGTGCTGTGGTCGCTAACAATCCCCTTGCACTTTATTTGTTACAATCATAATAATTATTATTTTGTGATCTAAAACCTACACACTTGTGAACTTGCAAACCCACGTGAAAAAGGGCATCAAGTAAGGCTTAGGTACCGAGCAACTGTAAAAAACTTAAATACTAGTAAACACTTCTAATGCACCATTTTACTCTTTTGTTTTACGTCCTTATTTTTTAACCTATTCGTATGAAATTTGCTAATAGTAGAGCAGCAAAGTGCCCTTTAGTTACTTATTTAAGAAGTAAGGTGGACCCAAAAAGTAACATTAACAATTATATACCAAAATGTTCGGGTCAGTCTAGAGAGTATCAGACTGCCGGCATAAATTCCAAATTTTTGGTGCGGGCCCAAGATGGCTGCCATCCAATTCAATAAGATGCTATGTTAGTGTAATGTTTCTAGATTAATTTTGGTTAAAGGCTGTGCCATCAATGTACACAGAAATATCAATCACCATATAGACAAAAGGACTAGATGATTTCCGTAATAGTTCAATGTCATTTTCATGGTCAAATGGCAGAAATCACCGAAAACTGTCATATTGAGTGGATAACTTTCTTTCGTTTACTAAAACTTTCTGCAAATAGTCTTTTTTGCATGAATTTATTATTGACATTGTATAACTACTATATTAAGTGTTTTCAAAAGCATTGATGTTTGGTTGCCATGGAGAAATAAGATGTTTTTTACACCTATATCTCAGCATTAGCTCTACATTCAATTCACTAAAATGCTTTTTTTAGTAGTGACGTGACGTACGTTTCGTACCTGGTACGCACCTGTTATTCGTTGAACGGTATGTTTAAAAAAACATGTTTGTCACGTGCGCCAAGTTTGGTTAACCATATCCGGAGATGGTGTGCGTGTATTTGTGTAATTAACAGAGGCAAACAAAAGAATGTGAATTGTAAAACCCGTGTATAGTTCGATTTCGAGCATTGAGCCGTGACTGCACTTTTAAGGTTTTAACTACTAATCGATATAGGTTGGTATAGGTTTGACCAGTACGACAAGTAATACAATTAAGGCCAAATATTTCAAGTGTCTGGTTGGTCGTGACGGTAAAGCGCTTGATACATTGTAAAATAATTTTTGTCCGATCTGGGCGAGTTCGAATCCCACCAAAATAGTTTTTCATTTTTATTATATTTTTTAAATGCACACAACTTGTAAAATCCGTGTAATACTAGTATATGTGACAAACCATATTTGTTACATGTATTTGTAGAACGTTATGAAGGCTAATCAACCGAATATAGGATGTCAGTAAGCTCGAAATACACCAACGATCGAAATGAGTGAAAATGATAAATATCTTGAATCGACACCTTTCAATGGATAAATTAAAAATATAAACAAAATCTTTAACTTATAATCTCTTCAAATAACATAAAACAACGAATTAAAAAAATGAGCGAATCAGGGAATTGAACCACCGACTTCTGGGTTAAAAATTCTGAACGTTGCCGACTGCACTAAACTGTAATCTGGTTATAAACAGATATCTGTAAGAATCATATCATTAAAAAATGCGCTCCGAGCGTAATAAATGAAAGTCTACCCGCCAAAATGGACTAGTCGGATAGGTCATGGCTCAGAGTTCAAAATTGAACTATATCCGTTCATATTTCGAACTGAAAACGGGGATTTATTGTTTGCCGCAAACGAAGCGTACAACGAAGGATTATAGCGATAAAAACCCGTGATTTTTAAAAGTAGGGCTGCAGATAGTCGTATGTTTGGCGTAGTACCGGTATAACTATTTTATTTTAAATGTTTTCGTGAAATTTATGTTTGGTTGCAATTGAGAAATAAGATTTGTACACATATATGTATATCGCAAATCTACATACACTTCAGTAAAATGATATTCAATTGTGAGTAATTGCTCTAGACATATTGCGGTTAAAGTCTGAAACATAAATGCTCATATTAGTATCAATCCGTTACCTGCGTAGAACGTACTAGCGACGGTTATTCGGGCTCTATAGCCGTCAACAACAACAACAACAATCATGATATGGCAACAACACAAGCTGGTGTCTGTGATAATCCAAGGTCGTTTTCAAGGTTTTACGCCCTTTTACGCATACACATGTCAGGAAATTATGACGATAATTCACTGTCGGTATTAATTGCAAATATTTCCTTAAATCTAAGATGGAGCTCAATATGATAATACATAGAGGATATTTGTTTGTTTTGATTGAATATGGTTTATATCTCATCGTGTAGTGATAATAGTGATAGCGCGAGTGAAAATATTAAAATTTTATCACTACAAGATGAGATATTAACCATATTCAATCAAAACGAACAAATAGTCTTATTTATTTAATGCTTATCGGGTGTCAAAACTGGTACAGTTATGCCGAATTGCCACTGGGTTAGGCTGCGTATGTTTTTCAATTCAAAATCTTGGATTATGGTGAATATTTGAAAACGATTTTTTGAGCTTGTAGGAAATGGTCTAACTAAGAATATAAACCCCTACATGACATGTTTCCGTTCAGTAATAAAAGAGTTACAGGCAGTTAAGTTTTGAGATTTTGGTAAAATTAAAGTAGTCCATGTGAGGGGGCGGGGCTTATATCAGTCACATTTAAGGTGATAACCAGCGACTGATATAAAATTATGTTTTATTTCACTGATAGAACTCCATATCTCACCAAGGAGCATTAAATACACATATATACTCGTACTCGTATATGAATGGTATATCATCTGTAATATTTCAAGTCAAACAGCAAAAACATTGAAATTTGTTGTATAGGCTGGATAATTTCAATTTCTACTTACCGGTGTATTCTTTGCGGCATAATTTCACACTGGGTTTCGCTAAAAACTATAGTACTATGCAAATATATAGTGTTAGATAACATTTTGTGTCAAGAACACATAGGATTATGACGATTGTGTTATAACAATTTTTTCCATACAAGTAACATCAGCACAATACATGAAGTCGATAGTCACACATAGAAAGTATGTCATTATATCGGCCTGATGTTTGAACTGTTGTAGTTCGCCGAAAACGTTACCTAGGGACATAATTTCATTACTTATGACGTTATGTTCACCTGTCGAATGACATTCTGTGTCTGGAGTTTCTGTGGGATTAAGTTGTCTTAACTCTCGATCCAGTAGGACCTAAAAGCTTTTTATGGGAATAAGATCGAAACTTTTAAGACACTATCCAGACTGAAAAGATGATAATGGTTTTGTTTACTACAAAGCGAAAACTAGTGAACCCTGAACTTTTTTGTACCACGCAATACCAGGAAGTTTGTATCCTGTTAGTAACTTGCTGAACCAATAATGACTGACCCTAAAACAGGTTGCTTCATCTATGTATGAAATTGTTGTACCCAGTAGGTAAGTAAGTAACGACTTTATTTATAGTGGATAAGATATTTGGCAGTCTGCATGAATAATTCCTTTGCTGAAATCACTATATCCCGGTAGTTAGTGGAAGGCTATAGTAAAATAAAGGTTCAACTTTCAGATATAGTCACTTAGAACTATAGGACGACTGTCTGATGATGTCTGTAACCGGGCTATTGGTCCTAACAGACCGCGTGTTACTACGCGAAGACAGGGTGCCTATATCAGGGTTGCACACCTGAAGAATCGCTTCCGGTTGGTGACCACATCAGCTGGACTAGCCATAGGGAATCATGGGTATGTGAACAAATTGTTTATTTTGAAAATTTCTATTTTTAACAAAAACATTTCATTTTGATGTTTTGACATTACACACTATTGCAATTTGTGTACATGTTTCATTAAAATCACATTTTTTTCATGGATATCAGTTCGTTCCAAGAACTCACTAGTGTTGTGTGATTATGGAATAATAAACGTTTAGATGAGTATCTGTTTTGTTACTTATACACCGATTGCATCTAGAAAACGCCTATTTTACATTACAACCTACGTTTCTTTTTGCACTGATTTTTTAAATGAGTTTTGTATTGCCATGATCAAAGTACAACATGTACTATAAACGGTGTGTTTCTTTTTGTTGCGATAACATCTCAAGAGATGTCCGTGGTGTAACTGTCTTTGGGGTAACAATTTAAATTTGTTACACCACAGACAAAATGAGTACATTAACTATGAAGTTCAGAAACATATATCTTTTAATTGTTTACGATTGCATTTCATTGACACTACCTTTTAAAGCAGATATGTGTTGCCAAAGCATAATAATATCCTTATTTTTCATAAGGACACTACTTAATGTAATATGACTGTTACACCATTGACAATTTCTTTAATGAATGCGAACTGAGTTAACACATGACCTCCTGTTTGTGTTTGCATTGCGTTATTGGTTAGCACTGAATACAGCACACACGTCTCTAATACCTTTTATCTTCATTTGATCAAGTAAGCCCATGAATGTATTTGTCTATGGTGTAACATACCTGTCTGTGGTGTAACAATGTATGTGGTGAAACAATGTAAACTTTACATGTGTATTATTTGAGCTTCCCTATGTGTGAATCAGTTTAGTTTGTAATAAAATGTTGTCTCGCTATTTTCTGAGAATCCTACAAGCGCACTCACCCTCGGCAAAAGTGAGGGATTTTCAATACCGGCTAAGTGTGCATTTTATCCTAATATGCGGGATCACAATCGTCTACGAAGTCCTAAAACGATCCTCCTGTCACATATCCGATGTTCACAATTGTTTCTATGCGTGTTTAAATTCACCAATAACCTGTCTTTTGTATAAATAAAGCATAAATAAAGTCAATAACAAAAGAATGTCCACGCATTCCACAGACATTAAAAATCATGAAGTTTTAAGTTGTACATGTATTACTAAACCAGCAGAATCAAAATCCTACCCTTTTAAAAATGTTTAAATGCGGTAGGCTTGGGCGTGTGTAAAAGTAAACCAGCATTCTGAAAACTTGTATATGCTTAAATGAAAGGACAGAAAAACGTTTAACAAGTGTATTCGACGAATTAGTGTGCCTACACCATCTCACAAATATGAGAACATTAAGTGCATAATGTCTCGCAACGCCTGTATTGAAAATCCCACACTTTTGCCTAGGGTGAGTGCGCTTGCAGGATTCCCAGAAAATAACGAGCCAACATTTTACTACAAACTAAACTGATTTACACGTAGGAAGGATTAATTAATACCCATGTAAAATTATATTGCAATAACATGTAACTTTATGTATTTCTGCATGTGTACTTAAATACAGAAAACATAACACTGGATTCAATTATATACTGTCCCTTTTTATTTGTAGAAATTGATGTGTCATATAAATATAATATGATGACTTTGTTTGTTACATATAATAAGTCCAATAGATGTTATAACGAACAGTTACTTCCAATGGAATAAAGTTAATACAATGTAGACTCAACCGAACTGAACAGTTCCGAACAGACTCAAACAGACTGTGACCTGAAAGAAACAACAATAACTCCCAGTTATACATGTACATAATTATATGATATTCCTGGAAATAACCATACATGTATAACAGATCATTACAGAAAGATGAAATGGTTATTTCATCTTGGACAGCACCAATGTACATACATATACATTATAATCATTAATAAGTCTAGTGGCCGACTTCACAGGTAATCATACAGGTTTACAATTAGATAAAAACAATCAAAATACAGAGTACATCAACTATACAAAACTCACCAATATGTGGTACTGTTCACATACGTCCGTCCATCTCCCGTGATGTTAAGTGGGTGCTGTTAGCTCTGAAATATTAACATTACAATGTGCTCAGAAATTGATGTGATAATTATAAAGAAGTTTAATAGTCTATACTGCCATTTTACATATGTCGCGACACCGCGTAAATACCAGAATTACCGAAAGAGTAAATTCATCGAAAATGTCAACAGCACACTCATTTCAAGAATAACGAAAGACATGACAATTAAACCATCGAAACCAAGAAGCAATACATACCACCATAAATCTCTATTAGCCATAAAACCCAATTCAACTCAGAGTCCCAAAAAGACAACCGTCTTCTCCAAATCCAATATGTCAGCGAGGAAATATTACATTTCCCGCGATGACATGACGACACAAATAATCAACCAATCAACAACAAGCATTGTCCGAAAACCACACCTCAAAGGTTAAAAAGGTCAATACTACGAAAGTTACTGTAGTTCGGCCAGTTTGACAGCTACGTTATACAATATTACATAAAAGGTAACTAACTATCGGGAGGTCTCACATCAGTAAAAGTTGACCCCGTTACATTCTCCCCCTCTCCGGGTAATGACGTCCCGTCATTTATTCTCTCAAGAGAATGCTACTACAGACTATATAATATCCTGACCAGTTAAATCCTAACTGCGACTATCTACCCTACAGTTGTATACAAAATAATAAAAAAAACTACAACTCTTAATATACCACACTTCCTGGCACACACTTCACAATTCCTGCAAAGAGTCATCACAAAAACATTTAGCACAAACAAATTGTGACCACACAATTTACTACCTTCCACAAGTATATAACATAAGCAAAAGTTCACAATAAAGTAAAAACAAGTACACTTTTTCTTTTCTTTTTCAACATATATTTATTTATAAAACATAATCAGTTAATACAATACAAGTTCACAATCATTTAAAATAAATTCTCTCAAATACATACATACAATGACTGAATTACTTACTCGCACATTAATACAGTGATCGAATTACTTACCAACATCAAAATGTACATGTAATTAATGACAATTAAATACAATTACTTTTCAAAATAAACACACTTCTCTCCCCCTGCTTGTGAAAATTGCGTCTCCGCAATAATTCTCCATAAATACCATAACATTCTAATGTATGTCTATAAAATAAATTCTAACAATACATCCTATATGAAAGATAATAATTAAAATCATAATTCCTTACTCAATGTATACTAACTTATTAATAATAATTTCAATAATCTTCTTTGCAGTCTTGCTATCAATTGAATGTAAAACTCCTGACTTCAGAAGTGAAGCAAGCGCATCTAGATTACTATGTTGACTAGGTTGCGTTGAATACATCACATAATCACCTAATCTGCCAGGCGGCTTTCTTTCTCTTCCTGATCTCCTAGGTGTGATGGGTAACTGTCTTCCTTTCACAGGAGGTGGTCGTCGATGCACTACAGCAGCATCATCACCATCATGTGTAACAGCAACATCATCAGGTGCAACATCATCAACATCATGAGTGGCATCATCATGAGTGGCATCATCATCGTGAGTGGCATCATCATCATGAGTAGCATCATCATCATCATGAGTAACTTCATCATCATCATCTTCTGTGTCAGCAATATCATCATCTGTTAATACAACAGAATGATCATCATCATCACATCTCAAGTCCACAGCATCATCATCAGCAATGTCATCTGTCACACCGTTTCCTTCACTGACCTCTGGAAAGTCAGAGTTGTTGACTTGATTCTCATCACGACTAAGTAGTGGCTTAGTCCTATCACCACCTTCATCTAATGCAGTCTCCGTTCGCTCGGCACTATGGGCGTCCCCATATGCTGCGCAGTGCACGCAATCTTCGTCCGACGAATCTTCACTGTCTTCGAGTGGTACCACTCTTCTCTTTACACTATCTCTTCTCTCAGGTGGTCTTCTATTATCGGCTGTGTCTTGTTGTTGAGGTTCCACAACAACCATGATTTTAAGTTAATATATATATATGTGGTCTTAATTATGGGTGGAAATTATACATAAATGTTTAAGAAGAGTTTGGTCAATAACATTGTACAATTAAAACTATTATATTTGATCAAACATATTTATGAAATTATGGGTGCTTATGCGAATTTTGAAATTGACTCTTATATATTAAAATAATTTTTGTAATTTAATCCCGTTTTTTTCGTTAGTTGCATTGTACATGTGTGTTCGAATTTTGTGTAGTAGTGTTGTATATTCTTGTAGAAACATGGCCATGATTTCCACGTGAAACTTTGCGCATGATAACTTTTGTTATAAATTGCATCGAACTTTTTGTAAAGTTTGGTAATAAAAAGAAAATCTCAAAAGAAATGAGATTTGGTACGGAATACAAAATGCCATTATTGTCCGATTATGAGCGAAATCAGGCAATTTTGGATGCTTACGGCAGAGATGTCAAACAGGAGTTGGCATGACGGTTAAATTGTCATGCACCGAAAATGTCTGGTCTTGAGACACGCTACCAACACACTGGCACCAATTGCGACCGCCCAAGTTCAGCCCTGCGTTCAAAGAAACAATATGTGACGTACGTTTCGCTCATGGTACGCACACTGTTATTCGTTGAACTGTATGTTTGAAAAACATGTTTGTTACGTACGCCAAGTTTGGCTAACCATATCCGGAGGTGGTGTGCGTGTATTTGTTTAATTAAACCAAATGGCGGACAGAGGCAAACAAAAGAATGTGAATAGTAAAATCCGTGCATCCGTACATATTTCGAACTGAGAACGGAAAAAACGGGAATTAGTACTTTCAAATTGTATGCCGCAAACGAAGCGTACAACGAAGGATTACATCGACAAAAACCCATGATTGTTAAACATGTTTGCAGTTTACTTTCCTTGAACGTCGGGCAGGTCATCCGTGCGTAACATCTCTCCCACATGACCAGTAAGATAGCGTGAACCAGCTCCAGATCAGGCTCACAACTCTCCCACATGACCAGTAAGATAGCGTGAACCAGCTCCATATCAGGCTCACAACTCTCCCACAGGACCAGTAAGATAGCGTGAACCAGCTCCAGATCAGGCTCACAACTCTCCCACAGGACCAGTAAGATAGCGTGAACCAGCTCCATATCAGGCTCACAACTCTCCCACGTGACCAGTAAGATAGCGTGAACCAGCTCCAGATCAGGCTCACAACTCTCCCACAGGACCAGTAAGATAGCGTGAACCAGCTCCAGATCAGGCTCACAACTCTCCCACATGACCAGTAAGATAGCGTGAACCAGCTCCAGATCAGGCTCACATCTCTCCCACATGACCAGTAAGATAGCGTGAACCAGCTCCAGATCAGGCTCACAACTCTCCCACATGACCATTAAGATAGCGTGAACCAGCTCCAGATCAGCCTCACATCTCTCCCACATGACCAGTAAGATAGCGTGAACCAGCTCCAGATCAGGCTCACATCTCTCCCACATGACCAGTAAGATAGCGTGAACCAGCTCCAGATCAGGCTCACATCTCTCCCACATGACCAGTAAGATAGCGTGAACCAGCTCCAGATCAGGCTCACATCTCTCCCACATGACCAGTAAGATAGCGTGAATCAGCTCCAGATCAGGCTCACATCTCTCCCACATGACCAGTAAGATAGCGTGAACCAGCTCCAGATCAGGCTCGCATCTCTCCCACATGACCAGTAAGATAGCGTGAACCAGCTCCAGATCAGGCTCACATCTCTCCCACATGACCAGTAAGATAGCGTGAACCAGCTCCAGATCAGGCTCACATCTCTCCCACATGACCAGTAAGATAGCGTGAACCAGCTCCAGATCAGGCTCACATCTCTCCCACATGACCAGTAAGATAGCGTGAACCAGCTCCAGATCAGGCTCGCATCTCTCCCACATGACCAGTAAGATAGCGTGAACCAGCTCCAGATCAGGCTCACAACTCTCCCACATGACCAGTAAGATAGCGTGAACCAGCTCCAGATCAGGCTCACAACTGCTGCTGACAGCGCTAAACAACTTGTTCGACATCATGAATAAGTAATCAATCAATATGTGATCGATATTTTACCTATTCACTTAAAACAACGATTCCGAAAAACAGCGATTTTATCATTTTTTGTTCCGTTATTTATCGGCCGCACTATTCACCAACCACTGCTCTGCACCAAACTGTAAAAAAGTAAAGGTAAAGTTGTTGTTTATTATAGTGTCACCCCTATTGAAAGGGCCAGCCAATTAGACTTATGAGACACCTATATCTCTATCTGATAAAATGTTACAGATGTATCGATAATTGAACACAACAGCATCAAGTAAATGTAGTTTGCTTGTCTATCATCATGCAGGTTGAAAACATAGTGACAGTAGACCCAGTGTTGCGTTTCTAGATGTACTCAGTAAACTTCGTGTAATATTTAGCGAAGAGGAAAAATATCGTGTTGCATTTGTTTGAGGTTTCTAAAATTTATAACGTTTCATTCAACAGCAAAAATGCCACTCGTCAAAAATGTTTAAAATTTTACTTTGCTGTGTTTATATGGGACATGCTATGAATCACCCGGTAGAGGACGGTAAGTGGCAACTGTTGCATGTAGCGATGACACCGTCCAATATAGGTTCGAATCTCACTATATACATAAATGGTCACTAAATGTTAATACAATTAAATTCAGACAAATATAAGAAAACGGTGTTTTTCAAAAGTTTCAGTATGAACGAGCGTATGAGACTGATAACAAGGGAAAGTAAAAAGTCATGCTTGTAATATTTCCCATATCAGTCCTTGTCTCACATGTACTCTCTTACATATTTTTGCATAACACAAATCTACGTATTTAGACTCCTTTTTTTTATTTGTGAGTTTTTAGGCAAAAACGGCAGCATTGCATCACGCCACCACTTATTCGCGCACGCAGTCACCTAACAACAAGCAATTATTCACGGAATACAATGCGAGCATTACTTAAATTATTTAAATGCGGTAATGCTTTTGTTTTGCCATAGGTGTCGGTAGGCGGTTACTAATAGGACATTACCTGGAAAACGCCATTCCTACCAAAGTGTTGTCATTAGATCCAATTCCTTTCAAATATATGGCACGCACACGTAATCCCTGTAGCATTATTTTAAAATTAGTTTAGCTTCACTATTCGAGGAATAGGGGCGTTATTCTGATCACCGAGCGTCGGTGTCGGTGTTATGCTAACGTTAAAGGTTACGTGCCACCATTCATGAATATTGTTCAAACTTACGATCCCAATCTCCACACGGGAAAACATAATTCTGTCAAGCATTTTGTCAAAAATGTGTATGCCTCTTTCCGACTAAGAAATTGATGTAAAATTGTTAAAATGCAAACGTTAGGCAATACAATCGATTGGTGTATGGGTACAGGCGTGTCAACGTTATCGAGTTGTCCAAAATGCACGTGACATCGCGTCATGAATTGGATTTCTCTGCGTAACACCACAGCGGAGCAAAACTAAAATATTAGGTGTTAAACTTTTACGTTTGGTGCTGCTTTAGGGTATCCGTGTGATGTGCGACCTTCTAAGTGATTCGTTGTTGCCTTCTTACCCTTACCCCGATTATGTTTGACTGACCTAGGTGGTAGGCTGTCGGTGCAGGGTGTCGTGTCATAGTATGTACCAAGCCTGAAGGCGCACAACTTCCTTTTATGTTTGTCTCATCCATACACTCAAGGACTTTAAAAACGCCTCACCTGATTCAAAGCCAAATATCGCTTAAATTATTTATCTTATTGAAAAACGCATTATACGTGTTTCTTAATTAATCTTTCCTACGTATAATTCAATTTAGTTTGTAATAAAATGTTATATCGTTTTTTTCTGGGAATACTGCAAGCACCGTCGCCCTAGGCAAAAGTGTGGGATTTTCGATACAGGATATGCTTGTGGTAGGGTGACAATCTCAAGAAAAAAAAGTTGGGGTAGGACCTCTCTGTTAACAAGACATGTCATATACCAAAATGTTCGGGTAAGTCCATAGCAAAGTTATTTCAAAAAGTTGCATCATATTCCTGATATTTTCATAACATTAATATTCAGCTAATACTTTCAAAAGTATCTTGGACGCCATCTTGGATTTCTCGAAACGCCACTTTTGGCAATTTATGCCGGCAGTCTCAGATACTATGGACTTTCCCGAACATTTTGGTATATGACATGTCTTGTTAACAGAGAGGTCCTACCTACTCCTAAAATAGAGGACTTTTTTGGCAATAGTCACCCTACCATTGGCATTACTCTTATTGTGCTCATATTTGTTAGACGGTGTAGGCACACATACTTGTCACTCGACAACATTGGTTAATCGCTTTAAAGCAAAAGCAAGTTTTTATAATACTGTTCTATTTTATCTCAATACACTCACGAACCTACCGCATTTCAACTGTTGAAATTAAACACGTTCAAAAGGATAAGATTAGATTTTGAATTTGCCAATATTAGTAATAAAACTTAAAACTTGGTGATTTTGAATGCCTGTCTAAATGTGTGGACGTTTTTTTGTTATTGACTTTGTCATTTTAAAATTTGACAAATGATTTTTGTATTTAAACATGCGTATATATTATTTTGAATAATCTTATAAGTGACAGGAAATTTGTTAAAGGACTTCGTAGACGAATGTCATCCCGCATATCAGGATTAATTGCGCCACTAGTCGCTATTGAAAATCCCACACTTTTGCCTAGATTGAGTGCGCTTGCAGGATTCCCATAAAATAACGAGACAACATTTTATCAACTGGTTTACACGTGGATAAGATCAATTAAAACACATGCAAAATGATTATGCAATAACATAAATACGTTAAGCGATATTGGGCTTTGAATCAGGTGAGGCGTTTTTAAAGTCCTGGAGTGTACTTAATAGTTATAATTATCGTTGTCCTTGTTATTTTATTTGTTATCCGTACCCTTTAGCAACTTTAAGAAGCAGTTTATTTCAAAATGACATAATTATGTATCGGGTACTGCTATGTGCGTTGTTCTTATGATGCATGGTCGCGCTGTTTACTGTCATAGTATCATGCTCATTTTATGATTGTTCTTGTAATATGTACTTGTTATCTGTAATTTGTGTTTGTTTTTGTGATATGTACTGTCACGCTCGGCATATTCAGGCGTGTCATCTGGCTGGGTGTTGAACTCTTATTGCTGAAACTAGGTAATTTAGCTGAAACCTTGACATTGAGCCTTTTTATTCTTGTTTCTACCTTTTAGGACTTCTGACAGTTAAAACTAGGTATTTCAGCCGTTTTACTGTTGGAACTAGACCATTCAGCTTGGGTATTCAGCTTTTTGATTGCTGAAACTGATTCATTTAACATTTCGGCAGCTTGGACATAGGAGCATCTTAACTTGTTTATATGGGCATTGTGCCTTGTATGTTTTTATGTTTTTTGTGCTCGGCTGGTTCAGATGGGCATTGTGCCTTGTGTGTTTTTTGTGTTTTCTGTACTCGGCGGGTTAAGCTTAGTGCTGCCTTCACTGTCTGACTTAATATTATCTTTTTGTTATCTGTGCTTTTTCTGTTTTTGTTTCAATGTAATTCAGGAAAAACAAATATAACCTAATTATGATTTGAATTATTATTTCAGAGCAAGAAAGGCACACAATGGAACACACACAAACAGAAAAATCACCGATAACAGGTACATAACAATTTTAACAGACCCATGGTTGCAAGTTCGGGAAAATAATACACATCCCTGTTCTATGAAATATTCTTTGTTTAGATACTGTATATATTTACAAACTCTGCTTCTGAAAATTTATCTAATTTCACGACGGAAAACGTGAGTTGTATCCTCCTGGGAGAGAATTGCCTAGAGCAATAGCAATGAGTGATCATTGGAATTATTCTATCCGATATGTTGATATTTTCTATTCTGTAATAGGAAGTCAAAGTTTTAAAGTTTGATGCAGAATCTGAAATGCTTCTTAGTTGCAAGTCACACATGTCTACAAAAAACACCTGTATTTGAGGGCTGCTTTCAGCAATTGAGCCGTTCAGCCACCCTTTGACATTCATTGGGATACCTTTATAGGCAACCCGGGGGACTAATTCTATTCTGGATTCGGGACATCGAGATACGGCGCCCAGGCATATCGAACATGGAATTAACTCCTGATTAACATCTGAATAAAATTCTGTGAAAAGTTAATTCGAATATTAAATTTCGAAAAAATATGATTAACTTCTGAATAAACTTCTGTGAGAAATTAATTCGAATATTAAATTTCGAAAAAAAATATTATTAACCTCTGAATGAACAACTAACAACTGCCAACTTCACAGACATATAGAACGTCCCGTTATTAAGGGAAGATATTGTTTTAAGTTCCCAAAAAGCAAAATATCAATGAAATTCGAAAACACTTGGGGTACCTAAAATTATGCGTTTTGGAATTCATACATTTGTTGTCTTTGCTGACCAATATTTGTTTATCAATCAGTGATGCTATATCTTTATTGTATCAAATAATTTTTAAAAATACTGAGCAGTATATCAAAGATCGTTGTATAAGCCTTAAATTGATACCTCATATTTTAAAATCTGTTGAGTTTAGCTGCAACAATAGGTCAATTAACACTGTCTACTCGTGTATACTGATGCACAAATGATTGGGAAAATGTCACTTTTTCTGACCAAATTCGGTCCCATTGAAAAATCGTTGATTACTTAATGCGGGAGCAAATACAATATTAAGATACAGTTTCTAGATGAAAAAGTCGACCGTGTGCAAATGTAATGACCATAAACGAGACACGGGTTCATTTTGTCACCCATGCGAATGATCGATAAACAAATATGGGTCAGCAAAGACAACAAATGTATGAATTCCAAAACGCACAATGGGCGCCGGTAGAAATGTACACATTTTTCGAAATAAACCATGTTTCTACCTTTAATTTTGACGTATAAAATGGACAATGGGTAAATACCAAGCTTAACAAAGGTAAATTGCTTCAGAAATGGAAGAAATACTCAAACAATCGCCACCAAGCCACATGTTTGAAGGATTGAGCAATGGGCCTCCAACTGCAGCAGCCATTAACGCGACTTCCTGAGCTTTCCGACCATCCTTTGTCAAGCATTGTCCCTTGTGATTTTTATTGGTTTCAAACGACTCTTAAATTGCATTGTCGGAAAATAATACCAGGTACGTTCAGATCTTGGTTTGGCTCAAGTCTAGTGTATGCACAATGTACCTTAGAATGGTAACATAGTCACATTTTAAAAATGGAATAACCGAATGAAACTTCGCATATACGAGATGAATACTGCAATGGCACCAAAGGCTTGTTACATCAGAATCAATCAAGGATAATTTTTAATGGGCTTAGTTGCACTACAATTTGAACAATCCTCGTATATTGTGGCAATGTGTAGGCATTTGCCTATAGCAAGTGATGCACCTGAATGGTAGAACTGGTTAGAAACGGCATCGAAAATCACCCCACTCCGTGTGTAAATCAGGCAGAAACAATATAAACAAAGTTAAATGATGAAATTATACAATATGGATTTAAAATAGCGCATGATGAAAAGGCTCCTCATAAAATACTAATCTTTAGGGACGCACGTTAAATGCGTTCGTGTGAATTTTGTCTAGCATTGATTTGACCCTAGCAACGTTTCTCAGAAATCTAAGCATATTTCAGCCACAACGCTGGTACCTCAAAATACTATAGTTACGTACAAGTGATTTATTATACTATGAATATTTGACCCTACTTAAAAAAGATCAGCATAGTACTATAATTCTAGTAAATGACTGATATAGAATTACCCGAGAGGGCGACTGATATAGAATTACCCGAGAGGGCGATGCCATCCTTGACGTGGTTTCCAATTGAGATTGCTCACCTACGCACCGAACCAAAATGGTATGGAATGGGTTCACCACCTACGGCTCCTTACGCTCGTATATATAGTCATCTAGCAAACTCATAGTCGTCATATTTCATAGCTTTATACCGTTCTTGACTCGGTGCAACAGGAATACGAGAGAACATATAGACTGGAGAGTTTTGTTTTAAACAAACTGCAATAAATTTTACAATGGCGAAATCACAAGGAATGATATGTAAGTACTAAATGTATACTTCGCAAATATTTCTAAGGATGTCTTGTTTATGTTTTACTGTACTCGGCTGGTTAAGTTGTGCGATGCCGTCTGATACAATCTCTGTCCGATTGTATATTATCTATAGTGTTATCATGATCATTTTTAAGTTACGAATAACCGATTGTTAAAAGTATTTAACTTTCTTTTGAACACACATTTGATATACTGGAGACAATCATTGTTGCCCACGAAACCAAACTGACAAAAGTAGCTTAGGCATTCCGCAGCATTGGTAGGGTCCGTAGCAATACGTTTATGCTTCTAGTGAAAAAAACACGCTGGTAGACGAGTTTGATAGAGATGTACTGGTAATGTCTGTAACAATACGATTACTTTATGCTTCTGGTGAAGAAAATACGCTGGTAGACGAGTAATGTAAAGACGTACTGGTAGTGTCTGTAAACATACAAGGAAATACGCAGATGGGCGTCATTCAAGAAGTTGCATGTTCGTGCAGTTAGCACTGGTTAGGATACAGTTAGGAAAACTGACCGTCGTACTACTGAAAACAAATGTTGAGAAAGCCAAATAGGCAAACTTTGGTAGTATGAACAACGTTCTCGTTTGTCTAACGTTTGCAAACACAACCGGTGATATTATATATGCGCGTTCTAATGAGAGAATCATGCAATATTTTGTATAATTGCTATTTATTTTTTTGTTATACAGCGGTCATTTCACTTCTGACCTATTTGAGAATTTATATTTTGTTGATATGAAAACTATAAATATTGTTTCATAATCAAATATCGTTTGCATGTTTTGCGCTATGAAATTAGTCACAAACTTTTTTTAATTTCAGATAAGCTTGTGCTCATGTTCATATCGAGCGTTTGTATGAATAAGGCGATCGGTTATCCAGTTTCTGTATCAGTATCACAGTCTTGTCTAGAAGGCGAGACAAACCCTACAGAACAAATATCATACATTGAAACCATAAATAAAACACTAATAGATGCTCTTGGAGTACTTTATAAAGCACAAGCTACAAAGAACTTTGTAAGTAAAGACTCTCTCTTATCCTATCTACTGTATATTATAGTTGACATGCAGGTATGGTATGAGTATGTACAACATCGATGTCGTTTGTACATTTTAATTTTATTTTCTTACTCTAATGGCTTCAGTTAATGTCCGAAAGATTAAAATAAGGATAGAACCCTTTGGAATTTACCCTGAAAATGTTACATTCTTGTGACGTCAGAAAATATTTTTTAATAAAAGTATTAAAACTTAAAATTTGAGAACGAAATTTTTTAACACCATGTACGTTCCTTAACACCAATCTACGCTAGGTTATGACGATGGAAGTATTTTAGTTACATCGCACAAATTCGTTATTTCTGACGCCGTTTTGACCCGGTAACTATAATTATGTGATAAAACGAACCCGTTACTTGTTGTCTTTAAGATTAACATTTCTTAAATTCGCCAAAGGCTCGCTAAACTTGTGTTTTCTAGACTCGTTTAAAAAATGGTGATCCCCAAAGACAAGTCATGACGGATCATATATGTATTTCAGTTATTGGAGATGTATCATGATACATACCTTACATTAGAGAGAAGAGCATATCTAGATACTAGTGAGGA
Organism: Spisula solida; assembly: GCA_947247005.1. Lineage (NCBI taxonomy): Eukaryota > Metazoa > Mollusca > Bivalvia > Venerida > Mactridae > Spisula > Spisula solida. Next base: position 34,415,048 of record OX365952.1, on the reverse strand, counting down.
ACTTAACATGATGTACCGAGAACGTATGGGTGAACTAAACCCGTCAGTTGAAGAAAGGGTAAGACGTTATGTATATTTTTTCAAAGTTACAATCTAAGTACAAATTTGGAAGATACTATACATTCTCCCCCATCAAGTTTGAGTCATTATATATAGAAAGGCTGACATCCATTAAAAATACACCACCCAGTTTATTCAATGGCTTGTTTAATTCTGTCAAGTCCTCAATTTATTTATTTGAAATCCTAAATCATTTCCGATGTATCAATGGATTACACTCTTCAAATATATTAGTACGAGGGGTGATCAATATATTCGAGAACTTTTCTCCTAATTTTTAAAATATTGATTCTAGAACAATGAACTTACTAACTGAAGTAAATCAATCAATTTCAATTGATTAATTATATTGTGAGATACCAAATGACTTGATGATGTCACTTATCGTAACCAAGGTGAAGTGCGCACCGCCCAGCATCTCGGACAATACATAACCACAGAGTAACTGCATGCCATTTAGATTAACGCCAAACTTGGAAAATCCTTGCGATATCTCAAATTGAATTGACCGAAATGTATGTGGATTATTTGCGCTCTATATCAGCGACATGACTTTTTTGTGTACATGATTCCATTGTTTATGAGATTCTGCGAAATAAGAGGCACAGTTCTGAACCAGTTGTTACTGGCAAAGACAAGTACAGGTTACAAAACAATAAAGCTTTGACTCCAGTTCAAAAAGGGTCTTTAGAATTTGTGCACTAAACTTGCTACGTCGTGCTTCTTTCGTTATCGGCATAATACAACCATGTAAAGCTAACCGTCTTTTTCAGAGTTTTATTTCGAATAAAGTATCGATACTCTTTCTATTTCCCCTTACCTTCCAGAGTTGGCTATTTATTATTTAATTCTGTATTGAAAGTAAAACGATCGTATGCATGGGCCTGGATAGGAGTCTAAAATGTGTGAGGTGCTGCTAAAACGGTGGCGCTTTGAATGGCGTCAAGTGACGGCAAACGTCACGCCCCCTTTACATGAATTAAAAGATGTTATCAGTGCATTCGGTCGCAGATATCTAACTCGGAATGATGCTAATTCGCTTTTGAGCCTTGCTGGTAAAACAAAATTGCTAGATGGAAAGTTCTCAAATATATTGATCACCCCTCGTATATAACCAATCTAATCGTAGATTTAAAAATTAGTCTTGTGATATGTATAGTAGTCCCAAATATATTAATATAATTTGCTGAATTAAAGAGCATTGTTTCACACGTTGTTTTATATGCATTGCAGGTTCATACATTAAAGAAGCATTATACAGTCGTGCACACGCACATAGCTGACGTCACTGCTGCCATACACGGGACACAGACGTTAACACCTGATTTAGAAAACTTAATGGCATACCTGTTGGAGTACAAGCGGTCTCTAAGTAGATGTCTATGTAATATACGACTCGCATTGATAGCCTCTTGTTATACGGAGCAAGTTTCTACAAATGCAATAGAGCTAGACGCACATCAAAGCAGCATAGATACCCAAATCAGTACAGCTTATGTTGTGATAAATGATGGTATAGTTATATCAGAGTACCTTGTAGACGCATATAACGATATGCAACATTTGAGACCCATGGTTTGTCGTCAAGGAATACCAAGGTTGACACGAGTACACGAGAATCCAGGCATATACGTTTATTAACAATGGCTTGCGTATGCTGTTTTTCTTGTCTGGGTTGGTATTCACAATGCTTCGTAAGGGAAACCTTAAATATTTTGACTTAAGTTAAAACAACTGAGCTGCTAAAATATGCCAAGAAACAAAGAATAACCCATGTTTTCTGTGTGAGTATTGTACGTTCGTAGTTCTATACATAATGCTTCTAAACTATGTAAATATTGATACTCTTGGTTTTCCTATTAAGGAAACTTTAAGATTTTAAGAAAATTCTAAGTTTTCCCATAAGATACTTTGTGAATACCACCCATGGCCTGTGTTGTGTGTGTAAGCTGTGTGTGATGAGGATCACGCTTAAAATGTATTGGAAGTATTTAATTTTATTTTCTATTGTAATTTCTTTGTAGATACATGTACACATAATGAACAATACGCATGTTCTCTTTATCAATAAAAAACACACTGTTGAATTGTTACTGTATCAATTTGACTGATAAACTTTTTCAAAAGTTTTTTAAATATGGCCATAACCGAACTGTGATTTAAATTTTATGTGTGTGGCAGTTTTGCTCTATAAATATGGAATAAATTTCATGGTGTTGCTTTCCTTAAAACAATCGTATTTTATCTGTTTGGGAACAAACGCTTCAAAGGTTGTTGGATGATGTATCTTCATGATAGATTTTGTTATAAATTTGTGCTCATTTCTACTTCTCGCCATTCCATTGTCTTGACTCCTAGAACCAAATTATATCTATTTAACATCTCACATATTACATCCAACTAATTCTGCCTTTGGATGTACATTGTCAATAACTTTCGTTTAGGAGGAAATAATTGAATTGTTTCATGGATTAGATTCGTTCGAAGGTTTAGTGAAAAAGCTTATACAATCGGACAGGAAAAGCTGCATGCAACAAAAACAACAGAATGATAACAGTTTATTGTCCCGGCTATCCTCCCAACCTTACCACCCAAACAGAACGATCGTGCAAGATCGAAATGTACAAGTGTTTGAATAACACAGGGAACCACAATATAGTGAAAAGAAGCGTCAACGGAAGGCTAAAAACATTCATACATTACGAAAGCATATCAAAGCCATGAAGTAACTGCGAAAAATGATGCTAAGTAAAATCACAAACTGTACTTTTATAGTAACAACCTAGATGGTCTTGAAATACAACATAAAAGTAACCCTATTATAACTGAATAATCAGTTTTGTGAGTATTTGGAGAAATAAGTTCGTGAAAGGTTTTTTTCATTTAAGCCAAGAAGCAAGTAACTGACACATTCACCAGACTTGAACTATTCAAAGATAAGGTTTTACACTACGAAACATACAACAACAACATAACTCAAAGATATATAATATTTGTATTAAGAACAATTGTAGTAAAAAAACAATAATGTGCCGTGTTGTGTCGCATAATCAACAGACAAAACTAGTAAATAGAATGTACAAACACCGCCAGTTTATATCATGTTTGATAACACAAGCATCACTTATGATCTGACATGAGTTGTTTTGCTGACGCAGCCGGTATGGTCGCGGTTACTTCAGTGCTAGCACCGTCGCCGTTGGGATCGTTGGTTCGAATCCCAACCACCGGGTGAGGGCTCACATACGATTTTAAAATCAAGTGGCGTGCCTGTCTGCGAGGCAAGTAAGAAGCTTAAATTATCATAGATAAATGTAAAGGCTTTGTTTATTATTTGAACTTGAACTTGGTTATAGTGTCACCCCTATTGAAAGGACCAGTTACTGTGAATTATGTTTCGGATGACAATGATCAACAAAGAGCTCTCATTATACCCCCGCACAACAAGTTGAAAGGGAGTATACTGGATTCAGCTTGTCGGTCTGTCTGTCCGTAGACGCATTCTTGTGGACGCAACTCCTACAGTTTTGGCAGGATTCCGCTCCAACTTTCACATATGAACAACCTCAACATAAAGATGTGCATGAAGAAAGGAATTTGCGCTGCGATGAATTTTTGCAGAATTATGGCCCTTCGCCGGCGGGGGTATATTAGTCTGCCGAATGGCGACAGCGCTGTGTTGGACATGGATCCATACCTATATGTAGGATATACACATTTACTAACACGGTACATAGTGAGCAAATACATTGAACTAACGGACGCTTCAAAACTTATCTCATGAATTAACACAATTTATTTAAAAATACGTGGTCCTGCAAATATTCTGATTTTGCTGTCATTTACAAATCTTTTGTGAACAGTAAACACAAATATATGTTTATTTTTCCTCTTTCATTGTAAAGAATATAATTTGACTTAAATGGAGCGCGGCATATTCGTTACCAAAGCGTAAAGCACTAAACATTACACAACATCCCTATACGACGTTTTACTAATTGCACGTCATTTGATGGATGAGAATGCTAATGCGGCATACATTTTACACATTTATTATGTATCGGGGCCTTAATTTTCAAACAAAATACTCAGTTTTCAAACAAATATCTACGTAGAAAACTAAAATCGACGTATAAATGTATGTTGGGTATGGATTTCAATCAAGGATCAATAAAGAATTTATGAAGAAACCATGCGTACAATACTAAAATATTTTGAATTTGTATATATAAATGATTTTGTTGTTGTACTATCATGAATCGTGTTACTTCGTTGACCATGCATGATCTTCCATTGTATACAAAATACTGTCTATTTCTGTTAGTTTAATGGTGGAACTTATTTGACTTCACCAGCTCAGTAATCTATATGTTTAATATAATAGCTTCATGCGGATGGTTGACACGGATGCCAACAGTTCCATCCATAAACCTGTGCATTACCGGCTTCACCAGACAAATATACCCGCCAGGTTTCACTTGTTGATAACTAAAGAAGGGATCAGGGTTGTCATCATAGTCATCTAAATAAAACTCCACTTTGCTTTCAGCATCTTCATCGTCCTAAAACAGACAAAGAAAAGAAAAATTTATGACAACTTACATGATTTTCTTAATCATATGTTTTTAAACAAAAAAAATAGATTTCAGGATCAGGAAAATCAGATGAATTGTGTTGTTGCTATGTTTTAAGAAAATTTGTCAAGTCATGAAATTCTATTTTCCTTAGCATGTGCAGATTACCTAATCATTTTCTATTTAACAGATTTAAAATCTTCAAAACATTCATTTTTTATAAAAAGGGGGATATATATGGATATAGATTAAAGTTGATCTTGAGACCGATCTTTATGGTTTAGGATCAAATTCAAGAATCAAGATTTAAGTTATTAAGCGCACTATTTTGATAACTACATTCAGCAAAATCTTTAATCGGTCACTTAACATATAACCAAATTTAAGAAAGTTGAAAAACGCTGTCATCAATTTCAAAAGATGTCCGACGTCGTTGTTTATCATGATGTCACTGAACGAACATGCCGTTGTGCGCTGGTAATTAAAGAGTAACAATAGAGTCCCGAGTGTGATACCCTTACTAAGCAGATAAATAGATTAAGTGACTGGATAAATATAATGATTGGTACGTGACGGTGATGAATAAAAGTTTATCCCGGCTCACCCGATGAATTCCTCCGCTGTGCCAGATACACGTACGTTTGCTCGTCACTAAAATTTTATTCTCTATATAATTCATTGTCACAAAAGCATCCATTTTAATTACTAAAACATTCGCTGTTTAATATTTCGATATTTTGAGAAGCAGAAAACTTTAATGATGTGTGTGTGTAATTATTTAAACCTTTCTGTAAAGACCAATGAAGTCCTGCGTTTTCCTGAAGGGACAGAAAGTAGAAGAGGCAGTGGTGTGGTACAAGGAATCCGGGTGGCGTAGCCTAGCTCTTTCCGAACTGACTCCTTGGTACTTTAATATGCACGGTGTATAGCACCGATACACGCGAGACTAGCTCTAAGTTACCGTCCAGTTCATCTCCAGTTGGGAAGCGTTTCTGCAATTTCGAGTTCCCCGACGAGATTCGAACCAGGGACCTCCAGATTGATAATCAAGAGCGTTAACCACTCGGTCACCGTGCCACCGTGCCATGGTATGCATGCATGGGTATTTTGTATTTAACAGTTAATTTAAAATTGTTGTTATTGGGAATGCTGCGACAAAGAACATGGTAAATTCTGTACCTTCAGATAAACCCCATGCCGCATCACATGCTCATGTAATCGGTACATGAATGCCACTAAAATATACGTGGAAGAAGGAGACGGCATGAAGAAAAAGAATTGCTCTTGGAGAACATCCGAAAAGTTTGTAACGATTTTGAATCCAGGAAAGAAATCCAGTGCCTCTTTAACAGCCGCTTGCAGGGAACCGTCCGGTCTCGTCGTTTTCATCATACATTGTTCTAAGGTCGGTATTTGGAGAAAGCGGGCAGGTGAACCCATAAAAGTAACAATGTGTGGCGGCCAAAAGTCTTTGGCTCGCTCAACTGCATTTTTGTGTCTTATGTACGATTCCATAATTCGTTCGTCCTCTTGTGACAATTTCTGCAAATAGAGTTATTATGCTACGTGTATAATGTTTGGTCTGGTGTCGAATATATTAAGAGCGTTGCTTAGATTTCTGTAGCTAGGGGTTCGCATCGTGGTGAAATAAACCTGATACTTGTGTTTCCCTGTTTGACACCCATTAAGTCGTTCTTTCAAACATACGTGGGACGTTAAAAAATTAACAGGACTGGTGCCCTCACGGGTACAGTTTAAAATATTTAAAAAATATTATTACATAATATGGAATCGGAATTCAATTGTGAAAATTCGGTATCTGATTTATCGACTTACACAATCACGTTCACTCATAATAGTCCATTTTGAAACCATGGTAACACGCACCCGGCGCAGCCCGCCAATTACCATTAATGGCGACTACGTAATAGGGTGTATCTTTAATACTATCATATCGTTTGTTTTCAAACTTCGCCGTAACATTACACGCTACATGTTGGACGATGTCTGCAAAAATGACATTTGGGCGTTAGTGATAATTCTAATTGTTTCTAATTCTTAACATTTTATAGATTCAATTTCCAGGCCAATTACTTGCTGAAAGCGGAGATGTGTACATTCAAATCAATGTAGTTTCTAACTTTTCAGAGAATAATTTTAACTAACCTTCTTGCATATTTGTTTATGTATTGTCCAGTCTTGCTGCTGACAATGACGGGAACAGTAGACTGCTTGTTTACATCGTGAGCATTTCTTTTCACATCCCAGCACTCCACAATGTGTGCATGCTGCACCCTTTGGTCTACTGCTTGCACATTGAGGCTCTGAATCAACATCAGATGAGTCAACCGCGACTGATTTAACAGCGTTATTGGAAGTATTACCAGTTTCCATTTCTGAGACTGGTGACTGCCGCTGGATGGAAGGTGATTTTATCTCATCTCGCGTCTGCTGCTGGTTGTCCTCCTTGGCTTGGTCAGACCGTTCACCAGCTGTATTATATTCTTTAGTCTTTGGTGTTTCATTAGTACTCGTACTCGCACCAAACTCTAAGTTCGATCTAATTTTTCGTCTTGGTGGTGTAATGCATACTGCACGGTGAACATGCCAGTCGATGGATTGACACGCTTTGGAGCAATAATATACACCAAAACAGCGACTGCACCTTTTAAGATTGGAACTTACTTGCTGACAAAAGTTGCATTTAATACTCGAACGTTCCATCTTTGTAATTGATATCTACAAATAAAAACATATTTATTTATATATATTGTTTCAACTTTTTTATCTAACCGTTTGAGCAATAAAAGATTTCCGGGTAGTTTTTTTGGACTTCATTTCGTTTACTAGTATACGCCGCTTTGTTTTAACCATATTCGCGAGACCTTTATGCATTGCAATAGACCTCTAACATTACAAGGCGCCATTTTGAACTAAATTCAGTCACATGATTAGGAAATGACCATCCCTGTCACCAGTACACATACATGTAAATTAAATCAATACATGTGTGAAAGACAGTGAATATATTATACTAGGGTTGAAAAAGGTCGTATTATATCACCGTACCAAATTACCAAGGCTTGCAAAGCCCAAACAACGGACGAATACTAAAGCGTGTAAGAAAATTCTTCCGGTCAGAATGTATGGCGTATTTATATGTTTACCCATCGAAATATTACAAAATTTGGAACTAAGGTACAATACTAAATTTAGAAACTATGGATATTTTTTGGTTGGATTTCGTTCTGATGGGAACCGTTGTCATGGATTTATAGAACGCAGACGCAAGCTTATGTTAACTTAACGACGACTGTCATTTTAAAGATGAGTCCACAAGCAAAAATAGCTGCAAAAATGAAACATATCCAAATTTAGGCATTGTAGACATTCATATTGTTAAATAATAGGTTATGCTTAAAGTGATCGATCGCTTAAAGGCGGGTACTCATATGAGCACATCTATAAATTTGCAAGTACATGGTAACGATTTCGCCGAACGTGCCGTGGCGTGAACGTCAGGCGAAATTTAAGAGTAGGGAAAAGAAAATGACCGACTGTGCAAACTATAACGGCAGAAATAACAGGAATACTATCTACGAACATCACTAAGCATTTGCGAAGACATGCCTTATTTTTCAAGTAAAGGGTAACTAAATAACTCCGAAAGTAAGGAAACGTCTGAATGGACAAAACTCATATTGAAAAAAACACGTATATGGGAAAACAAAAGGCATTTATTGGCAAAACGAAAACTGTTACAGCCTCATAACTTGGATGATGTTTTGTTCATTTATAAGGTTAAATATAATTTTAGTTAATTACAAGTTCAAAACATACCAAACAATACAGATATCGAAGGAAGGGAGTAGTCCGAAATTTACCCGGCCCCGACGTCGTTTACGTCATCTTCGAAACAAGATAAACAAATGTATTCATTACGTTTGAAAAATATTGACAGTCAAATCAGCTAAAACTGTTACACATAATGATGTCATTGTACCAGGAGACCGAATGCAAAATTTGGTGCAAATATATTTCCTCGTTTTTTGTACAAAAGCTTTACAAAAACCGGAACAAACTTTCTTTACACCCTTTTATTCCATAACTGAACCATGATTATGTGTTTATGGTTTCGCCAGTTCACTTTTATTGATAATAAATAGAATAGAGTGTAACAAAATCTTTAAGTTTTTATACATTTATAGATCTGCTACACTAACAAATACACTAGATTTTAAATAATTTAAACTGCACATAGTCAAATCATATATAGGTATTTACAATAATTATGAACTTCAAAGAAGTAAACTAATGTACATGTATATCTGTAGTTTGTAGTTAAAAAAATGTAAACACCTAACCTAAATATTTACCAATAGTGACACACAATTGGTTCTGGTAACGCTTCGTTACTTAAAATGAAGTCGAGCTTAAAACGAGTGCCCTAGTGTCAGAAGAGTGTCACCACACCGTACAACCCGCTGTGTGTAAGGCAGATCTGTATGTTGAAGGCAGAGACACACGCGTTTTGCGCCACGAGAGTGGGGTAAGTATTTGTTATTTAATATGTGCTTTGCGTTGCTTTTGAGAGTGATCACTTACATATATCGATGACGTGATGAATGAACAATAAGTAAATACAATTTATGTGCCCACAACTCCCATATTAATCGAATAAACAGGTTTTATGTATGCGATGTTTGCCAAAATTTCGAAACTTTCGCCTTTGACATAACATTCTCAACTTAATTCGTGGTTTGGAACAATTCTAAAACATTGAATACAAACTTCAATCCTTCCTCAATATATATGTCGTTTCCGTTTTGGAAAATGTACATTTTCTGTGAAGATACAGAGGTTTAAATTGAACGAGGTACAAATAAATGCTAACGAAATAGGCAGTTCTGTTTTTCGAATGATAACGACAAAGGCAGTACGTTAAATATTAATGTTAACGCAGAGGCAGAGATAAGAGACTTATGCTAACGACTAAGGCAGTAATTTTATTGAATTGACAGGGCCATAAAACCCCTTTGTACGATGTGTATGTTATAAATATAACCCAGGTTCATGTTAGGCTGTATTCCAAAGTCCATTTCACCAAGAATCACGAGCACGACGAGTGTTTAGTGGTTATTTTCGTCCAGTTGATTAACGGAATATATTACATACCTGGTGATCGCTGACGCTGGCAAGTGTCGGTTATGAGTGGTATTTTATGCCTGTTAATAACGAGTGCATTGCTTTTTGGGGCCTACGTTCTTCGGGCACTGTCTTAGAGTTTAGAAACGAGTGGTTTTCGTAGTATCCTATCGATAATATAAGTACAATGTTAACAAAATGACGGTGAAATTTGCAGTTTTTGGGAGGCGCAATAAGTCATACAAGTTGCGTCAATGCCCCAGAGTGGGCCCTGCAAATGATTCGGAAGAAAAAGAAGAGTTGAATTTTATAGTCTCCTAATCATTGAAGTCATACAATGGCCGGAAATCAAAGGTTGTTGCTCTGTCGAGGAGGTTGTACTTTACATCTTATTCGTGCTGGAGCTTTAATTCTCTTAAACTTAGTACATGTCCATGTACGTTAACATATTTAATAAATGTAGATCTATGACAGTAAGGTATAAATACAGTACTTGTTTATCAGCAGTTTACATAAACTGTAAGTCATCGACACTGTATTTTTACGTGTCACTCTAACTGCTTTATGTAAAATAGATACTTTTTGGTTGTTCGAGAATCGACCAACTATAGTTATATACCCACGTTTCTACAATCGACTATACTTTAGTTGATGAAACTACTTTTCTTCTTACACCGCCGCTAGGTAGCGCCACCTTTGCAATAGTAAATCGGTCAACAGGTATTGCATAACTACCGACACGGATGTAAACCGTCATGCAAAATAGTTCCATCAATTGCAGCATATAAATACTCCAAAGCTATTTCATATTTCTAAATCTATAGGACAGTTGGATATCCCAATAAATAATTTAAACCTATTTCCAGTATTTCTTTGTATTTACAAAGCAATTACCACTTCTGATAACTGCCTTTCGTACCTTTTTCGTCGGCATAAACTGTTACGTAATCATATACTGTGGTACAGACCCAGTATTTCTAATTATATCGAGGTCATAGTTCCATGCGTAATCAATCTAGCTACTCTCAACGAGCGGTACGCGGAATATCCATAACTCCGAGCATCACTCTATATAAATTGTTACACATACACGTAGATGATTAGGTTAGATTAATCAGACGGTAGTATCCGATGTTACACGTACCTGGATCATTTGGACTAATACATTTAACATAAACCGGAATAAATTCGATCAGCATCCAAACTGCTGAACAATACTAGAAATTATTTGGCCGCAGAAAACTATTTGACTTGTACTTCCTGCATTCATTCATTCCAATCATGAAAGCTCGGACATTTCCGTTTGTCTCCGGTAAATAATTCAATGCATACAGGCCGAGGTGATCAGAATGGTATTCATTCGAACAACTGATGCCTTTCAGCGCTTTGATTTTATATGAAATGTTATTGATAACAACTACATTTGTACATCGTAAATCTAATTATACATGTACATAAAGAATTTACGCGTACTTGCGTCTCGTCTTATTGGTATTATGCTAGGCCTGGTTGCATAATTATCTGTGGTCCGGAAGACGTAAGATGATGTCATTAAGACCAAACAACTTTTTTTTTTACATTTAAATCCACCTCGGATACGTATGATCATTTCGTTTCTTTTCGTATTAACCACTATTGACGTGCAAATTGGACATATATACTAAAAACATGTACTATAATTAAGATATTGCAATAAAAAGAAGTTCAACATATGTTGTGTCTTCAGACGAAACTTTAATTGGCTCTTCTCCCAATCTTAATATATCATGTAAGCTGAATTGTCTATTTAGATTAAACCTCTTTTGTTCGTGCTTCTAAACAGCAGCAAAACAATCAGAAATCCGATCTTGCTAATTGTAACTATAACAAAAGAAAACCGTGATATCACACTACATATCGTCGTTTTAATCACTTTAAAATGGTTGTACAATTGTATTAAGAAATATTTGCCTATTATGAAATAATGGTTAGCTTAAACTTCGTCGTTTTTATTTTTTGAGGTTGAGTGATTGTTTATCATCCTCGTCAATAGGTGTGCCTGGGTCGAGGGTATCCCAGTACACACATTACAAATTCTGAATTAGTGTATATGTATAAATGTGAATTAGTAAAAAAGGTAAGATATAATATACAGCACAGCTTGCGATGATAACCATGTAGTTATAATATTTAGAATACATTTAGAAGACCAAACAACTTAGCATGTAATAATATGTTACATGATATACGTGATGCTACATGAGCACCTATTGCCGAACTGTTTTAAGCAGCCCATAAATAGATGTAATACCGTATACTCTATGACTGTTTAAATAACCTGTTTTATTTATAAAATACAGGTAATGTTAATCAACATTGAATGCTTAGAAGATTAATACCAGCTCATATGTTCGACTGCACATGTATAGTAATGTATCGGGACATTACAATGTTTTACGACATTATGTCTTATGTTCGTCGTGTGAGTTATTCACGAAAAATAGTCAAATAAAATTTGTAACATACAAATAACATACATTTTTGTACAAACAAAACAATGAATTAAGTTCCCTGTCAAGTAATTTGAATTGCTGCGTTTCGACCTTACATATTCTATAGAATGCTAAAAACTATTCGTTTCTCAACTTCATGATAATAAATGGAGTGCTTATTGTCCCCCACCCCCCAACACACCAGTTCGTCATTTACAGACATAAAGGGCCACTCGCAACCGATAATTGCCAGCGTCAGCGATCACCAGGTATATAATATATGCCGTTAATCAACTTGATGAAAATAACCACTAAACACTCGTTATTCTTGGTTAAATTGGCAGTGCAATACAGCCTAACATGAATGTGGGTTATATTTATAACATATAAATCGTACAAAGGGGTTTTATGGCCCTGTCAAGTCAATAGAATTTCTGCCTTAGTCGTTAGCATAAGTCTCTTATCTCTGCCTTTGCGTTAGCATTAATATTCAACGCTCTGCCTTTGTCGTTATCATTCGAAAAACAGAACTGCCTATTTCGTTAGCATTTTTTTGTACCTCGTTCAATTTAAACCTCTGTATCTTCACAGAAAATGAACATTTTCCAAAACGGAAACGACAGATATATTGAGGAAGGATTGAAGTTTGTATTCAATGTTTTAGAATTGTTCCAAACCACGAATTAAGTTGAGAATGTAATGTCGAAGGCAAAAGTTTCGAAATTTTGGCAAACATCGCATACCTAAAACCTGTTAACTCGATTAATATGGCATTTGTGGGCACATAAATTGTATATACTTATTGTTCATTCATCACGTCATCGATATATGTAAGTGATCACTCTCAAAAGCAACGCAAAGCACATATAAAATAACAAATACTTAACCCACTCTCGTGGCGCAAAACGCGTGTGTCTCTGCCTTCAACATACAGAACTACCTTACACACAGCGGGTTGTACGGTGTGGTCACCATACATCTAAATCACTGAGGGTAAGACTTTAAACACATAATAAAAAATAAACTAATCAACATACCCGTTGAACCACAACTGTGTTCTTATGATTTCCTTACGTACAGTTAAATGTCCCAATTTATCTTAAGATCCGAGTGTATGTGAAGATACGTCGAGTGTATTCAATAAAACGCATATTTCTCAATCAATCGATAATTTTCTGAAAACTTGTAACCAGCAATTATGAGACATTTTCGGAAAATCGATCTTTCAAATATACTGCATGTATACAAGATACAAGATACAAGAGGTTTTATTTAAAGTCGGTTATGGCAAACAATATAACATTAGCTCGCAGAGCTATTTTCCGACAATCAATAAGTAAATATAACAACACGGTCAGGCGCGTAGCTAGCCCATAATCATGTGGATTCACTATTGTTCTAGGGGGTCGGGGTCATGCTCCCACGGAAATTTTGAAAACAATGGTGTAATCTGGTGCATTTGAAGCGTTCCCGAGGTGCTTTATTTAGTTCTAACAACCACGAAGATTTAATCAACGTGCGTGTAACAACGTAATTTATAGAATCATTAATTTGTTGATAAACGCTAAAATTGGCCAAGTACTTCTCTGTTCAAAAGAAAGCTAACACATAAATCAAACAAAATAATTTAATGTTCCCATTTTCAAAGATTATGTTCACATAAGCTCCAGATATGCTTATACAAGTCTATTTGCTCGTCCCTTTTCAGGGCAGCAAAGTTCTTTCTGTATGATAACATTGTTAACCAATGTTCATATGTCTGTAGCTACTAGTAAGCGAAATATGGCAGACCAGACCGACGTTCAGTGGTTATGATAGATCGCATATATTTTACACTTCTTATACTACTAATACTACCTCTCAGCTTAGGCTCTGGAGACCCGTATGGTGATTAGTAAATCAAAGGAACAGTTAGAACAGCGACATTTTCTAGGTTTCCGAGAGGCGATCAGTGCCTGGGAACGTTGCCACGGTGTCGTTGGTGACGAGCTGCTTTTGCTTTGAAGGCTCCATTTACTTGAATTCGGCCATGGCCAGAGCTTTGCCGTACTTTTCACGACGGCGCCTGCTGCTAGCATGCGTGTAACCTAGCACTCCGTAACTGCTTCAACTAAGTCGATGTTTTGCTTCTGTGACAACTATGTAAAGAGACGATAAAGGTGTACCTCAGAATGTTACACTTGTAGGTGGAATCGCCTTTTCGCTATAGATAGCACTTCAATTGTAAGCTATTATAGTGGTGTAGCCGCTTTAAAATTTTAGATCGAGTCCGCACGACTGGTACATCACATAGACTGCAGGCGGAATCGGTTCGAAATTCATCATTTCTTTTCTAGCAACAGCGTAGCTTCCTGTCTTTTCTTGAAAGTCGTTTTGCAGATTACCGATTTACTGCACTAAGTTTAGAAGGTTACTAACGTGTACTGCTCCGCAGGCGTACACGCATAATCCATTGATTCAAGTTATGGACTTTGCAGTTAACATTGCTTGTGAAACTAGTTGCTGGCACCTTTGCCTGGTCACACGTCGTAATGACTCTCAATGAACTTCATAACTAGAGATTCCATATACGCGGTTGTACTGGGGCGAGTTTGTTACTGCAAGCCAACAACTACAGTATGGTAGGTTGGTAGTGTCAGACACCAGTACAGTTTATAAAAGTAGAAAAAGAAACACAAACAGTCTTGCGTAAATAACCGGCACGATGTCTGAGAATATCACAATGTGAATTCTAAAGAAATTTGGAATACAGACACGACAAAGAAGGAAAGCGTTTAAAGTGAATTATGTTTGAACTTTTCCTGAAAAATATTTTTGTCAGAATCATGTGGATTCAGCTGCGTACTCGCGTATAGGTAGCTACGCGCCTGACGGTGTAAAACAGCTATGGAATAAAAGACATGGTTAAATACTATCAAGCAACCGTCACAATATCAATGTTATGATCAAGGGACACAATCTAAGATGACTAAAAGCTAAAGTTGATCAGAGTTATTCCTCTTGGAAGAAAGTAACTTGAACCAGTAAAAGTGCCAGGCACAGCTTAAGATTAAGATAAATCACAATAAAACTTACACAAAGCAAAATAAAGCACATCAAAAGAACATTAAAAGCATACACAAAGCAGAATAAAACACATCAGAAGAACAATAAAAGCATACATAAAGCAAAACAAATAACATCAAAAGCACAATAAAAGCATACAAAAAGCACAATAAAGGACATCAAAAGCACAATAAGAGCATGCATAAAGGAATATGAAGCACATAAGTAGAACATAATAAAAGCATACCTTAAGCAAAATAAAGCACACATAAAGCAATCACAACTATAAATAACTTAGACAAAATGCATTCACATAAAAAATAAAGCACCCATGAGAGATAGATAATAAGACAGGTAAAACATGTTTAGTAAACTGTTGAGATACAGAAAGCAAGCAGTACATGCAATCTCATGCATAAGTAAGATGAATAAATATATATGGACACACAAGCAGACAACAGTGACATTTACAGACACATAGAACACTTACACCTCGGGCCAGTCCAGGCACGGATCAGTCTGCGGAACTCCTTGTAATATGTAGTTTGTCTAAGCTCGTTCGACAGACTGTTCCATACTCGGACTGCCTCGAAGCGGAAGGAATTCTTACCATATGTTGTTGTTCTGACTTGTGGTATTACAAGAGTGTTTTCATACCTGAAATCATATTTAGCAGTCTTTAGCTTAACAAGGTCGCAGACATATATAGGTGAAATTTCATGTATACATTTGAAAGTTTCAATGACAATACATTGGATTCTACTGAGGTGTAACGTAGTCATGTTGACACGTTTTAACAAGTCATCATACGAAGTATTAAAGTCTTGGAAGACAATCCTTAGGGCTCTGTATGGTAGTTTTTCAAGTTTTTCTGTGTTACCCTTACTACAGAAGTGCCATACTATAGGACAGTAGTTGAAGTTAGATCTAAAAGTTTTAAAAATTGTTAACATAGTATTCCGTGATAAAAATTTACTCAGGCGCTGAAGAACATTCAATTGTCTTGCAACCTTTTTGCACATGTGGGATATCTGAGTGTCAAAGTCAAGCATATAATCAAGCTCAACCCCAAGAAGCTTCACATGCTCATCGCACTTGATAGCAGAGCCGCCAACTGTAAAAGACTCAATAGCACTGTTTGCTCTTCTACCAACTGCAATGGCCTGAAACTTCTCTGGGTTGGCCTGCATCTGGTTTTTAGCAAACCAGTCAATCAGGATATTACTTTCCTGTTCAAGTGTTGTTTTTAAAATGTCAATATTTGTGTGAGCATAGGATACAGTGTTATCATCTGCATAATTATATACGGTTGATTTGTTTAAGAAGTAAAATATGTCATTAATAAAGATATTACAAATGAGGGGCCCCATTATAGAGCCTTGGGGGACACCCTTAATAGTTTGTAGCCAGCTACTTTTAGTATATGGTCCAAGCTTTACACATTGTTTCCTTTCGGACAGGTAGCTGCTTATGAGACAACATGCGTTGTCTGATAAGCCATAGGCTTTGAGCTTAAGCATTACCAGATTATGGGGGAGACAGTCAAACGCCTTTGACAGATCCATGAGAATGGCGGCAACATACTGATTTTTGTCAAGGGCTTGTTTAGCCTCAACAGGGTTGTCTGGCATCCAAATTTAACCCTGAATGCAGCCAGAAAGGGGTGAAAGATGGTGTCAAAATAAGTTGTAAGTTGGTTGCTGATGGCCCGTTCATATAGTTTAGACAATGTAGGCAGGATACTGACAGGCCTATAATTTTTCTCTATGAAGGGGTCATCTTTTTTAAATATTGGTTTTACTTGGGCAAGTTTCAGACTTTCTGGAAACCTACCCTTGTATTTGATTTGATTAGCCATATCGCTTATAGGAGCGATCAAAGTTTTTGAGCCTGCCTTTATGGTTTTGGCGGGGATGGTATATAAATTGGAGCGTTTATTTGTTTTGTTTGGAATATAATTTCGTTTTAGTATCCATGTATTTTTTTAAGTACGATATGATATACATGTCGTCGCTTGGTTTCCACGCGCCACGTGCTATTAAGTTCATAATTTTATGAAATGTAATTTAAAATTTTAAATAACTTTGAAACCTGCATATAAACCAGTGGTTTAATAATGGAGATAACAGTGTTTAGCAATCGGGAAAGCTCGGCCATTTCCGTTTTTCTCCGGTAAATACGCCTCGTGTATAAGTGTAGTAATACACCAAAATTATTTGTCTGAGTGATCAGTCCACCTACATTCGCGTGAAAGTAACAAATTATGTATCCGTCAATAAGATGGTTACTTTATCTTTCCCTACCAGTTTTCTTATTTTTACGTCCATAAGAAGCTATAGCATGACAGAACAACACATATCTGTAAATACAATTCTTAATTCTCACGAACGTGTTGAAAACATCAACAAATATGACCCATACTTAATTTGGGGAAATCTGATTTGTTTACAAAATATACTGCTTGACTTTCAGTTTCGTAACAAGTAAAATATCGCCTGCACACATGTGATTAATCGTTGCGTGGAATGTTAAAGTGTGTATGTACTTGAATAGTAGAACTATATAAATCTATATATTTGTGTGTACATGTATTGTCATAATGTGTATTGACGATAGGGGGCGGCCATTTTCTAATCATGTGACTGAAAATAGTTCAATATGGCGCCTTGTTATGTCAGAGGTCTATTGCAAGGCTTAAAGGCCGCGGTGATCAGAAAGCAGTTTTAGTGTAACATGTTTTTACAAAGAGAGACAACTGTCTATGTGCAACTGCTTCGCCTTAGACGAGGCAATGTTGTATCTTAGAGAAGTTTTACTGGAAATGGTTAGTCCTACAAATATGACTCTCGGTTTGTTTTTTAACATTTGGACTTTCGTTTTCAAACCGAAGTCATACCGAAAAAGCTCAATTTCCTATCGCACGATTCCGCCCGAATTTACAGCGGAAGGTTTTACATTAAAATTAAACTGAATTTTACTTGTCACGCCGTTGAAATGCAATATTGTTAAACCTAAACCATTATTGTAATCATAAACTCAAATTGTTACCTTGCGAAATGCGTTTTAAATCCAATAATCTTAATAATCCAAATACCGGTTAAATATTTACACTCGTTGACTTTCAATATGCAAATCACGTTGACCGCATAAATGCATACAGCGATCTGATTGGATGATTTAAAATATCGGTCGATACTGGATTACAATTTTTTTGTAAACGAAAATTGAAGTATTACCAGTAAGTGTAACATTTTCGTTTAATTTGTTTGACCCGATTCGTAATATTGACGCAATCAAAGCGCTTACGTAACCG
Source organism: Spisula solida (assembly GCA_947247005.1). Taxonomy (NCBI): domain Eukaryota; kingdom Metazoa; phylum Mollusca; class Bivalvia; order Venerida; family Mactridae; genus Spisula; species Spisula solida. The sequence goes on along the minus strand of OX365952.1, from coordinate 34,396,440 downwards.
TATAACACAGCGGTATGTGGAACAAGCTGACGATCGTGTTAACATCGTTTAATTCGGCTTTAAATCAGATTTAACTCGTATACATTGAGTTTAACTATTGCGTTATAAGTGTAAGTGTTTGAAATGAAAGTCGTTGTCATATATATATTGATATTTCGACTCAAGAACACATATCTTTGTAATTTTAATTTGCGAAAGGAGATTGAGCATTCCCGTCTAGACGTTGGATACTGCCAATTATCAAAGTACCTCAGTATTCATCACGTCTAGATTTCTGGACTAATTTTAGAAAAGGTCATAAGGATAGGTATAAGTTGGTGTTTGCTCAGGTTGATGTGTTCGCGGCCGCCTTCATGGCCCGGAGTTGCGTTCGTTAGCATGGAAATACGCACCTCGTAATTATTGACAAAATGACGAAATTGCAAGCAATGTTCTATTTACAAACTGGTTCAAATCCTTTTTATGTATAGTGCCCGATAAAGATTCTTGATGAAATCGAACAAACAATTGCCTTATTGGCCAGCGAAGTAGTTCTATCCTTATAGGTGATGACTTAAATTTGGGTGGCATAAATTGGAATACGAAGTTCTGATGCCTCTAACACAGGATGTAATGAACTTCTCAACCTAACTGAGTCGTATTGTTTTACTCAAATAGTACAAGAAGCTACTAGGATTACCGATACTTCAAGCAGTGGTTTAGATATTGTTCTACATTCGATAACTACACTTGTGGAAACGGTAAAGGTGATTACGTGCTTATAGACCACTGCATACAATTTGTGGACCTCTTAGCATCAGCAAGAATGAACCAGAAAGAACAAAAGATACATATTGTTTTTTGATAAAGCAAATTGAACCGAAATTAAAGATGGTTTAGTTTGACTATGCAATCGTGAACGATGTACACAAGATGAGTGTATTAGCTCTATGGTGCTAAGTTGAAGTAAAACTGTTTCGAGCTAACAACATCTCACATGGGTAAGTTCTGAAATTAAGAAGTTCATGAAAAATCCTGATGGATTGTTCACCAGTTATAAGAGGACTAAAATGCTTCTTTGTTCTCTTAACTAAAAGAGATAAAGGCTCTAATCCAAAAGAGGTATATACAATCTTACTGGGATAATATAAAAAGATTATATTAAGTAAGACAGGGAAGGCAGCACTCAACTTAACCAGCCGAGCACAGAAAACAGTAAAACACACAACGCACAATGCCCCACTGAACCAACCGAGCACAGGAAACATAAGACACATAAAGACGCAATGCCCAACTAAACCATTGATGAACATACACATGGTACAAAACGATTATGGGGGTTTATGAAAAAGAACTCAGAGGGTAGTTGTCGATGGTGTATAGTCTAGCCAGGCTCCTGTAATATCTGGCGTTATATCAGTTTTAGGGCCTCTTTTATTTCTGCTCTGTCAGATGGTGTGTCCTCGAGTGTCCGTCTTTTTGCAGATGATCGCGTATTATTTAGACGCAGATTCTATTCAGCTGCAAAAGGACATTGACAGTTTATTACAGAGTGGGGGCAGAAGTGGAAGATGTTTTTCAACATATCTAAAAGTCATTTTATGCATGTAACTAGAGCTATGAAACCAATGGAGCTGTCGCCATCCGTCAGACTAATATACCCCGCTGGCTAAGGACCGTAATTCTGACCAAAGTCATTACAGTGCAAATGAAAGGACAAAGGGGCATAATCCTGGCAAAATATTCTCTGCGCAAATTCTTGCCTTCATGCACATCTTCATGTTGAGATTGTTCATATGTTCATGTTTGAACGAAATTCTGCCAAAACTGTAATAGAAGTTGCGTCTACAAAAACGGTTCATTTTACATTATATAGTACATAAAAGTACAAAGGGCCATACTTCTGGCAAAACTCATCACAGAGCAAATTATTTCCTTTATGTAAATCTACATGTCAAGGTTGGTCATCTGTGAAAGTTTAGAGGAAATCCTGTAAATAATATAGAAGGAGTTGCGTTCACAAGAATGCGTTTACGGACTGACGAACAAGCTGAATCCAGTATACCCCCTTCCTTACAACTCGTTGTGCGGGGGGGGGTATGACAATATATACATAACATAACCAGCCTCTGTCTGTGGTAACCAAAACGACATACCTGGGTGTAGAAATTACCTCCACTCTGTCATGGTCCTCTCACATTGATAAACTACTAATAAAGCGTAACTTACATTCATCCGAAACAGCTACTTAGGCTGCAGCCTATAACACAATTGTAAGATCGACATTAGAAAAATATATTGTTAAATTAGAAAAATGTACAATTAAAGGGCTGCGAGATTGGTGACAAACAATTATAAGAAAACCCCTCGAACAGTCCGAAATATTATGGACGGTTTATAAAAGAACCCCTGCCAGAAAGGAGACTAGATTCCTCATGGATCAATGTGTACACTAGGGAACTTGTGATCATGTAAAGAAGTTAAAACATTATAGGCAACTCGGTAAAAGTTTAGAATGTTTATATCACCGCTGTGGTCTCCCTTTATTTGTTTCATAAAATAAGCAAAACTAGGCTGCTAAAATTGTCAGTGATTAAAGTGAGATTGAACATAGACAAAGTATGTTTATGAAGTATTGAAGTACATGTATAGCAACCTAAAAATTGTAATTGTAATTCTACATGTATAGAGACTTTGAAATGTTATTAGCATTTCCAACTCAAAATGACATTCAGGTTGACATTTCTAACAATATTTTATTCATTGCTTTGTCTGGTGGTATATCTTTCCAGGAACGGGTAACTAGCTAGTTCAACGTCTGGTTCCCGATCTCAAAACTTAAAGTATTGAGGTCCTAACTACTCTAAATGTGGAACTGGGAACCAGACAAAACTAGCACATCACTGCACTTACACTCGGATTGTCGGTTGCGAGTCCCGGAAATGCTAATTCATGTAGGCTTGGTTTTGGCGCTAACCACAGTCACCATAGTTATATTACAGACTGCGAAAACCTTCAGTGGTTAAACTATGGACGAAACAACTCTAGTTCGCGTTGATTCTTCTTGAGTCGGTACCAATTTGAAAAAAACCCGTGAGTGGAGCGATGGCCGAGTGATTATCGCTCTCGACTACCAATCTGGAGGTCCCTATGTCGAATCTCGGCCTTGGCACTAGAAATTCAATAACCGCTTTTCGGTGTTTCTCCCCGAACCGGAGATTAACAGGTAAGAAAACCATAATTTATGTAGTCTCGCGAGTATCGGTGCTAAACACCGGTAACGTTAAAGAATCAAGGAGACCATTCGGAACGCACACACACAAACATTTTGTCTCTCCCCTCGAAGCCGGTCATTGACTACTCAATACAATACGACAGTCTCTCCCCTCGAAGCCGGTCATTGATCACTCAATACAATACGACAGTCTCTCCCCTCGAAGCCGGTCATTGACCACTCAATACAATACGACAGTCTCTCCCCTCGAAGCCGGTCATTGACCACTCAATACAATACGACAGTCTCTCCCCTCGAAGCCGGTCATTGACCACTCAATACAATACGACAGTCTCTCCCCTCGAAGCCGGTCATTGACCACTCAATACAATACGACAGTCTCTCCCCTCGAAGCCGGTCATTGACCACTCAATACAATACGACAGTCTCTCCCCTCGAAGCCGGTCATTGACCACTCAATACAATACGACAGTCTCTCTCCTCGAAGCCGGTCATTGACCACTCAATACAATACGACAGTCTCTCCCCTCGAAGCCGGTCATTGACCACTCAATACAATACGACAGTCTCTCCCCTCGAAGCCGGTCATTGACCACTCAATACAATACGACAGTCTCTCCCCTCGAAGCCGGTCATTGACTACTCAATACAATACGACAGTCTCTCCCCTCGAAGCCGGTCATTGACTACTCAATACAATACGACAGTCTCTCCCCTCGAAGCCGGTCATTGACTACTCAATACAATACGACAGTCTCTCCCCTCGAAGCCGGTCATTGACTACTCAATACAATACGACAGTCTCTCCCCTCGAAGCCGGTCATTGACTACTCAATACAATACGACAGTCTCTCCCCTCGAAGCCGGTCATTGACTACTCAATACAATACGACAGTCTCTTCCCTCGAAGCCGGTCATTGACTACTCAATACAATACGACAGTCTCTCCCCTCGAAGCCGGTCATTGACTACTCAATACAATACGACAGTCTCTTCCCTCGAAGCCGGTCATTGACTACTCAATACAATACGACAGTCTCTTCCCTCGAAGCCGGTCATTGACTACTCAATACAATAAGACAGTCTCAGTCGAATGCAAAAAAATAAACAACCCAAACGCAAATATGGGTTTTGTCGTCAGGTGAAACATGCGCATATAATTAAACGACACCAACTTTAGGTAGCTCCAAAACCTAGTCGTTGTGAGTTCATGCTTGTCGCCCACGGTCATGTGTCCCCTTCTTGTAGACGTTCTAAATGCGAATATTATCCTCGAACAATTATAAATGGACATTCGCCTCGTTTCAGCTAATCAGAATGCAGGATTTGTAGAAGTTTGAATTATTCAATCATGTATTCCATAATTATGTGGAGAAGAAGTCACGCATTAGCTTGCGAATTAGTTAATTAAAAATGATTGATAATTTTTAAAATCCGGTTAGATCATCTGTCCGCCAAATGTCTTTGAAACATATTACAATCATGACGTTAAACTCAATAAACAAAGACACAATGTATGTGGTGATAGAAGTCTAGTTATGTCATAATGTAAGCGCACGCTGCCACGCTCAGTACTGGGACATGTTTCTCCCATTATCCCCCAAGCTTCAAGCAACAGTAGATGAGTTCAGTTGGTTTAATAAGACAAACTTTGTCGACAGACATGTTGGTCGTATGTTATGCTGATTTACTTAACAATTTAGCAATTAACTGTAAGCATAGTTTCTGTCGAACCGTTGCAATGTCTCAACAAACACAATTTACACAAATATATCAAAATTAAAGACATGCCTTGTTCATCGTGAATTTCAAACAAACAGAAAACACGCAAGTGCACGTGCAAATAATTGAATGTAATGATATCATAATTTTACACTAAATTTCGAATCTTGACTTCTCATCACGTGCAAGGATCATGACCTCATAGTGTATTGATTATTATTTTAGCTGTGTTACGTTATTGCCAAAATTACATTTTTCGTTTAGCGTGGAGAGCGTGAAACACGTGTATAATTTTTTCCAAGTTCAACAATTAAATAAACGTACAGTTTCCTGGTGATCGCAGATGCAATGTGTAAACATGATTTTCTATACCAGCGCCCTGACTCAATATTGGTGCATTGAAGTCAGATTCCGGAATCACAAATATTTGCGAAAAGTCGAAATTAGAATAAAGTTACCCAATTACAGCCCATGCTCTACCGTAATCAGTTCCGTTAATCACCAAATATTTGCAAATGTAGTTAATAATTACGAACCATGTTAACTATGAGTATGGGTAATATTTAAAACATGAATGTTATTCTTCAAACATGAACGGCTAATGATGTTTATTGCAGTGCAAACATGTTTCTTGTGATTAAACATACATTTGCATTTTCTGTATGAAAATAAAGAACGACATTGCACTTGGAAGTATTTAGTGTCGGACCAATGATCGATCTAACAGGAAGTGCAATTACCGGAAGTCGGCAATCAGTTTAACACTTATGTTTTAAGTTTAGACATTTTTGCGACCACATGTAACTGTATAATTAATAAAGAGTAAACAAAACATTTTTTTTATGAAATTTATAATATCTTAGAAAGGTTTATAACACGGAAAATTGACCACACAGTCACTGAGGTGAAGTTTGTTTTCATGTTATAACCTTTTAACTAGTCGATCATGTTCGATTGGATTTTGCATGACGGTAGTTCTAACGATGTTGTTTATGGATGTAATTACTCAGTGTATAGCAAGCGTGACGTTCTACTCGGGTGGGGGGTCTTTTCATCATCGATGCCGAAATTACCATGTAAGGTCAGTAATGTTCGAGGGGTGTCCTGATTGAGTGTGCACGATAGTTCCATATGAAGCCGACCTTGTGCCTAATAGTTGAACTATATAGTCTCCGTAACGATTGACATAATGTTGACGTACCATGCATACCCCACTGAAAGTATAAATTTAATTAACTCATTTACAAACCTGTTCAAAAATGTAAATATTTCTGATAAAGATTATTTCTTTGAAATGAATTATTGCAAAGTTAATATAGCAATCAGCGTCTTTATAATTACTTGAATAGCTTTTTTAATTATATAATACGAAATGAACTATCCGTGTAATAAAACAATCACGTAAACATGTCATAACTTTGATTTACGAAGGGAACAAGTGAAAGTACTAAAACTACAGGGTGTTCACATAAAAGTTCGTTCCCTTAGTTTAAGTTTAAATAAGTTTATTTTTCTGACATCCGAAAAGTGTAAAATTGCCAGGTTAAATTTTAGAGGGTTCTACTAAATTCTAATAATTCTGGCATTAAATGTAGCTGTTAAAGTAAGAAATCAAAAGTGTACACTGCCTATATAGGTCAGATATAATTAAGTATTAATTTAAAATTTGAGAATAAATCTTTTTTAACTTCCTGTAGTCAAAGAAAATTATTACCCGGGTGTGTAAGTTGGCCGAAGGTTGAACTCTCGGTCTATCATGTTAGAAATATGTTTTTAATTATTCACTTAGTTTACACAATATTATTATGAATGTTTCCGTTTTAGAATCACTTCAACAAGTTGGACTGGAGCCGGGTGTCAAGCTTGCACTATTAACTGTACTAAGTGTTGTGGAAATGTGTCCAGAAATGAGAAAGGTTGAACCTTTGGCTATCTGGTATATAGCATGTTGCATTTCCGGTAAATATAACTTGAGCTGTATTTCTAATACTGTCGAAAAATGGTTGAGATTGCGTTGCGTTGCGTCGCGTCGCGTCGTATCGTATCGTATCGTATCGTATCGTATCGTATCGTATCGTATTGTATTGTGTACTTATTTATAATCACATTGTAAAGAACAATGTGTTGAGAGATGAACCATCTATAAAATGCTCCCAATAGATTTGAGTTTTGTGACGTGTTATCAACAGTGTTGACGTCATTATTGAAATTGGTCAGTAAACATTAAAAAAAGATAGATCTAGAAATTTATACGAATTGTCCAACAGAACTAAATAGTTCAGGCACAAGTAACAGACTATCTCCTACGCGTAACAGTGGTACGGTGTCCACTAGATTAGCGCAGTTAGTTGAGTCACTTGGTTCGAGTCTGTCTCGGGCTTCACACTTTATTCTTCTGTGGCACTGGCTACGGTAATATTCTCCCCCATGTGGCGAGGTATTCAGTTGTCTGTGGATGAGAACTAGTACTGGTTGGTAAGAAATTTCAGGAATATTGACATGGCCAACTCTTCGCCATAAATGACTGGAACATGACTTACATGGATTTCAGCGACGAGGAGAAATGGTCTAATATAACATATGCCAACCCCACCCAAGGACAAATACTATAATTTTATATATCACAATAATTAAAAATGTTACACAGCGTAGTAATACATATTTTGACTGAAAGTACAAATGTCTGCGCTGACGATATCTGCCTGATACAGCCGAGTACGTGTAGCGGTGCAACATATGCGATGAAATATGTTGAAATCAATTATTCGGGTTACACAGATTGGATCCTTGTTGCTTACTTCATTTGTTTTAATGATGCGTTTATTATCCATACTGCACCACAGGTTAAAGGATGTGCTAGACAGATGACGTAAAACTTGACAGAGGAGCCATAATTTACATATCGTATTTGCATAGAAAACCTACTTATTCTTTGAAGTTGACAAACTCGCTTTAACTCGGGCAATAATGTTGTTGAATTTCCTTCTAGGACTGTCTGAAATGAAGTTTGTTTGTCTTGTCAAACGTTCGCATTTTTGTCGCCATATTCATTGTCCACGATGTCATTGGTACGCGGGATATGAGCGCCTTTTGATTTAGATTATGCGCAACCATTTGGCACCACAGCATTGTTAGCTCCATGTGATTGATCGGGTAGCTAGATTATAGAATCAGAATGTAATGGGTTCTATATACAGGTACACAAACCTAATAGCATTTAGATAATAGAGGCATCATTTAAATTGGATGTTTACAGTTATATTAGAATTAGAATGTACTTCGACATGTATCATATATAAATCATGCGGCATGCTTTTATTATGCATGAATATGTAAGTGTATTGTGTGGAGTATATCAATTTCCACTAGAAAGCCATGTGCCTTATCGGTTCATCAGTTTAGTAATATAAGCCTATGAAAAATACAGAAGTTATAATAGACACTAACTCAATTTTCAAATAACTCTAATAGAAGGTAATTGGTGCTGATGCTGATAGTGTTTATTAATATGATTATAATAGGATTTTGTCTCGTTTTCATCACCAATTTTGTCATTTGGTATGGTGACCTTGTTATAGCGCTCCTTGGTTACCAACTAGCGTATTTGCTTGCAACGATTACTTCTACATATACACCCGTGTTAGTATAATATTCATTGGATGCATTTGGTTTGGTCATAGTGTCCCCCGGAAAAGTTATATACGAATCACACGTGATAGTTTTTTGTACGCCGTTATGTTCCTTTAATGTCTTTGCTGATCAGCGGTTTCTGTTACGTGCTGCCTTCCCCGTCCGATGTTTCATTATCTTTCTGAATAAGCGATCTCTAGGTTTGTAGTATGTCATTACAGCTGACTAATTACTTTAAACATTATTGTCTTTGTTTTACAAGAAGATATATATTATAGAAATCTAAAAAAAATGAATAAATGATAATGAAAATGGGATTGTTTAGATTTTTGTACAATATGACCTCACGCTGTTTAACAGCATTTGATGTAAAAATATGAATTGTTAAAGGTATCCACCCATTTCCTGTAATAATCAAATAACTCAAAAACAACATGTTAATGGTTTTTTCTAACTGAACAAATGGTATGTCGTAGAGTATAAGTAAGAAAATAAATTCATAAACGAAAATGGAAAATGTCAAAAAAAAATATTTTGGCTATTTCAACTGTTGTATGAACGCACATTAGTTTGTTATGTAAAACACTACTGAGTTATGAAAAAACTGTGCACGTTATGATAAAAAAACTATTAGACAAATGAGAAATTTTAGGAGTAGGGAAGCGACGTGCTTTTGCACCTGGCATTTTCATGAAACTTCTAAAAATACACCGAGCTCATTCATCATAAAACGGCAGCGACTCGGTTGGGTCTCCGAGTGATGGTTTTTTATAAAGAATGAAAAATGTTGTAGTCGAACATGGCGATGTACCAGAAACAGTTTAGTAAACATTTCGTTTTTAATTGCTGTTCGAGTCAAACAATATTCAAAAGAATATAACTTTAGTACATTTCATTTTGTGTATACTCCAGGAAGACCTGAGCGCATCAAAAATGTTTTAGTCCGATGAATGTTTTATTTACCATAAATGTACGAGGTCCTTGAATTGTTTATAAGACTTGGATATTTGATGCATCAGTAACGACACAGAACCTTAATATGTACCTCTTTTCAATTTCAGTTTCAGTTTATTCATTAAGTGCAAAGTCCTGTGCAATACAGGAAACATAAGCATAACACATTAACAATAGCAATTTAGCTGTCACAGTGACACTGGGTATACGATATAAAACAGCGTTTTGGAATATTTGTAGTCACAAAAAAATGAAATAATTCTTATAATCAAAGAGAAGATTTATGTTAAGTTTGAAATATTCAAGTTTTCCGTTACACAAAAGCATTTTGAAATGAGAAAAAATAAAATGTTATCTTTTTATTACACTATCCATTCAGCAACCCTTTTTCAAACAACAAAAGCAAGCCTTAAATTCTAAGAATTTATCATAATATACAACATGTCTTTAACCACGGTCCCTTTTCCCAAAAATAGTATGAAGACTACTATTTTGTTCAATTAATCTCTTCAGAGCAATGTCTTAACACGCCAACCTTTGCATCTCCTGAAGAGTATTGTTTGAAAGAGGTTACATTGTATCGGCATATGGTTAATATGCTTCTAGCAAACTCAACTAATATACTTTCATTGTAAATTGATATTAGTTGGCTTATGAAATAAATGAGCTGAAGAAACGACTCGTAGTTTCATATTGGACTATTTTATGTCGCGGACGTTTCTTTGAAGAGAAGCTATGTCGCCAAGTGATAGATGGTGCTGTCGCCGCGGACGAATAGCCTGGGAGAAAAATATCATTACCAGTCAGTTGATGAAGGTTGGTGACGAAGTCGAGCATGTGCAACAAAATATTATTTATATTCAAGTGTGAATGAGAAATGTGTTGATTAATTAATGCAGGAGTAATATAATTATTTTCAAATCGTGACTGGCAGATTGATACGACTGCTGACTCACGGTACTTGTTAACGAATTTAAATGATTTATTTACGTAGGACGTGTGTACTCTAAGCAAACCAATGTGTGAACATATATATAGTAACATATAGCATGGGTTATGTACGAGTTTATTCGTTGTGCTTATAACTAAAGCACCCAGTTAAAGTCTTTTTTCAGATATGCGTCCGTTCGACCGACTGTACATTTACTCCAATACCATTGAGTCGCTAATCGACTGTTACACTCGGTGCCGCTGGCATCCACAACCCATTGGCTTTTGACCCTGTAAGGTACCAATTTATACACCTGCGTAAAAGAAGCATGTGGTTTATTCTTGCTCATAAAAATAAGCAGTAGTCCAGACGGAGATTTAACTCCGGACTTCTCGATCCCGAAGCGCGCGTCCTACCTTTAGGCCATCGATACCCATCATAGTGATAATTATAGTGATGATATGTCTACTTGATCCAATCAAGGTACATATTTGTACTCTGTTCTGCTCTGCTCAGCTCTGCTTTACTATGCTCTACTCTGCTCTGCTCTGCTCTGCTCTACTATACTCAGCTCTGCTCAGATCTGCTCTGCTCTGCTCTGCTCTGCTCTGCTCTGCTCTGCTCTGCTCTGCTCTGCTCTGTTCTGCTCTGCTCTGCTCTGCTCTGTACGTGGTTAAAACATATAGATGTTATTTTAGAAAATGCAATGTGTTTTCTGATATTGATAGCACAAGTGACCGTATCGTGACGAAGACACTTTTAGTATGGTTAGATATCTTAAAACAAATTGTAAACGATACGACACGGCGACCTACGTTTGCTAGTAGAAATAACAACTTAAACTTAAAGAATATAAACGGGATTTTGGGAGAATATAATTAGAAATAACAACACTACGTACTTCGATCATCAACTCTGCCATCGCCGGTCCCAAGCCCGGATGTGAAAAGAGAAGGGTTGTGCTCAGGGCCAGCGACCCAGCCACGTAAAAAACAGCTAGCAACAGAAACCTCAACCAAAGAACAAGCCTAATGAAGAAGGATCAACGTACCCCATGAAACTGGAACTAATGGCATTAAGGGGCAAAACCACCCCAAGAGGATTAGTTAGGTGGGTAGGTAGGTACTTCAATCGTTCGGTTTACTCACGTTAGACAAACAGTATCGCGACAACATTATTAATAGATTGATTCTAGATATATCATGGAAACAGTTATGGATGTACATGTAAAGCCATTCGTATCAATGAATGTTCGCATGGAATTCCGTAGCAGTGATTGGAATCGGACAAACATCATAATCGGCTTGGCAGAACCGATTGATTATCAACTACGTTTGTATTTTCAAAATGCATGTTTAATGCCAAAATATATGTTATATGCCTTTGTTATAGCTTTGTCTACTTATTATTTAAAACATCTTTTATTTTGTGCCAATTTACAATTATTTTCAAATTTGCTGGTTGCGACAGGCATTTTTAAGGATTCACACATTCCGACCGTTTACTATTACTCATTACTAAATTTACTACATATTACCAGTAGGCCCACTTATGCAATGTATATAATATATAACTCAGATTGTGTGTAGTCGAAGATAAACCGTTTAGTCAAATATTTATTGGATCAAACTTGTTCATCACAGATTATTTGCTTTATTGACATCTCTTTAATGCTCGCTATATGCTTCCTTAACGATGTTTAATATACATAATTATATATACAGTATATGACCAGTTACCTTTCTTGAATAATCGATTATTTAAATGTGGTAATCGGTTATCGATTTTGTCAGGATTTTCGATTACTCTTCGATTATAATCGATAATCGGAACAAATCTTCAATTCCGATATTGATACAATCAACAGTAAAGCATCAACACAACACTGTACGAGTTGTGAATTTATTATTAATATACCAATTTTTTTATTATACCATATTTATATAATTATATCTTTTAACATACTGCCAAGTAAGAAAGTTTTTGCGAGAGATTATTTTTTGCTATATTCGCGACATTGTTATTGTAATGCTCGTGAAAATAAATAACGGCAGTGAAACGCAGAATAAGTTTCTCTCTGGAGTTTAAAAATCGCGAATATTAAACTCCGCAAACTAACTTCCAATATCAAATTCGCGCAAGTTTGACATCGCGAAATTATATGATTTTACAGTATTATTTGAATGACCAGATTACCTCTTGCTTCCTCCTCAGTCACAATTTGACTCTCGTATGTTTTAGTATTCCAGAGACTCAGTCTACTCGGAAACATGCAAAATAATAGACTGGTACCCGTTCGTATATTGCGACGTCAGAAACCAATCGGACCGAGGCACCAGTCTAGCAAAATAATTGCATTCGGGGAACCTCGAACAATCGTACTGGAATTATTCTCGTGAATGACAGAGGTATTCCGAATGTAAAACTGCTCGTTTGTGCTCGATACATCATTTAAGAAAAAGCCACAAATTATCCAATGTGACACTTAAATGTATGCTTACAGATTATCCGCTCGTGTCGTTCCTGCCTTTAAATTACATATTGATCGCCGTGAAATGGGCATAGCAAACATTATATATATCAGCCCATCTCTTACGGTATTAAGTGGGCATTAGCGGGATTGGAAAGACCGTTGTTTTATGACCACAAGTCTGACATTTTCATGACTTTACTCACATTAGAATCACGGATGAGCTGCCTTATATTGTACGACGATAGCAATGTCTCTCTGATTTGTCACGCACGTTTCCAAGTTGTTCCTTCTACCCAGAGATAAAGCAGAACCTCTCATAATGTGAACAAACACAACTTTCAGTCAGGTATCAAAGAGAACGTTGTGTAAGAAGGTATCATTTACAATCCAAAAATCAGCGTCAGTCTAGTAGTTCTAATTACTCAATCATTTTGTCGCTAACGTTTAATTTAGGAATATCTTATTCTTAATCAATAAACAAATCCAGTGTTTTGTAACATTTGGATGTAACTTGTAGATTTATAATTATTCTTAGTTCTCATTCAAATTGCATTCCCGTTCATCAGTATATATTTGTTGTCTTGGAACAACTATATAACTATGTTACAAAACTAGATAGTTTTCCCTGTGCATTGTAAACGGTCAAATGTTTCGTATCTATACTACCACACATATCCGCTTCCTCCTCCACACCAGATGTATTACAGGTAATCTGTGGTCTTAGATCGGACATATCCGTAAGCAGGGTAGTAATTCTGCTTCACAGTTCTGCCTAAGGATCTAGACATTTTTGTGGTTGTGGCGACCACCGGTTGATTGTCTAATGCGTTTGTACAGAACGGGATCGAATCCAACTATAGATGCAAAATATTTGTACTGTTTTCATATGGCTATGATGGAACTGAAACTCGGCATAAACCCCGACACAGAAACCCTCACAAATAACATACGTCTTAGTATTTCTAAATAGCTATATGTCTGTATTGTTGTGGAAGTACAAAAGCTTTACAGAGTTCATACTCGCCAACTGAGAAGAGGCATAATATACAGTGCCCACCAAAAATAAGTATACAGTAAATAATTGTGGCAAAATTAAACTTGGTTAAATTATTCAATATCTGTTTACCAGACGGTCACAATTATACTAGTTTCTGAAACTACAGTTACTAAATGAGTCAAAATAGAGATAAAAATAAAAATGAAGATGTTCGAAACTAAAATAACCATGTGATTAAAAATGCTGTATTTTCAATCTTTTTGTGACAAAGTTATCATTCAAGAGGGACAAAGAAACTTTAGATTGTGCACCTATGGTACCAATCAATGTATGGCCTTTCCATTTAATAAACATAGGTATTCATTTTCTTCAAATATAGTGTTGCTTTATTGTTCTTCAAATAGTATCATTACAGGCAAGTAAGTGGGCAAATAACATCTGTATACTTATTTTTGGTGGGCAGTGTATGCTCAAATCGATGTGATAATAATGACTGTATTTACCGAAATTATTGTCCCAATATTGTGTTACAGTGATCATAGTGACGTAAAATATATGCATTATAAAATAATTTGCGAGCATGCAAATCAAAAAAGGGTTTTACTCTTATTAGTAGATAGAGTAGGGAGTTTAACTATTTTATTGTTTTTTTTTCAACTTGGGTTTTCCAAGTTATGTTTTAATCGACTTATGCACAGTGGAGTTAACCATATTCGAAAATTTAAAGAGAATGATCTTAAGTTCTCTGTTATCATTGTTTTCAATTTCTTTAGAAAGTTTTGTTGCTGCAGAAATAATCATAGCTTTTGTCTTATTTACATTTGGAACCATAGGATAACTCAAATATACACCAGTTTTCTATGTGGTCCAGGTCATTTTGTCAGTTGTTATTAAAACTATCAATTGTTGCACCAGAAGCTGATACTGTTACAAGTTATCATCTGCAAACAGTATTAACAAGCAAAGGTAGATCATTTATAAAAATGAAAAGTATTGGGCCAAGGACAGAACCTTTGGGAACACCAGCTTTTGGTATTTCGACAACTTTCCAGAGACATTGACTTGTTGAAATCTATTCGTTAGACACGAATTAAACCACTCTAGTACTTTATTATTGAACTTGTAACATTTTAACTTCTTCATAAGTAATGTTTGATTAATGAACAGAGAAACAATGCAATTTATTTTACAGTTTGCTATAAATTATATCATAACTACACATTTATCATAAATTGTCCAGAAATTCACAAACAATCTCCTAGTCGTCTCGGACAACAGACATCACCATGTTGCGGGAATGCACATCAATGCCAAACGTGCACCGTCATTTGTTTTAAAGATAAAATATTTTAAGTATTCACAAGTATTAATATTTAACAAAATATTTATTATATTAAACGGCTTGTTTAGATAACAATTTGGATTTATCACACTTCTCGGGATATCCTTGTCAGTTGTGATGCACCCTAGGTGCATGCTATTAGTCCCAGTGTTTATATTTAAAAATATTTTAATACATTCGCAAACAAGAGATCTAACACTTTGCATTGGTCTTGTTTGCGTTTAAATACATTTTAAAATGCATACTAAGTATTCAAAGTATTTGTTTTCTATCATAATCGATTTTTATCGTAAACCGATGCATGCAAGTTTATAAATACTGGCTAATTGACACAGAAGAGCAAAACCTCTAGGAAGTAGAGACTATTTTTGTTTAATAGAATTGTATCTTCCAAACTAACGTGTGACATTATGAAAGCACTGACATTGAGCGTTCTATGCCTACGTAGCAATCAAATAGTACATCAGACTGATTGGAGAGCGGTCGGTTTATATGTGTATCAAGCAATCAATCGATATTTATACATGTATACCTGATCGATATCTGGCAAAATATAACCGGTTTTTCAAAACATCGAAACCGATATGTCGAATATCGATATCAATACATCGAACATCGAATCAGATAAGTCGAACACCAGTACCAATATCGAACACAAAACATCTTTAAAATTAGAAACAATTATTACCGATAATCGCTCACGTAAAACGACATGTTAAACCACCACACAAATCGAACGATATCGGTGTAATTTTAAGTGCACTCGAGCTCGTATGTCGAACACGAATGATAGCACAAACTATTGCGGCATTACCTTGAACTTTGCCATACTACTCGACTACATATCGCACATATTTTTCTAATGTCGTATTGTCGCCCTTTTTTGCGGCGAAACAAAGTTGAATGTTTCGTGTGTTCGTGTTTTCGCCATTTCGCATTGTTGTTTCAAACAAACGAAAATACTACACGGCGTAAATCAGCCATCATAAGTACTTAAACAAACAGACGATAAGGATTTTTAATTTAGAACAGAAAATGCAAAAACGATGACCGCTTCTGTTGAAACATGTTTTTACAGAGTTTTTTTCCAGAGGTAATACAATCCAACAGGCCATCCTCTGCCTAAATTATTTCTACACGATTATTCCAATACTCCCTGGTGTAAATTGTGTTTAGGTTTTTGACTACAAAACCGTTGTCGTGGCTGATTAAGACAGATTCATCATGTCATCAAGGTCAGGAAAGCCAAGCATGTGTAACATCAACGGATCAGAGTGTAGGACATGCGCTCAATAGGAAGGAGTGTCGCTCGAATATCGTCCAAAATCGCAATTAAAAGGTCTGTTAATGACGGTTTTGTATGCGAATGAAATGGTCGTGGTAAGTATACAATACAAAACAATACAATGCTTTATTTTGTCATGGTTACATGAGTAACAAGTCGTCGTAATGAATTTTCAATATTTGTGAATATGAGCACTTGCATTTCAAATTTGAACATGGGTTGGTCTAAGTGTCTTTTCTTTCACAGAGGTGCACAAACATACCAACCGTTCTGTAATTGGTTAGACGGTTATGTTCCTTACTGGCCTGACGATCGTGTCAATTAGTTTTGTTATCCACATAACGGGTAATTTGTGAACTTGTTCGATACTACTTAGTATTTACTAATAATACTAATCTAATGGATAGTGTATATACTAGAGCAACTTTTTGAAGGAGGTTTGTTAGTTTGCCAAAGGAAACACATTTACAAAACTGTTTTAAATAGTATGACTATTGTGTACTTGACAAGTTATTTTAAGAAACATTACAAAAAGATACCGGTAATATCAAGTCAGACAGGGAAGGCAGCACTCAACTTAACCAGTCGAGCACATGAATCATAAATAACATACAAGGCACAATGCCCAATTGATGAGGGTGTATATTGCTTTGCACCTATCTGTTGGTCGGTCGGTCGGTCACTGTGACCATGACCATTTCTGACTAGTCAAATGGTTTCCGTTCCGCTTTGCCCTAGGATCGCCAAACTTTACATTGAGGTTGGTCATCAACAGTAGATAACCCCTATTGATTTTGAGGTCAGTATATCAAAGGGCAATGGCACTATGACCTTCACCATTTCTGACTTTTCAAATAGTTTCCGTTCAATAACCCAAGAATGCTTTGTCATAGGATCTTCAAACTTTACATGGAGGTTGGTCATCAACAGTAGATAACGCCTATTGATTTTAAGGTCAGTAGATCAAAGGTCTATGTCACTATGACCTTCACCATTTCTGACTTTTCAAATAGTTTCCGTTCAATAACCCATTAATGCTTGCCCTAGGATCTTCAAACTTTACACCGGGGTTGGTCAACAACAGAATATGACACCTATTGATTTTGAGGTCAAATATCAAGGTTACTGTAGCCTTCACAATTTTTATAATATTGGGCTGCCATGGGGGGCATAAGTGTTTTACAAACATATCTTGTTAACTTATCTGAACCAAAGGTTCAGGGTGAGCTTTTAGTATGGAAGGATGGTCCGTCGTCCACATGTGCACTTAAACGTCTTAAGAGTTGTTGCCCTTTGATGGTCATAATCACGTCGTGGTGGATAGCATGATCCCAATTTAACCCTTCTGGTCACTACCTGGAAGAAACAAGCGTCATGATTTTATTAACTTTAAGCATCAGTATTACCTCTCTACAAAACATATTTAATTTGACTTTGCAACTTTTAACTGTGTCAAAGAATAGTCGTGTTTACACAGCTGCTTGGTGTATTGTAATTAATTTATGTTATCTCAGATTGTTGTTGGTAACAGTGGCCTTGTGGAATTGAGGTGATATACACACATACCGAACTATTTTGGTAGATAGTTATTTATGTCATTTGGTCAGCGTATGTTTTCTATTATTTGACTAATTTAGGAAGACAGTGTACACAATTAGATTGATGTAACGTTATAGTTCCGTGTTCATGCATACTGTTTTATCGATTGTAGCGTGAACCGTTCACGAGTACCTGTCGTCAATATTTGGAACTGTCACTGCAAGAATCTTTTGGAAACTTCTTGTGTTCGGTGAATAAGTAAAGGGTGGGTTTCTCACACTAAAATACGATGACATGTCCGATGGAAGCTTCCAAATGATTTTAACATTTATTCTTAGTGTATACCAGCGTTCAGACTTAACAGTTCAATAAGGTTATGGTCAACTAATATAGACTATAGTGTTAATCAACTGGGCGTGCAAGCAAACATACGTTGCAACAGAAATCATGCTTGCATAGGTACCATATGGTGCTCCGTCGTGAATATTGTATATGTTTGTATATCGAGTGTGATGTGTGGTCAGAGATTTTAAATGTTTTCCTGTACTGTCGTCGTCGTGGATTGTTTGGCGATTTATTACGTCAGACAGGGTGTAAATACAACTTATGGTAATCTCTGTCTCGTGTGATGACTTGTGTCAATCAGTTGTCGTCGGTCGAACGACCGGATCAGAAGTCTATGATGCCAACTCTTTCCATATAACATATTTCTCGAAGAGCTTTATGCGTACATACATGTATTTAGCTCATGTATGTTCGTATTTCATACATAGCTTCCAGAGAGCATACTGTATCAATGTTGATTTTCACAGTACTCATGTTCATGTACATAACTCAATAGAAGAATATGATTAGAAAATGTTGTATTCAAGTACGTATATGTTCATATGATTAAAACACGTTTCCGAGTATTCATTATCAAACAGTACAAACTTGCTATTTTGCATGCAACTGACAACTTCTCCACAAGTGGAGAAAGTGACTAAAGTCAATATCTTCGAAGACAATTATCTGCCAAATACCGTATCCGGACCCAGATATTCTGTGTCTACATAAAAGCTGACCGGCTAGACTATGGAGGAAATACGAATACTTGTCAGCTATTAAAGAGGACAACACCAGCATACCAGATTGAATAGTTCTTTTGAAGCCGGTAGACGTGAATTAAATTACATGCATGCCGAGCATAGCCTTTATTTGCCAGTCAGCTTTCCGCTGAAATATGGCAAGCACATATATGTGTGCCTCCACCCGGGTTTGAACCCGGGTCACCAGATTAGACGACAAGCGCGCTAACCATTGAGCTACGGAGGCCACATAAATAACTATGCATATACTATTTAATATATAATTATCGGCTTTTGGACAGCTGAAACTAGGGCTTTCAGCTTTTTGACAGCTTAAACTTGGATTTTTAGCCTTTTGACAACCGAAACTTGGCCTTTCAGCTTTTTGACAGCTTAATTTTGGATTTTTAGCCTTTTGACAACCGAAACTTGGCCTTTTAGCTTTTTGACAGCAGAATCTTGGATTTTAAGCTTTTTGACAAGTGAAACTTGGACTTTCAGCGGTTTATATTCATTTTTCATGCTGTTGTGTGTTGTCTTGTGATTGCTGTCTGTGTTGGTTCTGTTTTCGGTGCTCAGCTGTTTCAATTCAAATCAGTTGAGTGCTGCCTTCCATATCCGATTTTTATTATCTTTATGGTTATCAGTCCAAACACTTTATTTCTGATAGTATCCAGTATCACAAGGTTTCGACAGTAAATAAAGCACCAAGTCAGTTTTCATTTTTGTGCTGACCGTCAAGCAATGGATACACTGGTTACATGTTTATTTTGTCTTAAGTATGACGCAACTACTGGGCGAATGTCGGACACTATCACGTGTAATGTATATTACATTATACAGATTACCCAGAAACAAGCTTTGGTTTTAGCAACAGGCATAACAAAACTTTTATCTTCTTGTAGCTGTTGTGCTATGTTATACGCCTTTCCGGAAATAAGTTGCCGCCATCTTATGTCTTGCTTATAAGCATGCTTCGCTAGTTTATTCTGCATAATTACATTTTCCAGTCCGTGAACGAATCATCCTGTTAGTAAATTCAACCGTAATGAAGCAATGTTCAAATTTGCATAACATGAAATGAACCAAACTATGGGCGCATAATCCGTGGCATGTCTTCTGTGAGCCTGATTCAAATGCTTGGTTTGACAGACAAGTATTCGCGCTGTTTAATGACGTTCCATACATTTAAGAGGCAATTACTATCCCAATAATGTTTCATGCTTGTACATGTTTTGAATAACAATCTTTCCAGTTGGGTTAAAAGACATTTCTTCTTCAAAAAATAGAGTTGGCGATAATGAGAAATTAATGATGTATGCATTAGCATGACTTAACTTGTCCATTCCAATGTCATGTGAGTTAATCCAAAAATACTTTTTAGTCATGAGGACACCTCTAGAATGAGCATTCGATGACAAGACAGATGTCCTTTCGGATTGTTCGAGTGACGATGGACGAACTGACTACACCAAGTCTTACTTATACTATAGGAGCTAACTCCCAATTCAATGAAAACTGAAATTGTTGAGTTAAATCCACAAATGACGGTCAAGAAATGGAGTCTCATGAAGACGTAATCTGACTGTGACCTATATTACATTTTGCCCCATTTCGTTTTCTTCTGTGCCTTGTTCATGGCAAATATCATTTTCTCATACAAAGATTTTTTATATTGATCATATTAATATTTAGTCATAAATTTATTATAGAAAGTAGCATATTTAAGTGTTTTTTTATCTATTGTTATGTTGCTCATCGAAATCTGACCAGAAGTTCCATCTTCGTTATATCGGAACCGATTACCTACAAAAAGCATGGGAACTACACATAAAATTAAAACAAACTCGTTCAAATTGGTTAATATTACGTTATAATCACTTTCCATAGTTCGTTTAAATTGATTCATATTTCGTTTTAATTGAAATATATTCCATTTGAATTAATTGATTATTCGTTTACATTGATTATATATTTCGTTTGAATTTATTTAAATCACTTTTAATATTTCTTAACTATTAATTAATAATTCGTTTGAATTGATTTATATTTGTTTGAGTTTAAAAAATTTCGTTTAATTCACTTTTAATATTTCGTTTACATTGATTACTATTTCGTTTAAACGAAAACGTAATAAGATGCGTCCGTAAAATGTTTGAGTGTGTCTCACAAGGCGTCCCATAACTACCTAATATGAAGGCCATTGTAACTAGAATATGTTTGGATTGTTTTCTGTGACCGGTTGACATATAAAGTGCACAACAAATATTGAAACTAGGGAATTGTTTAAACAGTTGTTATGCTAATTGAGTTCTCCGATTAATTGAAATAAAACACCGTAATGTAAAACATCTAAATATGCTGGATAAGAGACTGGGCTTTGTTCAAATGCTTGTTTATCAAGTCCGTATTAAAGTACACTCACTGGATGGTGTCTTTCAATAGCTGTCCGATATCTCTTTATTAATTATGATTTATTATGATTGCCTCATGTTGGTAGTTTTTTGCTTATTGAGGTTTATTCAAGATAAACACTGGCATGTAGTGTTATGTAACGTACAAAAGTACAAATATATAAGTATTTTGTTTACGTAAGCGGGCACTATTACGAATATGTACGATGTGTACTATAAACACTTATCTAAAGGGGTCTTCTATGTAGGTGGGTAACTGAATATTCGCTTCTCTTCAAAAGTCATGGCAACTGCAAGGATTAAAAAGGTCGGAGCGAGCGAAGCGAAGCGAGGCCTTTTTAGTCATTAAAATTTACTTAATATGTTCTAACTAACTTAGAATATAACATTCTGCATTCTGACTGGCCGATAGAAATTAGCGCTAACGCATGACGTCAAGTCTGTGAAGAGAAAATTTTAATGATTAAATTTTCATTTAACCGCGAAAATGCGGCGTTTTCATTGGCTCATAATGTAGGTTATATTCTAATGAATGTTGAATAATGACACCAGCTTATTACGTCATCAGAGAGAGTCCGTGTGTATGTCCATATCATTTGGGTCAATTTTCGTTCCTTCGGTATTTGCGATGCCTGTGATACCTTTCCAGTATGTTATCATCATGCCTGTGCCACTATCAGAGAAAGGGGACCGAGTGTAAACACTGGATCCAAAATATTCAGGGTGTATTGTGACGTATGATTGTGGTCTGTGTCCCTTTTTGTGAGTTTGGTGTTCGGCTCTTCATATTATGTTAACTGTCCGAATATTCATGATATTCTTCATGTAGCCTCGATATCCTAATGGTAGAGGGTGTGCACTGAGGGTGGGTGGTCGTTTGTTAGATCACAGTGCATGTTATTGCAAGGACGAAATAAAAATTGTACCAGTTATGTTCTTGCTATACGCCCAGCGTTAAAGGGAAAGCTGGCTTCTTCCCTCATACCCTCGTGGTGAGTGATGGTACGCATTAAGAATGAGATGTCGAGACTGATCAATATTAGTTTTAAGAACTTCACAATCGACTAAAAAAATAGATATACACTAAACTAGGTGCCTGGCCACAGTATCCATTGTCTTTGTCAAACTAAGTGTCACAAGGACATACCATATGCTTTAGTAATAATACTGCTCATTATATACAATCAATACACCGTAAACTGGGTTTATTGTTTCGTTTTTAATTTTTGACTTGTTATATATATTTGTGTTAAATGTTTTGGCAGTATTGGCGCCAGTTTAAAGAGCAAATTTACATAGAAAATCAATACGACGCAGGTACCTACTTAAAGTCCAATTATTTTACAAAAAACATATTGCCCAACAATTTGGGAGATATTTATTTATCAGCGTATTTTTTCGTCGTTAATGCCGAAAAGAGGAGTGTTTATAGCAACATAGAAATGTTAATACAAATAGTAATGCGGATAGAAGGATAGCGACGTACCGACACTTATGTACGTACCGCAAGCGTCATTAACACACGATCCTTGTCCATGGACAACATTTATATACTTTTTGTTTACTTATGGAAAGTCTTTGACATTGACTAATCTTCTTAAAGACAACGGCTGCATTGTAAGCATTTGCAATGCGTTACACATTTTATTTGATAGCTCACTGTCATGTTGGAAGTCGTGTTTAAACATTAAGTTGTATTAATTTATATCACTTACGATCCTCCTTAACCGGTGTCTGGTCAACCTGCTTAGACATCGACCATTAATACAGAACGTGTCAGAAAACTGTCTTAATGTGGACAGTGCGAAAATCTGTGATAGTAAATTCATCATGATTTTATTCCATAGACAACAGGGCATTAACTACACGTATGTG
The DNA here is from genome assembly GCA_947247005.1 of Spisula solida. Lineage (NCBI taxonomy): Eukaryota > Metazoa > Mollusca > Bivalvia > Venerida > Mactridae > Spisula > Spisula solida. Next base: position 34,372,997 of record OX365952.1, on the reverse strand, counting down.
CCGAATTTGTTTTTTTTATTTTTAGATCGCTTAAATATTTTCACAGCAAGAATCGAGGCATTGGCTTCGGTTATGTTCTTCACATGTGGAGACGCTGACAGTTGCTTGCTGAAGTGTAAGGTACTGGCAAATAACTCCAGTAATACAAATAGGCCAACTGGCCGCGTCGTAATAAACACACTTGACTGGCTAGCAATATCTCATTCTATTTGGTGGAGCATATACATGTACGAGGGATGTTCGATATGTATGGTCACTGCCCTTTGCATTTTTCTATGACACTATTTAGAAGGATTCTACGATAACTGTCTTAAAGGTGTATGTTTCTATTCTTTATCTGGAAAATTCCATAGCCTTTCGTCAAGAAGTAGGTAATTTATTGAACTTAGAAGAGGGTATACTCGAGTACACTGACCTTATGTTCATTTTAAGCAAAATTTGGCAAATATGGCAACCAAGTACAGCATATCATGTTTTTTATGGAAGGCATTTAAATTATTTACGGTATGATAGTAGTGGAATAAGATTATTTCCCGAAAGGATTCTTTAATTGACAGTTATTCGCAAAAAGTCGCAGTGTCTATTACTAACCCTTTGAAAAGCCAACAGAAACAACATTCCGGTTATTAAATTTGATTGATTTTTTCACGAAATATTGCGGAAATCTTAATGGTTCCAGAAATGTAAAAAGATTTAAAGATATCAACGGATTTTCTTTTTTGTGATCCAAGTGACAATACATATCGAACACCCCTCGTATTTATATTCCCTTTGAAAATTTGATATAAATTTCAAGATCGATAAAGTTTAAACTTTTATAAATATTCCTTGAAATCAATATATTGCCGTTACGGGTGCTATGACACTTTTGGAATGCCGTGGCTTACAGTCTAATGAAACAATGATCAATGACACGACATTTTGAATGATGCATTTGCATAAAACACTAAAGGATATTATATGATCAAGGTATATCAAACGAAAATTTGGGGGCGATCGCTCTATTTAAAAAAAGACTTGATGAAGGAGGTTCGTCATAACCGAAACTACTGATTACTATGGTGCAAAACTTTTTTTATTAATTTTAAGATTAATGACTGAGCTAGACGAAAGGGTTAAGTTAGCAGAATTAAGGGGGTCATGTGTACATGGGAGCCGGGGTTTAGTTCGAACATGAACATATTAAACTTTTATCGCTACAAGATGAGATATTTTCCATATCCAAACAAAAGTAGCCCTATTCCTATAAGTTCGTGCATTCCTACAAGTTCGTGCATTCCTACAAGTTCGTGCATTCCTACAAGTTCGTGCATTCCTATAAGTTCGTGCATTCCTACAAGTTCGTGCATTCCTACAAGTTCGTGCATTCCTATAAGTTCGTGCATTCCTACAAGTTCGTGCATTCCTACAAGTTCGTGCATTCCTATAAGTTCGTGCATTCCTACAAGTTCGTGCATTCCTACAAGTTCGTGCATTCCTACAATTTCATGCATTCCTACAAGTTCGTGCATTCCTATAAGTTCGTGCATTCCTACAAGTTCGTGCATTCCTACAAGTTCGTGCATTCCTACAAGTTCGTGCATTCCTATAAGTTCGTGCATTCCTACAAGTTCGTGCATTCCTACAAGTTCGTGCATTCCTACAAGTTCGTGCATTCCTACAAGTTCGTGCATTCCTATAAGTTCGTGCATTCCTACAAGTTCGTGCATTTTAGTAAAACGTTCATTGCTTTGTTAAAAAGACTCACTTATGTGCCAAAAATTAATTTTGAGTTATTAAGAAATCATTTATACAGCCGAATAATGCAAACAATGTGACAAAAATAGTGTTCGTTACGTTCACGGTGAGTTTTGTCCGAGCACCAATTTCACTGTGATTATCTTGTGTCAAAAATTGTACTATTTATGCCAAATTACCGTTGTGTATGAAAACGTTATTCCATTCAAATTTTTCAAATCAAAATCCCCCATATTGGATTAAGGTAAATATGTGAAAACGACTTTTTTGAGAAATTTGCATCCAAACATAAACCAATGTGTAGCAAATGGTCTAACTAAGAAAATGAAACCTCACATGGTATGTTTACATTCAGTAATAAAAAAGTTACAGAGTCAATGAGAAGGTTTAGGAAGCAATGTATGTTACTACAAATAGTAACACATTTGAAATCAGATGTATTTTCGATAATGCTGGGTATAACCACATATAAGGTTGTGGAAATCAACGAATGATGCAATAAATAGTACCACATCCGGAATATATTTATTTCGGACGATACCGGATATTCGGTTAGAAAGATGTCGATATGACGCGGTTCAACTGTATGTACCTTGTGCAGTGTAATATATTATACATCGAAGTATAATTATAAGATGAAACTTGATGAGTATAGCAACACAATGTAAAGGCATGAGTGGCGAACAACGTACACAATTACGATGCACAATTTAGATTCAATTACGGACCAAATGTGGTATCCTTGTAAAATTGTAAAACAATTCTAAGTGATAGCGCCATGTGTTTGGTATGCTTTTGATATTTAGGTACATAATGTACGTTATACCAGGGGGTGACAGACAAGCGCTTCTAGAAAGCAAAAACCGTCGATAATTGCAATAGAACACTAACAAAATGACAACAACAGTTTTATCAACCAATTAAGAATTGGCATCGGGTTATATGTGCAATAAACGAAGGAACGGAACATTTGGTGTATGGAATTTAAACAATAAATTTTGAATCTGAAAGATAAGTAGATAAATACGTTTAGTTTGTAAATACGTTGACAAAAGAGCGTACGTAACATAAGTATTACTGATAATTGGCCGATGGCGATGACACATCAGTAAGTTTCATAGGATTCCTAGAAAAGCTAGTTCATATTCTAAACAGCCGTCTTAATATATATATTTCCATCTTTCATTAATACAGTTAGTATAAGAGTATTCATTAGCAAGGTGTTACTTAAAATGAATCACATAAATCGTAAATCATAAATTTAGTTGATGCATATGCTGATTTGAACTGTCATGACAATATGTATATGAAGAACAGAACACGACAAATAGTCATTGAAGTATGGTGTCTGATTTTTGCCATTTCGTTTGTTTGTGAGGGCGAGTTGCAATGTCGAACAGACGATTGAACACACGAATGGTCGAAATAAGTCTCCTTTATTCTTGTTGAGGGTCGAATTGTCGCAGGCATGAATATGAAAAATGTCAAAAAATGTTATTTGTTGTGTATTTGCCTTTCAACTTTCAGTGAGAACACACGACGACACGAAGGCAAAATAACACAAAGCATTTGGCAAACACACGAACTTTTGTACTCATCACTTTTAAAACCATTAAAACATCGGGTTGTCGCCCTTCTTTTGCCAACGGTTCGTTAATTCGCATTTAAAGTCGATTCCACAACAACTGATTTATTCCCAGCTGACCAGCAAGTGAATAAGGAAACGTTTGTCATGCGCCCATCTTGCAGTTGAGCAATTATTGTGTACTTTGTCTTCTAAAACCGGGGACATATTGCCAACATTGCGTCATTGTGTGTTTTATCTTCGACAACAGCTTCTACTAGTGCTTGTCCTTAATTATAGCGATTTACCTTTGGTAAACAATGCAAACCATGTCACCGCGGAGCGTTGGCATAAAGTCTGACATCGCCATTTTCTAGTAACTATTCAAATTCACTCGTCGTTGGTGGCATAGTATATTGTCGTCTTGTTTATACGTTGAGATAGGCATAATTTTGATGCACTTCGTAATTCAGAGAATTCCTTGCATGCCAAACTAAAACCGAGTTGGTTACCAGAGAAAAAACAGGATGTGCCGCAGTGGGACGCATTGACTCACTTTGACCACATGTTTTACTGTTTACAGAATGTTCGACTTGTCTAGTAACGATCCAGCAATTCAAGTACAAGTTCATACATACTACTACTCAATATCAAGCTATAATAACAAATAATGTTGACTTGAACGGTTGAAATGTGGATTAGTTACAAACGAAAGTATCAATTTTAACCGCTGAAACAAAACCTGTAGGGTTCCTATTTTATGTTTTTGTTTAATTCTGTTAGACGTATCGATGGTTTTGCATAGCATATATTCAATATTCCGGAAAATTGGATGATTAAAAAAATAAGCGATGACATGTTGTAGTCGGTGTGGAAGGGATTATACACCCTTGAGAAAAGTAAAAAGGCATTAGTTTGGATATTTTCTCTAATTGAAATGGAATGTGTCTGGAAACAATTCCCTGTCTTGTTAATGGAATGGGACAAGGTGGATTTAAAGTAAACAAGATGAAACAGCACGCCACAGGCTTACTGACACTCAAAGTTTTCTTCCGAATGAATGTATTTATTAAAATAGTCGTTTCGGGTTTTGTTTCTGATAGTCTGTCTCCTCATCCTCAAATTGTTTGGAATTTATGTATTCGACATCACGTAATCATACAAGTGGTGTTACCTTTACCAATAACCCATATCGTCGTATATGAATATGTATTACATAGAGAATATTTGTTGATTTTGGTGTAAGATCGAATTTTATTTCACCGAGTGATCACAGAAAATTTAATAACGAGTTGTAACGGGGTAGACTGGATTCAGCTTATCTGTCCGTCTGTCTGTCCGTAGACGCATTCTTGTGGACGCAACTCCTCCTACAGTATTTGCAGCATTTCCTTCAAACTTTAACAGATGAATAACCTCAACATGTAGATGTGCATAAAGGAAAGAATTTGCGCTCAATGATTTTTGCCACGCGGGGGCTATATTAGTCTGCTGAATGGCGACAGTTGTTCTAGTTTCAAACGGTATGAAGCATTTCATTTATTGTGGGGGTCAGTATATAGACTTGTTTGGAGTGTCCTTTTTGAAGGATACGGTTGATACGTTCTCTATCTGTCTCCTCTGTGTGTGCGTGTGTGCGTGCGGTGCGTGCGTGCGGTGCGTGCGTGCGTGCGTGCGTGCGTGCGTGCGTGCGTGCGTGCGTGCGTGCGTGCGTGCGTGCGTGCGTGCGTGCGTGCGTGCATGCGTGCGTGATGTTAGACGCTCCCACTGCTTCTGTATGGCTTTGAATTGGTTATGCATTCCAGTATTTAATTGTTATTCAATGTGAACACATCGTGTGTCATTCCTGTCCTGATTGAACATATTTGTCATTGTGTTTGCTGTTGTACAATGTCCCGGCTCGGCTAGCCAATCGTGTTGCCTACTGGACTATCGCCCGGAGTATATATAGGTACAATGTCCCGACTCGGCTAGCCAATCTTGTTGCCTACTGGACTATCGCCCGGAGTACATATAAGTACAATGTCCCGGCTCGGCTAGCCAATCTTGTTGCCTACTGGACTATCGCCCGGAGTACATTCAGGCTCAATGTCCCGGCTCGGCTAGCCAATCTTGTAGCCTACGATACTATCGCCCGGAGTACATTCAGGCTCAATGTCCCGGCTCGGCTAGCCAATCTTGTAGCCTACGATACTATCGCCCGGAGTAAATTCAGGTTTAATATCCGGATTGAATATACCGGTATTACGTTCATTCATGGCATTATGCCATAGCTATCGAGAAATGGGTTATTATTTAATAGTATGCAATGATTGAGAAAAGTTCGATTTCATCTCATTTGACATTCAATTCTCGAATTAATTCAGAACTTGTCATCAAAGTAATAGAGGGTACGGTGTGGTACAGTTCATGGCGTACAAGTGCTTCTAGATAATAGAATTGAGTGGCATTGTGTTAGCTCATTTTCAAGTTATTGTGTCATGCAACACTGAAGTAGAAAATCAAACGATAGACAAGATGCGTTAAACAAAAACAGAATGCATGAATGGTATTTACATAGCCTGTCTGTTTTATCGATGAATACATTTTTATTACATGTCAATATCTGAATGGCTCTTCACTTTGAAATATTCTTCAACAACGAATAATGCGTCTCACTTTAACGTCCATTTGTAAAGGCCACATAACGTTATTTCCGTCGCAGCAAAGAAGACATAATGCCAAACTTTAAATATACAAATGTAGTTCATTCGTGTATGTGCCGGTGTTATTCAATTGGAGTTAATATTGTTATATTGCATTTGTTGACCCCATCATGCTTGCAATATGGAAAATGCATGAAAAAATATTGAGAAAATATTTAACTTTTTTAGTATCACTGCTTTTCGACTTTGGTACTTAAAATTGTTACATATAAATAAAATCACGCATTGTAAGAAGATTTTTAAGATAAAGGAAAAAAATATGAATATTTTAGCCCAATCCTCCATGGCGTTAACAAACCCTCTATGAGTACTTCAGCCGCGTCTGCAAACTTCAAGTTTGACGTTGAAGAGTTCGCATACTTTTATGCAGACTAGGTTGGTCTTGCTGGCGGTATAAAACAAAAAACTATACACAGGATGTCTAAAAACACCTTACACTCATTAAATAAACTGCTGAGGATTAACTTGTCATAACTGGCCCAAATGTTTGATAATCTTTTGACATCCGGGTACTTAAATTGATAATCAGTAAACCACGACACCTTCAGATATGCGGGGACAAATGAGAGATGAACTTAGGTTATCAGTTTATCCTGCGGAGATTAGTTTTGAGTCTCGTTTTGATTAAATTGATCAACAAGACACCACTTGTGCATTATAAACATCCGTAGAAGAGGAACATTAGGTTACAAAACAAAACATTTGAAATAAATTATCGGCTAAACAAATTAAGTGAATGTATTAAAATTAATAAAACTTTTAAGTCAACTAAATAACTTTCCCATGTCAGTTTTGTTAGGAAATTAAATTGCTTTAGCATGTGTGTATGTTTGATTTTGGAGAAGTGTGCAGTTTGCTAAACGTGAGATAGGAGAAATATGAAAAGCTAAAAATATCAGTGTAAATAGTATGCCTTAAAGATCTATATACCGCCTTCTGAAAATGTTTATACTTCGGGTGGGGTATTAATACAATAAAATCGAATAATAATCCTTGCTACAAGTATACAAGATGGAAACTTTGTTCAATGGATGTATAAAATTATCAGTTTACCAGTATCAGACCCTACATTGTCCCGATGCTTCATTTCGGCTTTGTCAGTATTTCAGTTTCTCACAAATATAATATTAGACCCCAGGATCACGAAAGAACTTAAGTTAAAACTCATGCTCAAACTAAAATACCTGACGCAACTTTCGACTTGAGTTGAGTTCGATATTTGAGTCAGGATCACGAAAAACAGTTACAGACTAAAATCTAAGTTTGAACTCAGAATCGAGTTTAATAATTGAGTTAAGAAAATTGCAGACTCAAATATAATCGTCAAATTATTATTGAAATAACAAGTAGTGTGGTCTTCATTGACAGGTGGTCACTCTAAAAAGAATAAATGAGCCAGTCTCCAGGAAAACCTGCTATAATGACATTATGTAATTACTATTATATAACAAGATTTTGATAAAGCTCTAAAATAAGGAAAAATATATATCTATTGATTCTATTTTAAGTAATTGACCCATATAGTACTATACCTTAGCTTTAAATTTTCCTGTGAATTATGTCGAAAACATATACTTCGTTGCTATGGTGACCAATTTCAGAAAAGTACTCCGATTGAGAAAAACGAGAATTTAGTTGTTTAAAACAGAAGTAGCCTTTCTCTGAATGCAAACAATTTCGATTTTGATATATATTTTAAAAAGGTGAAACATAATTATAGAATTTGGTACTATTTTGAACAGTTTAAGTCAAGAATTGATCAAATGGTGTAAAAATGAAATACTTGTTTCAGTTACGTCGAATAACGTTTGAATGACGTTTGCGACGTCACACAAAAAAACTCCGAATAGGGACTCTACAAAAACAGCTGTAACTTCCTTAAAACTCAAGATATTAACATAATTTCTTTTGCAATTTGCTTATTTAACATTATCCTGTAATACTTTGGAAAATCTTAAAGTCAATATTTTTGTCAAAATAGCAGGTTTTCCTGGAGACTGGCTCATTATATTCGAAAATGGTCGGTTGACTTAATCAATATTACTAGGTGGCTTACCAATACAGTCAGGACTCGTTACAACGACACCCGATATACCGACAATTTCAATATAACGACACCAATTGGTGGGGACGAATTCTATACAACGTTAATAGTATCCGTTATAACAACATATTCACTTACCGACACCGACAGCAAAAAGATGGGATCGAATCGATTGTTTACACAGTAATTAATATTCAATATACTGACACTATCAATGGACTATTTTTCACACCTGAACTAATTATCGGCTTCACAAAGTCACCGTCTGAGCAAGGAGCCTAATTATGTAATTACACTTGTGAAAATCATCTTCATTGCTCTCTTTATAATAGTGGAACCTTTCACAGTTGAATCACAGTTTGTGTGCCAAGGCTCGCGCATTCGTAATCAAGGGAGATAAGCAAAGTCAATCGCATATATTCGTATTTTAGAAATCGTACGATTCACGAAATAAATGATGCCAATCGAAATTTCTCGACTTATTATATTAATTCATCAATTCTTAAACACGAAAGGGTAATACTTGTAACACAATGAATTACCATATTATTCTCTAGAGCGTTAGATTTTATAGTTTACTGCAGTAGTATCCGGACATCTTTAAATACGGACGCCCTTTATTTTGGAGCTCTCTCAAAACATTGTATTTTATTTTAAATATTATTTTATGTAATTATGATAATTTCATACTGATGATTTTGCTGATTATGTCAATTTTATGACATAATAAATTATATGTTAATCATTAATTGGTTTCTATGAAACAATCTACAAATCAAATTTCTCGTCACTAGTGAAATTCAGTATAATGACAAATTCGTTATAACGACATTTTGGTCGGGAACAAATAGTGTCGTTGTATCGAGATCTGACTGTACCAGACAGTGCTTTTACACCCGACATAGATCTTCCAACTATGATGTTAAGCTACGGGTGCGTTAGGTCTTCATTAAATGTCAGCTGGTAAAAGCAGTTGATACAGGGTTCCAACCATTGGTCTCAAGACTTACCAAGGGATGTCTGGCTGGTATGAACAAGTGGGCTAGACAAGGACTTGTAAACATCCAATCACGTAAAAACTTGAAACCAAGGCTTGAAACACAACTACATTCAAAAGGAGTTATATAACGAGTCGGACTGTTTCATATAATGCGCACAAAGCCGAGCATAGCCTATATTTGCCAGTCTGCTTTCTGCTGAAATATGGCAGGCATATATATGTGTGCCTCCACCCGGATTTGAACCCGGGTCACCAGATTAGACGACAAGCGCGCTAACCAATGAGCTACGGAGGCCACTGAAGGAAACAACGTGTTTGCGAAATGAACACATATCCTTATATGATAAAAGTACTGTTTTTACCCTACCGCTACCTTCCCACCAAAGTCGGCCCTACACGAAAAGAGTTATTGAAGAACCAGAAAAATGGGGACGAAATGAGCGAATGTCCGACGGTTCAATCACTTCTGTAGATGTACGAGGTTCATTCAATACATAATGCGAACTAACACATACATTCTTATATACAATATCAATCATTCAAATATGGACATAATCATTCAAAATAACCTACTACGTGATCAATGACAGACTTCCATCATTTCGACAAACCTTCTATTCGCGTTGCTAGGCAACTGTGCACATACACTATACTGCATGGCCGCGGCCTATTCATTCCTGTGTAAATCTGGAAGTCGAATCCCCAGGTTACTGTCGTCTCATTTCTGGCTGGTATTAACGTATATATTAACGCAAAGTCGAATGAACCAAGTCAAAACTACTCTCCTTTTCCATGACTTTGTCTTCGCATGTGAATATTCTGTCTGCTTTCACAAATTCTCTCATTTTATGCTGTTTAGTATGGGCCGTTGCAGATTTATCCTGTCCTGAACACTGGTATTTCTTTATTGCAATTCTTCCTATCGTATGTTCACTAAAGTTAGCCTAAATTCGTCTCATACATATATACCTCGGTTACATATATAAAAGATTTTTTCTTATTTGGTATAATATCATATCGCATATTTTCCCGTCATATCACCATGCTATTTATGTAATTGTATTAATGTTGCTTTGTAAAAAGTCCTTTTCAGGACTGAATATGCAAATAAACTATATTCTATGTTCATTTGATAGTCTCACCACTTCGGAGTAAGAAAGAGGACATTTTAACACAAGCCTCTGGTAAGGCAATGATAAATCGGCGAACTTTTGTTTCGACGGCGCTCGGTTGTTATGTTAACTACGTTGGTCTAGTGACGTTACCGCCTCCACGTTGTATTAAGTGACGTCGAAGGTAGGCGCGCGCTGATGACGTCGTTAACGTTAAGTTCCTTAAATTTTCTGAACACAACGAAAATGACTTATATGTTTATCATGCGAAATTTCGTTTAGTTACCTTGACGGGTTTTAGAGACATTTGATAGTTCGCATTATATATTGAATGACCCTCGTACATAAAATTATAACGTGCATGTTTTCCCTATACCTACCTACCAGCCCTATAATTTTTATGACATAATAGTCGTCAACCATAACATAAGCCAATTGTTTACTAATAAAATTAAAAATATTTGCATTTTCGAAGTCCATTTTTGTTCAATCTTGTGGATAATCTCTTTTAATGCGTATACTATTTAAATCTACGCTGATAACAAGTGGTCAGTCGACGGTGCAGTGTTTATATTACCCATGTTTAGTTATTGATAATTTTTCTCCGGCAAGCTTTATGTCTAATTAATTATCGTTTTCTTGTTTTGTACCAAACAAGGTTGGGGGTTTCCCGTAAAGGCAGAGATAAACATTAAGGGGGATCTGGTGATAGACTGATATTGAACACAAGTCGTCAATACATGTATTCTGGGTTATGTCAATATTCATGTTGAATACTTTAGCATAATTATCGTCGAATAATTATCAAAGGTAGACATATAATCAAGTGTTGATCACTGACCTATATGTTGCTCGGGTATGTATCTGTAGACTTCAAGGCGACATTGTATTTGTAAACAAACATAGCCTCAATTGATTTTATAAACAAACAAACACACACTGGGTCAATTCAGGCAACGATATTCTGTTCGTATACAGTTGTCATTCAATAGTGACTCGTACATGGGGACACGTTTCTATTGGTTGACGCTTGATTCTTGGAAACCTAACCGCCATGTATCGCTGACACGTTTAAACGGTTTGTCACAATGTGTGAACTAGCTAAACTGCAACTAGTCGGCCTGTCACCATGTGTGAACTAGCTGAACTGCAACTAGTCGGCCTGTCACCATGAATTTGTCACCTTGCCTGTGTCTCCTAACCAAAGATCTTGGTGAACTAGCCATATAAACTGCTGGTAACGTGTCGGTTTGTCACCATGCATGTGTCTCCTAACCAAAGATGCTTGGTGAACTAGCCATATAAACTGCTGGTAACGTGTCGGTTTGTCACCATGCATGTGTCTCCTAACCAAAGATGCTTTGTGAACTAGCCATATAAACTGCTGGTAACGTGTCGGTTTGTCGCCATGCATGTGTCTCCTAACCAAAGATGCTTGGTGAATTAGCCATATAAACTGCTGGTAACGTGTCGGTTTGTCACCATGCATGTGTCTCCTAACCAAAGATGCTTGGTTAACTAGCCATATAAACTGCTGGTAACGTGTCGGTTTGTCACCATGCATGTGTCTCCTAACCAAAGATGCTTGGTGAACTAGCCATATAAACTGCTGGTAACGTGTCGGTTTTTCACCATGCATGTGTCTCCTAACCAAAGATGCTTGGTGAACTAGCCATATAAACTGCTGGTAACGTGACGGTTTGTCACCATGCATGTGTCTCCTAACCAAAGATGCTTGGTGAACTAGCCATATAAACTGCTGGTAACGTGTCGGTTTGTCACCATGCATGTGTCTCCTAACCAAAGATGCTTTGTGAACTAGCCATATAAACTGCTGGTAACGTGTCGGTTTGTCACCATGCATGTGTCTCCTAACCAAAGATGCTTGGTGAATTAGCAATATAAACTGCAGGTAACTTGTCGTTTCGCCACCTTGCCTGTGTCGCCTACCAAAGATGCTTTGTGCACTAGCAATATAAACTACAGATAACTTGTCGGGGTTTCCTAATCCTAGTATGTTAGGCACCTTGCTAGGGCTTCCAAACCAAACACGTAGATGCATGGTGAATTAGCTTAACTACAGCTAACATGTCGACCGTGTATGCTAACTTGTCGACCGTGTATGGTGAATTAGCTAAACTACAGCTAACTTGTCGACCGTGTATGGTGAATTAGCTAAACCTAACTTGTCGACCGTGTATGGTGAATTAGCTAAACTCCAGCTAACTTGTCGACCGTGTATGCTAACTTGTCGACCGTGTATGGTGAATAAGCTAAACTACAGCTAACTTGTCGACCGTGTATGGTGAATTAGCTAAACTACAGCTAACTTGTCGACCGTGTATGGTGAATTAGCTAAAACCTCAGATAATTTCATGTATTAAATTGTTTTCAGGTATATCAGAAAGCAGTTATTTTATCACCTTATCGTGTCATGTAGTGAACCTGATTTGGGTGGCAGGTAAGAGGGTTAATGTTTTACCTTAGTACCATAACCTCGGAGATAAAACTAACCATTTCATGGATGTGTCACGGACAAATTGTTGCGTTACTGGACAGTAACCCTGTTCACGCCATTATTGCAATATTCAATAAATTTACTAATCTTGTGTCAACAAAATGAAATGTTAAAATAATGTGTCATGGGAGTCAATAAATATTTGTACAGGCATTTATGATGGGTGTTTATTCGTAGCGAGTTTAATCAATTTTGAATATTATTAAATTGACCAAATATGTTTCGTTCAATACAACGAGGCTTAGCTTATCGTGAGTGTTTGTAAAATTCAGTACATTACGTTCTCTAGACAGAGCCGTGGTCACAATCATTGTTCAAATTAAGACTGACCAGAGAATTACATTAAACAATCAATTAAAATATCATTATCACCTCATTTACATATTAAGGCAACAAATTGCAAAGGCAATATGATAAATGTATATGAAAATGGTTGCAGGTTTGTCTTGGGTCATTCAGCTTTTTGATTGCTGAAACTAGTTCATTCGGCTTGGACTTGGGTGGACTATTTACTTGTTCAGTTTGGCATTGTGCCTTGTATGTTCTTTTTATGTTTTCAGTGCTCGGCTGGTTCAGTTGGGCACTGTGCCTTGTATGTTTGTTTGATGTTTTCAGTCCCCAGCTGGTTCAGTTGGGCATTGTGCCTTGTATGTTTTTATGTTTTTAGTGCTCGGCTGGTTCAGTTGGGCATTGTGCCTTGTATGTGTTTATGTTTTCAGTGCTCGGCTGGTTCAGTTTGGCATTGTGCCTTGTATGTGTTTATGTTTTCAGTGCTCGGCTGGTTCAGTTTGGCATTGTGCCTTGTATGTTTTTTATGTTTTCTGTGCTCAGCTGGCTCAGTAGGGCGTTGTGTCTTGTATGGTTTTTTCTGTGATCGGCTGGGCTGGTTCAGTTGAGCGCTGCCTGCCCTGTCTGACGTAATATTATATTTTTGTTATCCAGTATCGATCAATTACTGGTTTGGTGTTATGTAGTTACATGGCTACTGTTCATTTGCACACCGTGTTTTGTGGTTGGTCTAAGGTGTTCGAACTTGGCATTGCTGGGCAATGGCGTCGTAGTTTACGGGTTCGAATCAAACTATAGGTGCAAACTATTCGTAAAATAAGTTGTCAGTAACTTTACATGTATAATTTGTATAGTATACATAGTACATGGTAGGCATGTCCTTTGGGTGTAGAGAGAGTGTTATAGTCCGGAGAATTTGACATGACTCTCGACCTTCTATTAGCATAAAACAGCTGCTATTGTGTCTGTATTTATAATCCCGGTTGTATGTTTTTATAAGCGGGAAGTTTCATGAAGACGCTTGAGGTGTAATACCAACACAAATATAAAGGACCGAAATGCCCGGTGTTTTCGCAAACATTTATATATTCAATTCAAGAAATTTGTAATATATTCACCAATAAAGGTCAGGATCAGGCAAATTTCTCTAAGCTACTGCTCCAGTAAAACATGCTGATATCAACTGGTCATCGAATATATGACTCACAAAATCGCCAATTTGCAGTTTTTCGAATACATGTACGACCAATCCAACATGTTTGCGTTGGGTGGTATATTTTGAGGATAAATAAACGTTTGAAATCAAAATGATTTCTGTAATTTATAAACAAACGAATCGAAATATCTAAAGAAAACCGATTCAATGCCAGTGAAAAAAATAAGTTAACAAAGCCTTTGTAATGCCATGCTTTCAACTTACCATGTGAGATTTAGACAGCAATTTAGAACCCTGGGTCTTATTTGTGTTCACAAAACGTTACAAAACAGTGCAGCAATTTATTCGTAAATTTGCAACTACATGATTCGTTGTTAATTTCAGAAGTATAAACGTACGTACCAAACTCAGCATGGTCTACGTAACTATCAATATACGAGTGTTGTACAAAACAGCATGTACAATACAATATCAAATACCGTGTGAGTCATCAGAGGTAACAACATAAAGGTATAAACATACTTTCTTTTATACTTAGTCAACTATTTCCAATTACATACTGCATCATATTCTCTCGATTTAGAAAGTTTACAACAACGAGGTCCTTATAGCATTATATGGACTGGTTTCCTTATTGTATTTCCTTATCGTATTATATGGGCTGGTTTCCTTATTGCATTATATAGACTGGTTTCCTTGTTGCGTTATATGGACTGGTTTCCTTATTGTATTTCCTTATTGTATTATATGGACTGGTTTCCTTGTTGTATTTCCTTATTGTATTATATGGACGGGTTTCCTTATTGTATTTCCTTATTGTATTATATGGACTGGTTTCCTTATCGTATTTCCTTATTGTATTATATAGACTGGTTTCATTGTTGTATTATATGGACTGGTTTCCTTATTGTATTTCCTTATTGCATTATATGGACTGGTTTCCTTGTTGTATTATATGGACTGGTTTCCTTATTTTATTTCCTTATTGTATTATATGGGCTGGTTTCCTTATTGCATTATATAGACTGGTTTCCTTGTTGTATTATATGGACTGGTTTCCTTATTGTAATATATGGACTGGTTTCCTTGTTGTATAATATGGACTGGTTTCCTTGTTGTATTATATGGACTGGTTTCCTTATTGTATAATATGGACTGGTTTCCTTGTTGTATAATATGGACTGGTTTCCTTGTTGTATTATATGGACTGGTTTCCTTATTGTAATATATGGACTGGTTAGTTTAGTTTATACTAAATTTTTTAAGGTCGATAGTGAAACAACTTTTTTTCAACTTACGAGTATATTAATTACTCTGGACACCTCAATCATGATGTTATCCATCGCCGCGAGGGAATGAGAGAAGAGAAGTCAGTTTCCCGATAAAGCAGCGCGTCAAGCAAGATAATTATGGTATCATGTTTATTTCGTCAGCCCAAGTAGTAGGTAAGGCGCACACTTCGGTATCGAGAGGTCCCTGGTTCAACCACGTCTGAAACACTGCTTAATTTCTCTGAGCAAGAATAACCCACATGCTCCAATCTACCATGGTGTGAGGGCTGTGTCTGAACATGTCCGTTAGTCCTGGGCGCCGCAGATCGATGTTGGCTGCACATCCACCAGGGGGGAACTAGTATCACCAGGGAGACTCGAACACAGGTTTCCGTAGGTAGCCCAATGACCAGGTGAAGTTAAAATGTCAAAGGGTGGCTGAATGGCTGAACTCGAAAATTGGTAACTTAACTCCTTTTTTCTTTATAGTGTATATGGACCAACGCGATGTCAGCCAGTCTGTCATTGGATTCGTGGTTTATTGGCAAACTGAAATAATAAAGAAACAGTTGAACGAGTTTTATTTGAGCTATAATATTATATTCACCAACTTATGCTCAAACATTTTATTGGTTCTAATAAAAAGTGCCAATCAAACTACGATTTCCAAAAAAGGGTAGTAACTCCTGAGAGTTTAAAGTTTATTTGTAGGCCCATGTGAGCATTTAACAAAATATAACGTTCGGCAAAAAATACATGTATATAACCAGCACAGCAAAATATACAAGGTGTTAAAAATGTTCGTTCTCAATGTTTCAGTTTCAATATATTATTTTTCTGTCTTCCGAAGACTTTAAAATTTCCAGGTTAAAATCAAGAGTGTTCTACCATTGTTCTAATCTCTCTGGTACTAAATGAAGCTATAAGAGTTAGAAATTAACATTGTCAACTTCATCCATAGCTCAAATAAAACTTTATGAATTTAAACTTTGAGAACGAACTTTTTTAACACCCTGTACATGTATATATAGCATGCAACAACCAGCGGCAAACATGGCTGTGCTTTGGTTTGTTTACTAAAACAGATCCTCGTGTTCATCAAAACCAACTTGTGTATATTTTGGTTTTAGTTTTGTTTTAATTTTGAACAAGGATGATCCCGGGATCATCTAATAATTGTTTTATTTCAAACAACATAATCTGTTTTTATTGACTCTAGAACCGTTGTAAACAATGTACCAACGTAAAAAAATCGTTTTGTAAGTTGATATTCTGTTCAGAATACAACGGCTTTCTGGCTATAGTACATATACTACTCAAACTTTGCTAAGGGCCAAGGAATCAATTTTGATGTCCGTCTGACGTTAAATGTACAAAACCGATGAAGAAAACATTGTGCAATTAATAAAATGTCATCTTATCTGCCGCTAAATTTCTAAACTTGATGCCTTGCATTTGATACGCATTTCCAAAAATGACGTCGTTTTCCAGGTAACTGATAAGCCCTATTGACGGGGACCAAAGTGGCTAGCTTAACATAGAAATGTTTATCCCGTTTTTAATACCATATCATGTAAGACACAAAATGCCAAGAAAATGGCCGCATTCCGTTACTAAAGAGGCTTGAATACAGCACTAACATATTAATGGGGTTGGGCTTATCAGCACTTAGACATTAAATTTTGATGTAGCATTTTGTTTCTGAAAATTCTACCAGTCAATCTTATTTAATTTGAAAAATATTCAAATGGAAAATTTCTTGGCCCTTATCAAATTGTGAGTAGTGTATAGTTTTAATGATATTTAGAGTTATATTTACAGACAAAGTTCAGAATGTGTTACAAACGCTACTGCTCCAACTCTATGTACACAAGTTTCTTATAATACAGAGGTTGCAAAGCAAGCGCGTACGGAACATGTACGTGTATTCGCTAATGAAACAAATCGTGTACGCCTAAAACACGTGACAGTCGACGCATGATTTCCTCGTGAATTAATATGAGTGTGAATAAAACTCGAGGGGGCGAGTTCGGATGGAAAGCGAGTTCGATCTATGTAGACTCGGGTTCCATTCAAACGCATTTGGTTTCTACACTTTTTGTGCCTTCACAACTGTCCTACGTTCAAGGAAAAATAACGTGACGAACGTACGTTCCAGGTACGAAACGTTTCGTACCGTTTGAATTCCAGGTACGAAACGTTTCGTACCTGGTACGTTACAGGTACGAAACGTGCGTCACGTAATTTTTCCTTGAACGCAGGGCTGAAGGGTTGAACTCCAGTAACACCAATTCCTGGCAAGGTTTACTGATTCCCTTTTTCTGTAGGGTACGCAAAATGAGCGGGACAACAGCTGTTTTAGATATTACCAGGCCAAGCTTTTGATTGGGTGATAAATTTAAAGACCTGTATTGGTGGGAGTAAACAGTATTTCTGTAATAGCATACCCTTCCATAGAGTTTCCATCCGAACTCGTCCGAGTCCGTGGGCGAAATAATCTTGAGTTCTCCGTACCATACGCATACCTGTGTGACGTAGAACACAAACATCCGTATGCAGCTGTTTACACACTACACACCTAATGATGACACAATGCTCTTCATTCACTCATACACGTTCTATTTGCAACCTCTCCGATCCTCATAAAACAACGTGTATAGCTAAATTTCTTTTACCAGATAGTTTATATAGTAAATCCGTCCATTTAAAATACCAATGTCAAACATTTACCCATATAATTATATATTAGGTGTACGAGGGGGTTCTTTAATAGAAAAGTGGAGTTTGTGTCGAAACACAATATTGGGGTCGCAAATTTCGAACTAATTAAACAAATACATCTAATTGTTCGATTAAATTTTGACGTTGGTCTTTTTCATGAACACAACAAATATTTCACCGCCACGAATACTTATGATTTTAGACAATATTTTGAAAATGGTGAATAATACTGATACCCAATTTGTGCCAACTAATGAGATTAAACTGTGTAGGTTGCGTGTGGAGACTATAAACTTCGAATTCATTATATTGTTTTACTGCTTGTCCGTATACTAGGTAACATCACTTGAATTCACTGCTGATAATGTACCTCTCCGTCATTGTATGTGCGTGTTGGCAATACGTGCTGTGTGAAACGCCGCCATCTTGGCGACATTCGGAGTACTTCTAGCTTTATTGTTGACGTGAGACTCTTACAAGCTCACCAATGCCATCTTGTCTAAAACGCTCTCACTGTGTTAAAGTTTTGGCTTCGATTTGTGCTTATATTAAGATGTCATTTTATAAGTCTTGTCACCATACGTATAGCAAATTAAGTACCAGTTTTTAAAAGGTCGTGGTACGTATTATCGACCGGTTTACACTTTGTGGAAGTCCGTACTTCACAGGGATCGTATCAAGATTCCGCGGTAGTGGAAACAACTCCCTGAGGAGGGCATGACAAATATTCACAATTAAATAACTTAAAACTTTTGTCTTTACCGCTGGGTATCGATCAAAAATTATGGTTCGTGTAGGAATTATTTTTCGTCTTTCATATCTCTACATCTATATTAATGAGTGTGATTTTGAAAGGGGCGTAGGCGAATATTAATATTGGCGGTTACGTTCTAAATCCCGTGGACAATTTATATTTCCTGCTATCAGGTGATTTGTACTATTTACCCTATATTATCATTTTATAAAACACATAGTAATATGCTTGTGTATGTCTTAAAATAACTCAAATCAACCTATTTAGTTTTACGTTTTCGAGGAGAACAAAAGTATGGCGCATGTTTATCCCGTGTTTGTTTATTCGTGATGTACTCTCAAATTTGTTGAAAACATTAAACGTATGTTTCATGCTTCAATAAAATATCAAATAAATGATCTATAAGGCATACCGGTCAATAATTCGAGTCTCGACTCCTCAATTCCTGCTTATGGTCGAAAAATATCTAGTAGATTTTCTTGCGACGCTATAAAATCAACTTGTATAACTTATTGCGAGCAAAAACACACGAATTTTTAATCACTGTATGTCTTATTTGGGAACTAGACAATTCAATATGTACGATTTTTTGCGATAACCGGAAGTTGACTCGTTTATTACCTGCGGTCTTGGTACGCTCAAAGTAAAAAGTCTATGGAGGAGCACGTGGTCTGTTCTCGATGGTTTACGATTTCAAAAAAAAATCCAAAAAAGAAGCATTTTGTCAGAATGTCGTGAACCAGACTAATTCCATTATTCCATGCGTATAACATCGGTCTTTGTCACATTGCAATAGTTTACTAGTATTTACCGACGAAATTAGAACTGTCCGAAATTTCACGGTGAGCGCTAGGCAAATGAGACCATGTATCTAAACAGCAGTTGTCTTCAGCTGCACAAGCAAAGCGACTCGGTCAATGATAAATATAGTGAGCAATGGAGAACACATTCAGCGGCTAGATTAACAGAAGCATGGTATATTGATACATGATGAATGTTTTTTTAATTCTTTGTTGTTCATTCGCTCGGCACATAACAAAACCAAATAATTAGAGGATATATGTTTGTTTAAACTGAATACGATTTATATCTCATCATGATATTTGTTCAAAATTACTGTTACATATTATAGTTGGTTATGTTAGATTAATCGGAATTGTCCGATTTTACAAGTCATGTATTTGGATTATTTTGACAGATATATTTAAGCATACACCGGAATAAATTCGATCAGCATCCAAACTGCAATAAAGACATCCTAAACAATACAACTAAATCATCTGCCCGCAGAAAACAATTGGTCTTGTACACTTTTGGATTGCACATTTTGTTGACCTTGTGTTAACACTGGTCCAAAACGTTCCAAAAAATTGAAAGGACATCGCCTGACAGGCAACGCATTTGCCGAATAAGAAATGGACAGATTTGTATACGGACAATATTTCATATAAGAAGTTAATAACAAATAAAAATGTTATCTTAGTTCACTGTATTTGTTTAGGAAAACGTGTCAAAGAATAAGCAAATTTGGAGAAAAAAATTAGTATCGCGGGCACTCTGCAACCTACCGCCAGTACGTTCTTTTTCTCCTATTATTATCCAACGCATTTTTTTGAGATTTAAAAAATGATTTTAAATGGTTGATACTTTAAAGATATACGTGTAACCGTGTGAAGGCAAAAAACATAAAACCCACGTGCTTCTCGGACCGAATCAACCACGGTGCAAAATGAGGACTTAGAAAAGTTATCAAGTTTACGAGGGTTGTTCAAACGGGAATGCAACTAAGCCCAAAAAAAGTCTAATGATCCCATTGCAGAATACATCTCCGATAAATGTGCGAAGTTTCGTTCAGTTATTCCATTTTTAAATTGCGATTTTGTTATCATTCCTTGGTACACTGTGAATATACTGGACATTAGTCAAACCGAGATCTTAACGTACCTGATGTTTTTCCGACATTGCAATTGCAAGGGACAATGCTTGACAAATGAAGTATGGTCGGAAAGCTTCACGCTTCCCAGAAAGTCGCGTTAATGGCTGCTGCAGATGGACGCCTATTGCTCTGCAATATCATGCCATCCTTCAAACATATGGCTTGGCAGCGATTTTCGGAGTATTCCTTCAATTTCTGACGGAATTTACCTTTGTTAAGCTTGGCATTTACCCATTGTCCATTTTATATATCAAATTTAATAGTAGAAACTTGGTTTGTATCAAAAAGGGTGTACATTTCTACTGGCGCCCATGGTGCGTTTTGCAATGCATACTTTTATTCTGTCTTTGCTGGCCCATATTTGTTTATGGATCTTTCGCATGGGTGACAAAATGAACCCTAGTCTCGTTTATGGTCATTACATTTGCAAACGGCTTTGGTATCTACAAACTGCTTTCAACTATTTTTGGACAGTTTGCAAGGGCATGTGTGCTGGTGTCTCAAAGCAGATAGGGGTATTCAAAATATACTTTTCGTCCTATTTTTTAATATGCTTGATAATTGTATGAATTGCTCCTACTGATGTGCCAACACATTGAGCTACTTGCCTAATTGTAAATACTCCACCAGTTTCCAAAAAGAAACTGTACATGTAATATTATTATAACGGCAATCTAAGTTCGGATTACATTTGTTGATATTTTATTTTGCAAAATGGTTGTAATTTTTGTTGGTATAATAAAATATATAACTTTTCTCGGGTTGGTATTATTTACTATCACCCTCGCAGCCATGTGTTATTTATACACGATCACCTGTGATTTACAGATGGATGTAACAATTTATGCGTTAAAAAATGTGAGACATATTTTGTAACATCAATTTGTGAAACCAGAGTATCATGCTCTGCAAATGGGAGTTTTAAGTGTAGGACGTATTTTTGTTTTGTGATATCATTCCAAACGACTAGTCCTGAATAATTTAAGGTCTTGCAGTAAAATTCCAGCCGAGGCTTAGGAACTTTATAAGTTCGCTAGTTTTAGTTGATCAAATCTGGCGATCTGAGTGCTTAATAAAATATGTAAACTTATACTACACCAGACGTCGATGTTCCTACAAAATCACAGAACGCTCAACACATATTGTCGACAAAAATTTGGAATTGACTTTCGTCTTTCATAAAATCTCGTTTAGTCAGACTGAATTGAATTGACATTCATTATTCTTAGCGTGTCTTTACGTTGTTGTACCGTTAGAATATTTGTGTTTCCTAAAATAACACACTTGATAGGTACGGACATCGGTTAAGCACGGACTTGTGCTCCGCAACGCATCCCCCTATTACATGTACATGTATTATTTCATATGCCTTGGAAGTTGCATGTTTGCTGTGCCGAACATTGTAAACAATCGACTCACTGAATGAAATACATGAATTATTATCAAGCCTGCGCAATACGGTATCCGCCAGGCTCAGTAGGATATCATGGCTGGATTGATAATCCCCTCAGTAAATACAACAATACCGACAGACGCACACCGGGTATACTACTCATCCAGAAGCTTAGAACGAATAAAATTCGCATTATCGAAATTATAAAACCATAGATTATAAACGATAGAAGACAATGTAAATAGTTTTTGGTGGTCTGTTTTTGTTATGTATGTTCCTAACGCTGTGAATGCGCGCTTGATGTTTTGTTTTATGAGCATGACGGGAACTGTAAAAAGTTGAACATTATAAGTTGTTTTAAAGCCAATGACTGTTAGGGGTTTTGTGAGCATAGCTTTGATTCGGCACACCCTATGTTTCGTACAGGAATATAACAACTTTACGGTGATAACAAAGTTATGGTAGGTATTACAGAGATTGTGGTTCTATGTTACTGTATGTATTAGTATAGAGGCTTATCAAATAACAGATATTTCCATTAGCCGCTATCAGCTGGAAAAATAAATTTGCTCAAAAAATACATTTAATATGATATAAAGTAAATTTATTCCACTTCCACGGGTGTCAGTTCGACAGCGCTGTCTAGGAGGTTCTCAAATATTGTACTTGTATGTGATAATAACTCGGCTATTATTGCAAACATGTCATATTTTTAACATTTCAGTGTTATTTGATTAGAAAACAGAATATATTTGCCTGCACCACTTATGTAATTCAAATGTCTACTATATCCCTATTTTGAGTTATTTCACAATAGAAAAACACTTAAGGACAATAAATATCGTTCTATATCTGTCCACGTTAACACGAGCCACCTGCGTACCGCTTTATTTCTACTTCAGAAATACAAATATTGAAAAGCTTAACTAATCACATACAAACAAGCAATAAGACTATTTTGTCATCATTTTCAACTTGTCTCATTGTGGTATGGGGCAAAATAATCATCCTGTTGCCAAGTGAAAGTATATAGCTGAATTCAGCAAGAACGACTCCGATCCTTCAGAATCTTAACAGCGCGCCTAAATAAACCAAGACACTACGTAGACAGTTTGGTGCATATTAAACAAATTGTGTTCATATAATAAGTACTGCTATATAGTCCTGGAACTGAATTATATTATAGTAAAAGTATATTTATCCCCGGTCATTGAATCGCAAGTCGGTTGCTACACTCGGCACTGATGACAGCCATTGGTACATTGACTTTTATTCCATCAGGTATCCATTTATACACCTGCGTCAAGTGAAGAACTGGTTTTGTTTTTATTTTTATGATCAAATGTAATGTTAATATGCCAATTTTCCAATGAACTTTGAAACTTAGAAATCTTAGGCACACTGCTAATGTTCTAAATATACTAAACCTATATCAGTAAAGCCTATGTCCCACTGGTGAATTCAACATCGGCGATGTTCTTTCGATTTCTTCCGATACCATCCGATTCATGACAATTCCTTCCGATATCACAAACTGTCTCATGACTTCCCTGAAGCTTCCCCCAGACTATGAGGAACCTGTTCCCGATGTCCTTATAGCTCATTATTTTCCCCCGGGAGTACATCGTCGGGGCAGAGAAATTATGCTCAACGGGACATAGGCTTAACATGCGTACTTTAGACTTGCCATATTCAAATATGCCGCACAGCCTGTGCTGTCTTAAGACAAGACATATGTTTGTAGATAACTTGCACTATCTGCACATTCCAAAATGCATGTTATTCATTCTGCTTTCATAGTCCAAGTCATTATAAATGCATTACTTTCCCGTATATTTTATTTTAACAAGTTCATTCTATATTAACAAACACACATTTTCCATTTGCCGTAATTTCTCATTTTCAAAACCACTCATTATAATTATTTCCTCATACCTATTAAGTACGGCCCTCAGCGTGTCGCGTAAATCCGTTTTCTTGAAGAGTTTTTCCCTGTGAGTCAGATTTGCTCGAGGTAACTCGAATAACTTCTATGATATATCAACAGCTATTCCCAATCTTTACCACTAGCAATTGCAATCATTTTGCATATGTCTTGTTCAATGTAAAAATATACTAAAAAATTGGACAGGAAAGGCAGCACTCAACTTAAACGGCCGAGCACAGAAAACTTAAAAGACCACAGCCGAGCACAGAAAATTTAAAAGACCACAATTACACGGCACAACACTCACCGCACAACTGAACGTGAAAAGAAACTTAACCGCTGAAGTCCAAGTTTCAGCTACCAAAAGGTCGAAAGACCAAGTCTCAGTTGCCAAAAGGCTAAACGACCTAGCTGCAGCTATAAAAACTGATGACCCAGTTGCGGCGGTCAAAGTGTCGTAAGTCCAAGTCTCAGCTTTAAAGAAGACTGTAAGACAGGTCTGTGAAGTTGGCAATTAGTTACTTCTGGAATAAACTTCTGAATAAACTTCTGAATGAACTTCTGTGAGAAGTTAATTCAAATATTTAATTTTGAATGAACTTCTCAATGAACAACTTACAACTAACTGCCAACTTCACATACCTCTGAAAGACCTAGTTTTAGCTGTCAAAGGTCTTAAAAAGATTAAGAATAAAAATGAAGAAAGTAGTGTTCGTAAAAGACGGATTTATAGTCTAATAATAAATGGAACTAGGAAAGCATCACTCGACAGGAACAGCTACACGACAATTAACATTCGGATGGAAATGAACAATTGACAAAAACTTGAGTAGACACTCCAACAGTCAGACAATTATTGCTAGAGCAAATAAAGCCATCAGACAATGACAAATTACAATGACCACATTTTACAAGGACGACCCTCAAAAAAGAAGCCATTTGGACAAAACATGTTCTATTGTAATGACGTCAAACAAGTTTCTCAGTATTCTGTTCCCATGGACGCTTTTACCACCAACCACAGGGGTTGTCCTGGATCTTTTGGGAAAAGGACCCAGTCGGGAATTTGGAATTCTTTTAACGACAAGAAGCGTAATTTCATCTACTAGTATGTTGTATCCCAACAAATGCTGTGGTTTGTTAAGTGTGGTCATACGCTCGTATAGTTGAAAAACAATTAAATGAGTGGTGATTGGGCTTCAAATAGATAAATGTATACTTTTTGGAAAAATGGATGATATTTCCTATTAGGAATGGGTCCTTTTGCTGCTTTGAGAATGAGTCCGTTTTAAGGACCTACAGAATGTGCAGGAAACCCCTTCAAACCCATCCTCATACATCAGTGGTTAGTCAAGTTCCCAGACTACGAGAATACTTCAAATCAGGATCGTCACGTTTTGGTAACCTTTGGTATTCTAGTCCCAAACGACAATCCTGAAGTCATGGAACTGCCATACTCTTAAATACCATAAATTCTTAATGTACGAGATATGTTGAAATATGTTATAATTCATTAGCTTTTTGAAACTCAATAAGCTGGAACAATAATGTACACAAGAGGTGATTAATGTTGAGATAAAGTTTGAGTGAGATTCCAAACAACGCCGACCCGTATTTGTCGCAAGGAACCATCATATAGTAGACGAAACACTGTAATGACGTAAAATTAGTCCCGTGTTACAAACCTCAAACTTCTTGCACACGTCCGAGCGCTCGGCAGAATCTAACAATTCTAAGAAATCCAAGAGGCTTTGTGGAGTCGGTAAAGTTTGTACTTACAACTCTGAGAAATCCAAGAGGTTTTGTGGAACCGGTACAGTTTGTACTAACAATTCTGAGAAATCCAAGAGGCTTTGCGGAACCAGTAAAGTTTATACTTACAATTCCGAGAAACCCAAGAGGCTTTGGGGAACCGGTAAAGTTTGTACTTAGAGCTTGTGTTCAGACACGTTAAACGAATAATCAACGTTGACAAATTATCAGCATCTCGAATGCAACAGCAAAAACATGACCTTATCATGCACGCTTGCAAGATGTTAACTGAATGAGAAAAGAAAGCGCATTCTTGCCAGTACCTATCACCAAATACATGCCGGTAACTTTGATAGGAAACATCTGAACAAATACAAATTATCTCAAAATGGATTGCATACATTATTAGCATGTGTGTGGTTTATTAAATTTTGATGTTGAGAAATAATGTATCGCAAATTGAAAATACTATAATAATCAACCGTTGTGTCGTTTTCACATTATTCATCGTAGACTGAAGGTCTAGGTACATATTGACAAAGGTACTTAGATATTTCATAAAGAAAATTTCTTAGAAGAAACATTTTTCCTGATATTCCTGGGCGCCGCAGACCGATGTTGGCTGCACACCCACCAGGAGAGAAATAGTCTCCCCAGGGAGACTCGAACGCAGGTTTCCATAGATAGCCCAATGACCAGGGAAACTTAAAATATCAAAGGGTGACTAAACGACTGAACTGCTGAAAGCAGCCCTCGAAAATTAGAAACTTAACCTTTTTAACTTATTTAAAACCGGAGTGGTACAATATTGCTCGATTATTGAGGTTCGTAATTCTAAAGAATTGGCTAGACTGAATTACAACATATTTCACCATGCACATTAGTTTTATAAAACATGTGTTACATAATAAATTGACCATTTAGAAATGCATTTGAGGGCAGGGCAGTTGCTCGAGTTTACCCTAATCTTTGACTTAGATAGTAACACTGTGTTCAAAGAAGAGTGATCTTAGGGCATCGTCGCTTTACAAGACTGGGGAGGAGTTACGTCTATATTAATAATCTAGAACGATAAACATGTCTTATCGTTGCCTTACTGTGGCGTCACATTGCTGGTCCTTGTTTATACAAGTACAGTACGTTCTGCAGGGGAGTTGGAGTGCATGTACTCTGAAGCTACTCAGTCTCTGGATGCAAGATGACGCGTGTATCCACTACAGGAGCGGCTGCAATAATTCCACATAGTTAAACACTTAACATCTACGAGACTCATTGCGCTCATAATTTCACAGGTTCTTCAATGTGTCAGATACCATATGGAAAACTTAATGAGAACGAATTGTGGGGGGTCTGGGGAATCGCAAACACATAGATATAATGACGATTACGTAAGAGTATTCCGTACGATTTATCTTGCTTCCTTCTGATTTGAAACTGAATTAATCTTTAAGTTATTGATGGACTTGTCTGCAAGTGTTTAAAGCTACATCCTGGAATTATATCCCATGTGACGTTTGCAGTTTTTATCGTCTACACAAAAATAATAGTATTTTTGTATGGTTTTGACACCCTCCTGTAGACGCTGGCGGGAACTTTAGCTCTAGAAATGTTTAACTACATAATTACTTTGGCTGAAACTTATCTTTTAGATCAACGTAGACAAACGTTTTCACAACTTACGCTAATCAGTCTATAACCTTAGAATTACTGGTACTGACATTTTGTAGTTGTTGTTTTGGTTTGTTTTTGCAAAAGCAGACCTTATTTTTGGCCTATTTAGGGCGCTTCCTGAACCCCTCCATCTAGCATTACAATGCCACCGACGAAAAAATAAACGTATTGGCGCCAAAATCAAACTTTATTCTAAATGAAGTTGTAACGGAGTGTGTAAAATAACCAGTACATAATGCATTTTCTGTTTTTGGGGAAAACACATTTTAGTGGTTCGAAGAACGACTAGTTTAACTCACGTTTCAACAAACGCACCCAGTTTTTTACTGCCTGAAACTATTTTTCTTCCTAAACCGCTTAGCTTAGCGCCACTTAGCGAAAGTAAACCGGTCAGCTAGCAATTTCGTAACTTCCCCCGATGCGGAGGAAGAAAGTAAACCGTCATGCAAAATAGTTCATCAACTATAGTTGATGACTGACTAAGACGGCAGACTTTCAGAGTGTGATGTCGTACTATTGTGGTTGCGTTGGGCAATGTCTGTGACATGTTGTTATAAAGTATGTGTTGTTTTTTGTGTTTTCTTTTCTCGACTGTTTAGGTTGAGTGCCGCTCTCCCTGTCCGATTATCTTTTAACATGTTTTATGAGTTTCAGAGGTCTTTGGTTCTGTTATTATATCTGACATTGTTTGACACAGTACTCTCCCTCCATCTCGCTCTCTATGATTTCTCTGCAACATCTAAATCAGTTTTGAGCGGTCCAAACAGCAGGAATTTAATTTGGTGCGACATTTTTACATCGCTAAACAAGTTAGGCACGTCATATTCAAATTAGGTCACGTGATTTAAGTGTGCGGTCAACATACGAGATGTTCAAACAGTAACATCTTATGATAAAGTCTGTTTGCTATGCCTACTGCAAGCCCTACATCTCTATCAGTGTTTACTTGATTCATATTGTTAACAACTATTTACATGTTACACAAAGTTACATGAGCCAGGAACATTGTGTTGGATGAATGATGTGATTACATGAAGCGTGGATTTTGATAGATGAAAACAATACCTTTGGTTTATTTATACATTGTATACTCCTTACATTCTCCGTATCCGCTGAGATTTCAAAAGTTAAAAAAATGAAAAACTCAGATACACGGAACTAGTGCATCTTTATTTCGGATACTTTCGGATAGCTTAGAGTTCTTTTTTTTGGATTTATTAAAACAGTACAGGTTAGTATTTATACAATATTTACAATTATAAATAATTGTTCTAGTACTTGAAATCTTTAATAATTTTATTGAAGCATTTTATTAAGTCAATACACTTTCTGGTTTCATTGTTTACGTGCGGTATTTGTAACGTTTTACGAAAGTGAACTAGATTTAAATTAACCCCAGTTTTTGTGTTTGTTTTTGTATCACATGGATACATATATGTTAACGAAGCGTCTGTTCGTTTTGATGAATGTTTCAGTTTGAAGGCAATCCATTAATTGTAATTATCCTCATATGAATTACCTAGACAAATGAGATATAAGTGGTCGTTTAAGACGAGAATTGATTTCTATAATGAGTTTATAGGATAAAAAATGAAACTTGTACAAAAACCATTGCATTGTTTGATACAATTAATTGATACGGATTTTAATAATACGACGTGACATTCCTTGTCTTAAATTATTTTATGTGCATCTGTTTTACCCGAAATAACTGAAACATGTGACTATGTATGTGAAACAATTACAAATTAAAGCAAAAGATACACTAATTTGACTTGAAATTGGGCAGTTTTAATTTTGCCAGTTCAATAAAATACATGTTTACCATGTCTGGTCGAAAACATATTGTGTTATTCATTTAAACATTTTAAGATGTAGACTTTATTAATAGAGGAAACTTATTTAGCATATAATACAACGCTAATCTACCACAAAGTCCTCATAAAACAATAACACTGAACGAGATATTAATTATCTGAATAAGCAATATCATAGAACGCCTTACCAACTACCAGAGTAAAATCTGGTAATATATATATCGTCATATTCCATTTTATAAAGTATGAATTTAAAGATTTATTGCATATTGCAACGGCAACGATTTCACATATTTAAATTAACGAGTTTGGGGGGTACCAAAGCCTTATACACCAATGTTTGTAAAGAGAGTTCGAGGTACTCTTTGTTATTTCAAATATTCGGAGTACCTGTAATTGATCACAACTGTCCAACCTCTGCATAGCGGACAACCCATGACCAACAACCTTTCCAAAACAAGATTGCCATGTTTTGGCAGAATAAGTTATAGCCTGCTGATATTTTCTACAGTTATGACACTACGAGGGTCAGTCAAAAATAACTGAGAGTTGCTTATTAATGCTTAGGAAAATATAAGAACTGGAAACATCTTGTACAACGTATATTCATAGGATTATTTTGTATTTCCTCAGGACTGAATAGATTCTAATGACATAATGATCTTGAGTATATAGTATCCAAAGTATAATGTGAAAGGATAATGAAGTTGCATATGTATAGTGCGGACAAATTAACTTGGTCCTCAACCTTTATGCATGATTATATCAACAAGTTTCTGTTGCGGAATATATTATATCTATCTCCACGAGAAAGTATTGTCTTGTCGAATATTTAGATTTCAATGTTTTCAGTACATCATGTATGAATTCTAATGAAAACAAAGGCCTTAATTATAGACAAGCAATCAACTGTTAAATTATACTAATGGATAGTTCGAGTACCAGGTTAATGTGTCCGCACTATACATACAACATCATTATCATTACTCACCACACAATACTCATGGGAACACCAGTCACTTACAAATACCCTCAATGAGACGCAAGAGAGCAGCACATTAGCGTTTACAGAAATTATATTTTAGGAAAACACTAACTTGCAAACTATTGTGTACATCTACGTACACTTTAGTCAAATGAAAGAAGTAGGATAATAATTGCTGAATGCGCCCATTAGCACAATTAATAAGTATATATTACAATACAACAACAATAACAACAACAACAACAACAACAACAACTTTGTTGTTGTATTTTACAATATATGAGAATAACAAATTCAAAGAGACGTATATAACACATCGCGTCCCTTGAAACGCTCGTACAAGCATGACCAAACAGTAACAAATTGGCACAGGTGGTAAAGCGGCTAAAACCTCAGACCGGGATACGGAAGTTCTCATGTTCGAGCCCAGGCCGCGGCATTCCTATGTTGATACAGTTGCCTGTTGGTTAATGCTCGACATACACGGGAAGTATGATTGGATGGTCCAGATGCCGTATAAATGTACATTAACCGTCGATGTGACTGGCAATAACAAATAACAAAATAACAGACATAATCATAAATGTCATAACATGGCAATGCATATTATTGAATTGGAATAAAATTAAACTGCTTACATCATTATATAAGTAGTTAATATAGGATATGTAGTTGGGAGTTAATATAAAGGAAATACAGAATATTGTTTATTGGCTTATCGTTTACATCTGACTTTGTTGAACTGAATGATTTAGTATGACTAGACAATAGTAATTTATTTCCGCAAATGGTTCAAACAATCACACAATGTATTACGTACTCAGACTATTAATGAGTGCCAGCATGGCTGACAATGTACGTATAGATACATTTACTAGAATGATATGTCTTGCATGAGGTGTACCCAAGTTGGCAGAAAATGTAAGAACAAATCTGAAAAAAAATCTAGTAAATTCGACCGATGTTGTATGAGTAACGTATTATGTACTAAGAGTTAAAATGATAATTTCAGTATGTTCCGTCTAAGAACGCTGTATAAAGTATCTGATTTATTCCATGTGTCTTTTTTGGATAATTAAGATTGTGAAAAAGTAGATTACTTTCCTCCTTAGCCCTCCCAGTTAGCTCATTATGCTGTCACCCGGAAGTCTGGTGTCGATTTCGGGACAACGTATGTAGTCAAGTGACAATTGCCATAGTTACAGTTGTAAGATCTAACCGACGTACAAGTAAATAATGGTAAAAATTCAGAAAAAAAAATAAAAAATCATTAAGCAATTCAACTCATAAATATACCAACCACATATTGCATGCAAACACCAACAATAAATAGTAGGTATAATTTGTTGTATCTATATACATGCATTGTAATTCTTTATATCTGTGATATATGTATATGTTGTTATTGTTCACGTTAAAGTACTGAAAAATCAACGGGCTGGCGTAGGTCAGTTCCAAAAAAAATGGCGATCCAATAACAAATCCATGACTAATTTACATAATAAATAAATTATGCAATATTAACTAATTAGCTACCAATGTTAACATAATAAATATCTACATCCGCCGTTATAGCCTAGTGGTGGAGTGTCCATCTCGAGTTCGAGAGTGTTCGAGCCAATGTCGCTACATACCATATGACACCGATATAATTATCCGAGGTTACTGGCTTACTGCTAGTTCAACCGATGTCAGGATTATGTGCCAAGGTAACCTTTATGTAACTGAAATACGTTTGACCACCTTAAACCCATATTTAAAACGAAACAAACATCTAGTTTTACAATAAAACAACGCAAAATTCATGAACATGTTTATACGTTTTATACATAGTTCACTGGCGTATGTTGAGTCAAGCCATGCAAGTCAGTACAAATTCTCTCTGTTCCTTTACACAATACTAGTACTTGTATAATTGAAATCTAGACTTAACATCACAAATGATGGGTTGTAAAAATACAACATTACATGGTATGTTAATGAAAAGAGTGGTCCAGTTTGAGTTATGTCGTTATTCGTGATGACAACATGTTTCGTGTTCACGTTGTTTTACGATAAGATGTCAGAGCCGCTTTGTGTTACAATAAATTCATATTTCACTGACACTCTAGCAAGAAAAACATATTATAAATACTAGTAAATGTTCACTTTTTTGTGTGATTTAGCATCGTTATATGAATCTGAATACTGCAAGATATAACTGGGTGGACAAGTGGTCCAGTGCTAAGATCCCTCCTCCTGACGGTCAAAAATAAAAGTGCTTTTCAGTGTTTCCCAACCAACATAACTAAATTACTAACAGTCTTTCTGACGAGACGTTAAGCGAGGTCCCGTGTATGATGCTTTACATCGGCACGTAAAAGAACCAGGGATGCTTCTGGAAATGGGGCATCTTCTGTATCATGCATTATCCCAAAAAGAAATGTGGATTTCCGGTGGCGAGGATAAATAAAAGCAAATAAACTACAAGGTCAATAGACGGAAGTCTTAAGTGGTCGATGGTACACTACCGGACTTATTTGTCAATGAGTATGGGTTCCAATCACGGATTAAAGTAGATTTAGCGCAATCATCATAATTCTGACTCAGGACCATACTTGAGAATGATGTACAATGCCACCTAAACTGATTAATATGCTTTGCTTTTATTTCAATTCCAACCGATGTATACTTCAGTGTGAGGTTCCATTTGACTCGGGAATAGGATTTTTGACTCTTGAAATTTCCAAAAAGGCCACATTTTGACCCTCCAGATTTTGGTTTGAAGGGTCATTATGTCTTAAAATCATGGGTATTTTGCCTATAAAGTGGTAAAATTTGGTCAAACGTATCAGAATGACCCTTCCGATTCAGAAGCTATTGGAACTCCTGTCAGTTACCAGCAGAACGTTAAAATAAAACAATAATGTGGCTGTCGATTTGAATGGTTGTACATGTAATACTAATGTATTAAGTAAATACGTACTTGTATTCGGTTGGAATCTCAGGGAATTGTCCATTTGACTCAGTTATATTACTAATGCATTGAGTAAATATATACTCGTATTTGGTTGGAATCTCAGGAGACAACTCAGTGTTGCTATAACAAGACATCCTCTCCAGAACAATGTTCTAATCCGTACGGCTCCTATGGAGAGGTCGTTGCTTTTGAGAAGTCAATGTGTTATATATCACTATCGATACCTCATTCCTTCCATCGCAACGAGGATATGAGATAAAAGTGTCCTGTTCTCCCTTTTATGCTGACCATCAGGCAATGTTATCACTGGTACCATTTTATTTCGTCTTTGGTACGACGCGGTCACACTGCGAACCCTAGATGTGTCGCACTCGAAGCGGACGATCTATTCTATAATAGTACTAGGCTATTCAAGTACCTACTGATAAATACATGTCCATGTAACTGTTTAGCATAAATCTCAGCATATGCGAATTAGTTTAAATGAGTTTTGATTGTTCATAAAACAACGATGTTAACCGATTAAGACAAACAGAACAACCACAACATTAAATTACGTACATGCACAGGTACTGGCATAATTTAAAAAAATAGAAAACAAAATGAAACAAAAAATTGAAAAAAAAATGAAAAAAAACTATGAAAAAAAAAACGAAAAATAAAATTTAATACTAAGAGCCTGTATTAAAATATATTTTATTAGTAGGCCTAGATCTACTGAATTACTTTTTCAAAAAACATTGTTTCATTTTTTTTAAATTACGCAAACTCCTGTGGTACATGTATCTTCAATAAAAAATGTGTACAATGAAGGTACATGTGGATTTTGAAACTAAATATTTCTTCGATAACTTTCTTGAGCTATATAATACCGTACATTTAGCTGCATACATGTCTGGGAATTCAGGAATAACTTCATGCTTCTATGGTTTGTGATGATAGTTGATGTTTACAGAACCAACTGGAATTTCAATAATAAATACACGACGTTTTGAGTTACATAACGATGAATACTTGCTGGCGTTCTTAGATATTTTGTTTCTAACTGATTAGGAACTTTAGAAAGGTCTATATTTCAAGTTGTCTGGTAACGTTTGCACTTCTTCCAGTTATATTTTTGTGCGATCAGTGGAAAGGCTTCCGCAGTTATTGGGTTACGGTATG
This sequence comes from Spisula solida, assembly GCA_947247005.1. Taxonomy (NCBI): domain Eukaryota; kingdom Metazoa; phylum Mollusca; class Bivalvia; order Venerida; family Mactridae; genus Spisula; species Spisula solida. The sequence continues at coordinate 34,338,523 of OX365952.1, read as the reverse complement.
TATAGTGTATCTTAAATAATTTTCATATAACATTTTTATCAACATGTGCTAACGTGCTTACTTGGACAATAGCCATGCTGTAACAGTTCTAATCACTACCAAATCCGAAACTCCAATATCATTAAAATCAGATCCTAACATTTGCTCCATTCCTTTACGCTGTTAGATTAAAGTGGTGAAGCGTAATAAGGGTCCGATTTTAATGAGATTGTCGGAAATCAAGCATTTTCTGTCGGATGATGGTCATGAGCACTTTCATAAAACAGCATCCGAAGTACGTACATGACATTCTATAGAGCACTTTCATAAAACAGCATCCGAAGTACGTACATGACATTCTATAGAGCACTTTCATAAAACAGCATCCGAAGTACGTACATGACATTCTATAGAGCACTTTCATAAAACAGCATCCGAAGTACGTACATGACATTCTATAGAGCACTTTCATAAAACAGCATCCGAAGTACGTACATGACATTCCATAGGCAGTCAGCACGTACCCAAATACTACCCCGGCCAAATCGGATTTTACCACTGTTTACTATGTTATGACAAGGTGAATCACGAAGAATGGAGTGCCCGTCACATAACTTGTCGTATTCTTTTATTTATTCACTCAAATGCTATCTTACAGGTATCATCGTGTAGCCAAGATATTTTACTTTCCAGATATATAAACAGTTTAGTCCTTAAATACACACCCTTAACACAATATAAGTCCAATCGCGAATTTTTTTTGGTCATCAATTAAGAAGTTCAGTATATACACCGGACACAAACGGAAATGGCCGAGCTTACACGATTGAACAACTATGAATGACGTGACACACACTCTAGCCAATTAAACGATCGCTTCGAAATCTGTTGAGGTCGAAAGGTTATCGGAATACTAAATAAAATTGGAAATTGACGGTGGCGAAGTTCGTACATTTTTTTTTAATTATCGATCTAGTGAAATATTGCGATGTTTAATTGGCATGTGAGGTAAATTATTTAGTTACACTAACTGAAAGGATGACTAGCTAGGCCCGTTTGTGAAGCATACATTCTGTTTCAAGGCAAAATTCACGTTTACAAGCGTGAAAATCTGGGTTTTGCTGAACGTCTTAGTTAGCGACCTAATTAAGGAATTGTATTCTTGATTCTGACGTTCGGTGTGTAAACGGGTGTGTATCTAAGGACTAAAGTGTTGATATATCCTGAAAGTTAAATATAGTAGCTACACGTTGATACCCGTAATATACCATTTCAATGAATAATAAACCTACACGGCTACAAATGTGACAGGCACTTTTATAATCGGAAATATTGAAAGTAACCTTTCTTATATAGGTAAACAATGAGAAGGTTGATATGACTTGTGAAGTAGTAGGGTACGTGCAGGCTGCCTATGTGACATTCTATATCAATATTGGTGTACTATAGGTAAATTTTCAACTTGGGTAGCTAAACAGGGGTATTTACTGTACAAACTCTTTAATTAAAGTACATAATCATGCGTAGCCTAGAAATACACCTATGGTATTGTATGTATATGTAGAATTGTAAACACGTCTTGGTACCATACTGATAGTTTGTCACTGGTCATTTAATCAGTTTACAGTTCTTAAATATAGTGCGCACAGGATAAAGTGATGTTTACAAACTTGAATCGGTTTGGTCAACTGTTGCAAAATTGGTTATACAAATTACTATGGTCATTTTTGTCCTATTTTTTATACAAAATTTTGCCGCCTTTCACATTATCTAGGGAGGACTTTAGTGTTGATTCTTTGAAATCGACACCCGAGGCCCGTTATTTGGCTATATATGATTAGTTCCTGTCTATATTGACGCATTGTCAGTTAGGAACACGGTGTTTATTCAAGTCCCTGGGTATGATTCATGTGAAGAACAGGCTAGTGGACGAAAACGGTAATGAACAAATCTTACAAAAAGCTGATAAAAGTTATACGTATTTGAAAATGGGTGCGCCTGTCATAATGCAATATTGAGACACTGTGCTACACTTTATCGCCATATTGAGCTGATAAATGGCTATTATTCGTATTACAGCTAATGTTTAACTGTATAAACATTAACTTCTTTATGAAATGAATTCAGACTTTTATCTTTGTGGATAGATTTATGTCTTCCCTGCCCATATATCATAGCATGAAATTAACATTTGCATTATTTAATATCCAATTCAAATTCGACAATGCTTTTCGATGGATCGCGCTTATTTTATTAGGATGCTCACATACAGTTGATTGGTGACAGAATATATTAATTCTGCAATCTAGTGCATAATACATTGATCTATAAGTCGGGGCTCTAATGGGTTTTAAAAGGTATAATAAACATGGATATTAAAAGCATTTAACTGGATTTGCATCGCACTTCAAAATAAAAGGCAAGTTTTATCCGAAAATGAAAATTTAAAATGTTTGTGATTGACTCCGTGTGTATCAGACATTTTTTATCTACTGACGAATTATAAACATTACGACATACTTCTCAATCCCAAATATTATCAACAATATGTAATTCACAGCCATTTTTCTGATGGACATGTTTGCCATTCATTTTTCTAAGAGTCCATGTGAAAGAGTTGACAATAAATTTCCTATGTATGAAGTACGAGGGGGTGTTCGGAAAATTCCATATCAAGAAATGAAGATATTATGACACCGAGACTTTCCGAACATCCCTCATATAGATATGTTAACATCAACCCAGTGTTTTGCTGATTGTAGGTATTTCCCCTATCCTCCCTAGCAAACTCTCCACATCACAAAGCTGCATCTCTTACAGGATAATGCTCTTTGCATTCTACTCTTATGGTTTCACTTTCAAATGTTTACGAAGTGCGCAGTTTTCATCCAGTTTCACGCCATTTTCTGCTACTTAAGTTAATACAATATATATTTAGCTAGTTGCGTTCATCTGACTCTTCCTAGAATTAAAAGCCAGTTATATAATTTTCCTTTCCTTGATCAACTAACAAATTCTCTCCACGAGGAAGACACCTTTAAAGCCAATACCCGAGAATATAGCCAGGGTGGGCGAGGTGATTTTGTAGCTCCTACTAAACTAATTAAATCCACCACCATAGCATAGTGGTTGAGGGTCCGCTTAGTGTGAGAGGGTTCGATCCAAATTCATTAAAATGGTACTGGTATATCTCCTTTGCTTGACGCTCACTATAGTTAGGTCCTGGTAACTGCTGGTTTGCCCAGTGCCAAGATGATGTGACTGAGTAGCTTCATATGACTTAAATACTGATAACCAGAGGGATTCACAGCGGGTTCAACAATAACCGTACTGTGTACTGAGATATTCATGTAATACATGTATATACAAGCATGCAAAGCTTTATTATCATGTGAATCTAATTTTCCATGAAATTCCGAGAAAGAACTATATATAATAATGTTCCACGGACGGTGTTCACCAGTGTAACTATGTACGTACAGTTCCAAAATACGCAATTGTTGTTTATAATTAACATCGTGGTCAATGCGATGTCACATTTGCGGTCTTTGTAAACTTCATATCAAAGGATTTCGGTACATACATTATAGTATGAGTTAATGAAGCGTTGACCCACTTGTTGCCGGGGACACATGTGTTGTTAGGGACATGATGTCAATGACTTTAAACAACACATTAGGAATGTAAAATTAGAAAAAGAAATCCTAGAATAAAAGGAAAGTTACACACATCGTTCTTTGGAGTGCTTGTCTTAAACTATTAATGTACTGTATGTTGTCAAATAATTAATAATAAGCGTAACATAATCCCATTAAGGACCATATGACATTATGTTAGAAACGAACTACGGTGATTTGACAAATATACAATCAATTAGCGGCAATGATCAAGGTTGAAAGCGCATATTAACTTAAAGCTCGCTGTAGATAATAACTCTAGCCTTGTATACTTTCTTTTTGGACACCTTGTATATTAACAAAAAATGGATAACACATATATCAACACTGCATGGTCGACTGACCGCTTGTAATCAGTGCACATTGGACAGTGAATACATTAAAGCTGAGTATGCATGAGATCGAACAAAAATCGACGTCGGAAATATTTGTTATTGTAAATTCATATTTGTAAACAAGGCTAGTGTTATCGTCCGTGGACTATATGCTCGACATAGGCCGGATGCTCGTGATATTGATGTTCGTCATAACGAGGTTTTACTGTATTTATAAACAAGGCTAGTATTATCGTCCGTGGACTATATGCTCGACATAGGCCAGATGCTTGTAATAATGATGTTCGTCATAACGAGGTTTTACTGTATTTATAAACAAGTTTGTATTATCGTCCGTGGACTATATGCTCGACATAGGCCGGATGCTCGTAATATTGATGTTCGTCATAACGAGGTTTTACTGTATTTATAAACAAGGTTAGTGTTATCGTCCGTGGACTATATGCTCGACATAGGCCGGATGCTCGTGATATTGATGTTCGTCATAACGAGGTTTTACTGTATTTATAAACAAGGTTAGTGTTATCGTCCGTGGTCTATATGCTCGACATAGGCCGGATGCTCGTGATATTGATGTTCGTCATAACGAGGTTTTACTGTATTTATAAACAAGGTTAGTGTTATCGTCCACGGTCTACACTGCATGTTCGACACAGGACAACCCTTTTTATATCAATCGTTGTTTGTATACAAATTCTCGTCAAACCACACTAAACCTCGCTTTAAAAACACTATCATAATGAGACAGAATAATACCACCTCAATAATTCATTCACCTCAGTGATAAGACCACTTCAATAATAAGGCTATATCATTAATGGTGCCACTAAAATGATGGCACAATTATCGGTTTTCAATTCCGTTTTAAATGTGTTCTAATAACTCAACCTCATTATTAAGGCCAGCTTAATAGAGCTCTTATTCTTAAGAGGTTCTAATGTTGTCCATTATATATTTCTCAAAACGCTTGCTAGCTCTTACTATTTACAGTAAAACCTCGGTAATACGAGCAGCGATTATTCGAGCAACCGGCCTAATTCGAGCAAATTTCATATAAACACAGCTACAATTAGTCATAACAACAATTCATCATTGACTTCGGATATTTCGAGCACCTGGCTTAACTCGAGCATTTGGCTTGTCCCGATGGGTCCTCGAGATAACGAGGTTTTACTGTATAAGCTTTTAAAATGTTTTCACTTCATCTACACTCTTTACACTAATTGGTGTATAAGGTCTTTATATGCCTGGTCCTTTGCAACTGCGGGTCTGGCTATTGCTAATGCGTTTTCTTTCCTGCTCTGTTGTCCTTCCACATGTCGTCATGGGTCTACCAAATTTTTCTTTTGTCTTCTGACTGCCATGGTAGTGCTATCCTGCTGATGGTGCATTTTTATTTGATTTAATCATGTTTATTTATCAGAAATTGAATTAAATGATTACATGAAATGTACCCGAACTAATTCGTCTAAAATACTATTTAAGATCGCGCAATAAAACGCTCTATATTGCTGTTATCCTGCTATGGGTGCAAACTTGTGGTAGGATAAAAAGCCAGGACAGTAAATTATTGTGTAATGCACGTAACGACTCGATGACAAACATAAAATGTCGACTAACAATTTTAAACAAATAAATAAATGTAGCAGTATGTATTAACGAGTTCCTTCATCGTATCATTTCCACAACTCAATTCAATATCGACTGTTTTTATCACCATTTTAACACCATCATTGCCCCATAAAACTAATACGTTTGACAGGGTTTTACAAATAACTCTTAAACGTAGCAATAACACAATACACGCGACACCGAAATCCTCAACATTTTATTTACGAGGCACGATAAAAGAAGGGTATATTTTGTGCCCGCCGTTGTCAGTCTATCGAAGGATGTCATTCGCAAATAGTGATATCTTACGTATTGAGTGGCTCGTCAATTAATAAATAAAAGTGGTCAAAAGAACTGATATGATAATCAAACAAAGTTGATGTATAACGTTTATTTGACCATAAAGACATTGAGACTCCGAACGAAGATGTATCATTGCCATTACAGGTAATCGGACATAATGTCATATAATTATATATGCATATGTAAATTAAACCTGACTATGGCCTTGCAGACCTCACAGGCGATGGGGAATAAAAAGTGTTCTATATTAACATAATAATATGAAATTGAAAAAAAATGTAAAGAAATTTGACGTTGAGTCAATATTTGTTGAATATAATGATAGGTTCGCTCCGAGAGAAAAATTGTATGACGCTTTTTCTTCAAGATTTTAGTTCTTTCAATTGTAAAACTAGTATTGTACAAATGTTTTTATGAAATGATTTAGTAACCTGGCTTTTAATACGGTACTTGTGGGTACTCTACTAGTTATGTTTACCTAGTCAAAGATTCGTTGACGATGATAATTATAACACTATAATATAAATGTCTCACCTGAAGTATGTTTTCATTAAAACGATTCAATTTCTTTGTATTAAACCTTTACTCTATATTTCCCATTATATATTTAACTGTTCAAATAAGAGACATATTACATCAGTGTGCATATCGTATCCATATTGGTTATACCAACTAAGACTAGAAAAAAGTGGTAGGTTTCGGGTTCGATCCCTGGCCGCGTCATACCAAAGACGAAATAAAAATGGTACCAGAAATTCCCTTGCTAGAAGCTCAGCATAAAGTGGAAACTGGCTTCTCTTCTCTCACACCCTCATGGCGATGGATAACATCAGGAATGAGGTGTGGCGAGTGATTAATATAAGTTAGAAAAACTTGTTTCACAATCGACCTTAAATAAGTTAGTATAAACTAGAAAAAAGTGATATACATCACTTACCAGTTTTATGCATGGGTAATTATACGTGGAAAAGGATAACAACAAATCGAACAGGGAAGGTAGCCTTCGACAGAAACAATAGAACAGGGAAGGCAGCCTTCAACAGAAACAATAGAACAGGGAAGGCAGCCTTCAACAGAAACAATAGAACAAGGAAGTCACAAAAAGAAGACTATACAAAATAGTAGATTTGCATAAATTGGCCCCGGTCAAAAGGACGAATAAAGAGAGTTGACGACCCTTGACCCATTATTTAAGTCAGCCATTATTGTTGACGGCTATGATCAAATCGATTGAAATTCGAAACTAGAAGATCAGAAAGGGTAGCAGTCCTCAGCAGAAAGAGCAGCGAACGTTAGGCACAAAAAAGAACATATGGACAATAAAAAGCACACATACCACAAGGACTATTACAATCATGAACATGCTAGCTTTGAGATGGAGGGGGTGGATGTCATGGATGCGCCAATAGCGACCCCATCGAGTAAAGGGTTAAATGTAACCATCTATGTCACAATTTGATGAATCAAATAATTATCTATGGTATGTTTGCATGGTATAGTTTCACATAGACTTTTCATGTAACAAAATAGCATCATATATTTACCCCATATCGTTTATATGTGGCTTATATGGGCGCTGTGGCAAAAAAAAGATGACTACAGTTCACCGTATAGACATACCATAACAGCATAGTTTATATCTAATCAGACAGATGCCACAACTTGTCCTGACATCGCATGTGAGGTCACAACCGGGCACCCATCTGTCATATACAAAACTCTAATGATATTTTCGTGTTCCCGATAAGCCTCGTATTTACTTTGGAGTACATATTTTTCTTACGCGACCTAATTTCACTACCGATATCTTTAAACGCTCAAATAGCGATATCTAGCTTGGGTTAGTTTGCACAAACTTTGGTTAAAGTTTAACCACTACTCAAGATAAATAAAACCAAGTCCACAATTCTTGCATAATGGTGTTTACCTATCTAATGGGTTACAATGAGTATTGTGTAGAAGCAATGGTGAAGTGGTGGGGAATTGGAGAGTTTAATAAATCCAGCTTAATAATTAGTAAATAGACCATTAGACTGTATCCCCCTAAGGGTACAATTTTGACATGTTCTTTAAAAGTAGAATTGGGCACAAAAGACCAATAATGGAAACGATTTAATATTTGAAGACTCGAGGATTTATACAATGTGGTTGCAGAATATTCGACAAAGAAAATTCGAAATCGATTTGAATTTTTAGGATTATTATTTATTTACCGTACGGTAAGGTAGATTGCCTTTAATTAAATTCCATCGATTGTTAATTTGTTATTGAAGTTTAGATTTTTGTCTAGAAACCAAGTTATTTGTCTATATATTGAGTATAGTTGTTTAAATTGTAGGTGCGTGTATAGTACAGTCAGGTTTCAATACAACGACGCTGTCTGTTTCCAAGAAAAATGTCGTTGTAACGAATACATGTATGTCAATATATTAAATGGATACAACGAACGTTTTAATACTTTTGTCTCCAAAACATGACGTCAGTATAATGAATTTGTCAGTATATCGCATGTCGTTATTTGAGACCTGACTGTTCATGCATTGGGTGTAACAAATCAAATGTATTATGTTCTTCTCATAATCTCGGTGACCTTCCTGAAGCAGTGTCAGAGAAAAAAAAATACAGTTTCCGGAAAGACTTGAACTTTGTCTGTTCACACAAATCTTATGACAGCACTTTGTATCTCAAGAAATGTCATTTCAAAGTTGTAAGAAAACGACTATACATGTGCATGAAGCTTAGTTATACTTCCTTGAAACAAAACGTCGAGCAGATAACATAATGACTAATTTCCTCGCACAGTGTCAGATCTCACAGCTTGCTGATAAGCCGGATGAGTAAGGTTTGTTTATAAACCGACTAACCACAACCGTTTAGGACACACCAATGGGCAGTTTGGCGTAATGGTTGGTTACTGCTCCATGGGGTATGAATAACTGTGTGCATCTATTGGCATAATTTAGCCCGGCCGGGCACCTTGTATGTTAATAATTAGACCGGCCGGGCACCTTGTACGTTAATAATTAGACCGGCCGGGCACCTTGTACGTTAATAATTAGACCGGCCGGGCACCTTGTATGTTAATAATTAGACCGGCCGGGCACCTTGTACGTTAATAATTAGACCGGACGGGCACCTTGTACGTTAATAATTAGACCGGCCGGGCACCTTGTACGTTAATAATTAGACCGGCCGGGCACCTAGTACGTTAATAATTAGACCGGCCGGGCACCTTGTATGTTAATAATTAGACCGGACGGGCACCTTGTACGTTAATAATTAGACCGGCCGGGCACCTTGTATGTTAATAATTAGACCGGCCGGGCACCTTGTACGTTAATAATTAGACCGGCCGGGCACCTTGTACGTTAATAATTAGACCGGCCGGGCACCTTGTACGTTAATAATTAGACCGGCCGGGCACCTTGTATGTTAATAATTAGACCGGACGGGCACATTGTATGTTAATAATTAGACCGGACGGGCACCTTGTATGTTAATAATTAGACCGACCGGGCACCTTGTATGTTAATAATTAGACCGGACGGGCACCTTGTACGTTTATAATTAGACTGGACGGGCACCTTGTATGTTAATAATTAGACCGGACGGGCACATTGTATGTTAATAATTAGACCGGACGGGCACCTTGTATGTTAATAATTAGACCGACCGGGCACCTTGTATGTTAATAATTAGACCGGACGGGCACCTTGTATGTTAATAATTAGACCGGACGGGCACATTGTATGTTAATAATTAGACCAGACGGGCACCTTGTATGTTAATAATTAGACCGACCGGGCACCTTGTATGTTAATAATTAGACCGGCCGGGCACCTTGTATGTTAATAGTTAGACCGGCCGGGCACCTTGTATGTTAATAATTAGACCGGACGGGCACCTTGTATGTTAATAATTAGACCGGACGGGCACCTTGTATGTTAATAATTAGACCGGACGGGCACCTTGTATGTTAATAATTAGACCGGCCGGGCACCTTGTACGTTAATTATTTCACCGGCAGGGCACCTTGAGCGTAGTTTAACACAGCCGGGCACATTTTTGTAACCATCCACCAAAATGCACGTTGTGTAGCTTCGTCATTAACAAAGACACAAGCATACTGTTTTTTGCTCGGACCAACAACTGTCACAGATGGCGGCAAGTAAAGTCCATGATACTAACTACTCAACTAAGGGAGCCCAGGGCAGTATCACGGTACTGTTTACAGCTGTAACTGTATGTAAAGTATGACTTATTTAAAATCCGTTAACACAACACTAAAAGTGTGTTTACATTACGTTAAATTGTTGCTTGTAATTGTTGCCGTCAACAATTTGCCTAATGTATTTACTCCTTCAACAGCAGCACAAGTGTTTCACAACAATTTGACCAAATAGAACTTGTTCTATTTTCCGCCAACCATTTCCCAATAAATTGACTGATAAGGGGGTATAGTAGTAAGAAAGCTGTCAGGTATCCATTTTCATCCTGATAAGCCCAACTCTGGGTAATTATCAAGTATTTTATACAAATGAGAGGCAAAAAGGTATCTGGACAGATGACTTTATTGAAACTTTAATTGATCAATATAAAAAAGATGAACAATTATCAAAAATTTAGCTATCTCAGGTTATTTTTAAAAGGATATTTGTACAAAATGTGGCACTATTTAATTTATAAATCTGGCTTGGGGAAACCTTATTCTAAACACCCATTGGTTTATGTGCCTATAGTGTTGTTTTGGAGAGGTGAACTGGTTAGTAAACCTCAGGAATAAAATGATCATGTTTCTAAATAGAGGTTGTTGCTCAAAGAAGGGTAGGTCAAAGAAGGGTTGCTCTCGAGAGGTGGCACTGTATACTGGGTTTACATAATACAATTATGTATAACAAAAATGATTTAATACTTCAAGAGGCTATAGATAACATGTATACCAATTTGCTGTGTGTAAACAGAACTACATGCAATTGTTGGGCAACAACTGGGCACCAATTGAGCTAGTCTTTAAACTGAGTGTATAAAGAACGAAAACAATTACAGGCAATCGTTGTGCAACAATTTGCGTAGTCTAAATAGAGCTTAACTGGTGTCGGCAAAATATGCAATGTGTTTATATAAATTAATAAGGTTCAAACTTAAAATATAAAACTTATATGACAAATAAATGTGCGACTATAAACTAATTCAGCAGCACATTTCACAAATTAATGCCGTTATTATGAGCGTTTTAAATTATCTGTAAACATGCAATGACGGAAGATACAGAAAGTGCTTTGCTCGCTCTTATTTAGCCGTTATCTGTATTTAATGCACCAAATTTAAGTCTTATCAATTTAACCATCAAACATGCATTTCAAAATCTGCTGTACGAGATAATCGCTAATAATGTTTTGCTTATATGTACTTGTGAGCTAATTCAAGTAATGCAAAGCCGTCGGTTAATATGTTCTCTGAATCATTTTAGAGATACATCTAATGGAAAACAGTCATTACCGTTATGCCGCTATCGTGATGTCGGCTTCATTTTATCAACGTATTGACGGTGAAATTGTGTTACGAGACAGTTCGCACAATGCGATGATGAACGCTCGCTAATATCGTGAATAAATTGTTAAATTACGTCTTTGATCAGCGATCATCTGGTTATTGTCACGTTTGATATAAAGGCAACGTGTGTGAACATCTTGAAAGAGAAGCTTGATTGCGCCTGATACGCGTTGTAGGCTGTTTCCGTTCTGTCTTGCCGTGCCTCGGTACCATTCGATTATTTAAAGTTGAACGGGTAAAACATTTTGTAGAGCACAGTGCGTATATCAATGGTCCTGGATTGTGAAAGTCATTACAACATTATCATTACTGATGAATAGTTGCAAGCGTCATGAAATTTACATGAATATAATATAAGAAAGTTCCTTTAATTTCTTGCTAGGGTTATTAACTTCATTTGTAGTGCTAGACTTACTCTCCTTTATATTCAAAATTGAAATCAAAGTGCTGTGTAGATAGTACTATTATGTTAGACGTTACTAGAGATCGGTGGTGGCATGCTCCGTGTAATACCACAGCTTACACCACTTACTTATGTATTGTTCAATTACATTTACAGTACAGTACAACCCATAATAACCACAATGTATAACGGACCACAGCCCCCCCGACCCCCCCCCCCCCCTGAACACAGCCCCCGACCACAGCCCCCTATCACACCACCGACTGCACCTCGATCACAATCCCTCCCCCGACCACAACCCCCTCCCCCGACCACAGCCCCACACCGACCACAGCCCCTTGTAAATACATTATTACACCAGGGGACTAGAGTATGAACTGCATTCCCATGGTTCAACCATTGTTTACTAAACCGCTATACTTCGAGACAGAAAATTGCGTAATTAAGTTTGTGTTTGGTGGAAGCTTACAGATAATGCATTTGCAGTGACATTTATTCCGAATGCAAAACTTCTTGATGTAATTTATTTATATTCCGCAACAATGACGTACTTGTGTCACTCAAACACATGCAAAAATATTCTTGTTTTATCAACTTTCCAGACCTGCGTTAGTGTTCGCTTGAACCTGACTTTTGGAAACATTTGACTTTTTTACACTTGCGACATTTATCACAATGTTTACCTTGTCTAACTTGTGGCTTTTTAATGCGTCTTGTCAATTATTATATTATTATAAAAGGTTTGCACATACATTGTGTGATTCGAACCTATATTATAATACTGGACGGTGCAGTGTCATCGCCTATTAATGCGAATTACGAACACAAAAGATTTACCCACTGGGCTATCACAACAGCTCCCAAAAAGGTTGTAGTCGTTTCAAAGTGACTACATCCGACACACCATGGCTATTATAACAACACTAGCGACATTGATCGGCCATTTTCTATATAAACGTCTGGAAACACCTGTATTGGTGGACAAGTGGTCTAGTGGTAAGGGCTAATGACTGCTGATTGTGGCATGTGGACTCGATCCCTACTCCAGCAGGATCAAAAACAGAAATGCTTTTCAGTGTTTCCCACCTAACATAACTAAAATTACTGTCGGACGAGGCGTTAAACGATGTCCCGTGTATGATGCTTTACCCCGGCACGTAAAAGAACCAGGGGTGCTTCTGGAACTGCGGCATCTTCTGTATCATGCACTATCCCCCAAAAACTAAAGTGACTAACCTCTTCTGGTGGTCTCGCTCATATGAATTTCCGGTGGCGAGGATAAATAAAAGCATATAAAAAATGTATTATGTGACCATGACACCGCCTCCTCGATGGCCTAGTGGTAGAGAGTCCGCTTCGATTGCGAAAGTTCCCGGGTTCGATCTCTGGCCGCGTCAAAAACAAAAACGAAATAAAATTGACACCAGAAATTCCCTTGCTAGACACTCGGCATATACGGAAAAATGTCTTCTCTTCTCTCATACCGTCGTGGTGAAGGAAAACATCGAGAATAAGGTGTCGAGAGTAATTAATATAAGTTGGAAAAACATGTTTCGCTATCGACCTTAAATAAATAAGTATAAAGTAAACATGAATCTGAAAGAACATCATCAAAGCCGGACATCTCGTTTTCGTTTTTCTAGAAATCAGGAGTGACTGACGCTCATCACTCGCCCATACTCTTTATCTCAGGTGTGGATCTTGATCCGACGTGTTTTATTATATTAAATGGCTTTAAAGCACATCATCAAGCTGAGCATCATTGTACAAATACTTAATATTTGCTTTGAAACACGTGTGCGAGCCCATTTATTTGTTCTTCATTCTTATGGTAATGTATGCCGAGACGATGATGATATTTAACATCATTCGTATTCATTTTATACACTGCCTTTAACACCAGAATCTTTATTTGAAATTTTCAGCCTTTGAGACGATGCTTTGAAATGAATCTGTTTTACATAATGTGTCGTTATCATCCTTAAAAGTTTTATTCAATTTGTATGTTCATCATAGATATATATCTATGGAAACACTGACTGTACTTTGACACCAGGGTCCAATGTCGAACAATATTATAGCTTTGACAATGAGCGGAATCATAATATTATATACATCAAAGATATGGATACTTGAAACGTTTTCGTTCAATTATCGACACAATCTATGTAACTGACAGGTTTGAAAAACGTCCCCAGACATCATCTCTCTCATATAATTCATCGGCAACGAAAGTTTTGTGTCAAAACAAACGATTGGAGAATAATCGAACACATCCCACAGATTGTGCATGTTACATCTCATTGGTAACATTCCGCAGGTAACATGATTATCATAGGTAACATCTCGCAGGTACCATCTCGCAGGTAGCATTTCGCAGGTAGCATCTCGCAGGTAGCATCTCGCAGGTAGCATCTCCCAGGTAACACCATACAGGTAACATCACACAGGTAACATCTCCCAGGTAACATCTCACAGGTACGTCTCCCAGGTAACATCTCCCAGGTAACATCTCACAGGTAACATCGCACAGGTAACATCTCATAGGTAACATCGCACAGGTAACATCCGGCAGGTAACATATCACAGGTAACACATCGCACAGGTAACATCTCACAGGTAACATCTCGCAGGTAAACACAGGTAACATCTCACAGATAACATCTCACAGGTAACATCTCGCAGACAACATCACACACAGGTAACATCTCACAGGTAACATCTCACAGGTAACATCTCGCTGGTAACACCTCGCAGACACCATCACACAGGCACAATCTCACAGGTAACATATCACAGGTATCTCATCACACAGTTAACATCTCAAAGGTATCAGACTAAGTATCACAGTTACCATATCACAGGTAACATCTCACAAGTAACATCTCACAAGTAACATCTCGCAGGTAACATCTCGCAGACACCATCACACAGGCACCATCTCACAGGTAACATCTCGCAGGTAACATCTCACAGGTAACATCTCGCAGGTAACATCTCGCAGGTAACATCTCGCAGACACCATCACACAGGCACCATCTCACAGGTAACATCTCGCAGGTAACATCTCGCAGGTAACATCTCACAGGTAACATCTCGCAGGTAATATCTCACAGGTAACATCTCACAGGTTACATCTTGCAGGTTACATCTCACAGGTAACATCTCACAGGCACCATCTCACAGGTAACATCTCACAGGTAACATCTCACAGGTAACATCTCACAGGTAACATCTTGCAGGTTACATCTCACAGGTAACATCTCACATTTAATATCATTTAGTTAACTGATCACAGGTAACAAATCGCAGTTAACATCTCACAGGTAACATCTCTGAAGTAACATCTCACAGGTAACATCTTACAGGTAACATATCACAGGTTACATCTTACACGGGTAACATCACACAACTATCATATCGCCGGGTAACATAGATCAGACAACATCTCACAGGTAACATCTTAAAGTTAGTATTTCACAGTTAATATTTCACAAGTAGCATAACTCAGGTAACATCTTCAAGGTAACATCTTCCAGGTAACATCGCACAGGTAACATCTCACAGGTAACATCACACACGGGTAACATCACACAGGTACCATAGCTCAGGTAACATCTTCCAGGTAACATCGCACAGGTAACGTCTCACAGGTAACATCTCGCAGGTTATCAATGGAAAAAAGGTTTCCTTGTAATGAGGGGTCTGGGTATGGCGGGTTGGCTGATGGACTATAGACATGTTATCTATCGTCTCTGAATGGACGTGCTGTTAGAATCATCAATAATTGTTACCAACAAACCTAACCAACAAACTTAAGATCTAATAGTGCTTGGGTATGTTATATAGAATCTAGTTTACAGATTTCATTGCAATTGCCTTACGATATACTTATACCATGCACCATGAACAGCTCATCAGCAAAAAGGGTTGAGTCGTAAGTTCTAACAACTTAACTTTATAACGACCCTCTCCATATATGCCTAACATACAAACGGTTTTTGACCTAAACAAACATTCGTGTAGAAATTAACTAAAACAACGAACGCAATGTTTAACTGCACATTAACCGTATTTTAATTTATGGAATATTCAAATTCACTAATATATTAATTCGCCAAGGAGAATTATGATTGATGGCAAGTTTTGATTTATAGCCCTCCTTCGTCTTGAATATTATTATAATTGGCTTTGATCTGCTAGCGTGTCGAAAACATTTAAAACTTAAAGTCTTCAGTATAAATGGTTTAATAGTGAAAATTATGCAAGGTTTTTATACAAATAACGTATTGTTTTACGCGGGATATCTCTTGTCTAAATGTATGTATTATCCGCATTATTGTACAACGCCATTTTGTATTTCCGTTCAGAGAAACAACTTGAGTATAATTATGTACGAGGGACGTTAAAAAATAAACAGGAGTGTTGTCATTAAAACCCCGAATGGTTAAACAATATAAATTAAAATATTTATCATCAGAAAGCCGCATTCTATTTCTAAATAGAAATCAATTATGAAGGAAAACAAATTCAAGGTCCGAGAGTTACTGGGTCCGAACAGGGTCACTAACGCTCACCCGGCTCATGAGATGACATGTGCACTCTATAAGTCAAACAAAAATACACAATGTTACATATAACTCGTTTAATCAGGTCAGTCACTTGTTTACATAACCTTGTGTATGTAAACATTGCAATTTCTCTTATATTGCTTTGGTATTAAATTCACGAAAAAATAATTATATCTATATGTGATATAGGAGAAACTGTTTTAATTGAAGACCACATTATATGTGTTTTAAAAAAGAACCTTTAAATACAGTTCCCATCAATCTTCTGAAAAGGATAATAACAAAAATATTATATGAAGTCAGACAGGGAAGGCAGCACTCAGCTTAACCAGCCGAGCACAGGAAACATAAAACACATACAAGGCACAATGTCCAACTAAACAAGCAAAAATCCAATGAAAAGCACAAAACAACACAGGAAAAACGAGAATCGCCGATTGCAAGAACAATGGACAACCACAAAAATGAAGACATAGCCTGCTTTATCCATGTGTCAGGTTCAACAGAAATTGAAACTGGCTTTGTTATACAGTGTGCTAAGTATTGCCAAATCAAATAAAAACGGTTAACCAAAACGGTGGGTCAATGTGAATATTTTTATGTCCTTCCAGCTAGAGCTATAGGTAGGCCGACACTCTCTGGATATTTTGTTGAACTCCCATGTTGGACACCTTAGTGCAATTTCCATGTTCATGTTCGACACGTTAGTGCAATTCCCATGTTGGACGGGTTAGTGCAATTCCCATGTTCGACACGTTAGTACAATTCCCATGTTGGACACCTTAGTGCAATTCCCATGTTCATGTTCGACACGTTAGTGCAATTCCCATGTTGGACACGTTAGTGCAACTCCCATGTTGGACAAATTAGTGCAATACCCATGTTGGACACGTTAGTACAATTCCCATGTTGGACAAGTTAGTGCAATTCCCATGTTCGACACGTTAGTCAAATTCCCATGTTGGACAAGTTAGTGCAATTCCCATGTTGGACACGTTAGTGCAATTCCCATGTTGGACACGTTAGTACAATTCCCATGTTGGACAAGTTAGTGCAATTCCCATGTTCGACACGTTAGTGCAATTCCCATGTTGGACAAGTTAGTGCAATTCCCATGTTGGACACGTTAGTGCAATTCCCATGTTCGACACGTTAGTACAATTCCCATGTTGGACACGTTAGTACAATTCCCATGTTGGACACGTTAGTACAATTCCCATGTTGAACACGTTAGTACAATTCCCATGTTGGACACGTTAGTGCAATTCCCATGTTGGACACGTTAGTGCAATTCCCATGTTGGACACGTTAGTACAATTCCCATGTTGAACACGTTAGTGCAATTCCCATGTTGGACACGTTAGTACAATTCCCATGTTGAACACGCTAGTGCAATTCCCATGTTGGACACGTTAGTGCAATTCCCATGTTGGACACGTTAGTGCAATTCCCATGTTGAACACGTTAGTGCAATTCCCATGTTGGACACGTTAGTGCAATTCCCATGTTCGACACGTTAGTACAATTCCCATGTTCGACACGTTAGTACAATTCCCATGTTGGACACGTTAGTGCAATTCCCATGTTCGACACGTTAGTACAATTCCCATGTTGGACACGTTAGTGCAATTCCCATGTTGGACACGTTAGTGCAATTCCCATGTTGGACACGTTAGTACAATTCCCATGTTGAACACGTTAGTGCAATTCCCATGTTGGACACGTTAGTACAATTCCCATGTTGGACACGTTAGTGCAATTCCCATCTTGAACACGTTAGTACAATTCCCATGTTGGACACGTTAGTGCAATTCCCATCTTGAACACGTTAGTACAATTCCCATGTTGGACACGTTAGTGCAATTCCCATCTTGAACACGTTAGTGCAATTCCCATGTTGGACACGTTAGTGCAATTCCCATGTTCGACACGTTAGTACAATTCCCATGTTGGACACGTTAGTACAATTCCCATGTTGGACACGTTAGTGCAATTCCCATGTTGAACACGTTAGTACAATTCCCATGTTGGACACGTTAGTGCAATTCCCATGTTGAACACGTTAGTGCAATTCCCATGTTGGACACGTTAGTGCAATTCCCATGTTCGACACGTTAGTACAATTCCCATGTTGGACACGTTAGTACAATTCCCATGTTGGACACGTTAGTGCAATTCCCATGTTGAACACGTTAGTACAATTCCCATGTTGGACACGTTAGTACAATTCCCATGTTGGACACGTTAGTGCAATTCCCATCTTGAACACGTTAGTACAATTCCCATGTTGGACACGTTAGTACAATTCCCATGTTGGACACGTTAGTGCAATTCCCATGTTGGACACGTTAGTGCAATTCCCATGTTGAACACGTTAGTACAATTCCCATGTTGGACACGTTAGTGCAATTCCCATGTTGAACACGTTAGTACAATTCCCATGTTGGACACGTTAGTACAATTCCCATGTTGGACACGTTAGTGCAATTCCCATCTTGAACACGTTAGTACAATTCCCATGTTGGACACGTTAGTGCAATTCCCATCTTGAACACGTTAGTACAATTCCCATGTTGGACACGTTAGTGCAATTCCCATCTTGAACACGTTAGTACAATTCCCATGTTGGACACGTTAGTGAAATTCCCATGTTGAACACGTTAGTGCAATTCCCATGTTGGACACGTTAGTGCAATTCCCATGTTCGACACGTTAGTACAATTCCCATGTTGGACACGTTAGTACAATTCCCATGTTGGACACGTTAGTGCAATTCCCATGTTGAACACGTTAGTACAATTCCCATGTTGGACACGTTAGTGCAATTCCCATGTTGAACACGTTAGTGCAATTCCCATGTTGGACACGTTAGTGCAATTCCCATGTTCGACACGTTAGTACAATTCCCATGTTGGACACGTTAGTACAATTCCCATGTTGGACACGTTAGTGCAATTCCCATGTTGAACACGTTAGTACAATTCCCATGTTGGACACGTTAGTACAATTCCCATGTTGGACACGTTAGTGCAATTCCCATCTTGAACACGTTAGTACAATTCCCATGTTGGACACGTTAGTACAATTCCCATGTTGGACACGTTAGTGCAATTCCCATGTTGGACACGTTAGTGCAATTCCCATGTTGAACACGTTAGTACAATTCCCATGTTGGACACGTTAGTACAATTCCCATGTTGGACACGTTAGTGCAATTCCCATGTTGAACAAGTTAGTACAATTCCCATCTTGAACACGTTAGTACAATTCCCATGTTGGACACGTTAGTGCAATTCCCATCTTGAACACGTTAGTACAATTCCCATGTTGGCCACGTTAGTACGACTCGCATGTTGGACACGTTAGTGCAATTCCCATGTTGAACACGTTAGTACAATTCCCATGTTGGACACGTTAGTACAATTCCCATGTTGGACACGTTAGTGCAATTCCCATCTTGAACACGTTAGTACAATTCCCATGTTGGACACGTTAGTACAATTCCCATGTTGGACACGTTAGTGCAATTCCCATGTTGGACACGTTAGTGCAATTCCCATGTTGAACACGTTAGTACAATTCCCATGTTGAACACGTTAGTACAATTCCCATGTTGGACACGTTAGTGCAATTCCCATGTTGGACACGTTAGTGCAATTCCCATGTTGAACACGTTAGTGCAATTCCCATGTTGGACACGTTAGTGCAATTCCCATGTTGGACACGTTAGTGCAATTCCCATGTTGAACACGTTAGTACAATTCCCATGTTGGACACGTTAGTGCAATTCCCATGTTGAACACGTTAGTACAATTCCCATGTTGGACACGTTAGAACAATTCCCATGTTGGACACGTTAGTGCAATTCCCATGTTGGACAAGTTAGTGCAATTCCCATGTTGGCCACGTTAGTACGACTCGCATGTTGGATACGTTAGTGCAATTCCCATGTTGGCCACGTTAGTTCGACTCGCATGTTGGACACGTTATCTTCTGTCATGGAAGTTGGTTACGGTCAAATCCTCAACATTTACGGACGTTGGCAGTATCTTGGCAAGTTGCGCATGTTATGGTAGAGAAGAAGTCACAGGACTGATTGGTCATCAATGACATGAAAAACGGTTATACCCCGCATTTTTTACTCAGTGAGCATTACCAGGACGATATAGGAAGCCACTATAGTTGTGAGACATACGTGTTAAATTATACAAAATTAATGTATGTATCTTGTAATAATTAACGAGGTCAACTTTTCTGACACTAACTGAAAGTATGTTTAAATGGCCATGATTCACGCATGTCTTGTGCGATAATGCGGAACGAATTAATAATAAAAAACGTACAAGATTAGATAACACAAATTGTAAGAGCTGACGTTGATTCAACGTGATGAAATAAAGTATGTAACGTATGTGTTATTGTTTAGTTACGTAACCCATCAAGAATCAAAGTACTGACAGTTAGGACATAAAACTGACACAAGATGTCGCCAGTTGCCAGTCGCCAACTGGGCTCTTTCAGAGTCGCGCGTATGCTTCGGTTACGTAAGGACAATCGCGAATTATCTTAAATAAAGTTTGTTCTTTCTATCCTTGAACCATTTTCGTTTTATTCACAAACTCATTTTTTTTTTAACAATAATGAATAATAAATAGTCGGAATACCTTTGATAAGGAAATTTATTGTGCGTGTTGTGATAAAGACGCGCGCAAATTATTCAAACCTTCACCAGAAAAAAATGCTTTTTCTCAAACGCTTCATTTAAAATATTCGCGCGTTTTTCCCAGTTCGCAATCATTCCGGAATACTCTAAATGTGAACGCGAAAACAAGAATTTTGCTTGAGAGAAAATGACGCATAATTGAACTAAAATTAATTATTCGCAATCATGAACGTTATTACCAAGACGAAATCAACCGATCAGTGTACAGATACATATTAATTAGTCAGTGATTAAAATTCGATTAAAGCAACTTAGAATCCTTCGGCAAATCAATTATTGGTATTTATTAACATATAACAGATTTGTAATCACGGTATAATATTCTTGAATATCCATATTTAAGATGCATATAATGTGTATCCGCCAACACTTGAGTGTTCATTAGGGGTTGCGAGATTTTGTTTTTTCTCGCCCATATATTTTTTTCATGTCGACACATACGCCCAATAATCAGACTCTCCACTCGGCTATCCGGGTAGCAACTGCTACCGCAAGGCCATCACCGGGCAATCAGGTATTGATAACTGGGTTGGGTAGGTTATACTATTCCGACCATTGTGTTCTATACAAATTGAGAAGTTAATTGTGGAAGAGCAAACACTATAATGACATTAAGGTCCTAGCTCGTAGGTCGCAAGTCGTAGCTTACAGTATCTGACATGGAAGAGCAAGCGAACATTCATTGGTAGGCATTATTCCAGTAAATTGGTAAGGTCAACTCTTTCCTACGTGAATCACTAGAAAACGCCGTAAAATTCAATAGAATAAATGTTGACATAAAACTTTCTCTCCATAACCTATTGCACATTCTCGTTCACCAGAGTATTCTTAGTCAGGGAACTTGACTACCCACTGATGTATGAGGATGCCTATTGCAATGCTCACCCAGGAAATTATTTATGTTCAGTTTCTGTTTTGTGTCTTTTTCGCCAATTTAACTAAATACGTGAAAGTTAATTCGCCAATAATTCTGTCTATTACTGTTTATACGCACTCCGGACCTAGTTGAATTTTCAGACAGGCCCATACCGTAAATTAGATGACAATCAATAATAGCAATATAGACTTTATTTAATAGATGCAACACAGTTTTTGGCATGCCCAGTCTTCCCTGTGGACCTCTGTATACGAATATTAAAACACTTTATTACAGTAACTTAGTTAGATATATTTTTATATGTAAAACTGTGTATGCTTTATTAAATAAAACACCAATACAATGATTGTTATTTTATAGCATACATGTGGGTCTTAATCCGTACGAAATGGGGGAGGAAGTTGTTCTTATCAAGACGTGTAAAATCACCCAGGCATGTTAGTTTGGTAATTAAGGATAAGCTATATAGGTGCTCTGAGTTGACCTACTTGTGCGTTAAGTGCTTTAAAAGTAATAAATGTGTAAAACCAGTATTTAAGTATATACTGGGGTTGCAGATTAGTTAAGTGGTACACAGGAATCTGTCTTTGATAATATAGCAGATACATGGTTTTATCTCGGAATTTCTAGTGGTTCCCAAGTCGCAGTGCATTATAATATGAGATTTTAGTCTAAGAGTATTGTTTAGACTCGTGTTGTGTCTTTCCTCTTTTCGAGCGAAACTTACCGAGAAAAAACGTTTTAATGACCTGTTTTAATGTGTTTATATAATATTGGTTGCGGGTAATTTCTAATTTATATTCCATAAAATCAAGTTTGAATGTTAGACTATCGTTATATGATAACACACAATAACATTAAACGCATTGTTTGCCTCTAGCTCCGAACGTATGTGATAACGCAATGGAAATCTCATAAAAATGATACAAGGCCAAGGTAATCGTGTAAATTGTCGCCCTCTGATCGATGATTATATCGCACAAAATTCATCAGCGTGACGAATATGAAGTCGAAGCGGTATTTCCAAGTAATCGAACTTATCTATCTAGCACGCGTCTTGGTTACGCAATATCGGGAAATTCCCAATCATTGACAATACTTCATTTTCTGCGAACAATTCTTATCATGCTTCTCATACAAATAATGTTAGAATAACCAGTTTTGCCCGACGTTGATAACAGCACTTAAATGTGTTTTTTCCGCAACAAATGAGTTGTTACTGGCATGCATCATTATATTATTTTAATCTGTCGCGTAAATTATCATATCATGCAATTCTGCTTCATCGCAGATTAAATCATTTGAGATACATTCGTTGATCGGAGAATGAATACCGTGGTGGGCATATACACACAGATTTGCAAATGCGTTTAGTCTAAATATTGTAATAAGCAAGTTCATTCAGCGCGTATTTAAATAATAAATTATTATTCCACAGAAAAAAGTCATAAAGATTTGAAGCCATTTATTCCGAGGGAAATATTAAATAACATTTTTATACTCGTGCCAGCGACAGTAGTTAATTCACGGTTCGCCGAGCGCGCGACATCCAGCAACGCACGTTAGCGTTAACTTAACGGGAACTGATGTTGGTAAAGAACTATTCAGTTATACAGAGCGTTTGTTCGCAAGCGGACGGGTTGTAGTATTTGCTGTTTACTGACTATGGACTAGACTTGTTTGATAGTTCGCGATGATTATAACTGATTTATGATCGACTGATAGCTATATGCTTGACATTATTTTGTACGGATATGATTTTATTTGTAGAACTGTGATACAACTAAGTGGATTATATGAACAAGTTACGATAAAATGGAAAATTTATGGAAGTGTGTATAATTTGAAAGTACGTGAAAATTGAACCATTATATAGATCTAACTGTGGGATAATTAATTACTGTGTAAACTTACGATGATAAATTTGTATGAGGTTTAATCGACATTTTCATTCTTCGACTGAATCTGACGTTTTGTGGGTTAAAAAACTGGTCGTAAATACTTTACGAATCTTACTACAACATATGTGGATGAATGACATATTAAAGTATAGTTACATAGAGTTAAACGTTCTTGCATAAAATCTGGGTGGACTGGAGTGGCATTTTTGTGTTACTATAAAATTAAGACAAATGGGGTAACATTTGAACTACTGTCGGACTGATGTGCTTAAAAGCTTGAAAGTCGTGTTTACATCTTTTGAAACGATAAGTAGAACAAAGAAACATTTTGTGTTGTATATACATCAGAACAGAACATTGACTTTGTGGGTATCTAAACACATGCAGTTACACCAGATTACGAAACTTGATGCGATGAAAATTGCGATGCTTGTATCTTATCATCTTTCCTAATATTAACATAGTCTATATTTATACAACGTATTAGTTTGATTGAATATTTAAGATTTTGTGCGGAGATTGTGATCAGTATCAGGCTAAAAAATACCCCTATGTTTATTAAATAATATGTGTTCAAAGAAGATGCTCTATTCAAACTTTTGTGTAAGTGTCTTTTTCGTTATTATTATCATATGAAATATCTCTCATGATACGCATCTTGAATATTCAAGAGGGCACAATCTATAATACATAGCTTATTATGTATACATGTCATATTCGTCAACATTTTGCTTAAACTACATTAAAGTTATAAACGATAGAGAAGATAATGAATTACTTGAAAATCGGAGGGGTTGCATGCTTAGTTAATGGCAATATGGTCTAACCCTTTTGTCGTAGTGTATGATATTTTATTTTTCTGGGATCTGGGATCAAGTATAACCGTGTCGATGGTCCCTGATTTTATAATTAATAATAATAATAATATAATAAGTCTGTATAAAATATACTCTTGAAAATCGTTGTTTATTGTGACAGATTATGTGACAACAATGAATGTATATATCCTTATGTAGGCCTACATTCATGTACATAAATGAGGCTTGGAAATTTTTAAATTTAATTATGAAGAATCTACATGTAATATAAATTTTATTGAAATATGGCCGATTCCAATAGTGCCGAAGTAGACATGTCTGAGCATCTTTTCGTTACTGTCAGTCCCTTGCAGGTAAACAAAGCCTGTGCCAAGTCTCTGTGACCCATTCCACTGATTGTCGTAAAAGAGATTGGCGCGGAATTTTGACAAGCGCTTAATTTATTATTTTTCATTTTCAGACATAAAAAATCATCATGGATAGTGGACAATTCACCTTGAACTTCGCCTTAGCCACGATTCTGGTTACCCTGTGTTCTGCAGTCGGTGAGTACATTTTTAATTAGTTTTATTTTAATAATCACTCAATTAAATTTGGATTAAAGTTTTACCAAAAATCGTTTCGGTGATCAGTCGTGATGTTTGGCGCTCTTTTCCCGTACTATACAAGTGTTGTGCACAATAGTCGTGTGCTACATAGAGGGGTCCCAAGACTTATTCAATCCATATCAACTTATTTGGCAACGATCTTCCTGGATGTCTTGAAATTACAGCATGGGTGTTCTATTGTCAGTGAAAAATGTATTGAAGAGTCGAAAAATGTTCGCGGATTCTAATGATATTTAACACTAAATTATTTACGAACTCTGGCGTCAAATATATGAAACACGCAATAGAAACAGGTGAATCGTCAAATAGACTTATCAAGTCTTGATATCTAAGAAGGTTGAAAACTAATACATGTATAATGTATTAGTATGTTTAATATTGGTTAAATTACCAAATTTAATATGCAGAAGTAAAATGAATCCTTTAATTACGATGGTAGATCTACAGTAGATAGAACCTTTGAAATATGACTTGAGTTGTGAACAACACATCTTAATTAAAAGACTTGCAGTCTTAAAACCATAACACAGGATGATGGAGATTCTGTATTGATTTATTGATGTTTTGTTGGGTCAATTTTGAATTATGCCTGTTTTGGCTTGTCTAGGTTGTTCCACAGGTCAGAAATTAAAGGCAACCACTCCTTGCAGGGGTTTTTTCATACAGAGGCCTTTATAAGACCCCTTCCCAATTGAAAATTTCTTGAAAAGTATGCAGTTTTCCCAAAAATCCAAATTTATACCTACTTTTTTGTTTTCCTCAAACAGGAAATACACCAATATTTTTTCCCAAAAGTTAGAGCCTAATTAAGGTCCCTTCCCAAAATGAACAGAAAAAGCCCTGCCATGTCATCAAGCCTGTCTCATTATATGAATATACAGTTTGACACTTTACTATTTTGCTAATTATTCACATTTTAGTGTAAAAGTAATCTGTTAAATCTTCAAGGTTAGTAATTGTATTATCAGAACATCATCTGTTGGATGAAAATCATTTATGATCTTCGAAAGATTGCTTGCATTTAGAGAACTGTCTGTACTCGATGTTTTTGTACTACCTTCTGCAATGCATGATTTATGCTGAGTTAGACTAAGTTCATTGCTTAAAATTAAAGTAAATTCGTACATTCGTATAATATAATGACAATTCATAATTATGTAGAGCAATGCCATTTTGTTACTTTAAATAATTTTGCTAGGATTATATTTAATTTTTATTTACTGCTTAGTTATAATCTATTTCTTGTCTAGTTATAATTTTTTATTCATATTTGAATGTTCAAATAATTCTAATTTAAATACTAAATTCAAAAGCAATTTTTTATTTGAAAGAATCTTATTAAAGTGAGTGTCGCTACGAGTCAGTTAAAGTTCCATACATCAATTTATGGTCGTTTGAAGGCTAATGGGTAATGGGAAATTATAGTCCCATAATGTCATCTTTTGTGAAAATGTAAAGTTATTATCGTCGAGTCCAACCTCCATTGTTGTTTGTGTAATTCTACTCTGTAATTGGTTATGAGAAATGGCTCCAAATTGACCAGTTTTCAAGTAGTGGATTTTTACTCTTTGTAATTTTCCATTTATTTTTCAAATTTTGTGTATTTAGATATGAATAGATGAGCCTAATATAGTCTGACAGATAAATAGTATGTCTACAGTAAAATTAATGCATTAAATAATCATGTTTTGGCAATTAAATTGAGACGAAATTGAATTTTTTATAGGGAAACTTTTTTTGTCACATACGTGGGACGTTCAAAAATAAATAGGACTGGGGCCCTCACGGGTAAAGTTTTCAATATTATACAAATATTATTACATAATATGGAATCGGAATTCAATTGCGAAAATTCAATTTCTGGTTTATCGAGTTTCCCTATCACGTCCTCTCATAATAGTCCATTTTGAAACCATGGTAACACGCACCCGGCGCAGCCCATCAATTAACAATAACGGCAACTACGTAATGGGTGTATCTTTAATACTATCATATCGTTTGTTTTCAAACATCGCCGTATTATTACATGTAACATGCTGGACGATGTCTGCAAATCTGACAGCATTTGGACGTAAGGTACTGAAATAAACAGAAGTTGAACTTCAAGTGTGACAAATTCGTGACGCAAAAGTGACGTCACCAGAACGTAAGGAAAAACGGACGAACACAAAGTTCTGTCAACAGCAAGATGATTATGTCCTCTGAATCGTATGAAATTATCGTAACTACATTTTGGAAACAGTTCTACAAGTCTGTAATCAGTTTTAGAAATGCACAAATGCTTTAGTGTTTACTGTGCAGCTTTGTAAGACAGGGAAGTAATAGGAAATCATAAGAACGTTTGTGACGTCAGTTACCGAGGCTTTTGCAAAAAACCAACGTTTCATAGTACGAATTTTCGCCTAGATATGCGATGCAAGATGCGGGGAAATACATGCGATTCTCATCAACGCATTACTTGTGTGGCTCAGTGTGGTATTGGAATGTTTTTATCACCCATATCACTATAAACTTCGTATTTCATAGCCCTGTGCGAAGCACTAACGTCGTGTAAAATAGCGCGACGTCATTTTGTGCGCCGGGTCAACGTTAGTGACATTGTTTAGTCACCTGTAACTCTCGGATCGCGTATTTTGTTTGGTTCATATTTTTACAGTATGTAGAAAAAGGATTCCGATTTCTGATGGTATATAATGTGATTTATTTCATTTAACCATGCGGGTTTTGTGACAATAATCCTGTTTATTTTTGAACGTCCCACGTATTAAATGATTATCTAAATTTGTTTTACTAAGAGTACTTACTCAGTATATATTCAAATACTTTTTTTCAGCAGAATTTCACATTAATTATTTAGGTTGATCTATTACTTCAATTATTCTAATGAGATTTTGCTGTTAAAATACTGGAATTTATGCACGGTACAAACACATTAATGTGATTAAATATGTATTATATATATTATGCAAATAACTTAGATTATCAGTTTTATTGAAGGTTTTAATATCTGCTTAATCAGATTGACTGAATTCAGAGTCTTAAACAGCGCCAGTCAAAACATTCTACATACTTCCAATTTGCCATTTATTCCGAACTTCTTCCTGATGAAAGAAACTTCCTTATATATGAATACCAGAAGTTCTGTTTATCCTTTTGCCCCCACATAGAGTACATTATAAATAAAGTCTTTTAGTAATAGTTTTAAGTACAACATATTCCTATAAAATGGCATTTTATTGTGTGTTTGCTTAAGCCTTCATGATAATTAACTTGTACTTTGATAGGAGTTAATAGGCCAAACTAATGTGTTTCTTCATCTCTTAACTGTTATTTGAATGTGTGCTCTAAGATGTCTAGTTCTTGATAATTTTTACATCCATGCAATTAATAATGAATACATACTGCAATACCACATGTATGCCTTTTTAATGTAATTTGACTCTGTGATAGAAATATATGATCTATTGCTATTGTAATTGTCGTCAATTTGAGTACATACATGTATTGTTTATAATAACCTTATGATTTAAGTATACCATTTAAGTTTCTAACATACATAGGGGTTAATTCCATTAGCTTCTGATTCTGAAGGGTATGTTGATACTTTTTACTAAGGTTTACCAATTTTATCAGCAAAATACCCATGATTTTATGAGAAAATGACCCTTCTAACCAAAATCTTGAGGGTCAAAGGGTGGCTTTTTGGAAATTTCAAGGATCAAAACCCCTACTCCCCAGTCAAATGGAACCCATGCATATAGATTAACTACAATCCACTTTGTGTTATAGGTCACCTGAATTAAACAACAATATGTCATAAAGTAGTCAATATTCTTAAATCCCATATTTGAATATTGCATAAACCCATATTGATGAAACAGGTCATTGGTGTGACCTGTGACCAGTTATCAGTAGTCACTATTGATGTATCTATGGATTTGCTACTGAGCCAGGTTAAACTATGATGCAGTGTTACATTTTGGTGTGAGTGCCTATAATTACTTGTCCCAGATACTTGGACAGAAACAATTAATATTTAGTCATGACCTTCTGTGCTTATATTTTTTTTACTGCTGAAATTTCATTCATGTCTTTGTTTACATTTCTGTAATTACACATTTGGACTTGTGTATTTACACACTTCATAAATTATTCTGTTCCCTAGGATGATAGTAGTTGTGTAAATATTATAGAAACGTCAGCCCTGTGTCATAAAATATGTTTACATTTTTTATTACATATTTCGTTAGATTAGAAAATTATATTTAATGTAGATAAGGTCCCTTTGTGTACTTAACTATTTATTTACAAGACATTATCATGTCAGAATGAAGTTTGGTACACAGTCTGACATCAGCTTAAGGGCAGAAAATCCACATTTTGACATAATGAATACTTATACTGATATTTACTTTTTCACTGCAAGTGTTGACATATGTCTAATTAAGGTAAATTTTTGGCTTAATTGTCATGCAATGTTCAATTGTAGGAATATCTCAAGCACTTGACCCCTTTATAAAATGTTGAACATGAAACTTCATAATTATATGTGACATGGTGATTTTAAAATGTTTATATACCATTACTTGTTTAAATTGAAAATTTCATATTTAGTTAAAATATATTCAAATTTATGTACCTTTTTATTCATCCTTAATTACTTACATGCAATGGTAATTAGTTCTCATTAAAATGTCTTCTATATAAAATGTTTTTTGTTCTATTTCAACGGGTCCCAGTGCCGGTGGTCTGATTGTTCTTGTCTTGGGAATGCAAAGTTGCAGGTTCGATCCCCGAAGCATTTCCAAGTAGCATACATAATTAGGTCATTTCAATGGAATTAATATAGTTCCCTTAGCTTGGTCAAAGACCTGTATATCTAGGTCTTTGGCTTGGTGCTTGGGAATGAGGCCCATGCAGTGACTGGTTAACTAGTCTCCATCAAGACCGAAATTTGTTCTATCAATGGGACTAGTAATGACTTTCTTACCAATGCTTGAGTTTCTGTTGGGGGGGGGGGGGGGAAATATTGGTATTTTTGTGAAATGGGAAACTGTTTTTGTAGTGCTGGAAAACTTAATTTTTGGGAAAATTGAGTGTTTTGATAAATTATTTTCCTTGGAGGCCCTTACCAAAAACACATGATGAAAAAAGCCCTAAAATACACACTAAAAAGGAACTTTATGGATTGTTCTTGCATTGGGTTAAACTAAGGATCATACTATTTTCTGCTCTCTTTTGATGAAACATTCCCCTTATAAAGTGTTTGTTTTGGTAATACTGTGCATATTTAATTAGTGTCAAGTGTAGTAGTCTGTAAGTCGTTTAAATGGTCTAAGATTTCAGTAAAATTCTTAGTGAGTGTTTGAACCATTATGGCAATATTAATGTTTTGTGTGGATAATAAACATTAATGAAGCTAGAACAGTTTTACGCTATCAACCTGACATATTTCATGTTAAAATTATCAATCCCCTATTAAAAACTCTTATAATTACCATGAGTACAAGTTCAGCTTTTGAATTTTGCTTAATTTTTTAATTTGAAAAAATTAAAAGATCAAATTCATTCATTGAACTGATGAAAGTTGAATAATTTTACATTCAAAACTTTTGGCGAGGCAGCATTATGTGAGTGCAAGCTTTAATCCTGTGATCCTTTCAATTTATAGAGCAAATAAAGTAGATTACCCTATCGCTAGTTAAAAACCGATTTTTTGCCTTGCACAAGAATGAAATTCAATGTTTTCATCTTCATTGACAATTGATC
This sequence comes from Spisula solida, assembly GCA_947247005.1. NCBI lineage: Eukaryota > Metazoa > Mollusca > Bivalvia > Venerida > Mactridae > Spisula > Spisula solida. The sequence goes on along the minus strand of OX365952.1, from coordinate 34,307,395 downwards.
AAATCATGTTCCCGCAATGATGTAGGGCTCAGACTTCCAAAAAGAGTGTGACCCCGTCTACAATAGCGCCCTTTCATGAGTGTGTGGATTAGTAAAGTAGTTGAGTTCATGATTTAAAAACGTCTTTGAAGCGCGATTTACATGTGTTGAATGGGGTCCCCTGTCATTTTAACTTAATCAAGTACCAAGTTACCCTGTGAGAGACTCAATGATGAATTTATTTAAGTTGTTTAATGACTATGTTGGTACAAAAATCAAGTCTTTTAAAAAATTGAATTTTCATGTCACAGGTGTTAATTAGAAATTAGAATTTCTCTTTAGTTGGTTTATATTATTGCTGTAAAATGACTTGGGCAGCACTGGTATCAATACTCCTTAGTGTTAAAATTTTGTGTATAATTATATGCGACTTTTTAGCGATCAACTTATTGAAAATCAATGAGAAATCAGCATAGATGATATTGTAATAGTTCAAATTAAACTATGATGTCGATTAATTGATAGTTTAATTTGAACTCTTACAATATCATTTACCAAGTATTACATAATATACTCCATGATAAATAATAGCTTCATATGTATAATTAGTTATTTGACGCAAATCCATGTTTCAGACCTGTTAATTGTCGAAATTGTGCCTATGTATGTGCAAAATCAGCAACAATGCAGAGATGAACTGTGCCTTTTTGCACTGATCTAATGCTGTACAGGGTCTAAATTTGATGAGGCAGAAGCAGGTTTTTAAGTGCATACTGACTACTCTTGCTTTTTTCATATTGATAATATTAGTTTTCAATTAACGGAAATATTATTTTTCAATTAACTTTGTTCAAAAAGAGAACGTCTAGGAGGAAAGTAAGGTGACAGGCGGCCATTTTGGGATTGGGTTCTTTTGTCACGAGATGAACTTATGTTTTGATTCAATTTTTGAATCTCCTGACAAGCCCCTGTTATTTGATACTCCCTGTTTCATAATTTGAAGTTGCTCACTGGGTCGGCTTGTGGCTTTAAAATCTTAAACAATACGGAACACCTGAGCATGCATGGACACACAAAACCGCCATGTTCTTACAATTTTTTTACACCCATCGTGGTTGACATTGTTCATTCGTATACCCCTAGAAGAAGTAATTATCATGTGTAGTGTATTTTACGGTCACAGGGTCATAAGCAAATGCTTGCTGTCAAAGAACAACAGGGACGTCTCGTGATGGGTATTGTACTCGGTTATGTATCGATAGCTAGATGTACCCGAGATTGTTATTTCAGAATGATAGGGACCGATATCTCGTTCCTATCATCAGACTTGTCCAAGATTTCATATTATCCGAAGCGAGCCCGTAACAAATGATTGATTAATGCGATTAAATAGCCAAACATGCTCCAAGGATCATCCTAACTGAAACCTTAGTTGAAGTAATTGTATTCACCCCTAGTAATTTTATATCAGTTTGATATACTGAAGGTATTGTTGTTAAAGAGTATCTCACTTCATTGTGTCCGTCTCAATTTCTGTACCAATTTTTCTTTTCACGATTTAAAAGTCTAATGTTATGTGCTATTTTGTTATTCAAACGATTGAAAAATGAATGTTGCATGTTTAATGAATATAAATGTTTGGATGAAGAAATTTGTTAGCAAGCACTAAAATAGAATCAGTCCTGATATAATGTCGAGTTATAGTATCGGCGTTTCATTAAGAATTTGCTAGCCTAAGTGGGCTTGTTTTAAATTTAAGGTGATCAAAACAGTTTTAATCAATTAAAATTAGTGTATTTCGCCGTCATGAGGCAGTTGCGGTTGAGACAAGCATTTTGGCTTACAGCCACCTCTTAATGACAATCTTGATTTTTGTGACAACCAGTTAATCATGTGACTTTGTAAGAATGGACATGAAAAAGTCAGTTCTTTTTCTGAAAGGGTTTTTATGCCCCCGTATCGATAGATCGGGAGGCATATAGTGATTCACCTGTCCGTCCGTCCGTTCGTCCGTCCGTCCTGGTTAACCCAAATTGACCGTTTCTTCTAGCATCATTATGGCTTGCTACAAAGCTTCCAAACTTGCATGGATGTTGTATATGAACACTCTCCACACACCTGTATCACCTGACCCCATTTTGACCTTCACCTTGACCTAATTTTGGACTTAGACTTATTTATGGACAAGGCTTCCACAGGGGGCATAAGCGTTTATTGAACGCAGTCTTGTATGAAAGGGTTTTTGTGATTATCTTTAAAGTCAGTATTATATGTCCCGGTAGTCATTATTCAGGCCATGTGTATAGGAGAACTTAGTGTGTTGGGCATTGTGCCTTGTATGTTTTCATGTCTTCTGTGCTCCACTTGGTTAGGTTGAGTGCTGCCTTCCCTGTCCAACTTAATATTATCTTTTTAGTTGAACACAGACTGAATCCTAAGTGATGGACATGTCTTGTAAAATCACATTTAGACTTGTGACATTGTCTCAAATAGTATCATTAATATGTGGCTGGCACTTATGTCTTGCAAAATGATTTGAAGTATTAGGATGTCACATTTCAATTAAAGTTCTGAAATATTAGGTAATTTATCAAGTTTGAAGTAGAAGTGTGATGGGTGAAAAAAATGGCAAAGATATTAGTGCCAACAGTGAAACATGACAAGTTGGTGAAAACGCATTTACTGGGATTTAATGGATGTTACTTGAATGTCATACAAATAAATTGTCTAATATTTATAGGATTCAGAGATCACTTTTAGACTATCAGTATTATTATCTTTTGTATGTCTTATATCCTATATGCATCTTATCTGTTTTGATGGATTAAAATCTAGGAGAGCGAAAGTAAATGTGATAGTGGATGGTAGGATTTTGTCTGTCATTCAAATTGAGAGATAGAAAATTGAGTGATTTTGTTCAGGAACATAAGGATACTCTGAATGATGCTGTTCTTGAACATAAGGATACTTACTTTGTGTTCAAAGAAAACAAGTATTCCATTAGATTGATTTAAGATGTCTGATAATGTAAAAATTGATATGAAAATCTCAAAAGAATTTAGATAGATAATACGTATCAAGTTCTTGTTTGATCAGTTGCTTCCGATAATGATCAATTGGGAGTATGGCTCTTTTCAAAGTGACAGGATCTTTGTTGATAAGTCTATCAGTGGCCTAACTTTATTTTCACTGCTAATTTTCCATCACTTTCAATAACAACTCTATCCACTTTGGTGGCCGAGGGCTTTTAGCTTATTTCCCAGAAACTGGAACTATATTAATACATATCAATAATAAACAGCATTTTTATCTCAGCACACATACATTCCAGTAGATTATTATAGTAATTATAGAAAGTATGTTGACATATTGATCTAGTTTCTGTCAACATATGGTTGAATATTGTCATTGCTTGATGGAGCTCTATATTGCATCAATAACATATCCCAGCACAGTCGTACATGTAAATAGCTTCTCTTTTCACAGCAACCTATTGATAGTGGTACAAAAACATTGGCTGCAGACTTAAGGAATAAGAGATGATGATTTGGTTGTTAATAGGTGAAGACATTCCTTAACTTTTTTTTAAGAATTTTGAAAATTGATGTTTTTTATTGATATTTGTATCTCTAATGGTTATTTAATTGTATCATTTCAACTCAGTTTATTAGTGACCTTTCATAATGTTAATCAACAGTGACAATGCATAATCTTGATCAAACTTCAGTCTTTCCAATTAAATAAAATTACACCTATTACACGTAATTTCAATGACAGCCACGTTTATAGTTTTCAACATTGTTAAGGTTAAGGATCTATAGACCGCCAATGATACAATAACACTAGCCTTTGTTTACAAATAAAAATGAAAATTAAGTACATTTTTGAAGTTCATTTTTGTTCAATCTTGCGCATAATTGAATGCATATACTCTTCCAATCTACGCTGATAACAAGCAGTTACGACCATGCAGTGTTTATATTATCCATGTTTATTTATTAATAAGGTTAGAGTTATCTCCGACGAACCATATACCTTTTAAACTTTTGCTTTATAAATGAAGTGTTTATTATTACTATTATTATTATCATAATTACTATCATCACTATTATCATTATTGTTGTTCTTTAAATGATTATAATGGTGGTCATATATATAATGATGGTTGTACTCGGCAGGTTTACAATGCATCAGTCGGCATAATAAAAAGCCAATGCACGTAATTAATCCTATTTTCTAAATTTGTCTCTTTTTATTATCACATATACATTAAAGATGATGAAGTGAAACTGAGATATGAATTTAAATAAAGTGGATGATATTGTCTCTATGTGTTATTGCCTGAGGACAGGTAGACATACAGTGGTGCCTCATCACTCATAGCTAGCCGTATATACCAAGGTTTGATATAACTGATGTATCGTGGGTAGGTAATTTAAACGCTTAGCTTCAAGGAGATTTTTTATGGACATAAATGACATTAGGTTGAAGGTCCCATATTTGACAGATATAACATCTTAACTGTTTTTTTGTTAATTCTGTTTTTGACATGCACATTTCTATCCACAATAAACAATTTAGTGATGTCATGCCTAAGCCTTCGGGCTAATTTCGTCTATGAGAATGATTTGATTATAAAATTGTCAATGTTTTCAGTAATTGATAAGTCCAATTGTCAAGAAGTGTGTTTTCATATTGTTTTTAATTGAACTAGATTGATGGGTCTGTATGGTTTATGAGGTTATCAAACACCAAGACCAGATTTTTTTGTATATAAAAATAATAATTAGGTCTTGACACTTGATTGTGATGTATTAAATAGTTATGCCTAATAACTCGAGACTGCAGTTTAACCCATATTTTTTTAAACAGTTGATACATTGTGCCCATGGCGTAACCAGCCAAGCACAGAAAACATAAAAAAACCACATAAGGCACAGTGCCCACCTGAACTAGCCGAGCACTGAAAACATAAAAACATACATGACACAATGAACAAGTTACGATCCTCCCATGTCCAAGCTGTCGAAATTCTAAATGAACCAGTTTCAGCAATTAAAAAGCTGAATGCCCAAGCTGAATGACCTAGTTCCAAGACAAAATTGTTCTATGGATTGTTTGGGATTTCGCTGCCCATTGGCTCAATAATTATTACAGCTTAAATCCATTAGAGCTTCTCTTCAAAACCTATACAATAATTATTTTGAACACCACCCTAATGATTTTTAATAACACCACTTTTACAAATACCACCTCAAAGTTCATTTGTTATTGTTTGCAATTATTACAACCTTGATATTATGACCAACTTATAAGATGACCATGCAGTTTTCAAGCACCATTCAAGTGGTGATAATATCATGGTTTGACTGGGACTCAAACCCTCGAGGCCTTCTGCTTCCTGTGCAGACACTACCACTGAGCTACCAAGAGAAAGGGGTCAAACTATAATGATTTATTAGTAAATTATTACCTGATATACCCACAGGTAACTGTATCAAGATGTAGGTCCTTTAATGTATAATATTGACAATGTACAATACTTCACTTGTTACTCAAATTGTGAATAACATGATCTCCCTGGGCCTATCCGTATGCCTGTACCCGGCTACACATAACCGCAGTCCAAATACCTCCCGAATTATCAGAGTCTAAGAAATGTTGTGAAAGGCTTCCCTAGGTACCAAAGCATGTAGCCATACTATTTCATTAAGTAACATCCATAATAGAGATATTCCCCAATCTAGCCTCAGTCGGAATCAATGCATGCTTCATTAGCGAACATTTCTCTGATTTTCTGCCAATTTATTTCATGGGATGACAGAATTGACACACCGTACAAATTTACCGATACAGGGATACCGGCCTCTATATAACGTCATCATCTCCTAACATTATCTTCCAACATTTGTACAGAACTTCAGCAGCTTGCTACAAGTAAAAAACGACCTCAAGCTGTTCCTATGAATGTAGGTTCTGTTAGTGTTTATTTATTCGGTAGATTTCGCTTTTTGTAAATTCCTTCCTCATAAAGTACAGTACACCCTCTTCGATGTTTGTCACTTTTATTTCGTTCGTAATGTTCGCATGCCAATCATTCGTACTGAAGATTTAGATTCAAATGTAATTACAACTGGTAAAAAAGCATACCCAGGTATTTAAGTTTTTGTGGTATTGACTGCTTGATTTATTCATTACTGATTCATATGGAAAATCTTCAGCCAAGCTTAATTGGTGGCCTTCGAAAAATAAATTTGAGTGAGTTAATTTCCAGCAATAGTTAAAAAGTTGGTAAGACTTATAATATGTTTAGACTTAAAATCAGTTAGTTTAGGAAAAATTAGTTAGCCTCTTTTCATTTTAATCGATTGTGAAAAAAGTAATATAACGTCACTTGCCCACGATAAACGCCTCTTGGATGAGAATGTCAAGACAGTCATAAAAACTGGTTAGGTGAATCAGTCGCAGTATATAACTGAAAAATTGTTCAGAAACGGCATTAAATCTGAATAAAACAAAACAAATACGAAAATGTTAAAACAAATATAGATATCTTCTATCAATGGTTGTTAGATTTACCTTCAAAGATGGCGGATGGTTCAAACCAAGGGAGATCAATATAGACGTGGGAAATATATGCATTCCGGTATTAGAATTCCGCCGGAAAGCTTGCAATTTGAGGCAGAATTCATAGAAATATCAGACTCGGAGACCACTTGCCATTTTTCTAGATTCTCATTCTTTCATCCATTGTTAACATCATATTTTTGCAGAGAAGATAAAAACACTTCAGTATAATAATTCAGAGCAACAGATAAGGTTTTAGGCAATTGGGTATTTTACCCCCAAGTTTCAATTTTATTTGGGTTTTGACAAATTCTAATTGGGTATTTAATAAAACTAATTGGGTTATTGGTCTTTTATGTACTACTTTTCACTATAACATCATTTTCTTTTTGCTTTTTCTTACTCCCTCCTCTCAAAATCTATTGGGTTTTTAAGAAAATTAATTGGGTAATTACCCAAATACGCAGCTTATCTGTAGCTCTGATAATTAGTCTTCCTGCATACTTGGATTATTCAGCATGTAAAAACATTGTTAGGCCAAAACAAAAAAATTGTGTGTTTCGGGTAACCCGACCCTACCTAGCCGAAAGGCGCCGACCTTAACGATTTTTTAACGTTCCCACAACGATAATTTTATGCTTTGGTCCGGCAAAATTTGACTGAATGTCGGACGGTTGGTCCGACGGAGATTTTAAGTCTGGACAACGATATTCCCACATCGTAGTTGAAGATTATTGTAAAAAATGTAACACGAATGTATTTTCGTAAATCCTCGTCGAGATTCAATAAGATATCCCTCCGAAATCGTCAAAAATGTAAAATAATTCAGCGAAATGAAGGTCGCGAAAACTGATTATTTTTTGGATGCGGATAAAACCCGTACTACACGGTACAGATTCCGGAATGTTCGCGATTTTTTTTCTGAATATATTTTTATTTTGACGATTTCCGAGGGGGCTTTTTAACACGAAAAAACGTGATTTAGTTTAAAGATGTTTGATATTAAATGGTAAAATGAAAATAAAATTTCTCTTGACAGAAAGTCCTGTCTGATATATGCTCATTGAATGGGCTGAATGAGCCCATTGTGAAAAGGCTAACTATATAATTAGGCCTATTTGAAAACACTTGTTAACTGTGTGTTAAAGCTAACAATGCATTTCTAAATAATTTACCACTGAATAATTTAAGAAGAACATGCATTATCTATACATCTCTCTTCATTTTTTCAGACTGACAAATGTTCGTTCGGACTGACAATTTTTTTGTTTCTGTCAGTCTGAATGACTGACAGGTTTTTAAAGTTTTCGCGAAGCCTGATATGGTCTAATAAGGATACCGCATTGAAAATCGGGTAGGCTTCGTATGGAACATGGCGTCTATTGTGCAGATCATTCGTCCCAAATGCCAACATGCGGCCGCATTACGAACCTTCCGCGTTCTATCGGATGAAGTCACTTTTTCTAAAGTCGCTTTAAGTTTCTTCATTCTGAAGATTTTCATTCATAAACTCTATCCAACATAAATGTTTGTGTCAAAAAATGTTTTCAGATGTTTCTAATACTATAAAGTACATTACTTTTGTCATCTGCAATTTGTGTCAACTTTCTTTAGGATCATACATGTATATGTTGGTTTGTCAACCCTTATGTTTTCTTGTCTGGTTGGAGCAAAATCATGAGAGTAGCATGTAACCATTTTTATAGATACTTTTAGATTATTTGCATCATATTTACAGTAGAACCTCATTTGTTCAAACTCTTCAGTACTGAAAATGATTTGTAGATAAGAAAGTACATATGCGCCTGGTCACAAGAAAGTGTATTCTGACCTCCCCTTTCCATGCCAATGAAGGCCTAACAGTAAAATTAAGACAGCTATAATACTGAAATGAAATAGCTCTTTCGTTGCTATGAAGTAAATAGTTTGGACCCTGGTCTGGCTATGTGAAACTCATTTTGGTCGACTGGACCCATACTGGTTGCATAATACTGAAGATGTCATAAAGGCATATTTTCTTCTGACATGACATAGCTCATATATATTTTCATTTGTTGATATAAACTAGACTAGTGATAAAAATACTTTGTAAAAGACAGAAAGTCTGTATAAGTCTGACATTACTATTATAAAATGCAAAACCAGCATTAAATACTGAACATATTTAGTATATTCATGTTTGTGTTTCTTTAATACGCTCTAATCTGAGCACAGTGTGCTGTTGCGTTTTTTGACAGCATCCTGTCCGTCAATATTATGTCAACTAAACAGACCTGCGGTACTAAATTTCCAGAACAAATTCGAACAAAACCCTTGTACAGTTGAATGTATTTGTAAGTCAAAATATCAAATGTGCTTTCAGTCAGAATAACAGTCATCTAGAATGATCTGAAATCAAATATGAAGCTAGATATACATATAATTTACACAGATATATCATCTTAAGCCACCACAAATTCTTGACTGGTTTCCCGGCAGGCAAAAAAAAAAAAAAAAAAAAAAAAAAACCCAAAGCCTACCCTACCTAACTTTTTTCAGACCGTTACCCTAAACACACAATTTTTTTTTTTTGGCCTTACCATTATAAATCCAATTTGTGGCAAAAATAAATAAAATATTAAGAATAAATCTAAGGAGTGTCTATTAAACCATGCTGTGTACAACAATAATCGTCCCTCAGAGACATGACTGTCTGGTTCTGTTGCTCTTAACTATTTAATTATTCCAAAATTAAGAAAATGTTAACACATCTTTTTTGCATATTGTAATAATTTCAGGAACTCTACTAGTTCCAGATGAATATATAATTAATTCGTTAAACGCTAAATGGAGAAATTCTGTAAGATCTTTATCTAATAAAAACATGAAAGAATCAAATAAATTATATCAAGTTATATATATGTTTTTGCAAATGCAGTAATGATGTTCTTTCATGGCCCTTGAATTTTCCTGTTTGACTTGACAAATTTTGCCTGGCTCATTTTTTTTGCAAGTGACATACAACTTTATGTATTATTAATATAGTGTTTTGGTTTTTTCCCCATGTGCATGTTGCCTTGTCCTTTCACTTTTGTTAATGACTCCTTCATGATAAAATGACAATACATGTATATAGCCAACTAGTTACTGAAGAACTTATAAAACTTAGGAATCAAACCTAAGTGCTGACCAACAACCTAGCACTCTGCTATAATCAGTCACCTTGTACTAGCTGTTCGGTGTTGCGATCTGTTACAACCTATGCAGTAATGTGCCTTACTGTTGCATAGTTCAATGTTATATGCCAAACATTCAAAGTTAACTCTTGATGATAATCCAGATTAGGAAACAATGCAGGATGAGGATTTGAACCTGAGTGTATGTCAGGCCTAGACAATAACTATTTTGGCCACTGGTCCGACAGGGCAAACACGCCAAATTTGTATATAGGACAGTTACTGGTCCTCCAGAATTTTCACTGGTCCTTCTGGATTTTCACTGGACTCGGACCAGCGGACCAGTGTTAGTGTCGAGCCCTGTATGTTCCAAGTATGATCAGCTGAAAGACCAAGTTGCACTCCTAACTGGTATTATAAAATACTACCGGCAGCTGTATCCTAAATTGGCAAAACTATGGTTGTGTTTTTATAGAAACCAACCATCATTTATTCTTTCGTGCCCTTCACTACGAAAAAACTTGATTTGATGAATTGGAAGCCAGTGGTAATTACTCCTCGCTATCTTTAAGTTTGTGACATCATTTAATCCCCACATTGTGAGAATCACTTTTTTGCCCTGTAGTTTTTTTTATCTGGCCGAGGTTCAAATGAACTAGACATTGATCCCATATTGTGCCACTTGGAACGATAAGAAACTGATAAAATACAAGCTGTGAAATCAAATTGCCACCATAATTAGTCAAAAAGAAAAACCCGAGATGATTAAATCTGTGTAATGAATTTGAAAATTGAAATGTAATATACCGTACTTCTTCTGTTACATTAAGAACATGACAGGCAATTGGAATACAAGAGCTTATATGTACAGTTGATGTTGCAAGCAAAAAGGTACTTAGTGCTGTAATTATTGGCAAAGACTTTAATGTCATCTGCAAACTGATGAAACCCTACATTTCAATTAATATACAGTGGCTTGTGACATACACCACTTAATGTCCCAAGTACTAGACAATGTGAAGCTTAAGTGAGTTTCTGTTATATTTTAACCTACTTACTTAAAGAATTGAGCAAATATGCCTTTTTATTTTGTGCAGTAATTAAATGGGCATGCCCTAGAACTGAAGTGTCTTGAATAGCAATTAAATTGGTATCATTTTAATACCCAAGTCAAATAATGAAAACCCCGTAAAAAAGTTATCCCGCTAGTTTTAAAAAAATATAAAAAAATATTTCAAGCATAACTAAATATCTATTTACTCTATACATAAAATATGTTTTCTTAGAACTTTGATCCTTAACTTGTATATAAATTAATTATGTGCTGACATTATGAACATATGGCTTTGCAGTGCAAAATACTAAAGGAAGCTCTCACTTTCTTTCATAAATACCATTATGTTATGATGTATGATTGTAATTATATACAATACATTTCCCAGTATATGTGTTAAATACTGAAATTTCCTGTATAAATATATAATAAATCACCTTTGATCACATTTCTACTTGTTATACGCTGCAACATCCCACTTAAATATTCATTATAATTAGCAGTTTTTACGTTCTCAATATATATTTGTGTATAAAAATATCATGAAAATTGAGTTTTTGCCAATGTTTGTGCATGTACATAATGGGAACCGCCAAATACAAAAGTGGATCAACTTGATGATTATGTCTGAGAGTCTATAACCTGAACAACTAGAGTTTGGTTTTCTTAACACGCTGGCTATGAAAAATTGCAAACATGTAAAACGCTCCTGTTCCTACATGAGGCATGGTGGTCAAGGGAAGGAGGGCTTCCTGAGCCAAAAGTTTGAATCCGACCTTCATATTATCCCTCAAATAGATGCATGTACTCATTACCGTAGTAACAAAGGAGCAGTCATCCAATATGATCCATATTTGTTGTAATAAACTTCGATTACACCTTTCTTTAAAACAAATGAGTACAATTGAAACCTGCATTAACAAGTTGATGGTAATAAAGGACATTGTACTATGGTAGATATGGTAGTGTCGGAGGGCGACTCATTTTTGCAAACCTGAAGACCGTCAAAATGAGCGAGCACTACATATATAGTGCTTTCCATGGATGCCTTCTATATATTTAATTAAATGGGAGGTAACTGGAAAAAGGTGCTCAGTAGCGCTTTGCTTAGGTAATACGCACCGTTGCATAAAGAATTAGATGGTATTAATGAAGAATATGTACTATGGCTAATACGGTTAGTTTTAGGGCAGTCGTCATTTTGAAATATTTGATGATAAGCACATGTAGTTTGGTAAATACGGTAGTGTCAGAGCGCATCATTTTCACATTCATCTACAGGTGGCAGGAACTACATTTTTGTAACAAAACAGGAGTCAGTACTTGTATTTTCTTGCTGGTTTTACCTCTAATTGGCTTCCTTATCTTGCTGAATAAACACAACCCACACTCACTTTGACATCCAGGCATTACCCCACCCACATAGATTCAAGCTACTACTAGTGATTAATTGGGATGAAAATGGCTTAGATTTATTGCACCATTGAAATAAGCCAGTGTTACTTCTAGACAAGTACCAGACAGAGCTAGACTAAATCTATAGTCTCATTTATTCAAAATATTTACCAATTTATACCATGATTTTGGCCATAAATTTACTTTTAATTGCTTTTTAAATCATTTTCATAGCAGAATACTTTTATTAGAATTATATCGTTACAACATTTCTGGAGCATTCTAACGTCAAAAATGCTGCTTTTATATTTTACCATTACCGGTAATTACCAGTCTGCAACTGTATGCAGAATCGTTTTCTGGGAGTTTTAATGCGATAGATTCATTCTTTATGTTATGCCATATGTGCAATTGATATATTGCTTAACTCATACTATGAATGTTAAGAGGTATCACACAATTAATTAGCCTATAAATTGCTAAAGGGGTTGTTCTTGTAATTAGACTGAATGAGATATAACTAGTATATTAGGTACTACATTATAATATATATTGCACAACAACCTTAAAAAATATGATGACTTGATGTGTTTGCTGACTCTTAACTTTCTCAGAGGCATTCATATAGAATGAAGGCATTCAACATCATGATTGTCTTATCAACTCTACATTCATTATCCTATGTAAAAACACAAATTGTAATATGCATCATGTATGTGCACCTAACAATCGTTTGCGCCCCAACCAGTGAGGCTCATTTGATTTTTGAGGAATTTAAGTTAACTGGAGTTAGTTATAGTCTGCTCAGATCAACTTGATAAACTTATAAGACTAAGCTTATAACCTAAAGACCAATTCCTATACAACTTGATAAACTTATAACACAAAGCTTATAACCTATAGACCAATTCCTATACAACTTGATAAACTTAAAACACAAAGCTTATAACCTAAAGACCAATTCCTATACAACTTGATAAACTTATAACACAAAGCTTATAACCTAAAGACCAATTCTTATACAACTTGATAAACTTATAACACAAAGCTTATAACCTAAAGACCAATTCCTATACAACTTGATAAACTTATAACACAAAGCTTATAACCTAAAGACCAATTCCTATACAACTTGATAAACTTATAACACAAAGCTTATAACCTAAAGACCAATTCCTATACCCTGTTACTTAGTCATGTATTCTTGTTAGCAGTTGTCAGTCATTTGCAGAACATTACTACTCATTTAGCACATTCTTAATAGTTTTTTACGAATATTTATGATCTGTTAAATACTGGAGGAGTTGACAAGTGACGCCATATGTTAGCCTAACGCTTGTATTTTAACATGTTTTGCAGTTATTTATACTCGGCAGCAAAGCGATCTTTCTAGACGCATACTCATGTTTCTTGTTTCATGATTTTGCATCGGTGATTTGTGTAAAACCTTCTTGAATTTAAATTGAATTTTAAAAGATAGGAATAAAGATATTCGTAAGATACGTAAGATGAGATAAAAGGAAAACCTTGTACAAATTATAGCAGAAATTAGCATTGGGATCAGCTGCATGTGTTTACATGTTTGAATCACTGAAAATGCATTTATTTTACATTGCATGATATATTCATTACGACACTTCACATGCAAAAATGTAGGTTTTTCAAGTCTTCATGTTGCCTCCTGGGATTGTTGCGACCTGGGATTGTTGCCTCCTGGGATTGTTGCATCCTGGGATTGTTGCATCCTGGGATTGTTGCATCCTGGGATTGTTGCATCCTGGGATTGTTGCATCCTGGGATTGTTGCGTCCTGTCATTGTTGCGACCTGGGATTGTTGCCTCCTGGGATTGTTGCATCCTGGGATTGTTGCATCCTGGGATTGTTGCATCCTGGGATTGTTGCATCCTGGGAAAGTTGCGACCTGGGATTGTTGCGTCCTGGGATTGTTGCGACCTGGGATTGTTGCCTCCTGGGATTGTTGCATCCTGGGATTGTTGCATCCTGGGATTGTTGCGACCTGGGATTGTTGCATCCTGGGATTGTTGCATCTTGGGATTGTTGCATCCTGGGATTGTTGCATCCTGGGATTGTTGCGACCTGGGATTGTTGCATCCTGGGATTGTTGCATCCTGGGATTGTTGCATCCTGGGATTGTTGCGTCGAGTGTAACTGCATCCTGGGTTTCTTGCAAGGAGTACAACATATTATATTATGATTTGACATCATTATAAGTAAAACGAAAAACGAGTATTAGTTTAACCCTGACTGCAGTCTTTTAGCTATAGACTATATAGCGTATACCCAAAGGTTATGGCTCATTAGTCAGATTCTAACTATATCTAGAAGAGTTGTTGATAATAACACAAACTGAATTTCTTTTGTGTGTCTATGTGGCTTTGGAACCATTCTTAGTATAATATTCGTAAGCAACAATTGCTTTAAATAAAGCAATAAGATTCAATGTTTGCCAGATTCAAGTTTTGTTCTGTATGAACTGTATATTCAACTGATGTGATGTGTTCGTATGAACAATATGAAAGTAATTACCAGCTTTATTCTGATCATGTTATAAAACATTTGGTTGTGATCACAATTTTACGAGAAAGCAATTTATTCATGATCCGTCTGATACACTATGTTTACTATTATGATTCTATTTTGTGTGAGTACTAATACTTGAAATGGTACTATGAAGGTGAATATATTTATAATAAATTATTTTTTAAAACTCATAAACTTCTGGGTACAGTATTTATTTAAGATTTACTTTAAAGATGGCCGAATATGATGGCTTAGTGTTTTATGAACCATAAATGTATGTTAATTAATTGCCATAGTCCTAAGTTTAACGAGTGTTTTTATAGAACACAAGTTTCAGCTGCGTCCCATAATAGTCTTGAGTGATAGGATCCATTGGCATTTATGGTTTATTTCATTGTTTTTTGTTTGCATTTCAAATTGTGCTTGAATAATTAAAAGTTGCCTCATTTTTATGCAATGCTTGATTTGAGTTTTTACCTTCAGCCTATTGTCTGACTTAATAGAGGTTTTTAATGCAAGTGAACTCAAATTTTGACAGTTGCTTTTAGCTGTTTTCTCAGAAGTATCTTGTTGTTATAATAAGTTGTCTGTTTTGCTGCAAAAATGATTTCCATATATGTTTTTCTGAAGTTAAATCCACATTTGTTAAGTTACATAAAATTAAAGTGCACTGGGTTAAGGTTAAGGCAGATATAATTATTATTTAGGAAAGCTAAGTTTTAACTGCTTGTTTTATCAAAAGCTGAGCCAAAGTGTCCTGGGTGATATTCAATATTGATCTCATTTAATTAGAGAATAAGGATAGCCAATCATATCGCTTGTTACTGACCAAGAGTTTAAAATGGTCCGATCTGATTGATTGTCCTTATCCTTAAGTCAAGTAAGATCAATATTGAATACCACCCCTGGTCAAGCTATCAGCAGTTTATTGAAAAAATACTCTAGGGGATGTGGCTTTCCTTGTTACGATCAGACCACTAAAACATTTGCACATACAATGTATATATATGCCCGAGTTTGAAGGGTGCATGTGAATGATTTTCTCTGTTTATTTTTCATGCATGTTTATGAAGGGTCATATTTTACATGAATGTAGCATGCAAAGCCCAAGTGGAGGACGTTTTCTGTATACCTTTGCACTGAAGCACCCAACACTCTTATAAAATATTAAGATGAAGTCGGTGATTTTATTGTCCTGTTAGTGTTGTTATGTAATGAAAAGTCTTGATTTCATTGGAAATATTGCTACACCACATGCAATGAGAGAGAACAGTGTAATATGTTGTATGACATGTGATCTATATGTTGGTATCAGCTGTTGCTAGTCAATTATACTGTCATATTGTACATTCATAATGCATGCACCATCATTCGTTTACACTACATTATGGTAAATGCATTACTATGTTAAAATTATTAATTTTATTATCTCTAAATAGTTGGAAAAACTGTGTGACAGTCTGCAAGCAAAAATCTCCATGTCTGCATGCAGACTTGACGTTTATATAAGCGCTAATTGGTTAACTAGCTTATATTCCCATGTTGTATGCAAGTTTATCATTTGATGAAACTTGTTAATGACTTGCATTTTGTGTAAATGTCTGTAATATCTATCCTGATGGGTTATTAACTTACTTAGGCCCGCCATCCCTCCCGGGGTATGGGACACTTAGGCCCTCCCGGAGTATGGGACACTTGGGCGCTCCATCCCTCCCGGAGTATGGGACCCTTAGGCCCTCCATCCCTCCCGGGGTATGGGACACTAATACTGTGGATCTCCAGAGTGCTCTATCCTGGGCTGTTCTTTCAATTTGTGTCCAAAGAGTCCAATCTTTGCCATATCTCCCTCAAGGTCTTGGTGCCAGTGTTGCTTGTCCTGCCTCGTTTTCTTTTGAATTAAGGGGTTCCTGGTTATATATAGATACTAAAATGTCCATGTAATTGTAACCAAATATGAAAGTTTCCTTAATTGCTAGCCATTTAAACGTGGCCCCCAGGAATATAGTAGGTTAGGTACTGCATTATAACTTGGGTTATAAATATGTTGATTATTCACCAAAGTTGCAACAGCATGTGTTACGTAATCCTTGATAAATTTTCTGCATTCAGAATACATAAAAAAAATATATAAAAAATATTAAGTTATTAAGTGCCTATTTTCCGGACCAGTTAGGATATGCCAAACAATCATGTTTTTATCAGGATATGGCTTCATATAATAGGGTCCTATATAATACATATTTTGGTAAACGAGTGTGTGATGTAACCAATTATCTATTGTCAGTGTTGATTGATGATCCTAACTCTGATTCAGTGCAGTTTTCTGACTTACTGACTTGACACAACGACTTTCAGTAATGTAATGGGTAATTGATAAAAGTGACACTTTAAGGTGAATTTCTCTTAACCTCCTATACTCTTCGTTAATAAATATTATAGCAAGCCAGCCCACCCATAAAGATGGAAGTCATATTAGGGGTATGTAGGTTTAAAAGTACTTTTTGTGGTTGTTCACAATTATGATATACTAGTTCAATGTTTTGAATGTTACTAACCACATGGAAGTATTGAAACAGTAGCATATAAACCATGTGGAAGTACAATGTATTAAAACAGTAGCATAAATGTAGTAGTGTTTATACTATATCATTACTAATAGGGGTGAAACTTGTGTAGGTGGCTGGCTAGCTCAGTTGGTAGAGCATTTCGACCTGTAAGCTAAGGGTCCTTGAGGTTTGAGCCCTAGTCTGGCTGCTCATTATATCACCCTATAACAGCAGCAAAATCACATGGAAGTATGAAACAGAAAAAACCTCACATGGAACTATTGAAATCTTAGCATAAACCGTATGGAAATATTGAAAATTCCTGAAAAATGGGCAAAAAACCAACAAAAACACTTAAACAATGCACATCCAAATTTCTTTTGCGCTTAGCTGTGAATCATATATGGCCTTAGTCGGGCTCTCAGCAAGAAGATTACATGATTAACCAGATGCACTGATTAGATAATTTAAGAGCTGCATGTAATTTAAACATTGTTGCAAAATCATGAAAAAAATGTAATATGCGGACTGCAGTATTGTTGATGTAATGTTGAACTCTGTGTCAATACGGAGTTACTGTTCCTGATTAAATGCATTCTGTCATCATCTGTGATTGATTATGTTATTTCACAAACCCTGCATGCATGCAACAGAGCATCATAATTTCATAATTTACTGACTGGTAACGAGTCAAGCTTGCATAATTGAATTATTTATATTAAGTTTTCGATGAATTGTTCAGTGCACGGGGAGAATGTTTTGATTATAAGAACATCTTGTCTAAAACTTTTCAGTGTATTTCGATTGATCAATGGTATATATTCTAGTAGCGATGGAAAAAATGTTGATATTTAAGTTTAATGAAACATGAAGGATGAAATTAACCTTGAAAAAATGTTGAACTTGAGTCATGTGGTAATGGAATGAAGTAATTTTGGAAGATTGTAGCCCTCGTGCTCAATTATTGTATGTTTTCTGGGAATCTTTTCAAGTTTATGGGAATGCATCTTTTCCCCTGCAAGCCGCAGCATTATGTTGTCAGAATCATTCAATTTGTTTGTGATTTGATCAGGTTTGCAATGTGACGGATGCAATAGAGAGTGAATTCCAAGCTTAGTTGCACATTTTTTCGGAGTAATTTTGATATTAATGGGAAATAAATAGCAAATTGGACAAGAGGCACTTTAGGCTCTTGTTTGATGTGATCTTTGTAACGTTTGTGTTTGTGGATAAATGCAACTTCTTTTGTTATGGCAGTATAAATGTACCTAAGGAATTATAGTAAATTTTGCCATCAAATATTAATTTCGATAATTTTAAATACATTATTAGGTTAAATAGTTTTTTACCAAAATTTTGCACTCAAGAAACTTCAAATTCTCGTTCATGGTATATAGATCTTATCTGGTATTATATTAAAACTTTTAACTCCATATTATACTTATTCTCCGTTCATCGATGTTTCCTCACCACCAAACATGGATGATTATGAGTTCATTTGTTACAAAAACATATGTACCAATCACAGTCTACATGTTTTTTTTGCTGCTTTTTTGATGTCAAATTGACGAAAGAAATCAAGAAATTTTCGTCAGTGCCCACATTTCTTGAATATGTCAGTAATGTGATAGACTGCCTTCTCCTACTCTGATATTTTGACGTAAATGTGTTTTGTACATAAGGATAACACGCTCACAAAATACCTTTGTGTTGCTTGGCTAGAATAATTGCTTGTTAGAGAGTTTTTCAGCAAAACCTGATCGTGTAATGCCACCAGGGTTCCGTCCGTTATCAGATATAATGCCAGTCATTTTGTGCTACCATTTTAGATAACATTTCCTGACAATTTGTTAACAATTGTACAGAGAAATAATTAACTATAGCAAGCAACACAGATGCTGATTCTGTTGAAAAGTCTAATAATGATTTAATGGAATCTGATAGTTGCTTCTTGCTGCTGAAATTGAAGGATATCTCATAGATCTAACTTGAGTCATGATAAAAATTGTCAATGGAATCTTGTACTACGAAGTTTGCTGTGCGGTATACACAATATTCCATGCATTTCGCATTTATTCAAATAATGCTTTTTTGCGTTGCAATGTGAGATGCGAAATAAAACAGCTGGTAAAACTACATGGTGTTCATATAAATAAAGGACCGTGTTGTTCTCGATTTTTATATTACAAAACTCAATTAAAATTTGGTACTTAATTTAATTAAACAGAATGATAAAACAATGATAAAAATCTGCCATTCTGCTTCATCCCATCATACATTAGAGTGAACAGTATCAGCGGCTTTATTTATGGTGCATTATCACTGCATAACTTTATTTCCAATCCCCAGTTTCCCCACATGGTGGTGTAAATCATGATGCAATTTCATTTCAGGACTAGCCAATTCTATTATTCATAATACTGTTACAGCTTTGTGCTCAATACCTCAACTTACATCAAAATCAACAGTTTCGATTGTTATGAGCTATTTTCTAACACAGTTATCAACAACCTGATATTGTTATGAGCTATTTTCTAATTTTCAGCGAATTCTTCATTGTTAAACATGACAAAAGACTTTTTTGTTTCAAATCTTCTACCAGAGAAGTGAATAAAGCTCAAAATAATCTCTGTTTAAACTCATTTTCCAAATAAAATTGGATGTTTGTCATTCCAACTGAACAATTTCATGTAATCAATCTTACACTAACAGATTGAAGCCTAACTTGATGATCCAACTGAGTGCAAAAACTTTTATACTGATATGTTTAATGGAGAAAAAACCTGCAAACCTTGGTGGTTAAAGGTTACGCTCATTTTTCCCTCAAATGTAATTAGAAAAGGAAGTACAGCTCAGAACAAACCCTTGAATTGTATTCATTATCAATGACTGAGGCTCTAAATTGAAGCAATCAATGTTTCGCCTTCCAATATCTGAGGTCTGCATGCTCCTGAAAATTGGAAGCAGAGAATGTTTGTATTAAACTATCTTCATTTTTCAAGTGCATAGTGCTCTGCCTTTTGTCAAAATGTAACAAATATGTAGTGGAAGTTAAATTTTTTGAAAGATGCGTTGCTAACTTGTCTCTCTACAATAATTCTATTTTCTAAGCACTATTTTATCATACGCACATGTCTCACTCATTCAACTGGCTCCAACTTTATTCCACCAATGATGAAGGGCCTTACACTTGTACGGCAAGAAAACAGGAATGAAAAATTCATTTTTTACTGAAACAACAGCGAGTTCTGCTATGTATTATTTCCCCTGTTGAACCATGTATACCTCCGTCGCTATAATTCTTTCGATACATATCTGTAACACTTGAAAGAACGAATGTCGTGTTTGTATGTAATGTTTGCTTTCCGTCCATTAAACATAATTTATCATGACTCCTGTTCCAGTTCATCTAAGGCTTATTTCAAATCTTTTCCACTCTATACTATATTACCTTAATAGACAGTTTCATAACATCAAGCATTGGGGAGGTTAATATCACTGCACTGGAACCATTTAAGTACTTTTTGAAGTAGTTTTTGATTTCATATAATTGCACTTGTTGCATGAATTATGGACTGTCTAGTACTTAAGATCTGTACAATTTTAACTCACTTGTGCAATATTTGACAGTCTGTATGACACAAGAGGTTACTTCACATTCACAATGACTTTTAATAAACTTAAATGCATGTCATACTTGAAAATGCTATATATTTAATGTAGCAGTATGTCTTAATGCGTCGAGTTTAAATTTTACATGAACATACATGCAATGTTTTTTACATTATTCATTGTGCATTTTAACAAACAGGAAGTCCAGTTATGAATCATGCTCATCTCTGAAACAAAGGAATGTTTGGCATGGTTTTTTGTGAATATAGTGCGCTCAGGATAATGTGATGAATCGGTTTGGTCAACTGTTGCAAAATTGGTTTTGCAAGTTACTAAAGTAAACAGATAAGCTCAGTATTGTACTCAAAACATCACTGATAATCCGTGCTCATCTGATTAATCCACCTTTGTGGAATATGACAAAATTTCCCACCTAATTCTCATTATCCTGGGCGCACTATATCATTATGCGTAAAATTTATGTTGAAATGTTTTTGTGTCTGTGACATTCAGTTTTCAGTTATACCCCAATGACCGTATTATTGTTCATTTCTTACAACAAAGTAGCAGTCTGCAAAATTAACACATGAAAACGTGCTGGGATAAGAAATAATTGTATCAGACAGGAATAATGTATTTTATAAATTCCCTTTTACCATAGGAACAAGTAGTTCCGAATCTTTAATTGACAGACTGCAGTGGGTCAAAGCTTCTGGACAGTCCTGAAAGATGGAAAGATAAAATTGTGACAGGTTCAATTCACAGTTTGGGGTAATTCTTCTGTGAAAATGGTGATTGATGGTCAAGAAAATGTTGGTTGCTTGTGAAAGTTCTGGTTGTGATTAATTCCAGGAACACTGGTTTAGGTTTAATGACTGAAATATGTTTCAAAATAGCATAAAGAAGACCAACAATAAATTGTTCTGCAGCATTATGTCACATAACGTGCAGTCACACAAAAAGCAGAATGAAACATTAGAAAATTATATGTAGACAATTGTAAAGGCAAATAACAAGGGATAGACAATATTTCAGAGTCTTTTACATAGGACATTGACCTTTGAGTGTTTTATAGGCTTTTCGTAATGTTTATAAATGCATCATTGTTGGCAGCACCATGAGCTGCAAGACATGACATGTGCTTTACTTCACCGACACAAATATGATATATCACCTTGTTGCAGCTCAAACATCACTTGGTTTACACATTTATTACTGCTTCCTGTCATTGGAGGCTCCGTGGAATGGATGGTTTTAGGCAGCATGATGTAAAATCTGTCATTTCAAAGTGTTTAGCCAACATATCATCCAAATACAGGTGCTCTGAGCAGTTTTTGTCGGAACATGGGTAACAACTAACAAGACCAAACGCTGTTTTTTTCTTTGGAAGTACATAAATATTTCCCCACTTGTAATTTTCTGATGGAAGCTCTTGAGGGACTCTACAAATAACATGCATTGGAAGTACTAGGATTAACATACTCAAGTTTTTATGATTGTTTTCTGTATGTAAATTTGCACTGTGTGGCATTTGTGGCATTTTGATCAGACGATAATCCATTTTATAGCATTGCACAAATGTTTTCGTAATGTCAGTTGTAATAGATTAGTTTCTGATAAATAAATGACTTTATTGATTTGTAATTAAATATTAATAATCTTTGATCAATCTAATTGAGAATTGCTTTTTATAGAACAAAACATTGTGTACATTTCCCACAATCTGATTTCTCAGGAATTGTTTAAAACATTGCTTGATTGAAAACATGACATTTCAAAGAGTCTTCCTGAGAAATTATCCATCAAAGTTTTGTGGAGGGGTCTGACATTGTCAATATGACCAGACTGTTGACTTTCAGACAGTCTTTTGTTGTAATGCCGTCTGCATGCAGTAGATGACGTTTGGTTACCCAGTACATTTAATATCAATGAGTTTTCCACCATTTCTTGTTGGATCACGGAAGACCATAATATGCCAAACATGGCCTGGTACTGGGTGACAGACAAGTGCTTTACCAACTTGGGAACAATTAACCAAGTGTGCTTCAGGTTTCACTCACAAGTGCAGTTTTGTTGTTCAAGTGCAATTCATTGACTTATTCCACTAAGTATTAAGTAAGTATTAAGCGTTATGAGGTGTAGTATTAAGTGTTAAGAGCTGAAGAATTTTAGTGTTAAGAGGTGTATAAGAAGGATTTACAATTCTATGATTAGGTGCATTAATGTAATTATAAAGTCCCTTAAGTGCATCAACTACAGTTTATAAAGCAATATAAACATAAAATTAATGATCTTATTAGTACAAATACTTAAATAATTTTTTGTTGCACAATAAAAAAATGCAAAGAGGGGTTGAAAACAGCTTTCGCATGACACAGTATTGGATGATTAGATCATTCATACCTGACCAACTTGGATTTCATACAAACACACATGGTTTGAAGCCAAGTATTTTTATATATTTAAAGAGACTGTAATTAGCCAAACCATGTCTCCATTGCACATCCTTTTGCACCTCCTCAAATATATGCTGATGATTACTTGAGGCACCATCTTATGTTATTTGCTTTAAAAACTTCTTTCATACTTGTCAAAGACCAAGGACCATCAAAAGATCAAGGTCCAAATGTGTGTTAAAGCTATACAATCATGTAAATGACAAATAACACTGTTGAGTGATATGTGAAATGTTTACAAGAAAATGTTATACATTTGTATTTTCATAACATTTTCATAGAAATCTTGATTCGATTCCTTTACATATTTCAGCACAACTTCTTATTTCTCTTCAATTTTTGTGTCAGTAAACACCATGCATTCATACAATCTCCATTGCTATCACACGCTGAACTTTAGAAGTGGCTTTAGAATGCATGAACCATATAAATATGTTCCTTGTTAGAAGTATGACAAATGAACAGTTTGCCCCAGAGTCATTATAGGGATAATTTATATGCTGCTTATCTCCGTTAAGATGATCTTTATCTGCAACCATTTCTATGATTTCTCAAACTTCTACTGTAAATGATACACCCCTGGGACAAGTCAACAGGTCAGTTGTTACATAGAAAATAATGAGCCAATTTTTCAGTCATTACCAAGGAAGTAACTTAATCGTGCATCTATCATCAAGAAGCTTGTCAGCATTATATCAGTATACACAGTTAGTCACATCATTATATACAATGTTTTTAGGTCCAGGATAAAAGAGATGATAGATTGTTAATTGTTTCTGTGTTGTTGAGTATGAGTATGGTAGACCTTATTGGCTTGAATTCTTGGTATTTTACTTGATGAAGACACATGACTTTCTTCTGAGCCTAGTTTTAATTTCCATTATTTTTCTCATCAATTGTACATCAAATAACCAATATTTTAGTAACTTTCAAAGTTGCTAACCAGTCTGCATGTGCCTGGAAATTGATTGCCCTAATATCAGGAATATGAAGCTAAGGTAGTGGAGGCTCAAACACCCAAGTTTAAGTTATAATCTGATTTGTGTGCTCTACTCTTAAACTTTCTGAACTTTATGCAAGTTGGCTTGATACTCTAAAAGATAATAACAATTCGGGGAGGCCGAAATTCGCAACTCAATACTCTAGGAGAGGCAGAAATTGGGACTGGTGAGGTAGCAGCTCTCAGCCGAAACTGCAGAGCACAGTAGGCACAAAAAAGAACACAGCAAAAGAAAAATCAGTGATTACAAGAATGAGAACAAGTCAAAAGGACAAACAAATTCTTTTTAAAGTAAAAATGCATTACTTTAAACATCTGAGTAAATGTGATAACATAAAACCAGTATAGATCCAAAAACCAATGGTGCAGTTTTGGTGACATACATGATCAGAGCATACAGTTTTCTCTGCATTTAATCTGATGTTATCAAATAAATAGCTGGTGAAGAATGATGGTGTACGTCTGTTTGCAGATAAAACGTGTGATTTTTAATGCAGAAACCATGCATCATCGGGAAAGAGATTTTGGAAGTGAAAATTTAATCCAGTCTAATAAATTCCATGCTGTTTAAGCATCATGTACATATAAATGATAAATTGTACATTGAAAACTTGGATTCAGTGGCATTGGCTACAATGCTGTTCTATATAGATATGTAAAGAAGGTTTCAGATGCATGAGGACGGGCGGTTAAAGCTCAAGTTATTAAAACTCCAGGAAAATAATTATATATTTCTTTTCTTTTGCTTTTAAGACCAGGTAGTATGAGTTAATCGTATGTGAATAAATTTGATGTTGTTGCTACATATATTAATATACAGAAATTTCAAGTAAAAATAGAACTTAAAAAGGCAAAGTTATTTGCACTTGGATTCCAGAATTCTTTTATTGAAACTGTTTTTATTTGTTTACCCAGACCTGCGCCTCCCTGTTATAATCAGCATTGATTGTTGGGAGTATTAAATAGAAATAGAAATAGAACTGCATGTATAATGTTTTCCTTTTGAACTGGAAAATAGACAAAGCTTCTATAAAAGAGTTAATAATTGGTTGATGGTGTGTATCCCAGCTTGTTGTAAACATTGTTGGTTCCTGTCTCGATGTTGGTGAATGTATAATGGGCAATGCTGCACTTAAAGAAAAAGCATCATGTTATTGTAAAATGACTTGAAGTGGTTTGTAAGTATGTATAGCAAGTCTCGAGTATTATTGTTGCAAAAAAAGCATCTATAAAATGAGAAACAGACCTGTGCTGTATATATTGTACTCGGTTTTAAAGCTGTAATCTGCCGATATATGTTCTCACTGGAAGACATGATGGACCGTGCTGTGTTGGAAAATTGCATGTGGAGATTTAATGATGTTCAGTTAAAGGCACAGCTATGTATTCTCTTGTTTCAATTACTGCATCTCGCTGGAATCTTTTCAGGTTTTGCAAAAAGAGCTAGTTTCTCAGTTATGTGTTTTAGACTCTTAAAACCTAATTACAGGTGGTGGGTGGGGTAACATTATATTCTGTCAGAGCTTCAATGTTTTTGGGTCGATAATTTCTCACAGAACTTATGATAAGCTATGAAGGGGAAAAATCTGATCCTAGTTTCTGTTCTTGTTAGATATGGTACCTACCATGGCAAACCTTGCAGCATATAAGAAATTTTATATGAATTATTAGTATTTCTTTAAAATAATTGAAATAGCTGTCAGAGTTTCCCTTAGATCTGGAAGTTATTGGCCAATTTAAGGCAGGGGACAAAAGAACTGATGACCACATACTGTCTCAGTTGAAAGCGAACAAATAACACCTACCAAGAGTTTTATTTATAATTCCTACAAAACACAACTACATGTGTATCAGAGATACTGCATCTGCAGCACACAAATAATGCCAACTGTTCCAGCAAAAAGCAGCAATCTGGTAGAGGTGGTTCTGTTTCCATATTATTTGTTCCTGATTGTCAGACCCTTTGGGGTTAATTAGAGTGGTAATGTTGTTAATGAAAATGATTAATTGGGAGAAAACAGATAATAATCAATTACCTGGATCAAAGAAACAGTAATTAAAAAGTTGACTAGCTCCGTTATTCCTGTGAATTTCCTGGTTGCTTGATGTATCAACTCAGTAGGGGAAAAGTGTAATCCTCGATAACAAGTAAAAGACTGATGTATCATCATGAACCATATGGCTTTTATCTCCCGTAATGTTAGTGTAATCAGGCATTTAAAGACTTTTACATTTCATGGTATCACTAGACTATGTTCTGTACATATTTGTAAAAGATATCAATGCAATGAAACAGTTGGAAACAGTATGTCGACAAACTATCCCACCCACATTAAGATATTACGTCTATATTCAGTTATTTCAATTTTATTTCCATGGAGATAATGAATCTAATATAGCGTGCTTTTTGAGATTATTTTTTTTATTCCCTGGCATCTACTGATGATCATCCGTCTGTCCGTCAGTTATGTTAACCAAAACTTTCAAGTTGTTGAAACTGAAATATTTTCAAAGTTGATCAAGGCATAATTTATAAGCGTTTACTGAACCACGGTGTATAACCATATCGGTACCCTCTCGGTGCAAAATGATATATCGGTACCCTCTCGGTGCTGGCACCCGTCTCTCTCGGTGCAAAACAATGAAAACAGAGAGGGTACCGGTGTCGCGTCTAAACCGAAAGTAAGGTGTTTTTAAAGAAGGTTGATGGAAGTTACCAAAAAAAAGCTTTTAGTGGCAAGATATGATCAACGACTTTACGTCTAAGGTTCTAAATATTTGCTATATTGAATAAAAGTCGCATTTAAGCGTCATAAACATAGCTCGATATTCTTTCGAACAAGTACCCTGGTCAACATTCCAGCCACGTCTGAACATGTGACAACTGATAGAACAAATTGAACAATAAAAATATAATGGATAATCATCGGGGGGTTCCGTTGGCTATCGATTTTTATGCATAAACCCGTATTTTTGGACAAAAACATGATTTTCTTACCTCTACTACCTTCCATTTCATTGTTTTGCACCGAGAGAGACCGATGCTAGCACCGAGAGGGTACCGATATATCAATTTGCACCGAGAGGGTACCGATATGGTTATACAACGCAGTCTTTGTTTTCAAATTAGGTTTTGCTGTTTGTAGGGCATCGTAATTCATACCGCCTACTATATGCAACATCAATTGCTCAGTGTCATCGTTAAATTGGCAAAAAATATGCAATTTTTGTGGTAATTTATATAATTAATTCAACGAAACTGTAACTGCAATCAATCCCCATGAGTAAAATTAGTATATTTGATTTAATTGGGTTCAAAATATGGTTGCCATTTTTCCTGGAATTAATTTTCAACCTCACAGATAATTTCTGTAGGATAATATTGTGTTTCTAGTATTTTTCAAGCAAACCTTATCGATCGAAGCCTCTCAAATACCATGTTCTAGGTATTGATACTGAAAAAACAAGATTAGTGTTTTTCACTTACCCGTATATTCTATGTAAATGACACACAATGAGTCGAGTCTGATCTCTCTGGTTCTGGTAAGAAATCTACTGAATCCAGTTGTATTTTGATATAACTGTGGTAGTCTTACTTTGAAGATTTTCTGTTTATGTATATAAACATTCACAGAAAGTCTGGTGAATCACTTACCCTGTCAAAACAGTTTGTAAAACTAAGTCTAGGGCATATTCCATATTACTGTAATTGTTTTATTGGCATTAAAATGCCAAACTGTGCATGATATTCATAATGCGTAACAGCAATATATATCTGTTACGAGCTACGAATGTTCCGAGGATGAATTATGGCAGTGTTACATTGCAAACGAGGGAAGAAATTGCGGAGGATTTCTCTCCTAGCGGAGGAAATCATTAGTCTACAAGTTAACTGCATGTAGCGGATTCTTATGGTGCAATGAAAAACCATTTGTGATGTGTAGTCAATACTGAAAAGTTTCGAATGCATTCAGAAAATGTTTTCGGCAGGAAAATAGTGGTAGAGAATAAATGCTGATGATACGGGTGTTAGGTATGGTTAGGTATGGTTCCTGCGCAATGTTAAGCTGTTTACTTTGCCAAATGTTTTGTAGCTATCAGTTGCTTTTTTTGCTTGCCAAACGATTGGGAGAAATCTATTGATAGTTGATGACTTTAGACAAGGTGAACTAATAAAACCGTCAGAAAACCAGTCTAAACCGTCAGAAAACCAGTCTAAATTGTTGATATAATAGTAATATGGTTATTATTATTATAATTTAAAGTATGTATGCAGTCTAAGCTGTGACTATTAATAAAATTTATCCTCTGGCATCTGCTTTAAGTGCAAGGGGTCTCTTGTTTCGATTCCGAACCGTGACATACCAAAGTTGTTGGTACTGGCATAATAAATTTTCCCTTGCTTGACGCTCAGCATAGTTCCAAGATACAAAACATTGTTTTTAATTAAATTCCTTAGCCCTAGCTCTCCTTGGTTTTTAGCATGCCCAGTGTATAGCACCAATACACACAAGACAACCTCTGGCTTTCTAACCAGTTAGCCTCTAGGTGGGTGGAAAATACTGAAAAGCGTTCAAGTAAACCGGCTGAGTAGAACCAGGAACCTCTGGTTCCTTGTTGAGCGCACTAAGCACTCATCCACTGTTCCACCAATGTTTTTAACCATTTCAATTTATTATGATTAACTAGTAAGTTGTAACTACTATTATTATACGATTCCCGATTTTAAATTTACTTTTATTTTTTCCTGATTTTTGAAACCTGATGCTTATTATGAACCCATCCTAAATATAGCTGGCTAGATATTTCTCTAATTATTTTTCAAACATTTTCCAGCTGTCTACATGTGTTTAGATGACCAATTATTGGCAATGATATTTGATTTTGTCCATATGCCATTTTGTTCACTGTTGTTGGAAAAATGTTCACTGACACTACAGTTTATTAAACCACTATAATTGGAACAAGGAAGTTCATTTTTCCGCCAGCAATGGATGACTGGTATATTAGTCCTGGCTGTTATATGTTATATATAAATACCAGGTTCTTCAACTACCTAATTCTATATCTAGACTACCAGTACATTTTAGTCATAACCAGAACTTTTTATGCAGACCCAGCCTCTTGTTTTGTGTATTATAAATATAAACAAGTCAGAATATGATATCCAATTAGACTAGTACCTGCCATCACCCTAATTTTTAAACAAAATCAAGACATGTTCACATCCTAACATTAAACAAGTCTGTATTTTAAACAATTGTTCTGTTATGTAAGTTTGTTTATTCTATATATGTAATTTTATGATTTTGTTTTGTTTAAACAAGGTGATCATTAATTTTAAAGGTTAATAGAATTTTAAGGTGGAAATGGGGGGGGGGGGGTAGCACTGAGCATTGTTGCATTTCCTGCTCGTGTTGTATAAAAAATATTGTTTCCCTCGGCATTATGTTGATGTATTTGTAATGTTATATTATGAATAATATTTTTACATGAAAATAATTTTATTTTTATGCCCCCCTATCGATAGATGGGGAGGCATATAGTGATTCACCTGTCCGTTCGTCCGTCCGTCCTGGTTAACCCAAATTGACTGTTTCTTCTAGCATCATTATGGCTTGCTACAAAGCTTCCAAACTTGAATGGATGTTGTATATGAACACTCTCCACACGCCTATATCACCTGACCCCATTTTGACCTTCACCTTGACCTAATTTTGGACTTAGACTTATTTATGGACAAGGCTTCCACAGGGGGCATAAGCGTTTATTGAACGCAGTCTTGTTTTTAATATTTTCTGTCAAATAAGCAGTTTGGTTACATTGTAGTTAAGAAACTAGTCTCAAGCTTTCTAATATTTTGAGCTATGACTTCAAGGCATTAAATGTCACTCAACATTCTTCAGATTCATTTCAACAAAAATATTTTACTTTTTGTCAAGTGTTCCTTCTTAATGGAAAAAAATGTGGAAAAAAACAGAGATAAAAAACTCAGAAAAAAAAAAAAAATTCTATTTTAGTCTGATATTGTAAGATTTTAAACAATAACACATACTCTAGGGAAATGTGCAGCAGTTTTTATGCCATATTTTGTACATAAATTCAAAATGCCGGAATTTTTGTTTGCAAAAGTTTTAAATCTGTTGTCACACATTTGTAAGAGGAAACTATAGCTGTCTGTGTCAAGGCTGACAGTACGAAGGGACGGTAAATGTTTTATATGACACACATTATGACAACTCGTAATAAATGTATCTCTAGATTTGTTATGTTGTTATGTCATGTCAAGCATAATATCTTCTTCACATTTGACAATGTTTCATGCAAAGAAAAGTGGGTCTTAATTATAAACTCATGTTGTTAATTGGACCTAATTCTTTCATCTGTGTATACTCCAGCTCCGACCTGTGTTTGTGCACAGTGAAGTTGTAGTTTTCATCTACGCTAACATTGTCTTATTACGACCTTCTATATTGTGTGCATTATGTTTAATTTATTATCATATTTAATGAATAAAATAGTCGTTTTGTTGTTTTGTTGGTTGAGTCATATTTAAAAGATAGTCCTTTTGAGTTTTTTCTGCTTAAAATTTCTGTAATAGGCTACTTAATGACATTTGAACATCATTTGTTATTTGGGTCATGCTGTAGCAATTTAATAATAACTATTTTGTTAAAAAAAAAAAACTTAAAAAGATATTATATTGTTTTAAACAATGTATTATAAGATACTATATTGTTTTAAACAATGCATTTAAGATATTATATTGTTTTAAACAATGCATTTTAAGATTGTGCGCAAACGTAAAACTTTGAAAATAAAAATAAAAGCCAAGTGGCATGTCTGTCTGCAAGGAAAATAAGTAGTTAAAATTATCAGAGATAAAAATTTGAGTTTAATACCCACCAACAGAAAGTTAATCGTTTGCAATGTATTACACACTGCATCAGTTGTAAATTATGTTCTATCAGAGACAATGAGAAATGGTGTTAGTAACACCAGCTCCATACATACCAAATGCTTTGATAAATGTGCATGTTACAATTTAACAACATAACACATAAGTATACAACAGTTCAAGGGTAATTAATAAAACACTTGAGATATATGTTGACAGTGATAGTGTCTATAGTATGCTAGAAGCTAGCTGTAATGTCTCGGCTCCACCTTTGCCCAAAACCACACTGCTTGAAGCACGTCCATTAGACAATGTCAACCTAAGGGAATCAAATAATATTTATGTCTCGGTAACCTTTGTTGTTTAGACTTGTGCTCATTGTACTGAGGCATAATTTGTAACATTGAGACAGTAAGCATGTGAAATATTCATAATAAGAATATAATTATTATGTTTTTCTTACAATGAGCTTTTTAAACAGTTTTACAAGGATGCTTTTATTAATGCCATGAGTTCCACTTTACAAATTGTCTGGAGGTTCAATTACCAAGACAGCCAAAGTTTTGCGACCTCCAAATCATGTGGTAATATTGCTATTAATAACAGTTAACCAATAAGGTGTAAAGTCAAGGCTTCATGACAAGAATTTGTAACAAAACATTTGTACATGTGTTTTACTGTTGCCACCATCAGTGAAGTTTACAAGCTCCTGACTTCTTCAAACCATGCTCCTTACTCTGCCACAGGGAGTTGCATCTCCCTGTCTGCTCTCAACTCTTGCTGTTAAATATCCTTTAGGACCTGTTGAAACGGGTGTTTCTATACATGTATTTGCTCTTCCAGTACAGTCTTCTTCCAGTAAGTCTTTAAAGAGTTAAACGTACATTGAACTGGCTCATAATTTTAATCTTACCTTGAACTAGCTTCAAAACTTTGATCTGTCCATACAATGATCATTTGACATGTGCTATAAATTTGGTGTTGACAGGATAAGGATGGCAAAGAAAATTTGTTATTTCCCTCTTTAAAATGATTCACAGCAAGTCTGACAAGCCTTTTGTTAACTGTTTACAAGTGGCTTAATTTGATCGACAAAGTTTGTGTGTAGCTTGTGAAAAGTTCATTAAAATAACAAAAGCTAGAAGGGACACTGTGTCCGTACAAATTATGACCAATTGTTCAAACAGCGAAAAAAGCAATTATCAAAATTTGGGGTAATTTTGTCAAATTGTTCAAATAATGTGGCTTGTTTCAGAGACTGGCATGATTTTGTAATTTAATTTGACACATAATTGTGGAGAAGACCGACCTGTCACTGTTGATAAGACATCCTACAGAGCTGTCTCATAGTGAAGTGTTGAAAGCCTAATTGGGCTGTCCCCAAACACAGCGGGGAGCAAGCAACTCATGCTGGGCCCTGACCATGTGAACTAAAACATTTAATGTGTGTGCAGATTTTACATAATTCAATAATTCCCCCAAGTTCAATCATATAATTGACAGGACTGAGAGAAGTATTTATGTGATTCAGCTATGGAGTCAAATTTTGTATTTTGTTCTACAGCAATAAAACTAGTCTCTATTTCCCTATTGACTGGTCTATAACAAGGATTTTTACATTCCAAAGTGGAGCTGATGACATCTATCCCATTATATAGATCCCCTGGGACTGATATACATAGTGTAGATAGGGAGAGAGAGTGGGGAAATAATCGACAACCCGCTCTACATTGTACTCTACTCCTACATGCTATAAATCAAGCAATTAGTCCGCTTTATAAAATGGTCATTTGCGCAAAACAAATATATGGTTCCATAAAAGTCAACATTTCGTTTATACAATGATTCATTGCTCTGGCAGGTGTTGGCAAGCCACTGTCTGGTATATAATTTTCACCGCTGGTCAGCCGACTTAGCGTACAACTGGTCAGTAATTTGACCATCAGATTTGTGAAGCATTAATGTAACAATTACATTCCCTGTCACCAAAGCCATTTTCCTGTCACACTGCATGTTATTCTGGTCATATCACTCAATGAGAAAACAATCAACTTGCCATAAGATCGTAAATCATATTCCTGCCATTTATTCTGTACTTTGTGATGATTACTCCCTATGTTTTAGGACCTCAATTTGATGTCATTATCTGCTTCTTGTTCAGGCTCTTCAAGAAGCTTTAATACTGCTTTTCAAGCTTCTTGACAGCTTTGATGATTTCTAAGAATTCATCCGGGTGATTCCGATGCTTTATAAGGCTTTTGAGGGATTAGGAAGTCTTACAAAAATCTTCTTGTCTTTTGTGGTATTTACGAAGACGTGCTGGGAGAAATTAATAAAACAAGTTGTATAATTGTTGAGTATTTGGTTTTCATGTATTTATGTTGCTGCTATCAAATCATACACTTGGCTTTAGAACCAATGTTTAACTGCAAACATTTGAATGACTCTAGTGCGTTTTGAACTGACGGGACCGAATGCTTACAAATGTATAATCATAACTAAATACCTTATTGTGCATATCGCGCACAGCACTGGGGTTCTGCAGCTTATATGGGTTTGTGAATATGATTGAAATTCCGGATCTTGTGGTTTCAGAAATGGTCAAAACACTATAAAGTTTAATTGACAATTAATGCAAATTCCAATTAGTGCCGATTAATTTATTATTGAATTTTGAAGTTCAATCCCAATTTTAATTTATTGTTGAGACAGGATGATAAGATTGGATACTTTAAGGAAGAAATTTCAGCAATCATGATGATTTCATATCAGGTGAGACTGTTAACAAAACAGGCTGAAAAAGTCTGCTGCTATCTAAGGGAGGTCTAACTAAATTGAGCATTGTTTGATAAATTCTGTAAAAACAGTTAATGTTTAACTTACTTGAAAAATGTTATTTTTTTGTCCTAAATGTGATGAAAAGTACTTTGGAAGTTTCAACGTCAGCATGTCTCCTACACCAAGAACCCTAATTGCATTTTTTGATTAAATTAGTAAAAGGTTATTTAGGATAAAAATATGTTAATCTTCATAAAAGCCAGAAATGAACCGGGCAAATTTCTCAACACTAGTGAGCAATAATTGGAATCCAGTCGTGTACAGTTACTTTTTTGAGGGTTGGATAGAGTAAAACATATGGAAAGCTCATTAGAACCACGAATGCAGCCCTGTTGACATAGCCCCCTTCCTCTCTTTCATAACTTTTAGGAAAAGCAGATGTTTCTGGATGAGAATTAAGTAAGTACATAATGAAGAAAGTGTAAATAATGTGAGATTGCTGCTTCTAGTATTTCATAAACAGTCCGTAACTTAATCTGGTGAATATTTGTTCAGTTTATCATTTGCACTATGAATAGCTTTGATTGTGGCAGCGATATTGTTGTTTCTTGCACCGTAATTAAGTGTAGTACTGATAATGTAGATTACGCCTACCAACAGTGATTGGAATTAGCTGAAATTAGTTGGCATTTAAGAAAAATAGCATTCTCAAGTTTGTTGACATTAGATTTTACTGATATGCAGAAAATTACTTGTTTTTCATTTTTTTGGGAAAACATAGTTGATTTTGTTAATAAATGCAAGAGATTGCTTGAATACCAGAGATTGTGCCAACTAATACATGATTATATCTTCCCTGGACTAGTTACGCTTGTTGAACTTGTTAATGAGAAAGTTAAACAAACTTGTTAGTGAGAAAGTTAAACGAACTTGTTAGTGAGAAAGTTAAACGAACTTGTTAGTGAGAAAGTTAAACAAACTTGTTAGTAAGAAAGTTAAACAAACTTGTTAGTGAGAAAGTTGAACTTGCATGATTGGTTGAATTATCTTGGGAAATAAATGACTATATTTCTGTGATTTGATTGGTTAAAATGTGTGTTATATGCAATTTGATGGGGAATTTAGTTATTATTTTTTTGCTTTACTATACATCAGGGCGGACCCAATATTGACGTTGAAATAAAGATTGTTGTTGTTGCATTATAGAACTGCAATTAATATGTATTAAAGAGGAAATTGTGTTGTTTTGTTGCTAATGAAATGATAGTAACTGTTAAATGCTGTGAAATATAATAAAAATGCTGTTGTTCTATATCAATTTCGCTAAATGTATATTTTATGTCTATAGTCAAAACCTTTTAACTGAACATTGTGTTAGAAAAAAACTCTTAAATAAAATATAGGTAAGAAAAAAGTTAAAAAGTTAGATATCCAGTTTCGAGGGCTGCTTTCAGCAGTTCAGCCGTTCAGCCGTTCAGCCATTCAGCTACCCTTTGACATTTTAACTTAAGAAACGTTTAACATTTAATGTTGTTAAGTGTTAGATTGAATAAATGAATTTTATAATTTGCTTTCAATGGATTATAGAGATTTTTCAGTGAAAATAACAGTGAAATTACCACTTCGTTATTTTCACTGTTTTAGAAGCTGGTTCCAGTATCAAGCAGAAAAAGAAACATAACGTCAATGGTGCCAGGCTTTAAAATATGTGTTACATCATGATGATGTCATAATTCTCACGTTGTGAAGTTCTAATTTCGACGTGATTTATCCAATTAAGCCAAATACGGTACATATTTAAGAGGAATTGAGGCATATAATAAACAGAAAATTTGTTGATTTTTGGTGTAAGATCAGTTTTATTTCACTCTTGATCACAGAAAATTTTCACTCGTGGAAAATATTTCTGTGATCACTCGGTGAAATAAAATTCTATCTTACACCAAAATCAACGAATATCCTCTGTATAGTATGGTAAAGAGTAAATAGTCAGATGTAACTATTAAGCATACAAAAAGTCTTATGTCTTGATAATCAACCTGATTTGACCTCATTAGTGAACTAATTAACAGATTATTTACAGATTCTATTAATTGATGCTTAATTTGTTTATACCTTGTGTTTATTGTAACCATTGACTAATGCAACATTGAATCATGCAATGGTTTTAGGGTTGATAATTAATACATAGTTGTTTTACCAACTTGTATTAGGATTTCATGTTTAAGTTATTTCCCCACCTTGCGTCTTGTCTAGGACTTCATAAGGACATGCAATTAATACTATTTTAGTGTCAGATTCTGATGTAGTCTGACTCATTTGACAGAATTCATTTTAGTGTTTGTTATTTGTTGTGTGCAGGAATTTCAAACTCATTTATTTAATTTCTAGACAATATTTTCCCATTTATGTTTTCTTACTCTATTTCATTTTTGAGCTCTATATATAACTAACATTTATGACATAAGTAACAGTCAGGTACGCCCTTGTTACATGTTTTTGTCATTCATTTGACCTTTGTATTCATATGTGTTAGCTTGATTCACTGTGACCTGTTTAATTACCAACAAATATTTTAAACAACACCTTGTACAAAGAATCAGTAATGATGAACCAACTCGGATTTGTTATACAACAACTTGTAGGGGTTCAGCAAAGAAGAAAACCAACTTTAATTGAGAAATGGAGTAGTTGAGAGCAAAATGCTTAATGCTGTTCAAAATACTTTTTCAGTTGTACACTTTATTACAAATGGCCCCAGATTATTTATTACTTGATTTCTGTATATCTATTTGTCTAAGCATGATGGTGGAATTGTCAGGTTCTCCTGATGTATTCTTTCAGTCAGTGGAGAAAAAGATAAATATGTTTTAAATTAGCATTTTACATTGGTATTGAATACAACAGAAATTTTCTCAGCAAGCCAAAGGCTTATCAGCTTGTTCATCACAAATTTATGGGAACTTTTCTATGTCTTGAGTTTATGATATGCATCAACCTTGATGCGTTTTATCTGAGCATTGTGTATATATATCCTGTAAACTACATACCTGAAACTGTTGTTTCTAGATTCAATCTTCAGAGAATATAATTGATCAGTGCTGTTTTATAGCTTATTTATAATACCATTATGCCCCAATGCAGTTACATCAATGTTCTTTTCTGTTGAAATTTTATAATTAGACATGTAGACTTGTTAATGAATTATAATTAATAAAACTGCCCTGTGTTGTTTTGGGTTTTTAACTTCGCCCAAGCTGAGGTCAACTGGGGTCAATAATTAGGTCATATAGTCTAATAACTGTTTTAAAAAGATAAAACTGATAGTATAAACGATCAATTAAAACTGATTTACGATCAATTAAAACTGATTTCTGTCCCAAATTCATTGTGGAGATAGTACACTTGTCTGTAGGATTGCTTGTGTGTGGAGCCGTCCAAACAGTCACAAACTACATTTATTCCTTGGATATGTTTAGAATTGAGAATGTTTCTGGCAGAACAGTGTGTTTCATCATTGTCGTCACTTGCTCTGACTGGCATATACTCAGTATCTGAGTTTGGAACGTTTTTCAACAATTTGACAACATAACTAATGATGATCTTGTTTTAAGAACATGTTACCATGTACAGAGAACATGCAGCTGTCCATGCATTGTAACTTTGAATTGCTCGCTTGTATATATATATTGTATGGGTTTTTCAAACCATGAATTATGTTCAAGGTAAAGATTGACAAACGAATGTATCTTCAAATAGCCTTGGTTTTGTATGCAAAACAAAACATGTTTTTATATGCAAAACAAAGCAAACATGTGGGATATTTTTTCATTGTACATCTTATTTACAAATGATTTTTAAAAAACCATTGCTGCAAAATTAATCAAAGAATAAATTAAAGAATAATTATCCCCGTATACAATCATTTATAAATGATTAACTAAACTTTTTAACCAAAGAATGAAACATGTTGTGTGTGAACAATTTGGGAGTTCGTCTTTTATAACATTGTAATATAATATACCGGTATGTTTTACTTATTATTTCTTTCTAATGGAATATAAGTATTGTCTGATGGATGTGTCCGTTAGAAGACACTCATATTCACATAAATTAATATGTAAAAGCAACATAATTTCTATTTAAATACAACATTTTAAATACAAGTATATAATGTATCACTCAACAACGTTTTGTTTTTACATTTTTACAACATTCAAAGCATTATTCTTACAAACACTAATAAACCTTATGTTTTTTTGCTTGGAAAGATAATCAAAAGCAGTGCCTTGGAGTTGAAAGCTTCTTCTGTCTTGATTAACAGCTAAAAAGAATACAACAAATTATTGTAGTACAGAGAATTGGAAACAAGTGTAGTGAATGACATTTGCGGCTGCAGGATCCCATACTATGATGATTTACTGTTTCTTAATAGACCGATGTTTTCAGACAGAACATTATTCAATGTGTTTTACAGACAAGCTTTTACTTGGATGGGAGAAAACTAATTCTTGTGTAACACACCTGGGAGGATACAGGTGACTCGGAAAATTGTGTAAAATGATTTTGTAAAATGATTGAAAAAATTGTATAATACTGTTTTATATATACAATTGTGTATACACTAATTTAGCTTTAAGCTTCATTCTGATGAAAGTATGCCTTTACTCTTACTGGAAAATGTTAAAATACTGATGTTATATTAGCAAATTTAATAGCGATCATATAAATACTCCTGCATATAATGGGGAGAGGTATTGATTTTGTGCTGGACTTCTGTCTAGATGGAGGTCACATGCATGTTCTCCTTAGCCATTGGTTGGATTTCAATGAAACTTTACATGAATACTTGGTACCAAGCCTATAGTTGTGCATATTGTCAGGAGCTTTAGGTTGGATAAATATTGCAGCCGAAATGGCCCTTTGTGAGTGGTATACATTTTTGTGTCAAATCCCCTTCTAGTTAACTGTAAGGTGTTTTCATGACATTTACTAGACTTCAGAGCAGCTAGGTCATCATGACAAGCTGTGGGTGGCATACACATGTAATATGTTAAAATTTAGTTGAGAACACTTAAAAAACACCCACATATACTGTTTAAATTTCTATTGTCAGTATTCTTCATGTTTTCATTGGCTTCATGACAGCACAATTTATTTCCAATTTTCCTCCAGTGAATAAAAAATGAACAATATAAAATATGTTATATAGGAGAGGATGACTTCAACCTTTAAATTGAAGGGGTTTTTGACACAAAAATTTTAGGTATCCCACAAAACTAAGGGCCACAACTTGGACAAAATTAATATGACCAACAATTCCTGACAATATGCACAACTAGGTTTGGTACGAAGTAATCATGTAAAAGTTCAATTTTGTCAAAGACTGCATAGCTGAATTGCCCAAAGCGGCCCTCGAAAACTCGTAAATTAAGTGAACTTTTCATTGAAATCTCACCAATGGTTAAGGAGAACTAGCATGGATAAACTTTGTGACATCCATCCAGACAGACGTCAGTAGGGGTGGGTCGATGCATCGAAATATCGATGCATTGCGATTCCGAGTGTCCCGATAGAATGGATCGATAGTAAAAGGCTCGATCCAATAACTATCGCAGATAGTTAGCTCAACTATCGATAGTTACGATAGTTTCCTTTTTATAAATAAAATTTTTATTATTAATTTAAAACAACTTCCGTTTTCGCATCAAAACAGCAACAATGGACCAATATCGCCTTAATTTTATTAATCTATTTCTGTCAAATTCATTTTAAATCATTTCCACAAATAATGATTTGTATGTTGTGCAACAAAATGATATCTTACACAGTGCAAATTTGCATTTACATGTTAATCTCTGGTTTTCAAAGCTTGGCAATAACTATTGCAATAGTGTCGCAATAGTTTCCAGCAATACAATATTATCGCAATAGTACTTTCAGCAATAGCACACCCTTGTTACCCTGATAGAACAACATGATTGGATATTCCCAACATGATTGAAAAATGGCCGACATGAACAATGTGATAAGGGCATTGTTTTTGCAATATTTTCCATATAAACTATCCAGATTGTTTATTTCAATATT
Organism: Spisula solida; assembly: GCA_947247005.1. Taxonomy (NCBI): domain Eukaryota; kingdom Metazoa; phylum Mollusca; class Bivalvia; order Venerida; family Mactridae; genus Spisula; species Spisula solida. Next base: position 34,267,324 of record OX365952.1, on the reverse strand, counting down.
ACATAATCAACATATGAAGAAAATGTACTATTTGCACTAAACAATTTGCACATAGGTACTATTTTTCACTATGTAAAGCCTTAAAGAATGTGTGGATTTTGCATTTGAGAATGAGTTTTGTACTTAAAAACGTTGTAAAACTCATTTATTTGACTTTATGTAATGAATATCATTTGGGAAGTATTGGCAGTTGTATAAACTATGATTTGGACGTTTCAATTTTTTAAAATCTTAGATAAATTAACGCTCACCAACAATAATTCAAACATGTATAGTATTTTTTGGATACTGACCGACGTGATTGTTAAATTTATTAGGATACTGGCCAACATGATTGTGGATAAAAGCCAACATTACCAATTGAAATCTTGCCAATGGGATTCTCAAGGTACAAATAATAGTACATTAAAGAAGTGTGCTCATGAATTGTGGTAGCAGGTTTATGAGCATACCCGATGTAAGGGATTTCACACCTAGTCTATAGCACATGCTTTTAGGACATTTAATAATCAAAGCACTTAGAGTGCTGATGGGAGGCGATCTGGTTGCTGCTACTAAAGCTTAAACGACTTTACACGTTTAATGTTCGTTTTCTTACTGCCGATCTTGTCTTGAATGTCTAAATAGGCATATGTGACTATATAGGCATGTTGGGTATCTATATAATTGTAAAAAGGGGCATATTGATGTATATGTCATACGTGTATTGAATGCGTATATCAAAAAGGTCTGTGAAGTTGGCTCTTAGGTCGTACATCGACAGTCAGATGTTTACTCATTTTTATTTGAAATGAATAAACAGCTCTTAGCTCGTAGGTCGCAGCTCTTAGATCGTTAGTCGCAGCTCTTAGCTCGTAGGTCGCAGCTCTTAGCTCGTAGATGTGTACTCGTTGGTCGCAGGTCTTAGGTCGTTGGTCGCAGGTCTTAGGTCGTAGGTCGCAGCTCTTAGCTCGTAGGTCGCAGCTCTTAGCTCGTAGGTCGCAGCTCTTAGCTCGTAGATGTGTACTCGTTGGTCGCAGCTCTTAGGTCGTTAGTCGCAGCTCTTAGGTCGTTAGTCGCAGCTCTTAGCTCGTTGGTCGCAGCTCTTAGATGGTTAGTCGCAGCTCTTAGCTCGTAGGTCACAGCTCTCAGCTCGTAGATGTGTACTAGTTGGTAGCAGGTATCAGGTCGTTGGTCCCAGCTCTTAGCTCATCGGTCGCAGCTCTTAGCTCGTTAGTCGCAGCTCTTAGATCGTTAGTCGCAGCTCTTAGATCGTTAGTCGCAGCTCTTAGCTCGTAGATGTCTTCTTGTTGGTCGCAGGTCTTAGGTCGTTGGTCCCAGCTCTAAGCTCGTAGGTCGCAGCTCTTAGCTCGTAGGTCGCAGCTCTTAGCTCGTAAGTCGCAGCTCTTAGCTCGTAGATGTGTACTCGTTGGTCGCAGCTCTTAGGTCGTTAGTCGCAGCTCTTAGGACGTTGGTCGCAGCTCTTAGCTCGTAGGTTGCAGCTCTTAGCTCGTAGATGTGTACTCGTTGGTCGCAGGTCGTTGGTCGCAGGTCTTAACTCGTAGGTTGCAGCTCTTAGCTCGTAGGTCGCAGCTCTTAGCTCGTCGGTCGCAGCTCTTAGATCGTTAGTCGCAGCTCTTAGCTCGTAGGTCGCAGCTCTTAGCTCGTAGATGTGTACTTGTTGGTCGCAGGTCTTAGGTCGTTGGTCCCAGCTCTTAGCTCGTAGGTCGCAGCTCTTAGCTCGTAGGTCGCAGCTCTTAGCTCGTAGGTCGCAGCTCTTAGCTCGTTAGTCGCAGCTTTTAGCTAGTAGATGTGTACTCGTTGGTCGCAGCTCTTAGGTCGTTAGTCGCAGCTCTTAGGTCGTTGGTCGCAGCTCTTAGCTCGTAGATGTGTACTCGTTGGTCGCAGGTCTTAGGTCGCAGGTCTTAACTCGTAGGTCGCAGCTCTTAGCTCGTAGGTCGCAGCTCTTAGCTCGTAGATGTGTACTCGTTGGTCGCAGCTCTTAGCTGTGTACTCGTATTCCAAACCTGCTCTGAGTTTGTTATTGGACTTGACCAAAAAACCTAAACGATAGGTGTTCATGTGAAAAACATTAATGTCGGGGGACTTGGTGTCCATGTGAAAACCCTGATTGGTAGGGGACTAGCTTGCCTTGTGAAAATCCTAAATAGAAGGGGATTTAAATGGTAGGGGACTATGTGTCCGTAGGAAAATTTTTAGGGGTCTTTGTGGTCTTGTGAAAAATCATAATTTTCGGGGAATGGGTTGCCATGTGAAAAGCCTTAATGGTAGGGGACCTGGCGTCCGTAGGAAATCCCTTAATGGTCGGTTTTCATGTGAAAAACCTACATGGTAGGGGACTATAAGGTGTCCATGTGAAAAACCTAAATGGTAAGGGACTAAGTGTCCATGTTAAAAAACTAATAGGTAGGGGACTAGGAGTCCGTAGGAAAAACATAAATGGTAGGGGACTAGGTGTTAGTAGGAAAAACCTAATGATAGGTTTTCTTTTGAAAAGTCAACAGGGTTGGGGACTAGGTGTCGATGTGAAAAACCTGAATTGTATGAGACTAGGTGACCATGAGATGACCTAAATGGGAGGGGACTAGGTGTCCATGTAAAAACCTAAATGGTAGGTTGTCATGTGAAAAACCTACATGCTTGGGGACTAGGTGCCCATAGGAAATACCTAAATTGTAGGGGACCAGGTGTCTGTAGGAAAAACCTAAATGATAGGTTTTCATGTGAAAAACCTACATGGTTGGGGACTAGGTGCCCATAGGAAATACCTAAATTGTAGGGGACCAGGTGTCTGTAGGAAAAACCTAAATGATAGGTTTTCATGTGAAAAACCTACATGGTTGGGGACTAGGTGTCCATGTAAAAAACCACAATTGTAGGGGACTAGGTGTCCATGTGGAAAACCAAAATGGTAGGGGACTAGATGTCCATATGAAAAACCTAAAAGGTAGGGGACTAAGAGTCCGTTTGAAAAACCTTAATGGTAGGGGACTAGGTGTCAGTAGGAAAAACCTAAATGATATGTTTTCTTTTGAAAAACCTACATGGTTGGGGACTAGGTATCGATGTGAAAAACCTGAATGGTATGGGACTAGGTGACCATGAGATGACCTAAGAGGGAAGGGACTATGTGTCCATGTAAAAACCTAATGGTAGGGGATTAGGTGTCCGTTGCAAAAACCTAAGACCAAAGAATACAAATCTTCGAGCTAAGAGCTGCGACCTGCGAGCTAAGAGCTGCGACCAACGATCTAAGAGCTGCGACCAACCAGCTAAGAGCTGCGACCTACGAGCTAAGAGCTGGGACCAACGACCTAAGAGCTACGACTAACGACCTAAGAGCGACCAACCAGCTAAGAGCTGCGACCTACGAGCTAAGAGCTGCGACTAACGACCTAAGAGCTGCGACCAACGAGTACACATCTACGAGCTAAGAGCTGCGACCTACGAGCTAAGAGCTGCGACCTACGAGCTAAGAGCTGCGACATACGAGCTAAGAGCTGGGACCAACGACCTAAGACCTGCGACCAACGAGTACACATCTACGAGCTAAAAGCTGCGACCTACGAGCTAAGAGCTGCGACTAACGATCTAAGAGCTGCGACCAACGAGCTAAGAGCTGTTTATTCATTTCAAATAAAAATGAGTAAACATCTGACTGTCGATGTACGACCTAAGAGCCAACTTCACAGACCTATATCAAAAGTGGCTTTAAAATAATACTACGCGCCTATTTGTCAGATTCTACAGTACCGTCTTGTAATCACTTCCATCACAGCGTGAGACATCTCTAGAAAGCGGCTAGTATAGCCACACCATATGATTGCATAACATGATTATATACGATTCATTGATAAAACCATCACGTGGCCCTGGTCTGAAGTTTCTAAAAATAGCTATACGGCTGGGACATTTGATGAACACGTCATTTTCATATTCTCCCCGGCTGAGTGATTATCTGCAAAAATATCGATTCAACGAACAGTTTCACAATAATTGTTGATCGTAGAATAAACAATTGTTGCTGATTGAATTAAATAAGTTTAAAATTTTAAGAAACATATGTTGCAGTATTGGGAATGTTGATAGTTTCTGGAACTACTTGAATGCGGATTCACATAGCAGCCTAAAGGCGTTCCAGGTTGCATTAAGAAATGGGCAATGGTAGTATAGAGAGGCTTACGCCTACCAAAAATGGGTACAAATGTTCACCACATCAAGACGATGTGCCATGCACAAAACCCAGGTCCCTAGCTTAAAGGTCAAGGTCACACTTAGAGGTCAAAGGTTAAAAGGCTCAAATAGGCATGTGATTCGTGTCCGCTCTGTAATTTTGCCACCTCCTATTGGATATTTATAATATTTGGTACAAATGTTCACCACATCAAGGTGATGTGCCATGTGCAAGACCCAGGTCCCTTACTTAAAGGGCAAGGTCACACGTAGAGATCAAAAGTTAAAATTCTCAAATAGGCATGTGATTCATGTCCGCTCTGTAACTATGTCATTTCTTATTGGATATTTATAACACTTGGTACAAATGTTCACCGCATCGAGACGGCGTGTTATGCGCAAGACCTAGGTCCCTTGCTCAAAGGTAAAGGTCACACTTAGAGATCGAAGGTAAAAAGGCTCAAATAGGCATGTGATTCATGTCAGCTCTGTAACTATGTCATTTCTTATTTTATATTAATATTACTTGCCACAAATGTTCACATCACCAAGACGAGGTGACATGCGCAAAACCCAGGTCCCTAACGCAAAGGTCAAGGTCATACTTAGAGATTTAAAGTTAAAAGGCACAAGTATGCTTCTGGTCTGCTTTTTGTTATTTCGTTCTGGATTTTAAAATTACTTGGTTACATTCGCATTTACACCCTGACTCAAATGTAAAGGTCACACTTATGCACCTATCAATGTTTTCCCCCAGGAGGGGGGTGGCGGGCTGACCCAGGGGAATTTGACATTTTTACTGTTTCAAAGTCTAAATTCCCGCCCTAGAGCAAGGGCAATTTGTCAAAATCCCCTCACTGGGAGATGCTTTACATACCCACCGGGATCAAAATTTCGGCCAGTGTCAAAATTTCCCTCGACTCGGCACCATTCTGTCTGTCAAATTCCCACCTATCGGGAACAGCCTTCTGTTAAAAGTCCCGTGTATGCCCGCCGCTCCCCCCCCCCCTTGGGGAAAACATTGATAGGTACATTACAGACCCAGCTCTTGTCTGTTGTTAAATGTCACATTTAAGCAATTACAAACTTGTTTCAAGTTATTTCATTTGCATAGCTTTATACTTAGGTGTCTGATGACAGCTTTTAGCGGGGGCAACCGTGTCCTGTGGACATATTTCTAGTTAAATACTTTTTTCTGCTATATGTTGGTAAAATTCATAATAAGTCAAGACAGGTAAATTTAACACATGTATCTAAATGTGCAACATTCACCGGGAATAGGAACAGTGAATTATGGGGACCAGGCTAAACGCTGTGAGCATGTCTTGAATGGTGCCAAATTGCATTTCTAATTTAAAAAAGGGGACACAATTTCAACATAATTATATAGAGATATATGATAGAGTTGCCTATTCATGTGGAGGTCATGGCGTCATGATGGTGAGCAAAGTATCAAAGAGGTTAAAATTGTGTACATAAACTGTAAACTTTTGTATTTCTAAGTACTTACTTATTGCCCGTTATGCCCTCTAGCATGTAGGGCAGCAACTAAGTACATCAGTCCAAATGGGGCATAACATTCAACAACATGCTTGATAGAGTGCAGATGTTGTGGTCAAGACGGTTGACAAGTATGCCAAGTATCACAGCAATATGAACATGCACTTAGATATAATAGGTTAATACCTTGAACGTAAACTTACAAATTTGCACGAAGTTGAAAAAAAGGGACATATTTTCCAATAAATACTTCATAGAGTTATCTACTCCTACGTACGTGTTGCGGTCATCCCATTATTCTTCCAATAGTGAAGCTACATATTCAATTCGCACTGCAGTGCATCAATGAAAATTCAATGTTGGTCAGTATCCACTTTAAAAGATAAATCATGTTGATCTTTATCCTCAAATCATGTTGGTTTTTATCCATTTTTCACACATGGGTTACTTTAAATAGTTATCACGTAGAAACGGCAAATGTAAATAACTTACTCTAAACTAAGTCTGATAGTGAAATGAATGAGCTGTATAAACAAAAGATCTTAACCCAAAATAAACAACAATATATATGTTTTATAGACTGTCAAATAAATCCAACACAAATTTTTCTAATTTTTTATCGTATTGTGTATCACATTCACAAACATACGGATAAATAGTTTTAGTTTCATGGAAGGAATGTACAAGTTTATCTTCATACAGCATCAGAAGGTTGTTAAACCCGTAGATTTTGAAGAACTGGTCGAAAATGCGATGAGAATGTAAACATACATCCGCCATTTTTCAATCATGTTGGGTATATCCAATCATGTTGTTTTATCAGGGTAACAAGGGTGTAGCAATAGTATTGCAATAGTCAAAATTGGACTCAATGGTCACCCCTAGACGTCAGGCACTATATATTAGAAACTTAACAAATTATTGTGGTGGAAACGTAATGTTTTTCCCATGTATGCATCTCATTGACTGTTAAGAGCATTCATGAATGTTTAAACATTTGACATGTCAAGGCTTGCTCTGGATTTCATGTAATAAGTAATCATTTAAAAGCTTATAAATGTCTGAATGTAATGAATACAAGAACATGTATAGAGAGAATCGTCAGATGATGCCTGCATATAAAACTTTAGATGCCCCAAGTGGATTAGGACTGTTAACAATTATGACGAAATTATTGAGTTATTTTGCTTTAAAAACTTGTTATGAAGGCATAAACATTAATAATGACACTGTTGTTTCTGGTGTAAATTAAATCGTAATGTATGGTAGTGTTTCCCCCGTACATTATCTGCGTATTATAACATCATTAATAACATTAGGCTGTCAGAAAGAAAGTCGTTCTACATAGAATACTCTTTGGTTTATGTTATTTTTTCTCTAAAGACTATATCTTAGTTTTGTAATATATTAAGACTAAATATATGTTATTGCACGGTTGTACACTATGTCACTCAAATTATTTCTTTGTTATAAACGATGTAAGTGCATTTCAAGATGTACAAGTAATGGACCATCTGACATGCAACAATTGTAAAAAAATACAGGTATGGTAAATTTATTGATGTGCTTTAATATTAGACACATCTGCAGGTTATTTATTAACAGTACAAAATGCGTATTGCATGATGCTGGTAGATCTACGTCATTAATTAGAATCTGGTCACTGTATATAACCGTGTAGTTCATTGCCTAAGAAACTACAAACGCTTTTAGCACTTTCCAAGGGAGGTAATTCATGCCCACTATGATGGAAGGAATTTTAAAAAAGGGGCGCTACATTGCCCTTTCAGCTAGGCAAAGGAACCCTTAAACATGGCATTTAAAAACTTTATGAACGCAAACATCAAATGTCACGTTATAATGATAATAAATAAAGGACGATACTTTCTGTACAGTATCATACATAATCACCGGCAGTCTGTGCAGGCAGTAACTAACAATCCATAATATTTATTATGTTCTATGTTTTCATCTGCCATAGTTGTGTTCACTCATCTCAATTCATCACTCACATGTAAAGATTAGATTCTAACATTGGAGGAAAAATGCCTCAGAGATTTCGCCATTTTTTTCTGCCAGCTCAGCTGTTGGTGTTGTTTATATTTCATCACATTGAGCTGTTAAAAGCATATGTTTGAACAAATAATGGTGGTGGAGTATCAGTATTAGATGACAGATGAGGGAGATAGACTGTCAGCTTTTCTATAGAACCTTTTCAGCCTCACTCTGCGAAGAGTTTCCAAGGGTGTTAACTCTTGTTTTTAATGTAATGAAGATTGATGGCTGGTGGTTTTTTCCATAGATACTCACTTGGAACCACCTCTGTCTTATCAACAAATGCTGATAACTTTGTCAACATATATTTTCGACATTTGGAGAAGTTGCTTATAATGATTACAACAAAGGCATTCCTGACCATTGAACTTTTTGTGCGCTGTGTTGTGATGGGTTCAAGCAGGTACTAAAATTTAGTAACACCCAGTTGTGGTTACTTTTGTCATGGAAACGTGTTGATGAAAATGAATCAGGAAATACATAAAAAAACTTGTGTTATAGAGAGTTACCTCCCTTTAATGGATTCAGTTATTTATTTCTGTAGAGTAAGCTCCCTTTAACTGATCCTGTTGCTTTTGAAATACTTAGCATCCATGGTTTCTGCAACTCGAGAATATTAATATTGTAATTTTCGACAACGGGAAGTTATCTGCCCTGTATCAGAGAAAAGAGATGTTACGATTTATAAATGATAAGATTATTAATTTTGGAGTCAAAATAAAAGGAAACATATGAGTTATCATAAAACAAGATAACGTAGATGGGATTTAGTAATGCAGAAACGTTTTATTACCTGTGATGTGTGATAATGAACTGTATCAGGCAATAAAAGAGAGAAGTTCAGGTCTTTAAGCATAACCCTGTATTGATAACCTTGTTTAAAACAAGATTTTAATAATCTATATTACTCTGTTAAAATCTGTGAGAAAGGATGGTTGAATATCTTAAGCGAGGTTGAGTTTTTGCTGCCAAAATGATGTTACTTCCAAGCAAAACTAACTGAGTTACATTTGCAGGCCCATAGCCACACAGAGGTATGAAACTTGGAGAAATTTAATTGATACCAAAATAGGCATTTTTAGTCCCCTACCGTTTTTTGACCAGAGGGGACTATAGGTTTGCCCTCCCATCCGTCCGTCCGTCATTCCATCAAAAAATCTGATCCTGACTTAACTCAAACAGTTTCCAAGCTAGGTTTATGAAACTTGGTATGTGGATAGGGGGCAATAAGGGGATAATGCACGTCCAAATATATTTTGATTCCGACTAAAATTGTGGTTGCTATGGCAACAGAAACATTGAAAATGGCTTAAAACCAGTAGAGGACTTCTGTATTGCTTGTAATTCTTAATTACTTGTTTAATGTGCGTTTTATGGACAGTTGCAATTCAATTTAACTCATCAACATTCAATATACCATTTGGTGCCTCTGATACTAGGGAAAATACATGTATACAAAATATAGCAACACAAATGATTAATTGAATTAAAAACGAATTATAGTTAAATTATATTAATGTATGGGTCGGCGACATTCGTCTAAACGAATACATTATCTGGATACATCAATGGTATAGAAATACACTGTATGTAAAATTAACAATATGAATTAATTATGCTATTAATTAACATTCAGTATCTGATCTTATTTTGCAAACGTCTTCAGATTTTGATTGATAGATACATGGACAACCTCTGTCTGATCCAGAATTAAGACTAGCTAATGCATCAGTCAATGAATAATTCTGTGTGAAAAATTTGGTTTGTTCACATTTTCGGTCGGCCCCTATTTTAGATTTCATGATTCATTATTGATATACCAGGTCCATCGAGGTCCCTGTTAATTGATTTCAAGTGCCCCCTTGTGTCTGTTCCATGTCTGGTAGGAGTCTGACTACTTCATTTCACTCGGCTATCTAACAATATGAACTGTAAGTGCAATATTGTTTCCTGGTTGTCTTGATAGTTGTAGCAACACAAGATTAATTCACTCATTAAAATAGGAATTTTATCAGATTTTTCAATTTCCAATCTGTATTCTAATTTGTTTGAGATCTGTCTTTAAACTTGATATCGTTCCTTTGGGGTAATTGTTGGGGTCACCTTTGAAGTGTGAGCCGCTACATGTTTATAGAGGCATCATTAATGAGTGTAAACAGTGTCTCATCAAAAGCTCCCGCTCTATTTAAGGAGACAGCGTGTAAGGTTCATTTGAACCATGGGATATGCACTATTGAATTGTGGGATATTTGATAGACTGGTCACCCCCCCTTGTTATAATTTATATTGAAATTTTAGATACCAGTCTATGAAATGAATACCATATGATTCATGTTATTAATTTATATTACTGAGGTTAGAGAGCTAGATGGGAAAATATATGAAACTATTGAAAAATATATAAGAATTAGTGATTAATAATGCATTTAAATGCAATTATATGGAATATAACATTTTAAAAGTCACTATCTCTGATGAAAGAGTACAGATCCTGTAAACATTTAATTACTGCTAATAATTGCATATCTACTCGCTGAAATATTGAGTCTTAAAAGGGATGTCACGGTGGTTTAGTCGATACCGCTCTTGCCTAAGGAACGAGAGGTCACTGGTTAGATTCTCAGGGTACTTGGTCATTTCAGTGTATGAACTGGTTGGTCATTGGCCAAGGTCAATGGGCAATTTAGCAGGGAAAAAAGAATGACCTGGAGCCCGTTGCCTAGCCAATGCGCTTCCAAAAGGCGCTATCGAGCTTTTTTCTACGTCTATGCAACGGCATGCTACGAGGGAGAGCAGACCGTTTCTTAACACTATCGAGCGTTACCGAAGCGGTCCGTTGCACAAGAAAGTGCTCGGTAGCGAGCGCTCGGTAGCGCTACATAGTGCTTTGCTACGCAACGGTCTGCTATCCCCGAGCGCTCGCGGGTAGCATATAATTTTTGAAGCAAGCCGTTTCATAGCATAGCGCTACCGAGCGCTCAGTAGCGGTTTGCTTAGGCAACGGGCTCCAGGCATTTACGACTGTCTCCGTCTACTGTTACAAATAAACATTAGAGACTTCAAATTAAATCTTAACAAATCAAAATAATATGATACAATCTATAATGTCCTATCTACAATATACCCAACATGTTCTCTCAACTCCAAAAAAATTGGAACATAATATGAATTTGCATTTGAAAATATTTAAACAAATTCAAAACCCCAGTCTGAAACACTAAAATATGAATGCAATGGCTTGCTAGAAAAAAATAAACAAGTATTTCTTTAAGAAAATTCAGAAAAAATCTATAAAAATTGGCGAATTAATATTGCATTATACTAAAATATAAATAATTTGTGTCATTTGGGTGATTTAAAAAAAGGCAAATTGCATTGTATCTAAAATATAAATAGTTTTTTAACTTGGGTGATTTTGTTTTATGGTCAACTTTGGTAATGTGTAACACTTAATGTCTCACTTAAACCCCATAAAGTGGATGATTTAAACCACCTGGGCGATTATAATGCTGATTTTGCAGGATATATGCACATTTATTTCTTGTGTCATTGTGAAGAAAAACGTGCCTAGGAACTATAAAATGTATGCAAGATTGACTGACTCACTTAATAAATAAATTTGTCTCAATTTGTAAATAAGTCACTGAGGTTTTTGTTCAATGGTTAAGTTTGTTCTTAACGCATGTGCTTCAATAGTTCAGTAACTTTGTCTGGGTGTATACCGGGGTTGAACAGTTGACTTCATTCCTGTGGTTTACAGATGGCTTATTTACATGATTGGTAGAATTTTGGTCATTGTTAAAAATATTTGGTCATTGTTAAAATTGTGGTCATTTTTTGTTACCTATCATTCATCTTAAGACATAAGATCTTTAGTTTATTGCACAAAGCATAGGGGATTTTATGGTATTTGAAACAAATCTGTATTTCTCATATTTTGCATTAGGTAGTTAGACTAAGTTGTTGATTTTTCTCTATATATAAAAGGACCCCCAAAATACTACACAATTTCAGACCTATTACTACCCAACAGTTTTGTGGGCTGAACTTGTTACTTGAAACAGACAATTTATTTGTCAAGCCTCGAGCATAATGGTAAACTGGTACCACCTTGTACCTCTTTGTTGCCTAAGCTTTGTTGCCTAACCCCTTGAATGTGCTAATGTCTTACAAGTTTCATGAATATAGGCGTCATATATCACATAAACGGGTTTTTACTTGATCCAATTTCAATGAAATTTTGTGTTTTGTTTATGATTGTCACTCATGTTTATATATAATACAAGGACAGTGAAGGCATACATCATACGTTGGCGTTTTGTGGAATGTAAGGTTCGGATATAAAGTTACATATAATAGTAGGGTACCGAAGATTAATGGGCTGGCTGTGTCCCGCAGGTTTGATGTATCACTATGTAAACTATACTACTGTTTTTTCAGGTCATTATTTTTTGACATGTTACAGTCCCGAGTCTTAGGCTAGAATTGATGATTCACTGCAAATAAAAAACACGTTCTTTCTATACTCCTAGTTCATGATGGCTATTTTGTGTTAATTGTTCAAGTGATATGCTGTTTGAAACTTACACTCTAAATGTCTAGTGAAATATTATCCATGTTATGTTCACTATATTATTGTGAAGATTAAATAAAATTCAACCTGTAATCAATATCATCGGGATCAGTTGTTTGTTTTAATATTATTGTGAAGATTAAATGAAAATTCAACCTGTAATCAATATCATTGGGATCAGTTGTTTGTAAGATTCAGTGTGAGGATGAATAATAGTACACACGATTTTTCCCTATAAGGTTTACTCCATTGTTTTCCTAAATTGTCTCCCTTGTTTGTGTACAAATATAGGTACAATTGTCTCCCTTTTAATATAAGTGTATTGAGAATATTGGCTTAAACATTTTGCTGGAAATGTGACAACCTCAAAAACTTCTGAAGGTATTAAATAGTCTATTATGTCGATGTCATAACTGTTAATAATTTTTAGTTGTTCAAAAATGTTGTAGCTTTTAATATAACAAGTCGAAACCTTTTAAAGTTTATTTTTTGGAAACTGTCAGATAAAAGGCTGGGCCCCTCTGTGTGAAATACTTTGTCAATAAGTTTTCTATATAATAACATTGCAGATTGTATCCACTGATAGAGAAATTGAACACAGAAGCTATTACGAAACTATTTCAATATGCTGACATTATCGTGAAAAGCTGCTAGCTCCGCGCGTAACACCTGTAGTTTGGCTTATTACTTTTTCATCATCAGAAAAGTCTTCTATAAGACCTACTGTACTTAATTATACCCAGATACTACATTCTATAATTATCTTTGCTATACAAAACTTATCTGAAACACCGGGTTTATATTAACATTAATATTTTACAATGTATGTCAAAATACCGGGTGGTTTTTCCAGAGTGTTGAGTGTTTGCAGGTATTTGTGTTTAATGGTGTGGTTGCTGTTAGGGATTTTGTGTGCTTCCCATCTTACTATAGTAAATCCCGGCATTGTAATAGACACGGAAGCTGAAGTCACAACATTGCTAGATGAAATTGAAAGACAGACCAGTCAAAACAGACCAAACTGTCTTTTTAAGTCGTCCAAATGTCTTGATTGGGATTTAAAAAAAGGGGTTTAGAAAATGGCAAAAAGATTTACAATCATTCTCAGGACTGTTGCTATAAATTAAAAACTCAATGAAAACCACATTGGGACCCTTGAAAACTATTAATTTGGACCCTTAAAAACTGGTATTGGTGGAAAATTGTGGTCTTCTATGTTAAAGTGGCCTGATTATTGAGGTGGTCTTTATAGTTAAGGTTTTACTGTTCTTATATATAAGTTATTATATATGGACTATGGCAACATAACTGTTAATTTATCAAGCATATTTTATCTATTGAATATTGTGTATTTTCAGGACCACCCCGACAGGTCGGAGTTTATCAGTCTGCACAGATCGCCAAAGTGGGTCAAACTAAAAAGCGGTTCTCTTGTCCGGTTGAAGCCGATCCCCTTCCAATTGTACAATGGACAAAAGATGGAGAAACGATAAGTGAAATGTGGCCTCGATATCGAATAACAAAAGAGGGAGCTTTGCGAATTAAAGATGTTGAGCTGGACGATGCTGGCCATTACGTGTGTAAAGCTACTAATGGTTTCGGTTACATTAACGTCAACTATTCCCTAGTTGTTGTCGGTAAGTAAAACTCTCGCTACTTCACGTTTTAATCGCTTATCGATCCTTTTTGGTAGCTTAGTGGTAGAGTGTCCGCTTCAAGTGCTAGAGGTCTAAGGTTTGTTCCAATGCCGGGACATATCAATGTCGTTAAGTCATACTACTGTACTGGTATAATTATTATCTCCCTTGATTGACACTTGGCATTTGGAATAAATAATTTGTTCAATTTTAGCTAATATAAAAGGTTTTTCGGCATTTTTCCATAAGAATACACACTAATTACTATAAAGTTAAATCACAACCTTAAGACATGGAAAGACATGGCAGGTACATACTTTTGAGCAAGATAAGAGGACTGGACAGTATAATGATCTGATCGCATTGACTGTCATGGATGTGAGCATTGAAATGGTTTACCAGAGACAATAGACTCTCCCTATCCAAAATGATGATTGCATTTGTGTTAGAACATCATGTTGGGCAGCTTTATCCACTTTCTGGCGCATTCCTAATCACAGTAAAATACAAAACACGGAGCTAACTGTTGAATCATTTTATGATACAACGGAGCCCCATTGTCGAGCGAAAATTACAAGCCATAAAGTTTCAATTTGTTTTTCTTTTCAATTAAAGTTTTTTTAGCAAGATTAGGAAGTTTTTCATATGAGGTGATTTCTTTTTACCCCGTTTTGACTTTATCGTGGTAGAATTGAAGACTTCTATGTGCTACATTTAAATTGCAAAAGCATTTATTGATGTATTAGGCTTGGCACGGTATGACCCTATCGTATTTAAATGTTAACTAGTTCTGCTCATCTCTAGAGTAATATTTCAAACACCATTGCAACCAATAGCATGAATCATGAATAGATTACATGCTAGTTCTTCATTGTTTCAGTACTTTCTCTGTTGTTTTAAATTAAACACCATTTGTCAATCAATGTTGGTCATCATTATCTACCGCCTCTAGAAAACTTAACTACCGTATATACTCACCCATGAGTCGGGTAAAATCAAGTTAAACAAATTCTTACAAGTCAACCATACTTTGTCCAATATTAAAAATCTTCTATAAGTACAACTTTGGACTTATTATGTCAATATCAAAGCATGGGTCATGGTGAATAAGTCAAGGGGAGAGCCGTAACTAAGTTTTGGAACTTGTGGCTCGACCCTTTTACCCATGTATTTAAAATGTATTTATAGAAATATTTGTATAAATTGTGTATTTTGTTTGGGCAATAAAATATGTTTAAACTAAATAAGTGACTTTTTGAAATTTTCTGGAGACCTTTTACCTGACTTATGAGCGGAGACATACGGTAGAATGACTGGATAGTTCACTTTCCTTGAGACTGTATTCCATTCTCCAATGCTCTGCAGGGTAGCATTTAGTTGACTATAATTTAGGGAATATTTACGGTTGTATTCGGAATGAATTTCATGCTCCAATACTCTGCAGAGTCGCATTTAGTTGACTATAATTCAGGGAAAATTAACGGTTGTATTCGGACACCTGCGTTGACTTTTATGAGAAAGTGATTAACACATGTGATAATTATGTGGTCACTGTTTATGACATTTATGATATTGTCATTATTTATTCACTAGTGTACTTTTTTCAAAAATTGATGATGTTTGTTTTAAAGTGGGAGATCACAGCTGAACAAACTCCTCAGTAATGAAGGTATATTGTTAATAGATGAACCTGAAGTCCCTTCATAGATTTTGATAGGTTACTAAGACATTTTACGCCCACCGTAATTTTAATATGCAGTGCTGAACTAAAGGACGATAATAGGCCCTCTGCACTCAGTATCTATTTTTTCCCCAAGTTTGCCAAATTTTCCCCCTGGAATCTTGCTCCATTTCTTTCCTCATGAACTAAAAGTGTGTTGATAAATGAATGCAGAATGAAGCCCAATAGTTTGTTTCAACTCCCAATGCTGAATATTCCTCGATAGCCTAGTGGTTGAGCGTTCGCTTTGAGTGCAGGAGGTCTCGGGTTCGATCCCTGGCCGCGTCATACCCAAGACGAAATAAAAATGGTACCAGAAATTCCCTTGCTAGATGCTCGGCATAAAAGGGAAACTGGCTTCTCTTCTCTCATACCCTCGTGGCTATGGATAACATCAGAAATGAGGTGTCGAGAGTGATTTATATAAGTTGGAAAAACTTGTTTAACCATTGACTTTTTCAAATTAGTATAAACTAAACAATGTTGAAGATACCTCATGAACAATCAAACTAGACAAATTATAAGGAGAATTCCCCATACATAGTTCCCTGTCCAATGGGCTCTGACCCCCTTGTCCAGTTGGCTCGGCCCCTCCCCCCCCCCCCCCCCCCTGTGCAGTGGGCTCGGACCCCTTCCTCCAAAAATGAAAAGAAACACTGATAACTCAATCCCACCCACTTCCAAACTGATACGAATGCCAAAGTCATACTTACTTGTTCTGTAAACATTTGATGTGATGTTGAAACATGAACTTAATCATCAATTTCCGAACTTTCCTTGAGTATACAATACTCGCTCACTGTTTCTATCATTCTCGAATGTTTGGAGCCATTTTTTAAGCCATAGATATCAATATCACCGTTTTTGAGCTGTAGACATCGATATAAGAAACCTGTCTGCTTTATAATGCCAGTTCTTTCATCAAATATCATGCTTTTGGCAGTGACAGGATTCTATATCTACTGTTTACTCAAGACTTGAGGGTCATTTGCCTTGCAAACATGTCAGTATATTTTTGGTCTAAGTTTTGACACATTTCCTGTCTAAAGATGTCATTCAAATTGGCAGTTTTGGCATCTGGTTATGCATGCTTTTTCTGGTATGGTAAACAAACAACAATTTTCCTCCTATAGACCGGGCATCTGATTACTTCATAACCATATTAGTTTCAGTGATAGATTGAAGTGGCTTAGTAATAACATATTTGAAATCTGTCAAAAAGCTAGAAATGATCGAAAAGCATAGAATTTGTAAATACCAAATGCTTCAGGGTATGCTATATAGAGCGCATAATCAGTGATGGATGCTTGTACAGTTTTTCAGAAAAAAAACAGAATTAGTCCAGCAGCTGTCAGACAAAGTGTCAGTTTTCTAGGAAAATATGAATCAATACCTATATATTCGTGGTTGATTTGCTTTGATAAGAGTCCATTATTATATCAGGTTTTGATAAAAGAGTTAATGGGCATAAAAATATGAATATTCCCCATTATCATTTTGTATCTTCTCAATCGGAAAATTATTTTATAGCAATTTAATATATTGAAAGAGAGACTTACATTATTACAGTGCTAGACGTGGTTGATCTGAACATGTCATATAATTGTTCTTTGCACATACGGTTGAGATTATTCTTCAGGATGACAATTGCGAGGCTTCCTGAACTTTAATCAAGACTAAGCAAAACCACTGGAGCCTGTTGCCTTACTAAAAGGCTTCCATCGACAGTGATTTTGCTAGGAAATGGCTTTGGTTCCAAAAGTGCTATGTAGTGGACAAGTGAAAATATATGTGCTACCAGCAAGTGCTCGCTCATAGCAGACTTTGCAAAGCAAGGCACTACGGAAGCGGTCTAGTAACCCTCGCCTAGTAAAGTGCTGAGAAAGGGTATGCTATCCGTGAGCACTGCTTGTTGGTAGCGTGTCCTTGCATAGACGTACGTATGTCATAATATTATAGTTTAGCGCTGTCTAAAATAGCCCTATTTGGTAGCATTTTGGTGAGGCAACAGGCTCTTGGTGAGTGATATAGGTAACTTCCTTGGAGTGATATAAAGTATAATGTACAGTTTAAAAATGTCTGACGTGTACAGCAAAACCTCATTAACATGACCAATCTTTAGACCTTTTAAAACTGGTCTCCTTACTAAATGACATCCAATAAAGAGCAAAGTAGTGAAATAGACCTGGAATTTCGACGTGGCCATGGTCTTTAAAAACTTTAGACATTTTGATGGTTTTACTGTACCTTGAATATGATGGATTGTCAAGCACTGTTGATAATAGTAATTTATTTTCAGAAGAAGTATTCTTTTTTAAAATATATTCTTGAACAAATCTCTATCTACATGCCTTTGCTTTGAACGTGACTATTGCTCTGACACTTGCAATTCAGGGATTAAAGTGAGCCACAATGAACTTCCAAGCAACGATTTTATTTCTTAAATAACATGGTTTTCATTATCATTATTGAAAACAGATTGACAGGAAAGAACAGCCGATTTGGTCACTGGACCCTTTCTATAGTAATCATTAATAAAAATCTTCTATTTTTCAATAATAAAAAACCAACCGATCCAAACACAATTTTAAATGATGTTTTCAATAGGCAATCAGCTAATAATGAAAATCCTGTAATAATAGATAACATCCATAGAGAATGTCCCTGATGAATCGTAGTCTTATAACATTAGGATTATATCCTGTCATAATGTTATTAACTTCCTCTTTTTGTGAGAGTTTTATTTTAATTAAGGGATTAGTAATTGCAGTGTCACTGTTTTGTTGTCAATGTGTCAGATTTTATTGAAATTTTATTAGATTAATGTTAAAATATAAAATAAAACTTTATTGCACTTTGATCATGCATTTTGTTATTCTGGAATTCAATAAATTTGTAATAATTACACAGACTGGTAGCATTAAAGATGAGTGTGGTGCTACCTTAACTAAATAAATGGCTTAAGATAATGTTATGCAAATATTATATAAAATTTCAGGAATTTGTGCTGACACATTCCATATACATTTTTCACAATTGCGCTACCGAGCGCTTTTATTCAGTTACCTCTTGTTGAATTAAATATAGAAGGCAAGGATTACCTCTCGTGCAAAGCGCTACGTAGCGCTCGCCCATGTTAACAGTCTCCATGGAGTGTTGGTGTCTCATGTTTTAAGTTTTTTGGCATATTTCTAATTCTATTAACATACAGACCCCTTGAGTGTGGATACTACTTGGTGTTAAAAGTGGGGCAGATGGGCTTCAAGGTTACTGTTGGCTACCACCTCCTCGATAGCCTAGTGGTTGAGTGTCTCGGGTTTGATCCCTGGCCGCGTCATACCAAAGATGAAATAAAAATGGTACCAGAAATTCCCTTGCTAGACGCTCAGCATAAAAGGGAAACTGGCTTCTCTTCTCTCATACCCTCAAGGCGATGGATAACTTCATGAATGAGGTGTCGAGAGTGATTAATATAGGTTGAAAAAATTTGTTTCACAATCGACCTTAAATAAATTAGTATAAAAAAAAATTGGCTTCTAAGGATAGATAATTAGTTTCTACTTAATAAATTTACTTAAGGAATGAGATTTTGTGTTACAGAATTATAGGGTATGACTAAAGTTGCTATAGCTAGATTTCTCAAGCTGCTATAATGTTTGAACATGTTTAAATGATTTCATTGACTCAAGCTTTGTACTTTGAACACAATTGATTGAAATAAAGACGTCTCTGTTCGCGATATAGTCTCTGTTCTCGATATAGTGCTCTATAAGTTAAATGTCCACTTACGTTGTAGTGAAGTCAATGTAAATATTTGTTTTTGACAATTGTATAAACATAAGTTTTAAAATAAAAATTCTATAGCCCTTTCAGTGAATGGTAGTTGACTACAAAAGTTAGATTTAAAAACGTTATTAATATCATATATTTGCCAGATTTTCTTTGACCAGTGTGAAAACCATTTGGTCTAATGTTTTTTGGGTGAGGCCAATTAGTCCTGGGTAAACATTCTGCGTGGTAGCCTTCCTATTTCCTGGTGTAGGTTCAGTACATTTGATCATGCAACTATGCATAATAATTCAGTCACATATAATCTAAAATCAAACGAGACTTACCTGAAAGTTGAAGTTTGGTTGGGATTCTATTAGTCATACACACACTGGAGGGATCATATGAGATGCGCGTCTATCAAGACCGTATTTATCAGTAGTTCAAAGCATCGATTTAACAAAAATTTTGTTAATTCATAACACAATAACAAATTTGCACATCCTATTTGCAAATTAATTCTCATTAAGATGCTTCTAAATAATAAATAAAGTAACCTCGTTACTAAAAAAGGGAGGGAATGGGAGGGCATATGATCCCTCCAGTGTGTGTATGACTAATAGAATCCCAACCAAACTTCAACTTTCAGGTAAGTCTCGTTTGATTTTAGATTCTATTACGTCATACCACTTCCTGTCTCATATGAGACTTCAAAGCTACAAAATTTTTGTAAGCAAACAATTACCTGTGATTGCTGTGTTATGCTAAAACTGCTTCAGCAAATCCTCCATCACTTCTTTGAATATCTTTGTTATAATACTTGGCAAAAGTCTTTTCATTTGACCAACCAGCAACTTGAATAATCTCATTGACAGGAACATTACACTGTTTTGCTTTAGAGGTTGCTGCAGATCTGGTACTATGTGATTTAAATATAGCACAATCAATTCCTGACATTTGCATCATAGTCCGTAACCATCTACTTATAGTGCTTGTGCAGACTGATCCATATGGTTTCAAGTAACTTACAAACAGTAATTTACAATTATTTCTGATATTTTCAGTTCTTTTCAAATATTCCGACAAAGTACTAAATACACATAATCTTCTATCTGGAAGATACATCTTCAAATTTACCACTGGTATAGGCACACCTGGCCTAGATTGTTTCAAAGTACTACTGTACTGTAATATATACACGTCTGGACCTTTCTTAAGGCCTTCAATACTCAGTAAATGTAAAGATTGAGCACGACTAGCCTGAGTGAGCGCAATAAGCATAGCTAATTTTAAAGTTAGTAACTTAAGAGATAACTCTTTATCATCTGGCAAAGTTTTCATATAAGATAAAACTTTGGAAACATCCCAAATTTCACTATATTTTGTCCTAGGTGGCCTTAAATTAAACACACCTTTCATGAATTTCACTGTCAAAGGGTGCTGACCAATAGAAATACCGTCCACAACAATCCCTAAAGAGGAAAGTGCACTGCGTGCGGTGTTCAGAGTTCTATAAGCTAAATTTCTTTTATAAAGGTCTGAAAGAAACTGTAACACCATACTTAAAGATGGTTGAATTGGATCAATTTGTTCCTTATTACAGAAAATAAACCACTTCTTGATGTAAACAGAGTATTGAGATTTCGTTGAATCTCTCCAGGCTGCCATAATGATATTGGAAGCGTCTTCTGAAATTTCTCTGCTACGTAAGGTTTGCCTGACAAATGACATGCCAGTAATTTCAACTTGTTCATCAAAGGGTGTTGTTTGGATGTATTCTGAATTGTCAAAGTTCCCTGTGTTACCTTGATGACGAAAGGTTTGTCTACTAAGAGTTCCATCAGTGAATTCCACCATATCTGTGTCGGCCACAGAGGAACTATCATAATATATTCTGTCTGGTCCATTCTCACTTTTGCTATCACTCGACCAATCAAACTGAAAGGTGGAAACATATATATGAACATGTTAGACCAACTCTGAGAAAATGCATCAATAAATTCTGCTTGAGCATCAGGCATCCAAGCCACATACTTTTTAAGCTGTTTGTTTACCCTAGAAGCAAACATATCAATATCAGGTTCTCCCCAGATATCTACTATCTTGGAAAATAGATTTCCATCTAACTTCCACTCTACATTATCATTAAAATGTCTCGAGCCATAGTCTGATATATTATCAACCCCCGGCACATGGGATGCCGAAAGCCATATATTTTTATCAATGCACCAATGCCAAAGCTCAACTGCCATTTTGTTTAGACCTAGTGACTTGCAGCCACCCATCTTATTTATGTAAGCTATAGCACTCATGTTATCCGACTTTATTTGGACATGGATATCAGATTTTAATTTGCAGAAAGCTCTGACTGAATGACATATAGCCAGCATTTCCAAACAATTTATATGAAGACCTAGTTCTTCACTAGACCATCTACCACCGGTCTGTTCATCATTGCATATTGCAGCCCAACCTTGGTTTGATGCGTCAGAAGTAATAACAATATCAGCATTACCTCGGTCTATCACTCTTTTTTGTAAATGTAAATTCCCAAACCACCATTTTAGATCTGACTTCATGTCATCAGTAATCAACATTTTTGCATTAAAGTTACCTCTGAATTGTTTTAATGCCATAGCCTTTTCTTTTTCAAGGCTCCTGTAATATAATGGTGCGTAATCAACTGCTGAAAAACTTGATACCATCAGTCTGAGTACCCTTGCTACCTGTCTGATAGAAGCGACTGACAGCTTGCATAAACTTTGGCATTCCTGTACAAGGTTTTGAACTTTGTCATGTGGCAATGTTACAATCATTTTCTCAGAATCTATATCATTTCCTAAGAAAGTAATTTTCTTAGTTGGGACTAAAACAGACTTTTTCTTATGTATAATAAAACCCACATGGGACATAAGATCAACTGTATCTTTTACATTTAATTCACAATCTCTTGCAGTATTAGCTGACAAGAATGAATCATCAATAAAACTAGAGTTTGAATGTCCCAACATTCTCAGTGTAGTATACACTGGTTTCATCAATTTTGTAAATATTCTAGGGGCACTCGAAAGGCCATTTGGCAATGCAACATATTGGTAGAGTTTTCCTGATTTTTCAAATCTCAATTTTATTTGATCAGATTCTGCAATAGGTACTGAATAATAAGCATGTCTGAGATCAACAGATGCCATAAAACAATCAGGCTTTACCAATTTTAATGTAGACTCAAAAGTATCCATTTTAAAATGGTGATAAACAATGTACTTATTGAGTTCTTTAAGATTTAAAATCATTCTATACTCATTGTTCTTTTTCTTTACTAAGAAAATTGGAGAAATAAACTCATTTCCATCATGTTCAACTTCTATTATCACTTTCATATCAAGCATTTTTTGTATCTCTTTATTAACTAATATGTCTTCTTCTTTTGTAAATATATTAGGTTTACACCATGTCTGAATTGGGTTCATTCCGTCATAAAATTCTAAATGACAATGTTCCACAGTATCCAAGATACTGTTATCAGAAGACAATCTTCTCCAATTTTCTTTGCAAAGTTTTAATCTACCAGCTTGAAAAATGTCACATACCTCATTCTCTACTTCCTGTGCCCCCCTCTCTGGTTTTTTGATTGATTTGACGTAGACTGCTCTCCATCATAGGGTTTGTAACCCCCTCTACCACGGTATGGACGATTCATACCACGTCTGCCAGCTCGTCTTCCACGGCTGTAACCACGATTTTGAAACTGGGATCCGCGACCCAAGTTACGGCCGATTCTGCACATCTCCTGGATGTCCTTTACATTCTTATTAATGTCATCGCCATACAAGTTTTCAGTGTATGGCTGACTGGAAGATGTGAGAGGGTAGAATCTCGGATCAAGATCAAACCGATGACATTCTTTTCTCTTATTGTTAATTAATCTATATGAATGTCCCAAAAGTGCTAAGGCTGTGGTACCCCACTCAACTGACTGGGAATCAAGCTTGTCACCATCCTTGTCTACCAGCTTTGTTATATTAATTGCGGCTTTGACAATGGTATTTTGCATTCCTTGGAATTTTATATCATCTGTTTGCGTCTGAGGCTTCAAAAGACGCCACATAGACGAGTTTACTTTTGTTTTCACAAGCGCTTCACAATTTTGTGGACGATGAATGTCCTTCAACAACTCCGCGAGCGTGTCATCACTCATACCATTTCTAAACGAGTTATTTACAAATGAAGATAAATCTTCATTTACCTCACAGTCCACTTTTTCTTTAGACTGAAACTTTTCAGTCAAATCTTTGAAGATAGACGAAGTCTCGGTACAACGTTTCTTACAAGGTGGCTCTCCTGAATCATGCTCTGGAGACTTGCCAGACTCACATTGTTCACCCACAATTTCTGAATCCTCGTCATAACATTCATCATAATTGTAAAGTTCATCAACTTTTTGTGTCAGAGAGACTAATTTTGAGTCCTGTTTGTTTAAATTTTCATTCAGCTGCTTGAGAATAGACACAACTTCTTTATTCAATGCCGCTGAAGACTCAGTGACAGTCTGAACAGGGGTCTTCTTGCCCTTAGTATTTGTGCCAGGGTTACCTTTAGCATTCTTTTCTACTTGTTTATTCTCTTTATCCCCGTCAACCCTTGCTTCTAATTTTTTAATCGCCGGGTGATTTAACATGGCGTCCGCCATGCTCTTTTTCTAAACAGAGATAGCACGTGATAAAAGTAACACGTATCAAATTTCTGCCACGCAGATGAATATAAATACAAGTAGGTATAAATAATTTATGTGAAAAAGGTAATTTGATAACAAATTGCCTTCACAGTGAAGATAACCGCGTTATCTACCACTTATAATAAATTAATCTCGTACGCTAGTTTAGAGACTAAAATTTGTATACTAAGCGGTATACAAATTACAATATACGGTCCGAGTTGCGAACCACGTCCGCACTCTGTGAAAATCGATAGCGCACTGATAAATACGGTCTTGATAGACGCGCATCTCATATGAGACAGGAAGTGGTATGACGTAATAGAATACAGTATTAAGTGTGAAGATCTCACAAATCCAAAGGAAATTTATATATTCAACTAAGAACCTTGTTATATATTCATGCATAAAAGTCAGGATCAGGTCAAATTCTCCGTGCTATACTAAATACAAGTTTGATTATTCACCAACTTATTTCTTGTTTGACAATGGTTCTTGTTCTAATGAACATTACTTTTGCTTGTGTCCATTTTAGTTGTGATACATACAAAATGGTCCCATTTATAGTGGATATATTCAGTTCTTTGATATTTCACTGCGTCAATGACTGCGATACAGGTTCATGAACATAAAACTCGGGTCTTATCTCAGCAGATATTGCTGTCAGTATTTGATTGATTTGTGTGCCGTCTCAAATGTCAATAAATTTTAATTAGATATAACTGTTTATAAATTTGTGTCATTTTTGTACAATTTGAAATTTCATAATTTTGTTATTGTTACATAGTTCCATCACCGGGATATAACGAATCTAATTAGTTTTGTTCATTTTACCATTTATCATTCAACTCCAGTCAATTAAATGATAGTTTCATAGCATAATGGTAGACAGAAAGTAAAACAACCATTCAAACTTTTACCAACATTTTTAAACAAACCTAGCTAGGGAATGATATCCAACCACTGTATAATTAAAATATTTATAACCTCGCTTGACGTGGAATTAATCTTTTTGTGTTATTATGGGATTTCCCGGGGACTTAAATAATATGGTAATGAAATTTAATTTAGAGCAGGATTAGTTGCAATTTATCTTCACCGTTAATGATTATTTTGAAATTTCCCTCTCGAAACAATTCTCGTTTTGTATAATTTTGTGATTGTAATGCAATTGTGTTCTGGTAAAATGAAGTACGAATTGAGAATGATTGCGGGGCTAGTTCTCTTGGCGGCGGTTTTGTATTCTCAGTGGCGATTGAT
Organism: Spisula solida; assembly: GCA_947247005.1. NCBI lineage: Eukaryota > Metazoa > Mollusca > Bivalvia > Venerida > Mactridae > Spisula > Spisula solida. The sequence continues at coordinate 34,241,924 of OX365952.1, read as the reverse complement.
TCATTTTATTGAGAATTGCGGTGTGGATACAAATTTATCATTGGCAGAATATTTCTCTTACATCCCTGACTTGTAATACAGTTAGTGACTTCTCTCTAGGTTGCACTATGTGTATGTCCTTTGATTAGAGTCTTTGGTATATTTAGGAGTTTGGATTACCAGCACATATAGATTAATAGTGCATGCAACTGACAATATATGTAACAATCAATAGACATGATATAACTCCCAAACACAACTTAGGCTTTCAGTGGTTAAGTTCATTTTCTCGTTCCGACATGTGTTGGGCGGTATGTGTGCCGTGTAATTGTGGTATGTGATGTTGGTATGTTTTCTGTGCTCGGCTAGTTAAATTAAAGTTGAGTGCTGCCTTCCCTGTCGGATTTTCTACAACAATCACCATGTATAGTATTACTTATTCTGTACGGCATAGCAAGATGACACATTATGGCATTGCAACTGTTTTCTGTTGGTTATGCATAGAACATTTTTTCAGTAAAACATTAAAAGGTCATATAGCTTGCATGAACATAATGCTTTAAGAATATGACATTAATTATGCTAAATTATTAAAATATGCTAATATTATTATTCATTATTTCATGTATAGATACCTTTCACAAATGCGTCTTTCTTTAAGTTGAAATGTTTACGCCAGTTTATTACTTTGAATATTTCAGATTTTCGTTGATGGTTACAAGGGTATTGCGTTTCATTACCTATTAAGCCACTGTTAGAAGTATGTTTTACATGATTTTGAATATATCTGTGAACATTAGAAATATGAGATATGGTAGAATCTGTCAGATGGCTTAGTACTCTGCTTTCATAAAAGTTTAAATAAATTAGTTATTACAGGTTTTGACGGCTATTCTCAGGTTTGACGGCTATTCTCAGGCTTTGACAGCTATTCTCAGGTTTGACGGCTATTCTCAGGTTTTGACGGCTATTCTCAGGTTTTGACAGCTATTCTCAGGTTTGACAGCTATTCTCAGGTTTTGACTGCTATTCTCAGGTTTTGACGGCTATTCTCAGGTTTTGACAGCTATTCTCAGGTTTTGACGGCTATTCTCAGGTTTTGATGGCTATTCTCAGGTTTTGACAGCTATTCTCAGGTTTGACAGCTATTCTCATTTGATGGCTATTCTCAGGTTTTCATTCTCAGGTTTGACAGCTATTCTCAGGTTTTGATGGCTATTCTCAGGTTTTGATGGTTAATCTCAGGTTTTGACGGTTATTCTCAGGTTTTGACGGCTATTTTCAGGTTTTGACGGCTATTCTCAGGTTTTGATGGTTATTCTCAGGTTTTGACAGCTATTCTCAGGTTTTGTCAGGTTTCGACGGCTGGATAATCAGGTATAAATTGACCAGCTGTGATACTTGTTGGAGTTTAGGATGGAATATCTCACTATAAATGAAGAGTTATATACCTTTCAATTATTGAAATATACAAAACTGAAACAGAAGATATCTGAATCACAACAGAAAAAGCTTTGATCATGTGTTCAACGTTTCAATTCCCTATATCTGTACAGTAGGGTAACCAAACACTTGTCTAGACTAGTCAATTAGTACATCATATGTGCTCCTTTAATTTAACAAAAACATATCTTGTGTGATGGCGATTTGGTCAATAGTTCATTCTGTAGGTCACTAAATGGTCAAATTTATAATAGGAAATGAGGTCTCAATTTGATTCTTTTCATAAATCCAGGTGCAAACACTTTGACTGCTTTAATTAACTTTTTGTCAATAGTAGCTAATTTCGAAATATTCTGTTGTATTTTTTTGTGCTTTAAAATTGCCTATAATTAGCTTTATAACACTTCACCTGAAGTCATTTGTCTTGCATTATAATCATTATTCAGCTTTTAATGACTTAATATAATAATCTATCATTATGTACAGAACGGTACTATAACTTATGATTTGCTATATATAACATCTAAAATATTATTAATTGAAAGTTACAGCCTGTTTAAGAAGTTTATGCTCCTTTTATCATCATGCAGGTAATGTCTTTTATAGTGTAATTAGTTTAATATCTTCATAAATACTTAACATGGATTATTTTCCTTATATAGAATATTTTCTTTGAATTATGCAGTTTAAGCATCTAAAATCTGATTAATTGAAAATAACAGTCTACTTAATAAGTTTAGAAATGCCCTTGTCTTCGTCGCATAGTGTCTTCAATAGCAAATGGTTAGCATCTCCAGAAATACTTTTCAGGAATTATTTTCCGTATATAGTTGCTAAGGTTATAAGGAATTATTTTCCTTATATGGTTGCTTCTAAGGTTTTACATATAATGGCATTATAGCATTATTCACAGTGTCTTCCAAAGTTAAATTGTCTTTAAAGTCTTTTCAGTTTTTCTTAAAATTAAAACTGGTAACCTCTACAAAATTCATTGAAATTACTGAGTTAGGGCCTCGTTACCAAAGTGACAAGTTTGGCACTGAGCTTAGTCTATTAAATATGTCCATATATTTTATATATATTGCATGTATGTATGAATAATACTGTGTCCTACACAATGCCTGAAGCTACACACGAACCAGCAGTTGAAGAATTATGTTGAAACTAATTTTTAATGGGATATTTTAGCTACACTTATTGGTAGTAACACCAAGAACAAAATCTGCATACTAGTAATATTGGCCTGCTGCGGTTTGTTGATTATTCTTATGCTATCAATTCGCCTGTGAATTTTGTCCTTTTCCTCAATAAGACACAAAGGGTTTTTGTCTGAAGGGGATTTTGGTTGTAAGCCCTAGTCACACATGTTTACTTCAAGGAACATTCCATCTGTTCCTTCGACGTAGGTGAGATGATGTTTTCTTGCTTCTGAAGGTCCAATTTGAACTCCCTTAGTACGTCTCCAACAAGGACGAACATGTCCAGGACTAGCGTTCATAAACCATCTCTTGTTCTAAACCTTGTAACAGTACAACTGCAGCATCATTCTGCAATAGCTAATGCTAATTGACTAATGTGTTATGCATATGATTAGATAGTTGTGTTATTATTCCCAGTGCATCTGCTGACTGGATGCAGCGAGCCAGTGACAGTTCTGTATATGAATTTTTAGTTCCAGCAATTGTTCATTTAGTTTCCCAAGAGAAATTATATAACAAGTGCAGTAATCAAGATGATCGTTGTATTGGAGTGTCACTGCACCGCCTGGGATGTGGCGTGTCAATAGATTCATTGATTGACAGCGATATATTACTTGTAAACTATTGTCCTAACGCATAGCGTAAGGCAACACACTATAAAAGCAGAATCCAATTTGTTGTTTTCTTTGTATCAATATCTTCGGTACAATTATGGTAATAAAAACATTTTTTGTCTCATGAAAAATTTAAGCTTCAACCAAAGAGTTAAACATGACATTTATATGACATTTATTAGTTATAATATTGTCTTGTATATTGAGGAAATAGAGCAAACTATTAGATTTCTGGAAAAGTGTCAGTACTATGACCTGATTCTGGATGACAAGTTTTCAGTCAGAATCGGTCCAAAACTATCTGACACCTTGTCTTTCTCGATTTTGGTCTGTCAGCTAGATTTATATTTGATGTGGCAGCCATTTTTAAATGTCCGACTGTGGAACTACTGGAATTTCTATATAATCATTGCTTCTTTATATGATGAGTTCATGGGTTAACCCTAATAGTTATACTTTTGATGAGGCACAGCGGTCGAGGGTTAGGACATCTCACTCCTGATCCAAAGTTCAGAAATCCATGATAGTTGTGGGTTCAAGTCTTGACCGGAGGGGACTATTGGTTTGCCATCTGTCCGTCAGTTTTGGTTCTGACGGAAATTGTTGTTGATATGGCAATATACATATTGACTATGGCTTTACACCGGTGGGGGACTTCTGTATTGCTTGCAATTCAGTACGTCATATCTCAATTTGTTCAATTACGTCATTTTACTTAATGAAACTGGGTCACTCGTTTTAAGGTTTTCAGATTTTTTGTTGCTGAAATCGGGCCTTTCAACGTTTTAATACTGTTACTTAACTTTTAGACTGTAGGCTGCTAAAACTATGTAGTTCAGCAGTTTTACTGTTGTTATTAGGTCATTCAGCGTGGGCTTTCTGCCTTTTGTTTGCTGAATCTTTTTTATTCAGTTTTTAACAATGAGACTAGGGGCGTTTAATTTTCTTGGTCGGTAGTGTGTTGGGCACTTCTTCGTTTTAAGATTTCTTACAGCTAAAGCGGGGCAATATAGTCCTTTTGCTGTGGAAACTGGGTCATTCAGCTAGTTAGTAGGTCATCCCACTATACGGGCCTTTCAACGTTTTAATACTGTTATTTAACTTTTGAGACTAAAGGCTGCTATAACTATGTAGTTCAGCAGTTTTACTGTTGTTACTAGGTCATTCAGCGTAGGCATTCCGCCTTTTGGTTGCTGTATCTTTTCTACTGGGTCATTCAGCTAGTTATAATTTATTATACTTTTCGACAGCTTGGACTTGGGCAGATCTGCGCTTGTTTAGTTGGGCATTGTGCTTTGTGTGTTTTTAATGTTTTCTGTGCTCGGCTGGTTAAGTTGAGTGCTGCCTTCCCTGTCTGACTTAATATACTCTTTTTGGGTGCATGATATGATATCACAAATCACAATCCTTTAAACGTTTATTATATTGTTGTGCTAGGAATTACTTATATATATTGGGGCATAGGTTTAATGTTTGCTCTTGTGTCATCTAGAACAATTGTCACATTAGATAATGCATGGAATATAAAACAGTATTCCACATATGGATTCCTTAAATCACTTTATCCTTACACCTGGTGAACCAGCAGTTACATGGAACTTTGCTGAGTGTGCAAGGGAGATATTCCAGGACCATTTTAACAACTTTGGTATGGCACAGTGTGGGATTGAACCCGAGACCTCCCGCACTCGAAGTGGAAGTGCTACCACTCGACTATTGAGGCAGATCTTGTATCACACATACAATGAACACAATCGTCTGTATTGATGATGTGCAGTATACAATATATGGAATATTGATAATCCATTATATACACATTACATGATACCATTAGAAACTCCAGGTGGCCCTTATTTTCTCCTAATGTCACTCTTTTTTTCCCTTTCATTATTGTAATTTAGTTCCGGATACCAGCTTGTCTGCTAATGGCACTGTTACTGGTGTAGTTCTGTGATGTGGTCAATACTTTACATGGTATGTCCAGATAGGTTTATGGAAGTATATGATTATGGCTGATCAATCGTCCAGTTTCTATTGTCAGGGGGAGCAGATTCTCGAAATGTCCAGTAACTTCAGTTATCCATTCCTAGAAGGCATATTCTCAAAATGTACTGTTCGCAATTGTTTGGAAGGCCTTATTCTCAAAATGTTCAGTTTGCAATTTTCGGGAAGGTCTTTTTCAAAATGTTCAGTTTGCAAATTCGGGAAGGCTTTCTCAAAATGTTCAGTTTGCAATTTTCGGGAAGGCCTTTCTCAAAGTGATTTTATCAATTAGGCATGTTCTAATAATTCTCAGTGTTCCATTTCCTTGTGGAAGCCACTCCTACATGTTTTGCTGGAGTTCATTCAAACTTTCACAGGCTTTTCATTACATGAACAACCTCATTCGTTACAATGAATGTTTGTTGCATCTTACTTGAAAATAAATGTTTAAACTAACTTCAACACAACCTGAAGATGTAGATGTGTATGCATTAAGCTGCAATTATTTTTTCCACACGGAGGTGGGGTGGATTGGGGTATATTAGTCTGCTGAATGGTGACAGCTCTAGGTATATTAAAAGTTTGAATACCAAGTGTACATGTAGGGTTAGGTGACATTGAATGCCGTGTGACACAATTTATGTATATAGAATGAAGAAATATGTATGTTAAATGTAGAGTGATAGTGACATTGTATGCTGTATGACACAATTTATGTATAATAATAAAGAATGTTGGCAGATAGCGTGTTGATGGCTCAATGGAAAAAGAAATACGAGCACTTTTCCGGAATAAATTTTTATCAATTGTCTAAATATGGTAATTGTATCGTCCTAGTGCCCGGGCTGTTCAATCGTTGATAGTGTTAACAGACCTTTATTATTGTAATAACTATTATCTGGCATATTCACTGAATAACTCGCTGTCACACTGAACCGAATGCTGCGAGCCGTAAAAACTACAAATTGCATCATTTACGACTTTGTGTTTATATAGCTCAGTTGTTATTCATGATGAAAATAGATAAGCTGCGAGATTTGAAATGTTTATTATCTCATATTAAATGCTTATCTCTGCATATTAAATATTATGGCTATTTTATTGCCTTGGAACATTTTCTCTCTGCTACTTGTGTATTAACAGTTTCCTTGTTTTTGATTATCCAATATTGGTCAGGAACAATGACTACAGAATACATCTCTTGTATTAGAATATTAATCACACATAATTTCTAAAATACTTTGCATATGTGTTTTTCATTATAGTGTTATTCACTTAGTCAGATTTTGTCTTACAAGAGTTCATTCCCTTAAGTCAGGTTTTGTCTTACAAGAGTTACTTCCATTAGTTATATTTTGTCGTACAAGAGTAACTTCCCTTGGTCAGATTTGTCTTGCAAAAGTTATTTCCTTAAGTCCTATTTTGTCTTAAAAGAATTACTTCCCATAGTCAGATGCTGACATCTAAAAACAATTATTTCATGAATATTTCTTTAAAGTGACGGTCGGTCAAAGTTATTTCTTCTTCAGATTTTGAGTGAAAATTAGGATAATAACAGGTTGCAGGAAAATCCTCTAAATTGACGATACCTAGCTTGATCGTGCAAGGAAATCTCCTCATGCAATGAATATCTCGTGTAATGAATATCTCGTGCAATAAATATCTTGTTCAATGAATATCTTGTGCAATGAACTTCTCCTCATGCAATGAATATCTCTTACAATGAACTTCTCCCTGTGCAATGAATATCTCGTGCAATGAACTTCCCCTCGTGCAATGAGTATCTCGTGCAATGAACTTCTCCTCATGAAATGAATATCTCGTGCAATGAACTTCTCCTCATGCAATGAATATCTCGTGCAATGAACTTCTCACCATGTCGACCTGACTTGTTGCTTTTTTTCTCCCTATCAGTTTCCTCACCATAGTTACATCTCGAGTCCTGTTGTGAACACAAATTACCCGCTCATGCTTCATATGTAAGCTTATCTCAACGACTTTTCTATGTTTTCATACAGCAGATCAAAAACTATTTAAAGATAGAGAAGAAAATGAATCTACTTGTTCTTATCTGGAGAAGTATATTAAATACTCTTGCATCATTGAGTTTTATTCTCCTCTTCTCGGCAGACTGGATCTGGCTTGAAATTAAGCATGTTGTGTATGACATGGAAATGAAATTTCCATTATTTTTACAAAGTGTGTAAACATGATATCTGCATGGTATTAAGTTATGGTTTGATTTGATTGTGCTGTCTATCGCAGCATGCTTGCATTAATGGTTTGAATGTATTTTAGATAAGTGCATACATAGTCTGTGGGCACCAAAATAATTTATCTCCGTGGTGAGATGTTGTTAAACATGGTACTGGTATATCCTATTTGCTTGATGCTCTGAGCATTATTATAACTTAGTTTCAGGGAACTTCAAAAAAAAAAAATTCCAAAAAAAAAAGTTTCAGGTAACTGCTGGTTCACATGTTGTCAGGATAATGTGACTGGGTTACCGTCTCCATGGTACTGTTTTATCAAAGCACTTACGATAACCTTAAAGTTACATTGCATAGCTAAAATTTAAACCCTATGCAATGTATTACTACAGTTGCAAATTGTGGTTACATTCTCTCAAACATCGTAATGTCCATTTTTACAAGAATTATGATGAATTTAATTTTGTGTGTAACTTTATCATTTCCATAAGTGCTTTGATAAAACAGTACCCCTATGACTGAAATCCTTATATTTAAAAAGAATTTCGGACTTGATAATTATCTTTAATGGTCATCATCTCTGCCAGTGTAACCACGTCTTTCTTGTTGCATTTATTAAAACAAAACATCAGGAAAGCAATCAAACATTTCATCAGTCTGAAAATATCTTTTTATATTGGTAACCTTAAACTTTTTACATTAAATTTACATTACTTACCGATAGACTGTGAATTGCTGGCTTTTGAAGATTTTTGTATAAAACCTGTCTTTTAGATCTTGATGCGATTAATAACTTGAGTAATGTGGAATTATGATTATATTTACAAAATTATGTAAAATATCGCACCTGCGCTGCTAAATAGGATATATTGTTCTCTCTGAAATTATGTTTATACAAATTTTGTATGATTTGTGAAATTATGAATGAACTTCTATAGCTTCAAAGAAAGCGCTTGACTGTTGATTGACGTACGCTGAACATACTCGACCTGACTGATTTTATGCATAAGCATGTGCAACGGTCTAGTTTCAATTTGTTGTTTCCAATGATGTTCATTGTATCGACATCTGCGAACTCGGTTGTGCGGTGGTGAGCCGGCGGAGAACCGCTGAGATTCACTTGTCATGATATCTGTCGACAGGATCCATGTAGAGATCATCAATGACGGTATGATGTTCCAATTAAATCATGAATTGAAAGCCCACTGGTAGCATTTGCCATACATGAGAAATATTACAAAAATGATGAATAGTGAAAAATATACATCAAAATGTGTTATTTGAACATGGCACACCGGGGTGTGAATAAATTAGCATTCCCTGTCATGTTCCCTCAGTATTGCCTGATCTTCAGAGATGTATGATAGTCGAACTGGTAATATTACCAAACATCTGATATTCGAGTAATGCAGATTAAATTTGTGAAGAATTTTTGATGTACCAGTTTGTAGTATGCACGAGAACCTGAAACTAGTATTGTACTGACATTGCTCATTATAATATCTTGCCAGAAGCCTCTTCATTCATTTCATTATTTTACACTCATCAAATTTTTTGGGGGGATATTTAAAAATGCATTCCATGTGTTTTTGCTAGACAAAATTTATGATTCAGCAAATTTAGACATTGTTTTGTGAGCAGAAATGTTTGTGAATTTCTTAATAGCATTGTTCATTTTTATAAGTCGAGGACGAAAAAAAACTTGGATTGCTTGCGAAGTGAGAGATCTATAATTGTTAATATATTTGGTTTCAACTCTGTTTGAATTCGCAGTATGTCTCCATTGCAGAAATTACAACTTTCGCAGGGAATGATATTATATAATATTTTTTACCTCAACTGGAAACTTTCTATATTAAAGAACCGTTTGAAGGATGTCAAATCTGAATTTTATAACTAAGTCTTACAATATACCCTGGTTTATCCGGAACTAGCTGTTTTTACCGGCAACCTGTCTTAACTGTCATGGTTAGTTGGTCCGGGCAGAACTTATCCACTGTGTTTCTATTTGATATACACTGACTTTAACATTACAATGTCAACGCCATGTAACACTATCCAACATTTCTACAGAATTATGGCCCCTGATTGACTTAGCTAGTTATTATAGACAAGGCTTCCACCAGGGTGTAAGCGTTTACTGAACTGTCTTGTTTAAAAAATATTTCTTTTTAAACATAACTAAGAAATGTGTTATATGCATTTTAATACACTGGATTTGATGATGATTAATTTAATGTTATATATGAAGTTTATTTATCATTTATTTCAGACAAAGAGACTGGACTGGTGAAGAAAGGTGACAGTGTATACGAGCCTGGACCAGATGAAGATATCACTAAAGAAGGAGGTAGGTATCAGTGTGATAATATTGCTTGTATATAGAGGACCTTACGTTAGTGCTCATTTAATAGATGTTTTATTAAATCGAGAGAACAAAATAATATGACTCAAGGCTTTGCCCAGTGTCACGTTGTTTTTGTACACAAGTTTGAAATAATAAAACTTGTTTGAAATGAGCACAAATGTAAGTTTCTATTTATCACATAACCTTAGAGAGCGCTCATTTTCGCCCCAAATGATTATGTATGCTGCATAGGTTTCAACCAAAATGAAGCTGTACAAGGAGCGCGACGTTTTGACGACGTTAGTGAATTATCCCGACATCATGGGCTGATCAATGCATGGATTGGCTGTTGGCTAAGGTAATGTCACAGCTTTAAATATTTATTGCACACTCTGGGAGTGCCGCATGATATTTCCGGCAGGGGTTTTACGGCATTGCTAGATCGCAGGTTATGTGATAACATGTGTACATGTATAACTGACTAACTCATTATAAGCATTAGCACTCGTGTATCTCATCTTCTATATTCTCTCTCACACTACTACAGTCACTCTACAGGGCCTAAAATAAAATATTGTTTGTTTCCCCATCCCCTACCTACCCGAAAAAAACGGCCCTACCCAAAATATTTTATTGCCCATATTGAAATAATATTTTTTTTATGAAATATTGGGGATGAAAATGTTAATTTGTGTTTACTGGCTTGTTTCTTTCTTAAATACATTTTGTACAGATTTTAAATTTAAGATTGTTGGTTTTCACCTTATAGTTACATGTATTATTATATTTCACTATTTGAATGTCTTGACCAATAACTTTTATTCTGAAACAATTAAAAAAAATATTTAACCTACCTACCTACCCATTCTAAATTTGCTTGGGTCGGGATGGGGAAACAAAGAATATTTTAAGCTTGGCCCTACAGTCACTCTACAGTCTGTTCCTCATGATAATCTATTATCTAGATGTTAATTTATCGAAATATTTTATACAAAAACTACCAATTAGATTGATCCAGCTATTATACAGTGCAATTTCTAAAACAGCCCTCGGTTGAGCAACAACCCTCTGTTGAGCAAGAATCTCTGTAGAACAACCCTCTGTTGAGCAATAAGAGATCTCTAGAATATCCCTCTCTAGAGCATCAACCTCTCAAGAGCAGTTCTCTGCAAGTCTCTGTAAAACAACACTCTTTTGAGCATTAGCCTTGATAGTGCAGTCCTCATTTGAGCAACAACCCCTCTGAACGACCCTCTTAGCACTTGTCTTCATCATTATGTCATTTGGTCATGACATTTACACAAGAAATTGCAACTGAGTTATTTTCCATCCAGATTATATAAGGTTATTTCAAGAAAGTAATGTTTTTCTTAACATAATATAGAACATATTAAGGTATTTTCAATGCAATCATAAGAATGTGTAAGATGATTTCAGGTAAAGCATTCTGAAGGCACTTTTAAGAAATCATTTAAGGAAGGCACTCATATGACATGTTTTAAGTATTCAATGCATACTTTGATATAACTCCTTTCAAGGCAATTTCAATCTTGACCCAAGAAAGCTTACTTACTTACTTACTACCTGTCATGCCTTCTGGCATGTATAGGGCAGCAACAAAGGACCTCCACCGGAGTCTGTATTTGGCTAGCTTATCCACCGTTCCCCAGGACTGTCCCATGTTCCCATACTACAGGTGTCCTACAATTCCGGAATAATCCGGAAATCCGAAATGAAAGTTATTTGGTGAAAAAATTCTAAGTATTGACAGAGTTATGGTCATTTGAAATTTCATCATCTGAATTTTAACACTAGAACAATATTTGAACTGAGTTTTGGTGTGCGGGTGTGTGGTATTGATATTCAAAACAGACTTGCAACTAGTTTTCAGGATTAGGCATTATGCCTCAGTAGAACCCCTGATACTAAGAAAGCATTGGTTACTGTATTGATGTTGTTACTATATGCTTGTAAATGTTGATTCTGGTGTTGTTTTTGTTGTACTGATTGGTGTGGAGTAGAATCTTGCATGCTAACTTTGTTGTTGCTGATTTAAGCATTGGTTTGGTGTTCGAAAATTATCCTGTCCAATATATTAACCAATAACTGACATGAATAGGGAAATGGTCAAATCATAGGAACATCAAATATTTTGTGATTTTCTTGCTGTTTCGTGATCTAGGGATGACCAGGAACATCGGGAGGACATTTGGATTTCTTTCTAAAAGTCTAAAAGCATAATGTCAACTGAGTCTCATTAAATGTTATTGAATACTGATTCAGAAAATATTAGAAGATGGAGAAGAATAAAACTAAATTTCACACTAAAAGTAAATTTCATACTAACTGACTGATAGACTTATGTAATATTATGCTGGTGTTGTTTAGAAATGAGCGCCATACAATGATATGTTATGAAATTAATAATGTTACTAACTCACTTTGGCTGCTTCCCTATGTTCTACTTCCTCATCAAAGCATGTAGCTTTCTTGTGTCTCCAAAATCTGGATGAACATGACACACTGGTTTCTTTGGGACTTGTTTATGTTTTCTCTATTTTGTTTGCCACAATTTTTTTAATTTTGTTCAGGGCTTTTTCTTGACAATTCCTAAGGCCTACTTGTGTCACTACTTACAAGGCAATTTCAATCTTGACCCTAGAAAGCTTACCATTCCCAAGTTTTTTTTACTGATTCAAATCTAAAATATTTCTACATTATCTGCAATTATGAATTGATATAAATCAACATGTTTGTGAAATATATAGTAATGGCAAAATCAAGTCAGAAAATTAAGAAAATATGCATATTTAAAATATTTCGAGATCAAAGTCAATATTTTGTTCAAGTGCTTTAACTAAAGAGAAATTCAATAATATTATGTTTTTTCCTTCAAAACAATTGCGGCTAATTTGCCCATTCATGCTGAACATGGACCCTGAGTCCAAACCTTCTGAAAAAAGCCCTGTAACGCTTGGAATTTTCATTAAATTTTGTTGGAGTACAAAATTCTGTTGTAATAATTATCTTGTTTTCTTTTAAGTTGAGCATTTCTCACACCAGTATTATTTGCACATTGCACCTGCTTTCCCTTGCATGCTCATTGTGTATATTTTTACTTTTCAACAGTCAGACCTCAGTTTATTGAACAAGACAAAATGGAACGCAAAAGTGTCATCGTTCGTCCTGTTGGTAGTTCCTTACGACTGCGTTGCCGTGCCAACGGTAATCCACTTCCTGTTGTTCATTGGAGGAAAGGACAGGAAACGTTGCACTTTTCTGACGAATGGTCGGAAGGGGATAAAAAGAAATGGACGTTACAATTGAGAGATTTACAGGAGACTGATAGTGGAAATTATCAGTGTGTTGTTTCTAATAAGCATGGAGTTATTAATTTTACTTATTCAGTAGAAGTAATAGGTAAGCATGCTCTGCTCTATTCTGTTCTGTTCTTTGACCTTTTAAGTTTCATCAATTATCTGATACCTTGAGTGGATGTTGTATGCAACCTAAAACTTGTCTTGTCACACCAACCTTCTTGCATGTTGTATAAATATGTCAATAAAATAATAGGAATTTTTTACGCATTTTCAAAGTTGAAGTAGCCAATACGTTTTAAGCTTTAATTAAGCAACTTTCTGGAATGATGCAAAATTCTAAATTTTAGCATCTGCCTGACCCAGACATTTGAGACTTCAGTATTTGTAAAAAATACCCATTCCCAAAAAGGGGCCTGCACCTTTTATTACTATGGCTTATTTTACTATTGATATTGCTAATTCACCATTGTATGCCTGATTCATTTGTTTAGCTCTATGCATGCATGCTTTTATATGTAACATTCTGTGTTTCATTTTGGTTTTGGAAACTGTGAGTCCTTTCCCACTGAACTTAAAAAATAAAGTTTTTCAAAAATTTAAAGTCAGTCCCAACCAATTTTTATGAGTCACAGACTCGGGATGGCGCCAAAATGAAACACTGAACATAGGATAGTGAAACTATATGTCACAGTTCTGTATAATAGGTAAATAAGTAAAATAATGGGACGTGTTAGAATGGTTGCCAATACCAACACAGTTCTGATAATTGAATAAATCGGCACAATTGTTCTTGATTAAAAGTTTGGAAATTCTTATAAGATAATCAAAAGCTGCTAAACTCAGTTTGTTATAATTGCTGCTGAACTCAGTTTGTAATAATTTAATGGTATATTGTTTCAGTTTGTTATATTCTAATGGTACATTGTTTTAGTGTATTTAACCATACTATTTATGCGACAAGCCGTGCATGCGCTGCACTATTCATTTTGCTTTGCTTGGACAAATGTTGAATAATTGTACTCGCATACTAATGTAGCAATTATAATGATAATATACTATAATAATTATAACAGTTACAATATGGATATATAAATCATTAACATCAGTGTTTTGATCCTTAGAAATTAAAATGTTTTGTTCCTTTGAAATTAACTAACTTTTAACTTCATCCTTTTGTCGTATTTAGGGGTTTCGTAATGATAAAATTGAACATATTATAATTATAACAGATGTATACCATTTAGAACCTTGCTCTGTGCAGTAAATTATGCATTTGTTTGGTTAATGACGTCATGGTAACAAGAAACAAAGACTTCTCTCGTATCATTAGCTTAATTTATAAAAGACTAACACATGTCAAACTGATTCTTCATAATTACTCAATGTAGTCAGATTTCAATGGCTGTCTAGTACAATGTGATTATTATAACATTGTATTTTAAACACCCAAGCAATTGGTGCATCTGTTCAAAAATTAAACTTGTTTTTTGCCCAATCTTCCTTTAAAGGGACTGCCTCACGTTTTTGTGTATTGTAAAAATAAAATAAAATTGTCAAATATTCGCGTTAGTTTGGTATAGTTGCCTGTATATGTCATAAACAACCACACTGACATCTAAAATAACTTGCAAAACATCGGCATTTTGTAGTTATTCAGTATTTTTACATCAAAAATTCTATAGGGTATTAATACCCTATAGAATTAACACTACCATTACTTAAATTGCCTGAAATGTGTTCGTATTTGATGAAAACGAATGGAAAACGAACCAAATACAAAAACGCTGTAGTTTGTTGATATTACAGTTCGATCACGTGTGAATTACATAATTCACAAAGCATGTTGGAAAGAAACTTAGCGCTTTTTTTTCAAGAAAAAAATACTCAGTGGGCAATATCGAGAGTGGTTAAAATTGCTTATTTGCACCAAATCTTTCATAAAGCAACCGTCAGTGGCTTTCTATTACATCAATACTTGGTTAGATTGGAAAATCACGATATACAAATTTTTTAGCCAAATCTGTGAGGCAGCACCTTTAATATCTTGAATTTGGTTCATGAAATTACAAGTAATTGGGATGGTGGGATTGTAACATGGTTTGGTATGGTTCATGCAATAGTAACAAACTCAGCTAACCTATGATTTCATTCAGCAAAAGAGCAATAAATGGCACAAACGATTTCATTCAGCAAAAAGAGCAATAATTGGAAGAAATATTTTATGCAATAAAAAGACCAATAGTTGGGGGAAAAAATTCATTCAACAAAATGAGCAATAGTTGGAAAAATATTTTGTTCAGCCAAAAAGAGTAATCATTGGAAAAAATATTTTATTCAACAAAAAGAGAAAAACTATTTTACTCATCAAAAAGAGCAATAATTGAAAGCAATATTTTATTCAACAAAAAGAGAAATAATTGGAAAAAATAGCAAAAAGAGCAAAAATATTTTATTCTACAAAAAGAGCAATACATGTAATTGACAAAAAGCGAATACATTCCTCTCTGCAAACTATAATACACTATTGCAATTATGTTGTTAATGCTGCACTCTTCACCTGGCTGTTACACAACTCAGCATACCGAAGAACAATACATGGGGTGATAAAATATGATTAATTATAAGCATATACATATTAAATAATTATGGATGGAAGTTAACATTCTTGTCATTTTATCTCAAATTGTCTGATGATGAATTGTTGTATAAATTCAACTGTAGCGTGTAATAATTAATTAATATTCTTCTCGTTCATTTGTTTATATTTATATAAATAGAAACAAAGTGGTAACTTTAAACTGTAAAGTCGTGGAACTAAACATAAGATTAGTAATACTAAAGTTACATTTCTTTCGAATTTTCCCAAAAATTGAAATTGACCAAAATCAAGCATGTTCTAAATTTTACCCACTTTCCTATATTAGTCTTACATTTATATTGATGTCAAGAGTCAGTAATTAACCAGGTTTTTTAAAAAAAATCCTGGTTATTAGATTGGCGATTTTGGCGGGCGGCGTCAACAATTGGTTTTCGTTGGATAACTTCAGTTAGGAATGAGATATCATAATGAAACTTGCTGTGTAGGTAGCTTGTGTGTAGACCCCGCTTGGGATTGAAAGTGGGGCTAGTTGGGTCAAGGTCACCGTTACTAAAAATAGAAAAACGTTTTCTGCTCAATAACTTAAGTTAGGAATGAGATATCATAATGAAACTTGCTGTGTACGTAGCTTGTGTAAAGACCCTGCTTGGGATTGAAAATGGGGCTTGGTTAGTCAAGGTCACTGTTACTAAAAATAGAAAAACGCTTTCTGCTCAATAACTTAAGTTAGGAATGAGATATCATATTGTAATGTAATCGAGCTAGGTATTGTAGTTACTAAGTTACACACATGGGTTGTGCATGTACGTGGGTGGTTATGATTATGTTGTAATGTATAAGTTGATTTTTCAAGCTGTCGCTGGATTTTGATATTGAATATTAATTGGATGAGTCGATTATATAAAATGGGTATTATTGTCGTTAAATCAACAACAGTGAGAAATTCTTATGAATCATGTTTTGAATATAAAATATAACATGGGACATCGAAATTTTTATTATAGCTTAGGCCGGCTTTCTACTGGGCCATGCTTTTCCTACTTTTCCCTACTATTTTTGGAAGAGGCAGTAGAAAGCCTGCTTATAGTTACCAGCATGTTAACAAGGCTGTTCTCATTACTATCGGTCAAGTAGATGACTTGCGACAGGTCAGGAAACCCCAACTATACTCCATAGACAGTATGCGTTTATTAATCATTGGCTAAGGTACCCAGTAAATCACCAGCCTATGCCAAGGGTAGATTATAGCTTATGTACATGACACATCACATGTATACTGCAGCCTTTTGCTCTTGTTGCATGCACTGTAAACATTTCACTAGTTGGGCCAAGGGGAGGTAATACCGGTATATATCATTCATATTGCACATTGCAGTGCCTTGTAATAGTTGCATGCAGTAGGCCTTGGCCAAGGGGAGGTAATACCAGTACATTGCAGTACCTTGTATTAGTTGCATGCAGTTGGCCTTGGCCAAGGGGAGGTAATACCAGTACATTGCAGTACCTTGTAATAGTTGCATGCAGTTGGCCTTGGCCAAGGGGATGTAATAGCATTACATTGCAGTACCTTGTATTAGTTGCATGCACTAATAACATTTCAGCTTGTACAGCTAGCTCTGACCTTGTGACCCCTTAGGGACCAAGTGATTAAATAAGGATTTAATGTATCTTGAACGAAGAGAAATTAAACTGCAATATGGGAAAATCATTCTCGCATGGATTTCATATGATTCTATCTCATGAATGGATTTTTTTCTGTTTTTCAGGGAAGATGAAAACCAAGCCAGTATTAATTGGTCCTCATCCGTTGAATGAGACAGCATCAGTTGGTGGTTACGCATCATTCCAGTGTAAAGTAAAGAGTCAAGTTCAGCCACATATTCAGGTGACTCATTGTTTCTTTTTGAAAGATTTATTCATGTTTAAAGTTGCTGTAAAAGCTATGCAACCAATACAAGCACAGCACAACATGACTGAAATGTGCAGCACAGCGCAATAGGACAGTACAATAGTACAGCAGCACAGTACAGTACAACTACACATCACTTTATAGCACATTGAACAGCACAGTACATCAGCACAGCACTACTGAACAGCACAACAACGCAGCACTGTACATTACAGCAACACAGTGCAGCACAGAAAAACACAGTACAGCACAACAACACAGTACAGCACAACAACACAGCACAACAACACAGCACAACAACACAGCACAGCACAGCAACACATTACAGCACAGCACAGCAACACAATACAGCACAGCAACACAGCACAGCACAACAACACAGTACAGCACAACAGCACAGCAACACAGCACAACAACACAGTACAGGGCAGCAACAAAGTACAACAGCACATCTCTGCTTAGTACAACACAGTCAGCACAGCAACACAACACAGGACAGTACAACAGCACATCTCTGCTTAGTACAACACAGTCAGCACAGCAACACAACACAGGACAGTACAACAGCACATCTCTGCTTAGTACAACACAGTCAGCACAGCAACACAACACAGCACAGTTCAACACAGTACAGCACAGCAACACAACACAGCACAGCACTGTACAGCACTGTACAATAAACAGGACAACACAGCACAGTACAATGGTACCAGCATTTCTATGCTTGGCATTCAGCATTTAAAAGAGAAATTCTTACCCTTGTGGAATGAGGAAACCATTAATATAAGTAGAACTGGTTTCACAAGCAACAATATTGCCACTAGTTCAGTTACTTGTTCGTAGAGTTAAGAATGAACATCTTCCATATTACTGTCGTAGCTACACATGAATTATGTTCGATATATCTGCTAAAGTTATTTTACTTGTTTGTTTGCGATCGTCTAAGACAGACATAAGTACATGGTCTTTTGAGTTTTTCCCTGCCAAATTGGCCAATGACCTCCAACTTGGGGGAGTTATTTTAGTAAAAACATTACAGTTAAAATGGTTAAAGGTGATTTGAGTATAAACAATAAATGTGTTGTTAGCAGCTTTATGACTGCATTTTGGCCATTATATGTAACATTATCATACATGCCATGTTTAGTTGACCCCTTCGCATGAGATTTGAGATGGAAATGCAGGAGATTTCATTTTTAAAATGAGGGAGATTTTCCTTGCTCAAACTTTAAACTTAAGATGAATGAAGTTTATATGCAGTTTTCACTTATTTTACTTTTTAATATGGTTTCATGAAGCAATTTAAACTAACATTTTTGATCATTTTCATTAAGTAAACAAAGAATGTCAGGTTCAAGTATGTCCAAGAAATGCGTGAGATTTGATCAATTTGCCTCCAATCATGTGTGAGTAGAGTCTCAAATGCGCGAGACTCGCGCATGATGAAGGAGATCTGGCATGTATGCATTATTATCTGACCACATTAAACTGAGAGTCCAAACCTATACTTACTGATATCTGATGAGTCTCTGTTCAATGTACTGTAAATCACTTAATTTTTCGCATAACTTTTATTTCGCGATTTCTCCGAAAAGTTTTTTTTTTGCAAGAATTTTGAATTTGCGTCATTGACAATGTCCAATTCCTCACTTTGTATTGCCAAATGTTTGTGAGAATACTTATTTCACACTGGAACGTCCACGCGAATATTAGCAAAAATTAAACTCTCGGGAAACAAGTGATTTACAGTATTTTACTTATACATAAGTTATGATGCTTTGATGATGTTGTCTTACAGTGGTTGAAGAGATTAGACAAAGAAATGGAAAAAACATTGAATAATTCAAATACTATAGAAGTGAAGGGACAGAAATTTGTGGTGCTAAAGACAGGAGAAGTGTATAAAGACAGTGAGGGATTTTATATAAACAAACTTGTGATAAAAAGTGTGTTAGCTACGGATGTAGGCATGTATATATGTCTAGGTGCAAATACTATGGGATACAGCTTTAGAAGTGCCTTTCTTACTTTAATCACAGGTAATTTTTAACATTTTTTTGATAGTCAATTCAATTTACATTGACTTTGTGAAAACAAGATAGAACTTGTAAAACTGAATTTAATTCAGTAAAATACTAAAATGTTGCTCCAGGAATCTGCAGGATTTTCTACTAGTTTTAATCAATTTTTGACAAGACTGATGGTTTTTTAAAGGCCTGAATTTAACCATTCGCTCCATCAGTGTAGCAATACCACGTGACTTTTGACTACAGTTACAAGAAGAAATTTGTAAACATTTGAAAATAAAATAGCCATAAGTATTGTATTTCTTCATCGATTTCTATAAAATATACGCCACGCTAAGGGGGAAATTATTTGCTTTCCATGAAATATAAAATCTTTTTCAGCAGCTTTACCGATTTTTCAATTACCCTGTGAAACCTACACGATCCACGGTTTCACAGGGTAATGGACAAAACGGCACATCCGCTGAAAAAGATTTTGTATTTCATGAAAAGCAAATAATGTTCCCCTTAGCGTGGCGTAGATTTCATAGAAATTGATGAAGAAAAAAAATACTTATGGCTACATTTGTGTTCCAATGTTTACAAATTTCTACTTGGAACTTTAGTCAAAAACCACATGGTATTGCTACACTTTCCTTGGAGATTTCCTCGATAGTGAAAGAGTGTCCGTTTCGAGTGTGGGTGGTCACAGGCGGCGTCATACTAAAGATGAAATAAAAATGGTGCCAGTTTTTCCCTTGCTAGACGCTCAGCATAAAAGGGAAACTGGCTTCTCTTCTCTTATATCCTTGTAACTAGCTGCAACTTACCAAATGTCTTTAAACTTGATGACCGTAGGTTTGAACCTTTAGTGCAGCATATCCTGAATTAGCTTCCTCTACAACGGATGCTGTTTAGCATATTATGTCTCCCACATATAGTTGTGGAGGCATGTTGTTTTTGTGCTGGACATCTGTCTGAACGGATGTTTGTCCGCACTTCTTATCCTAAATATTGGACAGATTTTAATGAACTTTGTACCAAGCCTAGTTGTGCATTATCAGGAATTTTAGGTCAGATTATTTTTGTTGGAGTTATAGCCCTTTGTAGGAGACATTCATTTTTGTGTCAAAAATCCTTCAAGTTATACCCCCCAACAACGAGTTGTAAGGGGGGTATACTGGATTCAGCTTGTCTATCCGTCTGTCTGTCTGTCCGTAGACGCATTCTTGTGGACGTAACTCCTCTTACAGTTTTTGCAGCATTTCCTTCAAACTTTAACAGATGAACAACGGTCAACCTCAACATGTAGATGTGTATAAAGGAATGAATTTGCGCTGCGATGATTTTTGACAGAACTATGGCCTTTTGTACTTTTATGGACAATACAATATATAGTGAACAGTTCTTGCAATGATTTTTGCCACGCGGGGGGTATATTAGTCTGCCGAATGGTGACAGTTCTAGTTCTGTTTAATATACTTACCAGTATTTGTATTGTTTGTTTTAGATAATGAGAAGACACCCATACATACAGGGTTATCACCGGATACACAGGGAACAATACAGACAATAGCTAACAGGAGCAATGACTCTGTGGGCAACGGTAGTTTGCCTTTAATTATAGCAATACCAGCCTGCGTGGCTATAGTGTTAGTGACATTAGCCATATTTATTCTTAAAAAGAGGAAACAGTGTAACAATAATACAAATGCTCGGAGAAACACTCGTTTTAATGCGGTGCCAACTCAGGAGCGTGTAGAAAACAACTACGTGCCACCAGTTCAACAATACCCTCATATGTTACCTCCGAAAGGTCCGTCTAACAGATCTATGGACAAAATGTCAAACAAACATAGTGCAGACTTTTACTCCGACATTTCGTCCGTTTCACGATGTCATCATCATCAGCAGCAGATACCCCCGCAGCAGCAGCAGCAACCCTTACAACAACCCCAGGGTCACAGTAATCATCAGTATGGGTACTGAACGTCGTTCTGGTGCCTGATTCTAGTGCTTTACAATATAGCAGATTCTATGCCAAAGATGGCTTTCATACATGTGATAATTAAAATTGTGTGTTTTTGTTATGGCGATATAATGACTTTGGTTCTAACAGTTTAGTTAGATAACTTTTACCAAACATGCAAGTCATAGTGGTCACAGATTATTTTATATTTTGAATGGATATATATATATATATAAAATAACAATGTCTGTGTCTTCCCGTACAAGAGTTCTTCTAAAAGGAGGTAGCATTTGTCAATATGGGAGCCAAAGTAAATTAAATGTTGCGCAACTTAATGTTAGAGAAGGTGATGACATTACCTAACATTTGGCTTGGTTTCCTGATCAATGAATATCAGGTTTTAGCTTGTTTAGCGCTGGTAGAATTTTGAGATTGTCCATAAATTAAAAAGGGTATTTTTTGATCTGTTGAAATATTTATGATTGTTTATATCATCCTTAAAACTTAGGGAGCATCTGCTGAAACACGATGGTTGTAGTTCTTATGCTAAGGCCACAGTTTTTTAGTTATTTTTAGGTTGATGTGAAATTTTTGAAAATTTTGCTGTCTGTTGGAGGTCATGTGACAATATAACCAGAGGACATGAACTGAAATGGCCCTTATTGTTTGCTTGCTTGTTGATGTGTGAGGGACTTAGAGTCACCCAAAGAAAATTTTTCAGAAATTTCCTGTGAACATGAAAATAATTAAAAAGCAGTGGTCTTACTATACCGTCTTGTAGGTTTTGTACTGACATTGGGAAAATGTTTATTAAACGTTGTGTCACATAATGTAGGTCTGACAACTTAATATGGAATAATTTCCTATAAATGTGCAACAAATCACTATGTGATATGGATATTCAAAAATATTTTATTTTAATAAGAAAATAATCATGATTTTGTAATTAAGATGTTTTTTTGTACCGCCACAAGATATTTATTGAAGATCGCATTTCGAAATTAAACATGACTAAATGGTAACTGTTATGTTTGCGACATGGATGTATTGGCGAATGTCACAAATTTACTGATTTGCTAATATTTCCTCAGACGTCAATTTAGCCCTACAAAGAAAACGCTACCAAGAAATAAAAATATTGCTAAATTTCTGCACGCCAAATGTCTGAAATTCAGAATTTGCCCTGTTGAAATATCCTCTTATACAGTGTTTTACAATAAAAGAAAAGCTTTTTTCAGCATTACTGTTCAGCATTTTATAAAGTATTTGAGCAATAGAAGTTGCTTGGGGTTCTCATTTTGTCAAAAATAGAAAAGAAAATGGTTGTTTTTTATTTTGAAATTTTTTTTTGCCTTGACAAATTTCTTTTAAAAACACAGTGAAACAAGCAGTTTTTATGAATCGTTATATTCTATATTGATGGCTTCTAAATGATTTAGTGTGTGTATTAAAATTTTGTATTATTATATTACAATAAATACTTAGATGTATATTCCGTAAGGTCATAATAACTTAATTCCTGGATTATCATCTAAATATTAGTTTTAAAACAATCTGTACACAGGGTTTCAACATGGTCCAGTAGTAGGGTACACAGGGGTTTAACATGGTCCAGTAGTAGGGTACACAGGGGTTCAACATGGTCCAGTAGTAGGGTACACAGGGGTTCAACATGGTCCAGTAGTAGGGTACACAGGGGTTCAACATGGTCCAGTAGTAGGGTACACAGGGGTTCAACATGGTCCAGTAGTAGGGTACACAGGGGTTCAACATGGTCCAGTAGTAGGGTACACAGGGGTTCAACATGGTCCAGTAGTAGGGTACACAGGGGTTCAACATGGTCCAGTAGTAGGGTACACAGGGGTTCAACATGGTCCAGTAGTAGGACACGCCCATTTGGTGAAGCAAGGTTATATCTTACATTATAGTATATAGTGAGATACAACCTTGTTCCGCCAAAGGGTATTGAAATGAATATTGTAATTAACTTCAGTGTACACAATCGGCACATTCAAAAACTTACAATATCAATTTCTCCACATTTGTTGACTAAAAATGTTTTTTAAGGAAATAAAAGACGGTCTGGGGAGGGTGGCATATAAGGAGGGGGAGGGTGGCATATAAAGAGGGGGGCATATAAAGAGGGGGAAGGTGGGATAATAATCTAGGGGTTAATTTATTATGGCCTTATATTAGTTTGATGAGAAAATACTGTATCAGCATTGTCTAGGAGAGAACACTTTATGTCAGATGTTTTAAAGAGACTGGTCTGTTGGTGTAACATATTAATGAGTAGGACAGGATAACGGAAACTAGCTTACATTTTATGCTTTTAAAAAATGTTTTAGAGTAATAATAAATGCATGGACAATCTTTTATTTTCTTTAATTATATATATATATATAAGTAATAAATATGAATCTAACTGGTTTTTAACTGGTGATTAATTGAAACATTAGAGTTACTAAAAGTTACGTTAGACTTTGTTTTTTTTCACTAATTTATGTCAAAAGTTACGAACTTAATCTGGCAATGTAACTCTTTCGGACAAAAACCCTGGTGACATCACACATTTGTTATCATACATGTTGGAGAAAAATGTTCTGTGATTTGTTCTGACCATGTTGAAGATAGTGGTATTTATGTGCTGTGTGCCCGCTATTTTTTGCATTGAATTTTAATGGCAAGTCTTAGCACCAGTCTCTTTAAATGAATGCTTTGATATTTTTTATAGTTCTCTTTTTCAAATCAGTATTGAATGTGATATATATACCTGATATATTCTGACTGACATTTATCATCCTGCATTATTCATTGTTTCTCATTTATATTAATTTATGTGCATCTGTATTAATAACCCATTAAAATATTTCGAGCGTGTATAGAGTGGTGGATCCTTGGAGAAGTGTGACGACATTATGTCCCTTTGGTGTAACAAGGTTGTATATCACTATATAGTAAAGTACAACCTCTCTAGAGCAATACCCTTTGGGAAACACAAAATTTGGTTGTTGTACAGATGTTTTTGCTCTGGAGAGGAAAAATTTATAGTAAATTGTTACTTCTGGAATATTGAGTTGTTACGTCTGCAATAGTAATTGGTTACTTCTGCAATAGTAAATTGTTACTTCTGAATAGCGAATTGTTTCTTCTGGAATAGTAAATTGTTACTTCTGGAATAGTAAATTGTTTCTTCTGGAAAAGTAAATTGTTACTTCTGCAATAGTAAATTGTTACTTCTGCAATAGTAAATTGTTACTTCTGGAATAGTAAATTGTTACTTCTGGAAAAGTAAATTGTTTATTCTGGAATAGTAAATTGTTTATTCTGGAATAGTAATTGTTACTTCTGGAAAAGTAAATAGTTACTTCTGGAATAGTAAATTGTTTCTTCTGGAATAGTAATTGTTACTTCTGGAATAGTAAATTGTTTCTTCTGGAAAAGTAAATTGTTACTTCTGCAATAGTAAATTGTTACTTCTGCAATAGTAAATTGTTACTTCTGGAATAGTAAATTGTTACTTCTGGAATAGTAAATTGTTACTTCTGGAAAAGTAAATTGTTTATTCTGGAATAGTAAATTGTTTATTCTGGAATAGTAATTATTGTTACTTCTGGAAAAGTAAATAGTTACTTCTGGAATAGTAAATTGTTTCTTCTGGAATAGTAATTGTTACTTCTGGAATAGTAATTGTTACTTCTGGAAAAGTAAATAGTTACTTCTGGAATAGTAAATTGTTTCTTCTGGAATAGTAATTGTTACTTCTGGAAAATTAAATAGTTACTTCTGGAATAGTAAATTGTTACTTCAGTTACTTCTGGAATAGTAAATTGTAACTTCTGGAATAGTAAATTGTAACTTCTGGAAAAGGAAATTGTTTATTCTGGAATAGTAAATTGTTTATTCTGGAATAGTAATTGTTACTTCTGGAAAAGTAAATAGTTACTTCTGGAATAGTAAATTGTTTCTTCTGGAATAGTAATTGTTACTTCTGGAATAGTAATTGTTACTTCTGGAAAAGTAAATAGTTACTTCTGGAATAGTAAATTGTTTCTTCTGGAATAGTAATTGTTACTTCTGGAAAAGTAAATAGTTACTTCTGGAATAGTAAATTGTTACTTCAGTTACTTCTGGAATAGTAAATTGTAACTTCTGGAATAGTAATTAGTTACTTCTGGAATAGTAAATTGTTACTTCTGCAATAGTAATTGGTTACTTCTGCAATAGTAAATTGTTACTTCTGCAATAGTAATTAGTTACTTCTGCAATAGTAAATTGTAACTTCTGCAATAGTAATTGGTTACTTCTGCAATAGTAAATAGTTACTTCTGGAATAGTAATTGGTTACTTCTGGAATAGTAATTGGTTGCTTCTGGAACAAAATGATTTTGTTGCTTTGAATAGGTTGTTGTTCTATGGAGGGCCTCTCTGTATATCTGTAGTGAGATACAACCTTGTTACACCAAAGGGCATAATGTACCTGTGTTTGATACTGTGTATCGCTGTAACCATAGAAATGTTTACAAATAATTTTTTTATCATCATTGGAGTTCCAGGGTAGTATTCACAAAAGTACCTTTGTAGAAAAATTCATATTTTCTAAAAAACATAAAATCAGCAAAACGAAACCATTAAGATTATTTATTTTTACACAGTTTTCAAGCATTTTGTAAATAGCTGCCTAGAAAACATGGTTTTTCTTCAATTTGCAGGAAATATGGCCAGCACAAATTTTTAACTTATGTGAACCATATTTAAGTGACTTGTAGTTTCTACTCTTTAATCAATATTAACAATTCCCTATTGAATGAAGTCAAGGGCCACATTTAAGTTTTTCACTAACTAAAGATGCCTGTGAATATTAGTCCAGCAACTCAAAATCCAGCTAAACTGAAATGATTTATTTAAGTATGGTATTTATAAAAGGCTTGTAAATTCATTGAATTTCAACAGCTCCATTAGGTATAAATGTTTCATGTAGCCATGGAAACAAAACTAATATGTATAATATATTTATAAGCTCAGTATGTGTATTGTATACATTTAAGTACAAGTATGTCACTACATGTATTTCATTTCATCATTATATTCTGTTACAGATTATTCTAATTTTTGTTTTGATCATTTGTTTTACTAGTTTTGTTTCATTAGTTTTGTATATTATTGTTTATATTTCTTGTTTTCCCATTCATGACCTTGTCTATCTTTGTGCAATATTTGTAAATAATTTTGATTTCTACAAAAAATGTATATATCTATATATTCTGGTATTACCTATCGACCCTTGATTCTGCTGTTACCATGGCAATGTCCTAGATGTCACAGATGTTCAGAAGATTTTTGTTGAAATGAGTCTCAAAGTCAAAATTTCGAGAACTTAATATTATAAAAAGACTTTGAGAAAGAGACAGGAATGAGAAATTGGGATAAGAAACTGTTCTATCAGACGTATAATGCTTTCCCTTCTTGTTCTGAAATGATTTCAATTTATTATTGTCTCTAAATTCAACTGGTCCATTTGAATTTTTTGTGTCGCCCATATCTGCAAAATGTTTTTAGTTATTATTCTGGTCACGAACCTTTAATGGAATGTTATCAGCATGTTTGGACGTGCACCTTTAGTTATGTGTTTCAGCAGAGTAATGGCCCTTGTTCCAAAATGTTTTGTTTAATCTTATATTCATTTCTTTGATAAAGATAAATGATGCAATAATGGTTTCTATTATAATAATACCTTGTTTTGCAATATAAAGTTAATCTATGTTACCTAATTTAGGTTACCTAATCTACGTAACATTGTCTCATCTTCTTACCTCACTTTCTTATACCTATGTTTATGTTTTCTGTTTGTTAGAGTATAGAATTGTCATGACAGACTAGCTGTGAAATCATGTAAACTACAGGAATAGTGTAGAGTATTAATCTTCTTGCATGTATAGTTACATACAGAATATCACTGCTGTATGTTGATACAGTCATATCTCGATATAACGACACCCGATATACTGACATATTCATTGTACTGACATCAAATTTGGGGACAAAAGTATTAAAATGCTCTTTATATCAATTCAGTATACTGACATATTCATTACAACGACATTTTTCTTGGAAACAAACAGCGTCGTTGTATCGAGATCTGACTGTATATAGGGGCCGTATCCCCTCAACTTGCTTGTATATCGCTGTATCATGCGAGACTGTTGGGTCAGGAGCGATGCGGTATAAAGCCAGCAACGAGAGGTAATATGACCCAACGTATCGTCACGACTGTAGTGATATTCTTTTTATTATATACCTTCAAAAATGAAAAAAAAGCGTTAATATGTGCCAAAATGCGTTTAATGTGTAAGCATTGATGCAACAAACCTCCCATATTTTAAGGTTATTGTTTACGTCATGATGTCATTGAAATTGGCATCTTTTTGGCATATAACAAATTGTACTTGCATGATACAGATACAGAAAACAGAACACGCATGTTACAGTGCGATTTGGTCTGTATTTGTGACAATTCATTTATAGGTATATAATAAAATGAGATCTCGATATAACGACATATTCATATCATAACAATTTATGGGGGACAAATGTTTTAAAACCTATTTGTATCAATAAAGAATACTGACATATTTGTTACAACATTTTCTTGGGCACAAACAATGTTGTCGTATTGAGACCTGACTGTACCACTATATGCTCTTTGTAACTTCAGAATATTTTTGCTTTAAGGGTAAGAAATACAAAGAATGTTCTACAATGTACGAGTTCAAGTTTTATTTTCATGTTTAAATAGATCATATTATGATTATGTTTAGTTACTGAAATTTTGTTTAGAGTTTTCTGCTTTGTTTCTTGCAAGTTATGTTTTACCTTCTTAATTAGCCACAAGTCTTTGGTTTATTGTTAATACTGAGATAAACAAAAATGTATGCTTCTTTTTTGGCGACAGGCAAATAATGTATAGAATTTTATAACTTTTTCCTAATCAACCTATTTGTGCTTTGTTCATTTTTCTTATAACTTATATTACCATGTTCAATATTGAATGCCAAAAACACATAACAAATATAACTTTCAGCATATACACCTGAAAGGATATGACCTGGCATGATCTCTATAAACAGTCCAGAAATTTACTATGTGAGGTAACATGGCCAACCATATCAGTGTTAACATTTTCGTCTTATGTATTACTCGAGCAAATTAACCTTTTACTCCTTCCTTCTATCGCCATCATATAAATTCGACATATTTTCTTGTCTATATTTGTCTTTGATTCTTTTTTTAAAAAATTGGCTGTTTTACGAATATATACAAGGTGTTTTACGAACGCTAATCAGAATGAACGATAAAGCACGACCTTCTCGTGGAAATTGAAACATATGTTCCCGATAGAAGCTTGTAATATATTCCAGGCATAAAAGTTGAGGACCAGGTTAATTTGTTCTGATAATAACTACAAGTCACTATATTATAGAAAGTAATGTTGTTCAACCTAGTTCTAGTATGAGTGGTCGAACAGGGTAAATGCATTTTTGTTGTTTTCATGTAATACTACGTAAGTAATGAATATTTATGTACAGATTATGATTTGTACACAAGTAAAATGATTAAAAATATCTGTTCACAAGACACTTGTTGTTTTTATACCAGAGTTGCTTTTCATCCAACTAACATGCATAAAAAAGTGATGTTTCTCGTTTTCAAGGGCCGCATTCAGCTATTCAGTGACCCTTTGACATTTAACTTACCCTGGTCATTAGGCTACCTAAGAAAACCTGCATAGGGTAGAGACTATTTCTGTCTTGGTTTGTGTGCATCCAACATTGAGAGGCGGCAGAAATATCGAACATATGTAGATACCGCACTCGCAGGTACCAATTCACACCTTGGTTGAGTGGAGCATTTTGGATTATTCTTGCTCAGAGAAATTAAACAGTGGCACAGGTAGGGATTGAACCCGGGCCCTACCTCTAGACCACAATTTTTACATGCCCATCGTAGACAGGAGCATATCCTAGGATCAGCTGTAGCTGGAGTATGATGTACCTGAAATTACACATCACTGCATCAGTCCACATATCACTGCATCAGTCTACATATCACTGCATCAGTCTACATATCACTGCATCAGTCTACATATCACTGCATCAGTCCACATATCACTGCATCAGTCCACATGTCACTGCATCAGTCCACATATCACTGCATCAGTCTACATATCACTGCATCAGTCTACATATCACTGCATCAGTCCACATATCACTGCATCAGTCCACATATCACTGCATCAGTCCACATATCACTGCATCAGTCCACATATCACTGCATCAGTCTACATATCACTCCATCAGTCCACATATCACTGCATCAGTCCACATATCAGTCCACAGATCACTCTATCAGTCTACATATCACTGCATCAGTCCACATATCACTGCACCTGTTCACATATCACTGCATCATTCTACATATCACTGCACCAGTCTACATATCACTGCACCAGTCCACATATCACTGCATCAGTCTACATATCACTCTATCAGTCCACATATCACTGCATCAGTCCACATATCACTGCATCAGTCCACATATCACTGCATCAGTCCACATATCACTGCATCAGTCCACATATCACTCTATCAGTCTACATATCACTGCATCAGTCTACATTTCACTGCATCAGTCTACATATCACTGCATCAGTCCACATATCACTGCATCAGTCCACATATCACTGCATCAGTCCACATATCACTGCATCAGTCCACATATCACTCTATCAGTCTACAAATCACTGCATCAGTCTACATTTCACTGCATCAGTCCACATATCACTGCATCAGTCTACATTTCACTGCATCAGTCCACATATCACTGCATCAGTCCACATATCACTGCATCAGTCCACATATCACTGCATCAGTCTACATATCACTGCATCAGTCTACATATCACTGCATCAGTCTACATATCACTCCATCAGTCCACATATCACTGCATCAGTCCACATATCAGTCCACAGATCACTCTATCAGTCTACATATCACTGCATCAGTCCACATATCACTGCATCAGTCTACATATCACTCTATCAGTCCACATATCACTCTATCAGTCTACATATCACTGCATCAGTCCACATATCACTGCATCAGTCCACATATCACTGCATCAGTCTACATATCACTCCATCAGTCCACATATCACTGCATCAGTCCACATATCAGTCCACAGATCACTCTATCAGTCTACATATCACTGCATCAGTCCACATATCACTGCACCTGTTCACATATCACTGCACCAGTCTACATATCACTGCACCAGTCCACATATCACTGCATCAGTCTACATATCACTCTATCAGTCCACATATCCCTCTATCAGTCTATATATCACTCCATCAGTCCACATATCATTGCATCAGTCTACATATCACTCTATCAGTCTACAGATCACTCTATCAGTCTACATATCACTCCATCAGTCCACTTATCACTGCATCAGTCCATATATCATTGCATCAGTCTACATATCACTCTATCAGTCTACATATCACTGCATCAGTCCACATATCACTGCACCTGTTCACATATCACTGCATCATTCTACATATCACTGCACCAGTCTACATATCACTGCACCAGTCCACATATCACTGCATCAGTCTACATATCACTCTATCAGTCCACATATCACTCTATCAGTCTACATATCACTCTATCAGTCTACATATCCCTCTATCAGTCTATATATCACTCCATCAGTCCACATATCATTGCATCAGTCTACATATCACTCTATCAGTCTACAGATCACTCTATCAGTCTACATATCACTCCATCAGTCCACTTATCACTGCATCAGTCCACATATCATTGCATCAGTCTACATATCACTCTATCAGTCTACATATCACTGCATCAGTCCACATATCACTGCATCAGTCTACATATCACTGCATCAGTCCACATATCACTGCATCAGTCCACATATCACTGCATCAGTCTACATATCACTCTATCAGTCTACATATCATTGCATCAGTCCACATATCACTGCATCAGTCCACATATCACTGCATCAGTCCACATATCACTGCATCAGTCTACATATCACTGCATCAGTCCACATATCACTGCATCAGTCCACATATCACTCTATCAGTCTACATATCACTGCATCAGTCCACATATCACTGCATCAGTCTACATATCACTGCATCAGTCTACATATCACTGCATCAGTCCACATATCATTGCATCAGTCTACATATCACTGCATCAGTCCACATATCACTCTATCAGTCTACATATCACTGCATCAGTCCACATATCACTCTATCAGTCTACATATCACTGCATCAGTCCACATATCACTGCATCAGTCTACATATCACTGCATCAGTCCACATATCACTGCATCAGTCCACATATCATTACATCAGTCCACAAATCCTCCATTAGTGCATATATAGATGAATCTCACCGCTACTGATCAATATCATCTTTTAATCAAAGGGAAACAATCACAAAATTAATATAATTTAACATTGAAAGAGTTGCGTCCCTTGTATCGTTGGTGCGCTAACTGTTAAACCTAGGTTTTTGGTGCTAACTTGATAGTTTTGTTATATTTGTCAAAAAAAGTGAAATTGATTAAGATAACAGTGACGAACAAAAGACAATGTGGATTGAACTAGACAGCGTTTTGCTCTTGTATTATTTATCACGATATTGTTATTCTCATGATGCACCAAGTATGGCGGCCGAAGACATCCACGTCAGATTGTGTTTGCAAGAAATCGTTAAATTAGACCTGAAAGTAAAGGCTATCGTTCAGGTAACAATAATTTAATACGTCAAAATGTTAATTCTTTTAATATACCAACATATTCATGTATTCATGTTCCTAATTGAAGAATTATTTAATGTTTTTGTAACTTTACTAGTACTCGGATAGCACATTTCAATGATCATTTTGTTGTTTTCTTTGGGTTGAACGTAGTAAAACAACCTTTTTAGTCATAAACAGAACCAGATATATAACCATGTACTTCAATAATTAATGATTTGCTATTTGTATGCAACTGACAACATTCTCTGTTGCAGCAAATTTCGGATTCACATTGGGCAAATAGGGGGTGGGTGTATTTGACATTTTATGCTTTCCAATGGTTTACTGTGGAATCAAGGTGTATAATTTTTCAAGTTTGACACATTATATGTGTGAAGAACGTGTTGTCAATGTTGTAATCTTTCTGAAACCAGGTCTCAATGTTTGTCTCTCTTGAACAAGCGAGAATGTTAATGCATACTTGAATGGGGACATACTTGACTGATGGCTTCACCTCATAACACCATAAGTTCACTCTGGGACTAAGATACCATTGCAATGTAACCACATATCGTCAACGCATGTTGTCACTCAGAAGTCCACACATAGAAGACCGAGACAGGCCGAATCTCGGACAATATCTCGGACCAGTCGGTCTAAAGTTTTTAATTCCGGTCCATAGGCTAGACCACTAGCACAACATCTCTGTAAACATATGTACTATTTAAAAGGCAATACAAAAGTCAAGGCCAAGTTTGTAATGGATTATGCATAAAAATCTTACTTATTGTGCTCAGTTGAGTAATTGAGCCAATGACCCTCTATTCATAATTGTTACTCAAATCTGCTGCAGCTTCTGATGAACAGTGATCAGATGGCAGTAAGTTAGTGAAAGATTTTATTTGTTCAGGTTCTGAGAGTTTCCTACTAATCAAGGAGGATGGAAAGAATTTGCTCCCCTGAATGCTGTGTATCCATTTTTGTGTTACTAATAGGAATTTGTATTCCTTTGACATACATAACGGAATCTTGGTATCACGATGGCAGATTGGTGACAGAAAGACATACAAAGCTGATTGTTGGAATCATGTCTGCGAGGGAAAATTTTGAAAACAGACAAGCATTAAGATCAACATGGATTAAAGATATTAACAGCAATTTATTTGAAGCTTCTGATGTTGTAGAGTACAAATTTGTTGTAGGTAGCAAATGTTGTGGCATTCATATTACAAATAGAAAAAATCCATACTCATGTGAGCATTTAAATTATTCTCCACCAAAACTGCTTGAAAGAGGTGAATTACCATTCTTGTTAACGACTCTCACAGACACTGAAGATCAGAACAGTAATCCTAGGATTGTGTATAATTCCTCAATAACTGTCAGGTATCCTGTAGTTGTTAGAAAACTTGGACTGCATTTATCTGTGAAATTGAAACATACATCGGTCTATGTGCAGGTGTATGATGCAAATACAGAACTAACTGTAGTATCAGCAAAATTTAACACCATAGATCAAGGAATTATTATGCATGATTCAGATTTAATATCACAATACAGATTTCAACCTGTAAATCATGTGTTGCTTCCTAAAGACTTTGAAGGTCAATTGGTTGTAAGGTGTGATGAAGAAATTCAGATCAGTTATGATTTTATGGACTATGCAACTGAAAACAATTCTGGAGGTACTGTGGACTTTGTGCCTCTTGATGTCGGTGGGTTTCCTATTCTGTCTAAGTTGAGGACTAATATTTTTATGCCTAACATGATTGGAACTATTCACAATAAGGACTACTTTGATGTTTTAATGAATGATGCTGATCTATTAGATTTAAAACATACTGACTCAGGAGACCAAGTTGATGTTAGATTGCATGAGGAGATGGACTTATACGCTGATATTCTACTTGTGGATGTTGTGGATGTTTATAGGAATCTACCTCAGAAATTGTTGCTGTTTCATGAATGGATTTATTCAGACAGACATGTGCAGTTTGTGCTTAAAACTGATGACGATTGCTTTTTGAATATTGTGGGAATTGTTAATACTTTGAACAATTTGACGTCGGATGAAACAAACCACAAGTTATGGTGGGGATATTTTAGAGAAAACTGGTATGTGGAAAGAACTGGGAAATGGGCGGAACATGCATACAGGTCGTCCGAATATCCAGCATTTGCTTGTGGATCTGGAAACATCGTTTCTCATGATCTCAGCGATTGGCTGGCACATAATGCTGATGAACTGTTTTCATATCAGGGCGAGGACACTTCTATGGGCATATGGTTATCTGCCATTGGTCCCAACTATTTGAATGATAATAAATGGTTATGTGATAAAGGTTGCCACGATAATGTTTTAACTATTCCTCAGCTTTCTGTTGAAGAGATCAAACAGTATTGGAATGACAAACATATGTGTGGAAATATCTGTGGTTGTGATTAAGAATTTAATTAGACCCAAATTGGAATGTTTATTTTTTGTTAATTGCCATTATTGTTTCTCCATACTGATGTAGTCTGTAATATGATAATATATTAAATACTAGTCACAAAAAATGCACTGCAGAGCTATCATTGTTCTGGAAACCTCAAGATACATTTTGATATGACAAATTTACAATTCAGCCCGAATCCTGTTGGTCAAATTATGACTTTTGGAAATGTAAACAGTCAAAGAGTCAATTCACGGATCAAATCAACCCCAGAAATAGTGGTTAAAGAGTTAAAATTCTTTTTTTTTCATACATTACCAATAGCGGCATTCGTGGCAATAGCTCTGTTTTACACCTACATACATCTGACAGAGTGAAGAACACTTGCGAAAGACAATGTTATATATTGATATCTGATTATAGACTATCAGGCTTTTTAAATAGTGCGCCCACGATAAAGAGGAAGGCGGGAAAATTTTGTATATTCCACAAAGGTGGATTAATCAGATGTACACGATTTATCAGTGATGTTTTAGTATAAAACTAACCATATCTGTTTACTTTTAAATTAAGTAATTTGTTAAACAAATTTTGCTACAGTTGACCAGTTCATGATTCACAGTTTGTAAACATCACATTATCCTGGGCCCACTATAGCAAGGTATTACCATATCCTAATGTGTTCATGATATGGTGAAGATTGGATTGTTTTTTGCCATAGTTGATTTTTTGATACCTTTATATATCCTGTTTTTATTATTAAATTTATAAATGGTTTGTTATTGCTAAGAGTCATTTTGTTATTGCTAAGAGTAAGAACATTTAACATAACATCCTTGAATATCCGTGCATTTCTGATGTCCAATCAGAGTGGTTATTTTGACTAATCAAAACATTCTTATGGTACAAAACAAAAAACACACGATTAATTTGCTCC
Source organism: Spisula solida (assembly GCA_947247005.1). Classification (NCBI taxonomy): domain Eukaryota; kingdom Metazoa; phylum Mollusca; class Bivalvia; order Venerida; family Mactridae; genus Spisula; species Spisula solida. Next base: position 34,206,132 of record OX365952.1, on the reverse strand, counting down.
CGGTCAAATGTTCTTAGCTAAAACACTCAACTATACATGCGTATGTGAAAGCGTTACATCAATATATTGTCGATATATAAATCGGAATCATTGATATGCCTCAGATCAAATCAATGACAGCTCTTATCTATATTCATATGGTATACAATAGCGAAAACACAGGGTGTTTAACAAGTTGCAAGTAGATACAAGATGATAATGATAACCGCAACGCACTTATCATAACACTTAACATATCCACCATGTGCATGTCTGAAATAAGCCTTAGACTTGCTAATTATTGGGTTGTTGACTAATTATAGCCTTCTATAGCTCATCAAATCTTATTGTTATTATACCCCCAGATACATAGTATATGTGGGCTATATTGGAGTCATGCTTGAGGATGGTTGGTTGGTCTGTTGGTTGGTTAGTTGGTCCGTGCAAATTTTGTCTGTGCTATTTCTCTGTAACCATTGGTTGAATTTTAACGAAACCTTGCATGACTGATCACAACCAAGTCTAGCTGTGCAATCGGTGGCACAAGCCTGTCGGATCAATTTTAAGGGAATTATGGCCCCTTTTTTACACTTGTACATTTTGTCCTTGCTATTTCTCTGTTACCAATAGTTGGATTTTAATGAAACTTTGCGTGAATGATCAGTACCAAGTGCAGTTGCGCATATCCTCGACACACATTGGTCAGATCAATTTTAAGGGAGTTATGGTCCTTTATTTTTTTACACTTATAAATTTTGTCTGTACTTCCTTTGTTACCATTGGTTGGATTTCAATGAGCATTTGCATGAACGATAGTATTTGTCAGAGCACATTTAAGTGACTGTATCTTAGGATATTCATCACATTCAGTGATATTTCCTATTTTATGTTGTAAACTGGAGCGATTTGGGTCCTATTCCCAATCATGGAAGTTTATACCTTTTAGGCTTTTGATAAAAACTTGACGGCAATGTTGATTTTTCTTTAGATATGGAGAGGTTGCCAGGTTTTTGTAGAAGGGTAAATTAGTACTGGTTAGGATATCATCCAGGAAAACTGGTTACGATACCATCCAGGAAAACTGGTTAGGTCAAACAGTTGTTGAATAAACAAACAAATATGTTATAAAACTTATATTCATGTAATGTATATATGTGATGGTGTGACCTAGTCAAGACAATCATTGTTGAGGTAAGTTTAGTGTGGTTTAGATTTTAGAGTGTTTTAATGCCCCGGCACCAGTGGCACCTACTGATGCGGAGGCATATAGTGATTGTCCTGTCCATTTGTCCGTCCAAAAATGTTAACCAAAACTTCGAAGTTGTTAAAATTAAAATATTTTTTAAGTCCTTCAAGGCATTGCTTTCTTCATAAACACATAACATTGTCAAAGCCATGTCACAATATCCAACATTTTAAAAGAATTATGGCCCCTGATTGACTTAGCTTGTTTTCATGAACAAGGTTTCCACTGGGGCATAATTAAGCCTTTATGGAACGCAGTCTTGTTTATTTCCTAAGTTTGTTAATGACCCACTTGCCTGATTATGCTTCATTTGAGTCTCATTGATAACAGTTCTGTGATCTGTTTTTCTTGCATTTTGTGTCTTACACAATATGAGAATAGAAAAGAGACACAGCTTTGTCCCTTTGGTCCCTGCCAATAGGACTTATCAGTTACCTGGAATATGATGACATTTCAATGCATATCAATTGCAGCAGATTAGATGGTATTTTAATATTTGCTATTTTCTAAATAGGTTTTGTAACACGGACTTGAATATTTATTTCTTGACACTTATCAAAATTTGATAGTGGACTTTATTGCTATACCTTGTGTCATATATGCCTGGTTGGTTGCTATACCTTGTGTCATATATGCCTGGTTGGTTGCTATACCTTGTGTCATATATGCCTGGTTGGTTGCTATACCTTGTGTCATATATGCCTGGTTGGTTGCTATACCTTGTGTCATATATGCCTGGTTGTAGAGGCTTATAATGTTACTACATGTCATTGTTACGGTCGTCTCCTTCACATGTATAGAAGTTTTCAGTTGCTTGTGGAAGAGCTAGCTAGTAGTAGCAGGGTTCTATTCAGAGACAAAAAAGCACCAAGGCAAATATTTTCTAGATATCTTTGAGACATCATTTTTAGCTCCACTATTCGTAGAATAAGGGGAGCTATTGCAGTCACACGAGCGTCGGCGTAACACTTTTGTTAAAGTTTAGGTACAGGTTTTTTAACCTCTTATATTCTCTAAGTCTTTTGAGATATTGCTTTTATACTTTGCATACTTGTTTGCCATCATGACCCCAACCCATATGCAGGAGTAGGTAAGTCTATCAGGCATTTTGTTGAAATTATGCCTTGTTTATACTTTTTCAACTTAGTGCATATGTTAAAGTTTAGGTACAGGTTTTTTTACCTCAAATATTTTCCAAGTGCATTCACATATTGCGTTGAATACTTGTTCTCCATCATGACCCCAACCCCTAAACAGGGGTGGGTAACTCTATTGAGCATTTTGTTGAAATTATGCCCCCTTTTGGACTTGCAAATGCAAATGTTAAAGTTTAGGTACAGGTTTTTTAACCTCTAATATCTTCAAAGTGCATTGACATATTGCTTTGATACTTTGCATACTTGTTTACCACCATGACCCCAGCCCATACACAGGGGTAAGTAACTCTATTAAGCATTTTGGTGAAATTATGCCCCCTTTTCAACTTAGTGCTTTGATACTTTGCATACTTTTCACTATCATGACCCCAACCCCTACACAGAAGATAACTACTTAGCATTTTGTTGAAATTATGCCCCCTTTTGGACTATGAAATGCTTATTTGTTTACCTTCATGACCAAGGGGACCTACACATGAGTAGGTAACGGTCCTGCATAATTTGTCCAAATTATCCCCCCTTTTCGACTTAGAAGCCCCAACCTCTACAAAGCAGAGGGTAATGCTGCTGTTATAAAGCATTTTGTTTTGAATATATAATATTTGTACTATCCTAGCATGGCGCTGCGAATAGTGGAGAGCGCTGTTCGTGGACAGCTCTTGTCTTTAAAAGACATGCTTATTTTGGTAATTTTTCAAATTTTCACCATGTTAAGTGCCTCAGCTACAAGTCTGAGTAGTACCATACTGATTGATTGTTTCAGGAAATCTGTGTGCTGTATATGACTGAAAAACTGTTGTAATTTAAACCCTTTAGAAATAATCAAGATTGATGTTAAATAATAAATGCTTGTTATCTATTACAGGATATCCAGGAATGTAAGGATATTGATGAGTTGGAAGATTTTAATAGACAAGCGAGAGATGTTCTTAACCAACTTAAAACTAAAATTCAGGTATTGTAACAGGGCTGGAAATTAACCACAGGGGCTGGTAACAATCAGTTAAAGTAAGCATTATACCCGATATAACACACCAGTCTTTCTGAACTAGATTGTCACCAGCTCCTGTGATGCTCATATACATTTGATGAGGGGATATATTGCTTTGCACATGTCGGTCTGTCAGTCAGTCGGTAGACCAAATGGTTTCTGTTCAATAAGTCAAAAAAGCTTTGCCCTAGGATCTTCAAACTTTACATGGAGGTTTGACAGCAACAGTAGATGACCCCTATTGATTTTGGGGTTAGTACGTCAAAAGTCACTGTGACGGTTACCATTTCTGGCTATTGAAATGGTTTCTGATTAGTACATTGTAACTCAAGAACAGTTTGCCCTAGGATCTTTTCCTGATGTTAGCCATCCCCATGAGGGTACGAGAGGAGAGAAGCCAGTTTCCCTTTTTATGCAGAGCGTCTAGCAAGGGAAATACTGGTACAATTTTGGTATGACGAGTTCTGGGATCAAACCGGGACATCTTGCACTTGAAGCTATCAAGGAGGCAACTAGCCTTTCGAAAGTTAAGGGGGAAAGAAGTGAAAATATAGATTTTTTCGAAGGCCGTAAATCATTTGAGATAGGAGATCACATGACATAATTATGTCCTTTGTACTTTGAAGGGTTGCAAGAGTAAATTGTATATGAATTTTCCATTATTTTTATTTATTTATCAGGACCTGGAACGACTTGGAAAGGAACAAGACCGAGATGAGGACAAGAAAGTTATTCTTAAAAATGTTGAAAATCATCGACAAAGAATGACAAGGTATTGAATCTGTTTCATCGTTGTTTAGGATTACATTGTATTATAAATATATTTTTTTGGTTAAACATTGTTTAAATTAAAGTCCCCCTAAAACTAAAATGCCAAACCTCTTCTGGGGGCCTCACCCATATGGTTTGCGCTGTGGCGAGGATAAATAAAAGCATGAACTACCTAATCCTATGGTGCAATAAAAAAATTACATTTCTATCTATTTGTTGTAGTAATTTGGCATCTCTGAGAAAGACTAACTTGACTGTAAAGATGTGGTTTTACATTTCTATCTATTTGTTGTAGTAATTTAGCGTCTCTGAGAAAGACTAACTTGACTGTAAAGATGTGTATAGATAAACAGGAGAAAGACGAATTGTTTAAAGGTGGAACAGTTAGAAAAAGGTATGTATTTCTTTCTAACTGACGACAGCGGAACTTTTGTTTATGCTCACCTTAATTAAGCAACCACCTGTCTTGTGGAACCAGATTTACTAAATTCAAATGGCTTACAAGTATATATTATTTGTATTATATACACTAATGTTAATTAGCCCTCTGCTTTAGAGCACCTTCTCTTGGTTTTTTTAGCTCACCTGTCACAAAGTGACAGAGTGAGCTTTTGTGATCACTCTTCGTCCGTCCGTCGTCCATCAACAATTGCTTGTGTAGACACTAGAGGTCACAATTTTAGCCTGGTCTTTATGAAACTTGGTCAAAATGATCATCTCAACAAAATCTAGGCCAAGTTCGATATTGGGTCATCTGGAGTCAAAAACTAGGTCACTAGGTCAAATCATTGAAAAACCTTGTGTAGTCAGTAGAGGTCACAATTTTGACTTAATCTTTATGAAACCTGGTCACAATGATCATCAAAACAAAATCTAGGTCAAGTTCGATATTGGGTCATTCGGGGTCAAAAACTAGGTCACAAGGTCAAATCATAGAAAAACCTTGTGTAGTCAGTTTTGGTCTAATCTTTATGAAACTTGGTCATAATGATCATCTCCACAAAATCTAGGCCAAGTTCAATATTGGGTCATCTGTGGTAAAAAACTAGGTCACAAGGTCAAATCATAGAAAAACCTTGTGTAGTCACTAGAGCTCACTGTTTTTGCCTGATTTTTACGCAACTCGGTCACAATGATCATCTCAACAAAATCGAGGTCAAGTTCGATATTGGTTTATCTGGGGTCAAAAACTAGGTCATTAGGTTAAATAATATAAAAACCTTGTGTAGTCACTAGAGGTCACAATATTGGCCTAATCTGTATGAAACTTGGTCACAATGATCATCTCAACAAAGTCTAGGCCAAGTTCGACAGGTGAGCGACCTAGGGCCCTTTGGGCCCTCTTGTTACTCTGGGGGTCCTACAGTTCCGGATTAATCTGGAAATCCGGATTTGCTGCGATAAAAAGGATGAACTTTTCAGCATAAAATAAAAGTTATTGGATGAAAAATAAGTATTGACTAAGTTATGGTCATTTTGAATTTTGTAAGCTGAATTTTAACAAAAGAACTATGTTTGAAACAGAGATTTGGTGTAGGGATGTGTGCTAATGGAACCTGAATCAGACTTGCATCTTATTTACAGGATTAAGCTTTATGGTTCAGTTATCTTTGTGTCCACTTTCTTTAAGATTTAAGGTGATAAGATCTATAATTTACTCATTATCTTTTATGGCTGCAATGTTTAACAGTATTCCTATATGACGCCATATTTTCCATCGTAAAAAAATAATGTAGTTTTGTACTTTGGCATTTGTGTGTATGATTTCTTTTACAGAAATATCAACAATAAAGAAACATTAGCTAAAACAGCAACAAATATTACAGAGAGTTTATTAGAGTTAAATCAGACTATGGACGCACAGGTGAAGAAAGGCAACCTAACACTAACTGCCCTCGGTATGTATTTTATGTAATTTACCAGTTGTTTTGTAATAAAACAAGCCATTAAGAATTGCAAGCAATACAGAAGTCCTCTACAGGTTTGAAGCCATTTTCAATGTTTCTGTTGCCATAGCAACCACAATTTTTGTCAGAATCAAAATATTTTAGACGTGCATAATCCCCTTATGGCCCCCTATTCACATACCAAGTTTCATAAACCTAGCTTGGAAACTGTTTCAGTTATGTCAGGATCAAGATTTTTTGACGAACGGACTGACTGATGGACGGAGGGCAAACCTATAGTCCCCTCCGGTCAAAAACCGGTAGGGGACTAAAAATATATACAGTTATTTTGATGACTGGTTAATCATACACTTGTTTTGAACTCTCAACTTGAACTTGTGTTCCCATTTGTTAATCATTAAACTCTATACTCTGTTCATTCCTCAATGCATGCTCTTATCTCATGTCCATCATTAATAAGCAATTAATAAGCAATTAACTACATGCTGACCAGTGTTAATATTGTCTGAATAAATGTACAATTAAAACTGTAACACAGTCAAAGACCTAAACACTCAGAATGGACTCTCAATTGAAAGCTGGGAGAAAATGCTAAACTATATAGCATGCAGCAAATTCTGTTAATTTGCATCAAAATTTTTGTTTGTCATCCTTTTTTATGGTCAATGTCTCATTTTGAAGAGCTAAGTTTCTTCTATTGTAAGAGGTAACTTGTTTTTGTCTACTTTTATGTAATTATATAATGATTTACATGAGACAAAATGGGTATTTTCAGATAAACTTTGAATTTCCATTAAAATGAGAATAGGTATATTGTTTTATTCCTTGACAGATTTCCATAAATGAGGTATTGTTGTAAAGCTGAATAATATATCTATTGCATAGAATTATTAGTTTTTGCATGTGTTCATTAAAACAGGAGATTTGAAAACAAACAAGATTTCACGAGATTTCAGAAAATTGCTGCGAGATATTGTGAGATTGGGTACATCATTCAAATCTTTGTATTTTTAGATCTTTTACATAGTTGACGCCATGTAATACTTGACCTCTAGAGTGTACAATGTATATTTTAACTGCCATATTGACCAAGCCTATTTGTTGTGCTTTCAGAGGCATCTTCAAAGAATCTAACAGACACACACGAAGAATTTAAAAGTATGGGAGGCCATATACAGAACTCTAAACGATTGCTGACCAAATATGGTCGAAGAGAACTGACAGATAAACTGTTAATATTTATTGCACTTGTGTTCTTTTTTGCAACAGTGATATATATTCTGAAAAGACGTATATGGTAGTGTATATGGAGTTTGACTTTTGTTTATAGTGTGCTGAAGAAGGAGCAAGCTAAGTGTTTCCGTGGAAGTGTAACTCTCAGGGGTGTCAATTTCCTGATTTATCCGGAATTCCGGATTTACCATTCTTGAAAGAGCAATGGCTTTAATAATATAAGTTATTTGATGAAAATATCTCAAGAAATGGCAAAGTTATGGTAAATTTAATCTCTTCTGAAGGATTTTCTTCAATACAAACTGAGTCAATTATGGAAACAATGTCATTGGAGGTCTTTCTTTGGCAAAAAAAGTCGACCGCATATGATTTTCCTGATATTTAATTTGGTCTTGTTGACACCCCTTAACTCTATTAAAGCAGGTTGTGTCAAAAATAGCCCTAATTTTTAGCTCCACTATTCGTAAAATAAGGTCTTCAAAGTGCATTGACATATTGCTTTGCATACTTGTGCACAATCATGACCCCAACATTGCTACACAGGGGTAGGTAGCTATATCAAGCATTTGGTAGAAATTATGCCCCCTTTTAGACTTAGAAATGCAAATGTTAAAGTTTAGGTACGCCTTCATGACCCCCAGGACCTACACATGAGTAGGTAACTCTGTCCTGCATTTTGTCCAAATTCTCTCCCATTTTCAACTTAGAAGCCCTAACCTCTACACAGCAGAGGGTAATGCTGCTGATATGGAGCATTTTATTTTGAATATAAAATGATTATACTATCCTAGCATGGCACTGCGAAAAGCGCTGTTTTTGAACAGTTCTTATTTGCTGATTTGTGCTTGAAAGCCACACCAGCCAAATGGATTTACGTGCCAAAATGATCTTTTAACACATTGCTTAAAATTTATTATAACTAGTTACAAATGTAAATACCTAATCAAGATTATTTATTTGAACCTTATGATAATGGTTCTAAACAAACTTTAGCATTAGTTTGGAAAATAATTGAAAGTATAGTTTGGTTTTATCCTGGAAATTTATTTATGTCACCCTACTCAGGCTTTCTACATTGCCCTATTTTTCCCAATTTTGTTTCAAAACAGCATTATTATCCCTACTTTTTTATCTCCAAATGAGAATAAAAATTTAATTTAGTGCATAATGATAAGTGGAAATATAAATCAAGCATTTTTTTGCAAACGGGGAAAAAATCAATTTTATATATTATCAGGTTGCTAATTTTTCTGTTCTTCACCCCTCGATTTTATGTATTTTATGCCACTCTTACACTAAATCCTGTATCTATCTGTCTGTGGTAATATTGAACTAAAAAGGTCAAAATTCCTTCTTTATCCCTTCTTTTAATCTCAGAAATTCCTACTTTGTCCTATGTTTTAAATAAAAAATGCCCTACTTTTGCCCTACTATTTTTAGTTGTTTGAAGAACGACTTCGACTAGTTTCAACACATGTTTCAACAATTGCACTACATGTAAATTATCTGGCTTTAGAAAACTACTTGACTTGTACTTCCTCTGCATGCATTCATATTTAAACATACACCCTGTTCATCAGAACATTTTATTTAATAGAGGATCTTGCATGAGTGCTCATTACATACGAGTTTTATTAAACGAGTGGACAAAATGATATGACACAAGGCTTTGCGGAGTGTCATAATGTTTTTGTTGACGAGTTTAATAAAACTTGTATGTAATGAGCACGAATGTAAGATTCTATTTATCACATAATCTTAGAAAACGCTCATTGTTGTTCAAAAGGATGATGTACGCTGCATATATTTCAGCCAAAATTCAGCGGTACAATTAGCGCGATGTCATAGCGACGTTGAATATTATCCTGACGTCATTGACGGATCAATGTATGGATTGGCTAACGTCACGTCAAGCTCATTTAAATATTTATTGCACAGTCTGGGAGTGCCAAACTATATTTACGGCACTCCTGAACCGCAGGTTATGTAATAAAAAAGATATTGAATCCTTCTTGTAATCACATTGGATAAAACATCTATAATTAGATAAGAACTATTGTCATCATTGAATTTTAGTCTGTTCACCAGTCTTGTGACAGTCACAAAGTAGAAACAAAATGTGCGTAGCGACAGTGTTTAATTATAATAAAGCAACAATTTACGAGGAGCCTTTAGAAATTTAGAAACTGTTCTAGAATAAAGGCATATATCTAGTCCTATAAAAGGCTTTTCATTATTTACCCCCATTCCCCAGCATTAAAACTGTGCTTTAATAGTTATGGCTATTAGGTCATGACGATGGACACATTATGTGTTGTATATTGTTTCTCTTTTCTCTAATATCTGAGTCTTAGAATGCATAAAATTTAACCATTTGACTTGCATATTTAAAAAAATCGATATACGGTAGGGGGTATACCACCTCCCGCACCCACCCCCTTTGTCGTGTCGCTAGAAATAATATTGGCGGAAAAAAATTTGGATTCAGTCGAAACCCTGGTCATGAAATTGCAGCTGAAAATACCTCTTTGACGCTTTATAATGAGACAAAGGAATATAATAAATATAAAAAATGTGTTCATATGGGCATAGTGTATCTTAAAATAGGAAGCATCGTCGTACTTAGAAAATCTGTAGTGTTATAGTATAGAGAATTTGATGTGATCCTCGACCTTCTATTAGCATAATTTAACAGCTGATATTTTTCTTTACTATATTCCTGATTGTATGTTTTCATTAGCGGGGAGTGTTATGAAGATGCTTGAGGTGTAATACAAACACAAATCTAAAATACAGATATTGCAGGATTTGTTTGCTGAAATTTATACATAATATTCAACACAAAAACCTTTAACTAAATTTATGCATACAGGTCAGGATCACACCAAATTGTCCGTGCTAAAAAATGTTAACATTAAAATTGTTCACATAATTATATTCATCATGACTGTTAATGCTAAAATATTTGTTTTGTTATGCAATAAAGAAGTAAAATATTAGTCTGTGTAAGCTTGTTGTCTGTGTTATAGTTTCTGACAATAATGGTACTTAAGCTCAAGCAATATAATAATAATTATTGATTATAAGTGTCAACAAATTACTTTTCAGAAAACATAATTTTTCATATGTTTATTTGTTATATGCAAATAAGTTTTACCAGTTTTTGAGTGTCGCAATTCAGCTGTTCAGCCACCCTTTGACATTTACCTTTCCTTGGTTATTGGGCTACCTGAGGAAACCTGCGTTTTTTAGAGTCTCCCTGTGAGGCTATTTTTTCCTGGTTTGTGTGCAGCCAACATCGAGATACGGCGCCCAGGAATGTGGAACATGTGCAAATACGGCCCTCACAGGTACCAATTCACACCTTGGTCGAGTGGAGCATTGTGGGTTATTCTATCTCAGAAAAATTCAGCAGTGTCACAGACGGGGACGGAGCCTGGTACCTCGATCCTGAAGCAAGCGCCCTACCTCTAAGCTACCGCTCCCCCAAATTAAGATTGCTTCATAATTTGATGTCTAACTACTGACAAGCTCAGTCTAATGATTAAGCAGCATCTGTGTATACAGAATCTATTTCGCAATTAAGCAATGCGCAGGTCTTACGCATTGCAAGAATGAAATATGTTTCATGTTATTCTTGCCAAGTAACTTGAGCTACAGCTCATTGGCCAATCAGTTACCAGGAAAACGACATTTTGTCAATGCATGCCACATGCATCACATAAGATTTTCGACATTTAGAGGATATTAACAACAGGTTTTCTACGGTTGTAAATGCTTAGTTAATGAATATTGGTTTGTTGACCCCCAAAAAAGGATATTTTAAGCAAGCCGATACAAGTATACCCACCCCACAATAAATGACATACTTTGGATATCCTGCCTACCGGTAATAAGGGGTGGCAATTATGAATAATAACTACACTGACGTGAATTAAGTTACAGCCGCCACACAGCACTTAACACAGATGTTGATATCTGATTATCTGGTGGATTTATCAAATGTTATAATGTGGAGTAGACAAAGTAGTCGCCTTGTTGCTGACATTTGGTGAATATCACATTACATGTGATGTTAAGGTGCAGTTTATCGGACAGTTTATAATATTGCCGATATGCAGAGATAGCAACTTGTACATTGTTATACCCCCAGATACATAGTATATGTGGGCTATATTGGAGTCATGCTTGAGGTTGGTTGGTTGGTCTGTTGGTTGGTTGGTTGGTCTGTATAATTTTGTCTGCGCTATTTTTCTGTATCCAATGGTCGGATTTCAATGAAACTTTGCATGAATGATCAGTACCAAATGTAGTTGTGCATATCGTCTGCACACGTTCGGATAAATTTTAATGAAGTTATCGCCAAAGTAGCCTTTTTGTGGGTGAAATTTACAAACCTTGCTTTTTTTTCAAGCTCGCTTCGCTCGCAAAATTACTTTTCAGTCAATATATTCAAGCTTAGACCGGGTCTGTGGCATGCTGTTCAGATAAACAATGCATTTTTTTTCTAGCTCGATCCGCTCGCCAAATAATAGAACATTTAGAGAACTGGTTTTTCTGGTTTGCTGCTAGGCTGAAGACTGCGTTTTCTTTTACCTGGCACTCTGTTCAAATCGAACGATGCATTTTTATGGATGAAATTTATAAATTCCGCACTTTTTTCAAGCTCGCTTTGCTCACAAATTAACCTTTTCAATACTTTTGTCAATGTATTCTATAGTTTTAGAACTAGTCTGTGATATAATTATGCTGTTCAGATAAGCAATGCATTTTTTCTTGCTCGCTTAACAACTTTATCATCATGGCTGGTGTGCTGCTAGCACAAACACATTTTACCCAGCATGCTATTCAGACCAACGATGCATTTTTTCTAGCATTTTTTTCTTGCTCGCTCATTTTTTAAACATTGAATAGTATGAAGTAGAGAAAGGGTTTGTGTAGTATGCATCAGTCAGCTGCATTGCATTTTTCTTCTAGCTCGTTTCGCTCGATGTTTATTAAAAAATTTACAGTGAATAGTACAGTAGGCCTATAAGGTAGAGAAATGGTTTGTGTCAGAATAACAAAGTGATTTTCTTCTTATTTGATTCTCGCGCTTGTAATCGTGTAATAACATCAAGTAGAGAACGATTTTGTGTTTCATGCAGCTCAGAAAACTTTATTGGTGCATTTTTTCTAGCTCGCTACGCTCTCTCAATATTTAAACCTAATCTGTATAAAGCAATAAGTAGAGCAAATTGAACACATTGAATTGTGTGTTCCATGCAGGTCAGATAACTAATGTGCTTCTATATAGTGTAATTCGAAGAACGAGTTTTTATGCATATCAGATAAACAATGCAGTTTTTCTTGCACACTTCGCTCGCACAATAACAGTTTACTGCCTGTGCATAGTTTCAATAGAAGAACGAGTGTGTGTGTGGTATAGAAGGCATCTCAGATTAACAGTGCATTTTTCTCAATGAATGACTGTGTAATTAGCCACAATCTCCGTCAGCAGGACGGGTAGATCTACACCCCTCTCCTTATCTAAACAATCCCGTCATCTCTTCAAGAACCGATTTCGCACCCCCTCTTGAAAAATCCTAGTTACGGCCATGGTACTGCTTATATAATTTAAGGTAATTGGACCATTCTTGGTGCTGCTATTGCTGATGATGTAATTATAATGTAATTGATATTTTAGCTTCTTTTTTTTAACAGGATAATACATCATTATATTGTATATCTCGCCAGTCCATGTTGTTTTATTATGAAAATCAATTTGATCAGAGTTTTCTCCCCTCTACCTTTCACCCTTAAAATTTCCAAAATGAAAAGCAGATTAATTATTCTTCCTGAAACAGAAAGCCCATGAACCAGGGACAGTCTGTATTTATTCTTCCCAGCCATGAACAGATGAATTTAGAACTGTTTAACATCTTTTTTTTAAAGATATTTTCGCTGTTGCTACTGCATCTTTGTATACGTGCTTGGCCTTGATCCATTTCCCGTTCCGGGTTTTAAGTTATAGTTAGAACATATTAAGTAAATTTTAATGATTAAAAAGGGCGGAGCGAGCGAAAAAATTACTTAATATGTTCTTACTAACTTAGAATATAACATTCTACATTCTGATTGGCCGATAGAAAGTAGCGCCAACGCAATACACATTAGAATATAACCTACATTATGAGCCAATGAAAACGCCGATTTTGGCGGTTAAATGAAAATTTAATCATTAAAATTTTCTCTTCACAGACTTGACGTCATGCGTTGGTGCTACGTTCTTTCGGCCAATCAGAATGCAGAATGTTATATTCTAAGTTAGTTAGAACATATTAAGTAAATTTTAATGACTAGAAAGGACTCGCTTCGCTCGCTCCGCCCTTTTTAATCATTAAAATGTACTTAATATGTTCTAACTATAACGTGTAGCTCGTAGGTCGTTGACCTGTTCGGTTAATGTTAAATCAAGATGAATGCATAATTATTAGCTAGTAGGTTGCAGATTATAGCTCGAAGGTCGTAGCCCGAAGCACGCAGGTCGTGGCTCGTATGCCGCAGGTCCTAGCTCGTAAGTTGCAGGTCGCAGGTCGTATGCTGCAGGTCCTAGCTCAAAAGTTGCAGGTCGTAAGTCGCAGGTCGTAGCTCTTCAGCAGATGTTGACTTAAAATGGAACATAACTATTTGCTTATAGGTCGCATGTCGTAGGTAGTGGCTCGTAGGTTGTAGCTCGTAGTTCAGTAGATATTAAGTCAAAATGAATACGTAACTATTAGCTCGCAGGTCGTAGGTCAAAATCGTAGCTCGAAGGTAATAATAATGTTAATTAATACATGTATGTAATAAATTGTAACACTTATGGGTATACCCAGTCTTTCCTGTGGGTCTAACATAACCTTGAAATAATATGTACAGTACAGCTACAATAGTTACATAAAAGACACAACAATATAAACATAGGCAAATACACAGCTGAAAGATAATGTAATCAAATTGTATATGTTTGGTAGATGGCGACTCAATATGAATGCAGTACAGTCTAACTTGTATTAAGCGACCACCCTTGGGAAGGTCTGAAAAGGGTCGCTTAACGGAATGGTCGTTTAACGCAAATGGTAAAAACATTGACTGTAATTAACGAATTTCCGATTTTAGGCTCTTCGAATACTATTCAACTTCAATTGATAAACATTAGTGTGTAAATAAGTTTTATGACGAGTCTATACTTGTATGCGTCGTCTTCATAAACATTTCAATTTATCAATTTTAATAAACTTACTCATATATTACACAATTCAATTAATGTAAGTCAGTTTGGTTACACTCGAAGAACAAAAAACAGAATAGACCGGGTTTTAACCCATTTCAAATGGATGGTGACAACAAGCTGATTGCAGCAAAAGATACAACAATTAATCCGTAATAATTTGTGTAATCGGATTAAAAAGCATCTGTATGACATGCTCTGCGGACACAATGGTGATTATCAATGCTGTTTATTGAGGTCCAGTTAACAAAAGACAAACTCTAAAGTGTGAACAAACAATGATTTATGACGAGATATAAAGTAATTAACAATATGTCACTACAGACGACCAATGTTTTTTTTTGTTTTTTTCGGTCGCTAAATGAAATTTGACCAATCAATTATCGTGCAAAAATAGTGGTCGTTGGTCGCGTTAGACAAAAGTCGCTTAATACAATGGGAAAATAGAACAAATGCGGTCGGGAGGAGTTTAAACCGGTCGTTTAAGACAAAGGTCGCTTAATACGCGTGGTCGCTAGTACAAGTTAGACTGTACTATTAGCTCGGAAGACGCAGCTCGTCGATCCTAGCTCGCAGTTTGTAGAACGTATCTCAAGGGCCATAGCTTTCAGATCATAGCCCCCAGGTCGCAGATAGCAGATCGTAGCCAGGAAGCCAAAGCTAGTAGGTCGTAGATAGTAAGTCACAGGTTGTAGGTCGCAGGTCGTAGCTATTCGGTTGACAGATGTTAACTCACAATCAATGCATAACTATCAAATCTCTCGACACCTCATTGGTGATAGTATCCATCGTCACGTGTGTTTGCGGAAGAGAATATAGCTTCATCATGAGAACAATCAAGTGAATTGCTGGTACCAGTTTTATTTCGTCCTCATGTAGCGAACCCCTAGACCTTCCACACTGGAAGAGAACGCTATATCACTAGACTGTCGAGGCAGTTAGTTATGATATTCGGTTAGTATATTTGTAAAATAATAATACTAATAAATACTTTAGTTAAAGAGGCAACACAGTTGGATATATACCCATTCTTCCTGTGAGTCTATGAGATGGCATGTTCCAAGTTATCATGATTTGGGCATTCCCACACCTGCATTATATTATGTAAAACTAGTACAATAGTAAAAGCAAAGTACACAAAAATGTATTCTAGCACTAATTTTATTTACCACCAAATAAGTATAGGGGCTAGATTTACTCATTATCTTGTGCAATGTGACATCAACACTAGTCTAGTTTAAAACTCTTATCTTTGTCCTGATTAATTAATACTAGTACATGATTTTCAATTCTTCGTGTTTATTACAAATAAGTATCCAAACATTTTGGGGAAGATGTCATTTTATACTTTTTGTGTATGTATTGGAATAGTCCTGTGTTTCTGTGCTGAGTTATGTAAGTACATTATTATATTGATAAATATTAGAAATGCTTGCTAATGTTTAACATCTTTGTAACATTCCATTTAGCGACAGCATAGGCAGTCAGCACGTACCCTATTTGGACCTGAAACACTCCCCCAGCCTAACCGGGTTATACCAATGTACATTGTACTTAATATAGGTAAGGCCAGAGTTCTTTGATTTTTCGTTACTCGGACCCTCCTGCCCTATTTTTTGGCATTTAAAAAAAATTGGAAATCTAAAATTGTACAAATTTTATATCAAATATTTTGATGGTAATGTTACTCTACACCTTGTTTTATTATGTATTTCACTATTTTACTAATGATAAGTAGGTATAGTGCTCTCATTTACCACTGTGCCATAGGTATCATTGAAAAAATAACTAACTGAAATTTATTTTTAAATAAAATGTACGTAATTAAATTTCTGTAGATTTTTAAAAATTCTTTATCAATGATACAGATACATGTGCACTGTAATTGTTATAAGATAAATTTGATGTTAGAACTAACATTGTTGCTGTCAACAATGGACCGTCATTGACTACAATCCATCATCTACTACTTTTAGGAGTTTTTATTTTAATTTTTTACCTCCTCCTGTGGACTTTTTTTCTTAAAAATGTCCGAGTAACAAAATATTAAAAAAAACTCTGGCCTAAACAATGAGAAGGTTGAATTGACTGGGGAAGTAGTAGGGTTCATGCTGGCTGCCTATGAGCCACAGCATGTTGTCAGAAATATTATCATTTAGAAATGTGTTGTTCTATTGAACTGTAATATCTTGGGAGTCACAACCGTGTATATCAGTGACAAGGCGATAGTTTATACATGTACCTGGAAGCTTGAACATCTTTAATATTATAAGATTCTTGTGCTGAAAATTTGAGACGATCCTTGACCTTCTATAATTAGCATACTTTAACAGCCGATATATTGTCAGAACATTTAAAATCCCGGTTGTATGTTTTCATAAGCGAGGAGTATCACGAGGGCGCTCGATGTGTAATACCATCAAACTCTAAAGGACGTTAGACTATAGATCTCAGTAGCTAGCCAATCAGCATGGAGAAAAAGTGTTGAATAAATCCCGTATACAACACTTTGCTGTGGTATATATAACAATAGATTGCTATATACTATAGTAGGTCAAGCAAAATAATTGAGCATAGCTGTAATAATGTATAAATGTACATGTATTTAGCACAGAAAATATGGATGCCAAAAATTTTTGATACCAAGCTTAGTTTAGTCTATATTATAACAATACTATATTTTAAACAAGTAACTAATTGTACTTATTAGAATACATCACGGAGGTATATCAAAAAACATGTACATGTATATCAAACCTTTCTACATTTGTTCATTATTACTGTCATAATCTGAGCCAACAATTTTGATAGATAATTAACCAATTAAGGTATTGCCAACATCTCTGCTGAGTGCTGACAACATTATCAGTAGAGGGTGATTGCCGTGGTAGCTTCTATGACTACAGTACGATCTCTCTAGAGGGACATATGTAGTGCAACAACCTATGTATAACAAAACCTTCAAAGTTACTTGAAGTTATTACATGTATATACTTTTGTAAATTCTGTAGGGGAACAACTTCTGAACAATGACCAATATTTGCAGCCCACAAAGGGTCTCACTCTACAGAGGTTGTTCTGTACTATTGTGTCTTCAATACTTACGTGCAGATTACCCCTCTCTTCTAAGACATCAATTCCACTGAGTAGAACTTAAAATCAACTAAACGATTAAAACAAATCGTAGGGGTTCCAATGGTGTATGGTGATTGAAGTAAATGACTTTCATACTATCACAACCAATAATTTACAAATGAAGACCTCACCTTCAAGACCACCTTGAAATAAAGACCACTACTTTCTGTCCACTGACTTGCACATTATCCAACCTCAAATTCACAGTGAAATTGCACCTATATGAAAACCACCTCTTTAACAAGATTGGCTCAGAATTAACCATTTTTCGTTCCGTTTTCATCTGTTTGCTCTTTGATAGAATGATGCAATCACTCAACATTATTTAGATAAGTTTTTTACAGTCCCAAGAAGGAGTTTCATTATTGAGGTTTTACTGTAAATAGCTTAATTTTGCCACTTAGATCTATATATGCATCATGCAACACTTAACATATTACACCAGCACTGGTCGATTTATAGGCAAAGTGTACCTGATAAACAAAGATTATTTATCTATAGTCTAAATCAGATAGAACGGCTCGTAGGTGTTGATATGGGATTATAATCCTCGTTTCACTCGGAGTTATAAATCCCATATACAACACCTACTCATGTTCTATCCTATACATATTGCACAATTTTCTTGCGGAAATTTATATATTCACTGCATGAACCTTGTCATATTAAAATGCGTTAAGGTCAGGATCAGGTCAAATTATCCGTGCTATACGTTATGATTGTATGTCCATCTTATGTTAACTGAAGCGATTAAAACTGTGTGCAAATATTAAAATATCAACTAATCTGCAGCTAAAGTCATGTGTTGCCTTGGTCATACATTGATACAACGTCGTCTTTTCGAGGTAACTGATAAGCCCTATTGACAGAGACTTAAATGTTGCAAGAATATCATGGAAATTTGTGGCTCCTTTTTATTCTCATATTGTGTTAGTCCAAAAATGCCAATAAACGGATTCTGTTATCACAGAGGCTTGAATGCAATGCACACATTTTAGTGAGTTTGGGATTGCAACCTTCCCTCACCGATTATCTATTATCTTTGAGACATCAAAGTTTAAAGCAATATTTGTTCGTTTACAAGATTGTAGATGTAACATTATAATTCTGAAATATGTTTTCTCTTATCACTGGTACGGTCGTCCACTAGTACAGGTAGAACATAACAAGAAACGAAAACACGTGTTCAAATTTTCAGCTGAAGGCGTTGAGTGCCCAGATGGTTTTGTAACACATCAAGGTATATGCTACAAGGAGTTTGCTATTCTAGCCAACTGGAACGAAGCTACTGTATGTCCATAGTCTTTTATCACTTTTTTTCTTTTTCATGATTTAAACCTCTTCCAACGATAAAGAAATAATTTTATAAACAAGGGAGATCATTGTGTGTGTGTGTGCTAGGTCTACATTTTCTAGCTCCACCAGTTTAGACAATCCCTTTTGGTATTTATAAATAAGTGTACTAGAGTAGAGCCTATATTGCATGATTGAATTTCTGTTTATTTTAGTATTGCATATACTATAAAATAGATGTTTATTATTAATTATTACCAACAAGTCGTGTGTGTATTTTACTGGGTATGATGATTTGACTGCAGACTTATTGTGAAGCGTATGGAGCTGAACTAGCCACAGTAAAGGACGATAAGGAGGAACAGTTTCTTACTGGATATTTACAGAGACTTACAGCCGGTGAGAACAATTATACAAAATTGTAGGAGGGTTGTTCTAAAATAGCGTATAATTGTTGAACTATATAGCTAAATATAATGATAAAACGTTAAACTTTGCATGTACACCACTACAACTATTCCGAGTATATTTGAGGAGTTTACTTTATATCATAACACGTTGCGTATAATAAATGGAAGAATTTGTTACCCATGGTAACGTATACTACATACACACAGTGCAAACTCATTGATACCATATTATGTAATATGTCACAACGTATTGGGCTCCCATTCAAATACAGCCACCCGAATAGTAGTTAAAACTAGGGGCATACAACTATTTATTTCTGTGTTGTTCATTCGTATTATTTTCTGCCCCCTATCTTTGGTGAGGAGGTATATTGCTTTGCACAAGTGACTGGTCGGTCTGTTGGTCGGTCGGTCGGTAGACCAAATTGTCTCCGTTCAATAACTCATGAACGCTTTGCCCTAAGATCATCAAACTTTATTTGGAGGTTGGTCATCAATAGTAGATAACTCCTATTTATTTTGAGGTCAGTAGATCAAATGTCTTTGTGACCTTAACCATACCTGACTATTAGGCTGCTATGGGGGCATACGTGTTTTACACAAATCTCTTGTTATATTGTGTTTAACAATTGATAATACGGTCAGAACTCGATACAACGACGCTGTTCGTTTCCAAGAAAACTGTCGTTGTAACGAATATGTCAGTGTACTGAATTGATACAAAAAGCGTTTTGAAAACTTTTGTCTCCAAATATGAATTTGTCAGTATATCGGATGTCGTTATATCGAGTCCTGACTGTACTATGTTTCGGATATTTCCATCATTGGAGATGTCTTGTTAATAAGGATATCAAGAAACTGCAGTTCTGTTCAATCTTCATTTATTATAGAGATATCTGTGGTAGCTAGCGCGTTAATCGGATTAGTATACCGACAAATTGGAAAACGGATAAATGTTTGTGCACTGATATTCACAAACATTTTTTATTTCTATTTATTACAAACTGTCTTTATATTTTTAAAATCACTGTTAGCGAAATATTTATTGTAGGTCTATTGTATTTACATTATTCTGTTAGGTTATTTCAATTCTGGGATTTTCTGGCTTGGTGGTTCGGATGACACGATAGAGGGAAGTTGGATTTGGAATAAAACTGGACAGCAGTTTAGCTACAGTAAATGGAAAATCGGGGAGCCTAACAATGCTGGTGATTCTTTAATACAATACCGACGATATATTCATGTATTACACTACCGACGATATTTTCATGCATTACACTGCCGACGACATATTCATTTATTACACTACCGACGATACATTCATGCATTGCAATACTGGCGATACATTCATGTATTACACTACCGACGATATATTCATGTATTACACTACCGACGATACATTCATGTATTGCAATACTGGCGATACATTCATGTATTACACTACCGACGACATATTCATGTATTACACTACCGACGATATATTCATGTATTACAATGCCGACGATATATTCATGTATTACAATGCCGACGATATATTCATGTATTACAATACCGACGACATATTCATGTATTACAATACCGACGATATATTCATGTATTACAATACTGGCGAAATATTCTTATAATTACAATACTGGCAATATATTCAAATATTACATTACCGGCGATGTATTCATATAATTACAATACCGGCAATATATTCAAATATTACAATACCGGCGATATATTCATATAATTACAATACCGGCAATATATTCAAATATTACAATACCGGCAATATATTCAAATATTACAATACCGCAATATATTCAAATATTACAATACCGGCAATATATTCATATATTACAGTATCGGCAATATATTCATATTATGACCTCTTGATTTTTACACAGATGTTATTACTCGACAACCATAGGTTGCCTTTCAACGAAAGATTGTAAGACTCTTA
The DNA here is from genome assembly GCA_947247005.1 of Spisula solida. Classification (NCBI taxonomy): domain Eukaryota; kingdom Metazoa; phylum Mollusca; class Bivalvia; order Venerida; family Mactridae; genus Spisula; species Spisula solida. Next base: position 34,184,810 of record OX365952.1, on the reverse strand, counting down.
ATAACAAACGTGAAATAAGGTGTGCATGGTACTGCATTATGGCACAGATAAATGCTCATGATGTGTTATATTTACATGACAGTGGTGACACTGACAATATTTATTTCTGCTATAAGGCCACCGGCCCATGCAGCATACTATACAATAAATGTAACACAATTAATATAATAAGTACTCTTTTATAGGCCTTTACCGCAAAAATAATAATAGTTTGTCTGTAACTTTTAGATGGTGTATCAACTGAACTGAACTATTTGTATTTTTTTTATTATATCGTCAGATATGTGTATTTTACATTAATGTAGGAGGCAATGAAAACTGTTTGACAATGTCCTTCAGCGATAACTTCTTCTGGAATGACAACAATTGCAAACACAAATACAACTTTGTTTGTGAAATCCGGTAAGGACAGCCTTATACTAATACAACTTTGTTGGTGAAATCCGGTAAGGACAGCCTTATACTAATACAACTTTGTTTGTGAAATCAGGTAAGGACAGCCTTATACTAATACAACTTTGTTTGTGAACTTAGGTAAGGACAGCCTTATACTAATACAACTTTGTTTGTGAAATCCGGTAAGAACAGTCTTATACTAGTACAACTATGTTTGTAAAATCCGGTGGGAACAGCCTTATACTAATACAACTTTGTTTGTGAACTCAGGTAAGGACAGCCTTATACTAATACAACTTTGTTTGTGAAATCCGGTAAGGATAGTCTTATATTACTACAAATTTGTTTGTGAAATCAAGTAAAGACAGCCTTATACTTATACAATTTTGTTTGTGAAATCCGGTAAGGACAGTCTTATACTAGTACAACTATGTTTGTAAAATCCGATGGGAACAGCCTTATACTAATACAACTTGTTTGTGAAATCCGATAAGGACGGTCTTACGTTACTACAACTTTGTTTGTGAAATCAAGTAAGGACAGCCTTATACTAATAAAACTTTGTTTGTGAAATCCGGTAAGGACAGACTTATATTACTACAACTTTGTTTGTGAAATCCGGAATGGACATTCTTAGATAACTACAACTTTGTTTGTGAAATCCGGTAAGGACAGCCTTATACTAATACAACTCTGTTTGTACAATCCGGTAAGGACAGCCTTATATAACTACAAATCCGGTAAGGACAGTCTTATACTAGTACAACTCTGTTTGTAAAATCCGGTGGGAACAGCCTTATACTAATACAACTTTGCTTGTGAAATCCGGTAAGGACAGCCTTATACTAATTCAACTTTGTGAAGTCAGGTAAGGACAGCCTTATAGTAATATAACTTTGTGTGTGATAACAGGTAAGGACAGTTTTATACTTAGGTTTCTCGCCATGCTCACTTTGTAAATATGTTTAGCCATTCCCCCATACTGTAAATATCAGTGTAGCAATACCACGTGACTTTTGACTACAGTTACAAGAAGAAATTTGTAAACATTGGAAAATAAAAAAGCCATAAGTATTTTATTTCTTCGTCGATTTCTATGAAATATACGCCACGCTAAGGGGACAATTATTTGCTTTCCGAGAAATATAAAATCTTTTTCCGCGGCTGTGCCGTTTTGTCCATTACCTTGTGAAACCGTGGAACGTGTAGGTTTCACAGGGTAAAGGAAAAATCAGTAAAACAGCTGAAAAATATCTAATAGTTCACGGAAAGCAAATACATTTCCCCTTACCGTGGCGTATATTTTATAGAAATCGAGGAAGAAATAAAAAAACTTACGGCTATATTTTTGTACCGATGTTTACAAATTTCTACTTGTACCTGAAGCCAAACGTCACGTGGTATTGCTACACTGTAATATGTTATATTTGGAATAATAAAACATACGTTGAGTTGATTTGACATACATGTTATTTGGCTTGTAGACGAATGTCTGGGAACCGTAGGTGTCCATTAAACATTTTAAAGAGTTTTGAATGAAATCTTACCTGATGGGTGTGATTATAGGTGGCCGTAAAATACAAGTTTAGTAATAAGTTGTACTAACAAATTAACTTGGTCCTCGACCTTTATGCTTAGATATATTACAAGCTTTTTATTCGGCAAATCATCAATTCAATGAGAAGGTCGTGCTTTGCCGGATATTAAGATAAGTGTTTATACATGTACAATACCTCATACCTAAATATTCGTAATAATTACCGCTTATGAAAATACAGACGGAAATAAAACAACCGCCGTCACCCCGCCTCCACCACCAAGTACTGGGGTAATTAAGCGCGACCAGTATTTAAGTATTGCAAACTTAATATAGATGTTTCTGACTGTTGTTTTTCAGACCTAAGGAATTGGGCAACGTCATCGGCTGAAATAACCTTGTTTGTATGACATCTGATGATTCAATAAACTGAATCTTAATCTGAGTTTCGGTGATTATTTTATAATGATGAAGGATGGATCACGCCTTTAAAGCCACATTAGGCCTTAAACGGCTTTTTTCAAAATATCAATAACTTGGTAACCTATTTGAAGAGCCATGAAATTTGAGCACTTGAGTTGAGTCCCAAGGTGGAAAACACCATAAGATGAAAGAAAACGAAATACAACATCCAATTGGTATGTTTATAATATAATGACTTGTATACAAAAATGCACAATTTATAATCTAAGGGAAGCTACTCTTGCAAATATTGTGTCATCCTTATATTTTACTTTTGGCATACTTTTTCGACAGATACATTTAACTGTCGTCTATTATTGGTCATTTTTGAAAAATATCCCAATTCCTTGTAATAAGTCTATCTTTTCTGGATGATCAGATAATGTGATTTTAAAGGCGAAGGACTTCATGACCGGATTATGAAATATCTTAATTTTAAAAAATTTCTAGCAACGTTAGTCAATACAATGCAAATACTTGCTGCTTTTCATCAAGCATTATGGTGTTTCTCCACGTCTCTGAGCCATATAGTAGGACGGAGATCTCATTGGAGTTGAAAAGCTTCAATTTTGTTGGTAGACGGATGTTCTTATTCTTCCAAATGGGTCTAAGGATGAGGAAGACATGTCTGGTTTCCCAATTCGTGACTTGATATCTTCTTCTGTTTCCCCTGATGTACTCACAGTACTTCCCAGGTACGTGATCTTCTTGACGTCTTCTTCGAGTGGGCCATATTGTATGATAATAGGGCGACTGTTTGCTGCATTTATTCTCAGCGTCTTTGTTTTGCTGGTGTTGATTGTCAGCCCTGTTGAATGAGCAACCTGTTGTAGACGGTCAGTTTTCTGCTGTATATGGTTAATGCTGTGAGACATCAGGTAGATATCGTCAGCGAAGTCTAGGTCTTCAAGTTTCTTCTCAAAGGTCCACTGTAGACCACGTGGTCCATTCGTGGTTGTCTTCATCACCCAGTCAATGACAAGAAGGAAGATCATCGGCGACAAATTTAATTTTACGCGTTTCGATAGTATAGCGTAAAATGGTTGTCTTTGCGGAACGTATTCACTACAGTGATAAGTTGAGTTATGGTCACGGGATTTTCGTGCGTGTAACGCGGTGTACGGAGTTGTTGAAGTTTAAAGAATGTGTGTATTTGTCATTCTACCAGACGTTTCAGAGCTCGGCTTTCATTTTGTTTTATTTTTAGAAAATAACAATTGATAAGGATTCAAGATGTTATGACTATATTGTATACAACTGCTTTGTGTATGTACTTACTATATGGCACATGTTTATAATTTAAGATTGTGTTAATCATGCGAATATTGATGCTTTTGCATAATGTGCATATAACTTATTTTATTGATATATTTCAAATGTTACATAATAGTGAACTATATTATGTGTCTGATAAGTCGGTGTCTAAGGTGACAAGTATTATCAAAAGGGGGGATATTTTCCCTGTTTGGCTATACATTTGCGGTCGTCGTGCGCAGTAAGTCTTTAATATGGTGTTTGATTTGCCCACGTTGGGCGCCAAATGTCACAGGGTGAGAAAAATGTGCAACCAGACCGGGGCTCGAACCCGGGACCCTTCGCTTACAGGGCGAATGCTCTACCGACCGAGCTAGCCGGCTGCCTACACACTTCCTCACCCATACTGTGAACAGGTTCAGACCGTGACATACTCCCCCGTCATAATGAAATTCGTCCCGAATTTCTGACAGGTCTAGAGAACAAGGTAAACATGATCTCGGAGAAATACAGTCACGGTCCCACGTTGGGCGCCAAATGTCACAGGGTGAGAAAATGTGCAACCAGACCGGGGCTCGAACCCGGGACCCTTCGCTTACAGTAAGAACGGAAGAGTATGAAATAAAATTACAAGGAGAAAGAACTGGAACAAGGAAGTCCACAGCGAAGTTACACCAAACATCAGTAGCAGTTCCTCAAACAGAAGAGTTAATCGCAGATCTAGTGAAGAGAATTGAGAATCTAGATAGGAAGTTTGAAGACATGAAGAATACTCAGGAGCGACAAAACAACAATAGTTCAGAGAACAGGGGTCAAGGTAACGGATCAAGATACAGAGGACGCGGCGGTTATCGAGGTAAACAGGGAAGACAGGAGGCAGGATCAACCGGCCAACAGGAAAATGCTTCTACCCAACAGAAGGATTTAAACTAGTAGATGTCGGCATTGCAGGGCAAATGCCTGACATATTGGAGAAGAGCCCTAATAATAACATCTTTAAAAGATTGATCGGTCATGCTAACGAAGCTGAGATAGTTATCAATGGCAACAGGGTTAATGCACTTATTGACTCTGGTTCCATGATCACCACATTGAGCCAAAGCTATTGGAGCGAGATGACACCTAAGCCATTGCTTCATTCTGTGAACGATCTTGGGTTGTCTATCACAGGCGCTGGTGGTGATTGTATTCCGTATAGCGGATACATAGATATCGACATAGCTATACCAAAGTTCACGCAAGAGGTTTTCTCGGTTTTGGCCTTAGTCGTAACAACCACCCAATATAACCTACAGGTGCCAGTGATCATTGGAACCAATTTGCTTAGGTACATATCTCCTAAAACTCCTAATTTACCCGAGGAGTGGAGGAGTGCCACCATGGCTGTACAAGCAAACACTCCAGTTGGAGTAGTTAAATCTACCAACACTCACCCTATAGAGTTAAAGCCATTCGACACCATGACTATATCAGGCTTTGTACGCACCTCGAGCGATGCGACATCTGCTATAACAGAGCCATCCGCCTTATCATCAAGTAGGATTGGTATTTGTCCTCGGGTCGTCAAGTTAGACAGCATTGGAACCTCATCGAGAGTACCAGTCAGGATTTTTAACGTGTCAGCAAAACCAGTTATGATCCAGCCTCATACACCCCTGTGTGAACTGCAGGAGGCCCAGGTTCTTAGATCATGGATTCCGGAAAAACAGAAAGCATCAAAAGTTTCCAAACCTGAACAATGTCCAATCGACAAAACTGAATTTCTACAGAAAATCAAAGTTGATTTATCTCATCTTGATGGAGACACCACAAGCGTAATGGAGAACTTCATTTGGAAATGGAAGGATACATTTTCCAAGGGTCCATTAGATATAGGACATACAGACCTTGTCAAACATGCTGTTAAGCTTGATGATCCACAACCGTTCAAAGAAGCATACAGAAGAGTTCCACCTGGTTTAGTTGATGAAGTTAGGGAACACCTTAAGGAGATGCTGGATATGGGAGCCATCAAACCATCCAAAAGTCTCATCGAACGTCGTCATTGTGAGGAAGAAGGATGGCACCATTCGCTTCTGTGTGGATTACCGGAAGTTGAATTCCCGAACACACAAGGATGCTTATCCTCTACCGCGCATTGACGACACTCTCCACCTACTTGCCGGGGCGAGGTATTTCACCAAGCTCGACTTAAAAGCGGGCTACTGGCAAGTAGAGATGGAAGAGGATGACAAGGAGAAGACGGCTTTTCAGGTTGGCAACCTTGGATTTTATGAGTGTCAGCGTATGCCCTTTGGACTATGTAACGCCCCTGCAACTTTTCAAAGGCTAATGGAACGTTGCATGGGCGATTTAAACTTAAAGGAGTGCCTAATTTATCTGGATGATGTCATAATCTTTTCGGAATCTCTACAAGAACACATTGAGCGTTTGGATGCTGTATTCGAGAGACTGAAACTGCACAACCTCAAACTGAAGGCGTCAAAATGTGAATTCCTTCGGGATGAAGTCACCTACCTCGGACATGTAGTATCGTCCAAGGGCATTATGACGGACCCTGCGAAGACTGAAGCAGTACGGAATTGGCCTAAACCTACTTCCATTAAGGATGTTCGAAGTTTCCTAGGCTTCGCGGGCTATTACAGAAAGTTTATCGCCAAGTTTTCAAACATTGTCCGACCATTGAACGATCTCCTGACCGGTAGTTCTACGGTGAAGAAATCCACCAAGTCGCCAAAGTTCAAATGGGGAGAAGCGCAACAGATGGCATTCGATACCATTGTCGAGAAATTGACGTCTACACCTGTACTGGCCTATGCAGACTACAGGAAACCATTCAAGGTTCATACTGACGCATCTGCTAGTGGCTTGGGAGCCGCACTCTACCAGGACCATGACGGCGTAGAGCGGGTTGTGGCCTATGCCAGTAGGAGTCTGAAACCCTCTGAGAAGAATTACCATTCGAGTAAACTCGAATTTCTCGCTCTTAAATGGGCAATCACCGAGAAATTTCATGATTATTTGTATGGTATTCCCTTCAAGGTGTTTACTGACAACAAACCGGTAACTTACGTCCAGACTACTGCCAAGCTAGATGCCTGTGGACAAAGATGGGTTGCTTCTCTAGCAAACTACGACTTCACAATCCACTATCGTGCTGGGAAAGCAAATATTGAAGCTGATGCCCTCTCGAGAATGAAACCACAGCGTATTGAGTCATCAGACATCTCAGAGGACCACGCGAGTCTCAGTGACTCGTCGGAATCGTATAGACGTTTTATCGAATCGCCCACCAAATCGTGACTTTGATGTTTTTAGCTGTGAAAAGTCTCGTTTGAACGACAACAACAAACTAATGATTATATTGGCACCAATTCATGGTTCACAAATCCAACCCGGTCACTGTCCGATGATCGGCCGCAAAACTGTTTGGCAATCGGTAATCGGGCTAGAGGCTGGACATACATATATGACAACGATCGGACAGCGCACGATGCCCTCCGACACACATAGTCCAGAATCCAATATCGATCGTGGATCGGTGTCCGAATTGTACACGATGCGACAGCGTAGTAGACAGCGGGTATAGTACAGAGAATTTGACACGACTATCGACCTTCAATTAGCATAATTTAACAGCTGATATATTGTCTTAATTTATAACCCCGGCCGTATGTTTTCATAAGCGTAGCGTATCACGAAGACGCTCGATGTGTAATACCAACACACACCTAAAGAACCGATATTGCACGATTTGCTCGCGGAAATTTATATATTTAATGCAAGAAACTTGTAATATATTCACGCATAAAGGTCAGGTTTATGTCAAATTGTCTGGGCTATACCTATCGGATTCACGGTCATCGCCCGGTGTCGAGGTAATAAGTGAACATTAGGCGACATGTAAAATAGTGAGAGGTGATGCTATATTTATGATATAGGAATTAATGTAGCCTGGCCTTATTATTGTGGTAGGAACCCGGATATACATACGTCTGAAAAATATACTTGTAACATCCCAAACTAAATTAGCTCGTTACAAAGATTGACTTTAAAGTAGTGAAATCGAAAGTAAAGATGAATTGTTTGATTTTGAGAAGTGTGCTCTTGATCACTGTTCAATTGACTAGTTATATAGTTTTGGTCAGTTCCACGCCGTCTCTGGAGGAGTTGAAATCGGCACAGGATCTGATATTTGAAGATATTAGTGCAATTAAAAGAAAGGTCTGGATAAAACTGGCATCTAGGGTGAAAACTTTGGAAACGAAAGTTGAAACCATAGAGAGAACACATAAGTGCGTTGTTTCAGATCACCGGATGTTCATACAGATGATAATACTTCATCGGTAGTGCACACAGAACCAGACTATTCACCGGAAGTACACACAGACATCGGACCGAGTAGTGCAATATATTCGTTGTTACTGAAGAGTTTTAAGGACGAAAAGACAATTTCCAGGCGTCTAGAAGAAACGTTACAACAAGCTTTAAATGTTATCAGCGTCTTGGAGAATAAACTGAAAGGTCACGAGTTACTTATCAAAGGTTTGTCGGACAAATTATCGCTGTTGGATGGAAATGTTCTTGCCGTCAAAAGGGAAGCTAGAACTTTACAAAAGTCCCAAAACGATCTCTTGCAAGACACGATACAGCTGAATCAGTCATGCCACGCTAAGATTGATGAGACATTGAATGCCATAGACGAACCATCATTTGTAAGTCCGTGGATCTTAATGCGTGCTCAGGACCCTGAGTTAGTAAAACATACGGTGTTTCATGGACTTGGGACGTTACCATATAAAGTAGACGTCCAAATTCAGCCATCATCTGGACCCAATGCCGGCTGGATATTTACAGGGGTATCAGCGATGCAAAGTGATGATGACGTGACTGGCGAGGTGTACGGTGGCGCGGTGTACTTCTACGACGAAATGAACGTATATATATCGGTGCCAATAAAAAGCAACGACAATGCTCGTGGAGTTGTAGTAAACACCGGAGCTACGAACGACCGACGTCTGGGTAACAATCAACAGATTGCAGAGGAGGCATATGTACGAGTCAAGATTTGGGCGCCGTCTGACATGCCGGAACCAGACATGAAATCAGATTGGTTACCGTTAGATGTAACTAACAAATCATTGACATTCTATGAATTGTCACATGGCCTTAACGAATATCCTGGTCTAGTGAATGCTCAAATTCGTTGCAGTTCATCTGATGGTCAAATACGTATATCGGAAGGCATTGGGGCATCAGTAGTAACGTTTGCGTATTCAAATGCAGGTGGTGTTGTTTATGCCTTTAATGAAAGTTCGGTAAGATTATGGACAGGGTATTTGGGTAAGACGACCGGTAACTACTATCATCGCCTTTTTGGTTTACCAGATGGGTGGGATACTTCTTTCGTACGTAACATTAATGTGCTTAAAGGACATTTTCGTGTTTTAGCATGGAACCACAAGACAATAAACGGAAGAGGCAATGAAATTGAAAAACGTGAAGGAAATAAAGAGATGTCCGAATGGTCAGCTTTTAAGAAGTTCTCCCTAGGTGTCGATTTAGTTTCGTTCTACATACAAGCTGACGATGGTGTAAACCAAGGATTTCGATTTCCGGGTTATGGTAGCTCTCAGTCTGTTATTTCACCGTTTGGTGGCATCGTGTACGCTTACAATGCTAAAGGTGATGTGAGAATATGGCGTCCTAATCCAGCAATGAATGGTTCCCTGATACATGTTCACGCACCGTACGGTAATGGTGTCAACATACAGGCGTCTAACAACGCCCACTACGTTAGCACCCTGATCAGAGCTAAATAACTCACTTTACGGCAATCGTGTTCATGTATACAAAGGCGTACGAAACTCAACGGTTGTCATGTTACTTTAAATGTCGCAGCATGGACTGCATCATGAAATATAACACAGGCATGTTGGATTGTCATGTTAAGTGGAAATCAAGGTTCGATTTCTCCTTTTTTATGTACATTGGGTTATGTACATTGTATAGAGTATAAGTTTCTTTTGCTGGTCAGTGTATATACATGTATAGTTATGTTTGGTATAAATTGCTACAACTTATCAGAACTTGGTAGTTAAAGAGTTTATCTAATAAAGTGTGATATTATGAAACAGTAACAGTGTGACTCTATGATAATAAGGGAACTTTACTGTAATGTAACTTAGAACATGTGATAAAACACATGTTGCTGTGTTCATGTACTTGAATAAAAATGTCAAATTGAAGAAGGAAAAAACACTTTTGAAAAACATGCACTATCCCACTGTAGATTTACCTTCATCGGTTATGTATGAACGTATAATGTAACTATGCAGTTAAAATTGACAATAGAGGCAATAATGACTGTAGTTTACGCAACACTCTACCATCCATAAATATAAGCACGACTGGAACTCAAACAGCCTGCCGCATCGGTCAGTTAAACATATAGCTGGAGTAATATTACTGATAAGGATTTTCTTTATTTTTAGGAAAATATTTTATATTGATCGTATATGTTCTCAAAAATGAAGATGAAAAAGAATAAAACATTGAATAAGAAATATTACAATAGTGTACATGTACTCATAACTAAGATGTTGTTATTTTAGGAGGACATGATACAGTGTAACAATACCACGTGACTTTTACATCAATAAAGGCTACAAATCCAATAAGAAATGTGTCAACATTTGACAACAATATAGCCGTTAGTAGTTTATTTCTATACCGTAGGCCACTCAAAGTGAAAATACGTTTACAAGCTTACAAAGTAATGTAGGATCCCTATCAGCAGCTGGGCCGTTTTGTCTAGCACCCTGTGAAACATTGGGGAAAGACGGCTTGCAACTGTAGTCAGACACTCCGAAGGTTTCACAGGGTATTAAAAAATGCCAGGCTGCTGAAATAGATCCTATTCTTCGTAGGAAGCGTATACTTTTCGCTTAGAGTGACGAGTGTTTAATAGAAATCGACGAAGAAATAAAATTTATTCAAGTATGACAGGAGGGCTGAATGTACATGTATTGGAAAGTTGGACATGTTAACGGCTATTTTTGTTTTCGAACCGAAGCAAATTGTGTCTTGGATTTGTAGCCCAAAGTCACGTGGTATTGCTACTCTTTGATAGATACAGATACAGAGTATAGATAGATATTTATTCAAACATAATGCTCGAAGTCCAACCTTTTACATGAACACTAAGAGGATGTTCCAGGCCTTGTTAAATTACACTGAATGAATCTGGAATTGGAGACTGTTACCAAAGTATTAAAACTCTGGGGATATAAGAGTTGCTCAATGTGATACAGTGTATTGGACCGAAGTTCAAATTGCTATTTGGGGTGTCGATGAATTATGCGAATACTATGTTATACTTTAATAAGAGATGATATCGGATGCTTGGAGTCTTGTGTGATGCAGAGTCACCCAGCCAAGATCGTTAAACATATTGGCGACACTGCTCTGAAATAATAGTTTCCATATTTATAAAGGGCCATAACTCTATTAATACTGGTTGGATCCGAACAAAATACATAGATGCACAGCAACTCATGCTGACTAATCGTCCTATGAAGTTTCCAGGCTGTTCAAAGCACAATTACTGGACTCGTTACAGACGACACTTGTAAGCCAAATTACCTCAAATTTCATAATTCCATGGGCAATAATGTTTTCTGCTTATACTGGTCTGATCCAAATAAAAAAATGTATAGGTGCGCAACATCGCATGCTGACTTATATTCCTATGAAGTTTAAATACTGTAGCACAAATACTTTTCAAGTAACATACATACAAGATGCTGAGTGCAACCAAAGATCACACACAAAAATCTCCCGTATTCTTTGGTGCAACATTTTGGCACGGAGTGCAAATATTTGGCGGCAAATTTATAAATTGATAGTTTAGGCGTTTCATAGATTCTTAGCACTCTACATAGTGGTTTTCTACAGGGACATATGATCTATCTAGTTTAGTATCCGTTCTTGTAATGATAGTGTATAGCTGCACACTACTAGTCTGGTTCCCGATCTTTACAATCTACGCAGTAAAGGTCTGGTGTCATCTAAATAAGATGGCGGCCCATGGTAAGATTCAAAATGGCGGAAGCATAGTGTTGTACATAGTAAAATAATTATTTTTACAAATACATAATGCTATGTTGGTGTCGTTTCCACAAAACTTTGTATTGAGATAAAATAAAATGTGATCTTCATGGGACATACATGTAGTTATTATTGGTACGACACCACTGATATTCACTAAAAATAGTTAATAAAAATAATCAAAAAACCTTTATAGCAATGCACATAGTACATATAAATTACAAACACTACTGTGTGCCCGTTTAGCTCAATCGGTTGAGCGTCTGCCTAGTAAACACGATACTGTTGGTTCGAGCCCTATAATGGCTGTGTTTTACTAGTACATTGTATATAGCATTTTACATTTTAAGGCTTTCAGTTGTTTTGCTCTATTCCCGTTGTCAAAAACATTTTATTGCAGTGTCATATTTCTTAAAACACACGTTAAAATATAAAGTATTAATTCATGGCAATTAATTAGTTTTGGAAAAAAGTATGCGGTCCATGCAGGATTTGAACCTGTACTCTTGAACGCTCTACCGATTGAGTTAAGCGGACAATCGATAAATATGATATGCACTTTATATATATGCTGCTACAAAATATTTTCATAATTTAATTTACGTTATTTCGTGGGCGTAGGAGCGTCTTCAACATTGGGGGGGGGGCAAATATTTGGGAAGGGGGGGCGAAAATGAGATATTTTTTAGATATGTGGGGGTCACATTAAATGTTAATAAGCTACGGTGAAAGTTGTTAATATTCACTTATAAGGTTAGGTGTATCTACTAAGGTGTTTGCTTGTCAAAATACCGGGTTAAAAAAGGAACCCTATCATAAACTAGTATAGTAAGTAGGGGGTTCCGGGGGCATGCTCCCCCGGGAATTTTTTTAAAACATTGGACCAATCCGGTGCGTTCTGAGATAAGTTTTTGGTAAGATCAATCAAAATTAAGTCCTTATTTTGTAAATATTTTTACGAATTACGAACAGATGCCCGAATTCTAGTGGTTTAGTAAGGGGATTTAACATAGCAATGACAAAGTTTAAAAGCAATATAGGAGTTGGTGCAAACTTTATCTTACAATGTATTTGTGTAGTCCTTGTAGTTCTTTTCAGCAGTTACGTGATCGCGTGATAACATATTACATGGATTAAAATCATTTTGCGAGCGCAGCGAGCACGAAAATTCACATTTTATACCTTTTAACCAAGGATAAAAGGCAAATTACCTATTACAAGACTATTTTAGGCGGAAAATTATGAATATGTTCTGAATTATTGGGGGGGGGGGGCAAACGATATGTTGGCCCCCCCTGTCCTAACATTGGGGGGGCTGGCCCCCCTGTCCCCCCCCTTCTCCTACGCCCATGTATTTAGAACATATTAGTGGTGTCGTTTTGATGAAACCTGTGTAGCTGGAAAGGTAATGCATTTTTTAAGTTTAATCGAAACGACACCAAAAGAACATACGTTTTGGGGAGATTATTCAAAAATGTCTATATAAACTAATGTACACCCGCCATCTTGTTTTACCAGTAGTAGAATCCATTTTAGTTGGATGATGCCGGACCTAACCTAACGGAATGTAATATTGGGGAACGGGAACCAGACTAGCACACTACGAGATTTCAGTGCTTTGATTCATAATTAATAGTCAGACTTTTTTTAGATTCAGATTTTTTTACAGTTAGAACGTCCCCATTCAAAAACGTCCCCACTCGAGAACGTCCCCATAAAATCGAGAACGTCCCCAGTCTGAATTTTCAAATATCGAGAACGTCCCCATTCATATCTAGAACGTCCCTATTCATATCGAGAACGTCCCCATTCATATCCAAAACGTCCCCAATCATATCGAGAACCCCAATTATATCGAGAACGTCCCCACGTATAAAATTTATTATTATACTCTTAGTAATTTATATTTCAGATGGTGATGATGATGATGAATGTCTGAAGTACTGTTAATGAAGCCATGTGTCAGACCTATAGTCACGCTGGATATTTTGAGAAATCAACAATTTCAATGTGTTGAATACATGATAAAAAAATACAAGATAAACAGTATAGTAAGTTATGCATAAAATATGTTGCTTTAAATGTATGTAGGGGCCTGGTGTGTTTCCTTCCTATAAGACCTGCCGTCCACTAGACCCCGCTGATATGCGGAAGGGTAGCCGATTACAGTTTGCTTGTTTCGGGAATCTTTCGGGATCATTTATCAATAAAAATGGGCGGATCTTAGCCATCGGCATCGTTCGGGATATATTCGCGGATCGTTATACGAAATGTTGCAGTATGAACGCCGAAACCTTTCCGAAGTAGCCGAACGCAACGCGAATGAATGCCGACAGTTCAGGATTTGGTCCCGAATGTTTCCCGATCGTGCGGAAAGGTTGCGGATACATTGCAGAATATGCCGAAGTGTTTACGAATCGATGCCGATAGCATGCTGAAAGGTTGCCGATGTATATAAACGATGCCGAACTACTATCTTGTTATCAGTTGAATACGATTGATGGAAGACGCCATTAATCTCGCTAGTTCCAGCTATAAAATTAAATGACATATTTTCAGCTACACAAATGCTGAATGACTTAGCTTCAGGTATAAACAACACTGACATATTAAGCTCATGAAAAAAACTTACTACAGTAGATATACCGGGAGTCTATTTCCGGTGTTTTCCTTTAATAACTGAAGACCATGGGACCCTGGTTGTGTCATAGTTTTCTATAGGGGCTGACACAACCATATTTGGTAGGACCATGATGAAAACGATATATTCAAGATAAAAAAACTATCGGCAAACTAACCTCATCGCTTCCGCAGTCGCTCTTGTATAGTTCGGGAAATACTGCTTCGACTCGGCATTCCTTCCGTTCACAATCGGCGCCTTCGGCAACTATTCGGCGTGTGTCTTAACATGATCGGCATATCTTCCGTGTGTATAACTCATCCCTTCGTCATATTCGGCTAGCTTTCGGCATTGCTTCAGCTTCCTTCGGGAACCGCTCGGGATGGATAAAATGATTATGAAGCCTCGCAGAAGGCTTCCCGAAGGTGCCGAGTGGATGACGATGGATTCCCGAACACCCCGAACTGTTGTCGATGGGTTTCCGATTACACCGAAGCACCCCGAAGCCTTCCCGAACAAGACCTTCGGCGTCCAAATTTTAAAAGTTTTAAAATTTGGATGCCGAAGATTTTTCGGTCCCGAAGTGTCCGGAAGGCTTCCCGAAGCGTACAGGAACGACACGGAAGGGTTCCAGAACGTCCCGAAGACATGCCGAACCATCCCGATTAGACAAATTTAGCCTTCGGGAACCCTTCGGGGTCCTAGTGGACGGCAGGTCTAACATAGGCCTACATTAGTGAGAAAGACAAGATAGATTATTGATAGAGACATGTGTTGGATATTAAATAAAACAGAAGTGATGCATAAATTGTTATTTCAAGTGCTTGTGATGTTTTCTTATATGAAAAAGACTAGATAATGATGCATTTATTTTAATGATTTGGGTACTATGGACATGTATTTTGTATTGTGCAATATACTGACATTCCCATTTAATTGCATGCACGTGCTGGGTAGCTCAACGTTAATTTATTAGTGTAGTTATCATTAATAATGTTAGTATAGTATATATCCCGATACACCGCTTCTCAGTTCCGTCAGAGAATTGTTATGTTTTATATGGCTTTAACGGATCTTACGACTGATGTACAAGTGATGTAACGCTCTGACAGAACATGACACATGAGTGCAGTCTAATTTAGTTCCGTCAGAGCCATATGAAAGCAGCACAATTCTCTGACAGAAATGAGAAGCGCTAACTCGTGATTACAACCATGAGATGGAAGCATTGAAACGTCTTATATGCTTCTCTATAACTCAGACCAAAATATGTGTACAAGTATGGTGAATATTAAGAACAGTTGTTTCTCAATTATGTGATATATAATTTTACTGCTCGCTCTCTGTTACCGCTGTCTCGGTTACTAAGATGAAGACCACAATAATGTCGCCTCTATGGGGTACTCGAAAACACTAGCTTAGCTGGGCTAGTATGCATGAAGCTTCTTCAGCTTATCAATAGCATGTACATGTGTATATCCACCATCGGAATCGATGTATGCTAGACAACGGTGCCTCATTGCTGCGACAACTTGTTTGAAAACATGCCTGAGAAATATCATTCCAGATTCTCAGTAATGATTCCAAGTAGTACCGTTTTTTAGTTTTAAATTTCATGTTTTAATTAATAATATTGAGCGACACGTGAACATTTTACCCATGCATTGTGTGTATTTAGCGATCACCTCGTCCTATATACATTTCAATTGACCATTATGAATTACAATGTCTAATTACCGGAGAAAACGGAAATGACCGATGTTTCACATGTGGAAAATACTTATGTTCTGTTTACTAGGATATCCGGTTTCATTTATACTTAATGATGTGATACAAACCACTTAGCTTAGGCAAGTATTAATTCATTGCTAGATTATCATCGAAATGTTTCTTTAAAGAGCAGGTTTGGTCAGATTTTATTCTTCAAAACAATGTGACGTCAGTTTTGACTGCCGAAGGCTCCATCGGCCGTTTTATCGAATCGCCCACCAAATTGTTACTTTGATGTTTTTAGCTGTGAAAAGTCTCGTTTGAACGACTATAACAAACTACTGATTATTTTGGCACCAATTCCTGGTTCACACATCCAATCCGATCACTGTCTGATGATCGGTCGACATACTTTTTGGCAATCGGTAATCGGGCCATAGGCTGGACAGACATATGTGACAACGATCGGACATCGCACGATGCCCTCCGACACACATAGTCCAGAATCTAGTATCGATCGTCGATCGGTGTTCGAAATGTACACTATGCGACAGAGTAGTAGACAGCGGGTACCCATCGTATTCACGGCCATCGCCCGGTATCGAGGTGATAAGTGAACATAGGGCGGCATGTAAAAAAGTGAGAGGTGATGCTATATTTATGATATAGGAATTAATGACTTTTATTATGTAGCCTGGCCTTATTATTGTGGTAGGAAGCCGGATATACATACGACTGAAAAATATACTTGTAACATCCTGTTAAGGATAACATTATTTTGTGAGCGTCCGGACTCAAGTATCTAGTTTAAATAAGACAACTAAATTATATTGATACAAAGATTGACTTTAAAGCAGTAAAATCGAAAGTAAAGATGAATTGTTTGATTTTGAGCAGTGTTATTCTGATCACTGTACAATTGACTAGTTATATAGTTTTGGTCAGTTCCACGCTGTCTCTGGAGGAGTTGAAATCGGCACAGGATCTGATATTTGATGACATTAGTGCGATCAAAAGAAAGGTCTGGATAAAACTGGCGTCTAGGGTGAAAACATTGGAAACGAAAGTTGAAACCATAGAAGGAAAACATAAGTGCGTTGTTTCAGATCACCAAGACGACACTTCACCGGAGGTTCATACAGAGGATAATACTTCACCGGTAGTGAACACAGAACCAGACTATTCACCGGAAGTACACACAGAACCAGCCTATTCACCGGAAGTACACACAGACATCGGACCGAGTAGTGCAATATATTCGTTGTTACTGAAGAGTTTTAAGGACGAAAAGACAATTTCCAGGCGTCTAGAAGAAACGGTACAACAAGCTTTAAATGTTATCAGCGTCTTGGAGAATAAACTGAAAGGTCACGAGTTACTTATCAAAGGTTTGTCGGACAAATTATCGCTGTTGGATGAAAATGTTCTTGCCGTCAAAAGGGAAGCTAGAACTTTACAAAAGTCCCAAAACGATCTCTTGCAAGACACGATACAGCTGAATCAGTCATGTCACGCTAAGATCGATGAGACATTGAATGCCATAGACGAACCATCATTTGTAAGTCAGTGGATCTTAATGCGTGCTCAGGACCCTGAGTTAGTAAATCATACGGTGTTTCATGGACTTGGAACGTTACCATATAAAGTAGACGTCCAAATTCAGCCAACATCTGGACCCAATGCCGGCTGGATATTTACAGGGGTATCAGCGATGCAAGGTGATGATGACGTGAATGGTGAGGTGTATGGTGGCGCGGTGTACTTCTACGACGAAATGAACGTATATATATCGGTGCCAATAAAAAGCAACGGCAATGCTCGTGGAGTTGTAGTAAACACCGGAGCTACGAACGACCGACGTCTGGGTAACAATCAACAGATTGCAGAGGAGGCATATATACGAGTAAAGATTTGGGCGCCGTCTGACATGCCGGAACCAGACATGAAATCAGACTGGTTACCGTTAGATGTAACTAACAAATCATTGACATTCTATGAATTGTCACATGGCCTTAACGAATATCCTGGTCTAGTGAATGTTCAAATTCGTTGCAGTTCATCTGATGGTCAAATACGTATATCGGAAGGCATTGGGGCATCAGTAATACCGTGGGCGTATTCAAATGCAGGTGGTGTTGTTTATGCCTATAATGAACGTTCGGTAAGATTATGGACAGGGTATTTGAGTAATACGACCGGTAACTACCATCATCGCCTTTTTGGTTTACCAGATGGGTGGGATCCTGCTTTCGTACGTAACATTAATGTGCTTAAAGGACATGTTCGTGTTTTAGCATGGAACCGCAAGACAATAAACGGAAGAGGCAACGAAATTGAAAAACGTGAAGGAAATAAAGAGACGTCCGAATGGTCAGCTTTTAAGAAGTTCTCCCCAGGTGTCGATTTATTGTCGTTCTACATACAAGCTGACGATGGTGTAAACCAAGGATTTCGATTTCCGGGTTATGGTAGCTCTCAGTCTGTTAATTCACCGTTTGGTGGCGTCGTGTACGCTTACAGTGCTAAAGGTGATGTGAGAATATGGCGGCCTAATCCAGCAGTGAATGGTTCTCTGATACATATTCAAGCTTCGTACGGTAACGGTGTCAACATACAAGCGTCTAACAACGCCCACTACGTTAGCACCCTGATCAGAGCTAAATAACTCACTTTACGGCAATTGTGTTCATGTAAACAAAGGCGTACGAAACTCAACGGTTTTTATGTTGTCATGTTACTTTAAATGTCGCAGCATGGACTGCTAGCATATGCATCATGAAATATAACACAGGCATGTTGCATTGTCATGTTGAATTGAAATCGAGGTTCGATTTGTCCATTACATTGTGTTATGTACATTGTATATAGTATAAGTTTCTTTTCCTGGTTAGTGTACATACTTGTATTATAATGTTTGTTATAAATTGCTACAAATTATCAGAACTTGGTAGTTGAAGGGTTTATCATCTAAAGTGTGATAGTATGAAACAGTAACAGTGTGACTCTGTGACAAGAAAGAAAATTTACTGTAATGTAATGATTGAACGCATGTTGCTGTGTTCATGTACTTGAATAAAAATGTCGAATTGAAGAAGGAAAAAACACTTTTGAAAATGCACTATCCCACTGTAGATTTACCTTCATCGGTTATGTATGTACGTTTAATGTAACTATGCAGTTAAAATTGACAATAGAGGCAATAATGACTGTAGTTTACGCAACACTCTACCATCCATAAATATAAGCACGACTGCAGGCTGTTGGAGTTCCAGTCAGTCGGTCAGTTAAACATAGCCGGAGTAGTATTCCTGATAAGGATTTTCTTTATTTTTAGGGCAATATTTTATATTGATCGTATATATGTTCTCAAAAATGAAGATGAAAAAGAATAAAACATTGAATAAGAAATATTACAATATTGTACATGTACTCATAATTTAGGGGTTGTTATTTTAGGAGGACTTGATACAGTGTAGCAATACCACGTGACTTTCATATCAATAAAGGCTATAAATCCAAGACGAAATGTGTCAACATTTGAAAACAATGTAGCCGTTAGTAGTTTATTTCTATACCGTAGGCCACTCAAAGTGAAAATACGTTTTCAAGCTTACAAAGTAATGTAGGATCCCTATCAGCAGATGGGCCGTTTTGTCTAGCACCCTGTGAAACGTTGGGGAAAGACGGCTTGAAACTGTAGTCAGACACTCCGAAGGTTTCACAGGGTATTAAAAAAATGCCAGGCTGCTGAAAAAGATCCTATTCTTCGTAGGAAGCGTATACTTTTCGCTTAGAGTGACGAGTGTTTAATAGAAATCGACGAAGAAGTAAAATTTATTCAAGTATAACGGCGAGGGCTGGTATTGGAAAATTGGACATGTTTACGGCTATTTTTTGTTTTCGAAACGAAGCAAATTTTGTCTTGGATTTGTAGCCCAAAGTCACGTGGTATTGCTACACTTTGATAGATACAGAGTATAGATATATAAATATTTATTTCAAACATAATGCTCGAAGTCCAACCTCTTACATGAACACTAAGGGAATGTTCCAGGGTTGCTCCAATTGACTATTATTCTAGATAAGAACAACAACATACTATAGTAGTGGATTGACCAGCTTTATATAAACAGACTTCGCACCTACGGTACTGGAGTAGTCTTGAGCACGTGTATCACCACCAAACAGGCAGCAGTAGGCCTAATTTAGTTGCAGAACTGTGCAATCAATCGCATTATGGCCTAACCAAAGAGTCGAACATCATACCAGAACAACATAAAATACAAACAGTTTGGTGGCTGTGGCACTTATAAATACTAGAGTGATGAGAAACAAAGCGAATCAAGTTTAGCATTTCTAGGGCCATAACTCTGCTAATACAGGTCAGATCCGAATTGAAACATTTAAGAGGGCCTGTGACTGAATACATGTAAATAGAATCTAGCTTATATTTAGTCCGAAGGTGGGCAAATACACTATCATACTGACAAATATTCCTCAAATTATTTTAGAAACCATATATACAAAGACCTAAACTATTTTTAGGTCTTTGATATATATAAGCGACACAAGCAAAATTTCATCAGTTTAAGGGCCATATAACTCTGCTACTACTGGTTGAATCCGAAAAAAATACATAGATGCACATCAACTCGTGCTGACTAATAGTCCTATGGAGTTTCAATGCTGTTCAAAGCACAATTACATGTACTGTACTCTGTACTTTTCAAGCAATTACAGACGACACTTGTAAGCGAAATTACCTCAAATTTCATTATTCCATGGGCAATAAAGTTTTCTGCTTATACTGGTCGGATCCGGATAACAAATGTATAGGTGCGCAACATCGCATGCTGATTAACATTCCTATGAAGTTCAAAGACTGTAGCATAAATACTTTTCAAGTAACATACAAGATGTGAGTGCAACATTTTGGGACAGAGTGCAAATATTTGGCGGCAAATTTTTAAATTAGTGGGGGAATAAAACGATAGTTTAGGCTTTCCATAGATTCTTAGCAGTATACATACGGTACTGTAGTGGTTTTCTACAGGGATATAATATGATCTATCTAGTTTAGTATCTGTCTTGATAGTGTTCGTCTGCACTATACGAGATTTCAGTGCTTTGATTCATACTTAATTGAGCAGACTATTTTTAGATTCAGAAAATTATTCTAAAAATAGACATACATAATTTCGATATAGTTCTGCTTTTATCCATGTCCAAGATAATGAAATGACGATATGAAAATTATCTAAAAATGAAAAGGGTTGTTATTTTCAAGAATGGACGTTTTGTTGACGGAAAGGTAAGTTATATTAGTTTATCAAAATGCATTGGTTATCAGGACAAATTTACTATCCATTTTTTTACTGTTGCGAGGCATAGACGGACAAGATGACTTCGGGATTGGAAATGTGAACGCGGACCCAAGCACGTTCGATCCAAGGTACGAATATTAAGCTGTTAAGAATTAAAACTTCGTCGTTTTGCTAACTATCAATTATATTTGGCAGTTAGACATAAATTACTTAGTAGGATTAAGGCAACCGCCATTTTAACACTGGTTAATGCGCCATGATACTATTGTTTAGCCGGTCCAGGGTTGTGGTTTGAACTTTGAGCCCCACATTGGAATTTGGACAGACATTTCCTGTTACTATAAATGATTGCAGCGGTATTTGACTGCCCTCTGTAGTTGGGCTTCAAATGTCAGAACTGTCAAGAGTGTAGTGGTGTCTACATCACAGGTGTTTGGCATGTGGATAGGACCCCATGGTCCCCTCTACAACCCAACATAAAAAAATAAATAAAAAAATCCAAATCTCTATAGAACATAGAAAGGTTGCCCACTCTACCCCTCAAAAGTGGTCCAAAATATACATGGGGTTGGGTGAACGTCAGTTTCTCAATTAATTACCAGTCAATTTTCATAAACTGACGTTTTTATTTCGACGGAAGGTTGATACTAGATAACAACACTAATAAAACATATATTCACAAATAATAAACCTTCCAAACATGACATGAACGACCAATTTCGCCAGGTCGGACTTGCTAAGACTATCGGACAATGTGATAATTCACATAAAACTAAATAAATCGTAGAACAAATTCAATATTATGCCGCCGAATTGTCAAAGAATGACATTAAAAGCAACTGTTCAAAGTGCATTTGGTGAAGTTAGTTATTAAAGTCTTATTAATTTATTTATTAAAATAGAAATTAATCTATATGATTTTTATCAAATATAGCATTGAAGTTTGAAAGCTAAATGCCGGTTCTTAAACCGTGTTACACATGTAACGATGAAAGAGTTAGATGGTACTTATCGTTGAGGTAGACCTATTCAGCAGTGTGATGAAAGAAGTGAAGTGGTCAAATCTTTCATTAACTGTGACAGACACGTATTTATACAAAAAAGGCAGTAATATTGAGTTTCCGGTAAGCCAGTAAGGTACTCGTATACGACAGTTCAACACAGTATCACGGAACTGTCTATGGTTTGTGAGTGTTTGATCCCAGGACTTCAAACATGTGAGCAAAGGCGGCGCCGGTCAGACTTCAAGGGCATTTCTTTCAAACTTTAAAAACATTATTGCGATGGCAAAAATGAGACAAATACAACTGAAGTTATCACATGGACATTTTCGAGGCTAAATCATGATTGAAAACTATACACATTTAGCATATAACGCAGATTTGGCGTCTTGTGATAATGCAATTTCACACAAAGTTAACATTATGGGTGACGATGCTAGGATACAGGTGTTATTGTCGATCGCACATCACATTATGGCGGAAATTATTATAGGCGAGTTTGAAGCTTTAACGATCAGTGTATCAAGTGGGCAAGACCGCACTTCGTTAAAGAATAACCCATGGTCGATCCAAACGTGACAGATGTGTTGACGTTGGACGAAGTCGTGACGTCGAAAAGTGCGCCAGGTGGCTGTCGGTCATCTTTTTAATCGGTTAAATATTTATTACTATTAGCATATAGCCAACTTGTTATTGGTTTCTTAGTACAAAATTGAATATGTTTTAAGATGGCATAACAAATAATCCAATCACATTGCACATAATAAAATGAACGGGCCATTGCACAAACTTTTTGATACCCCCTCGTATGTGATAAATACATGTACATGTTTATTTTATTGCAGGTTATTGCAGTCACACACAGTTCGTCTCTGGAAGATGTATTATCTGATGCCAGTAAGAAGTTAGGTTTTGTAGGAAAGAAGATTTATACACCACAAGGTGGACTGATTGATGAGATATCCCTGTTCAGGTTTGCTTTCTTTCCCTTGTTTCATCAAACCTCAAAATACATCAGGGTATTATAGACAGGGTGTCAATATTCCTGATTTATCCGGAATTCCGGATTTATCTATCCTGAAAGAGCTATGTATTCTGACCAAAATAAAAGTTATTCGATGAAAATATCTCAAGAAATGGCAAAGTTATGGTAAACTTAATCTGCTCTGAAGGATTTTCCTTTATGCAAACTGGGTTAATTATGGAAACCATGTCATTGAAGGCCTCTTGTTTGGCAAAAATGGTCGTCTGCATACGATTTTCCTGATTTTGGATTTGGCTCTGTTGACACCCCTGTACAGACTTGTCTTATAGACTTAAATAATGTTCTCTAAGATTTCCACAAATTCTGCCTAGGAATCAAAGCTTTGCATCGATCAGCAACATTTGTGTAATATTATTATGTAATAATAATTATTATGTGAACACACTTCTTTAGCTTGTCATTCTTCTTGAATACTAGAACAGGGGTCCTACAAATCCGGAATAATCCTGATTTGCTGCAATAGAAAGACTGAACTGTTCTGAAGTAAATGAAAGTTATTTGGTGAGAAAATTCAAAGAATCGACAAAGTTATGGCCATTTGAAATTTCAGGTGTTGGGTTGTTAGCTAATAACAGACTTGTGACTGGTTTCCTGGATTGGGCATTATGTCTCTGTAGAATCCCTGTAGTAGCAACTCAATTTCATCCTAAGCTGACAGAAATGATTGTTAATAATGTATACACTAAATAAAATAGTTGTTACTAAAATTTGTCACTCATTAAATGGTTGCATGATGACTGGATTTGATATACAGTGCCCACCAAAAATAAGTATACAAATGTTATTTGCCCACTTACTTGCTTGTAATAATTCTACTTGCAGAACAGTGAAGCAACAATATATTTGAAGAAAAGGAATATTTTTGTTTATTAAATGGAAAGACCATACATAAATTGGTACCTTAGGTGCAAAATCTAAAGTTTCTTTGTCCCTCTTGAATGAGTACTTTGTCACATGGAACATGGAAAATTCAGCCTTTTTGATCACATGGTTATTTTAGTTCCGAACATCTTCATCTTTATTTCTAACTCTATTTTGACTTATTTAGTTACTGTAGTTTCAGAAACTAGTATAATTGTGACCGTCTGGTAAACAGATGTTGAATAATTTAACCAAGTTTAATTTTGCAACAATTATTTACTGTATACTTATTTTTGGTGGGCACTGTATTATGTATAGTAACATGTAGGCCAAATGGTAGGCTCTTAAATAGGTATTGTGTGACCAAATTCAACTGGACCTCCTCATGAATATTCTGTACTTTCCCCTCATCCTATTAGGTTTGTTATATTATTAAGAACACAGTAAAGTTCACTCTTTTTATTACGTCTCAGCATAAAAGCCTTTTTCAAATTATGAAAAATATATATATTTTTTTTTTTTACATTGAACTATGATGGCGTAAAATATGTAATTTTTTAATATTTTTCATAATTTTAAAAATGCTTTTATGCCGAAACGTAATAAAGAGAGTGAACTTTACTGCGTTTTAATCATAAATATCCCTTACGGATCTATATCAGTGATATTATTAAGAACTCTGAAATCAAGACATTCTAACTGTACTATAACGAAACACTCGAAGAATAATGAGTGTCAGCTTATTGTTGTCACTCTATATCTAACTTTCTAACATAAAAATAACATGATTATCTGTTTTCAGAGATGATGATGTTGTGTACATATCAGGTGGAGAACCATTTAAAGGTAAGACAAACTCTACTATGATTTTTTTTTTATATCTATATATTTTTATGAAAGCATATTTCATAAAATAGTTAAATACATACATATTACTTCATGAAATATAGTGACATAGCATTTATAACCAAAAGAAGGTGCATAATTAAGTTTACAATTTTTTTGGAACAGGAAAGTGAATATAGAATAGGTAGGGTCGTATATGTGAGAATACTCATTATGTTGATATTTTCCATTATTGGGGAGGCTTAAAAAGCGAAACGAAAAGCTTAAGCAACCCACAATGGAGAGAAAGATTTTTATTTAAATAGTAAAGTTGTTTAGAGCTGTGGGTGTTCCATTGGATATCAGTTGATATTGGCACCTTAATTTGGAAATAAATGCTCTGAACTATTTTCAAAAAACTCTACTATGATTGTTCATATCGTAACCTCAATCAAAAAAATTCAGGGCTCATGGTCACTGTATTGTTAGTTGATTAAAATGTCATGATAGATACTCCAATGTACTATGTAATGCCAGACTTCATTAAATGTTTTTAAACAGGTCTGTCCAAATTTGTAAAATGACTAAAATGATTTTCTGTCAGTCTGTATCAAAATCTGTCACTCAGAATTGATAGTTGACAGTTTTCGTGAAGGTAGTAGTGCTGTCATCAGGCGCGTAGCTACCTGTACGCAGAATACGCAGTTGCGTACACATTCTTCTCAAAAAGTGAACAAATAAATGATCGAAAAATGCAATAAAAACTGATGCCTAAGTCCTAAGGGGGGTAATCCTTTAGTATTTTCAGCATTTCTTAGAAACACTTCTTAAACGCTCTATACACAAAACAAACTTGGTTTTATCTGTAAAAATAATGTTAAAGACGATGCTAAAAACACACCAGAATGCACCAGAGACGTTCTAGCAAACAAAAATTTTCCGGGGGAGCATGCCCCCCGAGACCCACCTAGCCTTCTTGCGTACACATTCAAATACCTCTAGCTACGCCCCTGGTCATGGCCCTCTGATACTCATACTTTCAACTTGTCATTTACAGCTGTGCCGTCTTGTAGAGAATGTATATCTACCGAGGAAAAGAGCCAATGTCAAGGAGTCTTACAGTGTAATTCTGGAGAATGGGTGACGTTAAATGTTGGAGGAAAAATCATTTCTACCACCAGGTATAGTAATCTGACAATCTTTGTACAGCAAGTGGACAGTTGTCAGCATGTCAGATCTAGCTGTAACCTTACATTAACCAGCTATTCTTTTTAGTCCCCTACCGGTTTTTGACCGGAGGGGACTATATGTTTGCCCTCCGTCCGTCAGTCTGTCTGTCAAAAAATCTGGATCCTGACATAACTCAAACAGTTTCCAAGCTAGGTATATGAAACTTGGTATGTGGATAGGGGGCAATAAGGGGATAATGCACGTCCAAAAAACCGACCAAACGTGTGGTTGCTATGGCATCAGAAACATTGAAAAAATGGCTTAAAACCGGTAGGGGATTTCTGTATTGCTTGCAATTCTTAATGACTTGATACCCAGGAGTCTGCTCAAGATTTCTTTTTTTTGCATTCAACTGAGACAGTCTTAGTGCGTGGCCATTCGGTTTAATCACTGCCTTATTGGCCAATGACCTCCGGCTTCGAGGGAAGAGACAGAAAGTTTGTGTGATACAAGGAATGTGGGTGTGATGCCCTAGCTTTTTACGATTCGACTCCTTGGTTCTTTAACATGCCCGGTGTATAGCACCGATACAGGTGAGACTACCTCTGAGTTTCCAACCAGTTCAACTCTAGTTAGATGGAAAACACTGAACAGCGTTTCTGAAATTTCTAGTGCCCAGGCCGACATTTTAACCAGGAGTTTTTAAAAATCATATTATACAGTATATGAACCCTCGGCGGCATATATTACGTGTTGCATGGTATGTTATATCTCTTGTCACCTTTGATTGTCCATAGCCCGACTAGTGGAGTAATGCGCCTTTGTACTGGCCAGGCAGCTTACGAAGCCAGCCGGACTTCGAACACCCTACGCTTAATATCCATATACTCATTCATATTTGTTTGCTGAAAATTCATGTTTTTTATCTCTGTTATTTGTATATATTTATTGTATATAAGCATTGTATTATGCTTTATGCAAAATAAACTTTAGTATTTGTATGTATGTTACATAAATAATCGTCATTGTTTATTCATGTTTTCAGGAGTACATTAACACGTTTATTTATGTTTTCAGGAGTACATTAACACGTTTATTCATGTTTTCAGGAGTACATTAACACAGCAGCATCCAGACAGCATGTTGTCAAGAATGTTCTCTGATAATCCAGGTATGCTATAACTTTATTTAGAGAAATTCTACTGATTCTCACTACCGCAGGGTTGTCAATTTTCCTGATTTATCCGGAATTCCGGATTTTTCATTTCTGAAAGAGTAATGGTATCTGACCAAAATAAAAGTTATTTCATAATTTGATGAAAATATTTCAAGAAATGGCAAAGTTATGGTAAATTTAATCTGCTTTAAATGGTTTACTTTAATATAAACTGAGTCAATTATGGAAACAATATTATTGAAGGCCTCTTGTTTTCCAAAATGGTCAGCGGCATAAGATTGTCCTTATTTTTAATTTGTTCTTGGTGACACCCCTGCTACCGGTATGTTCATGTGTGACTTTAAATAATTTTATTGTTAATATCAGTAAATGTAAATTTCACCAGATTTTCAAATGATGAATACCCTTAGTTTATGCTGATTTGTTTAAGGTGGATTGTGAAACAAGTTTTATTACTTATATTAAACACCTCCACACCCTCATGTACATGTATCCATCGCCATTACGGTATGAGAGAGAAGCTATATTCCTGTTTATATGCTGTAAGGTTTGCACAGGCCTTGAAAAGTCCTTGAATTCATTTTCAACCTTGAAATGTACAAAATTGTGTTTGAATTTAACTTAAAATCCTTGGAATTTAGTCAAACAGTATCCAAATTTATGGATGTTGTCAAAAAAACATATCTGCATATAAATGAAAAAAAAACTTTCTTTTTTTTTAATTGGAAGTATGTACATTTTGTAAATGTATTTCACTGTTACGTATTGAATTGATGGCAATCGGGTATTCTTGTGTATGACATTTATCTAACATAAAGAGAGTCATTATCATTCAATATAATCCAGGGTAATTTTTGGGAAAATGCCTTGAAAATACAAGTTCTACCTTGAAAAGTCCTTGAATTTTGATGTGAGAATCTTTTATGAACAATGTGCTGAGAATCTTGCAAGGGAATTACTGGTACTGATAGAGCTGTCATTGATTTGATTGGAGGCATATCGATGATTCTGATATATAGGAAAACATGTATATGTATCGATAATACATCTCAATACATCAATTTGTACACAAAAATAATGTTGAAACATCGATATTGCTTCTGTCAATGACAGCTCTAGGCATTGGTACCATCGTTATTTCATCTTCAGTATGGTGACGCCTGGGATCATACCCTCTATAAAAAGCCTTGTTAAGTGATTGGTGTTTGAGCTTGCAGGGTGATATGTGTCCTCATTTGGATTTCAACAAAATAAAAAAGTATGCATGCTTAATGTTTTGATATGTTAATGCTCATCTAATAAAACTTAAGGGCACACATTGTGACTTTCTGACTGTTCACATTGTTAAAGAAGCCCAGGGAAAACAACATAGAATTACTAAATGCAAAGGGTAATAATTAGCTTTGATATTTCAGATGAAGCATGGTGTAGTACTGTAGATGACTCGGGGGCTTATTTAATAGATAGAAGCCCTAAATACTTTGAACCCATTCTCAACTACCTCCGACATGGCAGATTGATTCTAGATAAACAGTTAAATCCTGAAGGTAATATTTTCATATCTCAATAAATTAGCCCACAATTAATCAATATTTGCTTGCCATAGCCTTGCATACCCATATGACAGCGGCTCTGATTATACTACTATTTCATAGGGCCTAAAATAAAATATTGTTTGTTTCCCCATCCCCTACCTACTCGGAAAAAAACGACCCTTCCCAAATTATTTTTTATTACCTTAATTGAAATAATATTATTTTTATGAAATTTTTTTATAACCTACCTACCTACCCATTCTAAATCTGCTTGGGTCGGGAGGGGAAACAAAAAATATTTTAAGTTTGGCCTATGATCTGTGTTGGTTTCCTTTTACATTAGTCTGACTACTGTTCACCTTTTATTATTATTATGCCCCCCTATCTTTGATGAGGGGGTATATTGCTTTGCACATGTCAGTCCGTCTGTTGGGTGGTCGGTAGACCAAATGGTTTTCGTTCAATAACTCAAGAACGCTTTGCTTTAGGATCATCAAGCTCTTCAGGGAGGATGGTCATTAAGAGTAGATGACCCCTATTGATTTTGAGGTCAGTAGGTCAAAAGTCAAGGTGTTTGTGACCTTTACTCTCTGACTATTGGGCTGCCATGGGGGAATACATCTTTTACAAACATCTTTTGTTATTTTCACTATTATAGGCAATCTCAAATTCATTAATCCATAGTAATTGGGTCAAAAGAACGCTATCATAGCAGTTTTACCTGACAACATTATGTTTTCACGCCAAAATTGCTGGTGACGTCATCATGTGTCATCACGCTCATTGGAGAACATTGTTCTGTGATTTGTTATGAGACATAGGAGATAAGAGTATTTATGTGATAAACTTATTTTCAGGTGTTCTAGAAGAAGCCAAGTTTTTTGGTTTGACTGGATTAATTGGCATCTTGGAAGATTTAATTGAGGTATTCTTGCATATTTGATAAATTCTAGAGATGGGTACGAATATCAAAATCAGTATTCGAATATTCGAAATGCCTATTTGAATATATTCGAATATATTCGATACTCGTTGCATATCTTATGTATTTGTCCTCTTCCATAATCTCCTAAACTGACAACCATTTTTAGCTCATCTGATTTTTGAAAAAAGATGAGTTATTGTCATCACTTGATCGGCGTCGGCGTTGCATGGTTAAGTTTTGTGTTTAGGTAAACTTTTTCATAAACTATCAAAGCTATTGCTTTGAAACTTGCAACACTTGTTTTACCATCAACACCTGAGCCTGTAAAGCAAGACCCATAACTCTGAACTGCATTTTGTTAGAATTATTGCCCCTTTTTGGACTTAAAATAAAATGCCTTGGTTAAGTTTTGCGTTATGTCCACCTTTCTCCTAAACTATCTGAGTTATTGCTTTGAAACTTTCAACACTTATTCACCATCAGGTATATCAATACCTGACCATGTCAAGCCTGACCTATAACTCTGATCAGCATTTTGCAAGAGTTATTGCCCCTTTTATCACCATCAATTCCTCACTTTTTTAAGCAAGACTCATAACACTGCCCTACTTTATGCAAGGGTAATAGGCCTTTTTTACAGTGACAATGATCAGATGAGCGTCTGCACCCGCAAGGCAGTGCTCTTGTTATTTCTTTGTTCTTGATAAAACTAACTTGTTTGATAATAATATTAGAATGTTTGAATATGAACTATACAGTCGAATATTCAACTGAATTCCAAATATTCCGGTAGTGGGTCCCATCCCTAATAAATTCACAACAGTTTGGCCTTCTTAACTCCTTACTGGTTTATGTATTCTATCTATTATACCAACTGGATTTATTAACCGGCCATCTAGGTTTGATTACCAGTGGGGGCAGGTTATACTATTCCAAGAAAATTTGACAACAATTTTGATCTCCTTCCGCATGTGGAGAAGTTGCTGGTTCCATGTGGAAGATTAAGTTAGTATTGGTTAGGATACAGTCCTGGAAAAATGGTTAGGTGAATTACCTGTCGTATATAACTAATAAATTGTTGAGAAATTGCTGTCAGTGTTAAATCCAAATAAATAAACAAACATTTATTACACTGTGACCCACCCTTTTGGGCAGTGGATTGAGTAGTCTTGAGTCCCAGATCGGGTTAGAATACTAGGTCTTGCAGGTTATGTTTTATGTGGCATTTATGTATTCCTCATGTCATCTGTATGTGAAAAGTAGTCAAATGCTTGCAGAAGAGCAAATATTGTGCTGGTTAAAAATTAATTCCAGGAACTCTCTGTACCTTCACCAATTTCCAATCCCATGAAATTGTCAATTTATCAAAGCCCTAGATACTCAATACTGCGTAAGTGTTTTAGTTAGCGACGTAGGATCTACAAAATTCTCCCAACAAATCCTCTTGCATAAACTTAGTTAAAAGATGATATTTAGTCTGACAGGAAAGGCAGCACTCAACATATTAACCAGCCTAGCACAGAAAATATAAAAACATACAAGGCACAATGCCCAACACATAACCGGAAGAGAAAATGAACTGCCCAAGTCCCAGCTGTCAAAAAACTGAACTAACTAGTTTCAGCTATCAAAAAGCTAGATTCAACTGCAAAAAGGCTGAAATACCTAGTTTTAGCTGTCTGAATTCTGAAAAAGTTAAAGAATAACAGTAATAAACGATTGAATGCCATGGTTTCAGCTGAATGACCTAGTTTCTGCAATAAAAAGCTGAAACCTAGCACGGTTTAAGAAAAATGCTGAATTTCTTTTTAAAATTGCTAATATTTCAACTGGCTTAATGTCTTAATTTAAATTTCACTAACTTTTCAACCCGCATAAATATTTAATTATACAATACCTACAAAAATGCACTGGATAAAGTTTCGCTAATAAGACCACTTTGATTATTTTGAAATCATGCAGATTTTTGCGAGTTTAAGGTCCCAAAGTATTAAATTTAGAACAAAAAAGGTCCGCTAATAAGACCGATTTGCTATTAAGACCACCTTCTTGACTGGTCTTATTAGCGGAACTTCACTGATAAACCTTGTGTATATTTTACATTCAGAGTGAGCAACCACCCGAGGATCAGACACCAATCAATCGTAGAGAATTTGTTATGAAACTTATTGCCACATCAACTGATAAAGAACTACGTTGTCAGGTTTGTACAGAACAATGTAGTAGAGTAGATTTTGTTTTATATCATATTCTAACACGATCTGCGGATTAATCTATTAAACATAGAGCAGACCAAGCCGTTTATTATTACAGCGATAAAACATGGTATCAAATTGGCTGTTACTATTTACGCCCCGTATCACGTGACCTATTTATGAATGAATGAGCATAAACTTTATAGTAAAAACTTTAAAGGACCACGAGTTCCACGAGAATCCAGTGTTACAGCTATGACGCATCTAATTTTAGAAACTCCAATAAACTCTCGATACAAAGATTCATAAAAACTTCTGATAATCAATTCATTTATATTTTTCATTTCATGAAATAGATACACTGTACTCGTGTTATTAACATTGTTTCAATGTTTAAAATGTGTGATTTCCTTCAGAAAATTACGAAGGTCGTTTTCATGAACGAGGGAGGTAATTGTACCAGCTAATAAGCCACTCAATTTCAGCGTGGAATTATGTTAAATGTCAAATGGGTGAAAATAGAATGTGCACAGTAAAATAGTGCGGGATATTATCATATTTAGAATTGAAATAAAAACTCTGTTCTTGTATTTTGTCGGTGAATAAAACACGGGCACTCGTTCAGATGCGGAAAATTTGCAGTAGGACCCCTGTTTAATTTGAATCCTTCTATTCCAGGGAATGAATTTTGCGGGTGCCAATCTGTCAAAGTTAGATTTGCGAGGAATCAACTTCAAGTATGCTATCCTGAAAAATGCCAATCTGAGTGGTGCCAATCTATCGTACTGCAATTTTGAGAGAGCTGATGTTTCTCATGCTGTGTTTGATGTGAGTATACAGTAAAATCTCATATTTTCGTTGGTATTATATTTCGAGGATTTTGATGAAAATGCATTTTCGTGAGGGTCTTAAGGACATGGATTACAAAACATGGAGGAATATTTTCATATGTTCTGTATTAGGGAGGTGGATTAATCGTGGGGTTTATAGATTTTGGTTGAGTTCAACAATGAAATCCAAAAATACGAAAATTTAACACCCTCGAAAAATAATGATTTTACATTACAGTCTTTTACATTCTAATTTTACTTTATTTAGGAATGTAATTGAGTTTTGAAAAACTAAAACTTTTTTAAGGTAAAAAAGCTTACATTACTGCCAAGACTTCTTTATTCAAATAAAATCTTGTACTGTAATCAAAGTAAAGATTTTTCTGAGTGAACATTATTTCAGAACTCCACAAGTTTTTTAAACCCCCTGATATGAAGTATATGGGGGCTTTATTGGAGTCATGCTTGAAGTCGGTCGGTCGGTTTGTTGGTACATTGGTCTGTTAGTTCATCCAACCAATATTTGTGTGGGCTTTTTCTTGTTTTGATAACCATTGGTTTATTTTTAATGAAATTTCAATGAAACTTTCGATAACTTACAATGTTTCAGTGTTGAGTCTAGTTTTGCATGTTGTCTACACACAATGGTCAGTTTTGCTGATGATTGCCTTTGCGGGTTTCATCAGTACCAAACCATGACTAAGCTTTGCACGTCCTATTTTTGACCTGATGTTTGTTTAACAGTGTCAAACATATATCGGTGTATTCATCAGATTCAGTGATATATCTTGTTTTAAGTTATGATTGATATAACAGGTTTGTTATTATTGTCTGTAATACCATTCTGTTTAATACATTTTAATGGCAGTCTGGTAATTTGCTTGGAGTGAAAATGCTGTGTGCCAATATGGAGGGGACGTCATTGAAAGGATGTAACTTTGAGGACCCAGCTGGAACAAGGGCTAATATGGAAGGTAAAGTTTCTATCCCCTGTGCAGATGTGAAGATCCCTGCCAGCTTAAGTTTATTGTAAATATTTATGCCCCCCCCCATCTTTGATGACGGGGTATATTGCTTTGCTAATGTCTGTCTGTCAGTAGGAAGGTCAGTTGTATAAAATGGTTTCCGTTCAATAACTCAAGAACGCTTTGACATACGATCTTCAAACATCATATGAAGGTTGGTCATCAATAGTAGATGACCCGTATTGATATTAAGGTCAATAGGTCTAAGGCCAAGGTCACTGCGACATTCACCATTTATGACTATTTGGCTGCTATGGGGGCATACGTGTTTTACAAACATCTCTTGTTTTTATACATTTTGTGCCCTATATTGCTTAGCAAATTGAGGTCAGTTTGTTGGTCGACCAAATAGTTTCCATTCAATGACTCAAGAACCCTTGAGCCTAGTATCCTAAAACTTTACATGGTGGTTGGTCATCAATAATATATGACTCCTATTATGAGATTGGTAGGTTAAAGGTCTAGGTCACTTTAACATAATAAAAAGACCAAAAGGTACCTGATCAATAACTCGTGAATGGTTTGGCCCAGGTTCGTCAAACTATACGTGAAGGTTAGTCATCAAGACTAGAAGAACTCTATTGATATTAAGGTCAGGTGATCATACGTATAGTGAAATGTTATTTTTGGGTGATATTGGAAATACTGTCCACACTGTCTGCATACACAGATATGTTAGAATGTGTACACATCTCATGTGCAGCGTTTTGATGACAAAAGTCAAGAATGATCTCCCTTGAAAAGGTGTCATTAAAACTATTTTTCATTTCTGTACTAGGATTGTCTCCCCTTCATAGAGTCAGTAAATTGTTAAACAACTCTTAATATATAAAATGTGTGTGCTGTATATACATGTAAGTAAAAAAATGTCAGTTGTTGCTGTGCTTATAGTCTGCCCTGGTTAATGTGATATTACAAACATTAATCAGTTTGGTAAACTGTGGCAAAATTGGTTTTACAAATCACTTAAATAAACAGATAAGGTCAGTATTGTAGTTAAAACATCACTGATAATTGGTGCACATAATTGTAATCCACCTTTGTGGAATATACCAAATTTTCCCACCTTTCACATGATCCTGGGCGCACTTTAGTGGTTAGTATAGCTGAGCACATTTAACATGGCATCCTTGAATATCCGTCTGTAACCTCTGTCCAATCAAGAGTTGTTATGTTAACTAATCAAAACATTCTTACGGTACAATAACGAAAGCACACAAGGATTAATTAGCAACTGGTAAAATGTGCTCAGGTATATACTGGATTTAAAACAGCGTTCAGCCTAAATAAACAACATTTTTGTTATTCAGGTGCCCTGATGAAAAGTGTAAATCTTGAAGGCAGCCATATGGCTGGGGTCAATTTAAGAGTTGCCAATTTGAAGAATGCTAACCTACAGAATTGTGACTTACGTGGGGCAGTTCTAGCTGGAGCAGACTTAGAGGTATGATCTATATGTTACTTTACTGTGGTGATTATATACTGTTATAGTACGGAGACATTGACACGATCCTAACCTTTATGCGACAAGGTTTTTGCGATGTGTATATCAACTTCCGCGAGCAAATTGTGCAATATCGGTCCTTAAGATTTGCATTTGTATGACACATCGAGCGTCTTTGTGATACCCCACGCGTATGTTAACAAATAACCAGGGTTATAAATATAGACAAGAAATCAGCTGTAAAATTATGCTAATAGAAGGTTGAGGTTCAAGTCAAATTCTCCATACTATAGCTAGATTTGTCTGATTTAAATAATATTTGAAATCTACGAAGAAATATCCAGGTTCATTTGTCACTGATTTCAGAAATCAATTAATGCTGAGTTGATCCATGGCAAAGTTATCCTGTCACTGATTTCAGAAATCAATTAATGCTGAGTTGATTCATGACAAAGTTATCCTGTCACTGATTTCAGAAATCAATTAATGCTGAGTTGATTCATGACAAAGTTATCCTGTCACTGATTTCAGAAATCAATTAATGCTGAGTTGATCCATGACAAAGTTATCCTGTCACTGATTTCAGAAATCAATTAATGCTGAGTTGATTCATGACAAAGTTATCCTGTCACTGATTTCAGAAATCAATTAATGCTGAGTTGATCCATGACAAAGTTATCCTGTCACTGATTTCAGAAATCAATTAATGCTGTGTTAATCCATGACAAAGCAATCCAGTACAGCTTATAAGAATCCCTCTCAAGATTAAATGTAGGGTAAGGATTCCTGAATAGTTAGCATAGGGTGTGGCATTCAAACCTATACTAAACGACACCATCGTCTTGCAATGTAAAGTAAAAAGTGAAACGCATTAGACCATTTGACTAGTGCAACCCATTCCAGATTTATAATACCTGATGATTATACACATCTATTTACCATGGTTGCCATAGTTCCTAATGAGTGTCTATGGGAGTTACATGAAGAATGGGATGCCTGTTTAGCTTAAAGTTTGTCTCAATAATCATCCAATTCTTTATGAGACTCAAATAGACACTTGTCAGGAATCCATTTCTAGTGTGACATATATCGGACCATGTGATTGTGGTTTCCAAATTTGTAACTATTGTGGTATATTGTGGTTCATTTCTTTACAGAATTGTGACCTATCAGGATGCGATCTTCAAGAAGCAAATTTACGAGGGGCCAACTTGAAAGGGGCTGCATTTGAACTGATGTTGAACCCTCTACATATGGCCCAGGCTGTGAGGTGAAGGTGACCTTGAGGTACCCAGCCGAGGGAGGATGAGGTACCCAGCTATGAGAAGATGAGTTATCCAGCGATGGCAAGATGATGGAGGTACCCAGCTATTGGAAGGGCTGTGTTACTTGCCACACTATAGACTCTGTCTCAACACACACAAATACATTTTATCTTCTATTCCTAGGTACTGTTTTATCAAAGCACTTACAAAAATCGTAAACTTGCGTTCGATTTAAATTTTCTATACCTCTTCAACAGCTGCTTTTGGTAAAGCGTTGTTTAACATTAATTATTATTCAGTCAAGGTACTCCTACAAACCATATCTGTCGTCAAAGTGTAGGTTTTAAAAAATAATTTAGAATTTAAATTTGAACGCAAGTTTACGATTTCTTTAAGTGCTTTGATAAAACAGTACCATGGTGTAGACAATGTCACATGTGGACAATCAATCATTTGTTGAGTCAAATTGTTTGCTCCAAAATCAGTTCCTACCTGTCTACAGTCTATGACTGATGACCATATTACAACTACATGATCAAACAATCTATCAAAGAGTGAACGTTTTCAGGTGCATGCCTGAACTTCAGGTATTTCAGGTTCCAAAAATCCTGTTTTTCTTAATATTCCTTACTGGTATATAAATTGTCGATTTTTGAGGATTTCATGTTATTCAGAATTTCAAACTTTTTTTCCCATGTACTCTGTACTTGTTTCTACATGAAGTTCTTAGGCCTTTGGTTATATAGCCAAGTCTTGACAATGCATTAACTGTTTTTTAAGAAAATCAAAAAGTTTGGTGAGTCTCATTCTGACTTAAAAATGAGTGA
Source organism: Spisula solida (assembly GCA_947247005.1). NCBI lineage: Eukaryota > Metazoa > Mollusca > Bivalvia > Venerida > Mactridae > Spisula > Spisula solida. The sequence continues at coordinate 34,147,273 of OX365952.1, read as the reverse complement.
AATAAGATAAACCATATTGATTAGTATACCGTAACTTGGGATAATCCATATTGATTAGTATACCATAACTTTGGATAATCCATATTGATTAGTATACCATAACTTGGGATAATCCATATTGATTAGTATACCATAACTTTGGATAATCCATATTGATTAGTATACCATAACTTGGGATAATCCATATTGATTAGTATACCATAACTTAGGATAATCCATATTGAATAGTATACCATAACTTAGGATAATCCATTTTGATTAGTATACCATAACTTAGGATAATCCATATTGATTAGTATACCATAACTTAGGATAATCCATTTTGATTAGTATATCATAACTTAGGATAATCCATATTGATTAGTATACCGTAACTTGGGATAATCCATATTGATTAGTATACCATAACTTGGTCAAACCCCCCCCCCCCCCCCCACCCCTGCACAACGAGTTATACTGGATTCAGCCGGTCTGTCTGGCCGGCCGTCCGTCCGTAGACGCATTCTTGTGGACGCAACTCCTCCTACAGTTTTTGCAGCATTTCCTTCAAACTTTAACAGATGAACAACCTCAACATGTTGATGTGCATAAAGGAAAGAAATTGCGCTGCGACAATTTTTGACAGAATTTTGGCCCTTTGTACTTTTATGCACTATACAATATATAGTGGACAGTTCTTGTAGACGCAACTTCTACAGTTTTTGCAGTATTTGCTTCAAACTTAAACAGATAAACAACCCCCATATGTAGATTAGCATAAAGAAATGAATTAGGCTGCGAAGATTTTTGACAGAATTATGACCCTTTGTACTTTTATGGACGATACAATATATAGTGAACAGTTTTTGCAATGATTTTTGCCACGCGGGGGGTATATTAGTCTGCCAAATGGCGACAGTTCTAGATGTTTTTACTGACAGGAAGTGCTTTACCCCTTTTACAATACTAACTTAATTACTTAGGCCCTTTGCTCAGCTGGGGAGCATAGGCCATTGACGAATTCCCTCCATCTGACTCTGTTTCCTGCTGTTTGTTCGATTGAATTCCAGGTGTTACCACCCTCTTTTATTTCTGCCTCAACGTTTCTTCGCCAGGTGTTACGTGGGCTTCTCCCTTTTACATGATGACTTGGAATTTTTTTTATTAATGATCAATAACTCAGGAACAACTGAATGGAATTAATACATATTGTACACAGAGCATATAGCAGAATGAAATACAGATCAAGCCTGATTTTGTGATGATGCTCTAGATTGTATGGTTCCGTAACTTCTATGTTAAAACAGTACCCTGTTGTATATAAATCTAGTCTATATATTCATGTTTTAATAAGATTTGTTGTCTGATTACATCTTGGCTGTATCCTAAGGAAAAACTTAAATATTTTGACTTAAATTAAAAAAATGAGCTGCACATATTTGTCAAGAAACTAAGAATAACACATTTCTTTCTTTGTAATTATTGTAGCTCTTTACATAATACTTCTAAACTATGTAAAAAATTGATAATCTTGACTTTACCGTATAGCTGTTACACTTTAATAAAGAACATTTAAGATTTTAAGAAAATTGTAAGTTTTCCCTTAAGATGCTTTGTGAATATCACCACAGAAAATGTTATATTGAGAATGATGATCTGAACTGATATTATACATGTATCTAATACTTAAAGATATACTATGTCCATCTGAACTAATTACACCAAAAAGCTATTTTTACCGTCTTTTAGCTCCACTATTCGTAGAATAAGGGGAGCTATTGCAGTCACCCGAGCGTCGGCGTAACACTTTTGTTAAAGTTTAGGTACAGGTTTTTTAACCTCTTATATTCTCTAAGTCCTTTGAGATATGGCTTTCATACTTTGCATACTTGTTTGCCACCATGACCCCAACCCCTACACAGGAGAAGATAACTATTTAACATTTTGTTCAAATTATGCCCCCTTTTGGACTAAGAAATGCTTATTTGTTTACCTTCATGACCAAGAGGACCTACACATGAGTAGGTAATGGTCCTGCATAATTTGTCCAAATTATCCCCCTTTTTCGACTTAGAAGCCCCAACCTCTACACAACAGAGGTAAATGCTGCTGTTATGAAGCATTTTGTTTTGAATATATAATGATTGTACTATCCCAGCATGGTGCTGCGAATAGTGGAGCGCGCTGTTCGTGGACAGCTCTTGTTATCATTCACAATGCCCCAAGACGTGCGTATTTTGTGACATTTTAGCTCTTGTTTTTGATATAATTTGTTCAGTTGGGCTAATCATATCTTTAAGATCATAATTTTAAATTGTTTAAATATGTGTATATTACAGTGTATATATAATTATAAACTATTCAGGTTACTATGTCTCCTACATGTATTGGTAAAGACATATTGATATTGTGCTGGACGGCTGTCTGGATGGATGTTACAAAGTTTGTTCACGCTTGTTCTACTTAAATCGCTGGTCAGATTTCTAATAAACTTCACATGAATAGTTGGTACCGAGCCTAGTTATGCATATTGTCAGGAATTTTAGTTTGGATAAATATTGTCATAGTTATGGACCCTTTGTGGGAGACATATGTTTTAGTGTCAAGAACCCTACATTGTTGAGGGTCAGTCATTGTAGTGCTTATAGAAAGTATTGTCAGAATGTACTGTGATGAGAGAAGTATGGTTTTCTTTCAAGATCAACATTTCTTATTTATCAACAGGGGTGTCAATTTTCCTGATTAATCCGGAATTCCGGATTTATTGATCCAGAAAGTGCTATGATTTTTTATCAAAATAAAAGTTATTTGATGAAAATACCTCAAGAAATGACAAAGTTATAGTCAATTTAATCTGCTCTGTAGAACATTATTCAATACAAACTGAGTTAAATATGAAAACAATGTGGTTGAAGGCCTTTTGTTTGGCAAAAATGGTCGTCCGCTTATGATTTTCCTGATTTTTAATTTGGCCTTTTTGACACCCCGTGTATTTAAACAGGTCTATAATATGTAAGTTATTAAGCTAGCCTATGGCGTGCTTCAAAGTTTGTTTTCTAGACGAGTTTTAGAAGTTTTGATCTCAAAGACAACAAGTGTGTGATTCTTTTTATCACATTACTTATTACCATAGTTATCATGTCAAAACAATGTCGGCAATAACTTTCAGCCAAAACCATTATTTATTTGTGCCAAAAATGCTGGTGAAGTCATCCCTTGCTGTAACCTATGTTGGAGAACCATGATTTGTGCTCACATTGAAGATAACAGTAGGTTCGATAAAAACATATCCCCTGACTACAAACATTGTCTTCATTTCAAACTCAGGTCGTTTAAAAAAATGTTTTGTCAGCAATTTTATGTAAAAATTATTCTTTGACAAGCATCCAAATCACTGTAAACGTGGCTCGTATGTTGATATGTTTAATGTGTGCAGTTAGAGTCAAACCAAGCCCCGATCTCCCAAAGCATCTCAAGTAGAAATCTCAACTCAAATAGAGATTTTGATAATTTCAAAGTCTGAATTTGAGATAAATGTGAATCTTGAACCCTCAAAATTTTGCTGTAATAGACTCCGAATAATGTTTCCGTTTGGTTATATCAATTTAGAGTACAATTTTTGCATGGAAACTACCTCAAACGATAGGTGACAAAATTTGAGTTGAGATTGAGCTCAGATTGAGATGTTTCGGGAGATCGGGGCCTATATTGAAGACCACCTGCAAATACTGTAAACCAAGATATTATTTCCCGAGAGGAAAAATTCCGTAAAATTAAGTCGCCATGAAAGTGCTAAAAACATTAATATGGACATAGCAGGAAACTTAAAAATTGGGAAAGTTTGTAGTTGCGAATATGCTGATGATCAGCGAAACGCGAAAGTTAGTATTCGGGAAAGTAAATTGGTTTACAATAAATACCACTTATAAAACCTGTCTGAAAAGACTACTAATTTGATCTAACCTCACACAATTTTCAATCAAACTTAGCCTAAAAACGAGAGACCCCCTGACAACAAAGAATGCTTTAAGCTGTTCTGATGGGTGCTTTTTACAGATATGTTTGCCTGTATGTAATGTTGGTGGATCTAGATATGTTTAATGTATTTTGTGTTAGTAGATGATTATGTCCAACGACTTTCGAAGGGCACTGTATTTTGTGTTATGTACCTGTATAACTTATTGACCCAGACTGACATATCAATAATGGTTCTTTCCAAAGTCCTGGTATTACAATACCAGTATATTTACACATCATTCCAATCATATCAATGTCACATTTATATGTCAATAGTGTACCCTAGGGTTGGTCAGTGGGCCAAATCTCCCAAAGCATCTCAAATAGAAATCTCGGCTCAAAAATCAGAATCGAAACTTGAGATAAATCTGAAGTTCTAGCTCTTGAAAGTTTACTGTAATTACCGTAACTTGTATTGGCTTTGACTGTTTTGTGATGCCAATTTTGAGTCCAGCTTCACATGGAATTTAACATAAAGACACATGACAATATTTGAGATGAGATTTACATTTGTGTATCTCAGATTGAGATGCTTCGGGAGATCAGGTCTATGTCTTATTTGGGGTCTAATTCTCCACCACAGGACAGTAACATTCCGTTAATAAGGCCATGTATTTAAAGGTCGTCTAATGAGCAAAACAATAGCTGACCATTTTTGTTCTAAATTCCTTATAATCTGCTCGATTCAAAATTAACTTCACTGCAATACTAAGTAACAATTTAAACATTCCAGATCATCTCAGTATTGATATAACAATATGGAGCCAAGTGTGTCTAACAACTGAAATGTGGTTTCGTATACTTTCTAAATGATTTATTTTTAACCATGTTTCCCACATTTGAAAAAGGGAACTTCAATTTTGTCTTAGTAGCAACCTTGGGTCTCCGATTACCGACCTTGGGCCATTTTGACCTTTTTGTAATAGCATATTATTCATACAAGATATCTTATTGTGCTCACATTTGTAATTTGTAGAATAAGGATTCATCTTAAGGTCTGTTGTCTGTGTATACCTACATTAATGAGTGATTGGCAGCGTAGTCTGATATTCTATGGTGATGACAGTTGTAAGGTTTAATCAGCCTTTGTATCACCCTATTCCGCATTGTGTGTCCAATAGTATTTTAGATAGGATTGTGAAGCTAATAAGGAAGTGAACCTGAGTTTTGGTTGGCTGGAACCAATCTTTAGTAGAACTATAGGCTTTGTTTCTTGTCTATGTTGTTATTGTATAAATATTGCATCGTTTCCTGGTTTTTATCAATTTTGTGCCAAATAATTTATTGATAAATAAACTGTTGAAAAACTCATTTATATTAATTGTTTTTTGTCTCATCTGTCAGAAAGTGAGCTTTTGTGATCACTCTTCTTCCGTTGTCCGTCCATTGATTGTCTGTCCACAATTCGCTTATGTAGACACTAGAGGTCACAATTTTGACATAATCTTAATGAAACTTGGCCAACAATGATCACCTCAACTAAATCTAGATTAAATTCGATATTGGGTCATCTGGAGTCAAAAACTCGATCACTAGGTCCAATTAGAGAAAAACATTGTGAAGTCACTAGTGGTCAGAATTTTGGCTAATTCCTCATGAAACTTGGTTACAATGACAATTTTAACAAAATTGTGACCAAGTTCATTGTAGCTGTAACAATATGTCAATTAACACTGTCTACCCGTCACCCGTGTATACTAATGATTAAATGATTGGGAAAATGTCACTTTTCTCTGACCAAATTCGGTCCCATTGAAGAATCGTTGTTTTCTTAATGCAGGGGCAAATACCATATCTAAATAAACTTGTATGGTGAAATGGTGTAATATAATGTCTTATTCATCAATTACTTGATAGTTTAAGAAATTTAAAAGTGGTGTAATTTTTTTATATGGAATTGAACCTCATGCTCGTCATCCAAATACCACAAAATACATGTACAAGAAAAGGGTTGCAAAAATTAAATAAATTTTGGAACTGATGGAAGATTTACAATTAGTCAAGTAGCTCAATGTGTTGGCACATCATTAAGAGCTATTCATAAAATTATCAAGCATATTACAAACATGAGGAAGATAAGTGCACAATGAATACCTCTATTTCTTTTGAGACATCAGCAAACATGCCCTTGCAAGCTGTCCAAAAATCATTAGTTTATACTAATTTATTTAAGGTCGATTGTGAAACAAGTTTTTCAAACTTATATTAATCACTCTCGACACCTCATTCCTGATGTTATCCATCGCCACGAGGGTATGAGAGAAGAGGAGCCAGTTTCCTTTTTATGCAGAGCGTCTAGCAAGGGAATTTCTGGTACCATTTTTATTTCGTCTTTGGTATGGGCCAGGGATCTAACCCGAGACCTCCCGCACTCGAAGCGAACGCTCAGCCACTAGGCTATCGAGGAGAAAAAAAATCATTGAAACCATTTTCTAAAAATACAAAAGTTGATGTTTGCAAATAAAATGGTCATAAAAGAGACGCGGTTCATTTTATCAGGTGTACTGTTAACCGAGCCTTGAAAAGTGCAAGACGCGGGGCACTTGTTGTGGTCGGTGGTTCCAGTCCTTGATGGTTCTTGGGTAGAAAGACTTACTCCCAGCATCAGTTCTGCATGTTGGGATTTGATAGGAATATAGGTGTGACGTTCTGAAATTCGACCTGGTGGTTGTAGTCTTGAAAAGTCCGAGATTGTAACATGTGCATGTATTATCTTGTACATCATGCAGAGTCTTGTTTGTTCTCATTAGCTCACCTGTCACAAAGTGACAGAGTGAGCTTTTGTGATTACTCTTCGTCCGTCCGTCGTCCGTCCACAATTTGTGTAGACACTGTAGGTCACAGTTTTGGCCTAATCTTAATGAAACTTGGTCACAATAATCATCTCAACAAAATCTAGGTCAAGTTCGATATTAGGTACCCAGGGTAAAAAACTAGGTCACTAGGTCAAATCATAGAAAAACCTTGTGTAGTCACTAGAGGTCACAATTTTGGTCTAATATTTATGAAACCTGGTCACAATGATCATCTAAACAAATCTAGGTCAAGTTCGATATTGGGTCATCCAGGGTCAAAAACTAGGTCACAAGGTCAAATCATAGAAAAACCTTGTGTAGTCACTAGAGGTCACAATTTTGGCCTATTCTTTATGAAACTTGGTCACAATGATCATCTCAACAAAATCTGGGTCATCTGGGGTCAAAAACTAGGTCACAAGGTTAAATCATAGAAAAACCTTTTGTAGTCTGTAGAGGTCACAATTGTAACATAATCTTTATGAAACTTGGCCACAGTGATCATCTCAACAAAATCTAGGTCAGATTCGATATTGTGTTATCCAGAGTCAAAAACTAGGTCACAAGGTCAAATCATAGAAAAACCATGTGTAGTCACTAGAGGTCAACATTTTGGCCTAATCTTTATGAAACTTGGTCACAATGATCATCTCTACAAAATCTAGGTCAAGTCTGATATTGGGTCATCCGGGGTCAAAAACTAGGTCACAAGGTCAAATCATAGAAAAACCTTGTGTAGTCACTAGAGGTCACAATTTTTGTCTTATATTTATGAAACTTGGTCAAAATGATCATCTGAACAAAATCTAGGTCAAGTTTGATATTGGGTCATCTGGAGTCAAAAACTAGGCCACAAGGTCAAATCCTAGAAAAATCTTGTGTAATCACTAGAGGTCACATTTTTGGTCTAATCTTTATGAAACTTGGTCAAAATGGTCATTCCAACAAAATCTAGGTCAAGTTCATTATTGGGTCATCTGGGGTCAAAACCTAGGTCACATTTTTAATTCTTAGAAGAACGTTGTGCAGTCTCTAAAGGTCTCAATGTTGGCCTTATCTTTATGGAAGTTGGTCACAATGACCATCTCAACACAATCTAGGTGAAGTTTGATATTGAGTTTTCTAGGGTCAAAAACTAGGTCATTAGGTCAAATCATAGACAATACTTGGCTTAAATTTCAATATGCCATTTGGTCTATGTGATGTAAATTGCAACGTCGCTTTATAACACAATATGAAAACATTGTACATGCAATAGAGGCTACCATTAAGGGGACTGCATGAACTACTAGGACAGGTGAGCGACCAATGGCTCTTTGGGGCATCTTGTCTTTTTTATTACCATTCTAGTTGGTTAAGCATGTCACTTACATATAGTTTTCTTCTGTAGTTGTTCATGACGTATCGAGCAGCTCCGTGTTGTACCATTTCTATTTTCTTCTAGTAGTTTTGTTGATACGGGTCCCAAACTGTAGAGACGTATTCTAGTGTTGGTCAGACTAATGACTTGTAAGTTTTTTTTCAGTTTTCTGTTACTGTTATTGGGGTTTCATTTTAGGATTCCAATGTTCTTGTTGGCTTTTAGGCAGTTGTTATATTTATGATTTTTCCAGTTTAGTTTTGAGCTGATATTTTGTTGATGTTACTTTTTCTATGATTTGATGATATAGTGTTTGTTTCTTTATATGTTTTGTATTGTAGTCCAATCACCGTGAGTGCGAGACATGTGTAAAATGTGGTGATAAACTAGGCGTTTCCATTTATCGCTTTGTTCCTAGTGATTAAACCTTTTAAACGTCACACAGGACCTTGATCTATTGGGAACATTTACCTAGACTTTTAGAATCAAGAATCTTATCTATGCCTTCGGGTTACCTAGCTAGAAATGCGTCTTGAAATGTAGCAAAACACTTCGGTTTTGAAGGCGACATAGAACAGCACTAACGGATTTAGACGGGGTGCACCCGGCGCTCGCTCCCTCTAAAATCACCGGAGCCTAGGTAATTGGTCATTATTGTGGGGTAAAAACAAGGTTAATATGCAAAATATTCCGAATTGTTGGTAATAAAGAATGTGTGTGTAATCTTTCTGCATTCATCATGGCAGGTCTCTCCTTACCATGCCTTATATAAGGTGGCCTTCCCTGTTAATGTTTAACAAACAACTTCTGAAAATAAGAAACCTCTCTATCAAATATGTTTACAGTTGTTACTTCTTAAAATATTCATTCGACCTAAGAACCTCATATGTATAATGATTATAAGTACTCCATGTTCGATTTCTAGTATTTTACATTTATTTGAACATAAATGCTAAATATTTTTGTATTGCCCCCGATGGCTCCCGCTACTCCCGATGTTTTTTTCAGAACCTGTCCCCGACCCCCTCCCCCGCTCTAAGTTCCTTATTGTCATTGGAGTACTTCCCCCAGGCTTTGGGTCCGACGTATATACTAAAATATCGGGAACACATAGACATATTTTATCATGGAATATTCGTGGATTAAATTCCGAGACCGCGAAAGATTGTGTCGCCGAATGTTCGCCACACATTTAAATAAAAAGGTTCCTGACTTTAGCCGATGAGTTGGTGAAGCCTCTGGAATGCTTCGCGTAATATGTTTTTGTATTGCCTCGCCGGGATATTCCAGAGCATCGGGGATGCCTCTCAGGGATATTCCCGACATGTCATTGCGAGTATGATCGGGCAAAATTCAATACATGCATTGAAGTTTCCCAATGTACTCTCACGATGTCACTAAATGTATCAAGACTTTCCGAAGCTTCCCCCGAGATACCAGGATCTTCACCAAGACATCAGGGAACCTGCCCCGACTCCATTAGACGCTCTTAATTGCCATTGGGAGTACATCCTCGAGGCAGTGGGACAGATGCAGAACGTCGGGAAAAAAATGCGTCATGACTTCTCCGAAGTCCAGTTGACCACGAGGAACCTGTTTCCGATGGTTCCCGAAGCTCCTTATTTTCAACCGGAGTGCATCGCCGAGGCAAAACATGCTCAGTGGGACCTATGCTAAAGGCAAGTGCGTTTGCCGATTTTCAATTAAGTGCATTTGTTGTTGTTGTTGTTGTACTTCAACTTTCACTAGAAAGAAGCGATATTGCAACGTAATTAATTTTATAATTAGATGTACAACACATATACTTAATGACTCGCCTGACTTCATGATGCATCGTGTGATAGTACTATAATTATTAATACATTTAGACCACATACAGTGTGAACTTTAATTATCGAATATTAGCTGCTGCACGATTAGGTCATTGTTCGTGATCGTGTTCAGATCGAGAGAGATCGAGAGACTAGAAGATGCACTGGGGTTAACAAGTCGGTATAGATATAATTGGTTGTAGTCTGATTGTGGGACTAGTGTTTCAACTTAGATAATTCACTCCTGATGGCTTCCCACGCCTAGAGGGTATGGAAGAAACCAGTTTTCCATTTTTGAACAAGCTTGGCGGGTACACACCTGTTTATGACAATGGGACGGTCAGTGGTAATATACCTGCTAGGGTCAAATCTGATACAATAGTCTAGGAGCTGGTGACAAGAATTTCAATTTTTATTTACCCCATCTGGAAGAAAAAATCTGTTGGTATTTTTTAATAATATAGACATTCAGGCTTTGGAAAAAGTGGGATGCCAGATCTGAAAGTGGTGCGGAGTTTTTTAAATGGGACAACATCTCTTGCTTCGGAACAAATTTACGAAAACACCCAATGGCCTATGTTCTGGTGTTAAATTTGTTTATATATGTATTGCAACGTAATTGCATGGCTATTGTTCATTTGATAATGTGCATCAAATAGACATACAACATGGGCCAGTTTGAGGTCAAGGTCAATTCAAGGTCAAAGTCAGAAAAATAGCTAAAAATGAATATTTGCTTTCTATCTTTCTTAGTATAGCATGTGTTTTGAATTGAATTAGGTTATAAAAATGTTAGTTGTGTTTGTCAGTACATATTCTCTCATTATAAGCCATTTTTTATTAAAAATATAACAATATAGTCATAACAGCCATTTTATGTATTTGCATGTTGGCTGGGATGGCATTCTTACGAAGGCCCCTAGCATTCTATGATCTATTGTGATTTGTTTGTTTAAGTATGTAGTGTCTCATGATTACATGGATAGCATTCAAATGATTATATAGATCAAAGGATCATTTTAACCCACCTCATAGTCGACTATTGTCATCAGCCAATATCCGGCCTCGTGCGTCACAATTTACGAGGGGGTATCACTGTAACGTGTCGGACGGACAGACACCAACAAATACCGTCAGTGAAAAGCTAGCTCACCACTAATTTGTTTATTTGCTTTTATTTATCCTCGCCACCGGAAATCCATATGGGCGAGGCCCCCAGAAGAGGCTAGTCACTTTAGTTTTGGGGGGATAGTGCATGATACAGAAGATGCCCCAGTTCCAGAAGCATCCCTGGTTCTTTTACGTGCCGATGTAAAGCATCATACACGGGACCTCGCTTAACGTCTCGTCCAAAGACTGTTAGTAATTTTTTAGTTATGTTATGCTACGGTCACATTTGCCCTACGAGCTCCTTACGAGCTCCGTACGAGTTGATTTTGGCGAACTCGCACGGCGTCCGTACGGAGCCCGTACGGATATCGAAAATCGTACGAGCATCGTACGGATTTTCGTGACTCGTAGAGGACTCGGCGACTCGGTGAAAATGTTTCACCGAGCTCCCGAGCTGTCTACGAGCCCGTAGATATTTTTCAAGGCTGTATAATCTCGCACGAGGCTCGTGCGGACACCGCACGAGCTACGAATTACTCGTGCGAGTATCGTACGATATCCTTACGGATATGGAAATTTGCAAGGTCTTGCATCGCATGGGACGCCATTAGGATGTAGATAATGAACATTATCTCAACTGCTTTACTTATGACAATGAATAGTTATGAGTATGGTGTATATTGAAATATTGAAAAATTAAAATTTTGGAAGACAGACAGACTGTGCGAGTATAACAACATTTGTACACAGACTTTTAAGATCTTTATTATGAATGTATATGTAATAACGCATGACATTGTCGTACACACTATGACATTGTTGTACATACTATAACATTCACTGCTATTATGTTGATACTGCAACTGTATCATGTATCCAAGTTCCGGTAGAAAGACTCTGCCAACAGCAAAAACACAACACTGATTAATTCATGAAAACAATATCGTATTTTTATATCATTATCATGGTATTCTCATATTATCATTATCGTCATCATAATCGCATTCTCGTAATATCATCATCGAGCTATCGTATTATCATTATCGTATTCTCGTAATTATCAGCATCGTTCTATCGCATTATCATCATCGTGTTTTCGTATCATCATTATCTTATTGTTGTATTATTATCATCGTATTCTCATATTATAAATTATCTTATCATTGTATTATCATTATCGTATTCTCGTATAATCATTATCTTATCATTGTATTATCATTATCGTATTCTCGTATTATCATTATCTTATCATTTTATTTTCATCATCGTATTCTAGTATTATAAATTATCTTATCATTGTATTATCATTATCGTATTATCATTATCTTATCATTGTATTTTAATCATCGTATTCTCGTATTATAAATTATCTTATCATTGTATTATCATTATCGTATTCTCGTATTATCATTATCTTATCATTGTATTATCATTATCGTATTATCGTATTATCATTATCTTATCATTGTATTATCATTATCGTATTCTCGTGTTATAATTATCTTATTATTGTATTATCATCATCGTATTCTCGTATTATAATTATCTTATTATTGTATTATCATCATCGTATTATCGTATTATAATAATCTTATCATTGTATTATCATTATCGTAATCTCGTATTATCATTATCTTATCATTGTATTATCATTATCGTATTCTCGTATTATCGTCATCATACTATCGTATTCTCGTATTATCATCATCCTATTATTGTATTATCATCATCGTATTCTCGCATTATCATCATCTTATTATTGTATTATCATTATCGTATTCTACTATCATCATCATCATACTATCGTATTCTCGTATTATCATCATCGTATTCTCGTATTAGCATCATCGATATATCCGACCAACAACCTTTCTCCAAGTAGGTACGCACCAGACTTTGATCCATGACATATTACCGCGACCGTGGCTGGGTGATTTTGGCGTCTGTATAGAAAGCGGGAGATCGAAAGTTCAAACCCCGGAGAAAGTTATGTTATAACTGATGTAGTCGTTTGGTAAGACGCCAGCTAGTTCACGAATGGTAAATGTAGGCCCAACTCTGCCAGGCACCCGGCAATACATGTATGAGAATGGATTCGGGTTATTTTGCTAGAGAGGGGTCCGACCAGCAATATTTTATAAAAGTTGGTACCCAGTAGACTCCCACCCAAGAAGTACTCCTCTCATTGTATTAGATGACCACAATTCACCACAAGTCCAGGGTCCAGGCCCACCCCGTCTGGATCCGCACACGCTCAGTGTATGATAGTTGTTATTTCCGTGATTCTCGTGCACAGAACTTATGAGTACACATCAAACCATTGTCTATGCATCTACATAATTATGTATATCCTTGTATTTCTACTGCATTCACTTAATTCTTTTGGTAAAAATATATATTTGGTGTGGTTCACATGAGACACATACGTGTATATACCCTTTGTACTATTCAAAACGTTATGGCGAAATAGGCTGAATTCCTGAGTCTGTCGAGGGACAATTATGCATTCTTCCTTGCACATATAAACATGACATGAAATATCAACTAATTCATAATCATCTTACATTATATAATAATACATAAACTGGATGAGGACAGCTTCCTTGCGAGCATTCTACTTCAAATATCTCTACGAGCTCGTAGACAACTCGGAGATCGGTGAAGCATTTTCACCGAGCTCCCGAGTCCTCTACGAGTTACAAAAATCCGTACGATGCCCTTACGAGTTTACGATGTCCGTACGGACTCCGTACGAACTTGCAAAATTCGACTCGCGCGGAGCTCGTACGATCAATGTGACCAGGGTCTTAAAATAGATAATTAAAATTCGTTGAATATATCCATTATTGTCGCACGGGCAACGTACGGCCATCGTGCGATCACCGTACGGACACCGTACGAGTTATCTACGAGCTCTGATTTATCTACGAGCACCGTGCGATGTACGGCCGGGCTCCTTGCGAGCCCCGTACGGTGTCCGTATGGATATTACGATGTCCGTACGGATATCGTACGATTGCATCTCTACAAATCGTACGTGGTCCGTACGAGCTGTGACCAGACCCTACGAATGAATAGGTACCGTTAGGATTTCAAACATTGTGGACTCGTACGAGTTGGTAAATTCGTACGGATATCGTACGAGCTTTGTGACCGTAGCAGGTGGGAAACACTGAAAAGCATTTCTGTTTTTGACCGTCTGGAGTAGGGATCGAACCCACAACCTTCAGATCAGCAGTCAGTAGCCCTTACCACTAGACCACTTGTCCACCACTAAGGGTGATTTGTTGGCCTTATATATGCCATTCTACTCTCATGACAACCTACAGAGTTTACTTTGTGCATAATTATCCAATTACCTCCCTTTATGCACCCAACAACCGTTACACACGAATTAACCACACTATTGCTATAGTTTTTGCCATGTTCATAAGTTTGGACTGGATCTTTGCAAATAACAACATCAACATGATTGTTACTGATTTGTATGTATAAGTATATTTTTGTCAAACGTTTGTTACTATAGCAACCCACTAACGCATGGCCGGTGTCAGGGGTGTTTATTTCAATACATGTAACACGTAACATTGCGACTCATTTTCATACATATATGCGCGACTGTGCATGTTTATTCAGTGGTGTTATTGGCGTTTGCATGCTGCATTTCATCGACAAGGGCTCTTGTTTTATTTCAAAACAAATGATAGAATAAAGTTGGTCATGGTGTCAAGTGATTCAAAACGAACTCGGATATTCATCAACGACAAGGTATAAAATAAACCAACAAGCGTCATCAGAAACTACTATGTTGAAGACATGTATGTGAGTATAATTAGTGGTTTAAAAAGGATGCTGGGCCACTGGTGCCAAATGACTTCATTGGGTTCAACGTTGATCGAGTCGGTCATTGTTATTTGAGCAAATCACAAATCTTCAGTTCCTTTTCCATCGTTCGTCTCCATGCCAGGACAGGTTTCCCGTCTTGCTCCAACAATCCACCGCCATTTCCGTTTCGATATAGTCATGGCAATTGGGGACTGGTTTGTTCTTTTCCAGAGGTCACTGGTTGAAATTGTCTCCGGTCAGCGGATTTGTAGGATCAGGCGTAGACAGTTGTTCACGAAAACTTGCAGCTTTTCGTTTAGCATTTTGGTGCGTCTCCACGTCTATGAGCCGTGGTGTACAAAGCTTGTTCTTGCAAATGGATCTAAGGGTAACGAAAAGATGTCTAGCTGTGCTTCATTACCTTCCTTATCATGCTCTGCTCGGTCATGTCGAACCCCTCGCGAAAGTTGGCGGTATACTGCCATTCTATAGACTGGTTATAAAATTATGTGCTGCTATTTGGTCTGTACATGACCTTCTTGGTCTGGACCCTGCTTGTTCGTCTTTTATTTTCTCATCGATGCCGTTCTTCAGACGTTCTAGTTGAACTCTGAAAAGGATATTTGAAGGGATGGATAGAAGTTGTATTCCTCTCCAGTTGTTGCAATCGCCCAGATCTCCCTTCTTGGGTAGCTTCACAATAATCTCCGGACTCATCAGGAGTCTGTTCTTTCTCATAGATGCGTTGTATGAGCTCCAACATAATATCAGCGGTGACCTTGTCTACCTTCAGTGCTTCTGGGGGGATGCTGACTACACATGGAGCTATTCCAGACTTTATCTTGTTTATGGCTCTACCTTTGTGATGGATCACATGTTGACTTCCAGTTCTTCACCAGCTTCAACTTCAGGAATATCCTGGACTGGAGGACCATTTAGAATATCACTAAAATGTTCCTTCCATCGATCTAGCTGTTCTTCTGGTTTTGTTGGCTCTTTCCCATATTTGGCCTTGACTGGTTTGTCCGTGTCCGTCTTATGTCTTGTTAGTTTCCTGGTGATTTCATGTTGGGACATGATATCTTGTTTTTCAGCTGCTTTCTGTGCTTGTTTGGCCATGGTGTCAACATATGCCCTTTTGTCATCTCCGGCCATCTTGACTTCATTTTGTTTCCCTGTGTACTCTGTCTTTGTTTATTGTTTTTTGGGCCCAAATCTTGGCAGTGTCAAGCTTGTGTTTAAGAGTTTGTCTCTCTTCTATTTTGGCTATGGTGCCTTCCTTGAGCTAGCTGTTGTATGTTATGTTCTTATGTCCCAGCTTATCTTCAAAAGTGGTTGTTAGAGCAGACTTTACTTGGTCCCACTTGAATCCACCGTTCCTACGTCTAGGTAGTGCCAGAACAGAATAGAGCAGAGCGGAGCGGAGCGGAGCGGAGCGGAACAGAACAGAACAGAACAGAACAGAACAGAGCAGAGCAGAAACTTAATTTGTATACATTTCACAGATTACAAAGTAATTACATGTGAATAATATTTTTACAATGTGATCGGTTATGGTGGAATTAAGATGGTAGTAACTATGTCATACATTATTGGAATGTATGGAGAATGTATTTATATGACAACCAGCGTGAACAAAACATTTATATATGTGTAATACCACAGGCCTAAGAAATTATATCACAAAGTACTGAGTTTTGAAATTCCCCATCAGTAGAAATGTATGTACATTTTTTCGATATAAACCAATTTTCCATTATCTTTGTACTGTAATGACCGGATGATGGGGAATTTCAAAACTCTGTATTTTGTGATATATTTTCTTAGGCCTGTGGTCCATTTTATGCGTCAAATTTAATGATAGAAAATTGGTTTATATCGAAAAAGGTGTACATTTCTACTGGCGACCATGGTGCAATTTGCAATGCATACTTTTGTTCGGTCTTTGCTGGCCCATATTTTTGTATGGATCTGTCGCATGGGTGACAAATTAACCCGTGTCTCGTTTATAATATGGTCATTACATATGCGAACGGTCGACTTTTGTTATTTAGAAACTGGTTTCAACTATTTTTGGACAGTTTGCAAGGGCATATGTGCTGGCGTCTCAAAGCAGATAGGGGTATCCAAGCTATACTTATCGTCCTATTTTTTGTAATATGCTTGATAATTGTATGAATACCTCCTAATGATTTGCCAACACATTGAGCTGCTTGCCTAATTGTAAATATTCCGCAAGTTTCCAAAATATATGTTATTATTGCAACCCTTTTCTAGTTTGTTGCGCTATTTGGATGGCGTGCATGAGGTTCATTTCCAAATACAATTACGATCAAGTAGTTGATGAATAAGACATAACATGACACCTCTTCAGCATTCAAATTATTTTAAATATTGTATTTTCTCGAGCATTAAGAAAACCACGATTCTTAAATGGGACCGAATTTGGCCGGAAAAAAGTGACATCTTCCCAATAAAGCATTAGTATACACGAGTAGACAGTGTTAATGGACCTATAGATACAGCTTCACTGAACGGATTTTGAAATGTGAGGTATCAAATCACTTGCATTCCAATTTGAACAACCTGTATTGCTGTGAATGTTTGCCACTCTCTCATAGAAGAAACTGCAACGAACGCCTTTTAACTAAATTATCCAAAGTAATTTCAGTCGGATGAATACACTAAACTGTTTACATTTATCCTGTTTGGACACATTTCATAGTTATATAGGCCATCGATTGCTCTAGTCGTTTTCCGAAAATGCCACGCCCAATTATCCTGTTTGCACACATAGGTATATAGGCCATCGATTGCTCTAGTCGTTTTCCGAAAACGCCGCTCTTTATATACTCTGAGAAGCTGGCCATGAGAATGGAAATGGATGCTACAGTCACTTGGATAGTGTTCAGCAAGGTGTTAATCGAGTTATGTTGACATCACGATTCCATGACTTGATTCTCGTTTTCCAAATCAAATCAAATTCATTTCACTCATTCCATGTATTACATGTGTCATAATGAGATACAGCCTTTACAGTCATATTATATACGAGGCAAAAAATAACGTCTACTATATACATAGTATAGTGTTTATTTTGCGGCTGGTAGAACTCGATAAATTGCAGTAATTTATAGTTTTCAAACTTAGAAGCACTCCCTTTCACTAACGTTACATTTAATATCGATAATTTTATCGCATGTTCCTCTCAGACATAAAAGGGTAAAGAAATTAACTCAACCAGACTGGTTCAACTCTGATATACTTCTTGCTATTAGACAAAGAAATTACTATCATAAAAAACAAGACATATTTAATTACAAATTGTTCAGATCAAATCTAAAATCACTTGTCCACAGCCTAGGGCAAAATAAAACCATTATAGTCACCAAATAAACTCAAATAAACACAATCCAAAACTGTTATGGAAAAGTCTCCGAGAGTTGTCTGGTTTGGAAAGTACCAAAACTCAAACTCCATGTCTTCATAATGATGAGGGAAATTTCATATCAGATCCAACTTCAGTTGCACATTTATTTATAATGACCATTTTTGTAACATTCATAAAACTGTTCCTGTTGATAAAGATTTTAGTGTTTACAAACCTCCTGATTTATAAAAAAACCTTGAATGTATCTAAGTTAGTTAATTCTGATAAATTTACCATTCCACTATTTTGACTAGTGACTTTGTTGAAACCCAATTAAAATCCCTTGGTCCAACTAAATCACAGGTACTAATAATATCAATGCCAAATACCTAAAATTATCAGCTTCAATTATACTAATATAAAATTAGGCACCCCGAAAAAGGTGCGTTTATTTTGTCCCCAAGTGTAAAACAAGAGGGCCAAGTAACCCTATATCGCTCACCTGCCGCGGTACTTGTACCAGCTTTCATATTGATAATTAGTACTTCATGATACTCCATTAACTAGTTTTGTATACTAGATGACCCATATACATGTACAATCACAACCTAGATTTTATAAACACAAATATTTTGACAAAATATTGCTAAAATCAGATGAAAGATATGGTTTAACCTCTATCGCACACACAAGGTTTTTTCTAAGATCTGACCCGTGACCTAGTTTTTACCCTAGGTGACCCAATATACAATACAAAATGTTTGCCTCTATAAAATCTAGATCAAGCGTTAACAGTTCTACTACATGTAGTACAGGGTGCCCCAAAAATAATTATACAGTTTCAGTGTATATTTATCAAATCTCTTTGTTCTGTTATCGTAAAGAAAATTTGCACATGTGTAGACAAAATATGTAAGTTTTTTTCAAGGACCAGTTTAAAGATTATACATTTGTACCTTGGATAATTTTTAGAAAAATGAAAATTTACTGAAATTACCTTATTTTGCCCGTGACGTCTATTCAGAAATGTATGACGTTCTCAAGATGTCCACCCTTCTTACGATCCCCTCTATGCACTTCTTTTTAAACTATTGATAACATTTGCACATGTATCGTCTTACCTTCACTTTTGATGTTTCTCGTGAGAATAGACGTGTATGTTGGCTTTGTGCTGTAAACTAGCGAGTTCACATAGCCCCACAAAAAGAAGTCGCAATGATTTAGACCCGGGCTCTGGTCGGGCCATGTCACGTCACAGTGGTATTTCCTGGACATTACTTTGGATCCAACTGTTTCAAGGAATTCATCCAACCCCTTATGTGCAATGTGTGGCACTGGCACATCTTGCATGAAATATGCATCATTCAAAACAATAAATCACCTGCGGTGTTTAGGAATGAGCTTTAACAAAGACAAGTAACGGGTTGAGTTTAAATCTTTTATTGTGCTATCTGAATCGCTAGTGTACAATATAAAGCCAACGGTTGAGGAACATCAATATAGAAGGTTAGAAGATCAGGTTAAACACATGGGCAAATGTATCTATCAGATGAACTTATTTGAGCCATGTGGAACAGTCTTGGTCCATTTGGTATGTAGCAAAAACAAGTGTTTCTCAGGTGAGCGATAAAGGGCCATCACTACCATCTTTTTGTAGCAATGGTATATATTATCATTTAGCTTTACATTGACTCCCGTGAAGACTTAGTCTAGTGAACAATCCTTATAAATGCAACTAGTATGGTTTTACTGTCTTGTACTAGACTATCTGGTGCCATTTATTCTCAGACCCAGTCTTTTTTAAACTGACTCACCAGCCCGTTTAAGGTAATGCTAGTAGAATAGACTTGGTGAACTTAGTTATCGTACGTGTTGTAATTAACTTCATTGAGATTCAAACCCTTGTTTCTCCCGTTATTACAGGTGACCTTATCGCGACGTACGTGAGAAAATCCGAAAGTAATGTCACTGATGCTGTAAAATCGTGCATAATGTAAATAAAACAACGCAATTTTACACGCAGCTACATTAATCTATTTCCAATATAATGGCCAAATTTCATGATAATGCAATTACTTGTAATTGAGATATATGTGTACACAGAAAGCCTACTAACGGACATCGCCGCAAGCCAATGGCGTTAACGACGTCGTAAACAAAATTTGACGTTGACGTGATCATTCCATTTCAAAATATCGTCATTGATGTTCTATACAGCGCTCATGTCTGTTCATCCATTTTTCTAAACACATTGACATACCAAAGTCTTTATGTAGTGAGGAAAACTCATTGTTACATGCCTGTCTTGGTTCAGGGTCATAGAAATACACCCATGTCTCATCAACTGTAAGTATACGCTGGAAAAATAACGTTATTTTCGTGTGCGGCGACACGACGTCAGTGGTATATTTTGAATGTCTATATAATGCTATTTTAATATTCGAACAGTATGACACAAATGATATTAATCAGAATTGAATTACTTTACATTTTGATATAAATTTTATTGACGTACGCCAACAAATAAACTCACCAGTGGTACAGTGACATTACTTTTGCATCTACTCACGTATATATGTAATACATATGATTCAAATTGTGAAAACTGGGTGTTTCAGTGGTGAGACTCTCGAGCCGGATAAACATTTTAGTGCTTTTCAGTGTTCCAACCTACTTCACTTACAGTCTTTCGGATGGGACTTTAAACACCGAGGTCCCGTGTATGAAGTTTTCATCAGGCTCGTAAAAGAACAAGGAATGCTTCTGGACATATAGTGCTTAGTGACATATATATGAAGTTATTTTATCATAAGATTTAGAAAAGGTTCTGAAATGAAAAAAGTTAAATATGTTTACTATTTTATTTTTAAATCACTGCAAATGGTTTGAAAACTGCTTAATATACACATTATAAATACGACTAAGTCAAGTGCACGATGTATTTACCCATAGCTCAGTCAAGTTGACAATTTCTACATATTTTACATTTTAGTCGTGACGAAAGTACAATAATGCGAAAACGCGACAACGTCGACTTAGTCGTATTTTCGCATTTTCGCTTTGTTGCACAGTCGTATTTTGTCGTTGATGAATTGTTTAATAATTATAATATTTATATTGTGTATTTTTGCATGGTTGCGTTGTTGTTGCGAAAAAGCCAAAATACGATATGGTGTAAATCAGCCACCATAGTTGGGTGTTGCATTCCATGTTTGATTTAATATTGTCCTATTACTGTATTAGAATATCAGCGATAATTATCATACTTGCGATGATGTCTCGTCTAGTATTCCGTAAGAGAAGCCAGTAGTATGAGCTTGGTAATTAATTGTATTCATTCAGAATTTTACTTCCTTGTTTTTCCCTGTTTGGCGCGGGTAGACGACAACCAATGATGACAAGGAGCCTTGCATGGGTTTTTGCCATCCAGATGAAGTTAAAATAACTTCTTCGGATTGAATGGATTCATTTATTATTTGACTTTGTTGCTGTCGAACTGTCACTCTAGGAAGGGGATGGCGCAACATATTTGTACCCTTGTTGTGGATTTACTGATCAAAGTTTGGGTCTTGTTTATTACAGGTCGGTAGTTCATTTATATTTCAGTTTTGTCTATTTTGTAAACATTTAAATTTTAGGAAGGTTGTAACCAGTTGCATTAATTTCGAAATCGTAAACTTACGATCAAATTTAAATTCTTTATCATTTGTTTACAATTTTAAAGTGTGGTAAATGGAGCTGCAATACTAATACTGATTCAGTTAATAAACTCCTACAAACAATATCAATCACCAATTTGCAGTTGTTAAAGAATAATAAAGAATTTAAATTTGAGCGTAACTTTAATATTTTCGTAAGTGCTTTGATAAAACAGTACCCTGGAATGCGCCAAATTGTTTCAATTACGCGGCATCGGTAAAATCGGCATTTTTATTTTATTTTTTAAATTGATGAATTATAATTGAAATTGGTATACGGTTTCAAAATATGAAATGTGTATATGGTTCACGCCTATGGGGATGGTAAGTGTCTTTGGACCTACCCTGTATAATAAAATAATAATAATGTTTTATGTACTCGTGGAAGTATATTTTTCTCTTTCTAGTATATTTTATTGTATGTTTGATTAGAAGTTGTATTAATGCAATTTTGTGTCAATAAAATATATGTTATGTTGTTTTTCATGAACTATTTGTTCTTTATTATAATTGTAATTTACCATACTATGCGCATGTTTAAATACGAGAGGTATTCTATAAATAATACAACTTTGACTGTATAATTTAATTGAGGAAACGTTTTGAGATAGTTTCGTACGTAAGTATGTTTTGAATAACCTTTATCATGTCTGTTGCAGAACTTGCAGGCATTTTATCTCATGTATATATGAGACGTTCTCCAGGAAAACCGGGTTTAGTGGCAAAATTATTAATATCATGTTAATATGGCGTTAGAAAGACAAGACCTCTATCAACAGTTACTGGAAATTTGAGCAAATAATAATTCCCACTTACAAAGTTACAGATCTTTAAGAATCACAATTTAGAATGACATTCTTATTTTAATATAATATATAAAAAGTATGAATATTTGCTTTTAGAGAAAAGTAGCTACAGATTCTAACCACTCACCCCTCGTTTTTCTCAATATGGGTACTTTTCACTGAAATGGGTCACCATAGCAACGACAGAAGTTATTTTAACATAATGCATGAGAAAAATTCAATCTAAGAGATAGTATTATACTATCCAATTACTTAAAGTTAAATCAGCGACCATGACATTTTTCTCATTTCAGAGCGTTTTTATATCATCTAACATAATTCCTATATAATTTTTGAGGATCTCATGGAAGATTGCCATTTAATTTAATTGTCAAATGAGTTTCCTCGTTAAATAAAGTCTTTACTATTATTATTATTATAATGTCACTAAGCCCGGTTTTCCTAGAGAACGGCTCAATATTATAATACATACATAATTACTCAGTGATGCAAATAAAGTTAATATTAAGCTGTTTAAATGACCTCTAACCTTTCCAAGCTGAAATACTGCAGTTTCATGTGCCAATGCTTGAACAGCGATTTAGAATTAAACATTGCAACACAAATATAGCCATAAGTATTTTATTTCCCCATCGATTTCTATCAAATATACGCCAAGCTAAGGGGAAAATTATTTGCTTTCCATGAAATATAATATCTTTTTCCGCAGTGTTACAATTTTTTCCATTACCCTGTGAAACCTACACGTTCCACGGTTTCACAGGGTAATGGACAAAATGGCACAGCCGCTGAAAAAGATTTTATATTTCATTGAAATCAAATAATTGTTCCCTTAGCGTGGCGTATATTTCATAGAAATCGATGAAGAAATAAAATACTTATGGCTATTTTATTTTCCAATGTTTACAAATTTCTTCTTGTAACTGTAGTCAAAAGTCACGTGGTATTGCTACACTGTTCAGCTTTCTTAAGTTGTAAAAAGATAAAAAAAAGTTCTAATGTTTTCAACTTTTTAAATAAATGGTGTATGTTGTTTTTCCAAGAAACTGCAGGTTGCTCTGGAAATCTCTTTGGTATTTTGCACCAACAAACAGTACTTATTATATTTAATACAAAATGACACAATGAAAAATATTTACAATGTATTTATGATACGTTAAATTATGTTTTATATCTCTGCCTAATCTTGAACACATAATTGCTTATCTATACCTGTGGAATGTTCCCCGTTCCTGATCAAGAGCCTGTTCCTGTAGGTCGCCGTTTCTTTTGTTGTCCCCACACATTCTAAGTAATATTGAAACCTGACGTCCTTGACGATAGCGGCAACTGTTGTATGTTGTGTTTTTGCCGTAATGCTTTATATGTGCCGGGGCTCCGACATACAATAGTTTACATGCCGTCATTTGTGTGACTTCTCGTTTTACATTGATGCTCATCATTTCGTTTTATTTTCAACTTTCAACGAATAAGAATTAAAGGAGGCAATCAAAAAATATTATTTCATTCACAATTCAAATTTCACCAATAGCCATTGATTAATAGTCGAGAACTTATGATAAAAAATATAGCTGTCGTGTTTTTCTCTGACCAAATGCGGTCCTATTTAGGAATCGTTGTATTCTTAATGCAGGAACAAATTACATATTTGAACCTAATGCACGCTTTTCAAATGCTGCAACATCTTCAAAAATAGTTGCAAAATCAAAAAGTTTGTGAGTACTGGTAGAAGAATTACAATTAGGCAAGTAGCTCAATGTATTGACCTATTATTATGAGCTCTTCATACAATTTTCAAACATATTGCAAAACTTAGGAAAATAAGTGCAGTTTGAATACCCCTTTCTGCTTTGAGACGCCAATACTATGGTGGGTGATTTCTGCCATTTCATATCTTCGTGTGTTCGCCCCCAAAAGTCGAAGCACGACGTCACGAACATACGATAATTTCTTTGACGGCGAATACACGAACATACGAAATGTTGAAGGCAAAATAACAATACTTTGATAGGCGAACACACGAAGTGTTCTCTTGTAGAGTTTCTTGTAGGCGATTTAACGTGGGTCGTGCTTCGCCCCGAAGGAGGAAGACACGACGATACGAAACATTGCTCACTATCGTGCGTTCGTGTCTCCTCTCCGTCCTTTCGTGTGTTCGTGTATACGCCCTCTAAAGTCGAAGGCGAAGACACGGTTAATTTAATTTAGTTTAATTTTTGGAATATTTGGCTGGGTTCAGTACAAGATTAAAAGCACTTGTCCAAATAATGTACATGTATTCATTATTGAAATTCCAAATGTCATCTTTGATGTTATTAGAGAAATTATGTTCGTCTCTATTTCCATATCTAAAATAATATTATTACCAAGGTTATGTTTTTCTTTTAACTTTAAATTCGAAGTTGTTGATGAAAAAGGTTGCGGTTCCTCGGGATGGACTATTGTGACAGTTAAATAAGCATTCATATCCCCAGTGAGCCCTGATATATTTTTCTTCTTTTTCTGAAAAATGTGTGTCTTGAACACATTATATTCCATAATTATTCATTTTTTTGTTTAAGGAAATTCAGAACATCTTTTCTTTTGTCCTGACCCCCTAACCACTGACGGTTAAAGGAAAGAATAGTTGTGTTTTCAGCCATTGCTAGTAGCTATAACAAAGCATGGTAGATTTATTTTTTATTTCCGAGAATTTCTTCACAACTGTATGTGATGCTAAAATGGATATGGTTTTAAGAGCGGTCACTCCATTCTAAATCTTACTCTAAAAGGAAAAAGTATTAAGCGAAATGAATTATTTTGGAAATTTAATAACTCTCTCCTCAATAATTTTATTTATGCAAATGAAATTAAAAAGGTAATTGAAGATACCAAATCATTTTACTCAGAATCAGACCAAAATCCAGAAAATGTTAACAATGCGGATTTAAAGTTTAAAATAAATGACCAACATTTTTACGAAATATTACTTATTAAAACTCGTGCCAAAACAATTGCCTACGCTAGCTTTAATAAAACCAAAAGGAAAACAATGCTAACAGAACTAAATAAACTTGTAGAACATGAAAAATTTAATAAAATTACAATCGCACTTAAAAAACAAGAACTTAAGGATATAAGAAATTGCAAATAAGAGGATTTAAATTCAGATCAAGAGCCATTGGGTGAAAAACTAACAAAATATTTCTGCGCGCTTGAAAACCGTTATTATATCAGTAAATTTATGCCAAACATAATTATAAAACCAGATGTTACGATAACAGATTCTAAAGTTGGAAGTGTCGAGGTAACCAAAGTTTATAAGAAATAATTAACATAAATATTGAAGAAATTCTAAATAACGAGGGGAACCTAAAAATAACAAATGAGCAACTAATAATTGACAATAAACGAGCAAAGAAGTATATAATTATACTGTTGCAGATAAAACAATCAAATTTTCTCTTAATACAAATTTAATACAAGCATGCTACGAAGTTATTCTAACATAGAGAAATGTACACAATATTCAATATAAATATCATATACGAGGGGCATTCAGAAAGTTCTGATAACTGAGAGATAACTTTACATTGGTAAGTCAGAAAATTTGAAAGTGAACATTTTCTGAAAGATACAACCTTCCTCGACCGAAAACATATCATGATAATAATATCAGAGAATTTGAAATTCATCTATATGCCATGGTACATGTAGGTATATAACCCAATGGATTATCGCCAATATGTGTCACATTGGTCGTTTGAAGGGATAACATTATTGTTCGTTATTTATATAATTTAAATCCAATTCGTTTAGGACTTACACATGTCGTATATTATATAACTGAGGATCTAACGACAAATGGAAATTATTGTTCTGACAGTACAAATTACTTTAGATGTACATGAAAAAGACCATGTCCCAAATGCTATTGAAAATTGCCATTTTACCGGAAATACGCAATTTACGGGTCATTGCATTGTACTGCGGGACGTGTTTATAAAAAATATAAAAAGTATGGCCGTTTTGTGTTTACATATGCTTTTTTATTCCCACTAAATACGAATTCTGAAATATTCAATATTTCCACTGTATACGGCTTAAATGATAAAACCACGTGGCCCAAAACACGTGTTTAAGATTGATGACGTCATATCCTCGAAATAGCATTTCGAAAAACAAAATAATTACATATTTCTATAATTTGAAGTTAGTACAATTAATAAAACTATAAGAACAAGAATTATTGATATCTTTATTACATGCATAAGGGTATCCCGTTACCCCACCCACTTTCTAAAATCATGGGTAGAGCACAATATTTTTCTCAAAAAATCAAACTATATAAAAAAATACATTTATAACGTCCCCCGAATGAAAATACACATTCAAATCTAGACAATTTGAGAGTAGCTGATAGTCCATAAACGTATCATATGTCTAGAATTTATTAGCGGTTATATGTGGTAAAATAGTCTCTTCTATGGGTTGTATATATTGCTGTTATTTTATTATTAACTTTAAGTTATTTTAATAACGTTATGGTATTAGAAAGTACTGTTATGCATTTTTCAAATAAAATCAAATGTATTTCAATCAGCCTCAATGATATATACTTAAACAGTGCGCTCTAAAATATACATGGGGCCAATGCAACACAATTCCCTAGCGTATTTAAAAGATATTTCAGTCAATACCCCAAACCATGTATTGCTTGAATACCAATAAATTATACATTCTCAGAAATAAAATAATAAATTTGCGATGAGTGTCTCGTTGAAAGATTGATCTTTCAGAAAATGTTAAAAATTCTGACCAACCAATGTAAAGTTATCAGAACTTTCAGAATGCCCCTCGTAAACCGTTTTAATAAAGTTATTAAGCAATAAAATAATAATACAATTCCTTATTTCACAATTTAATAACAAATGTTTAATCTAAGTCAATTATAAATGTGCATGTATTTATTTACCCATAGCTCTGTCAATACGTTTTTATCTTGTTGAGATTTTCAACATGAATGTGTTTCCTGTTGAAACCAAACCATCTGTAAAGCACCAGTCAATATTATGCCCGTCCGGGGGCGGCGGGGATACAGGGGGAATTAGACAAACGAATCTTCCCGACAGGCCCCGGATGAAAAACTATGTCCCACAATGGGAATTTAGACAGGAAGCATTGTCTCCAGGGTTGGGGTTTAGACATCAAAAAATCGAAAATGTCTCATTCCCCCTGGGTCACCCCCCCCCCCCTGGCGGGCAGAATATTGACTGGTGTATAATGAACAGATGATGACAACAACAACAATTAAGGTTGCACATTTTATGCCGTGTATCATTCGTGCGTTTGTCAGGTTGTTAACGCAGCTGCGTATCTACTTTGTTGGTCAAATTTGTTTTCACATATATGTTGCTTTAAATGTAATATACTGTGCATCCTCTGACCGCTCGAACCTAGATCGCCCTCGCGACTGTCCAAGCTTTATTAAATACGCCAGCCAATCAGACGGGCTGAATTTGCCTCATGAGTAAATTATACTGGTAAGTTATCCATCTTCAGGTATAGTCCAGTCAGGGTAAGAATACAGTGACGCAGCGGTCGGGTCCACTATTACGGTGTTAAACCAATTATAAAGGCTTAAACAGACAGCCATGATTTCAATGCTAAACTAACAAACTGTATTCGCACTACAATTATTTTAATCTTCGGTGTACACATAAACGGCTATGTCACTGTCACCTAACTAGATTATACGTCATTGACTCATTGATGTAAATATAATTGTTTTAAACTTGTATCATCTTCCAGTGAGGCCTTACACATGCAGAGTTACATTGGTCGGTGCAACTCCTTTATTTCGTTTGTTAGAACCGTGCCATGGATCAGTTAATACTAGCCAACAACTATCAATGCACGGTACACAGTCGGAAATCGAATCACACCAGTTAGTGGCGCATAAACTATGGATAAAGGCCAACAATATTAAAGACTTGGCGAGTGAACTTAGAGACTTATTTGTAAGTACGAACAGAATATTTTTACAAACTTTTGTTCCCTTGTATGGCTGTCTTCTTTCGTGATATACGATGTACGGTTGAACAGACAAAGTTTGCTCTTGCGCAAACAGTTGGCAATTGTTTCCCAATTACATGTATAAAGGACATGGGCTTAGCCAATGCACAGACACCTGCTATTTTTGTACATGGTTCAAAGCACTATCAAATACCCGTGTATTTTCCAGTACATAAAGAGAAAATACCGAGATCTATTTTATCGTTCGGTGCTGGTCGGTAAAGGGCCTTTCCAAAGAGTTTTGAATCATGCCTGTAAAATCTAGAAGTAAGCTTATCAGGTTCCTGCGGCCAATGCCACATGACAATAATAAAACCGATAATAAAGACTTTATTTTACGAGGAAACTTGTACTCAGGAAGTACATAACTCCGACCGGCAATCGAACCGATACCAAGGTCCGCTGTGTATAAACCTAATCACTGTATCATTTCTTGCTTAAAGCTATATGAATCAATTTGTATGACTTATTGCTTGCAAAAGCACTTGTAACTTCCAGTCGCTATATGACTTATTGCAATCAAAAGCACGTGTAACTCTAGTCACTGTATGAGTTATTGGGAGACTATACAGTTCAATGTACACGTATGACTTCTTGCAATAACCGGAAGTTGACTCGATTATACACTGTACACCTAATCACTGTATCATTGCTTGGAAGCTATATAAATCAACTTGTATAGCTAATTGCGAGCAAAAGCACAAGTAACTTTCAGTCACTGTATGACTGATTGAAATACTTTACAATTCAATGTGTTCGACTTATTGCGATAACCAGAAGTTGACTCGTTTATATACTGTGAGGCCGGAATCTTCGTGGCAGCCGTGTTTATGGAGACACGGTGGTAGATGTTGCAATCTCTTGTACTACGACTCATTGCTATTCACCTCTTCAAAAGGCCCGGGAAATGGTCTACTTCATGCGACTTTAGTAACTTGATAATAACACAAGATTTCCCAATTATCTTTCTTAGATACAATATGAAAAATTCCTTTCGTCGTAGCAACCACTTACAATTTATAATCTTTCGTAAAATACTTTTACCTGAGAATTGGACTTTCGACTTTTTGACAGCTGATACTTTAACTTTCAGCGTTTAAATTCATATTCTTGTTCAGTTGTGCGCTGGACATTGTGTCGTGTAATTGTGGTCTGTGTTGTCTTGATGTATTGTGTGTTCAGCTGTTTCAGTTGAGTGCTGCCTTCCCTGTCCGATTTTTTACTATTTTTTCCAATTTGTTTTGTAGGCTACCGTACGTATACAGAGTGCTGATTATATCGCGACATTGAATGGTGACATTGTACTATCAGAGCTAACTGGTGAGATGTTGATTCGAGAAACAGAGGTAATCCAGATTTTTATAGACGGCTATATGGGCGAGTGCCTGTTTATACACTCGGCAAAACTTATAAGTCCACACGTGGTTTTACCGTTATAACGTTTTTTTTTATTATTTTTGCATGAAATTTTGTGTACATGTTATTGCCTATCGCAGAACTGGATAAATGATTTTTTTCTTTAAAATTAAATACAGCGGTTCATTGAACCATGAAACATTAAAAACCGTAAAATGGCCGAGAAATTGACGCGTAGGTGCAAATTAATTTTATGTATGGTAAATTTGAAATTGAGATTTATCGTCAAATTAAAAAAAACACAAAATAATTCGATTTTTCACACAACAACATGGTAGTTTTTTACTTTTAAAAATATTTTTATTGTTATGGTCAAGGGGAGTTAACCATGTCTGAAATTGCATTTTTATGAAACAGTCTGTATTTCTAAACCTAAAGTGTGCTTTCTTCTTATCATTGTGTTCTTTATTTCTGTCTCCGTGATAACAACATAGACTTGAAAAAGAACATTATCAACACAGCGGGGCCATATGTACATTAGCAACCTGGCAATGGCCCGATGAACACACGGCATTATTGTGTGATTTTAGATTCTGCTGATGTCATCATTAGTTTATTCTGTTTGTGACAATTTTAATCAGATGTTAAAAACATGGAATGTATTGTAATTCCACACATCCAATCTACGCATGTTGAAATTTTCAGCAAGATCAAATATATATTGACCGAGATATGGGCAAAAAAACAAGTGTGTACTTATAAGTTTTGCCGAGTGTATATGATGTGCGCACTGATAACTACCCCCCACCAATCTCACTAACATGTGTCTTTTCAAAACAGACAGGGGTCAGTTAATAAATAAAATATATAACATTTAATGTCCCGTCCAGGTTTCCGTATGGAAAGATCTACATGTAAAATCAATCTATCATTCAATTTAACCAAAAGAAACTCGTATGCATGACAAAAAATTCGAGATACATGTAACGTGTGTCTTTTGAAAACAGACAGGGGTCAGTTAATAAATAAAATATATAACATTCAATGTCCCGTCCAGGCTTCCGTATGAAAAGAACTACATGTAATCTTTTAGTACATCTATCCTTCTCGTTTGCATTTTGACTGTAGAAATATTCATTTTCTGACGGAGTTTGAACAAAGTCTAATCGTTCGAACAAAAACCGCTGCATCATCCTTTATTCGTTTAAGAAGATCCTGAAGTGCCTCAGCAACGACTAGACCAACATCCGCCATGTCTAGCTACTATAATATACCTGATTACAGGTACATGTTATACAAGGAAATACCGAGCTCTGGGAATTTCCTTATACTGAAGCCCTAATAGTTCTTAATCTTAATTACATTGTTGCAGTTAATGTGAAACTACAGTGTATTAGGTTAGTGCCTTTTTGTGGCCTACGAGGGTTTATTGAGTGAATTGGGGAAAGGTTTATAGGTTTAAATACGTGGTATGTTACACCTAAATATAGCGACGATAGCTCAGTTGTTACGCACTTGGGTTGTCAATCCAGAGGTCGTGGGTTCAATCAATGACCTAAATATACTGTATATTTAGGTCTTTGGTTCAATCCCCGGCATGGTAACTGGACATGTCGAAAATATTTAAAGTTGTAAAGTATCTTGGTAAAGGTGCCAGGAAGCGGTGTATCGTTGCTTTACACCGGGCACAATAAACAAACATGCTGTCTATTCGAAATAAGAGCTAGGGGCACTTCTGCTTCGCCGCTCACGCCTGTATCTAATGTATCTCTCTCCCTTCGGGGCTTTACTCTATGTGTTCCTTCAGATCGGGTGTTTACACATCAATGAACTTCAACAAATGGTCGTTTAATCCTATAGTATTTGCATTTGAGTGAATAATAATAAGGCATATGGATAAATTGAACTGTCGTTATAAGTAACGGGCCTTTCATAAATAAGTAAACGATGATAAAATTGGATTTGGCTGGGGGGAGTGTTTCGTCCAAATAGGGTACTGTGAATGTGACTACACAACACCAAACAAGCAATGAATAACAAGTCATTAAGAATTGCAACCAATACAGAAGTCCCCTACCGGTTTGAAGCCATGTTTTATGTTTCTGTTGCCATAGCAACCACAATCTTGTCAGAATCAAAATATTTTTAGACGTGCATAATTCCATTATTGCCCCCTATCCACATATCAAGTTTCATAAACACAGCTTGGAAATTGTTTGAGTTATGGCAGGATCCAGATTTCGGCATATTTTCACTCTTTCTGTCGCCATAGCAACCACCATTTTTGTCAGAATCAAAATATTTCTAGACGTGCATAATCCTCTTATTGCCCCCTATCCACATACCAAGTTTCACAAACCTAACATGGAAACTGTTTCAGTTATGTCAGGATCCAGATTTTTTGACAGACTGACGGACGGACTGACGGACGGACGGAGGGCAAACCTATATGCCCATCCGGTCAAAAACCGGTAGGGGACTAAAAACCCCAATAAATTGAAGTTAATAACTTATGTAAGAAATCCGTTAATGTTCGCTACTGTAAAGTCATTATTTGTCGAGGGAGTTGAATAATCGTTGATTTCGTTTTTACTTGGGGGATTTATTGCTTATACATACAATCCAGAAATCACTACGATTTTAACCATGTAATTTCTCCACAACCAATTCATCCGAGCAAGAAACGAGTTCCAGCCAATCTCAACCAAAATCATAATGTTCAATCATTTTTAAGAATATTTGTCTCTAGCAATTGAATTATTTTTTATTTCTTTGCATTGCGAGATAATTTGGAATGTTTGTTTCTGTGAGTTAATTAATGTGTCTGCGCGAATAAATTCCTACGCGCTGTAAAATGACTTATGAATTTTGAGGGGTGATGAAAATGTCGCGGTTAAAGTAAACGTTTGAGCAGACGAAATTTACACTGTTTGGTTTCA
Organism: Spisula solida; assembly: GCA_947247005.1. Lineage (NCBI taxonomy): Eukaryota > Metazoa > Mollusca > Bivalvia > Venerida > Mactridae > Spisula > Spisula solida. Next base: position 34,114,153 of record OX365952.1, on the reverse strand, counting down.
TAATGTTCATATAACAATTAAGCTAAAAACTCCTATTATAATGTGTGCTTATTTTCACTATTTACTATATTTTGCATTTGTTAGTAGTATTGATCGACGTTTCATCCATTAAATTACCTCAGATATTCAGCTAAATAGTTTGCGTCTATTTTTAGAACAACCCTTTTCCAAGCGCTGTTGTTTATACATTTCCCGCCGATATCGAGACCATACCGGTTTCGTCCCCATTCTGAATCGTCGTAATTTCGTATGCAGCTAGAATTTAAGTATATGGAATTTGGATTTTCACACCGTACAACCCGATGTGTGTAAGGCAGTTATGTATGTTGAAGGCAGAGACACACGCGTTTTACGCCACTAGAGTGGGGTAAGTATTTGTTATTTTATATGTGTTTTGCGTTGCTTTTGAAATCGATCACTTACATATATCGTTGACGCGATGAATGAACAATAATTATATACAATTTATCTGCCCACAAATGCCATATTATTCGAGTAAACAGGGTTTATGTATGCGATGTTTGCCGAAAGTTCGAAACTTTCGCCTTTGACATTGAATTCTCAACTGAATTCGTGGTTTGGAACAATTCTAAAACATTGAATACAAACTTCAATCCTTCCTCAATATATCTGTCGTTTCCGTTTTGGAAAATTGCCAGCGTCAGCGATCACCAGGTATGTAATATATTCCGTTTATCAACTTGATGAAAATAACCACTAAACACTCGTGATTCTTGGTGAAATGGACTTTGGAATACAGCCTAACATGAATCTGGGTTATGTTTATAACATACAAATCGTACAAAGGGGTTTTATGGCCCCGTCAAGTCATTAGAATTTCTGCCTTTGTTGTTAGCATATGTCTCTTATCTCTGCCTCTGCGTTAGCATTTATATTTAACGCTCTGCCTTTGTCGTTATCATTCGAAAAACAGAACTGCCTATTTCGTTAGCAGTTTTTTCGTACCTCGTTCAATTTAAACCTCTGTATCTTCACAGAAAATGCACATTTTTCAAAACGGAAACGACAGATATATTGAGGAAGGATTAAAGTTTGTATTCAATGTTTTAGAATTGTTCCAAACCACGAATTCAGTTAAGAATTCAATGTCAAATGCGAAAGTATCGAACTTTTCGCAAACATCGCATACCTAAACCCTGTTTACTCGAATAATATGGCATTTGTGGGCAGATAAATTGTATATAATTATTGTTTATTCATCGCATCAATGATATATGTAAGTGATCACTTTCAAAAGCAACGCAAAACACATATAAAATAACAAATACTTACCCCACTCTAGTGGCGTAAAACGCGTGTGTCTCTGCCTTCAACATACATAACTGCCTTACACACAGCGGGTTGTACGGTGTGATTTTATGTAGTTTAGTTGCTTGTTTTTTTTATTGTCTATTGCCTCATGTTTATAGTTTCGATCGACATTGTGTCAATTAATTTACCACATCTATTCAGTGAAATAGTTTGCGTATATCGTTAAAACAACGACCCATTCCATACAAATTTCCCTTCCAGATTCGAGACCATGTCTGTGGATTTTTCTTTTATCCACAATCTGATTCTTTCGCGCAATTCACACCATATGGGGTTCGTTTACAATGCAGCTGTAGAGTTATGGAATTACGACTTAGTGTAGTTTTTGGTGCTATTTTTCATATATTTTTGCGCCCATTCATCCGTTATCCAATTAGATCTACTTATATTATTTTTGTTTACTAGTTACCGTCAAACGTTTTTGTGTGCAGCTGCATGATATTACCATTTATTGTTATTCTTAATCTTTCTAATACCTTTTCTCAGCTAAAACTAGGCCGTTCAGTCCCCCATTTACAGTTGAAACTAGTTCATTGGGCTTTTTATTGGTGGATTGCCCCTATGGGTACGTTTGGTGAGTTCTGAATGATGTAAACCCTATATTATTACCAAGAATTGCGATACAAATGTGTATCCCCCAAGTACCAGTACTTCAGTACTTTGATTAAACTTGACCACGTGATGCAATGTCCACGATTAATCGACCTCCCAATTACAGAACACCGGTTCATTTACATGTTTTGAAATCCACGAATTTTCGACCCCATGAAAATTCATTTTATCCGGCAAAATCCACGAAATTTAATACCCGCGAAAATAGGCCTTTTCGACTGGGCAGTTTCGTGAAGCAAGTTTTAGCCTGGTTCCCGTCCCCAAAATTACAGCACTACTGCAGTAATACAATCTCATTAAAATCAGACCCTAACATTTAGCTACGCTGTTAGGATCTGACTACACTCTGTAGCAGGTCATGTTTAAATAACCTCTCTCTCACGCAGTGAGTCAGTCAGCTTGTAGCCACTAGTTAGACTTGCACCAGTCCTAGTGATTAATTTTGCTAAGACCAAAATACATCTGCATCAAACATCCGACTATTACAGGGTGGCGCTGTCAGAGCAAACAATTATTAACGAAATAAGTATGTCACAAGTGTTAAACGTGTAAAAGATAAAATGACAGTATGTTACAGTTAAACTAGTACATGCAATTACATTTTGATGGCTGGAATATGCAAAGGAGACAACTCATCCAAAGAAACAATGATCTTACTTGAGCTAAATCCCTTTTTATGTTCAGTAGAAATTAAGAAATAGCTAAAAGTTACAGAAAATTGCAAGAGAATAATTGTCACCAGTGATATTTAAATACTATGCACAAGAACATATCAATACAAACATAAAAGCTGGAGCAAATCTAGCCACCTGTACACTTTCAGATTTGTGAAAGTAAAATTTGATTGGATGATTGAAAGGTCACTTGGACATGACCCCATATGGAGTACCATCAAATCCTATATATTAGTGTAAAGTAGTGAAGCGTTATATGGATTTGGTTTAAATGAGATTGGCAGTAATATCAACTGTAAAATTAGAACGGGAACCAGACTGTAACCTGCTCCGAGAAACAGCCTAGTCGAAAAGGCCTAATTTGTTGGTTTACAGATTTCACATATTTTGTAACTTAATCATATACAATTTGAATTTTATGTTTTTCCCCCAAATTAATGACATAATTTCTTTCCGGGCTTACCATTTGAGAAACAGCAAAACGTCGCTGATGTCAGAATATAAATAGCGTTGTTTGGGGATTGCGGTAAAATGTCGCTTTTATTGTAGCCATATTGTTTTGTAAATTGCATTTTTTTTCATAAAATATGTTCTGCACTTGTGTTCGATAGGCTGTAGTTTAATGTGATGTAGTTTGTATTTCTCTGTGCCAATGGGTATTAAAATGATGAACCAAGTCAACCAATTTATGGAATGACCCACGTATATAGTTTGTCTACCATTGCATATTTCAGTTTGTCGAGATCTTGGTGGATGATTACCGGAAGTCAGCCATTGCTGCAGTATACGTGGATCAGATGCGCACCGACGAAGAAAATTTTCCATTCGCAAACAGTTATTTGACCAAGTTCACCACCATGGAATCCAAATTGTATGAATTTATGTGCACGTTAAAAATTTCGATTGTAGCCAATGGAGCGTCTGTTCCAAACGTCAGAAGTGACGTCATAAATCCAAGTTTCAGCAGTAGTCCAAATTACGCTCGGCTTCATATTCGAGATTATATTGCTTTGAGAGATATAGCACGATTCTTCACTTCGCTGTACCAGAAGTATGAATTATTGAAAAGTGACACTAATGCTGATGCTATTTCTGTTGAAAATATGTGAAATGGATACATCGTGTGTCCGTGTAATACGATGTCAAGACTCAATGGTTTGTATTTCTGACCGGAAACTGTCGTCACCACAAACACCGTTATATAGCTTGTATGCCAATATGATGTTATGAGGTCACGTTAATTATAGCAACTTGCTGAATCAGAGATATACGATTTTGAATAGAATCTACATCACCAACCTGAATTAACATTGAGCGAAAAGGACTGCGGTTATTCTAAATGCATCATCTTGACAAAGGTAAAAAACGCATTTTACATAGAAAACGCCTCCCTGAGTGGATAAGCAATTACTTTGACTGGTCTGAGGATGTAACTAAACCGATATTGGCCACTCTTGGCATATATAGAACGCTGTTCATATAAAATTTGAACTATCATTGGAGTGTATTGCTGTTGTTCGGCTGCCTGTGTGTGTGTGCTTTCAATCATGATATTTGACTCATTAAAATAATAAAACACACGCAAACTACGAGATTAATAGCTCCCAGTAGTACCTGGGTCACATATCACCCGGACGCCGGAAGATATTCGTGTATCCAATATGGCCGATGAGCAGCAATTCATATGACAAAAGAAACTTAAAGGGGCATGCCGAGAAACTGGAATGTCTTTGTTTGCATACAACAAAATTGCGTTTATCGCTGGTAAAACCAACTATTACCGAAAACTCGAAAAAGATTTTGACTTAAAATTTACTCTATAATGCGCGCTTCGATATTTTATTGAAGACAACGATATTTAGTAATTCTTGAAAAAAAAATTAAACTAGCGGTATATTTCGTAACTTTTTTACGGGGTTTATTTGACATAGGTATTAAAATGATACCAATATGTTTGCTTTTCGAGACACTTCAGTTCCAGGGCATGCCCCCTTTAAATTACTCCGGTATTAGTCCGATGTTCGTCCGGCCCGATTATACCGAAAAACGCCGTCCGATTACCCGATAGGATTGGATTAAATACCTTGGTCACAAATCAACCGGACTCCAGAAGATGGCTGTGTTTCCTTTCCTGATATTCGTGTTTCCGGTGTGTACCCGATATCCAGGCATTAAGTACATACCGGCCAGACGCAATGAATATTTCAAGTGATACTTTGAAACTTTTCCGATCGCCTTTTGACGCTCCACAATGCAGTTATGACCGGTCGCCGATACATAAAAAAGCTGCTAGTTGAGCTAGAATATATTGTTGTACTAATATGCGTTACATGGGCATGTACCTTTTACGTTATATAATTTTTTTAATGTACAGTAAAGGATCCTTTGTTAGCATTTGTTTGGCTGCTTAATACAAGTTGTGTTCAATGACGCCCTGTGCTTTTAAAATTTTGTTTGTGTGATCACAGGTAACTGTATCATTAATAAAGAATAAAACAAAAACAATTTTTTTTTATAAAATTTATAATATCTTAGACAGGTTTATAACATGGGAAATTGACCACACAGTTACTGAGGGGCAGTTTGTTTTTAATAAACATTTCATTAATACTGGTGTTATTTTAAATAGAATTACATAATCAGAAACTAGAGTGGTTTATGAAGATATCGAAAGACAATTTTTGTTTTTGATACATTGTACCATGAAAATCTGACAAAAGCACATTTCTAAGATAACATGAATTTTATAAAATGATTTTTTTTTACTCTTTATCAATGGTACAGTTACCGGTGAGTGTGACGGGATGGAGGATCATTTGTATTTTTAAGAAATAGTTAACATCACTGAGGGCCCTATGGCATTATGTGGACTGGCTAGTCAGTCTTAGTGGTGTATGCACCTAAGCGAAGCCGATGTTCATATACACCATGTTGGCTTACTAGCCAGTCAATATAATGCCATTGGGCTTGATGTGATATGAACTTGTTCTTACATTGTACCGAAAACTCAATTTTGAAATTACATTTTTCAGCGTTAGCTGTCTAGCTTTGTATTTGACCTACTTTAAAAACCAATGAAATGTTTGTAAAAATATTAGAAGAAACGATTTTATTTACGTCCATTGGTCAGTATATGCTATACTCATCACAAAAGATACCGCGAAAAAAGTTACGGTAGATACACACAGAGATCTGTTATTCGCGTTTCTCTAAGTGCGTAGTGTATTTCTTATTAATTCTATTTTTAACTGTTTGACCTTAATGTGACCCGGGTCAAGTATAGAATGGATTTATAATGGTAATTCAGCGCTAGTCAATATAGTATCGGAATTAGCTATATTGGTAGCGCGTTAGTCTACAACTTTTCATTTTGTGAGCAGAGGGCCTCGAGTTCAAATCCTACATCAGCCTATTTTTTCTGATTTTCTTTTTTCCCATTTTGTTTTTGTCTATAATTTCGACGTTAATTTGAGGTATTTTAAGTCCCGTCTACAGTTTTTACAGACACAATGCGCGCTAAATATTAAAGTCTGAGTTAAGTTTGGAATCTAGACTAATACATATACCTATATTATTATTCTATTTTTATTTACTGACAAACAATTTACATGCATAAATATATAAATTCTAGTTTGATTAGTGTTTTCAATTTCAACGATATGAAATAACGTCCGCATCTTTATTGAAAACAAGTACACATAATCTGCTATCTTAACGCTGTTTATCTTTTTTAAAGATATTTCTTGTTCTGACTACGATCTAATTTTCCGCTCAATGATAAAAAAGTTACTGGGAATTGTGTAAATTCTGTTTTAAAATAGACCGGGCCTTAATTTTGTTCTTAAAATAGACCGGTCCATATAAAATAATAGATCTGCTATCGTTTAGCAATATAAGTACATGTAGCTTTACATACTGTTTACTGAATGGCTGGTCCATTTCATGTTTAGAAATTGCTTTGTTTTTGTTGTATTTTGCTTTATTTGTGTTGCATATTGCTTTACTTTTGCTGTATATTAGTATTGCTTTATTTTTGTTGATGTCAATAGAAATTTGTCAGTATAGATTCTTATGTATGCATGATACGAGGGTTGTTCAAATTGGAATGCAACTAAGCCCATAAAAATTATCCTTGATAGATTCTAATAAAACAAGCCTTTGATCCTATTGCAGTATTCATCTCCGATATACATACGAAGTTTCATTCAGTTATTCCATTTTTAAAATGCGATTGTGTTATCATTCCTAGGTACACTTTGCATATACTAGACATGAGCCAAACCGAGAATGTAATTTAAGAGTCGTTTGAAACAAACAAAGATCACAAGGGAAAATGCTTGACAAATAAGGATGGTCGGAAAGCTCAAGAACCTTCACGCATAAGAAAATTCGTTAATGGCTGCTGCAGGTGGAGACCCATTGCTCTTCAATAGTGTGCCATCTTTTAAACATGTGGCTTGGCAGCGATTATCGGAGTATTACTTCAATTTCTGAATAATTTACCTTTGTTAAGCTTGGCATTTACCCATCGCCCAAATTTAAGGGTAGAAAGTTGGTTTATACCAACAAGGGTTTACATTTTTACTGGCACCCATGGTGCGTTTTGCAAGGCATACTTTTATTCTGTCTTTGCTGGCCCATATTTGTTTACGGATCTGTCGCATGGGTGCCATAATAAACCCGTGTCTCGTTTATGGTCATTACATTTGAAAACGGTCAACTTTTTTTTATCTAGAAACTGGTTTCAACTATTTTTGGACAGTTTGCAAGGGCATATGTGGTGGCGTCCCAAAGCAGATAGGGGTAACCAAACTATACTTATCGTCCTAATTTTTGTAATATGTAATAGATACAGTACTAGTTATTCGTCAAAAGTGTCTTCTTACAAGGGTTATTGTACAGTTTTGTGAGGACAAAGAACATAATTGTCCGAGGCGAAGCCGAGGATAATTTGTTGTTTGTCCTCACGAAACTGTACAATAACCCTTGTTAGAAGATACTTTTGACGAATAACTAGTATTATTACCTAGCACTCTATATAACGAGTAATTCGTTATTTTTGACTGTTTCATGTCTTAATGTTTATTTTTAGATTCAGGTATGAAACAGTTCATTGCCAGGAGGGCAACAGTTTTGACTGTTACACCCCTGGATGAACTGTTACCTGCGCACTACGATGCGCAATATAAATTCCTGCAAAAACACTCTGCTATATCTATAGCGTATTTTTAATATAACTCTTGAACAATGTTTTGTCCCTTTTTGCTTTATTACATGGCGATTTTATTTGTTTGATAATAAAATCATGGGGATAATGACAGTCTTGAATTGATAACAAAAAAACCCCGCTATTAGTATGACAAAATGTCTTAGAAATATCCTTTTTGTTTGTTGTATAAGTAGAACTTTACTGTAGTTATATAGAGTATTAGGTAATAAAACAGTTATTTCATGTCTGTTTTGGGTTAACAGTCAAAACTATTGTCCCTCGGTATCGGGGAAGACATTTTGAACTGTTGCCCTCGGCCTATCGGCCTCGTGCAACAGTTCAAAAGTCTTCCCCGATACCTCGGGACAATAGTTTTGACTGTTAACCAAACAGACATGAAATAAGTGTATACTATATCTGACTTATACTCCGACAAAAACAAAACGATCACCAGAGTGACAATGATTATCAAAATATATTCTGGCACAATTCAAGAACAGAGGATGTTTTGCATTTTAGAAAATATAATTCTAATGTTTAAAATAAGCTTGGCCTAGTGATCCTTAGGGATTATCTAACTGTCCATTCATACAGTGCTGAGCATTTATTAGCATGTGAACATTTATTGAGTAAACATCAAGTGTGCCCATATGTTATTACACCCACCACATAAAAGAATACACATCTATAGGTTTCCACATTGGTGACTGATGATACAGGCTTGATGCACAAAGGTACATATCTGTGCATATTATTTGTCTTTTATTTTGTATTTAAAAATAGACAAACCATGAAAATATTTTCAAACAGATTCATATAAAAAGCTTCTAATAGATTGTAAACTGTTTTGTGAATGTTAAGACGATGTAATTGATTTATACTTGAAAAAAAACGATTGTATTATGATATGATCCTTAACATAATGACATATTTTCTAGTTTAAACATACATTTTTCACATGGATTTATTTATTGATATAATGTTGTATTGAAGTGATACTTAATGGCATCGCCAATTCTCATGAAAAAAATGGAAAAAAAGTTGTAACCACTAATCGGTTAATGTACTACATGTAGTATATAATTCCGGTTTCGTGCAATTGATTGTCAATTTGCACAATATATGTTTCAATCTTACAAATAGTTTGTAGTTCTGTTTCAATTGCTACTGATAATAATACTGTAAAATCATTCAATTTAGAGGAGTTTATAGTAAATATTCCACCAGTTTCCAAACAATATTTGATTTTCGCAACCCTTTTCTAGCATGTAGCGGTATTTGGATGACGTGCATGAGGTTCATTTCCAAAGAAAATCACACCACTTTTAAATTTCTTAAACTATCAAGTATTTGATGAATAAGACATTACATGACACCATTTCGACATGCAAGTTGTTTTAAATATTGTTTTTGCTCCGGCATTAAGAAAACAACAATTGTTAAATGGGACCGAGTTTGGTCAGAAAAAAGTTACATTTTCCAAATGATTTAAGCGAGTAGACAGTGCTAGTTAACCTATTGTTACAGATACACTGAACGGATTTTAAAAAGTGAGGTATCAATTTAAAGCTAAAATAATGATCTTTGATATACAGTTCACCATTTTTTAAAAAAAACATTGACAATCGAAAGATACAGAATCACGTGCATTTCAATTTGAACAAACCTCGTATTTTACTGTAAATACAATTTGACGTGTAACAGTGACTGGCATTTATGCTTTTTTTTCGTTTTTGTCACTTGACAATATGTTCTCTTTATTGTAATGGTTGTGCTCATGCTGCCCGAATCGGGTCTTATGCACAAAATGTAAAATAAAATTGTAAATTTGTAATAAACTTGTGCAAAGTATCACACAACCTTTATGTCTCTTCGCTCGAAACATGAGGTCACGTGCCAATTAGGCTGGGAAATCCCGGATCACCTCTAACTTACGACTGACAGTCGAACGCCAAAAAAACTGATTTTGGTTGTAAATGTCCGACATACACGTACAATGTCAATGTTTTACAACCAGAATTACATCCTTGGTCAAGTGAATTATATATTTCCTTGTCAGTATACACCTTCTCAACAGAATATCATAACATTACCTAGGTCACTTACCAGTAGTTTCTGAAGATTTTCTGTTTTCTTTTTAGCTATAAACTAGTATCGTGCATATATAATGAAAAGCCCACCCTGGTGACCACCCATGAATCAACATAGCATGGACTTCGGAGAGGGTTTCCCAATGAAGATTATTTTTTAAAAAAAATTGAAATCGGACCATGTTTTTCTAAGAAGAATATCAAAGTCTCCTTTTATCGCTGGCATGGAAAGCAGAATTCGGCAAGGAATCATTTTATATGGAAGAAATTACAACATAATCGTCTAAGGATAATTTATGTAATGGTCTTGTGGTTTTTGAAGAGATGTTTGGATGGAATGCTTACACCACATGACACACTAGACCGCACGACACACCTGACGACGCACGGCACAAGTAACGACGCACGACACAAGTAACGACGCACGGCACAAGTAACGACACACGGCACAAGTAACGACGCACGACACAAGTAACGACACACGGCACAAGTAACGACGCACGACACAAGTAACGACGCACGACACAAGTAACGACACACGGCACAAGTAACGACACACGGCACAAGTAACGACGCACGACACAAATAACGACACACGGCACAAGTAACGACACACGGCACAAGTAACGACGCAAGACACAAGTAACGACGCGCGACACAAGTAACGACACACGGCACAAGTAACGACACACGGCACAAGTAACGACGCATGGCACAAGCAACGACATACGACACAAGTAACGACGCACGGCACAAGTAACGACACACGGCACAAGTAACGACGCACAACACAAGTAACGACGCACGACACAAGTAACGACGCACGGCACAAGTAACGACGCACGGCACAAGTAACGACGCACGGCACAAGTAACGACGCACGACACAAGTAACGACGCACGACATAAGTAACGACGCACGACACAAGTAACGACGCACGACACAAGTAACGACGCACGACACAAGTAACGACGCACGACACAAGTAACGACGCACGACACAAGTAACGACGCACGACACACCTGACGACGCACGGCACAAGTAACGACGCACGACACTAGTAACGACGCACGGCACAAGTAACGACGCACAACACAAGTAACGACGCACGGCACAAGTAACGACGCACGACAACATTCTTACTGACTTACTGCCCGCTATGCCCTCTGCCATGTAGGGCAGCGACACAGGACCTCCACTGGAGTCTTTCTGTAACCATGGCAACTTTTCCATTGTTCCCAAGGACTGTCCCACACCATTAAGTTCAACTTCAACGGTGCACCTCAAGGTGTCCAAGGCTACTCTCGCGATGGAGTTTGCTCACCTGTCACAAAGTGACCAGGTGAGTTTTTGTGATCACTCTTCGTCCGTCGTTCGTCCTTCCATCCACAATTGTTTGTCTACATACTATAGGTTACAATTTTAGCATGGTCCTTATGAAACTTGGTCACATGGATCATCTCCACAAAATCAAGGTTCCTTTTGATTTGGAGTCACGCAGGTCGAAAAATAGGTCACGAGGTCAAATCTTATACGTCTGTCCACAATTGGTTGTTTACACACTAGAGGTTACAATTTTGACTTGGTCTTTATGAAACTTGGTCACATAAATCATAAGTTTGGCCTAATCTTTATGAAACTGGACTTCAATTATTCTCTCAACAAAATCTAGGTCAAGTTCGACATTGGGTCATCCTGGGTCAAAGTTGGGTCACTAGGTCATAGAAAACTATTGTGTATGATACACTAGAGGTCACACTTTTGGCTTATCGGTCAATATCTGATGTAAATAACATGGTCGCTGATTATGAAAATATAAAAACCTTGAACATGCAAGAGAGACTGTATTTACTTCATTCTTATAAGTTGTAAATTATGTTTGAGGCCAGGACACCATAGATGCCTGCATGAACTACTACAATAGGTTGGCCACGTAGCTCCCTTTGGGTCCTCTTGTTTTCTTTTCTAATAACGTGCCCTTACCATTTCCACCTTCTTTTAAACAACATATTGGCCATATCGGTACGACAAAGGACCGTATCAAAATACATGGCGGTACATAATAGAGAAAAACTGTGAAGGACATATAGTTCGCCGGAGATAACACTAGCCTTTGTTTACAAATAAAAATAAAAGAATTAAATACATTTATGATATTCATTTTCGTACAATTTTGTGCATATGCACTTCTAATGATATACTCTTTAAATCTACACTGATAACTGGCGGTCAGTCGACCGTGCAATGTTTATAATTTGCTTTGCTTGTTTAATGATAAGGCTAGGGTTATCCGCGGCGAATTATATGTTATAGTCCGCCCAGGATAATGTGATATTTACTGTGGCAAAATTGGTTTTATACAAATCACTTAAATAAACAGATAAGGTCAGTATTGTTTTTAAAACATCACTGATAATCGTGCACATAATTGTAATCCACCTTTGTGGAATATACCAAATTTCACGCCTATCACAGCTGGTGCAAACTATAAAGTTTCTTTGTCCTACTTGAAAGGAAACGTTGGAAATGCATTATCTATTGGATCACGTTATATTTTCATTCAGAAAATCGTTACTTTTTTTTCTTTTTTGACTCATTTAGTTACAGCAGTTAGTTTACTTATGACTGTCTGATAAACATATATTGAATAATTTATCTAAGTTTAATTTTGCAACTGTATACATGTACATATTTTTGGTGGGCACTGAACGTGTATACATTGGCTGACCATAATATTATTCAGCGTTTACCCAACTTGTCGATGGACCTGTTACTTTGCTTTTCTGAATTAATGACTTATCCATGTAATAAGTCCATTATTGCTTGTCCTATTTTAGATATTTTGGTATCAAATTGACGGCATTGAGTTGACCTTCAGAACCATACATAATATTGAAATATATTATTTTAGATTCCTGGCACAAGTCGATTTTTCCCAGCGTCGCATTATAAAATTCGTTAAAAGCGAGGTTCATCAGATAAGCAGTCATTCTTCAGGTGAGACAGGTCTGGGAACTTGACAAACCACTGATGTATGAGGATACAGATAAGAAAAGTATACACTGCCCACCAAAAATAAGTATACATGTGTTATTTGCCCACTTCCTTGCCAGTAACAATAGTATTTGCAGAACAGTGAAGCAACAATATATTTGACGAAAATGAATATTTTTATTTATTAAATGGAAAGACCATACATTAATTGGCACCCTAGGTTCAAAATCTAAAGTTTCTTTGTCCCTCTTGAATGATAACTTTGTCACAAAAAGATGGAAAATTCAGCCGTTTTGATCACATGGTTATTTTAGTTCCGAACATCTTCATCTTTATTTCTGTCTCTATTTTGACTCATTTAGTAACTGTTTAATTTTGCAACAATAATTTACTGTACACTTGTTTTTGGTGGTCACTGTATTTTGCAACAAACTAGTGTGTTGAACACAAGTTCTATCGAAAATAAGGTAAACGAGCCATGCCACTTGTGGTGTGTTCGTAACGTCTATTACGGATGCAACTACAATGTTGGTCATCCTAAACATTTTACTTCCTGTTCCGTTTTGTTCGTAAGTTGTTCAGAGTAGAACATTCAGTACACTGATCAGGACAATTCCGTTTTGTTCGTAAGTTGTTCAGAGTAGAACATTCAGTACACTGACCAGGACAATTCCGTTTTGTTCGTAAGTTGTTCAGAGTAGAACATTCAGTACACTGATCAGGGCAATTCCGTTTTGTTCGTAAGTTGTTCAGAGTAGAACATTCAGTACACTGATCAGGACAGTTCCGTTTTTTTCGTAAGTTGTTCAGAGTAGAACATTCAGTACACTGATCAGGACAATTCCGTTTTGTTCGCAAGTTGTTCAGAGTAGAACATTCAGTACACTGATCAGGACAATTCCGTATTGTTCGTAAGTTGTTCAGAGTAGAACATTCAGTACACTGATCAGGACAGTTCCGTTTTGTTCGTAAGTTGTTCGGAGTAAAACATTCAGTACACTATTCTCAACAGACGTTACAAACACACCCTAAGTGTCCATGTTTTGAGCGCCGCAAAATAAAATTAAGGAATTTGGTATACGTAGTCAAGTTTCCACATACAATGTAGCTACATGTATATTAATTCAAACAAATTATGCCCTTTGGCGACCATTTTTTTTGGCCCATAAAAACAGAATTCGAGAGCAAGTCACACAAAAACATGTGTGTTGAATGTTTTTTTTTAAATCTGGCCAGCAGTTTGACTGATTATTGAAGTTTTAGTGTTGGCCCCGTATGTTGTGATAGTCTGAGTCAGACTGAATATTGCATCAATACCCTGTTAGAACAACTGAAAGGGATTGGCCCCAGTAGTATTCTGATGACGTTTGTCTGCAATATGGTATCATGGCTATGGAAATATTGTTTAAAGAAAATGTTGATGACAGACAGCCGATATGTATCGGTACATCACAATTGAATGTTATTAGTGAAGAGGATGGGGGTCGATATGGACCCCTGAGTATCACTATAGCTACCGCACTTTATTCCAGGTTAAACAAGAAATATAAGTAGTATATTTATAAGTGTAAAAAAACAAAGGGGTATTTATAACTACCTTGAAATTGATCCAACCAATGTGTACCAAAAATATGCACAACTAGACTTGGTACTGATCATTCATACAAAATTTCGATGAAATAGCACGGACAAAATTTATTTATAAGGGTAAAAAACAAAGGGCCATAACTACCTTAAAATTGATCCGACAAACGTGTGCCGAAACTATGTACAACTAAACTTGGTACAAAGTTATGTTAAAATCTGACCAGTAGTTACAGAGATATAGCGCGGACAAAATTATACGGACCAACCAACCAACAGACTAACCAACCTCAAGCATGACTCCAATATAGTCCCCATATACTACTGTATGTATCTGGGGGTATAAAAAGGGAGAGATAATCACTATTTAAATAAAAGAACCGAATCTACAATAAAAATTGCTCAGTACAACGTCATTTGTACGTTTTGATTTCAAAGGGAAGTAACTCATACTAACAGTCGAGGTACCTCCCCTGATATCAATGGGAAGAAACTCCAACTGACTTAAAAATAAGACAAACACACTTCTCTCCTTTGTTTTCAAAGTGAATGCCTCCATAAACTACAGAGTTCTCTCCTTGGACATCTGATCAATTAGTCTTACAGGGTTTTTATATAGACTTGGCAATCATATTGTTTTATGTACATGTAAATTGGTTTCTTGCTCTGCTATTGCCGTCTCTCTGAAGTGCTGCCATCCCTCAGGCATTAGGTGCGATTTTAGGGTATGTCAAAAATAATAGTGTAAACACTAATGTTTAGAGTATAATCTTTTGCCAGTCAGTTTCGTTCAGCAATTAACGCTTACAACAAACGAAAAAGCCAAGTATCCAGGAATCTCTAATAAGTCATAACCAAGTTATACCATGTGTTGATAACTATACTGACAGCAATCAACGTGGAAACTTGAGCAACAGGTTCCAAACAAGGGCCATAACTCTGCTGACACTTGTATACAGCAGATAAAGCCCCTTTGTTAACATATTCATATGATGATAAATGTAACTTAGTAGTATGTGATCTGCTATCTTATATAAACCTTCCTGCAAAGTTTCACACATGATTTCATGTGCGATATGTAACTTGTTGGTGCCGTCATGCTGAATAAAGATTTGGAAAATCAAGGGTTCCGTATTCACAAAGAATCTAAGTAGAAAACTCTTTAAATCTTATTGTAAAGAAGATAATAAAATCATTAAGAAATCAAGGGTTCTTCTTCAAATTTCCACTTAGATACTTTGTCAATACCAGTCTCCACATATAAATTGTAAGTCATATATAGAATGTTTTACTTTATTATTTTTCATTTCATTGCACTGTTTGAAGTATTTGTAGATATATATTTACATTTTAACATTCTGTACAAATTCTTCAAATATCACAAAATAAATAATCTGAAAACTCAAGTTCCACCCGCATTCATTCTGATGTTTCACTCGCATTCATTCTGAAGTTTCACCCGCATTCATTCTGATGTTTCACCCGCATTCATTCTGAAGTTTCACCCGCATTCATTATGAAGAAAGTCAATCGCACAAAACATTCATTCAAACTACAATTATCGTTTAAAGGACACCCCTATACAATATTTCACTTAAAATTGCCATTTATTAAAAATAACTAAAAAACATTATAAAACCAAAGGCTTATAAAAAATAGTCACATTTTTATCCCAATGTAAATGTAGAATTATTTTGATAGGATTGTTTGTAATAATTTTTAGAAAATGAATTATGTTATATGTCTTACATAATCCAAACAGAAAGTGGTGTATGTGTACTCACTTTAAGGCAAGTCAAAATATTGAGCAACCGATCGTATGTTAGAAGGGCTTTTTCGGAGAAAATATAAATGGGTGGGCGGAAACTCACTGCCAAATTTTTTTATTACTTTTTAACCAAACAAACCTGAAACTTTTAACACCTTGAACCAACTCCACAACTACATTTGTAACAAATAAATGTGATTTCTAGTCCCCTTCACTCAATTTCTTCGTAGAAAATTCCTTATAATGATTCACACAACACACACATAACACCCCAAAAAACAAGAAAAATTGTGGTTTCTTCTGTAAGGGCATAATCAGATTTTTCTTACCAGTCTCAGCTCATCGGTTTGACAGTTAGTAAAAGCACAGCTTACATTACTTTTAAATACACAAACCGTTAAATTGAACAGTACAAAACATGATTTTAACGACTATGATACCAGTTTTATCTCATTGACTCGTCCAATGAATGTCCAATGTCGAAATACCTGTGACAGGTTGAAACAAGACTGCGTCCAATAAGCGCTTATGCCCCCATGGAAGCATAGTCCATCAACAAGACTGCGTTCAATAAACGCTTATGCCCCCATGGAAGCCTAGTCAATCAACAAGACTGCGTTCAATAAACGCTTATGCCCCCATGGAAGCATAGTCCATCAACAAGACTGCGTTCAATAAACGCTTATGCCCCCATGGAAGCATAGTCCATCAACAAGACTGTGTTCAATAAACGCTTATGCCCCCATGGAAGCCTAGTCCATCAACAAGACTGTGTTCAATAAACGCTTATGCCCCCATGGAAGCCTAGTCAATCAACAAGACTGCGTTCAATAAACGCTTATGCCCCCATGGAAGCATAGTCCATCAACAAGACTGCGTTCAATAAACGCTTATGCCCCCATGGAAGCATAGTCCATCAACAAGACTGTGTCCAATAAACGCTTATTCTCCCATGGAAGCCTAGTCCATAAACAAGACTGTGTTCAATAAACGCTTATGCCCCCATGGAAGCCTAGTCCATAAACAAGACTGTGTTCAATAAACGCTTATGCCCCCATGGAAGCCTAGTCCATAAGAAAAGCTAAGTCAATCAGGGGCCATAATTCTGTTAAAATGTTGGATAGGGTTACATGGCATTGACAATGTAAGGGGCTTATGACGGTAAAGCAGTATGTCACATTTGAAGACAACACCTTGATGTAAGACTAAATTTGTGTTAACAAGAATTGGACGCTTAATAAGACTTAGTCCAAAATTAGGTCAAGGTGAAGGTCAAATTGAGGTTAGGTGATATAGGTGTGTGGAGAATGTTCAAATACAACAACCATGCAAGTATGAAAGCTTTGTAGCAAGCCATATTAATGCTAGAAGAAACGGTCAATTTGGGTTAACCAAGAATTTTTACCTTCAATAAGTCTAAGTCCAAAATTAGGTCAAGGTGAAGGTCAAAATGGGGTTAGATGATACAGGCCTGTGGAGAGTGTTTATATACAACATCCATGCAAGTATGAAAGCTTTGTAGCAAGCCATATTAATGCTAGAAGAAACGGTCAATTTGGGTTAACCAAGAATTTGGCCCTTCAGTAAGTCTAAGTCCAAAATAAGGTCAAGGTAAAGGTCAAAATGGGGTCAGGTGTGTGAAGCATATTCATATACAACATCCATGCAAGTATGGAGGCTTTGTGGCAAGCCATAATGATGCTAGAAGAAACGGTCCATTTGGGTTAACCGGACCGACGGCGGATAGGTGAATCACTATATGCCTCCCGATCTATCGATACGGGGGCATAAAAATAGACTTATAACAGGTGAGTATGAGGCAGTTATCTGGATTTGAATCTAAAATGACCTTCCACTACACAGTATTCTAAGGACAAACATTGTCAGAGGCACATGAACAGAAAATCTGCTGAATTTTTCATAAAACCTATTCAGCCCCTCCCACAACCCCTCACCCTATGTTTGTATACATATGCATCATTAAGATCCTCCCACTACTTCACCACCCTATATTTGTATACATGTGCATCCTTCCCTAAGCAGTCAAACATACAACTAGACCACAAGCACCATACAACACACTCTTAGAAATCCTTACAGACATAGAACAAAATGTACACAACATTACATGAATTTATCACAGTATAGATTTTGGTGGGTTTAATCATGACTGACTACCTTATCAACACACTGCAATACCACCATTGCTCTCATACAAACCACCAATACATAATCAAGTAAAAATGATGATTAGTTCCTGTGGAACAAAAATATAGTAATGCCCGCATTGAAAATAATCTTTGAGTGCTAAAATGATACCTGAAGCACACTACTTGTTTCTAACACTTCCATATAAAGCCTAGGTCCCACTGAGGAATTCCACATCAGCGATGTTCTCCTGATTTCTTCCGATAGCCCCCCCCCCCCCCCCCCCGATTCATCAGAATTCCTTCCGATATCACAAAATAACTCTTGACTTCCCCGAAGCTTCCCCTAGACCACGAGGAACCTGTTCCCGATGTCCTGAATGCTCATTAATTTCAATCGTGAATACATTGCCGAGGCAAAAAATGCTCAGTGGGACCTAGGCTTAACAAACGTAATGTACACTGTCAGAACTTATCAATTACCTTATTCTTCCAAGTATTGACCACACTTTAACCAAACCAGAATTCTAAACAAAATTTGAAATGTGTCCTTTAAACAGCTTTAAACACTATGTCCAAGTCTATGATGAGCAAATCTGGACTGGCCACACTATTTCGTTGTATATACAGGATTTTTGCATCAGACTTTTATCTTTGAATCTTCTCCCATGTTTTCTTTTTACCCGAGTTTATAACACAGCTGCATACCATACTTGGGCCAATACGGTTATTTTACTTTCATACAAAAAACAATTTTTGGAGCACTAAAAGTTTTTTGTGTATGTGTTTAATTTACAGGCCAATGTAGGCAATGTTGAATTATTTGAAGAATTGGTTAATCGTTTTTTTTGTTTTCACATGAAAATATTATTGTACAGATGTCATTTTTCTGACTCATGTCTGAGGAATCCAGTCAATGTATGCAAAATAAATACTAAAGACATTCTAAACTATATTTCAATACACACACTTTCCACACAGTTAAGGCAAAATATTATAACATATAGCAAACAGCTCAGACAGACAAAATCGGTGGGCAATTCAAACAGTTGCCATAGATACAATACAGTAATTACAAATACAAGAGCCATGCTCAGCACGGTAAATAATTAACAAATAAGATAAACAATATACACACATGTAGGTAAATATGTACACAACTTATGCAAATGACCAGAAGGAATGATAAATGACAAGATTTTTTTTGCAAAAATAAAAATAATCCAACATCCTGCGGTCATTCATCCTACAGTCACTATTTCATACTGTCTTCCACATGTGCTAGGTGCGTGGATTGGTCACCAACTAAAACATACAATAAACCCTTACAAAAAATGACAATAAATGACGAAATTAATTTATGCAACAATTTATTTTTAATATTGGTGTTTATCAAAATATTTTGGAAGGGGTTATGGTCTTCTTCTTTGTCACCAATTTACGCACCAGTGTACTGTTTTATCAAAGCACTTACGAAAATCCTTAACTTAAGCCCAAATTTAAATTCTATATAATTCTGTAAAAACATACACATTATGATTAATGGATCTGTATGATTAAGGATGTTTCAGCTAATGAACTCCTACAAACCATATCTATCCCCAATTTGTAGCAGTAAAAAAATAATGAAGAATTAAAAATTTGGACATAAGTTTAATATTTCCATAAGTGCTTTGATAAAACAGTACCCAGGCACAAGTCTCATGGCTCCCAGCACTTACACTAACAAACATAACAACTCAGGTCAAGAAAAAAATACTGGTACCCGGAATGCCCAAATATATGCCGAGACGTGTTATCGTAAAGATGATAAAAACATTGAACATTGTTATCTATCAGAGTATTTCAAATAAACAGTAAAATGAAGATAACTTTAAATTTGGCCAGTTATATCTTTCAACTGATTTTCTTAAAGTCTGAAATCAGCACTAGCATAACATGATGAAAGATTTTAAACAAATATAACAAAAAAAAAATATAATTAATTTAAATATGCGTTAAATGTTGTTGTTAATATTTATCTTTATTAAACAAATATAATATCATTCTTTTTGTACCATCTTTATTATTTTCTAGAATTTTGAAATCATACAAGTATCAAAATAAATATATTGCATTGCAACAGAATGCTAAACATAATTAAAATGTAAAAAATAAAGTGTTCATTCTTTACTATAGTGACTTGACACCCATATCTAAAAGGGCCAGTCATTATGATTTATGAGACATCAACATTCTAAGCACATTTCTTCCCTGCTCCCTATAATGCCCTTCTGTCCTTTAAACACCAGGGTATTCTTTTATCATAGCACTTACGAAAATCGTAAAATTATGATCCAATTTAAAGCCTTTAAAATTTGTTTACAACTAGAAAGACTTAGTATGGTAAATGGAGCAGCAATACTAATAATGGTTCAGCTAATGAACTCTTACAAACCATTTCCGTCACCATTTTGCAGTTGTAAAATAATTACAAAGAATCTAAATTTCAGTGCAACTGTAAGATTTTTGTACATGCTTTGATAAAACAGTACCCTGGTGTCCGTTCCATAGCTAAGATTATCTTTTTCCAAGATTATTGAGAGCATTTTAAGTGAACCCATACATTAAAATAGTTATTTATGGTAATACTAGTTCACATAATTTATATACCCGCAAGGGGCCAGAATTTGGAAAAATAAATTTAACTTTTCTATCATAACTTTGTTTGAATGTACTTGCTGTCTTAGTTTGCTAAAAATAGCATACAAAAAAGTTGAATCTTAGCTAAGATATGTCTATGAAACAGACCCCAGACACCACATTGGTTGGTACATAGTAACCATTATTAAACAACATGGCAGCTCACTAACCTGACCACTCAGAATGAACCCCTTCTGGGATTCAAAGATGAGTAAAATAACCACTTGGCTATGGGACATACTATTCAAGCCACAAAACAGATGCAATTTGTAATTAAATTAAATATCAAATGTCTACAATTCAATTTGTAATAAAACACTTCCACTGCTAAGTCAAACAATAATTTGTTTAATACAACAAAATACGGAAAAAAAATCAAAATCAATTAATCAAAGTAAAAGACCTGCAATTGCTTCAAGATCATTGACGTAATTAGTTGTATAGTGCAGAGATATTAATTTGATCCTTGACCTTCTATTAGCATAATTTAACAGCTGATTTCCTTTCTATATCTTACTGCGGTTGTATGCTTTCATAAGTCGTAGGTATTACAAATAAACTCAAGGTGTAATACAAACACAAAAATCTAAAGGACCATTAATACATTTGCTTGCGGAAATTGATATATTTTACATAATAACATTGAACTTCATAAGTACATTCATGCAAAAAGACCAGGATCAGATGATCTTCACTAATCAGATTCTTTCATGTTCCATATTTTTATACAAAATCTGTCTAAAAACCCGTTCTTATCTTATATAACTTCAAAACTGAACAATTCCATATTTGACATATAAACCAGAGGGACTACGGGTAAACGCTTATCTGTATTATGCTTTCTTTAGACTCAACATTGCTACCGCATTCTATTCTTTTAAGTATTGCCCGCATTTTTATCAATCCAGAACCATAACCCAAACATGGATGTCTCATTTACACAGCTTAAGACATTATCCAAGTCTCTGATTGGCAAATAGGGAACTGCCATATGGTTTCCTCGATTTTCACTATTTTTGCATGACATTTTACTTTTAATCTTCCCCATTTTTCTATCTGCGTCCATACACTGCTAGGTAAATACTTGAGTGAATATAGTTTACAGCACAATTAAATTAAGTTAAATAAGCCAGTGTAATTATTCAAATATTTTTCTAGACGTGACAGTTTAAAATCCTAGCTGACAACAAAATAAGCGATGAATAATGCTTTGACCAAAAATCGATTAGGTCGTAAATTTAAATTTACTATTAAAGATGAATATTACAATAAATCCCATTAAAGTGCTGTTCAAACTTTAGTTTAGACTATTACATGTCAATACGGTTACCTAGAATTTTGTATAAATCAATGGTCAAAAATCTGATTTTCGAGTAGCCATGATTTGTGAAAACTGAGTTTAAGTATTTACCTGATATGAGTATAATCATAGAGTTCCAATGAGTGGTATGTGAACAAAAACATGATCATAACATTCTTTCATTCACATTACATTCTATAAACAAGACTGCGTTCAAAAAACACTTATGCCACCATGGAAGCCTTGTCCATAAAAAAAGCTAAGTCAATAAGAGGCCATAATTCTATTGAAATGTTGGATAGTGTTACATGGCTTTGACAATGTAATGTGTTTATGATGGTAAACAAGTATGCCAAGTTTGAAAGCAATGCATTGATGGACTACAAAAATATTTGAGTTTTAACAACTTGAAAGTTTTGGTTAACATTTTCGGATGAAAGATAGGACAATCACTACATGCCTTTGCATCAGTGGGTGCTGGGGCATAAAAAACTAAAGCAAATGAATTTGCACCAAATTGTTAAACAATACTGACAATGAATAATCAGAATATGATAAAATGTTAAATCAAAACAAGTATTTTGAAAACATGAAAATGACAATATATACCTGCATTAAAGACACTGATATCTGAACTTTGTATATCATTACCAACTACAGTAGAACTTTAATGGCTCAAACTACCTCGGCACAGGGAAACTAGTTTGAGCCATCTACTATATACTATAACACCATCAGTTTGCCAGGACCTGAGAACCTGTTCTAGATATATATGGTGTTCCTGGCATCGATGTTCTACTGTAACTTTATGTTGGTGTTGCAACATACGAGTACAATGTACAGGGTGTTAAAAAAGTTTGTTCTCAATGTTTGAGTTTCAATACTTTTTTTTCTGACCTCAATTTCAGGTTGAAATCCAGATGATTCTACCATTGTTCTAATCTTTCTGGCATTAAATGAAGCTATTAGAGTAAGAAATTTAGATTGTCTGCTCCATTCATAGCTCAAATAAAACTGTAGATGAATTTAAATTTTGAGAACGAACTTTTTGAACACCCTGTATATGCCAATATTATACAGTACAATCAAGGGCTGTAACTCTCGGTGTAATCAGTAACCTAAATGTATTCCTATTGTCAGCTGATCGGTACTTGGATATATACTGAACCAGCAGTAACAACATGTGAGTATGTGTAGGGGCCACACTTCTGAGTACTGTCAGTCAAGGGGCCAGAATCTCATGTATCATTTATTTAGGGGCCACATTTCTGGCATTACCACCTCCATCAATTAGGGACCATACTTCTAACACAACAACCTCCATTAGGTGTTACAACCTCCATCAATGTAGAGGGGCCAGGGGCATATTTCCGGTTTACATGTACAGTTCATCGCAACATACTCTGCATGAGAGAGGATGGATATTAGCATCGCTCCAGTACTTTGATCTGTGATCCTCGTCCGAGCTTAGATTACGTCCGTTCCATCTTCAGCTTCAGGTTTCATGAACGAATTAATGAATGACACAAACTAGGACACTATTAACCATCAAGTTAAATCTTTCGAATCTCGTATACTAGCTAGCACTTGTGAAAATTTCTTCTTGTCAATATTCATTTGTATATAATCTATACATTTAAACATCATATCGTAAGAGTCCTGCTCTGGTAATTTAGTTAGAAACTGAGCTAAATGTATAAAGTCCATCTGCATAAGTAGGGCTTCGTGACATTTTAGAATACCTGAAAATAAGAAACAGAATAAGGTGCATTTCTATAAGAATTATAATTAAGAAATAAACTATGAAAAACTGTTGTATACCGGCTGTTATACAATGGTTTGGAGTTCTGATGCGTAGGAGTTAACCACGAAGGCCGTAGGCCTGAGCTGTTAATAACAAGCGTAAGAACAACAAACTATTGTACATGTATAACAGCCGGTATACAACGGCTTTTGACTATTTTATTTCTATTCTAACATGATTTAAACTTGGAATTATATATTAAACCAGTTGTCATAAAAACAACGTGACATCATTTTCATTGTACAGTCCAACTTGTACTAGCGACCACGCGTATTAAGTGACCTTTGTCTTGAACGACCACTTTCAAATCCTCCCGACCATATTTGCTCTATATGTCTATTGTATTAAGCGACTTTTGTCTTACGCGACCAGCGACCACTGTTTAAGCACTACAATTCATTGGTAAAATTGCATTTAGCGACCAAAAAATTGTAAATCACTGGTCGTTTGTTGTGACAGGTTGTTAATTTATACCTGATACCTCGTCATAAATCATTTTTTGTTCACACTTCAGAGTTTGTCTTTGGGCCCTGATTAACACCATTGATAATCACAATTGTGTCCATAGGGCATGTCATTCAGATGATTTTAATCCGATTACACACATTATTACGGATAATTGTTGTATGTTTCTTTTGCTGCAATCAGCTTGTTGTCTCCGTTCATTTAGATTGGGCTAAACCCCGGCCTATTCCGGGTTTTTTCTTTGAGTGCAAGCAAAACTGACTTGCATTAATTGCATTGTGTATATATCAGTAATATTATTAAAAAGACAAATTGAAATGCTTATGAAGACCATACATACAAGTAAGAATCATCATGAAATTTATTTACACACTAATGTTTATCAATTGAAGTTCAAAAGTAATCAGACAGCCTAAATTCGGAAATTCGTTAATTACACTCAATGTTTCTTACATTTGTGTTAAACGACCATTCCGTTAAGCGACCGTTTTCAGACCTTCCCCAGGGTGGTCGCTTAATACAAGTTAGACTGTATATCGGCCGATATACGGCATTATGCTTTGTTCTTTGTCTATATAGGCAAAATGGCCGGTCATGTTAGAATAAGGCATATATGATTGTGTAATTTGATTTTCAGTCCATACTGAGTTATACCTGAGTCACATCAACCAAATGCTGACTGATGTCTGTGTATCCAATGTCTAGGTATCAAGTGGACGCTGGCCGATGTGTAGCAATACATATTTCAAAAGCGACTAAAAATTACTCCACCCACCACATGACCGATGTCCACGATTAAACCAAAATTAGATCAGCGGACAGCAAACAGATTAGATTTGTGACCAAGGTGTTACACAGGAATAGTATATTTATCTAGTCATGTCTAGCCCTAATACAGCTAGTTCAGCTGAGCATCCAGCAATGGAAATGCTGGAACCATTTTTATTTCGTCTGTGGTATGATGTGGCTACAAAGCTACTTCCGGACCTCCCACACTCGATGTGAACACTCTACCACAAGGCTATACAGGCTGTTTACACCACTATTACCATGAAGATTTTCAACCAGGGGTGTCAACAGGGCCAAGTTAAAAATCAGGAAAATCAAATGCGGCCGACCAGATTAAATTTACTATTTCTTTGCCATTTCTTGAGATAGTTTCATCAAATAACTTTTATTTTGGTCAGAAGTCATTGCTCTATCAGGAAAATTGACACCCCTGTTCAACAAAACTTAGCAGATACTCACCCAAGGCGGTCCTAAACAAGAATTCTTCACCATCACGACAGAATATATCCCAAACCCTGCAGGCTATATCCAGTGGTAACGATTTTGTGAACAACGTAAATATCCTGAAAAACAAAGTATTAGATATATTAACAGTATTGTATGATTGCATATTGTCACACTGGTACATTAAGTTAATTAATTGTATGCAATGCTCACTAATTGTTAGTTCATCACTGAAAATTTGCAAGTGAAGTGTATTTTCTGATAGAGATAAAAAAGCTGTGTAAATTTCGACCATTTGGGAAATTCAGATTTTTTATCATTTTTCAAAAAAAAAAGGAGAAACTCCAATTGAATTGGAGAACTTGGCAGGTATGTCATTAACACATATAGGAAGTGAGACAGACAGACACAAGCCTAAATCAAAATTGGAAAGAACTTAACCTGATCATCCTCGGTATCCATCCAAAATCAGCCAATTGCTTTTATTTCAGTAATTACACAAGATTCTACAAGTAATGATGTTCAAGAGAAGTCATGGAACTATGACCAGCTTCAAAAATCTCATATACTTAGTATACTATTCAAACTTTGAAAAGGGTCAACAAATTTTCCTTGCAGATATTTTGCAAATATGAAAAAATCGCTTGACGGAATTCGAGAAAACATTATGCTACACGTGAAAATAAGATTTGCCTAACGATTGCTTCAATATTGGATGTCTATGTGCTAAAAATGCCCAGCCTTACTCCATTGTTTTAGCAGCACTAAAGCTACTGTGTTAGCAGAATATGGTTCGCATTTTAGTAAATTTCTATCTGTAAGGAAAATGAGACTAAATATTTCTATGTAATTCTTGCTACATAAGCCACAGTCAGTAGACTTATTGATAACTTGGAAAATGATGATACTGTGTCAATGTATGCATAATTCATCACATGTATTTTTTTGAAAATTTAGCAACAGGCAAGATTTGATTTTGATATTTACACAACGTTTTTATCATCAGTTAGTGCAGCTTGTGTAAGACGGGCAGTAACATTGAATTCTTGACTCTAATAGAATTTTGAGTAGTATATAAGTTAAGTTGCTAGTTTTCGAGGGCGGCTTTCAGCAATTCAGTCACCCTTTCACATTTAACTTCCCCTGGTCATTGGGCTACCTAATGAAACCCTGCGTTCTCTCCTGGTTGGTGTGCAACCAACATCAAAATATGGCGCCCAGGAATATTGAACATGTTCAGACACTGCCCTCACAGGTACCAATTCACACCTTGGTCGAGTGGAGCATCGTGCGTTAATATTGCTCAGAGAAATTAAGCAGTAGTGCCAAAGGGGATTGAACCAAGGACTTCTTAATCCTAAAGCGCACACCCTACCTCTAGGCCACCGCTCCCAACAATTACAGTACTTGACAGTATGCAGGGGTTCTACTGAGGCATGCCAAATCCTGAAAACGAGTCGGAAGTTTGTTTTGGGTGCCATTAGCACACATCCGTACATCATAACTAGGTTGCAAACATTGTTTTATTGTTAAAATTCAGTTTATGGAACTTCAAATGACCATAACTTTGTCAATTCTTATAATTTCTTCTCTAAATAACTTTTATTTTGTGCAGAAAATATCATTCTTTCCAATGCAGCAAATCCGGATTTCTGCATTATTCCAGAATTGTAGAAACCCTGAGTATGATTCTACTTACCAATCATACAGGTAGAGATCTGGTGTTAAATTATTCTTCTTAAAATATATATATAATGCTGGTAAATTCTCCGTGAAAAACATTTCAAATGTTTGAAAATACACCTTCATCTGAAATCATAAATCAAATACAAATAATGATCAATTATTAATATGTCATCTTTTTTAGAGTTCTGTATATCGCAGGCTTAGAATGAGAAGGTCATAAGTACAAAACTGCTATTTTGAGAAAACAAGAAAAATTGTCTGAAAACGTCTCTTTAGTTATGGAAAAACAAGCTTTTCCAACTTCATGAAAATAGGCTCATAAGAAGCGCCTTGTGATGGATGCAGATTTTAAATAAGGATGGGTTTTATAAGGATTTAAGTAGCACTAATGACCTTCTCGTTCTAAGCCAGCTATATAGTAAATACCATAGTGTTTGTGTTTGAAGTCGTAAATATATGAGCCAGTCTCCAGGAAAACCTGCTATTTTGACAAAACATTTGAGTATGAGATTTTTTAGTATCTAAAAGAGTAATCTTAATAAAGCAAAATGCAAAAGAAATTTTGTTAATATCATGATTTTTAAGGAAGTTACAGCTGTTTAATTGAGGCCATATTCAGACCCTTTTTGTGTGATGTCGCAAGCGTCATTCAAACGTTATTTGACGTCGTTGTATATATATATTTACTGCATTTGATCTATTCTTGACGTAAACTGGACAAAATGGTATCAAGTTTTAGAATGATGTTTTAAGTTTTAAAATATATATCCAAATTGTAAATGTTCACATTTAGAGAAAGGCTACTACTGTTATAAACAACTAACTCCTTGTTTTCTCAATCAGAGTACTTTTCTGAAATTGGTCACCATAGCAACGAAGTAAATGATTTCGACATTATTCATAAGAAATTTTAAAGCTAAGATATAGTAATATATGGATAAATGACTTAAAATTTAATCTATTGATATGTCATTTTTTCTTATTTGAAAGCTTTTTTAAAAGCTTGTTACATGCAGTAATTACATAATGTCAATATACATTTGTAGCAGGTTTTCCTGGAGACTGGCTCATATGAAATAAATACCACTAAACATGGAATGAATTTTTAAGTATTTAATTATTTTATAACGACATTTCACCGTCAAGGCTTAATCGTGTTAATTAAAAAAATTTAATGAATTGTTATACAAGTGCAACCTAGCAACATTATCTAGCATTTCCCTTGGATATTAAATTTTAATACATGTATACACAAATCATTCAATCAAGAATCTAACATGTTCTGTAAACCTCTCCAGAGCGGCCCTCGGTAAAGCAAATATCCTCTCTATAACAACACCTTCAAAATATTTACTATAAGTTTAACCTCTGAAGAGCAACAAACTCTACACAAGGGCCAAATTTTACAGTTCCTAAAGGATGTTGCTCTGCAGAGGTTGTACTGTATTGTCATTTGTCAAAGGATCTAATTTGTATAATTTGTACAGTTTCATAATAATTATTTGTTTGTTAGTTTGATCAGAATTTATTTGGTCAACGAATGTTTCAGTCATACATAAACCAGACAGGTATACGATAATTGGCGTAACTAATTGTTCTGGAATTAGATATAAACCAGCACTAGCATGCTCTTCCACAATCAACAGATAGTTCTTCACATGTGCAGGGTTTCCGCTGGTTTTCGCCAATTTTCGTTTTTTTGTGAACAAAAATTAAAGTGGCGAAAATTTTTTTTTGGTGTATGACATTACCGTAGCCATTGTCTTGAATTAATACATTTGTATAAAACTCACCAGTCCCTCATCTACTCTAAAGAAGGCCACTTGACATGGACGGTTGAGCAAGTTTGCAAAACATATAAACGCATCAGCAACATCCATGTTTAACAAGAGAACAGCAGCAATGAAAGACATTCCTTGTACCTAGAACATACAACACAATCATTATAAAAACATTTCTTGCAGTGTGTGTTTTTCCCTTAGATATGGGGCAGAATCCTGGCCCTGGTTGACCAAAGCATCTCAATCTGTGTTAAATCTCATCTCAAATATTGTCATGTGTCTTTATGTTAGTTTCCATGTGAGGCTTGACTCAAAATTAGCACCACAAAACAGAAAATATTCTGAGTTTCTTACAGCAAAAATTCAAGAGCTTGGCTTGCACTTCACATTTATTTAAAAATCTCATTTCCATTTGAGATGTTTTGGAGATCGAGGCTAGACCTGTGAAAATAATAAGTTAAAGAGCACCGCACATGTGTGATGGATGCTTGCCTTTAAACTTGCAGGAAACTTGATTTACTACTTTACAGTGCAACAATTAAACCATCGTTGATCTTCCATGAAATGTAACTTAAAAGTTTCAGTGGAACACGAATTTTTTTTCTTTTTGAAACAAAGTACTATTTTTAATGACTTCAGTAAGTCGCAGCCTGGGATCGAACCTGAAAGCTATTCTTACGAAGCAGATGCTCTGACCACAAGGACAGTTACTTGGATACTAGCAAAAGATTGTTGAATGAGTAAGGACAAACTGGATACAGTTTTACAAATTGTGTACTAATATAAAACACTCACATATCCGACATCCGGTCTGTAGCAAGCATAGGCACCTAGTAAACTGTGTAATAAATCATGATATGGTCCACCCTAAAATATACAACAAAATAATAATTTAACAAAGGGCCATAACTCCTAACAGAACCAATGAGACCAAAAAATATTGCCATTCTTGTAAACCTACTGACTTTATTTTTGACCCTACCCTAAACATGTTGCTGGAAGGAACCACCGCTCATGGATTTTCCAGTACACAAATAAATTAATTTTTTCCAACCTACCTAATTCAGGGCTTCCTCTGGAGAATATTTAGCTTTCGCCACTACATTCGCCAAAAGAAAAAAGTTGTCGCCACTTTAGCGCCACTTGGGCCAAATCTTTTCTCAAGATTTCTTTTTTTTTTGACAATTTAGGACATAAGCATGCAGTGAAATGGATCTTTAACGACATTATGTCAAATCTTGTAGAGAAATTAGCTTTCGCCATGAAATTCGCCAAATTGATTTTTTTATCGCCAAATTCTTGATTTTTGTGCCAATGGCGCCATTTGCAACCTACAGCGGAGGCCCTGCTAATTTTTTTCAATATGTTCAGTAACTTCCTTGACCATCAAAATCAACTTGTTTTGGCCAAACTGTAGAAATATATGTACAGCCAGTTCTCGATATCATGACGCTGTTTGTTCCCAAGCAAAATATTGTTGTAACGAATATGTCAGTATACTAAATTTGATACAAAGAACGTTTTAAAATATTTGTCCCCATAAAATGATGTCAGTATATGAAATTGTCAGTATATCGGGTTTCGTTATACCGAGACCTGTCTGTGCTACTACAAGAAGTCAATTATGTTAAGTGTTTCACTTAGGTGATAGAGTATCAAAGTATGTTTGGTCATGCAATATACACATTACCATCACTGTCTATAACAGGGGTGTCAACAGGGCAAAATTAAAAATCAGGATATCGTACATGGCAGACCATTTTTGCCTTCAATGACATTGTTTTAGTATATAATACCGTTTAAATTAATCAAAATTCTCCAGAGCAGATTAAATTGACCATAACTTTGTCATTTCTTGAGATATTTTCATCAAATAACTTATATTTTGGTCTGAAGCCATTGCTCTATCAGGAGTGATAAATCCGGAATTCCAGATAAATCAGGAAAATTGACACCCCTGCTATAATGAACCCATACTGTTTCTTGGAATAAGTAAAGGGAACCATAATAATGCTAGAAGAAACGGTCAATTTGGGTTAACAGGACGGATGGATGAACGGACATACAGGTGAATCACTATATGACTCCCGATCATGTTTATTGTCTACACCAAGGTTTGACACAATGTTATACCTCAGTGATACAGTCAGGAGTAATAGATCAACTGGAAGAGTTTTGGCATGTATGTCTGCCACAAAAGACTATAACTCTAGCAAGAACCATCCGACCTAAACTTCCTGACAATAAGCTTAACAAGGCTTGGTTTTCAATTTTTCATGTGAAAATTCATTGAAATCCGACCAATGCAGAACCTTTGTAACATCTATCCAGACATCAAGCATAAAGTAATGAATTTGTGAATATATTTTGTATGATCGTACTAAAGAGGCATCAAAGAAATGTGTGTGTGAATCAACCAGCAGATGTTGTCAAAATGTTTTTGAAGTTGTCCTGTAAAAGAGAAAAGTTGCCGCAACAAGAGCGCCAAATTGTCACATATAATGGTAAATGACAATAAAATTACCTTTTGAAAAATACACAGTTGTGGAAATGTTCTAGATACATCCAGCTTTATCAATTCTACGCTTGATTCCTTACTGGATGCTGGCTCTGGTGATGCTGAAAAAATAAGTGTTAAAACTTAACTTAAAAAATGTTTCATAATTCCTATGTAAAGTAACTGGTGTAAAAGAATACCAGTTCTACTTACAAAGATCACTATTACAAAACTGGTCTTGCCACATTTTGCTGTGTGTGGTCTGTATGGAGAGGTTTGATAGAAGTTTATAATATTTTGAGTCGATTGGATAACACTCTTCAATACAGATCGAGGGGTCCCTGATTTTAATCTAAGCCTGGGCACTTGGTCATTTCTGAAATGCTTTTCAGTGCTTGCCACCTAGCTGTAGTTGAACTGGTTAGCAACCCAGCAGTAATCTCGTGTGTAGCTATACACCGGGCACGTTAAAGAACCAAGTAGTCTAATTGGAAAGAGATAGGATAGCGCAACAAGATTTTACTTGTATCACACAAGGTTTCTGTCTCTTCCCTGTAAGCTTGAGGTCATTGGCCAATTAGGCAGTGATGAAACCAAGAGACTATGGCACTTACGCCTGTCTCAGGTGAACACAGCCAAAATATCTTAAGGTATAAATCTGATGACTGGAACCTCTATTAGCATCACTTTTTAACCGTGATTTTGTCACAATGTAACAGTATACCGTAAAATCATTATTTTTTGTGGAGGTTAAATTTTCGTTTATTTCGCGGTTGAATTTGTTCTTGAAATCTAATCTCCACAACGAATCAACCTCCCAAATATTGAACTATGGTTTCCTCTTACATGTTTTGTAATCCACAAATTAAGGAGACCACGAAATTGCGTTTTTACCAAAAACGGACGAAATTTAATGCTCACAAAAATAAATTATTTCACAGTATGGTATATGGCCAACTCATCTGTATGAGAAACAGTTACTTCATAGTGACACCTAACCTCATTGATTGTAGTAATAAGCTTGTATAGCATGTTCAGAGAGATTTGTGTTTTTATATTACATCAAAGTATCTTATGAGAAGGTTAATCACATGTTGTATTACATGCACTTCCTTCACAGACAATTTATAAACCTTAATTATCTCCTAAGTTGTAAGGATGTCTGAGAATATCAGAATTCTATTGCGTGTTACGAAAACGTTACCAAACAAGACTGCGTTCAATAAACGCTTATGCCCCTAAGTCTAAGTCCAAAATTAGGTAATAGTGAAGGTCAAAATGAGGTTAGGTGATACAGGCGTGTGGAAAATGTTCAAATACAACATCCATGCAAGTATGAACGTTTTGTAGCAATCCATATTAATGCTAGAAGAAACGGTCAATTTCAGTTAACCAAGAATTTGGCCCTTCAATAAGTCTTAGTCCCAAAATTAGGTCAAGGTGAAGGTCAAAATGGGGTAAGGTGATGCAGGCATGTGGAAAGTGTTCATATGCAACATCCATGCAAGTATGAAAGCTTTGTAGCAAGACATAATGATGCTAGAAGAAACGGTCAATTTGGGTTAACCGGACGGACAGACGAACAAACGGACAGGTGAATCACTATTATGCCTCCCGATCTATCGATACGAGGGCATAAAAAGTTACAAGTTTTTGTAGGGCCACTTTCAGCAATTCAGCTGTTCAGCCAACCTTTGACATTTAACTCTGACTGTAGTTTCAGAAACTAGTATACCGACTTACTGATCAACAGATATAGACTAATATAGAATACTAGTACTTCAACCAAGTTTAATTTTGCAACTGTATACTTATTGTTGGCGGATCTGTATGTTACTGTATGAGAGAGTACTTACATCCTGGAGAGCCGGGCAACACAGGGGCTTCGTCCATCTGTTTTATCTTGTCTGCAGCTCGACTCACACAAATTTCATACAATTCTGAAAGGTTTAGAAATAAGAAGAAAACCTGATTCTAAAATCAACCATAACTGTAATTGCATCAAGTGTAATTTACCTAATATTTTACTTGTTTTATCTTATCTGCAGCTCGATTCACACAAATTTCATACAATTCTGAAAGGTTTAGAAATAAGAAGAAACCAGATTCTAAAATCCACCAAAACTGTAAGTGCATCAAGCGTAATGTACTGAATATATTTCTTGCTGTCATTCAGTGACAGACAGGTTTGGTTTTGCTAGTAAACAATTAATAATGCACAAGCTCATGTCTGCTATACAGTTGTGTTGATATAGATAAAATAATATACATTTAACTTTAAGACAAATGTTTAATATAACTGTCCAGTTAGGATAATGTGAGAGGTATGTTTCATTTTATGTGTATAGTACGGAGAATCTGACACGACTCTCGGCCTTCTATTTGCATCACAGCTTATATATTGTCTATATTTATAATCCCGGTTGTATGGTTTCTTAAGTGAGAAGTATCACAAGACGCTCAAGGTGTAATACCAACACAAATCTGAAGGACCGATATTGCACGATTTGCTCGCGGAAATTTATATAATCAACGCAAGAACATTGTAATATACTCATGCATAAAGATCAGGATCAAGTCAAATTCTCTGTGCTATACACAAAATATTACAAACATTGTTCGAACAGGGTAAGGTATAGTAGTTTAGCATTGAAATTATAGATGTCTGGATAAGTCTTTATAATTGGTTTTACACCATTATAGTAGACTCAACCACTGCATCCCTCTATTCAGACTATTGGGGTTTTTTTGGTTTTTTTTACATTTTTTATTTTCATTAGACATATTATACAGCTGTACACATATACAAAATATACAAACAACAATTCAGACTGCTGTTATCCTAACTAGACAGTACATAGTATTTACACAGATGATTGTGTAAAAACATTCTTGAGTTTTACTGGTTTTTATTTTAATACTGCAGTTTTGGACGGGTAATACATGACTGTAATCTTACCAGGCGTAATATTGAGATCATTGCCGAGTGCCAGCTTCCAGACTTTACCACGAACATTGGTCGGTACTCCATGCCACCATAGTTCTCTAGCTTTCTTAGAGTTTCTCCTGAAGAAAGAAATCAAATAATTGTTACATAGAAACAACACAAGTCAACTCTGACATTTAAAACAATAGATAAGAAGAGATGATACTATTGTAGTGAATGTATACATGATGTGTCAAATAACATTAACGAGAATGGCTGGCGGCAGCTGTTTGCATGTTCAACTTTAACAAATATAGAACATTCAAAACAAAAACTACATGTACCGGTAGTTACGTTGGCATCTGCTAGCATGCCAAACTTCAACAAATATAGAATATAGAAGCATAAAGTTCTAATCATGAAACAATTGATAGCAAATATAAACAAGAGGGCCCAAAGGGTCCTAGGTCGCTCACCTGCCGTAGTAGTGCATGTAGACCCCTATAATGACTGGAGTATTAATTAAATTTACAACTTCTGACTTAGATTCAAGTAAATGCAGTCTATATTGCATGTACTAGGCTTTCATATTGTCTTAACCAGTGCAATGACTCTGTTAATTACATCAGATGACCCATATTGAAACTTGACCTACATTCCATCTAGACAAACATTCTGACTAACTTGATTGGAGATCCAGCCTTTATATCATACACGTTTCTTTATGACTTGACCTAGTGACCTAGTTCTTTACCCCTGATGACCCCATATTGAACATAAATGTTGTGGAGATGATTATTTTGACAAAGTTTCACAAAGATTAGGCCAAAATTGTGACCTCTAGTGACAACACAAGCAATTGTGGACGGACTGATCACAAAAGCTTACTCTGTCACTTTGTGACAGGTGAAGGTGAGCTAAAATGTCATTAAATGGAGCTTTCGGTATCACATGTTACACTCAACCACTTTTCTAATTGGTCACTTTTCAAACCCGAAATACCTTTAACTGTGATCATATTATTTGATGGCGCAAATGCATAATTTATCGCATGAATGACCACATGCTTTTGATTTTTAATAATTTGAGTGTAGGACTATTGCATAACACGTTTGTGTGCAACATATCGATTAAGGAACTTCAATTGACCATAACTTTGTCAATTCTTTGAATTTTTTCATCAAATAACTTTTATTTTGGAAAAAATAATTCTTTCTAATGCAGGATTTCCAGATTATTCCGGAATTGTAGGACACCTGCAGTACAAACAGTACGAATCAGACCCCTGTATTTTCTGCAGCATTTGGTATACGTACATGTCATCCCAGTTTGGAAGGATTTCCTTATTCCAGACACGAGCGGCCGCCACCAGCTGTTCCTCTTGTCGTAACTGTTGTTGCATATGTTTCTTCTTCTGCTTCAACTGTTTTTGCTCTGTGAAACATTTCAACATACAGATATATAAAGACTTAACACTTTGATACTTAAATAGAAACAAGTATTAAGAATTGCAAGCAATACAGAAGTCCCCTACCGGTTTTAAGCCATTTTCAATATTTCTGTTGCCATAGCAACCACAATTTTGGTCGGAATCAAAATAGGTTTGGATTCTTATTGACCCCTATCCACATACCAAGTTTCATAAACCTAGCTGGGAAACTGTTTGAGTTATGTCAGGATCCAGATTTTTTGACGGAATGACGGACCGACTGACGGACGGAGGGCAAACCTATAGTCCCCACCGGTCAAAAACTGGTAGGGGACTAACAAGACAAGAGGTATGACAATTACTGGAACACCATGTTTGCAAACAAGTCACATAACCCTGCTGAAACTGATTCCCGGCATCAAAATCACGTCACATCATCAGATAAACTTCCTGTTTCATGGCAAAATATAACATATATTTGGAGATGTTTTTGGCCAACACAGAAAATACTGATCCTTTCTACTGAAAATGTCCTCAAGCTTAGATTTAAGCCAACAAAAAATGTTACAAAGACAGAAAACAAGTCTTTAGAGCTGTCCTCGAACAGTGCACTTAGACTTTGAAAATATCTGAGGTTGTACCTCCCATGGATATTATCTTAAAGACACATGGCAATATTTGAGATGAGATTTAACTTATAGTGGGATGTTTCGGGAGATCGGGGCCAGGGTTGTCTTTACCTTTCCGTTTAGCAGCTTCCACCATAGCCTCATACTCCTTCTGATGTCTTTCTCGCTCTTCTCGGTCTTTGCTTGGCAAGTTCCTGCAATAAAATAAACAATCTCTGAAATGTTTCATTTAAATAATTGAGAGTTCAATGAACACGAATGCTCATCACAATCCATGAATTATACCTATATACAGGGTGTTAAAAAAGTTTGTTCTCAAAGTTTAAGTTTCAATAGTTTTAATTTTCCTATGTCGGAAGAATGTATAATTGTCACATTAAATTCCGGAGGTTTCTACCATTGCTTTAGTCTTTTGAGCATTAAATGAAGCTATTTGTTTAAGAAATTGAAATTGTACACGGTGTACATGGCTCAGATAAAATTTAGTATGAATTTTAATTTTGAGAACAAACTTTTTGAACACCCTGTATGTACATTTTGTACCAGTTATACCAATCCAGGTAGCATTCATGAAGTCAAGAGTAAGGGATATCAGTTATAAAGTCTTAAATTCAGTTTTTTTTAGTGTATACTAAGTTATTTAAGGTTGCTTGTGAATCAAGTTTTTTTGTAACTTATATTAATCACTCTTGATGCCTCATTCCTGATGTTATCTATCGCCACAAGGGTATGAGAGAAGAGAAGCCAGTTTTCCTTTTATGCTGAACGTCAAGCAAGGAATTTACTGGTACAATCTTTATTATGTCTTTGGTTACTGTTGATGACGCGGCCTTGGATTGAACCAGGGTCCTCCCACACTCGAAGCAGAAGCTCTGCCACTAGGCTATTGAATACAGCTGTAGTATCAAAATATCACCAAGTTGGAGACAACTTTCATTCTTGTCTACAAAGAATGCATACATTGTAGCTGCTATAAAACTGTACACAACAATAGTAAATCTGGATTACAGCTTGTGACAAATTCTTCCTGAATTCCCAACAGACAACAAACTATTCATGTAGTTGTCAACACAATCAGAAGCTATGATAATCTTGTGTGACAGAATATAGGGAGGAACATTGCAACAACAGGAAATGTAAATCACATTAAAGAAAGGAGAAATTTGGTAGGAGATTACAGAGTAATTTACATCAATGAAAACCTTGTCATCAATATTGATCATCTTGAGTCTAGCTGATGCTGTCAGGACAGATCTATTTTACGTTTATTCTAGATTTTGACACGAAAAGAATGTCTGAAATATGACTCCCACAAAGGGATATAACTTATCCAAAGTAAAATACCTAACCATTACAAAGTACAACCAAGTTTGGTACCAAAAATTCATATGAAGTTTCATTGAAATCAGACCAATGGTACTATATCATTTTTAAATCAAAATCATTCACTGATAATATCAGGGGTGTCAATAGAGCCAAATTAAAAATCCTGAAAATCATATGTGGCTGACCATTTTTGACAAACTAGAGGTCGTCAACCATATATAACCCAGTTTTTCAAACTTTTTATTGAAGAAAATCCTTCAGAGCAGATATAATTGACCATAACTTTGCCATTTCTTGAGATATTTTCATTAAATAACTTTTATTTTTGTCAGAAAGCATAGCTGTTCAAGGATAAATCCGGAAAATTGACACTCCTGTAATATACAAGAGATGTCCACAGCATGTTTAACTAATAAAATTAGATAACAAGACATGGAAATTCCATGAAACCAGGTTTTTGTGGCAGCCAAGTCTAATTCTATTTTTAGTAACAATGACCTTGACCCCATCGGCCCCACTTTCAATCCCAAGCAGAGTCTTCACACAAGCTACCAACACAGCAAGTTTCATTATGATATCTCATCCCTAACTTAAGTTATTCAGGGGAAACCATTTTTCTATTTTTAGTAACGGTGACCTTGACCCCACCAGCCCCACTTTCAATCCTAAGCGGGGGTCTACACACAAGCTACCTACACAGCAAGTTTCATAATGATATCTCATTCCTAACTTAAGTTATTGAGCGGGAACTGTTTTTCTATTATTAGTAATGGTGACCTTGACCCCACCAGCCCCACTTTCAATCCCGAGCGTAGTCTTCACACAAGCTACGTAAACAGCAAGTTTCATTATGATATCTCATTCCTAACTTAAGTAATTGAGCAGAAACTGTTTTTTCTATTTTTAGTAACGGTGACCTTGACCCCATCAGACCCACTTTCAATCCCAAGCGGCGTCTTCACACGAGCTATGTATACAGCAAGTTTCATTATGATATCTTATTCCTAACAGAAGTTATCCAACGGAAACCAAATGTTGACGCCCGCTCACCCGCTCGCCCAACGAAATCGCCAATCCAATAACCAGGATTTTTTTTTTAAAAACCTGGTTAAAAAAAGTTGGGCCATAATT
The DNA here is from genome assembly GCA_947247005.1 of Spisula solida. Lineage (NCBI taxonomy): Eukaryota > Metazoa > Mollusca > Bivalvia > Venerida > Mactridae > Spisula > Spisula solida. The sequence goes on along the minus strand of OX365952.1, from coordinate 34,074,854 downwards.
TACATTTAATCATTGACAACTTATCTAATTTAATTGCTAGGATGAGTGAATTGCCTTTGTAAAGATATTTACCAGTTTTCATGTAATGCAGAGATACAACCTCGATAGTGTTAATTTACTGCATGCAAAATTTTCTAATTAAAATAAGCTTAGGGCCATAATTTGCTTGCATTAAATTCCCCTAAGAGTTATATCTATCTAAAATGACAGATTGGATGTCCTCGGAAGACTAGATTATATAATAACAATAATTCACCAATTCATACATTGAATATTCCACAGAAACATTCAAAACATCAAAGCAATTTTAAAAAATTTCAGGAGGGCATAATAAAAATTTATGCAGTATGTGCCTTATTTATTTTGATGGAGTTAATGTTGGGTTTTGTAGCCCCAGATATTCTACCTAGAAGTTACAGGTTAAAAATAAATAGTTCACAGCAGTTGTCAGCGAAAATGTCCTATTCTGAACTTTTTCTAAATCCGACACAGTATTTTAGTTCTCAAAACTATGGAACGATGTATCAAATAGATTGTATGTTACAGATGATGAGGACTAATATTATGTATACATGTGATAATTGACGTACAAACACTTAAACTCATACGTAAGACGACACTTTAATATACTAACGCAATAGTATAAATTTTCAGAGAAAGACTCTGATGTCAATTGAATGAAGACTATATGATACTTTACGGTTATATTTATAACAATGTTATTGACTGTAAGTGTATTATGACCACTTATAATATCACCAGCTGCAGGCTCAACATTTTCCATAGTGGAAACACAGCCGCAATTCCACGAAAATACTTAGGTAATTTCTTAGTTACAGTCTGTTATTTTGACATTATTTAAGAAATAATGAATACGTAGCTGTGCTTTGTTGCGTAATAAAATATAGGCACGTGTTTGGATGCGTAGTAATTAAATCACGAGTGCGTAGCATATCATAGCCTTAAGATATTGATTCAATCAAGATGATTTATTGTTAAATGATAATAATTTATAGGTGATTTTTTTATGAAATGCATGCCCATGGAAATACTGCAATAATAAATTTTTTACCTTTTTATTTAGTTTGTTATTGATGTAAAAGACTTATTTTTTATATTAATTGCTGTATTAATTTGGCATATTCCTGATAAGAAACCATTTCGAGGGCTCGGTGCAAAACTACTGTAACTACATCAATTTATATAGGCATGTACAATAGTTTTGCACTGAGCCCGCGATTTACAATTTGGAGTCATCTAATCTACAAAATATGTTTTTAAAATTATAGACTTTATAGCTTAGCACTTAAGAATTACTTAACATTTTTGTGGAATTGGAGCTAGAGGCAGACTGACAGACATAACCATACAGACTGTCATATACTTTATAGTATGGAGATTTTAATGTGATCCTTGACCTAATCTATTAGCATTATTCAACAGTTGATATAGTCCAGAGAATTTGACACGACTCTCGACCTTCAATTAGCATAATTTAACAGTTGATATATTGTCTATATTTGTAATCCCAGTAGTATGTTTTCATAAGCGGAGAGTAACCACGAAGGCGCTCGAGATGTATTACCAACACAAATCTAAAGGACCGATATTGCACGATTTGCTTGTGGAAATTTTTATATTCAACGCAAGAACCTTGTAATATATTCATGCATAAAGGTCAGGATCATGTCAAATTCTCTGTGATATATCTTGTCTATATTTATAATCCCAGTTGTATATTTTCATAAGCGAACAGTATTACAAAGCGCTCAAGGTGTCAAGCAGACATAAATCTCAAGGACCAATATTGCAGTTTGCTCCAGAAAATTGATAACCTTGAAATATATTCCAGGGGTTCTACAGAGGCATAATGCCCAATCCTGAAAACGAGTTGCAAGTCTATTTTGGGTGCCATTAGCACATATCCCTACACCTTAATTATCAGGCCTGGTAATTAGCAATCATTTTCAAGCCTGAAAATCCAGATTTCAAAGCCTAAAATTCCACTTTTCAATATAAAAAAAGAAGGAAAATTCAGGATTCAAAAATTGAAATCAGGCACAAGCCTGAAAAACACCAGGCCTGATTATAACTAGGTTTGAAACATTGCTTTATTGTTAAAATTCAGATTATGGAACTTCAAATGACCATTACTTTGTCAATTCTTTGATTTTTTCATTTAATTACTTAAATTTTGTGCAGAAAAGATCATTCTTCATAATGCAGCAAAACTGGATTTCCGGATTATTCCGGAATCGTAGGACGCCTGATATTCATGCATAAAGGTTAGGATCAAGTCAAAATCTGTGTACTACCGGTATACCTACGAACATTATCTAATACTATTTCCCTGTTGTCACTCAGAATATTAACATGACAAAACTATTCACAAAGCAACCAATTATACTTCCATTCTTCTATTGATTTTACTATTGTTTCAAGCTTCGTTCCTCCAGCAGGTAGCTGTAATTTGTAATAGCTTGTAAAAATATACTGTAAAACTGCATATATCCACAGACTGGTTTTTTAGTACATGTAACAAAAATACAAATACCTGTCAAACCAGTCGCAGTAGAGGTCATAATCATCACTGCAATAGTTTAACTCTTGAAACTAAACACTATGACCAAATTTTGGGACCTGAGTTTACAAAAAAATAATGAAACTAAAAGGCATGATTTAGGCATCACATATTACCCACTCATTATGGTAGTTAATATACTCTCATGTCATGGTTGATACGAATAAGAATGCCCTATGATAGAACACTTTCATCATTAATGTTTAGTAATGCAGCAGTTTATGTTTTTATATCAGAGACTTTTACAACTTCAAATTTACTCTACTCTTTATGACATGTAACAGTATTACACTACAATGTATAATTATAATCTACATGAAATTTTCACCAAAGTCTGAAAGCTTTAGAGAAACAAGTAACACTGAGTGAAAACAGGAAGGGAAATATGTACTATTTTGTCTTAACTTCATACAACCAACACTATAATTATAATAATAGATTGTATTTTTTGTGTTTTACTGAGACAGTCATAGTACCATTCAATTTTATTTCTGCCTAATTGACCAATAACCTCTTGCTTCGAGGGAAGATACAGAAAGTTTGTGTGATGCAAGGAATTCGAGTCTGCAACCCTAGGTCTAAGTCTTTCGAAATAGACTCCTTGGTTTTTTAATGTGCCCAGTGTATTATAGCAACGATACACGCGAGGCTACCTCTGGGTTACCAACCAGTTCATCCCTATTTGGATAGGAAACACTGAAAAATGGTTTTGAAATTTCTAGTGCCCTCGCCGAGATTCGAACCAGGGACCTTTGGATTGGTAATTGAGATTGCCGTTACCACTCTGCCACCTTGATAGCCAGAGTTTGTATGTGTGTTACTTGTTAGTCGCCAACTCCTTTGCTATAATCAGGGGTGTCAACAGAGCCAAATTAAAAATCCTGAAAATCATATGTGGCCGACCATTTTTGCCAAACAAGAGACCTACAATCACATTGTTTCCATATTTAACTCAGCTTTCATTGAATAAAATTCTTCAGAGCACATTAAATTGACCATAACTTTGCCATTTGTTGAGGTATTTTCATCAAAGAACTTTTATTTTGGTCAGAAATCATAGCTCTTTCAGGATTAATCAGGAATATAGACACCCCTGTATAATGCATTTTACATTTTGTGTGTCATTACTTGTATAAATATGTAGCATGATGATTTACAATATAGCTAGCGCAATAAAGGATGTGTAAACTAAACCAAAAACATCAAATCAACATAAAACATTGTCAAACAACCCTATAAATGTATTTTTTTATACAATAACCTAGTTACCATACATCAGCAGTGACATTCTAATGGTGTAGACAAAACAATCAGCTTCCAGTTGTAGGTATTATCAAACACATGATCTGTTCTATACTTAACTGATGTCAATGACCACAATTTTGTGTGGAGTCATTTTGTGCCCCTCTTATTTTTTGTGTTAACAACAAAATAATGATTGAATGGTATGTACCATTTTGTTACTGCAGGTTCGCAGACCATTTTGTAACTGCAGGTTTGCGGACCATTTTGTTACTGCAGGTTTGTGGACCATTTTGCTACTGCAGGTTTGCGGACCATTTTGTAACTGCAGGTTTGCGGAACATTTTGTTACTGCAGGTTTAACTCTGTTTCCAAACAATTTTTCAGTCACATTCGGCAGCAGATTCACCTAAGTTTTTCCTGGACTTTATATCCTAACTAGTACTTTTTTTTTATTAAAACCTTCCACAAGGAATCAGCAACTTCTCCACATGTGGAGGAGAAAACCAACATTAGTGTCAAAATTTCATTGAAGGGTTAATGTAACGACCGGTGGTGAGAGGGAATTGAAGCCGGAACGCTGGGTTACAAAACCAACACACGAACCACTGGACTTATGACCCCTAAGACATTTGTTTACTGTGACGATAATGCAGTGATGTTAACCTTTGATGTTCCATGATTCGCTGTCCCCAGTAACTTATATATCCCTTTTTCCCATTAGGTTGATCCTGCTTTCTGGGGGCATGATCTCAATAAGAAATCTCCACTCAAATTGGGCTACAATGCTCAAATCAGAGTCTGAGTTGAGACAAATCTAAGTTGAAGCGATCATGCTCTGTATAAAAACACCTGAGTAAACTTACAGTTAAAGATTGGGGAATGTACATAAAGTTAAATAGTTGGTATGAAAGAGTTGAAATTCTTGTTTTAATTCAATACTATAATTACCCAATTAGAAGCCATTGTAAACCTCTAATGATATCTTCTTGATAAGTGATATGCATGAAGACCCTATTATTACCCGACTGTATAGAGTGAATAAAACCAGCGCATTAAACTTTTAACCATTTATAGATATTTAGTACATTATGTTCCTCAGTTTAACCCCAAAATATACAAAATTTAAAATGTGGCCACCAGCTAGCCATTGGTAAATGGCGGAATTTTACTCTTCATTAATCCAATAGACTGCTCATGTAGGTAGGAACTTTGCATATGAAAAGGAGATCTTCCCTAATTACCAGTATTCATTTGTAAGTTTGTACAAATATTTCTTGCATTATTTGTTTAGTTTTTATTAACAGAAGACCTCAAGTGAAATAAGCCTCCATAGAGAAATCATAAAATAATGCATGGTGACGATCAATGCTTATACTGCATGATCATGATTATATCTAATGAAAATGGTTTCCAAGGATGAGACTTTGATGCATTATACACTGGCTGCATAATCAGTGTAGCAATACCACGTGGTTTTTTACTACAGTTCCAAGTAGAAATTTGTAAACATTGGAACACAAATGTAGCCATAAATATTTTATTTCTTCACCGATTTCTATGAAATCTACGCCACGCTAAGGAGAACATTATTTGCTTTCCATGAAATATAAAATCTTTTTCAGCGGATGTGCCGTTTAGTCCATTACCCTGTGAAACCGTGGAACGTGTAGGTTTCACAGGGTAATGGAAAAATCGGTAAAGCTGCTGAAAAAGATCTTATATTTAATGGAAAGCAAATAATTTTCCCCTTAGCGTGGCGTATATTTCATAGAAATCGATTAAGAAATAAAATACTTATGGCTATTTTATTTTCCAATGTTTACAAATTTCTTCTTGTAACTGTAGCCAAAAGTCACGTGGTATTGCTACACTGACATTGTGGTTGCTTAATACAAGTTGGATTGTACATGAGGGTTGTCCCAGAAATTTGTGTGAACATCTGAAATAAGTTTTTTGTACAGTCTGACTTCAATGAAAATTTAGTACATTGTATCTGATTATTTCTGTGGGACAACCCTCCAACATACAACATATTATTACATACATTATTACACTAAATTAATCAGATTAAATATAGAGTATATTGCATGGTTTATGACCTAAATCCAAACATAACGTATAATGTACTCAACTAACAGGGTACAATTGGCTATATACAGGGACATGTAGGTACACTTACAGAAATCGTAAACTTCGTCCAAATTTGAATTCTTTGTAATTCTTAAACTACTACAAATTGTGGTAAATGTATTTGCAATATTCAAAGTGATTCGGTCAATGAACTCGTACAAAATCATATAAGTTCCAAATTTGTAGTTGTTAAAGCAATATAAGGAATTTAGATTTAGATTATACTAATTTATTTAAGGTCGATTGTGAAATAAGTTTTCCAACTTATATTAATCACTCTCGACACCTCATTCCTGATGTTATCCATCGCCATGAGGGTATGAGAGAAGCCAGTTTCCCTTTTATGCTGAGCATCTAGCAAGGGAATTTCTGGTACCATTTTTATTTCGTCGGCCAGGGATCGAACCCGAGACCTCCCGCACTCGAAGCGAACGCTCAACCACTAGGCTATCGAGGAGGCGGTGATTTAGATTTGAGCGTACATGTATGATGTCCGCAAGTGCTTTGATAAAACAGTACCCTAATGTATAGCATAACTTCCTACATGTTGAACTAGTTCCCAACATTGTGCTAGATTTCAAAGCATCCTCCATCAATATATTTGCCAAATTGCATTTAGAAAATATTGATACTCGAACAACCATTACAATAAATGCAAATTTTTGTCACAGAGGAATAAGAAATAAGTACCAACATATCAACACTAAATGTACAGCGTTCAGAGGTCTTATAACCGGTATACCATAAAACATTGTAATGTATTCTTGAATACATCGGAGATCGCCTGTAACTGATGAATCAACATCATATAATGATAACAATAATAGACATGATGCTTGTATTTGGGATTGACGCTGTTTTTCAACAATGTTTCGGTTATATACGCCGGCTGATTCCCCTTAACCAGTTTTCCTAGACTGTATCCTAACCAGTACTAACAAACCTTCCACAAGGAACCTGCAATGTCTCACTGTTTGAAGGAAATTCAACCTTGTTTTTAAATTTTCATTAAAGAGTATGACCTGCCGCTACGGAGAATAGAACCTGGATCATGGCTACAATGATCATGCATATTCTTAGACATGTAGGGAATTATAACACAATGATTATAATGGAATATAAGTTTGTCCAAATATGGAAATTATTATCAATGAACTGTAAATATACTCGAAGGAGTCGAATAAGATGACATCAATCATAAATTAATACAAGCAAAGTCAAAGCAAGACATTCCTTGTAATGTGCTGTCCCTGAACAGTAAACTACTATCCTAGTGCCATGCTTGGATAGTATAATACCATCATTTGGGCAAGTCAAGTTAGTTTCCACATTATCAAGCAATGCAAGCAGAACTGTTCTATTTTTGGTAAATAAATCAAGAAGAAGCTAGAACAATTTCCCTCCTAGACCTTGAAATTGTCTCACTACATAATCTACATTTACGTCCCATACAACTTTCCCATTACTTACACTAAGTACCCTACTATGATATTACACAAGGAGGATTTTCTCCTAGCCTGTCACAGGAAAACTGAGGAGACGTACGAAATCCTCCGAGCATGTCACAGGAAAACACAGGAGACGTACGAGACAACTAAACAGCCATCTCTTACATCCTCAACATAAAGCATACGGATTTTGTATCGGGTAATGGATTTGTCTAATGCAACCAGATTATAATTTCCCTACCATCTAAATACACAAATGATAAATGGAAATTGTGCTCAAGTTCTTCATTTGTTTAATTTTACTTAGATGCTACTTGATTTTATACCCAACATTTATATAGCAACACTACTTAAGAACAAGGTATGCATGGTGTTCTGATAGGTCTAATCCCATTGTTGTATCCAATGCCACTTTTTAAGGTAAATCAGCCATTTTACATTGGACACTTTCTGAAATAGCTACTTACATTGGCTTCTTTCTGAAATAGTGACTTACATTGGCCAGTTTTCTGAAACATGGACTTACATTGGCCAGTTTTCTGAAACATTGACTTACATTGGCCGGTTTTCCAGTATAAGAGCTGTAGTAGACATCACTTCAATATCTTCTTTCTTTGCTCGATTCGCTACTTGCTGTTCTTCAAAATGTTTAGCCTAAAAATGAAACAACATAAGAAACAAATGAAAAACTAAGAAAAGCAACGGCAATCAGGATCCTAACAAGAACCGTAACTCTGCTGTAAATGGCGGCAGTGAAACAACCAGGTGCACAACTTCACGATGAGATCACTCCTATAACCTTTCCTGACTTAATAACAATGATATTGTCTCATAAAGGTGGTCACTTTATAGTAAAGGTGGTCACTTTATAGTCCATGTTTTGATTCTTGTTTACAACCTTTTATGTCACACAATAAACTACAAATAAGATTTCTGATCTCTGACTGGTGCATACATCAGGGGTGTCAATAGAGCTAAATTACAAATCCTGAAAATCAAATGCAGCCAACCATTTTTGCCTAACAATAGTCCTTCAACCATATTGTTTCCATATATAATGCAGTTTATGTTGAAGAAAAGCCTTCAGAGCAGATTTAATTGTCCATAACTTTCCCATTTCTTGAGATATTTTCATCAAATAACTTTTTTGGTCAGAAATCATAGCTCTTTTAGGATGGATAAATCCGGAATTTTGACAACCTAGAGTGAGCCAAGAGCTAGTTAAACAAGTCATTAAGAATTGCAAGCAATACAGAAGTCCCCTACCAGTTTGTAGCCATTTTCTATGTTTCTGTTGCCATAGCCACCACAATTTTTGTCAGAATCAAAATATTTTTAGACGTGCATAATCCCCATATTGCCCTCTATCCACATATCAAGTTTCATAAACCTTGTTTGCAAACTGTTTGAGTTATGGCAGGATCCAGATTTGGGCATATTTTCACTCGCTCTGTCGCCATAGCAACCATAATTTTTTGTCAGAATCAAAATATTGTTAGACGTGCATAATCCCCTTATTGCCCCCTATCCACATATCAAGTTTCATATTTGGCAGACGGACGGACGTTCTAACGAAACCGTATTTATGTGGCTACAATACAGAATGAAAAGTAGTTATGTGTCTAATTTTAGCCACATAAAAAAAAATTTAGCCACTTAAAAGAAAATTCTACTTTCGTTTTAACTATTTTCAACTGGTTTGTCCATAAAAAGTAGCCTTCTAAGTTCCTGTTTGTGGGCACGGACAGATTGACAGACGGACTCACTGACTTGACGTTGTGGGGTTTTCTTTTGTTCTTTCTTTTGTTTGTAAACATTTTGCACCCCGTAAGCAACGGAATGAATAGAATCTAAATATAGCCTATTGTTCCACCACCCACAACGTCAAGTGGGCGCGTACGGACAGACGGAGGGCAAACCTATAGTCCCACCCGGTCAAAAAACGGTAGGGGAATAATAATGGTTACCATAGGGGCCTTACTGTGACATAATGCCCAATCCTGAAAATAATAAGTGAGTTTGCTGAAATTTCAAACTATTTTTCAATTACTTAATCTTATTTTCTGCAAAAAAATGCAACTAATTCGTTGTTTTGAATTATTGAAGATTGGGAATGTACCTTATATTCTGTCTGTATCTGATCTGGATTCTTTGTGGATGCTTGTTTTGGGGGAATTTTTCCAAACAGTTTCCAACCTGGTTCATCACCATCACTGCCACTGTGACTGTCTTTGGACTTTCTTGAGAAAATACCCCTGAAGAAAACAATAAAACAATAAAACGTGAAATTTATTACGCTGTTAACTGAAACATTATGCCTAGCTAGACAATGGATAGAAGGATAGTATACAGCCAAGGGCAGGTAACTGAGCTATTTGGTGAATTTATTCAAACAATCAGTACTGCTTACTGTTAAGTATTGATGTAAATTGACTATATATGACCACCAGAGGCGCAATGATTTAAATAAAGATCTTACAACAAAGAAGGATGAGGAAGCATTAAATTCAGAAAACTTTTCTAAATTGTCAGGTTACAGATTTTGCTAGTTTAAACAAAGAAAACATTTTTTGCGTAACACAAAAGTCTCATAGCTATTTTTTAGGAAACTCTCAGGGGCCATATTTATAAAGTATCTTAAGTTAAAAAATTTCTTTAAAAACTGCCAAACCATCGTTTTGACTTAAATTTCAACTTAAGTCGCGGAAAAAACTAAAGAGGTATTTATAAAATCACTAAGATATATTTTTATCTTAACTTGTCCCGAATAAAAACCCATGTCTCTCAACAACTAGCTGTAACATACTTTTTAGACCGGGAAGGGGGTCGAACACTGTACAATCACATTTACATTTATTCGTTACATGAAAATAGCGTAACTTCAGGAAGTGATCTTACCATGTTTGAAACACCTTCATCTACATTCGTATTACGCACCTCATATATTATATGTATACAATTTACAAATGCTCTAATAATCCAACAATATATTCATCAATAATTCACATCACAACAACTGCTTATTCATAATCTTAACTGGTTGTAACAGGGGTGAGTTCGTTAATTATTCACTTATTTAATCAGGTCAATCAATCCTGTTATGTTATACAAGACAATTAAACATGTATGGACTTTGGATACTGAGTTAATTGAAGAAGATAACCACCAATATACTAAATGGCTGTAACAATCGTATCAATTTCTGTTTAATTGTTAATTATATATATACATGCACAAATACAAATACAGTAAAACCTAATGCATAAATACAAATACATTAAAACCTAATGCATAAATACAAATACAGTAAAACCTAATGCATGAATACCAATACAGTAAAACCTAATGCTCAAATACCAATACATTAAAACCTAATGCACAAATTTATATAAATACAGTAAAACCTAATGCACAAATACAAATACAGTAAAACCTAATGCACACATACAAATACAGTAATGCATCAAAACATAAAATTCTTAAAATTGAATGAAAACAAGAGGGCCCAAAGGGCCATAGGTCGCTCACCTGTCCTAGTTGTTCATGAACCCCTAATGGTAGCCTCTATTGCATGTACAAGGTTTTCATATTGCCTTATGCTTTATAATTTACATCACATTTAGACCCAATGACATATTGAAGTGATTTGACCTCGTGACCTAGTTTTTGACCCCAGATGACCAAATATCGAACTTGACCTAGATTTTATTGAGATGATCATTGTGACCAAGTTTCATAAAGATTAGGCCAAAATTGTGACGTCTAATGACTACACAAGGTTTTTATATGATTTGACCTTGTGACCTAGTTTTTGACCCCGGATGACCCAATATCGAACTTGACCTAGATGTTGTTGTGATGATCATTGTGACCAAGTTTCATAAAGATTAGGCCAAAATTGTGACGTCTAATGACTACACAAGGTTTTTATATGATTTGACCTTGTGACCTAGTTTTTGACCCCGGATGACCCAATATCGAACTTGACCTAGATGTTGTTGTGATGATCATTGTGACCAAGTTTAATACAGATTAGTCCAAAATTGTGACCTCTAGTGACTACACAAGGTTTTTCTATGATTTGACCTTGTGACCTAGTTTTTGACCCCGGATGACCCAATATCGAACTTGACCTAGATTTTGTTGAGATGATTATTGTGACCAAGTTTCATAAAGATTAGGCTAAAATTGTGACCTCTAGTGACTACACAAGGTTTTTCTATGATTTGACCTTGTGACCTAGTTTTTGACCCAAGATTTCCCAATATCGAACGTGACCAAGATTTTGTTGACATGATCATTGTGACCAAGTTTCATAAAGATAAGTCCAAAATTGTGACCTCTAGTGACTACACAAAGTTTTTCTATGATTTGACCTTGTTACCTAGTTTTTGATCCTGGATGACCCAATATCGAACTTGACCTAGATTTTGTTGACATGATCATTGTTACCTAGTTTCATAAAGATTAAGTCAAAATTGGACCTCTACAGACTACACAAGGTTTTTCTATGATTTGACCTTGTGACCTAGTTTTTGACCCCGAATGACCCAATATCGAACTTGACCTATATTTTGTTGAGGTGATCATTGTGACCAAGTTTCATTAAGATTAGGCCAAAATTGTGACCTCTAGTGTCTACACAAACAAATTGTGGACGGACGACGGACAGAGAGTGATCACAAAAGCTCACCCTGTCACTTTGTGACAAGTGAGCTAAAAAATAGAGGATATTTGTTGATTTTAATCGAATTTTTCACCGAGTGATCACAGAAATCAATATTTTTATGAGTGGCGTAGTGAAAATTTTATTTTCTGTGATCACAAATGAAATAAAATTGGGTCTTTCACCAAAAATCAACAAATTTTATGTTTATTATATGCTTAAATTCCTTGTACAATGTTACAGTAATTGGCTTAATTGGAAACATTACATTGAAATTAGAACACTAAGATGTTACAATTATGGCACCATAATGGCGTTACTCATAATTTGAAGCTCAAAGCACTTGGCATAACATTTCTTTTTCTGTATGGTATTGGAACCAGCTTCTAAAACAGTGAAAATAACAAGTTTTTCATTGATGTTTACACTGACAAATGCATAATTTTATAATAAAATTGTTTATTTGGTGTTTCTCAACAATTTTTCATTTATATACAGCGGCCGATTCATGCTTCAGTTTTATTCAGGTTTTAGCAAGAACACAATCATTACACAACTAATATGAAAACGTGTAGAGAGTTCATTTATCTGATAATGCCAACTTTCTTATATAATCCCATGTCATTAAGACAACCAGACAAGTCTCTATTACTCTGTGCAGACAATTGTATCATAAAACAGATATAATAAACAAATAAAATGTCTCAATGTTCCACAGAAAAACACAGACAAAAGCTAATTAATTACCAGCAGACCAGCAACTTTAAGACAGAGAATTCCATCTTCTACAGTATATATTTTACTACCGGTATATTAACAAACACCAACAATGACCAGCATATCGAGTCACTTGACAAGAAACTGAAGCAAAATGCCCAATCCTGAAAATAAGACACTAACTTGTCGGCTTTGACATTAGCACACATTGCTTTACCAAAACTCTGCTTCAAACATTGTTCTATTGTCAAAATTTAGCATATGAAATTTCAAATGATCAAAACAAAGTCAATACTTGGTATTTTTTCATCAACAAACTTCTCTTTTCTGCAAAAAAGTTCATTCTTTCTAAGGCACCAAATCCGGATTTTCAGAACAGTAGGACCCGGAAGAATATATTTGATGAAAGACCAGTTTATACATGCATCTCTACATAGTCCTGTTTTATCCATATTTCTGTTTAAAAAGTTATAATTATATTAATTATGCTATACACCGAGCACGTTAAAGAACCAGGGAGTCCATCCAGAAAGTACTAGGGCAGGGCACCCAGACTCTTGTGTCACTCAAACTTTCTGTCTCTTCTCTTGAAGCCAGATGTCATTAGTCAATAAGGATAAACCGAATGGCCCCACACTACTAATCAGTAAGTATTGATGACTGTGGACAACCTAAAAGCACGCAAAGTTTTATAAATATATATACTCCCTTTTACCTTATATGGATCAAAGAAAGTTCTAAACTTTAGACCAGGTTATAGGTCACTGGTTTCAGATAAATTACAGCCGGTCAAAAAGTCATCAATAGTTAACCCTTTATCTGTGTGACACCGGGGTCAATTGATGTCCAGAGAAAGATGTTACGTATAATTGTAAGTCATTTTAAAATCTTGAGACAGAACACTGCTATGAAAGTACAATTCACCTTAAACCAGCCTATGATCAGCCTCCAAATCAAGTGTGCCACTCCCATATGTATGTAACACACAGAGCTGCCCCTTTAAGTAACTAGAGCTGTTGCCATTCGGCAGACTAATACACCCCCACCGGCAAAGGGCCATAATTATGCCATCGCAATTCATCACAGCGCAAATTCCTTTCTTCATGCACATCTATATGTTAAGGTCGTTCATCTGTGAAAGTTTGAGCGAAATCCTGCCAAAACTGTAGGAGGAGTTGTGTCCACAAGAATGTGTCTACGGACAGACAGACGGACGAGCTGAATCCAGTATACCCCCTTACAACTCGTTGTGCGGGGGTATAATAATGTAAGTGTGCTCATTGTGTAACAGAAGCTATACCCAGTACAACAAGTCATTAAGAATTGCAAGCATTACAGAAGTCTCCTACCAGTCTGTGGCCATTTTAGATGTTACTGATGCCATAGCACTGTGTTTTGTGTGTTTTTAATGTTTTCTGTGCTCGGCTGGTTAAGTTGAGTGCTGCCTTCCCTGTCTGACTTAATATAATCTTTTTGGAAACTAGTTGAGTTATGGCAGCATCCAGATTTGGGCATATTTTCACTCTTTCTGTCGCCATAGCAACCACGATTTTTGTCAGAATCGAAATATTTGTAGACGTGCATAATCCACTTATTGCCCCCTATCCACATACCAAGTTTCATAAACCTAACTTGGAAACTGTTTCAGTTATGTCAGGACGGCGGGCAAACCTATAGTCCCCTCCGGTCAAAAACTGGTAGGGGACTAAAAAATACGCAAATTTACAAACCATCCAGAATGGTAAGTAATTTTTCAAAAAGTATCATTAATATTATAATGCACCCAGGATAATGTTATCGGATGGGTCAACAGTTGAACAATTGGTTACTGAAGTATAAACATGCATGGTTAACTTTAAATAGAAAATCACTAAAAAAAATCGTGCTTATAAATCACTTGTTTAATCCCCCTAATTGGGTTATACGAAATTTTCCTGCCTTTCTCATTATCATCATCATCATGGGCGCACTAGGTTGAGATATTTTTCTGCATAATTTACATTAGTCACCTTAAAACTGAAATTTTGTTGTCACAGCTCTATGCTCGATTGTATGATCAGATTGGACCAAAAAACAATAATGAAATAGCAATATTATGAGTGTTTATGTTGAGAATGTAGACTGTATTAGATGTATAGTAGCTTAGTGACCTTACACTGACATCAACTATTATACCCTTAAGGCAATACTATACACTTCAATATATAACCACTCCGAGCTCAGGTGTACTGTTTGTCACAATCTACAATCTACTATATCTACTGGATGTATAATCCAGTTAGGATCTGGTGACAGTGACGTAGCCGTTTATGTGTACACAGAAGATTACAACCATTGTCTGAATAGGTAGTGCGAATAAAGTTTGTTAGTTTAGCATTGAAATTAAGGCTGTCTATTTAAGCCTTTATAATTGGTTTTACACCGTAATAGTGGACCCGACCGCTGCGTCACTGTATTCTTACCCTTACTGGACCATTCTACCAGAAATACTTCATTCACATCCCCAATGTTGTATACCGGTTACAGTCCGCTGATGATAACACTATAATCTTTGTTTACCAATTAAACACAATTTTTGTCCCCAATGTTGTATACCGGTATAGATAAACCACAATTAGGGCGTAACTGTACTTTTAATAATGAAATAATCCAGGGAAAAGGGGTGTATTCGAAATAGAACGCTATTATTTGAAATGGTAGCTTACATCGTCCCCCATGGCGCAGTGGGCTAAGCTACTGCTTATGAATCTAAATAGATTTTTTGCTTGGGTTCGAATCCCACCCATTTTGAATATTTTTTTAATTTTGCTAAATAAAACATTCGCGTGCATGTCTATTTTATATATATTTCTAAAATATATCTATTTCCTTTGTATTTTAATCATTGAAAACATTCCCACATCAAGACTGTTGAACAGAAATATCGGTCAATGGTCACCCAAACTGTGCTCCTTGTATTACCAGAGTAAACGCTTATTAATCTTGACGTTTCTACAGCATATTCTTGGACTGGTGATTCCAATTCAAACAAAACCAATCATGAAAATAGTTTGTAATTCAACCCGATTGTCATCTGAGAAATAAATGCAATATCCAGGGCGGGCTAAAATCATAAAATAAACGAAACAAAGCAAATTTGTATTAAACCTAAAACATAATTTTATTAGTCATTAAGTAATAAAATAGATGAAAAAACCCTCAAGTATTATGATAATAAAATTTGTGAAAAAGAGTTTAGCAGCGGACTCGAACCCACAGCCAATATGAAATGAATGTTATGAGTACAAACTAGTTCTGAGTATAGATCATCTTAACCACTAGGCCACGCTGTCAATTTGAAAGATAACGTGAATTCATAAGATATATTCATAATATATCACAAAAATAACGGTAAATATCGTTTCAACCTTAGCAAATGAACTCGTCCTAGGGTCATATTTCGAAGGTCGTTGTACATCTATAGTCCTCTGATGATAACACTATAATCTTTGTTTACCAATAAAAACACAATTTTTTTATGTTCATTTTTTGTCCAATCTTGTGCATATTCACTTTTAATGACATAGTCTTTGAATTCACACTGAAAACAAGCGGCCAGTTGACCATGAAGTGTTTATGTTATGCATGTTTATTAAAAAAATATTTATTGATATAATAAAATTAGGAGATATCATGTTTGTATACAAACTACAAAGGTATTCATACCACCAGCTAGCTATTGGTGAATGGCAGGTTTTTCTTCTTCATTCATCCAATAGATTGCCGGTGGGCATTTTGCATATGAATACAGTGAGCTTCACATATTTTCCAGGAAAAGAAGAATAACCAATGTTTACTTTGTGATCATTGTAGCTCTTTACATAATGCTTCTAAACTACATAAAAACTGGATTCTCTTTATTTTCCTGTTTAGATGAAATTAAGCACTTAAGGAAATTTAAAGATTCTAAGAAAATTCTTAGTTTTCCCTTTAGATGATTTGTGAATCCCTTGAACGGACATAAATCTGAAAGAAGACTTTAACCCAGACGTTTACCTTCACCAACCCGAATGTATGATTACAAGTCTATAAACGAGGCTATAAAGTCCATCTTCTTGGTCAGACAGTATAATAAAGATTCATGATTGATGCATACACAAGTTATGGGTAGAAAACAAGAAACTCAGACAGCAATAATGATGACATACAACTTTAGTTTAAATATTGCCCACAAAAAAGCATCAATGCAAGGATTACTGGACAGACTGTAAGAGCCATTTAAAATGTGAGTCAGTCATCACCCAAGCATATGTTTAATATTATGATCATACATATACCAGGGTAGCAATACCATGTGGCTTTTGGCTACAGTTACAAGTAGAAATTTGTAAACATTTGAACACAAATACATCCAAAGTACTTTATTTCTTCATCGATTTCTATAAAATATACACCATGCTAAGGGGAAAAGTATTTGCTTTCCGTGAAATATAAGATCTTTTTCAGCAGTTTTACCGATTTTTCCATTACCCTGTTTAAAATGTGAGCCAGTCATCACCTAAGCTTATGTTTAATATTATGATCATACATATACTGTAAAATCACATATTATATTTTCGTGGCTTTATTAAATTTTGTGGATTTTGATCAAAAAGCATCTTCGTGATGTCGTAAATTTGTGGATTACAATACCTAACATGGTAAACCCATGTTCAATATTTGAGAGGTTGATTACTCGTGGGGATTAGATTTCGTGGTCGAGTGTAACTACGAAATCAACGAAAATTCAACTTCCTCGAAAATTAATGATTTTACAGTAAATATTTCCTGTAAGCAGCTGCTGTTGTAGCTGACCGTCCTACACTAAAACACTTCCTAATATATGGAGTGACCAGAGATATTATATTATCTCAGTCTGACACCGCACATCATCTGAAAGTGTAGTTGGTCATTTAACAGTTTTCTCTCATTCTGTCACTGAGACAAATGTAATTACAGCAGAGAACATATTGACCTTGGAAACATCAATGGTTGTTCACTAAGTAATGGTCTGATACTAGATTAGACAAGAAAAGTGTCCTCAGGACATGGACCTCGCTATTTTGTCACTTGATGGTGGCAGGGAGCCCACATCATATATGAAATGTTCACTGCTAATGCAGGATGAACCTGTATCAAAATACTTGAACATACCAGGACCATTTTAAACAAATTTGGTTACATGTCAAGAGCGGACACTCTTTAATAGCCTCTACCACTAGGCTATCGAGACATATATTATAAATTAACATTTAAGGATAGCCTCACATTTTTTAGATATAAAATACCTCCCAAAATTCTTATACCTAACACAAAACAAATATTACCTAGCAAACAATAACACCTACTTCTCATGTACATGTGAACTGAAATACCAAAAACATGGGTGATTTAATTTATAACAAAATATGTCAGATCTTATCAAAAACTGACATTGTGTGTTATTCATTGTTTGAAATGTTTTGCAGATATGTGGGAGTACAGTTTTAATATACTGGTGATAAATTACGAGGGTAGATAAAGCACTTTCTGTGTCAAATTGAAGCAGATTTTTTTCCATGCTCAAGTTTTATAGACATTTTTTAATAGTTATTTTTGTTTCAGTCACGGAGGGCACAGTTCACTTTGTAAACAGTTTTTCCCCTAAGATTAACAACCAGCAGTAAAGTTGCTCTTCCACAAAACAACTGACAACTTCTCCACATGTGGAACCAGCAGTAACTGACTCTTCTGCAAAACAACTGACAACTTCTCCACACGTGGAGCCAGCAGTAACTTGCTCTTCCACAAAACAACTGACATCTTCTCCACATGTGGAACCAGCAGTAACTGGCTCTTCCACAAAACAACTGACAACTTCTCCACATGTGGAGCCACCAGTAACTTGCTCTTTCACAAAACCACTGACAACTTCTCCACATGTGAAACCAGTAGTAACTGGCTCTTCCACAAAACAACTGACAACTTCTCCACATGTGGAACCAGCAGTAACTTGCTCTTCCACAAAACAACTGATAACTTCTCCACATGTGAAACCAGTAGTAACTTGCTCGTCCACAAAACAACTTCACCACATTTGGAGGAAATGAATGCCAGTCAAATTGTCACGAAAGAACATAACCCCACCACCCTAATGGGAATTAGAAAGCAACAGTTATAGCACTCCTATCAACAGTGAACTGCGCGGGTGACTTCAAATTGACTTGAATATTTTTCATCACTTTATATATTTACAAAGTACCAGGAGCTGGTTGCATAACAAAACCACTATCAGTGAATAGCGCTATCGAGTATTCGTTATAAGTAACCAAGTATTTCCAACTTGGTGACAGTTAACATTTTAGAAACAAAGAGTGTACAACCAAAATTTGTCATGACCCATTGTAACAATTACAAGTGACAAAAGACTGAAATCAATACCGACTTTGTACTCATTCAATAAACCTGCATGAATTCTTCAACAAATAATAAGTACATTTTTGACAGTGCTTAAGAATTGATACAGCAAAGTTAACTTTTCAAACTTATTATAATGCACCAATCAATATTATGCCCGCCCAAGGGAGCAGCGGGGATACCAGGCCTAGACACTAACTATTTTGGCCACTGGTCCGACAGGGCAAAAGCACCAAATTTGTAAATAGGACAGTTACTGGTCCTCCAGAATTTTCACTGGTCCTTCTGGATTTTCACTGGTCTCGGACCAGCGGACCAGTGTTAGTGTCGAGCCCTGGATACAGGGGGAATTAGACAGACGAATCTTCCCAACAGGCGGGAAACGACAGGCTGGAATTTGATAAAGTTATTGACTCTGAATCCAGGAAATAGACTTTGATCCAGGTATTCCAACACCGCGAAAGACAACAGTGATACTTTTCTACGTGTTTTTATCGAAGTACCCGGATGAAAACAATGCGCCACAGTAGGGATTTAGACAGAAAGCATATTCTCCAGGGTGGGGATTTAGACATTAAAAAATCAAAAATGTCTAATTCCCTCTGGGTCACCCGCCGCACCCCCCCCCCCCCCCCCCCACCCCCCAATGCAAAATGTCTACCGACAACTAGCTAACATGCATTTTTGAGTTTATGTAAATCAACTATGTATATAAAATGGTTCATAACAAATAAATTTGAAGGCATATTTTATTGATATTTTGCACAAAAGGAACTTTAAATTCATCAAGAATGCAATGATTTATTTATTTAAGAACAATGACATAAAAACACTTGGCTTTTCTTTACTATACTGTAACCTTGGGGCGTTCAATATATAATGTCCATGTCCTTTGTATTTTGCTATGACAGTATTTAGAAGAATTCTACGAATACTGTCTGAAAGGTGTTTGCTTCTATTCTATATCTGAAAAATTACATAGCCTTTCGTCAATAATTAAGTAATTTATTGAACTTAGAAGAGGGTCTACTCGAGTATACTAGCCTTATTGTCATTTTAAGCCAAATATGTGTTATCTTTGCAGTAGTGGTTTAGAAAAGTAAATGGCAGTATTCATTTAATTGCAACATACCAATCTATAACTTAATCCTTATGTTTCCACCAGAACAAAAAATGAACATGAAAGTATGTTTTGTCTACGAGTAAGGCGGTCAAATACAAGGGAGACTACTCTTATTTATACCAAATGATGCTTGTTTGTTCAAGCACCAATAACTTCATATCACTTCTATTTTGTTCGCAAATTCTTCCCAGAAATTATTGTTGATGGTCTACGGCGTACGTCAATGTATAATATGTCAAATTCCAACCAATAAAACTAATTTAAAATATGAATTGAAAAATAGCATGCTTTCTGAACTTATTTTGACACCTATTTTCGCGACTTTCAAATGATCTTATTTTGTACAAAAATGGCAATCAAGTACAGGAAATCATGTTTTTATGGAAGGCATTTACATTATTCACGGAATAGTAGTTGTGGAATAAGATTATTTTCCGAAATGAAATTTTAATGGACAATTACTCTCAAAAAGACGCAGTGTCTATTACTGACCCTAAAAAAAGACACCAGAAACAACAATCCGAGAATTAAATTTTATTGAAATTTTCACGAAATATTGCGGAATGGTTGATGGTTTCAGAAATGTAAAAAGATTTCCAGATATCAATGAATGTTAAAATTTGTGACCAAAAAGACATATATTGAACGTCCCTCGTATTATTACATGCCAGCTAATGCAGGGATTTAAACTTTCATAAATTTCTTTAATAAAGATTTATATTCAATTTATACATGTAATTTATAATTATTTACTTATCACAGCATGAACATTATCATATAGTATTTTATGACTTCCCGGTTTGAAATATTTTGTCCATGGATCCATGTTTATTTTTTATTCTGTACTGGCAAACGTACTACATATAAATACTATATTTTGAACTTTGTCTAAATATAATACTATAGACCAATGTATGTAATGTATATTTGAGGTGGATATATGTTTAAGTACCAAGCAGAATCAGGTCAAACCATCCACAAGGATATATCATTTCACTTATAAAAGTCAAAAGTTTATATTACCAATACATTTAAGGCCCACTCTTGAACAACAACCAGCAACAACCCCTAGAGTGACCCTCTTTTTTATACCAACCGCTCTAGAGCAGCCATCTCAAGTAACAACACCTCTGTAGTGATCCTCTCTTCAGCAACAACCTCTTTGGACCCTCTTTTGGATAACAACCTCTCTTGAGCAGACATCTCAAGTAACAGCACATCTAAATGACCTTTTCTGGGATAACAACCTCTCCAGAGCAGTCACCTAAGAAACAACCCTTCTAGAGTGACCCTCTCTTAATAACAACCTCTCCAGAGCAGTCATCTCAAGTAACAACACCTTTAGAGTGACCCTCTCTTAATAACAACCTCTCCAGAGCAGTCATCTCAAGTAACAACACCTTTAGAATGACCCTTTCTGGGATAACAACCTCTCCAGAGCAGTCATCTCAAGTAACAGCACCTCTAGAGTGACCCTTTCTGGGATAACAACCTCTCATGGATAACAAGCTCTCCAGAGCAGTCATCTCAAGTAACAACACCTTAAGAGTGACCTTCTCTGGGATAACAACCTCTCTTGGATAACAACCTTTCCAGAGCAGTCATCTCAAGTAACAACACCTCTAGAGTGACACTCTCTTTAGCAACCACCTCTCTAGAGAAGTTGCTAATGACTAACGAATGTACACCACAGTAACCTACACCCCTGACTCAGTGAATAACCAAGCTGCCAAACCAAAGTTTAATATACTGTAAACCAATTCACTTTCACAAATACTAACTTTCGCGTTTTGCTGATTGTGGGCATATTAGCGACTACAAATTTTCGCGATTTTAAGTTTCCTGCCGAGTCCATATTAATGTTTTTAGCAATTTCGCAGCGACTTAATTGCGCAAAATTCTACCATTTGCAAACTCTGTGAAACTAAATCGCGCGAAATAATTTCTAGGTTTACAGTACCCAGTACCTGAACATTAATCAAACAAAAATGGGAGATTAACAAAAAGACATGTAAAATATTTCTCAATATTACACAAAACAAACAGATATTATGCAGCGTATATCTAAAAGTAAACAGATATATCATGTTTGTTACTATGGTGACAAGGTTAAAGCTAGGTTACTACAAATAACTTCTCATATTACATGATGAATGAGTAAGATACATGTATTTATAATTATATGTTGTACAGGAATGAGATGTTTACAGTAAAATCACATATTTTTCGTGGGTATTAAATTTCGTGGATTGTGATAAAGTGCATTCTCATGGGGTCGTAAATTTGCGGATTACAGAACATAAAAGGGTAAAGTCATGTCTGACTTCGAGAGGTCGATTAATCGAGGGGATTAGATTTCGTGGTCGTGTTCAACAACGAAATCAACAACATTTCAACTCCCTTGAAAAATGATGATTTTGCAGTATTCCCCTAGTGAGATAGTTTCATTACTAGGTAAACAAGGTCATCAATATATATATCCACATTGTATAGATATCCAATATAACTTTCCACAGTACAGAATCAATATCTTTATACCAATCAGGTTGATCCTCTATTCAATATTCAATTACGAGCATGTGAAATAATTCAAGTAGCATGTGAAATAATTCAAGTTAAAGGGATGACGGCATAAAATTTGAATCTGATTATACGATTGGTAGGTAACGGAGTACTGCATATCTGTCGTTGATACTAATTAAATATAATCCTGTCTCATTATGACATCCTGTGCCCGTCTCTCGATATGGAATTATCACAATAATTACAGCAGTTCAATAAATATGGCTATAAAAGTAAAAGTGCTTCATTTATTAGTATTATATGTCACCTGATTTTATTTCATCTACAAGTGCATGGTGTATATATAATAGCACTAAGTAGCACTATATATATTAGCACTAAGTAGCACTATATATATTAGCACTAAGTAGCACTATAATTATATAATAGCACTAAGTAGCACAATATATTATATTAGCACTAAAAGCCTTGCTTGGTTGTCCGGGACAAATAAACTGATTCGGACATGTAACTTAATTTTGTAGTTAATTATTATATGATTAGAGTACTATAAAGGAAATCAATCAATTTCAGTGATTTGGACAAGTAGATTCAAATTCGAACATCACAGACTGTGAAACAATTAAACTTAATGTAAATGCCAGCAACAAAGTTCATGGAAGTCAGTGATTTTTTTTGGCTATTTTTAGGGCGGAATACAGGCCCCTTCCCCTAGCAAAATAACCTCCATTTTTCCCAAAAAATCTTATTTTTTTCCCAAAAAGTATGCATATTTTCCCCCTTCTGTGCTCACAGGTTTCAAAGCAACATGTAGCTGTTTTAAAGTCAAAACAATATATTTTCTAACTTGCAAAGGTCATTGCCACATATGACTAGTGTATTATCAGTAGAAAATACAAAATATGACCACTTTTAACCCAAACAAACTTTTTTAATTATTCCCAATTTCGATTTTTGTCGTGCTAAAATTTCCCAATTTTAAAGGCACAGGCTGCTTAATTTTCTTCAAGAAAAATCACTGGAAGTATGTACAGGAGATACATGTAATAAATTCAAGATGACTGAAGTCACACCTGGTGATATAAACTGACAGATAAAATATATATCATATTAATATACCAGCTAGGCAGAATGAGTGTATATCATATGGGGCCAAACTTAAAATATTCTTGGTTTCCCCATCCCGATCCTAGCAGATTTAGAATGGGTAGGTAGGTAGGGTAAATATTTTTTTTTTGGAATTGTTTCAGTATGATAGTTAATGGTCTAGACATACAAATAATGAAATTTAGAATTAACTCTAAGGTGAAAACCATCTAAAATTTATTGGTAAGAAAGAAGCCAGCAAACAAAAAAAATTTCCAATTTTTAATAAAAAAAATATCATTTCAATTTGGGCAATAAAATATTTTGGGTAGGGCCCTTTTTAATCGGGTAGGTAGGGGATGGGGAAACAAACAATATTTTATTTTAGGCCTGGTTGAGTCATAGTACAAATGTATACATGTAGTGTGAAATATCACTACAACTCTCATAGTGAACACCAGTCACTCATTATATGGTAACAGATGTACAGGAACATTATAGCAGGGATGTCAACAGGGCCAATTTCAAAATCAGGAAAATCATATGCGGCCCATCATTTTTGCCAAACAAAAGGCCTTCAATGACATTGCTTCCATAATTAAGTCAGTTTGTATTAAGAAAATCCTTCAGAGCAGATTAAATTTGCCATAACTTTGCCATTTCTTGAGATATTTTCATCAAATAATTTTTATTTTGGTATGAAATTATAGCACTTTTAGGAAAGACAAATCCGGAATTCCGGATTAATCAGGAATATTGACACCCCTGATTATATACAAAGTGTACATGTACTGATAAGTCACACTTTGTTTTTCTTATACTTGGTTGATAGAAATAGAAGCAGTTGAAATAAATTAAAAACATGTATTTAATTACACATACATCTATTCGTTTGTTTATTGGGTTTGAACATTTCTCGATTAACATTGATTCAGTTATATATACGGCGGCCATTTCGCCTGACCAGTTTTCCTGGACTGTATCCTTACCAGTACTAACTTGCTTTTCCACAAGGAACTTCTCAACATGTTGAGGAAAATCAACAATGTTTTCTAATTTTCATGGAAGGCGTGACCTGCTTTGACTGAGAATTGAACCTGGATTGCCGGGTTACATTAATATAAACAGAAATCACGAAATTCCCCGGTCGTGACAGTCAAGTCCGGAAGATTTTGATACGGTCTGCCATTTTTCAATTAGGAACCGGTCCGACTGACACGCCTTTATCAACAACTGTCATTTATCGAAATGTCGTCGTCTAACAACATTGACGATGCGCAAACACATATAAAGACAAAACTAACTGCGACCGAACGCACATAGTACAAAGAACTAGGAAATTTAACTAACCAGCTATGATATTCCATCTATTTACATGGAAAGTATGTGTATTCCGAATACACATACTTTCCATGTAAATAGATGGAATATCATAGCTGGTTAGTTAAATTTGACAAAACCACACATTCAGCCTTCAAAACATAAAATTATCATATTTTTGGTCCGGCAGCTTATTTAATGCTTTTGGTCCGGCAATTTGTAAGACCTTACCGGACCGAGTTGCCATCTTTCGGGATGTCTGTATAAAGCAACCTAGAATAACTGGACATCAGCCCTGTACATACATCTGTAGACCAGCAACTATACGTAGTACAGGTAAGTGGTACATGTAAATAAGACTGTCACCCTGATCACAAATTGGCATCTGAACAGTTTTAACTTTTAAGTCTAGAATTTTCATTCTTTTAATATTTAACCTCAAAGTTAAGACCAATCTGAGATTGCAAGGGACCCAATGTGGTCTTATTTTTAATAATATTATTGAGATTCTACAGCGCATTAATCAACTAGAACTTCAGATGGTCTATCTGGCAAGCAGCCTGTAACACAGGTAATCTACATGTCAATTTCTGTTATTCTCTCTAAGACACAAAGCATTAAAAAGCCGACACAAAGCATTTAAACGCCGACACCAAGCATTTAAAAGCCGACACCAAGCATTTAAAAGCTGACACAAATCATTCAAAAGCTGACACAAAGCATTTAAAAGCTGACACATAGAATTTAAAAGCTGACACAAATCATTTAAAAGCTGACACAAAGCATTTAAAAGCTGACACATAGAATCTAAAAGCTGACACATAGCATTTAAAATCCGACACAAATCATTTAAAAGCTGACACAAAGCATTTAAAAGCTGACACATAGAATCTAAAAGCTGACACATAGCATTTAAAATCCGACACAAATCATTTAAAAGCTGACACAAAGCATTTAAAAGCTGACACATAGAATTTAAAAGCTGACACCAAGCATTTAAAATCCGACTCAAATCATTTAAAAGCTGACACAAAGCATTTAAAAGCCGACACAGTGCATTTAAAAGCTGACACCAAGCATTTAAAAGCTGACACAAATCATTTAAAAGCCGACACCAAGCATTTAAAAGCTGACACAAAGCATTTAAAAGCTGACACCAAGCATTTAAAAGCTGACACAAAGCATTTAAAAGCTGACACCAAGCATTTAAAAGCTGACACAAAGCATTTAAAAGCTGACACCAAGCATTTAAAAGCTGACACAAATCATTTAAAAGCCGACACCAAGCATTTAAAAGCCAACATTAAGCATTTAAAAGCTGACACCAAGCATTTAAAAGCCCACATCAAGCTTTTAAAAGCCGACATAAAAGCATTATAAAGCCTACACAAAGCATTTAAAAGCCCACACAAAGCATTTAAAAGCATGCATTATTCCCAGAAGTCAAATAAACATTTATAATATACAAGACTCAGCAGACATCCTGACATCCTATCAGTTGAAACAATAGTATGATATTGATTAAAACTTAATAATACATAACTAACATCAACAGGATTTTAAAAGCCAGACTCCAGTTCTACAAGCCATTCTTCTATTGATGCTTATCATATAATAGACTGTCTCTCATTAAGTCCATCATTAAGTTCCATCAATACAAAATTATCAAAACGTGAAAAAATAGTTTTAGTTGATGAATGTAACAGTAAGGCCTACTAAACAATGTGATACTGTATTGATGTTCTGGTACATTTGTAACTTGCATTATGTTGAAGACTTTTTTCCTGGTGAAAGGGGTTGTACTAATGAAGGGGACCTGGGGCCTTAATAATAATGGACCCAACTACATGTTATAAGCATGTATATAAGGGGGAAAAGCCCTACATGTATCAGGTATTATATTAAGGATCAATTCAAGCATTAAATGAAACCCATGAGACAAAATATGCAACAAAATATGCAACAAAATATGGCATGCTCATAATCGTCTCACATAGTACTAGGCTGAAAACTGGTACCTCATTTGAAACTTTAGCTTAATTTTTTACATTTCAGTACCAGGTTAATATCTTTTGCCAGTACCGACATTATCCACTGCATTGTGGCGGCATGTATAAATATAAAAAAATTACAGCTCATTTGGACATGTTTGTCGCTCATTAACATCACTAAGTGTTGTAGATCTTGTCTCAATCTCTATGTTTTTAGATGCATTAATCTCATCCTAGTTGATTTGCATGTCATTATATATGTCTTTACCGGAGTCTGTATCAGATGTACAGAAAGGGTTACCAGGTACGAAAACTGGTTACACAGTGTCACTAGTAATAGTATACTGAGGTATAACTTATCCCAACCATCTGAATATTGGATTTCAATCATTAACTCTGTACTTTGTTTTCACATGAACATAACCTTAGTCGTTCAGTACTGCGGGTACATTGTATTGTAACTTGTATAGATCTGTTAAACAATACATGTAGTGTCTCTACCTTCCACAGAGCTCTCATTCTTGTGTATATCACCACATCATAATTTCTTCACATGACTCATGCATGAATTTCCTTCTTGAAAAATAATTACGAAAAGTATCACCGAAACAGCATTTATATATTTTTTTCTTCTTTGATGACTATCTAGCAGACAATGGTATCCAGATAGGTATTTTCATTATTATATAAGGCAGTTTCAACCCATTAGAATGACATTTAAAATCCATTTCAAGATCAGATTTTAAGTACACAATGTACAAACTACAATCTTCACAGCGTATATAATTATACATGTACCAAATCACTGGATGACTTATTGGGATACTTATAACACAATTCAACCTGTATGCCTTATGGCGATAACCGGAAATTGACTCGTTTATAATACACTGTGATCTAATTCTTACTTCAACTCAAACATGACTACAGTGTTAATTTGGTATTAAGTCTATTCAGTATTATTTTAGTATTATTCATAATTAACACAAGTACATAAAATAAGTAATAGTATCATCACTATGGTGGAATCTGAGCCATCAGTCACCTGAATCACGCATGTTAATTAAATGTATATGACACTCTATATTAACGTAAATATGCTGCCGCTTACACATATCGATCGGCCGATAAACAATGTTACCGCGTTAAGCGTAAAACGCACTAGTCAAATTCTACCCTGCTTTCTGTAAGACCTCATAATTTTCGTATCTGTTATCCGATTTTAAATATTTAAAGCTTGTAATGAAGCAGAGATATATGTCTGTCTTTTAGTACAACATTCATCACAATACCCTAATTATTAAATCCACGGCGACGAGTAAGAATCCGTTCCGCGTAAAAGTAAGTTTAAAATACCTCTTTTTTTACCAAATAAAAATACAACCAACGGTCGAAAATCATCAAATATGAATTTAATTTTCGATCGATTTTGTTCATTAAAACTTATTTTAAAAGCTAATACTTTAAGGTTTTATAAAATGTAAAACTTATTCATAAAGCATTTGTGAGTTGTCGACCGCCAACGATTTGATTAAACTTCGTGCATTTATGTACTAATTATTGCAAATAAATTTTCAAAATGGCGGAATCACGTCGAAACGCGTGTGAAACGGGCACCTGCACACCTTCCATGCGCTAATTGAAAACATATTTTTGATTGAAACTTGTTTAAATTGTGAGATTAAATACGTTTTGAGGTACTGGTTGTACTTTTTTCTGGTTTCTATTGGTTCTGTCTTTACAGAATGGAGTCAAAAATAGTGATTTTTGTCACGATGCGGGACTATTTTTTTGGTAGCTGTATTGAACTTGCGGACTTATTGCCGAATGTTAATTATAAAATGGCGATTATTTACAATAAAACCTGCTATTAAATGCATTTGAGAGGTATTGGTTGCATTAAATTACGAACCATGATGCTAGCCTTTGAAAAAATCGCCACAAAAGATGATCAATGGTCGGCGTAGTTTACATCAAACATTATTATGAATACGTCCGTTCTGTTTTATTTCGTTGGCGGTCGACAACTCGCAAATGCTTTAAAAATAAGTTTTTACATTTTATAAAACCTTACAGTATAAGCTTTTAAAACAAGCTTTAATGAACAAAATCGATCGAAAATTAGATTAATGTTTGATGATTTTCGACCGTTGATTGAATTTTTATTTGGTAAAAAACGGGATATTTTAAACTTACTTTTACGCGGAACGGATTCTTACTCGTCGCCGTGGATTTAATAATTATGGTATCGTGATGAATATTGTATTAATAGACAGGCATATATCTCTGCTTCATTACAAACTTTAAATATTTAAAATCGGATAATAGATACGAAAATTATGAGGTCTTACATAAAGCAGGGTAGAATTTGACTAGTGCGTTTTACGCTTAACGCGGTAACATTGTTTATCGGCCGATGCGGCAGCATATTTACACCTTTTATAGTCCAGTTAGGATATTGTGACAGTGACGTTGCAGTTTATGTGTACGCAAAAAATCACAACCATTGTCTAAACAGGTAGAACGAAGTTTAGTATATTAGTTTAGTATTAACATTATAGTTGTTTGTGCAGTATAAGCCTTTATAATTGGTTTTACACCGTTATAGTGGACTCGACCGCTGCGTCACTGGATTTTTATCCTGACTGGACTATACATACGTTAATATAGAGTGTCATATACATTTAATTAACATGCGTGCCTGAATTAAGTATTGCCACCTGCCTTAATCAACCAATATTATGATTAAATAACAATCTGCAAGGTTTTAACTTAAAATATGTTTTATTTTTAAATACACTGATAGAAATTAAGTTTTAACTTTATAAAAGTTTATATAACCACCAGTCCGACTCCACCAGGGATGGGTTTTACGCTTCTGCATGATGGGAATACATCAGGTTGCATGTACAATGTACCCTAGACAGAATAAAATTTTAATGCATTTACCCTCGACAGTGTGGACTGGAATAGAGTTGTTAATGTGTACAAGCCAAGGGTGTTTAAAAGTTCAAACTCGAGAATGACAAAATATGCCGTACCGGTAGTCAAAAATATTTACAACAACTGCGTCAATGTTATGGAACCATGTCCATAAAATGATTTCCCCATAACAAAGTATATAAAAGCCAAAATGTTTTCTTCCTACAATGTTACGATTTCAACATGACCATTTTAAAACTTGTTGCACTTTGTATTTTATACCAGTAAACTGAGTTGCAGGAGTTATTGAGTGACAATTTGAAGATGTATCAAGTCTTACATCCAAAATCTTTACCACAGAGGTGAACACATAGCAAAGACGATGCTATCTGTATGAAATCACAAAAAATACTGCGGTACTGCTGTAATTAGCAATCTGAGTAAAGCCAACATTTATGAGCCAATTTTGACAGGTTAAAAAAAAGTCGGCTATAATAAGCAAAATTCCTCATCCCAACTGTTGTGTGCCACTCCAACTATGCTGGACAACATGGTGTGTTATTAATTGCCTTTAAAACACAGTTTTTGTTGAGTTAATCTTGAGATATTGATAATATAGACTTGTTCGTCTTAAAACCTAGAAGGTTTTTCAAAAACTGTTGTACAGTTTAATTATTAGCAATCTATTTATCCATTTTATCAAGTGATTACTAGGAATAGTAGATCTTTGTAACGACACTTGACAAGGAGGAAGCAGTACTTAGTGCAGGAAGGACATACTACAATGATCACAGCATAACTATCTTAACTAGTATAATATGTTAAGTATGTACTTTGTAATGAAGGTTTTTTTCTAACTTTATTGAGGAGAAAACTGCAAGCTGATTTGGCACCGGTCTGTCAGAAGATTTCACGGACAATAAATATAGAACAAAATTTTTCTTGAGAGATATCAGAAGTTCAATAGGGGTACGGTAGTTCAGTGGATATGCTCTTGTCTACTGTCTACAGATTGAGACGTCCCTCATTCACTTTGTGGCCAGTGCATTTTGACATTTCTGATTTTTTTCAGTGTTTCTCACCCAACTAGAATACTAACGGTAATTACTAATTAATAACCTCGAGACAGTCTTGCATGTACATGTATCCGTGCTCTACACAATACATTGAATACAAGTAGCAGGTGCTGGGGCATTGCTAGGATTTGAGCTTACACAGATCCACAAGAATGGCTAAAATATTCAAAAGAGATAACTGCATGGTTAACTTATCCTTAATTTAAAGACTAATTTAAGAACTTTTTCACATAATACAAGTCATAATCACTCAAATAACACAATACAGACCAAAATATTAACACCAAAAGTCCCATACTGATTTAAAGACACCATTCTAGGATAGAAGGCATTGGGGGAAAGCTGATTCTGACTTTAAGGCGCTGGGGTACCACGGCGCCTTCTGCCCCTGAGGAAGGGCCTGAGTAGTCTATTCAGAAAGAGCTAGGGTCTCCCACCCGGATTCCCTGTATCACATAACTGTCTCCAGTACCCTTTAAGTAAGTGGGCAGTCATTGGCCAATCTGGCAGGGAAAAAGTTTTAATTCCGAAAGACCATGCACTTACAACTTTGAACTTTCTCAGATAAACGCAGACAAACCCAACATATGTCTGTTTTAAATAATTCTGTTTTGTTTGTTGTAGACTAACTAGACTTATATTAAGTTAACTCATCAAAATTGACTGGGACTTATTAAATTTTTGAAACACTTTATTTTAAATAGGGGGACCCATTGGGTTTTTTTTGAAGTTCTTTGGGAAAGGACTCATTATTTTGTTTTCAAAACCAAACTGAACCACTTGGTACAAACAATCAGATTCCAATTTAACCAATTTATTCCTAAAGTCTTACTCATACTTGCCTTTTACAAAATGTAATTGTTTGGGCCAATTTGATTCTTTCTTCCAAGGGTCAATTTCGATTTTCTCTGACCATTGGCTAGATTGGCTAATTAGTATGCCAGTGTGCATTGATCACTTATTCACTCACCCCCAACAAACACCTTGTATTTGTTAGACATTCACTGAAGATTGGGTAAACATCTATTAATAGACCTTTAACTATTTGTCTTTTAACAGTGCTTAAGTTAATAATTTGAATCCAGTAATCATATTTTTTTTTTGGTGTCCTGAAAAAAAATTGTGCATTTATTTAAACATGAATTAACTTACCATAAAGGTCAACTTGTCTCGCATGTATATATGAAGAATAATGATTAAATATTATTATAAAACTTCCATGTGTATCATAGATTCATACCTTGTCAAGAATGCTGAGATCCCCTTACGCTTTGGTTTGATGGTCTTGTCTTCAAAGCCACTATCCTGAGATGGATTTTTTCCTCTCTCATAGGAATTTCTTGAATGTAAGTTTATCTCCATGAAACCTCCATCACCAGTGTCTATACAATGTCCAGTACCCTCACCGTCATCTAACGAGGCGGCCGATATGGAGAAATCTGTACCAGTACTTAGACTAGATAGACTCGATGCATCAGTGAAAGTTCTTAGTAGAGAATCATTGGTATTTATAAGTGGAAAATTGCACACATATTCGTTAGTATCACAAGAGTTGTTGTCCACATCACGTACACGAATCAAGCACTCAGATTCTTTAACACTGGAATTATCATCAGGTGAAAATATACGAATACTATGAACAGAACTAGAATCAGACATTTTCACAGGTGAACCTTTATTCCCTTGATTGCCATCGTTATACCCTGTTGTATCAGTTCCGTTCTCCACTGCCTTGCCATTTTTAACGCCCGGGTCCGAAGAATGATTACCACTTGGGTGTGAATCTGATCTCCTCGCGACAAGTTGTTGAGTGGTAGGAATGTAAACAAGTTGTAAATCTAAACTGTCAAGTACTGTGGACATGCGCTGTTTGTCTTCCTTCATTGAAACATGAACATCCTGAGTTAATGAGGAAGGGGAAATGAGTAATCCAGATGTCACTTTAGTTGTGGACATAGTTACCGCATTGTTACTATGGGAAAGTACTGAATCGGAACGAGATTCAAATAAATGTCTTGGTTTATGCATTTGAGGCTCAGTACCAGTATTGTGTCCCATTTTACCAACACCAGTACTTGGTCTAGTTACAGATTCAACATTATCAATTAATGTTTCAGTTGATAAACACAACATATCGCTTTGTTCGGCCGTAGAATTTTCGGACGATAATCGCGAATCTCCAAAATCTTCGCAAGAGAATTCACCATTGTGGTCAAGATCTTTTCTCGATTCAGTAGACAGAAAGTTTCCGTCCTCTTCATATTCGTGATCTTCGTCATTGGTAGAAATTTCCTTAAGTCTTGCTTTCAATACATCAACATCTTCATTGTTATTGAAAATATTGATAGTGAGAATTTCTTCATCCTCATCTGGATTTTGTAAAACCCCAGGCATAACTGATGAGTTACTTTCACTCATTTTAATTCTCACTCTAATCCATACTCAAAGTATTCCATGTCCATTTAATCTCCATTGTTTTTTAAATCTGAAAGCTACCTTTTTTCACAGGTAAGCCTTATTCTGTAATTGACCTTAGTCCGATATTTTTTTATGATTTTCTGCTATTAGAGTTATATACCAACCTTACAGAATAGAACAGATATGCATTAATTCCCGACACAAATTCTGTTAATCATTATTACAATAAAACCGATTAACAATCGTTACAAACTTATTTTCTCACCGACGGGGGATAATTTGTAGACGAAACGGAGGCCATTTTGGAAATATGCAAATTAAAGTGGGAGGAGAAAACAGCAGTGAATAGTTGCTTCTATTTTGTAATCGGGCCTTATTTGATAGATTTGTGAGTCACGTACTTTAAGGGAAGTTGAGTTGAATTTTAAGCACACAAATGCAGAAATAGACTATTGTTAGCTCAAACTAGAATTTTTATATTAAACTGTTCACTACCTTTTCACAAATATTTTCTTTCTAACCCAAAGTATTATAAACGCCAGAAAGTCACCATGTCGATTAAATCGTCCCGCATTATCTCCCTTATGTTCATTTGGCTGACAAAAATATTTTCTATAAGTTAATGCACAACTGTCCCAATAATTGTAAATTTAATTACTTAAGCCATGTTATAAATGAACTAAGGATATAAATGGTTGGTATTTTAATTTAAAACATTTTTTTCATGACGTAAGTCTCTCTGCTTAGTGGGAATGCAAAATAAGTTGCTACTCATACCTAAAGTTAAAAAATGTAAATGTTGCCTGTCACGTATGATTATGATTTTTTTAATAAAGTGAAAACAAAGTAACCTTGATTCAACCTTTATGTATGAATAAAGCTGTCATTTCACCACTTCCATACAAAAGTTCCAAATTCTTAATATTCTCAATAATTTGTTCCATTCCATCCTGTGTTCCATTTTCCATTCCAGGTTTTAGTAACAACGGAGCAAGCGTTTGACCAGAGGTCATAGGGGCGGTCACCTCCACCTGGTAGTATGGCTCAAAGACCCCTGACACTATCACTGAGTTTTTCAACTCAAAATAGACAAATATGCATTTCTGAGATGAGCCTAGTTGGCTATTTAGATAAGGGTTTACAATTTGCTTGCGGCAATTTATATATTAAACACATGAACCTTGTAATATATTCATGCATAAAGGTCAGGATCACGTCCATACTAGTACAGCAGTATTGCCACAAAAAAGCACAAACACTTTTTACTTGTAGGATATATTTATTTATATAGAAGCAGGCAAATGATAATATACATCAAATAAAAATAAAGCATACATAAATATGTTCAGCATACTGTAGTTGTTTTTAAACGGAACATCAACTAATCCATTGTTCACCAGATGCAGCAGAATACCGGTAGATCTTCACCGATCACCGCAGTGAACCACGGTTCACCACATAAATTGGCATATATCTTCACCAATCACTGAAGTGAACCATGGTTTGTTACATAAATCGGCATAGACCTACACCGATCACTGAAGTGAACCATGGTTCGTTACATAAATCAGCATAGACCTTCACTGATCACTGAAGTGAACTGTGGTTCGCCACATAAATCGGCATAGACCTTCACCGATCACTGAAGTGAACCATGGTTCATTACATAAATCGTCATAGACCTTCACTGATCACTGAAGTGAACCATGGTTCGTTACATAAATCGGCATAGACCTTCACCGATCACTGAAGTGAACCATGGTTCGTTACATAAATTGGCATAGACCTTCACTGATCACTGAAGTGAACTGTGGTTCGCCACATAAATCGGCATAGACCTTCACCGATCACTGAAGTGAACCATGGTTTGTTACATAAATCGGCATAGACCTTCACTGATCACTGAAGTGAACCGTGGTTCGCCAAATAAATCGGCATAGATCTTCACCGATCACTGAAGTGAACCGCGGTTCGCCACATTAATCGGCACAGATCTTCACCGATCACTGAAGTGAACCGTGGTTCGCCACATATATTAGCATAGACCTTCACTGATCACTGAAGTGAACCGTGGTTCGCCACATATATTAGCATAGACCTTCACTGATCACTGAAGTGAACCGTGGTTCGCCACATATATTAGCATAGACCTTCACTGATCACTGAAGTAAACTGTGGTTTGCCACCTGAATCAGCATAGACCTTCGCTGATCACTGAAGTGAACCAGACAGAGCAGCATCAACATAGACCTTCACCAATCTGAAAACTTACCCTGCAGAAAAAGAAGTGCTGCAAGTAATTTCCTTCAAGTCAGTCATTAAATAAGATTATACAATATTTCTATAAAACCATATATTATACATTTTTATTGACAATAATAACAATACTAATTACACCCCAAGACAATATGTTTAACATCCCAAGACAAAATATTTAACGACCCAGGTCAAAATATTTAACTACCCAAGACAAATATTAAAGCATGTAAGTAGGCACAGAGAGAAGGCAAAAATTGAAATGATCATAAAATAGAAATCCAACATGAATGCAGTACAAAGCATTAAAAACTCATCAGAGATATTGTAACATGTATGAAGACATATTGGTGTATGAAGAGGTATACTCAGTGTCAATGAAAATTGACTCTTATATTTTAAAATTCACGTTTATTTACAATGCGTTAAAAGCCGAACATGACTACCGGTATGTTTTTACCTTTCTGTGTAGTCACAGCTATCCTATTTAAAAATATTCAAATGCACACACTATAAAACTTTTGTACCAATAGGTCATATTCATTATTGTATACAAAATACAGAGGTATAATTATACAAGCGGTAACTTTTCAGTGACGCCCAGTATATTTACTAATCAAGTGTTTGTAAATTGACAAGTTTTATTTGGCCCAGAATGAAGTGATATTCACAAACATACACCAAATAAGTGAAGAAAAAAGTTTTTACTGTTTTAGGATAGGTTTAACGATTGGCTAAAGTAATCACATACGGTCAATTTTGTACTCCGATATCACACAATAATCATGCATTAATCAGGTGAATTGCAAAGGACCATTACACAGTCAAAACTAGGTATTATTTCATTTTTTTTTATGAAGAAATCAATTCTTCCAAGTGCATCAAATCTGAATTTCAAGTTTATGCCAGAATTGTAGGAGCCCGGATAATTGATGAATTCTCATATAATTGATAAATTCCTCAACTTTTGCCATGTTTCACATTATCCTGGGGCAAACTACACAAAAACGTTTGAACTTCACACACTTGTACTGCTGTAACTCAAAAACTTCCTCTTTAAGTAAAGTAAATTATTTTCAACATTACACAAAACAAAGCAAGCAAAGCAAATCTTAGTTGGACAACAAAATACGAACAAGTCATCTAAATTAAATTAAAATATAAGCAAATCCAAATAATTCCAAATTTCACATGATAATATTTAAAGATTGTGTAAAAACATACATTAATAACATGTACAAATAATTTAAGTATACATGAAATAACTAAACAATGACTTAAAAAGGTAGAGGCATGATTATGTATATTACCATATATATGAAATAACACCCAAATAAACATCATTAACAGCAAGTAATTATCATAAATCTTGCACTTAGTTTAAAGCCAAGCACATAATTATATAATTTGTAAAACTTTAAACGTAATTGAATTCTATTCAATTATTTTCATTACAATACAAGTATATTCTGGCTAATATGTCTGACAGAGTTATTAACGCTCAAACATACATAGTATAACATCTTCATCATTCAACAACTTTGCATTATGTTTGTGCCAGGGCTTTCAAACTCTATAAAAGTTAGAGAGCTAGGGTTCATAACTGGAAATTTTCTGTGAAGTTTCAATGCAGGCAGCGATTGACGTAGGCTATTTACACACAACGTAACCATGATGACACGCGGACACTCTGGCAAGTAGTATAGCCTTCCATATTCTCTGGATAGTTGAGCTAAAAATTAGCATATATTTCCATTCTTGTTGCACAAAAAAACTAAGTTTCTAATCAACTGAGTGGGTACAATACTTGGCAAATACCAAGGGCAGTCTGATACTGAAAACCAGTAGTCATAGCGAGTGAGCTAAAAATTGCTTACATGAAAAGAAGAAAAACAAGTTTTTAAGGATTTCCTCTATATTAAAGGTTTTAAAGGTTTCACTTGAATGCCTGTTTGGCGTATATCCATGGGGTGTCTCTTGAAGCACTGTTTTAGAGAAATGATCAAAGTGCAAAACAAGAAATACACCAGCCAGTGTGGTATGTAATAAATACCTAAGAATACTTCTCTCATGTCTATATAAATTTATCAAACCAAAAATCTATTTCCCATAATCTATACAAAGAACAAATGATTCAAATAAACCTCAGTCAGTCATAGAAACAAACTTCAAACATAAACTATGCATAGTAAACAACATAATATAACAATAAAAATAATCAAAGAAGAAATATCGAAAATCAATATTACATGTGGAGGATTATATTTTATTGATTTCGAGGATAAGCTTAGCCACACATAATTAACATTAAAAAGCATTATAGCATAAAAACGGTGATTTTGCCCATACGTTAACGAGACAAAACCCAAGCGTAAACATAAAGATTCACGCAAGAACGCGCTGTTAACGTCCAGTTTTACGTATGCACATTTCAGGGCCTCACCGACGAAAATAAACGATTTTACAGCGTCTTATGGACTGCAATTCCCATTTTATTTGTAACTACTAATTAATTTCAATAAGATTTAAATAATAAATTTAAACAAATCCGCATTATCCATGTTTTCTTGGTATTTGACGATCCCGGAAGTCGACGCTCATAACAAAAACTGTTATGACGTAACGTTTGTTTTCGCGATGTTACTTTGTTTACACGACGTCGCCACAAAATTTCCTGCCAAAATGTAATTATTTCGAAATACAAACGCATAAAGTGATGTTTTGTATGCTATAATAGCGTTTACGCATGCTTTTTCGTGCTATAACATCTGCAGAGTCCCTCGGGAGCGTTGGTGCCCTCGCCCTGACGGGCTTGGGCACCAACCGTCCCTCGGGACTCTGCAGATGTTATAGCACGAAAAAGCATGCGTTAACCCTACATTAAGGGGTCCTACTTAGGCACAATCATGAAAACAAGTCAAAAGTTTGTTTTGGGCGCAATTAGCATACTCTACTTTACCAAAACTCTGTTTCATACGTTGTTCTATTATTAAAACTCAGCTTATAATTTTTTGTAAATACTTAGAATTTCTCAACAAATCACTTTTATTTTCTGCAGTATAAATTTTTCTGTCCAGTTCAGCAAATCCAGAATTGCAGGACCCCTTAAGTATGAAACAAAGTAATTCACAAAATTTTGATAACACAAGATTGTGTTTTATAACCCCATTCCACGATATAAATCATCACAAAAATGAAATATTTTTTACACTATAACAGATTTACAGCAATCATAAAACTTATAGCCTACAATGCACTGACATAAACACCCTCAGTGTATACCTAAGATATTTTTTGCTAAAAAAAGCAAATTTTC
Source organism: Spisula solida (assembly GCA_947247005.1). Lineage (NCBI taxonomy): Eukaryota > Metazoa > Mollusca > Bivalvia > Venerida > Mactridae > Spisula > Spisula solida. The sequence goes on along the minus strand of OX365952.1, from coordinate 34,035,622 downwards.
TACGTTTGTTGAAAAGTTTTTTTTAAGATTTTTACAAAAATTTACTGATATTTCTCAATGTTTTTACAATGAAAACATTATGAATTGTCTGCGGTAGAATTTTAAAGAATCGTTTTATTTATAATTAAAAAGCTTTTATCAAGAAAAAATAATTAGCAAAAGCACAAAAACTTGAAATCACAGTGTATGATAACAAATACAGTTCATACAGGACAAGCCTATATCGCTGGCTTAGAATTAGAAGGTCGTACCGGGTAAGTACTACTTTCGACCTATAAGACTCATGCATATTTGAAATCTCTATCTCAAGGCGCTTCTTATGAGCCTATTTTGATGAAAATCGGAAGAGGTCATGTTGACCCTAATGAAGTTTAAAAAGCTTGTTTTTCCATACATAAAGAGTAGTTTTCAGACAGATTTTTCTTGTTTTCTCAAAATATTGATTTTGTACTTACGACCTTCTAATTCTAAGCCAGCGGTATATCAAGATCTCTTTCACATCCAAAACAGTAAGATTAAGACATTAATGGTAGAGTCAATGAATTGTGTGCATGTATTTTATAATGATGTTAATATACGCCGATAGACAACATCGTCTAAGTTATAAGTCAATGTTTGTATTAAGGCAACTGATAAATCAGTGTATGTAGAACCCAAGGGGTCGGTACAGGATCCTCACCATTAAATACTATAATAATCAAATTCAATTAGTATTCTGGGATTCCACTAGCATCTAAATCTGAAGAGTTTGATTAAATGTTACCATTTAATAGGCAAAATACCCATGGTTTTAAGAGGAAATGACCCTTCAAACTAAAATCTTGAGGGTCAAAATGTGGCTTTTTGGAAATTTCCAAAGGTCAACATCCCTACTGCTGAGTCAAATGGGACCCTAGAGTATCTAAAAATTATTGTATATTAGGGTCATGGATCCTTTACCGACTGTTTTTGGATGCTAGCATAACAAGCTACAACTGACATCCAGGTCATTGTTGGAAGAAGCCGTTGCTACTACCAGGAGGGTTTTGTGGGGGCATACCAGGAGGATAGACATAAGGCCAGGTATACATGTGTAGATGAGACGGCTGTAGACTGGTGACTGTCACCATGTTACCAGCAGTTGTAGGGGAAGCCACAGACGATGCGGATACCATGTTTCGACCAGCATTATCTGATGGTACGGGGCTGTCTGACGGATTTGTGTGACTGTTCATTTGAGTCAATTGGTAAGAATTAGCTGAAGAATTTTGTGAAGCACTTTGATTGTGCAAATTCAAAGGCATAATTTGATCCTCGGAGTGTGAAGATATCTGCGAAGCATCTAAAGTTGAGAAATTTGGAATATTTTGCTGATTGGGCATATTTGGTTGATACACATCAGGAGGCGGGTAGTCATCACGATTACCACCATGTGGACCAGGGCTTGCGCTAATAGAATCATGCGAATTCTCGTGAAAGTAATGATTGGCTTTATCCTTTTTCAAGGAGTAAGCACCTGAATCATGATCCAAGGTTAGAGGCACCATAGAGGGCAGATTGTGACCTAGTGGTCTCGGCGCCTTAGGTTCCGGCCTTTTGTATGGTTTCCCGCCAATATTGTCCTTGTTATGAACTTTCATATGGACACGTAAATTATCTGCTCTTGACGTAGCCTTGCCACATATATCGCACACAAATTTCTTAACCGCACAATGGACTGTACGCATGTGCTTGGACAATCCACCGTTGTCTGGGAAACAATGATGACAGATGTTGCATTCAAATGGTTTCAGACCTGAGTGACGTTTCTCATGAGCTTTACATCTCTCCTTGGTTTTAAATGTCTTTCCACACTGAGCACAAGCATAAGGCGAGTCTTCTTTGTGAACATACTGATGACTGTATAATGTTGGGTATGTTTTAAATGCTTTATTACACACCTTGCATGTATACTGTTTATCGTCACGATGAATAGCTCGATGCATTTCTAATGCCGACTTGTACATGAACTGTCGTCCACAGATATCACACATAAATCGTGTACCGTCCATAGAGTGACGCTTTTTATGAGCTCTCAGCAGGAACTCTGTCTTACATACTTTGCCACACTCCTCGCAAGCATAGTGACCAGGTGCCATGTGTTTGGACATGATATGATACTTCAATGCTTGATGATTTACAAATGTTTTTGCACATTGATCACAATTAACCCTCTGTTGTTTCTGATGAGTGGCTTCGTGCATTTTAAGGCTGGTCGAGTATGAAAACATCTTTCCACAGGTCGTACACGAAAAACTTTTTGCGGAGTGGGCAGCTTGTACATGGACTTTAAGATGATATGCTGTAAGATATGTCTTTCCGCACTGGCTGCACATATGAGGGCGGTTTCCAGAGTGCTTCAACTTATGAAGGCGCAAACTGTGATTGAAGTTGAATGTAGCTGTACAGCCTGGTTCAGGACAGGAGTATACTTTCAGATTCTGATGAACACCACGTCTGTGATGGTACAAGGAATCTTTGCTAGTGAAGGCTTTCCCACATATCTCACACTGGTACTCATTACCTTCATTCTCGTGACGACTTGCATAGTGACGTCTTAAAGCTCTTCTCGATTTATACTCCTTTCCACATGTAATGCATTTCACCTGGTTACCATCCCGAGGCACGTAACTCTCATCTGCAATTGGTTTTTTCATCGATGGTGACTTACTATCCTTGGCATCATCGTCACCTTCAACATCAGTATCTCCATCATAATCATCATTCTTATCTTCATCGTTTGATTCTTTCTTCACCTTTTTGGCTTTGATCCTGAGCTTGGTTTTCACCTTTTTCTTTGCCTTTTTGGTAGAAGCTGCCTTCTTCTTTGTAACGACGGGCTCATCTTTGTCTGACAGTTCTGACAATTTCTTTGGTTCGCATTTTCGAGGTCTACCTCTCTTCCTACCCATGGTATTACTATCTTCAATATTCTCTGAGTGGTTTTCCTTCACATGTTCAATCAGTGCAACTTTAGAGTTACAGATATTCTGACATATAGAGCATACATAGAAATTTCCAATATCGTGACACATTTTTAGATGTTGTTCAGCGCTTTCTTGTTCAGTAAATTTAGCCGGACATAGAGGACAGGAGACGTCTTCAGGTTTTGTTCTCTGACGTTTTGGCGGGACAGGAGACGGTGGTGATTGAGGCATCACTTTGGTGATTGAATCATCATCATCGTTGTCATCAGGGTCGTCGTCATCATCATCAACTGGCACATCATCATCCTCATCAATATGTTCCACTTTGATCTCAACATATTGATCTAAAATAAAAAGTTATTCAATACAAAATTACTGTAAAATCATAATATTCATTGGGGATTTAATTTTGTGGATTTCGTGGATGACCTCAATCACAAAATTCAATCCCCAATGAATAAATGTACCAATGAATATGCCTAGTTTACAACGGCTGCAATTCTTCCTTTTAAGTTCAGTCAGGTATAAGACTAGGTTTTTGTGAAGTTTACTTGCATATATCAACATATAATAAAACAATCATTATAGCGGTTTGATTTTTGAATAATTTTTGATAATTTTTGTAAATTTTGACTTTGCTATTTTTCATGAAATCCAAAATCCTTGAAATTAAGTCCCCACGAAATGGTCTTTTTTACCAAAACCATGAAATTTTGTCCCATTGAAATTAAATGAGTTTGCGCAAAGAGGTATTTCTCCAACTAAGGGCCATAATTCTACAATAAATCATCCAACCAAAAATTCTGGACAATATGCACAACTAGGCTTGGTAACAAGTAATTATGTGAAGTTTCATTGAAATCCAACCAATGGTTAATGAGAACAAGCAAGGATAAACTTTGTGACATCATGACTGACAAAATCAATACACCACTTCCACTATATCAGGGCTCGAGCTGTGACCCGCCATTATCGCCATTTGGCGATTTTTTATTCAAATGGCTATTAAAATTCATTTTTGGCGATAAATTAATAAAACCGCAAAAAAAACCAGTTATCAAAAAAATCCAACTAAAATTAATGTAAACCAAGTACAGCCATAAATTATGTCATATGCTGAAAATCAGTACACAGGACGTCCGCATACCCTTGTTATCTATCGCCACAGGCCATAAAATTAACACCTCTTATCAACAAGCGTACACAACTAACCGATCAGCGATAAGCAGCCGACCAAAAGTGAAATATGGCCAGCACCAGCAGTGACTATATGAAATTTGTAACAGTAGTGCATTCAACTAAATATGTATAAATTGTTGCAGTCGGGCAAATAACTTCTACAGTAATTATGCATAGAGTATATAGGAAAACTATTCAGTTTTGCCGATTCAGCCAAGTAGTTTAAAATCCTAAATTCACAGACTGTTGTTGAATGCACTCCTGGTTAAAAATAAAAAAAATGCAGCGGTGTGAATAGTTTAATTAACCATGTAATTTGTAATTGCTTATGAATGCACACAACCTGAACCATAAAGACACAATGTCAGATTTTAAAATTACACTTACAGAAGCTGAAGGTAAAGGATAATAATGCCACAATGTTATTACTGTAAACCAAGAAATTATTTTGCGCAATTTAATTTCACGGAGTTTGCGAGTGGTAGAACTTTGCGAAATTAAGTCGCCGCGAAAGTGCTAAAAACTAGAGATGGCAACGAGTACCGGAGTACTCGGGTACTCGTTCAAAGGTCTGATTATCGAATAGCAAAATCAGTATTCGAGTACTCGGAAAAAAAATGAAAAAAAAAATTGTTAATCCTGTCTAGTACAGAACGTGTCCAAGTGTTATCTGGTCTATTACAATTATTGTTTATTAGGTGTGACAATCAATTAAGAAATTAAAATACTACGTTTTAAATTTTAATCGTTCTCACGCGTATATGAATTAACGATAACTCGACTGTGAATTGGTCAAGCTGTGTAAATATTATGCACGGTTGATAAGAGTATTCCCCCTTTTAGTTGTTTAGTTGCTATGATCTGATTTTCTAGCATTATTTATTAAAAGTTATATTGCATTTACCGGTACACTGAATTGTTGCTCCGTTTGTTAGTTTTTATTGTTACAACATTGTTCTACCGATCTAGATTTTATCATCAACTGAACAGCAGGCTTCGCGAAAGTCGCCGGACCGCCGGTCATGACCTGTGAAAATCAGTTTGGTCCGACAAAAATTATAGCTCGCTGGTCCCAATGTCCGTCAAAATTTTCGTATCGTCTGGTACGAAATTTATCGGTACGAAGCATTATTTCCAGTAATTTAACGATGCGCATGTCGGTTGTTTAAAGGACGGAAAGAGAACTAATTTGCAAAAAGACGCTGATTTGACGAATACTTATACTGTACTCTGTCTTCAGTATGTTATTTTCCGAAACACATTTTGTGAATACAAATCTCAACAAAAAACTGTTTCCTATTAATATTGTTCGGTCCGGCCAAAATTGATTCGGTCCGGCCAAATTTATTTTATGCTGGACCGGATGTCCGGCTTTTTTTTCTCACTTTCGCGAAGCCTGGAACAGGACAGACAAACACGATGTTCTATTTGAAGTGGAACACGTACGTTTGCAGTACAACATTTCTGTTTCCCAAATATCGTGCACATTTATAGTTTTTCGAGTACCCGAGTACTCGATCGGAAGAATGACCGAGTACTCGAGTACCAATTTTAGTACTCGTTGCCATCTCTACTAAAAACATTAATATGGGCACTGAAGGAAACTTGTAACGCTAAAATTTGTACTTTCGCGTTTTGATGATTGTCGGCATAATCGGGACTCTTTTGTAGTCGCAAATATGCAGACAATCATCAAAACGTGAAAGTAAATTGGTTTACAGTATATATCTAGTAACTGTAAGTTGAATAAATGCCATAATATGAAGTATGTTTAAGACATTTATAAACTAATCATCAAAACTGACACCACCACCCCTACACATTACTGTCATACCTTTTTCTAACTTGGTAGGTTCAATGACAGGGTCTGTCTGTGTTTCTGTATCTACTAAATCAATGGACTCTGTCTGCACTGACTGCTGCCGTTTCTTGAACAATGATTCCTCAGATCTGAAGTGGTACAAGAGATTATAGATTTTATTCTAAATGTTATTAACTATATTTTTATGATATATTTTTAAAATGTCAGTAAATTTTTATTATTTATTAAGCCAGTAAACAAAATGACTGACAGTCTGACAGATGCATATAAATTTATACTGGAATACTTGTTCATGCTACTTTTATTTTGTTGTATTGTGTTCATTTTAATTATACATACAGATTTACAAACTATTTCGATTAGAGAATCATTAGCAATAATCTCATGTGCAGTTTCTGGCTATATAGTAAGTTCAAACACATAAATACTTGGCTATAGTATGTTCAAACACAGAAATACCTGGCTATTGCATGTTCAAACACAGAAATACCTGGAAATAGCATGTTCAAACAAATAAATAAATACCTGGCAATAGTATGTTCAAACACATATTCATATTCTGTGAGTTCATCGACCAGCAAAGTGAATTTGGTGTTAAGTCTGATGTTTTCTTTAAAATCAATCTTCTCAAAGCAATCTGCACCAATAATCTGCAGAATTGCTTTCTCTGCTCGTTCACTGAGCTCCATGTTTGTCTCTGGCTGTATGCGCTCACAACATTCCTAAAATAAGAGACATAGGTGCATATTATAAATTCATGAACATAATTAAATATTGAAATAAATTAAGTTTGTGCAGACTGAATAAAAATGAATTATTATGAGAAAAAAGATTAATCGAGGCTTTGTCATCAAGTGATATGGTGTTTCACAGCTATGATGAGAAATGGTAAGCATGCAGGTTTATAAATAATTTGAGCAAGCAATTGGAGTTAAGACCCCTTTTCCACACCTGTTTAAGTTTGATGAAACACAACCAGTCCTACTATCAGAAACTTCAGGCATGGATCCAGGAATTGTTGTCAGAGAGGTACGATCGACCAGCTATTTTTTTCTCAGGGGAGTCTTACGAGGGGATGGGTCCCAACAAGACTCTTAGCCCAGATATACTTGTCTCGTTATAATGACAGGCCCTCACTTGTTTTAGGGTCCAGTGAAAAATTCTACTCTAAGCCTAAGTTGTAGTGTAATGTTTTCGATTTTCAGCTTTTCATTCTCAAGCATAAGCTCTTCAATTTGCCTAGCCAAATCAACTTTTGTATCCCCCTTATTCTTGGATACTGCCATGGTAGGTAAGTGATAATGGTGGTTTTATCAAATATCCCACCGCTGCCACCAATTTAACTTTTCGGCCGTCGTCTCTTTAACTCAAAACGTGTTAGCGTTCAACTTATGGTTATTGCCCAACTATAACCGTCCAACAGTAATCACCTACTGTTTCCAAACTAACCCAAGTCAACAACGTTCACACCGAAATCATGTGTAGCTTCAAAGACTGTTGAAAGACAATCAAATCATCTTCATACTGACCTGTGCAAATCACAAAATGTGTCCATACTAGTATAGGTTATGTAGAATTTACGATTTTATGCCGCATAATTATTCTGACTACAGACAATATGATTTGACTAAGAACTTTTCTAGATTTTGTGTCTAAGTAAAAGAGGTATGAACATTCCTGGTGACGAATCTACCCGGAAAAGGTACGAAAAATAATGGGCGTGATTCTCTCCTCATTTCCAATGAAATCGAAATAAGATCGCCGCCGTCGTTAACAATAAACTGTAAAATATCAACTTACGTGTATGATTCATACTAAAACTGCCCGTAAACTGGAGAATAACGTCGACAATTTTGTCACTAAATGGGACAAGAAACACAGATTATTTGACCTCGACCTTACCTATGCGCATGCGCGTGATATGCTGCCTCACGCCAAAAAAAATGCCAAGGGAGGTAATACGAAAATGTGGTGTTTTACAGTATTGGGAAATTACTTCCCTTTGACAATTGACAGTGTAGACTTGCCCAAAAATGTATCAGCATGGCAATTATAATGTATTTTAATGTCTTAACAAGACTTTTTAAAATCATTTGAAAAAAGAAACATTTTTGCACCAATGAAAAAAATTGTTCTCAGTTTCTCAGGAAATCTGAGCTATTGAAGCGAGCGAAGAAAAATTGATTGTTTATCTAAGCAGTATGCCCCCAGAAGTAATTTTGCAAGCAAATCAAACTTGATTCCTAGTTTTTCACCCGGGACAAAAGACAAAAGTTAATTTAATTACATATGAGCCAGTCTCCAGGAAAACCTGCTATTTTGACAAACAAATTGATTTTAAGATTTTTTATTATTTAAAAGAGTTATCTTAATGAACTAAAATGCAAAAGAAATTTTGTAAGTATCTTGATTTTTAAGGAAGTTACAGCTGTTTTGTAGAGGCCCTATTCAGAGCCTTTTTGCGTGACGTCGCGAACATCATTCAAACATTATGAGACTTCGTTGTTAAAAGTACTTTATAAATACCGGGACAAAAGACAAAAGTTAATTTAATTACATATGAGCCAGTCTCCAGGAAAACCTGCTATTTTGACAAACAAATTGATTTTAAGATTTTTTATTATTTAAAAGAGTTATCTTAATGAACTAAAATGCAAAAGAAATTTTGTAAGTATCTTGATTTTTAAGGAAGTTACAGCTGTTTTGTAGAGGCCCTATTCAGAGCCTTTTTGCGTGACGTCGCGAACATCATTCAAACATTATGAGACTTCGTTGTTAAAAGTACTTTATAAATACCAGGGGCGGATCCAGGATTTAGTGTTAGGGAGGGCGTGAAATGAAAAATGAGCTGGGGGTCAAGGGGGCCCCCCACCCCCCCCCCCCTTGGATCCGCCTATGAATACAGCATTTGATCAATTCTTGACATAAACTGTTCAAAATGGTATCATGTTTTAGAACGATGTTTTACGTTTTAAAATATATATCCGAATGGTAAATGTTCACATTTAGAGAAAGGCTACTACTGTTTTAAACAACTGACTCCTCGTTTTTCTCAATCAGAGTACTTTTCTGAAATTGGTCACCATAGCAACAAAGTAAGTGATTTCGACAAAATTCATAAGAAATTGTAAAGCTAAGATATTGTAATATATGGATACGGTATATTACTTAAAATTGAATCCATAGATATGTCATTTTTCTTATTTTAAAGCATTTTAAAACCGTGTTACATGTAGTAGTTACATAATGTCATTATAGCAGGTTTTCCTGGAGACTGGCTCAGATGTATTGTAAGACCTCATTAAACTGAGACTCCAAACTCATGCTCGTTTAATGTGGTTAACTAATATCTGTGTTTTATTGTACAATTGTGCACTACATTCTTTCCTCGGAACGTTACGTTGTTGGTTTAGTATATGATGTCAAAGTGGGATTTCATATATCAGTTGTATAGTCCGGTTAATCAGGTCTGTCACTTGTATACAAACATTGCAAAATCATAACATTGTATTTTTATTGTTTTAAAAATTTCAATTGGAGCAAAAGGCCTTGAAAACCAATTCCTTATTCACTAAGCTACATACAAATACACATAATGTCTATTAAAATAATACATTAAAAAGAGATATTGTTTATATACACAATGTTATGTTAACAAGTGACCGTTCGGATTAATCGATTTATAATTCAAGCACTTTTGTTTCCTTTATGTGCATATAAGTAAAGCTGTGGGTTGTATTGTTTACCGTACTAACCTCGATACACCCCTTCTCAGTTCCGTCAAAATTGCAGTTTTTATTTGACTCTGAAGTAACTGAAAACTGATGTAATGCTCTAAAGGAACTCAGATTAAATGATATCTGAGTTCCGTCAGAGTGTTACATCGGTTTTCGGTTCCATCAAAGCCATTTGAAAACAATGCAATTCTCTGACAGAACGCAGAAGTGGTGTATTTGGATTACAAGTGTTGTGCCAAGCCAGCTAAATTGTATTTATTTACATTTAAATGATATATTTTGATATTGTTTTCAAACCTGCCATTTGAATTATAAACTGCAAGCTGTAAATTTTGAATTTCTGTGATTTGTCTATGACAGTGGACTTGTCCGAAACATGTTTTTCTCTTAAGTACACCAATTTTAATGAAAAGCCAATAAGGACAGTCATCATTCCATGTGCATATTGTTACCTAGCAAACAAATAAGTTTGATGGGTGTGTTATTTCAATGAAGCATGCATCATCATTTTCCATTCTTCTCCACAAATACACAACTTGAGCCGTGCACAGCATCTTACATTAATGTGCCTTTCATCTTGTATTTATTTGTCGGTTTCATTTCTCTGTTCTTCCATCAAGAATCTAATAAATTGCAATCATAAATGATAGTGAACAAAGAATATTCCCTTTTACGAAGCACCTGATGTGTGACTTTCCTTATTGCATATATACTTATACCTGGCTTAGGCAGCAGGCTACCTAAAATATGTTTTTTGCAACTGTTCAGTTTAATTTTTTGTTTGTTCATTTTTTCATTGTTATTCTTGTGACTTTTAATCTGTGATTAATCTTTTTTTGTGCATTTTCTTCTTTGTGCATTTCATGCTCTGCTGTCTCAGTCGAGTGATGTCTTCCCTATCCAATTTGTTATCTCTTTATCGTGAAAATGACTGACTGCATGTAACAATCCAGAACTCAGTTACAGTATGCTTGTATACTACTGTCTGTGGTACATGCAAGTACCGAGGGTGTTGTCCCTTGTCACATTTGTTATAAGTTACACCAGCCATCATACTGCAGTCATTATCTCCAGATTATATGTACCAAATAGTTAATTGTAATTGACATACAACAGAAGATATAGCCACGCCTTTTGGTTTGTCAGACATTGTGACTCCATTGAAGTATGCAAACATGTGCAAATGTTTTCAATGTATTTACAACCAAAATCAGAAAGTTTCCTTGGTTCAAAGAATTCTCAATTTACAAGTTCATTTTCTCGTTTGGTTATGTGTTGGGCATTCTGCCGTGTAATTGTGGTATGTGATGTTTTTATGTGTTCTGTTCTCCGCTGGTTAAGTTCAGTGCTGACTATTGCTTCCCTGTTCGACTTTCTTTTATCTTTTTGAGTAAGCAATAACTTGATGACGATGCCACCGCCGATACTCAAATACCAAACAAGTAATATCCAACTCTCCAACTCAATGAGAATCAAAACAAGAAGTAAAACTTTTTTCTACTATAAAATGTTTATTATTGATATTTTAAGCTAAGCTATAACATAGTTCTCTCCCTTTGTTGTCAACAAACAATAAATCACACTTCACACACCTGTGTCAGTTCTCAAATTCTAGTATAGTCAATAATTTTCCTTCAATGTTTTTTTTTTCAAAATAAAGTCAACCAAAAACATCTTTGTTTTACAAAATTAATATTTTTACTTTTAATCAGTCAAATTTATTCAAAATTATTCTTTCAAAATTTGTTTTCCAAAATAATTCCATTAAAAATACATCTTTTGTTCTACCTCAAACTGATTCTATAAAAGGAGATTTGTATTTATATACAAAGAATTATGGCTAAGAAGAAGTGAACATCTGACACAAGCCTTATTACATATCTATGTTTGTTTTTTCTTCTTTGTATATTCTTCAAAAAACAGACATTTCAAAACTGAATTACAAATTTTCACATGATTTAGTTCTGGTTTTGTAAGCTTATATTTTCTCAATCATTGGTATTTATCAAACAGAAATGCAATACTAGAAAATTAACTAGAAAAAAATCTGAAATATTTTTTTTTTTGTTAAAAAACCAACAAAAAATTGGAATAAAGTTAAATTTTCGCATGTTCAACAATAATCGCTGTACATAATTAAACAAAAAAATCTGCCTTTCTATGAAATCCGTCATTTAACAGTCTACAGGAGAGAACTGAAGCATAAGAAATAAGTACAACATAACTACAACACAAATAAATAAACATCAAGAATAAATAATGGACTTAAAAAGCATATACACAATGAGAAACACAAGTCAAGACTGCACACTAAAACACCTAATACATTATCATCAGCTAATCCTTCCAATATGAAATCAACTTGAAATTTCAACCAATTAAAAAATCTACTTAAAAATTATAAAAATATTCAAAAAATAAAAAAATCAGAATTCGATGAAGATATGCATAAAATGAACACCTAAAACTTCATACAAGAAAGAGACATCCACAGCTTCTACTGTTATATTAAGGTTATTTATACAATCACTTCGGAGCAATTTTTTTTTTTAATCTATGATGACCCTTATAGCACACATAGAATACTGGATTTACTTGACCACTGTTTTATAGTAATCTCGTTGATTGATACAAGGCGTGTCCAAATCAGTCTTTACTTCATACAGAAACAAACAAATAAATAAATACAAGAAGAAAATAGCACTCTCATTTCCTCACATTAGTGATGATTTCACACATAAACAACAAGCTTTTAAATAGTTTGTTGCTTTTTTTTGAAAAAAATCAAAACCTGACAGCAAATTTTTACAACAGTTAGTTGATAATTCAACGACACAACAGAATCTTATATTGTGTGTTATGAATTTTATGAAAAAAATGTATTTCTATTGAAGTTTGGAATAAAAATCAATTTACTTTGTTTTACATTTTTTTCTTTAATCTTACGCACACAAAGTACAAACACACACAAATAACATAATAACACACACACAACAGACAGAAGATAGACAAGAGAGAGACAGACAGAAACAGATAGTTAAGAGAAGATTGAGACAGAAATATTCTACGCACACAGGACATGGACTCACACACACTAAACTAAAGACTTTCAAAGTCTCCTGACCTAATATCATTCTCATGTAAGTAATTGGAGATAATATATCATCTGCTGGTGAGGTTCTGAATAAATAAATTATATCTCTGAGTGTTCATCTGTACATTTATACAGTGGCAAGGGTTAATTTACAGGTGGACGTGCAAAGATGTATATACACAGACCTGTGGGTTCTTCACATATTTACATAATATACAAAGCTGGGTGAGCACTTAACAGTTGCCATGGAAACAACAATAACATCGCCATGGTAACAATGTTTATCTCTCTCTTAAAAAACATAACAAACATAAAATGATAAAACACAACAGAAATGGCGACTAATGTCTATGCATATAACACCACTGTTTATAAAGATGATATAGTTTTTTTCCTTGCATTACATGCAACTTTTTTGCCGTTTTTTATTCATTGTTTTTTCTCTCAAATTTTGGTGATTCCATTCAGGACAGTGTAAATGACTGTAGCTGCCTTTTTTCACGTATTTTGCCTGCCCTTAGATATGTAATGTTCTTCGATGAAAATGAATAAGTTTGTTTTCACAAAACAGCAACAATGAATGAACACTTCACTTTACACTTAGAATTTCAGCGGTCGGAACCCTGGTCGACCTCCTCGCTGCTCTCCGGCCCAAGACTTGGACTTTGTTCTGAAGTGACGAAGATCCTCTGAGTGGTCCTTGTGTAACATAGGCTTGTATGTCTGAGGTACGCAGAATTCCTGAAAACATAAAACAAAACATTGATAGAATTAACTTATAAATAATTTTACAAAGCCGGAAGTTTTGAAATCATGTATAAAAGGTGAATTGATTCCCATGTTACATTGTCATATTATATATGAGACAAAACTAGCATCCATTACAATTGGTATCCATTAAAACATGAAGTTTATTGGCACCAAAATTCTTACAGCAGTCGCAGGGTGACATGATACACCACAGTGTGTATTGGGTGTCAAAATGTAAAATCACTTTATACAAAGTTTATACTCTTCATCAAACACAATTCAATTGACTTTTACAAACAAAACCCCTTTTTCATAACTTTACCAGGATCATGCAAATCTTGTTTGTAATATTTATGGACAAGGAAAAGTTTTCAGTGAGAGATCTAAATTCAAAGCTGACCTTTGAAAAATATAATTTAAACTTGGAATCTGAACAATATTAGAAATAATAATAGAAGCTTTTAACGTATAGTTACCTTTTCAGTTTCAAAGTATGACTTGTAACCACCTTCTAACAGATAAATTTCTGGGTAGTGTAGATTAGGGTAACAATCTTTGTTCGACTGACGATCACTTGTACGGAGAAATCTCGACATCTTGGGTCCACGTTCGGAGGAGAACTCACAATGAAATACCAGCACGACACGTTTGGAGGGATCTGAAGGGGTGATAGGATTCTTCATGAATTCAGCGAGGATCTGATCTCTGGTGTAAAGATTCTTTGCACTCTGAAAATCATAAAAAAATGTTAAGTTACAATGCAACACTTAAACTAAATATAAATAAGATAACCTCTTTCAATGAACAAAATTAAGTGTACTGTAGTCAATTTAACAAATTACTTTACAAATACACTTATTTGCAATTTTCCAGAAAAAGCAATCAACATTAATGGTTTCCTTTTGCCAATAAATTACAGGAATAATTAATATTAGCATGTAAATATAACACAAAACCATCAACTCTGTTCATCTTAGCAGTATAACCAATTAATAACCAAACAATAAATGATAGTGGTTTCTGTTGAGCCACGGGGACTATACACAGCTTCCAGGTATTCTTCATGAACGGCAATCTTCGGTCACAATTATTTTATTATTAATTTTTTATTTAATTATTATAATAACCTATTAAAAGTTCATCTTACCTGAATATGACCTCCATCAAATTCGTACGGGTATCTACAGTCCACAATAACAGCCTTTTCAATATCATCGGAGAATTCACCACTGATTACTTGTGACAAGGTCTGTCTGGAGATATACTTCATATCTTGATGTTTACCACTGTACGTCGGCAAACAATGAGTCTGAAAGATAACAAAAACAAGATATAATATTTGTTGGGCGGAGAATGCTTACAGAAGAAATGATGGCATAATATACCTTACAATGTGTACACTTAGGTTTCGTACAAATGAGTCTTGTTAAGTTTTTGTTGAAATCAGATCATTGGGTATATCATAAGTAAACATCACTGCAAATCTACATATCCTTTATCCAGCTTATTTACAATAGCCTGGGTTTGTTACAAGAAATAAGGATACAAGCTGTAGATTAGTAAGCGCAGACTTCCATACAATACTCATTTAATGACATCATAAACACAGCTAACTGAGCGATCTTGTACATTGAACTGATTAACTCAATACTGATTTCAATGTATTTTTTAAAAACTTTTTATTTCCAGGCAGTTTGAAACGAATGATAAGAATTAAGCACTGAGTACATACCCTTGAGCAATCACCAACAAGATCTGGATCATCTGCTTGTCTGTTCAATGCTGATTTAATCATAGCTTCCGACTCAGAATGACATCTGTGGAATGATGGTCTACTAACAACCTGTTGGAGGAAAGAGGGAAAATTTAACACAAATCAACATTTAATCATAATTCCAATAAAGTGAACCAACATTTTGTGATATATTCATTGGCAAACTGACCATTGTGAAACTTAATCAGAATACACTGTATATTGCACACAAAGTGCATGGCACCACTAGTCATTTACATTGCGGGTTTATATCTCATTCATTGAGTGACGGTTCACATACAAATCCAAGGTAGCAGAAATATATAATTAAACTATGCCAGCAAAGAAAGCAAATAGCTTTCAATTACTTAAAGACAAGGAAAATGTTTAACTTTTGTAAGAACAGTACATACCGGCTCTGGTGATCCAATCACGGATGCTGGACGAGCACGCTTCTGTCTCTGTATAGGTGTACTCTCATCTTGAGGAGGATCTCGTTTGAAGGAGAATTGCATCGGTGACTCAGTCTCGCTGCATTCAGATCTGTCTCTCTTACTTGATTTACCAGTATTCAAACGACCAACCATAGAGATGGATCTACTGATGTTTCTTCTACTGGCAACTCTACGAGTCTGAAAATTGATACACAATGTCTTAATATACAAATACTGAATATACAAAATTTTATAGATCAGATAATACATCCCCATTATAAATGTCACATTTTAGAAAATGTGCACATGTTGACGTTGTAAGAAATTACACCAATTACTGCCGTCTGTGAATTAAGGATTTGGAACTATTAGTCAAAATCAGCACAAGTGAATATGATAGTTTACCTTCATAATTTATGCATAATTCCTGCAGAAGTGTACCTTGCCACAAACTATAACTACTTGTCACAAACAATCAGAAAAGTGCTGATTTGCAAAATTAAATTTACTTAAAAAATAGAATCTACTATCATAGTTTATAAAGGCCTTCATGAGAGTTAGGCTGTTTAAAAAGAGTAAAGACCTACCACAGGTGTGTCGTCGTCTTGTGTCATGTGACCTTTCTTGTTGATTACTGGAGCATTAAACAGACTGGACATGGCAGAACTTGTACTTGAAGCATTGTTGGTCAGTGCCGCAACTTCAGCGTCCATAAAATCCAGGAATCCATCATCACAAATACCCTCATCAACACTCGTCAAACGACACATCTTCAACGGGCTCACAGACCCATCTTCAGGCGATAATTTCACAAACTCACCAGAAAAGTCCTGTAAAACAATAGAAGATATTTAAATTATTTGGTTAATGAAAGAAATACTACAAAGTTGTAATGAATTTTAAAGTGCTATTAAACAACATTATATAAATTTAATTTATACTAATCTATTTTAGTTTGATTGTGAAAGGTTGTTTCGACTTCTATTTATTATTCCTGACACCTCATTCCTGATGGTATCCATTGCCACCAGAGTCAGACTAAATTCCTGATGGTATCCATTGCCACCAGAGTCAGACTAAGAGAAGCTAATTTTCCCTTTTTTCACATGACAAAATTTAAGACCGCCAAACAACAAATCAGTAAATGACTGAGAAATACTTATGACAGTTACACTACTATAGAGAAGTTGATAAAATTTTAAGGCAAGAGATAATTTTCTATACTCACCAATGCACCAATAGGGCAGGAGTTTCTACGTTTTGATGGAGACATATCTTTCACTGGGGAATATTTGAATGGAGAACATGTATCTTCACTGATCAACTTGGATTGACGACGTATAGGTAAACCTTTCGGTGCAGCAAACAGAAATCCATCCTCCTGTAAACCAAACAACAAACATCAGCATGGAATCAAAAATGAGCATAGTATAAAACATGAGCAAAACTCGAGCATGAAAGAAATCAAAGTTTGAAAGCATATAAAGCAACAGAGTTTTGCCATGAAAATGCTTTTTTCCACAATTATTTGTCTCCTAAGGTTCAGTGGTTAAGGCCTCTGTCGTGGGATTGGAAGTTCGAAGGTTTGAATCCAAAATGCAGCCTATTCTGATATGGCAGCTTTGTGAGCCACCAGCTTGTTAAATAATACACTGTGTGGCTACCTGCCTGGTTCCTGGTATTAAAAGGAAGGAGTCAGCAAGTAGATATTTCAGACAAATTGGCTGGCCCGTTCAATATGGGTGACAACTGAGACAAGTATAAATGTAACTTACGGAATCCTTTGAGTCTCTGCTGTCAGTCCTCTCCACGCCGAAACCACTATCTTGTGAACAATCATCAATATAAAACGTCGCCTTCTTCTCTTCACTACTCTTCGATCCCATCGACCTATCACTGTCTGATGACGAGTGTAACACTGAGCTCGGGGAGTCTACAGACATGCTTAGAATTTTCACACAACTGTCAGCCATGGTATCTACGTCAGCTGGAGTTGACTGGTTGGCTACAAGTGGGTTGTTCTCTAGATCTTCCTGGTCTAGCTGCATCATGTGGACAGGCATACTGTTAAATCTTCTAAAAGCTACAGACTTCCTCCTGAAAATACAAAACAACAAAATGTTAAAACTGCATCAAATAATTTTTCAAATTCAGAAAAACTTTTCACATCCAGAGAAAATATTTTTTTAAATATTTTAAACCATATAAATTCTGTAAAAAACATTTTTTTTAAATACAGAAACTCAATTTTGTTGCACTATACAATCCAATTTTTGAAAATCAAACATTAAACCATGAAATACTACCATACCTTTATATAATGAATTCTTGATTGAGTTATTAGAGTATATTTATCAAATATTCATTAAAATGTAATAAATAATTCTTAAACTGATTAGCCTAAATAATTAAATTAAACTAGTTTCCCTCCAAAAAATGTCAACACATACAAGAGAACAGAAGCTGTTATAATGATCCATATGACCCCAAATTAGATGATTTATGGCCCCTAAATTATCAACATGTCACCCAATATACAGTAGCATGGACTGACAGTGGACCCCTACTGCTGTATATTGTTCTGCGTATTGCCAATTAAGCCTCCGTTCAATATAGGGAATCAATAGTGTGATTTAACACAATGCAGTAACTTATGGTGTATATGTATATTACAGTGCAGACTCCATGTCTCTGATGTCAATTATACAATATAATAAAATACTAGTATGTATAAACATTTTGACATTATTTAGTATAATAAAATATTTTAATTTTTTTTTCTTAATATACTTGTAATTGACCCATTATATAATAGGAAAGTGATGGAATTTTTTTTTGGCACCAACAAATCAGATGTTCAAGACTGATGTAATAAAACAATCTCAACATGATGGCATACATGCAGGCAACAAACCCTATCACTTAATTAATAAATCTAGCATATCTATGCGACCCCTACATTGCCAATAAGACATCTCCACAGACCTCAGATCCCTAATTATGATATAGGGGCCAGATTCAGTGATTGGGTCACCTGATTAGCAGGAACATGGTAATATTCTGTAACATAGTAACACTGATATAATTGATAAGGTGCCACATTTCAAGGCATATGTAACTACAAGCAGCAGGAATTAGAATATATAGAACTGGGGAAAGATAAAGAAAATGCCTCCCCCAACATTGTATTCCGTGTGGCCACAGTTCCAACTGTGAGTACCAAAATCGACAAAGTCTGTTTTTCTTTTAATTTTTCCTATGTATTAAGACAATTTCTGAAGATTTTAGTTTTTCTGAATTTTTAACTGTCTCATGGACCAGACTAAACAACAGTAAACGCTCAAAACAGCGAAACTTATAAATACACTCAACAACCTTCTTAATTGAAACTTAAACTAAAATTGTACTAAGTAAATTACGGGGGACCACATGTTAAATAACAACAATTATGCCCTGAAACTGTCCAGCCATATTGTCATAAAATCACTGACCATAGATATAGACAGTTGATAGCCAATTTTATGGCCCCAGAAACACTAACTAAGATCCCTATCTGGGGCTAACAGACTTCAAAGATGTCCATAATATTACCCCATGTCTGTATTTTGTTTATCTTCTTTTTTTAAAAACAACAACAACAGCAAAATGATTACATTAACTTCTAAGTTTCTGATTAAAAACTTGTTTTTTTTCAAATGAGGAAATGTCACATTATTCCAGGGGATAAGGATGAGCCAACTGATTAACAAACTACAGTGTAGTTTGTATTACACATTTAAAATACATTAGTACTAGGGTAGTTTGGGACTCACAATAATAAATCAGCATATTCTGTAACCTAATTGATGATTCAAACAAATTTGTAATCGCTCAACAAGGAAGAAGTTTTTAAAATATAATTATGAAAATTCTTGCTTCCTTGTATTTTAGTATAGATGTATGGCCCTTGACAAATTACACTACATTCTCATGCACCAGTACTGTACCAGTCTAGGCTGTAAGGCATTTCGAACATACAGATATACGCACAGAAGACAACCACTTATTTGTAGGTATATAGGGAATACAAATTATTGAATGATGTAATTATTGACAGGGCCTATCACAGATCATACAGATAGCATTATCACCCTGTCCCTAGGCCCCTTTTCATAGTCAGTCAACCAGATCTGACATTGAGGGGACACGATCAACCAATAGAATTGCTGGACTCCTAAAAAGGTGTTATGAAAACTTTCTAGTGTATTACAAAGGGTTTTAGGGACAGATAATGAAAGCAAGTCATATCCTGTTGCATTCTCAAATCAATTCTAATACAAAAATCTTAATCCAATAATGCAGCTACTATTAAAATGCATCAACCAATTCAACTAATAAACCTAATTATGTTAACCTTATATGGGTTACACAATACAATTAAATTACACCATTTTCTACATCATTTAATAACAAAAATTGCCTAATAATATCATAATGTAAGATTAAATTATAGTGAAAATCAAATATACAGGGTAGAACTAGAAATAGCTTGATTAAATTAATTTATTTAATTTTTAAATAAGTGTCAATTTTCTTCTGACAAGCTTCTGTCAAATTATCACCATAAAGCAGCCCAAGGCATATACTGCATCACTAGGTTATCTAAAACATGGCATGTTTGTATTCAAGAGAAACACAGCTAAATTCTCTACTATATTTTTTACAAAATAAAATAATATCAGTTTATCTAAATGTTTTAAGAATGCAACTTACTTCATAGAAAAGTGGAGATTATTTTGATTTTGCCAACTTATTGGAAAATTAAATGCCTACTCAGCAAAAAATGTTATGTGTCAATAAATTTATAAAAAAACAATTTATTAAAACAAGAACATTACTGACTATGCTAAAACACATTTGGAGCTGCCACTACTTTTGGCCCTCAAATGGTAGACAGATAGCCACATGACTAGACATATAAATTTGTATACTCCCACAAACTAAACAAGATCACTCAGCAAATATATCACAGCAATAAGTCAGTCAGATCAGTATAGGGAGAAGGGGACTGTCAACATGTCAAGACCAGTAACTCTCGTCACTTACAATACTGTGAATAATAAGTGTGTTATGCTAGACTGGTATGTTACACTATGTAACATTACAAATATCAGGAAATGTTTCAAATATTCTGTCAAAAACTTTAATTGATTTTCTAGGCAAATGTCAATACAAAAACCTAACTTTGTATGTAGTGTATTAAATGAAGTTGATGAATGTTTCCACACATGATGCCGATGTTTGTTTGTTTATCAATCGTAGATAACAAACAGCATTAAAGCATTAACTGATGGCAATATAAGAGGTGACGTAAAACCAATCTGATCACAGCCAATGATGAGCAGTCTTTTTTTTAAATTTGTCCAATTTTCTTAAAATTTGTTGGTACTTATAGTTTCTAAAGGCACAAAAGTCATGCCTTCTTGGTCTCAACAAAGCATTGCACATAAATAGATAAATATTGTACAAGACCATTATCAGAAAGCTAAATTAAGGGTGATATACCTAAGACTCTACCCAAACAGTGTCCCCTATAGTGCAAATAGGCACAAGACCCTAGATAAACAGATTAGGGGAAATAAGGGACACACATTCAAATATTTGCTCTATAGATTACAATTAATATAAGGTCGCAAAGTAGTTGAAATACCCATACAAATAAATTCCCTAATTCTAATCAAATCCTTACAAGATCTTGCCTAATAGATCCTAATAGATCAGTGATAGGTTTCATGTAATAAAGTCTTAGTCAATACAAAGAGAAAAGCTCTTGAAGCAAATCTGTTTCCCCAATAAAAACCCATTCACAAAGTGGCAATACCTATCTAAGCCCATCTTTGTCCTGAAGTCTACGAAGAAAAGTCGTTCAAAGTGAAAGTAACAATAGTTAACAGATTGACAGTAGACAATTCATTTTTTAAATAATATACATTTAAGTAATTCCAAAATAGTATTTAAACACAGTATAAATTCCTTCCTATTTTGAAAATTCCACATACGCCCAGACATTCCTAACACAAACTGCCATACCAATACACATGGTATTCGACATCTATATGAACATATGCACACACAGTACATATCATATCAATCAGTAATTAGGTACAAATTATGCCAATACAGAAGCTGAGAAATGCAAGCCCCCATCAGGTAATTGTCTTTATGGCATCTGTCGAACCATTACATACTGATGCAACAAATAACTTTGCGTAAAACTTGTTAACTTTTATACATATATTGGATGTTAATTAACAGAATTGCACCTTTGTTGCAATCAATATAACTATATTACAATCCCAATGTAATTAATACCTTGAAAACAGCATGCTACCACTCTGTTCACCATCACTATTACTCTATTACATTATATTGGATGTTAATTGAAATCATTTTACCAATAAATGCATAATACCTTCATTACCAACTAAATGTCATTAAATATTAATATATACATTAACATATATAAATTATACAATATATCATCATAAATATTTATACATATATGTACTCCAGGTGCCTACATTGCACTAAAATCCACCAAAATGCAAATGACATAAATACCAATGGCTTATCAGCTGAGTTTAATCGTAATTTAGTAAATGAACACATATTTTCGATTCAATTTTAACCTTTGAGATGACCGTGAAATATAATGACTCCTTTTGATGTTAAGAAACAAGGAAGCAATATTCAATCTGTTTTTGTCACCAAATTCAGTTTTATTCATTAGCATCCCAAACAGCATCCAATTTGACATAATGTACATGTATGTACTATACTAGTACTCAGCCAATCAAATAAACGTAACGTGCCAGCAAGACGAAATATCCATAGGTTTCAGTCTGTAGTTAACTTATCGTCAACTAACTATTCATTAACATGTTTCTAACTGCAATACAACTATTGTCGTATATCTTGTTACGTAAAAGTTTAATGTTTTTATACCTTTGGTGAACACTGCTTGGTGTAATCGGCGATAAATCCAGGTTCAGGCTGGTAAATCCATTGACAAGAAATGAACAAGACATTGTCAGTCACTGATTTGTTTATAAAAAGTCACTATGTAATAAAGCTAGCTCAGCCAGATGTCAACAAATAGTTTATACGATATATCAAGAGTCTGCTAACACATGACAAGTCTCTGTCACAATACTGACATATAACTATCTGATATCACCCTTTACAATGTATACATCAAGTCTACTGAGACATACCCCCATTACCTACAGCTAATATCTACCAAGCTGTGTACCATCGACCAATCAGAGAGCAGCATTTAGTCACATGGTCACAGGTAACTACCCAATTGGCTATTATCCAATTTGATCCCTTTTGAATGGCATTAAATGGGTTTTTACAGCCAGCAAATCTGATGGACAGGAAGATAGGGGTCTAAGCTATCACTTTCTGGGTGAGTAAGCAACACCCTAGGGTGTTGGGGGAAGGAAACAACACCTGTGTTGTAAGAAAGAAACAAAATTAAACAAAAGTTATTTACCTGACAACTACCTCAGCAAATGGTTGTAACACAGGAAATCTTTGACTTGAACTACAAAAGAAAAACATTAAAATACATTATGTTGCCCAATTAATTATCCCAATTAAGAACATTTCCAGTCAATTAATTAACATTACATTATAATTGCCTAATGAATATTAATTTTCTGGACAAAAAAGTCAATTTACCTTACAATAACTTTCAAATTTATAATTATCCTGTATAAAAATACATTATTTGTTGAACATTTCAAATAGGATATTCAAAGTCTCCAATGGTGAAATCATGAGCTGAGGTTTAAGCAATTATCAAATATTTTTTATTGATTTATTCCATTTAAATTATTTCATTCATAAACCCATAGTCTTATATGGAGTTAGATATTACAAGTCCCAAAGAAATTTAAATGCACTTGTATCAGAGAAAATATTTTGATATATCTTGAAAACATAACATTTTCAAGACAACAAGTTGAGTTTTTGGTATATAACCTGAAGATTATTTGACAGTATAATATAGTAACTAGAAAATACATAAATTTTGTACAATATTGTGATAAATTGCAGCAAAAAATAAACTGCAATAAGTCTTCGTGGTTATTGTTTCATGTTGTTTTGCATAGCAGCTTCTAATTAATTAATTAATTCTTCATTTATACTTAATTAGAGATGAACAATTACTAATTAGTTTGGGGAATCCAACTAAAAATCAAAGTGAAGTCTTAATTAATTTTACAATATAGATAGAAGATCTCAAGTTGTGTTGTATTGTAAAATTGACAATATGGCCCTTTAAGGGAATTACTTGTATTAGGGAGATTTTACTGATATTTAGGGACCTGAACCCTTTCATCTTTACATGCCAATGTCATAAAACTGTCAAATAGTGTATAGCATGAAAGGACTTAAACAAAATAATCTTTTTATTCTATTGTTCTGTGAAATTATTTTCATTAGCTAAATATGTTAGCAAGCCTTACTGAAATGTTGACATGAATATTTTATAAATATTTGTACAGATAGATTCAGATTACATTGTCCAGGTTGAATAGTCTTGTACGGAACATAGTTTAGATAAAATTCTGTAATAATATTATTTTTGCATAATTCTAAGTGAAATTAAAAGATAAAATAATTACATATTTTTGTAAAACCAGATAATGTCAAAGTTGCTGCTACTTCAAAGACCCAACAAAGTGATTCCATGAGAATCTTGACCATATTATTTTTACAAAATCCATAAAGAAACTTAAAGATAAAATAATTACACATTTCATTAATACCAGATAATGTCAAGGACCCTGCTACTTCAAAGAACCAACAAAGTGATTCTTTGAGTACAATAGGCAAAATATTTACATTTCTATAAACAGAGATGGAAATAAGTTAATAGTAATAAAATAGCATCTTCATCAATACAACAACATCATTAAACAATGAGAATCAACAGCAATTTCAACTGTCATTTGTTTATTGTGTATAATAGTATTCTGTTGCAGATGTATAAGAATATAAATGGCCCATAATATAGTTAGCATATTTATTAAAGTTTATATAATTTTTTAACTTTTGTCTGTAAAACAAATGTGCTGCAAAATACTTCAAACAAGGCAGTTTGCACATTTATTACAGTTACTACTATTTTTTAGAGTAAAAGATAAATAAATTAAATTTTTTGTCAAGGTAATCCTCTTTCAATCTACACCTATCAAGGAAGTATGTATTTAAATTCTTTAACTCTTTTTGCTTGTTTTTTGGTTTTATTCACATTGCATCCTTATTAAGACAGAGGATATCGCATATACTTAGTGCTGATAGTTCAAATCATGATTATCGATCGTGTTAAACAGGATGACAAAACACTGACAGGGACTCAAAATTTCGTCATGTACATAATTCTAATATTTCTCTCACATAAATATAAGCTTAAACCATCCTTATTTAAAATTTGTGCAGAATAATGACCAAACAATGCAGACTTGCTATTAACTGTGAAACAAGCCATCATTGACCGTTAACATGTTTGGTAAACTTGCTAAAATTGTACAGGAAACATTTTACTGTGTTAAAATACTTAGTAGCTTTTTCCTACATACAGGTTAAGCTGTCTGAATGCGTTAAGACAACGGCTTGCCTATATAAAAGACTTATGATTCAACATATAATAAACATGTATAAACCAGCATTCAGTTATTATTTGGTATTATTACAATGTATAGAACTATATAGATCACAAATCGTGTATTATGTCAACACCTCGATTTCATGTTTTCCCTTTCCTTCTTTCGCAATCATACAAAATTGCGTCTTAATAATCAGTTATTATTAATGTATATTATGTATGTTTTTTTCACGTACATACATAGTCTCTGTACCAGACAGATGTTTAATCACTTTTTAAGAATATCAGACACTTGCAAACACAAACACAAAACCCCAATTTTAATTTTTTAAGAAGATTTAAACGCAGCAAAATCTGCTACAGGACAGGACTTCAGAACAGAGGAAAACGATTCATCTATCTACTAACACCCATACATGTGCTAAATTATAAGCTTGATTATTTCAACTTTTTTTATCAAATATTTTTACTTTTTTTATCATACATTTTACAGTATAAATGCAAATAAAGCTTTAGCCAATGTCATTCATTCAGTCAATTCTTATATAAGTTATGAAATATGGACACAGAATTTTTTGGATAAAATTTTCATTTCAAATTCAAATTGAAAACCCTACTAAATTTAAGTACAAGCCAATCTGGTCGCAGTTAATTGACAAGCAAGACAAGATACGAGGATATTGTTATAAAAACAGAATGTAACAGATGATCTAGTAAAGTGACAATGGATCACTCCGGTAAGTGGATTAGATGGCTCAATATTTGTTCTAGTTCAATATGCCAGTAATACCAATGTTATTATAACACTCAAACATGGGCACAAGACATCAAACGGTGACACCAACTTCCTAATTCTACATAGTATCACCCCGCAATATGTGCCCATACTTCACACATAACCATACAAATTCTACCATGTCTTCAAGCTATTTCTTACAAACTTGTCAATAAAATTGTAAAACGTAAACAAATACAGTGTCAATGGCTCTCTTCTTTAACGCCTCGGAATAAAATGAAACATATGTATTGTCTGCTAAAAATGTACAAAAATATGGCTCAAGTACTTTTGCTTATAATTGCTAATGCTCCAAAATATGCTCTATTCATTCTATATTTGTTAAAATCGCCACCAAAAAACTTTTTAGATCTCTGAATTTTATGCATGTGTTATTTGCACTTCATTAGCTTAATTCACAAAATAAACTTTCATATTCGTACATAGTGGATAACTTTGGAAATAAATATCTACAGTGGAGGCAAGGGACAGATCGAGCGCTCACCAAGTTGTAGAATGAGGGGTGAGGGGTGGGGGGGGGGGCAAATCCACACCAGCTTATCACCAATTAGAGAAGATATATGAAATATCAGCCTAATCAGAACCAGTTTTCACAGCAATACAGATAGCAATGGTAAAAGTAAGTATACTTGCTGACTATCAAAGATTTCTGATAACCAAATTTGTCAGATTATATCTGAGCATGTAAAGGTCGATAGGATATGTCCAAATCCCATAGTGCAACAACATTGATGTTTCACGCACACAGAATGCAATCTTATGTCTTCCAATTATTTTTTTATTAAATGGCAATATATTTTCTGGTTAGGAGTAGCATTATAATATTGTGATAAAGTGTATAATATATTATATAAGACAAACATGAAAAAAGTAAAATTTCCAAAAATATAAAATAATCTTTATCAAAGTATATATAATATTATTAAAATGACATGTAAAATTGTTTTTCTTTTGTTTCTAATGTTATATATATATTCTTAGTTTATATTTATGTAATTGTTAAAGTCTAGTCAAAGGGAGTCCAAATGCATGTAAAACAATCAAAGCAATTCATCATTTGAACATTTGAAACATTTAGACAATGGTTATATGACAAAGGGAGACTGAATGCACATTGTTTAAGTAATTGTTTCTTGTAAAATTGTCAGTTTCTAGTTCATTGTATTTCAAACTTGAGATTTATTGAACCATAATGTAATTACAATCCATATATCTTTCCGGACAAACAAAGGGAGCTCATTATTACAACTCATGAGAAATCCCTTTATTGACCCCTCGAGGCAAGTAGGAAGTAGCCTTGGTAAAAATACAACACCCCATAAAATATATTTTTTTCCAAAAAAAACATTAGGTGGCCATAAAATTTCAAATATATTGCAATGAGACAAAAGTTTTTATAACCTTACCTGTCAAAGAAGAGCCAAATGTAGGATGTTATAATGTAACAGAACACACAGAAGAGACATATAACAATCAAGAATAATAAAGATTTTTCAAGATAAAAATGTTTATATATATATAATAAAAACCAACCTTAAGACAAGCTTTTAAGTTTGTCTCAATATCTACTCAATATTTTCAGAACTTCTCAGAAACAATAAAGACAATGCAGATCAGACTTCCATATATTTCTCATACAAAGGTTTGTCTATCGAATATTGATATCAATGTGATGCAGTGGACAGACAGTGGCCCTCATTTATTGTAAGGAAAATCCTGTGATAACGATGAGCAGGTATAATTACACCAGACAGACGGACAGACAGACAATTATATCATCCACAGAGACAGGGATTCTTACTCAGTAGTTTGAGCTGTCTGAAAGACTGAGCAATAATTATCTCCATTCTCAACTATAATTGTATATACTAATTGTTAAAGAAGTCCAAAATGTGTGAACAACACCTTTATATACTTCATCATACTTAACACAGAATGGATATTGGCAATAAGTTTTATTGCATTAAGTCATTAGTAAAACTTAACAAAGTTGAATTTCAGGAAATATAATATATCCTTTCAATTATGGGTGCATAATAATTTAAATGAAGTGTTCAATGGGAGACTTATTATAACAAAACAAAAGAAGAACATCCTTCTGGGTTTAGTTGTCAACATTGAATCAATTAGAATTTAAACATGAACTACAAAAGGCTACAACAACATGTTTCATTGCAATAGTCAACTCAATATAAGCAGCGTAGATATGTCTCAGACATGATTTTATATTACTGTGATTTTGCACAATGACAATTAAAATGTCTTTTGAAATTGAGTTAAAAGAGACTTTAGTAATTATAATATGCACATATCTATAAAATATTATAATCTATGGTGTGATAGCTTTCAGAATCTTGATTTGATAGGATTTTCGGTAATTTGGATTTTTTTTTATTATAGGACCCCTCCCCTTGAATTTAGATACAGAATTATACTGAAGTCATGATATGTATTAACACATACCAAAGCATTTTTCGAGCAATTGTTAATCTTGAATGCAAAATTAGCCAATACCAGGCTAACTAAAATCTCAAAATCTTATAGCTTGGCTTCATACAATTTGCATACAAGACAGAATCTGTGCATAGGATAGTAAGCCAAATTGCAGCATACATTTTCTATCAATAGGAAATCTATGGTGGAGATAATCTTTTAGATCAATGCTGTCAAGTGGTAGGTAAAGTAGATGTATGTTTGACTGGTTGTGACTGAGATCTCAGCATGGCTATACTAATCTCAACAAGATCAACCATTGGTGAGAGAAATATATATAATCTGCTAATTTTTGTAGATATTGATTCAAGAGTGAGACAAAAACAACAAGTACCCTCGACCATAGCCTCTACTGCAATATATGGCGAATCCAATATAAGATAGTAAAATATATATATAGCATTGCTGGTAAAGTGGTCTGTGGGTTTTTTTATCGGAACCAGATGTTTGTCAATCAGTGGGTAGAAAAATATGGTATACATATATTTGAAGCAAAAGATTATATTTGAAGCAAAAAAGATACTATAAAATGCATTAGATAGGTACTTTGTAGCATAGATAAAGAAATCTTATGTCACACACTGGAGTGAAAAGTCACTAAACTCTGTTGGAACAAATTTCTGATAGTAATAAAGTAGTAATACCCAAAACCTAAGAGCAATGCTGTTTAACTTTTTACATGAATTCTATGAATTTGTTTTTGTAGGAAAATAACATTGTCAACATTTTTTTCCACTGATACATATTCATCTGAAACGTTTGCATTTTTCCTTAGTCATACATTATACAGAATAGAAGAATCAGGAAGTTCAAGGACTTAAGAGTCTAAAACAGTCTGTTTTCTTTATTTTTCCTACGTAGGTATATCTTAATTTCTTATTTAATGCTAACTGATGAGATATGGAGTTCTATCAGTGAAATAAAACCTATATCAGTCACTGGTTATCACCTACAATGTGACTGATATACGCTCCGCTCCCTCACAGGGACTACTTTAATTTACCAAAATCTCAACACTAAAATGTCTGTAACTTTTTTATTACTGGACGGAAACAGGTCATGTGGGGGTTTTTATTCTTAGTTGGACCATTTCCTACAAGTTGGTGTACGATTTAATGCAAAATTCTCAAAAAAGTCGTTTTCACCTATTCACCATAATCCAAGATGGCGGATTTTGAAGTGAAAAATATGAATGGAATAACATATTCATACGTAGCCTAACCACAGTGGTAATTTGGCATAAATAGTACCAGTTTTGACACCATATAAGCATTAAATAAATAGAATATTTGTTTGTTTTGATTGAATATGGTTAATATCTCATCTTGTAGTGATAAAATTTTAATATTTTCACTCGCGCTACGCGCTCTTGAAAATATTGAATTTTATCACTACACGATGAGATATAAACCATATTCAATCAAAACAAACAAATATCCTCTATATATTGTCCTATGTATGTAAATTGACAAGTTCAGGATTTGCAAACTTTTTAATTTTTACCCAGGTTGACATGCATTATGGAAATATATAATTGCATTCAGTCATACAAAAATTGCTTTCTGTTTTTAATTGCTCACTGAATTTTATTCTGATATGGATGTCAAGATTGCATGGAAGGCAAAAACTAAACGATGCTAACATACATGACACCATTATTGCCTTATAGTGTCTAGGAACCAATTTTACAGATTAAAAAAAATGTCAAAATTTTCATTTTGATTAAAAAATGATAAAATGTAGACACATGTTTTTTTGAATCAGTTAAAAACAAAAGTATAATTTTTATCAAATATTTGACAATGACAACCTGGGTTGAAATTAATGAGTACACGTTCTCTAATTTGAACATGACAACGTACAGCACCAGACTGTCTTTAACTTTTAATATTTCATTGTCAATGAAATTAATGAGAAAACTTCACTTTCATTGTTCATCTGACAGTGTCGTCCATTTATTAAAATCAGTCATAGAGGGACTTATTCAAGTCAATATTGAACGTTCAGAGATTTTTTAACAACCCAATACACTGACTGCTGAGTGTGATACAACTATCCTCAGCATTCAATATCCATCATGATTACATGGGTGCAAGTTTGAAAAACCCTAAAAAATTGACAATATTTAGGAAAAACAAAGAAAAACACATTTTTTGGTTCACTAAAAAAATTTCTTATATATTTACTGGGTTGTTTCAAGAAGACATTTATATAGCTAGATTTTAAACTTGCCTATATAATGTAGCAATAGAAATATTCAAATGTGTGTTTTTTTGTACTTTAATCACTGAAATAAGCAACAGTCTCCAATATAACTCAAAAATGGAATTGCAACCTTTTTATGTGTTGTTTTATTAGTTTTTTATGTGTTGTTTTACAATATGGTCATAATCATACTGTGAACCTTGATGCAACACACATATATCTTATAACCATATACATTCCAGAAAGATCATTAATATTACCAGGCCTAGAAAACCTGTATGATAAGGCTAAAAGCTGTATTTCAATCAACCATAAATATTATTTATTGGACAAGTTGGGATTTATTTATTTCTAGATGAAATTGATACTATACAGGGGTAGCCATTAAGTTATCACATGGTAAAGACAATTAAACAATAAAAGTTCTAATAATCACCAATTAAGGAGATAATATCAGTAGCATAAATGGTAAACAAAGACATTATTTGGACAGGACAATAAACACAGTGACTTCAATTAGCAAGTCAATTAAACCCAATAACTTCTTGTTCTCGTGACATTTTCGCTTAAAGTCATTATACCTGCAGGAAATGCTGAGACAGGAACATATCATGCTCCAGGAAACATAGTGGACTGTCAATATTTACAACAACAATAAGAAGGGCTATACAAAACATTCAATCTCCCATGGCTATAAGAGTGCTAATTGTATTTGATTTATTGACAAAACCAGAATTTAATAGAAATGCTTGACCTTAAGGATATATGCTTAATTGGAACACATGTAATAAACACATCAAATCATTATGACACATCAACAAATACCACATTTGTGTTCTGTTCTGTGCTGTTCTATAACAAGTACACAAAGCAAATTAGATGGTAAGAAAATATGATGTGAGAAAAAAATACTTCAAAAGTATTAAAGTGGACAACCATAAAAGAAGGTGGTACAATTTAATTTATAACTAAAGCTTTAACTAAAGCTTTAACGACCAAGTACACATAAATGGAAACCAAAGTAACAATTCAGTCAAAAATGTATTGAAAATTGTCCCAATATCTACAAATACTCTAATGATCAATGAGATACTAAGATGAAATCCTGTTGCAAGTCTTCAGTCAACATTTGGCCATCATTGTCAAGAAGATGGGTGTACTACCATAGTTAATGATTTTAAAGAACTAGTAACCTTTTAAGAATTAATCTTTGGTAGCCAATAGATAATGCTGGTCTATATATATAAATAAACACTAAAATTATGTTCACTCAAGAGTCCAAAATTATGTTGAATTCTGTTACAATAAGCCATAAAGATGTATTCGATATTCCACTTTTGTGGTCAACCGACTTTATTGTTAGGACAATGCATCTATTCCTGGTACATAATGATTTTCTAAAGTTTCAGCAGCAGTTAATTTAATTGGTCACTATGATTCTCAATTGAACAAAATTGAATGAAAACATTGCATAACT
Organism: Spisula solida; assembly: GCA_947247005.1. Classification (NCBI taxonomy): domain Eukaryota; kingdom Metazoa; phylum Mollusca; class Bivalvia; order Venerida; family Mactridae; genus Spisula; species Spisula solida. The sequence continues at coordinate 34,003,279 of OX365952.1, read as the reverse complement.
TGTGTTGTTGTTTTTGTAAGATTTTGTGTAAATAAAGAATAGGGCAAGAACATCTAATTAAAACATATTTCAATAAAACATCATTTATTTCCATTTAACATTGTCAATATTGTTTCACCAGTATCAATATCAATGACCCTTTAGGGGCCTAGATGCTATCAGGAGCTGGTTATAGCAATATATAAGATGTAGAAACTGATCCTGGGTGCTATCAGTGTGTGCATCTTGGAAGCAATTCAACAAGCATGTCAGTCACCTGTCATATATTTAGACAATTTACTTAAAAAACAAAATGAAATGAGCAAATGGTTGAATGCACACAGTCTTGTTTGTTTTGCAGTAATTGACTCCTTTACGAAAAGTCCATGAAGTGCCTATATCGCTTACCTGCCCTGGTGGCCCTATATCGCTGACCTTAACCATGATCAATGCAGGCTTTAATAGTATTGTCTCCCTTGGTTTTACATACACAATAATATAATTATAGTAATACAACACTTGAGATATTACTCTTACATGGACCCCATAGCAAACTGTACAAATAATACAACTGTCCATAAGTAATTATCTGCCCATAAACAATGTCAATAAGTTTGAAGATGATTAGAAGAAAACTGTTTGAATTAGAGTCTGTACAAGGTAGTTAATCAGCTACTTTGTAATTCAAGGGCTAAAATCTTGGAAAGCAACCCATTAAAAAACTCTAGAATGATTTTCTGGACTACTTTTTCTCATTTTTTTTTTTGTAATTCAGGGACCATTAGCCAGGAAGGCCTCAGGAGATTTGGCTGATAATCAACCTTAACCAAGATATAAATACCATGAACATTGTCGCCAAGAATAAAGTCAATAAATTGAAAACGGTTTGAAGAGTCAGGTCAACGCTAATTTCTCTTTTTTATTAAAGGGCCATAATCCAGGATGGCCTAGAGTAATTAAGCTGACAATCACACTTGGCCGAGATATAATGCTCATTAACATTGTCACTAATGTTTGAAGACGTTCAGATGAAAACTGTTAGACTTAAGAGTGCAGACAAATCAATGAACTCTGCCACCACAACAAGGGTGTTCAGATACTGATATTCAAAGAGCTTATTTTTAAGAAATTAGACAACAGGGTTCTGTTTTATCAAAGCACTTACGAAAATCTTAAAGTTACGCTCAAATTTAAATTCTTTATAATTATTTAACAACTGCAAATTGGTGATGGATATGGTTTGTAGGAGTTTATTAACTGAATCAGTATTAGTATGGCAGCTCCATTTACCACACTTTATAATTGTAAACAAATTATAAAGAATTAAAATTTGATCGTAAGTTTACGTTTTCCGTAAGTCCTTTGATAAAACAGTACCCAGGGCACTAATGGAAATCTTAAACTGACATCACAAGTTTAATTCTTTATATTACTTAAACAACTACCGATTCTGGTAACAAGATCTACAATTTTAACAATAATTTAACACATCTGTCCCAAGTCAAGTCAAGTTAACACAAGATTTATTTATTGTCGGGTTTGGTTGTAACAAAGTAAGCATAAGCTATGTATAGCTTTTGACCCCCCCCCCAAGTTAGTAGTTGTAAAAGCATTATTATAAAGGAATTAAAATTTAAGCATAAGTTTACTATTGTTTAAGAATTATGAAAAATTTAAAGCTGCATTCACAAGTTAACATCAATTTGACAAAACACTATACCAAGCTACTGTCAGAGCCTACAAAGGGAGACAACCTGTACAAGACTAGGGATCAAGTTTTATCAAATTTCCAAACCTGTCACTTATTTGTCAAACTAGTGTCAAATGTCTATGGGGAGAAAACAGTAATTGAATAATGATGACAAAAGCAAAAGTTTGATTTTAATCAACTTGATGGATGTGTTTAGTTTTTACAAATGTACAATATGATTTCTGCAAACTCAGTACGAGTCTCAATGGCATATATCACAAAATAAGCAAGTTCCTCAGGAGATTTGACAAAGTTGTTTAATCATGAAATTAAATATTACAAGAGTTACCCTCTGCCAAATGTGTTTGCTACGAGTAGGACTAGATAGAATAATGGATCTTGGTAAATGCACAACTCCTAGATTACTTCCATTTAAATTCTAAGATTTAAGTAAAGCCCATTTACAAAGTTTAGCAGTTATGCTAAGGAATGAAATGTTAAATTGAATAAGTGAGATAATTCTAAAATGGAACCAGACAAGAGTTTTTTGTTCTTGGTCACTGCAGTTCTATATATAGAGGATATTACATGGGTATCTTTTCATATTGAATTTATTAAACGAGTTGAATAAAATAATAAATTGCGAGGCTTTGCCGAACATTTTATCGATTTTATTCAACAAGTTTAATAAATTCAATGTGGAAAGCCACGAATGTAATGTTCTTTTTATCACATGTTAGCCTTTTCCGGCTGAAACATAAAATAGCGCATTATTTTCACTATAATAAACACGCAACATTGACGATGTCGCCTATGCTTTGAACGACGCCGCGTTCAAGCTTTATTACACTAGTGGATTATCAAAAATAAATAATGGCTTTATTACGCTACCCCGACGTCAAACAAGTGATAAATATACTATACTCAACAAAAAAAGAAACTTTACATTTACATTAGGTAAGATTTCCATTGATGCAACTTGCCTTTTGGCAGCTGGGATTTGGGTGGACCGTTTTTTGTTTGGTTGTGTGTTGGGCATTGTTCCTTGTATGTTCTTACGTTTTTTGTGCTCGGCTGGCTAAGCTGAGAGCTGCCTCCCTCTTTTTTATTTGACTCTGTATTACATAAAGGTCCCGAGCATTGATAAAATTAATGCTGTGGTATGCAGTGGACTACAGCAGACACATTTTGTTCAAGAAATTAACAATTTATGCAAAAAGTTGACCAAAAACGCAACAGTAAATATGCTTTTATTTTAATTCAAAGGGAGGTAATTTGAAAAATATCCATGTTTGACCCAAACTGCATTAATCAGCGTAAGACATTTTCAGTATCAAACTTGTTTTTCTTAACAACAAAACGTGTATTGGTGTTTACAACATTAAAACAGGTCAATAGCCCATGAATGGATTGTTTGAATACGCATAATGCTGTTTTAACAAAATCAGTTATTCCCCTTTCCGTGTAGCAATTCTGTGTTGCTTTCCCTAAAACTCTTCAATGTGGACGGCAGTAAATATGCCAAAATGTTTGACCTTGGTCATTTCTTTAATGAGCATTGAAATATCAATATATGAATAATGTAAAGTTTCTTGTTTAGCTCAGTATAGTCGGTGACATATATGCTTGTATTTTAAGTTTCAAGTCAATTACTTTTATAATTTTGGACTTATGCCCGGTGACAAAAATCATTTTTTAAAAATTACTGGGAGAAAATTAAAACACTGGATTAAATAGAGTTACAGTTCTTGGTCAGTATGCCTACTATTTATATGATACATCAAGTTTCAAGTCAACACCTTTGATAGTTATGTTACATTTCAGACAAATATATGGGACGGGCAGAGATTATTACCATATCGCCCTCTGCCTTTTCAGCGAGGGATAAGATTATAGCATAAGGCCAGAGTTCTTCTATTTTTTCGTTACTCGGACCCTCCTGCCCAATTTTTTGGCATTTTCAAAAAAAAAAATTGAAAAAAAAACAATTGCATATAATGTTTTGATGATAAATGGACCAGCCTTGTATTATTATTTCATTATTTTGTTAATAATAAGTTTTATTATATTAGTGTTTCACTGCAGTGTACTAGTCTTAAGAAAAATTGATTGTTTTCTTGAAAACTAACACTGTTGTTGAGTGTTGATTGGTTTAAATCGGACCGTCATTGACTATTCTACCACCAACAGCTTGTGAAGGCTATATTTTGGGAGTTTTTATCTTTATTTTTTTCCCTCCTCCTGTGGACTTTTTGCTGAAAAATGTCCGAGTAACAAAAAATGAAAAAACTCTGGCCTAAGAGATGTCACAAAGTGCATGCGGGGCCTCAATTCTTACATAGACACAAAGGAAGGACAATTATTGCATCAGCAATTTATATTCAAATTCAAATAAATTGTTGGTTTTCATTTTGCAACTACAGTGCAGACATTTGGGCATTTTGTGTTTGCCTTTTGTCTGACCCTTGTTACAATGTTTGGAGTTCTGGGTACTATTTTATCAAAGCACTTAGTAGCCACTTACGGAAAACTTAAACTAACGCTTAAATTTAAATTCAGTTTCATGCTTTTACAAAAACAAATAGGGAACAGATATGGTTTGTGGGTGTTAATTAAGTTTTGTCGTATTCCTACGCAAAGTGAGAGCAACCCTAGGATAACAAATATGAACATAGTGAGGAGAAATTGTCACACACTGTTGATTTTGACTGACACATGTTTTTATAGACTGTCATTAGTAACAAAAACATGTTCAATCATACAATAAATTGTGTATTGGGTTAGAACTTTATTCTGGTTCACATTATAATAGTGATATTGTGGCATGGCCTACATTGAAATTTTTTACGTAAATGCATGCAACAACTTGCGATTGATTAGTAAAACACATAAGAGAAATATGTACACGTAGATTTACGTGACATTTGCACAATGTTAGTAAAACAGAGGTCCCTCGTACATTAAATCATTTCTGAAATGCTTTTCAGAGCTTCCCACCAACTACAGATTAACTGGTTCATCAGATAAACAGGTTGGTAACCCAGAGATAGTCTCACATGTATCGACGCTATATATTGGGAACCTTTAAGAACCAAGGAGTATATTTGGACAGAGTTAGGGTTTCTGTCCCTTACCTCAAAAAAGGAGCTCATTAGCATATTAGGCAGGAAAACAAACGGACAAGCACGCACTTATGACTTCCCAGTCAAACGCAAACACCTAAACATGCACCCCCAAATTCACTTCGATTATGCTGTTCTCATTTTGGAGGAAATTTTTTGTAAGGAGTGAAACTACTTACTAAAATATCAAAAGTTACAGTGAAACTACTAAAATATCAAGAGTTACTTCCCATGGTCTTAAAATTTGAATTTTGACCTCGGGCAATTATGTCTGAAGGCAAACAGATTTAACACAGATAAGATAGTATCTGACAAATTGCTTGAAACTTACATAATCTTGTTTATACAAGATGTATAATATTTTTTTATGTGAAAACATGACGAGTCCAATTAAACTCCATCTCTGCTCAAATTTATAAGTCAACAACATTAGCACAATTGCTAACGACAGAAACAGATTTTATTTTAAGTTTTCGTCATTTTATCTTTTATTACCTGTTCAATCAGAAAAGTTTAGATTGAATGGTTTAATAATAAAGAGTTGTTATATGAAAATGGTAAACAAACATTAATTCATGTTATTAAAATTAATTTCAGTTTTGTAAACAAGTTTTATGTTTGATAACTTTTAAAACAATACATCAACAAGAGACTTAAAAGTTTTATTGGTGTAAATATTGTTAAGAACTATTCATACGTTAGTTTTTAAAAGGTTTCTTAATATGATATTCTTCTCTTAAATTTTTTTAATATTTTTGTTGCATGTATATACGGTATTAATCATTTTATGTATACATACATGTACAAAAATAAGTAGAAAATTTAGATTTTTATGTTATAAGGTTAACATTTGTAAATCAATTATTATTTTAAATCCAAATTAACTTTGTTTTAAGTTTAATATTTATACAGCCAGTGGTAGAAAACAAAGAAGAGAATATCCCAACCATGTTATTTTGGGTGACAGATGGTCCAACTACATGAATTATATGTTATTAAACACAATTATCACCCGGGTTGTCAATAAGTTTTGTATGGAGAAAGTGATAAAATCTTGAAAGTAAATGATGACCCAGGGATCAAGGAGGCAGTTTTAGTCCCGTTTTTGTCGGGATTCATAGGGAAACTAGATTAGACTCACCAATTTCTAAACTGAAAATTTCACAACTATGTTGATGCTAACCGTTACAAATGGAATTTTGAACACATAATTCGCATTGGTGATCTGATTTAATTGACAAGCCTGTTTTATATAGAACATACCTTAAATGGTCCAATGTTGGCGAATCTATCGGTGATGGAGAATCCAGAAAGCATCCTACAATATATGAAAACATGAAACTGTTAGATCATTATAATATATACACACACAGACAAACACAGCATTAATGCTTCAACTGAAAGTAAGAATGAACCCTTCCCTGAGATTATACATTATAATAATATAAGCAGCATTTAGCCGAGTTTGTAGAGGTAACAAACCACCAAATTTTTCTTATATGATACGCAACCCCCTGATTTTTTTTCCGTTTTCTTTAGGCTATATGCTATTTCTATTGATTGGTGGATTTTGAGAGGTCCCCATGGACAAGTTTGACATTTTTTGGGTCAGCAATTTGTCACTTTACAATTCAGTTAAAGAACAAATTTATTTGGTGGTTTGTTACCTAAAGAACCTGACTTGCAAGCTATAGGTGGTAGGTTTGAATCCTGTATCGTGTGGCACATATTTCCTCTCCTATTACATGATCATACTCACTTTCAGGATCCATTCACAGTGATTTTTTTGCCTGTTTGGGAAAGGGTCCGGGTCCGTTCAGATTGGGAATTTTCGCGTCATAAGAACTTGAAATTGGGAAATTCCATGAAGCAGAGGCCAAATAAAACAGAAAAAGAGATTACATGTGAATGTTTACTGCTTTCTTTGAACTTTTATGCTTGACTTCTAAAGTCACTTCTTGTAAAAAATGTTCATAACTTTATCATTTTATGTCCGATTTTTAAAAAAAAAATTTAAATTGTTTATTGGGAATTTCACCATTCAAATTTGGGAACATTATAGCCTAATTGCAGTTGGGAAAGGGTCCGTTTACCGGACCCTAATAAAGAAGGAAAAAAATTACTGATTCATGATGATTGACACTGCATGTTGGAAGGTGCATTAGGACGAATGTCACACATGTCGTGACAATGATAACTAGCTGCATGAAAAAGTTAAATTAACTTGCGAATTACCCGGGGCTACCTGACCCTAACATTTTCCATTATGTTACCAAGTTTTATTTATGTTTAGTACCAAGTCTACGTAATTTGTTACCTGCGTAAGACTTAAACACTTATGAATTATCAAGGGAGATAAATCAAGTAAAGTTAGAAAGAGATATGGGTAATGGATTGGTTATTGGTCCATGTTTTGCTAATTTTCCAACACCTTCTTTATTAATCCAACACCTACTTTGAAACATCAGTAAGAGAGATAACTCAAGTGAAGAAAGAAAGACAACATTGCGAGTCATGGATATGTTACTGGCCAGTTCTCCTACTATGATAATGAACCATGCATTTAGCAACACTGAGGACTCACTGAATATGATCATGATACAACTTCTTATCCATCCCTAGGGAAAGACAGACCCCCCCCCCCCCCCCAACCACAGAGGGTATCAAGTAAAGAAAGTATTTATAGGTAACCTCGACAACCAACTGAGAAATTTGCTAAAACGAGTCATCTTAATACAAACTTGTTTTCCATGTTATTAATCATATAGACTTTTTCTAAAAAACATTCTACCTAAGCAAGGATGTAAAGTCAAGAAAAGTACATAGTGGTTAAAGTCTATATTCAGATTTATGTCTCTGAGAAACCTACTGTTCATTGAGTTACAAGTTACATGTCAGCAGTTATAGCACATAGAATTTGACTTGATCCTGATCTTTATGCATGAATATATTACAAGGTTCTTGCATTGAATACATATATAAATTTCCGCAAGCAAATCATGTCATATCGGTCCATGAGATTGGTGTTGGTACAACACCTCAAACATCTTCCTGATACTCCCAGCTTATGAAAACTTACAACCACGATTATAGATATAGACAATAAATCAGCTGTTAAATTATGCAAATAGAAGGTCCAGAGTCATGTCAAATTCTCCAGACTACCCTAATATGTAGCAGATAAAGCAACAAATGTATAACTTGATGTCAACAGACGAAAGAAAAAACGAGATTCTTACCAATATCATGACTACAAGGACTGAACATCATCCTCAACTTGTCAAGTAAAGCACAGTTATAAGCTATATTGTAAAATACTTCAGTTGAAGTTCTGTACCAAACACAGACTGGTCTATTACGGTCAATAATAATTCTAATTGTGATTAAGAGCTTTAACTATGAAAGAGTCAGCAATCATATGTTTATAATGGAACAATTAATTAATATAGAGTAGGCCTTTGATGAACCTTTTTAAAATAACAATAGATCAAAGTCTGTTAGTGAAACACTGACAATTACTCCATTCAACGTAATAATTACAACACAATAGGTGGTCATAATTACATGCAGGAGTATATTTTTGTTTGGGAATAAAGAGAGTCACACCTTGTATACAAGAGGCAGGTAGCAGTGTTTGGCCAGGACTTGTTAATTATGCCCCCTAACGCTATGACACTTCTAGCACACAGTCCTTTGTTAAACACAAAATGCATGTAATTTATATAAAATCTAGCATTAATTTTTTAATAGACATACAAAATGTAGTTTAAATATATATGCCTGGTGAATATAAAAAAGTAAATTTTCTAGTAAATTTTAACACATGCCAAAATAACTAGTTCAAATTTAAAATTCAAACAACTTGAAAAGAAGATGCATGACAGTATAATAAATCAATTAAAAGAGTTTTAATTTATAGTGCCGTTTTCCCACCATTATGATGCATTTGGTTAGATAATATAACGTTACTATCAAAACAGACTTTTTTTGTAGAACAGAAAAGCTGCATGCAGTTGCTTCTGATGTAATTTTAAGTTTATTTTATTACTCTACAAACTTTCTGGGGTATAATGGGCTATAATGGCCGTGCTGTTACGCAACAATTAGACCAAACAAATCAATATTTTAACAAATAGGGCTTTTGTATAAAATCACCATCTAATGCAGCCATAGAGTTACCATCACATCACTTCAGTGTACTGAAGCGGTATATCAGACAATAAAAGAATTATTTGCATACCCCCAATGTGTCGGAAGACAAATACTTGAAAACTGTGCATTTCACGCTGTCTACCCATGATGAAGTGGGTGGTTTTTGTTATAACATACTCTACAGTTACAAGTACATAAAAGTCATCCAAAGGGATTGCAAAAAAAAGACAAAGTTACCCAATTTCGTATTTTGCTTTGAATTCCATCTCAATTTAACTGACACACATTTGACAATTAGGGGCTTGGCTATTTAAGGCTATTTCTCCTTATTCAGGGCATCTGCAGTCATGGATTTTGTTGAAATCATAACAGTTTCCCAAAACCACAACAAAATTAGATCCCTATGTTGCCAAAAATACTGACATTTTCCCAAAATATTACAGGGCTCGAGTTGAACTTTATTAATAGGCACTAATCACGGATTCCATGACATTTTATCCAAAGGCATCTCCTCAAACACATCATTTTGACACTTGACAGAAATTGACAATTAAAACACTGTTAAATATGGGGTTGAAATGATTGTGGAACCATACCTAACAAAAGCACTGTCTTGTGGTTGCAGATGCTCATTTGAATTCTGATTTTATATCCCAGTAAAATAGAAATATTGTCATAACCCTACCCAAATGCCCCCGCCAGCCAAAAAAGAGCTTGCAATGATTTATTTCTACAAGACTATATTCCAATCTGTGAGTTCTCATGATTTATAAATTCTAATAATGGTCCATGCCTTGAATTTATTTCAGTGCAAGGGGAACAACTATGCTAATAATTATTTGACTAGGATCAATTTCAAATTTGACCAGCATCTTGTCAAGATGTACCTTTTACCTGAGAATTCCAATTCAAAATGTCACGGCATGAGTGAGATACATGTCAGATTACATAAATAGTTTTTAAGTTTAAGCGCAAGGGTTATAACTCTGCAAGGGATTATTCAACAAGAACCAATTCAGAACATGTCCTGTATATTTTCTCATGACATACAGTAAACTCACTCAAAACCGGACCCTGTCCACCGGTTCGAAAGTCCGGTTTTGTAGGAGGTCCGGTTTTAAGGGAGTTCTGTATCATGTACACTTTGATATGTTATCATAGGGAATATACGGTGTGTTTCATGATACATGTTTACGTTACATGTACAGTGCAACCTTTGAAGAGCATCACCATTAAGGGAGCTGCAAATATTTCAATTCTAACATCGATGAGTACTCCAATTGCTCATTTTTTCATTGGCCATCAAAACTATCCAATGACATAGACAGTGCAATCTTACAAATCCCGAAATGCAAGTGTGAGCTAATTGGAGACATATTAATTTAATACGATTGAGTGCAGTGTTTGTTGTAATTACAACATTTTGATGGGCTAAACAATCCTTTGTTCCAGTAAATGTTTGTTGCAATACCTACCCCAAGAACAAAACATCAAATGGAAGGACCGTTTTCTTATTATGTTCGTAATTAGGCAATTATTTAATTTCATCGCGGCGAATTTCACAAAGTATTGTTCACGCCTGTGCAAATTACACGCCAGACCGTTGAGTAAATATTAAAAACACGACTTGTTAATCGCACCTTTTGTTATGACACGTTCTTTAACTAACAATTAACAAAGTGCCATTTTAGACAAGAAAAATGTACGCGTTAAGTTTTCCGCCAGGCGAGACAAATATACGCGTATTCCGCAAGTAACTATCGTTCAAAATCTTGTCAGCGGACCGAAAATGCCGTCCGGAATCAGGAATTATGAGTCCGGTATTGCGGGAGCTTTTTAAGTTAACTTTATAAGAAGAAAATACGAGACCTAGGAAATCTTCCGATTTTATGGGGATTCTGGTTTTGAGGGAGTCCGATTTTGGGGAGTTTACTGTACCTACATTTCAATTTCTAATGTGATAACTATGTTAATGCAATGCATGACCTAGCAGTCTGCGAAAGTACTTGCTTGGTTGCCTGGGACAAGTTCATTCTTGTAATTATTGATTCCAGCAAATAAATTCTGGCAGTAACAATGATGATGTATCAAGTATAATAAAATATTATTAACATTCAGTGATTTGGACAAGAAATCCTTAATTCACAGACTTACTGAGATAAGGAGCAGAAATCACAAATTGTTAGAGACATTTTCCAAGTCTAAGGGGTATTACTCTGCCATAAATTATTTGACAGGAACAAAGTTTGAACTTGACCAGTGTATTATGCTCCTATATATATATGTACTAAATTTGAGTGCAATATATGCTTCTACGACAAAGATAATGAACATAAACTGAATGATAACGGAATGTCGGAAAGGTGTCACAATATGCCTGGCTATTTCATGGTCATACAAGTGTGACAAGTTTTAAACTGGTAGTTTTGATAGTTGAGAGATTCGGAAGCTGATTTCCAAGCTCAAAAACATCTTTTTATAAAATCCTTCCAAAAAGGAGCATGGGAACATACGAAACAGGTCAAATAATGACACAGAGGGATGTACATACCCACACTAAAATATCACAAATATCAATTTTTCAACAAGTTCCCAACATTGTGTTGTAATGTATTATATATAACTCACTGAATTATGATGAGGCCCAAGCCCTTTAGTTTCGTTAAATTCTAGCGCGAAAATTCTCAAAAATGTGAAAAAGTGCAGTAACTTTTCAAATTGTGAAAAACTAAGTGTCATAAATCATCAAATTGTGAAAGAATATTATTTTGATATGAACTCATTTTAATATGTCCTTTTTCCCCAAACATACATGTATGACAGTAACTACAACATATATCATCATGTCTGGTTCAGTATAAAAATATATCATTAATACAGGTTCCGTTTGTTCGGTGCTTTGTTGGGAAGTCAATTTTACAAATTCAAGACGCCAATTCCAATTATGAAGGGGTTTATAGGAAATTGTGAAGGGGCCTACAGGGAATTGTGAAGCAGCCTTGTATACTAGGCCATTTGTATCAATAGTGAAAAAAGACCCCGACTCTTATATATATATACATGCAGCGAAAAAAGCATTACCAATAATTATTTCTCAGCTTTAGGTGTAAAAATTAAATTCTATCAACCAGCCACTGACACACAAGGTACAATATAAACATCAAATACAAAATATCTGATACATCTAGAATCTACACCACGCACCAAGACGTAAAAAGTATGTATTCATATATTTTTTAAATCTAAATGCAATGACCATGACGACACATTAAAATGTAGAGCAATTTGGGGACAACTAAAAGCAGCTGTCACTATATGCAATTGGTTCTTTGTCACCAATCAATGTGGATTGGTTACCTATTGAAATCTGACCGTATGTTCTATACAACAGCTGTCACCTGTAACAATAACCCAACATGCCTTTATGTGAGCCATTTAGGGGACAGGAGATAGGGGTCAGTAGAACCCCAGTGTCACTAACCGGTAAAGGTAGGCAAGTTCATACAAATATGGGGTCAAGCTCCTAGATTTTTATCCAAACTTGAAAGGTGGATTAATCGAGAATTATTCCGAATGGTCCAAAGTTTGAATATTTATGTTCAGCAAACCGAATTTTATTTTACTATATATATGGTTAAATATTTATTGACCACACAATGGCAGTACCAAGCTTTGACAGCTGTTTTCATTCTTTACAAATTTAATTGAATACATGTATAACAGTGTTAATAATTTCCAAATGCTCCAAAAGGGAATAATTTCACTTTTAAATTATTAACACTTATAAAAATGTCTTAATAACCTGATATAAGCCATCATAAGGCTAATGTGAGCAATTACAAATTAATGAAACACTTTCAAACCTGATTCAGATGAGTCAGAAGATATGGAACGTTCTGTAGCAGGATTGTGCATTGTGGTGGGTGTATCCAAACATGACAGCGACAGCTTCCTTCTTGGTGTAGATCTGAATATAAATCAACACTTAAAATCAAGAACAATCCAGATGCATATTGATGAATGCAAATATCATTCTAGTATTATGTCTTAGTATAGGCATTTCATTATGTATATTAAAAATAGTATTACATTTATAAGGAAGACAGCAATACCTCAATACCACCTCTACATTAAGACCACCTCAAAATTAAGACCACACAAATGTTCAGGCCTCAATGAATCCACTCGTCCGCTCGTCCTGCACAATATCTTCCTTCTTTATTTATATAGCAGGACAAGTAAGATTTTGGGGTTTTCTTCTTTGTCTATATTGCAGGGCGAGTGCTTTTAAAAAATTTTGTTGAGGCCGGATGTTCAATCCATTTTCCTTGGTTAGCTCTTTATTTTACCTTTTAATATGTTAAGATAAACTTGATTCATAATGAATGGGACCAGGCCCCGATCTCCAATAGAAATCTCAGCTCAAATTCAGATTTTGCACAACTCAAGAGTCTTAATTTTTGATACATCAGAAGTTCGTGATCTAGAAATTTTATTGTAATAAACTCAAAATTAAGTGTTAGTTTTCTAATGCCAATTTTGAGTCTTACCTATCATGGAAATTACTTCAAAGATGAATGACAAAATTTGAGATGAGATTTTTCTCAAACTGAGAAGCTTCGGGAGATTGGGGCCAGATTTCAAGGGTGGTCTCATTATCAAGGTTTTACAGTTAAATTATTGCTAAAATTTAACTCGCTGTAGGAGTGAAACTTGGGGGAGGTGTTTGTTCTTTGACAGTGACTAGACCGAACATAATGCATTCATATACTTGCCATTTATTACCTACATCAAATTCAGTTGACCAATCAGAGACAAGCTAACTGGAAGCTGATAAATATTGCTATGAACGTGATGTATTTGCTATTAAATTGTTTCTTTGCTCTATATGCAACTGATTGACAACAATTACAAAATTTTAATGACATACATATAAAATGCACCCTGCCTGCTTTAATGCTTATGGATTCGACATAAGCATGACAAGTACCCTTTAAAAAATTATAAAAACATAATACATGTACGGTACTCACAAAAATAACTTCAACGTATTATCAATAATATCCTCCATAATGAATCTATAGTGACACAAGTTCACAAAATATTACAAGTAGTGCACACAAATTTAAAGTCCTCCTAAAGTCAGCATAAAAATCTAATAATGAGGAAAATAAAGAATATTGATGCCAGTACAAACATGTGTATTAAGAAACAATTAAGATGTATGTTTGTAAAATTAAGACTTGACTTCATGCAAGTTAAAATATTGATGGGGGTTTGTCACGGTTTGTTATGATTGATTTTAATGCAGGTACAATACAATGGTACTGTAAAACATACAACTCAACCCATTTGTTTGTAACATATTCAAATGAAACAGAAAAGATACTATGGCTACATAATTGAGATGGAATTTATAAAGGAATCTTGTTATTTTCACTGTTTTAGAAGCTTGTTTTAGTATCATGCAGAAAAAGAAACGTAACATCAACGGCGCCGAGCTTTAAAATATACGTTAAGTTATAATGACGTCATAATTCTCACGTCGTGACATTCCAATTGAGTCATACTGGGTATTTCAAACTTGCAGTTCCGTTGATGTAAAATTGAATTAGGATGTGGTTTTATCTTTTATTCACAGTACACACAAGGAAAAAATAAATATAGAACATAACATACGCAAATTATTTTTTAGAAACAACAAAAATTATGTTATCATTCACCTCGGAGCGGACGCTAAATGGAGTCGACGCCGTTTCAAAACTCCATAAACATTGGCTTTAAAAGCCGATATAAGACGATTATCGGTTCCGATCGGTTGAGATGCTGATGAATTCTGTACTGTTATTAACCCCTTTAACTGTCTAGACCAATGTTTTAACTGTCAAGTTGGTATAAAGAATATATTTGTATGAGAACAGTTTGTGGGATACAATCGCATTGCAATCCTGTCTATATTTTATTTGATACAGGCTCTACAGTAAGTGAAAAATAAATATTTTTTCATTTTTTTTATAAATTATGCAAGTTCCTGTGGTATAATGAAATATTATTCACATTCGGTGATGAGGACAAGAAATCCTTAATTAACAGACTTACCGAGATAATGAGCAGAAATCACAAATTGCTTACCGAGATAATGAGCAGAAATCACAAATTGTTAGAGACATTTTCAAAGTCTAAGGGGTCAGGGCTATTTTTAGCTGAATTGTGAAAAGGCCCAAGACACATGTATATAAATGCACGCTGTCTGCTTTAATGCTTATGGATTCGACATAAGCATGACAAGTACCATTTAAAAATGATAAAATCATATAAATAATACAATCATGTACTCACAAAAATAGCTTCAACGTATTATCAATAATATCCTCCATAATGAATCTATATAATAATGAGTTCACAAAATATTACAACTAGTGCACACAAATTTAATGTTGTCCTATAGTCAGCATATAAATATAATAATGATGAAAATAAAGAATATTGATGCAAGTACAAACAATAAGTCATGTGTATTAAGAAACAATTAAGATGTATGTTTGTAAAATTAAGACTTGACTTCATGCAAGTTAAAATGTTGATGGGAGTTTGTCGCAGTTTGTTATGATAGATTTTAATGCAGGTACAATACAATGGTACTGTAAAATATACAACTCAACCCATTTGTTTGTAACATATTCAAATGAAAAAGAAAAGATACTATGGCTACATAATTGAGATGGAATTTATAAAGGAATCTTGTTGGTAAAGTGACACTGATAAAGACAATTTTATAGAAACCAAACACTAGCATGAGTTGGAATATTTAAGGCACAGAGATTATTTATATTGAACTATAATAACAAATGCTTAGATTTATTTATATGAGAAGTTCATCTACAGATTGTGATTTAACATAAACTTCAATATTGGCTTACAAATAGATATTTAATAGTGCATCCGAAAGTTTTCTTAAACAAGTCTAGAAAACACAAGTTTTTATTCGAGCCTTTGGCTGACTTTTAATTATTAGTTTTCCAGACAAATTTCTGAAATGTTGATCCCAAAGACAATGAGTGGCAGATTCTCATTATCACATTACTATAGTTATCTGGTCAAAAGTACCCTGAAAATAACAAAATTTAGCTGACAAAGTTACGTCTTTGCGCCAAAATCACAGGTGACAGACTACACTTTAGGGGACTGGCCAGGGCACTCAAGGTTGGGGAATTTTGTAACATTTTGAAGAGGAATAGGCCCGAATTTCTGCCCAAAAAAATGGTGAAATGAGGGCCCTGTTATCACATACATTGGAGAACTATCTTTTGAGATTTGTAATTACATAGATGGTAAGGGTATCCACTTTTCTTTGGAATTGGACTTGAAAATTATGTTCTTGATTTTGAGGCCTTCTTAATTCTTCAATTCAATTAAAGTGAGGTGGTATGCAGATTGTGTTTGTTTTTAAAATTAATGTTTAAGTCAAAATTGATCTATACCAAGTTTCACTATTGCAGTATTCATTTAAACTAAGTTTAACTAACAGTAAATAATAAACCCTTATGAATTACACATTCCCAGTTAGTCACACCATTTATTTTGAACAAAGGCAGCAAATTCAAATTTACAGGTATTTAGGTCAAATTCAAAAAGGGCCATATACATAAGGGCTCTTTTATCGGTTGTAAATTTTATGTAAACATTTTCAAATATTTGGCAAGCTGTGTAAAGAAGAGTGCACAACATCACCACACAATAAAAACATGCTGTGTGAGACATTGCGACTTTTCTAAAAATTCTGTAAATAATGTATGCAACCTGTTACATAGATTTTGTGTAAAGAGCAGTAATAATGTTTCCATATTTTATTCGGGTTATGCTTCAAAAGAAGTACTCATGTTGTTAACATGTCAAGAGTTTTGACAAAGCAGACATACCGAAAGTTGGCAAAAATGGTCGGACATTTGTTCCGGTAAGGCCTTACAAACTGCCAGACCAAAAGCAAAACTGCTTGACAAAAAAACAATCAAAACAATTTTTGTTTGGAACTCTGAATAATTGTGTTTTTATGATATTACATTCATTTTTCATAAAACATAGTTATGTGTTTTCCCGTTTCTTTATACTTAATGCAACAGACCACAATTAAATTAATATTTTTAGGTGCTTGCGCATCGTCAACACTGTATTGACACAATATCAAATTAGACAGTGGTGGATAAAGACCGGTCAGTTGGACTGGTTCCAAAATTCGCTGGTCCGACATACAAGTCAGAAAGATTTTAATATGGTTCGCTGTTTTTCATTCTGTAATCAGTCCGACTGACCGGCCTTTAACCACAATAAGCGTCAGTACTGTAAAATTAAATTATTTAGATATTTTTAGCAGGAGCACTCATGGAACATCTTCATTAACAATTACAATTTGTAATGAAATCCAACCTGTACTTCCAGATATTTTTTTTTTAATTTAGAAAGATAGGGAAAAACAAGCCCGGCGCCTTGGTGGCCATGTTTTTTGAAGAATCATGACAAAAATATCAATTTTGTAATAGAGTCACCCAACAACTAATTCTGTCAAATTATTTAGAAATCTTGCTAGTGGTTAATTTTTTAAGAATTTTCAAATCGGTCGTTCTGCATGGATTACATTTCTTTTAGCTATATTTAGAAACAAGAGGGCCCAAAGGGCCCTAGGTCGCTCACCTGTCAAACTTGACCTAGATTATGTTGAGATGATCATCGTGACCAAGTTTTTTACAGATTAGGTCAATATTGTGACCTCTAGTGACTTCACAAAGTTTTTATATGATTTGACCTTGTAACCTAGTTTTTGACCCCAGATAAACCAATATCGAACTTGACCTAGATTTTGTTGAGATGATAATTTTGACCAAGTTTCTTTACGTAAAGATCAGACCAAAACTGTGACCTATAATGACTACACAAGGTTTTTCTATTATTTGACCTTGTGACCTAGTTTTTGACCCCGGATGAACTCATATCGAACTTGATCAAGATTCTGTTGAGATGATCATTGTGACCGAGTTTCATTAAGATTAGGCCAAAATTGTGACCTCTAGTGACTACGCAAGGTTTTTCTATGATTTGACCTTGTGACCTAGTTTTTGACCCCGAAAGACGCAATATCGAACTTGACCTAGTTTTTGTTGTTATGATCATTGTGACCAAGTTTCGTAAAGATCAGGCCAAAACTGTGACCTCTAGTGACTACACAAGTTTTTTCCATGATTTGACCTTGTGACCTAGTTTTTGACCCCAGATGACCCAATATCGAACTTGACCTAGATTTTGTTGAGATGATCATTGTGACCAAGTTTCATAAAGATTAGGCTAAAATTGTGACCTCTAGTGTCTACACAAGCCAATTGTTGACGGACGGACGACGGACCACTAAAAAACACACCCAGGCTTCTGGAAAACAGACAGTCCTGATCGAAAATTTTGATCAGGTACGACACAATTTTTCTAAAACTGGGTCCTACTAACCAACGATCATCTCAAGCATAATCTGTAATTTGAGTATGAGTCGACACCCTTTACATAATTTTACTACACACGTTAAATATGTAACAAACATTTTCATTGGTCCATGATGAAAAATGCAACCAATTAACATGCATGTGACATAATTCATTGAAGTGGAAAACAAACATGGCGTCACAACAAAAAATTTCAGCGTGAAATGTTCGTTCTTGATGGAAATGAATTATTGATGTTAGTTTAAACCTTGATTTATATATCTTCATTTAATAGCAGTATAATATAGAGACATTTCAAATCACGACTAGTTTAGTATGTAAACTCCCTGTAAGGTGTTTCTTTTTAGGACCGACAGATTTAAAAGGCTTGTTGGACCGAATGTCCGAACGATTTTTTCAATTTCCCAGAAGCCTGCACCCCAGGAACATTCTTAAATTCTAACCAAATTTTTGACCCTGATATCTACATATGCAGCGGGCTGGAACATTTGTTACCATCGTTTGAAGGGAACTATCTTAGGATCATTCCTGCTAAATTTGGTCAAAATCCATTCAGTAGTTTAGGAGGACATGTCACTTAAGGTGGTATGCATGCCTTTTATCTAACGATCAAATTTTCTCCGAAATATCTTAAAATGACAGAAAAATCATCTAAAACAACATTGAAATCATAACAAGAGGGCCCAAAGGGCCCTAGGTCGCTCACCTGTCGAATTTAACCTAGATTTTGTTAAGATGATCATTGTGACCAAGTTTTATACAGATTAGGCAAATATTGTGACCTCTAGTGACTACAAAAGGTTTTTATATGATTTGACCTAATGACCTAGTTTTTGACCCCAGATAAACCAATATCGGACTTGACCTAGATTTTGTTGAGATGATCATTGTGACCAAGTTTCGTAAAGATCAGGCCAAAACTGTGACCTCTAGTGACTACACAAGGTTTTTCTATTATTTGACATTGTGACCTAGTTTTTGACCCCAGATGACCCAATATCGAACTTGATCTAGATTTGTTTGAGATGATCATTGTGACCGAGTTTCATAAAGATTAGACCAAAATTGTGACCTCTAGTGACTACGCAAGGTATTTCTATTATTTGACCTTGTGACCTAGTTTTTTACCCAAGATGACCCATTATCGAACTCGACCTAGAGTTTGTGGTTATGATCATTGTGACTAAGTTTCATAAAGATCAGGCCAAAACTGGGACCTCTAGTGACTACACAAGGTTTTTCTATGATTTGATCTTGTGACCTAGTTTTTGACCCCGGATGACCCAATATCAAACTTGACCTAGATTTGGTTGTGTAGATCATTGTGACCAAGTTTCGTAAAGATTATGCTAAAACTGTGACCTCTAGTGACTACACAAGGTTTTTCTATGATTAGACCTTGTGACCTAGTTTTTGACCCCAGATGACCCATTATCGAACTTGACCTAGATTTTATTGCGATGATCATTGTGACCAAGTCTCATAAAGATTAGACCAAAATTGTGACCTCTAGTGACTACACAAGGTTTATCTATGATTTGACCTTGTGACCTAGTTTTTGACCCCGGATGACCCAATATCGAACTTGACCTAGATTTTGTTGAGATGATCATTGTGACCAAGTTTCATAAAGACTAGGTCAAAATTGTGACCTCTAGTGACTACACAAGGTTTTTCTATGATTTGACTTTGTGACCTAGTTTTTGACCCCTGATGACCCAATATCGAACTTGACCTAGATTCTGTTAAGATGATCATTGTGACCAAGTT
The DNA here is from genome assembly GCA_947247005.1 of Spisula solida. Classification (NCBI taxonomy): domain Eukaryota; kingdom Metazoa; phylum Mollusca; class Bivalvia; order Venerida; family Mactridae; genus Spisula; species Spisula solida. Next base: position 33,983,081 of record OX365952.1, on the reverse strand, counting down.
TCATAAATATTAGACCAAAATTGTGACCTCTAGTGACTACACAAGGTTTATCTATGATTTGACCTTGTGACCTAGTTTTTGACCCCGGATGACCCAATATCGAACTTGACCTAGATTTTGTAAGGATGATCATTGTGATAAAGTTTCATAAAGATTAAGTCAAAATTGTGACCTCTAGTGACTACACAAGGTTTTTCTATGATTTGACCTAGTGACCTAGTTTTTGACCCCAGATGACCCAATATCGAACTTGGCCTAGAATTTGTTGAGATAATCATTGTGACCAAGTTTCATAAAGATTAGGCTAAAATTGTGACCTCTAGTGTCTACACAAGCCAATTGTTGACGGACGGACGACGGACGGACGGACAGACGGACGACGGACGAAGAGTGATCACAAAAGCTCACTCTGTCACTTTGTGACAGGTGAGCTAAAAATGATATGTCACCAGGCTCGTTTTCGAGATACATGGCTTTCTAATGATCTACAATTGAATTTTGTTCATTTTATCTATTTCTTGCATAATTATATGACACCATCAAGTTCATTTTAAGATTTGTATTTTATTAAACCTCTTTTAAACAATGCATGATATTTTGGGTTTTCAATGGTCAATCCTATTGACATTAGTCACAATTTCTGCCATGCGAACAAATTCAGTATTTGTACATGATCAATAGTTACCCAACACGCTTTCCAAAAAGACAAAGATCTAAATATATTTTGCCCCAAATGACTCCAAAATTAAACTTGGCCTGGACATTGTTGAGCTGATTATTGTAACCAAGTGCCATGAAGATTAGGCTTAAAATTCGGACATCTAATCTAGTGACTACACAAGGGTTTGACTATGATTTGACCTAGTGACCTTGTTTTTGACCCTAGAAGATCCAACATGAAAATCGAACATGTCCTTAGTAGATTTTGTTGAGATGACCAATGTAACAAAATTTCATAAACTTAAACCAAAATTGTGACTTCTATGATTTGAACTTTGCCTAAAATTGTTGAGATGACCGTTGTAACCAAATTTTATGAAAATGTACAAGGTTTTTTATGATTTGACCAAGTTACCTAGTTTTTTTACCCAGGATAACACAATATCAAAGTTGACTTAAGTTTTGTAGAAATGAGAAATGTGACCAAGTATCATAAAGATTAGGCCAAAATTATTACCTCTAGTGCCTATAAAGGGTTTTCTATGATTTGACCTAGTGACCTTGTTTTTTACCCAGGATGACCCAATATCAAAATTGACCTACCTTTTGAGGAAATGACCATTGTGACCAAGTTTCATTATGATTAAAGTCAAACATTTGACCTCTAGTGACTACAGAAGGTTTTTGAATGATTTGACCTAGTTTTTTACCCCAGATAACCCCGATATCGAATGTGACCTACATTTTGTTTAGATCATCAATGTTACCAAGTTTTATAAAGATTATGCTAAAATTACTACCTCTAGTGGCAAGGTTTTGCTATAATTTGACCATGTGACCAAACCTAGTTTTTGACCACAAATGACCCAATTTTGATCTTGACCTAGATTTTGTTGAGATGACCATAGGGACCAAGTTTCATGAAGATTAGGCCAAAATTGTGACCTCTAGTGTCTACACAAGCAAATTGTGGACAAATGAAGACCGATCAAAAAAGCTCACCCTGGCACATTATGACAGGTGAGCTAAAACTAGTGCTTACTTGCCATCTTTAGAACAACATAAAAGCCCAATGAATTATCAATTGTAAGAGTATGTATGGTTTTAATCTTTGAAACTGGAGGCTGTTTCCTAACCTTACTATTTCTGAGCTGGTTCTTCATAGAATGTATGTGCCCAATGAAACTGAGCATGGTGGTGGCGCACAGTGTCACACAAATATCAAAAAATCAAACACTTTCCTACGTCTATGCAAGGAAACTTTGACAGTGATCAGTGCTCACCAAGCGCTTTCTTGTGCAACACATCGCTTCAGTAGTGTTTTGCTGTGCAACTGTCTGCTATCTACAAGCTATCACAGTAGACCTACTTAGCATTTTTTTGCTTACATGTGACTTTGTCCGCTACATAGCACTTTTTGGTAGCAATGACATTTGAAGCACTAGGTAGCATTTTAGTAAGGCTGCAGGAAGCATTGTATTGGTAGCGTCTGCATACAGTTTCGGTATGTTATAAATGTAAGGATAGGATGAGTCTACTGGCAAAGGAGATATTACCGGACAGAAACCACATAAAAAGCTTCCCCTGAAGTTAAAAATCGATTTTTTGTGTTAACACCTACCTGTGTTCAAACTCAGCTAAAAATAAATTTCCCAAAATATGGAGTCACGTGAACACCCTAATATTGGGGCCCATACAGGGGTACTTTTGGCGCTATTTCAATGACGTACAGTAGATATTACCGGACAGTCTTTTTCGAATATTTTTCGATGGATATTTATAAAAATATGACCAAAAATGTTTAGAATAGGGTTCATACTTATGCAAAAGTTTTCATGATTTCCGTAATTACAACTTGTGACGCACAAAGTTTCCTGCCAGTGGGCGTTCTGAGAGAGGTTAAAATCCGTTTTATACCGTACTGTATTTACCGACCAAAAATCGATTAAAAAACAACCCAACAAGTCTTTCGGATTGATTGGCAAGATATGAAAAAATGTTACTCAACTGATATCCGTGGACAAATTTCGCTAATAACGCTGAAATAAGAGCTGGACAAAAATTTTTTTTTGGATAAATAAAAAGTTTCAGTAGCGGGGGAATCGCTCGCGAGACCTTCACTACAGCAACTATAACCCTACTCATTAACCGCTCGACCATCATCTCAACATAGAATTTCAATCGTATTGTTTTTACATTATAAAATCAATCAAGCATGCGCTCGCTTTTGCGCATACCATTGTTTTCCCCAACGTCCCTTATGTCAACAATGCAGCAGCAGGCGATATTTTGATGAAAAAGTAATGCTTAGTTTGTCTAGAATATTTTTTTTCTACCAGATTCCGTTTAACTCACGATTCTGAGTGATTTGATACAAAGATCAATGAATTATTCAATTAAATAAAGCGTCGGGACCGTTTGTCTGGAAATATCTACTGTCCGGTATTATCTCCTTTGCCAGTACAACAGTTATGACGCAATATAACAAAAAGTACATTAATAAAATCAATTCATACCTTCCAGTTGACAATTCACTGAGGTTCAAGGTTAGGTTGGTCACTGGTGAATTCACTGGCCCACATCTTTCATAACTTCTGGTAGACGATGACAGGTTCTGTATAGTGTTGGTGGTTGCTAGTGTCCTGAGGGGTACGCTTGACAATGCCAATGGGTGGTCCATCTTCGTTGTTGCCACAGGTTTACGACAATGACAAGGGGTGAAAATTCTTGAATAACTTTGAATAGCGACTATCTATGCTGCAAACAGCTTCTAAAGCAAAAATGTTACTTCATCTACCTATAAACATCGTTGTTGACTAGCTTGCCCTACCAAGATTTGTGTATTGACGCGACAACACGCACGATGAAACGGGGCAGTTTCCTAACAAATAATTCAATGATGACCTGAAACATGCATTGAAACAAGCTTAATGGGGTACAGATGGTCTAGTCAGTGTCCCCACTGAACACTTGTCATTCCATGTACATGGTTTACAGGAAAAATATCGCAGGCTTTGTTATATTGACCACCGCCACACCGTTTGAAAAACAACAACTGCTCGACCAATCAGCTGGGATGTCTTCTGCGTTTTGCGGTGTTTGCGTTTGTAAGAAAAACAACCGAAGTGGACCGAATATGTAGTTATAAAATAAAAATTTAACCACAAAACAATAGAGTTACTTAGATTATACATGGTTTTCACACTTTTTAAAGACGAAATAATGCAAAATTGTACAAAAAATGAATATTTGCAAAAAATGTTAAGGGTCTAAAATTACCCAAAACCATTACTTGATCAGATTCTAACCAGAGTTATCGTTCGTTGCTATTCTATTATTATAAAAATCAGTAATGGACGTTACCAACCTGAATAAACTATTTGCGAAAACACATTTTTATCTAGATAAATATAGTTTAAATTCCATGTAAAATGGGAACAATGTGATATCATCAAAGATCTAAATATGTATATTTAGGTCTTTGTGTATCATTAACAAAGGCAACTGACATCATGACACAGAAGTGATGCTGTTAGAATGCTATTGTAACGTCATCTGGTTGTAATGACGTCATATATTTATGTCATTGTTTACATGACATGTTATTTGGCAGTTTTTGACGTCCACCAATTTTGGCGTTTTCGACGTCGCCTTATTTTGGAGCATGTGACGTCACATCGTCACTGTATCTATATAGAGGATATTTGTTGATTTTGGTGTAAGATCGTATTTTATTTCATTGAGTGATCACAGAAAATATAATTTTATTTGATCACGAGTGAAATATAATTGATCTTTCATCAAAAATCAACAAATGTTCTGTTTATTATATGCTTCAATTTCTCTTAAAAGGGTACCGTAATTGGCTTAATTGAAAAAATCACGTCGAAATTGGAACGTCACGACGTGACAATTGTGACGTCATGATGACGTTGCGCACATTTTAAAGCCCGGCGCCGTTGACGTTACGTTTCTTTTTCTGAACGATACTGGAACCAGCTTCTAAAACAGTGAAAATAACAAAGTGGTAATTTCACTGTTATTTTCACTGTTATTTTCACTGAAAAATCTCCGTAATCCATTGAAAGCAAATAATAAATACACGATACTACATGGCTGCCACAATTCACATAACATTTATTAAAGGAGTTCAATAAAATTTCAAAAAGCGAGGCACTGCAGAGCATTTAATCAGTTTTATCAAACACCCGTTTGCTTTTCCTCAGTATCGTAAAAATCGTAATGTGACGTCATTTGACGTTCATTGCTTATTATGATGATGTCGCAGATGTTACGTGCGTTTACACAGCTTGATACGTATAGAGGATCTTGAATGAGTGCTGATTTATTATTGAATTATGGAACGAGTTGAATAAAAATAATTCAATAATAAATCAACACGAATATAATATTCTTTTTATCACATATCACATACCCGATAGAAACAAGACAAATAAGATAGTATAGGGCATATACACTTGATTCCTCTTAGTCTTATAAGCCGCGCATTATAAAAGTACGTGAAGTCCGTGAAGTCATCACAATAAACAAAAAGAACGTCAATTGACATCATTTGCATATTTTAATACACACTGTGCATCATCACTGTGCATTACGAAGTTAATGGCTCTGTAGAACGAGTCTAGCAAGTTCAACATGGGAGGTGATAAAGTGTAATGCTATTAATTAATATCACATTAAAGTATAACCTACATTTTGTACCAATGAAAACGCCGATATGCGCTGGTTAAATGAAAAAGTAATCATTAAAATTGTATTCCTAACCACGAAGGTTTATCAAATTTAATTAACGTGCGTGTCCTAACAGACGTGACGTCCTGTCTAGGCGTTATATTATATCGATCAATCAAAATGCTGGATGTTACATTCTATGTTAGTCAGAACATATAAAAAAAGACAATGCCAAAAAAGGAATCGCTTCGCTTCACTGTCTTGCTCAGCCTTTTTAATAATTTATAATTTACTTAATACGTTCTATTAATTATAGTTTTTCAGACAGAACATGTAAATGCTACTTTCTTTAACTATTATAAATACGCTAATCCGACTATGAACCTCGCCTGTACTTTGAGTGACGTCAGGCCCAAGTTTAATTGCAATAGTACATTATAATTATTATTTTATTGCTTTGTGTCCGATTTGTTATTTCGTAATTAGAGGATGGTTATTAGCCTACACGCGTCTCTTTTCATATTCAATTGATTAGAGGCTAGAATAGAGTAATAACACATTTTTTAACCAGTCTAATGAATTCAGTATAGTCACAAAAGTAAAATTCTTTTTATCGCATGGTAGCTTTTGCGACCGATATAATACTTTATTATCCTTTATTTAGCTATTATAGATATGTCAATTTGGCATACATATCTGTACAACATCAACGCTTTTATTACACTAGTGTATCAATCTTTTCATGTAGCGATTTAGTTTCATTTTCTTGTTCAGTTTTGTGTTGTACTTTGAGATGTATGCTTGTGGTCTGTGATTTTTCTTTTTTGTGTGTTTCTTTTTGTGATCGGCTCTTTCTGTTGAGTTTGGCCTTCCCTGTCCGGTTTTCAATATCTTTTATTACACTGACACAACGTCAACATGAGATCAACTGAATTTCAGCTGATGAACACTTGGTAAAATGTGGCACACGTAGTGAAATATAATTGGAGTTTGTTCATGTTTTCTCAATTGACGTGGTATGATTAGTGTAATTAACAAAATGGAACATGAATACATTGTAGTGATACTTGCTGAACTCCGCTCCAACGCCAAGCTTGTGATAGTGTACAGGATCACGTATGCACTTGTTGACATACCAGCGGAGACCTTCGGTCTTGTCCACTTCTTAGAAAAGTAATTTCAATGCTAGATATGGTCGAATATTTGGAGTTCGCTAGGGCACCTCTATAAATCTGGGACAGGGATACTGAAGATAATAAGATAATTGGACAGGGAAGGCAGCACTCAACCTAAACAACCAAGCACAGAAAAACATTAAAAACATCAGATACCACAAATACACGACACATTACACAACAACTCTAACAACAGGACACGACACAATACACGACACATTACACAACAACTCTAACAACAGGACACGACACATTACACGACACATTACACAACAACTCTAACAACAGGACACGACACATTACACGACACATTACACAACAACTCTAACAACAGGACACGACACATTACACGACACATTACACAACAACTCTAACAACAGGACACGACACATTACACGACACATTACACAACAACTCTAACAACAGGACACGACACATTACACGACACATTACACAACAACCCTAACAACAGGGCACGAACGGCACAAATATTTCTTAAGGACACATGAAAACGAAGAGGCACTGACAATGCCAAACGTAAAAATCTAGCAACTACAAAAAGACGAGTTCATAACACAAATGCAGAGACAATGCCCAACACAACTACAATGTCACGACATGGTCTGACGCCTCAGTCAGTCAAACTAAACCAGAGTAAGAGCCAGGTGACCAAGTGACCAGGTGACAAGAATATAACAAACAGACAAAACATATCACACGGACAACTCACAACAGCGTACATGCTACATTGTATTTGAAAGATACGTAGCAGGCTTATACTGGATAACGAAATTGCAGAAGGACACATACAAAATGAACACAGTTATACAAAAATGCACAAATATTTTTGTAATTTTCTAAATTTATACTATATAAAGAGGATAATTACATACGTAAAGAAAGACGTACAATAAAACCAACATCTTTTGTGCTTGTATTACTTTGAGTTTAGTATTGAGTTAATTTATACATTGCTATCAGATCCAGAGGTTTTGCATTAGCGCTATCTCCAAATCATTGTTTTGGTGTCCGTTTTTTTGTTTTTATTTCTAACTTGTATCATTCTGTATACAACGTAGTTAGTATTTATTAATTACATGTATTGAGTCTGGGGATTTTGACATTTGATAAAGTATTAAAAAACTACACGGTACTGTTTTTCTTTTTGATCTTAAATCACAGCAATTACATTTCCACTCAGTAGTGATTACCTTACGATTTCAATGGCTGACATGATGACAATTTGGAAACAGTAACTGACTGTTTTGGGTCAACTTTACCCGGGTAGGTAAAATACGCAATTTCTAGCTCTCCAAGCTCCATGGTTCCTTTGCTTGATCCAGCAATAAATGTTTTTAGTGTTAAATGCTAGCTTCACTTTGCAGGATTTCTTCAATTTGTGTGAGTGTTTGCATCCTTAGCTTTAGTCCTGGATTTTAAACATCCTAGATTATTCCAACAAGGAAGCTTGTGTTCCCTGTACGTGTGGCAACATGCATTCCGTTTTTACAGTGTTCATTTTAGTAAATGATTTAATGACATTCATGGACCTGTTAATTGTAACCTTTTAATGAAGGATGTGTCTATATCGCTGGCTTAGAATGAGAAGGTCGTAGAATGAAAAGTGCTATAAGACTCATGCGTATTTTAAAACTGCATCACAAGGCCCTTCTTATGAGCCTATTTTCATGAAAATCGCAACTGGTCATGTTGACCAAACTGAAGTTGATAAAGCTTGTTTTTCGATAGGTAAAGAGTAGTTTTCAGACATATCTTCTTTTTTTGTTCTTAAAATATCGATTTTGTACGTTCTAAGCCAGCGATATACTTGAAGAAATCTTAGTTAAAGTCTAAATTCCACGAAAAAAACTTTAATTATTGTCAAACATATTATTATTTTGTGGAGTAAATGACTCAAATGTATATAAGTACGTATATATAGTATAATACAATGTATTGTTTCGTCTCACCGAGATGACTATTTAATAGAGCCATACATAATAAGTCCGGTTTTACAGAAACTAGTGTTTTAAAATTATAAACATTTAAAGTAAAATCTTAAGTCTGATAAGTAAGTAATTCATGGTGTACTATTATTTAGCAATAAATACACACTGCAGTTTCTGAAAGCAATTAATCTGGGATTATTCTAAAACTGCAGTCATATAATTCCAAAGTCAGCAAATCCCTGCATTCTGATTGGCTAAGACGTGACGTTCACACATCAGTAAACCTCCGTTTTCACCTATGGGGACCCTCAGACATTACTGACGTAAACGTTCTAGACGAATGTGTGTGGAATCAGTCAAATTGCAAAGGCCCATCACAGCTGTACAAGCTCTTGTAGCTTAATTTTGACATAGAACATTACCTACCTGTATGTTCATCCCCTGATTTTGTGTTTACGTAAGGAAACACATTTTGTTAAGCTAACGTAATTCACCAAACGTCGCGTTATGGTAACGTCACGTATACGACGTCATTTATTCAAGCTCATTTGTAAAAAAAAGCGCGTGAGTAAATTCAATGTATTCATTGATATTTATGTGATTAAGCGTCATTTTGGAATTATAAGGATTAAACGACCATTTGTTGACGTTCACCGATGTGTAAAAACCCGATCTGAAGGCACACATTTAACCTATGATAATAAATTCAAAATAACAGTCGTAGCTTTGGTCAAAGATCTTTATTTTTAGATTTTTGCTTTGGTAGTATTTAATTGGACTTTGTTTAAATGTGTTGATATTTATATTTTTGCGATAATTTTCAATATTTTATGCATTCCCTCATTGCAATTTCTTCCTGGTCAAATTTGCAACCTAGCTAATTCTAGTGCCATGTATCACTGACATGCATGGTAAGCCAGACTTGTTCGTTTACTCTAGCCAGTGCCTTTTCTTCACGGATCATTGCCCTGTTGTCATTGCTATTTAAATCAAGTTGCGTAATATTGTGCAACAAGTTTATAAGCAGTTTTTGTATCTATAAATTAACTGTTAAACTTCTAAAGGTTATTCATGAAAATTGTGTGCATACATCGTCTGTATATTTTGATATCTAACATATTTATATCATTATCATGATTTAATTCCGTATATTATCCACGATTACACGCATGTTAATTAACATGCGTGACGATTATCATACCATTTTCAAAGTCAATTTGTGTTGCTTGAGACTCTCCCTTTGTTTAGTTTGATTTGGGTAATTTGAAAACGCAAGTCGATAACACGCATGCGCAAAACTTGGCGCGAATTATGGACACAGCCTTTTGTAAACATTCCTATGTGCATTAAAATATTCTGAAATTTCGGTATTCTGACATAATCAACGTTCCTTTTCTGTTTTAATCATTCGTAAATAAGTTAAGTAAAGACAATATTCCCTGAAAATGCGTCGATCAGATCAAACACGACTTGAACGCGAAAGGTGAGTGAAATGTTCGCCTTATTCTCGGACGCGTCGCCGTTGAAATTTTTTTTCCAGAATTTTAATGAGTTAATTATTCATTAGTTGCTGTCTGCTTTTATGTTAATAAATGAAACAGTAGTCTTGAACAAATTAATTCTTACAAACTGGGTTCTACGCAGTGCATTTTGTTTCAACTTTGGTCAATATGCCCATACATCCCCTGACCAAAACGTACCCAACTTTTTCGAGCCGAAACCAGTTTCAGGATTTTATATGATTTAATTTTCAACATTTAATATTTTAAATAAAGCATTCATAGGATATTATATATTATCATGCATAACAATGAACCTAAATCTAACGTAAGACAACTTTTGTTTTTACGTTTAGACCGAGGAGCAATTATCACAATGATGGACCTCTTGGTCCACTAAGAAGCCCATTAAGACCAGATGTGCCACTGTCTAGACCTAAAAGAAATTACAATGACAAAAGAAATAAATTCCAAGATATGTAAGTATTAATGGTATGCATACAGCTATGGAATATTCGATTTAATGTTCACTCGGTTTGCTGTGCAGTCAGTGTTTAGTTTAAAACTTTACAAAAAATTAAGATAATTTAGTGTTATTACAATTTCTTGTTCCTTATTGTTGATTGCTTACATACTGATTAACCTTGGCTACCTTAACTTTATTTTAGACCAGAGCTACAGATAAGGTTCAAGTCCATTGGGTATTTTACGGGTCCCCGAGTTTCAATTTTGATTGGGTTTTGACAAATTTTAATTGGGTATTTAATGAAACTCAAAGGGTAAATAAGCTTTTATGTTCTATTTTTCACTATAACATCATTTTCTATTTGGTATTTCAAATTGTCTTTGCTTTTTCCAAAGACCTAAATATACAAGATTGGAAAAATCTACCAAATCTCGCAGCAGTCTATTGAAATCTCGCGAAATCTCGTTAGTTTTTAATTCCTTATATCTCCTGTTTTCGTCTACATAGGAAAAAACTAATAAGTTTATGCAATTGATTTATTATTCTGCTTTAATTTATTGGAATCAGTCAAGAAATAAAACATTAGACCTCAAAGAGCCAGACCTACTCTCATTTTAATGAGAATTCCAATTTTTATCAGAAAATACCCAATTTGCCTCATTCAAACAATAATTTTCTGAATTCTATAAGAGATAGAAAACAATAAGTTACATCAAACAGTAGAAGAAACCTAGCTCTTCAAAATGAGATTTTGGTCATTAAAAAAAGATGAAAAATATCTGCATCTGCTGCATACCATTTTGCATTTTCTCCCCGTCTTCAATTAAGTGTCCAATCTGTGTATATTTAGATCTTTGCTTTTTCTTACTCCCTCCTCTCAAAATCTATTGGGTTTTTAAGAAAATTAATTGGGTAAGTATCCCAATACGCAGCTTATCTGTAGCTCTGTTTTAGACCATACATCACTTGTGTTTTGTACCTTCTCTTAACTTGAAGTCTCCTAGGATCTAAAAAAGTAACTGGTATAAATACTTGAAATTTCAATTTTAAATACTAAGAGAAAATCATGTTTGACTTTAGTGTATGACCAAATGGGTAAATTATTTATTATTAACCAAGTAATAATTGAAGTATAGTAAAAAAAATACATATTGTTTGTTCGGTTCTTTAATTGCAGAAATTCCAAGAGTCCCAAGCAAGAGTCATTTAAATTGGAAGAATTTGCTCCACTACCTAATGAAGCGTAAGTACAAAATAACATGTTACGCAACAACTCTGTTAAATTGTATAAAAAACTTGCGAAACTAAATATTCATATCTTTTTTGTGAACATTAATTGTTGTGCATAATATAATTCACCGAGGGGTTTTACAGTTCTTTAAATCTGGATTTGCTGCAATAGAAAGAATAGCACTGTTTATGTATTTAGTTTAGTGGGTCACCAAAGAACCATGTGTGCTTTGAGCTTGGGACCTAGGTCTTGCGCATGGCACACCGTCTTGATGTGGTGAACATTTGTTACAAGCAATTTAAAAATCCAGTAAGCAACAACAAAGATACAGAGTGGATGTAACTTGCATGACTATAAAACCTTTGACCTGTAAGTGTGGCCTTGACCTTTGAGCTGGGGACCTATGTCTTGCGCATGACACATTGTCTTGATGTGGTGAACAATTGTACCAGGCAATTTTAAAATCCAGTAACAAACCACAAAGTTACAGAGCAGGCATGGTTTTGCTAACAGAAATATATTAGGGAGTATTTTCATGTACATCTTCAGTCATTTATACTGTCTGAACAAGAATGGTCATTTACCATTAGATCAGCAATTTTTTTCCTTCTTTGTTTGCTACCGGTAAACGGTACCTTCCCAATTTGGAAAAGGCTATAATTTCCCCAAATTTGAAGGGAGAAATTCCCAATGAACATTTAAAAAAAAAAATTCAAAATCGGACATAAAATGACAAAGTTATGAGCATTTTTGACAAGGGGTCAGGCGTAACTGTTTACAGAAACCAATAAACAGTCACATGTAATCTCTTTTTCTGTTTTATTTGGCCTTTTTACTTCATGAAAATTCCTAATTTCAAGTTGTCACGACGCGAAAATTCCCAATCTGAACGGACCCGGACCCTTTCCCAAAGAAGCAAAAAAAATCACTGTAGATACAGGTATATAATACACGAACAAATCTGATTGAAATTATAGAAATGATTAACATTTATGTTACCCCTTCCAAGTGCTAATATGACTTACTTTGTCGACAATTCAATAGGTATTACCCCTACATGTATAATCTCATACAGGTGAATATTAAATTCTCTGATATAATAATTTGTTTTCGCAAGGGGAAGGTTGTATCTTTCAGAAAGTAGGCACTTTTATATATATTTAGTGAATATTTAAACTTCTTACAGAGGCATTATCAGAACTTAAAATGTCCCTCATACTATGGATATAAGAATATGCTAAACTTGCTATCAGAAGTTGCCTTAAACATATGGATTTTTCTAGTGCGTATACTAGATGATGAAACTGTAAAAATCTTTTGTGTTGCAATTAGTTTGAGGTTGACCCTAGTTTCAGCTTTAATGACTCGCCTTATTGTACAAAACAAGTAAATATGAGAGCTAGTTTGATCAGCATACATATACAGCCATTTTAAATGCAGATAATATTTCAGATGGACACCGGAGGGTGGTAAACAGTATGAATCATCACTGAGTTGGTCGACTGAAGTTGATAAGGAAACACAGTAAGTAGCTGGCCTCGTATTTTTCAGGCCTTTGTCTGATTTCAGGTTTTTGAATCTTGACTTTTATGTTTACATTGAAAAATAGAATTTTAGACTTTGAAGCTGGGATTTTCAGACCTAAGAATGGTTGCTTAAAACCAGGGCTGAAGTAGTTTAATGCTGAAATTATAGGAATTTCTTGTCCGTGGCATAACTTTTTCACCATAAGTATGAATGACTCCAAAATAAGTATGCATGTTGCTTGCTGTGACATGAAGTGCAGTGCACAAGAATCATAACTCTACCTTGTGTAGTGTTTGAATGATTCCCTTTTGATTGATTTTATCCAGGGCTTTTTTTCACTATATAGGCCCCTTCACAATTTCCTATAGGCCCCTAAAGGCCCCTTTACAATTAGAATTGGCGTTGTGGTTTTTGAAAAATCAACTTCACCACAAAGCACCAAACAATCCAAATATAAATAACAATGATATATTCCTGTACTGGACTTGATATAAAGTATTGTATCATAGATACATGCATGTTAGGGACAAGTGGACGAAAAATTTCTTAACATATGAAACATTTTATTTCACAATTTGGTGATTTATCGCGCTTACTTTTTCACAATTTTGAAAATTTTCGCGCTAAATTTTCACAAAACAAAAGGGCTTGGGTCTCTTCACAATTCAGCGAAAAAAAGTCCTGTTTTATCAGGACATTATTTTGTCCAGAGCATAACTTTGTCGTTTTTAGTTCAGATGACTAGAGAACTCTTGTGAGTCGGATATGTAGCCCGATACTGGATAGTTTTCCATGATAAATGTGCATGTCGTCATGCGACTCGTGGAGCTTTTATTTCTTGAACATTTTACTTGATCATTTCCACTTGTACATTTTGTGACAGATCAAGACGGAAGTTGGATTTGAGAGGAAAAATTAGTAAACAAGTGAAATCAGATGACAGCCAAGACACAGGCAAAAAACCGTAAGTTGTATATGGGTGTAAAAAGGAGTGTAATATTATAATGTAAATTACTATATTTTACACCTTTGTGCATCTCTGCTAATGTCTGCTACCTAAAGGAGCCCCACAATGTCGCAGTAATCCTTACTTCTGGATTAGGCATTATGCCTCAGTAGGACCCTGTATTGAATCATGCTAAATAACTGCTCATGATCATTCACGTTAGGTGCTTTGAGGTTGCTTTTTCGATGCTGATACGAAAAGATAAAAAAACAAGACTGCGTTCAATAAACGCTTATGCCCCCTGTGGAAGCCTTGTCCATAAATAAGTCTAAGTCCAAAATTAGGTCTAGGTGAAGGTCAAAATGGGGTTAGGTGATACTGGCGTGTGGAGAGTGTTCATACACAACATCCATGCAAGTATGAAAGCTTTGTAGCAAGCCATATTAATGCTAGAAGAAACGGTCAATTTGGGTTAACCAGGACGAACAGACGAACGGACGGACAGGTGAATCACTATATGCCTCCCCATCTATCGATAGGGGGGGCATAAAAATTATGCCCTCCGCTTGTAAAGATGATGTCAGTGGCTTGTAGATGAAGTAGTCTGCGAAATTTGTGCTTGTTCAGGATATGTCATTATTAATTTGGCAAGTGACTTGATGAAGTACGAATTCATTATTGCTGATTCGGGCAATAAGTTTGAAATCATATATTCACAGACTGATTCAATGGAAACTGGTTAGGTCATCTCGCTTATCTGTCTGTTGTGAATGACAGAAAAAAAACCTGGACTGATGAAAATATACAAACTGTTTGGTTAACTGTGCAAGTAGTTAAGTTAGCGAAGTAGAAATATTGGCATTTTTCTTAAATTAATGTAATTCGTTAATATTTTATCTGTTATAAATTTATGCCCACATAGAGCTCTATTAAAATGTTTGCAATATCGCTAATATTTCGCGAAAATTTAGAACTCGCCAATATTTCCTCATGCCAAATGTCTAAATTTCAGCACTTGCTAACTTTTTGACCTCTGGAAATATCCAGTAACATGTTGTATTGAATTACAGATTGTTTCCGTTAGAGACGGATGAGAAGACACTTGTACGACGACAGAAGGATGTTGATTATGGGAAGAATACTGTTGCCTATGATAGATATACAGCAATGATTCAAAAGTGAGTGGCTGACCATTGCCAAAATACTTAAATATTCAATATTACCTTTATTGCCTTAACCATAATAAAGGCTCCCCTTCTTGCACGGTTGTGATTGGGGCGTTTATATTGCCATTATTGCCTTAACCATAATAAAGGCTCCCCTTCTTGCATGGTTGTGATTGGGGCGTTTATATTGCCATTATTGCCTTAACCATAATAAAGGCTCCCCTTCTTGCATGGTTGTGATTGGGGCGTTTATATTGCCATTATTGCCTTAACCATAATAAAGGCACCCCTTCTTGCATGGTTGTACTGGGGGCTGTTGTCGGTTTTACTAAGTCATAGGCTTTAGAACTGGACTGTCATATTAGTAAAGCTCAAGCATTTTGTTTGTTTCAAATGTGTCAATGGGTTTTAGATATTTGAACTGGGTGCTAACTCATGAAAGATTTTGTCATTTCAAAGAAGTGTGTAATGATTATTCCCACCAGATTTTGTTTTTCTTGGACTGCAAAATGGTTATTGTCTCCATCAGGAGGGGCATTTCATTTTCGACAAGCTTTATATATAGTATTAAATGGTTGTAAACAGGTGTTCCATTTGACTCGGGAGTAGGGGTTTTGACCCATTGAAATTTAAAAAAAGCCACATTTTGACCCTTAAAATTTTGGTTTGAAGGGTCATTTTGTCTTATTATCATAGGTATTTTGCCTAAAAATGGTAAAATTTAGTCAAAAGTATCAAATGATCATTTAGATTCAGAAGTTAGTGGAATAGTTCAGATTCAGAAGTTAGTGGAATAATAATTTATACAAAGATGTGAAAGCCAGGTAGGTCAGTATGGGCTTCAAAAACACTCATGATTAAAACATTTCATTTGAACGTGTTTCTATTACAGACATCGTCGTGTGAAAAATGTCCATCCAAGAACACCAAATAAAGCCCAAAAAGTTAGTCGTAGATCATGGGATGCTCAAGTAAAACATTGGAGACGAACACTTCATCAGTGGGATCCCCCTACCGGTGATGAGCAGGAGCGTTTAACTGGGTAAATAATAAAATATATGTATAGTTTACACATGTATACTGTTTACACTTCAGTCATGGTAGCATTGTAATAAGCTTGGTATTGTCAGGTCTGTGTCTGATTTTGGGTTTTTGAATCCTGAATTTTTCCTTCTTTGTTTGTATTGGAAAATAAAGTTTCAGGTTTTGAAAAACTTGCAATGATTGCCTATTATCCAAACCATGTTAACTTTGACATCTCCATCAACTCAAAGCTTAGCTGGAATCTCTACATTTTCTGCAAAATAGTTTATAAATTTGTAATATCTGGCTTATGATTTAAATTGATCCAACAATCTTTTAATACATGCAGCAGCATATTAGCGACAACGTCGGTAAAATTTGTTCTATGGTCTCGTCTTAAAATATCGTGGGGGAGATACGCTGTGCTGAATGTCTGTCTGTTTATTTGGATGGATCTCACAGATTTCAAAGAAACGTCACATTCAGCACAAAATCGGCATGTCTCCCCCACTATATATGGGAGACATTAACAACTGAAAAGTTACTAATACAGCAATCATTGAAACCAAACTTTTTCCACACTTACCCATGTTTTTGGTATCAAGTCTAGTTGTGCATATTGTCAGTAATTTTAGTTCGGATAATTTTTTGCCAGAGTGATGGCCCGTTATGGGAGACATGTTTTTGTGTCAAACACCTTTTTATACGCCCGTTGAAAATGGGACGTATTATGTGAACACCCTTGGCGGGCGGGCGGCGGTGTCCAGTCATTTGTCTGTACTCAAACAGTTTTCGTGCGATCGTCTTCAGTCTTGCTTTGCTGACAATGCTTATGGACGTTATATCTAGGCCAAGTTAGATTATAGGCCAAATCGGCACAGGCCTTCTTGTGTTATGGTCCTTCATTTACCAAAAAAAAGTGAAATTGGCCTTGTCTGTACTCTAACTCAAACAGTTTTCGTGCGATCGTCTTCAAACTTGCTGACAGTGCTTATGGACGTAATATCTAGGCCAAGTTTGATTATAGGCCAAATCGGCCCAGGCCTTCTTGGGTTTTGGTCCTTCATTTACCAAAAAAATGTGAAATTGGCCTTGTCTGTACTCTAACTGAAACAGTTTTGACATAATACAGTCAAATCTCGATACAACGACACTGTTTGTTCCCGATCAAAATGTCGTTATAACGAATTTGTCATTATACTGAATTTCACTAGTGACGAGAAATTTGATTTGGAGATTGTTTCATAGAAATCAATTAATGATTGACATATAATTTATTATGTCATAAAATTGACATAATCAGCAAAATCAGCAGTATGAAATTATCATAATTACATAAAATAATAATATTTAAAATAAAATACAATGTTTTGAGAAAGCTCCAAAATAAAGGGCGTCCGAATTTAAAGATGTCCGGATACTACTACAGTAAACTATAAAATCTAACACTCTAGAGAACAATTTGGTAATTCATTTTGTTACAAATTTTACCCTATCGTCTTTAAGAATTGATGAATTAATAAATCAAGTCGAGAAATCTCGATTAACATTGTTTATTTCGTGAACCGTACGATTTCTAAAATACGAATATATGCGATGACTTCGCTTATCTCCCTTGATTACGAATGCGCGAGCCGTAGCACACAAACTGTGATTCGACTGTGAAAGGTTCCACTATTATAATGAGAGCAATTAAGATGATTTTCACGAGTGTAATTACATAATTAGGCTCCTTGCTCAGACGTTGATTTTGTGAAGCCGATAAATAGTTCAGGTGTGAAAAATAGTCCCTTGATAGTGTCATTATATCGAGTATTAATTACTGTGTAAACAATCGATTCGTTCCCATCTTTTTGCTGTCGGTAAGTGAATATGTCGTTATAACGGATACTATTAACGTTGTATTGAATTCGTCCCCACCAATTTGTGTCGTTATAACGAAATTGTCGGTATATCAAGTGTCGTTGTAACGAGTCCTGACTGTATGGGCTTTTATTTCACAATCAATATTTTTTGTCACTAGCACAACCAAGACGGGCGTATTTTATGACATTTTGTTTAGTTTTGGAAACTAATGAACAAGTTTGGAATATTTTTATCTACTAAAAGGGTCTATTTAACTTGTAAATTATTTATGTAAAATGAAATGGATCCTCGAATGTATATTATTTTGCAGAATGGATTTTCTTGCCGCAGAAGACGAAGACAGTTCATCAGTATGTTCTTCGGAAAACCTCGGTACGATCCAAGAACAAGAGTCAATGGAAGGCAGAAATAAATATGATGCTGATGATGAACACAGTAGTCAAGCCTCTGTATCATCAGGTATCACTATGACCCCTGACCTAAAGACGGGGCCGTTCAAGTATCCAAGTGTCAATTCTCCAAAGAAAATTGAATCGTCTTCAGTTGCTTCAAACCAAAACGCAGAAAAAGAAAATGACGATGGTTTCTGTTCCGGTGAATATTTTGAGATGGATTCGTGTACTAACGAGGATATGGAAATATTGTAAAACTTATAGTACCTCATGAAGTGGTTGACCATATCTGTGTGTGTTTTATTCATTACCCTCATATTGCATTTGTTGTATTTACATTTGTTAATAATCATTTATGTCATGAAAGTCCATCAATTAACTTTAACATGTTGATATAACTGGAAACTGGTCTAGTTTGCAGTCCAGACCCTTTACTGTTGTTCTAGGGGTTTGGTTTTTAAAGAACTTTTTGTTATATTTCACAGAAGTTCTCTTAATTTGTTGAGAAACCATTCATCGTAATGTAACTCTAAAATTCTAGTGAAAATCCGCAAAATAGTGTTTGTATTGTTCTTTTCATATAACCATACTAAATGTAGTACCAATCTGACAAGCTTCCTGTTTACATACGGGTATACTCAGTTGTATAATGTAGGTCTAATCATAATGTCTTGTTTCTAGTATGGTTCTTGTATAAAATATATATAACCATGTTCTCATATATTCAGGGATTTAGAATTAACTCTTGTGTCTGGTCATCTTTCTTGTGAACAAACGGAAAAGGAGATTCCTACAAATCTATTTATAGAATAGCCAGTTTAGAATTTGGGTTCAAATGAGACAGTTTCCACTTGTTCATCTGGTGAAGGTCACTGTAAATTTTGAAATGGCTGCTTTATGGGAGTAAACAGTTAAATGACTACTTTTCATGCTTTGTTAAAAATATTTAAAGGTTATTTTTACATCATAATATATTTAAACCAAAAAAAACTAGGGGTCCTTTTATTCCAGAATAATCCAGATTTGTTGCACTAGAAAGAAAAAACTTTTCTGCAGAAAATAGAAGTTATTTGATAAAAAGATTCAATGTCTTGTCATTTGAATTTTCATAAGCTGAATTTTAACAATAGAACAATGTTTGAAACAGAATATTGGTGTTGGGATATGTGCTCATGGCACCAGGGGTCCTACAGTTCAGATTTGCTGCACTAGGCAGAATGTACTTTTCTGCAGAAAATAAAGTAATTTGATGAAAAAAACTCATAATAAAGTATTAACAAAGTTATGGTCATTTGACGTTTTTAAGCTGAATTTAACAAAGAACAATGTTTGAAACTGTTTTGGTGTATCGATGTGTGCAAATTGCACTTGAACCAGACTTGCGTCTAATTTTCAGGATTGGGTATTATGCCTTAGTAGGACCCCTGATACTATGACATGTGTAAATCTACAGGGGTGTCATTATTCCTGATTAATCTGGAATTCCGGATTTATCTGTCCTGAAAGAGCTATGATTTTAGACCAAATTAAAAGTTATTTGATGAACATATCTTGAGAAATGGCAAAGTTATGGTCATTTTCATTTGCACTGAAGGATGGTATTCGATACAGACTGAGTTAAATATGGAAACAAGGTGGTTGAAGGCTTTTTGTTTGACAAAAATGGTTGGCCGCATATGATTTTTAATTTGACTCTGTTGACACCCCTGAAATCTAGTCATAACAATCCCTGAATCAATGAGATCAAAGCATACTAACTTAGCGGAGTATTTTAAGGGTTACAGCAGGTGTATAGTAACTATTGGGGGACCAAGCTAATATGACAATGCTTTGATGCTATAAAAACTATACTTTGAAGTATAAACCATTGCCAAATCTGCATGGCTCAGCTGCAGTGTATATACCCACATACAGTACAATATTTTATTTTTATAAAATTATTTTAATTTATATGAGGAATATTATTCTATTGCTTATAGCCTAAATTTATAGTTGTAGGTAGATATTCACATGTATATATTCTATAATTCTGTCTTATATCTTATATACAAAATTAGACGGCCATTTTCTGTCGGCTCTCCAGTGCAGTGTGCCATATTGACTTTTTGGTATTCATGGCTATAGAGTCATCAACTTTCTGACCACCATAGCCCTACTTCGATTATGATGACATATAACACAAATTAACTGTAATTCCTGCAAAAAAATTATTAGTCCTTGACTGGTTCGCCACCTAGCATGTTCAATTCTGATTCATACAACCTATGTTTAATACTCGACAACAAATTAAGCGATATTCCAGCAAAAAAAGAAATTAAATTGAATACTCTTTGAGTGTTGCACTAATATATGTTTGAAAGTCGAAGACATGTACCAATTATGACAAAAAGATTTGCTTTTAAAATGTTTAAAAATTATAAACAAAAACATCAGTTACCTTTCTATTAAACCTATAATATGTGTATATGTGTTATATGTCTATGTTTTGTGTACTAGATATTTTAATTGTGTAACTTTGGTTTTGCATGAGTATATGTTGTATATATAGTGTACGGAATGAGTGCTTTTCAATCTATTTATTGGTTATCCATGCATGAATGTCCCTTTCATTTTGAAAATTAGATACATTTTGTTGTCAGACCCTGTTTTTGGTGTCTGAAAAAACATGAAGAAAGCAGTTTTCATTTGAAATATATGAGAAACTATGTTTGAATGGTGTAATGTTTTTATCCAAATTTGCATAATGGCAGCTTTCATTTTAAGAATGTTGAAACGATTTTGGATGGTGTTACTTTGTTGCTCAAGCATGCTGAAAGGCAGCTTCCATTTGAAATATATCAGAACCATTTTTGAACGGTATAACAATATATCATTGCTTCAATTGAATTATATTCATGTTTCTATGTAAATTGAGACCACAATTGTTAATTTCTAGGTTTTTGGGAAACTTTTGATGATGTTGTTGTCTGGAGGAAGTAAGGCCAAACTTAAAATATTGTTTGTTTCCCCATCCCGACCCAAGCAAATTTAGAATGGGTAGGTAGGTAGGTTAAATTTTTTTTTTAATTGTTTCAGAATGATAGTTATTGGTTAAGACATACAAATAATGAAATATAGTAATACATGTAACTATAAGGTGAAAACCAACAATCTTAAATTTAAAATCTGTAAGAAATGTACTTAAGTTAGAAACAAGCCTGTAAACAAAAATTAACATTTTCATCCCCAATATTTCATAAAAAAATATTATTTCAATTGGGGCAATAAAATATTTTGGGTAGGGCCGTTTTTTTCGGGTAGGTAGGGGATGGGGAAACAAACAATATTTATTAAATTTATTTTAGGCCTAATAGAAAAAATATAAAATTTTCAAAAAATTTCCTGTAACCTTACAAATAAAAACGTGGCCTTACTGTAGATGTTGTGGTTTGACCATTGTTTGATTGTTGACACATATTTAAGAAACTTTAGATGTATATTTCAATGATATTTAGAGATTAGAATATATAAATAATTAAAGATAAGTCATTCTAGAATAGTCAACTGTAGTTGGTATTAAATTATTTGATTTTATACTTATGTAAAGTTACTTAGTGAAAAATGTGTGTTAGAGTTTGTTACATTATTTTCCAGAAGTGTATTATTTTTTGGCGAAATTTTGTTAGTTTAGTTAGATCAGTCTTTAAAGGCTCTATAAATGAGTATTGGCGTCACATGATCGGCATTACAAGGTTCCCACAGTCAGGGAAAAGTCAGGGAAAAACATAAGTTATTTCAAGGTCAGGGAAAAGTCAGGGAATTTTGGAATGAGTCAGGGAAATCTGGAAATAGAGCAAAAGTCAGGGAAATTTGGAAATTGAGCAAAAGTCAGGGAAATTTGGAAATTGAGCAAAAGTCAGGGAATTTTTCATTGAATCTCTTGATAAGTGTCATTTCAAGAAAATACCTGAGATTGAAAAAAATCCTCGCTTGCTATGCTCACTCGCAATAATTCTAAGTTATAATAGCTTTAATATGTCAATCAACAGCCTTAAACACTGCTAACATAAACTGTTTTGTTCCATATAAAGCAAATATAGCCTCCTTTTCTCTATTTTATTGCCATATTTTGCTCTAATAAAGAGATGCTGTGTTGCCCGATTGCTCTAAAAAGTCCGGGAAAACTTCTGTGGTCAGGGAATTTTGTCGTAGAAGATTTGTGGGAAATCTGCATTAGCGTTGTCTGGTCAAGTTGTAGGTCAACATCTCCATTACTTTGAAAGCTATAAAGCAAGACCCTGAACTTCATCCATTTAGAAGAATTATGACCCCTTATGAACATAGTCTTAGTTCAGTTTTATGTTTAGCACAGCTTTTTGTACTGGCTCATAGAACATGAGATTTTTATTATTATCTAAAGTTAGCTTTTTTGAGTGAAGCTATCCTCAGGGAACCCAACACTCATACTGTCAACGACTTAGGGCAGCTTATTTAATGGCACAAACATATTTATATCACACATTTATTTTTTGTTGCTGATTCTTCATTGTGTAGTTTTACATAGTTCTGCTGTACAAAGCTATGATTTCTTGTCTTGTAAATTGTCGTATTATGATAGTATCTAGAAATAAATGGTTTAATTTTGTACTCCATTCTCCATATGATATGAAAATAATAAAATCTGAAACTCCGACCTAAAATGTTTGCTTTTTGTTTCATTTTAATGTTTTGTTGAAACTCTGACTAATACAAGTAACAAGTACTGATGAAATTTAAAGCATAGGCATTATGCGGCATACCAAATCACTGACATCAGACAATCTATCAACAATAAGTTGTGTTCGTACTGCAGGGGTGTCAATTTTCCTGATTTATCCGGAATTCCAGATTTATCATTCCTGATAAAGCAATAGGTTCTGACAAAAATAAAAGTTATTTGATGAAATTATCTCAAGAAATGGCGAAGTTATGGTAAATTTAATCTGCTATGAAGAATTTTCTTTAAATAAATATGAATTGATTATGTAATTGAATGCCTCTTGTTTGACAAAAATGGTAGGCCACAATATAGTTTTCCTGATTTTTAATTTGGCCCTTTTGAAACCCCTGGTACTGGTATTTTGAAATGTAGTGTGAGGATTTTATTTATTAAACTGTATCGTAGGTTTTCAGGCATGTCATCATTTACAAGAACTGTGTGTATGTTTTTCCTTATTTTTCATATATAAATTGTCAAATTTTAAAGTTATCAGGTATTTTTCAGAACTTCAAACTTTCACCCATGCTTTATAATGTTACATATATATTCATTGAGTTGATGCTGGTTCAATATTTTATTCATAGTTGATCAACTGTTTACTGAGTACTGTTGAAGTCCATGCCATTTTGGTCGTAAGGATCCATGTATGTTTTTGGGAGCCTGTTACCGATTTGAAATGTTGAGTAAACTTTGCATGTTACACTTATTGTATATTGGTCTGTAGCTGTCATTTTATCATCATTGTAAAAGATTGGTATTATCCATTGTTTTAAATGAATACATGTGAGAGTAAATTATGTCAAAACACATTTTTATTGTCCAAGTTTGTTCATTCCTGAATATCTGCAACCCACAACCCAATGCAAAGGCAACATTCAGACAATAACAGGGAGGTAAGTCAATAGGCAACATTCATAATTTATAAAGAACTTCAGGGGCAATATTGAGATATCATGAAAGGGAGGTAACTCAAGGTGGAGGAGCAACATTCAGAGACATTGAAAGGGAAATAACTCGGGAGGCAACTCCATGGGGGGCACATCCAGAGACATTGAATGGGAGGCTACTCCAGGGACAACCGTTCTCGTTAAGAGTAGTCTTTACCTGTTATCACAGTATGGGGACTTGACTAGCCACTGATGTATGAGGACGGGGGCAACATCCAATATATACAGATATATTGAAAGGGAGGTAACTCGGGGGCAACTTTCAGATACATTGAAAGGGAGGCAACTCCAGGGCCAGATACATTGAATGGGAGGCAACTCCAGGACATTAGAAGTGATGTAACTTTTCTACGCGTTGTATTACGAATTAACGATGGTTTGCTAATCAGCTGCGTGGAACAGACTAGGGCAACTTTCAGAGACATTTAAAGGGAGGTAACTCCAGGGACAACTTTCATCGACATTAAAAGGGAGGTAACTCCAGGGACAACTTTCATCGACATTGAAAGGGAGGTAACTCCAGGGGCATCTTCCAGAGACATTGAAATGGAGATTACAGGAGGGGCAAATTTAAGAGTTATTGAAAGTAGAATACTCCATGGGCAAATTTCAGAGACATTGAACGGGAGACAACTCCAGGGACAACGAGTACTCATGTAGACGTACAAGATGCAATTAAAATTGCTTGCAATAAAAGACGCGCTGCATGTTTTCCGCATAAATCGACATGAGTGTGAATATGTTCTGAGTTCTGGTGCCGTATATACGCGTACCTGTGTGACAAAAAGTTGAAACACCTCAAACTTCTACAAGTATGAATTCGCCTGTCAAACATTCTTTTCTTGTAGAAACTGCATATAAATAACGTAATGCTTTTTACGTACACGTTAGTTTTGCAATCCCCACATCGCCTGAGAGCGTATGTTACGGAAATTCATTTTTAACAAGCATGAGTTGAATGTGAATATGCGGTGATAGCTGACGCTCTCATAATAAAAATTGGAAATAATCTCCAGTGACGAGTCACTGATAAATATACTGTGCGAATGTACCAGTAAGAACCCTTAGTTTTTCTTATATTCCGTTAATAGAGATAGAAGCAGCCGAAATCAACGAAACGTTTGAAAACATCAATGTTGGTTTCATTACGTTCGTAAATGAACTTGACAAAGCTGTTCTGTTTGATAAAAAAACATTCACTGTACCTATCGTTATTCGTTTGAAAAATTACTAGGATAAATTTAATAATAGTCTAGTTGGAACTTTTGCTCAGTATACATGTTAAATAAACGTAAATATATAATATCTGCACGCCGCGTAAAACGCACGCATTGACTCCATAGAACAGATTCCATTAACTTCTAAAAGACATTGTAGTAATCACATGTGAAAATCACAAATTTCTTTGCAGACGGCACATTTAATATGGTTGTTTCTTCGCACATCATATTTATCTGGTGACAAAAACCTGCATTGTCAACATCAGAGTGTGGCCATAGTGATCAGCGGACGCTGTATGTTGACAGGGTACAATTAGGGTTTTAAGAAAATGAGCTACTTCTTCCTTTACAATAAATAATCGGTATTTAATTTCGGAGAAAAGTCACCTCGGCGTTGCTGTAAGATAATCTCAACATATGGCCGGTACTGTCCTGTCCTAACTATTTATGTATTTGGGAACACTTCCACGACTGCATGTAGGCCATATTAATTTACCGTAGTTTTTATGCGGCAGGGTCAGGGTCTCCTCGGGAATCACATACACGACCTCTGTATGAAGGGAGTTGAGCAACGCACAACATATCTTCAGTTTTCCAGTCAATCACGTACAAAACATTTTTAATATTGAGGGAAGCTTAAAAACACAACTACATGCATATCATATGATACAATTTCACAGCTTTTTTTACTCACCCAACTTAACATTTTCAAAGTGGTATATGATTGAAGTTTTGTAACATTGTTTAAAGATCAATTGGTCGACAGTCACATCATCTTGACAACGGGTGAACCAACGGTAATCTGGAACTAACAATGCAAAACGTCAAGCAATGGAGATATAGCAGTACCATTTTTGGCGATTTTTTGGTTCTAGTATGTCCCTGCCTTGGATCGACGCTCTATCACTAGGCCCTCTAGGCGGACTAAAACTAATTTGTTGTATTTACACACAGTAGTACAAATTTATAAAACAAGATGTATTCTTATATTTACAGTTTGGGTATATGGACAAAATATACTAGAACATTTGTTAAATATTGTCTCTTTTGCTGCGTTTAAAACCATGTGATGTCAACCATCCAGGGTAGTCTATACCGGCCAATATGTCTGCCACAACGGTTATTCTAAGGAATTACGGAAAAGTGAATTACCTTATACATTGTAACTGAACTTTGTGCCTCGAATACATACGTTAGTATCTTATTAATGTAACAATTTACAATAACAATATCGGTTTAAGGCTTAATCAATGGCATACAAATAACAGTTATTGATGTTTTGTCATGTAATGATATATATATATGAGCCAGTCTCCAGGAAAACCTGCTATTTTGACAAAAATAATGACTTTAAGATTTTCCATAGTATTACAGGATAATGTTATATAAGCAAATTGCAAAAGAAATTATGTTAATATCTTGAGTTTTAAGGAAGTTACAGCTGTTTTTGTAGAGTTCCTATTCGGAGCTTTTTGTGTGACGTCGCAAACGTCATTCAAACGTTATTCGACGTAACTGAAATTAAGTATTTCATTATTACACCATTTGATCAATTCTTGACATAAACTGTTCAAAATAGCACCAAATTCTAAAATAACGTTTCACTTTTCAAAATATATATCAAAATCGAAATTGTTTGCATTCAGAGAAAGGCTACTTCTGTTTTAAACAACTAAATCCTCGTTTTTCTCAATCGGAGTACTTTTCTGAAATTGGTCACCATAGCAACGAAGTATGTGATTTTGACATAATTCATAGGAAAATTTAAAGCTAAGGTATAGTATAATATGGGTCAATTACTTAAAATAGAATCAATAGATATATATTTTTCCTTATTTTAGAGCTTTATCAAAATCTTGTTACATATAGTAATTACATAATGTCATTATAGCAGGTTTTCCTGGAGACTAGCTCATATATATATTGTTTATTATAATACAGTAAAACCTCGGTAATACGAGCAGCGATTATTCGAGCAACCGGTCTAATTCGAGCAAATTTCAAAGTCCCGACGATTTTGCTCTATATTGTACATTAATTTATCCCTCTAATTCGAGTAATGTTATTACGAGCATCCGGTCTAATAATGTATATGCTATAGAGCGAAAATTTCAGTTTTATTTTTATTAGGCCTACAATGATTCTAAGTTACAGACGTTGCAACCAATGTGATCATAGGCATTTGGTTTCAACTCGCCGTAAATTAATGATTTGCCCTAGTCACTGATCGACCCGGGTACTTGAGAAACCACATGCCTATTGAATGTAATCGCAACAAGGATATACTAATTGTTCAGAAAGGCAGCGTCTACCTTCATGCTTCTATATATTCTAATAAAAGCAAATAATAAAGAAACAAAAAAGCTATTATATAAATACGCTGAACAAGATAAACACAAGTACATGATTGTGGTATTTACTTTATTACGAGGAGGCATTCTGTAATTGGATACATCTACGTCTGTAAAATGAAAAAAAAACTACTTCAAGTCGTGTGTCATTTTTTTCAATGCAATACAACAAAGAAACCACTAAATGTTAGTATTTTTATAATCTGGTTATAAATGCCCCAAAAAATTCATTTGTTCGTCTTTGTGATCAAGGTTGTATAAACCGCAGTATAATTGGTTTCCTTAACAATCTTAAAAAAAGATGCAAAATATAATGTCTATTCTCCAGAGTCCGTAGTAACCAAAACCACGGAGTAATTGTAAGTTTGATAACCCGTCTGTCTTCGCTAAACAATCGGACACCAGTCAACATCCATATCGAATTCCCGCGTTGACAGAAACCCTATTGCGCACAGACTCATCGCTCGAGGGTTTCTGCAATGATGTCACGTGTTTGCCACGTGATCGACTTGTTCAGAAGGAAACGCTTATGGCTTTTATACGAAATGAACCGGAATGGAAAAATGACAAAATTGTCGCTTTTCAATTAATGTTTTAAATATTTTGACAATTTGATGACAATATATTGAAACAGTATTAACTGATCAAAGTACATAGCTGTCAATTATTTAGCAATATTATTCATCATTTCACGACGCACGAGTTCACAACAGGAGATTATCAAAAACTTTCAGATACGAGCATCTAAATCTCTCTTCGTCGATGAGTGCAAAATATGAAAGCAGTGTGGTTTTTAATGCCGATGTACATGCATAAGCACGTAGATTGTATTTTGCGAATGGTGAACCTTTATGTCTTTGTTTTATATACATGTAATTAAAAAATGTGAAGCGATTGTTCATAAAACAAGTTGAATCCACAGGTAACTGTATCATTAATAAAGAGTAAACAAAAAAATAGTTTATCTAAGATATTATAAATTTTATGAAAAAAATTTTTTTTTTGTTTACTCTTTCTTAATGATACAGTTACCTGTGGTAGAATCTACATAAAACGCAAATATGTATTTCAAGTTACAAATACATGCATTCATGTCATTTGTTACGAAAATTGGACATAATCATGACACGTACAAATTTGAAGGCAACAATTTGTTTGATACTAGTTATTCTTGTTCATTTACGTAAATTAAACAGTATTCAATCAGTAAGATTCTTACGTCCCGTAAACACGTACAAAACAAAAAACGCGCAATGTCATATATTGTTGTTTCTGCGGATTGCTGCCTTCGTTTTGCATTGTCATTTTTGTTTATTTGCTTTTATTTATCCTCGCCACCGGAAATCCATTTGGGCGACACCCCCAGAAGAGGTCAGTTACTATAGTTCTTGGGTGATAGCGCATGATACCGAAAATGTGCCAGTTCCAGAAGCATCCCTGGTTCTTTTACGTGCCGATGTAAAGCATCACACGCTGGACCTCGCTTAACGTCTCGTTTGAAAGACTGTTAGTAATTTTAGTTATGTTGGGTGGGAAACACTAAAAATAATTTATATTTATGACCGTCTGGAGGAGGGATCGAACCAATTGCATTGTCAATGTGATATTTCTCTTTATATAGTAAGGACTATAGACCGGATAATTTTGCGCGTGTTTATATTATTGTGGCGTATGCCTGTTTTTTCCTGTGCTCTGTGTTTTAGTGTGTTCCTTTTAGTGTACCTTCCGTGCTCGACTGTTTCTGTTGAGTGCGGACTTCCCTGTCCTATTTTTCATTATCGTGGCGTTTTATATTGTCTCGAATGTATGAAGGACTAACAAATAGAGTTTCGAAAATTATTGTACATCTTAATAGAACAGAAATATACGCTCAAAACGTCAATTTCACGCCCTATGTACATAGCGTCACGTTGCTAGGAAACGAAGCGATATTTTGAAAAATTAAAAACGTCATAATACGGAGAGTAGGTTAAAGCATATTTCTGGAGATTTTTATTAGATTCGGCGAAAAAGCGATTTTTTACCGATGACGTCGGAGAAAGGTCCTAACCGTCCTTAAGGTTTGATATGGGGAAACAAATGCATTCTGAGTGGCGAAAATGGAAAAGTGTGGCATCTCTACTGAAGACTCACAGATGACATGAGAGTTCGCCCGAGAACTAGCTCTACACGATCATTTACAAATTTACATTTAACAATGTCATTGTGATTGTATTTGTATAATATTATACTAGTATGTGAATGTGACTGAAATGAAGCATAAATATACGTCGAGACAATCGTGAAACACCACCTATTGCCATTTTCTGTAAATGAAGCAATACTGCAATACATTAAAAGCCAAGGCGATCAAATTGATGTCAAAAAAATAAAACTGAATGTATTATAATATATATATATATACATGTATATTTGATACATTGCTTTTTCTAAACAAACTTGCTTGAAGTTACGTTCAGTGAAACATGGTAAACATTGGGCCACCGTAGGAAGTACAACAATTGAGTTCCGCAAATAATACCCCTTCAATTATTTTGAAATCATACAGATGACGTTTGTAATTTGTAAAGGTCCCAAAATCTTAAATTTAGAACAAAATATGTCCGTTTTTCAGACTGATTCGCCTATTACGACCAGCCTAGGCTAAGGTCTTATTAGCGGAATTTCATTGTAAATGGTGACTTTGCCAAAATATGGAAGAAAACATTGCATAAAAACAGATCTATGATCTTGCTAGCGTTTGTTAAAGTGGGCTTATATCGTAATTTTAGAATGAATGGCCAAGTGACTTCAATGTAACAACATGAATGTCTATATTTATCACGTACGAGCAAAGATGTAATAAGGTATACACTTATAGGATGTAACTTCGATAGCAGACAAACAGGCATGATGGTGTAGTATGTGTAGCTATATCTTTACCACCGGTGAATAAAGACCAATATAACGAAACTTGTCAGCGAAGAGCGCCAATTGCATCTCCCATCGCGGAGACCATTGTCAACGATATCTTACCGAATGTTGTTCATCCGATTTCGGATTTGGTACAAACATTTACAATAACGCAACAAAAACGAAGAACGTTACAACATACTTTATCCATTACTTGTATGCACTCGCATATGTCTATTCAAATTTCCACTTTGCGAGAATCGTAATAAGCACAGTTTACACTGATATGGTTTTTCACCGCTGTGTATTCTTAGATGTTTGGTTAACGTGGAACTGTCAGAAAACGCCTTTTTGCAAAGACGACATCTATATGGACGTTCACCGCTATGAGTGCGCATGTGCGTCGTCACTGATGAACTCTGGGAAAAATGGCGGTCGCAGACGGGGCAATGGAATGGCTTTTCCCCACTGTGCGTCCGAGAATGTGCAGTAAGGTTAGCCGCTTGCGAGAAAGACTTGTTGCAAGCATTACATTTGTACGGTTTTTCGCCAGAATGAGTACGCATGTGTGTTTTTAATGTGCTTGGTCTGGCGTACGTTTTCCCACATATTCTACACAAGTTAATTTTTGACGGATCCGGGCTATGCGACAAATGTAGTGGTTTGTCGTCAATATATTTTCCACGTTTGAATTGATTTGGAGAGTAATATCTTGGCGCTGTTCTAAATTCGTCTTGCATCTTGTAATAGAAGCTGTGATTATCAGACGAGCCTGTCCGGAAGTCGGGGGATATTGAGTAGTGTTGAGGAGGATACGATTGTGAATATGTTCCATATTGGGTTTGAAACGGAGGCTCTTGTGGACTATGCTGGTAATCTTGACCCATACTATAATGCTGGGGTGTCGTCTGCCATTGTTGAACTGGATTGCAGGCGTTGTTGCCAAAATTAGGAGGAACTACATTCATGCTCATTGATACATTAACGCTCATCGCCGGAAACATGCCATGTTGTTGCGTATTGATATGATCTCCATGGAGTTGCGCGTGCACAGACGGATATTGAGGACTTCCTCGTCCAGAGTAATTCATGGCATGAACTTGACCTCCATGATTGACCGTGTACGATAGCCCTTGTTGGTTGTGGTTATTTATACCTCCGTGGTTCAATGGACCGATGTGCATTGTGGGTGAGAGTGGAGATAGCTGACTGCCAAATGAAGGATGTACCACAGCGTTCTTCAAAGAAAGAAGTGCGTCTGTAACGTCGTGATTCGGTTTGTCTTTGAAGACGGTAAATTCCCTAAAAAAATCATCACAAATAATTAATAATAATGTGAAGACAACATACTTCTTTTTTACATGTACATAACATACCCAACTTATGTGGCCTATAGCTCAACAATTCGTCTCTGAGTGAAGAATAAACGTGTTATTGCAGTGACGTTCTTGTTAAAATAAAATAATAATTATTATTATAAATTAATAGACAGTAAATCTTATTTTGTTTAATGCTGCGTGACATTTATTGAAATTGGTAAGATACACAAACATAAAGAAAAGTGTCAGGCAACACACCGCGCCATCAGACGCCAAAAATAATAACAAAAATTGACACAACCTATTTCATAGTACGGCGTCTCTAAAGGTTCTGAACGTGAGGACCATCAAACAATGATTTTTTTAAAACCACTAAAAATGATTTCAATATTTTTAAAAATATTTGAACAAATCTGATTGAAACACGATTGGAATCTCATTTTCAGTTAATCGCAAATTTGTGTGGAAATATGTTATGACAGCAGGATTTTACACATTTGGTATACTTATTAAAGGGACATGTCCAGAAACTGGAGTGTCGTGGTTTGCATACAACAAAATTGCGTTTATCACTTATAAAACCAACTATAAATCACCGAAAAGTCTAAGAAGAATTTGACTTAAAAATGACAATAACCTTCGACCTTTATCAGGAATATGAGTATCTGAAACTGGCAAGTTTATATATACCGAGGGTTGCCCGCAAAACTGTCGTAACTGCTTATTATTAAAGAAGGATATACTGCAGTCTTGCAGGCTACATGTACCGTGTGCAAATGTTCCAACGAAATAGCTTCGCCAGTACATGAAGACTTTAAGAAATAGTTCCGTTGGGCCATTTGAGTATACGTATTTGTCTTTTTATCTAATATTGTGAAATGAGAAGGGACAGAAATCATTGCACCATTACTGTACTTTTATTTTACTAATCTTGGTGAAAAAATTGACTGTCAATAGTCAGATTCACGATTTAACTTTAATGATTAATACATGCATCGCGCCGTTTATGATAGACAGTGTGTAATCCGAGCATAACCTTTATTTGCCAGTCAGCTTTATGCTGAAATATGGCAGGCATATATGTGTGCCCCCACCCGGATTTGAACCCGGATCGCCAGATTACACGGCAAGCGCGCTAACCATTGAGCTACGGAGGGCAACACATCAAAAACAAAGTTATACGTATTGTAAAGAAAAATGATTTATGTACATTCGTATTCGTTACTTTGTATAATTAAACCTTAAACAAATTATATGACATATTATTTTTTTATAATTTCATTATAATATTATATCCATATGCTTGCTATTTTGTGCATGGTCTTTAGATTTATTGATGTCATGTTTCTGTTAATTCAATGTTTTACTGTTCAGGGCGTTACGACAGATTGACAGTTGTGTCAAGTATGTTCCCTCTATAAATAAAGTCTTTAGTATTACTATTATTATAATGCAATTTTAATTGTTTTAAAGTACTCGAGAGGGATTATAAATGCATACTAAGATGATATTCAAAGTGAGATGTAGATTACGTTGATCATGACTTCCAAATTTAGGTTTATTGTTTCTTAGATAAAATTGGAAGTCGCCTAGATCCAATGTATTTTGTGCTTACACATAGAAAATAAATGGTTTTGAACATAGTAATGTTTTCTATATACCTCGATTGTCGTCGACTAAAAGAAATAATATTATATAACTGGTTAGAACATCATTTCAGTGAATAAACAAACATGTACGTGAGTCTATATACATAGGCCTTACATACACTACGACAACACTTATAATCGGTCACTTTTCAAACTCGCATATTTTTGTACACAGCAATAGTGAAATATAGTCACTTATCACAATCGTCATTATATATGCTCCAACTCAAAGTGTGTACAAGTTTTACGTAGCGTCGTCAACTACGCGGAGTTATTGCCCATTAGTGTCCAGAAAAACGTTTTTTATGAGTAATTCAACGTTTGTCCCTGGAAATGCAAAATAATGTTAAAATAGTACGACTCAATGTTGATCGCCCAAATAGAAAAACATCAAATATTGCTAAAATAATTACAAGTTCTTAATCTATGCAGCTTTGAAATTTAGGAAATGGAAACCATGTGAAATTACCTCCCTTTCAATTAAAAATAGGACAAAATAGATTTCTCAAAATAGTAATAACGCGTCGTGATAGATTAGTCAAATTTTATACTCTCCTTCTTTTGTTAATTCTCATCTACTAAAATTAATTATACCAAAAATATAAGAGCCTTTTACCTTTATAGGCGACATTGAGTTTCCTATGGTAAATTACATTGCCATAATCAAAATCCAGCTAAAACTTAAAAGGTCGATGGTTTTATTTGTTTACATTTCATCGATTAAACAACATGTCGCAGTAAATCTTTGCAACATGTATTTATTGTTGTTTTATCCTCAAAATAAAATAATTGTTTATTAGGTTTCATGTTTAAAAAAATGGTTACTGACATTACAATTAATCCAATTATGTCATTTCTTGTTATTTTTATGTTGTATACACATAGAGTGCACATTCCCAACCGTTTGAATATGTATATTATATACTTTAGTGGATGGAATTGTTTATATGTGAAGTGACCGATTATAAGTTTTGAGTTGTGTACATTTTATTTATTTAAAATATTATTATTGAGAATTTAAGTTTTACATTTATAAATCCAAGCAAAAAATCGAATGACGATATTATCTATGGCGATTAATTAAGATAATTGCACGTATACATAAAACCGTTTAATCACTCACTTGACTTTGAGAATGATTTCAGAAAACTGTACACACGCTTGTTGAGAAATTTGTACAGTTGCTTAGCAACATTAATATAATTATATTAATAATACGAACACTTTAACTAATACTCATTGTCTAATGTTTTACACAGAAATGGATTTTAATGAAATAAGAAATACTGACCGTTATTCAGGAACATTAATGTTATCCCTGGTAATGATTTAGTTGGTAATCAATTATCCAACATTTTACACAAAATTATTATAATTAATACATTTTTAATATACGTTTACTGTTTAGTATGTTTTTCAATCATGACCATGAAAAGGAGTGAAGTTTGCTCAAAGTCTATGCATCTTTATATAGCAGACAAGAGGACCTGGGTCACGGGTTTAAGATGACAAAATCTCCAAATCTCATTCGCAAATAACCAAATATTATATTAGTATTGATTACATGGTTTATACAGTGGACAGTAGTTCGTCTAATTGTTGGAAAATAAACAAAATGACCACTCGGCTCGCGGACGTGTTTACCGTCCTATTATTTTTCCGTACAATTCACACATCAGGCTTAAAGAGCAATGATCTTGTCTTTTGGACGCTTATTCGGTAAATAATGACCTGATCAGGGCGTTTAAGGCGCTTGTTGGAACAGCCGATTATTTTGCCATAATTAGCGATTTGGCTTGAATTAATCCCAAAATACGACTTTGGGCTCGTTAGCGACTGATCACGAATCGGACCTGTCCGTTCTTGCAAAACAGAAACTATTAATGACGTCTTGAAACTGTAACACATCATGTTCACAGGCTCTCCTTCCGTTCTCTATCTGACACGTTTGAGTCTAATTCATCTTTGCCGGAGACACTGACAAATAATTTTGTTTAAACACGGTCGATTTTAAACATAGTACTTCGAGAGTGTTTTCCATGTATTGTATCTATGAACTAACGAATATTGTTATAATGGATGGAATATTGAGGATAGAATTGAAGTATTTTAATATTTAAAAGTACGACTTTTACCTCTCCGCATTTACGGTAAATGATACCAGTGTTTGTAAATAAGAACCATTTCAAATGCGAGTTCAATACAAACATTTAACAACGGTAATTTTCATCGAGTTCCCGGTCATTAAGATCTGTACGATTCTGTACACAAATCTGACGTTACGAATCTACGATGCTCGTACGGAGAGTTTGTCTATGAAAAATCCTAATGTCCTAATTTGCTGTCATGTATCCTTATGTATGTTTTTTTTCAAATGTGTGGTTCCGATAAATGTTTGTTTAGCTCTATATGTAAATTTCATTTTCTGGTACTTGTATAGTTCGTGCTAGATAATGTGGCAGTCGAGTCTATTTCACGACAGGTAATACATGATATTGATTACAGATAACTTTAAAAGAATCTAATTGTTTGTTGTTTGTCCGTTTCATTAAATACTATGTAAGTGGTAAATGTTGAAATACAGACTTAATATGGACTAGTGTTTGTTTACCTTTCAGACCAGTATGACTGCCTTGTGCAGATAATCCTTTACCATCCATTCAACGACGAAATTTAACATTTAACATAGACAATTATCCAGGCTGTTAAATTGCTTGGCCTTATCTTCATGCTTGACTAATTACAATGTAATATAAGCTCTAAATAATTGCAAGTAGTTATGTATGCTGTAATAGCTCAGGTGGTAACGCACAGGAATTGTAACTGAGCGATTCAAGTTCAACCCATCAAAGTAGTATATTTAGTTTTTTTTTGAATTCATCACAATATTTTTAATGTTATTTTCATATTCTTTTCGAGAGAATTTATAATTAGTTAATTATATATTTTTCTTGATGTATTATGGTCATGATAAAATTATTTTTAATTCAATTCAACTTTTATGACAGGAACACACACTCATTACAATACACAATAATTTTACATCACTTCATCTGCTGTATCATGGTCTGAGTTACAGTCACACTCAAATAATGTATCTGTGGCTTCGTGTTGGTAGTTACAATACTTAAGTACTAGCAATAAAAAATATTGTGCTTTAATTACAATACATGTACAATACGTTGATTGTGTACATGTATATTTAGGCTATACACTCTTTAATAATAGACTTAATAACTTTAATTAAAGGTTTGTATCACTATTGGATAGAACTGATTATTTAAGCCATTTTTCTGTAAAACTCTTAGCTTTTAAATTTATAAAGATGAGAAAAAGAAATAAAAAAATACATACAACTTGACAAGGTTTCGAACTCGCGGCCAAAAATAACGATATCGTCAGAAAGTATCTACGCACTAAACCACTCGGCTATGAAGTATGTTTGAAAGGATGGATGGTTAGAATGATTTATAATCACAAACCTTAACCATGGTTTACCTAATTCAATCAATTGACAGTGTCCACATTGTGTCACGTGACTGCCACATTATCCTGCACGGACTGTATGTGTTCTTGTATTTGTGCATTCTGCAGTTGTTTTTCTGTGTACATTGTATAATGTGTATGTAGTTTGAACGTGTTGTACCTTGTGTTGCCGTGTTATACATCACAAATGACGACACCACATTATGATAATAGTATTATAATGTGGTGTCGTCATTTGTGATGTATAACTCAAGCGCAATAAATTGCAATACAAAAACAAACACAAAATCCTCTATATTTATCGTTTCTGAATATTTAGGAGCATGCAAACTTTATAATTTTTTGCCAAATGTTTGAATGCTTTCATAGGCAAATGTTACTGTCCTTGTTTGAATTCTTTCATAGGCAAATGTTACGGTCCTTGATTTTAACACATAACAAAAATATAGGCAATACAGTGTTTGTTTTTGTACTGCAATTTATCGCGTTAGAATTATACTATTAGTGTTCTCCTAATGTTTTATAATAATGATGTTCATATATGTTGTATGTATAATTATGTTTAATTTGTTTATAATTATGCTCTTCAGTAATGGAGGAAATAAAAGATATATCTATTGATCACGGTTCGAAGTTCAAGTAAGACGAATAAATAGCTCCTTATATCATATTTTTAATATTTGAGTGCTAAGTGTAAGAATTTGTTGTCCGCCCCCTCCCCCTGGTCTACGCATGTATTATAATGATACGATATAGCAATGCTATCTTGGCTTCAATCTGGCCATGTCTCATTATCATATCAATGGCAGGCTAACAAACATGTATTCAAAACTAAATACGTAATGTCCATATGAACAAATATAGATTATGTTCATTATTGAATAAGACTTTAAATAAGGCACACGAGTATATGTGCCATCATAGATGACCGGTTATCTACTTCAATCTTCCATTGTATACATCATGTTTAATAGCACATTAAAGATAAAACAAACACCAGTAAATTAACTAAATATTACTCTGTTTGAGAATAAAGCGTTGTGTTAGAGCTTTTTGCATGTCGACAATTGTACACTAGCTATTGGTGTTTGCTTTTGGGTTTTCTATGCGTACATCTAGTATCTGGAGTGGTAACACTACACCAGTAGGACGACACGCGAGTGTTTAATGAAGTATTAACGTAGTGAGACTTCGAGATGTCCAAGCGTGTTGAAGTGTCTCATAAGTGTCCAAACTGTTAAAATAGCCAACGCTATATGGAAAAAGACAACCTGAGCCACATTCTAGTACTCTCTCAAAACTGACTGGGGTCCATTTAAAGATATACTATCTAGATGTATGCCCATGTTCAATTATTTTGTTTACTTTAACAAAAAATAAAAAAATATATTAGCCTCTGCAGTTATATTTATGACATGCAACTAACAACATGACACCAAGTTGGTTGGAAAGGTCTGGCATGTAAACGCACCAGACGTTTAGAAAAATATCTTGCATTATATTATTGACATAACATTGATAAATATGAATTTTCAAATAATATAATTGTTATGTTAACATGTTCGTATGCGTCGAAAAAGGTGCATTGCATAATGCCATAGCATCATCAATAAATTAACAAAAAAACTGGTACAACAGGCCTGTTTTGCTAGTTTGGTCATATTATAACGCGACGTAGATATTTTCAGTTTCATTTTTATGGTTCTCATTACTGATGGTTTAACCAATGGGATCACAATTGAAAGGGACAATAATTTAAAAAAAAACACGATCTGGAGGCCACGATATGGCTTTAATGCAACTATATGTAAAATATAGATGAAGTATGAACTTAGATGCATGTCTTACACTTTCTATGTAAAACTGTAAGGCCAAAGACTTAGTTTTTTTATTATATAAATACCAACTTTACTATAAGCGTATTTCCTGAGAAAATGCTTTATATAAACCACTTTTTAAAAGTGTGCTACAGAATAAAATGCAACTTGCCTTTTTTGTCAAACGTATTTAGAAATATTTATGCCCGTCGATTTCAAATAATAAATGTGGTAATAATGGCAATTCCATGATACTCTTTTCGTGCAATAATAATAATAATAATAATAATAATAATAATAATAATAATAATAATAATAATAATAATAATAATAATAATAATAATAATAATAATAATAATAATAATAATAATAATAATAATAATAATAATGTACTACAGCTTGATTGGTGTAATGTCTGACTATATTTGCACATTATCTTATTAAATTATTTCTCTATATTTATTACTTTTATAATGTTTTATTTCTAGTGATTTTTAATGTTGAAGATACATGCACACATGTAACGAAAAACATGCTCAAAATATTACTTTATTTCTTAATAGCCTATTTAATGTTCTGAACTTAGTTGAGACTATAAAAATTCACGGATACGTAAGTTTTAAAGTTAACTTATTTATGATACCATTAAAAAGATTGGCGGTATGGAGAAATTGTGTGTTTGTAAGCTTATACCTTGGTCACAAACCACCCGGACGCCGAACGATGTCAGTGTATCCGATGTCTACGCATTGCTAGCGGACGCCGGGCGAAGAGTAGCCATGGATATTTCAAATAGACTTAAATTACTCACATAACATAAATGTCCGCCCGGCCCATAGCCATTTGGACGGCGATCGGATTGGATATGTGACACCAGGTATTACTGAGTGAGTATGTTCGTATTCTTTCCAAAATTGCGAACCAATCGCATATTTATTACAAAGGTACTAGTCTATATTAGATTATATTTTTATTAAAATGCAGAAAACCCTTCCACTAAAAATGGACGGATCATTCGTTTATTACAAATGTTAAACCATAGTAATGCTTTTTAATAGTTATTAAATTTGGGGTGGGCGCATAATTATGTTTTTAATGCTTAAAAGCATTTGGGATAGTAAATTATCCACCACACCCTCAGTATAGGTTATTCTGTATTTTTTGCATATCATAAATAACTACTAGTAATGTTAAGACATTAAAGATACGACAGGTGCGTCCCATTTAAAAAGGTTATTTCAAATGGAATACTTACTTATAGGACGGTGAGAATGTAAGAAGGTTAGGAAAGTTGTCGCTGTCGAACCCCTGTGGGTTGTAAACTGACGTTCCCTGTGGTAAGGGGGATCTAGATGTGAGTTCTGACCGGTCCGGTGTGGACGGTCGCCACATGTCAGGGTACATTGAGGGACTTGAACTAGACTCTATCACGTCAGAAACCTGTAACAAGAAAACAAAGTCTCCATAAATATTTCACAAAAATTTTCAATAATTCATTTAATCAATTTGATTTTGGGATACATGTCGTTGGCTTAGAATGAGAAGATCAGCGCTACGTACGACCTTATAAGACTCATGTATACATATTCGAGTGTGCGTCACAAGGCGTTTCTTATGAGCCTATTGTCATGAAAATCGGAACTGATTATGCTGACCAACCAAACTGAAGTTTAAAAAGCTTGTTTTCCATAATTTTTTTCTTGTTTTCTCAAAATATCAATTTTGTGCTTACGACCTTCTCATTTTAAACCAGTGATATAATCACTGTTTGCGCAACTAGCACCGACTTATACCCGCTAACTTAACCGGATTGTGAGTAAATAGCTTTAAGAAATACAATTGTAATTGTTGAAACAAATGTCTTGTGTTCTAAGCATTTATTTTGAAAATGGCAATTATTGGCTGTAATTCATACATTTATGTGCCCCGCCTGTATGCACGATGGTTGTATGATAAATGCATCACGGAAGTTTTTCTATTATTCCGTCATTTTTAGTAAGATCATTCGGAAAGATTGCACATATATTGCTACTAATTTTTTCTTAAAAAAATACGAACAGTTTATTTTAATTTTGTAAAAAATCGTGTCGCGGTCACCGGGACCCTCAAATGTAGTCATGGAAACGCTACCCTGAGCATACCATTATTTTTCTCGTAACATCCATATTCAACATTACCATTTCAGTGATGCTTATTTTAACTTAGAGATCTCTGTGCTTTTAGATCCTCTAGATATAATTATGTTCATGTTCATTAAAAGTGCGGAACTCAAGAAGACCACCAGCAAAATATTTTTTTAAGAATGAGCGCAGAGTAAATTCTTAAATGATCGAGTGATATATAGCGAGTAGGCTACATGTTGTGGAATTCTAGTGAAAAGTCCGTTTGCCGGGTAGAATAGTGACCTCACATAAAACGTTTTGACGTAGTATACGAATGAGCTTTCTGACACACAAGCGTGATTCAATCATCATTTGTTATTTCATACCTTCTTGAAACCATTTGCAGGAGTTCTTAAATATTTCATAGTTACTGTTAAAATACAAACCCGCATTGTTTGTTTATTATGGTTTTAAAAGACAGTTGTCGACAATTGTTTTCAGTTATACGTCACTGCAGATTCACCTAACCAGTTTTCCTAGAGTACTATAACTTGCCCTTCCATGTAGACCAAACAACTTCTCCACAAGTGGAGGAAAATTGACAATGCTGTTAAGTTATCATGGATCGGTATGAATTTACCATGATCGGAAATCGAACGAGGATCGCCGGCTAACAAACTCAGTACAATAACCACATTGGAATCAATCTATTTTCCCCCCACATAATTAAGAGTTAGATCTATTATATTATGTACGTATACTGTGACTTACAACAGTATCATGGTGCTATGTAAAAAATCCATGAAAATACACTTTTAAAAACGATAATAATATTCCTGAATAAATCATGAAATATGTTGTGCCGTGATTTAGGACAACCCATTCAGCAAAATGTCGAAGAAGTCGAGATTTTGAACACAAAAAAATATTTGGAAAATACAACAAACTGTTTCCTTGCTTCCAGATTTAAAGCAATGTTTCACAAGCTGTAAATATATGCAAAGCGACAATACCGAAAAAGGACTGTT
This sequence comes from Spisula solida, assembly GCA_947247005.1. Lineage (NCBI taxonomy): Eukaryota > Metazoa > Mollusca > Bivalvia > Venerida > Mactridae > Spisula > Spisula solida. The sequence continues at coordinate 33,940,940 of OX365952.1, read as the reverse complement.
GTTTTCGTTTTTTTTCGCTGCGCATAAATTTTGAGGAAATATAATAATTATAATACATACCCTTCTATAGGACTCGTCTGCTTTTATATATCTGTCGTCTCCAGTGGAATATACCATATTTGTGAATAGCTCACTTTTTATTATCATAAATCACAATTCTACGCGCAAATAGGCCTCAATGTGTTTGTATATATGCTAACTCATTCCACAAGAATAGCGGCGATTCTTTAACTCGGTAACTTTATTTATTTAATTTTATTTCCGCCGAAAAAACAGCTTTTTGTCACAAAAACTTATAATTATACAGAACGCGTAGCCTCAATAAAACAACACCAGCAATACAGTATATAAAATGCTTCACAAGTCAAATGCAATTTTCCCGAACTCGATGCTTATTAGCGCGTTTTTATGTTCTGTATATAAAATGTCCCGCTCAGGAATCAGAAAATAATGTAACGCGACATCACATGAAACCAAATTCTAGAACATATAATAGTTTTCAGTTTAGTTTTACAACCCGTTTTTTTACAATATGTTTCTTTTAAGAAGCTATAAATTCATTCAGTTCGAAGTGGCACCATGCATCCCCAAGAGAGGTTTCACCCATATATAGATTTACAAGAGAGACGATTATTCGAGTATTTGCATCTTTAATCCTATTCCTCACCTCTGATTGGTTAATGTGTTTGTCTCCGTGAAAGGAATTGGAACTTACCCACAGTAAGGCGGGGCTTCTTTAGTCAAGTGCCCAATGATAACTCTCCAAGTACTTCAGCGGGCTAATAGTATTTATTTTACAGTCGAATGTGTGAAAATCTTAGGGTTTCTTTTTCGCCTTTAAGTTTTCTTAATGATGCAGAAATACTTTCATCCACGTACTATTACAGTCAGAGACATTACCCAAGTAATGCTACGTTAAAAATAGTTATTTATTTTAGGATTTTGCAGCAAACGTACTTAATTTTGGATATCAAGTTATGGCAATATGCCGTATTCGTCTTCAGGCGCATTTTTATTGCTGGGCGCTCACGCCAGCTTAGGCTCGCGGACTTAACCGTTATCATCACGATGGAGCGGGTCCGTGGCCTAAAGGTAGCGCCCTGGGTGGGTGTAACCGTCATGGTCCACTATCTCAATTCTCCGCTCCAACTACTAGCCCTACATTTTTCCGGATGATACTAGTATAATATACCTTAAACGGTCTTGTGTGTGATGCTCAATTTCATTACACCGCTTTGCTGTACTGACGAAACGCGGCACGTGGTACTGGGTTTGTGTAACGTCATGCTACGTCAACATAAGTACTGTACATACGTATTTAGTTACTTCATGGTCAAATATACATGTTAAACATAATTTATAATGTCGAAAACGACGATAAATTTATCAATTAATTATACTGTTCTTTAATTCAATAATGGGTGTGTGTTTTCGGTCGAAATTTCTCCCGTTTATTCCATTTAACGCTCGATATGTCAGTCGTTTTCAGTTGCAGTCAGATTGGCGTGATGCTTTACATCTGCTCGTAAAAGAACCATGGGATGCTCAATAAACTATATATAATAACAATACTACATTTTCAGCTTCTCAGTAAGATTTTACATGTAAATCAAACACAAATAAAATATAACAGAAAGATTTATCCGTACATCTTATCACAGAAACATAAGAAACAAAATACTATCATGTACAATAAATATTATATACATAACAAATATATATATATACAATATATCTTTTTTTCATCCGGTTGGCCTTCTCTATCTTATAATCTATAAACAATATAATTGAAGCATTTTAAATAAATAGAAACCAGAATAAATAAACAATGACATACATACAGTGCAGTTCCACTAATAGGACCATTTCAATTATTTCGATATCATGCAGATGTTTGCAATGTTGTGGTACCAAAGTATTAAATTTAGAACAAAAAAGGTCCGCTATTAAGACCTATTTGCTAATAAGACCACTTTTTGACTGGTCTTATTAGCGGAACTTCACTGTACTTGTAAATGATAACAGGTTGTAAGGCAAAGGGACTGCCTCACGTATTGATGTATTGCAAAAATAAAATTAAATTGTGGAAGGAAACTCTGCGATATTTTCAAAAGGAAAAATACAAAGTGCCGAGTATCAAGAGTGATTTAAATTGCTTATATATATATTTATGCCATTAATCTTTCATAAAGCAACCACCAGTGGCTTTCTATTACATAAATACTTGGTTAGGTAGGAAAATTACGTCATACAAAAAGTTTAACCCAATCTGTGAGACAGCACCTTTAAAATCTTTTTGAAGAGCTATAAGTTCGAATGAATTATAGTCTAGAACGAAAAACCTGTCATTTATAAGTATCAATTATTTCAGGCTTCTTTTAAAACTATTATACAAATTATCAATTACGAATTTCGAATGCAGTAAAAGCCGAATAATAAAAAGTAACGTTATATTTATTTGGTTCCGTATATATTTCCTATATAAAATCATATAGTTTAAGGACGTTTGTGACCTTTATCCGACGTCTTCGGTCATAAAACGACTTTTGGCGACTGTAACGAAATGCTTTAAAAAAAAATCGCGGTTTATTAGAAGATTAAATAGTGGATAGATTCATATCTACATGCTACTTTAATTAATTCAACAAGACCGGGATGGATTCAAGGCGGAACATGGTATTTAGTACTCTTTTGAAGTTTGCAATTGACTCACTAGGTCTCTAATATTCACAATAATTTCTTGACATGTTTCTAAACAGAATCTTTATTCCGAGAAAATAATTTGTCATTGACGGTCTTTCACCGGAAGTCAGAAACGTGCGTGACCAGCGTTTCATTGTCGTAAAAGAAGAACGCGTGTCGACTTGTTTAGAAAAAAATGAAGAATACGATCGAGCAAAGCGGAACATTAATCGAACAAAAGTCAAGCAATCAATGTCATTAAGGAAAGCGATGATTAAAATAGGATCAGGGGCATTTCAAGATGTAATTTGAGAGATGATATGCTGGCTGTATCTTAGACGGTGTTTATCAACATTGCAGAACCGATGCACCATTAGCTACTTCAATAATTACAACACACGCATTGCTTCAGGGAGCTGTGTGCAGTTCCGGCTCTTCCGCCGTCCGTTTGCTAGAAGGACAGGGTCCTTCATATTCTGAAAACTAGTTCAATCATAACGTTTTCACTTCAGAATTAAAATTTATTAGGCCGATATCTTTACAATTTAAACCGTTTGGCACACGCAATATGAAAATACAAGTACATCAACACTTTAAGATATTAATTAAGAATGGGATGGACGCGCATCTACCAATATTACCTAATAGTATATAATCAATGAACAGACACTGGCACTGTTCAGGAGTACGTATTCCAACGCCTCAACAATAAAAGAAAAAACAACAACATAAACATGAAGCACATGTACAATTGTTCGCAGAAAATCGTGACGCACTTTCTGCCAAATGTATTGTTTGCTTTATGTTAAGACGCTCTGTAGTTATTAATGCAGTTGCTTCGTAATTTTATGTTATATACAGCTATGTAAAATAATATGACATTTGTTTGTATATTATTGATATACGAGGGATGTCCGGAAAGTTTTGAGACTGTATTCATATAAACCAAACCACTAGGGGGATATATCGGAAATTTTACCAGCTGATAGATCAATCTATTATGGACTATGCCTGTAAGTTTCATTAAGATGCAACCGAGATACATGTAACAACGTACGGGGCACTTCGTAGACGCGCGACGCCATGAACGCATTTTAGAGGTTCTCACACATGTAGCATTTTCCTCCGTAGAGAGTAGCCTGGCTCTAACCTTTGATAAATTATGACCATATTTCATATGATAGTATGCACAGCTGTCAGTTTTGACACACTAACATTTGTACTTGCAAATACGCGCTGTCTGCGTGCAAAAGCGTGGACAAAGTTTGGGGATCCGTACGTTGTGAGTACTGCTTCCGTACGTATTTGGGAGCACACAGACACGACGTAGCATTTTACGTACTTTTTTTTTCTTTCTATATTTTATTCACAACAGGTTACATTTTACGTACTTAAGGAACTTTCGCTGCGTTCGGCTACAGATTCACCTCCAGACTGCCAATGTTTTCAGAGGAAACGTAGCGGCCGTTTCTCCTTAGGACCTCAAAAAGACGTACGTGCGCTAAAAGCACGCACGCTGGATTGTGACTATGCCCTTTTTTCGCAGGCTATATACATTAGAAGATGTATGCATTTAACAGAAAAACTCGTTTTGTTTTTATTCTTTTTAAAAATAGCCATCTAGTTACATGTCAGCCAGAATTGTGATTTTAGAAATACTTGTATGCTTTTCAATGCACTGAACATCCGAGTCACACAAATTTACATAAACAATCCCCATAAATATTCCCCTAATAAATATGCTATGAAATTCAAGACGAAATACGCGTTCCAATTAGCAGACGACATTTGACAAGCGCCCGAGGTGGGAATCTCGAGACTGTATGATCCTTGACCTTGTACAGAGAGATTCTTGACCTTGTACACGTCGTATCACGTGACTCTATAACGTCTTGCCATGCAATTTGGAAAATGAATGATTTGACGTTCATGGTAAGAGTTGAGATTTTATCAGTTAATGGTAATACGAATAATTAATTTCGTGACAAGTCAGATTTTAATATTCTCTTTAAAATAATTTTAGGCTACATTTATGTGATCACGTGACACTCATTGATATTCCAAAAAAGTCCGTTTTTTGCGTAAATTTCTAATCTATTATAAGACAATTAATTATAATTTATTAAAGTTTTAAAGTTGTTGAACTTCGCATTATCGAGTAGTGTCCCAGCTACAACGTACACAATGTAAGTAAAACGTAATAGTATGCACCCAAACCAAAATTAATTAACTTAAAGCTTTTTAAAGCATTTGTGATAAATGCTCCGTCCACTATTTTAAAAGGTGAAGGGTATTCTGCATTTTTTGCGTAAGATCATAGAATCGTAATTGCTATAAGATTGAATCGCAATTTGAAAATTGGCAAAACTGCATAGATGTCGCGGCCACGTTGATGTTGAAAATGGAACTAAAATATATGGTCTTTATTTTGTGAAGGGGTCAGTAAAACCATTTTCGACGAACTTATTATGTTACAGTCATATAAGCTTTATCATAAATGGAACTACATGTACACTCACTAACACTCCCAACGCAACACCTTTATTTTTAATTATTTCTCCATTATTATTGAATGGAAACAGTTCAAATTTGGACTGTTAATGAACACATATTTTGTGCATGTCTCCTAGAATTTATATGCAAATCAGTTTATTGAAAGATAAAAGTTAAACCAAATAATGAGCATCACTGCAAAACGAAAAGTCACAAAAATGAGACCATGTAAAAATATTGCAGGATTGAGCTCCAGTTCATATAGCATGTACGCAACACAAGTATATCTGCATAATCATTACATGCACCAGTTGCAGCTATCATCAAAGTCTTTGGATTTCAAGATTATTTAGAACTTGTGGGGACGAACTGTGCAGGCGACAAACAAGATGACCACCAACCCCGAAAAAACGACTGAAACAGGCCGTTTTGGGGCACATGGGGACCATTCCACAGGAATTCAGACGAATTATGTACTCTCGATAGGGTAGAAGAAACATTATGTGCTCTCGATAGAGAAAAAGAAAAATTATATCATCAAATAGGAGGACATAATCTATAGAAACATGCTTGGAATTTCTTTTATTGCAAAGTTTGTCAAAATATGTTATTTAAGGTCACTATTAACAAGGTAGAATAAATCTAGTAAGTATAATCTACTATTTCGTAGAATCTCCACTGCATCACAAGTTTAATATTTATCAAAGCACTAACGGAAATATTATAGTTACGCTATTCAAATTATCTTACACAGTCGCAAATTGTGGTAAAGTTTTCATAACGTGCACTTGTTAAATAATTATGTAAAATTTGTGCGTAACTTTCAGATATCCGTAAGTGCTTTGATAAAACAGTCACCTGGAGTATAGCGCCTTAAAACTGTGATGCATGTGTCTATAAGGAAAATAATAATAATAATAGCTTTATTTAAAGAAGATGACACATTAAGGAGGTACGAGCTGCCTTGTGCGCATGCGCGAAATTTCAAAATCGTATTAGATAAGAACAAACATGAATTTTAGTTCCAATGATTGCATATGAATGTTGATTAATGAAAATAAACAAAATATTATCGCACAAATTAGATATTTTTAACTTTTTATTTTTTGCCTGTATGAAAAAGTGGGTGGGGAACGGCAAAATTGTGAATAATATGGGTTCACAATAAGTCCCTACAATTGTTCAAATACATATGCTTATATATAATATGTAGTGCATGGTTTAGTTATAAGAGGTAGCCACACTTTGAAATATTTTTAAGAAAAAATTATTTCATTACAATATGCAAATTAGGTTAATTTTATGCAAATTTATTCATAATTAGTGCTTTTTTATGCACAGCTCCCAAAAAAGGCTGGTGACCCCTATTTTTTATTCGACTAAACTGGTGTTCTATTTGATACTAAACTTAGGGCCAATTTTAAATCATTTTCGATCGTTGGGTATTTTTTGACGTTCATTTGAAATCATTTGAAAATCACACTTTTTAGCAAGTGGGTGGGGTAACTATTTATCATGTTCAAATACTGAATTTGTTCACCGGGCAGCTGGAATAGTGACTAATGTCAATAGGAATGACCATTGAACACACAAAATATCATGCATTGCTTAAAAGTGGTTTCATACAGTAATAATCTTAAAAAGAACGTAATGGTGCCATAAATGCAGGAAATAGATAAAATGACCAAAATACAATGGTAGGTCATTAGAAAGCCATGTATGTCGAAAACGAGCCTGGTGACATATCATTTTTATGATTTCAATGTTGTTCTAGAAGACTGTTCTGTCATTTTAAGATGTTTCAAGGAAAATTCGATCGTTAGATAAAAGGTGCGCGTACCTCCTTAAGATCATACAAATTATACAAAAAGAATCTTTTTTACAATGTGGTCTTCTATCTGAAATAACGAAATACATTCAAATACATTCAAATAAATCATTCAACCTAATAAACAGACATTCATACATGCAATAGCACTTATTACATTATATAATAGACAGACACACCCATCTCAACAGTAATTAAAATAGAATGATTATAATAGTAAAATGAACATGTTGACTAATTTTTTTACATCAGATATTTCTTATATTTATGTTTATGTCTCCGAGGCTGGTAACATAATCGCCTCATATTTAGACCGAGACTTTCGGAGTTCCTGCATCTCAACACACATACAAATATAATACATATTAATGATAGGCATTAGGTCCTTTTAATCTGATTATTTAACCTGAAATAATCTTTATTTAGTCAGAATAATATTTGATAAATTGAGAAAAACTGGGTTATTTTACAGATTTTTTGTTCAGAGCAGTGCAAATACTGAACGAGTATCAACACTGTATTCAGGGTGTTCAAAAAAGTTAATTCTCAATATTTAAATCCATACTTTATTTTACCAGAGCTATGCTCACAGTTTACGCCTTAATTTCTTACTGTAGTAGCTTCATTTAAAGCCAGAAAGATAAGAACAATTGTAGAACCGTCTGAAATTCAACATGAACACAATACATTCTTTTGACGTCATAACACTAAACTATTGAAACTTGAACTTTGAGAACGAACTTTTTTAACACCCTGTACATACGCATATATCTTAGAATACTACACAATGTCATCCTGTAGCGGAAGAAGACAATAAACGAACAATAAAAACACAAGGAAGCGGGAGAAGGTGTTCCGAAATTTCCGAATATTTTTGGTTCTTGTTAAGAATTGTACGCTATCATTCACAGAAACAGATTTTGTCTTCTAAAACCTCAGCAACAGAAGCCGTATAAGTGCGATGATCGAGGGAAAATGTCTGTTAATCAAACGAAAGAGCGTCGTGGAACATTATCTCCGGTTTTACCGCGAAAAGAAGCCGCGCAAATGTCGTCTGACGAAAATGAGAGAAACCTTGTGGATCATTTTGACAGTCTTCATACATTACAGAGAAATTCATCGACGTTTCATTTTGTCTGATGAAGTTGAAGTCCGAAACCGAAAAAAACATGTCGTCTGCTTGTCTCAGATTTTTACATTTCGTATCTAAAGTTGATGATTTTATGAAAATATATATTGTCATCAATATTAGCGCATCCTCCCTGAGTGATAGGGCCTATATAGCTCGCTGGAGATAACTCTAGTCTCGTCTATAAACAAACTGGATAAAATCAACACTGTGCGGTTGACTGGCGCTTGGTATAATGCACCAGTCAATATTTTGCCCGCCCGTGGGAGCGGCGGGCGACCCAAGGGGAATAAGACATTTTCAATTTTTTGATGTCTAAATTCCCACCCTGGATACAATGCTTACTGTAAAAGTATCAATGTCGTCTTTCGTGGTGTAGAAATTCCCGGATCAAAGTCTATTTCCCGGGACTCGGGGTCGATAAGGTCGTCTTATTCCTGTCGGGAAGATTCGTCTGTCTAATTACCCCTGTATCCCCGCCGCCCCCCCCCCCCCCCCCGGCGGGCATACTATTGACTGGTGCATAAGTGTATATTAAAAGACTGCAGTATCTGCACTAAAAGTGATTATGCACGGGTTCCAACAAAAATGACATCGGAAATGCATTAAATTGTCATTTTTGCCTGTACTCGAAATTTTCTGCGGACTATACATGATGTTTACGCCTACTTTAACGAGGAATGCTGGTTCCCCAGGTGTCAGTGTACTGTAACTAGGTAGCTCCCGTATGACCGAAATACTGTTGAGCTCTGGAACTAAAATGCGCTTTTCATTTTTACAAACAAATCCCACTTCTTTGTAGCAGCATACAAGAAATCGCGAAAACATTGCGTGTAAATCGCGTTGTGTAAATACAAATGAGCCGTTCTCCAGGAAAACCGGGCTTAGTGACACACATAGGAAAATCATGATAATTGAGCATTAGAAAGACAAGACTCTTTTGAACAGTTTTTGAAAACTTGAGCAAAACATAACATCAAATTACAAAGTTACATACTTTAAAAACTAACCACACCCCCTACTTAGTTAGTTAGTGACGTCGCAAAAGTCATTCAAGCGTTAACAAGAAGTTCATAAATCCAGTATTTGATGAGTTCTTGACGTTAACTTTTCAAAATCGTATCACATTGTTTAGAATTTATTCCTTTTTTTTAATAAAACATATCTAAATCGTTAATTTTAGCTTTTAGAGAAACGTAGCTACTGTTTTCAACCACTGACCCCTCGAACCTTCTCAATATGGATACTCTTCAGACTCTGGAGAACGGCTCAAATATATGCCGTTCAGTCAACCACAAAGCATGTAAATTATCAAAAAGAAGGAATTGTAACGTTTATATGATTGTTTGAACTAACAATGTATGTAGAGACGCACACGATAGGTAATCATTAGAGTCTGGATGACTTAGATCTAAATGTGTTGCACCTTGCAGTTGCTTCAGAGTATATACTCGCCACAGACGACTTCCCTCGCGGCATCGAGAAGCAAACAAAAGAAAACATAGAAGACATACAAAATTTCCGTTTTATCATCGTCTGCTAAATATCACAAAAGATGAATATAAAAGAAGTAAGCAGACGACATTAGTGCACCAGAGACACGTGCTTGCAAGTAATTTGTCAAACTGTGTATCGTCACAGGAACGCGTCGAGTTCTCGACAGAAAACATAACATTGGGATCAAAGTAATAAAACGCAAAACGATATCTCCGTATCTGCCAACAATCCCGTTATTTTCAAAGATTACTTCTGCATGAAACGTCGTCCAATCTTGATTTACTTCTAATCTGTAATTTTCGCGCGAATGACCACTGTGTCACGGACATTGTGTCTTTACGGACTGTAAAACTGCGTTGAGTATCGTGTTAGGGTGCGATTCTATAATTCAATACATGTATTTAGTATCCGATAGTTAGAATAAAGTTGAATTTACAGATCTAACTATTTAAAGTCCTAACACAGTGACACGACATTGTATAAAAAGATAGTAAATATGTGTTGTTATCAAGAAACTAATGTTTACGATTTCAAATTATTATTTTGTTCTAATCTGTTTTTTTCCGGTTCCTTAGCCTATAGTTCTGTTTGAAATACATGTAAATATGACGTGACTTGACGTCTTATAAAAAATGGCAGAAAAACGTTTTCAACAGATTCAATGCATGATGTGTTAATTTTAATGGCATAATTGGTTTAATAGCAAAAACTAGTTATTCAGCAATAAAATCAGCATTATCGGATAAAAATGTTGAAGTCAAGCATTTTACGTGTGTTTGTGTGGTCTTCTTGTATCAATTTTGCAATAATTGTTCAGTTTTATATAATTATAGAGGATATTACATGAGTGTCTTTTCATATTAAATTTATTCAACGAGTTTAATAAATCCAATATGGAAAGTCACAAATGTAATGTTCTTTTTATCACATGTTAGCCATTTCTGGCCGAGACATGAAATAGGTACTTATTTTCATTATAATAACGCGCAACTTTAACGACGTCGCCTATACTTTGAGTGACGTCACGTCACAGCTTTATTACACTAGTGTATTATCAAAAATAAATAATAGCTTTATTACGCTGCCGCGACGTCAAACATTTGATACGTTATTTTTTATTTAATTGGTGTTGTTATAACGTACCTTATACGTATAGTTAAGAATGACAGTACCGACTATGTAAGGTACCACATAGAGCCAGGAACTGCATACTTCGTGTGAATAACTAGTGCATGCCAACTATGTAAGGTACCACATAGAGCCAGGAACTGCATACTTCGTGTGAATAACCAGTGCATGCAACTGTGTAAGGTACCACATAGAGCCAGGAACTGCATACTTCGTGTGAATAACTAGTGCATGCCAACTATGTAAGGTACCACATAGAGCCAGGAACTGCATACTTCGTGTGAATAACTAGTGCATGCCAACTGTGTAAGGTACCACATAGAGCCAGGAACTGCATACTTCGTGTGAATAACTAGTGCATGCCAACTGTGTAAGGTACCACATAGAGCCAGGAACTGCATACTTCGTGTGAATAACTAGTGCATGCCAACTGTGTAAGGTACCACATAGAGCCAGGAACTGCATACTTCGTGTGAATAACTAGTGCATGCCAACTGTGTAAGGTACCACATAGAATAACTAGTGCATGCCAAGTGAATCTACTGTCATGACGCAGGTAGTTAAGGCATCTGCATAAGGTCTGTTCTTTACATGATACACACCAATCATTGTAATGAGGTCACATGTTATGGATGTGTGTCTTTCTTGAATCACGCATGCGTGCTTGCATTGAACTATTCCACACCTTTTGTGGCCATCGTATTTCTTACTGTGAATTTGTCCTATACAATTATGTTGTGTTCAAGAAAAAATTATCTTTAAGAGCAAGGTGTTACCTTTCAACCATTAAATAGTTTCCTGAAACTTGTCGTGTTTTGTGTGAAATGTGTAGTACAAGTACATATCAAATGTGCCTTGCCTTTCATATGGGTGGACAAGTGGTCCAGTGGTAAGAGCTACTGACTACTGATCCGAAGGTTGTGGGTTGATCCCTCCTCCAGACGGTCAAAAATAGGAATGCTATTCAGTGTTTCCCACACAACACAACTAAAATTACTTACAGTCTTTAAGACGAGACGTTAAGCAATGTCCCGTGTACAATGCTTAACATCGGCACGTAAAAGAACCAGGGGTGCTTCTGGAACTGGGGCATCTTCTGTATCATGCACTTTCCCCCAAAAACTAAAGTGATTAATCTCTTCTTTGGGCCATGCCCATACGGATTTCCTGTGGCGAGAATAAATAAAAGCAAATAAACCAAATTGCCTTTCATGTTCACTTTAATTGACATGTTAAAACGCGCACAGTTTTCACACTTCTGCTTGGAATATTTTTTCCAGCAAAATGTCCCGATTCGGGATATATTGTTTACTATTATACCTGATCTTCGTAGGAATACTTGATTTCCGTGCACACTTTTCATTTCTTCTCCTCTTTGAAGAAGTTATACGGATTCCTGAAACCTGTCAATATGAGCGGTGTAAATGATATTCAACAGAACTGTCAAGATATTTCAGCTGGTTTGTCATATTTCCCCTGGCTGACATAAGTTCACAGTGTCATTTGACCACTCCCAATGATCCCTTTTGTTTTTTAAGTACATATATACTCAGCGTCAATGAAAAGTTACCACCCTATTGACTCTTCTATTTTAAAATTCATGTTACACAGTGTTAAAAGCCGAACACGGCTATGTTTCGATACTGTGTAGTCACAGCTATCCTATTTAACAATATTCAAATGCACACGCTATAAAACTTTTGTACCGATAGGTCATATTGTATACAAAATACAGAGGTATATACAGGGTGTCCAAAAAGAAAGTATACAGTTTCAGTATATATAAGTGGTAAAACTCTTACGCAATAAATTGCAATACAAAAACAAACATGAAATCCGCTATATTTATCGTTTCTGATTATTAAAGAGCATGCAAACTTTATATGTTGTGCAAACTGTTTGAATGCTTTCGAAGGCAAATATTACGGTCCTCGATTTTATTCCATAAACAATATAGGCACTTTTGGTTTTGTTTTTGTACTGCATTTTATCGCGTTAGTTATAACTTTTCAGTGACGCCAAGACAAACTTGTAAGAGCTTTAGCTGAAGATGGCTAATACCCCTAGAAATTGCTCGACAGTTTTTGTGCTCTGCTTGTTCATGAGTACTGCCTTCCCTGTTTGAACTGTTATTACCTGTTTGTGTTACTAGTACATTTAGAGTCTTGTGAAGTTTCATTGAGATCCCATCGTTGGTTACACAGAAATGTTTGTTCAAAAGCATGGATAACAAGAGAGCCAAAAGGGCCCTTAGACGCTCACCTGTGATAGTAGTCCATGCAGGCCCCTGTGGTGACCCGAGTAATAATTACAATATCTGAATAAGATTCAAGAAAAAAACAGCCTCTATTGCATGTTCAAGGTTTTCATATTGTCTTAGGCAGTGACCTTGTGATTTACACCAGATACCTATATTCAAACTCGAGTTAGATTCCAACTGGACAAACAGTCTGACCAACTTTCATGAAGATCTAGTTAAAAGTGCAGCCCTCTCTAGCATACACAAGGTTTTTTCTACTCTATGATTTGAACTTGTGACCTGGCCTAGTTTCTGACCACAGATGACCCAAAATCCAACTTGACCTAGATTTGGTTGAGATGATCATTGTCGCCAAGTTTCATTAATATTACACCAAAATTGTCACATCTAGTGTCTACACCAGGTCTTTTATGATTTGACCATGTGATCTAATTTTGGACTCAATATCGAATTTGATCTAGATTTTGTTAAGAAAATCATAGTGACGAGGTTTCATAAATTGTGACATCTGCTGACTACACAAGCCATTGTGATGGACGGATGAAGAGTGATCACAAAATAGGTAACAAAAAAGTATGGCAATCACTCAGTAATTGATCCGAGTATAACATCATCATCTCTATATGTACCAATAAGCTTGTTTCTTATTAATGTTGTGATGAATGTTCAATGGAACTACATGTAAACATCAATAAACATCTAGGAAGACTTGAAGTACGTATTGGAACTACATGTAAACATCCAGCAACATCTAGCAAGACTTGAAGTACGTATTGGAACTACATGTAAACATCCAGCAACATCTAGCAAGACTTGAAGTACGTATTGCAACTACATGTAAACATCCAGCAACATCTAGCAAGACTTGAAGTACGTATTGCAACTACATGTAAACATCAATCAACATCTAGGGAGACTTGGAAGTAAGTATTGGAACTACATGTAAACATCCAGCAACATCTAGTAAGACTTGAAGTATGTATTGCAACTACATGTAAACATCCAGCAACAATATAAAACTAATAGCAATAAATATTCCAAACATATTTTATTTACATACAACAAGCATAAACAATCATGAAATAACACATGAACTTCAGTTTGGTCAACATGACCTGTTCAGATTTTCATGAAAATAGGCTCATACGAAGGGCCTTGTGATGCAGATTTCAAATATGTACGAGTCTAATAAGATCTTAAGTAGCACTAACGACCTTCTCATTCTATGCCAGCGAGTTGCACATAGCCAACCAAGGGAGGCAACTATGCAAGTATATACCAGTCCATGTTTCAGAAACAATGTATCCCATAATCCACAACATCCTCATGTTATAACAGTACAAAAACCTGCACATTATTATACACATTATTAGCACTTATATCCATACTGTTATTAGTAAATATTACAGTACAATAACTGCACATTATTAGCCAAAGTACCCATATTTAGGCCGGTATAAATAAACTACTAGATTATCATCCAATTTTTATCTTACTTATTATACTAGTCTGAATAAGTAAATATTTTCGCAGGTCAAAAAGGGACCGAATTTTGAATTTCAGACATTTAGAGCATGGAAATGTTAGCAATTTTTTTTATTTCTTGTAGTGTTCTTTGTAGGCTAGAGGAAATGTTAGCAAATTTTGTTCATTCACCAATATTTCAATGCCGCTACGACCAATTATGTAGTATTTTTTTATTTCATTTACAAGGATTTAGTTTCTTTTCAAAGTTTTGAGATATTTTATCAAGGTATTGTTAAGGGGTGGGTATGGTTGATAACCTAGGGATGTATTTATACTAGCCTCATTGACAGTACTACATGTATATTGTTATCACAAGTGAAGTCTGTCACCAGTATATCTTGTAGATCAACTTTCTAAGAATGACACATAATCTGTAAGCACTGATAATTGCTGTTCATTGGCTAACAACGGATCTGGTTGAGATGCTGAAATGTAAGAAATGCCAATATTTGATCAATGTTTACCGGTTTATATTGTGACACACTGGTTAAGTTGGTAACGCTCTTGACCATGGATCGAGAGGTCCCTTGGTTTGAATCTTGACCGGGCCACATGGTCGTTTCTGAAATGCTTTTCAGTGTTTCCAACCTAACTAGAGATGAGCTTGTTGGCAATACATATAAATATATCAGTGCTATACACCGGACACATTAAAGAAACAAGGAGTATAGCACGGAGAATTTGACACGAGTCTCAACCTTCTATTAGCATAATTTAACAGCCGATATATTGTCTATATTTATAATCCCTGTTGTATGTTTTCATAAGCGGGAATAGAAGTATCCCGAAGACGCTCATGGTGTAATACCAACAAAAATCTAAAGGACCAATATTGCACCTTTTGCTCGCGGAAATTTACATATTCAAAGAACCTAGTAATATATTCATGCATTAAAGTCAGGATCAGGTCAAATTCACCAAGCTATACATGCAGAATGAGGTAGGTGTGTATCACACCCAGATTCATTGTATCACACCACTGTCGCATCTCTCAAAGCCTAAGGCCATTGACCGAAAGGAACAGGAAAACACGAATGACCAGGCCTTACAAATATCTCAGTCAATTGCAAATATATATTTTTTAAAATGTTAAGTACTGACACACTAAGACTCCTTTATAGTACAATGTATTACTATATCCTCCTGTGCTGGATTGCAACAAGTGGGGAGAATAAGACTACGCGTACAAATGATGCAATTTGTAAATACAATGCCTGTATAAACAGGGAGATAAATACCTGGTTTTCTAGGTGTAACAAGTCGTGTAATTGGGTCTGCCTGCCATCCTTCCTTTTGTGCAGCTATAAAAATATACAACATAACATCAACAACACTCGTACAAGTAAGATTGGTACCATTCAAGCAAGAGTACCAAGATGGCCCTCCCTATATCACTCACCTGTGTACATTGATACAGTAGTTTTTCCATTGAATATCAAGGTTTCTTATTCTTTTAGTTGTGTTTAGAAAGGACAACAGTTATGCAAGGTTTTCAATTCTTGTAGCTGTGTTAAGAAAGGACCAAGTAACATTGTCAACAACTGATAACAAAATCCAATTATCTGTTTATTCTTTATTCTGTTATAACACTGTTTCTCAACAATTTTTCAGTTGTTCAAGTGTTTTTAATTGAAATCCAACAAATGATTAAGAGGACAAGTGCAGACAACTTATGTGACAAACAGACAGTTGTCCAGCAAAAAATAAACATGCTTACCCCACTTTAAGTCTTATGATTGTAAACAAGAGTGCCAAAATGTCACAAAATACGCCCGTCTTGGGGCATGGTGAGTCTCAGGGCATGGTGAATGAAAAAAACAAGCAATCCAACATTTTTTTTAATTAAAGGACCACAACCCAAGAAGGCCTAGGCTGATTTGGCCTACAATTTAACTTGTTTTAGATATTATATCTATGAACATTGTCACCAAGTTTGAAGATACTCAGATGAAAACTATTTGCACTAGAGAACAGACAAGGCCAATTTCATACTTATTTGGTAATTAATTTAGGCCCATAACCAAATGACGCCTAGACCGATTTGGTCTATAATCAGACTTGGCCTAGATATTATGCCCATAAGCATTGTCACAAAGTTTGAAGATGATCGGATGAAAACTATTTGCGTTAGAGTACAGACAAGGCCAATTTCATACTTATTTGGTAATTAAAGGCCCATAACCCAATAAGGCCTAGGCCAACTTGGCCTATAATCTAACTTGGCCTAGATATTATTCCCATAAGCATTGTCACAAAGTTTGAAGATGATCAGATGAAAGCTGTTTGCACTAAAGACAAGGTCAATTTCACAATTATTTTGGTAATTATAGGACCATAACCAAATAAGGCCTAGGTCGATTTGGCCTATAATCATACTTGGCCCATAAGCATTGTCACAAAGTTTGAAGACGATCGCATGAAAACTGTTTGAGTTAGAGCACAGACAAGGCCAATTTCATACTTCTATATTAATGAAAGGCCCATAACCAAATAAATCCTAAGCTGATTCGGCCTATAATCAAACTTGGCCTAGATATTATGCCAATAAGCATTGTCAGCAAGTTTGAAGATGATCGGATGAGAACTGTTAGCGTAAGAGTACAGACAAGGCCAATTTCATACTTATTTGGTAATTAAAGGACCATAACCCAGTAAGGCCTAAGCTGATTTGGCCTATAATCGAAGTTGGCCTAGATATTATGCCCATAAGCATTGTCAGCAAGTTTGAAGATGATCGGATGAGAACTGTTAGCGTAAGAGTACAGACAAGGCCAATTTCATACTTATTTGGTAATTAAAGGACCATAACCCAATAAGGCCTTGGCCGATTTGGCCTATAATCGAACTTGGCCTAGATATTATGCCCATAAGCATTGTCAGCAAGTTTGAAGATGATCGGATGTAAACTGTTAGCGTAAGAGTACAGACAAGGCCAATTTCATACTTATTTGGTAATTAAAGGACCATAACCCAATAAGGCCTAAGCCGATTTGGCCTATAATCGAACTTGGCCTAGATATTATGCCCATAAGCATTGTCAAAAAGTTTGAAGATGATCGGATGAAAACTGTTAGCGTAAGAGTACAGACAAGGCCAATTTCATACTTATTTGGTAATTAAAGGACCATAACCCAGTAAGGCCTAAGCCGATTTGGCCTATAATCAGACTTGGCCTAGATATTATGCCCATAAGCATTGTCAGCAAGTTTGAAGATGATCGGATGAAAACTGTTAGCGTAAGAGTACAGACAAGGCCAATTTCATACTTATTTGGTAATTAAAGGAACATAACCCAAAAAGGCCTAGGCCGATTTGGCCTATAATCGAACTTGGCCTAGATATTATGCCCATAAGCATTGTCACAAAGTTTGAAGATGATCAGATGAAAACTGTTTGCGCTAGAGTACAGACAAATTACTGGACGCCGCCGCCCGCACGCCAAGGGTGTTCACATAATACGTCCCGTTTTCAACGGGCGTATAAAAAGTATGCCAAATTTGAAGTTTGAATATTTTCAAGTGGAAGACATAAATATCAAACTCTTACCTTTCACAGCATCATTTACTGGTAAACCTACATAGGTTGCAAATTCTTCAGCATTAATTGAGGAATAAGCTTGGGCTATTAAATGGAAAGCTCGCTTTCTTGTGGCTTCTGAAAATATATTGAATTGATATAAGATACAATCTTCCAGAACTTTTCCCCCCAAGTTGTTGTAATTGCCTTTTGATCTTATCATTCCTTCTATGTTGTTGTTTGTTTGCGTTAAACTTAAGATGGTTGTAGTGCTTGACCAGCCTAATTGGCCAATGACCTCCGGCGTCGAGGGAAGAGACAGAAAGTTTTTGTGATACAAGGAATCTGGGTGTGCTGCCCTAGCTATTTCCGAAAAGACTCCTTGGTTCTTTAACGAGCCCAGAGTATAGCACCGATGCATGTGAGACTACCTCTCGGTTTCAAACCAGGCACCTCTAGACTAGAAGTCAAGAAAGCTAATCACACCGCCACCGTTCGACCCATTCATGTTATAACAAGCAAGGTATTATTCAAATTAGTACACAATAATGATCAAACCTTAGGTTTTACACTCTGATTTCCAATTAAAGAGATGCATAACATGTCATGTTTATTTAACTGGTTCAGAGGATTAAATTGTTAAATTGTTAATTGTAATTCTTCTAAATACAGTAAAACCTCACCTAAAGGTCATAACAAAATTGAAAACATAACTTTCAAGTCCATTTTCACTTATTTGTGCTTATCTAACCTGAGTATTTTAATGAGACCAGTTATCAAGTCATCTGGGGGCGTTTTGACTCAATACCTATCACGGGTCACAAGGGTGATCATATTATTGAGGTTTTACTATATTGAAATCCCTATTTTTATATGTGCAAAAGTACAAATGGATTGACTGTAGCTAATAAAGAGTGCTTACCAAGAACTGCTGCCATTATATCTTTATAAGATTCTGACCAATCTTTTTTCAAAGTTTCATACAAGCCAGGGAAATCCCTCTGCCACATTTTCTGACCCACTGCCCAAATCTGAGCTAACTCTGGAGTCGCCTGCAAATAATGAGTAGTTTACAGTAACTAAAGTACATTGCATATATTCTGGAAGACTTCTTGATTTTTAATTGAATGTCCTGTAGTCAACCAGGTTGGCAAAGTTGAATGTCAAACCCTGATATCATATGTCAACCATGCTCAGTAGTTCTGGACATGTCCATCATGGTGTAAAACTGTTGATAAATGTTCTGCAAGTTTTCATTACCTGGAGTCCAGCACTAAAGCACATTGCATATAAACTGGATGACTACTATATTTAAATTTCCCTAGTTCCCTGCAGTAAACCAGGAACATTGACAGCCAAAAGGCGCCATCAGCATATCAAATAAGAAGGCTGATAGCTCCTATTGGCTTTCATTGGAGTGGACAATATGCTAACTATACTCAGTATCAATGACTATCATTCTGGGTACGTCCAATGAAGTATGTGTCAAATGAACATTTCTTTATGATTTTCAATAATTTATGCGACCACACCAGGGATATACATAGGGATTAACATATATGTCGCTGAATATACATACTGTTTTGATTGATTGTGGAATTCTCTTCCATAAGAATTTGGCATTGCACCTGAAAAATACACAATTAAAAATTTGTTCAGGAAACACTATAACATTGAGAATTTATTTTTTAGACGAGTACAATGCAAGCAAAAAACAAGAGATGTTTGTAGAACATGTATGCCCCCATGTCAGCCCAATAGTCAGGATTGGTAAAGGTCACAGTGACTTTGACCTACTGACCTCAAAATCAATAGGGGTCATCTACTGTTGATGACCAACCTCCATTTTCAGTTAGAAGATCCTTGGGCAAACGTTCTAGAGTTATTGAACGGAAGCCAATTGGTCTACCTTCAGACTGATAGACAGACCGACCTACATGTGCAAAGCAATATATATACCCCCTCATCAAAGATGGGGCATAATAAGACAAACTGAATCAAATACTTTTAGATGTTTATTATTACACTTGCATTGATTATTACTATTATCATTATTACCAGAGACAGATAGATAAAATATACATAAATGAAGGATGTTAACAGCTGGTAATCATTTTATCATCATCACCAAAATGATTTTCTGATCAATTTATTGTTCAGTATTGTCACCATGTAGACTTGACTTAAATAAATTGTAAGTGCTAGATAGTATAGGCAATATTAAATTAGGTTTCTTAAAATGAAAGAAGTTTATAATATATCATGATTTCTTAACAATGTTAAAACATATAGATAGATATGTGCAAAATGAAAACTTACGTGTCATTTTGAAGTAAATAGATACATAGAAGTTTTCCATAAATAGCTGCTGTTGCTACACCACCAGGTGACTGCAAAATAATAGATTAAAATACATGTAAAATCAAAAACATAAATCTACTACCCTAAAATAAGTAAACCACATTCAGTTTCAACTAGAAATATGTAATGCACAGGATGCGAATGCCCCACTTGCCATTTGACCATTTCAAGGGCTATAACTCCGCTAATTCTTGATGTATCTACATTACTTCATATATCAATTAATATTTTTCATCATGACCGCAGCTCAAATACTTTCAACAGTAAGTTACTGTAAAAGCATTTATTTTCGCGAGGCTAAATTTTTGCGAATTTTTAATTTGGAAGTAGTTCGCGAGGGTTAATGTTTGCGAATTTCAAATTTCCGAAAGAAAAATAAAATCCTATTCTCTCGGCAATATCCCTGGCGCATCATTAAATAATCACTCCAGATCATTACGGCTACTGTTTGTATACTATAACGGTCATCTACCCAAGCGTATTGATTTTTAATTAGCCGAGTGGCTTAACTTGTTGGTATTTACTAGTACTCAATTAAGACAAACCAGACAGCCCCATTGTGTAATGAGACAACTGTGAAAGTATATTGTATTCAGTCCATTGTTTCCGAGCTTATCGGAACAAACAAAAGCCGTGGGTGTTAAACATTGTACCTGTAGACGTTCATCGACATTGACCTGCTAGCTGTTTTGAATAGATTGTAATGGCGTCGTTAACGCGTAATCAATATTGAAGTTCAACATATTTCAAGATATTATGAAGGTAATAATTTCACGAGCATCAATTTTCGCGAATTTATTGAACTCGCGAATATAGCGAAAAAATTAAACCCTCGCGAATTATTCTGCTTTTACAGTATGCATGACACAGGTCAGACTTTTTTAAGTTTCTAAATTAGGATTCCTTGTATCACGCCTCTGTCTCTTCATTGATTTTAAGTCTGCCCATGTCAGACACAAATGCCAATAATACTGAAAAAGAGGCGTTAGGCAGTTTAAATAGATAGATAGGGGATGAGTGTGTTCAGTGCAGTTATCTATGAGTCATGACAGATACTCTGTCAGCTGGTCAGCTTAGTCAATAGTGTGCTGGAGCCCATTGCCTAACCAAACTGCTACAGAGCGCTATGTTAGGAAATGGTTTCTTCAAAACAACGCTTCATAGTGGAGAAAACTAAAAATTTATACACTACAGGCAAGCGCTCACATTGCAGAATGCTCAGCAAAACGTCATTAAAGTGCTCAGTCTGTTGTTAAACCCCAGGAATTTGTATAAAAGAAAGAGGGAGGAGCCTAATATCAAAAGGTGGCTGAATTTTGCAACATTCTGTATTCAGATACATTTTATTGAAATAACATGATTATTGAATTTATGCTTACATTTAAAATTGCCACAGTATAAGACATTTATATGCACTTTAAAATGGTGGTTATATTTTTCATTTTCAACCTTTGGTTAAATCACTAGAATTATCTGAAGTATGAAATATTACAGCAATTGGGATAAAAATTTGAATTTGACATAACCGTTGACACTAGTAACATGGTGTAAACAGAAATATACTACTGCATGGTGTTTATACCAACAAGTAAGCGTCCAGGCTTACCTGTGTAAAATCTGTTCACTGGTTGCCTGGTCCTACCGCATCCTTGGGTTTAAGAAAGCGCTCACCTAGCAAAGTGCTGAGCGGTGAACACTGCTCATTGTATAAAGCGCTTCCATAAGCGCTCGGAGTTCCTTAGTTAGGTAATGGGCTCCTGACATTTAAGTGTTATGGGTTTATGCCGCACAATAAGCACACATTCCACTCATACTTTGCTTCAAGATAACACTAACAGTCAATTGGCCTTTTCGACTTGGCTGTTTCGTGTAGCAGGGTTATACCTGTAGGATACCTGTAGGATGATTTTGGGCTCTGTAGTAAGGACAGTGTCCTTTTTAAGCCCCCCTTCTTGTAGACTTGATGTAGCACAAACTTGTATGGTTAGTCACAATTACATCAGAATATTGGTATTGGTCACAGTTTGATATATATGGTACTCTAACAGTAATCCCATGATTGACTTTTTAATATAGTTTATAACTGATAAGGTATATCGCCTTGCCAGTTATAGTCTGGTTCTCGTCCGCAATATTAAAATAGTAGTACTGCAGTGTACTGTAATATTGGGAACGGGATCCAGACTAAAAGCTGCTCCACGAAACAGCCCAGTCGAAAAGTCCTAGTCCAAGGTCTTTGACGATGATCATTCCATTTCATTAAAGGCCGACACGTCAGTGTAAATAAAACACCATTTAGTTATGGTATCCAGAACTAGAAAAGTCCTAATGATAAAACGTCATTTGGTGGTCGCGAAATCATAAGACAAAACGAAATTCACGGAAATACTGCCATTAACTGCATTTCTCACAAAAGACAATCTGCAGATGATACTATTAGACAAAATTGTTACCTCTAACTCCTGTGACTCTAAATCTTTAGCCAAGACTGGATAGTTTACCGTGGATTGTTGTTCTGTTTCCATTTTTCAGCTCAAGGGAAATAACTCTTAAGCTTTACGTCCTCAATTGATTCGACCCAATTGATTCGTACAGTAAAGTACATGAAATAAAATGTGTTCTTAACTGTGTATGTAATAATAAATTAAAAGGCAATACTTGCTTTTCATAAACGGACAAAACATTATCAACCAGTCCTTTAAGAAAATGTGTGATAATGTGGCCCATTGTCTAAGCAAAGTGCTACCATGAACGTGATCAGGAGCGCTTTGCCTAACCAAGCCGCTTCCAAATTGTGCTATCAAGCACTTTCCTACGTCTATGCAATGACACGTTACCATCGAGCAGTGCTCGCCGATAGCATACCATTTCTTAACACTTTGTAAGGCGAGCGCTACCGAGCGCTTTCTTGTGCAACGGACCGTTTCGGTAGCACTCGATAGCGCTTTGCTAAGCAACAGTCTGCTGTCCGCAAGCGCTTGCCGGTAGCATATAATTTTTCCCTTTGTCCGCTACATTGCGCATTTTTTAAGCAAGCCGTTTTTATAGCATAGCGATGCCGAACGCTCGGTACAAAAATGTATATATCTGTTTGGTTAGGCAATTGGCTCCAGAAAGGCAGCGCTCAACTTAAACAGTTGAACACAGAATTCAAAAACATTGTCTAAGCAATGAAACTAATACAGTTATCTCTATATGGTGTAATGTAAAAACACATCACAGCCGTTGTGTGTTTTATAATTTTAATGATGTATATAAACTGACCAGTATCATTGAAAACCGTTGAACTCTGTAACTTTCTCAGTGTATTATGCACCAGTCAATGTTTTGCCCACCCAGGAGGAATTAGACATTTTCAATATTTTTTTGATGCCTAAATACCCACCCAGGAGACAATGCTAACTGTCTAAATCCCCGCCATGGGGCATAGTTTTTCATCAGGGTACTTTAATAAAAACACGAATAATAGTATCAGTCGTCTTTCACAGTGTCGAAATTATCGGACGACAGTCTATTCCCTGGGACTCGGAAATGTCGTCTAATTCCCGCCTGTCGGGAAGATTCGTCTAATTCCCAATGTATCCCTGCAGCCCCCCAAGGGGGGGCATAATATTGACTGATGCATAATATGTATAATAAAATCCGGCACTGGAATGAGTCTTTGATTAAAGTTCAACTGTAAACATGCTTGTGTTGTTGATTTTATCGTACTCACATTTGTGAATACAAGACCACCAAGAACACTGATATTACCACATATAGAAATTAATACAACAATATTCACGTCCATGTCCACGGTCCCATATGAACATTTCCTATTGGGGTTCGGGGGTCAATTTGACGTTTCTTTTGCATTAAAGTGAGACAATTCATATTCGGCACCAGAAAGTCTACGTGTAGGGGCGTAAAAAATTATTGAAGAAGTTGAATTCTTGTTGTGTAAGCATAGCGACCGCACTATACCAGTTTACAAAATATGTTACATGTCCCTTTTCTGATCTAGTTATACTGTCACAGTCTGACAGTCACAACTGGTATGTACTAATTTACCACATTAAGTCAATGATCCCTTCTGACAGTATAGTCATGCAGTATTCAAGTTTGTCTCAGTAATAGGCATATCATCACTAAACACTATTGTAATTCTATCTATCTCTTTGATAAACATCAAAGAATACTCTAGAATATGATCATTGCGAACATACTGGACAGCAGAATTCTCTGGTATATATTTTGAAGTGTAAGTACTTTATTTTCTCATGCATGTTAACTGACAATGGCATTCTATTCAGTGGTAACATGTACTGATGGAATGTAACAAGTTAACAACACAGCGAGTCGGTCCAGGGGTATAAATGTAGCTGTCAATACGCTGGTACTTTGGCTGAATCAACAAAATGTTCTTACAAAAACAGCCAAAGTTTACACAATACTGCAGTATGCCTGCTTCACTACGTACATGCTCATATTCTTGTACATATACTACATGTGTATTATACTATTATTATATGTGTTTACCACAGATATATATTCAACAACAACAGCGTCATTTTATATCTTTATTAGAATCACAAACAATATGTAACCTATGACACCGCACACACCGGTTTTTAGCACAGGATAGCATTCAGTACATAAAATACTTCTATTATGCATTAAAAAGCGCTTAAAGCCATGAATACCTTTGTAAATCACAGCAAAACATGAAACAAAACATGAAAAAAATAAGAATTGTATGGTATATTGGCATTCCTGATTAAGGTAGAATATAAATGATCATTGAATACATAAACATGCAATGTATATCATACTGGTACCAGTACATCAATTAAAAGGATGGCAACTGAATCAATCTTGGTTTAAATAAATTATATTTTAAATTGTCGGTTTGCTCTTACTCCGGTTATGTTTGACTGATGCTGCAGGCTGTTGGAGTAGGCAGTTGTGTTTTTGTAGTCATTCGGGGCATTTTTCTCTTTTTTGACCTTGTGACTAGCGTTAGTGATCTATGATTTTTAATTTTCACAAGACTAAGTTCTTTTTTGGGGCCTTTCATGCTCTGCAGTTTCTGTTGAGGGTTTCCTTCCCTGGCTTGATTTGTTATTAATCTTTTTTTTAATTCTGTTCAAAAGGGTAAATAATACATAACCATTATAAATGTGAATATCATACATGTATGATTGCCTAGTATGAAGTAAAGCATCAAATACCTCAGTACCCCGGATGCTTAGTATTGCTTATCTAATGAAATGCTAAAATACCATCCAATACCTATAATTATCTGAGATTGTTCCCCAAAATCCAACAATATAATCTCAGATCAGTCAAATTAAGAGACTAGAATGTAACATATGAGCAGGGGTTCCATTGTGACCTTGATATGACCCTTTGACCCCTGATAACTTTAAGGAGCAACAGTTTGACACTCAGATTTCACTGAAGGTCATATATTTCTTTATTATGATATGTACTTTTGCTATAAAATGGTACATTCTCAGGGGTGTCAACAGGCCCAATTTAAAAATCAGGAAAATCGTATGCGGCCAACCATTTATGCCAAACATGAGGCCTTCAATGACATTGTTTCCAAAATTAACTCAGTTTGTATTAAGATAATCCTTCAGAGCAGAGTTACCACAAATTTGCCATTTCTTGAGATATTTTCATCAAATAACTTTTATTTTGGTCAGAAACCATTGCTCTTTCAGTATGATAAATCCAGAATTCCAGGTAAATCAGGAATATTGACATCCCTGCATTCCAGAACAAAGTATTCCCTTGAAGCCAGAGGTGATTGGCCAGTTAGGCAGGGACATAGCTGGATGGTCACACACTTACGACTGTATTAGACAAATGCAAGAACAAAACAAAAGTATTAAGTTGACCCTTGAGACTCAGCCCCTAGTGGAACCCCTGTATAAGTACAATACGGTAAATCTACTCTACATACTGGTATGATGATAAACGCTATTGAGTATCACAATGAGTATCATTTAAAATCACACCAAAAATGGTCCATGATCGAGTTTTTAAAATCACACAAAAATGTTCAATAACTGAGTAACCAATTAATTAACATTTGGTGACATTATGGACGAAAACAATTAACATAAACATCAATTCTTTACTAATGTGGAGTAAAATATGGATACATGTAGTTGCACTGAGAATATTGACAAGAAAACACACAAAATACTGCTTGAAAATGAGATTCCTAGAAAAAGCTGTAATATTGCGCAATACCAATACCTTACAAAACCCTAATACCATGCCCAGTGAATGAACACACAAACAAAATGATAAATTATCCAATTACAATAATAAATGCAGGTTTAATAATTATTCTGTATTAAGATCACACTAATGATGTTATATACCTAACTGAATTCAAGATAAACTATTTTACATTATATAGGCCCTCCCATCTTCATGATGATATCAGACTTATTTTTGAACTTGTAATAATTATTGAATTTGTTTTTACATGTAATTAATTATATGAAAGGACAAACAAAGTTCCAAACATCTGATTATTTTCTAATTTGAAAACACAATAAAATATACATTACAATAAAAACAATCACAAAAGCTCACCTTGCCGCATTGTGGCAGGTGAGCTCAACAATCAGTGAGGTAATTAATCAGTAACATCCACTATTAGACATTTTCTTTTGCCCTGATTGTTTAGACATTCTGTATACAATAAATCCAAATACAAACATATTTGCAACATACATAAACCATATTTTTTCATATTTCCTGCAACCTAAACCAAATAAACATATTTAGAAGATACCAGCCTTCCACCTCCATAAAAAGATTTTTAAGGTCAGCCCCAGTAGATATAATTATTTGCCTACATTTTGTTTTACATAGATTTTATGGTGTTAAAAATGATGTCTATACATTCGGTCAGCTGACTATCGTTAATGACAAGAGGCGGAGCAAATCTGATAATATCCCCGTGTGTGGGTTTGGCCAGTAATCCATTCTGCAATAACTTCTGACAGACTTTGCCTGCATCAATTTCTGCAAAGATATAGATAGAAAATATTTGTAGATTTTACCGGAAGTTGAATCCTGCTGCAAGTTAATAGTGTAAGAAAATATATTATTTTTTTAGCACTGAAGACCCTGGGTTGGACACCTGTTTCAAAGACAAATCTTAGCTAAGATTTGACTTTTTCATATGCTTTTTTAGCTACCTAAGACAGCTTGTACATTCAAACAAAGTTATGTGAAAAAGTTTTATCATAATTAAATATTTCAACTTGTCCAAAATGTATGGGTTTGCTTAGTACGCTCTCAATACTATATTGAAAATCTGTGTAAGCTTAGATATGTCTATGAAAAGGGTCCATGTCCTTTACTGGGATTCTGAACCATTTTGTGGAATTTGGGTAATTTTGCCTTCTTAACTCTATAGAAACTAGAGTGCTTACACGCTGTTTCTTTGATTTGACTGAGTAAATGAGTAGTTAAACTATATGATCTAATTTCACCGCGTATAAGTCAAATCACTGTACTCATTATTGCAATCCTATATAATTCAATGTGTACTCATTATTGCGTTAACCGGAAGTTGACTCGTTTATACACTGTGAATTTCTTAGATCATCCAAGATGTCATAGACACAATCGTTCTGATCAAGAAACCACTATTATGACAGGAAAATTGTTGACAGAAGATGCAGACCAATATCAACTGTTTCAAGTAAACTTATCCCATTCTGATGTTTATTGTATAGAGATCCACATTTGAAAGTTTGTTATCGTTAATTCATAGTAGTTATACAAACATGATGAGCTATGATATGTAAATCTATAACATAAATAATGTGATCTTCCATGCGAGAACAAATCGGAAAACAATTTTCTCCAATGTGTGATAACAAATGCATGATATCACTAGCTTTTTGGCGCAAAAACATGACATTGTCAGCTTAAATTTGTTATTCATGACGTTGTTTAGACTACGTAACTATGGTAGTGTGAAAAAAAAGAATCAGTTTTTCGTTGTCTTTGAGATCAACATTTCTTAAACTCGTCACAAAGGCTCGCTTAATAACCTGAGTTTTCTAGACTCGTTTAAGAAATGTTGATCTCCAAAGACAACTCATGACTGATCCTGTATAACTTACCAGGATCAATGACTATAGCATTCAGTAAACCTTTCCCCCTTACAACTCTCACTCGATCTTTTGGCAATGTATTAAGTTCCTTTCTCAGAATCTGGCCGAGTCTTTCAGCATTCTCTGCTAGTTTTTCCTCTTCAAGCACCTAAAACAAAGAAACATGATAAATTCATGGTTCATAATACAAATCTTACTCCCAAAATCAAGGTCTATTTAAGGTTTTTTCAAGGTGAAATTTGTATTTTCAAGACATTTTTCCAAATATTTACCAAGGTAAAATTGTACACTTTTGACTATTTGTACTTGATAAACATGAAAACTATTGTAATCATGACTATTGCTTAGCACTACATATCTCACTCTCCCACAAATACATTTACATACTTTTAATTTAGGAGAAAAAGAGTGTTTCTGTTTTATTTTTATGCAGATAATGGGTCATTTTGACCACATCTATACACTTCTATGTATATTCAAGACCGTTTGCCTAAATTCAAAGACTTTCAGTTAAAGTCAAGTACTATTTTGGCCCTTTAAAGGCAACACTTAATTCAAATATTATTCAAGGTTGAAACCAAAATCAAGGACTTTTCAAGGCATGTGCGAACCTTGCATGTTGCTTAATAAAGACAAAGTGCATCATCGATTTGTTTAGAAATTTTAAGTGAAATCAAATAGGCCATTAACAAAATTAAATTGTCAGTTAAACGTTTCAAACATGTATTGTGCGAAATTATTTTACTCAGACTTCTGCTTCTCCATTGTACTACAATTGTTCTTATAAACTACTTATAAACTACTTATCAAAAATAGAATATAACCACCAAACACGAATAACATTTAATGTATATTCATTCGATCACAACGTTTCGCCCAGAAGGCTTCTTCATGTAATGATTATACATGTACAAAAATCAAAGATCTTATAAAATTCTTACCCTATACTATATTGAAAAGTGCACTTACGGTACTAGTAACTAACAATAAGTAACACACTTTCATGATTACACAGTTTGGATATAAAGATACCTAATTACCTTAAGAGATTCCGTGGCAACGACACAAGCTAGTGGATTACCACCGTATGTTGAACCATGTTCTCCTGGTCGAATAGTTAACATCACTTCATCATTAGCAAGAATAGCCGACACCTGAAATACATATAATACACCACAATCTGTCACCCACTCATAACAAATGTTTCCAAACAAATCAATATATAGTTTGACAGAATTTGCCCAAGACATTAGCACATTCCTTTGTTAATCACTGGTTAGTATTTACAATGAAATCAACATTCTGATGCGTTATAACAACAAACGAAAGTTGAATCAGTCTCAGGTCAAATCTGACAAACAATAAAAGATAAACATATCAGTCAATTCTGACCTCAAAGTAACAAAACTTAACTTTAATTATGGAATCTATAATTTAAAGTAAAAAGATGTAACCTAATATACTTACTTACATTATACTTGTTATTATATCAGAAACAAGAAGATTTATTTACAATATATACAATCATGTAACACCAGCTAATAGCTATTTTTAGTCAAAATATATTCAAAAGACCAATTTGGCTTAAAATAGGCATTCAGTAGACATCATATAACTAGCTGGTGGATCACAATAACCAGCTATATTAGAAGAAGGATTATAAGAATCCTTCATCGGCAAGCCTCGTCCCTGGTTAAAATCCGACCCCTTGGGTGAGATATCCTTATCCTTATCGTCAGACAAAAATAATCTATCATGAGACAGTCTATGCAGAATACTGTCTCATGATGGATTATTTTTGTCTGACGTAACTTGTGAAAATGGGAGTTTATCATTTAACATATTTCGCTTTCATGGCGTCAACATGACGTCATCATAACGAGACATTTGCCTTACCTTCTTATTCATAACAATCATTAATAATAATGTAAATAAAGCGTACGCTGATAAGTTTTGCTCAAGAAATGCTTTTAAAACAGTATAGAGCCTATTGATGTTCGTCTTGTTAGCTTAAAATTGTCAGTAACTTGTAAATCCCGAAACTAAAATAGTTGGTTCTATGTCGCGTGTACGCCTATGTAAGATGCATCTATCTTACATTAGCAACGGGCCTATCTTACATTAGCAACGTCAGAGAATAGAACTATCGGTACCCAAACATGGATTAGCCTAAATCACTGAGAAATATATTTACAGCACATAACAAAAACTTTATAAACCAGTACATGACACAAACTGTTTAACCCAAGAACCCGTTGCCTAACCAAGCCGCTTCAAAATTGTGCTATCGAGCGCTTTCCTACGTCTATGCAACAACACGCTACAAGCGAGCAGTGCTCGCCGATAGCATACCATTTCTTAACACTTTGCTAGACGAGAGCTTTCTTGTGCAATGAACCGTTTGGGTAGTGCTCTATTGCGCTTTGCTACGCAACTGTCTGCTATCCGCGAGTGCTCGCCAGTAGCATGTAATTTTTCAGCTTCGTCCGCTACATAGCGTTTTTTTTAAGCAAGCTGTTTCCTAGCATAGTGCTACTGAGCAAACAGTTTTGTTAGGCAACAGGCTCCAGCACATGACACAAACTGTATATGAAGCAGGAACTTACAGGAAGTACACCTCCTGACAAAGCTTTTCCTAAAATCAGTAAATCTGGCTTGACATTCTCATGATCCACAGCTAGACGTCTGTAAAATAATATAAAATAGTTACCATGGCAACAGGATTGTATCATATTGAAATTTCAAAAGCTAACAAGTTATGTTGCAACAGGTTTTCAGCTTGAATATGAAAGCATAATGACATTGACAGTATAAAACCTTTTAGAATTTTATTTTCTTAGACCTTGTAGATGATGGCAACTAATGCTTCTATGAAAATGTGACGTCATCATTCAACAATTACAGTTTATCATTGTTAAACAAGAGCCAAAATGTCACAAAATACGCCCGTCTCGGGGCATGGTGAGTCTCAGGGCAAAAAAAATAAAAATAAAAAAAAATTAAAATAAAAAAAAATATAATCAAATTTGGCATAGATATTATGCCCATAAGCATTGTCACAAAGTTTGAAGATGATTGAATGAAAACTGTTTGCGTTAGAGCACATAATTACAAGGCCTATTTCATACTTATGTGGTAATTAAAGGCCCATAACCAAATAAGGCCTAGGCCTATTTGGCCCATGATCGAACTTGGCCTAGATATCATGGCCATAAGCATTGTCACAAAGTTTGAAGACCATCATATGAAAACTGTTTGCGTTAGAGCACAGACAAAGCCAATTTCATACTTATTTGGTAATTAAAGGCCCATAACCAAATAAGGCCTAGGCCGATTTGGCCCATAATCGAACTTGGCCTAGATATCATGGCCATAAGCATTGTCACAAAGTTTGAAGACGATCGGATGAAAACTGTTTGCGTTAGAGCACAGACAAGGCCTATTTCATACTTATTTGGTAACTAAAGGCCCATAACCAAATAAGGCCTAGGCCGATTTGGCCTATAATCAAACTTGGCCTATAATCAAACTTGGCCTAGATATTATGTCCATAAGCATTGTCACAAAGTTTGAAGACGATCGGATGAAAACTCTGAGCGCTAGAGTACAGACAAACTGCTGGCCACCGCCGCCCGCCTGTCAAATTGGATCCAAAGAAAATCACAGACCAAGACAACCTGGTCATGACAATAGCTCTTTCTGTCTTTGAAAGTCAAGCTAAAAAATTGCTGATTAGTTAGAATTGGGTTTACATTCCCACAACAGTATTACAGTGATATAAAGTGTGCCAAACATAACATCACTGTTTGACATTATGACATCATTGCTGGTGACGTCATGACATCAAATATATACAATATGTTTTGTATACAGTAAACTAAACCTAAAGAAGTTATTAAACGAAACACAAGTTTAGTGAAAACCATTTTGAGTTGTGTCTTCTTCTTTTGATTTTATAGTGATACCTTCCTATCTTTGCATACCTTCCAGTTCTAGCAAGTCCTGTCTGAACCTCATCAGCTATCCAGAGCACGTTATATTTTGTGCACAGGTCTCTTACACCCTTCAAATATCCCTCATGAGGAACTACCACACCAGCCTCTCCTTGGATCGGTTCTACCATAAACGCACATACATTGGGATTCTTCAACTTTTCCTAAATAAAGCAACAAAATAAATCAGATTTTACACAGCATCCATATTAATATTGTGTTTCAGAATTTTAACCTAAAGAGTATTGGCAACATTATTTAGATTGTTTTGTGGGTTTTAAAACGAACTAGAAGGGTTTTTCTCTAGAATGTATGTCTTCTACAAAGGGCCACTATGTAACTCTGGCAATAATCATTGAAGAAAAATTCCTTACAATATGCACAACTAGGCTTGGTACCAAGTATTCATGTGAAATTACATTGAAATCCAAACCATGGTTAAAGAGAACAAGCACAGACAAACTTACTTTTGACCATTAAAGGGTCATAACTCATCATCCGACTAAAAATCCTGACAATTTGAATATACAGTAAAACCCCGCTAATAGGACCACCGACCGTTCTTTCAAAAAGTGGTCTTAATAGCGGGGTGGTCTCATTAGCGGGGAAGACCAATGGGCTTATAAAAGTTGAATTATTTTTCTGTCAATATTTTATTGGTGTGTTTTGTTGATGTTTTGTGTACCTTGTTTTATTAATTAAATAAATTATGGACCCATCGTTAGTAATGCTTCATTTATATGGGAAACTTTCATTTTTCCTGAAAAAGGTAAGTCTGATTCGGTTAGTCAAACAGTCACAGTGGATGTAGAAGTAATTGTTTATTTTTCATACATTTGTATATCTTCCCTCCTGTCTCCTGATAAACCACATGTAGACAAATTATTTCCTCAAAACCATATTATCTGTTGCTAATTTAATTTAACAAAGCAATTTTGTTTGTTAAAAGAGCGTTGATATGAAGAATGTCCGAATCGAGTGCTATCCGAATACTACTCAACTTGAGTTGATAAACGTTTCGTGTAAATTTACTTTTGTAGAATTGTACACTAATTAATCATTTTTAGTAATCAAAATTGAACAAATGATCAGTCACATCAAGTTGAATTCAACTACAGTACTAACTCAAAAAGCGTTTCAGTTTATTGTGTTTACATCTCGTCCGTACCGTGCGTGTTTTAGTCCAATCCAATTAATGGCCGGCGGGCAGAGTTGATTAGCCAATTAAAAGATGCATATCACATCACAACAGGTTAAGGATCAGTAAATTATACCTCTAATTGGATTAGCATTGCCCAGCCTACGAACAATGGGGGTAATC
Organism: Spisula solida; assembly: GCA_947247005.1. NCBI lineage: Eukaryota > Metazoa > Mollusca > Bivalvia > Venerida > Mactridae > Spisula > Spisula solida. The sequence goes on along the minus strand of OX365952.1, from coordinate 33,907,074 downwards.
ATTAGCTGTCTGTCTTTATTGTTACAATATACAGAGGTGTCAACAATTTTGCTCGCGGCAATTTTTTGAACAATGACAGAGTTTTGAAAAGTGTGATATACATTTGGTGGTCGTAATTTCGGGGTTGAAATCTGCACAAAGTGACCATTTGGTCGGCGAAAAGTGGTCGCATTACGGAATAGCAGGGTGGTCGTAATTTCGGGATAAAAGACCATTAAACAAAGAAGGGCAAATTCCGTTCTTTCAAAAATTGCCCGTATTAGCGGGATGGTCGTATTTTCGGGGTGGTCGTAAGGTGGGGTTCTACTGTACACAAATAGGTACCGATTATTCAGTTTCATTGCAAAACCAACTAGTGTAATAGCTGACTTGTGAATAAATGAGGGTAAATGTATTCCTCTGAACTGATTAGTGTTTGAAAGTAGACATTAAAATGGTATTACTTTTTGTATGTTATATAAAATGTTTGCAATCGAGGCTTCCAGTAAGTTTACTGGTTTATATTGTGTGTTTTGTTACCTACCTCAAGACTCTTCAGATCATTGTAAGGTACGATGTCAAATCCTGGCATGAACGGACCGTAATCATCGTAAGCAGAAGGGTCTGTGGACGATGATACTGCAGCTAGTGTACGGCCCCAAAAATTGCCCTCAGCAAAGAGGGTCACAGCCTGATTTTGTGGAATTCCCTTAACTTTATAGCCCCATTTTCTGGCAAGTTTACACGCTGTCTCTCCACCTTCAACACCTGTATGAGAAAATGTGTAAACCAGTTTAACCCAATGCCATATTAATCAGTTACATATTACACACCAGTTTAACCCAATGCTATATTAATCACCTACATATTACACATCTGATTCATGCAGAGCAATATGATGATTTTACCTACATTTTATCATTATTATACGTGCAAAAAGGCGACAAGACATACCTAGATGGTTGAGAGTGGTTGGGGTGATAAGGACTAAGTACCGGTAAGTGAGTTAATGTGCAAGAGGCTATGTACTGTGGAGGTTGTTTTTACCTGTTAAAATGTATAAGCCTTGACATTCAATCAAGACAGTCTAACTGTATGTTCTGTCTATCTGCTTAAGGTACTTAACAATTTGGAATACAATTATAAAATTCTTTAACAGGGTAAGAGATACAAAGCTGACACCAGAGGGGAATAGACAGATGGAAATTAAACATTTCAGTTTTACCACTCTTAGGGTGGCATAAAAACAAAAACTAACACCGAGACAGGGTTAGAAATAAAGCTAATCTATATAGTCAAGCTAAAAACAACGACAGTTATAGAAATATCAATTATTAAAGTGTACTATGTACACTGAACAAAAACTGGCATTTTATTAAAAACACAGGAATTTGAAAGTTGATTGCTTGTGTCTTTCATTTTGTTAACACTGGCTACGGGATTCCATTATGGAGGATAGAAATGTGTTGCATTCCTTCAGTATAATAAATGTATAGAGCGATTTTGAATGGATTGACTGCTATGATATTTTATGGACAGAATTTCAAATTCCTGTAATAAAAGTGACTTCTTGCCAATTACTTTATAGATCTTCATAAACATTGGCAAATTTTTATTTAAGGCCAAGGGCTGCTCATCCTGATTGCCGTCTGTATGACTTGATGGCAAACTTATAGTCCTCTGTCAAATACCGGTAAGATGGTTCTATGAAGTAATTATCAGAACTCGCATTTCACAGGCCTGGTAATTAGCAGATATTCTCAGGCCTGAAAATCCCAGTTTCAAAGCCTGAAATTCTATTTTTCAATAAAGAAGGAAAATTCAGGATTCAAAAACCTGAAATCAGGGATGGGCCTGAAAAATTCCAGACCAGTTTCATAAAGTGTCTGTTTACAAGTTTCGTTCAGTGTATTGCAGATTGTGATATTAATATACCTGTGTTCATAGGTAGGACTTTATCATATCCAAATAAGTTGGTGATATATTGTTCATATTCTCCTAGTAGATTGTTGTAGAATGCTCTAGATGTCAAGGTCAACTTACTGGCTTGATCAACCAATGCCTGGAATAATAAAACATATACTAATACTTGCAAAGATTACTTACAGTAGAAAGACTTTAAATCTGTAAACAAAGAGACAAAGTGAGCAATTAAAACTGTATGTATGAACTACTAGTACAGGGTGAGACTGTCTTAGCGACCCCTGAATTAAATGACTCCCTGTCTAATATGACTCTATTTTGCCCAACTTGACAATGTTTATCCAATTACAGTACAACCTCTGTAGAGCAACACCCTTTTGGAGCTGCAAATTGTGGAGGTTAAATTTAGAGTAAACATCAGCTTAGGGAAATTTTGAAGGTGTTATAGAAAGGTTGTTGTTCTACAGAGGGCTGCTCTGGAGAGGTTGTTCTGTAGAGGCATTATAATGGATTGATAAATACATGTAATACATTGTTGATCTATTTATTTACTGGGTCTATTCCAGAGACTTCCTGACATAGCTAGGTGCCTTTTTCTGAAGGTCCCGCTGAAGGTCACGTAAGACAGTCTCATCTGTACTTGACATCATGATCATTAAACAGTGTAGATCATCTTTCATTTTAGACTTAGTGGTTTTCGCTAAATGTTCCACTGTCAGCAAAAACATCATTGATAAAACAAACAGACAGAAAAAAACTCAATAGACACTTCAAACTACGATATAAAGAGGTTGACAACCTTCAGTGCACTCAAGAGATAAAATTTAGCTAAGATAAAAATCTTAAAACGAACAGTGCACTTATCTATCATCAATACCGGCAGTTTAAGAAACCTTTTGTATAAAATGTCTCCCATTTGACTTAAACAATCTTATCTTATCATTTCATTGTAAAGTTAGGAGTACCTTTGTATCTTGTGTCAAGTTTGGAGTCAAGTGTTTAACAATTACAGAATTATCTGCATGACAGATGTATCAGCACAGTTATTTTACCATGCCAAACTAGTGAACTAAAACAAGAGATGTTTGTAAAACATGTATGCCCCATGACAGTCATGCCCAATAGTCAGAAAAGGTAAAGGTCACTGTGACCTTGACCTTTGACCTACTGAGGTAAAGATCACAGTGACCTTGACCTTTGACCTACTGAGCTCAAAATCAATAGGAGTCATCTACTATTGATGACCAACCTCTGTGTAAAGTTTGAAAAGGAAACCATTTGGTCTACCGACCGACTGACAGACTGCCATGAGCAAAGCAATTAATAAACCCCTTCATCAAAGATGGGGGGCATAATTACTACAGAACTAAGATCCGTTTCATGTAATTGGATACACCCTACACTATTCCGATAAGAAATTAGCCAGAATCTGTATTTATTTGTGCAGCTTTTTAGGACAAATATCAAAAATGATCTCCCTTTAATTTTATAATTCTTATGGTTTTCCTAATTGGTTGGATTATCTCCCCTTGATACTCCTTATTGGAATATAATGTTGGATATAGGCATCAGTTGACAAACAGTGTTTTTATCTGTATTGTGATAAAGTCACATTCATGATTTTTTTCAGAAAATAGGGGGAAAATGGGGAATGAGGAGGGGAATGAGGCTGAATTTCAGCCCCAAAAATCATGAAATAAGGGCCCTCACTATGCGATAGAGACATACAGTATAGGTTTGAATCTAACTACCAGTATAGGTGCAAATAATGAAGATTTGGTCCTACCTTGATGATACGTGGATGACAATGACCTTGATTGACTGCACTGTATGCACTGAGGAAATCAAAATACTTGTTACCATCTACATCCCAAACATACACACCTACAACATTATACAAATACCAGTGTCAGTGTAGCAAAAATACCAGGTAACTTTGACATCAGTAAAGGCTACAAATCCAAGACAAAATTTGCTTTGCTTCGAAAATAAAAACAGAAGGCTACAAATCCAAGACAAAATTTGCTTTGCTTCGAAAATAAAAATAGCAGTAAGTATTTTATCTCTTCATCGATTTGTATGAAACATACTCCAGTCTAAGGGAAAAATTATATGCTTTCCTCGAAACTTTTGTTTTCCAATATTGACACATTTCATCTTGGATTTGTAGCCTTTAGTGATGTTTAAGTCACATGGTATTGCTACACTGAGTATACATGTATTAAACAATGTAATCAATATTGACATGGTGACTGGATCCAAGTGATATGTGCGGACCCAAAAATTGTTCTCAGGGGGTTTGACCAATTACTTTTCTTAGAATGGGATACAAACAGCTATTTTGCTCAGGGGGGTCAAACATGTTATTTTGCTTAGAGGGTTGAACTGATCAGACTAATTCTAAGTCCAGTAAAACCACATAAGATAATGATATCAATACTTTTGCCAACATTTGAGGCGGGTCCGGAATACCCCTCTGGATATGTGCATGATGTGAGGAGATGTCTTGTAGTGCTGGTTACACTAGGGGTGCCATTCAACTCCGAAGAAGCGGTTTCGACCCTTAAAATTTCCAATAAGCCATATTTTGACCCTCAAGATTTTGGTTTGAAGGGTCATTTTCTCTTAAAATCATGAGTATTTTGCCTATAAAATGATAAAATTTATTAAAAAGTATCAAAATGATCTTTCGTATTCAGAAGTTAGTAGAACCCCTGATCATAGTATTTTCATACACCAGTTCACTATCCTATCACACTGTAATCATGGCTCACACAGTGACCTTGACCTAGACTGCTGTCTTTTCATGCACCGATCATGTTATCACAGAAGACACTAGACATCAGGGCACTGTTTTATCAAAGCCCTTACAGAAATCCTAAACTTACGTTCAAAATTAATTTCTTTATAATACTTCAACAACAGCTTTGGGAAAGATATGGCTTGTAAGGGTTCATAAGGTGAATCAGTATTAGTATTGCAGATGTATTGACCAGACTTTATAATTGTAAACAAATTATAAAGAATTTAAATTTTAAATATCATAAGTTTAGTAATATCATAAGTGCTTTGATAAAACAGTACCCAGATGTTTACTTACCTTCTCCCTTGTTCAGCGCCACACCAAGTGGAGCATAATTGTGGGCTCCGTATTTACTCTCCTTTGCAAAAATCTTCTCAGACTTTTCCCCGATTGTTACAGGCTTGACAGATGCACATCTTACTGTCATTTGTGACACATTCTGTCCGACTGCTGTGAGACGTCTAGATAGTCTGCTCAACATGATGATCTGATAATAAGAAAGAGAAAATAAGATATATTCTTCACATAAACACTTGCCTATTTCAGCGCACTATCTTTAAACCTTGTACACAAAACAAGAACGCCATATTGACCTGCATGTTCACTTGAATACCTTAATTCTGCCTTATTCCGAGTTTAGTTGGATTTAATTAATGCTAACCAACACAGTACAGTCTATTAAATCTGTGTTTAAAACAACCTGCAAACAAAGACCACTATTATAAAACCTGTCAACTACCTGCAACTGGTTGAAAAAACCTTATAATGGTATTTAGACCCCTTCTTTTAACAAATACACCATTGGTGCAAATTTGAGAACAGACAAAAATAAGCAAGTTTTCGGAGGAAAAAATACACATATAATAAAAACCATTATACCCTAGCAAATATTTGCCTCGTGCTTTTATTTTCTCTCAGGATACAATACAATACTCCAGGTGTCACTTTAATTAGAAAGCAATGTAGATTCCATAAATAGATAGAAATTCAAATACTGTAGATAGCATGCAGTTGTCAACACACTTTGCACGTATATACTGTTCTTTTATAACACACAGCATATAATGTACTTTTATACCACACAGCATATAATGTACTTTTATATGAATAGTGATCGACTGACCCACTTTGCTACTAATAAGAGGAATGTATTATAATGATAAATTAATTGTCATGCAAATATTTTGTTAACTGTTAACAATTAAATTGGCAGTATGTATATATTTTGGAGGTATATTATATTATACAATGACTACTGGACTTCACAGTTAATTTGTTTTATTAAAGGATTCATATATTGATGTTAAGGCCTTCCTTGAAAAAATGTTTGACAGAAATTGTGTGTAATAAAGGGAGGTAATTAAAACATCAAGTCATAATCAGAAGCCTTTTTGACTAGGGGTCATTACTCAGCTGAAACCATTCTGAGTAGGGGCAATTTTTATGCGCCTGTAGAATGCATTTTCCAAACATATATGAAGACGTTTAAATATCATGACAGGTACCTCAAGATATAAATGGATTATATAAATAACTTTAACTGTAACATGTTCTGAGTTAGAAATCATTTTCACTGCATGTTTGGATCTGTAGGGGGAACCCAGGGGGACTGGACCCTTGTGGTATTTTAGCAAAACTGGGGTTATCTTATAAACGTTGAACAGTTCACAAGTCAGATCAGGACTCTCCAATAACAAAAGTTTGGTAAGACCCCCCCCCCCCTATAAAAACGATGGTCCTACCCCCCCTTCCCCCCCTGAGAAATATGATTGGATCTATGTGTACAGTATTTGTCTTAAATCAAGTACAAACTTCGCAGATATTGGTCATATGTTTTATATACAATTTACCATTGTTATAATTCCACACAAAGGTTTAAAAAATTCAATGTTATAAATAATTTACAATTGGCATTGTTATAAAAATGAATCAAGGCCCATTCAATTTAACATGTATGTACTTATAGGAATGTTAAATTGGCACCAGGTCCTGTTGTTGTTTAGGCGTTCGGTTTAACCTACATTCCATGCATGTATTGTTATGATGCACCTGAGTCAATATTTTAACCGCCCGAAGGGGGCGGCTGGCTACCCAGGGGGAATTAGACATTTTCAATTTATTGTGGGCATAATAATGACTGGTGCATGAATAACATACTTTAGACTTTAAGCCAGAAAATTTGCACTAACGAATTTGGAGACGCATTTTAATTCAAATGGCCTATTTTTACAAACCATCTGGACCTGCTCTTGCCACGTCAATAGCACCACAATAGAGCATTAGTTTCTTTTCATCCAATACTGTTTGCAACTTTATTTCATTTATAGAACTGGGAATAAATAAAATCTTGTCTGCACAAGTGCAGATCTAGATCTATAAAAGAAGTCAACGACGACAGGATACTGTATTTATAGTGCATAGCACGTCCAAAATCCAATTATATTGGTCGATAGATCTATGCAATTATTGAAGAACAAGTTACATGCTTACACATCAACAGATGATACAATACATTATCAAGCACAATGGCCAGTCTATAAAAAGCATAACAATGTGAAAACATATTTGAAGACTGTAAATTATGGCAACAGTTAATTAATCTGTTAAGAGTGTAATATAATCAGACACGACTGTAAAATGTAAAACGCAGGTACCGTAAGAGCTTCTTAACGAGCTTGACAGTCCAAAATAATTTCAATCAACAACAAGACTGGCTGGTTCTTCCAGTTAACGGTTAAACGAGTCTAGTAAACCGAAAACCAGCATACACGTGTTTCCCCGGTGGCAGCTGTTCTGTTTCTCTCCTCCGTGTATAAAATCTCAAGGTCGATCGTAAATTTTCACGCCTTGACCTGATCCGACCTTCATTTGAAATACATAACCCATTTTGTTAGCACGGCTAGTACAGAAGTGTCAATGAAAAATACAATAAAAAACGATGGGGTAGGCAGGGGCGTAGCTGAGTGAGTAACACGAGTGTACCCACCCGTCCCCCGTCGTGATATTTTGGGGTCCAAAGGCTGAATTAGATCTACCGGACATAAAGCCCCAGGGTGTTACAACTTGAAATACCATGACCATGAATTGTATATCTCCATGTATGTGACTTAGAAATGTACAAAAATATGTGATATACGTATAGGTTTAATATAGATCATATATTAGAATTATAAACAAATTAGTGCAAGGGAGCAAAGCGATCGCTGCACTTAATTAGTCTATAATACTAATGTTTGCTCTATAACCAGAACTAACTAGACACCACATGGATTTTTGGTGACTTTAACACCATAAATCTCACTTGGGACTCTGAACACACACGTTCATTGAAACAAAACAGCGGCCACACACACATTTATAACAACATGGGCGTAGGAGCGTCTTCAACATTGGGGGGGGGGGGGTGCAAACATTTGGGAGGGGGGGGGCTAAAAAATTTTTTTGAGATATGTGGGGGTCACATTTAGTGTTAATAACCTATAGTGAATGTTTGTGTTTATAATCACTAAGGTAAGGTATATCTACTAAGTTGTTTCCTTGTCAAAATACCGGGTAATAAAGTTGAATCCTATCATAAACTAGTATTGTTAGTGTTGTTTATTATGTTGTTTATTTATTATGTTGTTGTTAATCTGTTTCTCTTTTTCAGTGGACCATATTGAAAATTGATATTACTGTCAAATATGTAATCCATAATTAATAAAGTCGTTATTATTATTATTGTAAGTAGGGGGGTCTGGGGGCATGCTCCCCCGGGAATTTCTTTAAAACATTGGATCAATCTGGTGCGTTCTGAAATAATTTTTTGGTATTTAAAAAGACATGTTTCGATACAAGATCAATCAAAATTATTTGTAACTATTTTTTCTAAGTATTCCACAGATGCCCGAATTCTGAGAGTTAACTTAAGTGGCTTTAATAGTCAGGGAATTTAACATAGCAATGACAAAGTTTAAAAGCAATATAGGAGCTGGTGCAAACTTTATGTATTTCTGTAGTTCTTGTAGCTGTTTTCACATTCACATTTTATACTTTTTAACCAGGGATAAAAGGCAAATTACCTATTACATGTACAAGACTATTTTAGGCGGAAAATTATGAATATGGTCTGAAATATTGGGGGAGCCAAACGATATGTTGGCCCCCCTGTCCTAACATTGGGGGGGGGGGGCTGCCCCCCCTGCCCCCCTTCTCCTACGCCCATGAACAAATTCCTAAACATTATTGATGATTTCAGCCTAACACAAATGGTCAACTCCCCCACACGAAATGAAGACGTGTTAGACTTATTCCTCACATCAAACCCCACACTAGTAAACTCAGTATCAACACAAGCAGACATCTCTGATAATAACATAATGGTTACACAAGCACGCGTTAAACCACTCATTGGTTAAGTTCCCAGATCGAAACATACAATTATTTAACAAGGCAAATTGGGATGATTTCAGGCACTTTATTAACACTTCAAAGGTCAACATCATTAAAGATTCCGATGCTATCCCAGTAGAGGATCTCTGGATCAGGTTTAAAAACACCGTCCAAGAAGGCATCACAAAGTTTGTCCCAACCAAAAAACTCGGAAGCAAAAAAAATTAGAAGAAGGGACAAAGTTAACTCTATCAGAAAGGTCAAACCAAACACGCAGATATGTTAAAAATATTCAAGACCATCAAACACCTCATCCTGAAAAAAAATCAAAAAGTCGTATGAAGCATACATTGAAAACATACTTGACATCCAACACACAGAAAATGAAAACAACAGCAAATTCAACACAAAATGCTTATATTCACTCATAAAGAATGCCAATCAAGACAGCCAAGGTATTGCTCCCTTAAGAGATCAGACCAGTGGTAAAATAGAGTCTGATAACACCGCCAAGGCCAACCTCCTGAACAAGCAATTCCAATCAGTCTTTTCAGGTGTCTCACCTCTATCTCTGTCCCAGCTTTGAAGAAATGTCCTTGGGAACTTCAAATACCCGACCATGCCCGAAATAGAAATAGACCCAAATTATGTCCTTAAGTCTAACCTAAAAGTGGATAAGGCTGCTGGCCCGGACTTGATCAAGCCCATAATACTGAAGGAACTCCGCCATGAGATCCTTGATATCATATCGCTTATCTTACAAAGATCCCTGAATACTGGTCACTACCGTCCGACTGGAAGAAGGCAAACGTAGCCTCTCTATTCAAGAAAGGTGATAGTAGTGACCCAGCTAATTATCGACCTATATCACTCACTTGCATTCTGTGTAACTGAACTCCTTGAACACATAATTGCATTCAGCCTATCAAACACAACATTCTCTATGAGCTTCAACACGGGTTCCGTGAAAAACGGTCCTGTGAGACCAAGCTCATAGAGTTAGTTGATGATCTAGCTAAAGATCTCTCCTCAGGTAAACCATCTGACCTTTTCTTATTAGACTTTAGCAAAGCGTTTGATAAGGTCAACCACCAGAAACAACTATGCAAACTCCGAGAACACGGTGTCCCCAGTCAAATTCTATCCTGGATCGAGTCATTTTAAGTAGGCCGATTACAGTCAGTAGTGGTAAATGGTCACACTTCTGATCAGGTTCCTGTAACTTCATGTGTCCCACAGGGGTCCTTACTGGGATCATTACTCTTCCTGCTTTATATAAATGACCTTCCTGACAAACTCACCTCCCAGGTACGGCTGTTTGCTGATGACACAGCTGCTTACCTTGTAGTCACCTCCCTCTCAGATTGTCATGCGTTACACAATGACCTGCTAAAACTTGAAAACTGGGAAAGTCAATGGGATATGGAATTTAACCCCAGTAAGTATCAGGTTCTCCATATCTCAAGGGGCAGAAACCCAATCAAATTTCCGTACATGATCCAAGGTCAAACTCTTTCCTCAGTCACAGATGCAAAATACCTTGCATTGGCTTCGACATCAGTGACGACCTCAGATGGAACACCCACATAAATAGGATAACAACACAAGCAAACAAAACACTTGGCTTCCCCAAACGTAACATCAAAACAAAACATGAACACATAAAATCTCTAGCATACAAAACACTAGTTAGACCACAACTAGAATATGCATCACCCGCTTGGTCACCAAATACACAGGTCAACTTTAACAAGCTGGAAATGATCCAAAGACGTGCTATTAGATGGGTAAAGAATGACTACTCCCGATATACCAGCGTATCGGACTTACAGAATACACTATGATGAAGCTCCCTTGAGAACAGACGCCTTGCCTCCAAGCTAGTTTCATTCTACAAGATTTATAATAATCATTAAACTCAAGGTAATATTCGGTCGAAAAAACATTGAAACTGTAACGTCACTGTGGCTACACTCAGTCTGACCCAACGTCATCGCGACGTTGTGTACATTTGTGCTGGGACGAAGAATATACTATATATGTATTAGAGGGTCCATGATTTATGGCACAATTCATAATGTATAATGCAGTAAACGATTCCCCCAAAATAGCTGTTCGACCAGATACACTTCATAGGTCTTCTACCTGTAAACCGAAAATCATGTCTTCGTTTGCAACTATAGCATGTAAATTATAAGGATGAGCTGCTGGAGATCATTAGTATCAGGTAGTTGTATTCGAATTGATGACGTAATTTGACGTTATTGGCGTTGTATACGTATAGCCAATTCGCATGTCGGCATAGATTTCACACGGCTACATTTAGCATAAACCAAACATAAACCTGTTTTGTATGCTATTACATAGTCGTTACATCGTGCATTATTGTCATACTACTTCATGAAGAAGAAAAAACAAGTAATGTTGGTGGGTAAATAGGGGCCGGCTGAGCTGTTAATATTTGTTCAGTAGCCCTATAATTTGACATGAAATTTGTAATTTGGCAATTCGGTTTGTGCCACTAAATAAAATATCTAAAACATACTTATTAACAAGCAGTAGATATTTGACTGAATGTATATCAGAGTATTTATATAGGGGTGTTATTAATTTAATGGCACACATATAATCATTTCGATCGTAAGAAATGGTCCGTGAGAATATGGTTCCGAACAAGACGGACTTTACACCACTTCATCTGAGTCGGACTGACGATCGGAATTTCAAAACAAGCATCGGCGTGATTGACAACATAACGCGCGAAAGTGAGAGTTTATAGTTGTTTGCAATGCTAATAGATACTTGTTTTCTTTTTTATTACTGATAAATAATAGCTATTCTTTCTGTGTCTCATAATCAATTCGTTGTATTATTTTGCTCGATGTCTTATTGCATTTGTCCTTGATTGTTATATGTTTTCGCGAGTATGTGCCCCGCCTTTTCATAGCTTACATTCTTGAATGCCTTCTTGAATGTTGGGGATCTTCTAATGAACCCTTTAAGTTTTTGTCTTCCCCCTCAATTTTTTCGTTAAAAATTCTCGCCGGTTTTGTTTGTCAATAAATCGGTGTAATATCGAATCGCCGTAACCGCCACGTAGGGTCTTTGTCCAAGAGTGATTTAAAGTTTTCAACACTTTTTGCAGTAACAATTTGCGCACTAAGATTGTGCCAGTCATTAATTATATGCTGTGAAAAAGATCGCTGACGGATAAGTTTCTCTACTCTTGGTTTTGTCAATTTGTACGGGTGTTGTCTCAAGTCATGTGGGGTTGACGATAGGGTAAAAAGTTTCTAATAATCATAGTCCATTTTCAGAAAAATCAATTTGTACATGAGGATCATATCACCACGTCTTCTTCGATACTCCAGGGTGGGTAAATTCAAGGCTTGTAGTCTATCAACATAAGACAGTTCACATATTTCAGGTACAAGTTTTGTGGCTCGCCTTTGGACATTTTCAATTGGCTGTTTATGTTTTTCAGAATTGGGAAGTACACCGAGTTCCCATAATCTAGGTGTGGATGAACAAGTGTCTTATACAGTTTAAGAAGTAATGTTTTGTCCATATAGTTGAAATTACGTCGGATTAGTCCAACAACACTGTTCGCTTTGTTTACAGTTTTATTTATATGTGTTTCAAAACACAGAGATGATGTGAAATGAATTCCAAGGTCTTTCTCTGTTTCATCCACTACAAATTATAGTACAATGTCTGATTTGTTGCTTCATAACATTAACAAGCTATCTTCTTCCTTAATTAATGTGTATGGGGACTCTGAAGCGTTTTCAAGTAATGTGCATTAAATTTACAAGGTGAATGGGCAACATCCGGTCTTCTTCCTCTATTAGGTCACAAACTTTAGCTCAATGTAAAGTGACAATTGTCAGCCCAAAATTATATCATGTTAAGTTTATGGCCAGTTGACAGACCTATATCATTGAAAAGCAGTATGTTTCAGCTACAAAGTAAGACCAAAAAAACAGGGGGTCATGTTTAATAAAAGAAAGATTTTGTTTGTCAAAGGTGGTAGACAAATTTTTACAGACGCGCAGACCGATCCAATGTGGGGTTTACCCTACTCTACTTTAGCTTTGTCGAATATGCCAAAATCTCAAAATATTCAAGATGAAACACATTCACTCATTCAACTACATGTATACAATACCTTTAAACTCAATAAGATGATTCTATTTCCATTTTGTCAAGGCATATCACCATTTCCAGGCAAAGAGAAGTTTCTGTAAGGACTATTTGAATGTATCCGATTTTGGTCCGCGTATGCATTTAGTGGCTTATAACCTATAAGGCTACTGCCTGTTCATTCCTATGAAAAAAAATCACAATATTTGTCCCATAAATCCTTCGTCAAACACTCTGTTTGGCACAAACAATGTGAATGTGTAAAACCCTGCTTTCTTAGTTCTCAGTTCGAAATATGTACAGATGCACAGGTTTTACTATTTACACTCCATTGTTTGCCTCTGTCAGTGATCACCTCGGTCTATGATTAGCCTAACTTTTCTCCCAAATCATTGAATATTTAACCATATAGTAGGGATTCTCTTCGGCATCTCGATTAAAATCCAAGACGGCATTGTACGTGTTGCGAGTTTTTAACCCTTCCGAAATTTGGTCACCCCTGTCCGATTGAGATTTGTGTGTACAGGAAGTGTTTTTTCGGGGTACTCTGAAGACGTGAATGGAATTGGCAAACTCATTAAAAAAATATTTCTGTTGTTAATAAATTATCTTTTATTTTCTAATGATGTTTAAAAATGTTCCTTGAGATAACCGAAGGCCCTAGCTTACACATCATTAAACGCGACAGGGGAGGTAAGAATGCTAGCGCGCGAGATAAAGGCGGTCGGTTAGCATTTTAGACTGTCCCTCGCAAACGGAAGAAGTTGTTTCATTCGACTGCCGTCAAGTAAGTACAGCCTACAATCGTTAAAATAACTGCTTATACGATTAAAGTACTTGTTTTAAACAAGGAAAACTGTCTTTTATACACATAATTGGCGTAGGTAAACAAAGAAATCAACTTTCGATGCTAATTTGCATCATAAAGTTTGATAAACGAAGCGTATCCAAATTTGTTCGTACCCAAATTGTCAACAACAAACAATCAACCAACCATTTATTGTGAATTAATTATCAACAATCATTCTGTGTTAGATGACCATGTTAATTGATCACAACTGTCTACTGCTGGTTTGTCAATACAGATCTCCGTGAAAAAATATGAGAATTGACCAAAATACAAACAATGTAACTTTTCATGAGTGCTTTTATGATTATTTATAAGAAAGTTTTTTTGGAAAAAAAAGACATAACAAGACCGAAGAAGTGACAGATGTCCCAAGACCCTTCAAAGAACCCTCAGATCCAGTTAAGGTCTGTGTTGGTTGACCCGCGTTTAACAAAGTTTCTGTCGTGTTGATCGGTATTCATCTGTCGCTCTGCTGTGACTGTCCATTACAGTATGTAGCTGCCATGTGACCTCCGGTGTGATGCCATCATAAGAGCTGTCATTGACCTAAGCGGTATCAACAATATTTTTAACCAATCGATTATCGATTCACATTTTAGAATATTCACCATATCGACATTACTGGTTAAAACCCTTTGTCTGGGATTACGGAATTAATTGAGCGATAATGTGCGAGATGTTCTGAATGTACCTCAGTGGGGAAACTGATATAGCGTATAGAGCAAATAGGTACAACAATCGCGATTATTTTAGTTAAAGATAAGAATTTGAATAAAGTCTTACTTGAACACATTGACAACATTATTTTACGACCTCGCTGACAATATTTTTGCCTCTATAATATGTTTAACTTGAAAAATGCGTATATTTTCTCACCATCGGTATCGAGCTTCGAAAGCGACAGTGTAGAATAAAATGCAATATTTCAAATATTGAACATTTTATCAGATAATTCTTGCTAAAGTTGATCAAATTAAGATGTTTAATGATAATGTGCAATAATTGTTTGTTTTTTATGTTTTTCATGTTTAAATGTTGAAAAAGAAAAAAATATACACTCCCGCTATACCGCTTATTGCTCGCTAACCCCCTGACCGTGAAATTCAGGTTCTGGAAAATTGGGTTTTAATTACCGAGTAATGTCGATATCGAGAACCGATACCTGGGTAAATGAATGGAACCACTGAAAATCCTCCTTTTCCTGCACAAAACAGTCCCTCTGTTAAAATGTAAGTTCACAAATTGTAAAAATGGGTCAAGTCCAAACTCTAACCAAAGGTGCTATCTCAAAGCTGAATATATACCCAACATGTACAGTGTAGAATGGCTAAAAAGGGATCATTGACTGAAAGGCCTGTTTCTTGTTCGTCTATATGTGTAACTGTATAACGATGTATCGCCGATGCTTGTCTTCCTATATATTGGAATCATCGATATGCCTTGGGTCGTATCTGACAATGACAGCTCTAGTCGTCATTCAAGAAAGCGCTAAAAACACACTGTTCTTAAAACCATATTCTGGCTCATTATCATTTTGATTCCTTAGGGGTCTCCTAAAAGGTAGTTCAGTTATAACTGCAGATACGGTTTGTCACTGACCATATCAACATTACAGGATAAAACCCGTTTTCCAGTATAACAGAATTAATTTAACAGCAATGTGCGAGAAATTCTGAATCTAATACTTTTTGACAGGGGGGTGGCTGTAGTAAGCGAATAGAGCAACTAGGTACAATAATCGCGATTATTTTTGCAAAAAAGGAAGATTATGTGAAGTCTATATAGTTACATTGTGACTCACTGAACTTATGTAATGCTTAACTTTTACTCCGGCACTTGGGGTAATGTGCGTGTGCACTGGCCATACGGCTTACAAAGACGCATCGCGATCAACAGCCATTTCTCTGTAACTTGCATGTAGAATTTCATGGAACTTAATCAAAATAAATATGAACAACTATACAGTACTTTGATGATGCCTGTCAGGTGTTTTTCCTTTGACAGTCATTTACCTTGATTTATTAAATATTTCTGTCTGTCCTTCCGTCTGCAGCCATTTTTCTACTAACTGGTACATTTTTAAGCAACTTAAAATGAAAAAGTCATGATGCCCGTCAAGTTTGTTTAAGTTGGTCAATTTTCCTTAAGAGTTATTACCCTTGATTTACAGTATAATTCACACTGACCGTCCATTCGCATTCCTTTCTTTGTAACTAGCTTGTAGAATTTCATGAAACATAAAATGAATATGAGCACCCAATTACTGTGATGATGACTGTCAAGTTATCATTATTGGTAAATTTTCCTTTGAGTTATTGCCCTTGATTTGTTGAAAAATTTCATCCGCCAGTCCATTTGCATTCAGTTCTTTGTAATTAGCTGGAAGAATTTCATGTAACTTAAAATGAATATGAACACACATTCTGTGTGTCAATTTTCTTGAGTTGTCACCCTTGATTTATTGAAGAATTACCTCCGCCCGTCCTTTCTTAGTCATTTCTTTGTAACTAGCCGGTAAAATTACATGAAACTTAAAACGAAAATGAATGCTCACACTAAGATGATGCCAGTCAAGTTTTGTTATTGGACAATTTTCTTTAGAGTTATTGCCCTTTATTTAATGAATAATTCACTCTGCCCGTCCATTCACATTCATTTCTTTGTAAATAGCTGGTATGATTTCATGAAACTTAAAATGAATAGGAATGCTCATACTGTGATGATGTCCGTCAAGTTTTTAGCTCACCTGAGCACTCGTGAACATGTTTTACCTAATCTACATGAAACTTGGTCACAATGTTTGTCGCTTTGCAATCTAGGTAAAGTGCGTAACTGGGTCATCTGGGGTCAAAAACTACGTCACATCAAATTAGAACCTTGTTTACGCTCTAGTAGTGATGGGACATCGGTTGCAAATCATAATCGATCATCAGCTAGAATCGACTGGCACTTCCAATGCGATTTTCTCGATTAATAATCGGCAGAACAGGGACTGAATATGCAGTGTACTAATGCATGTTTTCCTACTTCCCAAGTCGCGAAAAAAGGTGACAAAGGGAAAAACAATGATTTTCGGTAGATGTTTTACTATCTGAGTTTGAACAATTTCTTTGAATTGGTTCTAACAGGCATCCAATTGGTTCAAACTTCCATGCTTTGAATTTTCCTAGCAATTTTTGATTAAATAAGTCTTGTTTAACATTTTGTTATATTTATCCGATGATCGATTATGGATGAATGACATCGGATCATCAGAATCGGCTGACTTCTGCACACCACTAATCGATGTTATCCGATAATCGGTACATCACTACGCTCTAGAGGTCACATTTTTTATGTTATATTAATGACACTTGGCCACAATGTGTAGCTTTATGAAATCTAGGTATCTGGGTAACTGGGTCTCCTGGCGTCAAAAACTAGGTCACATAAAAGAAAAACCTTGTAAGCACTCTAGAGGTCACATTTTTACCTAATCTATATGAAACTTGGACACAATGTTTGTCGCTTTGAAATCTAAGTCAAGTGTGTAACTGGGTCATCTTGGGTCAAAAACTAGGTCACATCAATTTTAAACCTTGTTTACGCTCTAGAGGTCACATTTTTTATGTTATATTAATGACACTTGGCCACAATGTGTAGCTTTATGAAATCTAGGTCTAGTTCGTAACTAGGTCATCTGGGGTCAAAAACTAGGTCACTGATTCTGCCTAAACTGCTGGTCATATGGTGAGCGCTTTAGAGCCAATGGTCCTCTTGTTGTATTAGTCAATTTTCCTTGAGTTAATAAAATTCTATCTGAATTTCATGAAATGTAAAATAAATACAAACTGTATGAACAACCATACTGTGAAGATGCCCCTCACTAATAACTGTAATGAGTTATTTTGATATAGTATCAATGGATGATTGAATCCCCTTTAGGCAATGCCTTAGTTCATATTAGTATACTACCAATTTAAACCTTATTGGGACTTTAACGAAACGACATAAACACACATGAAGCTAAAAATAATCAGCTCGGTTGAGCAACAAACTATCTATATATCATCTTCAAAATTTCCCAAATCCAATATTTACTGTAAGTTATAACCTCTGTAGTGCAACAACCTAGAAACAACGGCCACTACTTGCAGAGTTGAAAAATCTTATCATGATTTCAATTTCAGCTAACCAAGTAACTTAATGCTTGTTGGTTAATGTCCTCTATTTAAAAAAAATTCAATATCCTAAAATTGACAAGAATGTATGTATCTCCATAAATAGTCTATAAACTGCATCTTTCAGCACTTCTTAATCCAAACAATGGCTACAGGGGATATCTCCAACAATGTGAGGAAGTTGAGGACAAGACTTAAAGCAGTAAAATACCTGGAAGATCTAAATATGACTGCGTGAGTAGAACCATAGATTCATATCTTCACCTGAACATGTTTGTGTCTTCCTGATTTCTATGTGTGGTCAAACACAGACTGCTCACAACTCAGTTTTATACAGCAGTGATAGCCGAGCTCAGTGGTAACGCACTGGACTGTCAATCCAGAGGTCATGGGTTCGATCCCTGGCGAGAACCAGGCTGTTTATTCAAAATAGGAGCTAGACGCACTCCTGCAGGGCCGGACATGCCTATATCTAATGTCTCTCCATTCAATGGCTTTCTCTCTGTCTGTCCCTCTGGTCAGATCATGCTGTATCTGCACTGGTAGAAGATGCACCTGTGCCTTGTGGCTGTAACACTATATGTTAAGCACCTTTGAACTTGTGTTTCGCATGAAAAGGGCGCTATATAAATCTGGTATATTATTTGTTTTTATTATTTTATGTATGTTGTAAAACCATGTCCATGTTCTATGTATTGGACATCCAGAGAAGGAAAAGGGATTAATAAACTGTTAACAGTTTAAAAGTTCACACAATGGATACAACTTCTAAAAATAAAGCACAGTACAACCTCTCCAGAGTGGACCTCTGAAGAGCAGCAACCTCTGTATTAAAACCTTCAATATTTTACCTAAGCTCATATTTACAGTAAATTTAACCTCTGTAGAATAACAACCCCTCTTAGTCTATAACATCACTTTCAAAATTTCCCTAAGCTGATATATACTATAACTTTAACCTCTGTAGAGCAACAACTTTTAAACAGCGGCCAATATTTGCTTCCAAGTGTTTCTCTACAGAGGTTGTACTGTATTCTAAATGCCATCCTCATTGTATTTTTAGCATAAATAAATGAACTCAACTATACATAATCTTCATCTGGAAAGTAAATTTTATGATCTGATGAATTACTAACTAAAAATCAATGTTTATAACTTCCGATTATTTTCAGCCTGAGTGAGGGACTCCCTACAGCGTATTTACCCATCTACCATTATGTGTTTACGACATATAGTCCTGCTATTGCCCAGATCATACTGGATAAGGGTATTGAACTATATGGCAAGTCTGATGCTCGATTCATGGAAGCAGTATATAAAGTATGTAGTATAAATATTGTAGTGTCATATGGTACCTCTTTTTCTTAAATAAGAGTTCTGTTATTTTGGAAAACCTGGATTAGCTGCACTAGAAAGAATGAACTTTTCATTCAGAAAATGAAAGTTATTTGGTGAAAAAATTCAAATGAATGACAAAGTTACGGTCATTTGAAATTTCATCAGCTAACCAATTAACCCTTCCACAAAACAAGGAAACAGCAACATCTCCACATGCTGAGCAAAATCGTTATATTTTCTTTAAAGGGTATGACTTGTCATGACCGGGAACGGCTGGGTTAAGAAACGAGCTCTCTACCCACTGGACAGGCTGTTTTGATTTATTAATTCCATGTCAATGTGATTTGCATGTCACTTTGGCAGGCTTGTCTTATTGAGCAGGGGTTTTCCTGGTTCTTTTAGGAAAGGACCCAGTTGTGAATTAGGAGTTTTTTAATGACAAGAAGCTTAATTCAATGTCATCTATATTGTATTCCTAGCAATATTTTGGTCTGAAAAGTCTTGTAAGTTTACAGTACTCAATTATTAATGACAGATGTTTTAGCTTCAAATATGTCAATGTTAAACAAATGGAACATGAATGTTTATACAATTGGGAAAAATGGATGATACACTTTCCATGCGGATGTGTCCTTTTCTTTGGGAATGGGTCCGTTTTCAGGACCAACTGAAGGTGCAGGAAAACCTCTGTTGTGGTAGCGCAGTGGTTGAGTGGATAACGCTCTTGACTACTGATCGGGAGGTCCCTAGTTCGAATCTCAGCCGGGGCATATGGTCATGTCTGAAACGCTTTTCAGTGTTTCCCACCCAACTGACCATGTGTACTGCAAAGTATCTGGTTAAATGTGCCAGGAAGCTGTGTATTGGTGCTATACACCAGGCACATTAAAGAACCAGGCTGTCTATTCGAAATAAGAGCTAGGCGCACTTCTGCAGCGCTCGACACGCTTGTATCTAACATCTCTTTCTCCCTTAAGGGGCTTTCTCTCAGTCTGTCCCTCTGGTCAGATCATGCTGTATCTGCACTGGTAGAGGATGTACCTTTGCCCTTGTGGCTGCAACACAATATATAAAGTACCTTTGCGTGTGTTCACATGAATGATGGAATATTTTTTTATTTATTTGTTGTGACATCACATATGCACTCTACTCTTTATGTTATAATTATATTATCCAACTTTCAATATATTTCTGTAGATTCTTCGTGATGTGTTTACCTACAAGGCTTCAATAACAAAGGAGCAGTTTTTTGCAAAAGGATTTGCCGAAAGAAAAGTAATCATGTGTGCTGATATACTACAGTTAGTGAAGAATAAAGATACAGAAATCAATCCAACATCATCAAAAACTACAATGAAGGTAAGATTTACTGTGGTAACAAATTGTTAAATTGTAGTGAGAAATCAAAGATTTTACAGTTTTCTACTAAAAAATTATTATTATGGTGAATGTAGGATATTTTAATTTCCTGAAAATTTTATTTCTATTCCTTATACTCCGACATGCCTACTGATTCCATTCAAATAGTGTACTTCGCCTCAGACAATTATGTTGTTCGTTCTCTCCAAACTGTACAATAACCTTTGTTAGAAGACACTTTTGATGAAAAACTAGTACAATATCTATTCCTTATTGTTATGTAGATGAATCTCATAGTCTTTCAGCTCAATGGATCAAAGGTCTAACTCTGTGTTTGTTGTTGAGGTTTAGATGATCCTGAGTCTAGCTTTCTAGTCCATTTAGCACTTATATAAATCATCCATACATTCCTTTTTCAATGTCATTAGATTTGCCATACCGTATAGCTGGTTATTTCTATGGGGTGGAAATTTCTGCTATTCTGCGGTCCAAGATCAATTCACAGAATTAAATCTACGTAGAATAAAATCATCCATATAAAATGTTCATGCAAAATTATATCTCCAGTGCTTCGGTTTGTGCTTGCCATTGTCGCCTTTTGAGAAGAAATGAAAACAAAATGTGATAAAAACAAATCGGCAAAATTCATGATGATTCTTTATTCTTTTAAAAGATATTTCAAATTATGTCTTAAAATGACCAGTTTATTCTTAATTGTGCATTGCCATAAAATGGTATCATCCGGGGTATTACATAGAGAGGTAATAATTATGGGTTTAGATCGTACTGTGAATTTTCTTTATACCAGTTTGGATATTAAATTTATGCATTTAATATGGATTTTACATGTATACTATCTTTATTTAACTTAAAACATTTTCAGACCAGTGTTCGTCCCAGATCAGCTACTAACACCAAAAATCTTCCCCTTGGTAAGTATAGCATGGAGAATTTGGCCTGATCTTGACCTTTATCCATGAATACATTACTAGGTTTTTGCGTTGAATATATCAATTTCCGCGAGCAAATTGTGAAATACCGGTTTTTTAGATTTGTGTTTGTATTACACCTTGAGTCCATGTGATACTCCTCCCTTATGAAAACATTTAAACCGGGACTATAAATACAGACAAGATATCAGCTGTTAAATTATGCAAATAAAAGGTCGAGGATCGTGTCTAATTCTTTGTGCTATAATTCATGTTCATTGCATCTATCTATGGTTTTGCACACATTTTGAAAATCTTGTAAGCTTGCTGTATTTTTAGCTCACCTGTCACAAAGTGACAAGGTGAGCTTTTGTGATCGCTCTTCGTCCGTCGTCCGTCCGTTCACAATTGCTTGTGAACACACTAGAGGTCACAAATTTAGCCTAATCTTTATGAAACTTGGTCACAATGATCATCTCAACAAAATCTAGGCCAAGTTCGATATTGGGTCATCTGGGGTCAAAAACTAGGTCACTAGGTCAAATCATAGAAAAACCTTGTGAACACATTAGAGGTCACAATTTTGACTTAATCTTTATGAAACTTGATCACAATGATCATCTCAATAAAATCTAGGTCAAGTTCGATATTGGGTCATCTGGGGTCAAAAACTAGGTCACTAGGTCAAATCATAGAAAAACCTTGTGAACACATTAGAGGTCACAATTTTGACTTAATCTTTATGAAACTTGATCACAATGATCATCTCTATAAAATCTAGGTCAAGTTCGATATTGGGTCATCCGGGGTCATAAACTAGGTCACAAGGTCAAATCATAGATAAACCTTGTGTAGTCACTAGAGGTCACAATTTTGGTCTAATATTTATGAAACTTGGTCACAATGATCATCTCAACAGAATCTAGGTCAAGTTCGATATTGGGTCATCAGGGGTCAAAAACTAGGTCACAAGGTCAAATCATAGAAAAACCTTGTGTAGTCACTAGAGGTCACAATTTTGACCTAGTCTTTATGAAACTTGGTCACAATGATCATCTCAACAAAATCTAGGTCAAGTTCGATATTGGGTCATCTGGGGTCAAAAACTAGGTCACAAGGTCAAATCATAGATAAACCTTGTGTAGTCACTAGAGGTCACAATTTTGGTCTAATCTTTATGAGACTTGGTCACAATGATCATCGCAATAAAATCTAGGTCAAGTTCGATAATGGGTCATCTGGGGTCAAAAACTAGGTCACAAGGTCAAATAATAGAAAAACCTTGTGTAGTCACTAGAGGTCACAGTTTTAGCATAATCTTTACGAAACTTGGTCACAATGATCTACACAACCAAATCTAGGTCAAGTTTGATATTGGGTCATCCGGGGTCAAAAACTAGGTCACAAGATCAAATCATAGAAAAACCTTGTGTAGTCACTAGAGGTCCCAGTTTTGGCCTGATCTTTACGAAACTTAGTCACAATGATCATAACAACAAAATCGAGGTCGAGTTCGATAATGGGTCATCTGGGGTCAAAAACTAGGTCACAAGGTCAAATCATAGAAATACCTTGCGTAGTCACTAGAGGTCACAATTTTTGTCTAATCTTTATGAAACTCGGTCACAATGATCATCTCAAAACAATCTAGATCAAGTTTGATATTGGGTCATCTGGGGTCAAAAACTAGGTCACAAGGTCAAATAATAGAAAAACCTTGTGTAGTCACTAGAGGTCACAGTTTTGGCCTGATCTTTACGAAACTTGGTCACAATGATCATCTCAACAAAATCTAGGTCAAGTCCGATATTGGTTTATCTGGGGTCAAAAACTAGGTCATTAGTTCAAATCATATAAAAACCTTTTGTAGTCACTAGAGGTCACAATATTTGCCTAATCTGTATAAAACTTGGTCACAATGATCATCTTAACAAAATCTAGGTTAAATTCGAAAGGTGAGCGACCTAGGGCCCTTTGGGCCCTCTTGTTATATTTTTTGTGTCACTCAATTTAAATCTGTTAATATTGATGCTATCTTTTAATATTCAAGTCACTTATCGGGTAATGTATATTCTTGAAAATATGTGTAATGTGCAAATATATGCCAGATCCAAGGGTACTGTAACACTGATACGTGCAGGGTCGTCATTAAGAGATGGCTGTAGGGCAAAATGTTCGTCTCAAATACAACTTTTGCCACCACAAAGCTTTGACAATATAACTTCTTTGAATTGATCAACTAATTGTTTCAGCTGCCTCATATTAAAAACAAGCCTGCTCAGAAAAATCTCAGTGACAACGGTGTAATGTATGATTCTATGTGTTTTATAGCTGTGCCCAAAACAAAAAGACCTTCCTCTGGGCGTATGTCTCCACGCAATGCTAACACTAACAGAAACGCTCGCCAACCACCTCATGTGATCAATGAGTTGACAGCGGAGCCAACAACGGAACCATTGAGACATCTATCAACCTCAGCGAGTCATACACTCCCAGTTAGACATCTAGCTTCACATGGTACGACATTTTATATATCATTACAAGTACTAAGGCAAAGATATGTTAATTTAATAACCAAGGAGTTTACTTCACACTTCAGGGCTTTTTTTCACTATATACGAGGGGCCTATATTAGGCCCCTTCACAATTTGCTATAGGCCCCTTTCACAAACCTAAAAGGCCCCTTACTTCACAATTAGAATTTGCGTCATGGTTTTTCTAAAATCAACTTCACAAAGCACCAAACAAACAAATCACAGATAACAGTCATATATTCCTGTACATAGATACATGCATGTTTGAAAAAAGTTGACAAAAAATGAACTAACATCTGAAAAATTTTGTATGATAATTTGATGATTTATCGCGTTAAGTTTTTCACAATTTGAAAAGTTTCCGCGCCTACTTTTTCACAATTTTGAGAATTTTCGCGCTAAATTTTCACAAAACAAAAGGGCTTGGGCCTCTTTACAATTCAACGAAAAAAAGCCCTGCACTTTAGATTTCTTGTATCACACAATTGTCTCGTAACCCTCGAAGTGGACAGTCATTGGCCAATCTAGCCGATTGAATTTATCCCACAAAAATGAATGAGAACAGACTTAACATCTTTCAATGGATCACAAACCAGCCACAACCTTCTAACTAACTTTCTTAAAAAAAACATTATGTGTATGAATGTAGGAGTGTATAGTCTGTCATGCTCACCAGCAGTGGTTATATCTATTTAGTAGGTTTGATGATGTATGATGACCTTGACTGTGATAATGTCTTCCACATGTGGAATAATGGTCAGTTTTGGAGTGGATGAGCTCTCCGCTATATATGACTAACAAGTGGTTGAATTACATGTATTGTTTAAAACTCTGAAATAATTATTTCCATTATAAGCTGATGCCTCAACATCATCAATAATCTGTTTGATTTATTTACATTATAAGTCGATACCTTACATCATTGATAATCTGTTTGATTTATTTTCATTATAAGCCGATACCTTACATCATTGATAATCTGTTTGATTTATATTCATTATAAGTCGATACCTTACATCATTGATAATCTGTTTGATTTATATTCATTATAAGCCGATACATTACATCATTGATAATCTGTTTGATTTATATTCATTATAAGCTGATACCTTACATCATTGATAATCTGTTTGATTTATATTCATTATAAGCCGATACCTTACATCATTGATAATCTGTTTGATTTATATTCATTATAAGCCGATACCTTACATCATTAATAATCTGTTTGATTGATATCTATTTATATAAGCCGATACCTTACATCATTGATAATCTGTTTGATTTATTAGCTTTTGTGATTGTTTTTTGTCCGTCGACCGTCTGTCAGTCTGTCCGTTCGTTAGCTTTTTCAC
This sequence comes from Spisula solida, assembly GCA_947247005.1. Taxonomy (NCBI): domain Eukaryota; kingdom Metazoa; phylum Mollusca; class Bivalvia; order Venerida; family Mactridae; genus Spisula; species Spisula solida. Next base: position 33,881,330 of record OX365952.1, on the reverse strand, counting down.
CGTTAACACTCTAGCACTGTCAATTGTGCTTTGATATTCATTAAACTTGGTCAGTAGTTGTATCTCAATGAAATATAGGTCAAGTTCGAATATGGGTCATGTGGGGTCAAAAACTAGGTCAAGAGGTCAAATAATAGGAAAACCATGTTAACACTCTGGGGGCCTCATTTTTGCTTTGATCTATATCAAACTTGGTTAGTAGTTGTATCTCAATGAAATCTAGGTCAAGTTCGAAGTTGGGTCATGGGGGGTCAAAAACTAGGTCAATAGGTCAAATAATAGGAAAACCTTGTTAACACTCTGGAGGTCACATTTTTGCTTTAATCTTCATGAAGTTAAGTCAAAATGTTTATCTTGATGACCTTAAGGTCAAGTTCGAAGTTGGGTCATGTGGGGTCAAAATCTGTTTGATTTAATTTCATTATAAGCTGATACCTCAACATCGTCGTCATCTGATCTGGAATCCATCCCACAAAAACCACCAAGCATTTTAAGTCACCATGCTGCCATGCTGAGATCTCAATCAAAGTCGGCTAAACATGTTTCTATAGTGTCACCTCGAGAGACAAGAGTGACTTCCCCTGATGCTGGTATTGCGCAATCAGCCTGGAATCCTGATGATTTTGATGATACCCCTGAAGAGCCTCATTTTGGATCAATGGGGTTTATGACACCAAGTATCAAAAAGGTGTGCAGTAAGTCTGTAGAAGTGGTCAGCATTCCTAGAGGTAATAATTTTGTACACTTTAATTATTATGCCCCTCCCCATCTTTGATGAGGGGGTATATTGCTTTGCTCATGTCTGTTGGTCGGTCAGTAGACCAAATGGTTTCTGTTCAATAACTTAAGAACGCTTTGTCCTAGGTACCTCAAATTTTACATGGAGGTTGGTCATCAAGAGATGACCCCTAAAGATTTTGAGGTCAAAGGTCAAGGGCTCTGTGACCTTAACCATTTCTCTAACTATTGGGTAGTCATGGGCATACATGTTTTACAAACATCTTTCTTTTGACAGCAGTTTTAAATAGTATTCATAATTTGTATAGATTAATTATTTGAAACTGATCTTATTATCTATTATTCATAGTCTATTAATCAAAGAAGTAGGTGTATACTGTAAACCTAGAAATTTTTTCGCGAGATTTAATTTGGGGAGTTCGCGAGTGGTAGAATTTCGCGAAATTAAGTCGATGCAAAAGTGCTAAAACATCAATATGGTCATTGCGGGAAACTTAAAAACGCGAAAATTTGTAGTTGCGAATATGCCGACAATCAGTAAAACGCGAAATTTAGTATTCACGAAAGTAAATTGGATTACAGTATTGCTTTGCTATCAGGTGGCAAGTCCTTTGAGAGCTCTGTAATAGGTAAACTTTCATTCCATTAGACCCATCATTTAATACCAGAAAGTTTTACTTTATTTTGAAAGAAATTGACTGCATTGTACTGTAGTCTGTTGTGATGTTCTTGTTAATTTCAAATTTCAAATTTGTTTGATTCCAGGTGCATATGATAGTCGAGAGCCAAGTATTCTTGAGATCCGGGCACCGACTAGTGATTCTGTTCTACATGGACCGGTTCCCAGCACACATCCTGATATTGGCCAGTTGTATGAGGTACAATATGTGTTGCCGAGTACCATTTCATGTTTAAATCTTTACTCCATACATCCTATACAGGGATCGTTCAAATTCGGAATAATCTGGAAATCCAGATTTACTACAGAAAGAATGGAATGAAGAATTAAAGTTGTTTGAGTAAAAAATTCAAACTATTGGCTAAGTTATGGTCAATTGAAGTTTCATAAGCTAAATTGTAACAATAGGACACTGTTTGCATTATACCTCAATAGGACTCCTGCCTATTCTGGTTTTGAGGTAGAATGTGTACTCAGACATCAAATGTGCTGCTTTTTGGGACAAATATCAAGAATGATCTCCCTTGATAAGGTGCCTTGTTCATATCGTTTCTGTAATTGGATTATCCGCCCTTCATTGTCATTATTATACCCACTATATTTTGTGGTCGGTCTGTTGGTTGGTCCCTGCATATTTGTCCGCGCTATTTCTCTGTTACCATTGGTCGGATTTCAATAAAACTTTGTATGACTTATAAGTACCAAGTCTAGTTGTGCATAAACCTCTTTGACGTTGTTACCGTAATGAAAATTAGGCTTGATTTTTTGACACACTGATGACGTTTTCTATTCAATTCTTAAATAAAATACAAATTTTATGGTACTGTTGACTTTATTCTTGGTATTTTCAGTGTTCATTTTAGTCTTTTTCTATTTTCCCACAAAATATTACTTGTTTTAAAGGTCTGGGCAATCTTAATACCGGTGTAAACATGTCTCTGTTGTTACCCCGCAATCCAAGTTCGATTCTGGCCTGTGGCAGGTAAGTCACATACCATTCCATAAAAATGTCAGTTTTTCGTCCACAAGTGGAGAAGATGCTGGTTTCTTGTGAAAGAAGTTAGTACTGGTTAGGGTACAGTCCAGGAAATCTGGTTTGGTGAATCAGCTGTCATATATAACAAAGAAATTGTTGAGAAACAGCGTAAAACCCGAATAAGCATCTCACTAATGATAATTTTCACTTTCAGACTGTGGAGACTTTGACTGAACAGGTCATGCACTTGGCTCATGCGCAGAGCTCTGTAAAACAACCAGGCATGGAAGAAAGTATGGATAAAGTTCTATCAAAGATAGAAAATCTTACAGCCAGGCTAGTGTTGCTTGAAAATCGAATGTCCATTGTGGAGTCTAAGGTTAGTAAAGTAACCCATTGGAATGTTTTTAGTCCCCTACCGGTTTTTGACCGGAGGGGACTATAGGTTTGCCGTCCGTCAGTCAGTCTATCCGTCAAACGATCTGGATCCTGACATAACTCAAACAGTTTCCAAGCTAGGTTTATGAAACTTGGTATGTGGATAGGGGGCAATTAGGGGAGTATGCATGTCTAAAAATATTTTGATTCTGACAAAAATTGTGGTTGCTATGGCAACAGAAAGAGTGAAAATATGCCCAAATCTGGATCCTGCCATTACTCAAGCAGTTTCCAAGCTAGGTTCATGAAACTTTGTATGTGGATATTTTGATTCTGACAAAAATTGTGGTTTCTATGGCAACAGAAACATTGAAAATGGTCTCAAACCGGTAGGGGACTTCTGTATTGCTTGCAATTCTTAATTACTTGTTTAAAAAGATTTACAGTAGCACTTTGATGCCTCGAACTAACTTCAGACTGGGGACAAAAGTTTGAGCCATCTGCCTGGCTACTGAGGCATCTTCTGTATACTAGCACATCATCACATTGCTAGGACCTAAGAACCTGTAACTAGGGTGTTTGAGGTAAAGCCAGATGGTTGTTAGGCCAGGTTTTACTACATTTAAAGACCACCCAAAAGAACAGCAAAAAAGGTTTTTTTGTTGACAGGTGGTCGCTCTTATGCAGTTAAATATGATTGAGAATAGTCTGATGGAAGATAAAATGTATAGTCTTTGAAGGCAAGTATGTTATAGTGCCAAGTGGGCTTTGTTTGCAGGTGCTCTTGAGCACTGTATTTATATTATGCCTGACATAAGTCATATTTCTGTATTTAGCTGACTGATGTTTCACCAAAACCTGTGACAAAGGCAAGCTCAAACCATATTGCAACAACATTCCAACCAATACCTGCAGTATTTCAACCTCAAGTCATGGAATCAAACCAAGTGTCAAGGTCACATACCATCGGGTCAAGGTCACAGAATGAAGATCTTGTTTCAGATTCTTTGCCTATTTTTAATGGTCCTGGAAACTCCTTTGGTATGTACATAGTGCTAGTCTTCAGTTTTATGTGTATTCTTCTTTCCTATGATTTTGGGCATTCCTATGGTTTCGGGAACAGCCTTATGACGTAGTTCCACTAAATGTGCGGGTCCAATATTTATGAAAACTGATTGAAAAAGTAAAAAAAAATTTACCTTCAAAAGTTTTAGCATATGTCTCTTCAAAACGCACTTTAATGTAAAAATAATTAAATACCCATATAATCAAACTTGACTGAAAGTTGATGAAACTTGGGTCTATATTTTTGTTATTTACGTGCATCAAAATGCATCACGCTTCACCATTTTATACACACATGATAGGGAAAGGAATACGGCTGTGAACCAATAGAAACAGGGATACCCAGAATGCTATTTATATACCAGCCAATCAGAATTCCAGAAACAATAGGAAACATTTCACCTCGTCATAGAGGGTGAAGGCCACTTAGTAAAATGGCTGCATATTGAATTACAGGCCTAAGAAATTATATCACAAAATACAGAGTTTTGAAATTCCCCATCATCCAGTCATTACTATATAATAATATAAGAGACAGGTTGGAAACGCTTTTTCCGGCCCCTACAGGAATCCACTATTTAACGCATCATCGGGCTGGGAAATGGTTGCAATCTGGTCTAGATGTGTTTTACTACATAAAACAATCAATTTATCTAACATTGAACTTGTCAAAAGTTATAGTTCAGGTATTTCATTTTTAGATCCCCGTCACCATTTGTTAACAGTTGTTAACAAACTAAAAAGAATTTATATTTGAGCGTAACTTTAATACTTTCGTAAGTGCATTGGTAAAACAGTTTCCCGCTAACTAGCCTTACCCTAATCATTCTGTAAATAGCATGTGATATTGTTAATAATAAAGATTTCTACCTTCCAGCTGAAGAGTTGAGGGCCATGCCACACAGTCAGAAATCACATACAGCTAGTATCTTGAAGGAAAATGTTGATTTCTCTCTAAATTACTCTCCAATCAGGAAGGTAGCAAATGGTGTTGCTGGTTCCATTATGACTGCCAATGAAGATACCTTCGCCTTGGAAACGGAAGACGACGCCCGTAGAGCTAGTACACCAACTCTTGGTGGTGGACCTTTTCTGGGTGATAGCAGTATACATTGTGATATATCACATGCAGAAACAAAGGATACTGTTTCTAGAATTCATAACATGTAAGATATTTGTGTAAATTTAAAATTAAAAAATGTTGTGTTTCCATATATATGTTAATAAACAGCTCAAATTTCAATCAATGCCCCAGTATTTGATGATTACAATCAGTCATTTTGTTGTCAAAATTCCGATGATATGTCAATAATGTATAAGTAATGTATCCTCGATAGCCTAGTGGTTGAGCGTTCGCTTTGAGTGCCGGAGGTCACAGGTTCGATCCCTGGCGGCGTCATACCAAAGACGAAATAAAAATGGTACCAAAAATTCCCTTGCTAGACGCTCGGGATAAAAGGGAAACTGGCTTCTCTTCTCTCGTACCCTCGTGGCAATGGATGACATCAGGAATGATGTGTCGAGAGTGATTAATATAAGTTTGAAAAACTTGTTTCACAATTGACCTTAGTATAAACTAAAATACAAGTTAACTGTATTTTTTTATTCCATATGCGTAGATAAGATATGACCATTATGGATTACTGGTATCTAAATTCCTTAATTACTGCAGGTTTACTTGTTCTCCTGATGCTTCTAGATAGATGTTTCAGGAAATGAATGTCCTTTTAATAACAAATAATCACACCAACAAAATTATCAGTGCTACAAGATGCAATTTCAAAATTCCTTCAAACTTTTACGTGGGGAAACATGTGGCTTGGTAGTTGTTTTCAATAAATTTTATTTTACATACCATATTTTTTAGGATGAAGGAAACTAAGATGTGGCTTACGGATCAACCAACCAACAGTCAAACAGAAGCACTAGCAACAAAGGACTAATACTTTCATAACTACTGTATTTGGACAAGTTTCTGAGATTCTGGGGACCATATCATATTATGTGTGACGGGCATTTGGACCTAAAACATTCCTCCTAGCCAAATATAACTTTACTGCTTGTTTACCTTATATTTTAGACTATAATAAATAGGCAAACAAGTGGTTAAATTATGTTTGGCTGGTTGGAAGTACTTAAGGTCCAAAAAGGCTATATACTGGCTTCGTATGGACTGATCAGTATGTTCCTACATTTGTACCGAGTACACAGTTGGACAAACACTGTTACCTCAGTTCTTGTCATACACCTTAAAAACAGAAATCTATTGTGAAGAATTAAAGAAGAGATCAAGGTTGTATAATTTGCCCACCAGCTAGCTATTGGTGAATGGCAGTTTTTATTGTTTAATCATCCAATAGACTACCGGTGGGCACTTTGCATATGAATAGGTTTTATCTCATAAATACCATGATCTTCCATGTGAGATCAAATGACGGAACAATGTTCTCCAACACGTGCGATAACAAATGCGCGACGTCACCAGCTTAAAGGCGCGAAAACGTAACGACTAAACATCTTCAGCTTAAAATTATTATTTCTGTCGTTGTTTCGATTCGGTTACTATAGTTATGTGATAAAAAGAATCCATCACTCGTTGTCATTAGGATCAATATTTGGGCTTGCTTAATTACAGTACCTGTGTTTTCTAGACTCGATTAAGAAATGTTGATCTCCGAAGACAACTCATGAACAATTCTATCTTCCCTATTATCCTGTGTTGTGATATGAAGGCATGATCTGTGTTCAATATTTGGTATGGAAAGTGTTATATAGTGCGAAGATGTTAACCTGATCCTATATCCATTTCCGCGAATAAATTGTGCATTATTGGTTATGTCAGTTCCTTAGATTTGTGTTTGTATTACACCTTGAGCATCTTTGTTAAATGTTTTATGAAACATACATCCGGAGTTAAATACATACAAGAAATCAGCTGTGAAACTATGCAAATTGAAGGTAAGGGGATCATGTTTATATCTCTGCACTATAGATACACATAGTTGTTTATAACTATTAATCGAAACACAGTGTTTGTGGTAGGATGTATAACATTCTAATACCAGCAATTTTCACATTCACTTATACATTACTATTGTTAAATGGAAGTTACGCAAATTGTGACAATTATTATGAAGGTAAAGGCTTTAAATTGTTAATTATAGTGTTGCCCCTATTGAAAGGGCCAGTCAATTTTTATTTACGAGACGTCTATCTTATTTTTACATAGTATGATAGTACATCCCGAATCCCTTTCTTATTGTTGGGTGCCTGGCAGAGATAGGCCTACGGTAACCATTCTTTTATTGAGCTGGCAGCTCACCAGCCGACTGCATCAGTTCTAGCTTCTGCCAGGGTTAGAACCTTTCCTGTCCTGCTTTCAAGGCGGACATACTAACCACTCGGCCACAGTCTAGGTAATATATAATAAGGATGTTAAAAAACAATTTGATAGAATGAGGATATAAATGTCTAAATATGAAGATACTTTTGCAAGTGTTAAAATAAGTACAGCTTCAATTATTGTTAGCTCTTATTAGCTTGACTTTTTGAAACAAAAAAGTGGAGCTATCGTGACGGGATCGTGTGCGTCTACATGAGCGTTGGTTAAGTTTATTGTCAGAGTCATTTCTCAAAGACTATCAAAGATATCCACTTAAAACTCAACATAGATTTCACCACCACAAGGGGAGTCCATACTGACAAGGCTGGTAACCCTGTGACCTACATTTATTGAGTTATTTGCCCTTGTTTTGACTTACATGTATACATAGAAACAGTGGCAAATTTTAAACATAAACTGAGTTTTCTCTGTCACTATCAAAGCTTTCAACTTGAAAATCAATAGACTTGTGGAACTTGATGACCTACATCTACTGACAAGAGGAACAAATATATCCAGCATAAGAGTTATTCCCCTTTTCTGACTTTGAATTTTTACACAAAAATGTCAATTTCTCAAAGACTATCTAAGGCATCCACTTGAAACTCAACATAGTTATTCACCGTAACAAGGGGAGTCCATACTGACACGCCAGGTAACCCTGTGACTTATATCTGCCCTTGTAACACTTAGAATTTTCACTCTCAAATGAGCAAGGGTACTATCAAGTAAGAGAAAGTCGAGCGTCCAACACTCGTAGGCGGTGCTCTTGTTATAAAATACATTTTTCATGTAGCATGAAATTTTAAAACCTGTCATGTACAGCTTGTCAAGGGTCATCACACACTACCGGTACTTCAACTTAAGTTATAGCAAGTGCTTGTTAACTACAGCTGTATTTGATATATTAATGACCAATTCAGATTAAGTATTTGGGTTGTTTATACAAGTTGTTATGTAATTCAGGTAAGCAACCTATCATAGGCTTAACTGTACATGTATGTGTCATATATTTTTTGCTGTACATTAATTAGCTCACCTGTGACAGGGTGAGAGTTTGTGATCGCTCTTCGTCTGTCCGTCGTCCTGCTGTTCACAATTTCTTGTGAACACACTTCAGGCCACAGTAATGCACCAATCTTCATTAAACTTGGTCAGAATGTTAGTGTCTATGAAATCTAGGTCAAGTTTGAAACTGGGTCTTTGTGGTAAAAAACTAGGTATTTTGGTCAAATCTTAGAAAAAGCTTGTGAACACATTAGAGGACATAATTATGACCCAATCTTCATCATACATGGTCAAGATGTCTTTATGCAATCAAGGTCAAGTTTGAAACTGGGTCAACTGAGGTCAAAACTAGGTCACTAGGTGAAATTTTAGAAAAAGCTTGTTAACGCATTAGATGCCACAGTTATAACCCAATCTTCATGAAACTCTGTCAGAATATTTGTCTCTATACAATCTAGGGAAAGTTTAAAACTAGGTCATGTTAGGTAATAAACATGGTCACTATGTCAAATCATAGAAAAAATAAATGAATACTTAGGTCATCATAGGGGCCTGCATGCACTTCTATGACAGGTGAGCAACCTAGGACCCTTTGGGCCCTCTTGTATACAATGTACATGTATTATGTGATTGATAGATTTATGTGATAATATGTGTATCTGTATGTATATTTATTAAAACATTGTATTGTTATAAGTTGTTTGTTGCTTATTTTCTTGGTGGTGGTTATCATCATATTTGGTTCCTTGTTACTGGTATATGAAAGCATGAGGTAACTAGAGATGTTTATGAAGCATGTATGCCCCCATTGCAGCCAAATAGTCATTAATGTTAAAGGTCACAGTGACAGACCTTAACCTACTGACCTCAAAATCAAAAGGGGTCATCTTCTCTAGCTGACCAACCTTTATGGAAATACCGGTACTGACATACAGACCGACGTCGCCAACCGTCATGAACAAAGCAGTATATATCCCCTCATCAAAGATGGGGGCAGTAATATGGCATCACCTTTGACGGCCTGTGATTTGTCTGTGTTTCAACTGATTACCTTCAAACTTTCTGAAAATGTTTATGGGAATAATATCTTGGCCAAGTTTGATTGTTAGTTAAATTGCCATTTATGGATTATGGCCCTTGCATTACCCCAAAATTGAGAATTTAGCCTTGCCTGGATGCTAGTAGGTAAATTAAGTCTTTCTTTTACGAGACTAACATATTAACAATAATGCAATCTTTTAAATGGTTTTGATCTGGTCATCTTTAAACTTGGTGACAATAGTTCTAGACAAAACCTGAAAACTTTGTGGCCAAGTTTGATATCAACCTAGTCATTTGTGGATTATGGCCCTTGAATTAAAAAAATATAGGTGAAAAATTAGGCTTTTCTGAACTTTTTTCGAACAGTTTTGATTTCATTATCTGTTTCTTGGTTTAATACCTTGGTCAAGTTTAATTTTCAAGCAAATTCCTCTGTTGTGGCCCTTAAATTACAAAGACAAATATTAGTCTTGTCCAGACTCTTAATTCCTTTCTTTATTTTTTAAAAATTGGTCTTTTGCTAAAAGTGAATAGCTTAATATTTGTAAAAGTGAGAATGATTGTTCCACCTACACTCAGATGGATTGGATTGGAAACTAACGACGACTCTTGAAAAAGATATTGACTCTTCGTGGTGATTATCGCTGTTTCTGGTAGTTATAAACGTTTGGGGTGATTTGTCAAAGATGTCGCAACAAACAACAAGAACTTTGGTTCATGTTTTGGACGCTAGAATCCAGAGACAGCGTTTAAAAGACATGAAATATGCTGCTTTAAAGAAGAAAATATCAATATCAGACAATTTCAGGTCGTGATTTGTTTTCTATGTTCCATATTGTGTTTTGTTTACATAGAAGTGGCTATTATTCGGATAAACATTTTTCGGATATTTATGAAGTTGATTAACAGTCGGGATAATGTCGGTCATTTAGAGTGACCCTCTATTATTTATATTTGATATGCTGTACGGCTTTGAATTTGGCTTCACTAATTAAATATAATGAAAGACATACATACATTTTCAACAAAATCCTGGATAGTGGTAGAATGTTAGACAGATAAGCTGTCTGCAAGTGGTTGCTTTTAAATTTTGATGGTCCATCCACTATAGTACTGTATAGATTGCGTCGAAATAGTTTGACTTGTAGAATGTCTGCTTCGAATGCGGGAGGTCCCGGGTTCGATCCAAGGCCGCATTGTACCAAAGAAGAAAAATTAAAAATGTACCAGAAATTCCCTTGCTACTAACGCTCAGCATGAAAGGGAAACTGGCTTTGCTTCTCTCATACCCTCATGGTGATGGATAACATCAGGAATGAGGTGTCGAGAGTGATTTAATTATATAAGTTGGAAAAACTTGTTTCACAATCGACCTTAAATAAACTAGTATAAAAGAAATACGTGTACATAAAAAGTATCTCATTTTGCACTGATGATGCTAGTTCTGGATACCATAACTAAATGAACTTTTATTTATACTGACGCTGACTTTAATGAAATAGAATGATCATCGTCAAAGACCTTGGACTATGATGATTGATGATGCAGTGAAAAAGCTGCATGTTTGCTAAAATGTTCTACAAGAATGAAATGCATTTTACATCAATATGAGCAGTCGTGATACAAGATACAAGAAGATTGATTTTACATCGAGACATAACAAACATATAAGTTAACATTAATTAGATAACGGTAATAACTATTTTCCTACTTTCAGACTGACAATGACTTGTGATAGATTTATACAGTCACTATAGATGGTATCTGCAGTCTCTTATTTATACTCATTTGTTCTCAACCTACTTGAGAGAAGAGAGAAGAAAAGCCAGTTTTCTCTTAATAAATAAGCAAGACGGATACACTTGTACCATTTTTTCGACAAAGCCGAAGAGTGAACCCGGGACCTCCTTCACTTTAAACAGATGCTCTACAAAGGTTTGAAATTGTGATGGTTGTGACAAACATCAGATCTGAATGTGCGAGAAACGTACCTGCAATTTTGAGTAGCTAGTATAACTACACTGCTGCAAAGCCTGTCTGTAATGCCCATGGAAAGAGCAAAAAAGGTTTTTGTTTGCAGGTGGTTTAATTACTAACTAATTAATCACTAATTGAATATTTGCAGCCCGGAGGTGACTCACATAGTGACAGAGTTCACAGATTTTGATGCTGTTACAAGAAAATTGGACATAACAGACACCAGCATATTGGATCAGGTAGAAGTTGTGTCTATCCTATGGTTTACTGAGAGTTTAAGAACTGGTCATGTTGTTGATGTAGAACCTAGACACAGATTAAGAAGAACTACTCATGAAGATGGAGCTGCAAACAGCGTAAGGCCTAAAATAAAATATTGTTTGTTTCCCCTTCAACTACCAGTACCTACACCCCCCCCCAAAATGGCCCCACCAAAATATTTTATTGCCCAAATTGAAATAATATTTTTTTATGAAAAATTGGGGATGAAAATGTTTTGTTTACAGGCTTGTTTCTTATGTAAGTAAATTTCACATGTATTTTAGATTTAAGATTGTTGGTTTTCACCTTATAGTTGATACTGAATTTCATTATTTGTATGTCTTGACCAATTACTATCATTCTGAAAAAAAAATTAGAAGTAACCCACCTACTTACCCATTCTAAATCTGCTTGGAATGGGATGGGGAAACAAAGAACGTTTTAAGTTCGGCCTAAGAAATGTTTATTTCTAATTTGCCTATTATGACAATATTGTTGATTCTGTGCTGTATGTCTAGATGTATGTGACATAGTTTGTTTGTGCTTGTTCTCCTTAACCATTGGTCTGATTTCAATGAGTTATGGCCCTTTGTGGGAAACATTCGTTTTAGGGTCAGAACTCCTTTCCACATTCAACTTTTTGGAAGAACTCTTGATACATTAAACTATTTGTATCATGTCATGTTAACCTCCTCATATTTGGCTTCAGTATCTGAATGGCTCCTATAATCTGATAATTTACAATAAATTTTATTTTGAGTCACCGAGACATATAACAGTACAAAGCAACATAAGCTCTGAGCTTAATGCCACACTCTCAAGGCCTAAAATAAAATATTGTGTGTTTCCCCATCCCCTACCTACCCGAAAAAAACGACCCTACCCATAATATTTTTTTGCCCAAATTGAAATTATATTTTTTTTTATAAAATATTGGGGATGAAAATGTAAATTTTGTTTACAGGCTTGTTTCTTACTTAAGTACATTTCGTACATATTTTAGATTTAAGATTGTTGGTTTTCACCTTATAGTTACATGTTTTAATATATTATATTATTTGTATGTCTTGACCAATAACTATTATTCTGAAACAATTAAAACAATATTTAACCTACCTACCTACCCATTCTAAATTTGCTCGGGTCGGGATGGGGAAACAAACAATATTTTAAGTTTGGCCCAAGCAATACATCCATACTAAGTTAAAATGTTTGTCTTTACATAATCAAATTAGAAGATATTTTACATATTTACTATTATGATACGTATCAATTCAGACAGTGGAATACAACTATAGTAAACAAATTATATTTTCCGTATCATGCATGTGTGGTATTCAGATTCCGTATCTTGCATGTATGATCTGTTACATGCCAACCATTTGCCACCATTAATGACATTATGTAAACAATTACCTTATTTGTAATGGATGTTGACGTTCATGACATCAATGTACCGGTGTACAGATTTAATGCCTATAATGTCACATAAAAGCATACCTGCCAGATTTCCTGCATCATGCGTGAGTCTCCTGCATTTGAGACTCTATTGCTGCATGATCGGAGGCCAATTATCAAATCTCACGCATTTCATGGACAAACTGGAACCTGACATTTTTTATTTATATAATGAAAATGATGACAAATATTAGTTTAAATTGCTACATGAAGCATGCATGGTATTGTCATCAAAGTAAGATAAGTAAAAACAGCATATAAACTTCAATACTTGAAGTCTAAACTTTCAGCAAGGAAAATCTCCTGCATTTTAATGAAATCTCCTGCATTTCCATCACCAATCTCACGCAAAGGGGTCTGCGAAACATGGCATGTATGCATAAAAGTGCTTTTATCACTTTTGTAGGTACAAATGTATATAATAAAAGGAATAATACTGCAGTTGTATTGATTGGTTTTGCCTTGTTACATACCTCTCTTTGCTTGCATTACTCCACACTGCATACTATTTATATATAAGTTTTAATTGAGAATGTTGCATGTTTATTTCTTTACCAAATCTAGGAAGCTGAACCCAATCGTACAAATTCAGTACAGATGATGGCAGAGTATGGGTGTCAGAGGGCTACTCCATTGAAACATTCAAATGAAAAGTTTACGGTACGGTTTAAATTCATGTTCCTGTAATTCTAATTTATGCCAAGTTTTCAGACTCCTGTAGTCATGTATAATCTAGTTGTTTGTCTGAAGCCTAATAAAACAAAATTTTATCCCCAAACAATGGTTTGCACTGAAACTGTGCGGTACAATAACCCAGAAATGTGAAGTATGAAAGCATTAGGCCACTCCGCTATCACAGCAACTCCAAAAAAAGTTTTGAAAACTTGGATATTTCTTAATACGACAGCAGTACCGGTACTATTGTGAACTGTTTAACTTAACTTACACTGTTGCCTCTTTAAATAAAGCTGTTATTATTATTGTTAACTAGGGCAACATAGGTAATAATCTAATCATTACATATCAGTGCTGGAATTAGAATTATATATATTTATATAATATGCGATGGTTTTATCTTTGCTATTGTTCATAACATAGCTTCCAAAAACAGACAAATTGTGTACATTTTACAAACATGTTCATTTAACTAATTCAACAATTATATGCTATTCTGGGACGATCCTTGTGTCTTCATATATTTACAGAAAGCACTTGAAGTTCTAGAGAAGTTTGCAGATTTAAGAGAAGGCGACCATGACTATTCCAGATCTCTTGCTTTTAGGTAATATAATGTAATGTTTATGACATTTTAGTGGTATTTTTCAGGCCTATGTCTGATTTCAGGTTTTTAAATCCTGAATTTTCCTTCTTTGTTTATATTGGAAAATTGAGTTTCAGGCTTTGGAACTTGGAATTTGAGGCCTGACGATGCTTGCTAATTACCAGGCCTGATTTTTAAGCCCCCCTTTCTGATCTTTGATTAGGCAGTATATTGCTTTGCAAATGTCCGTCTGTAGGTCTGTGCTTTAAAAAAAAAAGCCAAGCATAGCCTTTATTTGCTTGTCAGCTTTCTGTTAAAATATGGCAGGCATTTGAGTGCTTCCACCCATATTTTAAACAGGGTCGCCAAATTAGATGGCAAGCACGCTAACCATTGAGCTACAGAGGCACTCATGTGTGATAATCTGTCGGTCAGTAGATCAATAACTCAACAACTTGTAGCCTGAAAATCCTCTAACTTTACATGGAGGTTTGTCAGCTGCAGTAGATGACCTCTTATAATTTTAAGGTCAAAGGGCAAGGTTTTGTGACATTTAACATTAATAACTATTTGGCTACCATGGAACTTACATGCTTTTTTACAAACATCTCTACTTGTTAATTTTGGTACATGTATTAAACTTTTGTTTGTAACTTTTGAGGCAGACAAAGAAAATATAATAGGTACATTGTACATAGTGAGATTTGTAATGAAAATAACTTCTAATAAGTTTTAATTGAATTTATACCTTTGTGTGTGTGTTTGTTTTTCAGAAGAGCAGCTTGTGTTTTGAAATCATTACCATATCATCTAACAAATATACAACAATTACGCAATGTAACAAATATTGGTGAGCATTGTAAGAGGATCATTCAGGTGTGTATATCACAGTTTATTATATACCTATCCATGTATTGCCACAAATACAGGCCAATTCGCATAGTGGAATACCACACACCGGATTACATTTTCCGTATCATGCATGTCTGAATCCGTATCATGCGTGTCTGAATCTGTATCATGAATGCGTGTCTGACGTTTTTCACACTGTAAATATACCGGAAGTCATGACGTCACGTATAAACATTTAATGTGTTTTTGCGCGTACAAACACTTATTTTCACTTTGTAAGTATATAATAAAAGGAATACCACTGCATTGTGTTGATACGATGGCCCTATTACCCCTCGTTGCTTTTATAATGCCGCATCATGCTCGACCTAGCGGTCGTGTGAGATAGGGCATTATACAAGCTTCAACACACTGCAGTCGTATTCTGTATTTATCAAGAATTATGTCTCCCACTTATCATATACATTTTTGTGTCAAAAACCCTTCTTGTTAATAAGTTAATATCAGGGTTTTCAATATTCTTGATTTATCCGAAATTCTGGATTTATCTATCCTGAAAGAGCTATGATTTCTGACATAAATAAAGGTTATTTGATGAAAATATCTCAAGAAATGACAAAGTTATGGTATATTTAATCTGCTCTAAAGGATTTTTTCTTTTATACAAACTGGGTTAATTATAGAAACTATGTCATTGAAGGTCTCTCGTTTGGCATAAATGGTCGGCCGCATACGATTTTCCTGATTTTTGATTTTGCTCTGTTGACACCCCTGTAATATACAGTCATATCAAAGGCGAGCAAGTTTGATTCCAGTAACTCTTTTGCTATAAACACAGCATATATGAGAAAGCTGGCTTTACATTACATTAATAGTACAGCAAAGAGAATTTGACTGGATCCTGACCTTTATGCATGAATATATTACAAGCTTATTGCATTGAATACATAAATTTTCGCGAGCAAATCGTGCAATATCGGTCCTTGATATTTGTGTGGGTATTACACCTCTAGTGTCTTCGTAATACTTCCCGCTTGTGAAAACATACAACCGGGATTATAAATATACACAATATATCAGCTGTTAAATTATGTTAATAGAAGGTCGAGAGTCTTGTCAAATTTTCCGGACTAAAATATGACAGATTTGTTTATGTTTATGTGTATGTTTATCTGGCAGGAAATCATAGAGGATGGTGAAAGCTCTGAAGCACTGACAATTCTAAGAGATCCATGGTTTTATAAAATGAAGGTAACTTTATTTCTGTGAAATGTTTGAACTATTTGTTAGCTTATCTGATTTTTGGAATAAAAAGGCCAGTTATTGTCATCACTTGATCGTCATTGGCATTCATGATTGCCTGGTTAAGCTTTATGTTAAGGTTAACTTTCCTCCTAAACTATCAAAGCTACTGGTTTGAAACTTGTTTGAAACACTTGTTCACCATCAATACTTGACTCTGTAAAAAGCAAACCACATAACTCTGTTCTGCATTTTGCAAGAATTATGGCCCCTTTTTGGACTTAGAAACTAATATTTATCTAACTTGGTGAAGTTTTATGTCAACTTTTCTCCTAAACTATCATGCTATGGCTTTGAAACTGTCAACACTTGTTCACCATCAATACCTGACTATGTAAAGAAAGACCAATAACTCTATCTTGCTTTTTTAGAAGAAATATGGTCCCTCTTTGAACTTAAAAAAATATATCTTGGTTAAGTTTTATGTTTAGATTCACTTTCCTATAGACTATTGAAAATAATGCATTGAAACTTTAACACTTGTTCACCATAGATACGTTACTCTGTAAAACAAACCCATAAATACATGTACTTTATGTAAGGGTTATGGGCCCTTTTTTACAGTGACAAGTATCAGATGAACGTCTGCACCTGTAAGGTGATGCTTTCCACCTGCATCCAACAAATAGACCACTAATCCAGAGTAACAGAATAAGCCTTTTGTAGAATATTAAATTACATGTCCGTATTTGTGGCAATTTTTATTGGGTAAATTGCAAGATTCATGTGTTTTCAACATACATGTACATGTATAATCAGAGTCAATAGAGAGGTTGCGATGCGAACTACGACTACGTGTATGTGTAGCTACCCGTACATGTTTATGTACATGTTGCAATTAAAATTAGCTTGCGAAAGACAATTGATGTGTGTAACATCACATGACAGGTGTAACATGAATTCTTCGTGAATCGATAATTAGTGTTTATATAAACTCGATGGAATCACGGGCGGTGAAATATTGGGTTTCCCGTGCATACTCATACCTGTGTGACATAGTGCACATTATATTTTCGTCTTGTAGAAACTACACATACCTGGATGACGAAATACTCAAAAGTAGTATTGACGTACACGTTACACATTGATTTTTACAACCTCTCTTATTACTGTGGTCATTAGTTACATGGAAATAATTGCTAATTTTGCTTATATTTCATCTAGCATAAATTTTGTGTTTTATGCATAGAATTCTACTGAGAAATAAATAAATTGCTATTTTTTTCTAAAATTCAGTATTCACTCACTTTTTGCCCAAGGAAATATCTATTTATACTATAGTTCATTTTGGAAACTCTTTATTTCACTATTTGTTTCTTTTGTATACCCATCAGTTTTATCTAACAATTTGTGTTTACATAAATTCAAATAAGTAAATAATCTATTGTAACATGAATTCCATTGTATTTCAGCTATTTACTAGCATCTTTGGAATCGGACCATCTACTGCTAAGCAATTTATTGCCAGTGGCTGGAGTACTATAGAAGAGGCACGGCAAGGGTACAAGTCAGGAGACTGGAGGGTCCAGTGGGGTATGTAAACTGTATAGCAACGGCAATTAATATTTTTATCTAAAATTATTCTTCTTGATCATGTTATTTGATTAAGAAATAATGAATATGTACCTGTGTTTTATCGTAGAATTAAGCACGGTCATGAGTTTTGGATGTGTAGTGATTTAATGTACGCATCCAAACTAGAGACCTTTTTTTATTCAATAAAACTCAGGTACATATTCATTATTTCGATTCTAAAATGATTAATATTCAGCATTTGACAACACGTCACTACATAGTAATCACTGCACTTTTTTCTTCCTCAGAACGCTTATTTACCGTAACTGTGTTTTAACGGTAATTCATGCACATGTCGGTTTCCTCTATGTTTATTAAGTTGAAACTTCTGGTTGTGTTAGAATACAGTATATGGTTGTTGTATTTCAGTATTTATATACATGTACACTATTAACAAGGTCCTTACCTTTATGCATGAATATATTACAAGGCATAGGCTACCCAGTATATGAGTTTAGTAAAGAACATCAGTACTTTGGGTTAGTGTTTATTGGCTACCTGGTATATGATTTTACTAAAGAACATCAGTAATTTGGGTTAGTGTTTAAAGAACACCTCAAACGTATAAATTTGTAGTATTCCTCCCTTAAGTTAAGTTACGTTACTAGTGTTTGAGGGCCGCTTTCAGCAATTCAGCCACCCTTTAACATTTTAACTTCCCCTGGTCATTGAGCTACCTAAGGAAACCTGTGTTGGAGTCTCCATGGGGATATATATACTACTTTACTCCCAATTTGTGTGCAGCCAACATCGAGATACGGCACTCAGGAATATTGAACATGTACAGACACCACCCTCACAGGTCCCAAATCACACACTGGTTGATTGGAGCATTGCAGGTTATTCATTTTCAGAGGACAACTGTGAACATCATCAATTTTCTGTATTTTCAGGCCTTGGTTTCCATGAGGATCTTGTTACACCAGTATTACGTTCAGAAGCTTGTTATATACAAGAGTTGGTACAGAAACATTTAAATGCCATCTTACCAGGTGCAATAATGACTGTGACTGGAGGATTTAGAAGGTTAGTGGTCTAGTTTCTGTAAATTTTCACATTTCTGTCAGTGCTCATTTCTGGATGGATGTCACAATGTTTGTCCTCTTTTGTTCTCGTTTCTGCCACTGTTCACATTTCTGTCAGTGCTCATTTCTGGATGGATGCCACAATGTTTGTCTAGATATGTTCTCTTTAACCATTAGTCAGATTTCAATGAAACTTTGTATGAATAGTTGGTACCAAGCCAAGTTGTGCAAATTGTCTGGAATTTTTGTTTGGACAATTTATGCCAAAGTTATGGCCCTTTGTGAGGATTTGTGTTTTTTGTGTTCAAAACCTTTCTAGTTTGTTCTGGCTTAAATGCTGACATTATGAATTCATCTGTTTTAGGGGCAAGCCAGCTGGACATGATGTTGACTTGTTAATCACTCATCCAGCAGAAGAAAAAGTGAAGGGTGTTTTAGTACGATTGTTACACAGTTTAGAATCAACAGACACTGTGTTGTGTGGTAAACTAGAGCGTAGTACATTTAATAGCGAGATGTTATCTAAAAAATCTAAGTTGAGTTCTCGTGGCCAGTTGGATCATTTTGAGAAATGGATAGGCATCATTAAGGTTCCTAAGAAAGTCAGAGCGGAAGGACAAGGCACTGTAGATAATGGACCAGATACACCTGTTACTAGTAACAACACTAAAACATCATCAGGTGAAGTGACTGACAGCACAAATAGTGATACAGCTGAAGTAATCTATTCAAGAAATGGTCGCGCTACTGAATCCAATTCCTGCGATAATTTAAACAAGGAGGGTGATGTACCTGTTATGAATGGAAGCATTGAAGCAACACAACTAACTTGCGCAAATGCTAATAAAAGTTTAACCTCTGATTCTACACCGTATGAACTTGCTCAGGAAGACCGCACTTGGTTAGCTAGAAGGGTAGACCTGATTATTTCACCATACAGGTATGATATTGATTGTGTTTGTAAGCATTGCTTTTAAAATCAGTAAAACCTCAATAATTTGACTGCCCTTGAAAAGGGATCTGCCCAGACAGCCTAGTGGAAGAGAATCGGCTTTGAGTGTGAGAAGTCATCTGGTTTGATCCCAGGCTGCAACATACAAAATTCATTAAAAATAGATAACTTGATGTTCAGCAAAGTTTGTTCCAGGTAACTGCTAGTTAACCAGCCCTACGTTCAAGGAAAGCTACCAGCAAACATGTTAAAAAATTACGGGTTTTTGTCCTATAATCCTTCATTGTACGCTTCATTTGCGGCAAACAATTGAAAGTATAAATCCCTGTTCAGTTCCGTTCTCAGTTCGAAATATGTTCGGATGCACTTGTTTTACTATTCGCATGCTTTTGTTTGCCTCTGTCCGCCATTTTGTTTAATTACACCAATACACGCAAACCACCTCCCGATATGGTTAGCCAAACTTGGCTCATGGGAAAACAGTTTTTTTTAAACATTCGGTTCAAGCAATCACATGTCCGTACCAGGTATGATACGTACTTCACGTAATGTTTCCTTGAACACAAGACAGGTGTCAGAATCATTTGAGTTGGTATTCTCCATATGACTTACATACTGTTGACTAGTGGTACTTAGCAATATTTACATTTTTAGTCCCCTACCGGTTTTTGACCAGAGGGGACTATAGGTTTGCCCTCCGTCCGTCCGTCAAACAATCTGGATCCTGACATTACTCAAACAGTTTCCAAGCTAGGTTTATGAAACTTGGTATGTGGATAGGGGGACAATAAAGGGATTATACACGTCTAAAAATATTTTGCTTATGACAAAAGTTGTGGTTGCTATGGCAACAGAAACATTGAAAATGGCCTCAAACCGATAGGGGACTTCTGTATTGCTTGCAATTCTTAATTACTTGTTGAAATTTGATTTGGTGTTAATATTGTGGTTAAATAACAAGGAAAACAGTGAATATGGACCTAGAAATTGTGTTGGTCTTATCATTGAGGTGGTCTATAGATGAGGTTTTTACTGTAGTTGGTTTCTTGTGAACCCTACAAGAGGTAGATGATAATGATGTAAAGCTGTGTGCATTGTGTTGCTGCAAAAGTTCTCAGATCTATTATGAGCACAAGGCTGTTTCACTGGAATTAAGACGTAGGGTGAAGTACAAGAATAATGAGTATGCCTTCTCTTGTACTAAGAGTTATTGCCCTTTATTGAATTTAATTTTTTATTGTAGTCTAGAGTATCTGGATATGGAAAAAATAATGACATTAACTCATCTGTTTGTTATCACACTTTAAAGTTTCATGAATCTTTTTTATTGCAGCCAGTACTATTATGCATTGGTTGGCTGGACAGGCAGTAAACAGTTTAATCGGGATGCTAGATTATACGCAGATAGAAAGCTTAATATGATGTTGACTAGTCATGGGTTATATGATCATACTTTGGTATGAGCAATTTTCTTCCTACTTTGTTATTAGGTTAAGGTTCTTCATAAAGGTACCTTCCATATTGGAAAAAAAGTTATCTGTTTTCCCAATTTCAACAGAAATATATCACATTTCTTTGTAATATTGATGAAATACTCTCTTTTAACCAATTACTTTGGTGGCACAGTGGTTGTGTGGATAATGCTCTTTACTACAGATCAAAAGGTACCTGGTTAGAATCTCATCTGGAGCATTGGATCATTTCTGAAATGCTTTAGAGATGAAATGGTCAGTAACCCAGAGGTAGTGTTGCAGGTATCGGTGCTATACATGAACCACATTAAGGAATGAAGGAGTCTATTCAGAAAGAACTAGGGTAGCACACCTGAATTCCTTGTATCACACAAAGTTTCTGTCTCTCAAAGCTGAAGGTCATTTTGCCAATTAATCAGAGAAAAACCATTTGAATCACACTTAAATTGACTCAGTCGAACAAACCCCCCAACATTCACTCCATAGATAGATCATCTTACACCTTTATCCTGTTTCTATCAACAATTATATTCCTATACTGTTGAATGCAGAAATATGTCATTTGTTTACAGTCACTACAGAGACGATGATGATTATGAAATGTCTGAATTATCACAACAAGGAACCAACCCATCTCTTAGTGGTAGTTTGAATTAGTTCAAACATTCGTTATTTACTTACTAAATCCTCTTCGCACCTAAGGGGGTATAGAGCAGCCACCATTCTTTGCCATCTAGGCTGATGAAACTTTAGTTGACTATCACTATTATTTTTCCGAAGTTGATATGTGTTAAAATGACAGGTGTTTGGTTTTTGTGAACCAATTAAACCATACATGTACTTGGGAAGTTAGTAAGTTACAGCAAGTTACGTATGTTATTTATTATTTCAGGGCAAGAGTATTGCAGCAAGGTCCGAGAAGGAAGTATTTGACAACTTACAACTACCTTACCATGATCCTTGTAATAGAAACTGTTAAATCTACCCAGGTACATCCTGGTGGTAGAATGTCTGTGTAAGTGTGAGAGGTCTCTGGTTCGATCCCAGGTGGCCACATACCAAAGTCATAATACATAAAATTGGTACTGCTTTATCTCCCTTGCTTGATGCTAAAAATAGTTAGGTTCAAGTAACTGATGGGTTACCCGTTATCAGCTATCCTAGGATAATGTGCAGGGATGTGGAATTCCTATGTCCGACTTGCTCGACTTGGGCTTTTTTGCCTGTGGGCAAGTAGATTTTTCCAAGCAAGTGCAAAATTATCACGAGAAAAATGGTATTAAGTGCCTTATTTTACCTTAACAAAGATGAATCCCTAAATAACAGACCAAAAATGATTTCAATGAAAACTTTAAATTAAATCTAGGTGTACTCTAATCCTTCACATGATAAATAATTGAGTGAAACTGAAATTTTGTTGCTTTTTGTGTTTTCCTGTAAAAGCAATAAAAGTGGGAATTTCCTCACCCCTTATGTGACTGGGTAGCCTCCATATGACTCAAATAATATTGACAAGTGACACTTTAAAATGAGATCTAAAAAAGGAAATTGATAAATTGTTATGAATGATAGTTCTAAAGGCTACGCAATAAGTTACATGCACTAACCCTTTACTACATATATACCTCGATACATGCTCATATCCCATTATACACAATTATTTCCCAATAATGAGTAAGAAAGGGTCACAATCAAATTATAGAGATTGACTTATTCTGAACAAGACACCGAGCACTTAATCTCCTAAATGACGTCATTTTATGCCATAAATGACATTGTTTTTGGCGTCCTTTATACAGCGGAGTCTTTTCCTGTTATTTGAGTCAAATGATATAAAGAATCTAATATACTCGTTGCCAATTGATATAAACTTTTATCACATAACCTGCGGTCCAGGAGTGCCGTAAAGCCGTGCCATAAATATCGTTCGGCACTCCCAGACTGTGCAATAAATATTTAAATTAGCTTGTGATAGATCCTCTATATACATATACATGTATAATTTAATGCATGTTGTTTATATAAGGATAGAATATGCATGTAATTATGGTACGATCATGTAACGATGAAATCCTATTGTTTTAAATTCAATTTCTAATTTATTTGGAAGTATTCAATATTTTATATTTAACATTTTCATTTTATTGTTAACATTATTTATTTCCATTATGTACTATTACGCACATTTCAACTCTTTATGTCATTGTTTGTTCTTTTGAATATATTTTGTTTGAATAAAATTTAGCTGTTTGAATCTTTTTGTCTTCCGTATACACTCGTTGAAAACAGGTGTTATGTGAACATTCTTGGCAGGCAGTCATACAGTGTCTTGTGATTTGTCTGCACTCTTCTTCAAACAGTTTTCATCTGATTGTCACCAAACTTTGTGAAAATATTCATGGGGATAATATTTGGTCCAAGTACAATTGTCCGCTAAATTTCCCCTTATTATGGTCCCTGAATTAATAAAGTGAGACTTGCGCATTGTTGGGACTCTTAATTCAAATACAGTAGTTTTCATTTGACTTGTCTTCTTATGTTCATTGTCACAATATCTTGGCCAAGTTCAATTATCAGTCGAATCACCATGCAGAGTCCTTACCAGATTTATTTTTGACAGTGAGATAATTTTATAGATGTGGCTTACATAAATTTTACAAACAAGTGCAGTGGCTTTTTCAAAGACTACATTAAGAAAGACACTGAACTACAGGTACATATGTATGTAACATTGCTGAAAAGGAATTAACATTTTTGATCATTTTTAGAGGCCACATTTATGCCAGATGATATTCAGTAGATACATTCGGTATTAGAATAACCTTTCTCAAAATGAAACAAAAAGGTCGGTTTACTGACAAATGATTTGTACATATTTACAAAGACCTAAATATACACAGATTGGACACTTAATTGACAACGGAGAGAAAATGCAAAATAGCATGCAGCAGATTCTGATATTTGGCATGAACACTTTTGTTTGTCATCCTTTTTTAATGAACTATAACTTATTTTGAAGAACTAAGCTTCTTCTACTGCATGATATAACTTATTTTTTCTATCTCTTATAGAATTCAGAAAATTATTGTTTGAATGAGGCAAATGGGGTCTTTCTGCTGAAATTAGCATTTCCATTAAAATGAGAATAGGTCTGGCTCTTTGAGGTCTATTGTTTTATTCCTTGACCGATTTCAATAAATAAGGTATCATTTTAAAGCAGAATGGTAAATCTATTGCATAAACCTATTAGTTTTTTCCTATGTATAGCAAAACAGGAGATATAAGGTATTAAGGAAAAACGAGATTTCGTGAGATTTCAGAAAACTGCCGCGAGATATTGTGAGATTTGGTAGATTTTTCCAATCTTTGTATATTTAGGTCTTTGATATTTACAACACGAATAAGCTTCACATAGTCTTGCAAGAGGATAGTGGACTGGCCCAGAGTATAATTTATATGCTTAGCATGCAAAGGTATTGTCAGACTTAGATTAATGTTGCTGGGAAACATGCACCCTAATTAAAATGTTTCAAATAAAAAACCCAGAAAATTACATTAAACTCATTTTATAACATTAAGAGTTCATTCAAGTTTTCCCGCCTTACGGACTTTAACTTTCCGGTTGAATGAGTGAAGCCACAATCGATAATCAATATGTTTCAGTAGCTGTATACATGTACCTATATTTGTCATTTGCAATCAGAAATTTATTTAATTTAATAAATATGCTTAAATGAAAAATCATGATGTAAATAAGGTACAATACGATAGTCGCACTTTGCAGTGAATAATATCAGCCAGTGCTGCAGTGCAGTAAGGTTAATTTTGGGAAAGTTCTTATGTCCGAATATGGCATACCCCAATTAACCTAATCACACTTTGATCACCTCAAAGGAGCCCGAGAAGACACCAGAAAGGACTCCGCCAACAACCGGACATCCCTGCGTTCAGCTTGGACTCTGTTGGCAGAGCTAATAGAGGTTTCAAATACAGATGCTATATCATCCCTTCTGCTACCGAGCTTTTTTTCCGGGCCTACGTGAAATTCGCATAGACCCTATATTCTGTTCATGAGACATTATCGACTTGGATGCTACACACCCGACCGAAGGTAAAAGTAGGCAAAATTGTTAATTAACATTGCGATAAAAGGTCACCGGAAGTGACGATGTGACAGTGGCCCTTGCGTGAATAACTATCTTTTTTAGCTAAGTAGGCAATGTGTGCATCTTTAGGAAATTGAACCCAACCCCCTTGTCTAGCCTTATATTCCTTCTACAGAAAAATAAAAATGTAAACGCAATTCCACAGGGACTCGTACCGCAATGGCTGGTATTGCCAATAATGTCAGTTTTGGGAAACCTACGTTCAAAGCCCTCTTAAACAAGAACTATCTTTAAAAAAAGATATACAGCGTTGATGACATACTGTTTATGTAACCTGTATATTATTTTCAATACGTTTGCGAAAGATGTCAAGTAGTTTTAGACATGAAAAAGTGAATCTGCCACTTACAAGCATATCGAAGCAAACACCTTTCTTAGAGACATCCATCCATCATGACAGAGAAATGTCCAGCACAGATGTGATACTGTTTCCCAACAATATGTGGGAAACAGAAGTATGTGAAAGAAAACAGAAGCCAATTAAAACTACATGTATTGTTTATTGTATTCTGTCTGTAACAAAAAAGTGAGGTGTTATAATTTAAAAACGTGTTGGATCATTTGAAAATGGAGATATCTGGCAATCATGTAAAGTAATATAAAATGGTGTAAATTGAGTATTTGCTGTTACAGTCTGACATGAAACCATATGCATATCGGATAATCCACATGTTACACAAAAACGAAGGAAATAAACAAAACAAAAACTTGTTTTTACACAACCTTTGTTCCATTTCCAGAACAAACTGGCAAATTTAAACTGCCCATTTTCAAGTCAAATCGTTGTCTCATGTATATTTTGCTGTATAACTGTTTCACATTCATAGTAACATGTTTCAGTTCTTTTGGTTAACAGATGCACATAAATATGATTTATTGTTAGATAAAATAAATAATGTCACTGCTTTTATACTTCGGCTGCAATGTACAACCTTTGTTACTGTTGTCAATGCAAGTTAACATTTTGATCACCTCGCAATATTGCAATATTTACCGGAGATAAACGGAAATGGTCGAGCTTTTACGATTGTGCAAGTTAACAGAGTTATATTGCCTGGATAAAGTTAGCGTAAATAAGCCACGTTATAGACCACTGTACTTTTCAATACACCACGAATACAAAAAAATACGAAATAGCATCTAATTTTATGTGTTAAGATTACTATATTCTGTCCACTAATATTCACTTGTAAATTTGGTGTGGATTTTTTAGAAACATTTGATTGGCTTTTAAAGTAGGTCAATATTTAAGCTAGACAACTAACGCAGAAAACCTGTGCACGACCTTTGGCATGTGATAGTTTCGGATGCATGTGTGTCCATGACTGCAAAATTCCCGAATTTGGGCATTTAGGTCGTAAACTATGGTAGACCGACCAGTCTGCATTAGTACGCTATGATAGCGGAAAGGATATATGAAATCATGTAAGGAGTTGTATACAAACTTCACGCCAACGGTTTGCGTTCGTAAATGAACATGTGTACATTTATTGCTCACTGGTACCGAATTGCGAAGGTGTATAATTAAGGTAGACAGGTTGGATCAAAAGGCAATCCTGGAGATTTTAAATACACAAATAGGTCGACCCACGCAGTGGACTGGACAGACAGGACATAGATGTTGTTCCATGGAGTTCGTCTAGGCCACAAGCGCCATGGAGGACCCACCGATAACAACCAACGTCCGGAACAAAGCGAGTGGAGGGTGTGGATGGGACTCGCAGGATGTATGTGCACATTCACGGAATCCGCAATGCGAGGTACCATGTCACGAATAAGCATTTCCCGAGAGCATTCCTAAGAGCTCGGTCATTTCCGTTTTTCTCCGGTAAATATTCATCTTTTCCAATACATATAGATATCAGAATGCTTCATAGAGCACACCTTTAAGCCGAATACCTGGATGGTGGAACTTATGGAATGACTCTTGTTTCTTTTAAAAAGTGAGGGATTATTTGTCATTACGCACTATGTATAAACTTAATCATTTCATCACAATATTATATATTTATGTTCTGTCGACTGCAAAGAATTATCACCTTGGGCTCGCTGGTTCCGAGAATATAAGTTGCTCATTGCGTAGGATCGTCAGCAGTTGGTGAGGTATTGGTAGTGACCAACAACGTCCATGATTATATATATTTTTATTTAGTGGCAAACGTGTAACAATACATTACATTATGTATAGTCATGTACTAGTCGTTGTACGCTGGTGTATACGTGGGTGGTCCGCAAAAGTAGCGAACATTGATTTTTATTGTATTGTCGCCCATTTTATTCCCATTTTGCATACATTGTCTTTTTTAGAGGTATGTTATCATTGTAATTGCTCAATTTGATGTTAATATCTTAAAGTATTAAAAATCTGCATGGTTTTATTGCACCTGCAGTAGGTCCGATCGGCGCATACTCTACGACGTCAACGACGTCGTTTCTTTTGCTTCAGCACATTGGCTTCTTTGACTGATGCAATTTTTGATAAATTCGACGCATTCTCGTAAGTCAAACATGACAGTTAAAGTTCAGAGAGATACTCCGACACGTATATTAATTTTCCGGAAAGATTTTATGTGCAACAGTTTAACACATACCTTGTTTAGCCTTCACATTTTACCGTCTGACGCCAGTCTAAGTATGTTGTGTGTGCTTTCGTGTGCGTGTTACTTTTTTAGAGGTTGTGTGTGCGTGGATGGACGTGTGTAGATCATGTGTGGGTGAAGGTACGTTTCCATGGTGTACGAACTATTCGTACGTGGTCAAGCGGGTGTACGTGAGTGTACCTTTTGCATAGGGTATCGCATACATTTGTATCTCCAGCAAACATAGTTAATATAAATGCTGAGGTGTTTGTTTCCAAAAATATACAATACATCAAATGAAAGCAACACTATTAATGAGTACGTTTTATCAAATTTATTGAGCAAAAAAGCGGATGGAACACATGCATAGATAGAACTTCATTCACATGAAACAGTACATACACCAACGCAAATAAATGTAAATAAGAAAAAATAAATATCCAACGTTAACATCAAATAAATACGTATAAATAGAACAAATACAAATTAACACGACAAGTAAATACATAACGTAATACGAGAGAATATAGATAACAGAGATAGACAACTGCCTCTGTAACCTACCAAATACATTGTATCCCCCGTGTGACTTAAATACACAAGCTTAGACTGTGTTTATTGACTGCCCTTACTTGTATTCATTTATATATTTTGTTTGTAACTTACTAAAAACGTAGGTTGAAACAACCCATTAATCTGCTAATAACTATTTTTTCCAATTTTAATGCAAATTTCAAGGATAAGGAATTATCAATATGCAATATCTCTCAGGATCATACAAAATGCGTCCAAATTTTTACGGCAGCTGTAGATGAATATTTATGCTTTGTAAAAAGTAGTTACTGAGTTTCAGTTTTCGCTGTTACAAGTTGGCACATGTTCTTAGTCGGGTTGTCAGTCTCTGTTATCTATAGTCACGAGGGGCGTTTCATAAATAACAGTCACAATTTCTCGAAAATCATGCATAGTACAGTCAGTTAAATCAGCTTTCTGGTATGACTAATCACTTAACGCGTCTTGTCTGGAATTTGGTAGGCTAACTGCATATTGAGTCACAAACGAAGTTTGAAATATATTGGATCATTTACTAGAAGGTCAATTGGTACCACGACAGCAAATGTATAAAAAAGAAAAAAACCTTTTCAACTTGATTTACTTATATTCAATTCTTCTCTCATAAATAACATGATAAGAATTAGAGTAAAATAAACTATTCAAATCATGTACTCAGATTTACAATCGTTTACGAGATGGTTTTATCTGGCGCCTATTCTATACACAATGAAGAGAAAACTTTGTTCACATGTCTAATTTATAGCCACGTACGCCAAAGAAAATTATAGTAATGCAAAATAAAAGAGCCACATTAAGCCTACGAAATGAAAGAAGGCTATATATATGGTTTCGTTTTCAACTGTTTTGTCCATATTCAGTACGTACGTTGCCATTCGTGGGTACGGACAGAAAGGTGCGAATTATACATGTACATTTTTGTATTTGTCTCAGTACGTGGGCATTTGTGGTGGGCATTGGTGGGCATTCCAGAAACGGTTCGTAAGAGTCTTGTCTTATCATGATTTTCCTAATTTTGTCACTAAGCCCGGTTTTCCTGGAAAATTCCTCACATATAGGAATAATAACGAAATGAAGGACATATTTTATGCAATTATAGTGCATTCTAGCCCATGAGATGATAAGCTTCAATGAGATATAATGATAAAATTAAACCGTCGCCTGCTACAATATATGTCCTCGTGATTTCTCCATGTAAGCTACTTATATTGTCTTTAAATGATTGAACTATCGAGGTGTTTGTGGACACTGGGTCGGTATAACCCGAGGCTATCAATGCAATCGTACACTACACAGACAACGACTTAGAGATTGCTCGTACTTCAGGAGTTGTGTCCTTGTGTCATGTGTGGACGTTTCAGTCGATATCTTCCCCTCACTTCTTGCAGTTTTGACGTAATCTTTGTGTTCGTGTATGATGGTATAATGAAGTTTCAATGCGTCAACCTGTAGAACAATACAAGGTATCAAAGATCAGTGATAGTATGAAGACTGGGTTCGGCAATTCATTAACAGACGATATAAAGCATGTTAGTTTTGTTAGACCAAAGGAACTTTCATTTATAATTTGAAAAAAAAAAATTTTTTCCCTAGGCCTACTGTACTATTAAATTTTTTTTTCAAATTATAAATGCAAGTTCCTGTGGTTAGGTGCTGGAGGAAATTGCCAGATCGGGCAATACGGCGATTCCCCCGACTACTCGCTCGACCACAACACTTGATTGATCGGGGGAATTAAATTGCCTATTGTATATTACATGTATATTTGAATATACCTTAGAAACACTGACCTATGTTTACACAATAAATATTTCATATTCTGTATGTTTCTGTACGTATAAGTATAACTATATTAGTGAGTCAAATCTTAAACATCATCAAAATTCAAAATTTATGGAAAACTATAAGTTGTGCTAGTAACTTATTTAAATAGACTTAGTGTTGTTCCCCCGCCGATACTAATTTGTTATACCGAATCCCTGAAATCGACGTCAGGGCATTGGTTGACATAGGTAATACAATTGTAAATGAATTGACAAGCAACACATTAACGTTACCCGATGTGAGCGTTAGCGATTATGATTTAATTGATAACGACAAGGAAGCACAAATGTATGTCAAGGCTTTGGACAATGTCGGACTTTTAAATGTACACATTTATCATTTAAATAAACACAATCAGTTATGTAACACTAGCCTTATTATAAATACAGAAAGCATGGGCAACAATGCCTACTCAACTGATAATGATACTGTACTTTTACAGTTCAGTTAGGATATTGTGACAGAGTCGTTGCAGTTTATGTGTACGCAAAAAGATTAAATACATTGTCTGAACAGGTAGAGCAAATAAAGTATGTTAGTTTAGCATTGAAATTATAGTTGTGTGTACAGTATAAGCCTTTATAATCGGTTTTACACCGTTATAGTGGACCAGACAGCTGCGTCACTGGATTCTTACCCTGACTTGACTATAGTTTGAATAATGAAAGTCTTACCCTTTGTTGAACTGTTGATACAATCCCCAGCATACTTTCTCTTTCCATGTAATATTTAGTATCGAGAAATTCTGGAATCGGTGTTTCTAAATAAGTTTCATTATAGTTAACCAAAAGCTGAAAAACACAAAAAATGTCCAGGAATTAAACTGATATTTATTAATTAAAACAACACAGAACTTCCATAACTTGTATATCGAATGCCGATGATTTAATCCCAAGCATACAAAGTTCCATTATAGTTAACCAAATACTGAAAAACACTAGAGATAACATTTTCCTTCCCTGTCTGACTTGTTTTTATCTTATTGTAAAAATAGAACAATTTTAAACATCCTTATAAATATACGGCGTAGTAGTAATTATGGAACTCAACTGTTTTACTATCTATTGTTCAACACGGCCATGAGTTATGAGGAGCAAACTATTTGCTTTGCAAACAATTCGTGGAATTGAAACTGGTACACTTTCTGTGAAACGAAGATTTTCAATAAACTATTTTACAAGCGTGTGACCTTGCACCGACAAATAAGCTACTGATTCCATTTCATAAAATGTTTTGCCTACTTACAACGCTTCTGGTCTTGTTTGCATCAATATTTAAGCCAATCGATTTTGTTTTTAAGTCATCAATGAGATCTTCATACGGAACACTGTATTCATCGCTTGCTACCTCGCCTAGTACATTACAAGCATCCGATAAGTCTTTATTTGGATCTTCTATACGACGACCGGGTGCTGTATTGACACAGACAGTCGCCAATGAGACACACATGGTCAGCTTGTCTGAAACAAATATTTGCAAGTAAACAAAAAGAGTAAACCAAAATAGTCAATGAAAACACATAGGGTAGCCCACAATACTGTATCAACTGAGTACTATTTACGAGAAAGCGCCACAGTCGTGTAGGCAACCCCACTAGGAGTATAACATTCTGCTAGTCTTATAAACGTGACAGAAAAACGTAGAGAAACCCCCATAATACTATTAGTACGCTTTTAAAGAAGACAAACTCTGCTATCAATGATAAAATAATAAGTGAATTAGTTTTAATACCATTCTATAAATATCAGGAACATACAATTTATTAAAACAACACGTCGTATAAATGGTGATATGAAATACGATAGTACTAGAAGAGTTACTAAAAGCTTACACAAATATCTGGCTGTAACCGAAACCATTTTCATAAATTGCGTCGATCAAATTGAAAATGTTGATGTAAGGTTTAAAATGATGGCACTTGTTAAATTTTTGTTGCTTATATATAAGCAAGATGAACATACTCCTCATTCCATATTCTGTATTGCTTGGAATACTGAGTAATGGTGGGCTGAGATCTAACCCACATACCCGGATTGTTTCTGGTCTGAGCCGAGAATCTGTTACGTATCGTGACAAAGTTAGCTTCGTGTGAGAACCATAGTTGTGGTGTGGGGGTGAAAAGCGTGGTCATTGATTCTGTCGGAATCGTTATGCTAATCTAATGTTTCATGTAACCACTTGTTAATACTTTTATGAGAATTAGCACGCTAGAGCAATGTCGATAGTTATGATTCAACACTTTAGATTAAGTAAAACATGTATGTATTTTACACCAAATATTTAGATGTTGATATTTACTGACACTCGATCACTTGAAAATAACCTCTTTTGGGTCAAATTACTCAAAGTCTTGAACTAGTAAACATTTTTAAAGAATCAGTCAGTGAAACCGCACGATTAGAACATTCTTACGGGGCACTTGTAACAAAATGTATACCTCTATATCATATAATCTAGCGTTTTAGTTGACTTTACCATTCCTCGTGTTATCAATATGAAATATATAACCCTATATAGCTGGCTTAGAATGAGAAAGTCATATATCTTTTTTATGATTAAGTCATTGTCTGAAATAGATTTTAGCCTACCCATACACTCTCGGACATGGACGCCCTGACCAACAACATAGTACCAAAGTTAACAAGATTCATAAACATTATATTCATGTTGTACCCCCAATGGAGTTCAGAACACTATTTAAAAGGCTGATCACTGGCAACAGACAGAGCTTTGGGGTCAATCGTAGCATCAACAGTATTTATGAGATACACCATTGTATTTTACCATGTATTCGACTGCCTTATTTTGAAAACAAAATAAAAGTTGTTTTCGAAAAAAAAATATTGTCGATAATATCAGAGACTATAGATCATATTTAAGCCATTGTTTTAGTACGTTATGAATGGGACAGCATTGAAAAGACACCCACAAAAGTTGATGTCGGTGGCGTTTAGTGTAAATAGATGTGCAATATGATGTACCATCATGTGGTCGGGTTACAACTATGGCTCATATAACCATTACCGTTCCTCCATTCTCACCCACTACTGTTGAGTGTGACCTTTACCTAACCCAAAAGTCGTATATCAACGAAGGTAAGCGTAGATGTAGTACACTAGATTGGATGGAGGACCAACTAGATTATTCTGCTACTTCAAAGTGACCCCAGCTACACTTAAGTGCCGTATTGTCAATATTGTCTTTTCGTGTTATTGAGGGGGTTCTAAGAACGCATACCAATATTGATAACACTTAAACACATGCAATACCAGTTGTACGATTCTAAAAGAAGATGAATTTTACCGTTCTTCTTATAAGACTATACCACCAGGCGTGGTTCTAAGAATAATTAAGTTTTTTAGGCTATGTAAGCCTTGATGGGAATTCCACTGACTGTCTCTGCATAATGGACTTCGATTAGAAGCGCAACGGAAATGGATGTTCTAACAGTCATTGAGGGGAATCATGTGACTGAAATGGTACTTTACACTCGGACATTTATGGCGGACATATTGATATTTGGATAGTTTTCGATTCTTGGTAAGTACTCTTAATCATTTGCACTAGTCTTACAATGTAGGCTATGTGTAATTTAACACTCTTTCTAGTGGTGTATGTGTCATTTATGTACTATTTCTGGTTTCTGAGATACCTTGGTCATCTTGGGTAAAACTTTATGGACAACTAGGCCAAACAAAAGATAAACCTTATATGAGCTGTTTTAACGTGTGTTTAACTGTAAGTGCAAACTATTTGTCACGCTAGATATACTATTCATAAGTCAGAGACGCATTGATTCTGACATCATTTCCTTTCAAGGAAGTGTTGTTTATAACCATCTCCTTCGGTACCGATGTTTATTTAGACAAAAGAGGTCAACATGGAAGTATCCTAGCCAGGTGGCTACAACAAATATATATATTGTGATGTGCCATGATGTGCTGTTTTCAGTACATGTATTATACTGATTCATTGAATGATATTGATGAAACATTTTGTTTGGTTATACATTGTTTGTATTCAAAACTGCAAAACGAAGCTGCGAGGTTTCAAAGAGTCTGATCTTGTAGAGTAAGAACTAAAACTCACTTATATATTAACCATTTCCAGCACGCTGTGTTTTAATTTTGTAGAGTAAGAACTGAAACTCACTTATATATTAACCATTTCCAGCACGCCGTGTTTTAATTTTGTAGAGTAAGAACTGAAACTCACTTATATATTAACCATTTCCAGCACGTCGTGTTTTAATTGTGTAGAGTAAGAACTGAAACTCACTTATATATTAGCCATTTCCAGCACGTCATGTTTTAATTTTGTAGAGTAAGAACTGAAACTCCCTTATATATTAACCATTTCCAACACGTCATGTTTTAATTTTGTAGAGTACGAACTGAAACTCCCTTATATATTAACCATTTCCAACACGTTGTGTTTTAATTTTGAAGAGTAAGAACTGAAACTCCCTTATTTATTAACCATTTCCAGCAAGTCGTGTTTTAATTTTGTAAAGTAAAACTGACTGAAACTCACTTATACATTAACCATTTCCAGCACGTCGTGTTTTAATTTTGTAGAGTACGAACTGAAACTCACTTATATATTAACCATTTCAAGCACGTCGTGTTTTAATTTTGTAGAGTAAGAACTGAAACTCACTTATATATTAACCATTTCCAGCACGTCGTGTTTTAATTTTGTAGAGTAAGAACTGAAACTCACTTATATATTAACCATTTCCAGCACGCCGTGTTTTAATTTTGTAGAGTAAGAAATGAAACTCCCTTATACATTAACCATTTCCAGCACGTCATGTTTTAATTTTGTAGAGTAAGAACTGAAACTCACTTATATATTAACCTTTTCCAGCAAGTCGTGTTTTAATTTTGTAGAGTAAGAACTGAAACTCACTTATATATTAACCATTTCAAGCACGTCGTGTTTTAATTTTGTAGAGTAAGAACTGAAACTCACTTATATATTAACCATTTCCAGCACGTCGTGCAGCAAAAATATAATATTTAATTCTTTATTGATACATGTAATCACTTTGACTTAAACATCTGTAATTGAAACCAACAACGGAATGATAAAATTGCAGCTTACAATATCTCTCTATGATGACGTGACGAAACTAGCTAAAACTTGACTATATTTGCTAAAAAGCTAGATTTTTTTAAAAATGCTTTGAAGTTGTTTTACATAATACTGTGACATAAAGAGATACTGTCAGCTGCAACTTCAATGTAATCACAAGGATTCAACAGTTCGTGATGTTAATTGTTCAGATGGGAATACTATACCATTAACCCATACCAAAAGGTAAATATTGCAAATGGTAAATACAACATATTATTAAAGGCAAATTAATTGTAGTTGTATTAAATCATAAAAAAGACAACAACAGCAAATGAATGTAAAACTTCATTATATTGGCAATCAATGAACTGAGCTTCTAAATGCTGTCCTGCTACATAAAGTGATGTATGTTTGTATTACATACATGTCGAACTACAATCATGTATTTGCAAACTAAACACAGTTAAATGCCAGTTATAATATAGTATAAAAACATTCATTCGGTAATTTCTATGGTGATTGTCTCTTCATGCCTATCCTTTAAGTTGGTCTATGATATTTTTCCTTCATTCATCTGAGCCTTCTTCGAACGTCGTGTTGTCATTTCTGTAAATGTGTAAAGGAAACCAAATTAGACAACTGAAAGCAAGTTTAAATCGTATTTAAAACCAAGTCAAATCGAAAATGCTGACGCACTTGTTTTATCCTCTAATGCACTGGTTCAAAAACTTTCCGTGTTAAGTATCACAACAGTGTTGTGTCGTGTACATGTAAAGTACAATTTCAGTAATATGTCATTTTTTGCATAAAAATCGTTTTACATCACCAATAAGGTTTGTTACTAGTCACTGTTTTTCAACCACAAGCATTTTCCGAGTACAAGAAAGTACAAACACCTGAATATTCCTTCGGTTCGTCTTAAAACTTTGAAGGTATCTCAGAAACCAGAAATAGTACAGAAATTTATGACACATACATTTGTACACCACTTGAAAGAGCGCCCGTATTTATGCAACAAATAAAAAGTAAGGAGTACTTAACAAGAATAAAAAAACTATCCACATAAGTATCAAGATTTATGGCCATATATCGCTGACTAAACAGCCAGGTTCAAATAATAAAAGCCGTGTTTTCATATATTTGGTATGACATGGTATCAAAAGAATGATAAGCTGTAATAGATAACGAATTATCCGTTCACGTTGTTCCATGTCGCTTGCTTTTGTGTTTCCTACCGTAAGTATTTTGTATAAGGTCTTCGTTTTACAAAAAAGCAGCATAAATTGTGATTAATACAGTTTACAGTTGTTTTATTTCGCATAATATTATATATAAGTCCACATAGAAATGTTGTTTAATGTATTGATATCATCACAATATACCTTTCTCCTTAGCACAAGTAACTGATAATGGTCGATTGATGCCTTACAGTTAAAAAATCCCGTTCTAATCGACACACTAACTACAATGTACTATTTAAATTCATTATTTTCTTCAAAAGTTTAATTTTTGTTCCACAATGAAATGTTCTAATTGCAATTTCTGTTTACTGTCAGTGCATGGTGAATTAAAGTTATAACCTTCGATGTTTTACTTATGGAACAATACGTGCAATGTACATGTGTATAAAATCGGTTACGGAGGAAAGTTACGGAGGAAAATCAAATTGCGGAAATATTTCTTAGTAATTTTTCTCGATTGCGTGGTTAACACGATGCCTTTAAACATATTAATTGAATTAAGTTGAAAATACTTCGCCCGCCTGTATGCAAATTTGATTGAAAAGCTACGTAGATTGATCCTTTGGGCGATTATTTGCTTTTTGGTACTTAAACTTCATCAACTTAATCATTCCACGGTCATCTGTGTTGTAGTTGTAGTTATAGGTTTCACAGCTAAAATGCAGGAATGTTATATTTACACATTCCTGTAGAATAAGTTCCTATATAATAGAAACATTATTTCTCGGATATGTTGCCAGAATTGAACCAGATACAAATGGTTACGGAGGAAATAAATGGTTACGGAGGAAACCTAAGGGTGCTGGTTGCAAACAGTTAACGTGCTGCGTGCTGCACAATATTTAACGTACCCTAACCAAAGTTTATTTAAAGGAGATACTGGAGTCACCATGTGTGTACGCCATTATGTTCGTCCATCCACTTGTCCAGATTACTTGATTAAGAGGTACTAAGTTAGTGATTACAATAATTTCAACTATAGTGAGACGGATATTTGATCACGAAAACAAGATTGGAAGAGTCGTACTGCATGTATCTGCATACAATTTGATTAATTAACTGTAAAATGCTACATTCACGCCACAAAAGTGCTAAACCGCCAGTTTATATTTAATTTCTGTTTTGTCAAAAATACTTGTATTCACATGAAATTTCGCATACCGATACTTGATTTGGAGATGCAGCTGATTATCGATTTATTTTGACCATTTTGCCGCAAAATCCAGTGCATTTTGTGTATTGCGTAATAAAGCATTTTTGCGCATGCCTTACATGACTGTGCACCAAAATTCACATGCTAATGAACGAATTCGGCATAATTGCATGACGACTGTTCATCTTGAAAACACATAACATGATGAAATTGACTCGAGGGGAACATTCATGAGATTTTGAAATATCACAGTGAACACATTGTGAATTTCCTACCCAAAAGAAAACACCTAACATGCTGAACTCAGAGCGCAATTGACCTGTCGGGATGTTATGAGGTCAGCTAGAGTTGTGGCCCTTGTGTTTTTTAAATTACAAAAAAATGGTTTTCTGTTTTGTTTGCAATTGTTATAAAAATGATTATCTCCGTTTCTTCATCGATAGGAACCTTCAATTAGTGAATATCAACATGCAAGCGTGATTGCAAAAAATAACATGTCAATAAAGAAGCTTTTTGGAAATTTTGTTATGTGATTCTAACACATCAGCCGAGTTCGTCTTGGGCCAATCGCGGCATGTTACGTGTTTTATTTGGAGGATATTCATCAGTTATACACTAATGTTTATGAACACGTGCTTGCTATGGGTTGCAATAGGCACATGTTCATGAACAATTTGGGTAAATAGTTTGTGACTTGTCAAATATACTTTATTATGTATTTATAAACGCGCCTGTTACGACTAACATAACTGTTCGTCGTCAAAAATAAATAATTAACAAGTATTGATATGCAAAATTTCATGCGAGTACATGCAATTTTAACAAAATGGTCATACAAAATTATGGTGGCTGTTTTGCACTTTTGGCAGGCACGTATTCAGGTAGGGGGCCAGGGGGCCTTGGCCCCCCCCAGCTGGCTGGCTAGCTACGTTTTTATCGTATATCGATTGTTTTCGGCCCCTACAACTATTGATTTAATACACCACTGATCTATTTCTTGGGACTGACTAAATCTTTCGGCATCTATCATACTGGTAGTGACCTGTATATTGGACATTCTAGATGACATCCTGTGTATATATTGTATAGCCCCCAGGCATGACTAATCAAGCACTCAACAGGACCAACTGATGGTGAAGGTGTGATTTTTGAAACTGATAAGAAATTAAGTGTGTTTAGGTTGATTAAAGAAGGTCAGTCAGATATTACATAATGATGTCAATGGTTATCACCATTTAATCCCATTAAATTAGGGCATGATGATTAAAGATTAAAGTTTGACCTGAAGAATTGATAGTTAAAATGTAAGTTACTAACTTACATGTAATCATTACAGTGAGAAAATAGGTATATTATTTAATTGTTTGATTGGGTGATTAATTAGGATTCCTATATATAGTATTTAATGTTTGAGTGGAAAGTAATGGTCACATTCTTGAAATATTTTTAAATATGCATCCATTTCATTGAAATTTGATTCATAAATCAAATATAGTAGTCCAATTTTATATCCGAATATAAAAGTTCATAATTTATATAATTATATAGTGCAGAAAATCACATTACATTAAAAAAATCATGTTCGTATAAATTTGGATTTCTTAATACTTATTGTTAAAATGGTAAAACATGAATGATAAGATTATTAAGTTTTTTAAAAATCAGTAGATCTCTTTAGTAGCACTGCTTTAATTATTTTAATGTCTGATTTCAAACTAAAAGTGCAGGAAATTGCATAATTTTTTAGCAAAAACCGAAAAAAAATCTTCGCTTGGAGAGGGAACACTAATTAGTAGCACTACGTTAGTTATTTTTAAGTCTGATTTTTAAAGCTAAAAGTGCAGGAAAATGCACCGTTACAAAAACAAGATTTAAAAAAAAATCGACCGGGAGGGGTATCCCCTCCCGCACCCACCCCTCTTGGCCCCCCCAGGAAACAATTCCTGGATACGGCCCTGTTTGGGTAGTGTATATATGAACAGACCATTAAGAATTGCAAGCAATACAGAAGTCCCTATCGGTTTGAAGCCATATTCAATGTTTCTGTTGCCATAGCAACCACATTTTTTGCCAGAATCAAAATATTTTTAGACGTGCATAATCCCCTTATTGCCCCCTATCCACATATCAAGTTTCATAAAACTTGGAAACTGTTCGAGTTATGGCAGGATCCAGATTTTGGCATATGTTCACTCTTTCTGTCGCTATAGCAACCACAATTTTTGTCAGAATCAAAATATTTTTAGACGTGCATAAAATCCTTATTGTCCCTTACCAACATACCAAGTTTCATAAACCTAGCTTAGAAAATGTTTCAGTTAAGTCAGGATCCAGATATTTTGACGGACGGACTGACGGACGGACGTTCTCCCTGACTTGACCTTGTGGGGTTTTCTTTTGTTCATTCTTTTGTTTGTAGCACCCCGAAGCAACGGAATGAATATAATCTAAATATAGTCTATTGTTCCGCACCCCACAACTACAAGTGGGTGCGTACGGACAGACGGACGGAGGGCAAACCTATAGTCCCCTCCGATCAAAAACCGGTAGGGGACAAATTAATAGGCATGCTACTTTAGTGATAATAAGCGTGGTATGATTTGACTGGTAATAATCGATATATTGAGATTATGCCTTTGAAGTACATATCATATCATTTGATGTTCAGTTTGTTACTGGTTGTACATAAAATGTTTCTAAATCTAATTTCAGGAACTGTGAAAATGCTAAATTCCAGTATTGGGCCATGATTGCCTATTATACCCGGATCCGACTCTCAGAAAATTACAAAGTGATCAATTGATTTACAAACACAAATTGTAATGAAATTTCACCTTGGTCGCAGCACAATTGGTCGACACACAACATTTAAAACATAAAATATATACACTGGTTTAAGTATCAATATACAACAATTATAGAAATTCACATCTCATAAAATACATGTACTACTAGTCTAGCAGTTAATCCTACCCCACTAACCTGTCCCCTCTATTTACATATACTATAGTACCAGTGAGAAAAGTATGCAGTGAAAAAGTCTAGGTGAGAAAACTCTGTGTGAGAAAAATCTGTGCAATGACCTCTGTCAGCGAAGGGCCAGTACTAGTCTAGGCAAGAATGTGAGAATAGGGATATGGTTCAAATATGGTTGAAAAAATGATGTTGGGTAAACGCCGGAATCTAACGTTGGATAGATGTTAGAATCCAACGTTTGATAGACGTAGAATCTGACGTCTAAATGATTTGCGAATCCAACCAAAATCCATAATGATATGATTAATTATTTAATGCTAACTGATGAGATATGGAGTTATAACACTGAAATGAAACCTATATCAGTCACTGGTTATCACCTACACTGTGACTGATATAAGCTCCGCCTCCTCACAAGGTCTACTTTAATTTTACTCAAAACTCAACACTAAACTGTCCGTAACCTTTTTATTACTGAACGGAAACATGTGGGGGTTTATATTCTTAGTTAGACCATTTCCTACAAGTTGATGTACGATTTGATGCAAAATTCACGGATAATCAAATATAACTATACGAGACAATTGTTGTTGTTGTTGTAGTTCTATTACTCTATTGCCGTAGCGAAATTGCAAAGGGTCCACTCCGAGTTGACCCTGATTCCGCGACATTATTTTAGCTCCACTGTGTGACTTTCAACCTCTTAAAATAATTGGGATTCAAACGTTGAATAAGCTTGCTTTCGATGAACAGTACCCGGGGAATACCATATTGTCAGTAAATCCGTCAGTATTTTAGACCGTTTCTTGTTTTACACCTGTCCACATTTTTGCAGTCGCGTCGTTCGCGACCGAGTTGTCTTGACTTTACAATGAGCAAGAGAAATCACTTTAAAGGGATCACAGACCTTCCTATTGGTAACTTGCATATTTTACAAACAAATTTAATATCATTCTCCTACAATTAAGAGTTCGATAATTGTTTATTTACCTGAAGTATACCTATTTCGGATTTAGTGATATTCGGATAATATGTAAACAGAGTCTTTAATGCACAGGCAGTCACTGAGTCAGTACAAAGCCTTAAGGCAAGTGTTAAAATTAGAATTTGCTGGGAGGAGTGTCAAAAAGCCTATAGTTTCAAATTCATGTCGATATTTCTTTTCTTTCTCTTTTATGAGTATAGAAGAGATGGGATATCATGTTTGTATACAGATCTATTGCTTATGAAATTTGCCTACGAGCTAGCTATCGGATAATGGCAAGTTTTGATTGTTCATTCATCCAATATATTGCTGGTGGGCAGTTTGCATATGAATACGGTGACCTCCCCTTTATAATGTTTGATTGACCACCCATTGTTGTTGACGGCTATAGAGCCCGAATATCCGTCGCTAGTACGGTCTACGCAGGTAACGGTTTCTCATAATGGCACACAGGTAGTGTTTCAATACATTTTAAAGTGAAGTTCGGTATTTGAAAATATAAATATTAATAATAAATAAATAATGAAAATAAAAAATAAGTAAAACCATGAACACCAACCTCACCCACTCAAGCCTACCTGCTAATGGAAGCCAGCATAGACAGGGCAGTGGCTGATCACCACTGCTTGCCCCACCATCATGTAGGTGTTCCGAGTTAAAGGGCGTAACATTTGATGACGGATAGATACTTGACTGCTTATGTCTGTGTTCAGCGGATTATTCTGTATTCAAGTAACTAACACAAACAACCCCCAGAACATCAATTCTTGTAAACAAAAAAGGAAAGATGTTCCCCTGGAAGTTTTAAACATAAACTGGTTACTGCCAATGAATTAATTGTTGGTAAGAAAACCTTGTGGTAACAAACCACCAAATAGATTTGTTCTTTAACTCAATGTAAAGTGACAAATTGCTGACCCAAAAAATGTCAAACTATATAGCCTCAAGAAAATGAAAAAAATCAGGGGGTTGCGTATCATATAAGAAAAATTTGGTTCGTCAAACGCGGTGAACATATTTTCTCACACCCTCGGACTGATTCGAAGTCTGTTAGCCACAACCCTACTTTCACTTTCATATATTTTAGCCAGAATATCAAAATTTTCTAAATAAAACAGTTTCACTACATCACATACATGTGTACAAAGCATTTAAACCCAATAACATGATTCTAATGCTGATTTGTCAACACTTACCACCATTTCCAGCCAAATCAGTTTTTTACAGGACTACTTGAGTGTATCTGATTTTGGTCCACGTAGTCATTTGGTGGTTTGTTACCTTGTTGCAGGTCATCTGTGAAACTATTGGGAGTAAAAATCATTATCAGGACTGAATCACGGCTCACAGCAAACATCATCATCTGACATCATCATCATCATTTTCAGTTATCGCCTCACTCTAATCAGAGTATACTGGCAA
Source organism: Spisula solida (assembly GCA_947247005.1). NCBI lineage: Eukaryota > Metazoa > Mollusca > Bivalvia > Venerida > Mactridae > Spisula > Spisula solida. The sequence goes on along the minus strand of OX365952.1, from coordinate 33,837,930 downwards.
TTTGACATATAACCAAACATACTCAGTTGATGGGCTTGACTATGAAATATATACATTTAACATTATTCTTTGTACAATTATTTTTTTTTTAAAAGCTGGATAAAAACAAGAAATGCATTTTTTAGTATTTGTAACATGTTGCCATAGCGGCCTTGAAACCCTCAAGGATAGGCTTAGCTATGGCGTGTTGTTGTAAGTGATTCCAGAGAACTATGGATTAGGGGAAACTGTGTTGATAGGTAGTTTTACTGCATGATATCTGATTAAGCTGTTGGTTATGGAAACGGGAGGATCTAGATGGGCGTAGGGGAGGATCTGGTTGAATGTCAACAAGACCATGTCTGATCTTATACTGCATTTATAGTAGTGAGTTCTTCTCTGACTTCAGAAGTGACAGACAGAAAGGGAGAAGAGGCGGTGTGTTCATACTTGTGAACAAGATGTTAGAGTGTATGATGCCAGACCAAACCAACACTTGAAAGATACTGCGATGCTGTCAGGGGTTCCATTTGACTCAGGAGTAGGGGTTTTGACCCTTGAAATTTCCAAAAAGTCACATTTTGACTCTCAGAAGCTAGTGGAACTCCTGTGCTGTGAGTACAAATCACTGTTACCAGAGCAAGCAAAGTTCTGTGTTGGAGCATTCACCGACCGCCAAATATGGACAAACCAGAATGACTACAAGGGGTCCACAATGTCACCAATTACTCGACATTATGAATGACAGATACCTATAGCAACAAGTGTGTGAGGCAACACAAACTAACAAACGCTCCAGTAACATCCCTGACCTATTCTTAACCAATAACAGTTCGCTGATCAACTCAACACAAGTAATTTAATCAATCTCAGACCATAAAGCAGTTTGCCTATGATGATCTAAACAAAGGGCTATGTGAACTCCACACAGAGATGACAAATCTGCAGATCACTGTTGACATCCTTTTGTCGATATTCAAAAGCTATCTCTTATGAACAATCACTTCCCAATAAACCTCATCAAAGAAGACCCCAAGAAGAAACCGTGGATAAACACCTGCTTGTTCTCTTGTTCGTTCAAATATAAAATATTGCTGCAATATTGAAACCCCCATCACAAAAACCTCATTCATAAAGAAGAAATGGTACAGAGAAGAGCTGCATGTTTCGCTACCAACAGGTGCCACAACATCAGCATGGTCTCTGATATGCTTTCCGTCCAGAAATGGGAAACTAAAATCACACCGTCAAAATATACAACTGGATGACCATGCTGTACAGGATCATCCACAACTTTGTTAAGATTGATCCAGGTGCCTATTTGACACCGAACAAAAGCAGGTCAAGATCACCTTACAACAGCAGATTCCTGCCATATTCTACTTCTTCTGATGTCTTCATGTTCAGCTTCTTTCCTTGTTGTATCTCTTTGTGGAACATTAACTTTCCAGCATCTATTGGTGAAACTTGTGCTTTGGCGTCCTTTAAAAATGAGCTCTCCAAACTGACTTTCTAAAGGGGATTTTCATGCACAGTTCCAAAGAAGTCAGCCAATTGATATGGGCCTGAGCTATGTCAGCGGGGTATTTTTTTTGCACACCATTACAGAATTGTCAATTTTATGACAGCATAACATATTTATGTAAATGGATAAACTTGTATTTAATAACGTTTCCATACTGATTAACAATATACATATTCACCAGTATATTTTCCTGACATGATAATTTCTTCCATATTTTATGATTTTCAGGTGATTATTCAAAGTCCTTTCTTGGGTCAAATCAATGGTAAGCTTGATGTCAGTGATTTTTATGTCCCCCATCTTTGATGAGGAGTATATTGCTTTGCACATGTCGGTCGGTTAGGTTGTCTGTTTGTAGACCAAATGGTCTCTGTTCAATTACTCAAGAACACTTTGCCCTAGGATCTTCAAACTTAACATGGAGGTTGGTCATCATCAGTAGATGACCCCTATTGATTTTGAGGTCAAAGGTCAAGATCACTGCAACCTTTACCATTTCTGACTGTTAGGCTGCTGTGGGGGCATACATGTTTTACAAACCTCTCTTGTTTATCCCTGTGAAGACGCCATTTGAGATTGAAAGTGGGGCTGGTGGGGTGAAGGACACCATTACTAAAAATAGAAAATCAGTTTCTGACTAATTACTTTATTTAAGAATTATAGATTTATTGAACTTGAAATTTCCTGTCACCTTTTTGACATTATGGGGTAAAACACATTTTCTGGAAATTCTGGATGAATTGTGCAAGGTGTTTGAATTGATGTCAGGGTTAATATTGAAATAGATACAAAAAATGTATCAGCATACAACACATAGAGCATACTGGTACAATTGGTGCGATTTTTTTGCCAAAAGATAAGAATTTTCTTAAATTCTTACTCTCACACACTGACACTTTTTTCCAACCTTGGCAATAATTTTTTGGTATGAATAGTATGATGAACTTGAAACATTTGCATAATTTCAGGCCACTGGTTATCAAGCTTCAGAAGCGACAGTTTAAAATAAAATACAATATTTCATATTATGAAGTAATTTTTAGCTCCATTATTAAAAAAATGAGTGGAGCTGTTGCATTCACCCAAGCGTCGGCCTAATGCTTATGTAAAAGTTTAGGTACAAGTTTTTAACCTCTTGTACCTTCAAAGTCCATTGACATTTTGCTTTGATACATTGCATACTTGTTCCACCCTTGTATGTCCCTGCCAGCGTAGCCCAGGAACCTTATCCCTGAAAATACCACAACTGGAGGAGATTCGCCATTCTCAGAATCTCAGTGACTGAGGGACTGAGGCTGGTAGGGAGTTCCATTGCTGGATTTACTCCATGAATGTTCTAACAACCCCACATGATGATCAGACTAGATATTATAAGATATTTATTGATTTGTGCTTGACTCTTTTTGTGCACACTTTCTATTTCAGCATTAAGTGCCTTCTCAGAGAGGAGGGATGCTTTTACTTCAAATTTGCATCAACTTTGTTAGAACATCTTGATATTGAGGTATGAGACCAATATCTTTGCACTGTAATTTTTTTCAGTTAAAAAATGATGTATAATTTACTGTAAAATCATTATTTTTCGTGGGGGTTAAATTTTATTGATTTCGCTGTTGAACTGCACCACGAAATATAATCCCCACGAATAATCAACCGCTAAAATAGGGAACTAGAATTTCCTCTACAATCTTTTACAATCCACGAAACCATGACACCATGAAATTACATTTGACTATAATCCACAAAATTTAATACCCACGAAAATGAATGGTTTACAGTATTCTAAATTCTCTGTGTCAAATTGTTCTATCTTGTCATGCTTAATCGGTGGCTGCTGATTTGTAACCCGGCGATCTTGGTTCGATAGGTCATACCCATCCATGAAAATTTGACTGTGCATAATGTTTATTTTCCTCCACATGTGGAGAAGTTGCTGATTTCTTGTTGAAGGGTTTAATCTATTCCTGGTTATGAAGCAGTCCAGGTAAACGGGTGAAGTGAATCAACTGCCGTACATGTATATAACAGAAAAATTGTTGAGAAACAGCATTTAGGTAACACATTTGGATTGTGTATGAATATTTAAAGACATAGAGGTAACAAACCACATAATAGATTTGTTCTTTAACTCAATGTAAAGTGACAAATTGCTGACCCAAAAAATGTCAAACTTTTGTCCATGGGGACCTCTCAAAATTCATCAATCAATAGAAATAGCATATAGCCTCAAGAAAATCAAAAAAAATCAGGGGGTTGCATATCATATAAGAAAAATTTGGTTCGTCAAACGCAGTGAACATATTTTCTCACACGCGCGGACTGATAGGAAGTCCGTTAGCCACAACCCTACTTTCACTTTCATATTTAAGCCAGAATATCAAAATTTTCTAAATAAAACAGTTTCACTACATCACATACATGTGTACAAAGCATTTAAGCCCAATTACATGATTCTAATGCTGAACACATACCACCATTTCCAGCCAAATCAAAGTTTTTTACAGGACTACTTGAGTGTATCTCATTTTGGTCCGCGTAGGCATTTGGTGGTCTGGTACCTTCAACCTAATAAACAAACTTGGCATTCCTCTTGCTACAGTTTGCACAAGTATGATCTATATAGGTGAGCGAATTGTTGTGTTTTCATATGGCTCTGGCGGAACTGAAAACTAATCTGAGTTCCGTCTGAGCGTTACATAAGTTTTCAGTTCCGTCAGAGCCATATGAAAAAAGAACAATGCTCTCACGGACCTGAGAAGCGGTGTATTGGGATTCATACCGTGATCTTGTTCATTCTTATTGATAAACAGAGGGGAGTATCATGTGATGATTCCATTACGTCTCCATTAATTTGCTGTTTTCTGTCTGTTTTATTCAATATGCACAGGGTAATCACAGAAACTACGACACCTACAGTCAAAAACCAGGTATCAATGGAAACAGGGCTTTGTTAGAACATGGTCAGTATAATATATTAAAGTATTGCATGAAACACACAGAAGACAGCAAATTACCTGATTTACATGAGCGCCGCCATTGCAGAAGTCAAAATGGAGTCATCATGTTATCCCCCCCTCTGATATAATTATGTGATTGTGTACATGTGTATGTTGGCAAATGGTATGAAAAGCTGAATAGCACTGGTAGTGGATACCGGAGTATTTGTTTAACAATGAACAAAGGAGTTATAATTTTGTTCTCGTTAAGACTAGTTATTTTATGTTTAACATATCATCATAGCCTTCTGTTTATTTTGAAAATAATATTTTCACAGCATCCTGTGTTCAAGTATATCGTGGATGTATCTCAAGAATTCAGAAAGGTGTATGGTTCACGGTCTGCTGATGAGTTGTTGTATTACATCCATTCTTGGTCTAGAGATGTATCACAGCTTTGTGATATGGTTTGTACCTCTATCCAATTCTTAGGCCCGAGTTCTTTGATTTTTGCTACTCAGACCCTCCTGCCCAATTATTTTGTCATTTTCATTTTTTTTTTTAAAAACTTGAAAAACCAAAATTTGCATTATTATGTTTAATGGTAATGTTTTATTATTTCATTAATTTGTCAATGATAAGCTGGTATTACAAGAGCTTCAGTGCTGTGTACTTGTCTTAAGAAAAATTGGCTGTATTCTTGAAAACTAACACTGCTTTTGATTCCTTTAAATCGGACCTTCATTGACTAGCCCACCGCTAACAGCATGGTAGCTATATTTTGGGAGTTTTTGTTTTCACTTTTTTCCTCCTCCTGTGGACATTTCACTCACCGAAGACTGAGTAACAAAAATTTTAATAAGCTCTGGCCTTAGGTCTAAAATGAAATAATATTTGTTTCTCCTCCCACTACTTACCTACCCCTTTTTCTGACCTACCGTAACCATCTTTCCGACACTTGAATAACATGGGTCGGAGAAGGAGAAAAAAATAATATTTTATTTTATGACTACGGTGGACAGTACTTTCAGATTAGGTAGAATTTAGGTATCTGTCCTACCAGTTTTCACTTCAAAGAATGATCTTTGCTTCGAAGTACAAAAAGTTCTTACATGCAGTTACTCTCAACACCTCATTTGTGATGATACATGTATCTATCACCTTAAGTGTTTGAGACATGCGAAGCTAGCTTTCCTCATATTATGCTGACTGTCAAGCGATGGAAAATTCTTTTATTTTAGTCTTTTGTATGACACAGCTGCAGAGTCATCCAGGATCTCCGCACTTGATGCAGACACTTTACCACTAGGCTATTAATACTAATTATACATGTAGTATTTATACTGAACTACATAAATGTGCATGTGTAATATGGTTCTCAATAGATTACCTAAATCTCATTTGGTCATTACCCTAATCCCCAGTACCCTGTACATGTATATCATGAGATCTATTTCACACTCATTGATTCAATAAAAAACTAGATGAGCACAAATACCATAATCAGTTATCAAATACTCAGAAATCATTTGATCATATTTGAATATTCTACCGATTTCCGCATATTAAGATATGCGGTTTCATCTCTCAAAAGAACAATCAACTAGAGCTGTCATTGATTCGATTCGAGACATATCGACGATTTCGATATATTGGAAGACAGGTATACATTGATATAATATCGACTTGCACTTATAGATGAATCAAAATAGGCACATGAGTCATGGTTCAGAATCACTTATTTAGCCAGTCTATTTTGACAATTTGTGAACTTCCATTTAACCAAGAAAAGTGTTTTGTGCTGGAAAATTTCCGAAAAATGAGGATTTTGGGTGGTCCCAACCATTTTCGTATATCGATATTTCAAAATGTGAATCGATAATCAATCTTCCAAACAATATCGCGGATACATGTACATCGATATCGCTTAGATCGATGACAACTCTTCTTACAACTGTGTGAATTTACAATGTATGCTTGAACATGATGAAAGTTTAAGTGTTGTAATGCTTGTCTAATAAGTATTCAGGCTCCTGTAAATGTACAATGATATATTTTCAGGGACTTCCTATGGATTGTGTTTTAAAACAAATGGAAGATGTTCTCTATGAAATAATCAAATATGTTGATTCAATAAAATTGAAAATGACTGACGTTACGACGGTATCACCAAGTCATGAACCGAGAAATCAGAAACAGAGCTCAAAATCTTCAGAAGCCTACTGCCAGCCTATTGAAGTTGAACAATTTGTTTCAAATGAGACTAAAATGGAGGAGAACGTAGAAAGTGGTGTAGAAATAACAGAAATACAACAGAACTTTCAGTCTGAGAAATGTATAACCAGCTATGGTAATAGATCAATGTGTGAAGTTAAAGAATTGAGTGGAATTGTGAAGGATACTGAATATAATGTAGAACCTGTAAAATCTGGATTAGATAATAAACTATCCGACATGGATGATTTAAATGAGGAAGATGTGTCTTGGTTTTTTGATGATGCCAATGTAATGTTAGAGAGATCTGGGCCCTTGCCTGCCTCGGAGAGCCCTGTGGATATTACTGAAAAGTTGTTAGAGCGATCTAGACCCTTGTTTTCCTCGGAAGGCCATGGGGATGTTACTGAACAATCTGAGGATAATCTAGGTGATGATCCAACCAATGTACTGTCTTCTGGTTTAAATTGTATGAAAAGCAATGCAGCAAAAGATGAAAATGTGAAATTGAAAGTAGGCAGATCATTGAGCTGTGAAGGTGATGGTATTGAAGTTATTCATTTAGAAATGAAAAATACAGTCAGTGAACAAAAGAAACTAGAGGATGAGAATGTTTCATGGTTCTTTGATTCAGATATAACAACCAATGAAGATATTAAGCTTTCCCAAAATGATGTTAGAGATACACATGTACCTGAACTAATTGATAATGATTCTGATGAGATTATTGAAGACCTTAGAAAGCTTCAGTCTGATATAAGTAATGATATTGAAAGGATAACGAAACCAAGGAGACGAGACAGGAATTCTGAAATCAAGATTTCAGAATTTAGGAGAAACATGAGCGATGAGTGTGTTGAGAATGTGGATGATATTGGAACATGTTTACAAGAGGAAAATGATGAATTTGATGATTGTTTTGAAAATGTTTTGGGTGATATTGTTGATGATGCAGAAAGTAATCTAGAAGATGAGTTTCATTGTGTGGAACTCAAGTTTACTGAAACTAGTTCGAAACTTGTCAGTTCTGTTACCGATAACCCGGAAATGGTTACCAGTGAAACTGAAAATGGGAAGAAATTACACAAAACAAATATGGGTAATATTTTCACAGATGTACCAACACAGACTCACATCAATGATTTAGATCTTCAGCAGTGTTGTCATGATTATAACAAGATTAAAGAGAGATTTGCAGAGTTTGGAAAGTTGGATAACTGTAGTAAAGTCTTAACAAAAAATTCTGCCAGTTCACCTGTTTCAGTAGCAACAAACAGTGTCCCTTATGTTACAAAAGAATTAGAGTTGTGTAAGACTTGGACATCAGGATGTGAACTCAGGAATGGGAATGATAAATGTATGACTGGCAGTGTAGGAGGACAGACGTGTGTGTCTGCTGTAGAAAGGTTAAATTGTGATACTACAACCCCTGCTAGTCAAATTAAAGGTATTGATGCCTTACTTCAAACTTTGAGAAAGAGTGAAGCAGAGCAAGACTCAGAAGATATAAATTGTTTGCAAATGTCTGGATCTGATCCCTGTGAAACACCTATAGACAAATGCTCCAAAACTGATGTTGCTTCTAATGAACATGACATATGTCCAAACCAAATAAAAGGCATAAATGCTTTATTAGATAGAATTAAAAGACAGAAAGGGACTCATGAAAATAATTCGAAAAATGGTCAGAATTCGGTAAAATCTAGTAGTAAATCATCTGGTGGTAATGTTGTGGAAATTGGATTTAACAAGGAACATAAACATGTGATAAATGTCAGTACAAAAACACATACCGAAAAGGAGTATACTGACCAATTTTTCTCAGAAAAGTTTGACAGTTCTAGCTGCAGTTCCGAGTATACTGCTCAAGAAGCATGCACCTGCTGTGATAAACCTTGTAGAAAGTCTTCCAATTGGACATCTTCAAAATCTGATTTTAATGCTCCATTCAGTCCTAATCATTTATCTGACTGTTATGATACTTCAAATAGTAAAGGTTTGTTGGATGATTTCAATGAGTTTAATAGATTCTGTGGAACATTGAATACAACTGGTCCTAGTAGAACACAAATACTCACAAGAAGCAGACATATGCAGTCTGATGCCAGTATTGATGAAAAACTAGTAAACGCTGAAGCTGAAATAGAAGTTAACAATGAAGCGGATAGTGATAAAACACCTGTTAATGTCAAAGTCTCAGCTGTTGCTGGTTATGATGTTGCTAACTCTAGTGATGTAATAAATTCTGAAAATTACACTAAAGTTGTTACTGAAGTTTACGATGAAGCAGTTTGGGATATAAGATATGCAGATAAAAGAGGCTCAGCAGATGTAAGAGTCTCAACTAATGTAAACAACTCGCCTGATGTAAATGCCTTGGCAGATGCTGGGGGTTCTAGTAATGTAATTATTAATTCTTTAAATTACTCAAAAGGTGCGACTGTTTGTACGAGACCAAAGTTAAACTTTCACAGTAGACATATGAATGATACCAGTACTGACAACTTGGATGTTGATGACCATTATCCATTACAACAGAATGGAGTAGATGAATTGAGTGAACTGAATGCAGCAGTGAAATTGAGTGACATGAATGGAGCAGATAAATTGAGAGACCTGAATGCAACTGATAAATTGAGAGACATGAAGTTTACTAGAACTTGTATTGAACAGTTAATGAGTAGTATTAATTATCGAGGAGATCAAACAATAAACAAAGCAGTCAGTGAGGTGATTGCAAAACACAGTAATGGTGAGATACTAAGGTATGTTGAACATATTTGTAGAACTTGATTAACATTGCCAGACCTAGACACTAATTATTTTGGCCACTGGACCGACAGGGCAAAAACGCCCAAATTGTAAGTAGGACAGTTACTGGTCCTCAAGAATTTTCACTGGTCCTTCTGGATTTTCGCTGGTCTCGGACCAGCGGACCAGTGTTAGTGTCGAGCCCTGATTGCAACTCTGCATTTTTGACAGCTGCTGTCCTGTTCCAGTGGTTAGGGTAAGGGATTTTTTATTGGAAGTGGCTAGAGGTCTAGACCTGGAATCTGGAGGTCCGGTTACTGGACCTCTAGACAATGCTTGTAGGACTGGCTAGAGGTCCGGTAATTGAGTTCATACGTATAAACCATATATTTCATTGTGTCAAGACTTTTGATGACATAACTACGTGTTTACCTTGCTGTTTAGCTTAGTATTTGACAGAAATGTAAAACATTGACTTGAAATATCAGTGATCTCGAGTGTTTCGTTAGGCATACACGCAGATTATTGATCTGTGTGCATCCAGGCCACACCACATTCGAGAACAACTTGCTACAGTTTACCAATAAACAAATGAAAATTTTACTACAATCTTTATGTTCCTCCTGTCCACATGTTTTCTGTTCCTTGTGGAAGAGTAAATTAGTACTGGTTAGAATACAGTCTAGAAAACTGTAAAGGTGAATCAGCCACCTTTAACTGAAATTTGTTGGGAAATAGCGTTTAACCCAAATAAATGGAAAATTAAATGTAAAGGCATCATGGAACAAATGCAAGATATTTGACCATGTGTAAGATTTGATCTTGGACCGTGTGTTTGTTTTCATCTTAGAACTTCTGTATGTAAAACCGCATCTTGAAACAAATATCAGGTGACAAAGTACATGATAAAGTGCAACATTTAGGCTACTTGTATCTTTTTGGATCATCGACCAAATCAACCCAGGAATTCATGCATTATGGCCCTTGAACGGGTAATATTTTGGCTTGGGGACAAACAGCGTCGTTGTATCGAGACCTGACTGTGCACCACTTCTCAGTTCTGTCAGAGAATTCGGTCCGAGCAATTGTAACAATGGTTTTCAGTTCTGTAAGAGAATTCTGTCTGAGCAATTGTAACAATGGTTTTCAGTTCTGTAAGAGAATTCCGTCTGAGCAATTGTAACAATGGTTTTCAGTTCTGTAAGAGAATTCCGTCCGAGCGATACATTGGTTTTCAGTTCTGTCAGAGCCATATGAAAGCAGTACGGGACATATACCATGAACAATAGTACTGATTGTTTTTACATCATATCACTATTGTGATTAGGAAGAATTTCGAAGGCTCGGTGCAAAACTATGGTAAAGTCTACATATAATAATTATATGTAGACTTTACCATAGTTTTGCTCGAAGTCCTCGATTTGATATTTATATATCATCATTATGTTTACAGATTGGATAGCAATATTGTTGTAAGTTACGGTATGGTTGGTGCCTACAGGCCTCCCAGTGTTGTTGATGGTGTAGTCATACTGACTTCTATCAATAATATGTTAGCATTACACAAACTACAGGGACATTCATGTCAGGCATTGGTATGTATAGTATGGTATTGTTGCTTAGCATGTAATCTAATTAATGACTATTTATTTGGTCATCCCCAAGCCTGATATGGAAGGGGATTATAGGAATGTTTTCCATGAATCGGTTACTGACAAGATCATGTCCTTTCCATAACTTTTTAACACCAGGGTTGAATTACCTAAAACTCATAGCAAATATGTTACAAATGAAGACGACGTGCAGAACCCACATTTCAACAGTGCCGACTCAAGGTCACAGTTCAATGTCAAAGCTTTGAGATTACATTTTGTGCATGAAATTTATAGCAGATGTGTAATTCACGGAGAATGATGCGCATAACCCCAGTTCAAACCATGCTGACATAAGGTCAAGGTCACAGTTCATTATCTTTTGATATATTTGGGCTGTGGATTTAGCTGTCTTTTAGATTGCCTTGTTTTACATATGTTCTAATATTGTAATACATGTAACAATTAAGGAGGAAGATGAACAAAATTAAGGAGGTATTATCCATCAATCAAATTGTCCCTGAAACAACCTAATGGTTGAATTGTTTATCCCCTAGCATCTACTGATGCGGGAGGCATATAGTGATTGTCCTTACTGTCTGTTTGTTCGTTTCAATGAAAATTTTCACCAAAACTTTTAAGTTCTTGAAACTCAAATATTTTCAAAGTTTGTCATTGCTTTCAAACTTGGCATACTTGTTAACTATCATAAACACCTTGCATTGTCAATGTCATGTATCACTATCCAACATATCTACAGAGTAATGGCCCCTGATTGACTTAATTAGTTATTATGGATGAGGCTTCCACCGGGACATAAGCGTTTACTGAAAGCCGTCTTGTTTCTATATTATGACATTATTTATAAAGCATATCTTAGTGGAAATATTAAGGCTTAAGTTAAAAAACTGTGAGGCATATAATATATATATAATGTCTCTATTTGACAAATCGATGAATAACCCATGTTTTCATAATCTTAGTAATTATTGTAGCTCCTCAAATTATGCTTGAGAACTATGTAAAATATCAATGGAAATCTTAAGTTTTCTTCTTATAAAAATGCTTTATGAATACCTTCCTGCTCTATACCTGAACTATGTTGTGCGATATATTTTCAGCTTGTTAATGGTGATATAGATATGTCTTTCAAACATAAAGGATACAAGCCTACCCAGTCATCCAGTATCACGTCACTGAGTATGTTCTTGAAGGAAATACCAGAGTCAGAACAGTGGCTGCGAGAGATTGTAGATGTTCTAGAAACTGTAAGATCTTACAATAATCTCAAATCTCATATAGATTACATACTGTAATGTTTGCATTGTCTGTTAAAGCATTAACAATAATAATATCATTATTCCTATTGTAATGTAGCATTTTGTTCAAAATACATCAAAACTTTTGGTAAAAATGTCAAGATTTGTCTCCCTTGATATGATATTCTCTCTAGTTTGATAGTCTCACCTCATTGCTCATTATTGAAAAGTAATAGGTGTTGGTCAATATATATCAACACTATGGAAGAAAACACTCATCATTGAGATTATTTTTCAAACTTGTTAACAGTATACAATTGAGTATACATATAATTAAATCAGTTGGTAGGATATCGTCAAGAGTTGATAATTGTATATTTTCAGCTGTGTGTGAATGTGTTATTTGTGAAAGGTAAAGTTTCCCCTGATGTAAGCTGTGTTTGTCAATCTCTGGATATTGTTGTCATGGAGATGGTTCCTTACAAACAACTCTTACAACTCAGTGAAGCAGCTCAAATTGACATGTTGACCTACGTTTCCCTGGCAACACAGGTTTGTTGGGATATACTTTTCTTTATTGGCCAAAATGTACGCTAAAGGATATAATTGTAATTTTGTAAATTCAGTATCAGTGAATTTGCCAATATTTCCAAGTGGCTTAGTGTATATGATAAAATTTTTATCACATAACCTGTGGTCTAGCAGTTCCATAAAGCTGTACCGGAAATGTCTTACATATTGCAAAGCCTTGTGTCATATTATTTTGTCCACTCAAACTAGTATGTAATGAGCACTCATGCAAGAGTATATGTGTAGTTTATGAAATTGTCATGCTGTTATTCTTATGTCTAATATTATCATCTTTCAGATAAATGTTGTTGAAATCGTGCGTGTGGAGCCATTGAGGTCAGATTGGTGTGATACAGACATCACTGGGAACCAGGAAGTTGTTGTTCTATTACCCAGGAATAATCCTCTGGTATGTTGATATACTGTATTTATGACTTTCCTTGTATTCGTGTTAGTATAACAAATATATATTCCTATACTACACTATAGTAGTATAACATTCACACGACGTCACAGTCTCTCCTAAATGACGTCATTATTATATAAATGACTGACGTCATTATTATATAAATGACGTTATTTTTGGCGTTGTTAATATAACAGAGTCTGTTTTTCAACGGAAATATGTGTATTTTCGTGTTATTGGCGTCATATAATAAAGAGTTCTAATACAAGCAGTCAACTGATACAAACTTATATAAAACTTGTTCAGGAAGTATTATTCTCCCTCACCAGAGGCTCGCTTAATAAAATTCCCAGAACTTTTTAATATACGTTTATAACGTTTGAGAACTCCTGATTTAACCCAACGCATAAACATCATTACATGTACTGTAAGCCTAGAAATTATTTCGTGAGATTTGGTTTTGCGGAGTTCGCGAATGGTAGAATTTCGCGAAATTAAGTCGCCGCGAAAGTGCTAAAAACATTTATATGGACACAGCAGGAAACTTAAAAACGTGAAAATTTGTAGTCGCGAATAAGCTCGAGATCAGCAAAACTTGTAAATTAGTATTCGCAAAGTAAATTGGTTTACAGTAACCTGAATGAAAAAAACATGTTAAGATACAAGATATTCATGAGCAAATGTGCCTGCAAGCATGCTATTGGTGAATGGTAGGTTTTTATTGTTCATTCATCCAATAGACTACCTGTGGGCATTTAGCATATGAATAAATGATATTTTCTATACAACATACAATGCCAAAATTTGCTGATCTACTTACTGTCCTGTTGATCTGCTTGTGTACTGAATCGTCTGTGAGACTGGTCGATTCTCTACTTGGCATACTGGTTTACCATCATAGACACCTAACATTATCAACGCCATGTAACACTATCCAACATTTCATCAGAATTATGGCCGCTGATTGACTAAGCTAGTTATTATAGACAAGGCTTCCACCAGGACATAAGCGTTTATTGAATTCAGTCAGGAACCGCCTCCTCGATAGCCTAGTGGTTGAGCGTTCGCTTCGAGTGCGGGAGGTCTCGGGTTCAATCCCTGGCCGCGTCATACCAAAGACGAAATAAAAATGGTACCAGAAATTCCCTTGCTAGACGCTCAGCATAAAAGGGAAACTGGCTTCTCTTCTCTCATACCCTTGTGGCGATGGATAACATCAGGAATGAGGTGTCGAGAGTGATAAATATAAGTTGGAAAAACTTGTTTCACAATCGACCTTAAATAAATTAGTATAAACCATTGAATTCAGTTGTGTTTCCTCCATTTTTTCAGACAGTCATAATCAGCGAATGCTCGTCTGTACAAGCGGATCTAAAAGATCAGGAATTATGGGATTGTTTGAGAAAACTTACTGTACTATTTGAATCCGGTGATTTACTACCAGGCATGGGTCAAACAGAAGAAAAATGTGTTGCTTTCATAGAGAGATGCATCAGTAAGTACCAGGGTACTATTTTATCAAAGCACTTACGAAAATATTATGGTTATGCTCTTATTTAATTCTTTGTATTTCTTCAACAAGTTCAAGTTGTGGTAGATTCTAAAGGGATTTGTGCAATTTTGATGCTGTTTAAGTTGATGAACTTCTCCAAACCATGTATTTCCAAAATTTGTAGTTTCAAGAAAGATCAATAATTTAAATTTGTGCCAATTTTTTTTATTTTTCATAAGTGCTTTGATACAACAGAAGCCAGGAGTATAGTATCAGACTCATGCATTAGTATTCATTCACAATAATTGATTGGTTTATCTGTATGGGGGATTTTAAAACAAAAGGAGTGTGCATGCTGCAAACATTGTGAACCTTAGATTCTGGAGTCCAATGGGACAGCCAGTCCACCACAAACACTGTGGGTTGTCAATCTGTACCTAGGTATTTCAATTCAGATTTATCAGAGTTATGGCCCTTGAAATCACAGGCCCTTGACGGATTTTATGGTAACTCTAAAACACTACAAGGTCTATAATCCAAGGTAGTAAATACCATCATACTAACAAATCCATCATTTAATTTTATTCACCAATCATATCAATCTTAGTGTCAATCGTTAGAGCAATGATTGCTCTTTAATTGCTCTTTAAGGAAAAAGTGCTGTCGTAACGTATGTTAACAGATAGCAAATAATATCTGACCGTAAACTGTCACAAAAGGCCTCTCTGAAAAGTTCTGATTGCAGAAATTCTCAGATTGTCCCATTTTCAACAATTAAAACACAGTCAAATATTATTGATTGAACAAAATCCTTCGGTAGTTATTTTCAGTACATCAACTAGAATCATGCTGTACACTTAAGTCTTGATAAATTGATTAAACGTAACAAAATGAACCTATTTTCTTCACGATACGTTCTCAGTCGTCCCATTACAGCCATGACAGGCAACACACGGAATTTTCTAAGACAATGTCTCATTAGTAAGTAACAGCTCCGTCGCACACCAATGAGAGGATGTCTTACTAAACTCCATGAGCATGCGCATTGCACTCATGGCCATTGGAAATCTAAATGACAACAAATCGTAAAGGAAACAGGTTCGATTCGTTATGTGTAATCTTTTTATCGAAACTTTAAATTGTTTTAAATGTTTTTCTGAGGTGTTCACTCTTTTCCAGACAATGAAATCATGGATGTAACGTTCGACTGCAACTCTAACCTACTGTACAAACAACATGTGCTGGAAATGATGGCTTCAACATTTCAGGAGTTTCAACATCTGCTCCAGACTGATATGATAGATGGTGTTGGTGTGTGTACAGATTGTTACAAAGCCAAAATAGAGACATGGAAGGTTGCTATGGAGACAGTCTGTGTTGTCATGAAACTCGATTCTCTGATTGTTACTGGCTTAACTGATAATCTGAATGAAAGAACTTTGTAATACTTTATATCCAAGGTGAAACTTGCTCAGTTAGCTTGCTTGTTGAGAGTTCCACTGGTCAACAGTATTTCTGTCACATGGAGACTTCCTAGTCACATTATCCTGACATCAGGAAAACGAGCATTACCTGGCACTGTGCAGAGCGCCAAGCAAGGGAGAGCCAAACAAGGGAGACGTACCACTGCCAATTTGTAACAACACTGGGTGTGTCGCGGCCAAATTCCGAACCCGAGACCTCTTGCATTGCACTTCAAGCGGATGTTCTACCACTAGGCTATCAAGGTAGATCACAATCATTTAAAGGCGTCATCGTGATCTCATTTTACTTTATCTTTGAAAGTGCTGTGATAACAATAACTGATTCGAATCTCGAATTTCTCACAATAAATAAACAGATTAAGTTTAAATCTTGTTTATTTATACATCAATATATACAATACAATTACCACAATTTTACAAATGTTACTTGTAAATTATAAAAAACAATAATGATAATGGTACAAGAGACTAGTGAATGTAAATAAAATTTTGTCCTAGATCTACATTAGAATATTTTCTGAAACTTCTAACAATACGTGTTCCACAAATGTTTCAATATTGTGAACATTATCTTATGAAAACCTTATACTGATTATTTCAAGTATAAAATTGATGCCAATTCACTGTGAGCACTGATTGCAATAAAAATTAAATTTGTGATAATGTTGCTGACACTACTGTATGTACCAATCAGCAGAATTAATGTTCACTTTGTTTGGAATATTGCGGTCAATACAACATTGGAGCAATTTATATTCAATGTACATACATTGTACTTTGAAACAGCAGAGGTGTCAACAGGGCCAAATTAAAAATCAGGAAAATCATATGCGGACGACCATTTTTGCCAAACAGAAGGCCTTTAACCACATTGTTTTCATATTTAACTCAGTTTGTATTGAAAAATATCCTATAGAGCAGATTAAATTGACTATAACTTTGTTATTTCTAGAGGTATTTTCATCAAATAACTTTATTTTGATTAGAAATCATAGCACTTTCAGAAAGAAAACTCCAGAATTCCGGATTAATCAGGAATATTGACACCCCTGTGAAACTACAGTCAATTAATATTGAAAATTGTAAAGCAGATACACTGGTGGTATGTTTTTTTTCATAATTATATTGAGGAAGTTGATGGTGCTATTAATTCCAAAGTTGCTTCACCATAACTTCTCTGATGTGACGTCTACTTTTCACACTTTAAAAACAGAAATATCTTGACTACATCTTGGAATTCTAGACGTGTGCATCTACAGGAATGTTCTTACGACTCGGGCTGAAAGATGAAGAGTGTTACGTAGATAATTAAACAGAGACAAAACTTATTCTCAACATTTCAATACATGCATAGTGTTTTCTTTGGCAAAAAATAAAATATTGTTTGTTTCCCCATCCAGACCCTGGTCAATAAGGGTTGGGTAGGTTGGCAAAATATTTTTTTGTAAAATATTTTTTTTAATTTATTGTCAATAATTTTTGCTTGTGCACTTTACTAGTTCTACTGTTTTCAGTGTAGCAATACCACGTGACTTTTGACTACAGTTACAAGAAGAAATATGCAAACATTGGAAAATAAAATAGCCATAAGTATTTTATTTCTTCATCGATTTCTATGAAATATACGCCACGCTAAGGTGGGAATTATTTGCTTCCCCAGAAATATAAGATTTTTTTCAGCAGCTTTACCGATTTTTCCATTACCCTGTGAAACCTACACGTTCCACGGTTTCTCGGGGTAATGGATAAAACGACACATCCGCTGAAAAAGATTTTATATTTCACGGAAAGCAAATAATGTTCCCCTTAGCGTGGCGTAGATTTCATAGAAATCAATGAAGAAATAAAATACTTATGGCTACATTTGTGTTCCAATGTTTACAAATTTCTGCTTGGAACTGTAGTCAAAAACCACGTGGTATTGCTACACTGGTTTTGATTGATAATAGTTTTTAATACAACTAATTGCACTTCATACAACTTTTTTTTCATAAAATTTTCTTCAGAGGGTCAAAATAATATTTTGGTCTGGGTAGGTAGGTAGGTAAGGGGAAACAAACAATATTTTATTTTTGGCCTTTCGGTGATAAAATGATGTAAATATATCTCAACAAGTATGTGAATGTTATCTTCAGGTGAAGGTGTAAACCACTTTTGATATGTGTATTTACTAATACGTTAGTCAAAATATCCTATGGCTAACACACAGTCACTATATTAACACATATTGTGAGCGCAAATAATCATCTAACCTTCCTGATTACTTAAACATTGACACAGTATTGTAACGTTCTATGTACAGTATGCACTGATTACATTCAGGAAACTTCCTTTGAAGTGTCATACAGAGACCATTACCTCAAAATTCAAATGTATTATTGATTGCAACAGATTCAAGAAGTACTTACATGATAATGCTCTGGATCAATGCCCATCCATTCATACTGCATCACTCGAATCAAATTGGACTCCAGTTTTGGTCCAATCAATGGATTTATTTGAAACAGGAATGCACATAACCAGCTGAAATTGAGTAAATTCCATAAAGTTTATAACGCTTTGGGCTTTTTTTCAGGAATATGGGAAGGGGCTTTTTCTTTGAATTCAGGGAAAATTCAGTCATAATGTTTGCAAAAGGGAAGAAAAAACTTTAAGGGGAAGACTGTATGAATTTAAAGATTTTTTGTGACGGGAAATCACCTATAAATGGCCCCTGCTATAGAAGGAAAAAAGCCCTGACGCTGTATCGATTTTTCACACTGACGCAAGGAACCAGTATGTTGTGTAATTATCGGATTAGTGCCGTGTTATTATGTACCGGTAATTTCATTATTTTAATAGAATGCACATGACGGGTGGCGTGAAAAGGGCACATAGGACACAAAGCATTAATATACAGATTGAGGGCATCATGGCGATTTGAAATAAGGGCATGGCGTAACGCCATGCTTTCAAGGGCTTGATTAAAACACTACATAAACAGGCATCTATTACAATGTTATTTCAAGGAAGGTCCCAATGTAAATAATTTTAAATGTATGTTTGTGCATAACTTATGTGTTTTTACATTTTGTTAAACAAAGTCATTATTATTATAAATTTATGATACTTTTTTTTACAAATTAAAATATATTTCTAATTTCATTTAATCGTGAAACTGTTGATACTGTATAATAACTTAAAAACTATACTTACAAGAGGTAACAACATACAGCAGTCATTGCAAACATAATCTGCACAATCCTGTAAGAGATGAAGACGTTTATTTCACAACTTGACAAAAATAATGTTTTTCAATTTTACCTTTACAAGTTTGAAGATGACATCAACTCAATTAATATGACATTTGCCACATTGAGCCAAGTCTCGGGAGAAGACAGAACCAAAACTACTTTACTAGTTTGATGAATGTCTACACATCTGACAAACATACGACAACTTAGAAATACTGCTCAAGATATGAAGGGTCCACACTTGACCATTATACAATTATAAGACTAAGAGTTAGAAAGATAAAAGTTAGAATCTAAAATGGGTAGCTGCATTTTCATCTTGGCAGTGGCTAGTCGTCCGGCGCCGGACGACTAGCCACTGCCTTTCATCCTTCTCATCTCAGACCGCTCTGGTTATGGTGGCCATGGCCGAGAAAGCCCTGGGAATCATTGATTATTTACTTACTTAGGAATGTTTCACAACCCCAACTTGAAAGACTGGGGCCCTGCAATAACTTATGGAAGTTATTGAATAACTGTGACAATGCCTCAGAGACTGAGTGGGCCCTGCACATAACTCATAGAAAATATTTTGACAGTGTGTCAGTGACAAGAGTGTGTTCCTTCAGAGTGTAGTTTGACATAATGGTCTGTCATTAAACTTGTTGGGGAGGGCATTCATAAATGCCAGGAACAGGAATGTGCCAAGGACACTGCCCTCACAGGGCAAATGCCAATGTTTATCATTCAAATCCAGTTTTTAATGAAATATGACATTAAACTTCAAGCATTAAGAAAGACATGTTGAAATTGCTCATATGTTTGAACAATTAGTCCAGTAATAAGGATGAAAATGAAAAGCCTTCAAAAGGCTAAAAGGTAAACAAGCAAATTGCCAATTTGGGTCTTTATTCATTGTTCTAATTTTGATATATCAATACCATTACCCTTTATTTGCTGATCTCCCCATACAGAACTGAACTAACAATGGACACACGATTCCAATGAATGCCCAGAATATCGTAACCACCGCAAATGCAGTTTCAGCTCGAGTCATTTTGAGAATTTTGTTGTAAATTTTACCGGAAGTAGAAAATAATCATATGACGGAGTCACGGAAGCGCTCGCATCCTCAAAGCGCCTGACGAAAGGTTAGGTCTAAGTCATACATCCGACAGGTCGTCGCCAAAAGCTTGTTACATAATTTCATATAGATCTACCAATATATAAATGATTAATGTTTTAAAAGCCTTTAAAATGCACATAGAATTGAAAATCATGATAAGTAATGTAAACAATTACCAAAACAAATGAATAATGAATGAAATAAACTTTCAATAAAAGGAAAAAGTTCACCGAATTTTTTTAGTATAAACTAATTCCACGGTTTTGGCCTACATACAGAATGAACAGAAGTATGTTCTAACTGTAGTATGCAGTATGACACACAATATGTTCTCACTATGGAATGCAGTACGACACGCACTATGTTCTAACTATGGTATGCAGTACGACACGCACTATGTTCTAACTATGGTATGCAGTACGTCACACACTATGTTCTAACTATGGTCTGCACTACGACACACACTATGTTCTAACTATGGTATACAGTACGACACACACTATGTTCTAACTATGGTATGCAGTACGACACACACTATGTTCTAACTATGGTTTGCAGTACGACACACACAATGTTCTAACTATGGTATGCAGTACGACACACACTATGTTCTAACTATGGTATGCAGTACGACACACACTATGTTCTAACTTTGGTATGCAGTACGACACACACTATGTTCTAACTATGGTATACAGTACGACACACACTATGTTCTAACTATGGTATGCAGTACGACACACACTATGTTCTAACTATGGTCTGCACTACGACACACACTATGTTCTAACTATGGTATGCAGTACGACACACACTATGTTCTAACTATGGTCTGCACTACAACACACACTATGTCCTTCTTCTACTTCTTCTCCTTCCAATAATATCTAGGGCCCACTCTGGGGTATTGTGGAACAATGCGGAGGCTATTTACAAGGTGAATGTGAGGTTCAAACAAAATTAAGTGCTGGATTAAAACGGTTAAAATTTCTCTGTGGATTTAAATACAGTTGTCCGACGATGCCCCACCTGAATGCCTAGATGACAGAGGCTTCTGTCCATAGGAAGAAGGAGTGTCGATATGAGTCAGTTCTGCAGAATGGCACCATGTATCTTGTAGAGGTGTTGATTTCAGTTGAGGTGCGGTAGTTGTGTGATGGATCTATGTCGACCAGGCAGTATGTGATGCGATAAACCATGATGACCTTGGCGATCTGTATTCGTAGTTGGAAGTATTGCCATCCAAGTTGGTTTATCGTGTTGCTGGTGCTACAGGTTGTATGATAGTCCCCTGTGACGAATCTGGTTGCTCTGCGTTGTACAGCTTCAACTGATTGGATACAGTTTTGAGTGTGGGAATCCCATGCAGGAGCATCGTATTCGAGGTTGGGTCGCAAAAGAGAAATGTAGCATTGGTTCTTGATGTTACTAGGACAACTCTGGAGGTTTCTGCGTAAGAAGGCTATGCTGTTGTTTGCCTTCTTAATTGTTGATTCCATATGTGGTTTCTTGGATAGATATTCGGACAATGTCACCCCCAGGTACCTTTCTGTCTTGGCAACTGTTAGTGTTTTGCCATGTATTGTATATGCTGTGGATAAGGGATTTCATAAAGCGAATGTTCTAACTATGGTATGCAGTACGACACGAATATCGAGCAAAATAAAATATGTTCTTACTATGGAAAACATATGGTCATGCAATATGTATGGCTATAGAATACAGAATTAAACACATTATATTCTGAACATGGAATATAGAACGACATAGAATATGTTCTAACTCTAGAATATAAAAAGAATTAATGTAATATTATATGTTCCAAATGTAGAATACAGATTGACATAATGCATTTATGTTCTACCTATGGAATACTGAACAACATACTGCAATATGTTCTAACTGTAGAATACAGAAGTTCTAAGTTTTAATACAGACTCTACAGATGTGATTTTTTATATATTTTTTTCGATTTCTTTTTTGATTTTTGATTATTTTTAAGTTCCTGTGGTTCTAACAATGGAATAGTGAACGAGATAATGCAAAATGTTCTAACTTTAGAATACTGACAGACCTAATACAATATGTTCTAACTTTAGAATACTGAAAGACATAATACAATATGTTCTAACTGTAGTATACTGAAAGACACAATGCATATGTTTTGAATGACATAATGCAATATGTTCTAACTATGGGAAAACTGAACGACATTATGCAATATGTTCATAATATGGAATACTTGACGACATAATGCAATACTGTTCAACTATAGAATATTGAACGACATAATGTAATCTGTTCTAATTGTAGAATTCAGATCGACACATTGCAATATGTTCTAACTATACAATACTGAATGACATAATGCGATATATTCTAAATATTAAATACTGAACGGCATAATGTAATGTATTCTAGATATTGATTACTGGACGACCTAATGCAATATATTCTAATTATAGAATACAAATTTACATAATGAAATTTATTCTAACTGTGGAATACTGAAAGACGTAATACAGTCTGTTCTAACTATATAGTACAGATCGACATAATGCATTTATGTCCTAACTATATAGTACAGATCGACATAATGCCTTTATGTTCTAACTATATAGTACAGATCGACATAATGCATTTATGTCCTAACTATATAATACAGATCGACATAATGCATTTATGTTCTAACTATATAGTACAGATCGACATAATGCATTTATGTTTTAACTATATAGTACAGATCGACATAATGCATTTATGTTCTAACTATATAGTACAGATCGACATACTGCATTTATGTTCTAACTATATAGTACAGATCGACATAATGCATTTATGTTCTAACTATATAGTACAGATCGACATAATGCATTTATGTCCTAACTATATAATACAGATCGACATAATGCATTTATGTTCTAACTATATAGTACAGATCGACATACTGCATTTATGTCCTAACAATATTCTATAGATCGACATAATGCATTTATGTTCTAACTATATACAATACAGATCGACATAATGCATTTATGTTCTAACTATATAATACAGATCGACATTATGCATTTATGTTCTAACTATATAATACAGATCGACATAATGCATTTATGTTCTAACTATATAATACAGATCAACATAATGCATTTATGTTCTAACTATATAATACAGATCGACATTATGCATTTATGTTCTAACTATATACTACAGATCGACATACTGCATTTATGTTCTAACTATATACAATACATATCGACATAATGCATTTATGTTCTAACTATATAATACAGATCGACATAATGCATTTATGTTCTAACTATATAATACAGATCGACATAATGCATTTATGTTCTAACTATATAATACAGATCGACATAATGCATTTATGTTCTAACTATATAATACAGATCGACATAATGCATTTATGTTCTAACTATATAATACAGATCGACATTATGCACTTATGTTCTAACTATATAATACAGATCGACATAATGCATTTATGTTCTAACTATATAATACAGATCGACATAATGCATTTATGTTCTAACTATATAATACAGATCGACATTATGCATTTATGTTCTAACTATATAATACAGATCGACATACTGCATTTATGTTCTAACTATATACTAAATACCGACATAATGCATTAATGTCCTAACAATATACTATAGATCGACATAATGCATTTATGTTCTAACTATATACAATACAGATCGACATAATGCATTTATGTTCTAACTATATAATACAGATCGACATAATGCATTTATGTTCTAACTATATAATACAGATCGACATAATGCATTTATGTTCTAACTATATAATACAGATCGACATAATGCATTTATGTTCTAACTATATAGTACAGATCGACATAATGCTTTTATGTTCTAACTATATAATACAGATCGACATTATGCATTTATGTTCTAACTATATACTACAGACCGACATAATGCATTTATGTCCTAACAATATAATACAGATCGACATAATGCATTTATGTTCTAAATATAGAATACAGATCGACATAATGCATTTATGTTCTAACTCAGGGACCGTCTAATAATTCAGATCGACATAACTATGCATTTATGTTCTAACTATGGAATACTGAACAACATAATGTGATATTGTCCTGGCTTTGAAATACTTATCGACATAATTGAGTATTTTCTGATTATGGAATATTGAACGACTTGTACAGTAATCGCGGGTAATATTACAAAGGGAGGTAACTGTTACGAGGAGTTTGCAGATCATCATGCTCATTTTGTAAGAGTTTTAGTCTATACCTCAAATCTCCTTGCCGGTGACCGGTGGAAAATAATGTGGAAAAGCAATTCACTGGGTGTGACAGCTCGTCTCAGGGTATATAAACTGCGCTGTATTAATTGTCCTTTATATGTTTCATCGATGTTTTGGTTTTAAATGTCAAGGTTGATGCTGATGCAAATTAATGCGTTCGTGTATGGTAGACCAAGTGGGTGGGGTAAGGACCAAGGGGCCAAATTAAAAGTATCTAAACAATAGTTATTGGTAAATAGGACGTGTCTGACTAATTACCATTTCATCATTTGAAGCTGTATGTATAGTATATGTTTCAATCCTACCCTACGTTGTTGAAATTCCAATTTATTTATGTTTGTTCAAATTGTTGTGACTGTCAGTGTGGCTCCAGGAGCCTGTTGTCTAACCAAACCTCTACCGATCATTATACTAGGAAATGGCTTGCTTAAAAATGCAATGTAGCGGATGAAGCGAAAAATACTGTAACCGGCTAGCAGACCGTTGTGCAACAAAGCGATATCGAGTGCAACTGGAACGGTCTGTAGCATAGGATTAGGAATATCAAATTGGACAGATGTCTTAAGCGGAGTGCCACAAGGGAGTGTTATTGGGCCGGTTCTGTTTCTCTGTTTCATTAACGATCTACCAGATGTTGTCAAAGGAATGGTAAAGATCTTTGCAGACGATACTAAGCTGTATTCACAAGTTTTAGATGATGATCAGTGTGAAAGACTGCAGGAGGATTTAGACAATCTGTGTAACTGGAGTGAGAAATGGAAATTGTCTTTTAATGCAAAAAAATGCAAAGTTTTACACATTGGTTCCAAAAATGAACACTTTAGATACTCAATGAGAATTGCAGATGGCAATTATGAATATGTAGACCCAACTGCATTTGAAAATGACCTTGGTATAACTTTTGATAAAAACCTAAACTTTGACCAACATATTACTAACATTACTAATAAGGCTCAAAGAACTCTTGGGCTTATAAATAGATCCTTTGAGTGTATGGACAAAGAGATGTTTTTACCACTATACAAGTCCTTGATTAGACCAGTACTGGAGTATGGATCGTGTGTTTGGTCACCTCATTTGAAAAAAGATATTAAGAGAATTGAGGATATACAACGAAGGGCGACTAAATTGATCCCATCTTTAACACAGTTTTCATATGAGCAACGTTTACGAGAGTTAGGTCTGGTTACACTTGAGTATCGAAGAGATCGTGCAGACATGATACAAATTTTCAAGTCTATACACAATCTGGACAATTTCAAATGGGACAAGCTATTCAACTTGTCACAGGCCGAACTACGCGGACATTACCTGAAGTTCGAGCCCAAAATGTGTTTTCATAATGTTAGACTTTACACGTTCAGTCAGAGGTCAATACCATATTGGAACAAACTCAGTGAAAAAACTATATCCGCCAATACGGTTAATCAATTTAAGTCACTGCTGAACTGTGAGAACTGGAATGTGAAGAAATTTAAACCAAGTGTTAATTAATGCACCCTGAGACATGAGATAATTCAAATGTATAAGAGAAGAGATAATTAAAGAAGAGACCGTTATTAAAGGGGCCAAGACAGCATAGCTAATATGACGGCCCGAAGATTCAGGTATTCAGGTATTCAGGTATAATATGCTTGGTAGCACTCGCCTAGCAAAGTGCTGAGAAACAGTATGCTATTGGTAAGCACTGCTTGCATACTGCTAGCTCAGTTTGCAGCGTCCAGGAGTCCTGGGTTATAGTCATGATAGTCCAACGTCACAAAGTGACAGAGTGAGCTTTTGTGATCACTCTTTGTCCGTCGTCTGTCCGTCTGTCTGTCCGTCCCTCGTCCGTCCCTCGTCCGTCCGTCAACAATTGGCTTGTGTAGACACTAGAGGTCACAATTTTAGCCTAATCTTTATGAAACTTGGTCACAATGATTATCTCAACAAAATCTAGGCCAAGTTCGATATTGGGTCATCTGGGGTCAAAAACTAGGTCACTAGGTCAAATCATAGAAAAACCTTGTGTAGTCACTAGAGGTCACAATTTTGACTTAATCTTTATGAAACTTTATCACAATGACCATCCTAACAAAATCTAGGTCAAGTTCGATATTGGGTCATCCAGGTCAAAAACTAGGTCACAAGGTCAAATCATAGATAAACCTTGTGTAGTCACTAGAGGTCACAATTTTTGTCTAATATTTATGAAACTTGGTCACAATGATCATCTCAACAGAATCTAGGTCAAATTCGATATTGGGTCATCAGGGGTCAAAAACTAGGTCACAAGGTCAAATCATAGAAAAACCTTGTGTAGTCACTAGAGGTCACAATTTTGACCTAGTCTTTATGAAACTTGGTCACAATGATCATCTCAACAAAATCTAGGCCAAGTTTGATATTGGGGCATCTAGGGTCAAAAACTAGGTCACTAGGTCAAATCATAGAAAAACCTTGTGTAGTCACTAGAGGTCACAATTTTGACTTAATCTTTATGAAACTTTATCACAATGACCATCCTAACAAAATCTAGGTCAAGTTCGATATTGGGTCATCCAGGTCAAAAACTAGGTCACAAGGTCAAATCATTGATAAACCTTGTGTAGTCACTAGAGGTCACAATTTTTGTCTAATATTTATGAAACTTGGTCACAATGATCATCTCAACAGAATCTAGGTCAAGTTCGATATTGGGTCATCAGGGGTCAAAAACTAGGTCACAAGGTCAAATCATAGATAAACCTTGTGTAGTCACTAGAGGTCACAATTTTGACCTAGTCTTTATGAAACTTGGTCACAATGATCATCTCAACAAAATCTAGGTCAAGTTCGATATTGGGTCATCCGGGGTCAAAAACTAGGTCACAAGGTCAAATCATAGATAAACCTTGTGTAGTCACTAGAGGTCACAATTTTGGTCTAATCTTTACGAAACTTGGTCACAATGATCTACACAACCAAATCTAGGTCAAGTTTGATATTGGTTCATCCGGGGTCAAAAACTAGGTCACAAGATCAAATCAAAGAAAAACCTTGTGTAGTCACTAGAGGTCCCAGTTTTGGCCTGATTTTTACGAAACTTAGTCACAAAATGAATGATCATAACAACAAAATCTAGGTTGAGTTCGATATTGGGTCATCTGGGGTCAAAAACTAGGTCACAAGGTCAAATAATAGAAAAACCTTGTGTAGTCACTAGAGGTCACAGTTTTGGTCTGATCTTTACGAAACTTGGTCACAATGATCATCTCAACAAAATCTAGGTCAAGTCCGATATTGGTTTATCTGGGGTCAAAAACTAGGTCATTATAAAAACCTTTTGTAGTCACTAGAGGTCACAATATTTGCCTAATCTGTATAAAACTTGGTCACAATGATCATCTTAACAAAATCTAGGTTAAATTCGACAGGTGAGCGACCTAGGGCCCTTTGGGCCCTCTTGTTTCAAGTGAAAACGCCCTCATTATTGATGGTAATCCTTGATTTTTTGTTGACACATTTATCTTTCTTCCTTCTAGGCTCTCCAGCTTGCCCGTGATAGTCAGAGATGTACTATACACCAATCATGTGTGACTAGTACACCGAGCAAACCTACAACCCCTGGATCACTTAAAGATGAACCTAGCCAAGACCCACCGTAAGTATATTGATACTCTTGCCTCATATTAACGCGGTGGCAATAGTTCTCCTGTATTGGATGTAAAGAGCTCTGCGTCATATATTCGGCACACACCTGTCATTTCAGCAATGTACTGAATAAAGTGAGTTAAAGAAAGAACTAGCTTTAATCATGTTGATCTATTATAATGTTCAAAGGAAATGAGTTTGAATTTTTATGTTTTTATCTAGCATGTTATTTGTTTTAGCCTTAAAGGTGCTGCCTCACATATTGGTGTATTGAGAAAATAAAATAAAATTGTAAAATAGTTTCATAATTTTGGTATATGCCATAAACCAACCAACTTACTTTTACAATAACTTGCAAAACATCGGCATTTTGTAGTTATTTAATCTTTTTGCATCCATAATTCTATAGGGTATTTAATAATACCCTATAGAATTAACACTGCTATCACTTAAAATTGCCTGAAATTTGTTTGCATTCGATGAAAACAAAATGCAAAATGAACCGAACACTTCACTGATGTTTACGCTGTAGTTTGTTGGTGTTACTGTTCGATCACATGTGAATTAAATAATTCACAAAGCATGTTGGAAGAAAACTCTGCTATTTTCAAAAGGAAAAATACAGAGTGCACGGTATCAAGAGTGGTTTAAATTGCTTATTTGCCATAAATCTTTCATAAAGTATCTGTCAGTGGCTTTCTATTACATGAATACTTGGTTAAGTAGGAAAATTACGTTACAGAAAAATTTAGGCTGATCTGTGAGGTAGCACCTTTAATCTCCAGTAACAATTGGAAATATTATCGCTTAATAGGGCTGCGTACCGGTTTCCGATATAAATCAAATACCGGTATTTTGCGTTCGATTGATATATCGTATCAAAGGTGTCTGTATCGGTCAAAAAATCGATCAACAAAAATACACATGTAAATCAACACAATCCCAATTATCAGTCAAGTTTTTTCGTAGTCTATTTTGTTTTGTCTCAACATGGTCAGGTCGTCGACACAGCTTATGTCCGAGTGAATCTAATTTCCAAACAAGAATCTGCTAAGCAAACCACTTGTTATGACTCTTGCAATTTAACACATGTGCAAATAGATTGTTTATCACATCTCAGGCCTGGCTTGATTGTGTTCTGCAAGTTAAATGCATGTTGTAAGTCCGCAAGTGCCTATTTACAGTATTTAGATATTTATTGTCAAAAGAAAATATCAAATGATATATCGAATATCGACCATTTTGTATCGATACAAATATCGAATCGATCATTCTTACTGATAAGCAGCCCTATCGCTTAATCATGTGAATGATTTGCAGCATCTTTCAAAATGTTTTTAAGTGGATTTGTTACAGGCAATTGTAATTGGCGCAGTTCAGTTTCAGTATACGCTTTAATATGTATTGAGAAGTTGACAATATTTAATTGTTACAAAACATTGTCAACATAACACCAAACAATCAGAATCTGAAGTACTTGTACATGATGGAAAAGAGTTGGAGAATATATAAATGTTATATTATACAAAATGGACTTTTATTTTGATCAGGAGAAGAAGAAAAGATGGACGATACAAAGGTTTGATTGGTGTAGCTCTGGTTGGGGTTGGTGGTGCTGTGGGATATGCTTGGTATGATCTTACATTCCGTGATAAAGTGAAAGCCAATGTACCATACAGTAAGGAGGTGATGGACGCTGTGTTTGAGTATTTACCCGACAGTCCATCAGTGCCGGCACCATTCTTGTAAGTTCTTACTTTAACTGTGTAAGTATATACAACACGCATCCAGATGGTAACCTGCAAGTCCCATCTTTCAGGGTTCGTACTGGCTTTGAAGTCCATGAATTTGGTTTCTTGAAAATAACTGAAATTAAGAGTTGCTTTGAAAAAATGCCAACAAGGTTATCACTGAAAGAGACACTATGTAGTCTTGTTACATTTGTTGTCATTTCCATCAGGAACATGATCTGTAAACCTTTACTCTATACACATTACGCTTTTATCTTGAATGTGTGCATATTTCAAGTGCAAATGTTTTGGACTAATATTAACTTAAGAATGATTTTCTTAATCAGTTTGCTTGCTAAGTCCATCTCAATATTAATGGGTTTGTCTCCTTTGATATTACTTTGGTTTAAACTGTATTTATTTCAATATTCGTACATACATACAATAATACAAACATGGAATAAGTAATGGATCGGAAAACAAGTTTTTGAAAAACTTATATTAATTCCTCTCCAAACTGTTATATGTATTATGTAGATCATGCAATATCTTGTATTATAACATTGGTATTGTTCAGGTCCGGTGACAGTGATTTTTTTCCTTCTTTAATAGGGTCCGGAAAAAGGACCCTTTCCCAATTGCAAATAGGGTATAATTTCCCCAAATTTGAATGGAGAAATTCCCAATAAACAATTTAAAAAAATAATTTTCAAAATCGGACATAAAATGATAAAGTAATGAACATTTTTGACAAGAGGTCAAGCATAAAAGCTCAAAGAAACCAGTAAACATTCACATGTCATTAACATGTTATCTCTCTTTCTGCTTTATTTGGCCTTTCTGCTTCATGGAAATTCCCAATTTCAAGTTGTCACGACGCGAAAATTCCCAATCTGAACGGACCTGGACCTTTTCCCAAAGAGGCAAAAAAAAAATCACTGGGTGATAGTTAAAATCCATTATCTTGTATATAACATTGATATTGTTCAGATCCGGTGATACTTAAAATCCATTATCTTGTATATAACATTGGTATTGTTCAGATCCAGTGATACTTAAAATCCATTATCTTGTATATAACATTGGTATTGTTCAGATCCAGTGATACTTAAAATCCATTATCTTGTATATAACATTGATATTGTTCAGATCCGGTGATACTTAAAATCCATTATCTTGTATATAACATTGATATTGTTCAGATCCGGTGATACTTAAAATCCATTATCTTGTATATAACATTGATATTGTTCAGATCCGGTGATACTTAAAATCCATTATCTTGTATATAACATTGATATTGTTCAGATCCGGTGATACTTAAAATCCATTATCTTGTATATAACATTGATATTTTTCAGGTCCGGTGATACTTAAAATCTATTATCTTGTATATAACATTGATATTGTTCAGATCCGGTGATACATAAAATCCATTATCTTGTATATGACATTGATATTGTTCAGATCCGGTGATACATAAAATCCATTATCTTGTATATAACATTGATATTGTTCAGATCCGGTGATACTTAAAATCCATTATCTTGTATATAACATTGATATTGTTCAGGTCCGGTGATACCTACCCAAAGATGTCAAAGGAAGGAGAGCAAGCATTACTACCCAAGTTGAAGGAAGTACCAGTTACATTAGAAACATCAGCACCTAAATCAAAGCTACCTGAGATCAAGCCCAAGGTCACTCCACCAGAGCCAAAGGTCACTCCACCATCTCCTGTTGTGGAAGAAAAATGTATGTTGTGGATCTTACCTAAGAATATTTTCTGTTACATATATTTCAACTTGAAATACTTACAGGAGTATTCCTTTCCCTTTGGGAAAAAGGCCAAGTCATGAATTGGGAATTTTTGTTTTGATCTGTGAAGTGTGGTAATACTTGTGAAGTTAAAAAACAATCAAATGACTACTGATTTAGCTTCAATTATGACCATGTCAAACAATGTAGCATGCTGAATATTTATACTATTGGGAAAATGGATAAAACTTTCCATTGGGAATTTTTTTTGCCCCGGCAACTTCTGATACAGAGGCATATAGTGATTGTCCATCCGTCCATTCGTTTTCGTCCATTTGTCAATCTGTTTGTCTGTAAATGTTAACCAAAACTTTCAAGTTGTTGAAACTCAAATATTTTTGAAGTCCATCAAGACATTTCCTTCAAACTTGGTATACTTGTTTACCATCACAGGGCTCTCACTACACTTTTGGGACTGGGGCCAGGGGTCCTCAGGTAGGGGAATTTCGCGTCATTTTGAAGAAAAAGGGGATTTTTTCTTTTATAAATATCAGTACTATTATAAAACTAATACATATAAACTGAACATAAAGCCAATTTCAAGCTATAAAAACAGAAACAGCAATGGCTGAACAGCATTTACAAAGGCTCTTCATTGATTTTCAAAATTTTTGGAGGGGATTTTTTTCAGAAAATAGGGGGGAAATGTATATTCATTTAGGGGGGGGGGGGGGGAATGGGGCCGACTGCTTTATTTTCACTATTATTTATGAAAAGAGTTTCTTGCAAATTCATAAATCCATGTGAAAACTTATTATGGAACCTTTCATCCGATGATCGCTAATTCTTAAATCAGCGTTATGAGTCTGTTACCAAAATTAGTGAAACCAAGCTCTCATGAAATTAAAATTTAGTATTCTGGCCTTATGTTGTTGTTAATTGTTCTACGTAGCTGCTGCTGAAAGAAGTAAAGAAGAAAAGGCACAGAAACAGAAAGAAGCTGTTGATAGAAAGTTAAGAGAACAAGATGAAGCTAGAAAACGTCAGGCCGCTAAGGAGGCAGACATCGCAGCAGAGAATGCTACATTAGAAGTTATTCTAGAACATACCTGGGAATCTTGTGATGTGACCGTACAGAAAGCTATACTAGTACAACAAGCTGTCATTGAAGCAACAAAACAACATACTTCATTGTTGAAGACCGCTATGGATGACTCATCTGATGTAAGTAAAGTCAGGAGCCTGTTGCCTAACCAAGCCGCTTCCAAATGGCGCTATCGAGCGTTTTCCTACGTATATGCAATAACATGCTACGAGCGAGCAGTGCTCGCCAATAGCATACCGTTTCTTAACACTTTGCTAGGCGAGCGCTACCGATCGCTTTCTTGTGCAATGGACCCCTTCAGTAGAGCCCGATAGCACTTTGCTATGTAAGGGTCTGCTTTCCGCGAGCACTCGCCGGTAGCAAACCGTTTTCTAGCGTAGGGTTACGTAGCGGTTTGGTTAGGCAACTGGCTCCAGGGCTGTTTTTCCTTGCAGAGTAGTGCCTTCTCCAGGGAAAAAAATCTTTAAAATCATGCTGCTTTCACCATTTTACCCCTCTTCTTTGTTCTCAGAGTAATCAAGTTGATGAGGAGTATTAATCATGATAATTGTGCTGGTTTGTAATGTAAAACCATGCATATTAATCTATTCAACTATGGTGATATTTATATTTACAGATTCTTGACAAAGAAACACAGTGGCAGTCAGTGTCGATGGCGTTTGATAAACGAGAAGAAGCCCGAAGTTCTGCTGAACAGATTGTTTCAAATGCAAAGTATGTTGTTTGTAAACAAATCTATTATTGTCACAGGTAACTGTATCATCAATAAAGAGTAAAAAGAAGAAAATGTTTTTTGTAAAGTTTATATTTTACTATAAAGATTCATTTGTCCTAAAGTGGTCAGATTTTCAAGGTATTAAAAACAAGAATCAGTGACTCTCGCAAAATGGACCTTTATAGTAAAATATAAGTTTTACAAAAAAACATATTTTTCCTTTTTACTCTTTATCAATGATACAGTTACCTGTGATTATTGTCATAATTGTACAAATTTGGAAAAGCTTATCTTGTTCAATGGTGTCACATTTCTTAATGAGGATCAATTAATAATTTTGATGACTATTGATGTTAGCTTTTCAGAGAATTCTGTTCCATCCATTATATGTAACAGTGAGATATTGAATCTTTTGAAAATAAGTTATGCAACTTAATTATGTTATACACACATGCATACAATTTGTATGGGTACAAGTACTGACATCAGTTAACTTATACACATACGGGTACTTAAATACCATAGATGCCTCGAACAGGTAGATAGCTCAAAGTTCTACTGTAATATGAGTTTGAAAAACTTGTTTTACTATTGACCTTATCTAATATAAGGAGGAAAAACTTGTTTTACAATAGACCTTAACTAATATAAGGAGGAAAAACTTCTTTTACAATTGACCTTATATAATAATATATTAAATAAATGAGTACAAACTATGACTACATGTATGACAATTTCAGGGAGAACTTGGAGAAATTAAGGCATGCTATTGATGATGGTCGTGCAAGTAATGTCACCAAGAAAAATAAGGCACTAACCGCTGCTAAAGAGAAATTAAACCGTCTGTCTGCAGAGTTAAACAAACACCAAAATGAGGTAATAATATGATTGAAATACATGTATATATTATTGAAATATTTATTATTTTTATTCTCCCCTAAAATTATTTGGGGGAGCTTATAGTTGCCACTTTGTTTAACTTGATAGTGTATAAAAATTAAGGGATGTATATTTGTTATACAATCTTGTGCATATAAAGTTGTACTGATTTAATATATGTATGAGATCACTTTGTATAAATGTATGTTGAAATTGAATGATAATAATGAGCAATGTCCAATGGTTAGTGCGCTGTATTTGTAATACGCGGGGTTGATTCCCGGTTGTGGCAGATCATACTAACCCATGAAAATTTTATAACAGTGATGATTTTCCTCCGCATGTGTAGAAGGTGTCAGTTCCTTGTGGCAGGGTAAGTTAGAACTAGGATACAGTCATGGAAAAGTGGTTTGCTGAATTGGTCGCAATATATTTATATAACTGAAAAATTGTTGAGAAACTATGTTAAACCCAAATAAACATGAACCATGAACTTTCAGGTAGCCAAGGTTGAATCGGAATCCAGAGTGATGTCCAAGTATAAGTCTTTGATTGATCAAGGCAAGGAACAGTTTAAAAAAGAAATTGAGAGTCTGATGCCTGATGTAAAGATTGGTTCAGGTATGCATCTACATTTGTAACATATTAATCTCCCACAACTTGGAATAAGAAGTTTTGAAAAACGCCCCCTCCCCCTATTGCAAGTGATAGGATGTATTATCATGGGTTTCATTTGTCTTGGGAGTAGGGGTTGTGACCCCTGTAATTTCCAAATAGCCACATTTTGACCCTCAAGATTTTGGGTTTGAAGAGTCATTTTCTCTTAAAATCATGGGTATTTTGCCTGTAAAATGGTGAAATTTAGTCAAAAGTATCAAAATGACCCTTCAGATTCAGAAGCTAGTGGAACCACTGTATTTCTTTGCACATGTCAGTAGGTGGCTGACCAAAGACTCAAGAATGGTTGGGTCTAGGATCTTCAAACTTTTTTGAGGTACATTTGTGTCCAAAACCCTTCTAAGACCTTATTGACAATCTTTGCAGTGGTCAGAATAGTCTTGATTGATATAAAATCGTAATCATACAATACAACCTGGGTAAATGTTCAGAAAAATGCCTTGAAAATACAAATTCTACCTTGAAAAGTCCTTGAACTTTGGTAAAGGAATTTTGTTTGAACCATGTTGAAGTAGAACTAATTGATATAGAATTACAACATCGGTTTTTGTCTTTCAGGGAAAAAGTTGTCTGAAGATGAATTAAATGCCTTGATTGCACATGCCCACAAACGCATTGAACAACTTCAGAAACAATTAGCGGAACAATTAGCTATGGAACAGCAGGTGAAATGCTTACTATACTTTTGTGTACATAGAGCTTACATTGTTCTTTATAAATACCAAACAAATTTCAAGATTGATTCATTATGTGGTTTCCACATCAATGTAGCCAGAAAGTATTTTAATCATGTGATCCAGTGTTTCTTTTAAATTTTGGGGGAAAGGGGTCCGAGCCCATAGGAGGGGAAAATTGATGCATGGAAAATCTAAAAGGGGAATTTTCACTTATTGTTAAATTCTCCTTAAATGTCTAGTATGATTGTTAATTGGTGGTATTTTAAGCAATGGAGGTCAAAGCAAACTATTTCAATCAATTCTGCATTCATTTATCAACACAGTTTACTTTATTTATGTGGAAAAATATTTAGCGAGGCTCCAAGGGGACAATTTAGAAATATTTGGGGAAAAGTATATACTCTACGGAGAGGGGAAAGGGGCCTGATATCTCCATATATTTTAGCCAAAAAAACCACTGTGATCATGCCAATAAATGGAGATTATAAACAAAGTACACAATTTACTGGGACACCCCTCATAATGTGCCTACCATAGTTGTTGACATAAAATGTTCATTCATTAAAGGGGAATGCCCTGGAACTGAAGTGTCTCGAATAGCAATCAAATTGGTATCATTTTAATACCTAGGTCAAATAATGAAAACCCTGCAAAAAAAAAATATATCCCGCTAGTTTTAAAATAAAATCTCAAGAATTACTAAATATCGTTGTTGTCAATAAAAGGCTGACAGTCTTTTATTCAAATCGATATACAAAATATCAATGCATGCTTTATAGAGTAAATTTTTAAGTCAAATTCTTCTTTGACTTTTTGGTAATAGTTGGTTTTACATGTGATAAATGCAATTTTGTTGTATGCAAATCAAGACACTCCAGTTTCTGGGCATGCCCCTTTAAATTGTTCATGTATCTTCTTTGAGAAATGGGATCTGAATTAATGTTTTGGGAAAATTGATTTCAAAGACAGCTAGTGACTGATTCTTATCACATTACTCTAGTTACCAGGTCAAAACTATGTAAAAAAAAACAAATTTGCGCCATAAAATTAGGTGACATCATGCATTTATCACACACGTTGGGAGAACATTGTTCCGTGATTTGTTCTTACATGGAAGATTATGATATTTATATGATAAAATTATTTCTAAATTGTACTGATACATGTACTACTGTTTGTTTGATATCAGAGAATACAAATAGCCCTGTCAGATCAGAGGGATGAGGATGAACTTATCACACAAGCTAGGGTGAAACAAGAACAGGAAAAAATGAAGGGTCAATTTACTCTGGAAAAGGATCGATGGGTAAATTTTTTGTTACTTTCTGACTTCTTCGTGTTACTTAGATACACGTTATTATGTTTATATATGCGAATGTTTCGTATGAGAAATAGATGAGTGCGTGCGGGCGTATGTGCGTGCGTGCGGATTGTTTGTACAGATGTATGTGCGGTTATATCCGCGTGAGTGTGTGATTGTGTGCGCGCATGATAGTGAATATAGAAAATTTTGTCACCACTAGTACAAGTAATGTAATAGGGCATAATTATGCTAGATACTTCATCCATATTATCATGAAATTATATTAAGTTGTTGTATATATTGAAATGCAATGTAAGTCATTATGTATATATTTTGTATATAATTTGGGTTTCATTTCAATTGTTTGCCATTGATTGCTATGTATTATGGGCCGGAGGCCTAAATTACTGGAATAAACATTATTATTATAATGCAGACTGCATGTGCAGATGAGATTCTAATCTTTATATGAAATAGATAAATCGATTTATAGTTGGACTCTCAGAAGGCACAGGTTTAACTTTTATCAATACGCTAGGAAATCAAAAAAGATATTTAAAACTCCGCGAAAAGTTTTTAAACTTGTAAGTCCAAATTGGTAAATTTAGTGATCCTCTTCGTCAAATAGAAAAATACAGGATTTTCTGTTTGTCTGAATCAAAATTTGTCTGTCAGAACTGGAGGACTTGACAGTTCACATGGAGCCTGTCATTTGGCAATGGTCATATATCTGCTTGCTCAGATGTTGGAATACTTGCCTGCGGTTTACAGAAGGACAAGTATTTCTGGATGAATAATTTCTGCGAGACTGAATCGATCAACATACTTACATGAAGATTGTGTACCATAATTACCGAAATTAGTTCTTAAGCTAGATATAAAACTCAGACTTATTCGAAATATTCGTACAGCCTAGATACTAAAAATAACAATTATTGGGAGGCGTTTAAGCCTCTCATTACTACCATTGCCCATTTCTTAATACAAAATTAACCGCCTTTAGGCTGCTATGTGAATCCGCATTCAAGTAGTTCCAGAAACTGTCAACATTCCCAATACTGCTACATATGTTTCTCCAAATTTTTTAACTGATTTAAGCCAATCAGCAACATTTGTTTATTCTAAGATCAACAATTATTGTGAAACTGTTTGTTAAATCGATATTTTTTTTGTAAAAAAAATCACTACACCAGCCGATACTGAACTTGTTTCATAATACGAAAATGACGTGTTCATCAAATGTCCCGGTTGTATAGCTATTTTTAGAAACTTCAGACTACGGTCAAGTGATGGTTTTATCAATGAATCGTATATGGTCTGCAAAGTACTGTTATGCAATCATATGGTGTCGCTGTACTAGCTAGCCGCTTTCTATAGACTGTCTCACGCTGTGAGGGAAGTGATTACAAGACGGTACTGTAGAATCTGATAAATAGGCGCGTAGTATTATTTTAAAGGTGCTGCCTCACAGATTTGGCTAAAATTTTGTATATCGTGATTTTCCAACCTAACCAAGTATTGATGTAATAGAAAGCCACTGACGGTTGCTTTATGAAAGATTTGGTGCAAATAACCAATTTTAACCACTCTCGATATCGCCCACTGAGTATTTTTTTCTTGAAAAAAACCCGCTAAGTTTCCTTCCAACATGCTTTGTGAATTATGTAATTCACACATGATCGAATTGTAACATCAGCAAACCACAGTGTAAACACCAATGAGGTATTTGGTTCGTTTTCCATTCGTTTCCATCAAATGCGAACAAATTTCAGGCAATTTAAGTAATAGTAGTGTTAATTCTATAGGGTATTAATGCCCTATAGAATTTTTGATGTAAAAATACTGAATAACCACAAAATACCGATGTTTCGCAAGTTATTTTAGATGTCAGTGTGGTTGTTTATGGCATATACAGGCAACTATACCAAAATAGCGCGAATATTTGACAATTTTATTTTATTTTTACAATACACAAAAACGTGAGGCAGTCCCTTTAAAGCCACTTTTGATATACGCATTCAATACACATATTACATATAAATTAATATGCACCTTTTAACAATTATTTAGATACCCAACATGCCTATATAGTCACATATGCCTATTTTGACATTCAAGACAAGATCGGCAGTACGAAAACGAACATTAAACGTGTAAAGTCGGTTTAAGCTTTACTAGCAGCAACCAGATCGCCTCCCATCGGTACTCTCAGTGCTTTGATTATTGTTGTTATAGTAAAACAGCATTTAACCTGTCTCTACGATGCTGTGATGGGGGTGTAGAATTGTTTTCATGTTGCCAGTTTAACTTTATAAGTAGGCAGTTGATTTGAGGGTTTGTCCTATGTAAAAAGAAGAAAATTATTCAATGTAGGCCGCAGCGATTTTTTTAGTTTCTTTTTGGGAAAGGGTCCGGGTCCGTTCAGATTGGGAATTTTCGCGTCTTGACAAAATGAAATTGGGAATTTTGATGAAGCAGAAAGGCCAAATAAAACAGAAAAAGATATTACATGTGACTGTTTACTGGTTTCTGTAAACTTTTATGCTTGACCTCTTGTCAATATGTTCAACTTTGTCATTTTATGTCTGATTTTGAATTTTTATTTAAATGTTCATTGGAAATTTTTCCCTTCAAATTTGGGAACATTATAGTCTTCTTCAAATTGAGAAGGTACCGTTTACCGGTAGCAAACAAAGAAGGAAAAAATTACTGAGCCGGCTAGAATAGTATAACAGCAAGTTGATTTTGCCACCGACTGGCTCATTTCTACATCTCTGCTCTGAAACATTTACACATTTTCTGTTTTTAGGAGGCTGATGCGCAGGTACAGTTTGAGATAGAACTACGTCACCAGCTGGCACGACAGACAGGCGCTCACAGTGATCATCTACAGGAAGTACTCCAGGTTCAGGAGAGGAAGTTGAAGGAAACATTTGAGCGTGAACGACATATGCTAATAATTGAGGACCGGGAGAGATTTAATATAGAGTTGTCTGGTTGGATTGCGAGACTTAGAGGCATAGAAGCTGCTGTGGAAGGTGAGAATATCTGATTAAAATGTACAGTCCCATATGTATTAAAGACCACCAGCTAACAAAGTCCACTCTAACAAAACTTGTCTTTAAAGGTCACCAAATTGATCTTCTGTCAGACCACTGCCATTACATCGCCTTGTTCTTGTAGTGATCGCCCTGTCACATCTTATAGTGATCGCCCTGTCGCATCTTATAGTGATCGCCCTGTCACATCTTATAGTGATCGCCCTGTCACATCTTATAGTGATCGCCCTGTCACATAAGTGTGAACACTTCCAATTGTCTAATAAATACAAGTTGGCAATCAAAACATACAAGTGTATTTCAAAGTTTGGTCATGTTTAGCTGGTGAGCGCCACGGGATCTATAATCCTCTTGTTCTATACTTAGAAATTGTTTATAAAATTCATGACTTACTCTCATTCATAATAATTCATCACCTTGTTATAATTTCAGCTCGTGCGGAAAGTGAAATGGTTGCTAGGGAAGCACAAGAATTATGGTTGGCTTGTGTTGCTCTGAATGGTGCAATTCGTCATGGAAACGAGTCTGGTCGTACTTGGGAAGAACAACTAAAACCATTGAGTGATGAACTGGATGCAGTTTTCTTCGCAGCAAAAAATAACCCTTTCGTTTGCCTTGTTTTGGACTCAATTCCTGAAAAAGCTGTAAAACGAGGCGTTTATACTGAAGAAAATTTGAAAGAAAAGTTCGAAAAAGTTAACAAAACTGCTCGCAAGGTTGGAATGATTGACGACACTGGAGGTTCATTGATGAAATATTTCTTCTCTTACTTACAATCTAAGTTTATATTTAGTGTGCAAGCCGCAGACAAGGATAGTGAAACTGTAGATCTAGAACAGCTTGACACATACCAAATTTGTGATAACGCACAATACTGGATGGCGAAAAACGATATTGAGCAAGCCTTGAAGTTTATGAACCTTCTTACTGGAGAGTCACGAAGAGTCGCTTCTGATTGGATAGAGGAAGCTCGGTTGCTATTGGAAACGAGACAGGCTACGTACTCACTGATGGCGTTTGCCTCCTCGACTGGTTTAGGAACAATATTTTGAAAAAAACATCTTTTATTTAATTCAAAATGATTAGTTATTGATGTCAGGTCATGTCAAATTATTTATTGGCATATAAATCTGATACAAGTAAACAAATCATGAATTGGTGAAAAGAAATACTATCAATAGTTTATTATTATACTTAAATGTCTTCATAATCCATGTTACTGAAGGTATGTTATATAGTACATGATAATTTGGCTATATGTTGCTTATTTTAAAGTTAACATAAATGTAACATATAGATAACAAAATGATTGAAATGTTTGTGTGTGTAAACTTATGTTTTCTGTTAATTATGTGTTAAATGCATGTATTTAGACTATTGCTATATGAATAGAGACATAAATAAATTTGTGCTTTGAATGTGGTTAACATTGTTGCCATCATAGTCAACCTACGTATTTAAGTATGAGAGTTAAAGATTATATCTGTTCTGTGAAATAATGTACTGAATAAAAGTAAAGATTACAGAGTATTGTGTTTTGTTCCTGAGAATTTTCTTGGAAAGTCTATAATGTGTGTATTTATGAAAGGGGCTATGATATGTATAGTTCTCAAACTTGAATAGGGCCAAGAAACCAATATTCCTGTCCATATTACATTAGTAAAACATAGCCAAAGAAGAAAATGTGTGTATATCAAAATATCTAATTTGCTGCTAAATATTCATGCCATGCATTGACACAGAGTGGTTGTTTTCCAGGTTGAATGACCTGATAATCCAACAAACAGGGCCTCGAGAGATAGAATGAAAATAAGACAAATGATCCATTTTATTCTTTTCTCTTGGTTTATTGACCCTTATCCCTAAGTTTGAGTAACCCTAGATATGCCTTAATGCAGATAAACAAAAGAGTATGACTGCTGGGCCTATCAGCACTAAGACATCAAATTTTGAAGCTGTCTTAATTCCTTGACAATTTGGCATATATGTAACACAATTTCATCAGTCTGTCTTATCTAATTGGGAAAATATTTAATAGGAAAATCTGCTGACCCTTTTCAAAGTTTGAGTAGAATAAAATATATGTATAGTAAATACATGTATCTGTATAAATGAGGGCCTTCTGTCATTTAAGAATTCAAGGAATAGCCCTCGCAGCATGCTGTACCAGTAATTCTTACTCCAAAGGTGGTCATTTTGAGCTGTCCTTAACTTCTTTATTACAATCTCTTGACATATATAAAGTGTTTCCAGATAGCTCTGTGGTGTGAGTGTTAGGCTGTTACTTGAGTGATGGTGTGTTCAAACCACAGATACCCTTCATGACATTTGGTAACAGTCATTTGTCCTTTACTGATGACATTTGGTAACAGGCATTTGTCCACTACTGATAACATTTGGTAACAGGCATTTGTCCTCAACTGATGACATTTGGTAACAGGCATTTGTCCTCTACTGATGACATTTGGTAACAGGCATTTGTACTCGACTGGTGACATTTGGTAACAGGCATTTGTCCTCTACTGATGACATTTGGTAACAGGCATTTGTCCTCGACTGGTGACATTTGGTAACAGGCATTTGTCCTCTACTGATGACATTTGGTAACAGGCATTTGTCCTCTACTGATGACATTTGGTAATAGGCATTTGTCCTCTACTGATGACATTTGGTAACAGGCATTTGTCCTCTACTGATGACATTTGTTAACAGGCATTTGTCCTCTACTGATGACATTTAGTAACAGGCATTTGTCCTCTACTGATGACATTTGTTAACAGTCATTTGTCCTCTACTGATGACCGTTTTTGGTAACAGGCATTTGTCCTCTACTGATGACGTTTGGTAACAAGTCATTTGTCCTCTACTGGTGACGTTTGACTACTGTCATAGAATTTGTCTTTTACTTGTGCGAAGGATAACAGTCATTTATCATCTACTGATGACATTTGGTGACAATCATTAATTCATGATCTGATGATGACGTTTGGAAACACTCGTGTGTCCTCGACTTGTAGATATTAAGTCAAACTATAGTAATCTCTAATGCATTAATAAACTTATTGCAGACATCGAACATGCATCGACCCTACATGCAAGGTTACATTGAACACCACAGGTAACTATTATTCAGATTATACCGTGATATTAAGAGAAAACTGCAGTAGTATGACACACTCATGAGATAAAATATTTTTTGGAGAAAATACTCAATTTGAGATACATGCGCGTATTTCGTAGTTTACTCTTGAAAGTACATTTTCGACGATTTGATTATGATTGCTTATACATGTAACATAAAAACATTTATTGAACATGAAATATCTAGTATAAATCCGTCACGAAGTTAAAATTTCTGGCGCTATATCCACATTTTATCCATTCTTCACAATCAATTAAGCTCTCCCATTAATATTAGTTAATAGTCTCCTACTAATTAAAACTGACAAGTGTCATTACGAATACAATCCCCTCATTTTCTGAAGTGTTCTTCAACCAAGTACATTGTGAATAACGAGAGCCCCTTGTCTCGCCCATTCTCGTACCCACATCGATGACTCGCCATTTGTACGTAGTATTAAATAGTAAAACCCCTTCAGACAAATCTGATGGTAGCCAATCTGTCGGAAAGTGAATTCATTGTAACTTCAATTATTACATTTCAATAATTAACTCAAACTATTTTCGTTGAAA
Source organism: Spisula solida (assembly GCA_947247005.1). Classification (NCBI taxonomy): domain Eukaryota; kingdom Metazoa; phylum Mollusca; class Bivalvia; order Venerida; family Mactridae; genus Spisula; species Spisula solida. The sequence continues at coordinate 33,793,855 of OX365952.1, read as the reverse complement.
GTCCGGCAATGTTGGATATTTCAGTGTTTACGAATATCTCCCATTTTTATATATATCTACACTGGGGGCTATTTCATAGACATATTTTAACTAAGATAGGATATTATTATTGTAAGTTCGCGAGTTACTATATATAGTAAATCTTACTAAAATATCAGAGCATTCATAAACTCCATTCGTTCAAGTGCAACTCAGCACCCAGCTCAGATGTCAAGGGGTCATTGGTCTTAATTATGAGCATTTGTTGTGCCCAATGAATAATTTCATATTTATTTATTTTTTTGGATTTTGAAATACCTTGCCACAAATGATCTTCTTGTTACAATTGTGAAAAGTTCGGTACCTATGCCTCTACCCCAATGTCACGAGGGTGTACAGGTCATATGAGCATTTTTCGTGTCCAGTAGTAAGTACGTCCATTTACTAGTAGATGAATATTTTTCTGGTTGGGTTTTGAAATAACTTCACGACCAAGCTTAGGTTAATATAACGATAATATAATTATATTACAGCAGTTGACGGGTAACTAGCGCTTTCATATAATTATTAGATCTAATTGGCAGGCAAGTCATGAATACAACTTTCCAAACTATGTAATGTTAATACATGTATAGCAATTTCATAAAAGAAATGCATTTTTTTCTAAGAGTCGAGTACATCATGGCTGCAAGAAGATATTGCCAATTTCCAGGTGAATGTCTTTTAAATATAAGGAAACTATGCCAGGTGTATTAAGGCTAGTTTATTAACTGATTAGCTGTTTTTTTTATAAATTAAATAATGTTCCTATAAATTTGTTCTTTATTTCTAATAATTATACACTGCCATTTAAAAGATTAAGCATAAATGTCCCATTGGCCAATATTCCTTGCAATCGGCAGACAAATCCACTGAAAATATGTCATGTTTAGCAAAACATTGTATTTAAGCCATTTTATGAGGATTCATGACGTAAACATGATCTTCTGAAAAATCATGATGACCTTCTTGCCACACTTTCACATTTTGTACATATGTTCATTTATATAGAACACTGGTTATGTAAAAAATATATAAATATGTAGCTTGGCTTTCGTCATACTTTTAGGAAGATTACACGTCATGAATTGTCACGAAAATGCTTGAAATGGTTAAAATGCCATATTTTGCTAAACGTATTTCCGTAATTATATGCAGATTACGCGAAAAATGAGGATACGCATGCTCTTATTGTGGAAGGCAGTGAATAGATATAAGTAATGTGGGATGAACTAAAATTTTGTAACGGGAACATGCATTTCTAATCTTTGAAAAATCACAAAGCCAAATAAAGCATTTCATGAACCTTGTCCTTTTGATGCAAGTGCTTTTGTGAAACATAACTTTGGAATTCAGCACCATGTTAAACACATTGTTAAATGCGCATGAAACATTGCATTTATGTATAAAACCAAATTTAATCTTGATTACTTAAAGTGATTGCCTATAACTGATTTAATTTTGAGGCAAATCTTCGTCCAATGGGAAAGTGGTTAGTATTGTCATTTTAGAATCGACTTTCAGGGTTATTTGAATAAAACGAAGGATACTTGCTATCGTATAATGGGTAGCATATTGTGGGCGTGGCTTCAACCATTATGTTGATATAAGCGAAGATAGTTATTTGTTCGCTTAAACCAAATAAAATCAAATCTGGACGCTTAATTGGTGTGTTAAACGCTGTAACGTTTTATTTCTATATAATACTCAATAATTTCCTTGTATTTAATAAGATATCATTGAACAGAAAGTAACTGTATTTTATGTGACAAAATTGTGTCGCGTGAAAACCGGAAAAACTTTGGATACAATAATAGAAAGCAGAATATCTTTACCCTAATATGTTTCAATTTATTGTTGGTGGATGAAACATTGGTTTTGTTGAATCATACCTCGAACGAAGATGGTTAAACAGTAGAAACCATCTACTAAATGAATACGCTTGGCTATAATAGTGATAGATAATAATTTAAATTGCCGAATGCTCATTTAATTATTGCCATATGGCGTATACAGTGAAGTGAAGTCCGCAAATTTGTATCTTTGCGAAAGATCAGTTATATACATTGATGAACATCGGACAGTTTGTGAAACACGATGGGTCCAGATTTTGAGAATATGTACACTACGTCTTCACAGCATCAACACCATGACAACAGCGACACCAATATGAGATATCCTGACTATTGTCGCACTATACGTGTACAAGGTAAGATGGTATACGAGAGACCTTGAAATCAATGGTCAAATTCACAGTACTTGAATTCACAGGTAAACGCATCATTGGTGACGAATTTTGAAACCAGAAATTGATATAGACATTAGTTTAAGATATATAAATTTTACATTTTCCCAATTTTTAAAAAATTCTTTTGCAATGATATGTTCAGTTAGTTACCTGTGCTTGTACTCGTAATCTGCGATTTTTACTTTTTGCCTGTTCTTTTTTGTGCCTTACGTTCTCTGCTGTATCCGTCAGTGAGTGTGCCTCCCCTGTAAAATGTGTTATTACTAGTATATTTTTGATGTAAAAATATTTATAAACTTATTTATTTACCAAACAAATATATGTACATGTATGTATACTAACACATATCTAGTAAGTACGTAGTTATCTTGAAACTTTGAAATATTTGAAACAACTGTAAGTTATGCGATTTGATCTGATCGAACGCCATTGACTTCCTGGCAACTTCTCCTTCAAATGTGTATAACAAATAGTTTTGTATATCTACATAACAATATAAAATGAATGAATATCAGCTTACCAACGCCTATACACAAAGACACGTATCATTCATTGGAATATTTTAATTAAGATATAAGATTATACGTATATAACTCGGATGCAAATATATTCACAGAATAAACGCATGTATACATAAAATAAAGTTCCAACAGGGACCATGGGACTGAGTAATACACCCATGTACAATGTATCTACATGCATACGGTCCCAGGTTCCAATGATACAATACAAATGGATACTAATAATGCACAATGTTCATGTTTTTACTCAGTTTATTTTGCAATTTGCATGCTTATAAGTGGGTTTTGTCAAATACAATTTTCATGCAAACAATAGGAAAATAAGTCGCTACGATATTGTTCAATCTGCTTATATGGGATTGTTGTGCAGGATTTAATAAAATCGGAAGTACTCTATTGACATTAGGTAAATTTAAAATGCAAACTTAATAGGTAAGTACTTTTGTGTAGCTCGTTGAAAGAAGCAGGATGACCCATATTGTTTACAAAATTGGTGTTCAATATGAGTCTCAACTCATATGCATTTTTAAATAATTTTCGATCGTAACATATTTTTGACATTCAATGAAAATTCATGATTTGTTTCAGAATGCTTTTTCGCAGGTAGATGGAGCAAATATTTATAATGTACAAATATTAAAAAAGTTCACCTTTAAGACAGTCAGTCTCCAGTAATGCCACAAGTGACACATCATGAATGGCGTGCATGTTCTACGTGTGCAAAATGTGTTAATTATGCCAAACACGCACTACACACATTGTTCCTTTCAACGCATATAGGTCAAAATAAATAAACAATGAACTACATCGCTTTCTCAAATATCAGTAGGCCTTTTCGTAAATTTTCGTGAATTTTGCATTTTTGACAAAACAGCAATACGATTTAAACTGACCCATTAGGAATTTTGTAGTGTAATTGTATATCAAAAATTAATATATGAGTAGGTGGGATGTAATAAATGGACAAGACCTTATTTGTGGAAATTTTGTCTGTCTAGAGCGTTTCCAGAAAAGTTAGCAATTGTCTGAGTGACTATAAAAACTTGAGAAACAATGAATAAAAATTTGAAGGACATAATAGACTCATGGGATTTATTTCGTGCCGTCAAAGAATTGCGTCTGATATCATCCTAGCCCGTATGAAGAATGACAACTTTATAAAGCGTTTTCCGGTGCGTACAAATGTATAAATTTGAGCTACAATTTGATAAATATACATTTTCTCACGCTTTTGAGTTAATTACACTTCACGTTTGTATAAAATTACACTTCAGAGCGAAATTGAGAAAATGAAAGAACACAGAACAAATATTGAAATGATGCTTCAACAGCTAGTCCGATTAAAGTGTGTATTGTTCTGCATAATATACGTAATTGTTGTAGTGTATGAAGATGATTAACTCAAGCAGTGCCATAGTGGAAACTAATGATGATGATATAAATATGAATGGTATCATATATTATACGCTTTTTGTGAAAGCGCGCCAGGTACATATATATGATATACACGCCGTTTTTGACGATCTTTTGAGCAGTCATAGACGTACACACCCGCTTTCTTGGCATCAATTATAGATCTACACCGTACTCTCCAACACTCCTGTTAGTGTAGCCATATTTATATACTGATGCCAATTTCAAGCAATAAAATATCAACCAATACTAATGGGGATTGATGATCTATTGGTAAACAGGAGGTGCACTTTGGTGTTCATTAGTACCTGGTCCATAGCACTGTGGCTGTTATCGACAACGAGTGTAACAACGATTCAGTGACCGGGGAGGGAAGGGGTAAATGTTCAGTTGGCTGAACGGACTTTGGTTCGAAAATTGGTTCCTTTATTTACTTTTACTAGCTCCTCTTCCGCAACAACGTGGAGTTAAGGCCGTGGCCAGTGTCACATAACAAAATAACCGGCTCATCACGCGAATCAAACCTGTATCTGTCTGGTGATTGTCTCGATCATATTCTCCCAGTCCAGGTTGTCTGACAGGTGAGAAATACACTGAAGCACAAACAATGAACACAACAGAACAGAAAAGAACAGAAGAAGTTTATTTTGGATTAAATTGGGACGGCTCTTCGTCAGTATATACGACCATACGACATAATCATCTACCAATTTAAAATAGTTTCATAGACCAAAGCAATAAGGTATTTTCAAATACCGTATCGTTTGTGAATTCTTCCTTTCATATTCGATGCTTCTGGATTCATCAATATAAATAATAGACTTACGTTGTTTCAAACTCGCACGCTTGGTGTGAATTTAGCATCGGGATCATGATCACTTTATACTTTTGCAATAGCTGGTTGATCGTGAAAGTAGTTTCGATGACGTTTGTAGTCGCTATCAATATGAGCTATATTCAGTTCGTTGTTTCATATATGCATACTTATTCATTTTAAGTCTTCTATCAATCAATGCCTGCTTATTAATTCTATAATACATATCTCATCGTGTGGCTCGAGTTCGGACAATTGGACACTATGAGACATTTACTGGGCGTAAATGAAGCGATCGAATGAGTAACAACTTAAAAATGATATATCTCAAATACTAGTACATGTTGTAAAATAAACACAAATACTACCGGGACAATAACAGGCGTCAACCGTTCCCTATTTTACATCATTATAGAGTCAACTTGTCAAAACACTTTCCATGTTTAACGACAATAGCCGTAAACACACTCGTATCTTTTACGACAATGGAACATCTACCTTAAGGTGGCTCATTATTTGTGAACATGCTGAGACGTTACCTGGAGTTATGGACTTATTGTAAAGCTATCCGTAAGAGGTCATCGAAGGACTGCTATGAAAATTACTATTTCTGATCAAGTTTATTTGAATAATAAAAAAGACTTAATACTTCAGATTCCTTTCTCACGAAATTGGTCACAAAAGTAATTAATTGAAGGACTTTCTCCAACAATGATTGGACTATAATATTGAAACTCTGTATGTGTTGGTCCTATAAGTATCCATGATTTGATTAAATCGGACAATAAAAATGAGTCTCGATAATCAATTAAATTAATGTTAAATTTAAATCGAATCAATTATTTCGATTGTTGTAGCATCCTTTAATTATTTCTTTAAATTGAATATTTGACATCTTCGATATTTTCCCATGTCTACACCATGTACACGTACCAAGTGGTTGTCAGATCAAACTTGAAAGGAAGCTAACATACTCTAAATTTCAGTTATAATCCTAAATATATGATAAACATTTGATATATACTGTATGTGTCGTATATATTACAAGTATACACGTTTGTTCGTCCGTATACATGGCATATGCAGATAATTAAAGTTCTAAAGGGATACAGTTCTTCTGGGGTTTTGTCTGTCGCGTTGAAAAACTAAGACACGCCGTTATCATAAACGACATACATGTGTACATTGACCAGTCATCTCATGAATATTTGTTAGCTCACTAAAACTATTACCCGGTGGATTCGGACATGATACTCTGGTATTAGTGGTCTCTGTGGTGTTATGTTCTTATGTGACGTTGGGCACATGTGGAGGAGTTATTGTTTTAGGAAAGGCAAGTAGGTGATGGTTGTTGAACTCGTCTTCCCAGAAAACTGACCAAACCAACCTGTATGAGTCAATCTCCTGGAAATCCTGCTATTTTGAAAAAAATATTGATTATGAGATTTTCCCTAATTCAAACGAGTAATCACATTGAAGCAAAATGCAAAAGAAACTATGTTCGTATCTTAACATTTAGGAAATCAAGGCTGTTCTCGTAGAATCCCTGTTGGAGTTTTAAGTGTGATGTCGCAAACGTCATTGCAACGCTTTTTTATTTGACGTAACTGAGACAAGTATTTCACATGTAGTGTTTGCCCAAATGTTGACATTGACGTATGAAAATGATAACACCTTTTAGAATTATCTTTTAGTTCTTAAAACATATATCAACTGGTAAATGTTCGCATTTAGAGAAAGATTACTAATGTTTTAAACAACTAACTCCTGCGTTTTTCTTAATTTGAGTACTTTTCAGAACTTGGTCACAATTGCAACAAAGTAAGTTATTTCCATCAATAATGAGAAGTATTATAAGTATTATACATGTAGTTCTTAATTGGGCGATAAATGACTTTCGAGAGAATTAATAGATATGTCATATTTTCTTATTTAGAGTTTTTAAAATTCTATAAACGCCAAAATAACTTATTTTCCTGGAGATTGGCTCATATAATTATATGACTGTAAAATGGTTGACAAACGACGTAAAACTAGATAATATACGGCATTATGTATTCTTATTCTCATTATTATTCTCAATATTTCTTGTGTTATTAAACACCTGTGTGGATCGTAATGGGTTTGTTGTTGATGCCGAGTGTCGTAATGTATAATTATGAGCAACAACTGTGTACAAAACTCTAATACATTATGTTAATTATCGTAAATTGTATATTCAACTGTAGCCAATATTTACATAAGAGGTTCCCAAAGTTTCATCCCCAATTCCATTTTTCAGTTCTTCGAATTGCTTACATTTTGAATTGTTCATCTTTGGCCATTTCTAATTTTCTTTAGTAGTATCAAGTCAATATTTAGAACGTTAAATTAATGATTAAATGTTTAGAAATTAGAAAAAAATATATATTCACAATAAAATCCTCCATCATCCAACAAATTGTAGTGGATGATTTGGTGGCACATTTTTATAATGGCGGTGGACTTAAATACATGACTGTGTGTGTATATGACGGAAATTGAGTCTCTTTTCCATTTACCCAATATCTACAGTTATCACTTATGAATACATTCAGACATAATGGCGATGTATAGTAACACATAATTACTTGTTTATCACTAATATAATATAGTATTTTCATCATTACTTTTTCTAGAATAGTACAAGTTCATAAGTTCTTTACAGGCGTTGTATAGTACACACGTATAATGGGTACTTTCGTTGACAGAAGGGGTCTAAACGTGCTATAAGCAAAGCCAACAAAATGAAGCCGTTTATCATGTCCGCGTAATTGTTCATGTTAATATATCACAACAAAATCAGGAACATGCCAATCTAGTTATAGTTTACACCGCGTATAAACCACATCACTGTACTCATTATTGCAATCCTATACAATTCAACGAGTACTCGAGCTCATTATTGTGATTGAAACATGCGGTGAGTTTCCATCACTGTACTCATTATTGCAATCCTATACAATTCAACGTGTACTCAGTATTGTGATTGAAACATCCGGTGATTTTCCATCACTGTACTCATTATTGCAATCCTATACAATTCAACGTGTACTCATTGTTGTGATTGGAACATCCGTTGATTTTCCATCACTGTACTCATTATTGCAATCCTATACAATTCAACGTGTACTCATTATTGTGATTGAAACATCCGGTGATTTTCCATCACTGTACTCATTATTGCAATCCTATACAATTCAACGTGTACTCATAATTGCGATTATCTCGTGGCTTAGTTTGCATATATTCTCTTTCAAGACTGTCATTCTGAGGCTTAGGTCATATTTCAAGTTTGGACAGACTATGGCTCTTCTTTGACATTAGCTGGGGCGGCCAATTCCTCCATATATCGAGAAGTTGACAGTTGCTTGCGGACGAGCACGCTCAATTGTAAAACTGGTTGGTGAATAATTATAAACATGCACTGTCTTTATTTAAAAAGGAACATGCACACTTTGTACACACATATGTGTCTATGAGGATTGTGTCAGTAGATCGTATACAGTACAACCTGGTTAAAGGTTTTTGCTCTACAGAGGGCCGATCTGAAGAAGGGAGAGGGCAGTAGGTTTCAGACAGTTTTATCTTGTTTTCTCAAAATAACATATTTGTTCTTAATAACGACCGCGTCTTCTTCTAAGCCAGCGATATATCAACTGAGCGGAAAATTCCTACGTAATACCAAAACGTATCTAGTCCTATAAAACCTTCAATACTTTAATAAAACTTTGATAAAAACCCTCCGATAGTATCAGTATCGTCATGAGGGCGGGCGACTGTAAGTTTAGATGTTACAAATTAGCTAAATAAACAAGGTATCAAGTTCGCATTAAGCCCATCTCAATGTGTCATACAGCCGTAAGGGCTTCTATAACGCCTTCTCGTCCTAGGATGAAAGTGCAATTTTCCCATTGTGAATTCGAGTTGATTTCCACTGTATGAGTAAGCCAAGTACGCGATTACTATTAAAGCAATGCATATTTCATCTATTCAATTGGACGAAATCAAAAGAATTATATAGAATATCAAAGCATGCTATATATAGAAACAGTAATTGAGACGTGTATGAAATTCCAGTGCGTCGGAGGGCAATACATAAAACAATAACAAAACTGCTTATTTGTTATGTTAAAATTGAAATCAGGACTTTTAAATTGGTCCATTAAGCCTTTCAAACATATAACTACATATGTATTAATATGTATTTATCTGTTGATACTTATGTTTGTCCAGCGGCCATATTGGCCTATTTCAAACTATGTAATGTGTTGAATCAATACTGAATAAAAGTCATATAACACAGCATTATAAAATGCGCATGACGCACGTACGGTCACACATTTGTTTTTTTTCATTGTAATTGAATTGATATACAAATGTAGTTATATTCCTCGTTTCATGACCAGTGGTTTACCTCGCTCATGGACCTTTATAATATACTTGTTTCAAATCATTGTTCTGTTTCCTCATTTCTTCAAACAACGATTGATGTTACCTCGACATACCAAAGGTTTTTTCTTAAATGCCGAGCATAGCCTTTATTTGCCAGTCAGCTTTCTGCTGAAATATGGCAGGCATATATGTGTGCCTCTACCCGGATTTGAACCACCCGGGTCGCCAGATTAGACGGCAAGCGCGCTAACCATTGAGCTACGGAGGCCACATACCAAAGGTAATAACATGGTTATGGCAGCCCCATTGCTTGGTGCTCGTCGTATAAGGGTAAGACAGGTTTGGTAAGTGGACTTGTAGACTTGAGTCAAATCACCAAGGTGTTTATATATACATGTACCACCTAGCTTAGACTACCCGGTGAAACTATCCTGATACCAGGCCCCGATCTCCCGAAACATCTCATTCTGAGCTAAATCTCATCTCAAATACTGCCATGCGTCATTGAGTTTATTTCCAATTTTGCATCAGAAGACAGAATCGTCATTCTGAGATAATAACAGATAAATTCATGAGCTTGAACTTCAGATTTATTTAAAAACCGACTCTTATTTGAGCTAAGTCTCAATTTGAGCTTTTAAAATTTTAAATACAATGCGTGCCAATCAAGGGAGCTATATTAACACCTTTATATCCCTTTTTTTTCTTGTGGCATGCGGTACCGACGACGGATACTACAACAGAAACAAGGAGACATGTTCGGTTAAACAAAATTTATATGTAGTATGTATGTACACAACATAATGTTGAAAAACAAGAACACTAGTGAACCCCTGGGGGAGAAACGGTGGATATCACCTTGCAAAACAATCGCCACGTTTTTATTTACGAATTTAATTTGTCTCTCACCAGGGCGCCGATATCAGATCAGATCTGCAATCCTAGTCTTTCAAATAAAATCGTTTGTTCGCTTCTATTCATAATACATCGTTATCGAATTTTGCGACAGTAGTTTGGTAAATAGACAGGTTTCATTAAATATGAAACCAACATTTAGCCTCAATTAATGAATTTTATTTTGAGGGCACGCACAACTTTATTAAATATAATACACTATGTCATGATTGACAGCCGGGCATTCTTTGAAGAAGCCGAAAAATGATACCCTTGAGATTTTATCGACGTTTTTTTATGTTTTTATCATTGTTTGTGATATCCAATGAATGTAGAATAAAAGGACCGGGATGTGTACAAATGATTGCTAATTTCGTTTTCATGTTCAGAAAATTTGCAAAATCATTAAATAGATTCAGAAATACTTACAACTAGTTGGTTAATTATATTGAAGGGATGAACATTATGATCTGGACACCCACGCTGGTAATGGGGCGGTAAACACGTGTATAATGAGTAAGGGCTAGCTATATTTGCATGATTCTAACTACACGTATATTTTTGTACACGTGTATTGTACTGGTCCATCGACAAGTGTATTGTTCAATAATTTATGTATTTAAGCCTCTTTTTAACGATGATATTTAAAAAAAAATAATTAAAAGATTTATCATGTTTCAGCCATTCCAAAAAGAATGATAACATACGATTTATAGAAGCAACATAGTACTATTCAATAATTGACAAACTATTATATCGCTGGCCTAGAATTAGAAGGTCGTAAGTACAAAATCGATATTTGAGAAAACAAGATAACCTATTGAAAAACAAGCTTTTTAAAATTCAGTTTGGTCAACATGACCACTTCCGATTTTCATGAAAATATGCCCGTAAGAAGCGCATTGAGATGCAGATTTCAAATATGCCTGAGTCTTACATAGTACTTTCGACCTTCTAATTCTAAGGCACCGGTATATACTTAGAACGATATATATAAGGCTATAATAATCCTTCATAAATCATCTGGTTAATTTTAATACAATTTCTATGCAGGTTAATTTTAATAAAATATACAAATACATACAAATGCAATTTCAAGACTGGTTAGTTCGAATACAATTAGTAAGCATGTTAATTTGAATATGATTTCTAAGCTTGGTAATTCGAAAACAATTTCAAAGCTGGTTGATTAGAATATGATTTCTAAGCTGATTTATTCGAAATCAATGTCTACACTGGTTAATTCGAATGTACATTTTGTAATTTAAAGCTGGTTAATTCGAATAAACGAGATACCATAATATATTTTCCTTATATTTTGAAATACTGTAATTGTTCCGGATTATTTCTCTTAACTGTTCTCTGTAACTAGGGGTTTGCTGTGGGGTCTTACTTAAACGAATCTGGGCATAGCAGATGTTTGCTAAATTCGTTAGAAATTAATAGTACAATTGAGTGTATTTGTGGCTTTAAAGATGTGATTATTGTCAATCCCGTTCAACAATTAACTCCGGGTAGGGAGTACAATAGAATTGCCGAAGCTTCGTTAAACCACAATCACTAATTAACTACGTCTCAATTTAAAACCATTTGCGATATTTCAACGGTCCGGTTGTACTCATTGTCCGACCACTATGTTACTCAATCGTCTATAATCTATCACCACTCTATGCCCCATGAAAACCCCGACAACAATGACCTCCAGCATCGAACAATCTTCTACGTTAAAATTGTATTAATGGAGCAAACCGTCGTCACTTTTAAAAGATGCTGGGGAAAATATTTGAAATAGCTGAACGATGTTACACAGATGGTATTATAGCTCGCCGTTACAGAAAGATGGATAGATAGATTCATTCTACATATAATGTACAATTTACAAGACAACATATATATTATATCAAAACATACATGAAAGCAATAAACAAGCATGCATGCAATAATAATGTCATGGCAATCAACATTGCATGTAAAGGATGACACAAAAAAGACCTACTCGTAGTTCTTATTTCCATTGCACATGGTCCTTTGATATGTAATACAATTCAATTCAATTATTTATTCAAGTCTCATTCACATTTCATATATAAAATACAATTATACAAAGAAATTATATAAATGCAATAATACACGAGTGTGACCAATCATGTTTGATTTATAAGAGACTGTAAGTAATAAAATTACAACACATCTAGTATATTAAAAACCCTCTATGATAAAATCGAGTAAGTCTAGATGTATGTCTTAAATCTAAATAAGTAATACATGCATAATGTCATAAAAAGTAAACGCAATCCCGTATATAATGAAATGATCCATATTAATGTATATAAAAAATAATAGAATATTAAATAGTACCTGTATTTAATTATAGTGGTGTTTTAAGTTATAGTTAGAACATATTAAGTAAATTTTAATGATTAAAAAGGGCGGAGCGAGCGAAGCGAAGCGAGTCCTTTTTAGTCATTAAAATTTACTTAATATGTTCTAACTAACTTAGAATATAACATTCTGCATTCTGATTGGCCGATAGAAATTAGCGCTAAAGCATGACGTCAAGTCTGTTAAGAGAAAAATTTAATGATTAAATTTTCATTTAATCGGGAAAATGCGGCGTTTTCATTGGCTCACAATGTAGGTTATATTCTAAACTTTGTTTATAACTTCAAATTGTTCAGGAGTCCCTGATATATTATTATGTAAATTGCGTATTGTATATTGATGTTCTCCTGGGCCATGCCATGCATGTGACCTTTTGAATTTGAAATAAACTTCTCCTTCTTCTATATTGTGGTAGAACACACATTTTTAACTATTTTAAGTATGCAGTGGCCATTTAATACATATTTCCTGGACTAATTTATCAACCAGTACTAATAAGTTTGAACCTATAGTTGGCATCGAACCCATGCTGTACGGCACAAATTCCGATAATTCCATGACAATTGACTGGGAAGCGCTGTGCTTATGCAGCTGCAGTCACCTGCTGTTTAGATCCATGGTCTCAATATTGCCCAGCGCTCACTGAAATTTCGGACAGTTCTGATTTCTTTGGTAAATAAACTATTGCAATGCGACAAAAACCGATGTTGTCCGCATGGAATAATGGAATTAGTCTGGTTCACGACATTCTTACAAAATGCACATTTTTTTTGGATTTTTTTTGAAATCGTAAACCATCGAGAACAGGTCACGTGCCCCTCCATGGACCTTTTACTTAATGCTATCCAATATACCTGCTCGTTCAAGGCTCGCAGGTAATAACTTGTGGTCCGATTCTTTTGTATTGAATGCGATATTGTAAAACTTTCTCTGGTTTACTTTGATGATATGCTTCTTTTTCTTCTTCTTAGTATTATGCAAGCAAACCATTTGTTCTGGTCTTAAAATTAATTCAATAAAATATGATTATACTTAACTCGCAACAAGAAACTTCAAGGTTACGAAAATAACCAGAATCGTGCAATGTAATGAATTGTATAAGGGATAAATTTATTTTAAAGCAAAGTTCCGCTTATAAAAATCACTTAAATTATTTTGAAATCAAGCAGATTTTTGCAAGTTTCTGGTCCAAAGTTCTGAAGTTTATAAACAAAAGGTCCACACTTAAGACTGATACGCTATTAAGACCAGTCTTTTAATTGGCCTAGTTTGCATTTGACAGTCTTTGTAATGAGTCATTTTCAAAGTCATATACTATATTAATGTATTTTGTTCTGTTTATTTCAGAAGCAAATGGCAGCATCAAAGAACTTGTATTTCCAAAGGCGCTTGATCTCGATCGACCAAAACGAGCCCGAACAACTTTTTCACCAGACCAGTTGTATGAACTTGAACGTGAATTCCAACGAAATCAATACCTAGTCGGAAAGGAAAGAACAGACTTGGCGAAACGTTTACGTTTGTCGGAGACACAGGTAAGCAAATTCGCTCATATAACAATACTTAATGTTAGGACGTACATGTTACTACATGTAGTTGCTTTTTTGTCCAGAAACACTGGTTAGATTAAGTGCCATCGGATGGCATGTCGTCATTGCATATGCGAATTTCAATTAGATTGAATTATAAATAAAAAATATTAACTTTTTTCTTGCGTATACATAAATGGCCCGTAACCGCAAATTAAGACAAATTATGACGTCGACGGTTATTTCGGCCAAAGTTTTCTTGTACATTTACTCGTATAATTTCTTGAGTAAGACAAATAATCACGATAAATAAGCGCATAACATATTGTGTGTCTCGTATTTATTTATACCAAACCAGCACTGAATATTTTACTTCAATGTGGACCCTTATCCATCGCATTTAGTACTGACTCTGACGTCTGTTAACAAAACGATGTTTGACGTAGATAGCGTTACACTTGTATGCCTCACCCTTTGACGTTACGTCATAGGAAAGGACGACATCTAACAAATCCACTCCTATTTATACATATACAATGTATACATACATTTACATTTGTGTTCTTTACATATATAGTGACATTATAGAAAACTTTACCCGTCCGATTCATTTCACTGTCCATATCAAGTGTAGTACGGAGAATTTGACCTGACTCTCGATTTAACAGCTGTTATTCTGTCTTTATTTATAATCCCGTTTGTAAGTTTTTATTGAAGTACATGCGGGCTTTCGATGTGTAATACCAACAAAAATCTAAAGGACCGATAATGCACGATTTGCTCGACTAAATTTATACACAGGTGTTAAAAAAGTTCGTTCTCAATGTTGAAGTTTAATAGTTTATTTTCTGACCTCGGAAGACTGTAACATTTTTAGTTTTAATTCAAAAGGGTTCTACTATTGTTCTAATCTTTTTGGCATTAAATGGAGCTATTAGAGTAAGAAATTTCAGTTGTCTACTGTGTACATCGCTCAAATAACACTTGATGTGAATTTAAATTTTGAAAACAAACTTATTTAACACCCTGTATTCAACGCAAGAACCTTGTAATGTATTCATGCATAAAGGTCAAGATAAGGTCAAATTAACCGTGTTATATTGCATATCGTTTGGTTAAATTATTTTCAGTGGACGGAGAAATAAAATATCTGATTAGGTTGCTGTGCCACTGGCTCAAATCGTGTAGCAACAATCATTAAAGTTTTAAATGCATTTTATTCTTATTCTATGGTTTTCTTTCTGTGTGTTTTTATCCATGATGTTTATGGTAGCAAATTCAATATATAAATGTACTTTTACTCGTTCAATAATACAAATTACTATATTCCATATGTGGATAAGTTGTTAGTTGCTTGCTGGATACTAGCAGTAGCGTTAAATATTGTCCAATACATTGTTAGATCAACTGATTTTAAATTGTTGAAAACGGCAGTAAACGCCAAACGAAAATTTTTGAAAAATGATAGTAAACTCCGAACGAAAATTGTAGAAAAACGGCAGTAAATGCCAAACGAAAATTGTTGAAAAATGACAGTAAACGCTTAACGAAAATTGTTGAAAAACGGCAGTAAACGCCAAACGAAAATTGTTGAAAAACGGCAGTAAACGCCAAACGAAAATCGTTGAAAAATGACAGTAATCGCCAAACGAAAATTGTTTATAAACGACAGAGAACACCAAACGAAAATTGTTGAAAAACGGCAGTAAACGCCAAACGAAAATTGTTTGTAAACGACAGAGAATACCAAACGAAAATTGTAAAAAAACGGCAGTAAACAAACGAAAAATTGTTGAAAAAAAACGACAGTAAAGGCCAAACCGTAACAAACGCACCATTGAACATCATAATTAATTAATTATTGTTTTTGTTTCAGGTCAAAGTATGGTTTCAGAACAGAAGAACCAAATACAAACGTGACCGCGTACGTGACGCGGAAGTACGTGATTCAAAATCAGAAAGTTTCGCTGCCTGTAATATTCTACGAATGCTACAACGTGATTCCTCTTCCGCATCCCAGAATACACCTGGCGTGACGACATTACTTCCGGCATATCACCCATATGCATTTCCAGGATATAGTCCAACTTAACTCAGTGTTTAGGCAAACTATTTTCATTAATTATTTATGATAACATTCTTTTTGCCATCCTGTCAGACAATGGGACTACATACACTCAACATAAAAATTATCCGTATAATGTTGAATTACATGTATAATACGTGTATTTAATATGTGTTACGGCGGTCATAACACATAACGTGTAGAACCTTTCCACGAAAGAAATATTGTCTACCATTGAATGAATGCATCTTTGAAGTTTGAACGTAACTTGAGATGCAATTTGAAACTCGTAAACGTTTGTAATGTGTTCGTGTGAACTTCATCTATTTTGAACAGACAAAAAGAAGACGATATATTTTACTGTACAAATTATTATTA
The DNA here is from genome assembly GCA_947247005.1 of Spisula solida. Taxonomy (NCBI): domain Eukaryota; kingdom Metazoa; phylum Mollusca; class Bivalvia; order Venerida; family Mactridae; genus Spisula; species Spisula solida. The sequence continues at coordinate 33,777,180 of OX365952.1, read as the reverse complement.
ATATTATTATTACATGTTGTCTTTGGTCTATAGCATTAAATTTCGTAATGGCTGAACTATTTGAACAAAGACTTGTTGTTTAATTTGCTAGATCTTTACAAGTGTATATTACATAAATATACATGTGCTGTTTAGTTGACGTGATTAATAAGCTTGCGTGAAACACCTTAAAACAGCTACGTCAGTATTGTAATGACACCAGTTTTGGTGAAAGTCTACTTAGATCAACTGTAAGCCAAATTTAGAACATTTGAAAACTCTTGTACTCGATATAATTATGTATCACTTCACGTTGACCCGAAAGCTAGCTGGTAGCAGACGTGGATTGTCAAGAAAGATACGTGTTTGATTCCACTGAAATTATGTAGGTTAATTTGTTCTTCTGAGGTATTGTTATCCATACATCCATAGCGGTCGTGCAGGTGCTTAAATGAAAGGGCCAGTTCACTTTACTGGTAGTTCCAGGAAAGGTGGTCTTCATAAACGACAGAACAGTTACGGAAAAACGGCGTACAACCGATAAAAAAACTTCAAAGATATCCATCTATATCTACGTCCCCGCAAGGGGTTCTACATTACTGGCAGATATATAGGAGTACGGGCTTATAATTTGATACTTTCTGGAAAACTGATAAGCTCAATTGTGTACACAGTGTTTACATGTGACTGGAAAGCCTATGCAAACATCACTCTTTGGCATAAAGGCTATAATGTCACGGTGAGGTTTTACAAAATATATCAATTTGATCCAACGTATGTATCATGTAAATATAAAAACAATTTAATTAAAAAAGAAATACATAAACTTGTGAACATATCGTGCTTTGTTCGTTTCCTTGCTTCACAACATATACATGTAGTGTTTACGTTATTGCCATCTCTCCATGTATTTATTCAATTGGTTAAAATTTAGAAAGTTTGCATATCCTGAAAAATGGAAAATTTAGAAATCTACATCGAAAAACAAAGTTTTGGACATTCAAAAGATGTCCAAGAAAGGGTGGACGTGGAGCCATGTAGAACGTTGGGCCGAATACAGAAAAACGGCGTGATTTGGTGATGGTCTTAGGGGTCCACCAGCTCTTAGAGGATTAGGTAGATATAGGTAGGTATGTAAAAGCCTGCAGGAAAAATACAGTTTTGCCCCTGTTTGTGAAAAATTGTTTAACATTTACTAAATTAAACTTTCGTCTTTTTCTTCCTTTAAAATGCCATTCATAGCCTTGCTTTGCCAGTTAGCTTTTTGCTGAAATATGGCAGGCGTTCGAGTACCCCCGTATTTGAACCCGGGTCGCTAGATTAGCTGAGCGACCTGAGCTACGGAGGCACAATATTGTCAACTCCAATTAGGGAATATGCGTACCCATAGAAAAAGTGTTTCAAGTTATCTGAGTGTACCCATAGTTTCAAATTATCTATATAGGGTACACTCAGTTAATGTGAAACTATAGGGTACAATGTAGTCATAATATACCTCCATTAGGGAGTATGTGTACCTCCATTGATTAGCATGCGTCCCTCCATTAATTAGCAGGTGCCCCTCCATTGAAGAACATTGTGACCTCCATTGGTGAGCATGTTTAGCTCCATTGGTGAGCATGTGTACCTCTATTGGTGAGCATGTGTACCTCTATTGGTGAGCTTGTGTACCTCTATTGGTGAGCATGGGTAACTCTATTGGTGATCATGTGTACCTCCAATGGTGAGTATGTTTATGTCCATTGGTGAGCATGTGTACCTCCAATGGTGAGCATGTGTACCTCCATTGGTGAGTATGTGTACCTCCATTGGTGAGCATGTGTACCTCCAATGGTGAGAATGTGTACCTCCATTGGTGAGTATGTTTATGTCCATTGGTGAGCATGTGTACCTCCAATGGTGAGTATGTGTACCTCCATTGGTGACTGAGTATGTGTACCTCCATTGGTGAGCATGTGTACCTCCAATGGTGAGAATGTGTACCTCCATTGGTGAGTATGTGTACCTCCATTGGTGAGTATGTTTATGTCCATTGGTGAGCATGTGTACCTCCATTGGTGAGAATGTGTTCCTCCAATGGTGAGTATGTTTATGTCCATTAGTGAGCATGTGTAACTCCAATTGTGATCATGTGTACCTCCATTGGTGAGTATGTGTACCTCCATTGGTGAGTATGTTTATGTAAATTGGTGAGCATGTTTACCTCCATTAGTGAGTATGTTTATGTCCATTGGTGAGCATGTGTACCTCAATTGGTGAGGATGTGTACCTCTAATGGTGAGCATGTGTACCTCCATCGGTGAGCATGTGTACCTCCATTGGTGAGCATGTGTACCTCCATTGGTGAGTATGTTTATGTCCATTGGTGAGCATGTGTACCTCTATTGGTGAGCAAGTGTACCTTTATTGGTGAGCATGTGTACCTCCATTGGTGAGCATGTGTACCTCGATTGGTTAGCAAGTGTACCTTTATTGGTGAGCATGTGTACCTCCATTGGTGAGCATGTGTACCTCCATTGGTGAGCATGTGTACCTCAATTGGTGAGCATGTGTACCTCCATTGGTGAGCATGTGTACCTCCATTGGTGAGAATGTGTACCTCAATTGGTGAGCATGTGTACCTCCATTGGTGAGAATGTGTACCTCAATTGGTGAGCATGTGTACCTCCATTGGTGAGAATGTGTACCTCCATTGGTGAGCATGTGTACCTCCATTGGTGAGCATGTGTACCTCCATTGGTTAGCATGTGTACCTCCATTGGTGAGCATGTGTTCCTTCATTGGTGAGCATGTGTACCTCCATTGTTGAGCATGTGTACCTCCATTGGTGAGCATGTGTACCTCCATTGGTGAGCATGTGTAGCTCCATTGGTGAGTATGTGTACCTCCATTGGTGAGCATGTGTACCTCCATTGGTGAGCATGTGTACCTCCATTGGTGAGCATGTGTTCCTCTATTGGTGAGCATGTGTACCTCCATTGGTGAGCATGTGTACCTCAATTGGTGAGCATGTGTACCTCCATTGGTGAGTATGTGTACCTCCATTGGTGAGCATGTGTACCTCCATTGGTGAGCATGTGTACCTCCATTGGTGAGCATGTGTACCTCCATTGGTGAGCATGTGTACCTCCATTGGTGAGCATGTGTACCTCCATAGGTGAGCATGTGTACCTCCATTGGTGAGTATGTGTACCTCCATTGGTGAGCATGTGTACCTCCATTGGTGAGTATGTTTATGTCCATTGGTGAGCATGTGTTCCTCTATTGGTGAGCATGTGTACCTCAATTGGTGATCATGTGTACCTCCATTGGTGATCATGTGTACCTCCATTGGTGAGTATGTGTACCTCCATTGGTGAGAATGTGTACCTCCATTGGTGAGAATGTGTACCTCCATTGGTGATCATGTGTACCTCCATTGGTGATCATGTGTACCTCCATTGGTGAGCATGTGTTCCTCTATTGGTGAGCATGTGTACCTCCATTGGTGAGCATGTGTACCTCAATTGGTGAGCATGTGTACCTCCATTGGTGAGTATGTGTACCTCCATTGGTGAGCATGTGTACCTCCATTGGTGAGCATGTGTACCACCATTGGTGAGCATGTGTACCTCCATTGGTGAGCATGTGTTCCTCTATTGGTGAGCATGTGTACCTCCATTGGAGTACATGTGTACCTCAATTGGTGAGCATGTGTACCTCCATTGGTGAGCATGTGTTCCTCTATTGGTGAGCATGTGTACCTCCATTGGTGAGCATGTGTACCTCAATTGGTGAGCATGTGTACCTCCATTGGTGAGCATGTGTACCTCCATTGGTGAGCATGTGTTCCTCTATTGGTGAGCATGTGTACTTCCATTGGTGAGCATGTGTACCTCCATTGGTGAGCATGTGTACCTCCATTGGTGAGCATGTGTACCTCCATTGGTGAGTATGTTTATGTCCATTGGTGAGCATGTGTACCTCCATTGGTGATCATGTGTACCTCCATTGGTGAGCATGTGTACCTCCATTGGTGAGTATGTGTACCTCCATTGGTGAGCATGTGTACCTCCATTGGTGAGTATGTTTATGTCCATTTGGTGAGCATGTGTTTCTCTATTGGTGAGCATGTGTACCTTCATTGGTGAGTATGTTTATGTCCATTGGTGAGCATGTGTACCTCAATTGGTGAGTATGTTTACGTCCATTGGTGAGCATGTGTACCTCCATTGGTGAGCATGTGTACCTCCATTGGTGAGTATGTTTATGTCCATTGGTGAGCATGTGTTCCTCTATTGGTGAGCATGTGTACCTCCATTGGTGAGTATGTTTATGTCCATTGGTGAGCATATGTACCTCAATTGGGGGAATGTGTACCTCCAATGGTGAGCATGTGTTCCTCTATGGTGAGTATGTGTACCTCTATTGGTGAGCATGTGTACCTCCATTGGTGAGCATGTGTACCTCTATTGGTAAGCATGTGTACCTCCATTGGTGAGCATATTAACTCTATTGGTAGTCCATACAGTAATTCGTATTTAGAGCAAAATTTTAACAACAGCCTAGTTGGAACATCCGTTCAGTATATATGTAGTACAATATGGGAGCATGCACACCAAGGAATATAATTTACACATATATAGACAAGGAAGCTTTATCCAATCCCTCATCAATCATGTATACCTAATAGTACCTTTTAAATAGAAAGTGTAAAGAAAACCAGACAAAGTACTTTAGACAAAGACCTTTAATATAATATTTTTGTACAGTATAAAAAATAGTATAATTATTCATATATATTGCAAATTTATACATTATGTGATAAAAGAATCTGACATATGCAACATGGCCTCTGATTTCTGCAACATGTACATGATATAAGCAACATGACTGATTATAGACAAAAACTTAACAACATGTATTGTTGGGGAAGTCAGAAATTCGGAAAGACCTAAAATCATCAAAAAATTGACTAAATATAGCGGTTTCTAAACATGTTATACAAAAGTTCAGATGAAATACATCACATTTAAATGTAGTTTAAAACCCCATTATCTCTCCCAAAATTTTCTTTTCGATCAACCAGTAAATAGACTAAATACAAGGAATTAGGATGTTTTTCACAAAGGACAGATAATTGAAGACAGAATGTTAAATATATCTGTCGAAATAGTATGCCAAAAATCACATTTAGTAAAATGTATGGAAGACAAAATACTAATTAAAAGTGGCTTCCCTCGGACTATAAATTATGAATTTATTGTTTACATTTCGTTATTTTGTTTACAAACCAACTGGAGGCTGTTTTTCGTTTTCTTCCATCTTATGGTGTGTCTCACCATGCATCATTCTGCTGATAGGTTAAGTTATTGCTTTTTGAAAATAGCCATTTACGGCTTAATGGGGCTTTAAGAATTAGTAACAAAGAAACTATAATATTTAAAGGCATATAGCAACACCAAAGCCTGTCATATTAGCACTACTGTTTAACTACAAGTTTAAGAGATAAAATAACAATTGTATTACAATGTATGATCAATGATATGTTAACATTAACACACTTGAAATTAATACAATATGGAGTTTTTTTGACCTGTCAAAATTTACATAATTTCAGTATAGGTTGTCACTATAGATTAATGTCATCTTACTAGAGATGATTTATCTACAGTGTGCTGCTACTGTGAAATTATACTTATTTTGACAGGTAAAAAAATCCCCTCTAAAAGTCAAGATTTGGTCAGTTTATTTTTGATTTATTCATGTACTTCCTGCTATAATTGTCGAAATAAATTTCAGCACAACATATTATATGTCCTCCTTGTTGCAGCCTTGACCTTTACCTATAAAGCCAAAATGAAAAGGTGCAAATCTGTAAGACAAAAGAACCTTTCATGAAGATCTTGTGTCCAACTCATCAGAAAAAGAATCTGAGCTGAAGGTCATTGAGTGAAATCTTGACCTTTGACCTCAAATTCAATAGAAATGACCACCACGCACAGTATAGGCTCCTGGGTAAATGAGTATGTAATTTTCAGTTAATAATTCTAGTTATCATCTGGACCACACATCATCATCAGGACGTAGCAACAGACATGTGTGAAATAAAACACTGATACATTTTCAAGGGGCACATACACGTACAGCAACTCCCTGGAATGGTGTTTGAACATTAGGGGTCATTCAATGACAGGAATGTTTCATAGTATAGACAATATGTACAGAGATGTATGTGTATTTGATACAATACAAATCACAATCGGCTTTAAACAAATACAATCCACCAATATAACTTACCAGGCCCCGATCTCACGAAGCATCTCAAGAAGAAATCTCAACTCAAATTCACATTTTGCTCAAATCAGAGTCTGAATTTCAGATAATTGTGAAGCTTGAGCTCTCGAAAATTTACTGTAATCAACTCAGAATAATGTTTCTGTTTTGTTATACCAATTTGGAGCACAATTTTGCATGGTAACTATCTCAAACGATAGGTGACAAAATTTGAGTTGAGATTGAGCTCAAATTGAGATGTTTCGGGAGATCAGGGCCTGGTTATTGTTCAACTGAGTTCTTAACATGTCTATATTCTTAATATTGTAATACAGAATTTCAGACTCAAGGTTTTTAGTATTTTTTAAGAAATTAAGTTATTGAAACAAAACAGATTTTATAAGGGCTGTATTGCGTAACGGGTTTAAGATTAAAGCTTCAGTTATCTCAATGGTAAATGATATGTGCATGATGATGCCCTGCTAAATATCCTGACAAAGATGTGACAGGAGTTTGGTATAACACTGGTGATAACACTCACTGCAGCACTGTCCCAAACAAATCACCAACTTCAAAAGAGGAATTCTAACATAGTTACAGAAGTCCTACCGGTATAAATAAAACACTAACATGTAACTTAGAACGTTTCATTACAGGAACTGGTTCCAAAAACCAAAACCAAAACGTTTTTGATACTCAACTCAATCCAGTGCTCAAACTTCAAATGGTCCAAATCTGTAAAATCTTTCGTATTTTACAGATTTTTTTTATATTAAATGGAAAGCCTAAAAGAAGGCAGTGTTTAAATATCTCCTAATTAAGTAAAGATGATTTAGTTGGTGCAATTTAAAGGAGCAAATCAAGCTTCATGCTCAAGTTGAGTGGAGCATGAAAAAAGCTTCGTAATTATTGGGACAGATCTAGATTTTTGAAATCTACAAATTAAAGTCAGACTTTCAGCTTATTTTCTGGAATATTATCACCTCTCATAATGTGTTAAAACTAGATGTATTCCTGCACTGTACACGAGTGTATATCATGGAATGGATGTATAATCAAATGCATTAATAATAAAAATCAAAATGTTATGTATGTATATATATACAAATGTAAAAATGATCTACATATACAATTTTTATACAAAATATATATACAACAAAAACTGAATATTTATAAAACAGTGCAATAATTTCAAAATATACTAAACAGCATAACTGAGCAAATTGTATAAAAATCTATGATAAGTTTTGCAAAAAATCTTGGATAAAGTACAGGTACACAAACAAGTACTAATCTTCCATTATTTGATTTTTGAACACCTTCGAAACATACCAATTGTTCTAATGATTCATTTAGCACTTCATTTTATAAACACTGATATGTTGGAAAGTTTTAAACAAACTGATTTAACAACCAACAGTTGGACCGAATTTGTGTACAAAATGGCACGGATGACTTCAATCTATAAATATTGAAATAAAATTGTCAATATTGAAGTGAAGAGAAGAGTGGATGATACAAGCAGTGTCGGTGCACCGGCGATGGGAACACATTGGTATTCATCCAGATTTTTAATTTGGTTGATGAAATCCCAGCCTAGATAATTCTCGTAGGTTTGACGATGTTCTGGGATTGGTATTAGTCTCACAGCCTCGTCAGAGAAGATCAAATCCGCGTAGAAATTTCCGGAGTCAAACATATGGAAATCACCATCACTGCAATAAAAACATGCAAAATATTATCAATACTGTTATGTTATTCATTATACTAAGAATAAAGCTAAGGCTGACCATAATAAATTTGTTGTTTGGGGTAATTCAAGTGACTCACTTATTTCTTGGCCTTCCCCTGCCTACATACCAACTGAAAAGTTCTGGGTTGGGTATAGCACAGAGAATTTGGCCTGATCCTGACCTTTATGCATTAATATATTTGCAATTTTCTTTGCCTTGAATATATAAGTTTCCGCAAGCAAATTGTGCAATATCAGTATTTTAGATTTGTGTTTGTATTACACCTTGAGCGTCTTCGTGATACCCCACCGCTCATGAAAACATACAACTGGGATTATAAATATAGACAATATATCAGCTGTTAAATTATGCTAATAGAAGGTAGAGGATCATATCAAATTCTCTGGACTACAACTACAAACACAGAATTATTTAAGGTCAGCCTATTTAGCCAAACAGTTCTCCTGACCAAATATTACAATTACTACTGTACATTCAAATTAGGCCACACAAATAAATGAATTCCAAGTATCCGTTCCTTTTGTACCCTATTTTTCAAGCCTCTGTATAGTATACATTTCCTGAAAAAAGAAACAACTCAAATCTGATTAGCACCAGGTCAAGGGAGACGAATGCTGAGAGCTTGAAGTCTTTTTGACATGATTGTCTCCCTTTGTATTTTGTTTTTGGTAAGGTGATCAAATTGTTTAAAATCAAGTCATTGAAACAGTTGTTTAATTAAACCACTAAAAGCAGTGCATGCCCAACGAAAAATCAAAATGAACCCGCATGTGACATGTTTCTGACAAGCATATAGCCTGTTTATAAAATTGGCAAATGTTGAAATGCTTTAGAACCATATTTGAAGCAATTCCACCAAAAATGTTCAACTGAAATTGCGACAAGCTTCCACACATTTATCTAAAATACAAAACATATCTAAAACCTGTATCAGAAGTGAAAGAAAACAAAGGATTCCAGACACCAATTACTATATTAATATATATATTTTGAAAATTAGTTTAAGAAATGGATCTTAAAAATACTATTCACTCCAAAACACAAGCCAGAAGCTTCAAATAAATGCACAAAACTACATGTATATAAGGAAGGGAAAACTATTTAGAAACGGAACAAATAGTTGGAAGTTTTATATCATCTTGCAACACCAGGGTTTCTGTTTTATCAAAGCACTTACGGAAACAATAAAGTTACCTTCAAATTCAAATTCTTTATAATTCTTTTACAGCTACAAAGTGGGGTAAATGGAGCGGCAATACTTATAAAGATTCAGTTAATGAACTTCTACAAACCACATTAGTACCTAATTTGCAGTTGTTAAAGAATTATAAACCATTTAAATATGAACTAAGTTTTAAGACATCCTTAAGTGCTTTGATAAAACGGTACCTTGGACCTGGGTGGACAAATATATACATTACATATTTATTTACTTAGGACCTACAATGCACATGCAGTCCTTCTAGATTTCTCACAGGTAACAAGACTCATGCAATGTGTTGCAAATATAACAATCCATGCATCACATGACGGTACTTATAAGCAGTATTTTCCATACTGGAAGTACATCTAGGAGGCCCATGTTTAACCAACTATAAAGTCTGACAATCGTAAAAATGTTCTAAAATGTGCCCATTAAAACTCACATACTTAGATATTTTTTCAATGTTAGTGATTTTATTATCTAAATTTATTAATCAATTTATTAATGCATGTTACAATAAGACTTATGAAAAAAAATGTTTGAAGTGCAGTAATAACTAAATTAAATGCAATTGTGCCAGTTCAGGTTAAATACTAATTTCCCCACAACAAGAATTTCTGCCATACATGTTGCTGTAACCAGGTTTCCTGGTAGGATTCGTCAACCAGTACTACCAGTAACTAATTGAAGTACATTACGTGTACAAACTGGGTATCAAACAATAATCTTCCGAATGTAATAACAATATTTAACTAGAGCTGTCGCCATTCGGCAGACTAATATACCCCCGCCGACAAAGGTGCCATAATTCTGCCAAAATTCATTGTAGCGTGCACATCTATATGTTGAGGTTGTTCATCTGTGAAAGTTTTGAGCAAAATCCTGCCAAAACTGTAGGAGGAGCTGCGTCTAAAAGAATGCGTCTACGGACAGACAGACGGGACGGACAAGAATCAGGAGTCAATTGTGAAGAGTGTACCACAAGGACCCGCAGTAAAATGAAACCAGTCAGGGACTTCGAGATGTCCTGTGTGGGTTACAACAATATCTATATGAAGTCATGGAAAGTCATGGAGTGAGTTCAATGCATGGTATGGATATATACAGAATGATAAAACTACAACAGCACAAAACGATCTTCAACATTCACATTATTCACCATTTAAAGTCATTTAAAACATATTGCTCTCGGTGCTTCACTAGCATCTAAATTGTAAGGGTCATAATAATAATTGTTACTGGGTTTTACAGTCATCACGAGGGGTGGTCAGAAAATATCCTGACTTTCGGACCGTTCTTGAAAACCGTTCAAATTTTTTCAAAAATTCTTCCATTCCTTTTCAAAATGTTCTAAGCACTTTTTCATCTTTGTGTTTTTAATAAATGATCCAAAAATCTGGTTATTTTCTGACCGCCCCTCGTAACCTTAAATTTAGGTTTCACTGAGTCAGAATCCTAACTACGGGTCAAAATGTGTTCTAAAGAGATATTTCAGGATTTAATTGAAGGGTCCAATAAAACAACTAATTCTGTATAAAATGTTAAGATTGCTATCAGCATGGACGGTGGAAGTTGTTAAGTGAATTTCATGTAATTGTTTCTAAAGATTCTTCTTGTATTCCAAAAAGATACAAAAATATTAATTAATCTATTGCACAGTCACTAAGACACAGATGTGGCTTCTTAGAAATTTGACAGGTCAGATTAAAACCTGGCAATTCTGTTAGCAATGAGACGGCAAAAAGAACATTTTAAACACTTAAAATTATAAAGTTCTAATGAATACAAACCTAGTTATTAAATTCACCCCAATTATTCCTTACCCCCACCCCCTAAAATTATTTTTAAACAACAATCATTCAACAGCTACGATCATGTCAGATAATAACAACACGAACATTCCATAAACTTGCGATCATTCTTTTTGGTGATATAAATAATAACGGAATGAAGAAAAGAATTGAGGCATATCATGGTCAAACAATATAACACTTACTCTCCGTATCTTTCAAATGAAAATTAAAACAGAATTCATGTTTATAATCACAGTAAACTTTACATGGTACTACTCTAGTCAGTGAATGTAACAATAAGGAGAACAAATCAATCAATCAATCAATCAATCAATCAATCAATCAATCAATCAATCAATCAATCAATCAATCAATCAATCAATCAATCAATCAATCGAACATTCACACCATTTACTATGATGGTACAACATGTCTTCATTGACTGATCATTTAAGAAATAACTCAAATCATGCAAATTTAAGTCCAGGCTACATTTGGACAATGAAAAATGATCTTTCAATTGATAAATTAGAACACAATTGATACACATTGAACATATGGTATACACAATTTACATAAATACCTAAGAAACACTTATTCTAGGTGTTTCCTGAGATGATGTAAGAGATATGCCTTCACATACCAGTTAATAAACTAGCGGTTCAAGTCCTACAGAAATTTATTTTTATATCTAACCAGCCAATTTTAATGTATGCCCACAAAACTACCCAGAAATTTAATCTGCATTTTACAAGTATAAAGACAACATGCCAACATTTTAACAAAATTTAATGTAGATGTGTAGAAATGAAATTCCACTTATTAAAATCTGTAAACACACAGGATATTGGTTAAAAAATATTTATCTGATTCTGGGTCAGACATGAACTAACGAGTCAGACAGATTACGATGCTTGTAATACTTACATATCAGATGAGAAAAACTGTTGTCCATAACTGAATATGTTCCAGTAGATGTCCCGATCTTTCTGTGAAACATGGCGACCAGTGACGATAGCAGCCCCTGGTACCACACCAAGATAGCAAGAGGCCCAGTTCTCAATAGGAACACGAGTACCATCCTTGCAAAGAAGTTCGTAGTCATCAGAACGACGATTTCTCGCCCAAATTGCTTGGTTTCTACCGTCAGTGTTATCACCAACAGTTAAATGATGAACAAATGCAACATCACCAGCACCTTAAAGGAAACAAGGTAATCATACATAAACAAGTAATTAAGAATTGCAAGCAATACAGAAGTCCCCTACCGGTTTTAAGCCATTTTCAATATTTCTGTTGCCATAGGAACCACAATTTTGGTCGGAATCTAAATATTTTTGGACGTGCATTATCCCCTTATTGCCCCCTATCCACATACCAAGTTTCATAAACCTAGCTTGGAAACTGTTTCAGTTATGTCAGGATCCAGATTTTTTGACGGACGGACTGACGGATGGAGGGCAAACCTATAGTCCCCTCCAGTCAAAAACCGGTAGGGGACTAATAAGTTGCAATACAGCAAAACAAGGAAATCCCAAGAAAACATTTTTTTTAAAAAATAATCTTTATCAATAATTTACACAGGCAGGCACATAAAACTGGAAAAGTTTTTCACACAAAAGCATTTGACTTCAACAAAGGGCCATAACTCTGGCAAACATCATCCAACCTATAATTCCTGATAACATGCACAACTAGGCTTGGTATCAAGTATTCAAGTTAAAGTTTTATCGAAATTTGACCAATGGTTAAGGAAAACCATCACCAAACTGAGTGACATACATCCAGACAGAAAATCAATATGGTGGGAGACAAACTTAAGGAAAGAAAGGTTATTATGCACCTATCAATGTTTTCCCCCGGGGGGGGGGGGGGGGGGGGGTCTGAGCGGCGGGCATACACAGGACTTTTGACAGATAGCTGTTCCTGATAGGTGGGAATTTGACACACATAATGGTGCCGAGTGCCGGGAAACTTTGACTTTGGCCGAAATTTTGAACCCGGGGGGTATGTAAAGCATCTCCCAGTGAGGGGATATTGACAAATTGCCCTTGCTCTAGATTGGGAATTTAGACTTTGAAAAAAGTAAAAATGTCAAATTCCCCTGGGTCAGCCCGACGCCCCCCCTCCTGGGGGAAAACATTGATAGGTGCATTATGCTATACAGTCTTTTTCTACTTATGTCTTCCACATAAAATTAGAAGGGTTTTCAACACATAAACATATTTATGCACTATAGGCAACTCTTGCAATATTTTTACAACATGAAATTACTGACAATATGCAAAACTAGGCTTGATACCAACTATGCATGTCAAGTTTCGTACAAATTCTACCAGTTGTAAAGGAGAACAAGCGAGGACAAACTTTGAGACATTCATCAAGACAGACATTCAGCACAAATTCAATCAGTCTCTCCCACTATGTGGAAGACAAACAGGGATACCACTCAGGGCTTTTTTTCACTACATACGAGGGGCCTATATTAGGCCCCTTCACAATTTGCTATAGGCCCCTTTCGCAAACCTAAAAGGCCCCTTAAATCACAATTAGAATTTGCGTCATGGTTTTTGTAAAATCAACTTCACAAAGTACCAAACAAACAAATCACAGATTACAGCTATATATTCCTGTACAGGACTTGATATAAAGGATTATATCATAGATACATGCACAGGGCTCACACTGGCCATTTTAAAATAATAGCCATTTATTTTTGCCCAACAAAAATTATAGCCAAAATTGACGCGAACTTATAATCTATGCATGGAGACTCGAACTTTATGCATGGTACATAAGGCTTTTTATGAATCATAGTCAGGGCCATAGCTGATCATAATGAATATGTGTGGCATCTTATGCTAGGAAGTTTGGCACATACTCCAATTGCAAAATTTTTAATTTGATAGGGCTTCAGGTGCCTTCTGGGCAGTTTTCAATCTAGAAATCCTGACTAGTTATGACTCAGTCTAGTGACAGGTCAAAGACAAATTGATCATCATTTAACTTAATTAATTAATTTGTTTACTTTCCTTTATTACTCTGATAAGTACAGTGTCCATTTACATGACACAGACAGCTGAGGAAATTGATGCCATTACAAAAGGGACAGTCAAACCGCTTGTTCATTCAAATTGTCATTTCTTGATAACCATTATCTTTTCAAATCTAGAAGATGGCCAATATAGCAGCAAGATATCCATATAAAACAGCTGCAGTGATTTTATAAATATAAGAAAAAGATATAAATATGTCATGATAAAACCTTTCTTTTGACCAAGACTTATAGCTCAAGCAACAATCTGAAGCCTCATGAACCTTTTAAAATGGATAATTGTATTTAAAGTTTTTTAAAAAATAAGCACTTATATTTTACGAATATCCGAATTTTGCATGTCCGAATACTAGTCAACTTACGTTTTTCAAACAGCTCGTAAAAATAAGTTTTATTGAATAGTTTGTTCATTTTTTAGTCAAAGCAGTCATTAGTCGATAGATTATAAATCTAATCACCTATTATTAACTATAATTAACCCTAAATTGCAATTAATCTTGTCTGCATCCCACGTCCCAGATTCGTCAGTATTTTAGACATGTTCGTCAGTATTTTAGTCCTGTCCCACGAACGTTGTTGACAGTTGATTACACCAATTAAACGGGGATTAAAAGATGTTATCACAACAATTTATCAGTAATTAGACCTCCTGGGGCTAATGGTAATTAACAATGAAGACACGGATATACACAGTATAATGTATTTCCGTGATGAAGATTATATGGGTCCAGTTTGAAGTGTGAACTTGAAAATTTGTGACACTCGATACGTAGCTGATAGATAAAATAAGAAGTTATGGAGATATTTTTTTTGCAGTTTGATAAAATTATCGCCATTTTTCATCGCCAAATTGAAATAATAATCGCCACTTTGATAAAATTATCGCAAATGGCGATAATGTCGATTGACAGCGTGAGCCCTGCATGCATGTTTGGGAAAAGTTGACAAAAAATGAACTAACATCTGAAAAATTTTGTATCATAATTGGATGATTTATCGCGTTAAGTTTTCCACAATTTGAAAAGTTTCTGCGCCTACTTTTTCACAATTTTGAGAATTTTTGCGCTAAATTTTCAAAAAACAAAAGGGCTTGGGCCTCTTCACAATACAGCGGAAAAAAGCCCTGCCACTTGTTTCTGAATTAGAAGGGTCATTTTGATGCTTTTGACTATTAGTTTTACTATTTTATAGGCAAAATACCCACGATATTACGAGACAATAACTGTCCAAACCAAAATCTTGAGAGTAAAAATGTGGCATTTTGGAAATATCTAAGGCCAAAATCCCTTCTTCCAAGTCAAATGGAACCCCTAATATATCTAAACAATGAACTTACTTTCAACTAAACATCTGAAAGCACCGGTGGCCCCGTAATACAACTCCTCGCTGTTTCTCTCACATTTCCTGTAACCTCCACCCTGACACCCCTCACACAGGTTGGCAGGTTGCTGACTCGGATTGTAGTCTTTATCCAATGCACCAGGAATACAACTTCTAGTGAACAATTCTCCTGTAAAATGTAACATCATTACTGGGAATGTCTTAATCTAACGCATCAAGATTGCACCAATGCAAATTGGTTAACAAATATTTTTTTCATAGCATGAACATTTCTCTATCATGTATTTCACTAAGAAAACTGTTAAAAAAATATTAAATTTTAAGATTTATCCAAGATGAAAATTAGAAATTTTGAGAAAAAAGTCTTTATTATGGTGGTGTTATTCAGAAAGTGGTCTGCTTGGGAAGTACTAATATACCAATAGATAACAAGATTACCAATGTTTTCGAAGATTGTACACTGAGCTGGGATGAATTGCTGGGTTTCGATGTAAATATTTAATGGTATAATCCATCCATCTCCTCGACCAATACCAGAATGACACGCCCTCTTATCTGAAATAAAATAGCAAAGTATATAAACCCAGTATTAACTTACTCTGTCACAAGGAACCAGAAACTTCTCCACATGGGGAGGAAAATCAACATTGTTGCCAAATTTAAATTAAAGGTATGATCTGCTGTGACTGAGAATCAAACCCGGATTACAAATCAAGTGCATTAACTACCTCACGGCCGTGGCTCCCTTGAGATTTATCCCCGATTGATGCCCCTGCAAATGTATGACATTAGGAAATGCTGGTTTACTATTATGCCATGAGTATGTAGCAGTAGGCATGTGGATATGGTTGATATTCTTATATTTAAGGTTAAACAAGGTCATGTATAAATCTTACATTTAAGGTAAAACAAGGTCATGTATAAATCTTACATTTAAGGTAAAACAAGGTCATGTATAAATCTTACCTTTAAGGTAAAACAAGGTCATGTATAAATCTTACCTTTAAGGTTAAACAAGGTCATGTATAAATCTCGTTTTCTGGCAGCTGCAACAATCTTCACAGTTGCTGTCATATCACCATAATCTTCAGCAGCAATAGGTACCAGACCATATATCCTATTTATAAAACTCTAAATCATTAAATTATAAGATAGACGAAAATTATCAATTAGAAAACTAACAAAACAAGTAATTAAGAATTGCAAGCAATACAGATGTCCCCTACCGGTTTTAAGCCATTTTCAATGTTTCTGTTGCCATAGCAACCACAATTTTTGTCAGAATCAAAAATAATTTTGGACGTGCATAATCCCCTCATTGCACCCTATCCAAGTTTCATAAACCTAGCTTGAAAACTGTTTGAGTTATGGCAGGATCTATATTTGGGCATATTTTCACTCTTTCTGTCAGAATCAAAATATTTTTAGACGTACACAATGCCCTTATTGCCCCCTATCCACAAACCAAGTTTCATAAACCTAGCTTGGAAACTGTTTGAGTTATGTCAGGATCCAGATTTTTTGACGGACGGCAAACCTATAGTCCCCTCCGGTCAAAAACCGGTAGGGGACTAAAAACCGGTAGGGGACTAATAAAAGACACCTCAGTTAATATTAGTAACAAGAGCTGTCCACGAACAGCGCGCTCCACTATTCGCAGCGCCATGCTAGGTTAGTACAATTATTATATATTCAAAACAAAATGCTTCATAACAGCAGCATTACCCTCTGCTTTGTAGAGGTTGGGGCTTCTAAGTCGAAAAGGGGGGATAATTTGGACAAATTATGCAGAACCATTACCTACTCATGTGTAGGTCCCCTTGGTCATGAAGGTAAACAAATAAGCATTTCATAGTCCAAAAGGGGGCATAATTTAAACAAAATACTAAGTAGTTATCTTCTCCTGTGTAGGGGTTGGGGTCATGATGGTGAAAAGTATGCAAAGTATCAAAGCAATATATCAATTCACTTTGCAGATATAAGGGGTTAAAAAACCTGTACCTAAACTTTAATATTTGCATTTCCAAGTCCAACAGGGGACATAATTTCAACAAAATGCTTGACAGAGTTACCCACCCCTGTGTAGGGGTTGGGGTCATGATGAAGAACAAGTATGCATAGCATTATGTGAAGCAATTTGAAAATATATGAGGTGAAAAACCTTTACCTAAACTTTAACATTTGCACTAAGTTGAAAAAGGGGGCATAATTTCACCAAAATGCTTGACAGAGTTACCTACCCCTGTTTGTGGGTTGGGGTCATGATGGTGAACAAGTATGCAAAGTATCAAAGCAATATAGCAATGCACTTTGAAGATATTAGAGGGTAAAACACCTGTACCTTAACTTTAGCATTTGCATTTCCAAGTCAAACAGGGGGCATAATTTCACCAAAATGTTTAATAGAGTTACCTACCCCTGTGTATGGGTTGGGGTCATGATGGTGAACAAGTATGCAAAGTATTAAAGCAATATGTCAATGCACTATGAAGATATTAGTGGTTAAAAAACCTGTACCTAAACTTTAACATTTGCACTATTTGCACTAAGTAGAAAAAAGGCATAATTTCAACAAAATGCCTGATAGAGTTACCTACTCCTGCATATGGGTTTGGGTCATGATGGTGAACAAGTATACAAAGCAGTGCTCCAGCTAGGATTTGAAAAGGGCAGGGTGCAACTTTGTGAAAAGGGCACTTTGGGGGAGGGTTCGGGAGGTGGTGTCCCCCGCCCGGCTGAGGGGGGATTGGGGATTCTTCCCCCAAGAAAATTTTGAAGTTTTAGTGTCTGCTTATGGCATCTCCTGTGTTTCCAGACAGAAATTGTGGTGTTTCTCAAGTAAGCAAATATACCTTTTCATTAAAAGGAAAAAAATATTTTGTAAAAAAAATGAAGTAATACGAAATTTTAAATCCCGGCCCGTGAATCTTCATAGATTTCTATCTATTTTCTACATCGATCTGTATTTGATATCAAGGTAGTATAGACTTGCGGAAATAAGACTTTTCGCGTAAAAAAATTGTAACCTAACATAAAGAACGAGATTGGAAATTGTCCAACTTTAGAACTTACGCGAGAATTGTCAACGCTTGTTGTTATTATATGAGTGAATCTCGTGAAAATCCACGTCAATAACTTTCCAATATGCCAGGTCAAAGACTAAGGCGCGATTTAATTCATTAAGATTAATTTTAACATTATCAAAACATATAACGTGTACACTGTGATGCTTTACAGTAGGCCTACGCCCAAGTCTCTACACGCGCGAGTTTTACACACCGTATGACGTCACTATGTAACTCACTGAGTTTACACGTTTCTCTGGTGAATTAAAGCCTTATATGGCGATGCGTCGAGGACTTTAATAGTGCTCTGTGCTTTAAAATTCTTTTTGGATTCACGACATATTTTTTATTGAGGATTAAACATGCTAGTCAACGGGTTACATTGGTAAATAAAGGTTAGTTAGAATGATTTAATAGCGCGCGTTTATTTCCCCGCAAGATCCTGATAAAAAAATGTGCGTTATAAAACTTCGAAATTTAAGAATGAATTCATCATTACTGTGACTTATGTTAAACATTTCTGTCGAAATTGACAAGTGCCCTCTAAGAATTTTACTTGACTTGGTCAAATTCACGGACAATCTGTGATCTAATTCACTCGGATAAATGCCAATTAGCTATTCACACGTTGATTATGCGTGAATGTGAGACACGATCTCATTGGTTGATAGCCGTTGCAGATGACAAGCCCCGCCTCCGATGTTATCAATTTAAGAGTGTTTTATGGATGATTGACGTATCTGATTAATATACAACTTGTCACGTTGTTTATTACTCGATTGACCCATTTTTTACACACATAAGAAATTAAAAAGGGCAGGGCGGATTTGACAACAAAAGGGCACAGCAGGGCGCAGGAAAAGGGCAGCAGGGCGTTGCGCCCTGCTATTAACGTCTAGCTGGGGCACTGCAAAGTATGAAAGCAATATCTTAAAGGACTTAAAGAATATAAGAGGTTAAAAAACCTGTACCTAAACTTTAACAAAAGTGTTATGCCGAAGCCGACACCGACGCTCGGGTGACTGCAATAGCTCCCCTTATTCTACGAATAGTGGAGCTAAAAATATAGTCTTTGAGTTAGACTGGTCATTGTAGTGAAATTGAAAACTTGTTACAGTGCTGACAGATGATTAATTTTGCATACATTACACTTTTTCAGACGAAGACCGAAATCATGTCAATGTCTCATACATTTTATATAATACCCTACATAAAGCAGCATCAACGATTGGTTCTAGAGCTGATGTAGCCTTTTATTGGCTGAGAATGCTGCTGTCTTGTTGCCATTATGAAATAATGTCTAAATACTCGATAAATAACCTAGAGAAAGAATCTGCCCAATATCTGCCAGTCATTGAAATAAGTAATCACTGTCCATCCAAAATGATCCGCCCGATAGTCTAATGGTAGAGCATCTGCTTTAAGTGACAGAGGCCTTAGGTTTGATCCCAGGCCATGACAAATCAAAGACATTAGAATAACACACTCAAGTTATCTCCCTTGCATGATGCTTAGCATAGTTAGTTCCAGGTAACAGCTAGTACACGGATAATATGATGGGATAGTCTCCATATGACTGAAATTATTTTCTGTTGATCAGTGGAAATTGACACAATATTTGGAATTTCTATTTTAAAAGTCCTCCAGAAATAAGGCAAAGTGAATCTATTACTCACACTCCGGCTTTGTAAACATCTCCAGGGTCAAGAACAGTTATATCGGCATCACCATTGGCGACTAGTTTCATACATGCCAAGGTGCTGCGTGCCATGATACAATCCAGGTTAGGTTTGATATCCTTGCCCCGGAATACTTCCACCATACGTTCACATTTCTCCCTCTCAGCATTGGAGATCACACAAAGTCTGATCACACTGATTGGACACTTATTTAGATTGTTGAGTGCTGCTCGGAAATTGTTATCTGAAATAAACACGATACACATTTAGCTATAGCAAGAGCTGCTTGACATTAGAAACTGCGTAGTGATTATCATTTATAATTATTTATATACTCCCTTGTTTAGGTTTTATTTGTATTGTTATGCGGCTTCTCAATAGTTTTCAATCATATATACGGCAGCCAACTACCAACCAGTAATACTTTAGCCTTCCACAATGAACCAGCATTTTCTCCACAAGTGGAGGAAATTCAACATTGATATCAAATTTTCATGGAAGGGTATGACCTGCCGTGACCAGGAATCAAGCCTGGTGCCAAGTTACAACTCCAGCACATTGACCACTGAACCACAGCTGAAATACTACCTTGAATGGGAGCATAATGATAATCAAATCAGGGGTACCATTTAACCTGAAAGAAGGGGTTTTGATCATTGAAATTTCCAAAAAGCCACATTTTGACCCTTAAGATTTTGGTTTGCAGGGTCAATTTTTTCTTTAAATCATATGTATTTGCCTATCAAATTAGCAACCCCAAGTCATTTTTTTATCTTGATAAAATTGTACATTTGTTTAGATTTTTAAATAGATCTCAATAAAAGCATTATAAAACAGTTTTTCTTTTCAAGATATCTTGATACCTAAAAAAGTTATGGATTTTAGTGGCCCAAAAAACGGTCAAAATTTAGAATTCTTTTACCTTAGAAATCAGTTGGCGGTTGCGTTGACGACGGAACCGAAAAAATATATATTCTTAGTAAAATGGTCATAACTTTTTTATTTTTTTAGATAACTTAATGAAATTTTGCACAGCAGTTCATCATTATATTCTGTACATTATTAGCACAGTTTTACCAATATCAAAATATTTAACAAAACTACAACTTTGATGCAAATGGTTAAAATTAAGTCAAAAGTATCAAAATGACCCTTCAGATAAAGAAGCTAGTGGAATCCTGCAAATCAAAATCGTACTCACCAACCCATGTGTAGTATCGGTCTCTGTCGGCTCCTATCTCTACCAGTGCCTTAGTAGCATCATTAAACAGAAGATTTCTCCTCTCTAAATAGAGATAGTCACCGGAACTGAAGATGGGAAAATCATCAACATATGGCTTATTAGGTCCAAACCAGTCGGATACTTGTACCAAGAACTTGCGATACTTCATGACCTCTATGTCACTCTTCATATTAGACGTCATGACAACATCGTTCGGAACTTTCCCGAAATTACAGTCCTTGAACTGATCCACAGGTCTGGTTGCGGAATATGGACATAACAGCTCATACATCTGAAAGAAAGGATTATACAATTGAGCATACATTGCGTATGAGAAATTTTCAAAGGACAACAATTTTCAGGGATGTACATGGAGCCAAATTAGAAGTCCTGAAAATCATGTTGCCGACCATTTTGCGTAAATAAGTGGCCTTCAACAACAATGATTCCTTATTTAACTCAGTTTGTATTAAAGAAAATCGTTCAGAGCAACCTACCTACAAAATTATTTTTTAAATATGATCCCAGATAATGGCAGAACCACAATAATAATTTGTTTCAGGCTAAGATAGTACCTGTGTATCGAGGGTTGACATCATGACTGTATCTTCTCGCAGGAACGCAATATCTCCTCCATTATTCAAACATCTAAATGCACCATCAAAGCCAGCATGAGGATCACTAGATGTACATTTTTGTTCCCCGGAACCTCGACATAACTGACATACTGTGGCCGGATTATTGCCTGAATAAATACAATATACAATAACTCGTGACCCCAGAAATGTTGCAAAAACTGTAAGAGGAGTGGCTTCTGTGAGAATGTGTCTATCTCCACACCAAAGACATACTAGCTGAAGGGATATAAGGAATCCAAAATGGTCATTAAACAAATACACCTGTTTTATGAGACAGACCAAGACTTAGCAGAAAACTTTTATTCAGTTTATAATAATTTATTTAAGGTCGATTATGAAACAAGTTTTTCAAACTTATATTAATCACTCTCGACACCTCATTCCTGATGTTATCCATCGCAACGAGGGTATGAGAGAAGAGAAGCCAGTTTACTTTTTAAGCTCAGCATCTAGCAAGATAATTTTGGTACATTTTAATTTCATCTTTGGTATAACGCGGCAAGGAATCACACCCGAGACCTGCACTCAAAGTGAATGCTCAACCACTAGGCCACCGAGATGGTGCTTTTATTAGTCCCCTACCGGTTTTTGACCAGAGGGGACTATAGGTTTGCCCTCAGTCCGTCCGTCAGTCAGTCCGTCAAAAAATCTGGATCCTGACATAACTGAAACAGTTTCCAAGCTAGGTTTATGAAACTTGGTATGTGGATAGGGGGCAATAAGGGGATTATGCACGTCTAAAAATGGCAACAGAAACATTGAAAATTGCTTCAAACCGGTAGGGGACTTCTGTATTGCTTGCAATTCTCAATTACTTGTTTAACATGCTGAACACTGTACATGTTGGTTTAAACTGCACAAATATATGCATTTACTTCTCAATCAGCAGTTTCATTTGACCTTTCAACCCCTGAAATTCTCAGTGACCATGATGATTGTACCCAGTGAAATATCTTACTTACCAAATGGATTGTAGAATGAGTTCAGTGCTCCAGGCAGACACATTTCTTGGAAGAAGTTTAGGACAGTCTTGACGAGTGCATTACATTCATTGACTGTAACCAAGCTTGCATTCAGCATGTGTGACACGGGATAAACCCAACCAGCAGCACTACCAATACCTGTAAAAATATAACACACGTCCATGGGTAAAAGTTAGAAATTTTGAAATCCTGAAATTCTGAAAAATTGTCTATTTACATAGGAAAAATGAAGAACAAAGCCCATTTTTGGACACCAAAGTAAAATTCCTGATCACTTTTACGTGAGTTCAAAAATAAACAGGACTATTGTCACAAAACGTGCATGCTTAAATGAAATTAATCAAATTATATACTATCATAAATCGGAATGCTTTTTCTAAATACTAAAAAATATCAACTTATACAAATACGCGGTCCGAGAGTTAAAGGTGACTAAACAAGGTCACTAACGCTGACCCGGCGCACAAAATGACGTCGCGCTATTTAACACGGCGTAAGTGCTTCGCATAGGGCTACGAAATACGACGTTTATAGTGATACAGGGTGATGAATACATTCCAGTACCACAATGAGTCACACAAGTGTTGACGAGAATCGCATGTATTTTTCGGGATTGAATTCCGATTCCATATTATGTAATAATATTTGTATAATATTGAAAGCTGTACCCGTGAGAGCCCCAGTCCTGTTTATTTTTGAACGTCCCACGTACCCATGCAACAGGTCACTAAATCTCTGAATATAGCTCAATTATACTTTAAAATTTCAAATGTCACATCGAATTTGTGGATATAAATGAATATAAAACATAAACTCTAAATTCGACATCATAGTGATAAACTATATGCAGCGGAGCTCATAATTTATTTTTACTATGTTACTCAGACAGTTTTCTTAAAATAGCGATTTTGTACTTACAACCTTCTTCTAAGCCAGCAATAAGTTTACATCAATTGACAAATTGTGATCGATCTTTAAATTATGTACATACCTGGAATGCAGGCATTTTTATTTTTTAATGTATTCAGGAATACATTTGTGCCTGTCCTCTTCACAGCTACAGCATGATATTCTAATGGAGTACCAGGTGCTGAAACATTAAAATAATATATTTACTCTTAGGAAAATGTTTCAAAATGGGATGCCTAATAATTAGGTACATAATGAATTTTTAGCTTTTTTTAACTACTTACGTTTCCTAATTATCCATGTTACCACTCCAGAATGGCATTAGGGAAAAAGTCTCTAAGGGTGGTATTGGCATGTACTATGTGATACGTCTCTCTAAGGGTGGTATTGGCATGTACTATGTGATACGTCTCTCTAAGGGTGGTATTGGCATGTGCTATGTGATACGTCTCTCTAAGGGTGGTATTGACATGTACTATGTGATACGTCTCTCTAAGGGTGGTATTGGCATGTACTATGTGATACGTCTCTCTAAGGGTGGTATTGACATGTACTATGTGATACGTCTCTCTAAGGGTGGTATTGGCATGTACTATGTGATACGTCTCTCTAAGGGTGGTATTGGCATGTGCTATGTGATACGTCTCTCTAAGGGTGGTATTGACATGTACTATGTGATACGTCTCTCTAAGGGTGGTATTGGCATGTACTATGTGATACGTCTCTCTAAGGGTGGTATTGGCATGTGCTATGTGATACGTCTCTCTAAGGGTGGTATTGACATGTACTATGTGATACGTCTCTCTAAGGGTGGTATTGGCATGTACTATGTGATACGTCTCTCTAAGGGTGGTATTGACATGTACTATGTGATACGTCTCTCTAAGGGTGGTATTGGCATGTACTATGTGATACGTCTCTCTAAGGTTGGTATTGACATGTACTATGTGATACGTCTCGCTAAGGGTGGTATTGGCATGTACTATGTGATACGTCTCTCTAAGGGTGGTATTGGCATGTACTATGTGATACGTCTCTCTAAGGGTGGTATTGGCATGTACTATGTGATACGTCTCGCTAAGGGTGGTATTGGCATGTACTATGTGATACGTCTCTCTAAGGGTGGTATTGGCATGTACTATGTGATACGTCTCTCTAAGGGTGGTATTGGCATGTACTATGCGATATGTCTCTCTAAGGGTGGTATTGGCATGTACTATGTGATACGTCTCTCTAAGGGTGGTATTGGCATGTACTATGTGATACGTCTCTATAAGGGTGGTATTGGCATGTACTATGTGATACGTCTCTCTAAGGGTGTATTGACATGTACTATGTGATACGTCTCTCTAAGGGTGTATTGACATGTACTATGTGATACGTCTCTCTAAGGGTGGTATTGACATGTACTATGTGATATGAAATGAATAATTTAAAAAGAACATTTACTTAGATCATATTTTTCTGCAACAATTGGTCTCATGGAATGGTATCTGCCAGCAAAATATCCCTGTCCAGCCTCTAATGTGATCAGATCCACTTCATCCTGGTCAAACAGATCCATACAAGCAAAGCTGAAATAAACATTTCAACACAGATTTTGAGTTTTTGATCAGTTTTACTGTATTCAGGGGGAGTCCTACTGAGACATAATTCCACCTGTAACTTAGATGCATGTCTCGTTTAAATACCATTAGCACACATCCCTACACCATAACTCGATGTCAAACATTGTTCAGATGTTAAAATTAAAATTCAGCATTTAAAAATTCAGATGACAATTATAAATATTTGTATTTTTTCATCAAATAAGTACATTTATTTCTGGAGAAAACATAATTCTTTTAGATGCAGCAAATCCCGATTTTCTCATTATTGCGGAATTGTAGGACCCTTGTGTATGCTTTTATGCCAGAATTTTCATCACTAGCGATGAAGGGTGTACAGTTATGTGCAGGGCAATAAACCACTTATCAAATACTTGCTAAGTATTAGGGGTCAGTTTAGCACAGCATGCGAGTAATAAATCTCCAGCATACATTAGGGTTTCACACAAGATGCTAATCAGCCATCTGTTTTGTATTATTTTACCAGAAATGTATACAGTGTGCAGATCATCTCAGATCAATACTACAGTTAAATTTCGATTTCACAAAATGGGTGAACTAAAAACTTAACAGAAGCAGTAAAAATGGCAAATTTATTCTACCATTTTTTACTCTCCCCCAACCGATGAGACAGTCATATAGGTAATGCTTAAATTTGACAAAAATGTGGTTGCTATGGCAATTGAAACATTGAAAATAATTTAAAGTGTCTTTGCTTCGAACCGATAGGGGCTTTTGTATTACTTGTTATTCTTCAGTCCTATTTATTGTAATTAGTCAACCCTACAAGAGGAATTTCATAACTCTAGGATGATTTTGTTAGAAGTTATGGTCCTTTAACCTTAGACATTGTGGTATTTACATTAGTATTTAAAAACATCATAATAAATTTCAGATAATATTTTGATAATACATTTTTCATATTTCCAAATTTCTACCATTTCTACGCACCAGCGCCACCTCTATGAAATGTCTCCAACAATCTTTATTAAGGATTTGGTGCTGGAATCTTAAAGAACTCTTTTATTTATTTCAATGAGTTTATTCAAATAGAATGGATTACTGATAACAGCTATTAAGTTTAATGGGAAGAAACCCAAGTATGTAATTAAAGGTCACACTGAAAACAAAACACCTTAAAACTTTGTGTAACAGATTACCAGTATAGTATTTTGTTTTCCTTGTCAGATCACTGAAATCATAAAACCAGTGTTTCTCATCCAAATCCTTTTTCTCCCTGAATCACAGAATATACTGTACAAGCAACATCTGGACAGACATTATACATAACAAACCATGAAGGAACTATAGGTCAAGTCCAGGGGAAAATTGGACACCAAGCTGATATCAAGCTGAGGTGCTAATAAGCTGTACCGTTGCCTTCTCTAGCAGAATTTGGGGAAAATCTGGCATAAAAACAGAGACTAGAAATTGAATCAGCAGATTTTATGGCAAAACTAGTTTTTTAGCCAAACATCACCAACATGCTCTTACAGCAGCACTCATATTCCATCAGTGCTCTTCAGAAATACTTTTATGAAATGGGTTGAATGATTATGCGAGGAACCACTAATCGCTGTTTTTTGTGTTTGAAGTCTTTGGACTAAGACAGCTGAGTGTGTGGCAATTTGGTTTTATCCCTGTTTAATGGCCCAATGACCTCCAACTTTCAGGTAAGAGACAGAAAATTTGTGTTAAAGTGATACTAAGAATCTGGGCACACTGCCCTAGCTCTTCCTGAATAGAGACTTAGACTCATTAGTTCTTCAATATGCCCGATATGTATAATTATTAAAGCTTCCTAAATCTACAACTTACTTATCAGCGGCTCGCACACAGGACAATTCTGGCATCTCACTGAAATCGTTCAATCCATTCTCGTCCTTGTAATTACTATGAACATTAGCTGCACCAACACCAAGGGCTTTGACTTTAGCTAAATGACTAACAAAGTCATCACATTTTTTCTCCTCAGCTTCTGTTGTTACACACCATCTTGCCAATAATTCTGAATAAATAATAAAGAAAAATAATTAACACAGACCAGTTAATGCTTTACATTACACCAGTGCAGAGTTTGAGATGACTCCACCTTTGTGTTTGTCAAAGCCTTCTGACGATGGCTTTCAAGCTTATCCATTGGACCATTTAAATGATGTAATTATGATAACTGTTAAAATTTATTTAAAGGTAATTGGTTGCCTATTAGCGTAATGACAATTGGGACATGTATTTGCATATATATATATATATATAGCCGAGCCGATTTTAAGGAGATAAACTGTTATAAACATTTAATCATTGCAACACCATGCAAAGCAATTGATGATTATGAATGGTAATATCACTTTTTACAAATGTTACTAAATCTACAACATGTAGCGTTTCTAACCAACCTATTCAAGGAAAGTTACCAACATTTACATCATTTAATCCTTTGTTTAACGATCTGTTTGGCACAAACAATTTGAACATGTAAAACCCTGCTTTTACCGTTCTCAGTTTGAAACATGTACATATCTTCTTCCGTGTACTGAGCTGGGCACTTGATAGACGTAATTAGCTCAACTTTATATAATGCATGGTGATGGTGTACAGAGTCAAAAATTTAAAATAGTCCAAAACTGATTTAAAACTATATACATGTACACAGCACTGATGTCTACTCTTGTAGTCGGGTCTTGAAGGCGTCTAAACTTGGCGCCGAGACCGTCAAAGCTGGGAGGAGGTTCCATTCTGGCACAGTTCTCACTAAGAATGTGCTGGCCAGGGTCTGGTCATGGACCCTTTCCTGGTAAAGGCGGTGTTGGCCACGTGTCCTGGCATCACTCTTGTGGAAGTATGTGTCTGCTGTGATGTCTACAAGCCCATTCTGAATTTTGTACATCATGCACAGTCTGCTTTGTCTACGGCGACTCTCAAGGGACTCCCATTTTAGGTCTTTTAGCATATTCGAGCTGATCCTGGGGTCGTTGTTGAGTAGTCATTGTGGACAAATCGGGCTGCTCGGCGTTGAACTTGTTCAAGCCTCTTGATCTGGCTCACTTGGGTAGGATCCCATACCGTCGCAGCATTTTCAATGATGGGACGAATCATGGCTTTGTAGGAGGCTTCCTTGACTGGTGGCGTGTACTCCTTGATGTTTCTCAGGAAACCTAGAGTCCTGTGTGCCTTTGAGGATATGCTGTTGATGTGGGAGTCCCATAGTCAAACCATTTCGACGCAATCTATACAGGGATGCCCGTATAAGCGTCGAAACCATAAGTGCCCAAAATCCGGTGCATTTTAAATTTTCATGAAATTAGCATTTTAAGCCAAATTCTGTCATTTTTCGGCTCTCTACATGTTAAATACAATAAAAGAACACGAAACCCGTTGAATACCGGGTAAAATTGCCCGTTATAATCAGAAAAACAATAAAAAAACCAGCGTGCACCGTGTCCGTAAATCTAATGTAAACAGTGCAAGCTTAAAGACCGTTATCCGTACTGACCGGATTCGACCGGAACATTATTCGAATCGTTAAAACGAGCCTAAAAAGCGATCACTCGTGGTGTTTTTTGATTGTTTGTCGTTTTCTAACAAAATCATCTTAATTTCACTACAAATGTTCGTTAATTTTCTGTGTTTTAGCTTTAATCGAGCTCATTTAAAGGTTCGACTCGATTACTTTTTTAACGTGTCCGTTTGTTAGAAATCGAGCGCGCCAATTTCTGAGTATTCTGATTGGTCGATAAACGAATGACGTTTGACGCAAACAATAACAACCAGAACGATGGCTGAAATTGAGGTCATAATTGCGATATAGTCGTGTTTCAGTTGTCGGATGGACACGTTGCTGTGCATTTTTTAAAATGTTATCGGTGTCTATCGCGAGATAAAGGTTCATTCTTCGTATACATGCTATATATTTCATAGTGGTTTGACGTTTTCATATATTTTTTAAGAGCTGGAAGTGCACTAAAAAACCGTGCGCAATCTCCGACCGTGTTTTGGTCTAGTTAGTGTCTGTCTGTAGTGGCTGGACCGTCAGAATTTTAAGAAGCCACTTGCAGACAGCTTATCTGTCTAGGAGTCCCACGAAAGGTTGTCAGGGTCACACCAAGATATTCACACACCATTGTTTCCTGCAGCCATGTTGTACGATACACCAATTTAGGTGCATCACTTCGGTCTAAAGTAAACCAAAGTTTGCTCAAGTGACAAACCCACTTTTTTTTATAAATATAGCATTACAGGTAAAGTACAAAACATTTCATCACACATTCAAAGCTTTATTGAATGCACAGCTAATTTAGCTAATGCAGACTCGAGTCACAATAAATACACGAAGTTTTATTATAACTGTACTGTAATAACTCGTATATAAACATGTTTCATCATTACTCTATTTACTTTCAATTTTACCTTGACTCACCTGGTACAGGTAACTATTTCCGTAAACAAACATGGAAATGCGGAATCTCGCGATAATGGACGAATATCTTACCTGTTTGAGCATAAGATGTTGAAAAGAAGGTAAGACACAATAGAATGATAGTTTGAAGCTTGAGATCCATCCTTACAATACGCAGTTATCGAAATATTTTAAATTTTACAGGTAATGAATCATATCGCTTCCGCCATAACTAGCAGCCTCGTTATGAAAAATACCGGAAGTGTACAGGTGTGTTTAAAGAATGCACTGTCCGGAATGTCTGTAATGTCTATAATCCTTACACCTGGGAAGTGGAGCATAGTGTGTATTTCTTGCTCAGAGAAATTAAGCAGTGACGTTACAGGGATATTTATTTACCCCCAAAACGCCCACTTAAACACCTCTCCCCAAATATACACGAGCCCCACTGTGGCTCATAAATATACAGGGGCATGTTTCTGCGTTTTATGTGATAAATCTAACTTTTATGACCAAGATAAAGAAGTGTTATTACAAAAAACTAATGTATTTTAAAAAATTATTACAAAACGCGTTACAAGGTTATTACACTTTGAATATTATTATCAGTCGCTAGTTGGACAAGATGAGTGCAAAGGACTCAAACAGAAAGGTACGCAATGTTTACCTTTGCACTGTTAGTTGTATATTTGCTATTTGGGTTCTTAGAACTACCAGACAGTAGTGCTCTAACTATGTTTATTCAGCGATTTCTTAACAGAGTGAGAGAGTGAGTCTGGATTCAAGATTTGATTTGATTTGATATGAGTTTACGGTCCTTCTTTACCAACCCTACCTTTCAGGATTTCGAGTTTAATGGGAATACCTTGACGTGTACCCCTCCATGTCGATGCAGCATGAAAATGGTCTAAATGGGGTAAATTTGTCTTGTGAATAGGATAATTCATCTGCAAGCTTAAGCCAATGGATTAAATTTATTCTATTTATATACATGTTGATACAAAAATCGACCTCTAAGGTCTAGAGCATTTGTATCTCCTACTTGTATGTTGACTTGGTAGCGTCCCCTGACAGTCTGATCGTTTGCTTTTATTTATCCTCGCCACCGGAAATCCATATGGACGAGGCCCCCAGAAGAGGCTAGTCACTTTAGTTTTTAGGGGATAGTGCATGATACAGAAGATGCTCCAGTTCCAGAAGCATCTCTGGTTATTTTACGTGCCCATGTAAAGCATCATACGCGGGACGTCTCTTCCAAAGACTGTTAGTAATTTTAGTTATGTTAGGTGGGAAACACGGAAAAGCATTTCTGTTTTTGACCGTCTGGAGTAGGCATGTTCTAGAGGCATGTAACATATAACAAGGGAGGTAACTTAGATTATCATAGTAAGGGTAATACACGAGTCATTTCACATATTAAAGCAACACAACGTAAAACACCCTTCTAGTCACTGAAAATACTGATTGTCTACGCAGAAACGGTATATCCGTGGTCTATCAACAGACTATTGGTGCTTCTTGGCCTTCAAAAAGTCAAACGCCACACCTCTACAAAATTGCTGAATTCGGCTCGAATCATATTGCAAAGAAACCAAACAGTAAGTGCACAGTAACCAGAAACATTACTTTACGCGGTTCAAAAGAGTAATTTAAATTCATTTATACCGGGTTATCATGAAAATATCGGATATTCAACGGTGTTCAAATATAAGTGGGGCACCTCTCGTATTGCAATCTGATAACAATTTTCGAAAATAGAATCAACAAATGATGACATCAGCAAAAGCTAATGTCACACGTTTCTGTCGTGTGTTCATCGGGTGTTTGTCGGGTTTTTAATGCAGCTATGTGTCCTCTTTGCTGATCAAGTTGTGTTCACGTGTTTAAACTTTGTTAACCAGATTAACGAAATGGTCGAATAAACACGAAAAATATGCAAAAACCAATATTGTTTCCAAAAAGGAAAATCCATTACTGACTGCATTTTTGTTCTACACTCTGTTATCTCAAAGGTACTGAACGTTGGTAATAAATTGTATTCCACATTCATTGGGTATGTGAAATGCTTTGATAAAATCGACAGCTAGATCTCATCTGTGGTATAAGCTTCTTACAGAAAATGTAAGTTCCAAATTTGTCAATGCTCTAAAATCAATGTACAAGACGGTTAGATCGTGGGTTTGGTATAATTCTTCGTACTCCGATTTCTTTGAATCATACATGGGCTTAAAACAAGGAGACCCAAGTTCTCCTCTGTTATTCATGTTTTTTTGTGAACGATATTTTAAATAATATCAACACAGACCTAGCTGATGTATTTTCTGTTAATGAACTCCAATTATTTTTAATACTTTTTGCAGACGACCAGTTGCTCTTTGCTAAGTCACCAGAAACATTACAGACTATGATGTTAGATGTTGAACGGTATTGCCGTCTTTGGGGCTTAAAATTAAATACGTCTAAAATTTAAGCAATGATTTTTGAAAAAGTCGAGACAGAATTTCATTTCTTATAAGTCTGTCCGATGTACAGCGAGCTAAGAAAGAAGTAGTTTAAACAGTATTATTGCCACTGGCCAACCATTCAAAATTTTGAACATTTTAATATCTAACTTCAGTTTCATACAATTCCGATTGAGCTACTAACTACCGACTTCGGAGATCTGGAAGCAGACGTATAATAAGGTTGTTAATTCATGCTAGACAAGATTGTCATCAAGTTACGAAAACCAGTGTACATGTATAACGTATTGTTCAAGGTTCTTTCAACATTAATACGCTAGATTTAAACTAGAAAACCGTTTTACAAATTAACATTTATACGCATGATTTAAAATGGAGCAATTATAATTTGTACATTCTCTGTACCATACATAGCGGCCAGTTTCCACTAGGACATGGGTCATTGGACCAGTAACCACTTAAACATAGCTACCAGTACCACTAGACCATAGCGGCCATAACCACTATACCAAAGCGACGAGTAACCACTAGACCACGCGGCCAGTAACCACCAAGTCATAGCGGTCAGTAATCACTTAAGTCATAGCGGCCAGTAACCACTATAGTATATATATATTGTATAATTATACAATAGCGGCCAGTAATCACTGTATCAGAGCGGCCAGAAACCACTATACTATAGCGGCCAGTAATCACTGTATCAGAGCGGCCAGAAACCACTATACCATAGCGGCCAGTAATCACTGTATCAGAGCGGCCAGAAACCATTATACAATAGCGGCCAGTAATCACTGTATCAGAGCGGCCAGAAACCACTATACCATAGCGGCCAGTAATCACTGTATCAGAGCGGCCAGAAACCATTATACAATAGCGGCCAGTAATCACTGTATCAGAGCGGCCAGAAACCACTATACCATAGCGGCCAGTAATCACTATACCATAAGGCCAGTAATCACTATACCATAGCGGCCAGTAATCACTATACCATAACGGCCGGTAATCACTATACCATAACGGCCAGTAATCACTATACCATAACGACCAGTAATCACTATACCATAGCGGCCAGTAATCACTATACCATAACGGCCAGTAATCACTGTACCAAAGCGGCCAGAAACCACTATACCATAGCGGCCAGTAATCACTATAACATAACGTCCACTCAGAATTTAAGATAAATGTTCGGGCCATCTAAATTTTACTGTAATAAACTAAGAATATGGTTTTCTGTTTTGTGATGCGAATTATGAGTCCAATCTACCAATGGAAATTATCTGAAAGACAAGTGGCAATATTTGAGATGAGATTTAGCTTAGATTGAGATGTTTCTGGAGATCGGAGCCAGGCCTACGGCCTTCGTGGTTAATTACTACGCGTCAGAACTCGAAACCATTGTTAAGTGTGCAGCGACCTTTACATTTTGTGCAATTTGATGGATTAAATATCTTCACTATACATAATTGTACTTTAACTGCCCTTATTATCTAACAGACCGTTCATGGGTGACTTCTAGATGAAACTTACTAGATTTATGTATATCTTTAATCACGTGAAAAATTACCGAGGGGTGCTACAAAATTAAAAAAAAAAGCTAGCAAAGTTATATATTTATGTAGATAGGTGAAGTAGCAAACATGAATGCTATATGTATACGCTCAGGCGAACTCGTCGAGTAAACAATTGTTGTGTTTTGGCACTAGCTATTATCTGGTCTGGTTAGATTATCTGCGCATGCCTGGTTTGTCCAGACGCCAAAACCCGTACTTACGAAATAAAATCGAACTTGTGTTGGTTCGACCCTAGTTTGACCACTGAAGGTTTTCACAGTCTCTTGTAGAACTATGGTGATCATGTTTAGAGTCAATACCCGGCAAATATAATGTATGCTTCAGTAAATGATCGTGGAGAACTCGCTGGCTTAGAATTAGAAGGTCGTAATTACAAAATCAATAATTTGAGAAAACAAGGTAAAACTTGTCTGAAAACTACCCTTTACTTATGGGAAAACAAGCTTTTTAAACTTCAGTTTGGTCAACATGACCACATCCGATTTTCAAGAAAATAGGCTCATAAGAAGCGCCTTAAGATGCAGCTTTCAATTATGCACCAGTCTTCTAATTCTAAGCCAGCAAACTGTGGTGGAATTTAGAAACTGTTCATAAGAGTTGGTACTTTCTTACGTTATGTTATCAGGATTTTCATAATTTTGTCTGTTTGCCTGATGGAACAGCTCATTAGTGTTTCAAAAGTCAATGCATTTTTGAATAGCCCTCGTATGGTGTACCCAAAAAGATGATGCGTAATTTAAAATGCTGACATTCATATTTTGAACTAGAGACGAACAAGATGAGTGAAGGACACTATAATGTTACTGCATACGACAACAGAGCTATGGAGCTGGAAGAGGTAGGTCATATTAGGGTGCTTCTTTTATTACTCATAATATTTTGTTATGTTTTAGAAATATTTCTCTATCACAGGTATAGCTGTTAAACTGATAAAGAATCAAAAACATTTTTTTTACAAAAAATAAGTTTATATGTTCGATTAGGCTAGTCTATATATAGTATTTATGCAAAATAAACGATTGTATATGTATTCATAATTTCATATATAAATAAATTTCTGTAAAAAATAATTCTTTATCAATGATACGGTTACTTGTGATTTCTGCATGTATGCCGATATCTTGTATTGTAATGAGTTACTTAATTCCGCTAGTAAGACCAGTTTAATTACTTTGGAATCAGGCGTACTTTTGCATTATTGTAAATCACAAAAACTTCTAACATTTGATCAGAAAGACAAGTTCGCCAATAAAATCCATACGTTTTTGCAGTCTTACTAGCGGACCACTTCTATAGTTATACGTTCTATCTGTATTTGCCTCTTGCGAATAAATATTTCATACAAAATAAACGGAAGGACCACTCTTATAATGTATCGGCGACTGTTCTTATCTGCAAACTTATACTAAACAAGATAAACATAAAATCTGACAGTGAAGGCAGCACTCAACTTAAACAGCCGAGCACAGAAAACACAAAAAACAACACAGGCCACAATTAGCATACACGGCATAATGCCCCACATATAACAGGCACACACCGCTCCTGTCAGGGTTCCCAATGACGTAAGCAATGGTATTAACCACAAGTGATATTGTTTACTCTTACAATGCGATGTATACTTTTGTTTCAATAGATGCTTGAAAGGCAACGATACATCTGTACATTAAATAGTTTACCTGGGCCTTAGAGGCCGCGGATATTAGTTTGGCTATGGAGAAACACGTGGTCACGTATCAATGCCCTATTGGCTAAGGTGTCAGTCTGGCTTACGAATTCAAATTAAAGAAAGCATTTTGTAAGAATGTTGTAAGAATGTCGTGAACCAGACTCATTCAATTTTCATTCAGACCATGTTGCGAAGAGTCACGTGATCAACTTGGCTTTATAAATGAACGATGTTATCGTCTCCTTGGACTATTACGTAATCATATAGTGTGGTACTGACTCAGAAACGCGTAATTAGCTTTCTCTAGACGTATCTCCCTTTTTCGAAATCAGACAGTGGAGTTTGCATCATTACAACTGATATAGAGTGTCTTATACATTTATTATGTGCGTGACAAGCGGTATGCTGCAACGAATGGCAGCTTATTCAACACAAGCTAATTCAACCCAGAACTACAAGTACTGCTCAACCCCAACCCTATTCGTACTATTCAATCCAAAGGCTTTTAGACCACAGTGTTTTGAGGCTTTTTAAACAGAATGTCTTTAAACACAGTGTACTACTGTACATAAACTGTTACACATAGGTTTCAAGTAGAGTTAATTAGGTAATTCTTACGGGCAATAAAGACTTGTAACACATTTGACATGAGCGGAACGTTGTAGTTGTCCCAATTTTGCGACATTCAATCAAATATCCGAGCCTAGTAATGTTTAATCCGGAAGCTCATTGGTTCAAATAAGAAATTGAAAATAAATCGGGGGGGGGGGATGTACAATCGTTTGAACGGACGCATGTCCGAAAACAGGCTCTTTGAAATGAAAGCAGACTTTAACTGGGTATAATACGAATGTACATGTGCGTTTATAGCCACCAGGGGTTGACTGTGCTTGGTAAACAGCTGCAATATTTTGGCAGATGATATATCTACATTTTACGATCTGATGATTTTAGAAATTCATTCTTGCAAGGATCTTTATTCATAACAAATGCTCGTATACAATGACTGTGATTGTATCTGTTTAGAAGATCCAGTGATTTGTAACAAATGTCTTATTTTGTATCCCAAAAGATAAAGTACATTTGTATGTACAATTAGAACACAACTTGTGATTTAAAATTCTTTAAAGCAAAATTTGTCCTTGTGTTATCACAGGGATTTGAAATTCTATCCATAAAATATCATGGCAGTCGATCTCTCTATATATAATACTGAAGGAATGCAATGCACCCGCAACCAAATTGGAATCCCATAGCCAGTGCTAACAAAATAAAAGATACAGGGGATCAAGTTAGATAATTCGACCAAATGAATATGCGTATATTGGAACCAAAGGGCTATACGCATATTTGTACCAAAGGACTATGTGTATATTGGAACAAAATGACTTAAGCGTATATTGGAACCAAAGGGCTATGCGTATATTGGAACCAAAGGGCTATGCGTATATTGCAACCAAAGGGCTATGCGTATATTGCAACCAAATGACTATGTATACATGTATATTTGATTAAAAGGGATATGCGTATATTGGAACCAAAGGGATATGCGTATATTGGTACCAATGCACTATACGCATATTTGTACCAAAGGACTATGTGTATATTGGAACCAAAGGGCTATACGCATATTTGTACCAAAGGACTATGTGTATATTGGAACAAAATGACTTAAGCGTATATTGGAACCAAAGGGCTGTGCGTATATTGGAACCAAAGGGCTATGCGTATATTGCAACCAAAGGGCTATGCGTATATTGCAACCAAATGACTATGTATACATGTATATTTGATTAAAAGGGATATGCGTATATTGGAACCAAAGGGATATGCGTATATTGGTACCAATGCACTATACGCATATTTGTACCAAAGGACTATGTGTATATTGGAACCAAATGACTATGCGTATATTGGTACCAATGCACTATACGCATATTTGTACCAAAGGACTATGTGTATATTGGAACCAAAGGGCTATGCGTATATTGGTACCAATGCCCTATACGCATATTTGTATCAAAGGACTATGTGTATATTGGAACCAAAGGGCTACGTGTAGATTAATGCTAAAGGACAATGGGGTGTGTATGCAAATTTGCCAAATAGCTTTGGAAGGTGTAATGCAATTGCAATGTTAAGTGGAAATGTTTAATAGTGTGTGGTGTTTAACTCAACTTGGATTCACCTCCAATCTGACACACAAAACTCGATTTTCTCATAAAATCATTCGCCTACGACGATGGGGAACTTATCTTAAAATGTACCTGCTCTATTTCACCATTTTGCACAGTTGAATTATTTTATTATGGATGGATAGGTAATGTAGACAAACATTGTACTTCTAATCCAGCGAAGCAGTAACATGTGACCTTGACATCATTAAATGTTAAAAATCCAAGATGAAATTTATTTCGCTTCTAAAACAAAAATTAGCCTTAAGCATTTATCAAAAATAATATCATAAGCTTTGATGTTATCTTTTTTTTACTGCCGTTGTTACTCGAAAACGTCTATATTTATTAGTAATTGAAGATATAATTATTATATCAACTTTCAGTTCATCAGTGTAGCAATTTCACGTGACTTTTGACTACAGTTAGAAGAAGAAATTTGTAAACATTTGAAAAATACAATAGCCATAAGTACTACTGAAAAAGATATTATATTTCACGGAAAGCAAATACCTTTCCCCTTTGCGTGGCGTATATTTTTTAGAAATATATGAAGGAATATAATGCTTATGGCTATATTTGTGTTCCAATGTTTACGAATTTCTACTTGTGACTGTAGCCAAAAGCCACGTGGTATTACTACCCTGTTCATTTCATACATTTAAATCAACAACGATATGCTACATAAAACGCTTTACATAGAGCAGCGGCTGCAGCGTTACGGGTCCAAAATTGTTAAATTTAAATAAACAACAAAGAAGACAGCATTCTGAATAATTAATGATAAAATATGAAACTTAGTATGGCAGTTGGTATGAAGTAAAACTTGTGCAACTGTATGGGAAGCCGATTTACTATTTTTAAGGTGATACGCGCACATTTGATCTAACGATCGAATTTGGCCCTTAACATCTTAAAATGACAGAACAGTCTTCTAGAACAACATTGAAATTATAAAAAATGATATGTCACCAGGCTAGTTTTCGAGATGCATGTTTTTCTAATGGCCGACCGTTGTATTTTGTTCATTTTATCTATTTCTTGCATATACATGTGCAGTCGATATTTTTTATTTCAAGATAGTGTGTTTTTCCATATAGATTGCCTAGACAGAGAGCAGTATGCCTATAATGCCTGATAATGCCGTTACCTGTTAGGGACAGCAGACAAAATATATTTTCAATGTAAAATCAAGTGAAATACATTCATTCTGCCTAAATATAATTAGTGTCATTGTGTCACAATTTAATGACCGGCGGAAATCCTTGTTCAATCAGTAATGAGAGAATGGATTGGTCTTATGTTGGTGAAACTTGGTAGGAATTGGCTATAACCAGATGACCCCTATTGATTTGAGATGACCTGTTCCAAGTAGAACTAGTTCTAAGTACTGGATCTCAGTGTGAAGATCGAAACGGGTAACCCCTGCACTCACGTGGATGCCTCCACTTACGCATGTCTAAATGACGTAACGCACGCTACTGAGAACTTTTGTATTTGCTATTATTGCTAACACTTGGATACATGTACATCGCATACAAGTATAAGTTATAACTCCGCACTGAATTAAGCCTCGTTTCAGGATGTAAAAGACGTCTATTTTTAGGGACTAGCATAATATTGTTTGATCAATTAAAATTGTGGTGAATTCTTGATATCACATTTTGAACATGCCAAAACACAACGACAGGTGTCTTCGATGATATATAGCAAATTCCGTTTTTTTGCCAGACGTCATGTTTCGAGTTAAAAGTTTTCTTTAAAAGTTTATAATCAGTATAATGATAGTACGAAATTACTAGTCGGTGACGGGGATACTTGGGCAGAGTGTGTTATATATTCAAAAATATCCCTTTCATCGCAGCCTGCAAACATATCTTTATTTGAATACCTTGTGTCATATGACGACTAGTAAAAATACCGGCTAAGATGTATTCTACTTAAATTTTGCTTCTGCAATAAGCATAAAATAATTTCGGATTTCTTTATTTTGGTCCACAATAAACATCGTAAAATGTGTGTGAGTTGTTCATTAAGTTGCTAACGTTTATTCTACCCAATATAGTTTAAACAACTAGTAATTTGTTCCGGTCTTTCATTATGGAATAAAAGAAACACATTTTGAGATTAACAATAACAATATTGATACCTAACACAATTTAGATTTTAAATTGGTTCGAAAGCTACAAGTACATGATTATTGTATACTAGTGTACTGTTATGACGAAATCAGGCAAAAAACTCTTAAACCGATATTTTAGTTGTACATTTTGTAGTAGCATTTCCTTTGTTATGCTAGCACGGACATTAGTGGACATTCCAAAGGAAGCCCAAAATACAATGATTGAGACAAACTAGTTATACTAGTTATACACTAAAGTGAACACAATATTCCGAGATTCTTTCGTCTCCTGAAAAATGACCATACTTGAAATACAATACTTTCAAAGAACATCGCCTCCTCGATAACCTAGTGAATGAGCGTCCGCTTCAACTGCGCGGGAGGTATCGGGTTGGTTCGATCCAAGTCTGCGTCATACCAAATACGAAATAAAAATGGTTCCAGTTATTTCCTTGCTAGACGTTCAGCATAAAAAGGGAAAATGGCCTTTCTTCTCTCAAACCCTCGTGGCGATGGATAACATCAGGAATGAGGTGTCGAGAGGGATTAATATAAGTTGAAAAAGCTTGTTTCACAATCGATCTTAAATAAATTAGTACTTATAAACTAATAACAACGGCAATACGCATTGGAATTTGATTACAATAATTTTACGTGTTGTTCTGCGTTGCAATATACCCATTGCCGTGTGGACGAGTGAATGATCTTACCGATCAAGTATGATCTCATGCTTGTTCAATATCATTTCTAATAACGAAAACAA
The DNA here is from genome assembly GCA_947247005.1 of Spisula solida. Classification (NCBI taxonomy): domain Eukaryota; kingdom Metazoa; phylum Mollusca; class Bivalvia; order Venerida; family Mactridae; genus Spisula; species Spisula solida. The sequence continues at coordinate 33,736,536 of OX365952.1, read as the reverse complement.
TATGAAAAATCAATTTAAAGATCAGTTTGAACCAAAATCTGATGAAAGGATAATTTTGGATGTGATTAATTTCAAAGTGAATTCGGCTGTCATGGCAACATATAGTATATCATTGACACCCTTTTTTTCCAGAACGGGTTGAAACAAAATGAAGCGAACAAGAAGGCACAGAATGTTGCGATCGAAGAAGACGGCGAGGACAGGTTTATATACGATGTGTTTGAGGCCCCACCTATTCCTTTAACATTTGGATTTGCAATGCAGGTACATGACAATAAGTATTAAATGAGAAGACATAATTGTGAGAATGTGCTCTCAATTTACCGTCAGCTATACTCTGATGTCCACTGACATCAATAATCATGAGTAATGGTACATGTTTGTCAAGCGGCAATGTGTCAATCGCTATCACTCTGAGAGCGATGGTCTACAGCCGCCCAACTCCATATATGGTAATTTGTCCGGAAGTGTACGTTGCGGGGGGCAGTGCGCATGCGCTAGTCATTGTTTTATTATATTAAACTTTGATTGCTTTTGAATTTATTATCCTTATTTTGGTCGGTACTGATGCTATACTAAATTAAATGCCTATATGTGGATTTTTTCAACCGATTCTCGAAAAGATAATATTAAGTCAGACAGGGAAGGCAGCATTCAACGCAATTGTGGTTCATACCACTTTTCTTATTTTAATGTTTATACGAGGGGCGTTCGATTTGTATTGTCCTTGTCCTTTGCATTTGTCTATGATAATATTTAGAAGGATTCTTCGATTACTGTCTAAAAAGTGTATGTTTCTATTCTATATCTGGAAAATTACATAGCCTTTCGTCAACAATTAAGTAATTTATTGAACTTAGAAGAGGGTATACTCGACTACACTGGCATTATGTTCATTTTAAGCAAAATGTGTGTCATCTTTCATTTAAAGTTTTTCACGAAATATTTCGGAAATCTTAATGGTTCCAGAAATGTAAAAAGATTTAAAGATATCAACGGATTTTCTTATCGTAGTTTAAATGATGATCAAAAAGTTGCGCAATACATCAAATAAGCTGTTTAATACGTACATGTTCTGTACCCACTAGTTTTGTTTTATTTTCAGCATGGTCTATTGTCCTTATCTAGAAGTTTGTCAACGTCTCTGCTAGTGGCAGACATTTTATGTGCGCGCGCAGATGAAGCTCTCAAAGCGAGGCTGCTCAGTACGACCATGTTTATGTCTGGTTTGTGCACATTTCTGCAAAATACGATTGGCATACGGTAAGTGTTCAGAACATTGTCCTAAAACGTAACTTTACGACAAAAATGAATTTGAAATATCTAATTCTTATTTATTATTCCGATTCATTGCTGTGATATGTCACTGACATCTTATTCTATGTCAGCCTCTGTGGACGCATTCAGCGTGGCATATATATCCGGGAGGCTTCATAATTAGAAGATAATGCTCGGCTGATCGGCTCGATACTAGAAAAATGTTAACGACCCACGACTTTTAAAAGTGTCTTATTATTACCGATTATCGGCTCATTGAGCCGTGTACGAGTCTTGTCAATAATATGCGCCATTAAACACGCCGTAAAAATAGAATGTACGGATACTGGTTTAATGTCAACGAAGCAATATTGATAACTAACACAATTTAGATTCTAGATTTTAGCAATTTCACTGCCCTTTGACTCAGGCCTACATCTACACACCAGCGTTGACACTTAAGTTTACGTTCTCTTGTTGATATGGTACACAGGTCAACGGGTATGCAGAACTGTGCACCCGTAAGAAAGCAACTGACAGTCAATTTCAATAAACTAAAACCCTAATATAACATGATGCGTGCTATTGTGTCGTCTACTCTGAAACAGCTATTTAGATATAGTTTTTATTTACTACACATGTATATTAAAGGTGCTGCCTCACAGATTTGGCTAAACATTTTGTATATCGTGATTTTCCAATCTAACCAAGTATTGATGTAATAGAAAGCCACTGACGGGTTCTTTATGAAATATTTGGTGCAAATAAGCAATTTTAACCACTCTCGATATCGCCCACTGAGTATTTTTTTCTTGAAAAAAAGCCCTAATTTCCTTCCAACATGCTTTGTGAATTATGTAATTCACACGTGATCGAACTGTAACATCAACAAACTACAGTGTAAACATCAATGAGTTATTTGGTTCGTTTTTCCATTCGTTTTCATCAAATGCGAACAAATTTCAGGCAATTTAAGTAATGGTAGTGTTAATTCTATAGGGTATTAATACCCTATAGAATTTTTTATGTAAAATACTGAATAACTACAAAATGCCGATGTTTTGCAAGTTATTTTAGATGTCAGTGTGGTTGTTTATGGCATATACAGGCAACTATACCAAAATAACGCGAATATTTGACAATTTTATTTTATTTTTACAATACACTTAAACGTGAGGCAGTCCCTTTAAAACACGCATTACAGTTCATATGCATGCGATATTAGCAATCATAAATTATACAAAAACTGGTTAGAATAGTGAATAAATCAATTATTCAGGTCAGTTATTTGTTTACATAACATTGTGTACATAAATATTGCAATTGCTCTTATTATCAATGTCTTAATGTAATAGATATTATATGTATTAGTTTGGGTTCAAATGAGAATGTAATAGATATTATATGTATTAGTTTGGGTTCAAATGAGAATGTAATAGATATTATATGTATTAGTTTGGGTTCAAATGAGAATGTAATAGATATTATATGTATTAGTTTGGGTTCAAATGAGAATGTAATAGATATTATATGTATTAGTTTGGGGTCAAATGAGAATGTAATAGATATTATATGTATTAGTTTGGGTTCAAATGAGGAAGGTATTAATCTTCATTGTCTTTTTCTCCAAGCTAAAGCACAATAAAATACTATATATGCATGTACATGTTATGATAATCAAACGTGACACACCTAAATAAACGAACTTTTTTAACATTCAGGTTAGTCGCTTGTTTACATGATAGGAGAGATCACCGTATTCATATGCAAAATGCCCACCGGCAATCTATTGGATGAATGAACAATAAAAACCTGACATCCACCAATAGCTAACTGGTGGTATGAATGCCTTTGTATACAAACGTGATCTCTCCTATAGTGTGTACATAAATATTGCATTTCTGTTATTAATGTATTCATATATAATATGTGTAATAGTATGTATCTTGGTGAATAAGGTATTGATTTTCACTGCCCTTTTTCCAATTAAAATGTTATAAACAATAAAATTACTATGTTATGATCAGTTTAATCAGGTCTATCACTTGTATTCGAACATTTCAATATCATAATATTGTAATTTTATGGTTTAAACATTTCAATAGGAGAAAAAGGCAGTGAAAACCAATACCTTATTCACTAAGCTACATACAATACACATATTGTCTATTAAAATAATCACTTATTAAGAGAAATTGCAATGTTTATACACACAGCATTATGTAAACAAGTGACCGACCTGATTAATCGATTTATAATTATAGCTAAATTTCTGGATTATGCATGTTATTGTACTTTTACCAGATAGTTTATATAGTAAATCCATCCATTTAAACTACCAAGGTCAAAAATTTATCTATACTAACACAATGTATGTTGTAGTCTCCCTCTGTACCAAGGACCAACAGCTACCTATGTTACTCCACTCATTGCACTGATGTCACTGAAAGCTTGGGAGTGTCCCGAAGAGGGAGAGGTGGTTGGTAAGTTCAAATGCTTGATCGTATTATATTCATAGCTCGCTGGAGATAACTCTAGACTTATCAATTAATAAACATGTATAATATAAACACTCCATGGTCGATTGACCGCTTGTTATCAGTGTAGACCGAACGTGTATATGCATTTAAGTAATTATGCACAAGATTGAACAAAAATGGTCATCGAAAATGCATTTAATTTTCATTCTTATTTGTAAACAAAGGCTAGTGTTATAGTCGAGAACTTTGACCTGTCGCTAATTAATCCCCGCGTGTTTTCGTTATTGAACCGTAAGAATGTTTTGATTAATTAAAATAACAACTCTGATTGGACAGCGAATATGCACGGATATTCAAGGATGACATCTTCAAAGTACATGTACTAGGCAATATCATCGGCGGACTATAGCTCGACTATAGTCCAGTCAGGATATAAATCCAGTGACGCAGCGGTCGAGTCCACTATAACGGTGTAAAACCCATTATAAAGGCTTATACTGTACAAACAACTATAATTTCAATGCTAAACTAACATGCTATATTCGCTCTACCTGTTCAGACAATGGTTGTGATTTTTTGCGTACACATAAACTGCAACGTCACTGTCACAATATCCTTACTGGGCTATACTTACGTTAGTCATCTGTTTACGTACCAGTGTGGAAATAAACATTGCCGCTTCTTTTATTAATTTATATGGAGAAATATAATTGCCACCACTTAACTTCAAGATTTCATGAAAACTTTCGTACAATTTATGGGATATTTAATGAAACAATATATTTATCATGAAGACAGATAAATTATCTTAACACGAAATTCTGCGTGTTAGTGCTCTGAACTGACACCACATAAAGATGATGCTTTCACGAAACTAAATAAGTTTTTCATGAAAGCATAAAGATGTTTCTCAAAACGTACAGATGTTTTGGTGAAAATATTCTACTTTCGTGAAAAGTTTCGCGAAACTTAAAAATGTCTTCGTGAAAAATAATTCACTTTCGTGAAAAGTAAGTTGTTTTCTTAAAAAGGTAACAGGAATGTTGTGGCAGATCAAAGCAGTAACTGGCAATTTTTCACTTTGAAATATTTATCTTGCATTCATAATATTTTTCTGTTTTCATGAAATCCCTCATCAATTTCACAAAATATTTCATGAAAATTAATATTAATGTGGTGGCAGTTATATGGCTCCATAAATTTATTAAATCAAAAGCAGTAAATGATAGTACATGTGTATCAGTATGTTGTTTTTAGTAAATAAGTAATTGGGTTTCGCGGTGTTTTATCTGAATAAAATGCTTAAAACAACAAAAATGCTATTGTTTGTATAGAAGTGACAGACTGTCAGAAGTCCTAAATTTGAAATATAGCACTGACATGTTTTATTTTCAGGTGCAATGAATGGTACAATGGTTTCAACACTGACTAAAGTACAACGGGTATATATCCATTAATTACCTGATTATGTAAATTTCCATCGCTATTCATTGCCAATTAGCTACAACTCTCGTACCTTTACATTCACAAAATAGAAATACTTATTATTAGATTCCCACAACTACTGGATGTACGATGGGTTTTCGAAAAGAAATGCAACTGACAAACCATTAAGAACAAAAGTCTCAGAAAAAACTTAGACAAACTCTCATTAAAACTTTCAGACTATAATACAACTTTTGAATTCAAGGTTGAACTTATGTTTTGTGGCCTGCAAATGGTACAACTGCTTTCTTGTTTATCCAAATAGTGCGTGGATAAACATGGCAACCAGAGTAACGATGAAGAGGGGCATACGCAAAGATACGTAGAACATTTTGAAGAACTACTCAACTGTCCATCCCCGTAGGATGCGCCTAACATCCAGCCAGTGGATAAAGATTTGCTGGTAAATCGCAGCACATCCATTAAGGACGAGATCCGCAAAACTATCATGAAGCTTACAAGTGGAAAGGTAGCTGGACCAGATGGTATCTCAGCAGAAGCATTGAAGGCTTACAGTGAAACAATAAGATATGGCAAGAAGAGCAAGTCCCTACAGAATAGGAGGAGGGATACTTCATCACGCTACCGCAAAAGGCACACTAAGTCTCTGCTCCAACTACATATTGTCAATGTTTTCAATCGGATTCTACTTGAAAAGAGGACAGACATTATTGGTGACGAGCTGAGTGATCAACGGACTGGCTTTCGAATGATTAGATCATGCACTGACCATATTGCAACACTCTACACCGTCACTGTACATCAATTGTATTGCTAACAAGAAGGCAATACAAATTATGACATCACTTTGGAGGCTGTTAAGACACTTTTGGTCACTGAGATTTTCTCCATCATAATCAGGAACTCTTGCAGGGACGAAAATACAGAGTGGTCCACGCGGTCAAATCACAGAGGCTTTCAGTGTACATACAGGAGTGAGATAATGGTGTTTGTTGTCGCCGTTTCTGTTCCTGATGACCATTGATTGGGTCACGAAGACACTCACAACAGGAAAGCGAAATGGAAACCAGTGGATACTATGGCCACAACTAGACGACCTTGACTTTGCAGATGACCTGGCCCTACTCTAAACACCCAACATCAGATGCAAGGAAATACCAACATCGTGACAGACAACTTAATTCGTAATGGGCTTAAGGTTAACATAACGTTGCATTTCGTTTCGAATAGTCCTCGTATGTACAAAAATGTACTTGTATGCTCAGGAATACAGAATTTCTAAGTTGTTATTGTGTCCCCAGTATGATGCGAAATATTTTATTAAAATGAAACTTTTAAAACTATCGAATGGAAGCAACAGTTTTCATACTGCATCAGTAAGGTAGACAATATACTATGTCAGAAGAAAATCTTCGACAATTAGGAAACTATGATTCATGTTAGCATTTTGCTTCCCTTGATTCAATTGTGCTGACATGTCGATTGAGGTATAAAGGGAAACAATCTAAATTAGCAACCTGATCAGCAGACATATTTAATCAAGGGACCGTACTCTTCAAAACACGGCCGATTTCTTGGCGTGGACGTCAATGTTTAAAGAATGGTTAGACTTTTTAAAAGCTAACAAATTGGATTGGATTTGAGTTTAAAAATTTAATGTTCAAAACATTTTCAGTTGGAGGGAAGTCTGATGATAGCTGGAGCCTTACACATGCTTGTCGGGGTTCTAGGAATCGTTGGTTTATTGTTAAGATTTATTGGTCCAATCACCGTGGTACCTGCTCTTACACTTATGGCATTGTACGTGTTCAGTGCCACGGTACGGTTTGCTAAAGCACAATGGGGCATTGCGGCACTGTAAGTACTAGTGACTAGTAACCATTATTGTTTTGCTTGCAAAATATATTTTTATAAACTTGTCTCATAGAGTTTTCCTTTAACATGAGTTACCTTTGTAATAGAGAAATACCTAATTATAAACCAGTAAACAAACAGGTAATAAATACGAAGCAAATGTAATAAAACTATGTTGAAAGCTCATGTTTATTGTCTCCCCTTGTATGTGCCATTACAAGGATACTGTTTTAATACATATGAATTGGCATTAACATTATCGACATCTTATGTAATAACATCAAATATAAAATAATGCTTGTTTTTGAAATACAGTACTCATGTACTAGATTTTAATCATACCGCGACCGTGGCCGAGTGGTTAGGGCGTCCGCCTTGGAAGCGGGAGACCGAAGGTTCTTATCCCCGCGGAAGCCTTGTTAGAACTGATGCGGTCGGTTGGTGAGCAGCCAGTTAGTTAAAGAATGGTTACCGTAGGCCCATCTCTGCCAGGCGCCCGGCAATACGAGAAGGGATTCGGGAGGTACTGTGCGCACGAAATATAGGTGTCTCATTTAGAAGTCAAATTGGCTGGCCCTTTCAATAGGGGTGACACTATAATAAAATAAACGGAATAAAAACTTTTTATATCTTTGACTGGTTGTGACTTTTCATTGTAAGTACCTTTATCTAACGTAATAACATCAAATATAATCTAAAATAATGCTTGTTTTGTAAGAATGTATTCATGTTCTCGTATGTACCCAGGTAAGCACGATAGTTTAATTTCACATATCTCTATTGGTTGTGTTCCAACTATGTTATTATGTTAATACTTGTAAATTTTGTGTTTTTCTAGAACTGTAGCTGTGGCTCTAATCTTATCCTTCTATCTTGCCAAGCGACGTACAGCCCTCCCATGGTATAACAGATCGAGAGGATTTCACATCCATTGGTCACAATTTCATAAAATGTTTTCGGTAAGATTTTGTCGATTCGAAAATACCGCTGGCTTAGACCTGGAAGGTACTTACGACCTTATACGACTCGTGCTTATTTGCAATCTGTATATCAAGGCGCTTTTCATGGAAATCGGAAAAGGTCATGTTGACCAAACAAAAGTTTAAAAGCTTGTTTTTCCGTAAGTAAAGAAGAGTTTTCAGACAATTTTTTCTTGTTATCTCAAACTATTGATTTTGTTCTTACGACCTTCTAATTCTAAGACAGCTTGCGATACGAGTACATTAATTGAGTGTTGACCATGTATTTGTATTCAATTATATTTTCGGGTACATTTTGCATCTTTGTATTCTCGTGGGCATAATTAATGCCTAATGTATTGCAAACGAACTGTAAACTTACTATATATTATGTTAATATTCTTTGATAAATATTCATTTAAAATACGGCTTCGGTAACTTATTAGTGGTAGAGTGTCAGTTTCGAGTGCGGGAGGTGCATGATGTATTGGGTCCGTGTTCGCGTCATACGAAATAAAAGGGTTAAACTTTTTAAGTGTTTAAAATTAATTACTTTGAGATTACCCATGACAGGTTTGACGTCAAGTGTTGTAAAAAGAACCTACATTTTGTAGTACATGTACATATGTACTAATTACAATGCTTGTTTTAATCGCCAGATTCTTATTGCTACGGTTGTTGCCTGGTTTGTAAGTTGGATTATAACTTATACTGGTGGATATGATATGTCACCTGACAGTCCAGATTTCTACGCAAGAACGGATTCAAGATTGTACATAATTGACGACACAAACTGGTTTATCTTCCCTTACCCAGGTAAACTGAACAATTGGTACTTTCAGACTTTCTTTGCACCTGCGTGTCTGTCACACTAAATTGCCGTACACGACGTATCTTATCGGCGTTGCAAGCTATTGGTGCTTTTAAGCTTAAAAGTTTTAAATTTAGAATATAGGAACATTTAATGAAATTGTAATTCAATCTTCATTTTAAATATTGTTTTAAGTCCCATTGTTCAACAGTATTTTATGATATGGAGACTACCCAGTCGTCACATTATCCTGACAACGGGCAAACCAGCAGTTACCTGCCTGGAAGTAACAATCGGTATGCTGACCATCTAGCAAGGTTGATATACCTGTTCCATTTTAACGACTTATGTATGACGCGCTCTGGGGTCGAACACGAAACCTCACTCACACAAGGCAGACTATCAAGACGGACACTTCGACTTGTACCTCATACTTACTTACTTACTTAGTAATTGCCCGTTATGCCCTTTGGTATGTAGGCCAACAACAAAGGCTTCCACCGGAGCCTGTCTTTGGCGATCTTCTCAACTGTTCCCCACGATTGGTTCATTTTCTTTAACTCTGCCTCGACAGTGCGTCTCCATTTTGTTTTAGGTCTCACCCGTTTCTATTTTCTTTCAGGCGTCCAGTGTTGTGCACCTGTGTGGTACTGCACCTCATATCCCAACACATACATGTTTATAATTGGACAGTATTGTTGTATAAAATAATATCCGTTTTTGTAAAATGTGTTTTTGTCTATAACAGGTCAGTTTGGGCCTCCACGATATGATACTGGTGCGTTTATTACCTTCATTATTGGAACAATTGGTTCAATTATCGATTCAATTGGTGACTACTACGCATGCGTCAAAGTCGTCGAAGCCCCGCCTCCTCCAAAACATGCCGTTAACCGAGGTATCGCCATAGAAGGGTTTATGAGTTTTATAGCTGGATGGGCTGGGGCTGGACATGCAACTTCTACTTTCGGAGGAAATATTGGAGCCATTGGTATAACAAGGGTAATAAAAATGTTCTTACCTTTACAACACATGTGTTAACATAATTATATGCATGCAAATAAAACCATAATGCATACAAAGTTATAAGAAAACTCAGTGCGTAACTGCCACATCGGAGCACATGGAATCATCCGAGCTCATGGCAACATCCGAGAGCTCATGGCAACATCCGAAAGCTCATGGTAACATCCGAGAGCTCATGGCAACATCCGAGGGCTCATGGCAACATCCGATCATATGGAACCATCAGAGCACATGGCAACATCCGAGCACATGGCAATATCCCACCACATGGCCAACATCCGAGTACATGGCAACATCCGAGCTTCATGAGTACAAGTTTACGACCTTCTAGATATGTACTGGCCACTATCCGTGAAGAAACCGGCTGTTTATGATCATATAATTACAACTTTGTGTATTTTCACATAAATACTGCATTCTGATTGGATAAAACGGTCATGTGACCTGTCTTTCATATCCCGATGAAGCAGCTCCGTATGCAAATTACTTTGTCGACGGACATGAATGAACTGTCGGGGCGTTGATTCAAATTAGGTGATTTTCCCGACTGTTCATACACCGATGAACTGCAGTAAATTCAATTCTTAAATATAACAATGTCTTACTGTTCTACAGGTAGCCAGTTTAAGGGTGTTCCAGGTACTTGGTCTCTTGTTTATGTTTCTTGGAGTAATTGGAAAAGTTGGTGCCTTCTTTGTAACAATTCCATATTCAGTCATAGGAGGCCTACAAGTGATCAACTTTGGTGTACTCGCTGGTGTGATGCTGTCTAATTTACAATTTATTGATCTCAACTCCAGAAGAAATTTATCAATTATCGGAATAGCGATGTTGGTGGCTATGATGCTTCAACACTGGATCAAATCAACCAAGAATGCTATCTACACTGGTAAGGCTTCTTGTAACCTCCCCTAACGTTGAACCTCCATAAATTGCTAAAGAGGTATTAAAGTTGTCGATGTAACTTATTCATTATGCATGTATGTGTATGTGTTTTACTATTACACCCACCATGCTCTCAGTTGAACTTTAAAACAATTCAGAATTACTAGTACATATCAAACACTATAATATTTTATTTAGTCGAAGGTGTATTGTGTTTGATCTCAACACATTACATGATATAAGCCTGTCCAATATAAAATGGAGTTGCCCACAAAATCCTATTTAGAATGGCCGTTTTCGCCCTCAAAACACGAAATATTCATGGAAATTATCCAGGAAAATGACAAAAGTCAGAACAAAACTGTAAACTTTACTGTTTTATTTCATCAAAATTAACAATTGTTCCGTCAACGGTACAATTAGTCGTATCTAAAAATTAAACAAAATGTTCCGCATACATTTGGAACAAACTGTCTTACTGCTTTCTTGTATCATTGTAGGCATTGAAGATCTGGATAATACCCTAACCATGTTGATGGGTAACCCCGTGTTTATGGCGGGACTAATTGCCTGCTTCTTTGACAATACTATGCCAGGTACATAATTATGTGATCGGAAATCTTTGATGAGTGCTGTCTTTCCTGTCCGATATTTCATGATCTCTTTGGCATTGACAGTAAATTAATTATACTACTCAAACTAAGGGTCAATAAATCAATTTTCATGTCTGAAATTATGAAAATATCATACTATCTGCTGCTACGTTTCTACAAATTCGTGTCTTACAATTGATAAGCATTGTCGAAATGACATCGTTTTCTAGTTACGGTAACTGATAAGCCCTATTTACAGGGCCCCTATAGATATGGCAACACTAACATGGACATTTTTGTCCTGTTTTAATTTTCATATCGTGTTAGACCCAAAATGCCAAGACATGGACCGCATTCTGCTATTACAGAAGCTTGAATGCAGCACGAACATGTTAATGGGGTTAGGCTGATCAGCACTAAGACATTAAATTTTGAAAAAATTGAAGTAATTCTTATTCGTTTGCAATATTGCAGATATAGAAATATGTTTCTGAATATTCTACAAGTCAGTTTTTTTCAATTTGCAAAATATTCAAATGGCACATTTCTTGACCCAAATTTTGAGTAGTATATATCCTAGATCTAGTCTCTACTCTATTTTCACCATGCCGTATTTAAAACGATGCTAAAAATTCGGACATGGAAACAGCATTTAGAAAACGTCGTATAATGCAAAATGCCCAGGAACATACACAAGGAAAGAAAAGAGCAATGAAGGCACAAACCACACACAAGGAAAGAAAAGAGCAATGAAGGCACAAACCACACACAAGGAAAGAAAAGAGCAATGAAGGCACAAACCACACACAAGGAAAGAAAAGAGCAATGAAGGCACAAACCACACACAAGGAAGGAAAAGAGCAATGAAGGCACAAACCACACACACATCATTGATTACAAAGGCGAGACAAATAGACTGGTAAATACAGCAACGACTACAATCAGTCAATCAACATTGGGCCAGGTTGTGTATTCTATATTATTTAATTAGTCTACCATTGCCTTACAACCACTCTCCCGAAATAACGAGTAGTTTGTCCTTACACATTTTATGCTCATATTTCTCGGTGAAGTTTGAGTTGCAGTCATGCACGGCCCTTCTCCAAAAAAAACCCGAGCTAATCTAGGATACTAATACATGCCAGGTATTTACTATCGACAGCTTTACTGAAAACTCTGACATAGAAAGATCTAATAATATAGAGACCACTCTTTTCAAAACATCCGTGATCACGAAACATAAAAAAACCAAGTGTGGTCGTGATCTTAATTTGAGCGAAGAGATTGTAGAGATTTTTGACCTGTCAACATTAACATAATTACACGGTAACTATAGTCCAGTCAGGGCAAAAATCCAGAGACGCAGCGGTCGAGTCCATTATATCGGAGTAAAACCGATTAGTAAAGGCTTTTACTGTACAAACAACTATAATTTCAATGCGAAACTAACATATTTGCTCTACCTGTTCAGACAATGGATTTAATATGTGTGCGTAAACATAAACTGCAACATCACTGTCACAATATCCTAACTGGGCTGTACCATATTAATACCAGTTCAGACAACGGTTGTCATCTTTTGTGTACACATAAACTGCAACGTCACTGTCACGATATCCTACCTGTTAGATTAATGATCCTCAACTTTCAGGAGATGACGTATCTGTAGTGTTTACCTATCTTGAAGTTATGTATTTTTACAGGCCAATAAAACTTTACGCGTACAATATATCATTTAAGAAGTAATGAATATGATTATATCTACATGCCTGTGTTTTGTCGTAGAATAAAGCACGGTCACGAGTTCGGATGCGCAGTATAGATTCAATGTACACATCGGAACAGGTGACCGAGCTTTATTATAGATAAAAGACAGCTACATATTCAATATTTCGATTCTAACAAAGCCAATAGTTCGCATTTGACAACACATCAATACAAGTAACCACTGCGCTATTTTCTTCATTTGAACGCAACTAAGTTATTTGCCGTTTCTGTGTTTTATCGGTAATTTATGCACACCTTGGTTTCCTCTTTGTGTATATAGGGGAAACTCCTGGTTGTTATAGAATCAGAATAATAGTAGGCTAGAAGTCTGATTGTATTTCCATACTGTGTTGCTACAGGTACGAAAAAGGAACGTGGTTTAACCGCATGGCAAGAAGAGTTAAAGGTTGATAATGCGGAAGATGAACTACCCAAGGAGAAACTATCGGAACGTGAGGAATGGAGACGGGAACAAATAGAAAAGACCGTGTACAGGATTCCGTACGTCAACCGATTGATCAGAAGATTCAAGAAAATTGGCTACTTACCGTTTTGTCCCACCTATAACCCAAAAATGGAAGATTAACTCAATGATAAAACCAATTTCTTTGTCAGGCCTACTGTAACATGAAATGCATACTTTTTATTCCGCATGAGCATGCAAACGCTTTTACTGTATCGAAGCTTATACTCATAAAGTCATGTCATGTACGACTATTAATGACATAACATATACGTATGTATATGAATTGTGCAGTGTTTCGGATCATCAAAATTAAGATGATTATAAGCTAACTGCACACACTAGATAAATATTTTTCTGAAAGATGGGGTTGCGAATTATTAGAAAAAAACAATTTCTATGTACAAATGTACATCGTAATAGCAGGCCCCATGATTTTAAAGCTTTTTTATGCTCAACTCAATTTCTTGCTCAGATGTTTCAAACAGTTAAATGTCTAATAATTTACTGAAACTCTTATATTGCTTGGATAGCCTTGAAGAAAGCAGAGCAAAATGTATGGTATATTAGAGATCATTTAGCTGTTGGACTTTCTAGAAGCTAATAAAAGGAGTAGATACACAACAAGTATTGGTAAAAATGACCCAATCACGGAAATGAATAATAATTTTACAAGTTACACTAAACCATATAAAATGTTGGAAAATGACATTTTTACTTAAGTTGGGTTGCGCATGAAAAAAAGCTACATGAATATAATCATGAGACCAGAGATAGGTACGTTATAAACATGTATGTGACTGTTGAAAACATTTATATATTTTGTCTTATTTTCTTAATATCGCAATATTGTACAGGTTTACATTATGAACTATATCACTTTGCTTTTATATAATATATTAAAGAGGACATTGAGATAGTTGATTTGTCATCGCATTTGTGGAACGAGTTGAATTAAATGTGTTTAAACATCTGATATATGCTTATTGTACTATTGTTGCATATAATTATGACTTGTATACGCACATTGTATTGAGAAATAAACTATATTCAAACTATTACTACTATCACAGTATATTAAAAAAAAAAAATAATGAAATATCACAGTTCGATGTTTTGATGTAATGATGAAGTTAATACTGCAGTCATAAATGGGAGTAATCTAATTTGCCATGAGAAAATAAAAATATTTTACTATCAGAAATTACAGTAATATAGTAATACATAATTATATAACAAAATACACTAAGAATATTACATACACTTTAAGAAATGGTCCTTAACTTTTGATTTGAAAGAAGATGTGGTTCCAGAATCCCACATGTATTGGGGCAAATTGTTCCAAAGATAGCATTCCATATAGGCAAAAGACCTTTTGCCAAAACCTTTGACAATTGGAATGGCATATCTCTTGTTGTCGGACACGTTATTGCAAGGACCGTCAGACTTTGGGGCAACTTTTACTCTGAATCTTGTTGAATAAGTGTGCACATTGGTGACGGGATTAAAATTGTCATTCATATATAGTGGGACAAGGTTTGAGTTAATCTTAAAAACATGACAAAGGGTAATTTGGTTCACTCTATCAGTAACGGGCAACCAGTTAATATCTACGAAATGTTCCCTGCCTATGTGAGATCTAGGATGTAAATTCAAGACATATCGGATTAGCTTGTTTTGAGTGACCTGTAACCTGTTTTTTAAATTTTGAGTTATACTGTTAAACCAGACTGAAGAAGCATAGTCAAAATGACACTGAATTAGGGAAGAAACTAAAAGTCGTCTTGTGTGCCGTGTTAGAAATTCACTTTTGCGATATAAAAAATTTAACCTAGCATTGGATTTTTTAATAACTGATCTAGCCATAGAGTCAAATGTTAAACTCTGATCAATGGTCGCACCAAGGTATTTAACTGATTGTTGTGACTCAATTGATTGACCATTGCAGTTGATTTTAAGGTTAGACTGGGTTGTTAGCCGTTTTTTAGACCCAAATAAAATAGATTCTGTTTTGCCAAGGTGCAGAGATAACGTATTACAAACCAGCCACTTACTGACAATACTCAAGTCATGACTTAAAGTATTTTCAATGACATGCTTGTTTTTGGCCGAGACAAGGATTGCAGAATCATCTGCATAAAGTAAAAGTTTGTTATTTATATCGGCCGACATGTCATTGACGTAAATTAAGAAAAGTAATGGACCTAAGATTGACCCTTGAGGGACTCCACAAGATATATGGGCATTTGAAGACTGAACGCCTGATAGTTCAACTAATTGACGCCTTTCTGAAAGATACGAGGAAAACCAGTGCAGTGACGATTCTGTGAGACCCATAGCCTTCATTTTCATTAAAAACTGTTACGTAATCATATAGTGTGGTACTGACTCAAATACGCGTTAGCTTTCTCTAGACATGTCTCGCTTATACGGAATCACGTTATGGGGTCTGCTTCGTTACAAATAGTATAGAGTGTCTTATACCACTGTACATAATCTGTTACAAACACGTTGATTATGTATATAAGGAAAGACTACCGGTAATAAAGTCGATAATACTGTTTTAAATACAATATTCGCTAGCACTTTTAGGGCTGTATTGACACTGTACTCGGAGGTATTCCCGAATATATCCTCGTCTTTGGCTAATGGAATTGAAATAAACTATCTATCTATCTATGTCTTTAAATTGCCAATTAACTAGAAGAAGTTATATTCATATAAAATGCTGAAAAACATGTAGCTAAAGTGGTACGGATAATTTATTTCAAATTCTTTTAAACACTCCCCCCAAACCTTGCAGATCCTGATTACAAATGTATGTAAAAAACGTAATTGTTAATAATAATAATAATATCTTTCTTTAGAGAAGGTAACATGTACAGACATATGCAATAGACGAATTCACATACATCCTAATTTAAACAAGGCCTTCTATAAAACAAACAACAACACAACATGTTATTTTGACAATCACTCAAAGTACACACATACTATAAGTAAACAATTTAAATATTCAATTTCGTTATTTCCAACATAGAAAATTGAAGTCATACATATATGGTATTAATATTTTTGTTTGTGTATTAAGAAATGTTTTACTGATTTTTTGAACGAATTAAGTGATGTAAGCAGACGAACGTATGTTGGGGTTACATTCTACATATATGCAGACAAATATGAGAAGGACATTTTCATGTAGTTTATGTTGTGTTTAGGTGTCACTAAGTCATTGTTACTTACTGATCTAAGGGTGTATGAATTATTACTGGAAAATGTCAATAAATTTGAAAGATAATTAGGAGCAAGATTCTTATGGACTTTGTAAACCATTACAACTGTATGATAATGACATCGACTAGTAAAAGATAGCCATTTGTCAAAATAAATGATACGCACGTCTTAGGGGAAGGATATAAACCTGAAATTGCTGTAATATCAAATCGCAATTTTAATATTTGTAAAAATACGACAATATCTACATTAATTATCTAGTGCACTGTCAACATTAATTTACTTAACATTTTTTGACGTTTTTGTACTTTTGTACCTTACGTAAACTTGCATGTAAATACCAGTGTTTAGCCTTGACTGAATAAACACAAAGTTACCGACATATTACAATTACTCGATTTTTGTTCATCAACGTATCTTCAACTTACCAATGACGTAAGATAAAAGTAGATCCCGTTTTATTTCAAATGTTTGGTCCATATGAGGGCATACAATTTTGACATACATAGTCTAGTCAGGGTAAGAATACAGTCGCGCAGCGGTTGGGTCCACTATTACGGTGTAAAACCAATTATAAAGGCTTAAACAGACAGCCATACTTTCAATGCTATAAATAACACACTATTTTCGCACTACCTATTCAGACAATGGTTGTAATCTTCTGTGTACACATTAACGGCAACCTCACTGTCACCAGATCCTAACGGGATGTATAGTCCAGTTAGGATATTGTGACAGTGACGTTGCAGTTTATGTGTACGCAAAAAATCACAAACATTGTCTAAACATGTAGAGCGAAGTTTAGTATGTTAGTTTAACATTGAAATTATAGTTGTTTGTACAGTATAAACATTTATAATTGGTTTTACACCGTTATAGTGGACTCAACCACTGCGTCACTGGATTTTTATCCTGACTGGACAATACATGGTCTAAAGTTTCTTAAATACAATAACCCAGACCCCATTAATGAAAGATATTAATAGGTGTGAATTAATATCCAACCTTTCAAATCGTACAATTTCATGTTTACCATGCATGTCATACGTTCACTACACACGAACGGTGAAAACTATCAAACCGAAACGCTGAGACATTGTTTCAACAGATGAGTAGAGTGTAGTTATTAAACAAGATGGATAGGGGACATTATACTATTGAATTCGACAACAGAGCCTTCGACACAGACACAGTACGTATAATTATATTAATCAAATATTGTTTATATGATGAAAGTATAATGGTTTCACTTTACAGGTCGAATACGTTTACGGCTCAATAAGAGAGACCATGTTTGTATACAAAGGGATTCGTACCACCAGCAAGCTATTGGTGAATGGCAGGTTTGTATTGTTCATTCATCCAATAGATTGCCGGTGGGCAGTTTGCATATGAATACGCTGATCTCTCCTATGGTACTTCACCAAAACTCCTCACGATTGTTGCCTCCCCTTGCAGATTATTTTAATGTTACTACCAGTAATGTAGCCGCTGTAATGAGTTTGTATTTCACCTGGTAGAAAGAGTATTACTGTTGGTATTAAAAGCGCTAGCATTTGAAATAACATGCATTAAACACCGAAAATACCAAATTTGCACGGCTAGTTTTGAAAATACATGTACTTGAATTTCTTGCGGTAAACATGCACACCTATGTTGATTCAGTCTGCCGATGATACCAATGGCCTTTTATTACAAATAAAAATGAAAATTAAAGTCCATTTTTGTTCAATCTTTTGCATAATCACTTTTAATGCAAACACTCTGATAACAAGCGGCATGTTGACCGTGCAGTGTTTATATTATTCATTTTTCAGTAACTAGTACATTTAAGTAAAACCTTACGCTCTCTTATACTGTACAAAAAATGACTACATCGCAACATGTTTCATAATTTACAAACCATAATATTCTAATTCCCTGGATATATGACTGCATGTGATAAGCTGCCTTTCTTTCGCAATTGAATATGAAGTATAGTTCAGTCAGGGTAGAGAGACACAGCAGTCGAGTCCTGAATTACGATGTAAAGCTAAGTATAAAGGCTTATACCGACAGCTATAATTTCAATGCTAAACTAACAGACTACATTAGCTCTACCTGTTCAGACCATTGTTGTAATCTTTTGTTTACACATAAACGGCAACGTCACTCTCACATTATCCTAACTGGACTGTTCCGAAAAACATGTCCAATGTATCGGTAATTAAAAACATCGATCGTTCTTTCCGTTCATTAACAGATATTCTAATAAACGGTGTAATCCCTCAATTGTATTCCGCTATAAATAAAATATCAATTGTGAAATAAGATGATTGTATTTAAAGCGTCGGGTTATATCTTGGCTAATGAACGTTTTCTCGCGTGACAACATAAAACACAAACATGGATATGACGGTAACAAAAAATAACAAGGTAATGTCATCTGTTATTATATTTAAGAAATAACAAATATGTAACTTTGTTTTGGTGTGTAATAAAATGTAGACAACAGTTTGAATGCGTTAGCCTAGTAATGAAATCAGGCTAAATCATGATATTTTTTTATACATTATAGGTTATTAATCGAAGCTGAAGGTGACCACAATTTGTTTTGTTACTATGTTTAACGTCCTGTCATTGTTAGTTTGTCTCCTCCTCGCAAATCATAAAAAGAAGCCAAATACGCCTGGCACTCAACGTAGTCAACATAATACACGTATGCCAAATAGGCCAAGCATAGCCTGTATTTTACTTACCAGTCAGCTTTCTGCTGAACCATGGCGGACATATGCATGCCTCCATCCGGTTTTAACCCGAGTCGCTAGATTAGACGGCAAGCGCGCCAACCATTGAGCTAAGGAGGCAAAGAAGCTACAATTGATCATTTTCAGCAGCTTGATCGTTTTTTCCAGTACCGTGTGAAACCTGTATTTCCAAAAGTCACGTGGTATTGCTAAACTATTATATGCATGTATTTAGATAATTATATTGTGTTCATCGGCATTAAGCATTTCACTGCTCACTTTTTATTTCAATGCAGGAAACCCTTTACGTGTATGAGGACATTTCTTTGATATAATGGGAAAATCAGCCGACTAGACACACTAACCTATTGAGTACACGACAAACATTGTGTCCCACATTTCATCCGTCAGTCTATACCACCACCGCCCTGTACACACTCGCTCATGCTGTATACTGTAAACCACCTTATTTTCGCGTCAAAAATGTTCGCGAAATTGTAAAACTGATAAATGTTCGCGATAGAAACTTTTGCTGTGTTTTAGTCACAATGCATAGGTACTTTAGAATGATTATTTACTTGTTAATTGATTATAGATCGCAAGTTGATGAACTCGCGAATTTAAGATGTTCGAGTAGTACAATTAGTCACAATAAGTACAGCGCGACAAGCTTACGCGATAACCCTTAATACAATATTCAATATGTTTATTTCGGCATTAAACAAAATTAATACAGCTTTTAGCCACAAAATACATGTAATATTGTATATTGATAACCCTTAATGGAAAAATACATTGTCGAAAATAACATCAGTCGTACAGTATTCAATAGTTCCCGTCGTTGTAATATCAGCGGTTCTGACAAGCTATCCAACAAAATGTCATGTACCGTCGTGGTCACACAACCGAACATCTCTTCTCGTTCCCTCATACTGGGATTTTCCCATTCAACCTGTGTGGGAAGAACAAGCAATATATTCGCCGTAGTACGTGTAAGTGTCAATTTCCCGTATCACGTGACCAAGTTAGGGTATCTATTTTTCCTCTGTCATGTGACCTAGATTTAATACGCCTTTTCGTGTTTCTGCTAAAACTGCAGTATTCTTTTTTATTCTGAATTCAAACCTTTAAGAATGAAGACACCAACCGAATCCATACCTTTGGTGATTGTACGTATTTTTATAAAAGAAAATTGTGAGTTTATAAAAAAAAACCTGGAAGTATTAAATTGTTATCAACTATGTAGTATCATACATGCGATTAAATATTTAATTTAGTTCAAAAAGCATTATCATAGTTTTAAGTTTTGTTAGAGTCTTTGTTTTCCGTCATATTCATATTTTGATATTTCCGAATCTCTTTAATTCTCTGCATGAAAACAAGTGTTTAAGACTCAGTGAGCGGAATACCCTTATTCAGGTAAGTTGTTTTCTCATGGCTATCTCGACTCTTGGCCCCAATTCTACCTTAAGTTATCGCTTGGCTGAGTCAGCTATTTTGCATTTATTGCATGACTACATTATATGATATAGTAGGTGATGTTTGTATGAAATGCTCATGGAAATCCATCAGTAATGAACAGCAATGAACTTCGTACTTGAGCTTGTTATAACATACTAAGTTTTTACTTTAGATGTTTATAACTTTTCAGCACTATTTTTTGTTAAAATAGGACTAATTATGTATTGCTCTATTAAAATGGCATCTCATTATGATTAAACAATATATACTAGTGTACATGAAAGTCATTTAACAATTTTTTTAAATAGAAGTCTCAGCTGAGCAATAACTTAAGTTTTTTAGTGGAATTTGAGTCTGGTGAATCTTGAGGAAACAATGACGATTGTCATCTTCAATCAAATAAAGTCCGTATGGGCGTTGGTAAGAATTAGGAAAAAACGTATTCAAGAAGTACAATGGAAAATTTACATGCTAAAATACGGAGCAAACGCTCATAAAATTATGTAATAGCTTCTTATCTTACCAAATGCCATCCACAGGTAACATAATGAAAACAATATTTTTTTTGTAAAAATTATATATCACTTTCTGTAAAATAATCTTCACCAATGATACGTTTACCTGTGGTTTTAGCCACCCATGTCAGACTGATTAGTGATATTTTTAGTCATTTTACTTCAAAAGGTGGCAACAAATGACAATGCTAAAGTCAAGACTGAGCGTGTAGTTGGCAGTCTAGCATCCTGAAAATTCCAACTATACACACTCCCGAATACTCCCCTTGTTAATTATAACAAGTTCAAGGTTTCAAGTTCAATGTTTTTTGTACAAAGGCCTCCGGCCCATACACAAATTATGTGATAGCATACATATATTCAAATTGATTCAGTCCATGATTCCATCTAACAGTTCATAAGCTTCTTATTTTCGAATCGGTCTAATGAAGTTACATAGGAACAAGACACTGGTGGTGACCATACGTGTGTATGATTATTTCGTTGCCATGGTGAATGCATTATCAGCTCATTCGGTATTTTGACATTACACAACTTGATGCAAATGTAGTTTAAATTTACACCATGTAGATGTTGTGTGTGTTCAAATGCATTATACTCTTAGAATCAAGTTTAAACACAAACACAAACAAACACTTGTAAACATTTTAAACAAACAGGCGCATTAAAAGTGGCACCCATCAAAAATGCATGCATTCATTGAATCGTTAACTGAAGTAATAATATGCACTATACAATTATCTTTTCATTTTACCTGCATTTTATAGCAGATGGTTCTTTATGATTGCTGAAACTACTTAATTCAGCTTTTTGACAGCTGTGTCTTGGTCAGGTCATTTTCTTGTTCGGTTATATGTGATGGACATTGTGCCTTTTAATTGTGGTATTTGAAGTTTTTTTTATGTTTTCTGTGATCGGCTTGTTTCGTTAAGTGCTGCCTTCCCTATCCAACTTTCTATTATCTTTTTGATAGCAGATGAAATAGCCTCTTTGATATTTCAGAATGGGACAACACCGAGTACGCATGCGCCAAGTGTAGATCCGTCGGTAAAGACAAATGGAGAGAAACATCCAAAAATAGAATTTGAAGAAGATGATGGTGGAAAGTTTATATACGATGTGTTTGATGTCCCACCTGCCCCCTTAACCCTTGGTTTTGCTATGCAGGTATGTATACATGTCCATCTTTGTAACATTTATCGTAAGTTTTCTGGAAATCGCAAACCATATTGTGGTTCGGTGCTGTAAACGTCGCTGTTACCGTCGTTATTCAATTCAGGTGTGATTTTCCGGTTATTTATACACCGATGAACTGTAGAAAATTGCTATTCAACCCTTAAATGTACTATTTTCAGCATGGTCTATTGTCCTTATCTCGAAGCTTGTCTACTTCTCTTCTGGTGGCAGACATTTTATGTGCGCGCGCAGATGAAGCTCTCAAAGCGAGGCTGCTCAGTACGACCATGTTTATGTCTGGTTTGTGCACGTTCCTACAGAATACGATCGGAATCCGGTAAGTGTACAGAACATTGTTTTTGCTTTACACAATGGTAGTTCGAAAAGTGTGTGCATTTTCTTCATCATTATTTAGTTATAATCGTGTTTAATATAAATTAAAATTTGTTATTTAGCTGCATTTAATAAAACGTGCAGACTTCTACTGAGACGGCGTTCATTAGCGAACTGTATCAATGTCCCTGGTAGCGTTTTAATGCAAGTTTGGCGCAATCCAATCTGCTTTTTCCTATATTATTATTTCATTTAAATTGCATAGTTTTACTAGAATACAAGCAGGAAAAATAAATATTATTACATGAAATTGTTCGTCACACGCCAGTGAATGATCGTTTTATTCATTTTGTCATTATTACTAAGTTTGAAAAAAAATCTCATAACCTAACTACCGTGTACAAATTCTAGGCTTCCGTTGTACCAAGGGCCAACAGCGACCTACGTTACTCCACTCATAGCTTTGATGTCATTACAAGCATGGAGTTGTCCCGCCGACGGCGATGTGGCTGTGAGTAAGTATGAGTATGTGGCTTTATACAGTCATCAAGTCCAGAATATATAGTCTGTAATTTTCGGTTTTGAAATTGTGTTTATTTGTTCTCATCTGCACTAATTCAGCTACATGTGTTTACAGTAACCAGTTTCCTTGAATTAGTTATCTACCAATACTAACTTGCTCTTTCGAAACGGTCTGGAAATCACACAGCCTTTTCCTAACTTGCTCTTCCGAAACGGTCTGGAAATCACACAGCCTTTTCCTAACTTGCTCTTCCGAAACGGTCTGGAAATCACACAGCCTTTTCCTAACTTGCTCTTCCGAAACGGTCTGGAAATCACACAGCCTTTTCCTAACTTGCTCTTCCGAAACGGTCTGGAAATCACACAGCCTTTTCCTAACTTGCTCTTCTGAAACGGTCTGGCAATCATCAAGTCAATTTCTAGCTTGCTCTTCCAAAAACGGTCTAAGAATTTCTCTACATGTTTAAAACATCACCCAATCAATTTCTAACTGGCTCTTCCGAAACGGTCTGAGAACTTCTCCCTGCCGTTTCATGACATGGATTTCAAGAACATACTTCGCGTTCATGTCCCAAGTTTTCACAGAATGGGCTCTCGTTCCTGGTCATTTGTGAAGCATGACGTTGTATATCACACTCTGAATCACGACATTTTGAATCGATAGGATATTGACCAAATTAGAACTTGTCTGTCTATTTCCTATATTTTTTCTATCTCGTGTTTACAGATGCAACGGCTAATGGAACTGATTACGCATCCACACTGATAAAAGTACAAAAGGTATGCTGTTACATGTATTTTATTCCTAATCATATCTGAAACATACTAACAACGTACGAGGATCAATCCTTATCACCAAATCCGGTTACTTGTCTTTGAGAAATATATAGTACATGTATTGTATATACAAATGTACATCTAAATCGGCTTGTTGATGCTCGGTCATTAAGCGATGGCATTCACCTTTTTAGGTTATTTTGCTGGGACTTTAGCTTTTCTATTGCTGAAACTAGGTCATTCAGCTGAAACCATGGCATTCAGCTTTTTATTACTGTTATTCTTTAACCTTTTAGGACTACAGACAGCTAAAACTAGGTATATCAACCGTTTTACTGTTGAAACTGTGTCATTCAGCTTGGGCATTCAGCGTTTGATTGCTGGCACAAGTTCAGTCAGCTTTTTGACAGCTGGGACTTGGGCAGTTCATTTTCTCGATCGGTTTTATGTTGGCCATTGTGCCTTATATGTGTTTATGTTTTCTGTTCTCGGCTGGTTAGGTTGAGTGCTGCCTTCCCTGTCCGACTTTTATCCGAAATTATCTTTTTGATTGTATGTATGCTTTGCATTTGAATTGTTCTAAACGGGAATGTCTTACTACAGCAGTATTTTGATCAACATTCTCTTACTCAGTTTTAGAACAGGACCGTGACTCTTGTAGCGAAACTATAACTCCAACAAAAATGGCCACAGATGTAACCATTTTATCAAGTAAACACAGTTTGACTGAATTTTGGATGAAAATGTGTAACGTGAGTGCGCTTAGTTTAGTTCTTGGCACATAATTATAATGTTCGAGACATTTGTTGTTCGATATACACACGTTTTACATGTTCTTTATCAATTTATGATTGCAAACGATATGTGAAATGTGCACATGGATATTCTAAAACTTACTTCTACATGTATATTATTTATAGCTAGTTACAATTTAAGCATAAACATTTTCAGTTGGAGGGAAGTCTGATGATAGCTGGAGCCTTACACATGCTTGTCGGCGTTCTAGGAATCGTTGGTTTAATGTTGAGATTTATTGGTCCAATCACCGTGGTACCTGCTCTTACACTTATGGCATTATACGTGTTCAGTGCCACGGTACGGTTTGCTAAAGCACAATGGGGAATCGCTGCACTGTAAGTTTAACTTATTGACTATTTTTGTCAGATGTTTAGGTAAAGTGCTTATAAATCATACGTAGCATGGCTGTTGATCACTCACTAATCGCGGACAAACTTCCACCAACATTTCTTACAAGAACGTCATTTTCCGCTTCCACGTGAAAAGAATAATCGATCGATTCAGGTAGAAACATCGTAACACGCGTTTAGTTGTAACTATCTAACTATCATTAATTGTATTTGCAACTTTTTCATTTTAGTCTGATACTTGTGTCATAATGAATCATTAGTACGTGACACATTTTCAAACATTCGTGACGTCATATACCACGTGATATAGTGCTGGTTTCTGCCAAAGGGTAATGCTATTCATTTCAATCTTTTTCAGTACGGTAGCTGTTGCTCTCGTGTTATCATTCTATCTAGGAAAGCGACGTACGCCGTTGCCATGGTACACTAGATACAGGGGATTCCATATACACTGGTCACAGTTTCATAGAATGTTTTCAGTGAGTTATGTTCTGGTCGAGAAATTAGACTCGCATAACTTTAACACCCATTTCTCACTTAGAATTACGTTTCGTTCGTATGTAGGGTGTCCAAAAAGAATGTTTACAGTTTGCTGTCTTTTATCAAGCCTCATGTTGAACATTGAGGCTTATTCTTAAGGAAAAGACAACTCTGTCGATAGCGATTGTTGTACCGGTGTTTTTATACGAGTTGTTTCCCTTTACATCAGAAAAATCGATAATCATCTCTGGACAGTGATCAGTATACTGTATATGTATAGGATAGAACATGAGTAGGTGCTGTATATGGGATTTATAACTCCGAGTGAAACGAGAATTATAATCCCATATCAACACCTACGAGCCGTTCTATCTGACTTAGACTATAGATAAATAATCTTTGTTTATCAGTAGTGGTCTTTATTTTAAGGTGGTCTTGAAAGTGAGTTCTTCATTTGTAAATTATGGGTTGTGATAGTATGAAAGTCATTTACTTCAATCACCAGACACCATTGGAACCTCTACAATTTGTTTTAATCGTTTAGTTGGTTTTAAGTTCTACTCTGTGAAAATGATGTCTTAGAAGAGAGGGGTAATATAGTAAATCAGTGTATCGTTAAACGTTATCGATGGGAGGCTACTTTGACGATAACACCCGATAAGTTACAGAAAAATGTTCCGTATGTTACAGTCTGCTATCACAAAGAAAACTTGCACATGTATAGACGAATGATGCAAGGGTTTTTCCGGGACCAGTTTTAAGTATATAACTCCGGTATGTTTTAGAAAAATGTCCATTTTCTACAATTACCTTATTCTGTTCCCATCTTTTTTTGTAGTAATTATCGACGTTTTCACGAATCACGATGTCTGACCTTCTAACGTTTTCCTTACTATTTATTATATAAGCCGACGTGTCTAAACTGATATTATTACCTTCTCTTTTGACATTCATCAGGAGACTAGGTGTGTCCGTTGGCTTTGGTCTGTACACTAGCGATTCAGATAGTTCAATAGAAGGAAGTAAACTCAACTCGTTACTTGTCTTTGTTAAGCACATGAACGCGGCAGGTGATTTATTGTTTTGAATGATGCATGGTTCATGCAAGATGTGTCAGGGCCAAACATTGCAAGCAAGGTGTCGGATGACTTACATGAAATAGTTGGTAGTAAAGACACGTCCAGGAGATACCACTGGGATGCGACCTGACCCGCTCAAAGCCCGGATCTTAATCTTTGTGACTTCTTTCTGTTGGGCTATGTGAATTCGTAAGTTTACAGCCCAAAGCCAACAGACACGTGTAAGAGCTTTTAAGGAACATCTAACGAAAAGGTAAGAAGATCAATTTAAACACATGTGTAAGTGTAATCAATAGTGAAAGAAGGGAATTGTCAGAAGGGGAGACATCTTAAGTGAGAACGTCATAAATTACAGAATATACGTCATGGGCAAAATAAGGTAATTTAAGTAAATTGTCCTTTTTCTAAAAAGTATTCAAGATATAATATTAAAACTGGTCCCAGAAAAACCTACATATTTTGTTTATACAAGTGTTTTTCGCAATGACAGAACACAGGTGCTTGATAAACAGACACAGACCCTCAAACTGTAAACTTTCTTTTTTGTTCTACCGGTATTAGGCCAGTTTGAGATCGTTAGTGCTCGTACGTTGAAACGATTGTCATCAGTTAGTTATATGTGCAAGCTCCACCCATTTGTTTGTCGAAGGTTTATGTCGAAATTTATAAAGAAAATCATTTGAATTACTGATAATTTGCAAATTTCCCTTACTGTAGAGCCTTGCTGAAAAAAACAATTGCTAGATGAAAAGTTATCGAATATATTGCTTACCACTCGTATACAAACGTGTGTGCAATATTTCCAATGTTTTATCAACCATAATTATATCCTTTCTATGGTCACCTCAAATCTAGTCTCGTTCTCGATCTTGATTATCTTCGTTGTTATAGTCCCAATCTAATGTAATGTAAGATTGGTGAACAGAACCAGACTTACCTCAAATCTTGATTTTCATATTCAAATATTTCTTTGTTTAATTTTCACTTTGCAATGCTGTATGTTCCAACTTTGTTATGTTTTGATTGTCAGATTCTTATTGCTACGGTTGTTGCCTGGTTTGTAAGTTGGATTATAACTTATACTGGTGGATATGATATGTCACCCGACAGTCCAGATTTCTACGCAAGAACGGATTCAAGATTGTACATAATTGACGACACAAACTGGTTTATCTTCCCTTACCCAGGTATATACATGTACATATTTTACTTCTTTAATCACTAGAATTCGAAATAGAAACGACCATTGCCATTACATGTTTGTACATACAAGCAGCACAGGTAACTGCATTGTTAATAAAGAGTAAGCAGAAATATTTTTTTATAAAATTTATAATAATTATCTTAGATAACATATTTAATAAAAGAAACTGTTTTTTTACTCTTAATCAATGAAACAGTTACAATGACCAGCAGTGCACATTTCTTAAATTTGTATATTCGATAATGTACGTTTAAAAACAAATTTTCAACCAGTACATGGCGATTGTCCAGAGAACGCTCCGCCCATTCATTTGTCGAAGTTGTTTGTCGAAGGATATAAAGAAAACGCATTGGGTTGTGCAAAAATGTGCTATATTTCAAATCTATTCATTGGTCGAATGAATTTTCTCTTAACCTTATAATGTAAACATATGGCGTATGGTAAATTATATTTGAATGTTGGTTGTCTTATTATAATAGGTCAGTTTGGACCACCAAGATATGAAACTGGGGCGTTAATTACCTTCATAATTGGCACAATCGGTTCCATTATCGACTCCATCGGTGACTACTACGCATGTGTCAACGTTATCGAAGCCCCGCCTCCTCCAAAACATGCCGTTAATCGAGGTATCGCCATAGAAGGGTTTATGAGTTTTATAGCTGGATGGGCAGGGGCAGGACATGCAACTTCTACATTCGGGGGAAATATTGGAGCCATTGGTATAACAAGGGTAATTACAATTCTTTAGGTTAAATAAGCGTCTAGTTTTGAAATACAGTCTAATTTGACAGAATCGAACACCATTCGGACCGCGTAATTTGTTCGGATTCTATAAATGTTCGGTGTTCTCAAAGGACGCTTAATGATATAACTGGATGCGATTAATATTTTTATACGAGGCACAAATGTAGGTGATAATTTAGCCTAATGAAGCATATTGGAATTCCGTACGTTCTCTTAGTTTTAATTTTGTATATAAATTAATGTTTTTTGTTTATAAATAGTGATATAGCACTGTTTATAGGACAGTTCATAGTACAAGCTAGTCATATAGTGATTTTATGATAATCAGATTATTTTAAGATTTGATAATTGTCTCTTATAATTCATAACTGAATGGTTATGTACATTTTATCTGTTCTGCTTATGTCGTATGTTATATGTATGTACATAAATGAGACGAAATAAAGAATATATATATATATATATATATATATATATATTGTTTATTGACAATCAACAAGACACTGCGGTATATCACTAGACCCCGACTGATGTTCGAGATACGAATCTAAACGAGATCATCAAAGTATATTACACATTGGAATTTTTACGTTGTCCTTACATTGTACATTCAGGTGACAAAAAAGGTGGCCCGTGAAGTCCATTGAATTTCATTAATACGGGATTGATGAGACAAACTTTCTATATGCATTTTAAAGGCTTACTATTTTATTTCATCATATTTATTGACGTTTAGGCAAGCTCGTTGGACTGCCAAGAGTACCGTCGATGCATTTTTATGTAGGTTTTTTGTGACCCTACCCTTGATGAGACCGTTTTTACGGCAATTAACGACAATTGTGAAATTTTGTAGTAAAGAAATTAGCTTTCGAAATGAAATTTACCAAATTGATTTTATTCATCGCAAGTTTTATCATTTCATCGCAAATGGCAAACATGACGAGCGCCAGCGGAAGCCCTACTACAAGAATAATTTCTTACATAGAACTAAGCAGTGAGTTTCCTTGCCGCTGTGTTAATAATAAGCAACACGTA
This sequence comes from Spisula solida, assembly GCA_947247005.1. Taxonomy (NCBI): domain Eukaryota; kingdom Metazoa; phylum Mollusca; class Bivalvia; order Venerida; family Mactridae; genus Spisula; species Spisula solida. The sequence continues at coordinate 33,706,558 of OX365952.1, read as the reverse complement.
CCATTATCGCTGTGGTGAGTTTGGAATAATAGCTTACTCTTTTACAGGTTGCCAGTTTAAGGGTGTTCCAGGTGCTAGGTCTTTTGTTTATGCTACTTGGAGTAATTGGAAAAGTTGGTGCCTTCTTTGTAACAATTCCATATTCAGTCATAGGAGGCCTACAAGTGATTAACTTTGGTGTACTGGCTGGTGTGATGTTGTCTAATTTACAATTTATTGATCTCAACTCCAGAAGAAATTTATCAATTATCGGAATAGCGATGTTGGTGGCCATGATGCTTCAACACTGGATCAAATCTACCAAGAATGCTATCAACACGGGTAATATTTTCCTTCCCAAAACACACCAAATCAATTTCCTACAGTGTCCATCTGTTGGTATACCTACTCCTGCTGGGGTGTGTCGGTCACATCTCAAATTTTATTCGTATACCGCCATAAAATACAACACATCATTGAAAAAGTATTAAGTCTTGTCCATAAATGTGATATTTGGGTTAGACCCAGCAAAAAAGCAATTTAAAGCGTACTTTTTGCACCACTGACATACCGGTATTTGTCTCATTTTGGCGGCCATCTTGGACGCCATCTTGAATTTCTGAAAAAGGGTCAATGATGCCAGCTGGGTATCATTTAGATTCTTCAAGAACGACATATTTCCTAACAGAATTCCTACAACAATCTAAACAATTCAACACCAGGTCATTCAGAATTGGCATGACTGTATTGTTTTATGTATATAATGTAAGGCAAATGCTTATAATTAGAGCTGTGTTCCCTGATGAATTACATCGCTGATTGAACTTTTATAATACATTGTATTTTGTCTGCGTGTCTTGCTACGAAGTTTACGATTGGGTATTTGTTGGCTAAATTGCTTTGTTTCATTGATATTTCTGGTCTATTTACTTGTGTTAATTTCACGAGTGGAAATTTTCTTTAATTAACAGGTATTGATGACCTGGACAATACGTTTACCATGTTGATGGGAAACCCTGTGTTTATGGCGGGACTCATTGCGTGTTTCTTTGACAATACAATGCCCGGTAAGTTAAAAACTTATGTACGAGGGTCATTCATTTAATACCCGGAATATCTCCATAGCGCTTGATTGAAACATGCAATGGTAATGAATTTTCGTTTAATTATACTTACATACCAACTTGATTATTTGACAAAACTTGTTATAATTTCATCCAACCGAACACAAACTGTGGTTACTATAGTAACCCAACAAAGGGCTACCCGGCCCAACCCAAGTTCTTTGTGAACTGTAGAGTGTTGAAGTGGCAGGGTTCGTGGTATAGTTACATATTTTCAACTGAAAATATTTGATAACGTTATGTCTACATGTACGTAACGTTTTTATAACGTTTGTTGTAATTTCTGAACTATTATTGTGTTTGAAATGTTGTTTAGTGACAACGGGTGTGTTTCCGTTAATAATGCAATGGAATCGAATTTATTAGGAAAAAAACGGATAATGATACAATTTCGTAAAAGTATTGGTCATACACCTATACAACAAAATAATCTATCTTAGAGAAGTATTATGGGAATATTTGTATCGGTGGATTTCTGCTTTTAAACGATTCCATGATGACAAGAATCATCCCGCGATGATCCGAGGCCCGGCCAATCTTACGTCAGAAACAGGAAAGTGTTGTCGGTTGAACACCTGTTGGACGGTTAACACTACTTGAAGAAAAACGCATATTGTAAATACGAGATCGTGTGAAATTATCGTGGATATAGTATTCAACATCACTACCGAACATCTTAAAATGTTAAATTGGTGTGCTCGCATGACTTTATTGCTCCAAAACAATGATCAAATGGAGAAACAGTCTCGCGTTTAAGGACCGAAAATGGCGTAACGTCACAATATGTTGACGTCGACTTGGGCCGACTCGCGTTACACGTACTTATTAAAACACTGATAGTATGTAAACCCTTCGTCGCAACAAGTTGAAAATTCGTATGCGAATAACGTAATGGTGTGAATGTATTCCTGTAAGTTTTCGTCAATATCAGTCAGTTAGTTTTCCAGCAATAATGATCGTCCGGGTATTAAATGAACGACCCTCGTACTTTTCGCGAGTTGTTTTCGTGAATTTCCTATTTTTAAGAGGTTCGAGAAGTTGTTCACAATATTGTAAACCCCTGAAAGTACTACATTCAGCATGTTAGGCAGTCTTACATAAACATACTCAAACACGTTGGTCAGCATTACATAAACATACACAAACACGTTGGACAGCATTACATAAACATACACAAACATGTTGGGTAGCATGACATAATCATACATAAACATGTTGGGCAGCATGACATAAACATACACAAACATGTTGGGCAGCATTACATAAACGTACACAAACATGTTGGGCAACATTACATAAACGTACACAAACATGTTGGGCAACATTACATAAACATACACAAACTCGTTAAGCAGCATTACATAAACATACACAAACACGTTGGACAGCATTACATAAACGTACACAAACATGTTGGGCAGCATTACATAAACGTACACAAACATGTTGGGCAACATTACATAAACATACACAAACTCGTTAAGCAGCATTACATAAACATTCACAAACACGTTGGACAGCATTACATATACATACACAAACACGTTGGGCAGCATTACATAAACATACACAAACACGATAGGCAGCATTACATAAACATACACAAACACGATAGGCAGCATTACATAAACATGCACAAACCTTACAGACATCAATGGATACAGAAACGTATAATGCAACAATAGATAAACATATATTCCAACATAATATGCAGCCATACATAAACATGCGTCTCTATTTGCCTCAATAAGCTAGTAGTAGAGCGTCCGCTTAGTGTACGATGTCTAGCTCTCGGGTTCGATCCAAGGCCACAGCTTACCAAATAAAAGCTGATAGAAATGGTATTGGTAAACTGTCATTGCTTGACGCTCAGTATAACTGTTTTATGACGATAGCATTAGGTAACTGCTGGCTCACCTGTTGTCAGGAAATTGTGACTGTTTTGCTTTGGTAGTCTCCGTATCACTGACCTTGAATACTGTTAGCTAGTGGAACTTCTGTACCTCCGTACCTCAATGGTAAGCGCGCTTGCCGTCTAATATAGCCACCCGGGTTCAAATACGGGTGGAGGCACACATATGCCTGCCATATTTCAGCCGACAGCTGACTGGCAAATAAAGGCTATGCTCGGCATTTAAAAAAAAAAAAAGGTATGCAATATAAAAAATGATACTTATGTTGTTATAGGTACAAAGAAAGAACGTGGAATCACAGCCTGGCAGGAAGAGTTAAAGGTTGAAGGTACATCAGATGATCTGCCTCAGACTAAACTCTCCAAAGATGAGAGTATACGGCGTGAACGACTTATCAACACAATATACAAAATACCATATATAAACAAAGTACTCAGGAGATGTAAAGGTTTGGGATATTTACCAGTTTGTCCCAGACACCATTGAATACTTAATGTTATAACATACACCAATTACCATCTATGCACATGTATCTGGCTTGGTTAAGACTATGTCCTTGTATTAGTACTTGTGTCCAATGATGCGAATGGTGAGACAACTAAAGCCTTGGTCCCACTGAGGAATTCCACATCGGCGATGTTCTCCCGATTTCTTCCGATACCACCCGATTCATCACAATTCCTTCCGGTATCAAAAACTGTCTCATGAGTCTTGACTTCCCCGAAACTTCCCCTAGACCATGAGGAACCTGTTCCCGATGTCCTGAATGCTCATTAATTTCAATCAGGAGCACATCGCCCAGGCAAAAAATGCTCAGTGGGACCTAGGCTTAACCGGTTAAGTTCAACCCGAAAATACGTAATCGGTTGGTACTGCGTAGACAGCTGGCAGCGTACATGTATATCTTAAAATTACTCATTATGAAACATGCATAATTTGTATTTGTTCCTGATCTCAATTTATGTTCTTTTAGATAAAGATACATGCATATCTAACGGAAATTGTTCTTTAGAACTAACGAGCTACCAATATACAGTTTTTGATTATTTTATTCATTGTTCAGTTCTGAATTGACATACTGTTCATAATACATATACAATGTATCCCACAGGTACATATAAGGTATAAAGATATACGAGTATAACCATTATTAATTTGTAATGTAGTTTATAGACATATACATGTAATATATATAATATTATTATATACATGTATATTATAGTGCATAGTACATTTACGTATACAGATATATATTTGTACTACATTGTATCTTTGTGTTGTATTACGGAATACAGACATGCTAATTTCGGATTCTACATTCTACAGAATATTTATTAATAGAATCTAGTCACATATATTCATAGTCGAGAATATTTACCATGTAAAATAAACCAAATATATTCCATTGACAGTGTTGTTTTATGTTTCCAAACCAAACTACCCGTCAATATGTGATCGATCATTCTACTTGACAACAGACTGTGAAATCCTATGGGTCAAAATAAACATGAACAAGACAAAGCCTCTATATATCGCAGCATATTACAGACCCAAGGAAAACGATCGAAAGGTCACTGGAACTAACCAGACACCTTAAAGGCACCACATGGATTTTTGGTGACTTTAACACCCCAAATCTCACTTGGGACTCTGAACACACACCTTCCTTGAAGCAAAACAGCAGTCACACACAAATTTATAACAAATTCCTGAACATTCTAGATGATTTCAGCCTAACACAAATGGTCAACTCCCCCACACGAAATGAAAACGTGTTGGACTTATTCCTCACATCAAACCCCACACTAGTAACTTCAGTATCCATACAAGCAGGCATCCCTGATCACAATATAATGGCTACACAAGCACGCATCAAACCACTCATTGATAGACAAGTTCCCAGAAACATACAATTATTTAACAAGGCAAATTGGGACGACTTCATACACTTCATTAACACCTCAAAAGTCAACGTCATTAAAGATGCAGATGCTATCCCAGTAGAGGATCTCTGGATCAGGTTTAAAAACACCATCCACGAAGGCATTACAAAGTTTGTCCCAACCCAAAAACTCGGAAGCAAAAAGCTCTTGCCATGGGTCACACAAGACATAAAAAGGTTAATAAGAAAAAGGGAAAACTCTATCAGAAAATGAAGCACCAGAAAGGTCAAACTAAATACACAGATATGTTAGAAAAATTCAAGACCATCAAACACCTCATCCAGAAAAAAATCAAAAAATCCTATAAAGCATACATTGAAAACATACTTGACATCCAACACACAGAAAATGAAAACAACACCAAATTCAACACTAAACGCTTATATTCACTCATAAAGAATGCCAAACAAGACCGCCAAGGTATTGCTCCCTTAAGAGATCAGACCAGTGGTAAAATAGAGTCTGATAACACCACCAAGGCCAACATCCTGAACAAGCAATTCCAATCAGTCTTTTCAGGTGTCTCACCTCTATCTCTGCCCCAGCTTTGTAGGAATGTCCTTGGGAACTCCAAATACCCGACCATGCCCGAAATAGAAATAGACCCAAATGGTGTCCTTAAGTTACTCCAAAACCTAAAAGTGGATAAGGCTGCTGGCCCGGACTTGATCAAGCCTATAGTACTAAAGGAACTCCGCCATGAGATCCTTGATATCATATCGCTTATCTTCCAAAGATCCCTGAATACTGGTCAACTACCGTCCGACTGGAAGAAAGCAAACGTAGCCCCTCTATTCAAGAAAGGTGATAATAGTGACCCTGCTAATTATCGACCTATATCACTCACTTGCATTCTGTGTAAACTCCTTGAACACAAAATTGCATCCAGCCTATCCACTCACTTCACCAAACACAACATTCTCTATGAGCTTCAACACGGGTGCCGTGAAAAACGGTCCTGTGAGACTCAGCTCATAGAGTTATTTGATGATCTAGCTAAGGATCTCTCCTCAGGTAAACAATCTGACCTTATCTTATTAGACTTTAGCAAAGCGTTTGATAAGGTCAACCACCAGAAACTACTATACAAACTCCGAGAACACGGTGTCCCCAGTCAAATTCTATCCTGGATCGAGTCATTTTTAGTAGGCCGATCACAGTCAGTAGTGGTAAATGGTCACACTTCTGATCAGGTTCCTGTAACTTCAGGTGTCCCACAGGGGTCCGTACTGGGACCATTGCTCTTCCTGCTTTATATAAATGACCTTCCTGACAAACTCACTTCCCAGGTACGGCTGTTTGCTGATGACACAGCTGCTTACCTCGTAGTCACCTCCCTCTCAGATTGCCATGCCTTACAAAATGACTTGCTAAAACTTAAAAACTGGGAAAGTCAATGGGAAATTGGAATTTAACCCCAGTAAGTGTCAGGTTCTCCATATCTCAAGGAGCAGAAACCCAATCAAATTTCCGTATATGCTCCATGGTCAAACTCTTTCCTCAGTCACAGATGCAAAATACATTGGCGTCGACATCAGTGATGACCTCAGATGGAACATCCACATAAACAGAATAACAACACAAGCAAACAAAACACTAGGCTTCCTAAAACGTAACATCAAAACAAAACATGAAAACATAAAATCTCTAGCATACAAAACACTAGTTAGACCACAACTAGAATATGCATCACCCGTTTGGTCACCACATACACAGGTCAACATTAACAAGCTGGAAATGATACAAAGACGTGCTATTAGATGGGTAAAAAATGACTACTCCCGATATACCAGCGTATCGGACTTACAGAATACACTAGGATGGAGCTCCCTTGAGAACAGACGCCTTTCCTCCAAGCTAGTCTCATTCTACAAGATTTATAATAATCTTGTATGTACATCTCTCCCGGCCTATTTAGAAGTCCCCACCAGGTCAACAAGGCACATGCACCCCAATAGTCTCCGCCCCATTCATGCCAACTCGGACTTCTTCAAGTTTTCCTTCTTTCCCCATACCACAATCCTGTGGAATAGGTTACCTTCCCACATCGCGACTATGACTGATCTTGAATTATTTAAGCAGTCAGTGGCAAGGATTTATCAGTGAAACCGGGCAGTTGTTTTTATCTTATCTTTTACCTTTTACTATTTTTAACCATGTCTAGCTGGAAGCTTTCGCTTCCAGTTTTTATCTTCACTCTTTTACTTTTAACTATCCGACGTGCACCCTGCAAATAATACTCGGAAGAGGCGTTAGGCAGTAAAGAAAGATAGATAGATAGATAGATAGATAGATAGATAGTTACTTTACTACACGTAGTCGCCATTCCAAGCCATGGTGCGAGCTGTGACTTAATTTTTGGAATTGTCGGCTCTAACTATTAGCTGTTACCTTAATTAAGGACATATTAATGTCTAAATTAAACTGAAAATCGACCATTCAGATGTCTGACATGTTCATGTTCCCAGGATGTACATGTACAGTTTGTGCTATTCTGTGGAATTTGCTACGATCAAGGCTCCTATATGGGGGACTTGATTTGCTGATATGGCGATAGTTAGTATTTGCTATTACTTGCTGATGAATATAGTTAGTATTTGCTATGTTGTATCAAGTGAATTCCAGGTTTTAGGGCCGTATAACGGGGGGGGGGGGGGGGTTCCGGGGAACGGTCTTTAGACCGTCCGCTTTACCCAGAATGCAAGATTATGACGTCACATCGCGAGGGGAAGCTCGATGGCAGACGATTACCGGCAGCTGCGTAGATAGACGTTTTTGGACTAAGAGAGTTCCAGGACGAATAATAGATGCATGCACGGCGTACCGACCACAGGACGTCGGTGAATATAATCTCTTGTGAATTGTATTTTTTATTACCATCGGACCAGACATGGAGTAATCGATTAAAGTAATCATGATGATTAATAATCGATTACTTTTTTCAAGTAATCATCATTAATCAGTAATCATGGATTTTTCTGATTAATGATTAATAATTTAATCGATTATTGATGAAAAAAGGCTGTAATCATGATTACTTTACGATTACTTTATGATTACTTTGTGTTTATATATGAGAATGTTCAGCAGAAAATATGTTTTCAGTAACAAAACCACAATGCTTGTAACTACCAAAACTAAATAGAATTAAATATTTTTATATATATTTTTAGTGAATTATCAGTTAATAATTCATTAGTTATTTAATATTAATTAAGTCTATATATACATAACATGTAAAATAAATGTAAGCATGTACTAAGCTGTAAAAAGGCATTTTGTGCAATAAAATGTTTGTATATAACAGATATCACATCATGTTTATAACATGACAGTGTGTTAGAAGATTAGGGCCTACAATTAATGCTATTGTTTGATAATTCTCACCTATTTAAATGTACCCCATTACATACTCAAAGCTGCATGTATTTTGTCTGGGGCAAAGATTTGTAGTGTTAGTTAAAATAAGTGATATGGCTTAAGTGTCACACTATTGTTTAAGAAACACAACTGACAAGATCTGAACATACAGTTTATATTTAATTTATAGTTTATCCTGCATGTCTATAAATATGTTTGGAAATAACGATCCTGTAAAGCAGGAAATCTCTGTATATTTGATGTCAGAATGTATTGACATTGACCCCCTACACTACTGGAAGGATAATAGTGAAATATTTCCAACACTCGCAAGCCTGGCAAGAAAATATTGTGTGGTACCTGCCACCTCTGCTCCTGTTGAGTGGTTGTTCAGCATTGCAGGAAAGTTTTTTAGACCAGAAAGCTGCAGGCTTAGTGACAAAACTTTTGAACGCCTGATGATGATTAAATGTAATAAGCATATTTGAACTTTATTCATGTAAGAGAACCATTTGTCTCTTGAACAATGCACCCACTAGATGAATATATCTTGTGTGTCTAATTGATATATCTGTTTAGTATTAGATAGACACATTGTAACTGTTTAATAAACATGCCATTTAACTTTGTTTTATTCTGTGTTTTTGAAAAGTAATCGTTAATCATCCGATTACTTCAATTAACGATTAATAATTTAATCGATTAACAAAAATTTGTCAGTTAATCGATTATTAATCGATTATCCAAAAATGTCTAAATAATCGATTAATAATCGATTACTTTTCAAAGTAATCGACTCCATGTCTGCATCGGACAACACTTCAGCTATAACTTGCATTCTCGTTCACCAGAGTATTCTTCACCTGTGATATCATAGTCTGGGAACTTGATTAGCCACTGATGTACGAGGATGATAACTTGCTGATGAAGTTTTTTCTGGATCGTATTTACACTACTACTAACTAACAAATCTATGTATGGAGGAATTTCGATGGAAGGGTAATCGTATGACTTAATTGCTACGACCAAGAATTGAAACAGGATCATTTGAGTTCAATAATTTTTAGTTCCACAACCTCTTTTTTTGAGTTACACAACTGCTCATTTTTGAGTTTCACAACCACTCGTTTTCAGTTACACAACAGTTCATTTTGAGTTACATAACTGCTCATTTTGCTATCCGCAACTGCTCATTTTTGTCGAGCCCGCTATTGTTGAGCGAGACTTAGTGGCCACTTTTGGTGTATGTGCGTGCGTGAGTGGGTGCTACCGATTTCGTTCGGACTATAACTATGTCATGTTTTGACCAATCTTGCTTATATTAGGCATGAATGTTGACCTCCATGAGGAGGAGTGTTATGCCTCACCCCCAGGTTCCTATCTCAAAGGTCAAGGTCACAATTGGAGGTCAAAAGTCAAATTAAAGCTTGTCCGGACCATAACTTTGTCATGCATAGACCAATCTTTCTTATATTGACACGAATGTTAACCTCCATGATGCGAGTGTCATGCCTAACCCCAAGGATCCTACCTCAAAGGTCCAGGTCACAGTTATAGGTCAAAGGTAAAATTTAAGCTTGTCCGGACAACAACTTTGTCATACATTGACCAATCTCTCTCATATTTGGCATGAATGTTAACCTCCATGAGACGGAGTGCCATGCCCAACCCCCAGGTTCCTATCTCAAAGGTCACAGTTAGAGGTCAAAGGGAAGTTTTAATATGGATTATTTCTTCTTATGCATAGTGGGATTAGATGTAACTTTGCCATTTAAGTTGCTTTTTTTAACGTGGGCTGAGGCTCGACATTATTTGCCTGAGGGCATTAATTTCTAGTTAGTACTACAATAATTTGAGTTCGACAACTGCTCATTTTTAGTTCTACGACAACTTTTTTTGAGTTGCACAACAGTTCATTTTGAGTTCTACAACTCATTTTGCGTTCCACAACTGCTCATTTTGAGTTCCACAACTGCTCATTTTGAGTTCTACAAACAATCATTTTTGAGTTCTTCAACTGCTAATTTTGAGTGTCACAACTGCTCAGTTTGCATTCCACAACCATTCATTTTGAGTTCCATAACCTCTCATTTTGACTTGCTCTAACTGCAAGGCAGCCAGACTGTGTCAACAGCATCAGATTTGCATTGAAGTAAGTGATAAACAACAAAAACACAAAAAGTTCATATTGACATATTTTATTTTGTTTACAAAGATGACGTATGGATGAAAGAATGAAACCTATGAGCTATATACAACTGAATGAATTTGAGTTCATTGACAACTCAAAGCGTTCAAATAATGTAACAATTTTGTCTGATTTTGTCACAGCATTAAACAGATTATTTAATTCTGTGATTTGTGTAGCAAATTAACAACCGGTATACAAAAATGAACTATGTCCTCTTTTTAGTATCATAAAATCTGGACCCAATCTCTTGAAAAATCTCAATGTGAGCTAAGTCTCAGCACAGATGTTGTTAATATAATTATATCACAATGCTGCAGGTCAGGGCTGGTATTCACAAAGCATCTTAGTAGAAAACTTAGATTTTTCTTAAAAACACCAAAATTTCTAAAGTATGTCAGCCTAACATGACAATCACAATTATTGAGTTTTTGCATAGGTTTAAATCATTGTGTAAAGAGCTACTATAATCACTAAGAAAACATGGGTTAATCTTCAATTTGTGCACGATATATACAATACTAATTTTTAACTTGAGTCAAAATATTTAAGTTTACAACTAAGTTGCTTTGTGAATACCAGCCCTGGGCTTTGAATTGGTATCACAAAATGAAAATATTTTGCTTTTCATTTTGCTCAATTAATTACAGCAAAGATCAAGAGCTACAACGTGCCTCAACCAGTGGCTCTGATTTGAACAATTCTCAATTTGAGCTGAAATTTCGAATAGAGACGCTTCTGAAGATTGGTCTCAAATTCAAGTAAAGTCACTGTTTAGATCTCTCACTCAGTCAACTTTTTTTACATTTCAAGAAAATTCTATGTTTTCCCTTAAGATGCTTTGTGAATATCATCCTAGAAAAATACTGTTCTTCATATTGTGAAGCACTTTTAAACACCAATGTCACAATACCTGCAATGACCATTAAATCAGTACATGTATTAGTGAGATCGTACACATAAAATGTTTATTTAGAACAAAAATATCACAAAATAAGATTCATAAATTAATGTAACATGTACGTACACAGTAACAATGAAACAAATCTGTACGGTAAATAAATATATCATGAACGCCACTAAGTTTACAGAAATCCAAGGGAATGTAAGACAGTTTAACTTTGGCTACATATATTTACCCTCTTTATACATGTACTTCAAAATGTATGCCTAGATCCAGAGATGGGGGTCCAAAAGCACCTAGAGGCCCATTCAGTTTTGGCAAATATGTGGTTGTCTTACAGGTTCACTATTGTTGAGATAAGTTTGCCAGGGCTTAGAGACAAAACACCCCGCTGAGGAAACAGCTGTTTGGATCCCCTGAGGATAATAGCTTGTAGGAGCCCTTTCTGAGACAAAAATAGCTGGTTGGACCCCTTTCAGAGAAAGATTTCCGGATCCATGCATGAAATATACTGGTGCCATCTACCTGTCCTTGCCAAAAAGCTTATTAAGTTTGTTGACTATATATCTATGCATTCTCAAGAGGAAACCAAACAGAACTGAACACCTGTCTTCTGACATACCAGACAGGAATGGAGCTTGCTACAGGCCCTGATCTCCCGAAGAATCTGAAACCCGAGTTTGTGTTAAATTTGAGTCGAAAATCATGAAATTTTACAGAAATAAACTATGATCCTGCACTGTGATGCCAGGTTTTATGTTCGGTCTTGCATAGGAATTAACTCTAAAGGTATGTGACAATATTTGAGTTGAGTTTTAGCTCAGATTGAGATACTGCCAGAGATCTGGGCAAGATCTCATCTCAAATATTGACATGTGTCTTTATGTTAATTAGCATCACTAAACAGAAATGTTATTCTGAGTTTATTGTAGTAAATTTCAAGAGCAGGAGCTCCAAATTTCTCTCTAATTCTGACTCTGATTTTAGCAAAATCTCAATTTGTGTTGAGATTTCTACTTGAGATGTTTCGGGAGATCGGAGTCAGGGCCTGGACTGTATGATAAAACATGTCCTAATGATGTATATTTAATTAAATAAAAATGTTATGTTATTGAAGTGATGATATTAGAATGGAAATAATCAAGATGGCACAACTCTAACTACTATAGTTAATATCTACCTGTTAACAGAGTATATATATAAAACAGGCATGCTGTTAGTGAAACAAAACTTTACTAGGTACCATTATAATTGCAAAATATTGCCTGCTGTAAGTCATAATTATGGTACATGTAATAATCAATAGAGAATCCATTTACTCCTCTATGTACTTTGCTTATTTGTGTTTGACAGAAACAATGAGAGCATGGTCATTTAGTTTTTACCATGCCATATTTGCCAATGACCCCCCACTTCAAGGGAAACCCCTCAAATAATATGCAGTTTTTTTAAAAATGGTAACCCCAAGACCGGGGATCACAAAAAAACCTTAAGATGTATATTAATTTCAATTCCAGGGGATCAAACTCTTACAATTTTGGTAATGAGTAAGTTGAAGTGGGATGATCATGCTGCCAGACTTTAATTACACAATTATATAAGGTAATGACACAAGACTTCAGGACCATTGACCTGCACAGAGGAGACTGTGAGTGCCAATGAGTAACAATCAGCAGGCAATATTTTGGCAGTTAAATGGTGAATATTATCTGATTACAAATAAACATGAAATAAAAAACGGGAACAATTTATGTGAACAACTTATATACTGAAGCAAAGTATAAACTTAGTTTTCTGAGACAGATTTAAGCAATACATAAAGCAACTCTACTGAATTAAAGAATATAGTTGTATAGGTATATATTAATCATGGAGGGTCTCAATACAACAATAACAGAGTATATTTTAATGGTAACATACAAGCACATGGATACACAGTTCAAGGCTTTGAATTCAGTTTGAAACCTTCAACAAACAACGTTGACAATTAACTACCGTATTTCCCCCAAGCATTGGACACAGCTGTGTATTGGATGCAGATATACAGGGTGTTAAAAAAGTATGTTCTCAAAATTTGAATTCATACTAATTTTACCTGAGCTATGTACACATTGTACAATTTCAATTTCTTCCTCTGAGAGTTTCATTTAATGCCAGACAGATTAGAACAGCCTAGATACCTCTGAAATTTAACCTAAAAATGTTACATTCTTCTGACGTCAGAAAAATAAACTATTAAAACTTTAACATTGAGAACAAACTTTTTTAACACCCTGTAAATGGGAGAAGATTCAACAAAAAGGCAGATGTAAAAGATGGTGGATATATGACGAACATTTTTGATTGTTTCCAATTTGCCCATTCGAGATTTACAAAATGTCTAATGCTGTGTAAAGATGCATCCATTTTTTGGTAACAATTCTGAGTTAATAATAATGCGGGCAGTACTTGAAAGAATACGGTAGATGGAGCTATGTCTACACTGACCACTGGTCAATTGGATTCCTAAGTAACTCTGGGTGCAAGTTAGCTTCACCTCCACTACCAATGACTTCGACTGATTGCCTCAACATTTAAATATCTGGTTCAAATGTGCAATTATTTTTAAACAAAAGGTCTAATAAACTTAAAGCATCATTGAAGAACATACAATAATAATTATTGTTATTACTGGCTCTAAACTCAATTACGTTGATAAACCAAATTTGAGAAAAAATGTTAATAGCAAATAAAATACTCGGACATCAAATACTATACACAGAAACATTCTTAACAATGAAATATAATCAATAACTTAACAATAAACTCCCATCATATATTAATATTCATCATATGATTTATACAGCCTCTGGTTTTGGCAAGACTACACTAACGATATCACAATGGGGAACAATATAGTATACGTATATTACAAATGTGTAAACATGTTCAGAAGTCTGTAGCCTAAGCAAAGTGCTTTCCAAGTGCTTTTATTCATGCAGTTACCTGTTGTTCAATTAAATATAGAAGGCATGGGTTACATCCCGTGGAAACTGCTATACATGTAGCGCTATCCTATGGTAACAGTCTTCAGGTGTTGTTCAAACAAGAGGGCCTGTTATGGCCCTATATCGCTCACCTGAGACCTTCCACAATTTGAATGAATCAAAATACCTTTGGCTCTTGTGTCTCATGTATAGCGGAACTCAACTGTTTACACATAACTTTTTAAAATGACCCTTAGCATGATATGTTATATTTTCAGCAGAATGTACATTTCTACAAATATATATACAAGTAACTTACACCACATGACTGCATACATAAATGTGAGCAATGTTTAACATATAAACAATACACAAATTATTGCAAAACTTATATTTACTTGAGAATGGTTGAAAACAAACTGTGAGGTGATCAGCCAATTAAATCATGTCACAAACAATCGACCAATGAAAACATGTTTTACAAAAAATTGACCAGTGAAAACATCTTTGACAGACAACTGACCAATGAAAACATGTTTTACAAACAATTGACCAATACACATTATTTTCAAGGCGTTGTGAGCTCATTTTGAATCGACAGTTGTATGTATACAGTTTAACTATTTCTTATGATGAGCTCATGCATATTCATACAGTTCAGTCAACTAATGGAAAACTCATGGAAATTGAATAACATGTAGGCATTAGCTGGAAACAGAGGTCAATAATGGAGAATATACCAGTTCATGTTCAATGTTATACTATTACAAAACTTGGTCCCAGATATAATATTGTACATATAGAGTCTATACATTAAAATAATGCCATGGAAATATATGCATTGTAGAGTTTTATTGACCTGTCTATAGATAAGTCATCCACCAAAAGTCAAGGAATGCTATTCTTTAGTATGCAGCTACTGTGATATCAGGTAAACTTTGACAGGTCAAAAATTCTCCACAAAATGTTCTGTTGGGTATTGTGTAGATTTCTAAATTGAAACAAAATGGTAGTAAAAATATTTTTATACAAAAATGATTAAAGGAGAGTTTGTCATTAGAAATATTGTGCATGTTTTACTGGATCATGGTTGTATTATATTTATAATGTCTCAGGTGCTATCAGTTATGTATGCAATCGGTATGGTAATATTTGTTAACATGAAACAGGGTTCTTGAATTAATCCACACATTTAACGTTTGTTGTACACTCTGTAATCATAGTTGGCTTGAGAGTAACCAGTGTAGTCGTCATGGCCAGCGTAGCTCTTTACGTCCCCTACCAGTTCACTTATACGCATGTCCTTTAAGTGTAACAAATGTTCCAGCTTTTTAATCTTTGCACTCATAATCTGAAAGATAAACACACATGGTAACATTAGTTAAAGCTTCCAGTCACTGTAAAATGACAAACTGAAAGAGTTGTGGACACACAAGTGTATGTATCCCACAAAGGGTCATAACTCTGGCAAACATACTAAACTTTCTCACAATATGCACAACTAGGTTTGGAACCAAGTATTTAAGTGAAGTTTCGTTGAAATCTGACCAATAATTGAGGAAAACAAGTGCCCATGAGACATCCATCCAGATAGACATACATCCAGACATCCAGCACAAAGTCAATATGTCTTCCCCATTGTACGTATATGACATATATCATGGCTTTCCCAACTATACCAGGCTGAACAAATATACAAGCCTTTAGTGTGACAGAGTTTTGTTTGTAGTCATAATGGTCCGCCATAGCAACACACTGGTGTTGACAAACTTCAGCTGATAAGTGCACTGGTATAAAGGTCTTGCTTTAACCCCTCCAAAACGTTACCATAGCCTTGTCACTGTAGCAATTTTAGTGGCTTTAACTGCCTTAAAAAGACAACCACCAAAGAGAAACTATTCATAGCAAAAGGGTTAGAAAAGGGCAAGGTCATGGAGGTCAAACTTGGAAACATGCACGACACACAAACTTTTGGTACAAAGAAGGTCAAACTGTTTGAAAAAAACACAGAAATCAAGGAATGAAAGACTAGTCTAACTATATAACTAACCAGCTCATAGACATATCATGCATTTGTCCCAAAAAATGCATTGATACTGTTTACATATTTTGATTATATGCATTTTAAATATATATTACAGTGCACAATAAATTCCAATACATGTACTAGTATTGGAGGTGCATTTTATGGTAAGTAGCTTAATACTACATACAAATACATACACATTTTTCCTGATGTGATCACATGAAATGATGGAAGTTTATTGACTGGTCAAATTGGTAAAACACTCCATAAGATAAAGAATTTGTAATAACATTTGATTATTTAAGGCAAAACAGTACTGATTAAATTAACTGCATGAATAAGTACAATTACAGCTTTTCAGACAGATAAGTGTAACTATTCTTAACAGGAAATTTTATACACATGAGTGCCAAAAGGTCCAAATGCCACTCACCTGTCATAAGAGTGCATGCCCCTGTGGTAACCTGGGTAATCATTTTCAAATTTTGACTCTAGATCTATGAAAAATTGACAAAATACCAACCTCTATTGCATGCACAAGATGTGTCTAATTATCTGAACCATTGACCCAGTTTGTTACCTAAGATGACCTATATTCAAACTTGACCTGGTTGTCATCTTGAAAAATATTTTGACCAACTTTCACAAAAAACACGAACAATTTAACAGAGAGAAACAAGAGGGCCCAAAGGGCCCTAGGTCGCTCACCTGTTATAGCAGTACTTGCAAGACCTGGGATTTGACCTAATGACCTAGTTCTTGGCCCCATAGGACGCAATATCGCACTTGACCTAAATTTTGTAGAGATGATCACTCTAACCCAGTTTCATAAGGATTAGGCTAAAAGTGTGACCTGTAGTGACTACTCTAGGTTTTTTTATGATTTGACCTTGTGACCTAGTTTTTGACCCTAGTTGACCCAATATCAAACATGACCTAGATTTTGTTGTGATGATCATTATGACCAAGTTTCATAAAGATTAGGTCAAAATTGTGACCTCTAGTGACTACACAATGTTTTTCTATTATTTGACCTTGTGACCTTGTTTTTAATCCGAGATGACCCAATATCGAACTTGACCTAGATTTTGTTGAGATGATCATTGTGACCAAGTTTCATAAAAATAATGTCAAAATTGTGACCTCTAGTGACTACACAAGGTTTTTCTATGATTTGACCTTGTGACCTAGTTTTTGACCCCGGATGACCCAATATCGAATTTGACCTAGATTTTGTTGAAATAATCATTGTGACCAAGTTTCATAAATATTAGGTCAAAATTGTGACCTCTAATGACTACACAAGGTTTTTCTATGATTTCACCTTGTAACCTAGTTTTTGACCCTAGAGGACCCAATACCAAACTTGACCTAGATTTTGTTGAGATGATCATTTTGACCAAGTTTCATAAAGATTAGGTCAAAATTGTGACCTCTAGTGACTACACAAGGTTTTTCTATGATTTGACCTTGTGACCTAGTTTTTGACCCCAGATGACCCAATATCGAACTTGACCTAGATTTTGTTAATATGACCATTGTGATCAAGTTTCATAATGATTAGGCCAAAATTGTGACCTCTAGTGTCTACACATGCAAATTGTTGGCGGACGACGGACGCACGGACGACGGACGAAGAGTGATCACAAAAGCTCACTCTGTCACTTTGTGACAGGTGAGCTAAAAAGAACAAACCTAATACAAATAACATCCAGAGCCAATTAAAAACATAAATACTATAGATTATAATCATATCGGAGGTAGCAATCACTTGCCAACAAAAATTATGAATACAATTATCGAACCTTTTGTTCAAAAAGGAAGAAGTGTTGAGCAATATTATAATCATTTCTTGACTCCCGTGGGTCGCATCGACTCAACCCGGCCTTGCAGATCATCAATTCTCATGTCTTTTAAATGTAGTAAGTGTTCTAAGCGGGATATTTTTGCTTGTAAAATCTAGAAATAAAAAAGCATTAGACTAGTATAGGTGAAATAAGTAAGATATACAAGATTAGTTCACTATCTAATAATTTACATCAAATGTTAGATTAACACCCTAGGATGCATATATTGCGTGTGGTATGAATGGATTATTCAGGTCAGTCGCTTATTTACATGACATTGTGTGCATAATCATTGTAATGTCTCTTATTATAATGTCTTATTTTAATTGATGTAATGTGTATTCATATATAAGTATGTAGCTTAGTGAGTAATGTAATGGTTTTCACTGCATTTTACTCCCAATCAAAATGTTTAAAACAATAAAAATACAATATTATGGTATTACAATGTTTGAATACAAGCGACAGACCTGAATAAACTGACTATAGTAGTAGATATGGATTGCAAATAGCTTTATGGAAGTTACGGAGTTCCATATTCTTTCTTTTGAACACTCAACCCCCGTGGACCAGATTGATATACTATCTTGACTAAACCACCACAGGCCAGCGCCATTAAACAGTAAGATGACAGCACATTATATACGCACTAGGATGTTATTCTAACTACTTGACATACATCAACTGTTGTTAATAATAATATAGGTAGGCTTGTGCAAGAAGCTTTAAGAGTTCATATACATATTTTATATATTCAGTACAAAACACCAATTACAGTAATTAATACCAATATCTATAGTAATTAATGTTCAAACTATACCAGTTACAAGAGATGTTGTAAAACATGTATGCCCCTATGGCAGCCCAATAGTCAGAAATGATAAAGGTCACAGTGACCTTGACCTTTGACCTACTGACCTTAAAATCAATAGGGGTCATCTACTGTTAATGACCAACCTCCATTAAAGTTTGAAGATCCTAGCGCAAAGCGTTCATGAGTTATTAAACAAAAACCATTTGGTCTACCATTACCGACTGACCTACCAACTGACATGTGCAAAGCAATATATATACCCCCTCATCAAAGATGGGGGGTTATAATTAATAGTAATATTGATCAAAGTAAGAGTTATAAAGTGTCGTATAGAAAACAAGTGTGAGAATAACTGTACATTATAATACATGAAAAAGTGATGTGTGTAATTTGTTACAACAAGTATAATTCCGACAAAATCAAGTTAAACTACCAATGGGTAGAAAATAATGTTATTCTGTTCTGCAAATAAAATGAAAGATAGTTATCATTTCCATTGATTCCATTTCACATGAAATGTGTAAATAAATCACTCTCAAAAGATTGACTGCTGCCTGGCTTATTTTAGCCAGTACTTTTTTGGTTAAGAAACTTTATAAACTACCTGTAGATCGGTGGAACCTGCATTTCAAAATGCCAAAGCGGCAAAAATTGAAGTTATATTACACATGATGTTTATGATTATATTGATGTTAATATCTCAAAACGCATATGCCATTAATAGAATATTATATGAGAATGTCATTGATAGACTTTATATGAGAATGCAATTGATAGAATATTATATGAGAATGTCATTAATAGACTTTATATGAGAATGTCATTGATAGACTATTATATGAGAATGTCATTAATATACTTTATAATTGATAATGCTATTGCTAGACTATTATATGAGAATGTCATTGATAGATTATTATATGAGAATGTCAATGATAGAATATTATATGAGAATGTCATTGATAGACTATCATATGAGAATGCCATGGATGTACTATTACATGAGAATATCATTAATAGATTATTATATGAGAATGTTATTGATAGACTATTATATGAGAATGTCATTAATAGACTATTATATGAGAATGTCAGTGATAGACTATTATATGAGAATGTCATTGATATTTTTCTAGTTTAATCTGAATCAATTCTGATACCATGTTAGGTCTTGTTGAAAGTGACATAATGTGCAATCAAGGAAAATTATTATACATAAATTATAAACCAGCATACAAGTGTGACAGTTATATATGTTAATGCTGTGTCACGTCTTCATTATTTCTAATAAACAGGAGTGCAAGGATAAGACAACATTCAGTCTTTGATTATTGTGGTTCACAGTCAGTAAGGATAATTATTGCTAGTAATATAAACCTCCAATGTTTCAACAGAAAGCTTGATTGACAGAAACTGAGTATTTTTGGATTGGGCCAAAATAAATAATTAATTGGGAATATAGTTCAGAGTATTTTTGGATTGGGCCAAAATGAAGGAATTAAGAGAATAGAGTTTTGAGTATTTTTGGATAGGGCCAAAATTAAGGTAATAGAATTTGAACCTTAACCAATCTCGGCAACTTGCTACATAAAGTTATGCCAAACAGACTGTGTTTAACAGAATGATAATCTAAGCTCATATATTATATGCATTCCGTATAATAAACAACCTATGTGTCTAACACCAGTGTATCTTATACTACACATGAACTATCAAACCTGACTGATGTCAACTATTTCACTAAAAGTAGCATCAATATCTACCCTGAGTGGATGTTCTAATCAATCAGTTATAAATTCTTAGTTAATGCCTGCTAAATGACCCTAGCTTTCAATGTTACTCAAAACACCATCAAACATATATATAATAATTATCTTAAAGCTAACAGCTATTGAGAGTAAATTAGAGAAAACAGCTTTAGTACAATGCATGAGTATTCATTGTTCTATGTTAGAACAAAACTTTATTGAAAACTATGCAATTGTTACTTCTCATTGGCCAACCTGGCAGGTAAACTAAATAAATAAATTCTCAAAAAAATGTTTGCATTGCATCTAATTTGGAAGTCAAAATTCACGTTTTCTGCACATCACTTATGTGTATCTTAATGCATATATATGGTATATATCTAAAGACTGATCAATTAGAACCTCCTCTCAATATGCATGTTTCTATAATATACATCTACTGACATGAAAATTGTCTCTTCCCTATATAACATACATGTATGTACAATACAACACTACCACAACACTTGTTAACCCACCAAATATTTAAGCACACAATGCCGTGTATATTATGAATTTGCAAGAAATGGTCACCCATAATGATAAATCATTGGTTACTGTTTATAGATATTTTTTAGTGGATAAAATCCGACCCACCTGCAAGTCATTTGTTTTAGTTACAGAACCCAAAATCGTGGCGCATGGATTCAGAATAGCAATTAACATATATGAACACCTATAGTACCACATATAAGCAAACCCATAAATCCTTTGCTTTTTCTTTGATTTTGGAATTTGTGACTGTAAACAATGCATTAACAAGAGATGTTTGTAAAACATGTATGCCCCCATTGCAGCCAAATAGTCAGAAATGGCAAAGGTCACAGTGACCTTGACCTTTTGACTTACTCACCTCAAAATTAATAAGGGTACTGTTGATGACCAATCTCCATGTAAAGTTTGAAGATTCTAGGGAAAAGCGTTCTTGATTTAATGAACGTAAACCATTTGAATAGTAAGAAATGGTAAAGGTCCCAGTAACCTTTGACCTACTGACCTCAAAATCAATAGAAGTCATCTAATGTTGATGACCAACCTATATGTAAAGTGTGAAGATCATAAGGAAAAAGCGTTCTAGAGTTATTGAACGGAAACCATTTGGTCTACGGACGGAGAGAGAGACCAACAGAAAGACCGACTGACATGTGCAAAGCAATGTACCCCCTATCATCAAAGATGGGGGGCATGGTAAAGTTATTATATATTTTTATGAAGGTTGTTGTATAAAAAGTAACAAACAAGTAGTTTAATTGTAGCTAGCAGTCTAAATAAATATCAAGCAACAATAGTTTAAGCCAATCATTGAAGTAACAGTATTATTAAAATGCTATTTAATTTAAATGTATAGTAATTGAGCAGAGAAAGTGTCGAAAGAGCCAACAGTAACCTACACAGCATACGTAACAAACAAAATGGCAGCATATATTTAACGAATGAAAAGGCCAGTAAAAGTTGACACCGAATCTAGTGCTACAGAGCTGAAAACACGAGAATATGTCATATTACTAGCACATCAACTACACAACACACAACAAAACGTTGCCTTAGTGACCACGCAGTATTTCCATGACAACACCAAGTGCAGTGTCACCTAGCCTGCTCCTAAACTGACCTTGACCATTTCATCTTTAGCAAGGACCTCCTGTTCTCGCTCTTCAAGAATTATACGAGGTACGACATCAGCGTCAATAAATGACATTTTATTTCTCTGCCTCGGTGGAAGATGCTCCACTCTGGAAATATTCAAACCAGGGAGATATGTTATTCAACCTTCGGGAAAATGACTGACTTACTTGTATAGTTTCATCACGAGACAACACTTCCTGTTCCTTCTCCTCGATGACGTATCTCGGCACCATATCTGGCTCCACGATCTGACCGATACGTTTCTTTGGTACACCTTTAAATGCAGCTGGTTTCATTGGTTTCTGATCATGCTCTCTACAACACACCAAGTTACGTTATAAACCATCTAGTACATATACTATAAACACTCAAAGCTGGTCACAAACAATCAGTTTATGGTTGGGTTTTTGTATCGAGCAAACACATTCACCTGGTCCTCAAACCTTCTATTTGCATAATTTAATAGTCGATATCTTGTCTATTACTTGTGGAGAGTATTATGAATACCTATGTACTATTTATATTAACCACAAGGCATGAGTTTAGCACAGAAATTGATAAATTCCACAGACAAGAAGCTTGTAGAATACCGGGCATTCATGCATAAAGGTAGAGGACCAGGTTAATTTGTTTGCACTTTATTTAAAAATATCACGATGGACTCATAAAAAGAGAATATGAAAACACTCTTTCAGGTCATTTTTGACTAATTAAAAGTGTTGTAATAGGAGTATGTATGTCACATACCAGTACAGTTATGGTTGATGTATTTTGAATACAATAAAAATCTTAGTTTTGTTTGACATGGAAGTTATCTATAAACACAGTACATAGTACACAGTAATTAACATGAAAAACTAAAGCAAACACAAGTAGCTTGTAGTTAATAATTATTGTTATGCAAAAGAGCTGAGCTCAAAAAATGGACAAAGAGCAACAGTTTTATGCCATATTGGACTCCAGGCAATATTTCTTGTAGTTAATTTTATTAAAACAAAAACAAAAGGAGGCAACTCTGTCAGTGAAAAAACTGTAAAGAAATAATTATTTAACCTGAGCCAAACCATGTTCAGCAGAGTTAAGAAATTATGCCAGAGTTACATTAACTTGCTAGAGAAGTGGCCGACATGGACCTTTCTATTTCACCATATTTCAACAGTTATTTTAACAAGTAATTAAGAATTGCAAGCAATACAGAAGTCCCCTACCGGTTTTAAGCCAATTTTCAATGTTTCTGTTGCCATAGCAACCACAATTTTGGTCGGAATCTAAATAATTTTGGACGTGCATTATCCCCTTATTGCCCCCTATCCATATACCAAGTTTCATAAACCTAGCTTAGAAACTGTTTGAGTTATGTCAGGATCCAGATTTTTTGACGGACGGATGGACGGACGGACGGACGGACGGACGGACTGACTGACTGACTGACTGACTGACTGACTGACTGACTGACTGACTGACTGACTGACTGACTGACTGACTGACTGACTGACTGACGGACGGACGGACGGAGGGCAAACCTATAGTCCCCTCCGGTCAAAAACCGGTAGGGGACTAATAAGGTATATGTACAAAACCTTGGTCAGCCGACATAAATAGTGGTAAAGGACCGGACATAAATCACCATCCGGTACTGTTTTATCCAAGCACTTACGGATATTTTAAACTTACGATGAAATTCAAAGTCTTTATATTTTGTTTACAATAATTAAGTATGGTAAATTGAGCTGCACAATGATTCAGTTAATGAACTCCTACAAACAATATCCAGCAACAATTTGCAGTTGGGAAAGAATTATAAAGAATTAAAATTTGAGCGTTACAGTACCCAAGTGCACAAATGCTGTAGGGACATTCATATAGACTACTTCAATCTATTATAGTTTAAAATTTGGACATTTGCTTAACACTGGATACATCAAAACATTATTAAACCCATGTCAAAATTCAAACCTTCGACCTCACACTCTAAAGGCAAATGCTTTAACCCCTCAGCTCAGAGTCATCCATAATACTAATATGTAATATATACAAATAATTCTATTGAATTCAAAAATATATTATATTGCACAAACGGTAACATGTAATTCACAAAGTTAGAAGCAAAGCCAATGATATAAATACAATTGTTCAGACAGATAAAAGTAAAACATAACATTATATCTAATTGATACCCTCAATTCACAGCATTTCCTTACATAATATTAAAAATTATTCGATATGTTTATTAATGATATAAGCAAATTTATCACACCTACACAAAGAAACACTGAATTATGTACAAAATGAGTGGATATATTCAATATATAACAATATCATGATTAAGGCCTGTTTAGTATATACTATACAGAATTCAGATATAACTTAATATCTTAGAGGGCTTTTTTCCTTCTATAGCAGGGGCTGTTTACAGGTGATTTCCCCTCAGGAAAATCTTTAAAATCATGCAGTTTTCACCTAAAATCCAATTCACATCATGTTTTTTCTTCCCCTTCTGCAAAAATTATGAGTTATTTTTCCCAAATTCAAAGAAAAGGCCCCTTCCCATACTCTTCAAAAAAAGCCCAGTCTTATAATAAATATAAAATACTATTCAGTCCTAATTTAAGTCATTGTACGGTCATCTGTGAATATTTTTTGTCAAATATTAGTATAGATATGTTACTACAAATTTATAAAGGTAAACATTGTCATTGATATTGTCAAAGCCACCTAAAGAGATCACGAGATATATGCCCATAACACACTTTCCATAATATGCAAAATCAAACACCATGCAATGCAACAAAACACAATCATGAGAACAGCCATAAGTTTGTATATATGTCTAGCAGTAAACCCTGAAACACTCTGAAAATGTCAAATTGAGGCTTAGCAGCCATTGCCACACCATACCAGAACAGAGAAGGATTTTGGTGTGGTCCCTACGTAATGTGTACAAGGAGCACACTGCCTAACCAAGCCGCTTCCAAATTACGCTATCGATCGCTATTACGCTATCGAGCGCTTTCCTACGCATATGCAACGGCATGTTACCAACAAGCAGTGCACTCTGATAGCATACCATTTCTTAACACTTTGTTAGGCGAGCGCTCGCTTGTGCTATGGACCGCTTTGGTAGTGCTCGATAGCACTCTGCTACACAATGGTCTGCTATCCATGAGCACTTGCCAGTAGCATATAAATGTTTAGCTTCGTCCGCTAGGCAGCGCTTTTTTATGGCAAGCCATTTCCTAGCATGACGCTATCGAGCGCTGGGTAGCTGAATGGTGAGGCAATTTGGCCAGATAAATTCATACAATCATTATATTTCACATGTGATAAAGGTAAACAGTAAACAACAAACTTTGTAACCAAAACACTTCTCTGAAGATGAATCATGGACTTCTTTCATGAAATTTGGCCTGTAGGTAATTTACTCATTTAGCTACAGCTTAGTATGAGATCAGAAATAAAGTGACATTGGTTCATTGCGTTAAATTATAAACCTTTAATTGATAACTGTTGCAAGGCTACTATTGTCATCTGTAAACTTATGATAATACACGGGAAAATGTAATTATTTTTTTATTTTATACAAATTAATCTATTATAGGTCGATCGAGAAACAAATCTTTACAAGATACATTAATCAATCTCAACACCTCATTCTTGATGGTACCCATCGTTATGAAGGTATGAGAGAATATTTTTATTCTAACAGAAGTCAATGAATCATATATGATTTAAACAACACTTGTGTCACATAGTACCCAGAGTTCCATCCTCTGTTATCAAGGTAACGCTGAGTAATAAGATGTCCATATTCCTCAAACCTGCAAAATGTTCGTCACACGTATTCATAAGATATTCAATGTCGGTCACATATGTATTCATAAAATATTCAATATCTGTCAGACACGTTTTCCTAATATATCAAACCTATTACAACTACAATGTAACACACAGTACCTAGATTTGTATAGGTAGTAAAAAAGGACAGATGGAAAAAATACAAACAAGAGGGCCCAAAGGGCCATGGGTCTCTCCCCTGTGGTAGATGTGAACGTTGGGCACTTAAGCTGCCCTAAGTAATCGTTTACAATTTCTGACAAAAATTCACGAAAATGCAGTCTCTATTACAAGTGCAAAGTTTTCATATTGTTTTAATCCGTTAACTTTTTATTAGTACATCACATGACCCATATCAAATCTTGACCCTACGATTCTATCTTATCTGACCAACTTTCATGAAATAATCCAGTAAAAAATACAGCCTCTATAGCAAACAGAAGCCTTTTCCTATGAGTTGACCTACTGACCTAGTTTTTTACCCCAGATGACCAATTATCTATAATGTCTATAATAATAATATCCCACAAACTTAATTAAACTAGATATTTTTGAGATAATCATTGTGACCAAGTTTCATAAAAAATACTAAAAAAATATTATTTTTAGTGACAACACAAGTTTTTTATGATTTGATATAGTGGCTTTAAGTTTTTGGCTTTAGATGACCCATTTTCAAATTTGACCTAGATTTTGTTGAGATTAGCATTGCAACAGTGTCCATGTTTCATAAAGATTAAAGGTCAAAATTGTGACCTCTAGTGACTACACAAGGTTTTTCTATGATTTGACCTAGTTTGACCAAATCTGAATATCGGGAATATTCCTGTAATCCAGATCCCTGAACTGACATGAACAACCCCCATTATAAGGCCCATACCAAGTCTGAGAACTGTCAGCTCAAGCTTTCACTTTACGTTATATATACACCCCCATCGTGTATAAACCAAATTACTGTATGACTTATTGGGATGCTATACAATCCAATGTGTATGACCTATTGGGATCAAAAACATCTGTGATTTCTGGTCACTGTATGACTTATTGAGAGACTACAATTCAACATGTACGCCTTATTGCGATAACCGGAAGTTGACTCGTTTACACATATTGACCCCTGCTTCTTTGAAAGGATGAAGCATGAAAAGGATAGAAAATAAACTGACTTAGTATGCATTATATAAGACAATGCTAAAATACGCAGAGCAGTATTGAATGGTAAAAAGCTTACAGAATAAGTGAAATATGCCTTATAAGTTTTGTACAAAGTTTGAATAGAAGTGATAGAGTCTGCAACACTGTCAATTTGCAAATACTTACATACGCCAAAAGTGGTTACTATGGCTATGAAAGTGGTTTCTACGGCTATAAAACAATAGTATTATACAAAATGTACATGTATAGCATTATCATATCATGCATACAGTGCATGGACAGCAAATGAAACTATGAGTCAGATGACCTCCTATAATAACGTTGGCTATAAATGATGATGATAATGCCTGATAATTGTATGCTCAATTTACAGGCAAAGTTAACAAAATTCTAATTGACGGAACAAAATTGCTCGAACGTCCTTAAAAATATTTAAGGTAAAAATCACAATATTTACAAAACTGAGTGTCATACCAATAAATAGTGAAGACAGAGCACAACAATATGTGTATAACGCAGATATATTAACCAGATCTTGCAACCATCTGTGAGCATCATTAACAATAAAAAATTTTGTCTATACTTGACCATGGTTTTTAAACCTTATGTTTTGAGCATCATTAACAACATAATTTTTGTCAATATTTGACCATGGTTTATGTTTTGAGCATCATTAACAACATAATTTTTGTCTATATTTGACCATGGTTTATGTTTTGAGCATCATTAACAATAGAATTGTTTGTCTATATTTGACCATGGTTTGTGTTTTGAGCATCATTAACAATATAATATTTTGTCTATATTTGACCGTGGTTTATGTTTTGAGCATCATTAACAATAGAATATGTTGTCTATATTTGACCATGGTTTATGTTTTGATCATCATTAACAATATAATATTTTGTCTATATTTGACCATGGTTTATGTTTTGAGCATCATTTTTAAAAAATAGAATTTTTTGTCTATATTTGGCAATGGTTTATGTTTTGGTTTATGTTTTCATGAACAGGAAATGTAACAAAAATGCTCAATGTTTAATGCAAATTTACACAAATCCAAAGGACCGATAATGTAAGATTTAGCTCATGGAGATTGATTGTAAGGATCACATCCATATTTCTGCACTACACATCTTCAACATAAACATACATACCGGTATAAATTATTATAATATAATATTTGAATTAGAAATTTAACTATAAAGAATTGATACAGAGAAAATAATGTTTTGTGACTCAGTCCATATAACATTAAGTACCGCGGTATACAGTACATCTAGTATATAATTTTGCCCTTGGTACATGTACACTTATTGTACTATATAAATATACATGACAGAACTAAATTGCTTTTAACAAATTCCCACAAAATCAATTGCTAAAAATATCAATGCATTTTACATTGAGTGTTTACAACAGTTGAAGCCTTATACTTCATTGTGAAAGACCAATGTCAGATACCCATGTTGGATTATTACATTTTCCCAGCCAGAAAAGCAGTCCACAGCTTTTAATGTACTCATGGTACAGAATTCTGAAACTCACAGTAAGTCCCTTTGGTGCAACAAGGTTGTATCTCACTATATACTATATAGAGAGATACAACCTTGTTGCACCAAAGGGACGAATTATTATTATTATTTTACTGTTGTGTTCCTACTGAAGTATCAAATACTTCCCTCAGATACTTTTTTGAGCTTCTTTAACTTACAATGGTTTAAAGGTTCTTCATGTGAAACCACAACATTGGAGGTGCTGTGAAGCCAAAGGTTTAAAGGTGCTTCATGTGAAGCCACAGGTTTAAAAGTGCTTCATGTGAAGCCACAACATTGAAGGTGCTTCATGTGAAGCCACAGATTTAAAGGTGCTTCATGTGAAGCCAAAGGATTAAATGTGCTTCATGTGAAGCCAAAGGTTTAAAGGTGCTTCATGTGAAGCCAAAGATTTAAAGGTGCTTCATGTGAAGCCAAAGGATTAAATGTGCTTCATGTGAAGCCAAAGGTTTAAAGGTGCTTCATGTGAAGCCACAACATTAAAGATGTTTCATCATGACAGTGTTGTCTACTTCTAAGGAGCAGCCATTTAAATATGCTGGTTGGACTTTTTAAGGAGAGAAGTGTAATCAGCTTTATATAGGTAATTATGGGTATCCAATGACATTTATACTTAAGGTAAAGTCACAACAAATTGGAAGTGAATTCCTTACAACAATAAGACATACATTACGTGACAATACTTGCTTATCAGTGTGATATATCATTAATTTATAGTTGTATATACAAACAAAATATAGAATACCTATCCTGTATTTTGGCCTGCAGACTACCATTAAGTTCTACATGAGTGTTTAATTCAGTCTGCACAGTATCTCTAATGCTGCAGGTAACAATATATAGCATGAAATTGATTAAGAATTAACTATTATTTTCAACCTCTTATCAATACTATTCATTATTGATTACCAAAAAAAGCCACAATAAATGAATGGTTAAGATTATTATCGTATTCTGCAATCACCAAGTTGCATTCCAAATTATCAATACATTCTCAGACGTTTCACACAACCAGCTTATAAACAGACTCAGAGCCGAGAGAACCTGATGTCAGTATAAGGGAAAAAAAATGGTGGCCTCCGTAGCTCAATGGTTCGCGCGCTTGCCGTCTAATCTGGCGACGAGGGTTCAAATCCGGGTGGGGGCACACATATATGCCTGCCATATTTCAGCATAAAGCTGACTAGCAAATAAAGGCTATGCTCGGCATTTTTAAAAAATAAAAAAAATAATGTGTTACTTCGGACCGCCAATCTGCAAGTAATAAACATATCATAAACAAGTTATCAAATTTATTAGCCTTTAGATAACTTTCAATCATATGTAAGTTTTCTTATTAAACAATCTTGCAATGTTTCTAAACTTTAAGTAAAATACTTGTTCTAAGGTTTGCAAAGATATTACACACACATAACAAAAGACAATGCTTGAAAACAACTAATAGGTTAACAGTAATTAATGAGAAGGGATTTTGACACAAAAACATGCGTCACCCACAAGGGCAATAATTCTTGCAAAATTCATCCGACCTAAAATCCTGACAATATGCACAACTTAGGCTTTGTACTAAGTATTCATGTCAAACTCAGGCCTGGTAATTAGCAATCATTCTCAAACCTGAACATTCCTGATTCATAGCCTGAAATCCAATTTCCTTTCAATAAAAGGAGAGAAGAAAGTCAGGATTCAAAAACCTGAAATCAGACACCAGCCTGAAAATACCAGGCCTGCAAGCTGAAATCTAACCAATGGTTAAGGAAAACAAGCACAGGCAAACTTTATAACATCCATCTAGACAGACATCAGGACATCCAGCACAATATCAATGTGTGACGGTGTCTACTCCACTATACATGGGAGACATAATGAATTTCAAACCAATTTTAGCAATGCACTAATTAGTTCCTACAAAGTAATCATCACTGACCATTGTGATAGGTAACTCACTGACAAAACTACAGTATAGCCTACATTTCCACACAATGATAGGTAACAAGACCATAGATGGAAAATGTTTTGTCTACTCAATGACATGATATGATGAAATGTGTGCCGAGCAAAAAAATGCCGAGCATAGCCTTTATTTGCCAGTCAGCTTTCTGCTGAAATATGGCAGGCATATATAAATGTGTGCCTCCACTCAAATTTGAATCCGGGTCGCCAGATTAGACAGCAAGCGCACTAACCATTGAGCTACGGAGGCCACATGAACATTTTATTTGCTCTAATAGGGTGCAATCATTAATTGAACCTAAATATAACATAATAACCTGATGCTGAAATGAGAAGTGTTTATCTGTCTAAAAGCATTTGAAAGTTTAAGATACATTGTAGCCACAGCACATTGGCTTTGGAATCCCACAGGTATACACCTGAGTATAGGGGAGCATTTTTGTGTTGTGAGCATTTCTTGTAGTGGCACAGTGGATCAAACCCATGACCTCATGCCTATTGATATCAAAGCATGTATCATACAGGTCTGTAGAGTACCACCCCACAACCTGATAGGAACTGCCTACCCACAATGCGTGCTGAATGAAAACAAGTCATTAAGAAGTGCAAGCAATACAGAAGTCCTCTACGGTTTTTAACCATTTTCAATGTTTCTGTTGCCAAAGCAACCACAATTTTGGTTGGAATCATAATATTTTTGGATGTGCATTATCCCCTTATTGTCCCCTTTACCAAGTTTTATAAACCTAGCTTGGAAACTGTTTGAGTTATGTCAGGATCCAGATTTTTTGACGGACTGACGGCAGGGGGCTTACAAAAGTAAGATACTAGCAAATGAACGAAAAGTGTTTATTCATAACATGATAATATTTTTATGACTCTTTGATTTGTGGATGAAAATTGAGTATGTCAATATATGAATGTAATATGTACTGGCCAGAAACAACATCTCGTTGCATACTCACTTCTGTTTTACAGGAATTGGAGCGTTTAACTCCAATCTTGACTTGGTAATTAACCTGTGTTATATATATATATGAGCCAGTCTCCAGGAAAACCTGCTATTTTGACAAAAATATTTATTTTGAGATTTTCCATTGCTTGAAAGAATAATCTTTATAAGGCAAAATACAAAAGAAATTTTGTTAATATCTTGCTTTTTAAGGAAGTTACAGCTGTTTTTGTAGTGTCCCCTTTCTGAGCTTTTTTGTTTGACGTCGCAAACGTCATTCAAACGTTAATTGACGTAACTATAACACGTATTTCATAATTACACCATTTGATCAATTATTGACATGAATTGTTCAAAATGGTATCATATTTTAGCTGTATCTTTTAATTTTTAAAATATTTACCAAAATTCAAATTGTTGGCATTCAGAGAAAGGCTACATTTGTTTTAAACAACCAACTCCTCGTTTTTCTCACTATGAGTACTTTTCCGAAATTGGTCACCATAGCAACGAAGTATGTGATTTCGACATAATTCATGGGAAAATTTGAAGCTAAGGTATAGTACTATATGAGTAAACTACATAAAATAAAATCAATGGATATGTAGTTTTTTTTTTATATTAGAGCTTTTAACAAACCTTGTTACATAATGGTAATTACATAATGTCATTATAGCAGGTTTTCCTGGAGACTGGCTCATATATAATTTACGTGTACAAACAAACATGTCACTAAATGTATCACAATTGATAATTTTTCTTTCACTTTCTTAATCAATTTTGATTTCTAATATGTATGTACTTATATAATAAATATCCATGCTCTGACACAAGAATCAATAGTATAATACAGGGGTGTCAACAGGGCCAAATTCAAAATCAGGAAAATCGTAAGTGGCCGACCTTTTTTACCAAACAAGAGGTCTTCAATGACATTGTTTCCATAATTAATTAAAGAAAATCCTTATGAGCAGATTACATTTACCATAACTTTGCCATTTCTTGAGATATTTTCATCAAATAACTTTTATTTTGGTCCTGCGACATTGTTCTTTCAGGACTGATAAATCCATAATTCCGGATAAATCAGGAAAATTGACACCCCTGTAATACATAATGTATGTATACAGGTGTCCAGTATGACTTATCTACCAACTGTCATCATGTAGGTAGAGGATAAATATCTAGTAGCATGCAGTATACAAAGTCATCAACTCTTAAATCTGTTTTTACTTGTTGGGGATAAAAAAATCGGGACTTTAATGGGAAAAAGAATCAAGACAATTAAAGATAACCAGATGACTGTCACCATGAAATCAAAATCCCTCATGATTGAATGATATTCTTTTGAAATGTCAAATCTACTTGTTATTATAACCCAACTAAATTGTGCCTGTTTATCACAATCTATATACATTCATGCCCACAAAAAGAAACAAGTGCTACAGTTTGACTTTTTCATTTTCTCCTATTGTGTATGTAGTACAAATGTTAACACTAACATTTCTTAGTAACTTAAAACATTCATTTATGTACTCAATTCAAAATAAATTGTCATACACATGTAAATGCACATAAGTCTGATCACTCTTTAGAAAAAGAGCTGTTCTCCAGGAAAACAGGGCTTAGTGACAATTTATTTAGTAATTATGTATTTGATAATAGGTTTCTAAATGGCTACGAAATGAGGAAAAAGTCCCTCTTTGATTTGATTTGTAGTCATTGGAAAATATTTAATCAAACTCTTATTAGATTTAATTTTTTATGTGAGCTTCTGTCATTGCTATAAAATGCAGGACAATGTTAGGTCAAATAATGTTTGAAGGATGTTCGTGACCTCTCTCAAAAAGAAGGCTCGGGTGGTTATTTTCAAAGGTCAGTAACTTGTAAATGGAAGTTACAGTGTGCTCAAATTTTCAGAAACTGTTCATTAGAGTCTGGTCTTTCTAACGCTATATTATCATGATTTTCATAATTTTGAAACTAAGTCTGATTTTCCTGGAGAACGGCTCAAATACAACTGACAGTACAGTACAATTATACAACATATATTGATAGTAGGACCAACACGGATGACATGTTTGTTGAGACATCATTACATCAATCAAGAAATCCCACGATAAAATACTTACGTATTCTCAATGTCAGATTGGTATCTATGGAAACGATATAATCATTTGTGAACTAGATAGATTTATATTATCATGGACTTATCTTAAGGTTCTTGAAACAATTTATAAGGGTTTTGACACAAAAATTAATGTCTCCCACAAAGGGCAATTACTCTGGCAACATATTCACCAGACCTGAAATTCCGGACATTATGCACAACTTAGGTTGGTACTTACAGTTAATGTGAAATTTTCATTGAAACCTGACCAGTTGACATTTTTGCACAACTTAGGCTTGGTACTTACAGTTAATGTGAAATTTTCATTGAAACCTGACCAGTTGACATTTTTGCACAACTTAGGCTTGTTACTTACAGTTAATGTGAAATTTTCATTGAAACCTGACCAGTTGACAGTATGCACAACTTAGGCTTGGTACTTACAATTAATGCAAAATTTTCATTGAAATCTGACCAGTTGTTAAGGATGGAACCTTGTAGAATCAATGCAGACAGACATCCTGATGTCTAGCACAAAATCAGTATGTCTCCCCCCACAGTATATGTGGGTGGAAATTATTACCTCAAGTTTCTTAAAAGAAATTTGGTAGAATATGTGATGTATGAATACAGTAAAAAATGTTTAAGTTAACATCTTAATTAGGCAGATACCTCAGTAGTCTAAGCACATAATATTATTGATTATAAAACCTCATAGTAAACACTCCATATTAAACTCCCATACCCAGCGGAGAAACATTATTATGTTTGCTTGATGCTTTAAATGTATATAAGAGTGTATGAAACATTGCCGTGTAAGATATATAGTGAAAATGATCATTGTGACCAAGTGCTTTAAATGTTAGTAAGGCAAAAACTGTAACATCTATACCCTCTAAACATCAATCAAGGATGATCTATTAATTGACCATGTGACCTAGGTTTTATACCCATATGACCAGGTTTCATGAAGAATAGGCCAAAATTGTGACCTTCAATGTCTACACAAGAAATTGTGGATGATGGACAATGAATCAATGAAGAGCGATCACAGAAGCTCACCTAGCTACTGTAGTCATGTTGTGAAACAATCGCTCTCACATTCTAGGTTATGTTATGTACTTACTGCTTTGCTCTTCCAGCCTTGTTTTCTACGCCAAATCTCATCACAGTGCCACCACCTTTCCCTCGCCCAGGTGATGCTGTAAATATAAAATATTGTTATAAATCTGTATCATCAATTGACAATAGGCCAGTCAATCAATAGCCTTTAAACCTTTTAATGGTAAATTAAAAGCACATTGTGCAATGACTTAGCTTTGAAAGACTTTGACTAACAACCATGACAAACAATAAGGCAGAGCAATCTCTGCTTTCGTGTACTGAAAATTGTATCAGCTCCTGACATTAGGACAACATATACAGGAGCTGTTGCTGTAAGCGTCAAGTATTTTGCCAAAGTGTGATGTATACAGTACACACATTTAGTATTTGTATACATTTAGTTTACAAGTAAATATCATTGACAATACTAAAGAAAACAGACATTATAAAAAATTTTAAGTTAGAAACTTCCATAAAATCATCCTAGTCTAGGATTCCTAGAGTATGATCATAATGCTGGTTAATAAATATGTAACTGTGGGCTAATAGGTAGCATGAACAAAATGCCACCTATGAACAGATTTAAACACTAATGCCCATGTGGAAGTCTTGTTTAAAAAATTAGCTAAGTCAATCAGGGCCCATAATTCTGTTGAAATGTTGGATAGTGTTACATGGCTTTGACAATATAATGTGTTTATGATGGTTAACAAGTATACCAAGTTTCAAAGCAATGCCTTGATGGACTTCAAAAATAAGTGGACAATCACTACATGTATATGCCTCCACATCAGGAGATGCCAGGGTATAAAACCAACTGACTGACCGTCATATCGCTGGCTTAGAAATAGAAGGTCTAAGTACTACTTACGACCTTATAAGACTCATGCATATTTGAAATCTGCATCTCAAGGCGCTTCTTTATGAGACTATTTTCATGAAAATCGAAAGTGGTCATGTTGACCAAACAAATTTAACTAGAGCTGTCGCCATTCGGCAGACTAATAAACTCCCGCCGGCAAAAGGCCATAATTCTGCCAAAATTCATCGCAGCGCAAATTCCTTTCTTCATGCAAATCTATATGTTGAGGTTGTTCATCTGTGAAAGTTTGAGCAAAATACTGCCAAAACTGTAGGAGTTGCATCCACAAGAATGCGTCTACGGACAGACAGACGGACAGACAGACAAGCTGAATCCAGTATACCCCCCTTACAACTCGTGATTTTCCATTAGTATAAAAGGGTAGTTTTTAGACAGTTTTTTCTTGTTTTCTCAAAATATTGATTTTGTACTTATATATAACGAAGGACCTTCTAAATATAAGCCAGCGATATTGCATGACTCCAAAAGAGCACCTATATAATATGTGTAACTATACTAGAATCTTGAGATAAAAACTATAATAATGTAATTCTATATTTACGTTGATGTTGGTCGGCTTCCGGTTTGTCGTTATGTCTCTGTGCATATTTGGCACTTTCAATTTTGACTTGCAACATTAACAAGATCTTCTCAATCATCCCGGGTTTACAATTACACAGTTCAGTGATGACATCATCATTTAATTCAAAATGCAGTTTCTTAAATACCATTCTGTAATAAAAGATTCAAACAATAGAAATACTGTTCAACAATTTTTTATCATAAACATGTTTATATATTACAAAGTGGTCGGATAAACTTGAACGAGTTTTTCCTGGAATTTTAATGATTAACCAGTCCAAACTTTCTACAATAAAATCATTATTTTTTAAAGGAGTTGAATTTTCAATGTTTTCGTTGTTAAACTTGACCACGAAAGCTTATGCCTATGATTAATTGACCTATAAAACGGCGGGAAATCTACAGAACATGTTTTGTAATTCATGAATTTATGACCCCACGAAAATGCATTTTTATCAAATTTTCGAATTTTAATACCCATTGAAAATTTGATTTGACAGTACCCATTCTAGATCTGCAGGCAATTGACAACTTCCCGACATGTATAGTAATGCCTTCCTTTGAGCAACAATCTCTCTTTAAAGCAGCATTCTATTAGCAGCACTATCATTTTATTCCAAGAGGAACCATTTAATACCAAGTTGACCTAATATCATCACAACATTACCTAAGTTACAATAACAGCACTGTTTGTGTTCCAGTTGCTGAATGCTCTAGAGAGATTGTACTGTATGTAGATCGACATGGCAAATACATATATACTACATAATATGCCTAACTTGGGAATCAAACACCGGTCAGCCATGTGAGAGTTTGATATGTGCTACCTTAAACCAAAGGTGAAGGGGATAGCAATATTAGACAGGTTTATGATAAACAAGTAATTAAGAATTGCAAGCACTATACAGAAGTCCCCTACCAGTTTGAGGCCATTTTCAATGTTTCTGTTGCCATAGCAACCACACATTTTTGTCAGAATCAAAATATTTTTAAAAACCGGTAGGGGACTAACTAGAATAAACGTCAGAAATTACTTTCAAGACTTCTTCCAGGAAATTGCTCTTGAGACTACATTACGAAAATTACTCATGAGAATAATACATTTAAAGAAGCCTTAGGGCAAATTGTGACATGGCCCCAAATTTAACCTCAGCAGGGGCATAAAAAGTAATTAAGAACAGTATTATAATCAGTTCCATTATCTTTAAATATACAAAATTATACAATAATGTATACATAAT
Source organism: Spisula solida (assembly GCA_947247005.1). Taxonomy (NCBI): domain Eukaryota; kingdom Metazoa; phylum Mollusca; class Bivalvia; order Venerida; family Mactridae; genus Spisula; species Spisula solida. Next base: position 33,668,732 of record OX365952.1, on the reverse strand, counting down.
ATTTATATTAATGTTTAGTACAGTAAAAGAGAAATACATGATTATAGAATATATGTACATAGTTAAATATATACCTGACAACCATTTCATTAGTTATTAGTATAAGATTATATTAATAAGAACGACCATTAGTTAAGCAAGGTTAGCGATGATTAAGTCGAACAAGAGACAACTTAAATGCAAGCATAATTTTATACTGAAAAGAAGCAGAAACTGAAAACTGTAAGATTATTTGAACGTCATATTTTTTTTATAAAAAATGTAATTTAATCTTTAAACCTGTAAACAGCAACATTACTTGTTTTGAACTTTTGAAGTGACTATACAAATATCGGACAATTTAACAGGGCCCTGATTCCCCATTATCGCTCACCTTATCAGTCACCATGTGTAACAATACAGTTTATTATATAGTTCAATTCTAACCCTACTGCCTGACAGCCATTAGGCAGTTACATATCTACAGTCACCTGAGGAACATTACTGTTAAATTGTAAGGTAAGTATTCTCTGAGAGGGTTAAGAAATTATAGGGGAAACAAAATCTGACCCCTTTTTTAAGTTTCTCAACATGACAATTAGGAATTTGGGAAAAGGTCGCATTGTACACTTCCTGTGATTTGAAATTGTGCCAACAGTTTCTGAGAAATTTTCAAATAGAAAAGAATCATAGCCCCTTATATAAAGCAGCCCTTTTTTTAAACAAATCGATATAAAAATGAGGAAACTGTAAGAGGTCACCCTGAAGCATCAATCAATTAAAGTTTGCATTCAATTTGTCAAAATAGGTAAATCAGTCAAATTATTAGAAGGAAATGTTGTTTGAATGAATTGTTGTGGACACTGTCAACATACAATGGACTGCCGACGGACGCAAGGCAAACACAATAGAAATAGCCATGAGGACTTTGTGCTCAGGTTTAGCTATTAATTAAACCACATAAAACATTTTCTTCAATTTAAAAAAAAAACAGAACAAGAGGGCACAAAGCGCCTTGTGTGGCTCACCCGTCGTAGTAGTCCATGCACACCCCTATGGTGACTTAGGTAATCATTTACATTTTCTGTATAAGATTTAAGAAAATTCAGCCTCTGTAGCAGATCTTTTTTATGATTTGACCATGTTTTTAACCCCAGATGACTTAACATCAAACTTAGATTTTGTTGACATGATCATTGTGAAAAGGTTGCAATTGTGACCTCTAGTGACTACACAAGGTTTTTGACCTTGTGACCTTGTTTTTATCCCCAATGGCCCAATATTGAACTTGACCTAGATTTTGTTGAGATGATCATTGTGACCAAGTTTCATAAGGATGAAGTCAAAATTGTGACCCCTAGTGATTATACAAGGTTTTTCTATGATTTGACCTAGTGACCTAGTTTTTGAACCCAGATAACCTTATATCAAACTTGACCTAGATTTTTTTAAATGGTCATTGTGCCACAGTTCATAAAGATAAGGTAGAAATTTTGACCTCTAGTGTCTAAACAAGGTTTTTCTATGTTTGACTCTGTGACCTAGTTTTTGATTCTGGGTGACCCAATATTGGACTTGGCCTAGATTTTGTTGAGATGATCATTGTGACTAAGTTTCATATAGAAAAGGCCAAAATTGTGACATCTAGCCACTACACAGGATTTTTCTATAATTTGACCTTGTGACCTAGTTTTTATCCCCAATGATCAAATATCGAACTTGACCTAGATTTTGTTAAGATGATCATTGTGACCAAGTTTCATAAAGATGAAGTCAAAATTGTGACCTCTAGTGATTACACAAGGTTTAGCTACAATTTGACCTAGTGACCTAGTTTTTGAACCCAGATGACCTTATATCAAACTCATCCTAGACTTTTTTTACTTGGTCATTGTGCCCAAAGTACATTAAGATAAGGATGAAATTGTGACCTCTAGTGACTACACAAGGATTTCCTATGATTTGACTCTGTGACCTAGTTTTTGACCCAGGGTGACCCAATATCGAACTTTGCCTAGATTTTGTTAAGATGATCATTGTGACCAAATTTCATAAAGATAAAGTCAAAATTGTGACCTTTAGCGACTACACAAGCCAATTGTTGATGGACGGACGAAGAGTGATCACAAAAGCTCACTCTGTCACTTTGTGACAGGTGAGCTAAAACATTATACAATATAAGCCAATAGCACTGCAATAAACAACAAAGCTTAATACTAGCAAATAATTCCAATAGTATAAAGTGCAGATATCAGATCTATTAAGCTTGCAAGAAATCTGGCAAAAAAAGTCAAATTAAAGCTCAATAATAATACTGCCTTAATTCAAAGCCTATATATTAATATAAACAAATCAAACAAAAAAAAATTATCCTGTTTTGAATATCATAATTAAGGGCGACTATTGCTGAAAGTACTATTGCGATTCTATTGCAATAGTTATTGCCAAGATTTGAAAACTATAGATTAACTTGTAAATGCAAATTGCACTGTGTAAGATATCACTTTGTTGTCAAGGAAGGCAAAAAATAAACAGCAAACAATGCAGTATTTAGTCAAATTTTCGTAATTTATTTCTGTCCAATCCATTTTAACATTTCCACAAATAGTAGATTAGTACCCAGTATGTTGTACTTTGTGGCAGTTTTGATGCGTGGGATTTTTTAAAATTAGTTTTTTTAACGGGAACAGAAGTTGTTTTAAATTAATAATAAACTTTATTTATCAAAAGGAAACTATCATAACTATCGATAGTTGAGCTTACTATCGGCGATACTTATTGGATTGAGACTTTAACTATCAATCCATACTATCGGGACACTCAGGATCGCAATGCATCGATATTTCGATGCATCGGCCTGTGACCCCTAATCATAGTAGTGTAAGTCAAAAATGGAATGTGAGATTGCTATATATAGTAACGTATTATTAAGGTTTACCTGTTCAAATGATACCAATTAGACTTCTTTCTATTCTTTCCATTACAAGATGTGTAGTGGTGCATTTGAACAATTCCTTCTTTTTCGAAAAAGTGTTGTATAATCTCGGCCACTAAAACTGAAATTATTCAGTAACCTAGGAGTTGATTGGCTTAATAATCTAACAGTTGATTGGCTGACCTACCAGTTGATCGGCTAACTCAAGAGTGGATTGGCTAACACAATAGTCTATAAGATCTAACCTTAAGCACCGATACATTATAGCCCTTCACATATTTGAACCATCTGTACAGAAGTAAAAAAAATTGCCTAGCCTATCACTAAGTGAATGCTTTGGATTTGAATAGTAAAAGGTTGATCCAGTGTCAATGGTGAAATAAATAAACAACAACAAAATAATAATCAAAATTTTGATGATGACAAGACAAGAAGACGAAGATGATGATGTTGATGATGATGATGATGTTGATGATGATGATGATGATGATGTTGATGATGATGATGATGATGATATCAATGTTGATGATGAAAGAACAACAACAAAAAGTGAAAAACAAGAGATGTTTGTAAATTACAAACACATATGCCCCATGGCAGCCTAGTAGTCAGTAATGCCAAAGGTCATGGCAATCTTGACATTTGACCTACTGACCTCAAAATCAATTGGGGTCAACTATAGTTCGATTTCGAGCATTGAGCCGTGACTGCACTTTTAAAGTTTTAACCATTAATCGATATAGGTTGGTATAGGTTTAATGGAAAATATAAGTAATATAATTAAGGCCAGCTATCCGACGTGTCTGAATGGTCGTGACGGTATAGCGCTTGATACATTGTAAAATAAATTTTGTCTGACCAGGGCAAATTCGAATCTCACCAAAAACATATATTTTTCTTTTTTTAATTTATATTTACACATTTTTTAATTTATAAATGCACATAACTTGCAATATCCGTGTTATAACAGTATGTGACAAGCCATATTTGTTACATGCTTCAAAATATTTTTAGATCTTGCATGTGTATAATATTGTAGAATGTTATGACGGCTAATCAACGTAATACAGGTTGTCAGTAAACTCGGAACATGGATACGATTGCTATAAGTGAAAATGAAAAATAAATTGAATCAACACATTTTCATGGAATAATTAAAAAAAAAGAAACTATACTTTTTAAATGAAATAAAATAATGAATTAAAAATATGAGCGAATTGGGAATTTGAACAACCAAACTTCGGGTTAGAAATCCTGAACGTTGCCGACTGCACTAAACGGTAATTCGATAACAAACAGATATATGTAAGAATCACATCATTAGATAATGACATTCGAACGTAATAAACTATGGTCTACCCGCCAAAATGGACTAGTCCGATAGGTCATGGCTAAGAGTTCAAAATTGAACTATACTAGTGGTAACCTCCCTTTAAAATTTGAATTTAGATCTATTTAAATCAGAAACCATTTAGTCTATTTATTTATGTTAAAAGGCATAGCAACCTTGACTTTTGACCTATTGACCTCATAATCAATAGGGGTCACATACTGCTGATGACCAACCTACTAAGTTTGAGGATCCTAGAGTAATGCATTATTGAGTTACTGAAACTACCAGGACCACTGACAGACCAACCAATTTACACACCTGCAGGGAAATGATTGACATTCATGAGCAAAGCAATATAGCCCTCATCATCAAAGATAGAGGAAGGGGGAGGGGGACGGGGTCATAATAACATAAGTTATGGTGTTAATAAACAAGCAGTTGTGAGTTATGTGAGCTGATGGATTGTTGGCTTATGAGTATTTAATTGTTATGTCAACATAATTATATATATTAATACGGAGCAAAGTGTTGAAAACTTAAAATCCAAACAGGAGGAGAATGTGATCACACACGATATATGAGGGGGATACATTTAACTAATTTTGGAATAAGGAAACATCAGGCTATACTACATTGTAAGTTTTTTTAGTTAGTTTATACTAATTTATTTATGGGCGATTGTGAAACAACTTTTTCCAACTTACATTAATCACTCTCGACACCTCGTTCCTGATGTTATCCATCACCACGAGGGCAGTTTTTTTACAGCTGCAGAGTTGGTTTTGCATACACTATTAAGTGGTCAATGTCACACTTTACAAAAACATTAAGTCTATTGATTCATTCAAAATTTTGCAACTAAAGATTTGTTATAGCTTTTTAACTAATGAAATAATAAGTTTTTTCTTTTCCTAATCCTAGTGAGTCCTACATAATTGTCAAAATATCTTGAGGAACATGAAATAAGATATAATACTAATTAACCTAGTACAAAATTACCTCTAATACTTCCAACCAATTAGTCATTTGAAAATAAAACCTTTTATCCGGTGACTAGCAACAAGAAAAACATTCAGGTAAACACTACAATCCAGTTAGGATATTGTGACAGTGACGTTGCAGTTTATGTGTACACAAAAGATAACAACCATTCACTGAACAGGTAGAGCAAATATAGACCTACTTATGTTAGTTTAGCATTGAAATTATAGTTGTTTGTACAATATAAACCTTTATAATTGGTTTTACACCGTTTAACAGTAAACTCGACCACTGCTTCACTGGATTATAACTGTGATATTAAAAATATACCAACTGGTCAACTGTGTATTTCAGTCATATGGAGAGTTTAATTTGTAACCCATGGATACTCTCATTATTAATAATTTGCAGTCACATTATCCTGACACGGGGTGAACCAGCAGTTACCTGGAACTGACTATCCTGAGCATCAAGCAAAAAATAAATTTGTACCAGAAAAGTATGAAGTGGCCTGGGATTGAACTCAAGACCTGACCTCTGAACAGCATTATAATAAAATTGGAGCATAATTAAAATTAATATAAAATCCCAAATAATGTTAGAATTAGATTAAGAACAGTTAGTACTTAGTGAAAATGACATTTAAATGATAAGTGCTCAATTAAGAGGGACATCATATTCAAACACACCAAAAAAATACCGCCCAAATGTTTTCATTAGACAGATAAAAACATTTAATTAATTTCACATTTATGATGATTGATACTTTGCAGTCTAGTGACATGGTAGCAGGCCCTTCTCCAGGGGCAGAAGGCGCTGTGGTACCCCAGCGCCTTAAAGCCAGAATTCTACTGTCAGTATTGTGTTATTTGAGTGACTATAGCTTGTTTTATGTAAAAAATGCTTAAATTAGCCTTTAAATTATGGATAAACATGCAGTTTTTTTTTTATAACATTTTAGCCGTTCTGGTTGATATCCTTAAACGCAAATCCTAGCATTGCTGCGAGCAGGGCCTTAAAGTTTTTCTAGGGAATGGCCTGAGTAGTTATAATTGTTACGAGAAACTGAATAATTATGAGGAACTGGTGGTGAAGAACAGCAACAAGAATATGGTGAATACAACATAACACAAGCTGAAGTCATCCTGGTGCTAGGAAACATCAGCCCACAGAATTCAGCAGCCAAATACATAACTGTACCTGTTCAACGTCATCCAGTTTGTTTGTTTCTTGGAAACACCACTTGCAGCAGTATAATTATGCATTTCCACCAGATTAGGAAAGAAATGTTTCATTATTTCAGCAACTAGAACTGAAAATATATGTTGCATTCAAATAAACAATAAATGAGACCTTTAGTACTTTAATTGCACCTATAATGTAGGGTTTAAATGTGTTCTGTACAACGCCATCACCTAGCAATGCAAAGTAGGAAATTCATGTGATTAAGACTTAACTCATGAAGCTATCACAGCAACCCCAAAACGCTGAGGATGTACAAATTGCCAGTACCAAAGAGACTAATTAAACCACACCAGCAATCTACCAGTTGATAACTTGAAGTTGATATACATAATACAAATACAATGTAACAACCAAGTGAAGTCCATGCTATGCAATATACATGTATGATGGCACAATCATTCTGTTTTACATTGCTCATGACCACCTGTATGGCATTAGTATGGTTTGTGAACAAGTTATATGATTGGTATTAGTGTAATTCACTACCTGATCTAAGTAACCAGGGGTGGTATTCAATATTGATCTAACTAAATTGGAGAATAAGGATAGCCAATCATATCACCTGTTACTGACCAAGAGTTTCATATGGTGTGTTCTGATTGGTTGTCCTTATCCTTAAGTCAAGTAAGATCTATATTGAATACAACCCCAGGAGGGTCAATAGGGGAAGCCCAAGATGAAATACATTTTGGCCATACAACAGGGGTGTCAACAGGGCCAATTTAAAAATCAGGAAAATCAAATGCAACATACCATTTTTGCCAAACAAGAGGCCTTCAATGACAGTGTATCCATAATTAACTCAGTTTGTATTGAGACAATCCTTCAGAGCAAATTAAATTTATCATAACTTTGACATTTCTTGAGATATTATCATCAAATTACTTTTATTTTGGTCAGAAATCATAGCTCTTTTATGATAGACAAATCCGGAATTTAGACCAAAAGTGATAACTGCATGATAGGGGTCAGTACAAGCAACAAAAGAAACAAACAAAGTTGAAATGAAACTGTTAGTCTTGCAATGACATTATGGGTTAGCCACTATCTAGTTACTGAAGACAAAAATGATAAAACACATGTAATTAATACAATTTTCACCAAGGGTAATGACTCTTAGTATTCAAATCCAAAGCAATCTTCCAAAAATAAACATCCCAGTACCAAATTTGTATAAAAACATCCCAAAGCAAGTAACAACATTACAAACAGAATTCATTAGCCCATCTTAATGAGATGTTGTGAAAGTCGTTTTTACTCCAGGAATCTGGGGCTACATGCATAAATTACTAGGCGCAACAAGAAAGACATGTCATATGATCTGTGTGGGCTGTCTGGGGGTGGTCTGGGTAAAAAAATCAGCAGCATTCATCTGTCAATGGTAGAAGAAAGAACTGAATTATTAGCTGAAAGATTTGACATTAATGTGGAAGACCCACAAAAATCAGGTTTTCAATTTTGAAACAAGGCCCGCAACTCTGCTCAAACAATTATAGCTCCAACCATGAGTACAACTCCACTAACTAATACCATTCCTTTAAACTAACATTTAACTGATAATTGTAATGCTTTAAATATGGAGATACATTCGCAGGGGTTTTCCTGTCTCATTTGGAAATTGCAAACATTTTCTTTCTTCTGGAAAAACCTGGTTAAAAATTATAATACATGTAAGAAGGGAGAAAGGTTTCACTTGCACACACTCAAATATAAATATGTAGCCAAGAATTAGCCGACTAACAATCTAATCTACATAGATCAAACAATTTTCATAGTATATGTGGATGAATGATGGAAAGAAATAAGATATAAAACAGGTAATGCATTGAATACCCATTGCTTGAATAGCATATAATTTTGTAAAATGATTGATAGTAGGTTAAAGACCTGAGAACAGAAGATGAGCAAACTGGCAAAGTCAAGGTAGAAAAACTCATTGAAATGAACAATAATTGGTTATAATGTAAATATCTGAGCCAGTGTATGAGTAAATCACAAAGCAAAACCTTTCTCACCTAAAATTTAACTGTTTGGGTAAGCAGGGTTGTCAAAATCATGAAAGTTTAATTGCTGATTGCAATCATCAAGTAATTACATTTGCTCCTCAATCATTGATTAACTTTTCCAACAGATCTATTAAGAAGAATGAACGATTCTAGAAAATAACAAACTGTTGCAGTCTGGGACAGCAAATGAAATATTATGTTAGGTTTTTTTCTATAAAACATTTTGACAACCCTGGGTAAGTTACTGTTACAGTAGTATGTACTGCATAGTTTCAGCAATCATTCTCTGGGAATGAAATGTCCCAAACTGAGCCTCATACTGCAAACATGCATTACAAATAAGAAAAACAATCTGAGTATGTCATGGATCTATTTCTTTCTTTAATATGTAAATATTTGACAGAAACTTTTAACTTCATGTACATGTACAACTGTTTTAAATAATACAAATTAATTGCCTAGTTTGTTACAAATAGTAAAGTTACTTTGGAATTCAGATAAGGCCTTGAGAAATAAATAGAATTGAATTACGATAATATTATGTTGTTTCATGATGCTTTCCTATTTTCATATTTCAGTATAAACTATAACAATGATTATGTCATAAATATACATACGTGGCATTTATATGTGCACAGTGATTTTTTTATTTCCTAAACTCAGATTGTTTTTCGGGTACATACATGTAAGCTAGGGAAATTCAATGTTCTTCATATGATAATGTATCAATGGAGTTGAAAACTCTAAACAATTATGGTTCATTCCAATGGTCGAGCATATTTGTACCAGCCAATCAGATATATAGAGTGACTCATGATCAAAACACATGTTTAACTTTCCGTCCATTAATTGATATATAAAATCAAAGCAATGAAAGTGTTCACAGCAAGATCTCTTATTTTGGTAAACTGGATAATAAAATGATAGGAATTGAATATATAACAAATAGGGTTGAGATTGAATATCCGAATGTCTGTATTCTGTTCTGCGAATATCTTGATCACAAATTTGTATCAAAATAAGAGTTGAACTAAATTATTCAAATCACAGATCATACATTTTTGTTCCAATTAATGCACATAAAATTTTATACATGTGTGTATTAATCATTTAGTTACTCTATTCGCTGCCTGTCGATAAACCTGAGGCTGCCTGTCGATAGACCTGAGGCTGCCTGTCGATAGACCTGAGGCTGCCTGTCGATAGACCTGAGGCTGGGTTATACCTGTTAAGCTGGATCCAATTATCTTTTTTCTGGGTAAACCTATTGGCAGCCGGTACCAACAGACCTGTATACTTGTTCTTGAAGTGGTGTTTTACTATCTCCAGTATAAGGGCTACATTATGTGAGTAAATCATCATTATTTTCATATTGGTATGTCGTTACAAATAGAACATTTAAATTAATACCTGGACAACAATATAACACAAATGACACATCATGTGACATGAAAAAGTTATTCACTAAAAAACAGTATTTATGAACCACTACATGAATGTCACAAAATTCAGCCACCACTGTATTAACTAAATATAACATTTACCAAAACTTCCATAAATTAAGTATAAATTCAGAGTAAAAGAAGGCCATCCTTAAAAAATTGTTCGTTTGCGGTAATTCGAACCAAGATTTTTAAGGTGGGTAGGTAGGTCGCATTTTTTGTATAGAAATATTCTTTGAGGAACCTGTAAAAACAATTGGGTCGATATAGTTATATGAGGAAAAGGACTGAACAAAATTGAGTACGGGCCATTTCGATGGGTAGGTAGCGTTACCGCAAACAAATATTTTTTTAAGGATGGCCAGATGGTAATGCACTTTTGAACATGTATGCAATTGCATGAAAATGAGCTACAGATAATAAACGTGGTATCTATGTATGTCGGAAATGTGCCTGTTTCCATGTGAAGACCTTATTTCCAACATATGTTAGAATCATAATTTAATAGTCAGAAATTCTCAGAATAGGGGGACCAGACACTTCCGTACATATTCCACAGTAGGACCTAAGGTGAGTAAAGTTGGTTGTACATATAATTTCTAATGTGCATTGGATCTGGAATTAGAACTGGGCTGGCTCATATGTTGTGGGTGATAAAGAAGTTGGGATTTTGGTTCTTTGTTGTGGAGAGGTGGACTTCACATTAGTCTGTGGTTGAGCCTCAAAGGACTGAAAGGGGTGTGTTCTGATAGTGGGTTAGACAGCCGTCTAGTTAGCTCAATCAGTATAGAGCACCATACTTATAAAATGTTGTGTGTTGAGTTACAGGTTTGAGCCTCACATCGGGCACACTTCCACCGATTTACTTTGACGGTATCGTGTGTATATCTGTTAACCAAAATTTGGGAGCATCTTGACTTAAACTTACTTTTCTGGGTACAAAATACACCATTCATCTTCCTAGTCAACATGGCATGTACCAGTATGTGTTCAAATCTGTCTTTATTGGGTTGATCATTCTAATATGTTGGGCAGACCTGGCCAGGAATAGCCGATATGTTGGGTGGACCTGGCCAGCAATATCAGATTTATAAAGTTTAAAATAAACATGTAATAATATACAATTGAAACATAATTGTAACGGCGTGAGAAAAATGTACATCAGGACCGGGCCTCCACCCTGGGACCTTCGCTAACAGGGCAATTCATGCCAACTGAGCTAATATAGCAGCTAGGCCACCAACAGGTTTCTCCCCTTACCTAATTGAATCATATGCTATATACACATCATAAAAACAAACAGGACAAGCTTGAAGCCATAATCAACTCGGGTCCGTAGGTAACTTGACCCAACACAAAATAAAGTGTAAACTTATTAATTTCGGACTTACCACCGTCTGAGAAATCTCTACTAATGTTTCGTTTTGGTCTAGAAAGCGGAACACTGTCGACCCAAGCGTACAATGCCTCGAGTTCTTGTTCGTCAAGATGTCCTTTCATTTTTTGGTCATAATCCGGTTCCTCTATTTGTTGTTGTTGTTGATGTTTTCCTCCTTTTGCCCTGGAAGTCATTTTTATAAGTTAAATAATGCACTTAATTGTGAAGTACAAAACGTAAGAATTATCTCAAAGCACAGGACACTGGTAAAAAATAAATATCATGCACTCGTCGTTTATTTTGCCGACATTTGTTTATCACGGTAACGAGGCTTCCCATAATTCCCTGTGTCGATAATGTACTAAATACGAGTTAGATTTAGGGATTCATGCATGGAACATTAACCGAATCTATCGTCCCTATCACTTTGCGATTTGATTACGATTAGATCCGTGACAAAGGAGAAAATCCAGTTAAAAAGCTATGTATGCATGTCGAGTGCGTGATTGACGTGCGTGAGTGACGTAAAATGACGTAAAAGGAACGAAAGGTGGTCATGTTCACGACGTCATAATTATAAGCCTTAATTAATTTACGTTAACGCCACACAAGATGCCCAAGTAGTCCAAGGTCTTTGACGATGATCATTCCATTTCATCAACTAAAAGGCCGACACGTCAGTGTAAATAAAAGACCATTTAGTTATGGTATCCAGAACTATGCCCAAGTGGATTCCAAATTACTTTAGTTTGTTTCCAGCGGTACCACATTATTATTTATTACGAGGCATTTTAGTAACGTTACCCTTCATTGCAACCTTAATATTGATCTAGATCTAGTGTGTAAAGTTTACCTTACATTGCATAGAGTTAATAGAAACGTGTATATTTTCTCATACTCGTTCACCAGAGTATTCTTCACCTGTGATATAGTCCGGTAACTTGTGACAGAAATGACTAACCACTGATGTATGAGGAGAATGGCCTAGCTAAGCCTATATATTTCTATATCCCCGATTTTACTTAAAACTTACTTTTAAATTTAGGCTAATTGTATTATAAGTTATGTTTCCCGGAATTTTCTGTGACAGTATACATTATAATTGATATTTAAGTTAACGGTGTTCCTGCTGTTATATTGTATGCATAATGTGACTTAGTAGGCCCCTATATAGATCTATGTGTGGTCAACTGTTTTATAATTAAAACTATTTCACCACAGTCCGAAAACCACTCCAATAGGCCTAGGTCTATGTTCCCTTATGGTAATATTTGTTCAATTAAGCGGATGACTTGATATTATCAAATGTACTACATTGTACATGTATATATACATAGATAGTAAACCAAATGTATTTTTCATCTCTATCTCGACATAACATTAAAAGATCAACAAGTACTAGTCGTTTCCAAGACGACCGTCAGGTAATCCTAGTCGATCACTGTTAGTCTATATAGTGTGAAAACATTTTTTTATTTTTAATACGCGCTTTTAACAATTTTAATATTGGCTGATGGTTATAAGCCACCAACCAGTACTAACATGCGCTTAGATGTGGACAGTGTCCAGTGTTGTGAGCTACTGACTGCTGATCCGTTATATGTTCTATCCCGCCTCCAGCAGGATATAAATGGAACTGATTGTCAGTGTTTCCCACCTAGAGCCTAACACTAACTAACAGTCTTTCGTACAAGACTTTAAAAACATGATGCTTCACATATTATTTCAGCCACGTTAAGAACGAGGGATACTTCTGGAACTGAGACATCTTCTTTATCATGCACTATATATAATTTCCCCAAAAACTAAAATGACTAACCTCTTCTGGGGCCTCGCTCATACGGATCACCCTGTGGCAAAGGTAAAAAGCACGTGGCAGACTGTCGGGACAGTTTTATGGCTACTAGTATTCAGTTTCCTTTTCTCTCTGGCATTTTAGTGTTTGTCCTTAATTAATTGTGACCTGGACATGTTCACTTTCACCATCACCATTTTCAGCGATCGTCTCACTCTAGCTATAAGAGTAGGCTCATCCTCGCGATATAGGCCAATGTTCACTATCACCAGCACCATTTTCAACGATCGTCTCACTCTAGCTATAAGAGTAGGCATATCATCGCGACGTAGACACATCTGTGTTATTTATTTGTTCTGTGTTGTGCCTTTAAATTTCTTGCTCTGTTGTTTATGACGAAACCTTCCCAGTCCGATGTGTTATTACCTTGTTGCTCTTAAAATTGCAAGTACAGTAACAGTCTGTCAACTAATTTCCCCAATTCTCCACAAAACCACACTTAAAGAGTGTAACGTTCTATTTACTTATTCTCATCCATAAACGACAATTAAATAATCGAAAATTAATTGTATTTTTTTAACTCAGATCACTGTAAACGCTACACTATGCTAAGCTATGATGTCTGTTTTCACTTCTTATCTTAATCTTTGAATTGTTCTTGTTTGAGGACCCATTCGGGTAACACCGTTTATTTCTATATTTGTATACGTAAATGACATTGTACAAATGTAATACATACAATCATAATGTGACAAAAATATAAGTTGTACTAAAATATCGTTAGGTGTTGTTTTCTAGTAGTTTTATTTTATGTATTATGAATAGGGTTGCCCAAAATGTGACACTTTTTGGTTGAAACTTTTTAAATTAGATGCTACAAAGTAAAAGTATATTAAACTGAGATAACCAAATTGTTATTTAAAAAGTTTCTTTTATTATGTTCTGTCTACACGTGTGTGTATGTGTGTGTAGGTGCATAAGCGTGTTTTAGTAGAGCAAGAATGAGAAACAAGTAGGTGGGACAAGAGAAAGAGAGAGAGAGAGAGAGAGAGAGAGAGAGAGAGAGAGAGAGAGAGAGAGAGAGAGAGAGAGAGAGAGAGAGAGAGAGAGAGAGAAACATTTCCTGATCATGTTACGTTGTTGTATATGCTTATCAAATTCCATTTCTTATAGTGTGGTGGTAGTTTTCCTTTCATCAAAGCTATATGTTTTTCAGTATTTTTCCGACCTTGTAGAAACTGAATGAATTTAGGAAACAATGGAAGTGAATTTTCCAGTTTGCATTTGAATAAAAAGTATTTTCCAAGAATAATTAGATAGTTAAGAATACTATTAATATTTGATGGTTCATTATCTCCTAATGATACTATTTGGTAATTTAGACGTACATTTATATTATTTTGCTGTAGAAATAAAGAGCATCTATTCCAAAATACTTGGACTTCGTGGCACTCCCAGAACAATCTTTGAATTGTTCCTTATACATGTTTATGTATATTTATAGTTTATTCGTGTGTATAGGCCGGTGGTCTGTTTTGCACCATAAACTTTGAAACTTGAAATTTTGTCACTAATTATTAACTATGACACGGTTCTCCATTTTCCATCACCAGCTTATTTTCAACGAAATTTGAACAATACGCTGGTAAACTAGAATGTGGTTCTCTGGCCGGTCAGCTTATCATGGAAAACAATTTATGGAAACGAAACGAATATTTACTTACCACATACAGAAGTTGTTTGTACTTACCCTGGTGTGTCTCAGATAATTTATATAATCACTGTGTGAGCTAGGAAGCTGTTAATACCGAGTCTGTTACAAGCACTGATACCACGAGTACTTTGATTTATTACCCGCGGCATCACTACTTAGCACAGCCCCGTATATACGTCACAAGTTGTGGGTCCCTATAATTATACTAGCTCCAATCTTGTTGAACATTCCGGTAGGATTTGTCAGAATGTTTTAAAAAGTCGCAGAACCCGCTACTTAATATTAGTGATTTCAGAAGTCTCTAACAACGTATTCTTACGCATCGGACAATTTGTTGTTCGTCCTTACAAAACTGTACTATAACCCTAGTAAGAAGACACGTTTGATAAAAAACAAGTACCACACCTATTACTTAATTCAGACGCCTCTAAAAAAGTATTCTAATGCGAATGGTACCAGTATCCGATTCGGGCTCAACCAAAATGTACGTTGCTTTACAAGAATTAGGTCGCAAGTGCCAACATGCCATTTTGAGGAAACAAGAAAAACACTGTCAGCAAACAAGCCTTTTCTGCATGTACGAGGTATGCAAATTGTGAATACAATAAAAACCAATGTTCGCGATTTTTGCGGACCACCCTCGTACTTTAGTTTGGTCAACATAACAGAAACCAGAGACCCGTTTATTTGATATATCTTAGCTAAGTTTCGACTTTTCATGTGATATTGTGACCAAGCTAAGACGGATAGTACATTCAAGCTTAGTTATAATGTGAACTAGAATTATCATAAATAATTATCTAAATTTTAAGAAAATGTTTTGGTACACTTAGTATGTTCTCAATAGTCTATAGAAAAGTCCGATATTAGCTATAGTATGCGTATGAAACGGGCCCCAGGTTCATAAGATGCACCTTCTAGCACTTGTCACATCATGCTTCTCAGGTGACATATAGAAAAGATAAAATAACTCCATCTGAAATCAGCAGGCCATAAGTGCTACTTACGACCTTATAAGACCCATACACATTTGAAATCTGCATCACGAGGTGTTTCTTTTCAGACAGTATATTTCCTCAAAATAGCGATTTTGTACTTACGACCTTCTCACTCTAAGCCAGCAATACTGAGCGCTTTGTTCATGCAGATTTCATGTTGGTTTTGTTTGATCCGAGTTTCATATCTGTTCCTTATCCTATGTCGATATTTGACTTCGTCTACATTGATGACCAATTGAATGGGTAAACTCATGTTGAATATCATACCCATTTACAATGGTCACAATAAGGACAAAGCGCAACAACCAGTGACAGCAACTATCTTAGTCAAATGCGAATAAACAAAACTAACACCGATCTTCAATGTTGTCACACGAGTGAGTAAAGTTGGCGTCAATCCACACATTCAGCACCTAGATCCCATTTTCTGCATCCATCAGTAGCTAGTCAAGTTCTCCAGATTATCCGAAGAATTTTCTATGGAACACGCCAATTTAGGAAAATGTTTAGGTCCCGCAATGCGCCTTTCTAGTACACGTATTTATAATTCCATTTCAATTTCCTAAACATTCATCTTACATATATAATTATATACAACCGGATTTACGCACGCATCATATTCATCCGTGGATATGCTCATAATTAAAACAGCTGCATTTTTCATAAAGTTGGCAAATTAAAATATAATCGTGTAAGTCTTACATATAGCCACATATGCGCAGTGGTACATGGTTGTGGGATGCTGTGACTATTACAATGACAGTATCATGTTTCTATCCCGATATGTATATCAATTGTCATGGCAACAGATGTTGCCGCTTTTGTTTCAGTTGTACATGTGTTACCCGGAGACAGATAAGGTACATCTATCAACGAGGCCCAGACATTCAACCATTTCAATATATTTTCTGTGAATCATAATTAACAACATGGCGATTTGTAATATAACGGTTATAATTATACTATTCCGCATATATATATATATATATATATATAAACTCAGTGTTTTCTCCTAATTTGGTTTCATAGCCCATGGCTTTGGGATTGGGGAAATATTATTTAAATTGGGAACATAGCCAATAAACGGCTATAAAATCAGCCGAAAAAACACTAAAACTGTTCATTGATTAAATTTCTTTTTTTTAAAAAATAATATTACTATGTAGATTCTTACTGACTTTAAATAAAAATCATCTTATTTCCTTAAAGTCGTGGAATTTAAATATTTTGGTGAAATTTCGCAAAATTGTAAATTCTTGGCTTAATTGCAATAATTATTTTGTAAAAGAATCCGTTATAACGTATAACAGAGGTTGTTTACATGTATTTGATTTTCTGCGATGATATAAGCCTGTATCTGTTATTGTCCCTGACATTTAATGTTTAATACATATACACGTATATATAAAAGGAACCTGTTTAACTAAGTTAAACGCATGTTTCACTGTATTTTGTATCTTACATTTTTCATAAATTAATACAAGGTGTATCGCTCACCCAGGAAGTGTCGGTCTCAAAAAGGAAACGTTGCAATCAATTTGTACCAAAAAATAATAAAGATTAGCAGTTTAGAAATTAAATCAGTATAAACTGGATAATGTTTACATCTAATTGCAAAAATGTACACGTAATGATGACACGTCACCCGTATATAACTCAGGCAGTCTACTCACGGCTTATTGCCCCGAGGGGTCTCTGTACCGACAGCTGTCGCCGTAACATTAGGAAAATTCAAACACAATCACCGTTTATAGTCCGCCGACGATATACCTAATACTTGTATTTGTTTACAAATAAAAATGACGATTAAATGCATTTCGGATGTCCATTTTGGTTCGATATCATGCATTATCACTTTTATTTATATACTCGTTCAATCTACACTGATAGCAAGTGACCAGTCGACCGTGACGTGTTTATATTATCAATGCTTGTTTATTGATAAGGCTAGGTTTATCTCCGGCGAGCTATATATGCATCGTCCACCGACGATAACTGTAGCATATGTTAAATGATAATTAAATGCATTTCGGATGTACATTTTGGTTTTATCTTGTGCATATTCACGTTTAATGCATATACTCTATTATATCAATTTACGCTGATAACAAGCGACCAGTCGACTGTGCAGTGTTGATTTTATCCAGTTTTGTTTATATACACGGCTAGAGTTATTTCCAACGAGCAATACTTGTTCAAGCACTGTGGTTATTGTTTTCAATAGCAAAATATCACTATAGTGCGCCCAGGATAACGTGATGTTTACAAACATGAAGCGGTTTTGTCAACTATAGTCCAGTCAGGATAAAAATCCAGTGACGCAGCGGTCGAGTCCACTATAACGGTGTAAAAACCAATTATAAAGGCTAATACTGTACAAACAACTATAATTTCAATGCTAAACTAACATACTCAACTCATACTAAACTCTACCTGTTTAGACAGTGGTTGCGATTTTTTGCGTACACATAAACTGCAACGTCACTGTCACAATATCCTAACTGGACTATATTGGAAAGTTGGTTTGCAACATTACTAAAGAAAACAGATAAGGTCAGTTTTGTTCTAAAAACATAACGGATAAATCATTCACACCTGATTAATCCACCTAAATGGATTATACCAAAATTTCCCGCCTTTCATGTTATCATGGGCGCACTATAATTGACTTGCATAACGTCTCTCTGTTTAAGTGTTGTCAAGTTATAGGAGAGATCACTGTATTCATGATGCAAAATGCCCACCAGCAATCTATTGGATGAATGAACCTTTAAACCTGCCATTCACCAATAGCTAGCTGGTGGTACTAATCCCTTTGTAAACAAACATGATCTCTCCTATAGATACAGAACTGAAACGCGAGGTTATCGTATTTAAATTGATATCCGTGTGTTAGTTCTGTATGTAATTTGTAATATAGTTTAGAGGAGGTCTTGATTGATGCGCCACACCAAGTGCAGTATTACAGTTATCACATGTTTTTCCAGTGCAATATTGCACTCTAATCCATCGTAACACTATGGTACAAAAAGAACAAACTCAGGTTCGTATATAACAACCATACTGGATGAAAACCACACAATAGTTTTAATTATTTCATACTTTATTAATGATTGCACACATGTATACATTATATATTGTCATCTATTATTATACAGTAATTGTTTGAAGAGCATATATTAATGTAACATGTTTTCAGACTGATAACATGGTGATATTAACTCACATGTTGAATGTTTTCATGTATTCTGTCATTGATTGACATAGTATCCAGTGTAAATGCTATTCATTTGCTCTGACGCGTAATTTGTATTACAAACAAAGGGTGCGCGTGTCAGGCTCTACCGGGGGTATAACGGTAACGCCTAAATGCACACCATTTAAGCCTACATACCATACAAGACAGGTTTTGGAGGCGGAGTTACGGGAAGCTGTGGTTGGGATTTTGTAAAAGATCAAACACCAGCCTAAAAAGGCTAAAATAACTGCGCATAGCATTATTATGTTAGGGGATATTCTTTAAAAGGTTTAAACCACTAAAATAACAGCTGAAACGTTGATCATTAAAAAAATCGCAGGAGTAGAAACGTTCAGAAATACATGTAGTTATAACTTATAATTGGTATGACCTCATATATGTCATTACAATAGGATAAAATAAATATACAAAAACAAATATATATAAAATATGTTCTTAATCGACAGAGGCCTCTTTGCTGAATATCTTTTATTAGGGTAACGGTATACTAGTAGATAAAAAAGGAACCGTTGGCTACTATAGTATATAGTTTAGATAAATTACAGGGTACGGTGGACAGGAGCATACTGTATACCATGGCGACATCACCTATCAACATAACGTACTAACATATTAGACCACTCTGGAATAGCAACAGACCCTAAAAACGTTTATGTTGATAACATCACTGACTACATGTACCGGGAAATGTCTTACACAACCACCTGTCTTACACGAATAAAAATTTGGAACCTATAGTGGAATTCTAACCTGTTATACACGGCACCATAAGAAGCAATGTTAAATACATACATATTCTAGACCAATTGGCTATCGCAACAACATCCGAATGGTAGTATACAGCATCCAAAGACATTTGTCCTCATTCTTACATGTACACCATTTATGATAGGTGACCGGCAACATAGTAGACCCTGTTTCATGAAAGATAAGTCTGTTGTTCACACTCCTTGCGAGTTTCTTGTTGACTCCTTGTAGGCGTAAATCGATCCTCCTATGGACCCTCCTTTTGGTCGTAAGACACTTTCTGTGAGCGTAAGACGAGCTTTTTGGCGACTTTCCTTGTGCGTGTAAGACCAGCCTTCTGTTTGCTCTCCTTGTGGGCGTAACACAAGCCTTATTCTAGTATTGCAAACTATTTCAAAGAATTCATGCATTACGTACACGTTCAGCTTTTGCTTACCGTCGTTTGTTTGACTGTGCTATGTGTAATTGGCACATTTTGAATTAACAAGTTTGCAGTAGTATAGCAAATATAGCCGTGTTCCCGTCATATAGAACGAAAAAAATATAATCCCGAAATGTTCGCTATCTGACATATTCATATACTCATACTAGCACTGACAGGAATGATTTTGAGATTCATTGATGAAAACCGCATCACCGTGAATCGGTAAAGTTTCGAGTTACCTCGCTTGAGTTGATAAGACTAACGTTTAATCTAAATAAATACCGCACTATTAATTAATTGATTTATTAAAAACTCATTAGTTATTGTTGCATTTATCAATTGTGTGTTTTTTTTCTTTTTCTATCATGATTCTAAGTAAGTAGGCACGAAAAGGCACCGTAACAGAACTTTATGTGGATTCGAAGTGTCACCGGTGTCCAAAGGGGCGATGTGAACTATCACGGATTAGAAAGGTCAATTCTGTTTCGTGAGGTGATTAAATGATATAATTGTTGAAAGTGCCAAGTGGCCAATTAACGAACAACTTCTTATGTTTCCGCCAGATACGTAGTTTTATAGAATTCTTTATATGGTCTTTGGTAGTTTAAAAGTGAATTCATTTCATGCTTTACATTCCGAATAAAGACCACGCCTTGGCGCAGCAAATCATCAGTCATTCAGAATAAAGGAAACGCCTCGGCTCAGCAGTTCATCAGCCATTCAGAATAAAGGAAACGCCTCGGCTCAGCAAATCATCAGCCATTCAGAATGAAGAAAACGCCTCGGCTCAGCAAATCATCTGCAATTCCGACTAAAGGAAACGCCTCGGCTCAGCAAATCATCTGCAAGTCGGAATAAAGGAAACGATCGGCTCAACAAATCATAAGCCATTCGGAATAAATGAAACGAATCGGCTCAGCAAATCATCAGCCATTCGAAATAAATGAAACGAATCGGTTCAACAAATCATAACTAGCGGAATGAAGGTAATGTATCTACGATATGTACATGTAGTTTGCATTGGCCCAGTAAAATTTAATTTAAACTTCGAAAAAGCATAAGCACGCGCAGTTTAATACGTTTTCCGTAATGTTTATCATTGCAAACAAGATCGGAACGCTTACTTGAAACGAAATCGATTCAAAACGTCAAAACGGATATAGATAATCTACACACAAAATACCTAGAGTTACACCGAACAAAAAGTATGTATACACGTAGCATCATTGTACTTACCATAACATGGTATTTTCTGAACGTTCTTTGTTCCATACCATCATTAGATATCAATTATTAAGTTATAGTTAGAACATATTAAGTAAATTTTAATGATTAAAAAGGTCGGAGCGAGCGAAGCGAAGCGAGGCCTTTTTAGTCATTAAAATTTACTTAATATGTTCTAACTAACTTAGAATATAACATTCTGCATTCTGATTGGCCGATAGAAATTAGCGCCAACGCATGACGTCAAGTCTGTGAAGAGAAAATTTTAATGATTAAATTTTCATTTAACCGCGAACATGCGGCGTTTTCATTGGTTCATAATGTAGGTTATATTCTAAATTTCTTTCCATCTCTTTAATTTATTTAAAAGACACATTAATTAATATTCAAAGGATACGAAGAGGATGATGTTATTTACTAGTAATGGACCCGAACGTTATGCAATGTTATATGACTTGATACTAATCATACCAACTCGATATTTCTTCACACTAGTTTTGAAATAACATGATGTATATAGCGTGATGTCATGTTGAATTTCACGTCATTTAACCATTTTATAAGAATAATGATAAAAAAATCCGAGGCTCTAGAATTCATTAGAGCTCTGTAACATCGTTCATACCACAGGAAATTGCATTTATGATTTAAAACAAATTGAAAAAAAAATGGAGTCGACGCCATTTCAAAACTCCACAAATATTGGCTTTAAAAGCCAATATTAGACGAGTATCGGTACCGATCGGTTGAGTTACGGATGTATTCTGTATAGTTATTAGCCCCTTTAACTGCCTAGATCATATGTTTTAACTGTCAAGTTGGTATAGAGAAAATATTTGTATGAGAATAGTTCGTGGGATACAATCGCATTGCATTCCTGTCTATATTTTAATACAGGCTGTACAGTAGGCCCAGTGAAAAAATCTTTTTTCAAATTTTTGTGTCATTTTTTTTTTCAATTTATAAATGCAAGTTCCTGAGTTCATACTTAACGTAAACGTCTTCTTCGAACTAAGTACATGAATTGAATAATTGTTGTACCATGGTCAAAGTTATAACTGTTGCAAATTTTAGCAAGATCGGGCGTCAAAAGACCAGTCCGGGAACTTTTTTTCTGAACCTCGTAAGACCATTTTACGCTGGTCCCAAATGGTGGTCGAATTATCGAAGAACCTCGTAAGACCATTTTACGCTGGTCCCAAATGGTGGTCGAATTATCGACGGTCTACGGTACTCATATTTCAATAACTCATAGAATCAATAATGTACAGTGTATGAAAGATACATGTTTATATAACGCGAGTATAACTTCAACGCGATAAATTGCAATACAAAAACAAACACAAAATCCTCTATATTTATCGTTTCTGAATATTTAGGAGCATGCAATCTTTTCATGTTGTGCCAAATGTTTGAATGCTCTCATAGGCAAATGTTACGGTCCTTGATTTTAATCCATAACAAAAATATAGGCAATTTTGTGTTTGTTTTTGTACAGCAATTTATCGCGTTAGAGTAATTACCTGCGAGCCTTGCTGCGAGCCTTGAGCGAGCAGGTATATTGGATTGCCTTAAGTAAAAAGTCCATGGAGGGGCACGTGACCTATTCTCGATGGTTTACGATTTCAAAAAATAAATCCAAAAAAAGATGCATTTCGTAAAAATGTCGTGAACCAGACTAATTCCATTATTCCATGCGGATAACATCGGTCTTTGTCGCATTGCAATAGTTTATTTACCGAAGAAATCAGACCTGTCCGAAATTTCAGTGAGCGCGAGGCAATATTGAGACCATGGATCTAAACAGCAGATGACTGCAGCTGCATTGGTTTATGATCTTTGATATTGTTGAACACTGAAAACATGTCTTATGGACTGTGGAAACTGGGTCATTCAGCTAGTTACAATTTATTGAATGTACTTTTCGATAGCTTGGACTTGGGCGTATCTGCGCTTGTTTAGTTGGGCATTGTGTCTTTATGTGTTTTATGTTTCCTGTGCTCGGTTGGTTCAGTTGGGCATTGTGCTTTGTGAGTTTTAATGTTTTCTGTGCTCGGCTGGTTAAGTTGAGTGCTGCCTCCCCTGTTTGACTTAATATAATCTTTATGATAATACCTTTTAATGAACTGATACGAGGTTTTATTTATAAGCATATACATATTGTATGGAACAAGGGAGTCACAATATGCAATTAAGTGTCTTGAAAATTGGTTTGTTACACATGAAATTATTTAACAATTTGTTAATAAATTTTGTATGTCAAATTATCGTGCATATAGTTTTCCCAATTTGAAAGCTACCGGCCTATCGCGCTTATTTTTCTCTCACAATTTTGAGATTTTCATGCGTAATTTTTTATACACATCAGCTGATGAATTATGCAGATAGTAAGTCGAGGATCCTGTCAATTCTCTGTCAAATGAAGTCGGTACATCATTTGCTCGCAGGAACTATTTGACTTGTATATGTTTGAATGCAATATTTTTTTTCCGTGGGCGTTTTATATCAATAACTGAACATATCGTATTTGAATAGGTTTATACAACCATGCAGTCGAAATATTTGTGTCTTTGTTGACAGTCATAATTTTCAGTGCGTGGTAAATTGTGGGAAATAACCGTGATATTTTTGTTTGATGAAAATACGTACACTCTTAAAAACGCTTTTGAGCATGGTTTGTATTTTATAACCCAACATCTATTTCTCGTAAATCGCGGGCTAGTATTCACATACAGAGTGAACACACCACTTATCCAGGCAGCTCAACCGGTTTCGGGCTAATAATGTGCACACACAAATATTAAGTTGCGTGGATAGTACTCATCCTCGGCTTGAGCGTCGAGGATGTCTCTCTTAAATTGGTCTAAAAATAAAGTTCGGTTGCTTTTAACAGATATTCTCTTGCGGTCTTAGCCAAATATTACGTCACATACCACGTGGTATGTGCACACTCTGACAAAACATCTTGGTGAAAAACTCCAATTTGATGGCTTATCTTACAAATGCGTGTATTCTGCACGTATTGCTCACACGTAAAATTATACTCCATGCTTTCTGGGTTGTTGTAGCTCTGCTTGAATGCTAGATAAGCTTTAATTATATTGAAATTCACGTTTATCTCAAATTTTAAGATTTAAGTTTTGTACCAAGACGCTATGTGCATACATTTGTACCAATCCAGATCATGTGTTGTCTGGTATTCGCCCTTTAACATCGTCCTTAACCCTTAATCTACCGGGTATTGCTCCATATTATTTTTATGTTCATGCTTGTCTTACACTGTCCTCCAAAAGTGTTTAAATAAATTACATAATTTAAGGAGTGTGAGTAAACGAATGGAGAGCAGTGTATTTATACATATGCGTCATTACCCTGTGTAATTAGATATATTGGAGATAAGATTTAGCTCAGATTTTGATCTTTCGGGAGATCGGGGACTGAGCTAAATCGAAATGTGTGGCAAAATTTCACTCCAGTGACTTTAACTACGCGTTTGAATAGTCAAAGGCAATGTTCTTGGCTGATTATGCCGATACATTTTGAACTTGTTGAATGATGGGCTGTGCATTATTACTCTCCTCAACACGGGCTCTTTGTTGTGCAAGGGTCAAAGACAACAGTTATTGTTTAGTGTGCTCTCATTTCAAATAAA
This sequence comes from Spisula solida, assembly GCA_947247005.1. Lineage (NCBI taxonomy): Eukaryota > Metazoa > Mollusca > Bivalvia > Venerida > Mactridae > Spisula > Spisula solida. The sequence continues at coordinate 33,643,620 of OX365952.1, read as the reverse complement.
TTTTGTGGACGATATATCGAATGACTTTAAATACCTGTATATTTCATATATTGCATAAAACACTGTCCAAGACCCCATTACTTTAAGAGAAATAAGTATATTTTATTTAACTCGAAGTACAACGTAGGCATACATAGACCTCAGTAAAAGATACAAATCTACTACCACGAGTATAATAATAAGAGTGGGTCCCTTTAGACACAACAAATGGACTTAGATAGATAGATTTATTTCGGTAAAGGTAGTACATATACATGCTTATTAAAACAACATGATCATAAATAAAATAATTATATCATGAGTATCAACAACCATGCCATGCACACCAACACCAATAATTACACACAAAAAAGAGTATACTCTTATTTCCATTGCTACGTATGAATAATTATTACACACGTGTGCGTTTCTTTTTTAGTCAGTATCGCACTATGCTTGTAAAGAAGTTTGAAGTGTATTTATAAATAGAAATATGGGGTATTATTACGCAAACTTGTCACAAATGAATTACCATATAATTATGACGTTTACAAACCAGGAAATAAATAAACACCACGTGTTGTGTACAACGAGTCTTTCATTAACACAGGTTAAATATTCACGCTTCCAGGTAAGATTAACATTTTTTTTATAATTTGTTTAGACATTTAAATGCTTATTTGTGAGATAATATAGTCTGTATGTATGGATTTCTGTATTGAACTATTTATAAAATTATTACAAAACCCGGTTGTATTGTTCTAAGTGATTTCAGTGATATTTGTAGTGCCACTGATTTGTGGTTATATTCTTGTGGGTCTGCTTAAGAACAATTTTAAAAAGCAATCGGTCGTTGCAGACCCCTAAGGCTATGGGTGTAGCACGAAGCATTTCGACCCTATGTACCGTGGACAGCATAGGGCTGGGTACCGACAAGAAAATTAATTCAATAACTGTTATACCTACCGTCACAAATCTGTGAACCATGTAATATTGATTATACCAAATTGCATTCGGACACGATCATAAATAACGTAAATACAGCGTCTGTAAGAGGGTACGGTTATAAAGCGCGGGGCAGCTAAGAAATGACATACGAAGTCATTTCACGACTGTATCATTTCACAAAGCTTTTAAAGGGACTGCCTCACATATTGGTGTATTGCAAAAATAAAATAAAATTGTCAAATATTCGCCTAATTGTGGTATAGTTGCCTGTAAATGCCATAAACAACCATACTGACATCTAAAATAACTTGAGAAACTTCGGCATTTTGTAGTTATTTAGTATTTTTACATCAAACATTCTATAGGGTATTTAATACCCTAAAGAATTAACACTACTATTACTTAAATTGCCTGAAATTTGTTCGCATTTGATGAAAACGAATCGAAAAACGAACCAAATACCTCACCGATGTTTACGCTGTAGTTTGTTGAAGTTACAGTTCAATCACATGTGAAATACATAATTCATGAAGCATGTTGGGAGGAAACTTAGAGCTTTTTTAAAGAAAAAAACTCAGTGGGCGATATTGAGAGTTTTTTTAAATTGCTTATTTGCACCAAATCTGTCATATTTATAGCAATCGTCAGTGGCTTTCTATTACATCAATACTTGGTTAGGTTGGAAAATCACAATATACAAAATATTTAGCCCAATCTGTGAGGCAGCACCTTTAAGCAGTATTACTCAACTGTCCTTTATTTTCCATAGCCCATTATGCTTTTACGTTATGCTTGATATCGTCCTGTCGATATTAACTGAACTGTACTGTTAATCTACTTTCATTGTCTGTCACATCAAACAGACCTTCTTTAAAACGTTTATGCCATTTAAAAACAAGTGGTGGTAACACAACATGTCTTATACTTAATTCCTCCAACATTATGAGTTTCTTCCTTGCTGTACACAGAATTGCATAGTTATGTTATGCGACTGTAAGTGAAATACTGTGACTTCTATTTTACGTCAATTATGACATGACAACAGTAACACAGTAACACATAATACTCAGAACATGACGAATATACCGAAATTAACCTTGCAATTTCACCCAGTTGTCGATATTATATTAGACAACATGATGCCATATTTCTGAACTTTTAAATGAAGAAACAAATTAACAATTAGCAATAATGTCACACGCTTCACTGAAACAATCTGTGTTGACCGCGAAATCATTTACAATGTGTTTCTATGTTAGCGTATAACTGCTGATGCAAATTGAAAAAAAATGTGTTGGGTTTTATGTCAATAATATAAAAAGCCGCTTTTGTGTAACTTTCAAAGTCCACGTAATTCTTGACCACCCCTCGAACTACTGATTTCCCACAAATACCACGATATATTATGCGGTATACCACCAACTTTATTATAAGACTTTAATACAGCTATGGTATAGTGCTCAGAATATAATGGAGCACTCTTAGACATGCTATTATGTAAGAACGACGACAAAGACTAACACGTTACTTGACTAGAATTAGAGATACCGGTACACTGTATATATCTAGTAAGACAATGTATAATAATCACTTGAGTTGAGAAAGAACACTTACGAGAAAGTAATTCTAATAGCATGACACTTTTCAGGGGTTTCATTAGGGGGGGCATGTATGATAAAGTTTGCCGTTACGACAGGTAACTTCAACATACTTACGAAGAAGCAGGCATTATGTCGATAAAATACTCAAAGCCCCATCTCTTTGCAAGTACTTTACAAGTATACCGTAACCACTCTGTCATTTAAAGACCCCCCATTAAGTTAAAGTCAAAATTAAAATGTACGTTAAAAGTCTTTAACACAAAAAAATATTAAGCCCGACAATAAGGGTTCCGATGATTGTGGTCGTATTGGCGAGGTTTCTACTGAATTTCTATTTATAATATTATACATGTACATTGTTAATGAATATCACAATTTCAGGGAGAAAAATAAGTTTGTGAAGATGCCACGATCTATCCTATTTAATTAAACATACGCTAGTATTATAGCACGGATAATTTGACTTGATCCTGACGTTTATACATGAATATATCACAAGGTTTTTGCGTTGAATATATTGGTCGTGTAAAATTGTGTTGGTATTACATCCCAAGCGTCTTCGTGATATTTCTCACTAATGAAAACATACAACCGGGATTATAGATAAAGACAATAATTATATCGGATGTTAAATTATGCTACAGGTTCGAGAGTGGGGTTAAATTCTCCGTACTATACAATAACAAATGAAGTACAATGCAAATGATCAATAATGACATATTTGTCTCGAGTCTAATTTCGTTAACACGTGCCAACTATCCGGTATAAGCTACTTTACTACGGGTATTATATTCATTATACAATCGTAGATTTCGAGATTTAGATTTTGATTAGATTAAATTAGATAAATTAAGTACGCTGCATGTAATGATTAAGTGAATGAAGTGCACCGTCTGATAGTGGACTAGCGGCTTACACCAGTGTACTGTTTTATCAAAGCACTTACGGTAATCTTAAACGTTGCAGTACAAATTTAGATTATTTACTTTTCTTTAACAACTATAAATTTGGACATACGTGGTTTGCAGTTGCAACTATTGCTGATCCTTTCACCACAATTGTTTTTGCTAAAGAATAACAAATAATTAAGTAAATTTAAGACTTCCGTAAGTGCTTTGATAAAGCACTACCGCTCTCCTTTGTACCGGTGAAGTTTTCTAATTTTAAGGTTTGCTTGTTGACATTTTACAACGCGTGTGAATTTGACCAAGATAACGATATGACAGGCAAGAAGTTTGATTTAAAACATGCCTACTAAAGGCTACTAACGTTACACATGCTAACAGCGTTACTATGTAGATCATGTTACATTTAGATGTGAATATTTGAATAAACTATTACAAACGTAATATTTTTTTATCTAACCGAATGAGATCCCGGATGTGAACACAGTGTGAGATTCAATACAGTGCGTCTCGGTAGATTAAATGCTAGGTATTGATGGTATGGATACATAATAATATACATGTAACAAGTAAACCGGAAGTAAGATTATTCTATGTGTGTAATATTTACGAGCATTTTCACACGGTTATTTTTGACAGGATCAGTTCTATACTAACTTAGGAAGGAACTATGTGAGGATTCTGTAAAATATGTTATTCACAATAACGCTGGATATTATTCTAGTAAATGCTTCGTCATAATGATACAGGTAAATCTGTGCATTGCTTGTGAGTAATACCTCCTTGTATACATATATTTCATTTGCATATGATAACGCCCATATGCTTATCAGTCCACTCGTTAAAAATATGAAGGGAAATTAATGCTCATTTTGATGACTAATTTCAATTTTCGATTTTGGAGTGTGACCCTTTTTGTTCGACCTGTGTGTACATGCATGTTCGTAATGTTTAGATACAATAGGAATCGAAGATCCCCCTTTATTTACTTCAGTCTGCAACATTGCGTACTTTGAGTCTTTGACTATACTGAGGCGATCGGACTCGAATCCGATTTTAATCAGGCGCGTAGCTACCTGTACGCAGAATACGCAGCTGCGTACACATCCTTTTCAAAAAGTGAAAAAAAACATGATCGAAAAATGCAATAAAACTGATGACTGTGCCTTTCTTAGAAACACCTTTAAAAAGTTCTATACAAACAAAAACCCTGCTTATATCAGTAAAAATAATGTTAAAGATGATGCAAAAACACACCAGAGACTTTCAAACGAACACATTTTTTTCAGGGGGAGCATGACCGCAGCCCCCTAGCCTTCTTGCGTACACATTCAAATAGCTCTAGCTATGCCCCTGTTAATGATTGCCACTTTCCTCGTAAAATAAAGTCTTTATTAATATTATTATTACTTCATTTACAATTGTGCATTAAAGTAAACAAAATCGCTTGTATGTTGTGTAAGACGTTGGTTCAATGTTCAAATGATTATTCTATTTCTGTCATCCATGTATAACATTACTAAAGTCATGGGTCATAAAACGCATACTTATGTCAGCGTCTGCCGTATATCTATTACATGTATATAACAAGTTTTCGTATGGTATAGTATGTTTATACAATTTATTTTTAAACGAATATGTCTGATGTCTATCAGTAACTTACTAACCAGTCACGAGTTGTTAAATGTTAACACGTGACTGATCCTCAATATAATTATCTTCAAGTGTTAACATTATTGAATTGCTATGACTGATATGCCAATATGGTGATATTCAGTTCAGTCACAGTCATTATGAAAACTGTATTTATAAACTACATGTATCTGTATTACTTTTACAGTCTTAACAAAACGTTTTAACTGATACTGGACCTCGTTAGGACAGTTACCCGATGGTGTGATCTATTTATTCAGATATTTTAGACATCCAGCTCGTCTAGCTGATGTATGACGACAGTTACCCGATGGTGTGGTCTATTTATTTAGATATTTAAGGCATCCTGCCCTCTAGCTGATGTATGACGACAGTTACCCGATGGTGTGGTCTATTTATTTAGATATTTAAGACACCCTGTCCTCTAGCTGATATATGACGACAGTTACCCGATGGTGTGGTCTATTTATTCAGATATTTAAGACACCCTGTCCTCTAGCTGATATATGACGACAGTTACCCGATGGTGTGGTCTATTTATTCAGATATTTAAGACATCCTGCCCTCTAGCTGATGTATGACGACAGTTACCCGATGGTGTGATCTATTTATTTAGATATTTAAGACACCCTGTCCTCTAGCTGATGTATGACGACAGTTACCCGATGGTGTGATCTATTTATTTAGATATTTAAGACATCCTGCCCTCTAGCTGATATATGACGACAGTTACCCGATGGTGTGATCTATTTATTTAGATATTTAAGACATCCTGCCCTCTAGCTGATATATGACGACAGTTACCCGATAGTGTGATCTATTTATTTAGATATTTAAGACATCCTGCCCTCTAGCTGATATATGACGACAGTTACCCAATGGTGTGATCTATTTATTTAGATATTTAAGACATCCTGCCCTCTATCTGATATATGACGACAGTTACCCAATGGTGTGATCTATTTATTTAGATATTTAAGACACCCTGCCCTCTAGCTGATATATGACGACAGTTACCCGATGGTGTGATCTATTTATTTAGATATTTAAGACATCCTGTCCTCTAGCTGATGTATGACGACAGTTACCCGATGGTGTGATCTATTTATTTAGATATTTAAGACATCCTGCCCTCTAGCTGATATATGACGACAGTTACCCAATGGTGTGATCTATTTATTTAGATATTTAAGACACCCTGCCCTCTAGCTTATATATGACGACAGTTACCCAATGGTGTGATCTATTTATTCAGATATTAAGGACATCCTGCTCTCTAGCTGATTATTGTAAACACGTGTAATGCCAACATAACCACATACAATATAAACAATACTAGATTCAGAACTGTATTGTCGGTTTATTCAGGTCTGTCACTTGTTTACAAACAAAGTTGTATTTAAAAAACAAACATTTTTATTGTTTAAAACATGTTAATCGGATAACACGACAGTGGAAATCAATGCATTATGCACCAAGCCATATACTCATATATACCGTACAATATCAATTATGTTAAAATATAACTTAAAAAGAAAATGCGATGCTTTAATATGTACACAAGGTTATGCAAACAAGTGACTGATCTGATTAAACGAGTTATATAAATCGATTAATCAGGTCAGACACGTGTTTACATAACATTGTGTACATAAATATTGCACTTTCTCTTATTACCTGTCACTATTAACTTGTAACCCATGAATATCCATGCTTATCCGTTGTCCAATCAGAGTTGTTATTTTAACTCATCAAAACATTCTTACTGTACAAAAACGAAAACACACGGAGATTAATTAGCGACAGGTCAATAGTGTTGACTAATACTGATATCTTATTTTAATAAATAGATATTGTGTGTATTAGTGTGTGTAGCTTAGTGAATAGTATATTGGTTTTCATTGCCCCCCCCCCCATTATCATGTTCAAAACAATAAAAAATACAATGCTATTATATTGCGATATTATGTACAATTGACATACCTGTGTAAACGAGTTATACAAAAATACAAGGTTATAAAGATACAATGTGCTAATACGACCAGAACACTGTCCATTCGGCTATAAAATGACAGTGTAGCAATACCACGTGACTTTTGACTACAGTTACAAGAAGAAATTTGAAAACATTGGAAAATAAAATAGTCATAAAAAATTATTTTTTCATCAATTTCTATGATATATACACCACGCTAAGGAGACAATTATTTGCTTTCCATGAAATATAAAATCTTTTTCAGCGAGTGTGCCGTTTTGTCCATTACCTTGTGAAACCATGGAACGTGTAGGTTTCACAGGGTAATGGAAAAATCGGTAATACTCCTGAAAAATATCTTATATTTCACGGAAAGCAAATGCTTTTCCCCTTAGCGTGGTGTATATTTTATAGAAATCGATGAAGAAATAAAATACTTATGGCTATATTTGTGTTCCAATATTTACAAATTTCTACTTGTAACTGTAGTCAAAAGCCATGTGGTATTGCTACCCCGATATAAAGACTTGCGTAAACTACACATTATACAACATTATAAATCACAATTATCACAGACATGTATTCGGGTATTTTAGAAGATGATAGTGCATTGTTTATTGAAGTTGAAAGGAAATAGTCGCGGTTTATACTAAATCATTTTACGACGACTGTGAAGCAAGCTGACTATAAACATGGAATAAGTTTATCAATCCATGTTTGCCTCCGTGAGTGACGAAAAGTAAACGAAACTTTTGAATTATAAAACTTCAAGTAATGCCATCAGCTTTGATTTAGATAAAACTTGATCACCTTTCATTGATACGAAGAGTGTTATTTTCTAATATTTCATTTTAATAGTATGAGCGGAAATAGTTATTGAGCTAATATAATGCCGCCAACTTCTTTTCAATAAACGTCGGATAATTGTAACAAAAATACTTTTAAACTTTGACAATAGTACTTACAAGTTAGACAGGAGTGTGCTAGTGTGTCTTGTCTAAACCATAACTAAGTTTTATGCAATTATCTAGACTGTGTAATTGTTTTCGTAGAAAGTTGATTCAATTTCAAGTTCATGAAATTAAAAAAAAAGGAAAATGGAAAACCCACAGTATGTTATGAAATCGGGTTATGTCTTTGATTTCCGGTCAGATTTAAGAAAAGTCGCATTTTTCTCTCTCTCCTGGCAATGGTTCAACTAAAACATGGGTCACAAATCCAATCCGATCGTCGCTTTGGTTTTATCAGGCCGGAGGCCGGGTGGACATTGGCATAATCTTAGTCTATTTTTAAAATATGCATTTCTTCTCATAGGCAGGCGTCCGCACGATGTCAAGACATCGGGTACATATCTGATTCCCGGACATCCGGTCCGACGTCCGCACGTTGTCAAGACAAAGCGTACACATCTGATACCCGGACATCCGGTCCGACGTTCGCACGATGTCAAGACAACGCGTACACATCTGATAGCCGGACATCCGGTCCGGCGTCCGCACGATGTTAAGACCTCGGGTACACATCTGATAGCCGGACATCCGGTCCGACGTCCGCACGACGTTTAGCCTGACATGGGGTACACATCTGATACCCGGACATCCGGTCCGGCGTCCGCACGATGTCAAGACCTCGGGTACACATCTGATAGCCGGACATCCGGTTCGGCGTCCGCACGATGTCAAGACGTCGGGTACACATCTAATATCCGGACATCCGGTCCGGCGTCCGCACGATGTCAAGACAACGCGTACACATCTGAGACACGGACATCCGGTCCGGCGTTCGCACGATGTCAAGACGTCGGATACACATCTAATACACGGACATCCGGTCCAGAATATCAAGGAGAATAGCAGAAATGTTTTGGTCGGGAAATTTATGTTTCGGGTCGTTAGTGAAAAGGGAGTGAAAATGAGGGATACGTTTAGAAACGGATTTTTGTTCATATTCTGGTATTTTTGTATTGTTTGTAGGTTCAATCGCTGCCCGTATTACAGACCTATGAATTCTACGTGTAGGCGACAGCACGAGTGGCGTGTATGACTGTTTGAAAGGAACCACTATGAACATCCTTCCGGAACAGCCCGAAACCATTTCAGGACACCCTACCACACCAGTGATTAACCCGAATATAGCCATGCGGGAGTCTAACGTACGACACGGGCTCTACAATGTTCACAATTCAGACAGTATAAAGAGTTTCGATGATAACACAAAATATCCTTCATGTGAAACGAATGATCTAGGAAAGAAATCTTGCGTAAGTGTCATCTTCATACTATCCATTAATTTGGTCAAACACGAATGTACAATCGTTGCATAATATAATAAATATAATCATTAGAATATTTAACACATTAACATATTATAAGTATGATGTTTAAACGATATGACCTGCTCCCTGATAGCATTAATTATACAATATAGAGTCAAATCTAACTTATTTTCATTGTGGCCTTTCGTAGAAGCATCAACACCTTCCAAACACAAAGGCGATATGTTCAAACTGTTCGATCTTCGTATTTTACTTCCAACTTTTTATAATGTTAAGTTATTGGTAAGATAATTGTATACATGATTACACCTTTAGTTAAGTTATTGGTAAGATAATTGTATACATGATTACACCTTTAGTTAAGTTATTGGTAAGATAAGTGTATACATGATTACACCTTTAGTTAAGTTATTGGTAAGATAATTGTATACATGATTACACCTTTAGTTAAGTCATTGGTAAGATAATTAAGTACATGGTGGGGCCGTTAGTTAAGTTATTGGTAAGATAATTAAGTACATGATGGCACCGTTAGTTAAGAACAATCATTTGTGCGTATTTTGTAAACCCAACTCGAAAGGAATTAAGTGGTCTATTTTTGGTAAGTTGTTAGCTTCCGAAAAATGTTGGTATATCTTGGCGTATTCTAACAGGTTCTATCTTTTATAAAACGTATATGACACGGAACATACATTTTCATTTTTCATCTATGAATTAAAAAAGACACATTGTGTACCATGGACACACATCGAATTCGATGATCGGACGGTTTAACCTTTGGTCTGATCTGGCGGACATTGGCCGGTCGGAGTATTTTAAGTCCCCTTTGAAATAATGCATTTCTACTCATCGGCCGGCGTCCGCATACCATGTTATTTCCTTGACAAAATTCGCAGAGTCTTTCTCTGTTTGAAGTACAGTTACCTTTTTAGCTCTCCCAAGATGTTCTCAAATCCCTTTTTGTCTCTCCCTACTTTGACATTGGGGTCACCAATGATAAGGTTGGTGTTCCATCTATTGTCTTCTGTAGACATTCATAGAACTCATCTGTCTCTTCTGCTCTGCGTCTACTGTTAGAGCATAATATACTATGACTGTCAATTTGTCAAAGGATGAATTGAATCTTGCTTTCACCAGTCTTTCACCGATTGGCTTCCACTCTAATAAACTCTTTTATTATTAGCTTTCAATGGATTATGGAGATTTTACAGTGAAAATAACAGTGAAAATAACAGTGAAAATAACAGTGAAATTATCATTTTGTTATTTTCACTGTTTTCGAAGCTGGTTTCTGTATCGTTCAGAAAAAGAAACGTAACGTCAACGGCGCCGGGCTTTAAAATGTACGTTATGTCATCATGACGTCACAATTGTCACGTGTACCTCCTTAGTTGATATTAAGGCTACATCTCTACTGTGATAGCCGTCAGTTCTTCCTGAATACAGCATTTGATGTGCTGATGCAATTTGTCCAACAACCTGTCCATCTGGTCTCACTCTGACCTAGTATATCGAGCCTATATTGGTCCATTTCCTGCACTACATTGACTAGTTTCCCCGCTTGATAGAGGGTCCGTACATTACGACAGCCCACTCATCTGGTTGTTTTTGGTTGAAGGATGCCCGTTATCTAGTTGACAATTCCCTGACTGTTTTCACTGACAACCGTCCTACTTCCAGTCTCCTGAGGTACGTTGATCTTTGGTTCTTTGGTTAAGGTTTTTGTAGCTAGCTCTTTTTCACGTGGTAGGGACACTAGCCCTGCGCACAGCCCTCCTCTTTTCACATCGGGGCTCGGGACCAGCGACGACAGAGTTTACAGAGTTAATCTTTACTTTATTAGGGAATATTTTCTACTCTAAAAGCTTCAGTAAAACGAGAGACATTTTATTTTTTTGCAATATTTAAAACTTGAGCACAAATTTGAGTTGATCATGAAAATAGTTTTATTAACATGGGACCTGATCTCATATTTAGCAAGGAAATAATTAGATTTTCATGTTATGACGTAGCTAACATTCATTGCATTTTATAACTCCACTTAGCAGTTGATTAGTTGAGGAAGATAATTGACAAGAGCCATTAATTTTGTACTTAACGACTTTAACTATTTATTTTACAGTACAAACACAGTTTACTCCGTTAAATAATCTGAATGTTGAATCAAATATTTTTTCGGACCGGGTAATATCAACCGACAAAGCTTGCAAACATCTCACATCACGATTGCTTGTCAAAGTCTTAAAATAAATAGCTGTGGTTTACAACAACACTTATCGACCACCGATAAATGTTGACCATATATTCACAAGCCATACCGAGTCTTTTATTGAGCACACATGTAGTCTTACATAGAAATAATTTTAAAGAACGTAGTTAAAAACAGGTTACTAGTATTTGACTGGTTTTACTCAATTGGTACTGTTTTACACGTATTGATAATTAGCCAAAATGACAAAAAAAACTACAAAGTCTATAAAAAATATTTTTAATTAGGTAATCTTGACATTCTTAAAAAAGTACATGTTGTTCTAATTCGATTAAAATTGGACATTGAGATCGTCGAACATGCCACTAGAGTAAGAATAGCTGTTTTGAGGACGAATTTCATAATTTCATTATATCACCCAAATTCTCTTATGCAGTACATGTACCAGTTTTTTAATTCGAAATTATCATTTTGTGCAGGATTCATTAAACTTACTTTTTATCACATAAATACCGTGATTTTCCATGTGAGAACAAATGACGGAACAATATTCTCCAACACGTGTGATAACAAATACGTGACGTCACCAGCTTTCCGGCGCGAAAACGTAACATCGCCGGCTTAAAAACGTTCTTATTGTCGTTGTATTGACTCGGTAACCATGGTAATGTGATAAAAAGAATCCGTCGTTGTATTTGATATCAATAATTCTTAAACTCGTCAAAGGCTCGCTTAATAACCTGTGTTTTCTATACTCGTTTAAGAAATGTTGATCTCATGACGGATCCTATATAAATAATAAATCTCCAAATCAGAAATTACTTCCATGTTTTTATTTAGTTACTTGTAAATAAACTTGTACACATGCTTATAGACTCAATATTGAATTTAGTTTTTATTCTTCGAACATCGGCCATACTGCATGTAGGCTTTTAAAATATGTTTCGTTGATTGTATACATGAAGAATAGAAGTCGTTGTTTTGTTGAAAAACGTTGAATACTTTTCCCACAGCGACGGAATGCAGTCCACCACAGCAAGACGATCTCAAACTTTATTGAACATAAGCGTAACATTGAAAACGAAATTCATCGCGCTTTGGATGACGATGGATCCAACATGGAATCAGTGGCTAGCGATAAGAGTGAGACAGATGTTAAAGCCCCGTATGATGATCCTGTTAATCTACGTACGACAAGAACTAAACGAGCTAACAAACAATATGTTCAACATGGTGACGATAACATTATGTTTGTATTTGAACCCATTAAATCATCGTCAATGGATTATTACAAACAGATCGGAAATAAGAATATCATGGTTCATGTGAACGTCAGTTCTAATCAGTGTCAACTTTTAGATCAAAATGATGGCATTATTCCCCTGGATACGAACGGAGAAGGTAAGTTTGTTGTGACGGCCCATGCTGCCGTACAAAGTACACATATTTATGTAAATACTGTGTACCATTTTGGCCATTATTCGCTTCATTCACTTCGACCGTTATGGTATTGTATGCTTGTTTGAAGCAGGTGCAATATAGCAAAAACATGCCCATCCCTGTTACACATATACTTTACATTAAATGATAAGACATTTGAAATTTCTTAGTCATACGCAAGAAATTGTGGGTTTCTTGGTCATATATAAGAAATTGTGGGTTTCTTGGTCATATATAAGAAATTGTGGGTGTCTTGGTCATATATAAGAAATTGTGGGTTTCTTGGTCATATATAAGAAATTGTGGGTTTCTTGGTCATATATAAGAAATTGTGGGTTTCTTGGTCATATATAAGAAATTGTGGGTTTCTTGGTCATATATAAGAAATTGTGGGTGTCTTGGTCATATATAAGAAATTGTGGGTGTCTTGGTCATATATAAGAAATTGTGGGTGTCTTGGTCATATATAAGAAATTGTGGGTGTCTTGGTCATATATAAGAAATAGGTTTTTTAGTCATGTATAAGAAATTGAGGATTTCTTAGTCATGTATAAGATTTTTTTAATCATATATAAGAAATTGGGGATTTCCTAGTCATATCTTTAGTAGGTGGAGACGCAAGTTATGTACCTTCTTCACGAAGGGTTTCACTTACATGTTTATTACGTCTGGTTATTGTTGCGCGTTTTGTGGATGGATTACTGAAACCGTATTCTGTTACACGCGTGAAATAAGTATTTCAAATTCTAACATATTCTTCAGTAATTGTGACATTTCTCTTCTTTATATACTATCCGGGTTGAACCGGTGTTTTGAGCTTCTGTTTCTAGAGCAGGATAATACTGTTCCAGACTAAGACCGCAACATACTAAAAATCGTTCAAATGGTACCATAATGTTCCCTTGCTAGTCTTAGAGGCGCTCAATATAATTATTTCAGTAGTCTTAGGAATCTTGGTGCGATAGGTTAATGAGACTTGGCAGTCTCCACATGATTGTATAATATTGTATTTTTTTGTTGTTTTAAAGTTTGGTTAGAGATAAAACGAAGGAGCAGGGTACGAGGGGAAAGAGAAGGAACCGACTCACCAACACGTGAACCATGTAACCTTAATCCATATGTTGACATTCCTAATTGCACTAGTGATATAAACCGCGGTCGTAGATCTCCTACTGAACATACTGACATCAAGTACCGCCGATCAGCACCTACAGAAAACACAGATTCACTGGGTACCTTATCAGACTACCTGGAAGATGACGGTGATCATTACTCAACTATCAGTATACTGGAGGGAAGTGACGATTTGAATATAAGATTTGGTAAATACAGTGATGATAGTGAACTGGGTTTAGACAATCTCGACAATCTGAGCAAATCACAGATATGGTCACATAAGAAGGTGTTAGACTTCTTGAGTGACGAAGGAAATGACTTTGATGTTACAATTCATGACTGGGAATACAAGAAGGAATCTGTATATAGCTACATTCCATCCATGGCTATCGGTAAGTTCCCTTATGCTAAATTCACCAAACAAGCCATGTCTATGTGTACTGACAGCCTGAACATCATGTCTCTTAATTATATTATGTTGTTATTATGTCATTGTATTTGTTCTTGTATGCATATATTTGTATTATTTCTTTGTAAAAATGTTTTTGCCATATTTATATTTTTTTTTTGGCAAATGGACAAACGCAATGTTCTTTGCTCATTGTGCCAATACAATTTGAACTAATATGTATGATGATGTAATTAACCCTCATCCCTCAAAAACATCTATGTATAACGTCTCATGGTCCGTTCTGGTATCACATCTTCCTGTGTCATTCTTTATAATGAATCGTGGTACTGATCTTTTTACCTATTTAGGCGAGTCATTCATTTTAACCTCAAGCAAATTGCAACATAAATTTTTATATTGTGCATCTAGCTAAAAAAGTCCTAAGAAAAATTCAATGTACTTTTCAAAATATGCTCATAATTTTGAACTGTCACATGTTTTCGCGATATTAATTTCTTTTGGAGGGTAGGCTATATGTATTTACCTGTATGAGTATTTTACTTTTAATTCGTTTTAATTGTAAACGATTGAACCAAGGAACATTCCTGTAGCATTTGTTCCCTATCAGATATTCAGTTGTTTTTTGCGGTGAAAATGTCCAATGTTTTCTGTTACAACCATTAAGAAAAAGTGGAATTTATCCCCGAGCGACAATGTATTTCGACGAACTTAAATTGTTGTAAGTAATTTGGTAGAAAGTCACCCAAGCAATATTTGAGCGAAATTATTTGGAAATCAAACGGCTGGTTCTTTAGAAAAAGACTAGTACATCAATATAGGGAAAATGGGCTCCATTTACTAATCAAAGTTGATATTTTTAGAATTTTGGAAGAGGGTTACTTAATGACCATTTGTGCCAAAATAATTATAATTCAGAGCAGTGGTTTTCAAGAAATGATGTTCTAGTTTTTTTAATATGTGATTATCTATAGATTACCTATATTGTATTTGCAATCATAACGCTGTTTATGTATTTAGTAGAGGGCCACCAAAGAACCATGTGTGCCAAAATATTTTGAAATCGGAACATTAGTTTTTCTTCAAGGACAATACATAAACCTTTGACCTCTAAGTATGACCTTGACCTTTGAGCTTGAGTCCCTGGTCTTGCGAATGGCACACCGCCTTGATGTGGTTAACATTTGTACCAAGCAATTTAAAAATCCTGTAAGAAACGACAAAGATACAGAGCAGATGCGACTTGAATGACTATATAACCTTTGACCTTTAATTGTGACCTTGGTCATTGAGCTGGATACATGGGTCTTGCACAAGACACCCCTACTTGATGTGGTGAACATTTGCACCAAGCAATTTTAAAATCCAGTAAGGAACGACAAAGTAACAGGGCGGACACGGGTTTGCTTACAGACCAACAAACATAGTTGCTCCAGTATACCCCGTTAAAACTTTGTTTGCGAGGGTATAAAATGTCAATAATCCTTGCTCTTATAGATTAATTAATGTATTTTACAAACTCCAAATTAAAAGAATATTAATATTATCTGAAATGTACAACAATTTGTATTTGTTGTAGACCAAGTGAGCACAGGTTTTTATCAGCAAGTGGGTATGGGTACGATAGAAGAAGATCCTGTAGGTATGATAGTTTTGTTTGTGATACAAAAATCCACTTAAAATACTCTCATTTAAGAATGTTACTCCATGACTGGGTGACTATGCCACATGTAACAGGAGGGTTATGTATTTAATTTCACTCACTATAAATGTATCCGGGCTGTAGATATTTCAAAAATCGGCGTAATATTATGATTAACAAATGGACAATGCAAATTTCAGATAACCAATATAAAAATTGTCATTTCATAGTTTGCTTGATTTTAGGAAATGAAGATTTGAAAGATTTGTATTCCAAGCCGAAAAAGTTCTTAGCCAGTCCAACATCGCCCACTGATCCAAACAAACGACCCCTTCCTAAAGTACCGACGCAGAATATAAAACTAGATGATGCAACAAGCGGACCATCCAACGAGTGTGAAAGAAAACCAACGATCTACCCTCGAACAAAAAAGAAAGCTGACGTATCTAAGGAGACCGATGTTCATCAAGAGAAAACTCGGACAAACCTTAGCCTATTGAAAATATCAGAAGCAGGAACTCCTCCTCCACAATTACCCCTCAGATCCCCAACAAGTCCTCAACAGGTTGTGCAATCCCCTCGAACTCCACAAGAAAGACGTCCTCTAAGACTGCCTCCAAAACCAGGCTCGACCATCAAAGGTATACATCCTTACATACTTGTTATCGACTGCTTATTGTTGCGTTCATGTATTATAAGCTAAGTTTCTAGATGCGTATGCTCAGCTACAAGTAATTGTGTGACTATGCAGATTGTTTCATGGTACTTAATGTACTTAACAACAACATCAGCGAGCATTTTACAAGACCTTTTACTTATAGATACATTATATGATTAATTATTGAAAATGTAGCAGTGAAACTTTTTATATTAGTAATTGAGAACCGATGTCTTCTTAACACTCGTGTTAACACTCATATTAATTAAAAAAAATCAGATACATACGTATATCCGCAACGCAATGGTCTGTTACTTTTAACTTTAGTACTAGACAATGACTGGTGCTGAAGACAATTATTCCATAGACCGGTGGTGAGAGACAGTGATACTAGCTAAGGTTAATACATGTATTTAGTACATTTGTAATCGCTTTATTTAAGATTTGTGCATACGACCATCTTTTCAGTCTACTTGATCTCCATAGATGATTAGTTATTGCAAATAACATCGGACTAACGTATTTTAAAATAGTTTGCAGCTGTGGCTTTAAAACTTTTATATTTTCAGAGAATTTGGACCAGTTTACATGGTATCATGGTAAATTGGAACAAGGTTCGGGAAAACACATTTTAATGAACCAAGAGGTAAGCCATTCGAAAACAATTTGATAAGTTAAATTAAAAGTTAATCACTAAGTATCTGGTTGGTTTCAATTATGTCCTGATTGCGAATCAGTCTATTTCTGACAAATAATGGAGTCAAATATCGGCGGTCATATAGCCTTAAAGTATTCTTCAGAAGCAGGTGTCAAAAATTCATAAACTTTACTAGCTACTGATGCATGAGGCTGAATATAATATACTCGATCATGTCATGATTACATGATAGTATATGTAATGTTGGTCACTTTAATTCAAAATCCTTAACTTTCTGTCCTATTTCATCAATATGGCTACATTTTTGCTGGCATTGCATCGACATACTGTATGACACTACATTTATACTCAGATTTTGATAAGGATCAACAAATTCATCTTGCAGATATTTTGCAAATCGGTAAGATGGACGAACGCAGGTTACAGAAAACATCATTTAAGATAGTTTAAGATACCAAAAATGATTGCTTCGAAATGTGATACTGGTTAGCCCAATCGCTACATTAACGCACCTGTGTTAACAGAATGAGGTTCATCTTTTAGCAAATCTGCTCTTACACAATATAATAATGAAACCGAGAAATACATGTGGTTCTTGCCACACAATGTACAAATGTAGTTAGAAAACGACGACATTGTGTCATGGGTACTGCATGCATCGCATGAATCTCCCGAAATTCAGCAGCAACCTAAATTGTATTTTAATATTTGCACTACTATTTCTTCATCAATCTTGTTTAGCTAATGTATTTTTTATATTGACCCTTGTCAAAGTCTGAGTAGAATACGTGGAGTTTTATGTGTGGTACATTCCTTGCAAATAACAAAAAATACTTCCTTGTGATAATATTCATGTCTAATACTCTTCCCGTCGCCACTTTGCTAATACTATACGAGTAGATCTTCAGCCCATTCAATCTCAATTGCAATTCACGAAACGTAATGTATTAATTACCCTGTCTGCCTTTTCATTAGTTCCCTGTTCCTTTACCCGTTTGTCCCTATACTACATATTAGTTTATTAATACTAATAGTATATTTTGTAAAACGTCATCTGTAAGGGGTATCTTTTTTGTTGCAAATGACGCTCTTTTGTAACATAGCCATTCTTGTTTTTATATGTTGAAGGCGAGAATTACTAATATCCTGTTTATTATCTTGTAAATGCCGTGCACTAGTATTTTAAGGATGAATACGTTTAACATGTTCGTATTGCATAGCCTTGATTAATATCAGATATATACGAGTATTCAGTTACATTAAAAGCATTTGGTGTCCTTGCAGTAAGCATTACTTTTGTGATTGAGAGAACGACTGGCAAAATGGATGATTCAAACACAAAGTTACCTTATTTAAAAGGAGAACCATTGCCAAAGCAAGACTCAAGTCTCTGAATAGACACTAAATAATTCTTACCTATAGTTAAGTTAGTTGCATTGGCGTCATCGCCTAGCAATGCGAAGTCCAAACGCATTGGACACCTCGGCTATCGCAACAACCCCCAATAGTGGAGGCACTTTCTACTAGGACCTAGACCACATCATACCACTCTATTGGTATTAGGTGAATAGTGAAAGTAGTGAGTGAAGTATTCAATTTAGATTATAAGTAATTTAATACAACACACTTCCGTAATATTTTTCAGAATGGCAGCTTTTTGGTACGCGATTCGCAAGGCAAAACTGATAATCATAAATATACCATAGAATTCCGAGATGGGCAAGAATTTAAAAAGTTGATGATTGTGAAAACCGATGATAAATATCACTTCAGTGAGTCTAATAGTAAGGTAAGACATCAAGTAACAATGTTGTGACACTCGTATACCCTCTAATTCTAACCGATTGACACGTGAAAGTCAGAGTTTAAAACTGATAAGTTTCATTTTCTTCTTTTGGTGTTCGTCATTGTATTGTTTTTGACAGCTTGGATTTGGGCGGTTCATTTTCTCGTTCAGTAATGTTTTCGGCAATGCGCCGTGTAATTGTGGTATGTGATGATTTTATTTACCCCAACTGAATGCGAAGAGGATATGGTAATGATAGGCTTGTGTGCAACTCCTCCTGCTTTTCTAAAGGAATTTTGTCAAAACTGTTACAGAAGTACAATTACTAGTATGAGGTGTCCTAGCGCATATCGTCAGGGTTTTTATTTCGTCCAATTTTGACAGGATTATAGGCCTTTGTTTATTTTTTACCTTTGTTGGATATAGATAAACTGATAAACTCTTCTGTGTGCAACTCCTCCTCCATTTCTTAAGGAATTTTGTCAAAACTTCTACAGAAGTACAATTATGAGGTGCCCTAGCGCATATCGTCATGGGTTTTCATTTCTGCCATTTTTGACAGAATTATGGTCCTTCGTTTATTTTGTACATATGTAGGATAGAGAGAACAATTCTTCTGTGTGCAACTCTGCCTACATTTCTTCAGGAATTTTGATGAAACTTTCACAGATGTACCCTCGTGAGATGCAATAGCGCATATTGTCATATTATTTAATTTCGGTCATTTTTGACAGTGTAAGATGTGTAAGCTATAGAGAAAACAATTTGTTAAACGTACGGCTTAATCATAATGACTGGTTCATATTTTACATTGCAGACATTCGATAGTGTTGTAGGTATGGTTGAAGCCATCATTGACACTGGACTGGAAGTGAAAGACACGGATACAAACTGCTGGAAGACAATCAAAGTGAAACCGGCTGCAAAACATTAAACAAAATAATTAGATATTCAAATCTTGATACCACGATGAATTGGCCCGAAAAGCATACGGTATACATGTATTTCGTGGTATTAGTCTATTAGATCTGCTTCATTAATTCAAGAAACAGATATAACATTAGAAGACATGGCTAGAACATGTTAATGTCATAGTGTATTGTATATAGACTAATTTGTGAATGGTGTGTAACGCGCGAAACTAGACATTATAGCGTTTTACTGTCGAAACTGGGACATGCTGCTAGGGAATTCAGTCTTCGGGTTGCTGAAACTACTTCATTATACATTTCGACAGCTTGGACTTGGGCGGATCTTGGCTTGTTTAGTTGGGCATTGTGTCTTGTATGTGTTTTGTGTTTTCTGTGCTCGGTTGGTTCAGTTGAGTGGTGTCTTCTCTGTCTGACTTAATATAATATTGTTTATATCATTTCGATACAATATGAAATGTACTAATAACAAATCATTTTCCCCATATACATGTGTTGAATCAGCAAGCAATGCTATAGGCTGTTGCAGTATTACAATAAAATGAATGTTGTCGTGAAAATACATAAATTGACATCTAGGGACTTTATTTTCCTGCACAAATGCAGTTGTTGATTTCATTGATATGTTTTTATGTATAAGATATATGTTTATATTTAATGTAAATGCAAGGTTTTGAATAAGTGCGCCGTATTACTTGCCCGACTGAATCATAGTACATTGTTTAATGCGCGAATGTTGATACTTTTCTGATGTATTTATGTGTCATAATTATTCGCGCCAATGGAAACTTTCCTTGGCGTGTAGAGACAGTATATAAGGCAAATGTTCTAGTATAGGTGGGTGATTTTTAAGATTAGACTCTATGGCTACGGTCAATTTATTTGAGAATCAAGAAATGAAAAGAAAATCATTAAAAAATAAAATCTGTAAAAATAAAAAATAAAAGTGATAACTTAGAAAAGTGTTGTACATGTAGTATGTGTTATAATCATAACTTAATAGACAAAAAATAATAAATGTGGCTTCAGAGAAAATTAAAACTATACAGTCCTCAACAAACGAACAAACAAGAAGTCACCACAAATGTATACATGTTGATTTAATTCTGTATAAGTATTTAGTTACGATGTATACAAAGGGTATGGGTAAAAACTTGGTAAGTTGATTTCCTAAAAACGTCAAACAATGTCAAATTTCACCATCGTATGTATTAAGTTAAACTGACACATTTGTGCCTTACTTCGATAAGCATCAGTTTAACAAGAAAGGGGAGAGCATTAGAAAATGCTACATAAATACTAACATATGCTGGTCGCAGTGAATAAATTAGTTGGACGCGATGTGGGTTACTACGACACTCTTCAGTCTGAGCCAGGTGGAATGGTGGCCGAGTGATTAGCGCTCTCGACTACCAATCCGAAGGTCCCTGGTAAGAATCTCCGTGTGGGCACTGGAAAGTGTAGAAACGCTTTTCAGTGTTTCTCACCCATAAAGACAAGCTAGTTGGAAGTCCAGAGGTAGTCTCGTGGGTATCGGTGTTATACACTGGTAGGTTAAACAACCAAGGAGTCTAATCGGAAAGAGCTCGGGCAGCGCGACCTGATTTCTTGTATCACAAACTTTCTGCCTCTTCCCTCGAAGCCGTAGGTCATTGGTAAAATTGGCAGGGATATACTTGTAAACCAAAATGGCCACGCTCTACTACTTTCTCAGTCGAACGCACAAAATGGTATTAGTATAAAACAGTATGAAAAACGATGATTTCTTATCTCTCAGGAAGAAAAAGTTAGTACTGGTTGATAATTGATTCCAGGAAACTTGTTTAGGACATCTAACCACCGTATAACATGAAGATTTATAAACATTACTGAACTTACCATCATCAATGAACAATCAACAGTTTCTGACAATAAAGCGCATATACAAACACAACCAGCAGGTTTACCTTTATACACTTAACAAATCTCATAAGTGTGCATGTATATAATTATTACCCATAATTCAGTTAATACACGTTTGATGTTGCTGCAATCTTCAACATATGTGGAATTACAATTCAATAAATTTTATAACAATTTGATAGCAATTTTCACGAACAGATTAAACAAATGCTGACGTCAGAAAAGCTAAAGTCACACGTTTTTGTTATGTATTCATCTGATGTTTGTCAGGTTGTAAATGCAGCTATCGGTTATCTTTGCGGCTATCTTTGCTGCTGAAATTCGTGTTCAAGTGTATGTACTTATCGCAGAGACATAAATAAAAAACAATGATAAAAATAAAGCACAATTTAGGTTTTATAATAACTATAACTACCCCCCCCCTTTGACCATCAAATTCAAAATGAATTTTAAAAGTTAAAAACCACTATGTTGTTGAGTGAAAAATCGCATTATGTTGTGTTTTTAGAATGGACGATATATCTTAAATTCTAATTGACGATAGATAAATATAATTTTCAGATGCGCGTGAATTTCTCGTGCATTTTACGTGTTTTGATATTTCATGGTTCACTGAACCGCTGTATTCAATTTTGAAGAAAACACTTTATATAACGATCTTCTATTATTCAATAACATGTACAAAACATTTCATGCAGAAATGTTCATAAATAAAAAAGGTATAGGGTAAAAACACGTGCACACTTATAAGATTTGTTAAGTGTACAAATAGAGGAAACGAAGAAGTGCATTAATTACCGTTAAAGCACAGCTAAGACAAACTCCTAGGAACAAAATAGTGTGCAACGGCTATCATGTATTGTTGTTTTGTCAAATGCAGATTATTGGCTATGTTAGAATCAAAATAATGAACTTATACCAGTTCCTGTGTTTTACCTATAATAAAACACAATCACCTGTTCGTGCTACACACTCGTGATTTAATAACTACGCATCCGAACTCGTGATTGTGCTTTATTCTACGATGAAACACAGGTACATGTTCATTATTTCTTAAATAATCGTAAGTTCAGTATAAAACCTCGATGGTATACAGACAGACATTGACTATGTTTAAATTTCTACCATGTGGCCTAATATGAACGGCCCGATATGTTATCATACACTATTTGCATACACCTTGCATTTTCAAAACAAAAACTAGAGCATACGTATAAACATGTTAATAGAGTGTAGTATACAAGTACATTTATATCTATTTGATAGCGAACTACTTACATTGGTATAGTCTAGATATTGTATAATGATGCACTTGTTAATAATAAAACGACACTTTGTTTGCTGTTTGCGAATCTACGGAATATACTAGCTAATCAAGTTAGCAATGGCAAGTGAATCAGACAAGCAGGATGTACAGGCACCAGAGTTTGTTGTGGGTACCAACGTTTACAAAGGAATCAAAATGTTTCCAAACGAAGTTGAAGAAATACAAACGATGGATATAAAGGAGGAGGATATATTTGTGTGCACGTTTCCACGATCAGGTATGTACAGTGTATGATATATATAACACTTTGTAATTATATTGAAAAGAGAAACTTGTGGTCATCAATGCACATTGCTTAATCATCTTCGTGCCTTCACCAGATTCCGCAAATGCAGCTCATATTTGTACCTAGGCCCGCCTCAAAATGTTATCTTTCATCTCCTTTTCCATATTTTCCTAGTCCGGCGGCGTCTCCGCTACCTAACAGGAGACCATCTCATTGCAACCCTGTGAATGACAGTTTTAGACCCGTACAATATGATTACAGAGACATTGTTTGTTTCGATGAGTTCCAGATTAGTTGAAGGGCTGCAAACGTTCCAATGGCCTTGGGAATGCTGGTTTTTTCAGCATATTCTGAATTGTCATTTGATGCAACCTTACTGTCAAGGTTAAAAAAAAAATTCTACTTAGTCGATGTTGTTTGTGCTTATCTCAACATATCGAGTCGACACTTGTTAAATTTCATGATCTTAGTTATGCAGGAATCTATGGTTAACCCGAGACTCTAGGATTTCTGTTTTTGTCGATATATCTTGTCGTGGGACCAGTATAGCTATATCTGCAGACTCTAGGTCTTCAAGGATTTCTGTAAAGGTCCACGGTAGTACTGGATTTATGTTATTGGTGGTTTCTTTCATCAGCCAACCAATGCTGAGTGAGAATATCAAAAAAGATGACAAATATCTCTGTTTTTCCCAGCCTCGATCTAGAAGTTCTTTATCACAGATAACTTTGGCACTGAAGTCTATATAATGCATTTTGATGATTGAAATGTTTCTTTCTGGTATCGCATGGTGCGAAAACATCTTCCATCCATAGTGCTGGCATGTGAACACTACCGATACAATGGCGAAGTCAATGATTAATAGACTGCATAGACGTTGACACTACATTCGTGCTTCTGTTTAATGAATCGGCGAAATGTGAGTACGTGTATCTGTTATTTACCTTGTCGGAAAATATGCTTGATTCTTTCTTAGTTGTTGGTCTTGGTCTAAGCTTTTTGTTATTATGTTGATGATAACTCTACTGAGGAGTGTGCTTGCTACTGACAGAAACACACCCCCTTTCCAGTTGTTACAATATAAGAGCTCACATTTCTTCTTTGGGAATTTTACTAAATGTCATATTTTAAGTCGGTTTTGGTCACTTCTGTATACTATATGTTCCTCGGGATGATTATTGAAAATATAGTGGGCCATATGTTCTACCGTTTTTATAATTTCTGATCGTATTCCATCAATCCTGGGTGCTTTGCCATTTTTCGAATTCTTACTACCGGTGTCATCTCTTGTTTCTTTTTATTGTTGTTGGTCCTATGATTATGTCTAATGGTACTCGTATGAAAGTTGGCTAATGTGACTGAATTATCTCTGTTTAAGATGTTCTCGAAATATTCTTCCCAGCACTTCAGGTGTTCGTGTGTATTGGTGTTGTCTCTCCTCGACGTCCTTCATTAGTGTGGTTGAAAAGTAACTCCGCTTGTCGGGGTCTTAGTAAACTTGTCAAGGGTAGCCATGTCCTGTTTTGGGGCTGCAGTTCCTGTGTCGGTTACCAGGTTGTCTAAATAAAATATACATGTAAGTGTTCACTTGTCTTTTATTGTCTTTTTTCTGTTCAAAGTTGAGAAGTTCTGACTTGGTTTGTTTCATCTTTCTCTTTGATTCTTACCTTTTATCAATTTGTCGCCAATTCTTTCTAGATATCACTTTTTTTCTTGACGTTGATTTCATATACCTTTACATAGTCATGTTCTCTGTAATCTCTGATTGGATTCATCGTTGTCTAGTAATTGCTGGTTATTTAGCATATTTATTCTGTTTTTGAGTTTCCGCTTGAGGCTTCTTACTCAGGCTAGGATAAGCACACGCTTGTCCCCCGAATGGTCCGAATTAAAAAAAACTGGTTACTGGTATATCCGTCCATGACATTGGCTGCGGTGAACTCCTCCGTGGAAGAGACATTAAATCACATGGATTCCACAAAACTTAAACTAGTATCGCAGTCAATTATAGGGATAAATAAGTCGTCAGAGCTGCAAATGGAAATGAAAGTAACATAGTACGCAATGCTAACATTTGCAAGGGTGGGGATAGGCGCTGTTACGGTCATGTGTCGCTTTGGATTGTCTGTGTGCTACAGTATTTAATGTTCTTCGGTTCTGTTTGATAACCTTTACTTATACATGTATCTTACCTTTCAGGAACCACACTGTTACAGGAGATGGTTTATCTGATTATGACCTTAGATTTTGATACAGCCAACAATGTTATTTTAGACTACAGAGTTCCTTATCTTGATATGCTAGATGAAAAGCTTCCTAACGCTAGAGGTATTTCAATTATACAGCAGGTTGTTTCAGCTTATGTGTAAAGAAAAGTTATTGACATTTATATATTTGTTGAGAATCGTTCGAATCAATTTCAACATTGGCCTTGTGAATCTTGAGATGAGTCATGCAATCGTTGAAATCTCTGGTAACTTTAGCGAGAAACTATCGCGGACAAAATCATGCGTAGAAAAAAAGAAACCGTTATAACTCAATGAACGTTATTCGACTCAAATATAGCCCCCATATACGTCGTTTCTGTGGGTATAAAAAGCAGGGGATATCGATTCAACATTGGTTTAGAATAACTTCATAGTAATTGATCAAGTAGTGTTTGTAATTTAGTGATTAGCTTAAACATTTTCTTAATTAATGAATACATTACATTGTCATATAATTCTATTTAATGATATCAAATCAACAATATCTGTTTCAAGGTATAAAAGCGGTGGAAGAAATGCAATCTCCCAGGATGGTCAAGTGTCATTTACATCACTTCTTGTTACCAGAACAACTGAGGGGAGGAAAGGGAAGAGTAAGTTGTTTGGTTTTATCATACGTTATTCAGTCATTTCCAGCGAATATCTAGTTAAGTCTTATCTAGTTTTCTATGAACCATGGAACCAACCAGTTTTACTATGATTTTGTCTAAGCATCTGTCAGCTTCCTTACAGTATAAATAGATAAGCACATGACCGGGGCCAATGTTTCGAAAGAAAGTGACCTGACTAACACATTCTTCGAAATAGGATAGCTCAGGGTCAAGCAATTCGTTATCATAAACAGCATTGTCATGACTACTCGGCGAAGGCTTACTAATTTATTTTATTTTGACTTATTTGTATGACAGTTTTAGCGTCCTTATGGTAACATGAATATCATATTACATTAATATCAATGTAAAGTCAAATAAATATCAAATTCTATAAATATCGACTAATTCAGTTTATCGGATTAACAGTACTCGTCTGCTGAAGTCTTATACTTTTCAACATCTTGGATCTTTGCTTGTTTAGTTGGGCATTGTGCCTTGTATGTGTTTTATGTTCCTGTTGTCGGTTGGTTCAGTTGGGCGTTGTGCTTTGTGTGTTTTTAATGATTTCTGTGCTCGGCTGGTTAAGTTAAGTGCTGCCTTTCCTGTCTGACTTAATAGAATCTTTAGAAGCAATTACATGTATACCTAATCAGTAGTCAAACAATTGGTAAGATGTACTAATACTAGTATCACGATTTTTGTCTATTACTTTTTTATCAGATTATATATTCGATGAGGAATCCAAAAGATGCATTAACCTCATTGTGCAAGTTATTCTACTGGGTTGGAGAACTCATTGAAAGCTCTTATGGTGACTTTATTGAAGAGTTCATCAATGGAACCGGTTTGTAAAATACTCCCAGATACATGAGATAATTAATTTTTAATTCGACACTTCTTGATTTACTTTATGTGAGGTTACCATCGCTTTTTAACATGTTTGAAGAACAAATGGCTGAACAGTTAAGTTGATAGAACGGGTATAAGTGGCGTTAAATGCCAACCTAAACTGACGTTCATCTGCGGTGAAGGTCGTTACCGTAGCCAAAGTGATGGATTAACATGAGTTTCCCAACCAAGGGGACCGGACTGGCATTCAATTTAAGGCTTCTAGTCCTAGTCGATTATTCTTTTTAATATTTATTTTCTTTTCCAATCGTGTTGTATGTTTATTATGTCAGGGTTTTCATGTCCGTGGACAAGACACGTGTTAGAATATTGGAATAGGAGAAATGACAAGAATGTACTATTCCTCCAGTATGAAGACTTTTCTCGGGTATTTATGATACTATTTTATTTTGCAATGATTCAAATATATACATCACTAAATGAAGTCACGGCAACCATTTACTTATATACATTTGAAAAGTAACTAATTTTCTCCATTTACTGTACACACTTAATAACTTTAATAATTTATTATGTTTGTATGAATGGATCACCTGTTTTAGGCAATGCCTTAGTTCTTATTATACAACACTTAAGACATTAACCACTATGTATTTCATCAATTAAAGTACCTATTATTATTGTATACCTAACCTCCAGCCTACTAAACTTAAATATACCTTGTCATTATCTAAATACAGACGTTCAGATAGCAAAACGCTTTAAAAATCATTTGCGTCATTAGTACATGTTATTTGATGGTATACATGTAATTCGTTTTTAGGCTTAAGCTGCCATTTGCATTTTCATGTTGGATTTTTTGCGTTCGACTGAGACAGTCGTAGTGCGTGGACATTCGGTTTTATTAATTGGCCAATGACCTCTGGCTTCTAGGGAACATTTAAAATTCTCTATAATATATTGGCATTATCAATCGATAGAAATTACTCTATGCAAATTAGGTAATCATTACCGTGTTAATATCCTTTACTAGTACATTGTATATAAATATTTATAAGGTATATTAAAAGGAACATATTTTACATGAATAATTGCAGGACCGACCTACTACTATAAGACGTATTGCTAAGTTTCTAGAGCGTGCTTTAACTGACGAGGATGTGGAGAAAATATCCCAACATTGTAGTCTGGAGAATATGAAAGACAACAAGATGACCAACTTATTATACCTAGAACAGTACAAGAAGATGAATGAAGAAGCTCCAGCAAAGTTTATCAATCAAGGTGAGACTATTTATTCTGATATGTCATGATGTTTCTGGCATATACGAGTATATTCAACCACAAAATGTTGCCCACTAGTTTAGCTGAGAGTCGGCAAACATTCCATATGTGTAACGGTCAAGTAATACAAAGCTTTATTCGGATAAGTCATGATGTTATTGCGCTTAAACGAGAACATTATACCACAAAATGTTGCCCAACTGATTAAGCTGAGAGTCGACAAACCTTCTTTATGTGTAACGGTCAAGTTATTCAAAGAAGCTTAGCATTAGTGACTGGTCATGGCGGACAAACAAGATATCAGTAATTTTTAACTTTTATCCTGAATATGGTAACAAATAGGAAGTGTTACAAAACTGTTTGAACAATATTGATGAAGTGTTGCAGATCGATTTATCGACAACAGCCAAGTTATACTGTATAGTGTTGTTGCTGTAACTCGTTTGAAACATGAGAAATTGTACCAAATGAAATGGTTGCGTTTGAATATGTAATCAGTGTACGTAAAACTGTTGTTGTATTGTTTTTTATAGGTAAACTAGGTAGCTGGCGTGACTTCCTGACTGAAGATCAAAGTGCAAGGATTGATAAATTGATAGACGAAGTGGAAGCAGAGGGAGTTAAAGTTGCACGCACATAGTCATGTTCCTCAGAGTAGTTCTATATAATATATTAATCAAATAGAAGACACAATGGTCAATGAAGAGTGAATTGTTATACGGGACCATACATTGTAGATGAAAAACATGTTGTGAGCCGTTGGCGAAACTAACATTAACACTGTATATCTTCCACATATAAAAATGCACTAGTATGTGAAATATACTGTGATCCGCTACAGAATAGTATTGTGTAATTTTAAACCTAAGTTTTCCCTGTACAAGGTCGCTATATACTAGTATAACATGTAAATACCAATGAAATTAATCTGTCGGATATTTTGTGTTTTAAAACCTTTGTCTAAATCTCACATCCGTCATGAATACATACTGTTTGTTTTCGTACTGTCTCTTTATGTGTACCGGAGTTATATTGTGTAAACAAATCCTTATGATATCGCCAAACCATATATAGGCAGTCAGCATGTAGCTTTTTGGACCTAAAATACTCCTTCCAGCTAAATCAAAATGTATCACTAACCTACTTATTTGATTTTATGCATGGCTCGGAACGAGGAGTCCAGTTCATTTTACTAGGTGTCAAATAACTTGTCGAGGTAGTTTTTGTTATTCAATCAAATGCTAAGATCCAGGCATCAGTGTGTACCTATTGCTCTAACCAGGGAACAGTGTGTACCCATTGTTCTAAGATCCAGGGAACATTGTGTACCTATTGTTCTGGGAGGAATGTTGTAGGTAAAACGAAGGCTACGTGCAAACTGCATATGGGCCAAACTATAAAATAATTATGTGTTTATGCTAATCAATGGTGCTCCGACAACAACTAACCTACGAATACCATTCGGAAAAGCAACTGATTAACGTATACTACTAGAAAGAGCAACTGGTAAATTTATATCACGAGAAAATTCAAATTATTTTTTGTAGAAATAACAAATAGTTATCTCATATATATAACAAGTTTGGTAAAGTGACCTTCCTGTATCATAAAGAAACCAAATGGAATGGACGCATATTTTATTAGATTAGGCGGAGTGGTACTTCACGAAGTTGAAAGTGGTTAAAACGCCCGGCAACCAGGGGGACACTTCGCTGTTTGAACATGTATCCGACTCAAAATATAAATTGGTCAAGGTAGGAAAAGTGTAAACTTAATACCGTCGAAACAAAATGTATAGATTGTACATGTATTGTGATAATAATCAATTTGTATAATGATGAGCCTATAAAAAGATAATGACAAATCGGACAGAGAAGATTATTAAACGGAAACAACTTAACACAGAACACAGAATTTACACAGACCACAAACACACGACACAATACCCAACGCACAGCTGAAAGAAGAAATGAAACTAAACCGCTGAATGTCTAGTTTCAGTTGTCAAAAAGCTGAAAACACTATTTTCTGGAGTAAAAGAAGCTAAAATACCTCGCCTCGGCTAGTTCCAGCTGTAACAAAGCAATAAAAACTAAACACCCTAGTTTCAGGTGATTTTTCTTCTTTGTAGGTTTTCTCAAAGCATACAAATATGCACACGTATATACTCAGAATTAACATTGTAGAACATAGAAAAACAACTCTTTTATTGCTACATTGATAACTATATAATTATAAGGTCCATGAAACGTACAAAATACGTTGTAGAGATGTAACAATTTTTTTGAAGTAAAACCATTATTTCACTAATAGATCCGTGCCAAAAGATATCAATATTTTATGTGTAAAGTATTCAACAACTTACTACTGATGGCATTTCCGTAAATTTGCTTTATGGAACAAGAACTTGGAAAAATCGTTGTTTTCAAGAACAAAATGCGTGATGAGATTTCAAAATATGACGCGTTACAATCACGGATAAGAATCTGAAATGTAAATTACACCAATCAATTCTTAACGCGCGTTTTCAATATTTGATTATGAAAAAAGTCTCTTTTTCTAGATCAATTATATCTAAAAAATTAATAAATAAAATAACATAAACAATTAAATTTTCTCGTTTTTGAATGTCCACAGAAGATGTGCCACTGACGTTAAAACACTATTGTTAAGTTAATAGTGATCTTTATAACGTCTTCATTTTTAAGGTTTTGTATTTTTTAAGAAAACAATTGAATACTTGAAATAATGTTTATCTTTTTAATCTGTACATGTATCTTAATGTGTACTTTGACAAAGCGTTGTCAAATGATATGTAATAATCGATGTCCATACAGAATGGCCCACGCACTTTTTAGGCGACTATGGCGTTAATATGTACTTCAAACGTTTCTCACATTTACGATATTAAAAACTGTTTGGTATAATAGTAATAAGCATCCGATATATTAAAACAGCATCCATATTATACACATACTTTCAGTCTATCTGATTACATACTTACAGTAGGAAGTCCAATAGGAAGCAATAAAAACCGAATGCCCACGATGAATGACCTAGTTACAACAGTAAAATTGCTGAAACACGTAGCCGTCTTAAGTCCTAAAAGGTAAAATAACAATATAACAAGAGGGCCCAAAGGGCCCTAGGTCGCTCACCTGTCGAACTTGACCTAGATTTTGTTGAGAAGATCATTGTGACCAAGTTTTATACAGATTAGGCCAATATTGTGACCTCTAGTGATTACACAAGGTTTTTCTATGATTTGACCTTCTGACCTAGTTTTTGACCCCAGATAAACCAATATCGAACTTGACCTAGATTTTGTTGAGATCATCATTGTGACCAAGTTTCGTAAAGATCAGGCCAAATATGTGACCTCTAGTGACTACACAAGGTTTTTCTATTATTTGACCTTGTGACCTAGTTTTTGACCCCGGATGACCCAATATCGAACTTGACCTAGATTTTGTTGAGTTGATCATTGTGACCAAGTTTCGTAAAGATTATGCTAAAACTGTGACCTCTAGTGACAACACAAGGTTTTTCTATGATTTGACCTTGTGACCTAGTTTTTGACATCGGATGACCCGATATCGAACTTGACCTAGATTTTGTTAGGATGATCATTGTGACCAAGTTTCATAAAGAATAAGTCAACATTTCGACCTCTAGTGACTACACAAGGTTTTTCTATGATTTGACCTTGTGACCTAGTTTTTGACCTCGGATGACCCAATATCGAACTTGACCTAGGTTTTGTGGAGATGATCATTGTGACCAAGTTTCATAACAATTAAATCAAAATTGTGACCTCTAGTGACTACACAAGGTTTTTCTATGATTTGACCTTGTGACCTAGTTTTTGACCCCGGATGACCCAATATCGAACTTGACCTAGATTTTGTTAGGATGATCATTATGACCAAGTTTCATAAAGATTAGGCTAAAATTGTGACCTCTAGTGTCTACACAAGCCAATGTTGACGGACGGACGGACGGACGACGGACGGACGGACGGACGACGGACGACGGACGAAGAGTGATCACAAAAGCTCACTCTGTCACTTTGTGACAGGTGAGCTAAAAACGCAGAATGCCAAGGTTTCAGCTGAATGACCTAGTTTCAGCGATAAAAAAGCTGAAAGCCCCAGTGGGATAACCTTTCAAAAAGTTATATGCCTTAGTTAAATAACCCAGCCTCAACAAGGCGAGCGTAACTGAGAACGACATAAAAGCTACAATAAGCTGGCTGAATGCCCCTACCGAATGACCCATTTTAAACAAATAGTAAGCCCAAGTAGAATAACCACGTTCTACGAACACAGTGGAGACAAGGGCGCAAGGAAAGGAAAAAACTGTCAACAAAAAAACTACATCCATAACTCTACAGCTGCATATTAACTTATAAGTGATCTGGGTAGGGTACGAATAGCGAAAACGAAATGACGAAAACTTAGAAATTAAGACATATTGTAGATTATTTAAGCTAAAAAACTCCACTATAAACAGAACTGGATTTAAAATTTAGATTCAACCTTATATTTAATAACTTAAACAAATACGAAACTCCCGACAGAAGAACCACCCAACAAAAACAGAAGGGCACGAAAGGACAAATGAAAACAAAAAGGCACAAACAATGCACAACGTAACTCGAAAATGTGCAGAACATGCCCAACATAAAAAACCAGCACAAGAACACGACTGTATAACAAAACGACAAAGACAATGTCCAACGTAAAAATCTAGCAACTACAAAAACGCGGCATCCCGTCACGAAAGTCTGCCGCCTCAGTCAGTCAAACTAAAACGGAACAAGAGCCAGGCGATGAGGAAGTAACAAACGGACATTGCACAGCACAATGGCAATCTACAATATAGACATGAATAGTGTACATGCAATTTTGAAAGATACCAAGCAGTCTTTTGCTGGACAACGAAATTGCAGAATGACACATACACAATGAACAAAGTTTAACAAAAAGGCACAATGGCGATACATTTTTGTATTTTTACTATAAAGTGGACAATACTCTGACATTATACTTGTCTCTTCTACTGAAAAACATATAATACTATTCTTTGGAACATGGCTATGTGCGTGCAACTTTGAGTCCCTCTGTTTCCACTTCGTCTATCAGTTTATCAATCCTTGCACTTTGATCTTCAGTCAAGAAGTCACGCCAGCCACCAAATTTCCCTACAATACAACGGCAACAAAAGTATATACAAATATATATTGGTTCTACCTTAAATTGAAATGCTTATATTTTAGTTTCATGGTTATGCTAAACACATCAAACCTAGTAGTACTTTTTGTTATTAAATACAATATGTGTGTAACGAAAAATCCAATTAAAACTAAGGACATTACGATAGCATATTAACACATTTCATATCACCATCGATCGAGCGTCTGGTACCAAGGGTGGAGTATGTTAAATTACATTGTTTAATACTCACTGTGGTAAAACGTTTTAATACATTTGTGATGGACGGACAATAGCTAGCATAATAATAATATCAGCAAATGTGCAATTTTCCAGGAATAATTCGCTGGCTTAGAATAAGAAGGTCGTAAGTACAAAATAATTTTTTTGAGAAAACAAGAAAACAATATCTGAAAACTACTCTTTACTTATGGAAAAACAAGCTTTTTAAACTTCAGTTTGGTTAACATGACCACTTTCGATTTTCATGAAAATAGGCCCAGAAGAAGCACAATAAGATGCAGATTTCAAATCTGAATCCTAAGCCAGCGAATTATCAACCAGTACTTATTTTTTCTTTCGTCAGTATCAAACAAGGTCTCCACATGTGGCGATTATATGGCAGTGTCGGTGAGAACTATCGGAATTATTCTCACCTTGATTGATGAACTTTACTGAGGTTTCTTGGTTAATCTTCTTGTACTCTGCCAGGTATGACAAGTTCGTCATCTTGTTGTCTTTCATATTCTCCAGACTACAATGTTGGGATATTTTCTCCACATCCTCGTCAGTTAGATCACGCTCTAGAAACGTAGCAATACGTCGTATTGTAGATGGGCGGTCCTAAAATCAGTAATATATGTATTCCATGGTTTATGCACTCTAGACCTAACTAAATACTCTTTAAATGCACAACATTTCCAATGTAGACATGTTTGTAGATATAGTTCAATAATGACAATAACTTATAACACATACACTTCAATAATGTTCTAAATAGCGATTTTACATATCTTTTCATAGGTCTTAAAATATGAATACGATTCTATAGAAATTTAAAGCGGATATGTCCTTTTATCTGAGACACACTTTTTGAAGTGAATTACTTTGTTAATCACATAAATATGCAATGTGTCAGTACACCTAGATAATCAAAAGTCACAAAACGATATAAAACTGGACTACTTTAAAATTTCGATTATACATTTTATGGAAAACTCGTTTGGAATTGATAAAAGTATATGAGAGTCCGCAAGATCTTTGTGTTAATCGAAGACAACATTCTTCTTCCATCTTATTTTATTCTATTGTGACTGTATTTGGAAATATTAAACGATGCATTGCAGGCGGTTGTAAGAAATGTAATACCAATTCCTAAACAATTACAACCTTTCCGAGGGTGATACTATCTGATTGATATTATGATCATAAATACCCGTGAAAATTCTTCATACTGTAGAAACAGTACATTTTTGTCATTTCTCCTGTTCCAATATTCTAACACGTGCCTTGTCCATGGACATGAAAACCCTGACATAATAAATATATAACACGATTGTAACAGAATGTAATTACAATATAAAACAACAAGCTAAACATTTATAATGAAACGTCGGACAGGGATTGCAGCACTCAACCGAAATATCCGAGCACTGAAGCCACAAAAGGGAACACACAAAACCGAAAATGAAATAGCACAATGCCTGACACTAATTCAGCGAGAGAATGAAACTTAACCACTGTAATTCTTATTTCTGTTGTTCAAAAAGTCCCCTAACAGTTTAAAAAAACACTGTAAATGCCTATTGTTACAATCACCCTCAATAAAGTAGCTTGAATGAATTGTTTCAGTTAACATACTAAATATAACACCGGATTGAAGCAGTTGATAGAGTGTTTGACTGCCATCAAGTAAGTATGGGTACGATTACTCGGGTTCAGCAGTTAATGTTTTCCGTGACATTGGCTATGGTCATGTTCTTCACGTGTATAGAAGATATCAGATGTGCGTGCGAGAGCAAGTTTTTACAGGTTGACAATTGATTCAAGCAACACTCAGAATTAGTGTCTCGTAAGAGTGTCGTGTGGTATGTGTTTTTTTTTATGTTTCTGTGCTAAGCTGGTTAAGTCGAGTGCTGCCTTCTCTGTCCGACTTTTATATATAATATTTTTGTAAACTTAATGCAACCAATGACATCATGCATGTTTTATGCAACAACTATTGCACGTATTAGATTAAACCATGTCGAGAAACGGTGCTAGAACCACATGGAAGCAATTATACACCAACCGACAACTTAAGATAATTATTATACCGACCTGTTCCATTAATAAACTCTTCGATAAACTCATCATGATAGCTGTCAGTGAGTTCCCCAACCCAACAGAAGAACTTGAACAGTGAGGTCAGTACATCTTTCGGATTCCTCATTGAATATATGATCTGATAACAAAAATAGATAAAAAAATATGTTAATTCTCGTCTTTAAAATGAAAATAACATGTACTAAATCTTGTAAAGTATTTTTCCTATCAAATAATCACGACATAGTATAATTAGTATTGCGTGAATGTTGTTAAAAAGATAACAACCAAATGGACATATGGAAACAGCACTCAACAGAAATAGCAGAGTACGAAAAGCGCAAAACAGAAAAATGTAAATGTACAATTGCTAGCTCAAGGTGAAAATAGTCCCGGTCAAAATGACGAATAATCCAATAAACTGGACATCATCCTTTGCAAAGAGATGGTGATGTTGTGTTTCCGAATATTGACATTATTTATGCCACCCTCACTGACGTGTAATAGTTTTTTATTATACCGACATTAAAAGGTCAGTTACACAAGTGACAATGAAGATACCACAAAGAAGTATGCTACCAGTAAATTGCTTATAACAATACAATACAATATTTATTTTAAGTCGGATACATGTATAACAGGAAACATTAGCTATGTATAGCTATTGTCCGACATTTTTAACAAAGTATAAGATTAACAAACATAATTATAAATACATATAAGCAGAAGTTAAAACATTTAAGTAGCAAAATATAAATAACTGTTTATACATTAAAAATATTTTTAGATAGATACACATTGAGCAGAGAATAAGAATGAACCATGCATTTAAATTAAAATAACAATTTACTTTTTTAAATAAACATATCAATTTAAATTCAGAGGAAGCAAGCATCAAGCAATTACTGGTACGACAGACATGTACCAAGCCATATCAATGTTGTCAAGTAATAAGCATACATTTAAGAATTAAAGCATACATGCAAGCAAAAACAAACAATCACACATAAAACGCATACAACCAGTGTCAATCGGATGGATGGTAGTTATCCTAAAAAGTTATTAAAGCAAAATAAATTAAAAAAACTGAGAGAAAACGTGTAGCAAAAGCCGACGATTAAAAGTGTGCTAAGAAAGCGTATCACCTCATATCAGATATGAAATGAACAGATTGACACTGCTTGTATACGGGTAATTTAAGTGTCAAATGAAGACATAAATGGCTAGAAATTAAGCAGTGTTATAGCACATGATTACAGCAGCACAATGTAGGGTCGAACGAAATTGTAATGTTACATAATGCATGTACAAGTCAGTAAAATAAGCATGTAAAACAGGCATACATCTATGACTATGCAATATAGACGTGAGCAGATCAACATGTTACTAATAAATAAATAAATAATCGTAAAGCTACATATAGTGAACATATTAATAAACATCAGAACATATATAGAGGACTGGGAAAGACACTAAATAACATGCTTGATTTACACACATGTGAAGTTATATTGCATGTACTATCATAAATTAAAATAAATTTATAAACATAGCATAGCAGCGTAAAAGCAAAATGACAAAGCCACGTCACATCATACAACTATAACACAACAGAAATGCTTATGAATTATTGATATCATCAAGTAGTACTAGTTTATTTACTTGTATACTAGTAACATTAATAATGCTTCAATACATTTAAATATATCTATGAGTAGTTAAAATAGACAAAATGTGTCTAAAAACAAAGTCCAGTGGATAGAGTACTCGCTTATCACCCGACCAATCCTTCGTCGAATACCATGCATTTTAGATTATGCTCTGCCGAGAAAAATGGCTACAGTAATGTCCTCAACAGGGGGAGAATGTGTCATGTCAGTTGTTTGCAAACGAACAGGTTAATACTAGTTGATTGATAAGTCCGGAAAAACTGGTTCAGTCATAACGTTATATGTTTTACTATCTATAACAAATTTATTCTATATATAGTATACTGCTGTATTTTCACATCCTTTCTCTGTTTTAAAAGTATCTCAAATGACATTGTGAGACGACAGGCATTTCTGTGGAAATTGTTGAGGATCTTGTGGCAGATTGACGTACTGTATTCAAATACGATACTCGTGATACAAATCTTTATCAATATTATAATTGTTACATCTTTCAACTGACCACTTTATGTGACAGTCAAAGTTTTGAAAAAAGCAATTAAACAAACTTACTCTTCCCTTTCCTTCCCTCAGTTGTTCTGGTAACAAGAAATGATGTAAATGACACTTGACCATCCTTGGTGAGTTCATTGCTTCGACCCCTTTTATACCTTGAAACAGATATTGTTGGTACATGTATTCCATTTTATTGAATTGTACGACCATTTAATTTATTTATCAACTAGGAACGTCAATCTTGCAATTAAAACAGTACCTGGTTCAGTTACCGACATAGTGAAATCCTTCATAACCAAAGTGGAATTGGCGTTCCCGTGTGTTTGTTTTCGTCGGATTTTACACCGTTGTTGTTGCATTAGGGTTGTTTTTCAGTCTTTTATAGTAGGGTGACATTGCACGTTAACCAGTTATAACTTGCGAATGCACATACAACAACGGTATTCTCAACGGTGTCGAGAACATGGCTGTTGCTACGTCCTAGGTAATAATACATTGTGTGTTCTATATTATATGGAAATCGAACGTGTATCTACCGGATGTAATCTAGATACAGACTGGGTTAGGAGGCGATCCAAAGTTCATTTTACTTGGTTTTAATCTTAAATACAAGTATTACGGCAATTTTAAACTAATAGCCGTGAATGAAAAGTATTACTTGATTGAAATACCTTTATAGTATGGAAGTTTTACATCTAGCAGATCAACATAAGGAACCCGAGCGTCCAAACATACACTATTGGCTGTATCAAAATCTAGGGTCATAATCAAATACACTAGTTCCTGCAATAGTGTGGTTCCTGAA
Source organism: Spisula solida (assembly GCA_947247005.1). NCBI lineage: Eukaryota > Metazoa > Mollusca > Bivalvia > Venerida > Mactridae > Spisula > Spisula solida. Next base: position 33,604,502 of record OX365952.1, on the reverse strand, counting down.
AGGCAAGATGCATGCACATGCATAGATATTTGTTTAGCTTCGTCAATCATATATATGCTTTTTTGAATAATATGTTTATTCAAATGATCAAACAAAATTAGAAACAAATCAGCAAATAATGTTACTGTATGGAATCAGTTGTGAAATCGCTGTCGACATAAAGGGATTAATTCATTGTACGGACCTTGTGTGACAAATATGGATAGCAATGTGATGTAAATAGATTACAGTATTTGATACAACAAAATGTGATATTTGTATAAAATTATACATTTATAAAACGATTAATTGTAACAGCTGTGTACATTTACCCCATCCATAGTCTTGTTATGTATTAGACGCATTTATTACATTGCAGTTGTTATACCATATGTTCACGTGATCCATTCAAATCAATTACAAATATTATTAGTGAGTTATTATATAATTATACCGAACATACCTGATCGTGGAAACGTGCACACAAAAATATCATCCTCCTTTATATCCATCGTTTGTATTTCTTCAATTTCGTTTGGAAACATTTTGATTCCTTTGTAAACGTTGGTACCCACAACAAACTCTGGTGCCTGACCATCCTGCTTGTCTGATTCACTTGCCATTGTTTATAATAAGGTGCATGTAGTGTATTCCGAAGGTTAATATATGGTTTGGATAATGTTTATATATACGCATGCATAGTTCAACAGGATTTAGAGCATATCGAGGTGACACATGTTGCTGTCAAATTGATTTGGTGACCTCGTATACATATCACTTTTTAGTAGATGTAGTAGAAAAGAACTATATATTTGATACAATACTTTTCTACTTCACCTATACAAAGTGGTATACGAGGTCACCAAACACTTATGGACTGGTCATTTAAGTTATCATAACATCAGCTCATTTAGTAATGTAGTTGACTTATAATACATGTACTTGTTAGGTATGCAAACCCATTTCAAACAAGGCTAGAACTATTTATTCCTACATTTTATAAGTATGCTATATAAGAATTTAATTGTTCATTATACAGTGATGTTTATTTGGCATTATATCAGAAGCCATCCTCATACATCAGTGGTTATTGAAAGTTCCCAGACTTTTGGACGAAAAATACTCTGATGAACGAGAATGATCAGAAGTGGGTACAGTGCCTGTGTGTATTGCTCTGAATTGGGAACAGTTCGAGAAGGAGAAAATTAGTTCGTGGTTTGCCATAAAATTCACACTGAATAATAACGTATTGTGTGCCACACGTGTATACCATGTGTTTTTATAATGTAATAAGTTTATTTCGTAGCAAATGTGCATGCAATAGGAGAGATCATGTTTGTATACAAAGGTATTTATACCACCAGCTAGGCATTTTGAATATGAATAAGGTGATCTCTCCTATTATGCGTATATGCTGAGCAACATTTGTATTTAATATTAGTGAAAACAAGTAATGACAAAAAGGACACGGAAGACAGCACTCAACAGAAATAACAGAGCTTGATATGCACATAACGGATCGGTATACAAATCGAATAACTGTACATTTGATTTGTAGGTAAAATCGGCGGCTAGCATGAATTCTTGACTGAAGATCGAAGTACAAGGATTGATAAACTGATGGACGAAGACAAGTGGAAGCAGAGGGAGTCAAAGTTGCACGCACATAGCCATGTTCCTCAGAGTATTGTTGTATTGCAATACTCATATACGAGTGGGTTTGACTTAACTCAGGCAATCACGTTTTAGATGAAAGAACAGTCGTGGGCCATTGGCAAAATTAACACTGACACTTTCACCTTGAATGATATAGTTGAATACGAGGGAATTGTCAGAATAAGAGAACTACCTATTAGTCCAAAGTTTTACAATTAAAAGTATATGACTGTATAATCAACCATACACACACACATATTCATACATAATGGAATATTCCCAGTTTATTGCCTGTCTGGGAACTTATTCGCGCACCTTGCTAAATAGCTCAGTAGAGCATCTGACGTCTTTGCGGAAGCGAAATCGAACATACCCAGAGTTACGAAATTGTTCTGTGTTATTTTCCTCGCCTACCAATGTCCATTGTCGGAACCCATGGTACTATATTCCGTTTCTACTACAATTCAGCTGTATACATGAAAGTAAAAAACTTTTGCACGCTACCAAACATATTTTAAATTTTAGATGAACAACAAAATTAATGGTCACACTTTTTGCCCGAAACCGACTCAAAGCCTGTATAGCAAATGAGTCGATTTAACCAAAAACTGTGTCCTACTGCACAAACATAGTACTATGTTGCATGGATAGAAGTCATTCTCGGCTTGAGCGTCGAGGATGTCACATAAATATCGCTCGAATAATAAGATACGGTTGTTTTTAATTTTGGGTTTACGTCACATACCACGTGGTATGTCCACACTGATAAAATAACTCGGGGTACATGCAGTTCAGTGATAAAGCTGTGTGACATTTGTTACATTAAAACATCATTGTGCATACTTTATCTTACCAGATAATGACAGATAATGAATGGTGTGCAATCTATACGAAGAACATTAAGAAAGAAATAACAAAATAATGTTTTGATATATGGCTCTTTTCAACCGGTTTTATGAACCAGACTTCAGACAATTATAAAGTAAGTTATTTTACTTTGAAACTGTTTATTATATCATGCTAGGGATCAGTCACTACAGAGTTTGTAGAGCGTACGATACTGTTGCAAACACACTGGTGTACGCCAAATACGTCAATACTAAGCTTTAAACAAGTTAAAGGGCATGCCCTGGAACAGAAGTGTCTCGAATAGCAATCAAATTGGTATTATTTTAATATCTAAGCCGAATAATGAAGACCCTGTAAAAAGATATCCCGCTAGTTTTTTAAAAAAAAATTGTTTTTCAAGAATAACTAAATATCATTGTCGTCAATAAATTTGCTTTCCTGTGATTGGTTAAGATCTTATGATTGCACCAATCAGGTGTTGTTATGTTGGTAACCACGACGCACGAGTTGTCGTGCGTAGCGTTTGTACGATTTTTGGTCATTCAGCTTTGGGCATTGGAGTCAACAAGTTAAAATTTTCGTCTGCTTGATAGTCATGTCGGAAAGCGAGCCTGAGTTTACGCCACAGCCTGAGACTACGCCTCAACCTGAGACAACGCCAAATGGTGAAATCAAACAGGCTCTTAATTCAGTGTTGGAACAATTGAAAAGTCAACGCGAAGAGTTAAATTTGATGAGAGCGGAAGTGAAAGGGAATAGTGTTTCTGTGTATTCTGAAGTGAAAAAGTTGAAGGACAAAGAACTTAAATGGAAAAAAGAAGGTAACAAGATTCAATTCAATTTCAATTCGGATTTGTCTGAGTCGATTATTCAAGCCACGTGGGCAATTCAGAACGACAAGAATTCATATGCCTTAGACATTTTAAAGGAATGCGGAAAAAAGATCCACAAACGTAACAAGTATATTCGTATTGCCGACACATCAGAAGGCGGTTGGGAAACCGTAAGACAGTACGAAACCAACCCAGTCGCTAGTGACAGCGATGATGAATCGAAGATCTCCAAGGCAGAGAACCGAGCTATACGAAAACGCAAACGTTCTGAGTTGAAAAAACCATCGACAGCTACGCACCTGAGAAATGCAGTTTTACCTGGGCCTCATACTACTGGCGGGAACGTTCCATTTCAACCATGGGGGATGCAACATTCTTCAATGGGGTTTGCTCAGGCCAGAGCAAGCACGTCCAATTTTCGTCCCTACAACAGAAAGTCTTCAGGAATGTCAGGAAGCTGCTTCGCATGTGGTGAATTCTCACACTACAGGAAAAACTGTCCTTACCTGTCGGGCACCGTCAACGCAAAGATTGACCAAAGGCAGACAACCCTCAATGGAAAATGAACAGTTCGAATTGAAAGATGAGTATTTAAACTTTACACATGATTGTAATTGTTTTGATGTTCACGGTACTGATTTTACTCACGATTACTATGAGTATGAACAAGGTCAAAAATCGATTATTGTTAAAGACCGATTAAAAAACAGTTTTGAGTTTTGGCAAAGTATTGGAGCTAATGACTTTATATTAGATGTTATCAAAAATGGATATAAAATTCCATTTTTTTCCTTACCGCCAGAGTGCAATTTAAGAAATAATAAGTCTGCATTACAAGAAAGTAGTTTTGTACTTGAAGCTATTAGTGATTTATTATTGAGGGGTTCGATAGTAAAAAGTGATAGTATTTCTATCGTTGTAAATCCATTGACCGTTGCTGTTCAGCCGTGCGGAAAGAAAAGATTGATACTTGATTTAAGGCATGTAAATAAACATTTATGGAAACAATCGGTTAAGTACGAGGACATTAGAATCGTACTTGATTATGTTCGACCTGATTGTTACATGTTTAAGTTTGATATTCATTCTGCATATCATTTTGTATCTATAGTTCCTTCTCATACTGGCTATTTAGGATTTTCATGGAAAGATGAACAAGGCAATATTACATATTACAAATTTCTGGTATTACCTTTTGGGATAAGTACAGCCCCTTATGTATTTACAAAATTAACCAGACCTTTAATTGCTAAATGGAGAGGAGAGGGTAAGATGATTGTTATGTTTTTGGATGATGGTTACGGGTGTGATAAAAATTTAACACAATGCACTGAGGTAGCAGCTTCGATCAAAGAAGATTTATTAAAATCTGGTTTTGTACCGAAAGCAGAGAAATCATACTGGGTTCCTGTGAAGAAAATTGAGTTTCTTGGGACAGTCATTGACTCTTTTATATATTGTGTGTATATTCCAGATAGGAGAATTCAGAAAACTATTAAAACATTATTAGACATTGAATGTTCTTTAATTAAGCACAGGCGAGTCCATGTTAAAAAGGTTGCCAGTTTTGTAGGTCAGACCATATCCATGTCGTTAGTACTAGGTCACGTGTCTCAGATAATGACGATATATTTAAGTATAGATATAGTAGAGGCGTTGTCGTGGAACACATTTATTCAGTTATCTTCAGAAAGTAGAGATCAGCTAAAATTCTGGGAAAATAACTTAAAACATTTGAATATAAAAAGGGTTAATGTAGGTGACATTTTCACTAAGTTGGTGTACAGCGATGCTAGTAGCACAGGTTTTGCAGGATATGAGGTAAAAACAGTAAATGGGGTAGCACATGGTACGTGGACCAATGAAGAGAAATTAAAATCTTCTACCTGGAGGGAACTAGTTGCTGTGTTTCGGGTTTTGCAGTCTCTCAGTCATACTTTGGGAGGGCATAAGGTTAAATGGTTTACTGATAATCAAGCTGTGAGTATCATTGTTAAGAAGGGATCCATGCATTTAGAGTTACAAAAGTTTGCCTTGCTTATATTTCGTCATTGCTTAAAGAATGGCATTGTTTTGGACATTGAATGGGTCCCTAGGGAATTCAATGAGAGGGCGGATTATTTGTCTAAAATTATAGATAGAGATGATTGGGGCATTTCTGATGATATAATGCGGATGATTGAATTGAAATGGGGTATATTGGAAGTGGATTGGTTTGCATCCAACCACAATAACAAATTACCTTTGTTTTACTCTCAGTTTTGGAATGAAAATTGCTTGGGCGTAGATGCATTTGCAGAGTTTTGGGGTGAAAAAAGGGGGTTATTTGTCCCTCCGGTTGTTATACTCGCAAGAGTTATCAGAAAGATGCAAGTTGATAAAGTCAATGGAGTTCTTATTATACCTTATTGGGTATCGTCTAATTTTTGGCCGTTGCTATGGTGTGATGGTAGATTTATTTCTAACGTTGTTGATTGGATAGATTTACCAACAAATAAAGAAAATTACACATCGTGTAAAAATGGTAAAGGAATGTTCGGAAATGAAGATCTAAAGTTTAGAATGTTAGCATTGAGAATGATATTCTGAGAAGTTTGATATTATGTGTATAAATTGTTGAATAATTTACGTTATTTATAACAGTCAATCTAAATATGTGAATTTAGATAATGTATGGATTGGCGTGGCTGCCATTAGAATTGGCTAGACTAAATAATGTCTAGGCTGACAAGCCTTTAGAATATGTATAACATATAGCTTATGTAATTTGCACAATTTGTTTGGTTGACTAATGAATACTTTTGTTGAATAGTGAATATAAATATGTGAATTTATATTACGTATTGATTGGCGTGGCTGCCATTAGAATTGGCCAGACTATCATGTCTAGGCTGACAAGCCTTTAGAATATGTATGATATTATATAGCATATGAATTTTGCACAGTTTGTTTGGTTGCCCAATTTTAATATGGGTACAGTAAACATATAGCATATGAATTTTGCACAGTTTGTTTGGTTGCCCAATTTTAATACGGGTACAGTAAACATATAGCATATGAATTTTGCACAGTTTGTTTGGTTGCTCAACTTTAATATGGGTACAGAACATACGGGTTGATTAGTATGTTTGTCATGGTGTGTATATGAGAAGGCATTAAGTTGTACTAATGAATGTATAGAGTTATATATACATGTATGTCAAATTTGGACAGTGATGCTTATTAATTGTGTTTTACAAATTTGTTTTTTCAGTGTTATACAAGCGAAATAGACGAATTACCTGAAGTGCTGGCGGAAAAGATTTCTTTGATCCCGGAACTACTGAGAAACGCCCGTGCAGACAGCACCACAAAAAGTTATTACAGAGGCTTCATTCGGTGGAAAAAGTGGGCTCTAGGTAATTCTCTGGGTGATAAGGATATCTTTCCGGCCAAGCCTATTCATTTTAGCATATATTTGTGTTCTATTGTGCAATCCGCTAATTCGTTTAGTTCAGTGATGAATTCATATTATAGCATAAAATGGGTACATGATTTGTATGGAATGGAATCTCCTACAAATTCTATGTTAGTAAAAAACATTTTAGAGGCTGCAAAACGTAGACTTTCTAAGAGTGTAATCAAAAAGGAACCAGAGACACCTGAAATGTTGTTAAATATGTTTAATGCTACATATTGTGAAAATAACTTGAAAACACAACGAACTATTTGTGCATGTTTACTTGCTTATTCAGGATTTCTGAGAAGTGAGGAATTATTGAAAATTAGACGTTCTGATATTGTGTTTAACACAACTTATATGAATATTTTCATTGAATCTAGTAAGACGGATATATACAGAGATGGTCAGTGGGTTACTATATCTCGTACGGGTACCGTTTTGTGTCCTGTGGTTAATTTAGAGCGTTATTTGAAGTGGGGGAATGTTGATTCAGATTCTGACGTTTATTTGTTTTGTGGACTTTCCAAATGTAAAACTGGTTTCAAGTTAAGAGATATGAACAAACCCATTTCTTACACTACAATGAGAGAACTTTTTATTGAAGCGTTTAAAAATCATGTTTCAGACATTTCCAAATATGGTTTACACTCATTACGTTCAGGTGGCGCTACTGCAGCGGCCAACAATGGTATAAAAGATAGACTATTTAAGAGACACGGCAGGTGGCGCAGTGAAACTGCCAAAGACGGATACGTTAAAGACTGTTTATCCGAAATTTTGAGTGTATCTCAGAATCTAGGTTTATGAAGTGATTTTCATAAGTTTCTGTTTATATTATATGGCACACACACATAGTTTCCCGTGCTTTTAGGTTCAGCTTGCCCAAGTGCTTACTACAAGTATACAATATATGAATTTATACAGAGTTATGTTGTTTTATGTAGTATAGATCTGTGAAGGTCACAGGAAATTTATTTCCCGTCGGTTAAGCGAAGCGAATTAGACGGGAAATGCTTTCCTGTGATTGGTTAAGATCTTATGATTGCACCAATCAGGTGTTGTTATGTTGGTAACCACGACGCACGAGTTGTCGTGCGTAGCGTTTGTACGATTTTTGGTCATTCAGCTTTGGGCATTGGAGTCAACAAGTTAAAATTTTAATTTTAAAAAAGTTCGGAAAAGTGATGTGTGGTTTGTGCTATATATTATACATATTGTTCGCATAGTGTTTATATGGAATAATGTTAAGCATGTATATAATGTGGGAGATTATGTTGATATGTTGATGTTTGATGTTGTACATGAGTAACTTCAGCTTGCCCAAGTGCTTACTACAAGTATACAATATATGAATTTATACAGAGTTATGTTGTTTTATGAAGTATAGATCTGTGAAGGTCACAGGAAAAGGCTGATTAGCCTTTTATTCAAATCGATATACAAAATATCGAAGCGCGTGTTTTAGAGTATTTTTTAAAATCAAATTCTTCTTTGACTTTTCGGCAAAAGTCGGTTTTACAAGTGATAAACGCAATTTTGTTGAACGCAAACCAAGACACTCCAGTTTCTTGGCATGCCCCTTTAAGACCATGCTGAAAAGCGCTGCCAAACAACGAAAGCGGCTCATATGTGTACATTATCGTCGCAATACGTACTTACAAGCATTGTATATGATTGACATTTACTGTATATATGTTTTGTTAACAAAGGTATTGTGTATAGGTGTATTTCTAGGTTATGCATGTTTATGTACTTTAACCATAGAGTTTATACAATTAATCCCCCCGTTTAGCTACCAAAGTTGGAAATTTACCTATAAATGCCAATTTGTCAATAAACTTGAACTTAGCATAAGTTGGACGAACGTTTCAAGCGTTAGTTCCACAAACGTCATATAAACACTAGAGGGGCACGCGGTCAAACGTCTGTGTAAGTTCTGATGGTAATGTGTACGCTATGGACAAGTGAGATACGTTAAACATAGGTTATTAAAGCTATGTTCACACTCCGGCGTTGGACCGACGTTTGGGCACACGTTTAACTCCGCTTGTAAAATTTAAGAAAAGTTGCTATTTGCTAATGAATGCTGGCGTTGAAAAGTTTAAACATATACAATAAAACTTTGTCGACGTTAGGAATAAGCTGTACCTCATTTGCTAACGTTCCTGAACGCTAAATAAGGTTATGTATATATATATACTAAGTTAGCCCAAGTTAAACTCTGTTGGTAAAGCTGGGTTCACACTATGAACGTTTGTACCAGCGTTGATCAGCGTTTCAAAAGTGAGAAAAATGAGCCCAAACGTCGGTGAAATAACACTCGTGAGGAGGAATAATTTGGTTCACACTGCGAACGTTGTGTATCTAACGTACGCTAACGTTTTTCGAACGTTTCTCAGCGCTCAACTGCGTTTGAGAGCGGTTACAAGCGCTGAACAATGTTTGCCTGCGTTGTAGCTTTTTTATCGGCGTATGTGAACTTTTGCCAACGTAGGTTAGCGTATGTGTAGCGGTCTCTAACTTAGTCCGACTTAGACGAACGAGGTGCCAAACGTCAGAATCCGTTGAACAAAGTTTACCTAAGTTACTTAAACGTTATTGAAAGTTTGTCTGCGCTAACCACTTGCGTTGCTAACAGTTGACCTACGTTTGACAAACGTTCTTTTGTGCTGGGGAAAGTTGGCTTACGCCAGCCCGTGCGTTACTACCGCGTTCATTGCGCTGGATACCCATTGGCCTCCGCTAGATAAACGTTCGACTTAATTCATTATCACCACCAGCGTTTCAGCAAACGTTTGCCAACGGAGTTTAACTTAGGCAAACTTTGATCAACTTAATTCAGCTTTCAGGAACGTTTATAAACGGAGCACAACTTACATCAGCGTTTATTTCCAAACGTCGGCAAAGTTTATGCATGTTAAATATTTTCAACGAATACAACGTTCTTCAGCGTTTACCAACGATCGTCAACTTTTCAAAACGTTTAGTAACTTTGACTAGCGGAGCTGAACGTTTCCCAAACGTCGGTAAACGTCGGTCCAAACGCTAGAGTGTGAACCCAGCTTAAACGTCTGCTACAATGCTCATGGTGTCGGTGAAATTAGCCAAACGTTAATCTACCGGACGCTAACAAAGCCCAACGTATATATCCGACGCAATGAACGCGATGGTAACGCTAGGACAAGGGTAAGCGAACTTTCCCCTACCATAACTTACCGCTTTTCCATCGTAGGTCAGAGGACATTTTGCAAACGCATGTTAGCGCATGTGATGCGGTTCCTAACTTAAGCTTGGGTCACACTACATAAAACTCGTAGTCTGAACCAAAATATTCCTCCTCGAGAACCATGTTTTTCACCGACATTAGGCCGCGGGCTCATTTTTGGACTTTTGAAATGCTGACCAACGCTGGTTCAAATGTTCGTAGTGTGAACCCTCCTTAATCAGTTGAATATACGTTCGAACGAGGCATCAACTTATTAAAATAGATGTGTGACGTATAAATTATCCGTCAAATCGGAAGAGGCCCTATATAAAATTAACCGCCCTAGTCGCCTAGCTGTTTTGCTAAAAGAGTTTTGCAATATAGTACGATACCGCCCGCTTTGTTCAATTCGTCTTTCTGACTAGTCATTAATGTAATAACTATTAGTGTATTAAAGTTATACTTGTATTATTATATATGAAGCATTTCAATCATTTTGATCATTTGAAAGATAACCCGTCTAAGATTGTTTGTTCATTTTGTTCCGCCAGTACCATTTGGCAGACATATTTAGAGTCTTATGAAATGTAAAAACTAATAGCTCTACCAAAAATATTAATACATTTCGTGTGAATGAAATATTTTCTATCTACAGAAATGGCATCTCTTGATAAGACGGACGAGGAAGTGAGGACATACTCACTCGGATCGGATAACTATGCAGACACACCACCGATGCACGCACCAAGACCAGATTATATGTTAAAGCCTCACCTTCCAACCATTCCCGATTATGATGCGTATGATTACATCGCACCGAAACGTTCAGGTGAAATATGTGTGATGTCATCCAGAGATAGAGTTACATGTATGATCCGTGATATGACAGTGATCATTCCAGACAGACTCGTCCTCACTGACTGGGATAACATCTCCGTTAAACTTGTTGATGCTAACAGTAAAACTATCATCTCTCAACTCTCACTTGGTACAGAAGATGCAGATAGACCTTGGGGTATCACAGCCACAACAAGTACACAAGTGGCTGTAACAGTACCAGGTAGACAACACATTACGTTCTTTCCCGTATCAAGCGAGCTAGGTAAGGGACATACAATACAAGCAGATGGGGAGTGTCATGGTATATGTTGCCACCAAGATATACTTGTTGTGACATACTGCAGCCCTCCAAAAATTGGAATACTTGATATCAAAGGTAATGTGTTAACAACCATGACAGCAGGCGGTCTGTATCAGCCCAAGTATGTGCAAGCTAACAGTAGGTCGGTCTATATATCTGAAGAAGGGATCAAGTTGAATTGGCAAGGTGAGGTTACGGGTAGGTTTAGAAGTGTGAGAGATCCCATTCCAAGAGGACTTGCTTTACTACGTGACGGAAGTTTGCTTGTCTGTGAATATGGACGGAATAGTATGTGTCAAGTAGCAGCAGATGGCAACAATAGTAGAATTGTTTTACCTTGTATCAGATGTCCAGATACTCTATGTGTTGATGAAGTAGCTCACAAACTGTACGTCAGTAGGTGGAGACATTCAGAAATTGAGCTGAACAACTACATTCTAGTATACAATATTTAGTTAACACTTCCGTATGATCAGTGTACACGATGAAAGATGTTTGAAAGATGTACAAGTCTTTGTGTTTATTTACTTCAATCCTTCCGCAAATATTGTCCAGCCAATTGCTAACGTAAAGCCTATAATGGTGTTACAAAAAAAAAGTTATGGAACGAGTAATTTCGGTTTGTTAAATTATTTTTAAAACGTTTGTTTGCTGAATCTGTCGCTCAGTCTGTTATTGAATACTCGAAACGTGAGAATATGATTTTTAAAACTAAACTTGTATTTGTTTAACAAGTTGAAGTGTAATTTGCTTAATCGGCGATTTATGTTTTACAGCATACAAGGGAGTAAACTCTTTATGCATTATTTATAGTTTTGTGGTAGTTATCTTTCTTGTTAACACGTTTTTGCATTAAAAACAGTGGTTTCTGTTCTAAATGCCGAGCATAGCTTTTGTTTGCCAGTCAGCTGTCTGCTGAAATATGGCACGCATATATGAGCCTCCACCCGGATTCGAACCCGGGTCGCCAGATAAGACGACAGGCACGCTCACCACTGAGCTATTCTTGTAATAATTATATCAAGAACGAAATGGGTTAACTTAGAAAAAATCCATCTTACTTTAGTTTGGGGATTTTCTGTCATTGACGAAACGCCCACGAAATTATGATATTTTGACTAATATTTAAGTTCTGTTATATTATTAATTAATATTAAATTAACATTTAACATGGTTCGAAAATAGGAACTTTATACATATTTATCGTGTAAAATGAACAATACTTGCACAATGTATATATATGGTCTTGGAATGTGTTTAGGAACTTCAACAGTCAACTGAAACCGTATGAAAAAGCTCATACGTTTTACATTGATTCAAAACGTTTCAAGTTGAATAATGTAAAGTTGTTCACTAATACACAATAGTACACTTATAAAACAGTATTGAGAAACGTGAATCTTCTATCGGTTGCTAATGTAAAGTTTTTCACTAATACACAATAGTACACTTATAAAACATTCCCGAGAAACGTGAATCTTCTATCGGTTGCTAATGTAAAGTTTTTCACTAATACACAAAAGTACATTTATAAAACATTCCTGAGAAACGTGAATCTTCTAACGGTTGTTTTTTACAACTTTGTCATAGACATATGAGGAAAGATTCAAAATAACATAGACTTTTGATATTGCTACTCACGTCATCATTATTGGTTAGGAACCACCGAATAGATTTGTTCTTAAGTTCAATGTAAAGTGACAATGGTCGGCCTCACATTTAAACAAGTTTTAGTCTATGGTCACCTGGCTCACATATACTATCTTAAAGAAGTATATTTCAGCTTCAAAATAATACAATAAAAAGGGGGTCATGAATCTTTTAAGAAAGTTTGCACATCAAAGATAGAGAACATATTTTCGCTATCGCGCGGATTGGTCGCAGACCGGTTAACCCCTTCGCTACTTTCACTTTCACATTTAGGTCTAAATATCAAAATGTTCAAAATTAAACAGTTTCACTGCATCTAATACATGTTCATAATTGTTAATGCATACCACCATTTCCAGTCAATCCAATGTTTCTTTCAGGACTATTTTGGGTCGCTTAATAAATGTATTTAGTGGTTCCTTTTATTATCGGAACATTTGTTGTAATACGTAATTGAACTTTGTGAGTTTAACCGATTTTAAATAAGATAGTAAATTAGTAAACTGTGCGATTTACGAGATGTGTGCCGCGGACTGTTTAAGATGACCTTATCTTACCCCAATGACCGTATTTAAGGTTCATGACCATGCTACGTTCATGTATAACGTACAAGTTCACCGTGTCAGTGACATGAGTGCGATTGAGTAATCTTGGTATATAAATAGTTATACATGTTAAAGCATGGAGAATTGGACAGGTACTTAATCCTCGACGTTCTTTAAGCAAAATTTAACAGCTGATACATTGTCTATATGTATATTCCCGGTTGTATGTTAGCATTAGCGGTGAGTATCCCGAAAGACGCTCGTGGTGCAATACAAACACAAATCTCAATAACATATATTGTACGATTTGCTCGCGGAAATTTACATATTCAACGCAAAAACCTTGTAATTACATTCATACATGGAGACCAGGATCAGGTCAAATTCTCTGTACTGTACCGCTCACACCTACTGCCAGGCTGAAGATATCTCGACCAAGGCTGAAGTGAATCACCTTATTTGACACAAGAAGCTTAGTACTCAAACAACCTGACGTACTGACCGATTGCTAACCTTCAGCGTTCTGTATTACACCTTAGCTGATGGTAAATAATAATTACACCTTGCCTAATTATCCCATAGTGTATCAATATTGCTGACAGAATCATTACTTTGGTATTCTGTCAGCCTGCACTCGCATTGTTTCAATTAACTGGTTAATTATATGTCAATATAAAGCTGTCTAGATATACAATAGTTACACGATAATACTCTACCATATTATAGGTGTTATGGCTCCAATGTGTTTATTAAATATTTAGACCAGGTCGTTCTTCAGACAATAGTTGCATGATAACACACTACACATCATAGGTGCTATGGCTCTGATGTGTTTATTAAATATTTAGACTAGGTCATTCTTCAGACAACAAATAGCGGTCTACAGACGTGCTACAATAATAGGTCCAGTTTTGGCATGTACATCTATAATAATTAGTCACGATCATGAAATAAATAAAATTGGTTTAGACATTCTCACTTCTAATATTGTTAATTTTCCATTTAAGAATGTATATTTTGTTTTTCATGTATGTTATTTTGTTATAGTGATGAGCTGTATATGCCTAAGCTAAATAAACTGTTTGTTCTGTTCTGTTCTGTTCTGTTCTATAATAGTATGTCCGTCTTTCATATTGGCCACGAAGAGAGTATCAGAAACTTGCTGAAGAGCTAGTTGACACTGAAGGATAATGTATGTATTTCAAAACAACTGGATTGAACATTTTCCCACCCCGTATGGAATCTTACCAGAGACGAAATGCAAATGTTACCAGTAATCCCTTTGCTATAAGCACAGGATATCAGGGAAATCCGAGGCTTCTCTCCAACACCTCGATTTGGTCGAGTACATTCTAACCTGTCTGGTCGGTGATATAAAATACATGATTCTGAAATATAAACCATGCAGGTCACACATACGTATCATGTTACAATGTACTGATAGTATCAGTGTAGACATACCACGTGGTCAGTGACGTAATTTTTGGCTAAGAACGCAAGCAGAAATCTGTCAACAAATTTTTAAAAAAAAACAATCGTACGTATTTTATTCTTCGACTGATTTTGACATGACATCCATGACGCTAAAGCCAAGAATGAGTTCTATCCTCGCCACATTACTATGTTTGTGCAAAATTTATAATTATGTTTTGTCCGAAACCTACTCAACTGCTATCCGGGGATTTGAGATGGTTTCGGACAATAATTCAGACATGTCCTTGTATTGTCATCTCTTACTTGTTGAGTAAAATGTTATTAGAGATAAAAGTATATTGTTCAGATATGTTATTAAACGTCACATTGTTCATGATACTAATAGCTCTCGCAGTTAGCGCAGAGATATTCATCCGGGTGTTCCAGGTTAGCATACTGGGTCTGACAACTTCTGTGATACTTGATACGGTCATGTCCTTATTATGTAGTTGCTAAATATGAAGTTTGTACTGATTGATATTGGAATCCATGGACAGCAGTGACCACAATATGACTTCAAACGAGCGAAGAACTGCACTAAACATGATACATGTACTTTTATTTTATCACAATTTATTACATTGAAACGAAATTCCGGATATCATATTATAAGTTAGGGTATATGCTACTTATACGTGAAACAAATGAATATCAGATGAATTGTTTCGACTAGATTATACTAGTTCTTACCGTAGATCATAGGTTGTCCTTGAGTCCAAGGGGAGGGTAATCTGTTTATGACCATAAAGGGACAGACTCGTATAAGATATGAGTGGGTACTCGTGTTGACACCTAAATAACATTGTTTCTGTCTTCGTGACCGATTATAAATATACACGTACATTCCTGTGATAAAATTAACTTGTGGAACATATAAGTGAATGGTCAATCACTGCCATCCCTTGCAACATATTACCAGTGGCTTCAAGTGCAATGTTCTATAACTGGTCGATAAATTAATACTCACCTGATACAATTCCTGAGGTTAGTGTAATAATATCTATAAGTCATGATTGTGGTCACTCTCTGGTCAGTGCCCGCTATGAAATGAGAACGGTCAATACACTTGTAATGCCAATAAGCTGCCGAACTGCTTATCATAGCGTAAGTTAGACAGTGGTCAAAATATCGTACACATTCTAACATTTAGTATTTGAATTATATTTTAATCACTATATGCTTTGTACATAGCCAAAAGGTAGGTGTCATGCAAGCCAAATCGAATGTCTCTTTATAGAATGTAAACTCTATGATAAATAAACGATGTGTTTCATTTCAGTTACTTGGTTAAAACATGTAGTGTTATTTCATTTACAAAGTTCTCTTTCATCTAAATAATTAAATCACAAGTCTGTTTCCGTACTAATGTGTCAACCATGACCCTTTCAACTACGATAAAAACATTGTAGTATAAGCTATATACAGTGTAGCAATACCACGTGACTTTGACACTACTAAAGGATACAGTTCTAAGATAAAAGTAGCCGTAGGTATTTGTTTTCTTCATCGATTTCTTTGAAGCATAATTATGCCAGTCTAAAGGCAAACTAGTATGCTATTCACGAAATATAGGATTTTTTTCAGCAATTTGGCGGTTTTTTCTAGCACACTGTGAAACCTTTGGTGTGGTTGTACATGATGGGGCTACAGTATCAAGCAGTCTTCTTTTCCAATGCTTCACATGGTAATGTTAACTAAAATACGATGCTATCTTATTTTGTCGAGGACGATTGTTTTCTTTTTTGCGTGTGTCTTAGTTTAACTGAGGTTTTTTTCTTAGGCAGTATTGCAATTATTGCACTCCTTTTCACTTTTTAATTGTCGTCTTTTGGGAATTGATTTTTACGCATAACTCAATTTTTAACATTTTTTCTTGCATTCAGTCCTTCATTCTAAGGGAAATAATCAATATAAATGTTGTGACGGTATGAACGGCTTTTAACAAAACAGAAAAAAGAAGCTCCACGGGAAAAACGAAAAAGCATTCCAGTAGAAGCCTCCACTTCAGTGGAGGCGACGACAAAATGTTATAACTACATAAATAGATACTGATTTACTTTTGTTATATATATAACCTTTACCTGGGTGTGTAGTGTAGTGTAGCGGTCAATGAACGCCGACCACTGACCGCTGGTGACATTTCTGACCATTGTAGGTGTGGAAATGCTCATGTCAGACTCGTATGATTTCTGTGAAAGCGACTTGCAAAAGTGCCAACTTTCTACTGTTTTCGATCCTATTGCATTCGGTTGATCATTTCATTCGAAAAACTAGCTACATATACAAGTATGATATAACCTGGAATTAGAATATAATCCACATTATGAGCCAATGAAAACGCAGAATTTTGCCGGTTAAATGAAAATTTAATCATTAAAATGATGCTCTTAATAGACGGCGCTAATTTCAGCGGCCAATCAAAATACAGGATGTTATATTCTAAGTCGGTTACAACAAAATTTTAATATCTCTGCATTACGCTTGCTCCGCCCTTTTAAATCATTTTAAAACATTTACTTAATATGGTCTAACTATAACGAATACAGACAACAAACCCGAAGTGTTGGTATTCACAACGCATCTTAGTGGAAATCCCAAATATTTTGACATAAGTTTAAAATTTGTGCAGCGCCTTTCGTATACAAATTGAAGATTAACCTATGTTTTATTAGTGATTATTGTAGCCCTTTACTCAATGCTTTACCCTATGCAAAACATCAATACCCTTTACTGTCATGTATAGCTGACCCCGTGCGCATGCGCGAATTTTCAAGATTGTAGTAAATAAGAACAAACATAAAATTGAGTTCCAATGATCGCATTTAATTAATGTAATTTTATTTGGAAAGGAACCCCATGAACGCCATCCAAATACCGCAATAGTTATAAAAGGGTTGCGAAAATCACATTTGTTTTGGAAACTGGTGGAATGTTAACAATTAGGCAAGTAGCTCAATGTGTTGGCACATCATTAGGAGCTATTCATACAATTATCAAACATATTACAAAAATTAGGACGATAAGTATACTTTGGATACCCCTATTTGCTTAGAGACGCCAGCACACATGCCCTTGCAAACTGTCCACAAAATAGTTGAAACCAGTTTCATGATAAAAAAAAGTCGACCGTTTGCAAATGTAATGACCATAAACGAGACACGGGTTCATTTTTTCACCCATGCGACAGATCCTTAAACAAATATGGGCCAGCAAAGACAGAATAAAAGTATGCATTGCAAAACGCACCATGGGCGCCAGTAGAAATGTACACCTTTTTCTATATAAACCAAGTTTCTACAATTACATTTGATGTATAAAAAGACAATGGGAAATGCCAAGCTTGAAAAAGGAAAATTCCTGCAGAAATTGAAAGAAATACTCCGACAATCGCTCCCAAACCACATGTTTGAAGGATGACATGCTATTGCAGAGCCATTGGCCTCCACCTGCAGCAGCCATTAACGCGACTTTCTGAGAAGCGTGAAGGTTCTTGAGCTTTCCGACCGTCCTGATTTGTCGAGCAATGTCCCTTGTGATCTTTATTTGTTTCAAACGACTCTTAAATTGCAATGTCGGAGGAAATATCAGATACGTTAAGATCTCGGTTTGGCACGTGTCCAGTATATGCACAGTGACCCTATGAATGATAATAAAATCGCATTTTAAAAATGGCATATCTGAATGAAACTTCGCGTATATACCGGAGATGAATACTGCAATAGGATCAAAAGCTAGTTTCAATAAAATCTATTAAGGAAAAAAATGTATGGGCTTAGTTGCATTCCAATTTGAACAGCCCTCGTACACCAAAGTTGCCATATTGTTATGATATTGTGTATTCGACTGTTATCGATCACTTTGGAATTAGTTCAAATAAAACAATCACAAATAACCATTTTATAGTCCGTTTGATCAGTTCTGTCACTTGTATACAAACATTGCAATATAATAACAGTGTATTTGTATTGTTTTAAACATTTCGATTGGAGAAAAGGGCAGTAAAACCAATACAGTGTTCACTAAGCTACATACAAATACACATACTTTTTATAAAATTAGATTAAGTATGAGAAATTGCAATGACACAATGTTTTGTATACAAATGTCTGACCTGAATAATAGATTTATACTTGTACTAGTCAGCTTTAAGGAAAAGGGGTTTTAATTAATACCACATTTTGTAATTTTAAAACGTGTAGTCCTTACAGAAACTTCTGTTTGCCTGGAAATGGTGATATGCCTTGACAAAATGAAACTAGAATCATCTTTTTGAGTTAAAGGTGTATACATGTAATTGAATGAGTGAATGTGTTTCATCTTGAATATTTTGAGATTTTGGCATATTTGAAAGTAGAGTAGAGTAAAACCCACATTGGATCGGTCCGCGCGTCTGTAAAACTTTGTCTACCACCTTTGACGAACAAAATCTTTCTTTTATTAAACAAGACCCCATGTGTTTTGGTCTTATTTTGTAGCTAAAACATACAGCTTTTCAATGATATACGAGTAGGTATGTCAACTGGCCATAGACTTTAACATGATATAATCTTGGGCTGACAACTGTCACGTTACATTGAGCTAAAGAACAATTTTATTTAGTGGTGTGTGACCTTGAAATCAAGCAGGAATGGAATGATGCACTCAACGAAAGCAAGCTGTTTCCGTAGTGGGCGGAAACCCAGTCCGTGTGGAAGCTAGAACAGTCCATATGAATTCATTATAGGATATTGTTTGCCAAGATCGAAAGTTATAAAAAAATTCCCATATACTCAGTAACCAGAATCTAATAAATGGAAGCATTGTCTAAAACATACTATACATCTAACCAAACTAACTGATGAATTATTGCAAAAGATAATAAAAAAACTCGGACAGGAAAGGCAGCACTCAACTAAAACAGCCGAGCACAAAAAACAGAAAAAACAACACATACCACAATTACATGGCACAATGCACAATATACAACTGAATGAAAAAACGAAACAAAATCCGCTGACAGTTCAAGTTTCATCTGTTAATATCAAAAATCTGAACACTCTGAGAATGCCAGTAAGTTCGTCAGTTCGACATTCGACAATGTTATATACATGTAAGTACAAATGTAGTATATTCAGATCCTGAAAAATAGATGCGAGTTTCTCAAGTATCATTTTGAAATTGGTTGTTTTAGTTAAATACTAAATCCTTTTAGGTCGATAGCAGTGAAACAAGTTAAAACACTACTTCTCCCAATCACTATCGACACCTCATTACTGAGGGCATCCATCCCTAATATATGGTAACATTACACTATTGCATGAGTCGTCGTATAATAATAATAATAATAATAAAGACTTTATTTTACGACGAAACTCATTTGACAATTACATGTATATTAAATGGCAGTCTTCCATGACTGACTTTTTAATAACCTCTTTTCAAAATCGATGTAAGCCTTTTATTTGAGACCAGACTATATTATCTCTTTCATGCGACAATAACTGAACAACATGTATTTGTTTGGAATGAAAACGACAACTGGCATATTACGAGAAACTGGATCCTCCTACTTAATTTTATTTGAATAATGTTCAGTAATATTGCGACAGCCACACTAATACAGTGTGTATGATAAAATGGAAATAAAAACTATTGTTCAACAGTTTCATGGTTTCCAACACCAGACATCAATAATATGTGTCCTACTTGTTTCAATGAAACAGATATATATATATATACACAGTCGAGCGCTCGAGTGGCTTTCGTAGCTCAATGGTTAGCGCGCTTGTCCTCTAATCTGGCGACCGGGTTCAAATACGGGTGGAGGCACATATATGCCTGCCATTTTTCAGCCGAAAGTTGACTGCCAAATAAAGTCTATGCTCGGCATTTTTTAATTTTTTAAAGCACAGAAAACAGAAATAACACAGACCACAATCACACGGCACAATTCCCAACACAAACTTGAAAGAGAAAATGAAACTGTCAAAAAACAAAAATCTTTGTTTCAGCCGTTAAAAAATCCTATAAAGTTTAAGTTTAAATTTGCAGCCGCACAAATGATTTTATATGGTAGTCAACAAAAAA
The DNA here is from genome assembly GCA_947247005.1 of Spisula solida. Classification (NCBI taxonomy): domain Eukaryota; kingdom Metazoa; phylum Mollusca; class Bivalvia; order Venerida; family Mactridae; genus Spisula; species Spisula solida. The sequence goes on along the minus strand of OX365952.1, from coordinate 33,583,663 downwards.
TACGTTAACGAACGGGTGTTGATAGGGCGCAATAAAAAAAGAAAAGGTAGTGTCCGTTATCTTTAATATTACAGGGATGACCTTCGACACATGTAAGATTGAGTAGTTGGAAGAGTTGGAAGAGTTGGTACTTGGTAAAAATTGTAAAATTGGATGGCAGCGAAGTTGTAAGTATCAGTAGCAATGTTAGATGCAGAATTTCAGAAAATGCGATGTTCATTAGCTCAAAGCCAAGCAAAACAAAGAGCGCAGACAATGTTCTTTGAGGCTGTATGCGACTACGGAACAGTGATTGGAAAAATACGACGTTCCTGGTGAGTTAAAGTTTTGTCTTAGAGGAAATTATTACATAAAAATTATGATGATAAACATAAGCTGGAGTTAGTTAAGCTTGGTGTATTAGCGGCCGCTTCATGACATGGTTTTGTGTTTAATATTTTGGAAAAGCGGAACTCAAAATGATTGAAAAGGGGACAAAACTGAACGCACATTTTATTTATGAAAAAGGTTTAAAAGTTTATTTTCGACAAAACTGTGATACGTCCTTTTCCTGGTAACATGCCAAAGACAGGGTGTTCCCCCCGTACTGAACTCCCTGTCACCCTACAAAGTACGTGATTAAGTACCTTATGAATTAGACTGTGAAGTATACTATGCACAAACAGTGGATCCCGAAGTCTCCTGATGAAGTATGAATAGAATTAATATCTGGAGAATATTGAAACATCGATTAGAGAAACGAAATGTAAGCATCAGCACTTGGAGGTTTTGGCCTTCATAAATGCAAATCAACATACTCGATACAATAGTTGACTCTGTTCTTAGGATATTACAAATACATTCTACAATGTTTTTTATATCTCTTGATACATTAATAAACACTATTGAATCGACACAAATCGCTTTCGATGTAAACTTTATGAAATTACTAGATGTTCAATTCTGTTAAAAGATAAATTGAACACCTCTCGTATACGTAATTCTATATTGGATGTTCAACTGGTGCCCAACTTATAGTTGAACAGAGTTTGAACATTCAATATGTTCATGCAAACACTATATAAATTATAAATATTTTAGAATCATGTAGAGTTATTTGTCAGGTAACAAATACATTCACTGTTTGGTTTGTTTGCAATAATGGTTAGAACCATAACAACACTTATATAATAGAGGGTGGGGTGTTCCGTTTTTGAAAGCCAACTGCTCCAATAGAAGCACAAATAATGTGTTGGTTGAGCATGGATATTCCATTTCTGTGAAGAAAATATGGATTAACGGTATTTTGCGTTCTGTTGCTCTTATAATTAAAATTGCACAAACTATCAAAACACGACAAAAAAGTGATCATGCCTACCATAATCGTACCCATTGTTTAATTGATATCTAGGACAAAACAACAATCAAAATAGAGACTTCAGCGAAGGTCGGAATATCGATCGGAAGTGTCGATCAGTGAATTTCGAAGCTTCGCATGCCAAATTCCGGTGTTCACCTGCTCCATACCCCAAAAACAACATAAGGGAGACACAAGTCTTTAACGCTGTGTATGCTGTAACAACACGGTGATTGCAATAACTCTGTCATCTCTGATGAGGCAATGTTTAATAATTGAGAAGTTTACGGTAATTTCCTTCAGGTTATACGCATTTGAAGGAACACGTGACCTTAGGAAACAAAGGACAAAATAATAATTGTGAAAGAGGTTAATAATTAAGGTCTCTTTTCAAGAGAATTTTGTATCGGTATATTGCAACAGATTGTCGGCTATAAAATAAACATTTATTTATTTATTGAATGTGTGGTGGTCATTGACCGGTCAGTATTCTATGACACAGGACATCATTTACAATACTAGTAGCCTATAGTGACTAAGTGAAAATTGTTGTTTTATTTATTTACACCCTGGAGCCAAGGACAAATAGTGCTGAAATAACAAACAGTATAGATGTAGATACATTTATCATCCAATAGTCCTGATTAGCAAAGGTTGTTGGAGGGAATGTTGCTATATAGAACGTAAAAACCATCCGATAACAACCTGTATTTCAAACATCCGCGGAATTCGTCAATTAATGCTTTACAAAGTCATGTTTCATAATACAGTTAAACGCTTTCCATATCATCAAATATAGGATGTCCTTCAGCAGTTGAGTTGTGTTTTCCAGCACCCTGTAAATGGCGATATACTTCCAGTTGAGTTAACTTGGTTAAAAAGTTCCAACTCATGGTCATGCCCTCCAAATGCAGTATGTTGTTTGCGAAATAGTTTAAAATTAATTTCAGGGAAAGGTGTTAGAATGCTAGTTCTTTGCTTTTGAGAGGAACACTTGAGGCACCAAGCCGCACTTTTTGGCACACCTAATGATTTATTAGTTTTAGAATAAAACAGCCGATATGCATGAATAGGGTAACGTTGCACTGTCAGATGTTTTTTCATTAAATCTTAATTAGATTATGAAGCAAATCGATAACATCTGAATTAGTGTGGTTTATTAAGATGTCAACTTTCAACTTTTCACTTTATGTTATTTAGTAACAATATTTACACGGTATAAAATAGTAATATTTGAAGTTATTGTTTGATAAAAATCTTAATTATTCGGTTAAAGTGGTTACGTGTACACTGATGATATAAAATGGAGATTTTTTTATCAATTTAAAGCGAAATATAGCCGGGGTCATCGCAAGTTCACAGGAACATTAAACACGTTTACTTGTTTACTCCGGACAGGCCGGATTTTAACCTGTCGGAATTTCCTGATAAAGGACTGAAATTTATAAAGTTGCGTTCCTGTAATAAGTTTTGCTGGTGTACTTGAAATAATAAAGATACCCATATTATACACAACGAAGAAATGTTATATATAGTTGTGTTGTGAATAAATGTATATTTTCCCCATTTCGTCATTACTCATTTACCATTTGTTCGTGTGCGCTAAATGAAAATTGCTGTCGATGCGCATTTAACATATCAAATAAATTAATTAAAGTGAGTTAAATTAATATTAATTAATCCTGGCTTTCGGTTGTAATGGTAACGAATATAATGAAACACCCTGTATGTCTACACGCGGTAGGACATTCTGGTTTATGGTCAACGTGTGTGTAGAGGTAGTTCGAAAGAGAAAGTAACACAATTTGTAATAATAAATGTCTACTTTTGGGCGCGGTATTCTAACATATCACCCCCTAAATCGATCCTTAATCCCCTACATTACTTTGAATACATTCGGTTAAGATTGTCACTAATAAATTACTTATCATTACGTTTATTACATGTCATTTATAAAATATATAAATAATATAAAATATTTCACGGGTGATAAAATGTGTTACCGTAACATTCCGATGGTTGCCTGTTTGCTGTAGTAACTGCCCTTTAAAAAAACAGTAACTAAGGTCCTGTGGACAACCTTTATTATCTATTTATTCAGTATGTGTTGGATTATTTTTTTATAAATGTACAAACGTTGTTGACCATATTGAAAATTGGTATAGCACCAAATATGTTATCTACTATAAATAAAGTCGTTACTTACTTACTTACTTACTTACTTACTTACTTTCCCCCAAAACAAAATTTAAGTACATGGGTGAACGTTGGACAAATCTGAAAAAAAAACTGAATTCCTCAAAAATTGACAATTTGTGTAATGAAAATATAGAAAACCAGACCGTTTGGTACACTCAAAAACCTGAAGTTCAGACAGACTTTCACCCATATAGATAATTATACTAGCAGATTTTTTTTAGTTTAAACATATTTTATTACCCAAACAATGACATACAAATAGATCTATAAATACATATAATTATATACATACATGGGTAAAAGGGTCGAGCCACAAGTTCTAAAACTTATTAAAACTATACTAGAAGATGAATATAGACCAGTTAACTTTTCAGCAATTGAAATGTTCGCGGAGGTTATGTAGAAAACACGTTAACCTGTTAACACATCATACGGCTATTTCTCGAGGTAACTGTCCGACCGAGATCTTGTATCATGGCTGGCCTAACATGATGGGTCGCTGACCGGTTATAACCCCCATAGCGGAACCTATTCAATTTAAGGTATGTAATGTAAAACGGTCCACCTATATTTGGGGATTGAAAAGTTGATTTTAGACCTCATGACTTTATTCAGTCGTTTTTGTCCGACCAAGCGTCTTCAATAGTGTACAGCCAAATTATATACATTGTGTACAGTGATGATGTTTTAATCATGATTTACGTCCATTTCACATACATATTCTAACCTATAACTGTTTGCAGTAATGTTTTAGAGTGGCTATGGTATATTGAAAGGATGCGACTGTATATTTGGGTTTTATTTCCTCAATCTGCGCACACTAGGAAATAATGATAACTGAAAATCCCTGGGCATTCGGAGGTGTAGTACAAATGCCTTACAACCATTTCGGTTACTTTGAAAGTCCCTGTCACAGTCTGTCACTCACTGCATTACACTGCACACCTTAGTCGCACTCTGCCATAACCTGTAACACCGCGCACTTCCCTGTCACAGTATGTCACTCGCTGCAACATAGCGTCCTTACATGACCCAGTATGCCACTCGCTTTAGCAAAGCGCACTTCCCTGTCACAGTATGACACTCGCTTTAGCGCAGCGCACTTCCCTATCACAGTATGTCACTCGCTTTAGCGCGCATACTTCCCTGTCACAGTATGTCACTTGCTTTAGCGCAGCGCACTTCCCTGTCACAGTATGCCACTCGCTTTAGCGCAGCGCACTTCCCTGTCACAGTATGTCACTCGCTTTAGCGCAGCGCACTTCCCTGTCAGCGTATGTCACTCGCTGCAGCGCAGCGCACTTCCCTGTCACAGTATGTCACTCGCTATAGCGCAGCGCACTTCCATGTCACAGTATGTCACTCGCTGCAGCTCAGCTCACTTCCCTGTCACAGTATGTCACTCGCTTTAGCGCAGCGCACTTCCCTGTCATAGTATGTCACTCGCTTTAGCGCAGCGCTCTTCCCTGTCACAGTATGCCATTCGCTGCAGCGCATCGCACTTCCCTGTCACAGTATGTCAATTGCTGCAGCCCAGCGCACTTCCCTGTCACAGTATGTCACTCGCTGCAGCGCAGCGCACTTCCCTGTCACAGTATGTCACTCACTGCAGCTCAGCCCACTTCCCTGTCACAGTATGTCAATTGCTGCAGCGCGGTGCACTTCCCTGTCAAAGTATGTCACTCGCTGCAACATACCGCACTTACATGATCAAGTCTGTCACTCGCTGAAAATAGCGCACTTACATGACCCACTCTGTCACTCGCTGCAACATAGCGCACTTACATGACCCAATATGTCACTCGCTGCAACATAGCGCACTTCCCGGTCACAGTATGTCACTCGCTACATTACACTGCACGCCTTAGCCTAACTCTGCCACATACTGTAGCACTGTCACAGTCTGTCACTCGCTTCAACATACCGCACTTACATGACCCAGTTTGTCACTCGCTGAAAATAGCGCACTTACATGACCCAGTCTGTCACTCGCTGCAACATAGCGCACTAATGACCCAATATGTCACTCGCTGCAGCGCAGCCCACTTCCCTGTTACAGTATGTCACTCGCTGCAGCTCAGCGCACTTCCCTGTCACAGAATGTCACCGGCTGCAGCGCAGCACACTTCCCTGTCACAGAATGTCACTCGCTGCAGCTCAGCCCACTTCCCTGTCACAGTATGTCACTCGCTGCAGCTCAGCCCACTTCCCTGTCCTAGTATGTCACTCGCTGCAGCGCAGCACACTTCCCTGTCACAGAATGTCACTCGCTGCAGCTCAGCCCACTTCCTTGTCACAGTATGTCACTCTCTGCAGCTCAGCGCACTTCCCTGTTACAGTATGTGACTCGCTGCAGCTCAGCCCACTTCCCTGTCACAGTATGTCACTCGCTGCAGCGCAGCACACTTCCCTGTCACAGTTTGTCACTCGCTGAAGCTCAGTGCACTTCCCTGTCACAGTATGTCACTCGCTGCAGCTCAGCCCACTTCCCTGTCACAGTATGTGACTCGCTGCAGCACAGTGCACTTCCCTGTTACAGTTTGTCACTCGCTGCAGCTCAGCCCACTTCCCTGTCACAGTATGTGACTCGCTGCAGCTCAGCGCACTTCCCTGTTACCGTATGTGACCCGCTGCAGCTGAGCCGACTTCCCTGTCACAGTATGTCACTCGCTGCAGCTCAGCCCACTTCCCTGTCACAGTATGTCACTCGCTGCAGCGCAGCACACTTCCCTGTCACAGTATGTCACTCGCTGCAGCTCAGCGCACTTCCCTGTTACAGTATGTCACTCGCTGCAGCTCAGCCCACTTCCCTGTCACAGTATGTCACTCGCTGATGCGCAGCGCACTTCCCTGTCACAGTATGTCACTCGCTGCAGCTCAGCCCACTTCCCTGTCACAGTATGTCACTCGCTGCAGCGCAGCGCACTTCCCTGTCACAGTTTGTCACTCGCTGCAGCGCAGCACACTTTCCTGTTACAGTCTGTCACTCGCTGCAACATAGCGCACTAACATGACCCAATATGTCACTCGCTGCAGCGCAGCACACTTCCCTGTCACAGTATGTCACTCGCTGCAGCTCAGCGCACTTCCCTGTTTCAGTATGTCACTCGCTGCAGCTCAGCCCACTTCCCTGTCACAGTATGTCACTCGCTGCAGCGCAGCGCACTTCCCTGTCACAGTATGTCACTCGCTGCAGCGCGGCGCACTTCCCTGTTACAGTATGTCACTCGCTGCAGCGCGGCGCACTTCCCTGTTACAGTATGTGACCCGCTGCAGCTCAGCCGACTTCCCTGTCACAGTATGTCACTCGCTGCAGCTCAGCCGACTTCCCTGTCACAGTATGTCACTCGCTGCAGCTCAGCGCACTTCCCTGTTACAGTATGTCACTCGCTGCAGCTTAGCCCACTTCCCTGTCACAGTATGTCACTCGCTGATGCGCAGCGCATTTCCCTGTCACAGTATGTCACTCGCTGCAGCTCATCCCCACTTCCCTGTCACAGTATGTCACTCGCTGCAGCGCAGCGCACTTCCCTGTCACAGTCTGTCACTCGCTGCAACATAGCGCACTAACATGACCCAATATGTCACTCGCTGCAGCGCAGCACACTTCCCTGTCACAGTATGTCACTCGCTGCAGCGCGGCGCACTTCCCTGTCACAGTATGTCACTCGTTGCAGCGCGGCGCACTTCCCTGTCACAGTATGTCACTCGCTGCAGCACGGCGCACTTCCCTATAACACTATGTCACTCGCTGCAGCGCAGCACACTTCCCTGTCACTGTATGTCACTTGCTGCCGCGCGGCGCACCTCCCTATCACAGTTTGTCACTTGCTGCAGCGCGGCGCACTTCCCTGTAACACTATGTCACTCGCTGCAGCGCAGCGCTCGTCCTTGTCACAGTATGTCACTCGCTGCACCATGAAGTGTACCTCACTATCCCTATCTAATCCTTACTAGTGGGTACGGTCAATTGTGCAATGTATTCAACAACAGAAATACTTGTAGTGGTTGTTTTCGAATAATTTCAAATCAGTGCGATGTCCTTTAATAATGTCTTCTAATTATCCCAGAAAGTAGGCGTATGATGATTAATTGCTGGGCATTAATAACATCAAACATCATTATATTGTAATTAATATTTCTGACATTTCTTTACATCACACTGTAATAAATAATATTAATGACATAATTTACTTCAGTAGCACACCTCACAAAATACAGACTTTTTTCATTATATAAAACAACAAAAGGTTAATCAATGATGAACATACGGTAAAGTTTCTTGCTGTTCAGATATAGTATTACACAGAGTACTAATAACAGGCATCTCATAGTTACATTATGTAACTTAATTCCGTATCATGCGTATTAAGCAATACATTTAGACTAGTTGTTATGGCAACATAGTCCATAAAATATGTCTTGTCGTAGAAAGTGAAAATTAAGAACTGTTTGTTGTAAGATAAATCAAGGCTATACAATAATTATTAAAGCAGTTACGACATGAACGACAAGATATGAACATAGACTTTGTTCTAGCAACCTCAATAATTATATATAAGTGTGTTTATTTCGTCACATATCAAAGGACAAAAGACAAGACAGTCCATAATTTATATATACATGTATTTATACAAACATATATACAGTGCCCGCCAAAAATAAGTATACAGATGTTATTTCCCCATTTATATACTTGTCTGTAATAACACTATTTGCAAAACAGTAAAACAACAATATTTTTAAAGAAAATGAATAAGTTTGTTTATTAAATGTTTAGAACATGCACTGATTGATATACTAGGTGCAAAATATAAAGATTCTTTGTCCCTCTTGAATGGTAACTTTGTCACAAAAAGATGGAAAATTCAGCCTTTTGGATCACATGGTTATTTTAATTCAGAACACCTTCATCTTTATTTCTATTTCTTTTTCGACTCCTTTAGTAACTGTAGTTTCAAAAACTAGTATAATTGTGGCAGTCTCATAAACAGATATTGAATAATTTAACCTGTATACTTGTTTTTGGTGGGCACTGTAATTATACAACTCTCATAAAATCACATTATACAAAACAAGAAAAAAACAAAGCAAACCACGGGGACATGACAAGTTATGTACCAAAAACACCCAGTTCTCATGGCCAATACCATAGGTAACTGTATCATTGATAAAGAATAAACAAATATCAAATCAATCGTACATAAATATCTGTAAAAACTGGCTATTATTACAATGTATTTCAATTTTTACCACAGTGGTACTGTGACATATGGACCAACAAATAGTCCGATTAATCAGGTATGTCACTTGTATACAAACATTGCAATACCATAACATTATATTTTTATTGTTTTAAACTAGAGAAAAAGGCAGTGAAAATCAGTTTACCGTATTCACTAAGCTAAATACTAATATACAAAATGTCTATTAAAATAATAGATTTTTAAGAAAAAAAGTTTTATATATATAATGTAAAGTAAACAAGTGACCGACCTGATTAATCGATTTATTCATATATGATTGTAAATATCGACATTCCCAAATATATCGTAAAACGATTGTAATATCGCTACACTATGATTTGACGGATGTAAACAGCTCTATACAAGTGTTAGTAACACGTTATCAGTGCTACAGAACATAATTACCTGGCACAAAATGAACAAAAAACTTCAAAAATTTGCTGTGATAGAAAAACACTTTTCTGCCTACGTCATGCAGACGTTCGACACGTACAAAGGTAATCCTACCTGATCGTTCATGTGGGATATAATCAAGGAAAACAACAGCTGTTATGGCTTCTCAATTCATACAACATAGGTTAGGAGAAATAGTATTAGGTGAAATGATGTTGTTCATGGCGGAGCATGTCAGATGTAGTGCATCGTAATGTAAAAATAACAACCTGTTCGTATCTGAACGGAATGTGTTTTTGTTGTTTATAATGAATGGTGGAAATACTGCGAGAAGAAATATGACATTAATGTGAATACCATTAGTTCTAGTGCCGCTGTTGTCTGCTATTCTTACGTTGGAAAAGTATGTTTTCACCTTGAAAATGCATAAACATACAGTTACATTTATCAGCATCGGTTATTGGTTTGGTCCAGAAATATATGACATGGTGTATTTAGTACGTGTGTGTTATTTATTACGTATAACTCAGTCCTGGCGAAGACGTCCAAAAATATTGGTTAAATAAACGTAGTACTATTCTGTATTTGTTTTTGTTCTGTATTTGTTTCTCTATCTATAATTCAATTATTTAACATTATGACGTCATTACTATTGACGTCATGGCGTCGAACTTATACATTATGTTTTGTGAATACATTCTACTAAACCTGGTGAAGTGATAATACGAGACGCGTTGTTTAGTAAGTTGAGTTGTGTCCTCTTTTTATCTTATTGTTTCTCTATCTATGTAATTTGAAATGTAGGAACTCATTGCAGCAGTACATATCTCCTGAAGAGCCAGCCCGGCACTTTTTTAAAAGTACTTTTTAAAAATATAATTCCGTTTAAACGAAATAATATTTCGTAAACGAATAGCCGATAGTGTTACAAATGTGTCGGTTTGTCAATGCTTGTACTCCGTACAGTGGTGAGTTTTATTTAATGGATTAAGTATAAGCAACCATTAACTTAGTTATTATTTTATTTATTAGATAATTCTTCATACGTTGCGTTCCACACACCACACATAAATCCATCTGTGAAACTAGGAAATTAATGTCATATTTAGCACGATCAAATGGAATAACGAATGCCCGAGGAGTCATATTATTAATAACAACATTTTTCATTTACCTTTGATCATATATTTTTCAATTAACCAACCGGATTTTTTCGTTCATTTTTTCTCCTAGAAATTGATAATAATGATTAATCAACGTATCATGTAGCCATTAACTTTCTGCACCCCAGGCGAAATGGTGTATACACTACGTAATGGGAGACATAAGTGAGTTATCTCCCCGTACTACTCTCCTAAACAACATTGGTCCTATCATGCGGATTATTCTACTAATGTCTAATATGGGCTTTATCTTACAATAGAGATACATTTTATGTCACTAATGTCTCTGATTCAGTGTAGAAATACAACGTGACTTTTGGCTTTAGGTCCAAGACGAAATTTGCTTCACATCGAAAACACAAATGGCCGTACGTATATTGTATTTCTTTACCGATTTCCTGGACATGGACCTGTAGCCAAAAAGTCCCCATATGACTGAATAGTGTAGGTGGGATTTTATCACCAACATAAATAGTACGATTATATACTTCACAGTGCAACCTCTCAAGAACCTTGGGCAACAACCTGAGTACGATTATATACATCACAGTGCAACCTCTCAAGAACCTTGGGCAACAACCTATGTTTGCAACATAAGTATTGAACTAGAACAAACCATTTGCTGGAAATTAAACCTTCCTATAACAATTACCTCTGGACACAACATAAACACATTTGTGTTTCCTAACGGGTGTTACTTTAGGGAGTTAGCACATAATATCAAAAACACATGGATTATGCATATGCATAATCAAATTACTAAAGTACATTCTATAGGACAGCAACTAGCGTTAAGTTCAGTCTACAAAGGGTTTAAGGCTAAATTATGATTGATTAGGAAACCTTAACAACTTTACAGATGCTTTATCTATACATACAATATCAAAGGTGAGCTAAGCATCTCGTTATCAATGCATTCAGTCTATTAGGTAACTGTTTACAAAAAATAATGTGATTTAATTGGCTGAGAAACCCACTGTTTACAGCAAAGTCAATAAACATGGACGGACTGCATGCAGCACTAATCTCTCCTATCTATTTACAATGGCAGTGGGAATTTCAAGCGACAGACTAATCATCATTTCAGTCACCACATTATTGCACAATGACTGCTGTTTATGTTCGAAATATTCCTAGGTTTACTATTAAATCAATACGATATTAAAGTCCTGTGGTAAGAATATTCGATTTTGTCTTGAAGTTGCAATTTCCATAGCATTATTCAAAGTTTTAATGTCTAATAGATAACCAACGGATATATCTTTCTGTGATAAAACAGTTGGTTAAATGTACTATGCTATGATGTACTCAAACTGGAAACTTTGTATATACGGATAACGTACTAAAACATGTACATACGAAAACCATTTATGAACATTGTTTTAAATATCAATTCAATCTTTAATTTTAAGAGATTATCAAAAACGACATGTTCGTCGAGTCAAAACACAGGCATACATAATAACGAACGCTAACTCTAACACATGGACAGACACATTGACGTTCTTACAAGATGGTCGTTATGCATTGTGACTACCATAAACCACAAAATCATTTTTGTTTCAACTGTTTCATCCATTTTTTTTACGCACGAGTGTATTAGGGCGCACACAACTCCTCACAGCGATTACGACAACACATAAAGTAAGTTACGACAAATAACGCATGCGCATGTGGCAAGAATGAGATCGAGTTTCAGGGAAAACACGCATACGCAGACACTAGCATCACTAGAAAACAACTGTGAAAGTTCAATATAATTATATAGGTGTAATGGGGCGAGGGTAAGCGTGATTATAAAGTTGTACCACAAAGTGGTTACATGTTCTGTAATCAGTCGTACGTAGACATACTGTCGTCACAGTGTCACTATCTATATAAAGCAGCTTGTCTTGATGCTGATACTAGAGAACATCGAGGGGGGTAAACAATCACCTTAACAGTATTCATGTGCATGATAATGTAACTTACACAAACTTACAAATGACTTCAATTATATACCTGACAACGTAACGTACTTTATTAAAGTCCACATCATTATGGTGACACATATCAGTATTATATTCTACGGTACAATGTTATAATTTAGGCAGCTATTTGGACCAGGTTCAGCATAAAGTAAACCCGAGAGGCTCAGATGTAATATGCATACAATGTTTGATATTTATCGTAAAGAGATGTCGTTTATTCTACTAAGACAATCAGTGTGTTTTATGACGTACACGCGTATCACTTACAAGCAGTTAACAACAGAACAGGAGAACAGAAAACTTCCGAGTTTGTACCGTATATGGTAATTATACAGTGTTCTCTTTCTCAAATATACATAGAATTAAAACCCCAAAGGTGATGTAAACGACTGATGTGTAAAGCAATCATATCTATATTAGCTTAATAATAATATTTTTTCGCAAACAAACACAATAAGTTATTATTTCAGTATCCAAAAAGATAATATTAAGTAAGGCAGGAAAGGCATTCCTCAACTTAACCAGCCGAGAGCAGAAAACATAAAAACATACAAGGCACAATATCCAACTGAACAAGTAAATGACCCACCCAAGTCAACAAGCTATACATTGATAATTACCCCCAGGAGTATCTCATTCCAAGAAACGGGCTGAACTAGATCTAGAACGAATGTAACAAAATGGGGTGATGTTGTGCAAGCAGTCCAGAACCTAACGAGTTCGAGATAATTTCGCAAATTTGCTCGGTCGTCTGTATTGCCTAGCTAAAATGTTTGTGGAAGTTGGTTGTCGTTATATACATGTTGGTATAAACAGAAGGCTTTTTTCATTATACAGGGTGTTCAAAAAGTTCGTTCTCAAAATTTAAATTCATCTACAGTTTTATTTGAGCTATGAACGGAGTAGACAATCTAAATTTCTTACTCTAATAGCTTCATTTAATGCCAGAAATATTAGAACAATGGTAGAATCCTCTGGATTTCAAATTGAAAATTTTACAGTCTTCTGAGGTCAGAAAAATAAAGTATTGAAACACAAACATTGAGAAAGAACGTTTTTAACACCCTATACATGTATATTTAAACGAATGTAGAATATATATAACCCAATATGCATACCGATCTAATAAGGTGCTTGTTGCTGTTTTTTGGAACGTGTTCATGACTGGATTCAGGTTAATATGTGCTCGTGTGCAAACTTATTCTCATATGCCATTGGTTACTCATTAGTTGCCTACTTGACAACGTCACTATTAATGACGATGAGTAGAAAATCAAAACGCTGTGCAGAGCATAGTACGTACTGTATAGCAAACACCTATCCGCACTCACTGGTTATTTATGGTAAAGCAAGACAACTTTGCAGACATTCAAATAAACTATGTATACGTCCCCGCAAGGGATTTGACATTCCTGGAAGGAAGAATTAAATATATGTTACATTATCACATTTCAGATATGGGTTCAGTTTCCTGGTTGGACACTGACATTTGTCGATGACATCGGTTACAAAATATTTTCACTTGCTTGCTTATTTGTAAGTTTGTACGAAAATATTAGATTGTTATATGACCACCATAGGGTGACTGAAAATATGTTACAACGGTAAAAATATGGGTTTATTTCCAAATTAGGTCAACTACGACAATAAATCAGCCTGTATGTACGTACCCTTCAGGAAAAAAACTTAATTTGGTTTATGACCTAATAACAACGTGTATATTGCCTTGAGAATTGTGTACTTCTCGACAGTAATTGGAACCATGTGTTGGTAAAGACACTAACATTGAATGTTAAGACTTAAGTGTCTGTTTAACGAGTAGCTGTACAGTATATACAATGTACGTATTATCATACGTAAACTGTATCATATTGTTATTGGTGGTGTATTAAACTTATGAGAATGAGCCCTGGCATCGGTACACCAGTACTAGAATCACCATTAGATGTACTAATCTATACTTTATGTAGACAACATAACAAGTGCCATTTTATTACAAATATCAAAATACTGTAAAATTGCATCATTGCCCAGGGACTAATTTCCGTGGATTCTTTGCATACATCCAAGCACCAAATGAAAAAGCTTACGATAGCTTGTACGTAAAATAAATATCAAAGTAACAAAATGTTATAAGGAGTTCAGACGAACCTGTGTTAATGGTCACCTGAATTATGCAACCATCTGTTAATTTTATGTATTTATTATCAGCTCATTATATAAAATAATAAATATACATGTATTAAAAGACAAACTGTTTTAACTATCCACGTAGGTGTATTTTAGACTGTCTGCTTTTGCATTTGTGTAGCAGAATGTTACTTTTATATGCATATGTTTGTTCTTGACTTTTTATTCAAAATATTATAAAAATCGGACAAGGAAGGCAGCACTGAACTTCAGCTGTAAGAAAGTCGAAAGTCTAAGTTCCAGCTGTCCTATATATATATAGCTGTCAAAGCGAGCTAATTGAAAGTGACAAGTGTCGGGTATAGTAACAAATGAATAGGTGGACATGCGCTTATTACATATAATAAATCACACTTCAAAATCACCTCAATAGTAAAACCTTATAAAATTAAGACTTCATTGTACCATTTTCAAGTGCATCACTGAGTGGCTGTTTATTCAACATCAACAGTAATAAGACCACCTCGTTATTGAAATCATTTTCTAGCGGCTTATTATTGAGGTTTTACTATTCGGGTTATAGTATATTTACGTGTTTATAACTATGTTAAACATATTTCACAAAGCTAGTTATAATTTATTATACTTTTCGACAGCTTGGACTTGGGCGGATCTGCGCTTGTTTAGTTGGGCATTGTGTCTTTATGTGTTTTATGTTTCCTGTGCTCGGTTGGTTCAGTTGGGCACTGTGTTTTGTGTGTTTTTAATGTTTCCTGTGCTCGGTTGGTTCAGTTGGGCACTGTGTTTTGTGTGTTTTTAATGTTTTCTGTGCTCGGCTGCTTAAGTTGAGTGCTGCCTTCCCTGTCTGACTTAATATAATCTTTAAGCATCAAACAAACAATAATTTACGACGTCAAGATCGTAGTACTGAAGTGATTTCTTGGAAAAACGTGGTTCTATTCTACTTACATTATTCCAACGCGAGTGCAAAATGTCAAAGTATTTTATAACCAGCTTGGATCATTACTAGTATTATACATGTACGTTTATTATGCGGGTAACAGTTTCCGTTTCCTATTCCATATAAAATAGATCCTCTTAGCACCAAAACTCACATGCAAAGTCATTTTTTCTGAATGACCTACACATATCTCAATTTCACAACCATCGTTTTCTAGCCCCTGAGACCTCTCTATTGAATAAAAACATAGGTTGTGAAACCTCCAACAACGATGAGGTATTGCGTCCATTAAAGCACCTTTTATGTTATCCCCTTATATAATGCCCCTTTCAATACAAGCATTCGAAAACACACGCTAGTTATAACTGTTTTATTCCATGTGGAACATGTTCACAACAGGTACACACATTTTAAAAATCCTCGCGCCAATCTCGCTGCACACCGGAAGCGATAGGTCATTAACCTCACGTAACATACACTAACTCAGTATCCATTATCCTAAATCTATTAGTGTGTCAACCATTGACTTAATACGTCAAATAATCAGTTATTATTGATTGCAAATATAACCACGTCGTAGTCGATTAAGTGTAATAAATTTGATGAGTGTATAGATATGCAAGGTGAAATTGATGATGCTAAAACATAGCCCCATGCCAAAGAAAGCGAAGAAGTGATTGTTATCCAACCGTAGATGATTGATGGAGTGAGCATACAGACGGGGTTGGGAGATTCACTCTTAAGTTGTTTCGTGTATGTAATAAGTGGTACGTCTACCTACGTTTATAAACTTAGCAACATAAGTGTTCTAGAGTTCAATGATCGGCTTTTGCTTGGAAGTTAGATGAATGAGTATGTAAGCTCTAACACACAATGCTCAAATATATGACACCTTCACGCACATAAAGGAAACATATCAACGTAAAATTGATATATTTGCACAATTTGACTGCTAAGGTACAGTGCAAATCGGAAATAAGAATGATGTTCCAAATACGCTAAGCAAGATTGTAAGTGATTTCTATGGCGCACGGTCATGGTAAAAACTAGTATTTACAATGTAGTAGGTACATGAACCTACTTAATACGAGTTTTGACCCTAACCGTACGCTTTATATTTCAAAAGTCAGTTACCCTCAACCCAGACCTACGAAACCACAATCAATCACACAGGAAGCAATTAGACAATAATGGGTCAACATGGAATTGGATGACTAATTAACAAACACTATTATGCAATAGTAGGTACTATGTAGGAATAAATAAAGGATGTTCTCTAATTTAGCAAAGTGGTTAGGATTTGTGCAATGTTTACAAGCGCTGTTTTAAATGATTGTGTGTGATTCTGACAATATAAAGGTTTAGTATTATGAGGTTGGCGTGACATAGAAAAGTAACGACATGTTCTGTTATGTTACTGCGTATTCAACTGTGGTTTTGCTACGGACATGTTGTTGCTACGGACATGGTGTTGCTATGGACATGGTGTTGCTAAGGGCATGGTGTTTTTAGTTTACATACTTGCTTCTTCCATTGTGGTTCTACGTACTCGTCCTGTTTATGAAATACAATTGTACATTTTCAGTTTCACATCACGCTATAAGAAGTTCGGTCATTTGGCAGTCATGTTTTGCATGTGTCTGTTTGTCGTTGATTCACATGTCTCGTACTCGCGCGTGTACTTGTTTTCTAACATTAGTTTATTAGGAAGACTTCATGTTCTTAGTAAAATTTATATTGAACTGGTTCACTATATACCAGCCTGGGTACGGTTTTATCAAAGCACTTTGCAGTTATTGAAGAATTATAAAGAATTCAAATTTGAGCATAACTTTTAAATGTTCGTAAGTGTTTTGATAAAACTGTACTCAGCTGTAGAACCATTGACGGGAAGCAGTTTACAGTAAGTTATAGTGCAGACAAGTGATGTTTTCCTATAGTTCATACTCAGCAATGACATCTGTACTTATACCTTACAACCGCAATCGAACTCAAGCAAATACCTCTAGTTCGTAAGTAATGTGTCTAAATTATTTATCGTACAGTTGTATATGAGATTATTGACACACATTTTGATTTTCACTCAGACCACATACTGTCACTATACGCGAGTGTTGTCAATAGAGATTCAGAAACAAATAGGATTCTCAGATGTATCAATCAGACTTTTATATTGTTTTGTGTTTTCACGTTACTCCAAATTTCTTACTTACCAACTTAGTCCTCTTCCCGCTGATTTGCGCATAAGGTCGCCAACAGAGATATTCAATGTTGTATGTTTTGACTGCACCTGTCCACAGGTCCAATCTTCCTTTTCATCTCCTTCTCTGCTGATCTTCCCCAAGTTTCCTTGGGTCCTCCTTCTGCCTACTTTCTACTGGAGTCCACCTTATAACAACTCAAGGGATGACTGTTACATACAAAGAGCATGGCCATTCCATTTCCATCTTCTTCGTTTGATCTCAACTGAGAGAGGTGGTGTGGTTGTTCTGTGGTGAAGATAGTACTGAATATTTTATTGGACAAGAAGGTCTTGATGATTTGACTGTGATATCTACACTGGAAATCATCTACCTTTTTGGTTATTTTGACATAAATGACATCATCATTCGTGATCTGTTTCCGGTTTGTACTTATACGGCACCTAGTAGGCAGGTCACTAGACTACATCACTCACACCAAAACATGTGTGACTATGTTGAATATAATCGAGTGATGTTACTGCAATATAAATTGACGTTTGACATAAATCTCGAGTATGACGAAATCTCAAAAATACTAGCACCAGCTTACACGATACTATTCATGTTGTGATGCGACATTAGATCATCCTTAAGGGGCTATACTACTGAGCTAATTGACATTTTTTCTGTTTCTCAAGCAGCCTTTTATTTTAGATAAAACAATTACTTTGTTCTTACAAGCAGTAGTTAGTCTAGTTTTGACAATCCAATGAGGTGGTGTAGCTATTATTGCGTCTCCAAAGGAGAAGTTTAGAAACATTTTTATTGATTTGTCAAAAACGTTTCTTTGGAATATCAAGTTTGAAGCACCAAGTTGAGAGCTAGAGGCCGATTAAAATATCATTGATTCACTCTTCTTCGCTGATGCGGATTTTAACCGGGAAATCTGCCCGTATGATAATATTGGAGATGTAGTGACACTCCAAGCCACCCAAACCTATTCGGCATAGAACGATCAGAGACAATTTAGCCTAATTGATCCACTACTGACTGTAACAGTTTAGGGATCGTGGGGCATAACTATTGTCTACTGATCTGAGGATCACAAGGTAAACTCCCACACAGGGCAATTTCGAATCGCAATTTTGAATTAGGTACGATAATATTGACAATCGAAGAAGAAAGTGCTCTTAGAATGTGATTAATATCAGTTTTGAATTTGTGAATAAGTATGATAAACTATACTTATACTGTTGGAAAACTGCATGTTATTACATTCGACTGAAACAGTCGTAACTGTGTGGTCATTTGTCTTTATCCCTGTTTATTAGGCCTAATAACCTCCCGCTTCGAGAGAAGAGACAGAAACTGTGTGTGATACAAACAAACCGGGCGCGCTGTCCAGAAGCTCTTGCCGAATACGACCCTTCGTTCTTTATTAGCGAAAAAGAGATTTATTAAATTTTCATATCCATGTACTTAGCCCATGATCATAATTTAATATTTTAAACATTCAAATAAACTATCACATACGGTTCAATGGCAATATATATGAACCACGGAAGAGTCTAACAATAATATCAATTAGATATATAGTTATTTTAAGTGCAATTCAAATCGGAAATGTTCATGTAGAATACGATAAATAAATTGTAATCATCGAATAAGCTCGTAACCAAAATGAGATTAAGTATAATTATCAAATTTATGACAATACCGTGGTACATGAGAATACGAATCACGGAAGAGTACCAGACATCTATTTACATCCAGTAACGTGTCCGGTGTTTTGCACCAATTCACTCGAGACTATTTGTTAGTTACAAACCAGCTTTTCACTAGATGATGAATTCGAGATTCGAATCAGGGACCTCTCAATCCGTTGTTAAGAGCGTTATCCACTCGACCACAATGCCAAATGAAAAAACTAGATACGATTATATGTAGGATTAATTGATGTGTATTAATAACAGCATTATATTGTAATATATATTTTTGACATTTCGCTACATCACACTGTAATAAATAATATTAATGACATGATACGATCGTGCTTCAGGAGCTAACCTCACAAAATACAGACTACTATTTTTATCATTATATAGTATTTCACAACGTACACACATCTCATAGTTACATTATGTAACTTGAAAAACCAAATTATTCCGTATTAAGCAATACATTTGGACTTGTTGTTATGGCAACAAAGTCTTTTAAATATGTCCTGTCGCAGAAAGTGAAATATAAGAACTGTGTGTTGTAAGATAAATATATGCTATAAAAATAATGATCCAAGCAGTTACAACATGAATGACAAGATATGAACCTACAATTTGTTCTAACAATCTCAACAGGTGTGTTTATTTGGTCACAATCAAAGAACAATAGACAAGACAATTCATAATTGATATGTACGTGGGGTGTTCCAGAAACAATAGGACTTTTTTCATAGCAGCGCAGTAAATCGGAAATTTAGAAAACTAATTTGCTGTAAATGAATTTCCGTCTATCACTGACAAATATGCGAAATATCAAAGCAATAGGTTGAACAATAAAAAATATATTAAACATTAAATATACCATGTACCATGGAGGCGGGTGGCATCGTGACGTTATGAATACGTCGCCTTTTAAACACGGTATTTTAACCGAAGAAACGCTTAATATTCTTTATAAATAGTCATCCTGACTTTCAAAACAGATCTGATGCTACTGTCCCATTGTTTAAACGTGAATCTGTACCACTGTTCCCAAAAATGGGTTACAGTGATGTTGAAAATTGCTCTACCATCGAAGCGCCTATCAGTGTACGAACGGTGTCTATCAGCGTCACACTACCTTTTCTTTGACATGACCTGTGTTCACTTCTGTCTTCTGTGAACACTATATGCCACCAGAACACGAAAATATGCTGGATGCCATTACATTCTGCTTATTTAATTGTTTCAATGGTTGCTTGTTGGTTTTTCTAATTTATCTCATAATTTAACAAATGCGCGGTTTCTAGTTTTTGACGTTGATGTCGTTTCGTCTATGACCCACTTGGATATATACACTTGTTTACTCTGTTGTGATCATAAACAGACATCGATTGCTTCGTAACTTTGCATGCACATGTCAGTGACATCAAGGTAATCCCACATAAATTGCCAATATTATTTATTCAGTGGTAACTGAGATATTCACGTGTTTAGTATGGTTTGTAATGCAAATTTACATTGTGACCCGCCTATGAGTTACCAGGTTTTCATGACAACACTTTGTATAAGCACCACAAACAACAACGAAATTCTGTTGCTGCCAGTATATAGAGAATAAAATGTTACATATATGAGACAACTTTCATTAAAATGTAAGTGTTGAGCACGTAGTTATGGGTAAAGTCCTATTATTTCTCGAACACCCCTCGTACATGTACAATATACAAACACTGATACAAGTCTCATACAATTCCAGATACACGTACAAAACCAGAAACATAACACCAATGTAAAACACAGGGACATGACGGGTAATGTACCAAAACACCCAGTTATTTAGGCCAAAATCAAAGGTAACTGTATCATCGATAAAGAATAAAACAAATGTCTAATCTATCGTACATAAATTTCTGTAAACAATGTTATCATCATTATTTTATTTTTTTACCAAATGGAACAGTGTCATATGGACCAACATACATGCATGATTGTCAATATCTACGTTCACAAAATATATCGTAAAACGAATGTAATCTCGCTTTACTTTGAATTGATGGATGTAAACAGCTCTATACAAGTGTTAGTAACACGTTACCAATGCGACAGAACATAATTACCTGGCACAAAATGAACAAAAAACTTCAAGAATTTGCTGTGATAGAAAAACACGTTTCTGCCTACGTCATGCAAACGTTCGACACGTACAAAGGTAATCCTACCGGATCGTTCATGTGGGATATAATCAAGGAAAACAACAGCTGTCATGGCTTCTCAATTCATACAACATAGGTTAGGAGAAATACTATTAGGTGAAATGATGTTGTTCATGGCGGAGCATGTCAGATGTAGTGCATCGTAATGTAAAAATAACAACCTGTTCGTATCTGAACGGAATGTGTTTTTGTTGTTTATAATGAATGGTGGAAATACTGCGAGAAGAAATATGACATTAATGTGAATACCATTAGTTCTAGTGCCGCTGTTGTCTGCAATTCTTACGTGGGAAAAGTATGATTTCACCTTGAAATTGCATAAAAACACAGTTACATTTATAGAACCGTTTGCCTGTCTCATCAGCATCGGTTATTGGTTTGGTCCAGAAATATATGTGTATGCAGTACGTGTGTGTTACTTATTACGTATAACTCAGCCCTGGCGAAGACGTCCAAAAATATTGGTTATATAAACGTAGTACTATTCTGTATTTGTTTTTGCTCTGTATTTGTTTCTCTATCTATAATTTAATTATTTAACGTTATGACGTCATTGCTATTGACGTCATGGCGTCGAACACATACATTATGTTTTGTGAATACATTCTACTAAACCTGATGAAGTGATAATACGAAACGCGTTGTTTAGTAAGTTGAGTTGTGTCTTCTTTTTATCTTATTGTTTCTCTATCGATGTAATTTGAAATGCAGGAACTTATTGCAGCAGTATATATCTCCTGAAGGGCCAACCCAATACATTTTAAAAATATAATTCCGTTTAAACGAAATAATATTTCGTAAACGAATAGCCGATAGTGTTACAAATGTGTCGGTTTGTCAATGCTTGTACTCCGTACAGTGGTGCGTTTTATTTAATGGATTAAGTATAGGCAAACCATTAACTTAGTTATTATTTTATTTATTAGATAATTCTTCATACGTTGCGTTCCACACACCACACATAAATTCATCAGTGAAACTAGGAAATTAATGTCATATTTAGCACGATCAAATGGGATAACGAATGCCCGAGGAGTCACATTATTAATAACAACATTTTTCGTTTACCTTTGATCATATATTTTTCAATTAACCAACCGGATTTTTTCGTTCATATTTTCTCCTAGAAATTGATAATAATGATTAATCAACGTATCATGTAGCCATTAACTTGCTGCACCCCCAGGCGAAATGGTGTATACACTACGTAATGGGAGACATAAGTGAGTTATCTCCCCGTACTACTCTCCTAAACAACATTGGTCCTATCATGCGGATTATTCTACTTATGTCTAATATAGGCTTTATCTTACAATAGAGATACATTTTATGTCACTAATGTCTCTGATTCAGTGTAGAAATACAACGTGACTTTTGGCTTTAGGTCCAAGACGAAATTTGCTTCACATCGAAAACACAAATGGCCGTACGTATATTGTATTTCTTTACCGATTTCCTGTACATGGACCTGTAGCCAATAATCACGCAGTACTGCTTCACTGTGATTGGGGGCCAGTAAAGTCTGGAAAATGGTTGAGTATTGCATGGCATACCGGAACCCGACATCCGGTACGGGGTGTTGCGGGAAATTCATTGACATACCAAAATTGTTATAAATGATGCCTGTGTAACGTTCAACATATTATTAAGTTCCGGCAGGACTGGTTGTCCTTATATCAGGATAATGTAACTACATGGGTAGTCCCCATATGACTGAATAGTGTAGGTGGGATTTTATCACCAACATAAATAGTACGATTATATACTTCACAGTGCAACCTCTCAAGAACCTTGGGCAACAACCTGAGTACGATTATATACATCACAGTGCAACTTCTCAAGAACCTTGGGCAACAACCTATGTTTGCAACATAAGTATTGAACTAGAACAAACCATTTGCTGGAAATTAAACCTTCCTATAACAATAACCTCTGGACACAACATAAACACATTTGTGTTTCCTAAAGGGTGTTACTTTAGGGAGTTAGCACAGAATATCAAAAACACATGGATTATGCACATGCATAATCAAATTACTAAAGTACATTCCTATAGGACAGCAACTAGCGTTAAATTCAGTCGACAAAGGGTTTAAGGATAAATTATGATTGATTAGGAAACCTTAACAACTTTACAGATGCTTTATCTATACATACAATATCAAAGGTGAGCTAAGCATCTCGTTATTAATGCATTCAGTCTATTAGGTAACTGTTTACAAAAAATAATGTGATTTAATTGGCTGAGAAACCCACTGTTTACAGCAAAGTCAATAAACATGGACGGACTGCATGCAGCACTAATCTCTCCTATCTATTTACAATGGCAGTGGGAATTTCAAGCGACATTTCAAAGACAGACTAATCATCATTTCAGTCACCACATTATTGCACAATGACTGCTGTTTATGTATGGAATATTCCTGGTTTTATTATTAAATCAATACGATATTAAAGTCCTGTGGTAAGAATATTCGATTTTGTCTTGAAGTTGCAATTTCCATAGCATTATTCAAAGTTTTAATGTCTAATAGATAACCAACGGATATATCTTTCTGTGATAAAACAGTTGGTTAAATGTACTATGCTATGATGTACTCAAACTGGAAACTTTGTATATACGGATAACGTACTAAAACATGTACATACGAAAACCATTTATGGACATTGTTTTAAATAGCAATTCAATCTTTAATTTTAAGAGATTATCAGAAACGACTTGTTCGTCGAGTCAAAACACAGGCATACATAATAACGAACGCTAACTCTAACACATGGACAGACACATTGACGTTCTTACAAGATGGTCGTTATGCATTGTGACCACAATAAACCACAAAATCATTTTGTTTCAACTGTTTTGTCCAAGTGTTTTTACGCACGAGTGTATTAGGGCGCACACAACTCCTCACAGCGATTGCGACAACACATAATGAAAGTTACGACAAATAACGCATGCGCATGTGACAAGAATGATATCACTGCGTAGGATCGAGTTGTAGTGAAAACACGCATACGCAGACACTAGCATCACTAGAAAACAACTATGAAAGTTCAATATAATTATATAGGTGTAATGGGGCGAGGGTAAGCCTGATTATAAAGGTGTATCACAAAGTGGTTACATGTTCTGTAATCAGTCGTACGTAGACATACTGTCGTCACAGTGTCACTATCTATATAAAGCAGCTTGTCTTGATGCTGATACTAGAGAACATCGAGGGGGGTAAACAATCACCTTAACAGTATTCATGTGCATGATAATGTTACTTACAAAGACTTACAAATGACTTCAATTATATACCTGACAACGTAACGTACTTTATTTAACGTCCACATCACTATGGTGACACAAATCAGTATTATATTCTACGGTACAATGTTATAATTTAGGCAGCTTATTGGACCAGGTTCAGCATAAAGTAAACCCGAGAGGCTAAGATGTAATGTGAATATAATGTTTGATATATATCGTAAAGAGATGTCGTTTATTCTACTTAGACAATCAATGTGTTTTATGATGTACACGTGTATTACTTACAAGCAGTTAACAACAGAACAGGAGAACAGAAAACTTAGAGTTTGTACCGTATATGGTAATTATACAGTGTTCTACTTTCTCTCAAATATACATATAATTAAAACCCAAAAGGTGATGAAAACGACAGATGTGTAAAGCAATCATATTTATATTAGCTTAATAATAATATGTTTTCGCAAACAAAAACAATAAGTTATTATTCCAGTATCCAAAAAGATAATATTAAGTGAGGCAGGAAAGGCATTCCTCAACTTAACCAGCCGAGAGCAGAAAACATAAAAACATACAAGGCACAATATCCAACTGAACAAGTAAATGATCCACCAAGTCAATAAGCTATACATTGATAATTACCCCCAGGAGTATCTCATTCCAAGAGACGGGCTGAACTAGATCTACAACGAATGTAACAAAATGGGGTGATGTTGTGCTAGCAGTCCAGAACCTAACGTGTTCGAAATAATTTCCCAAATTTGCTCGGTCGTCTGTATTGCCTAGCTAACATGTTTGTGAAAGTTGGTTGTCGTTATATACATGTTGGTATAAACAGAAGGTTTTTTTCATTATACATGTATATTTATACGAATGTAGAATATATATAACCCAATATGCATACAAATTTAAACAGCTGCTTGTTGCTGTTTTTTGGAACGTGTTCATGACTGGTTTCAGGTTAATATGTGCTCGTGTGCAAACTTATTCTCATATGCCATTGGTTACTCATTAGTTGCCTACTTGACAACGTCACAATTAATGACCACGAGTAGAGAATCAAAACGCTGTGCAGAGCATAGTACATACGGTATAGCAAACAACTTACCACACTCACTGGTGATTTATGGTAAAGCAAGGCAACTTTGCAGACATTCAAATAAACTATGTATACGTCCCCGCAAGGGATTTGATATTACTGGAAGGAAGAATTAAATATATTTTACATTATCACATTTTAGATATGGATTCAGTTTCCTGGTTGGACCCCGACATTCGTCGATGACATCGGTTACAAAACTATCTTTTTCATTTGCTTGCTTATTTGTAAGTTTGTACGAAAATATTAGATTGTTATATGACCACCATAGGGTGACTGAAAATGTGTTACAACGGTAAACATGTGGGTTTATTTCCAAATTAGGTCAACTACGACAATAAATCAGCCTGTATGTACGTAACCTTCAGGAAAAAAACTTAATTTGGTTTATGACCTAATAACAACGTGTATATTGCCTTGAGAATTGTGTACTTCTCGACAGTAATTGGAACCATGTGTTGGTAAAGACACTAGCATTGAGTGTTACTAGACTTAATTGTCTGTTTAATGAGTAGTTGAACAGTATATACAATGTATGTATTATCATACGTAAACTGTATCATATTGTTATTAGTGGTATATTATATTTATGAGAATGAGCCCTGGCATCGGTACACCAGTACTAGAAACACCATTAGATGTACTAATCTATACTTTATGTAGACAACATAACAAGTGTCATTTTATTACAAATATCAAAATACTATAAAATTGCATCATTGCCCAAGGACTAATTTCCGTGGATTCTTTGAATACATCCAAGCACCAAATGAAAAAGCTTACGATAGCTTGTACGTAAAATAAATCTCAAAGTAACAAAATGTTATAAGGAGTTCAGACAAACCTGTGTTAATGGTCACCTGAATAATGCAACCATCTGTTAATTTTATGTATTTATTATCAGCTCATTATATAAAATAATAAATATACATGTATTAAAAGACAAACTGTTTTAACTATCCACCTGGATGTATTTTAGACTGTCTGCTTAAAGCATTTGTGTAGCAGAATGTTACTTTTATATGCATATGTTTGTTCTTGACTTTTTATTCAAAAATATTATAAAAATCGGACAAGGAAGGCAGCACTGAACTTCAGTTGTAAGAAAGTCGAAAGTCTAAGTTCCAGCTGTCCTATATATATAGCTGTCAAAGCGAGCTAATTGAAAGTGACAGGTGTCGGGTATAGGAACATATGAATAGGTGGACATGCGCTCATTACATAAAATAAATCACACTTCAAAATCACCTCAATAGTAAAACCTTATAAACTTAAGACTACATTGTACCATTTTCAAGTGCATCACTGATTGGCTCTTTATTCAACATCAACTGTAATAAGAACAACTCGTTATTGAAACCATTTTCAATCGGCTTATCATTGAGGTTTTACTATACAATGTAGTGTATTATGGTTATAATATATTTACGTGTTTATAACTATGTTAAACTAATTACTCAAAGCTTAAGCATATAACAAACAATAATTTACGACATCAGGATCGTAGTACTGATGTGATTTCTTGGTAAAACGTGGTTCTATTCTACTTACATTATTCCAACACGAGTGCAAAATGTCAAAGTATTTTATAACCAGCTTGGATCATTACTAGTATTATACATGTACGTTTATTATGCGGGTAACAGTTTCCGTTTCCTATTCTATATAAAATAGCTCCTCTTAGCACCAAAACTCACATGCAAAGTCATTTTTCTGATGACCTACACAGATCTCAATTTCACAACCATCGTTTTCTAGCCCCTGAGACCTCTCTATTCAATAAAAACATAGGTTGTGAAATCTCCAACCACGATGAGGGATTGCGTCGAATTTATAAGACCCTTTTATGTTAGCCCCTTATATGATACCCTTTTCAATACATGCATCCGATTACACGCGCTAGTAATTACTGTTTTATTTCATGTGGACCATGTTCCCAACAGGTACACACATTTTAACAATCCTCGCGCCATTATCGCTGCACACCGGAAGCGATAGGTCAATGACCTCACGTGACATACACTAACTCAGTATCCATTATCCTAAATCTATCAGTGTGTCAACCATTGACTTAATACGTCAAATAATCAGTTATTATTGATTGCAAATATAACCATGTCTTAGTCGATTAAGAGTAATAAATTTGATGAGTGTATAGGTATGCAAGGTGAAATTGATGATGTTAAAACGTGCCCTATGCCAAAGAAAGCGAAGTAGTGATTGTTATCCAACCGTAGATGATTGATGGAGTGAGCATACAGACGGGGTTGGGAGATTCACTCTTAAGTTGTTTCGTGTATGTAATATGTGGTACATCTACCTTCGTTTATAAACTTAGCAACATAAGTGTGCTATCTAGAGTTCAATGATCGGCTTTTGCTCAGAAGCTAGATGAAGGAGTATGTAAGCTTTAACACACAATGCTCAAATATAAGAAGACAACTACACGCACATAAAGAAAACATAAAGTCAACGTAAGATTGATATGTTTGTACAATTTAACTGCAAATGGTTAGGGTCAAAACTCGTATTTAGTAGGTACCTACATTATATTTAGTAGGAACCTCTGCGATTAAGTATGTTCGTACTCAATATTAAGTAGGTGCCTACTAATTCGATTAGTTGGAACCTCTATTTTATTAAGTAGGTTCTTTCTAAATAGTTTGTAGGTACCTACTATTCAATACGGGAACATGAGGACTAGAATTCATACTTTCACGTTCGGAAAGGGCAGTATTGGCTATTGTGTAGGTACCTACTGTATACAGGAAGCAATAAAACTACGATAATGGGTCAACAGGGAATTGGATGACTAATTGGCAAACACTAGTAGGTACTATGTATGGATAAAAAACGGATGTTCTCTAATTAATCAAGCAATTAGTGAAATGTTAACAAGCGATGTTTTTTAATGATTGTGGGTAATTCTGACAATATAAAGGTTTAGAATACGAGGTTGGCGTGACATAGAACAGTAACACCCTGTCCTGTCATGTTACTCTGACATATTAACAATGTGGTGATGCTATTGACATGGTGTTGCTATTGCAACGGTGTTGCAAAGGACATACTGTTACTAAGTTTACATACTTGTGGTTCTACGCACTCTTCCTGTTTAGTCGTATAATTATCTAACACAATTGTTCATTTTACCAGAGTACTGTTTTATCAAAGCCCTTACGCAGTCTTTTGTCTTTTTAATGTTATGATTGTCCTTGGGAGTGCGAAATTGTCTATTGTATGCGTTTGTAAGGTGGGTCTGTGAGTGTGCCTGTAGTCTGCGATTGTTGTGTGTATTTCTTTTTATACCTTTCGTGCACTGCTGTTTCTGTTGAGTGGCGCATTTCTCTTCCAGATAATTTGTTATTATCTTTGTGCGCGAGCAAGTGGACACTTTTTCACATGCCATTGCCGAGGAAAACAAAGTAAATACATAGCCATGGTCTTTAATTTAAAACGAAAGGGACATTCGTTCTGGTACTTCTGGTTTCGAGTACTGCCTTCCTGTCTGATTTGTTTGTATCTTTTGCTAGTGCTCGAAATCCATAAAGACGTAAAATAACAGAGAAATATTTAAAACATATATCAGCTAATATATCATTGACGATGAGCCGGTAGCGCAAACAGCTGTGTTTGCAAAGGACAATAATATCTTCTGTACATTATGCGGGTAAAACATACACTTAAGAGGTTAGTGTAAGCCTAGGAAGTCATATAACAAGCAACAAATGCACCTGCATTTTAACCTAGGGAATATCTATGGTTATCACATGCTGGAATCGCACAGAGTGGTGACTGAATGATACCTTAAGCTTTTTTTACCTCTCGTTCAACTACATTATGACACCGGGACATGGAGTGTTATTGTCTGTGACCATGTATAATTGTGGTATTCAAGTAAGGCTCGTATTTGCTTTTCGAGCTACATAGAGGCGATGCATCATGTTTTAAATACTGCAACTTCTGGCGTGAATACTATTACTTTCCACAGAATACGATAGTGTTAATTAATATAAGTGATTTGATATTGGCTCTGTTATTTGTTCGAAGTCAGTTGTTATATATACATACAAGTGTGAGCAAAACATTGTTGAAATCCGCAGAAACCCCATAGGAAACAGACACAAAGACATAGATTTACTTGCTTTCCTTACCTTATACGATATTAGCTAGAGGACGAGAGTTAGACAAACTGAAACAAAAAAGACCTTGAAGAGAACAAGTTCTGTTCTAACAATACATTTGAAAATGACCTTACAGTATGAACGAAGCATTCTTGCAAATATTCAATTAAACTTTCCTCATTTGTATATCCCCATAAGACATTTATCGCCCAGTCAAGTGATGAGAAAACGACGATATTTGTTGACATTGCACGGAATCGCCGTGTCTTAATATGATGGGAAGTCAAGATAAAATGGTAATCAATAGCTTCTTTGGCTATTTCTTGTCGTTTAGAGCCTGATGGTCATAAAAGATCCGTCCGTGCTGAAATTAAATACAAGCAGATTGTTTTGTTCATCAAACATTTGTTGTGGTGTGGAAGCTAGGCCGAAGCATTCGGATTGAAGCAGCATTAACACCTGGGAAAAATTGACACTGTATCTAACAAGATGTTAATTCAGTGTAGCAATACCGCGTGACTTTTGGCTACAGTTACAAGAAGAAATTTGTAAACTTGATCATTATAATAATATTTGACCTTAAACGGTTTTATGGTAAAATGTATACTGTATTTACGGGTACTAACATATGTCACTATAGCCATTCTCCGAACATTGAAATACGCCTTTATATTCGGTTTGGTGTTACAATCATACATTGTTGATGTTTGTATTTATACATTTTTCATTTCCCACTAAAATGGATTCTAATTGAATACAATGTAGTATATTAGTAACTAAAGTGTTGCATATTTTAAATGTGATGTAGTATGAACATTGGCTGAGGACAAGCTGCATAAACGAAAACTGGTGGAGGCCTTAAGCAAGCAATAAAGCAAGCAATCAAGCAGGCAAGCAAGAATTGTATTATATTGTATTGTATTGTACATTGTATTGTATTGTACGTCATCCAAATTGTAAACTAATTGTCTACAAGAAAGTCATGAAATTAAATTGATATACATCCTAAAACAAGATGAATGACTTGCTTTAAAATAATGATAAGTTCCACAACTAATGGCAATTAATATCGCATTGACTTGTCACGTAATCAACCATATCATGTGGTAATATATCAATAACAAGTTGCTATAACGAGCCGTAATTCATCAATCCATTATTTAAATACGTTGAGCTAGCCACACTTTAGTTTGACGAGCGAGTACAATAAAACATATCTTTGCGACATTGTGACTAGTAATAGTATGTCGCAGTCAAGGTTCAAACTTGCTCCTCGCGTGCAACAGTTGTTGAACTGGTACTGTAATGCTGTTATATAGCCCCCTGACACAGCAGCGTAGTTAAATGGTAGATTTTGGACTGTTAGCTCAAGTGTCAGGATAATGTGTCATGTTGTCTGCATAGGATTGAAGATTTTAACGTGGCTATTCAACTTGGGCATCGTTATTGTTTAACGTGGGTTATTCGGTTGGGGAATTCAACTTATTGGAGCTAGGACGTTCAGCTGTTGGGGTCGGCTTGTTGAGGCTGGGTCATTCAGCTAAGGCATTGACATTGGTGAATCTATGTCATCCGGCTGGGGCTTTCAGTTTTTTATTGCTGAAAACATGGCATTCTGCTTTTTAACACTGTTGTTATTTGTTTTTTTAAGGACTTCAGACAGCTAAAACTAGGTATTTCAGCCTTTTTACTGTTGAAACTGTCATTCAGCTTGTGCATTAAGTGCTGCCTTCCCTGTCCGACTTAATATTATCTTCTTTAAGGAACTCAAACAATTCAATTTCCAGCTTTTAAAATGTTGCACAAGCACCTTTGGTAGCTAGAACCTCCTTAAACAAAATGGAATGAATATTTATATGAAGCATTAGTCCTACACTGTTCAAAACGGTCAGCAGCGAACAATGGATACAGTTACATGTATGTTATTAATACAGTTGTTTTATTATATCATTAATTATAATTATGAGTTAAATGAACGAATGCTTCCTAGTATAAAATATATACAGTACGAGTAGGCAAACCCCAATACTGTGATTTTAATCATGAACCTATTCAATATAATCTATCATTATGCACACTAACTTGTTATCTTGACTGGATTGGTTGAGCATATTCATGTGATGATACCTAGTGGGGACATTTGTATGTATTTAGTTAGACAAAATTACATAAACTATGCAAACGACCAGACACATAGTTTTCGTGTGTGGTTGATGAATAGGTGAAGTGTTATATACTAGTAAACTGATTAAAATGTACGACGGTTGTATTTTGACCGACCATTCGGTAAACATTTGGTTTTGATTTTCTTATTTAAGTTAAGTAACTTTGGACTTACGTATAATCGTATCTAGTTTTTTTGGCACGATGGTCGAGTTGATAACGCTCCTGACTACGGATCGAGTGGTCACTGGTTCGAATATCGCATAGATCGAATCTCGAATTATGAAACGCTTTTCAGTGTTTCCCACCAACTACAGTTAGTCTCGTGTGTATCTGTGTTATACACCGGAGACGTTAAAGAACAAAGGGTATATTCGGAAAGTGCTAGGGTAGCGTGCAATGTTGCTGTCACATCACTTGAGGTTGGGCGTTATTAACCAATTAGGCAGGTTACAACCGAATGATAAGTCGAACGCCAAACAGAAGAATGCAGTGTTCAACATTATATCGGTTGAAATACATGTAAATGTATAAGCATAGTTTAACTTATTTATTTACAAATTCAAAACTGATATGAATCACATTCTAAGAGCACTGTCTACTTCGATAATCAACATAATCGTGCCAAATCCAATATTGCGATTCGATATTGCCCAGTGTGGGATTCTACATTGTGACCTTGTGACCCTCAGATCATACCTCATGACCACTATACTATTGCAGCCAGTAGTCGACCAGTTGTCTCTGAATAGGTTTAGGTGACCAGGACTGTTCGTTCTGCTTCTCCAATGATTACCACACGGGCAGATTTTACGGTTAAAATCCGCACCAGCGAAGAAGAGTGATCTTTTAATCGGCCTCTAGCTGCTCTCAACTTGGTGCTTAAAACTTGATATTCCAAAAAACGTCTTTGACAAGTCAATACAAATGTTTGTAAATTTCTCATTTGCAGACGCAATAATACCCACACCACCTCATCGAATTGTCAAAAACAGGCTTACTACTGCTAGTAAGAGCAAAGTAATTGTTTTATCTAAAATAAAAGCCTGCTCGAGAAACAGAAAAAAATGTCAATTAGTTCAACGGTATAGCCTCTTAAGGATGATCTAATGTTGCCACACAACATGGATAGTATGGTGTATGCTGGTGCTAGTTATTTTGCGATTTCGGCGTACTCGAGATTTATGTCACAAAACTTGTCAAACGTCAATTCATATTGCAGTAACATCCCTCGATAACAGAGTCACAACTATTTTGTGAGGGTGTGGTAGTCTGGAGACCTGCCTACTAGGTAGCGAATGAGTAGATACCGGGAAACAGATCATGGGTGCTGATGTCATTTTTCGTTAAAATTTCAATTATATGTACTAAGAAATTTGAAGGTCAACTTTGTACTGATGAACCAATCACCATAAATGGTAGAGCCATAGAGGAAAATGAGAGAGTTTGTGAACCTGGGCAGCAAAGTCACCAGTAATCGAAATGCAGACAAGGGCGTCCCCAACAGAATATCGAAAGCCAGAGGAACATTTGCAACATTGCGGGGTAATCTGGAAATCATCAAAGATATAAAAAAAACAATAACAAGTTGAGTATCGTCTAGACCAACGTACTGCCAGCAATGTTGTATGGTTCCGAGTCGGGGAAGATAACACAGGTTATAAGCAAGCAACAAGATGGATGTCTTCCAGAGAAGATGTCTCCGTCAAATCCTCACAATCTTCTGGCCGAATAAAATCGCCATTGCAAATATTTAACGGAGAACAAAACAGCGCATCTCTCAGTTGAGATCAAGCTAAGATGATGGACATGGATTGGCCATGTTCTCCGTATGGAAGGAAAAGCCATCTCTAGAGTGGCTATGAGGTCGACTCAAGTAGGAGGAAGGAGAAGAGGTAGACTCACGGAAACTTTGAGAAGATCAGTAGAGAAGATTAAAACGGAGGATTGAATATAGGGACAAGTGCAGACATGGGCAAAGAACAGGCAACATTGGAGATTTCTGGTGACGGCCTTATGCGAGAAGAGGACTTTAATACGAAGAGGGAAGATTGGACCTGGGGACGGACAACATGTGCAGACGAAAGCAAAAGTTACAAAACAGACAACATTGGCGGCCTTATGCGAAATTCAGCCCGAAGAGGACGAAGTAAGCAAGTTAGAAATTTAGAGTAACGCGAAAATACAAAGAAAATACAAAAGTCTGATTGATACATCTAAGAATGCATTTTTGTTTTTGTATCTCTACTGACAACACTCGCGTAAAGTGACAGTTTGTTCGTCTAAGTGAAAATCAAAATGCGTGTCAATAATCACATTTATTATACAACTGTACGATAAATAATTTAGTAACAATAATTACCAACTAGAGGTTTATGCTTGAGTACGATTGCGGTTGTAAGCTATAATTTCATACCTCATTGCTGAGTATGACTTATAGGAGAACTTGTCCTCACTATAACTTACGGTTAAACTAGTTCCCCGTCAATGGATCGACAACAGGGTGCACTTATGAAAATCTTAAAATTACGCTGCAAATTTGTAACGGCTATGATTTGTAGGAGTTTTTAAAATTATCTGAATCAGTTTGAGTATTGAAGCTTCATTTACCACACTTTATACGTGTAAACAAACTTATAAACAATTTAAATTTGATCGTAAGTATATTATTTCCGTAAATGCTTTGATAAACAGTACATGACATATAGTAAAACAGTTCAATAATACTTTTACTAAGAACATTAGTCTTCCCAATAAACTAATGTTAGACGACAAGTGTACGCATGAATGCAAGACAAACATGAACTTGCAAAATGTGACTGCCAAATGACTGAACGTTTTAGAAAATAAACAGTTGTATCATATAATTATACGACTAAACAGGACGAGTGCCTAGATCCACAATAGGAGAAGCAAATATGTAAACTTAGCAACAATATATCCTCAGAAACACCATGCCCAGATTAGCATCACCATGTCCTTAGCAACACCTTGTCCTTTGCAACACCATGTCCTTAGAACCACCATGTCCTTAGCAACACCATGTCTTGATGAACATGTATATCTATACGCTCATCAAATCTATTGCACTTCATTGACTACGACGTGGTTATATTTGCAATCAATAATAACTGATTATTTGACGTATTAAGACATTGATTGACACACTGATAGATTTAGGATGATGGATACTGAGTTAGTGTATGTTACGTGAGGTCAATGACCTTTCGATTCCGATGTGCAGCTAGATTAGCGCGAGAATTTTTAAAATGTGCGTACTTGTTGGGAACATGTTCCACATGGAATAAAACGGTTATTACTAGCGCGTGTCTTCGGATGCATGTATTGAAAAGGGTATTATATAAGGGGCTAACATAAAAATGGGCTTAAAATGGACGCAATCCCTCATCGTGGTTGGAGATTTCACAACTTATGTTTTTATTGAATAGAGAGGTCTTAGGGGCTTTAAAACGATTGTTGTGAATCTGAGATATGTGTAGGTCATTCAGAAGAATGGACTTTACATATGTGTTTTGATGCTTAGAGGAGCTATTTTATATGGAATAGGAAACGGAAACTGCTACCCGCATAATAAACGTATAATACTAGTACTGATACAAGCTGGTTATAAAACACTTTGACTTTTTGCACTCGCGTTGGAATAATATAAGTGGAATAGAACCACGTTTTCCCGCAGGTAACTGTATCAGTAAAAAAAACCTATTTTTTCATAAAATTTATAATATCTTAGATAACATTAATTTTATGAAATATTTTTTTTTTTACTCTTTATCAATGATACAGTTACCTATGGTTTGTCCAAGTAATTACTTCAGTACTACGACCGTGACATCGTAAATTATTGTCTGTTACAATCATGCTTAAGCTTTGTGTAATATGTTAACATAGTTATAAACACGTAAATATACTATAACCCGAATACACTACATTGAATAGTAAAACCTCAATAATAAGCCGCTTGAAAATGGTTTCAATAACGAGTTGGTCTTATTATAGTTGATGTTGAATAACGAACCAATCAGTAAAAATGCACTTGAAAGAGGTTTTACTATTGAGGTGATTTTGAAGTGTGCTTTCTCTTATGAAAGGAGCGCATGCCAACCTACTAGTATTCATACGTTCCTATACCCGACACCTGCCACTGTTTTGACAGCTATATATATAGGACAGCTGGAACTTAGACTTTCGACTTTCTGACGGCTGAAGTTGGGTGCTGCTTTCCCTGTCCGATTTTATTATCTTTTTAAATAAAAGTCATATGCAAATGCATATAAAAGTAACATTCTGCTACACAAATGGAAAAAAACTTAATCATTTTAATCAGTCAGTCTAAAATACACCCACGTGGATACTTTAAACAGTTTGTCTTTTAATACATGTATATGTATTATTTTATATAATGGGCTGATAAAAAATACATTAAATTGGCAGCTTCATTAGACAGGTGGTCGCGTTATTCAGGCGACTATTAACACATGTTTGTCCTTATACTATTTTGTTACTTTGATATTTATTTCACGTACAACAACTTGACTGTGTATTTGAAAAAAAAACAACATAGAAATGAGCCGTTCTCCAGGAAAACCGAGCTTATTGACCGAATTTTGAAATTCAGGATAATATAGCGTAAGAAAGGCAAGACTCTCTTAAACAGTTTCTAAATATTTATTCAATCGTAAGCTATTTAATTTTTTTGCTTGGATTAATTCAAAGAATACACGGAAATGAGTCCCTAAAGAATAAAACAGTTTTACATAACATTTTGTGTATTGATATTTGTAATAAAAATAC
Organism: Spisula solida; assembly: GCA_947247005.1. Classification (NCBI taxonomy): domain Eukaryota; kingdom Metazoa; phylum Mollusca; class Bivalvia; order Venerida; family Mactridae; genus Spisula; species Spisula solida. The sequence continues at coordinate 33,546,718 of OX365952.1, read as the reverse complement.
ACTTGTGATGTTGCCTACAGAACTATATATTAGTACATCTAATGATGTTTCTAGTACTAGTGTACCGATGTCAGGGCTCATTCTCATAAATGTAATATACCACAAATAACAATATGATACAGTTTGCGTATGATAATACGTACATTGTATATACTGTTCAACTACTCATTTAACAGACAATTAAGTCTAGTAACACTCAATGCTAGTGTCTTTACCAACACATGGTTCCAATTACTGTCAGGATTATAAGGTCATAAACCAAATTAATTATTTTTCCTGAAGGGTACGTACATACAGGCGGATTTATTGTCGTAGTTCACCTTATTTGGAAGTTAACCCAATTTTTTTACCGTTTTAACACATTTTCAGTCACCCTAATGTGGTCATCAAAAATTATATCAATCTAGTAGTTTCGTACTAAATTACTAATAAGCAAGCAAGCGAAAAAGATATTTTGTAATCGATGTCATAGACGAATGTCGGGGTCTAACCAGGAAACTTAACCCATATATAAAATGTGATAATGAAAAATATATTGCGGTAGAATATATTACATTTTACCTAGCGGGGACGTACGTACATAGTTTATTTGAATGTCTACAAAGTTGTCTTGCTTACTATAAATAACCAGTGGTGTTAGTTGTTTCCTATTCAGTATGTACTACGCTCCGCACAGCGTTTTGATTCTTTACTGATCGTTGTTAATAGTGACGTTGTCAAGTAGGCAATTTAATGAGTAACCGATGGCATATTAGAATTTGTTTGAACACGAGCACATATTAACCTGAATCCAGTTATGAACCCGTTCCAAAAAACAACAACAAGCAGCTGTTTAAATTGGTATGCATATTGGGTTATTTATATTCTACATTCGGTTAAAATCAAAATGAAGAAATGCTTCTGTTTGTTCCAAAATGTTGTATATAATGACAACCAACATCAACAAACACCGTAAGTTCAATAATAACAAGGATAGCATTGCTATGCAATTAAACATCATCAACAAGTGATTTTATCACTTCGGCATACACTTACAGAAGACCGAGACCGACCAAATCTGGGAAAATATCTCGAACAAATCAGGCTAAGGTTTGTCATTCTGTACTGCAGGCCCATCATCACCGCATTCTGTTACATTTGTTCAATATCTAGTTCTGTCTGTTTCTTGGAATGAGACTCACCTGGGAGTAATTATCAATGTAAAGCTTGTATACTTGAATTATAACTAATTTGTGTTTATTTTTGAAATAATATAATTTTTAAGCTAATATTCAGGGCGTCCTCAAAACAAGAGGACCTAGGTTAAACATTCGTAACTTTGTCTTCTATCACTAATACATTGTCAATATGACAAAACATTAAGGAATGAACACAGTTCAAAACATCAGCATCATAATTGTAATTATTTATTCCAATACCTAGAGTTACCTCCCATGTTTTCAATCACGTGCTTTCGCTTATTTAAGAAATAAAAATCTGTTCGGTGAATAAAACATGGGCAGGAGTTTGGATGCGGAAAAATTAAATCACAAGTGCGTAGCACGAGTGGTTAAATTTTCCGCATCCGAACGAGTGCCCGTGTTTTATTCACCGACAAAATACAAGAACAGAGTTTTTATTTCGATTCTAATAACGATAATATCTCTTACTATTTAATTGCGCGCATTCCATTTTTACCCATTTGGCATTGAACCTAATTCCACGCTGAAATTGAGTGGCTTATTAGCTGGTACAATTACCCCCCTCGTTAATGAAAACGACCTTCGTAATTTTCTGAAGGAAATAACACATTTTAAACATTGAAACAATTGTTATAACACGAGAATAGAGTATCTATTTCATGAAATGAAAAATATAAATGAATTGATATGAAAATTAGGTTCGAGAGTATATTGGAGTTTCTAAAAAAAGATGCGTCATAGCTGTAACACTGATTACTCGTGCAACTTGCTTTGTTGGCGACTCTTGGAGATTTTTGCTATAAAGTTTACTTTCATTCATTCATAAATATGTCACGTGATACGGTGCGTAAATAGTAACAGCCAATTTGATAGGTATATTTTATTGCGGTAATAATACATGTCCTGGTTTGATCTATGCGTATAGCGAACTTATCCTGTTTTTGCTGCTGATTTGTTGTAATAAGATAAGATTTTAGGCTTTCTAAAAATGCTGACACGCTAAATGACTCCGTTTATTATCTATGAACTGTTGATTTGGATATAAGTTCACTGTATTACCTCTTGCTTCTTACAATGTTTTTTTGTTGATTGTTCTCAATAATTATAAATGCATACTTATAGTTTGCCTCTTTGGTGATTGTTAATGATCATTTTGGAGGTTGCCTGCCTCCCTTTGTTTTAGTAAGCTCACCACTTTCTCTCCTCGTTCATTGACCATATTGAAAATTGTTCTAGAACCAAATATGTCATCTTCTATAAATAAAGTCGTTATTATTATTATTATTATTATTATTATTATTGTTTCATTATATTCTTCCATTTTAACAAGATTTTTGTCATCTTCAAGACTTCAAAACCTTTTTCTCTCAAACTGAACGCACAGACAACAATGTTATCATTAATGATGACATTTTCAAGATAAATCAGCAAAAAAAAAGGAAAAGACGCCATAGGTGAAATGATGATGTCACTTCCTGTTTTCAAACACCACTTATTAACAACTACCTATTTTAGAAGTAGATATCGCTTTTATTCACTCTCACAGAACAGCAGTCAAATTCATTAAAAATTAAAAAGTTATTAGGGTTTTAGGTAGGTCTCCGTTTTATGGGATACCCTGTAGGTATGCTTACTTTACACATCTGTCGTTTTTACAACCTTTGGGGTTTTAATGCCATGTATATTGGAGAGAGAGAACACTGTATAATTACCATATACGGTACAAACTCTAAGTTCTCTGTTCTCCTGTTGTAGAGTTAACTGCTTGTAAGTGATACGCGTGTACATCATAAAACACATTGATTGTCTTAGTAGAATAAACGACATCTCTTTACAATAAATATCAAACATTATATTCATATTACATCTAAACCTCTCGGGTTTACTTTATGCTGAACCTGGTCCAAGTAGTTGCCTTAATTATAGCATTGTACCGTAGAATATAATACTGATTTGTGTCAACATAGTGATGTGGACGTTAAATAAAGTACGTTACGTTGTCAGGTATATAATTGAAGTCATTTGTAAGTCTTTGTAAGTAACATTATCATGAACATGAATACTATTAAGGTGATTGTTTAACTTCCCCGTCGATGTTCTCTAGTATCAGCATCAAGACAAGCTGCTTTATATAGATAGTGACACTGTGACGACAGTATGTCTACGTACGAATGATTACAGAACATGTAACCACTTTGTGATACACCTTTATAATCAGGCTTACCCTCGCCTCATTATTCCTGTATAATTATATTCAACTCTCATAGTTGTTTTCTAGTGATGCTAGTGTCCGCGTACGCATGATTTCGTCTAATACTCGATCCTAAGCAGTGATATCCTTCTTGTCACATGCGCATGCGTTATTTGTCGTAACTTAAATTACTTTACGTAATCGCTGTGAGGAGTTGTGTGCACCCTAAAACATGCGTGCGTAAAAGAACGTTGAGCAACCAGTGGGAAAAAATGTTTGTGTGGATTATTGTGGTCACAATGCATAACGACCATCTTGTAAGAACGTCAATGTGTCTGTCCATGTGTTAGAGATAGCGTTCGTTATTGTGTATGCCTGAGTTTTGACTCGACGAACATGTAGTTTCCGATAATCTCTTGAAATTAAAGATTGAATTGATATTTAAAACAATGTTCATAACTGGTGTTCGTATGTGCATGTTAGTATGTTATCCGGCTATATTCTCGAGTGATGGAATTGGGCCACCCTAAGCTTCATCGCCGATTTTAATACAAATAAATGTCATTTTGTAAGATTAAATATGCATACCTTAAAGAAAAATCTATTTACAATCAAGTTCCATTGGAATAAATTTAAATGTAAAATGCACAAGTTCATGACAACAAATGAAGTAACACCTACAACTAGAACTAATACGCCATTTAAATGATGTAATTGCGCCACCTACATAATCACGTCACTCACAAATAAGTTAAACTAATAAAAACTGTAAAAAACGTCATAAATGAATTTTATTATTCATGCAATGAAAGTTAGTGGTAACATTAGACTATCTTGGTCAACCCTGTTTGTCAGTCTGTCTCTAACAGTGGTGAAGGAAGCAGTTCTCACTTTAACATCCTTTTTCACAGATATATTGTTCTCTGCTAGGTCCTTGTATGCTTAGATAAGTGCAGCTTGGGAGTAGTGCATGTATTATGTGTCTTATCGAATGACATTTGCACTAAAATGATGAAAACCCGATAAAAAGTCACTAACCAAGCCTTAATGTACAGGGGGACGAACAACCAATAATTAAAATATGTTTGGCCTTAAACCAAGCTGGAGTCACGTGGTTTTCATTCACTAGTATGTAAACCTTGCAGACGCAGCGACCTATATATGCCTTTTTTGAGTTTAAAACGTTAATTTTGCAAGAAAATTATTTTGCATTAACAAAATAAGTGTTTTTACGATAGGTGGGTATATAAATGACCAAAATTGCATGTTTTAATCACATTTTGACAAGAAAATCAAACGAGAGTAGTTTGCAATGACGTAGTCATAAAATTCTTACGGTCAATCGGGCGTGCGCTCAAGTCTCGTGAGACTACAAGACAAACAAACAAGGTGGCGGAATTGCATCAGTGGCGGAAATGCATAACTCGACGATACTCCTTGTTTGCTACAAAGTTTCCAGTTTGTGTACAGCATAGCATAGTACATTTAACCAACTGTTTTATTACAGAAAGATATATCATTTGGCTATCTATTAGACATTAAAACTTGGAAAACTGATATAGAAATTGCAACTTCAAGACAAAATCGAATATTCTTACCACAGGACTTCAATATCGTATTGATTTGATAATAAAACCAGGAATATTCCGTACATAAACAGCAGTCATTGTGCGATAATGGGGTGACTGAAATGATGATTAGTCTGTCTTCGAAATATCGCTTAAATTCCCACTGCCATTGTAAATGGATAGGAGAGATCCATGCTGTATGCAGTCCGTACATGTTTATTGACTTTGTTGTAAATAGTGCGTTTTCTAAACTGTTACCTAATAGACAGAATGCATTAATAACGAGATGCTTAGCTCACCTAAAAAGTTGATATTGTATTTATAGGTAAAGCACCCGTATAATTTAGTCTTAAACACTTTGTAGACTGGATATTACGCTAGTTGCTGTCTTATAGTAAGGTACTGTAATTATACATGTGCATTTACCATGTGTTTATTATTTTCATTACAAACTCTAAAGTAACATCCATAATGAAACCTAAAGTTGTTTAGGTTGCTGTACAGAGGTTATTGTTATTGAAAGGTTTAATTTCCAGCAAATGGTTTCTTTTGGAACACAGTAATACTATTGCTGAATAATCGTTGTTGCTCAAAGGAGGACTGTTCTGGAGAGGTTGTACTGTGATGTATATATTCGTACTCCTTGTGTTTTGGTAAATATCCCACCAATATTATTCAGTCATACGGTGACTTTCCACGCAGTTACATTGTCTTGATATTAGGACAACCAGTCCTAGAATTAAACTTTATGATATGTTGAATGTTAAACACGTACCATTTGTAACAAATTTTGGCATGGTATGTCAAGGTCAAGGAATGAACCCCAAACATCCCATACCGGATGTCACAACCGGGCTCAGGTATACCATGGAATGCCAATCAATATCTGATCATCAATGAGTATCCAACCATGTTACAGATGTTACTGACTCCCAATCACAGTGTAGCAATACCACGTGACTTTTGGCTACATGTCTAGGTCCAGGAAATCGGTATATAAAATACTCACGGCTATTTGTGTTTTCGATGTGAAGCAAGTTTCGCCTTGGACCTGTAGCCAAACGTCACGTGGTATTGATACACTGAAACAGATATTGCTACACTGAAACAGAAACATAAAATGTATCTCTATTATTAGATAAAGCCCACAGTAGGCATACAGCAGAGTAATCCGCATGATAGGACCAATGTTGTTTTAGAGAGTAGTAAGGGGAGATAACTCACTTATGTCTCCCATTACGTAGTGTATACACAATTTGGCCTGTGGGTACAGAAAGTTAATGGCTACATGATACGTTGATTAATCATTATTATCAATTTCTAGGAGAAAAATGAACGAAAAAATCCGGTTGGTTAATTGAAAAATGTATGATCAAAGGTAAATGAAAAATATTGTTATTAATAATGTGACTCCTCTGGCATTGGTTATTCCATTTGATCGTGCTAAATATGACATTAATTTCCTAGTCTCACATATGGATTTATGTGTGGCGTGTGGAACGTATGAAGTATTATCTAATTAATATAAAATAATAACTAAGCTAATGGTTTGCTTACACTTAATCCATTAAATAAAACGCACCACTGTACGGAGTAGAAACATTGACAAACCAACACATTTGTAATACTATTGGCTATTCGTTTACGAAAAATCATATTGTTTAAACGGAATTATATTTTTTAAGCACTTTAAAAAATGGCTCTTTAGGAGATTGGCACCGTTGTAGATTTGCACCGTTGTAATGATTTCCTTCATTTCACATTACGTAGATTAAGAAACAAATACTATTATTATTATTACTATTATAAATTGCTACGTTTATATAACTATTGTTTTTTGGACGTATGAAAGTCCTCTTCCAGCATAAGGCCGTCACCAGAAAGCTCCAATGTTGTCTGTTCTTTGCACCTGTCTGCACTTGTCCCTATGTTCAATCCTCCGTCTTCATCTCCTCTACTGATCTTCTCCAAGTTTCCTTGGGTCTGCCTCTTCTACTTCTTCCTACAATCCATTTCCACCTACTTCGCTTGATCTCAAGAGAGGTGTTGAGTTTGTCCTGCCGTTAAGATTTGCAATGGAGATTTTATTTGGCCAGAAGATCTTGAGGTCTTGACGTAGACATCTTCTCTGGAAGATATCAACCGTGTTGCCTATACCCTGTATTACCTGCCCTGACACAGAACCATATAGCAGGACTGTCAGTACGTTGGACCTGAAGATCCTCTACTTAGTATTGGTTTTTCTTTGATGATTTCTAGATATACCACAATGTTGCAAATGTTCCCCTGTCTTTCGATGTACTGCTCGTGAGTTCCTTGTCTGCGTCTCAATCACTGCCATCTATGGTGATTGGTTCATCAGTACGAAATTTGATCTTTAAATTTCTTAATACGTATCATTGAAATGTTGACGAAAGATGACATCATCACACATGATCTGTTACCCGGTCTTTACTCATACGCTACCAAGAAGGGAGGTCTCCAGACTACAACACTCACACCAAAACATTTTGTGACTCTGTTAAGGGACGTTACTGCAATATAGATTGACGCTTGACAATTTTTGTGACATAAATCTCGAGTATGACGAACTCTCAAAATAACTAGCACCAGCATACATGATACAATTCATGTTGTTTGGCGACATTAGATCATCCTTAGGGGCTATACTACTGAGCTAATTGACATTTTTTTCTGTTTCTCAAGCAGCCTTTTATTTTAGATAAAACAATTACTTTGCTCTTCCTAGCAGTAGTTAGCCTGGTTTTGACAATTCAATGAGGTGGTGTGGCTATTATTGCGCCTCCATAGGAAAAATTAAGAACATTTTTATTGATTTGTCAAAGACGTTTTTTTTAAATATCAAGTTTTAAGCACCAAGATGAGAGCTAGAGGCCGATTAAAAGATCATTGATTCACTCTTCTTTGCACTTGTCCCTATGTTCAATCCTCCGTCTTCATCTCCTCTACTGATCTTCTCCAAGTTTCCTTGGGTCTGCCTCTTCTACTTCTTCCTACAATCCATTTCCACCTACTTCGCTTGATCTCAAGAGAGGTGTTGAGTTTGTCCTGCCGTTAAGATTTGCAATGGAGATTTTATTTGGCCAGAAGATCTTGAGGTCTTGACGTAGACATCTTCTCTGGAAGATATCAACCGTGTTGCCTATACCCTGTATTACCTGCCCTGACACAGAACCATATAGCAGGACTGTCAGTACGTTGGACCTGAAGATCCTCTACTTAGTATTGGTTTTTCTTTGATGATTTCTAGATATACCACAATGTTGCAAATGTTCCCCTGTCTTTCGATGTACTGCTCGTGAGTTCCTTGTCTGCGTCTCAATCACTGCCATCTATGGTGATTGGTTCATCAGTACGAAATTTGATCTTTAAATTTCTTAATACGTATCATTGAAATGTTGACGAAAGATGACATCATCACACATGATCTGTTACCCGGTCTTTACTCATACGCTACCAAGAAGGGAGGTCTCCAGACTACAACACTCACACCAAAACATTTTGTGACTCTGTTAAGGGACGTTACTGCAATATAGATTGACGCTTGACAATTTTTGTGACATAAATCTCGAGTATGACGAACTCTCAAAATAACTAGCACCAGCATACATGATACAATTCATGTTGTTTGGCGACATTAGATCATCCTTAGGGGCTATACTACTGAGCTAATTGACATTTTTTTCTGTTTCTCAAGCAGCCTTTTATTTTAGATAAAACAATTACTTTGCTCTTCCTAGCAGTAGTTAGCCTGGTTTTGACAATTCAATGAGGTGGTGTGGCTATTATTGCGCCTCCATAGGAAAAATTAAGAACATTTTTATTGATTTGTCAAAGACGTTTTTTTTAAATATCAAGTTTTAAGCACCAAGATGAGAGCTAGAGGCCGATTAAAAGATCATTGATTCACTCTTCTTCGCTGATGTGGATTTTAACCGGGAGATCTGCTCGTATAATATTGGAGAAGCAGAACGAACAGTCCTGGCCACCTAAACCTATTCGGAGACAATTTATCGACTACTGACTGCAGTGGTATAGTGGCCATGGGGTATAACTCTTGTCCACTGATCTGAGGGTAACAAGTTCACAAGGCAGAATCCCACACTGGGCAATATCGAATCAGCAATATTGAATTATGCATGATTATTTTTATTATCGAAGTAGAAAATGCTCTTAGAATGTGATTCATATTAGTTTTGAATTTGTAAATAAGTAAGTTAAACTGTACTTATACATTCAATGTATTATTACATATATAATGTTGAAAACTGCATTGTTTTGGCGTTCGACTGATCTTTCGGTTTTAACCCTGCCTAATTGGTTAATAACTTCCATCCTCAAGGGAAGAGACAGCAACGTTGTCTGATACAAGGAATCTGAGGGCGCTCTGTCCCTAGCTCATTCCGATTACACCCTCTTTGTCCTATAACGTGTCCAGCGTTTAGCACCGATACACGCGAGACTATTTGTAGGTTACAAACTAGTTTGTCTCTAGTTGATGTAAAGCGTTTCAGAATTCGAGATTCGAACTAGGGACCTCTCAATCCGTAGTCAAGAGCGTTATCCACTCGACCACCATGCCAAAAAATAGATACTCATATTCGTAATTACAAAGTTACTTAACTTAAATAAAAAAACATCATCAAATGTTTACCGAACGATCGGTCAGAATACAACCGCCATACGTTTTATTCTGTGTACTAGTTCTAGTATTTAACACTTCACCTATTCATCAACCACACACGAAGACTGTGTATCAGATCGACTGTCGCCGTAGCAGCATAGTTTGTCTAAATTCGTCGAACTAAATATAGACAAATGTCCCCTCTAGGTATCATCACATGAATATGCATCAACCAATCGAGTCAAGATAACAAGTAAGTGTGTATAATGATAGATTATATTGAATACGTTCATGATTAAAACCACAGTTTGGGGTTTGCCTACTCGTACTGTATACATTTCATACAATGAACCATTCGCCCTTCAACTCATAATTTTGATTTATGATATAATAAAACCACTATAATAACATACATGTAACTGTATCCATGTTTCGCTGCTGACCGTTTTTAACAGTGTAGGATTAATGCTTCATATAAATATTCATTCAATTTTGTTTAAGGAGGTTTGCGCTACCCAATACGTATGCGCGAAATTTTAAAAACTGGAAATTGAGTTGTTTTAGTTCTATAAAGAAGATAATATTAAGTCATACAGGGAAGGCATCACTCATCTAACCCAGTCGAGTACAGAAAACATACAAACATGCAAGGCACCAAATTGCCCAAAACACAACCGAACGAGAAAATAATCCGCCCATGTCCTAGCTGTCAAAAAGCCGAATGAACTAGTTTCAGCCATCTAAAAGCTGAGTGCCCAAGCTGAATGACCTAGTTCCAACAGTAAAACGGATGAAATACTTAGTTTTGGCTGTCTGAAGTCCTAAAAAGCCAAAGAATAACAGTATTAAAACAATGAATGTCATGCAGGTTTCAGCAATAAAAAGCTGAAAGCCTCAGCCTAATGACTTAGTTTCAAGAAGGATAATATCAATCCCCCAGCCGAATGACCCACTTTAAACAATTAGAATGCCCAAGTTGAATAATAACGTTAAAACCTTCAATCATATGCTATGAAGGCATCATGACACATTATCCTGACACTTGAGCTTACAGTCCCAAATCTACCTACCTATAGACGCTGCTGTGTCGGGGGTCTACATTCCAGCATACCAGTACCAGTTCAACAACTGTTGCACACGGGAAGCACAGTTTTTGCGAGTTTGCTCCTTGACTGTGACATACTACTAGTCCCAATGTCGCGAATATATGCTTACATATATTGTACTCGCTCGTCAAAACAAATTGTGTCAAGTTCAACGTATTTAAATAATGGACTGATGAAATGACATATACGGCTCGTAATAGCGACTTGTAACTGATATATTACCTCATAAGGTTCATTTTGTTACAGGTTAGTGCGCTAGTAATTGTCATTAGTTGTGGAACTCATCATTATTTTAAAGCAAGTCATTCATCTTATTAGAGGGTGTATATCAATTAAATGTCAGGACTTTATTGTTTACCATTAGTTTACAATTTGAATGACGTATACAAAACTTGTCCTTCATATTATGTAACATAGTTCCATGACTGATATATCATGCTGGTGACGTCATTGCCAACAGTCGTTAGTCATTACCATTACCATTTTTTACCAATATATCGTAATTTTTGCTTGCTTGCTTAAGGCCTTCACCAAATTCCGTTCATGCAGCCTGTCACAGCCAACGTTCGTACTAGTACCTTGTATTTCCTTTTCCACCGATCTTTTTATCCAGGTTGTCTTTGTTTTATACACGCGACAGGAGTCAATCTCATTGCAACACTGCATTAACACTATACTGTTTACATTACTTGACAACACAAGCAAGTTCTTATTACAAGTACATGTACAATCACATTTAAAATATTCAACACTTTAGGTACTAATATACTACATTGTTTTAAATTTCAGAATCCGTTTTAGTAGGATATGAAAATTGTATCAATAAAAACATCAACATTGTACATTGGTAACGCCAAACCGAATATAAAGGCGTATTTCAATGTACGGACAACGGCTATAGTGACATACTAGTATGTTAATAACCGTCAGTATTTATAACCTCCACATACCAATCGACTTACAGTTGCAACTATTTGACCACACAGTCCTTCCTATCTTATCATATGGTTGTGAAATCTGGAGTTATGAAAATACGGATATAATGGAAAAGAATCATCTCGAATTTCTTAGAAAAATAACATATTCTAGAAGAAGTACACCGGCATACATTCTCTATGCCGAACTTGGTCGTTACCCACTCACTATTTATTTTCAAACTAGAATGATAAAATATTGGCTAAATAGTATCAATGGCAGTAAAGATAAATTCTCCTACATGATATACAAGCATCTTATTCATTGTAACAAACCAAGTAAATGGATATCTTGTGTCCGAATTATTCTAGATTCAACTGGTTATTCTGACCTCTTTATTAATCAAAATGCTATACAAAGCAAGACTTTACATTTGGTAATAAAACAGAACTTAATATATCAATTTAAACAAAACTGGAGTGGTAAACTTGAACAGTCGAATAAAGGGAAAGAATACAAAACTTTCAAAGATAATACCGAATTCGAAAACTACCTAATCTCCTTGCCATCTATATACCTTATACCACTTCTGAAGTTTCGTACTTTCAACCATAAATTCCCCGTCGAGACCGGGAGATGGAATGATACCCCTTACAACGAACGAACATGTACTTTTTGTAGAGGTGGTGTAGGCGACCATATGCACTATCTGCTTGTATGTAGCCACTTTCAGAACAAACGCACATTATTCATAGAAAAATACTACTATACGCTCCCAAATTTAATCAAATATCAACAACTACTCAATAATGATAACATGAATGTCTTAAAAAAGTTGCTATTTTTGTCTCCTATCTGATAAACGCTGTAAGTTGATAAATTTATTAATTATTCCAATAATGGTGAAAGGATTATGCACATTGTGTCATAGTGTATACTGTGCTACATTTGTACTTTGTTGTTGTTTTGTGTTTTTGAAATATTTAAAACCAGTAGTATTTACTGCTAATTATTCAATGTTGTCATGTATTTTAATACTGTACCAAATATGATGATATTATACGCTAATAATCAATTTCCATGATATTGCAATACTATTTTCCACTACTGTACTACGTATGTTGCTATGCAATTCCATATATTCTACACCAGAAACGCTACCATGCAAATGTATCCATACTTTTTTCCTAATAGTAAAGAGTAAAAACACTATTTTACTTCTTAGTAGCGATCTGCATATATATATATATATATATATATATATATATATATATATTTATGAATTTCTTGAATTCGGAAAATCATCTTAATAGTTTATAGTTATGCACAACTCTTAATATTGGACATTACTTTTACTGATATGTTAAACTTCTGTTATACTGAACTACAAATAAGTTACTATGAAATATATTTAATATTGTACTATGTATGTTACTACGCTTACCCATATATGTCTGTTGTTACTCGTGTAACCTTGGCGAAATAAAAGTTGTATTGTATTGTATTGTAAAATAAGTATACGTTACTATAAAACCGTTTAAGGTCAAATATTATTTTAATGATCAATTTACCATTAAGTTTAAACACACCACAACAAATGTTTGATGAACAAAGCCCCCTAAAAGGCCGGTGTATCCAATCTGCTTGTATTTAATTTCAGCACGGACGTATCTGTTATGACCACCGGGCTCTAAACGACAAGAAATGATCAAAGTGGCTATTGATTACAATTTTATCTTGACTTCCCATCATATTAAGACACGGCGATTCCGTGCAATGTCAACAAATATACAAGTTTTCTCATCACTTCACTAAGCGATAAATGTCTTGTGGGGATATACAAATGGGGAAAGTTTAATTGAATATTTGCATGAATGCTTCTTCCATACTGCAAGGTCATTGTCAAACGTATTGTTAGAACAGAAATTGTTCTCTGCAAGGTATTTTTTTCAGTTTATCTAACGTATCGTAAGGAAAACAAGTCAATGATTTATCTTTGTGTCTATTTCCTAAGGTATGTGTGTGGATTTCAACAATGTTCTTGTCACACTTCTATACATTAGACATTTGACGTACAACTGTTTCCTGAAATTCATTATTGTCCATTAATAATTATTATTTTATTTAATTCGGTTCGGGCCAATACAACTGCCCTTGAACAAATAACAGAGCCAATATCAAATCGCTTATTTTAATTAACACTATCTTATTCTTTGGCTAGTAATAGGCACCTGGTCGGATAATGATGGCACCTCTAAAGCCTTCGATTCATATTGAAACTCATGATTAGAAGTGGCGAATGTGTTTGAAGAAATGTGTAGGGGTGTCTTCGTGAAGAACCAAGCAATAACATGACTTTTAAAATTGCCATATCGACAGCAAACTGTATTTGTTTTCACGCCAGAAATTACAGTATTTAAAACAATGATGCATCGCCTTTAGTATATGTAGCTCGAATTCACGTACGAGTCTTCCTGGAACACCACAGTTATATATGGCCACAGACAATAACACTCCGTGTCCCGAGTGTCATAATGTCGTTATACGAGAGATAATAAGAAGCTTACGGTATCAGTCAGTCACCTCACTGTGTGATTCAAGCATGAGATAACCATATATATTCCATAAGTTAAAACGCAGGTGCATATGCTGATTCTTTTATGACTTCCTAATCTTATACTAACCTCCTAAGTGTAAGGAATTAGGTTACTCGACCAATGTACAGAAGAAGTTATTGTCCTTTGCAAACACAGCTGTGTGCGATACCGGCACAATGTCTATGATGTATTAACTGGTATGTGTTCTACTTAAGTTTCTTAAACGTTTCTGTGTCAATTTACGTCTTTAAGAGTTCAAGCACCAGCAAAGATAAAAACAAATCAGACAGGGAAGGCAGTACTCAGCAGAAATGTCAAAGCATGAAAGGCATAAAAAAGAAACACACAAAAGCGTATAATTACAAGTACTAGACTTCAGTCACGAGAACAAATGTTAACATGAACAAGAAATAATGATTTCAAGTACCAGAATAATACCCCTTTTGTTTTAATTAAAGACCAATGGTTATGCATTTCTTTTGTTTTCCTTGGCAATTGTATGTGGAGAATTTTCCACTTGCTCGCGCACTAAGCTAATAACAAATCTGACAGGGAATTGCAGCACTCAACAGAAACAACAAAGTACGAAAGGTATAAAAAAAACACACTCACACAAAACAATCGCAGACAACAAGCACACTCCACAAAGACAACCATAAAACAAGTCATTAAGAATTGCAAGCAATACAGAAGTCCCCTACCGGTTTTAAGCCATTTCAATGTTTCTGATGCCATAGCAACCACAATGTTGGTCGGAATCAAAATATGCTTGGACGTGCATTATCCCCTTATTGCCCCTATCCACATACCAAGTGTTATAAACATAGCTTGGAAACTGTTGGAGTTATGTCAGGATCTAGATTTTTTGACGGACGAATGACTAACTGACGGACGGACGGAGGGCAAATCTATAGTCCCCTCCATACACAAGACAAAACTATGAAACTGTATAGCTACGAAGTTCTACTTTATTATGTCCAATTGGCCTTTGGCCCAATTAACGTGTAAGCGAACGGTACAACATTGTAAAGTGTATACTACCGGTATATAGTAACCCTGCAACTTTGTACAAGTAAGTATTGGTTAAAAATACCGTTAGCGTTTTTGGCCATCATTACTGAACAGCATAAACTTTGTGATATAGAAACAAATTAAATTGTTTACCTTGTTTACAAAACAATACAGTCGATCACATATCAGTGATGAATTCTATACGCAGTAAAAGGCAGTATACTTTCTCTTTTGTCTTTAAGAATGTACGTTCAAAGCTGTCTTTAAAAGTGACAAGCTATAATTAATTAAAATTAAACACAAGTGTGTCTATATATTTCTATGTCTCCTTTTGTATTCTTTGGAGTGGTTGCCAGTTTTGTTTGGGGCAATTCCAGTTCTAAAATTAACAAACATTGGCAGTAATTACGGAGGGGGCCTGACCGTAATTGTGTACTTATAGCGCTACTATACTAGTCGAGTTCCCATTTATATTCTCCCAAGCCCACGGTATATTCTTTCTGCGAGAATCAGGCCGAATAACTTGACTTACATTCTCATTCCATTGATGTGATAGAAACAAAACAAGGCAATATATTGGAAAATTCCCTCTCAGATCGATACGTGTGTATGCCTGAAGTGTGTTTCTATGTGAACATCATTCACAAACTGGTTTGTATAGCAGTTGCTTAAGATATATTGGGATATTTTGGGATTATGTTGTTTGTTGTTTATGAATATTTAGGTCAGGCTTGTTGTTGTTTTGAAACGCCACATTCTGTATATAGTTCAATGCTGGTGTTCCCGTACAGTAACATTGTTTGAGTGGTTGTCTTTGTGACTGCGTTGCTATACGTTCTTCTTCGCAAGTCCAGCATATATGGCTGCTTCGTCAGTTCACTCTTATTTGTATAGGGTGATGCTTTGTATAAAACAATAAAAGATGCAATACACAACTCTAGCTACTCATGAGAATCAAACAATACCTAGATGTACCAAGAAGAAAATTATTTTTAATGCTTACATCCTCCCACGCCTAGATTATTGCTGTAAATCATTAAATTCCAAAAAACGGACACCACGCGTCCTACTTGACGTAAAAGACTTTGACACTCCCTCTGAAGTTCTTTTCAATAAACTTCAGTGGATAAAATCCGACCAAAGAGTCGAATATAAAAAATCTATCCTTGTGTACACATCACTCAATGATAAACAGTTTCCAAAATACATGCAACAAAAATTTACAAATTAAAAGTTCATTCATGTAATCTAAGATCAGTAACCAATGAAGAGCTTTTTGTACCATCACTAAAGTTTGAACTTTCTAGAAAATCACTTGCATACTCGGGACCAAAAATATGGAATGATATACCTAAGTCAGTACGAGCATCAGACTCAATACATAAATTCCAAAATGCATACATCAAATGGAAATACCCATAGTTAAGCAATGCAATACAACAAACCCATCATGTGAATATATTTTTGATCAATTGCTTGCATGTCTTTATTATTTTCAAATGTAAGTGATAAGATGTCTATTTTCATGAATCTTGTACTGTGTTCAAAAATGGTGTCTTATTATTGTCTATGGAATTAATACTGTGTTATTTATGTTTGCAAAAACAACTTGTCCCTAATGTAGTGTTTCCATGTGCACATACATTTTGTACATGTAAATATGCTCAGGCCCATATGGAAGATTGCATTACTGTAAATATGTTAGTCTCGTAAAATAAAGACTTTACTTACTTACTTACTTTGCGTGTTGTTTTATGTCATTCAGCATTTTATAGCTGAAACTAGGTATTTTAGCTTTTTTATAGCTGAAACTCGATAGTTCAGGTTTTTGACAGCTTGGACTTGGACTGTCGTTTTTTTAGCTGAAACATGGACTTTCAGCGGTTAAGTTAATTTTCTAGTTCAGTTGTGTGTTGGGAATTGTGCCGTGTAATTGTGGTCCGTGTTTTGGGTGCTCGACTGTTTAAGCTGAGTGCTGCCTTCCCTGTCCGATGTGTATTATCTGTTTGTCCTTGTCATGTGCGGTAATCCTAGAGATTCGTTGCTCTCGGTTTGCTCTTATTCTGGTTATGTGTGGCTGACCGAAAAATTAGGATTTCGGAGCAGGGTGAAGCTTTCATCGACGTGCAGTTTTATTTTAATCGATCATTTCATGTTTGTTTTTTGTAATCTGCGCTTGTAAGCTGTGATTTTCGTGTTTGTGTTGTGTTCCTTTTGTTCTCAGTGTATGTTCGAGATTAAATATTAAGTGTTTGTTCTTTATCTGCTTTGTATCTTAGTTCAACTGAGAGCGTGGGTAGGGATGGTGGTATAATGGTACACCAAGTGTATATAATTACAGTTATCGTACACATTTTCTGTGCAGTATTGCAGTTACATGTATTTCTCCCTTACTTTCTGTTCAGCCGTAACTTAAATACAACAAGAGATGTTTGTATAACACGTACGCCACCATTGCAGCACAGTAGTCAGAAATGGTAAAGGTCACAGTGACCTTGACCTTTGAACTACTGACCTCAAGGGGTCATCTACTGTTTATAACCAACCTCCGTGTAAAGTTTAAAGATACTAGGGCATATTTAGCGTTTTTTAGTTATTGAACGGAAACCATTTGGTCTACCGACCGACATGTGCAAAGCAATATACCCATTCATCAAAGGTGGGGGCATAATTATTAAAACCTTATTGCTAGTATATGAAAGTGAATGTGATGTGATTAACTTGATTATAACAATCGCCATTAAATACCAAACTACGATAATTATACCCGGGACAGATGGACGAAGTTAATATTTACATATTTTGTCAAAAACAAACACGTAAATTTATATTTTATCACCCTCACAAACACGAAAAGAGAATAAATAGTCTAATCAGAATTGCTTTTTATGGGGAAAATTCATATTTCCTGCGAGGGGAATAGTTTCTCCCCACATGATAACACATAGTATTAGATTAAATAATATCGTTTCCATAGCAACATAAAAGTCCACTATTACTCATTCACCTTAATTTAAAAATTTGATAAGAATGTAGTTCCCATGACAAATACAAATAAATGCAATTACTGCCCTAAAAACAGCCAAGCTCGTAATCATATTACGTGTGGACAATGGGAGTAAAACTCCACAGAAAATATAACAGCATTGTTTCGGAAATTAGAACATTTCAATTTTTGTTTATAGCCGAACTTGTTTCAAAATTTCACTTATCTCGTATTATTATGGTGACAAAGTTTACCTATCATGCGGCGACTTTAAATCTGAAACCTACATTATTAACATTAATTGTTCTATACAACCTCTTCAGAGCGGCCCTCTGTAGAGCAACAACCTCTCTTTAACAATTCCTTCAAAAGGTATGCAGTCAATATTTCTATGAATTCTACCCCTACATAGCAACAACCTCTAAACAATGGCCAACATGTGCAGCTCCAAAAGGGTGTTGCTCTACAGAGGTTGTACTATATAAAAATATTTAAACAAACAAAACAACGTACCGTCCGTGAATTATATGTGAAGTTTATAGAAATATTTGAAAATATGACTGCACCTCGTCAAAACGTCTGTGGTCATCTTGCGTATAATAGCGATTGTGTTTGCATCGAGGTTAACACCAGGTCAGCTCTGTGCATTTCTTCAGTTATACGTATTTGGTAACAAAGGGACGACGACCGAAGTCGATTTCGTTAACTTAACATTCGCAAACTTAGAACGAAACCAGCAACTGTCGTGTCAGAACAATTTAAAGCACTGGACTAGATCCGGAAGACTGTGTAGTTACACGGACTAAATCAATAATCATTGATAGCAAACTGGATTCAAGAATTCCGGTAATTCGAAAATCAAAACAATTCAAAATTGTTTCACAACAGCCTGCTTGTAGCAAATGTGCAATTGCGTGATGTTTTTGCGGCAGATATGAACATGTTTTATTCGCTATCAAATACTATCGACCCAACGCTGATTCCTACTGGACCAATATTTGATCGCCTGGTCAGATTGAGAATATCTATTGAAGTTAAACAAAACACACACGGAACTATTGGAGAATACAAATAGATGCACAATGAAAGTGACTTTATATAAATATTAACAACCAATAAAGTCCCGTTGATCTATTTCACCGTTTTCATCAAGTCATTGACAAAGGACTCGAGTCGGATGACGATACGATATTAATTGGTATTCATTGATGCCAAGAAATAAAACCACACCAAATGAAGCATTTAGAATATTTGAAGAGGAAAATTCTCAAAACAGGGTTTGAATAATTCAATACCGCTCTCTCGTTTTGTTTGACTGATTAATTTCGATCGGATAACTTTACAGAGCTGGTTGTTTTATTCGTGAATTTCTAATATCAGTCGTTTGGTTTGCTGCTCTGAATTGAACGTATTGCAAATAAACCTTTGGCACAAGGGATATAAACTTCGCTTGATTTGTAGTTTAATGGTATGAAACTTCAAGGACGATGAACCGCGTAATACACACGATAACAAGCACTTAGTGACTGTCGTTACGTAGCAACGGATTACTTAAAATCCAACAATAATTGATAAGAAAATAAACGTTATTATAGATTGATATCGTAACTCACTTTTATAGAGGGAATTTAATGTAACAGTTAAACAATATATACACTCGTACGTTGCTTGGTTTTGAATGATTGTTCGTCGGTATTTGTTTACGATAGAGACAATATGTCGTGAAAGACACGACTTCCGACTAAAGGCTGACAACCAATCTTATGTAAAAACATATCGCACTCGAGCCGTTACAAATGCATACATGTTGAAAATATACTGAAAAATTAAAACAGGACAAGAACATGGACATGCCCTTACCATACTAAAGGGCTCTTCACACAGGAGTGGCGACAAAAACCAATGCCATTTTGAGTCACGTGACGTTATGTCGAATACCCGATGATACAAGCCATTTTATTGGGCACGCTGTGGTGACATAAGATTGGTTGTTTCTCGAAGATAAATGTATAAGCTTGCTACTGGAGAAAAACGTATGTGATTAATTGCCATTTTGGAAAAGTTACAAGACTGTTTGTAAAGTTGGTGGTGTCGCAATTTCGATACTAGTAATTTCCCTGTTATCTACATCTAGTGAATGAGAGACCAGTGAGTCGATACAGACCCCTATGGTATTTGCCATAAAAATCACACTGACATTTAACATAACTTGGGAAATATCGGGATTTTGTAGTTATTTCGGTGGTTATTTAGTATGTTTACATCCAAAATTCTATAGAATTAACACTACTTTCACTTAAATTGTCTGAAATTTGTTTGCATTCGACGAAAACGCATTGCAAAACGAACTAAATACCTCACGGATGTTTACGCTGTAGTTTGTTGATGTTACAGTTCAATCACATGTGAATTACATCATTCACAGAGCAGGTTGGAAGGAAACTCGGCGCTATTTTCAAAAGGAAAAATACTGAGTGCGGGATATTAAGAGTGGTTTATATTGCTTATTTGCCATAAATCTGTCATAAAGCAACCGTCAGTGGCTTTCTATTACATAAAAACTTGGTAGGAAAATTACGTATTACAAAAATTTTCGCCAATTCTGTGAGGCAGCACCTTTAAACTGACTGGTTCATACTATCATGAATTTTAATTCCTTCGCGTTTCAAGCTTCCAATCATAATTACTTACATTTTCTGTAAATTAAAACCGTGCATAAAACCAAACCACATGTTTCAAATTTCGATACAATCAAGATCTGATATTTCGAATAACCTTTAATGTTGAGTTCAGATACTGATATTTGAATGATTATTTTGAAAAGGAATATAAACCGTTATCCATATTTAGCCTGGTTTATATTGCAGCTGTTTCCATTGAAAGTTAAAGTCAATGTCCATTGACACATGGTAATCGTTGGGAGTCATTGACCACTCAGTATACTGCGGTCAACTATTTAAAGAGAAATGAGTGTTTGTATTTTGTCGGTCAGTTCTATTAACGGAAGTTTACTATTGAAATGTCCCAAGATTGTTAATACACGTTGATAGTAATATGAATGTGTTATTTATACTTCGACGGAGTGGCTACATAGGCTTGCTTGAAATATCAATTGTTTGGGGATGTGGATGGTTCGTTCTATGTCTGACTCTTCGTGGATGGCAAGGCGCTGTCGTCGTTTCTGTGTTGCTTAGCATTTTCTGTGCGCTACAATAATATTCAATGTGTACTATTTGACAAAACATATGCAGTAGTAGTATGTCCATTACCGATACAGCATACAATGTGTCATATAAACGAAAAGCACTGCCGGTATATAACATTGTAATTAATGAAATAAATTAAAAATGACCGTCTTCATAAAAAATACAATGTACATACATGTAATGTAGGTACATACTATGCTATACTTGTTATACTGCTGCGCGAATTAAAGCCACGGTTGAAACCCATAAAACTCGTCTTTATTCTAATTGGTCATAATATTTCGAGTTGTTTATAGTGCAAACCAATGGGCATACTTAATTAAGAATTTTTTTATGATCGGGCGGTCTGTAAGTGGAGTTTGACTGTACAGTCAACCAATTAAATGTGTTCATACAAACCGATTTACGACATTCTACCAATGAAATGTGTTCTTACAGACCGATTTAGGAATGTAAGCAAATGAAATGCCTCGATACACACCGATTTAGGCCAGTCAGCCAATGAAATGTGTTCTTAGTTCTTACAAACCGATTTAGGAAGGTAGCAAATGAAATACCTTCATACAAACCGATTTAGGTCAGTCAGCCAATGAAATGTGTTCATACAAGCAGATTTAGGAAGGTAAGCAAATGAAATGCCTTCATACAAACCGATTTAGGTCAGTCAGCCAATGAAATGTGTTCATACAAACCGATTTAGCCCAGTCATCTCAGCCATCATCAATCGCACCCACTTGGGTAATATAATACATGCAAACAAAAGAAGAACATTATAGCATGAGCTTGGTCACGTCATCAAATCCCTCGTGATTAATTAACTCTCTTGTTCATATTTGAAATCCATAAAATAATCCAACGAAATGGCATTTACCGAAAACTCCACGCACTTTTATGCTCATAAATGTACATGACTTTACAGTATGATCTGTGAAACCATGGTCATTTCAAGTATAGTAAATATTGACAACTCTTCCCTCGAAGTATCTGTTCTAATTTAATTCAATTGTTTATTTGATGATACTGACGTCTTTATGCTGAATAAGACATTCCATACTTGTACTTTTTCCATTAATTTGTTAAACCGTATCAATGAGTTCTCTTCATGTGGAGCTAAATTGATTGTCAAATAGTTCCATGAAAGCTGAGAGCTATAATCCAAGGTTGTTGAGCAGTGAAATTGACTTCCTCCTGACCCCATCAATACCACTTATCTATCACCATGTAATGTCTTGAGATGGCTCTCAACATCAGAAGCAAGACAAAGTCCACAGTTCAAATATATTCGAGTACTTTATACAAATAACAACCATATAACTGAGAAGTCCACAGTTTAAAATTAATATATTTATGTAGTTTATACAAACAACGATATCATAACTTGGAAGTCCACAGTTTAAATATATTCAAGTAGTTTATACAAACAATGACATCATAACTTAGAAGTCCACAGTTTAAATATATTCAAGTAGTTTATACAAACAACGATACAATAACTTGGAAGTCCACAGTTTAAAATTAATATATTTATGTAGTTTATACAAACAACGACATCATAACTTAGAAGTCCAAAGTTTAAATATATTTAAGTAGTTTATACAAACAACGATACAATAACTTAGAAGTCCACAGTTTAAATATATTCAAGTAGTTTATACAAACAACGATACAATAACTTAGAAGTCCACAGTTTAAATATATTCAAGTAGTTTATACTAACAACGATACAATAACTTGGAAGTCCACAGTTTAAAATTAATATATTTATGTAGTTTATACAAACAACGACATCATAACTTAGAAGTCCAAAGTTTAAATATATTCAAGTAGTTTATACAAACAACGATACAATAACTTGGAAGTCCAAAGTTTAAATATATTCAAGTAGTTTATACAAACAACGATACAATAACTTGGAAGTCCACAGTTTAAATATATCCAAGTAGTTTATACAAACAACGACATCATCACTTAGAATTCAACAGTTTAAATATATGCAGTAGTTAATACAAACCAGAACAGTATAACTTAGATAAAACACATGGCTATGTATATAAGTAAAGCAATGTCACTTTAGTCGCACAACTCTTGTAGAAAAGGTTTGGAAAAATGGCCAGCCTGACACCAAGCTTTTATGTTATATTTAAGATCTTTTCACTGGCATTTATTTCTCTAGAAATGTTCTACAACTTTGGCTATTACTCGATTCTATTGGTATGTTTGCTTTAGATTTTCCCACTGAAAGAGTCGTCTCCTTTGCATATGTTGATCTGAGCAAAATTAACCACTATGATGGATGCAAGTGTATTAAATGACATCATGGCACTTTATAACAATTATCAAACAAGCTATACCGACCAGCCAAATAAAACAAATCAAGTGTATTCATATACCAAAACGGACCGCTACATTGCCTTCAGACCTTCGTCATCCCGGTCTTATGTCGTAGGTTAATCGGGGCCCAGGATTATAAACAATACTTTTCATTCAACACTCAGCACTCTGATATTACTCTGTTGAGTGCTGAGTGTGAAGTTTGGTGTTTTTGAGATCACAACGATTTCTTACGTAAGTGCGGTTTATATACTTTATAAGCGGCCCAAATCATTGCTCTTCAATCGCGGTAAGAAGGTTTGGTAGTCGCACACTTTGCAGAGACCGAGATGACTAAGGCGGCGAATAGGTCGAGAGTTAAGGAAACACGACTGACAATGACAATAAAGGACATTTATTATTTGCTTTCAATGGATTATGGAGATTTTTCAGTGAAATAAACAGTGAAAATAACAGTGAAATTACCACTTTGTTATTTTCACTGTTATAGAAGCTGGTTATAGTATCATGTAGAAAAAGAAACGTAACGTCAACGGCGCCGGGCTTTAAAATATGCGTTACGTCATCATGACGTCATAATTATCACGTCGTGACGTTCTTATTTCGACGTGATTTTTCCAATTAAGCCAATTACGCCACATATTTAAGAGAAATTGAGGCATATAATAAACAGAAACACTCGTGATCACAAAAAAATACATTTTCACCCGTGGCTACGCCACTCGTGAAAATATTGATTTTCTGTGATCACTCGGTGAAATAAAATTCGATCTTACACCAAAATCAACAAATATCCTCTATATATTCTATCCTGTACGGTGCATTCAAAGGATCCACCTGAGGGATATACATGTATAATAGGAAGTCGTTATAATTCATATCAACTGTGTCCGTTATGTATTTATGCCAACATCGTGACTTGGATAGCCGGACCAGACTATGAACGACCCTAATGCTTTGACAGCATCTGAAGCATCTTCAGATGTAGATATAATCCGAACAGGCGGACTGAACTTATGATTAACCCGTTGATGAGGACACGCCCGGGTCAGAACAAATATTAAGACAGCAGTAAGTAGCATTTAGTTTACTTGTGCCAACAAAATGATTAGGAAATAATGACATCATTATACGCCTTGTAATTAATCTAGCACACGCAAACTACACATGACAAGGAATGCTAATCATGATCCCACTCGTTATTATTTATGGTGTTTATGTGATAATGTTAATAGTCAATTATAAAGGAGCAGAGAATATTACATCAGCTGATTACATTGCTTTAACCTAGAATGAACAATATGCCACACCCCCGTACATTTGTTTGGACAATG
This sequence comes from Spisula solida, assembly GCA_947247005.1. Classification (NCBI taxonomy): domain Eukaryota; kingdom Metazoa; phylum Mollusca; class Bivalvia; order Venerida; family Mactridae; genus Spisula; species Spisula solida. Next base: position 33,521,647 of record OX365952.1, on the reverse strand, counting down.
TAACCTTTAAAATGTATATAAAAACGTAATAAATGACACACAGAATTTTATTTTCTTTCATTTACATGTATTATATAAACAACCGTTAATAGTTTTTGCCTCAAATACCTTTCAACTCGAACAGTTCATCCGGTTCCGACAAAATGATGAAGTGGAAGTATTAACAATAGGTTATTTAGTACCGGTATGCCCATTAAAAATTGCCTGGGATATGCCCGAAAACCTTAAGCAAAGGCCATTCACTTGCTTAAAAGAGTTCTAGAATACGCTATTGTGTGAGCTGCACTAACTTCGTTAGCTGTACATACACGATTGGCAAACTAATGAAAAAAGTTTCCAAGAGTCAAAGACTGGCAACGAAACCTTACATAGCAAAGGCTGTCACTTGCTGGAAGTGTGTGTATACCTTACCAGAATTCTAGAATAGGCTAATGTTTGTGCTTGACAAACTTCAAAAGCTGTACATACGCGATTGGCAAAATATGTTCCATGAGTCCAAGACCGGCAAAGAAACACACCAGTAAAAGCTGTCCACTTTCGGGCACGATAAGTATACCATAAGATATAGCATACGCCATAATTGTTTGTGCTTGACAAACTTTACAAGCTGTGCATACCCGATTTGTTAAATACTAGTAAAGAAACCCTAAAGCAAAGGCTGTCCATTTTCTGGAATCTTGTGTATACTGAGTACCTTATCAGATATCAAGTTTACGCCACTGTTTGTGCTTGACAAACTTCACAATCTGAAGTATACATGCGAGCGCTGTATGATATAGCCCAGTGGTCAGCGTAAATACAGGTCAGGGAAATGTTGAAAGATCGTCTATGTATGTGCTGTCTGTTTCTACCCGGTCATATTGTGTACCTAGAAAAATTAACTTTGTTGTACGTTTAAAGCGAATTGGTGTTACAATGCATGTATTTCTGGCGTCGAGGAAGTACATGTACATGTAGTCCAATTACCGTATTTCATTTTATAGCCAACCTGTTATAAAACTTTTATTAGTCCCCTACCGGTTTTTGACCGGAGGGACAATAGGTTTGCCCTCCGTCCGCCCGTCCGTCCGTCCGTCCGTCCGTCAGTCAGTCAAAAAATCTGGATCCTGACATAACTCAAACAGTTTCCAAGCTATGTTTATGAAACTTGGTATGTGGATTGAGGGCAATAAGGGGATTATGCATGTCTAAAAATATTTTGATTCTGACAAAACATGTGGTTGCTATGGCAACAGAAACATTGAAAATGGCTTCAAACCGGTAGGGGACTTCTGTATTGCTTGCAATTCTCATTCATTCATTCATTTATTCATTGTTGTCAGGTAGGTGCGACATATTATAAAGTTATTGATTTACATATGGCCAGAGACAATATAGGCTTTTATTATATATCTAACACTGTATTGTCACGAATACATGCCAAATCGCTCAGTGAAATACAACGCGACAGATTGCATTTTCCGTATCATACATGTCTGGTTTTCCGAATCCGTATCATGCATGTCTGACTTGTTATATGCCGAACATATGCCAACTTCAATGACGTCATGACGTAAGCAATTGCCTTTTTTTGAATGGGCGTCGCGTTATAGGCCGAAAATATGCTGAAGTTCATGATGTCAATGTATACACACCAAACACATTTTCGCGCGTAAAAGCGCTTTTTTCATTTTAGAAGGTATATAATAAAAGGAATATCACTGCAGTGGTGTTGATCCGTTAAGCCGTATTACCTCTCGTTGCGTGCGCCATACCGCAGATACGGCATTACACAAGCAACTCGAGGTAATACGGCCAAACGGATAACATACTGCAGTGATATTCCGTATATACCAATTTTAATCAACAAAGTTTTACAATACTGGCATGGTTCTGACTAATTGTTCTACTACTTTTGTTTTACCATGAGAAGATCACTGTTCATATCCTCATCATCTCTCTCCAAATAAGGAATGTATCATACAAAATCACAAACCATGTACCACACACAGAGGATTGTTAGGGAACGGAGGGTAATTTCATTAACAAACCCTTTAGAAGATAGGGAAGGCAGCTCTCAACTGAAACTGCCGATCACAGAAAACAAAGACCACAGTTACACGGCACAAATCCGAACCCACAACTGAACGAGAATATAAACTTAGCCAATAAAAGTCCAAGTTTCAGCTGTCAAGAAGTCGAATGTGCAAGTCCCAGATGTCATAACCTGTAAGACCTGTAAAAGCTGAATGACCCTGTAACAGCTGTAAAATGGGGGCGAAAGACCCAGGTTCAGTCGTCAAAGTCCTAGGAATTTGTTAAAACTAAAATGATGAACGGTTCAAGGGCTACCTAAAACCAATATTTCAAACATTCCTGTGTGATAGATACAGATGTTGTTCCCGAGCAGCTCCGCACGTAATGATACTAGTCTAGTAATGATACCAGCAGGATTCCACGCCGACATTCGCTGCTTCACAAGAAAGACAGGGCAGCAATTATATTGACATAAAGTCTAGCCTTACTTTTCTGATTTTTGTTTCATGATTTTTATTGAAATTTAATGCACTCTGTCTACTAATTTGCGTCTGAAACTGTGATTCCACAGCAACGATGATCGTTAGTCAAGGTTACAGAACTACGTTTGACGTATGTGCGGTAGTTATAAGGATATTTAATACCATAATAAAGTGGTTACTGTATGATTATTAGGAGAAAAACATACCAGTAAGACAATTCAAATGTGTATAATGTGTATGTTCTTAATTTATGCTGACAACAATTAAGTATTGATTATGTTTCTTTTTTTAACTTTCTGCTCTAACAAATACCATTGTATTTGGTTGTTTATATCATATTTTATATTTATTGATATATTACGTCTTTTATGACCAGGTGATGAAGGTAGACGCCTTGTGCGGGAGTTTGAAGGTTCAAATATGGGTATGAGGTTGGTGAGCCACCAGCTAGCGAGAGATTGAATGTTCAAATAAAGATATGAGGTTGGTGAGCCACCAGCTAGCGAGAGATTGAAGGTTCAAATAAAGATATGAGGTTGGTGAGCCACCAGTTAGCGGGAGATTGAAGGTTCATATATAGGTATGAGGTTGGGGAGCCACCAGCTAGCGGCATTTTGAAGGTTCAAGTATTGGAATGAGGTTGCTGAGCCACCAGCTAGCGAGAGTTTGAAGGTTCAAATATACAAAATAGGTATGAGGTGGGTGAGCCACCAGCTAGCGGGAGTTTGAAGGTTCAAATATACAAAATAGGTATGAGGTGGATGAGCCACCAGCTAGCGGGAGTTTGAAGGTTCAAATATAGGTATGAAGTTGGTGAGCCTCCAGCTAGCGGGAGTTTGAAGGTTTAGATATAGGTATGTGATTTGGGAGCCACCAGCTAGCGGAGGTTTGAAGGTTCAAATATAGGCATTAGGTGGGTGAGCCACCAGCTAGAGGCAGTTAGAAGGTTCAAATATTGGTTCGTGGTTGGTGAGCCGCCAATTAATTAACGGGAGTTTAAAGGTTGAACTATAGGTATAAGCTTGGTGAGCCGCCAGCTAGCGGGGGTTTGGAGGTTCAAATATCAATTTTTGCGGTAAGTGAGCCACCAGCACGCGGGAGTTTATCTTCACGAGTATAAATTTTCGCGAACTCACCGAATTCGCAAATATAGCGAACATTAAGTTCTCGCGAAAATATCTGATTTTACAGAATACGCACGTATTCGTTTTTTATGCAAATAATGGAGGCAGACCATTTCGCTGGCTTAGAATTATAAGACTCGTGCACATATGAACACATGTCTTGGCGCTTCTTCTGAGCCTATTTTCATGAAAATCGGGAGTGGGCATGTTGACCAAATTGAAGTGTCAAAAGCTTGTTTTTCCATAAGTAAAGAGTAGTTTTCAGACAGTTTTCTTTTTTTCTCAAAATATTGATTTTGTATTAACGACCTTCTAATACTAAATCAGCAATATATTGCTATTATAAATCATTGAACAATTTTTAAGTATCGATATAATTTTATTCTAGTATAACTGTCAAACGCATTACGAGTGTAGCCGTATAACAGCTAATCAATATTTTTTATCAATTCCACCATTATCCTCGCTGAATCCAAACCACCGACCATATAATTGGATCAATGGCTGTCAACTGACTAGTTCACGCTTAGAACTGCTCACGTTGAGTCCATATTGAATAACTGCTGCAGCTTCAAATGATATAGAACATGACCTTGAATAGATCATAAAATATTTATAAAATCAGTATGTGATCCAAAAAGAATGTTTCTTTTTTACCATGACTCTTCGCTTGAGTAACACTAGTATCAATGAAGAAAACATTAATCAACTCGTAAACGTATAATTATGCACATGCCACTGACGATAGTTAGCAAAAATCGCAACATAGAAAAGAATGATTAAAAATGATGTCAGTGACTTCGCTACTAACTGAAAAGCAATTGAGTGTAAAATGTGCCATCTTAAAAGGGGTGTAATTAACCGAGTAGCAATATTACTAAATGGAAGTTTGGGTGGATAACAGTGTACAGCCTATGCCATCTGTCCAGGTCATGGAATATGTTTGAATGACAGATTGCTAAACTTTGAAAAATCTGTTTACTATATGACTATGCCTATTTCACAGAGCGGCATTTTTCAACCCGCTCTATGATAGATGTATGGAACACGTCTACTGTGGGAATAATTTGTAAACAAATCAATACATCCTGTCATGAAAATATATCAGCGACTGATCAGCGAAACTACTTTAAAATATAACTTAAACACGGTAAATGGTAGATATATTGATTTATGCAATACAGACATAGATCTAGACCCGAGTCCAACCATTTCCTGGCCCGTTGAAGCGTTTAATAGTGATTCCATGTTGGGGTCTGAAACGTCCGTTGCTTTCCCGTTCTCTTGTATAGTAATGACCGAAAGATGGGGGATGTCAAAACTCTGTATTTTGTGGGCCTGTGTATGAACTGATAAAAGTTGTAATAGATTTAGAAACAATGTATTACTACTTATTACTATTTATTTTCATTTATACCCCTTGGTGACCACTTCCCAGTTTACTAACACATTGTTAAGTCACCATTGGCGGACATCGAACATATGATGATTTGGATAGGAAGACATGTGAGTGGTACTCCTTGACCGTTGTCCATCCAAACATGTCATCCAAAACCTCAGCTTACGTCTATTTGACAGTCATATTAAGTCAAGGTAGATGACGTAATTATAAATATATATGATAAAAATGCTTGTCAGTGAGCCTTTTTTCCTGGATCAGGTTATAGGCTGGTTCCCGTCCCCAATATTAAGTAATTATACTACTGTAAGCTTGATTACAACAATGTACAACAGTCAAGTCGAATAACAAATTTTGAAAAATTATCGATTCGGTGGGAAAACTGTCCGCTTGTCCTATTTACGTCTTATTCGTTCTGTGTAGCTTACTTTCCTATACTAAGCGTCGCTTGCATGCCTTACTGACGATGTTTGGAGAAAAGAATCTGAGCAAGTAATGTACATCTTGATATAGTTTTGGTGCCTTAGTACTGTGAATTGGTTCAGTGGGAAAACTGTCCGCTTGTCCTATTTACATCCTACTCGTTCTGTGTAGCTTACTTTCCTATACTAAGCGTCGCTTGCCTTACAGAATCTCAGCAAGTAATGTAAAATTTACATCGTGTTCCAGTGTTGGTGCTTAAGTACTGTGAATCAATATAATTACTAGTATACATGAATTAAATACTATTTAAGAGGAGTTCAATGCCATAAAGTAACACATGTACACTAAACCATTTCATTTTTATAAATATGAAAAAGTCGTTCGTTCATATACGAGAAACGTGTACTTGTAAACTTAAAATACCATGTTTAAGAGTAGACGATGATGACACATTTGAATTTGGTTCTCGACCAAATTTCAACAAGGCCTACAAAATGTACGCAATGAAATATATGCAATAACTGGAATACCTGAAGAACATGTCCATTAGATGGAATAATAACAAAATAGACCAAACCCAAGATTGGTATGGTTAGTTTATACTTATTTATTTCAGGTCGATTGTGAAATAAGTTTTTCAAACTTATAGTATAATCACTGCCAACACATCACCTGATGTTATCCATCGCCACGAGGGTTTGAGAGAAGAGAAGCCAGTTTGCCTTTTTATACGGAGCGTCTAGCAAGGTCTGGGATCGAAGTCGGGACATCCCGCACCCGAAACGGCCGCTTTACAACTAGGCTATCGGGGAGGCGTGGTATATAGCTCGAAATGCTTTTATGGAGATGACAATTTCAGTGATTCATGTATCAGTATGTACTCAGACCCATGACTATTCCAATACTGAACTGCATCTATCATTTACTTCTAGTTAACCACGGTTCTTACACACTCTTCTTTAACATCCGTCGAGTGGATTTTAGAACAACAGCGACGGGTCGAAACGTCATGGCTTTAAGAAACAATTCTCGAGGAATCTAGTCGCGAGGTCGATGAACTTATGTGAGAGAACAGGGTGGCATTGACTGCTAAGTATCACTTTTAATCGTCTATGTATAGTACATTGTTATTAATATTGAGAACATCAAGCAATCGGTCGTTGATACTACTTTAAAAAGATGTAAGATTCAACAAAAATAGGACAGTGAAGGCATCACTGAACAGAAAATGAGAATACGAAATACACAAAAGGAAAAGAAGAGTCTACAAATTGCTAGCTATGTAGGATTTCAAGTGGCCCCGTCAAAATGACGAATAATGAGATTTGATGACGATCTCTATGTCGACAACACTTAAACTTTTCAATACATTGTTTAAAAATAAACACATTGGCCCGAGAAGTGTACTTGTAAATCAGGCTTTTTACGTTTTGAAGTTTCAACTGCATGTCTTACTTTTCTCTCTGGAGCTTCGAATCCACGCTCCCAATAATAACGACGGCTAGCACTGAACGTCGTTGTTTAGGTCTAGGGTTCGAATCCTGCTCAATCGGGTTATGGCTAATTGACAACTTTAAGATAATTAATAAATAGCTACTGACCCAGGCAATCATATTATCGGATAATTAAATTCCTAATAACCACCTTTGGACAGACTGTTTGCGCGTGGAATGTTATTCGTACGATACCAGGTATTCGGAAGATCGAATTAACGAGATCACACAGTACATGCATATCTATATATTATAAAACTAGAACGGAACATAATTATCTCCCAAAGAAAGTAAGTAAATTTCTGGGCAGAACACAGCTACTGTGTTGGCAAACAACATCGTATCAGATAATAGAAAAATATATATCTTCTTATAGCGTCGTAGGTCATTCACGTGGAGCAATCTCTCTTCCAGTAATTCAGTTTTCATCTCATTGTTAGAAGAATTCGGTCAGATATCGATCGAGTACGCTACTACCACAGCGAGAGAGTCATTCATGGTTAAATATAATGAGCTCCACTCTTTTCCGAACACACCGATAATTGTACTGGAACGTTTTTAGATCGTGTGTTTTCTGTTTGGCCATACGCAGCGAGCGTCATCTGTATTCGAGATATCGCTGGCTTAGAATTAGAAGATCGTAAGTAGTACTTAAGACCTTATAAGTCATGTTGACCAAACTGAAGTTTAAAAGCTTGTTTTTCAATAAGTAAAGAATAAAGGTTTTTCTTGTTTTCTCAAAATATTGATTTAGTACTTACGACGTTCTAGTTCTAAGCCAGATATATATATAATCTTTGGAAAGTAAGCTTTATATAGTTATGTACATATTGAATTTAGTATGGCATTTTATAGTACAAAATAATGTACCTTGTTAACAAGCGCTAAAACTAACTTCTCAAGACGTGGAAGAAGAAGGCGAAGAAGAAGGAGAGGGAGATGAAGAAGTGGTTGTGGTGGAAGAAGAGGTAGGAAGAAGAAGCATCCGTATCATAAAATCCCCAAACCCAGGAAACAAGATACTCGGGTTAAAAGCCTACTAGTGCTCTTATCAACAGCTCAGCCAGCAATTGAAACGATAGTAACGACGAATGGCATACACATGTATATTACATTTTATTGAAACAAAATGCAGTTTCGAATAAAATCCATGCGTGAGGCACCGTCTGAGGATGGCTGATATAGGAGAGATTATGTTTGTATACAAAGGGATTAGTACCACCAACTAGCTATTGGTGAATGGCAGGTTTTCATTGTAAATTCTTCAAATAGATTCTCGGTGGGCATTTTGCATATGAATACGGTGATCTCTCCTATATATGACTAGATGTATAGCCCAGTTATGATATTGTGACAGTGACGTTGCAGTTTATGTGTACGCAAAAAATCACAACCATTGTCTAAACAGGTAGAGCGAAGTTTAGTTTGTTAGTTTAGCATTGGAATTTTAGTTGTTTGTACAGTATAAGCCTTAATAATTGGTTTTACACCGTTATAGTGGACTCGACCGCTACGTCACTGGATTATTATCCTGACTAGACTATAAGTTATGACCAATGTCTAAGTCACAATTAAACGAATGTCTAGGTCACAATTAACCCGGTGGCCGGTGTATATGCTGATATCTAGTTAGACTTAAGGTATATTCAGTATGAAGAGTATTCTAATTAAACTAGGGGTCCATATCTGACCTTGGGACCAGATGGTTCATTATACTGTAATCTAAAACGCTATCAAAACAACTTATTACGTTATAGAAACACTCGATGACTCTGCGTCAATATTTGACGAAACTAACGGTACTGCAATAGTATTTGTCTAACTGACAGATCTCCAGCTGCCCCGTAATCAACCTCAGAAAGTGTCTGTTCGTTGTTTATGTAAAATTACCGTTATCAAACACACAAAGTGTCCGTTCGTTTTCGTGGGTTTGTTACATTGTGTATGGGATACTTAAATATTCACCGGAACTTTCGGTAATTAACATATCATGGTTTTGCCGGGTTGTTACACTATTAGAAATAATGGTTAATAGGTCATGGGCACTTTCCAAACTTTCTAAACTTTCTTTTTAAACTTTCCAATCAAATGTACAAAATTAGTTTCCCTTATTAATAAAACAAACGTGGTTACAAATACCCTGACACGTGTACGTCATACTAAAAGTTGTAATTCAGCCGACAACTTAACGCTAAATTTAGATTCTTTATTACTTTTCAAGACCTACGCATAGGGGACCAGTATTTTTGTAGGGGTTCTTTGAATGAATGATAATTTAAATTGAACTACCCTCCACCACAATTTATAGTAGTAAAAGTCGCAACCTCCCGTTAGAGAGTTGCTGCTGGAACCTCTAGGTCAGTGCTGTGGCGATTTATATCGATTCTCTACGAGCAGCTAGAGACAAAACACCAAAATGGGTGTTGAATATATTATTTCTGAGTTGTGGAACTGAAATAAGTCCAAATAAGCATCACTAAATAATGTTCCAGTCACTAATCGGTGCTCCAGGGTAAGTGGAATTGGACTATGGATGTTGAAGCGGCAATAAAACTAATTAAGCATGAAGTGTGTTAATTACTATGTCATATAGGCGTGAGAGTAGAAGCACAATCACACTTTTCACGAGTAACTCAATTTCCAATGAAATACTGAAGACGTTTCCAAGTACACATTGCTGAATGCAAAATGAAATGTTTGATATGCACAAATATGAAATGTTTGATATGTACTAATATTATGCTAGCAAAGTGATACTATGTACAAACTGAAATGTTTCACGCAATCTTACATTACACTTAAATATATGATCATGGTCCAATGAAATGTTTGGTATAATATTATATGTGTCTTATGATCTACATCATGTTGTACGTGAGAACAAAACAAAAAAAACTAATACAATGTATTACCACTATTCAATTAATATCAATTTATAAATTACCTTGTAAATATTATTGTTTATAAAACAAACTCACCATAATTATGCTATTGAATCATGTTTTCTGTATTTTGTGCCGGTGGCCTTGTACTATTGAAATAAATCTTGTATCTTGTATTCGTTTACTAGTACAAACAGTTCAGCAGCCAATTATGAGGCAGATGAGTTTTAAGGGAAAAACGCCTATCATTAGATTCAATGGCTTCAGATTTTAACATTTTAGCATCTCACACATGATTGGTAAGTTAATTCGAACATTGTGATTATATATTGACGAACTAATCACGGAGATTGCCTTCAAGAACGGTCCAGTGAATATGATGAGTTAGAGTACAATTAGGCTTCTGCATATTTCTGCTCTGTTACACAACCGTATGACTTGATTACTTTGATGTACCGACTGAATCACGTCACGTGGATGTCACGTGGTTGTCACGTGGATGCCCTGTTGCACGTTCTGAATATAATAAGTAGTATATACATGCCGTACATGTGACATTTAATGTTTTCTTCAGTTATACACATGTTTCTTCTATGAACGGCGACCATTTCAAGCTTGGCAGTTATCCTGGACGTAATTATCAAGAACATAACCTGTCGAATTCTGGTATCAAACTAGGATGGTGTATGTGACAGTCAATTACGGAACAACCAGGTACTAGTTATCCAAAGTCTCGACCTACCGAAGTTGTGGTACTGGTACAGTTCCCATGAAGTCGTAAAAATTAATGGCACAGGTATATTTCCCTAGTTTGGAAGTCAGCATAGCTAGTTCCGGGTAAATGCTGGTTCGACCGATGTCAGGATAATGTACGGTAAATGAGTAGTCGCCATATGTCTATGACCATGGCTAGAATACAGGTTACTAGTGGGACTGAATACAATATGCCCCTTATCTTTGGAGAGGTGGTATTTATTATTTATTATACCATATTTATATAGCACTTTTATCATGTAATTACACGTTCAAAAGTGCTGTACAATCACATTTAAGACATTGTTAAAACAATTTGAAATAGATATATATGCATGCAAACATAACAACAAATGTATATTATACAGTTTAAAGTTTAAGGATAAAATATGAATTTGCAGCAGACAACTTGTAATTAAAACAAATATAAGCATTGGATGCTTTAAATCCGATTGGCTTCGTAAGCTATATGGCCAGTCCACACGTACATTACTCCACTAGCCGGTATTATATGTTATGCATTAAAGTTGGTTCAATGAGACAAAACAACTCCTTGAAAACCAACAATCTCACTGGTAGTGTGACTTAATAATATAAAAGAAAACAATGGATTTGCTCCTCCAATGTTGATTGTCCATGTGTCGGGATAATGTGACTCTAATAGTGTCAATATGATTGAAACCCCAACCAGTGGGAGTTAAATCCCGAACTTTTAAAATCTAACATTAGTAACGAGTTTGACGTGGGAACTGACATACCAAAAAATATAATGTAACTGAGTCGTATACAATTTTCAGTGTCCCACAATAAGATAGACATTGATGATATACTGATTCCCAATAATGGTCTTTAAAAGATCGTTTGTCCGACTACGCGAACGTGCGATGTCAGTCATTAGCACGGACAGCCTTTCAACCACACATCACAGGCATCTGAAGCGCCATTAGAAATTAACCGTATTCCTCTTCAAAGAAATATGATACCAACCGTATACTATCACATTCCCTGCCCAGTGCTCGTTTAAATGGTAATTTCTTGACCCAAAGTGGGGTTTAATTGTCTCTTTAGTGTGGCCGTGCAATAAACACGGGTCAGGTCATTCTATATGTGTTTCAACAGGAAATTATACCTCGTCAAGTATCTAAGTACCCGTTTTGTACCCGCGTTTGACAGCCACACCATTAAAACTCTCTGTTTATTCCGTTTATACTTTTATACCTTTATAACTACACAAACGGGTGATATATCATGTAAATAAATATTTTATTCTGTAAACAATAGTAACGACAACTCAATATGTTACTTAACTAACAATGAATAATAAATCACAACAAACATATAAAAGCTCTTTGATGTCTAACTGCTACCAGTGATGTAGTATATTGAATGTGTTTGTTTGATGTCCTAGTCATTGTAATTCTGTAATTACTCCTATTGTACAATGTGATCAACAGCTGGTAATAAGAAAGGTGAAGGACGTACAGTAATTGATTCTTAATTAAGCTGTGTGAAGTTGGCTCAACATACGACATACGACATTCAAAAAATCGAATGTCGTGCAGCTCGACATACGACATTGGACGACATTCAAAAAATCGAATGTCGTCCAGCTCGACATACGACATTGGACGACATTCAAAAAATCATCAAAAATCGAATGTCGTCCAGCTCGACATTGGACGACATTGGACGACATTCAAAAAATCGTCTAAAATCGAATGTCGTCCAGCTCGACATTGGACGACATTGGACGACATTCAAAAAATCATCAAAAATCCAATGTCGTCCAGCTCGACATTGGACGACATTGGACGACATTCAAAAAATCGTCTAAAATCGAATGTCGTCCAGATCGACATTGGACGACATTGGACGACATTCAAAAAATCATCAAAAATCGAATGTCGTCCAGCTCGACATTGGACGACATTGGACGACATTCAAAAAATCGTCTAAAATCGAATGTCGTCCAGCTCGACATTGGACGACATTCGACGACATTCAAAAAATCATCTAAAATCGAATGTCGTCCAGCTCGACATTGGACGACATTGGACGACATTCAAAAAATCATCAAAAATCCAATGTCGTCCAGCTTGACATTGGACGACATTGGACGACATTCAAAAAATCGTCTAAAATCGAATGTCGTCCAGATCGACATTGGACGACATTGGACGACATTCAAAAAATCATCAAAAATCGAATGTCGTCCAGATCGACATTGGACGACATTGGACGACATTCAAAAAATCGTCTAAAATCGAATGTCGTCCAGCTCGACATTGGACGACATTGGACGACATTCAAAAAATCATCAAAAATCGAATGTCGTCCAGCTCGACATTGGACGACATTAAAAAAATCATCAAAAATCCAATGTCGTCCAGATCGACATTGGACGACATTCAAAAAATCATCAAAAATCGAATGTCGTCCAGATCGACATTGGACGACATTCAAAAAATCGTCTAAAATCGAATGTCGTCCAGATCGACATTGGACGACATTCAAAAAATCATCAAAAATCGAATGTCGTCCAGATCGACATTGGACGACATTGGACGACATTCAAAAAATCGTCTAAAATCGAATGTCGTCCAGCTCGACATTGGACGACATTGGACGACATTCAAAAAATCATCAAAAATCCAATGTCGTCCAGCTCGACATTGGACGACATTGGACGACATTCAAAAAATCGTCTTAAATCGAATGTCGTCCAGATCGACATTGGACGACATTGGACGACATTCAAAAAATCATCAAAAATCGAATGTCGTCCAGCTCGACATTGGACGACATTAAAAAAATCGTCTAAAATCGAATGTATAATAACATTAAGGCGTGCATTTAATATACGATCATTATTTCTGTTATTCTATGTTAACTTTGAACGTCTCAACTGACAAAGCACATTTCTCTGTTATATTATGCTAATAATCTTACTTACATTTAGATCTAGCATATTTACACATATCAGAACGGCCTATCTAAACGTAATCAATTTCCGCGACTTTACCTTGTTTACATGTGCATGTTTGGATTTAAAATGTTGCACTTTTTGTTCAATCATTGTAGAATGAACGAATATTGTCACTTGCTGATGTAAGGAGTCAGTCATGTAAAGTTTGTATTTGTTGATACTTTATTGTCCGCTATATTGTTTTTCTTTGTGATGAGTCGCTTAGCAACCGTAGGAGTTTAAATTATTCAATGTGCGAAACAACTTATTTGGTTTCTACAATCTTTAATCTTAGCATCAGGAAACGCAATTTGAGGTTATTTTGGTTGCATGGCTATTCACAGAAGTTTAAGTGGGGCGTTTCTTTTCGTGAATTTCAACGGTACACAATGCACAAAATTTCGGAAACATAACAAAATATAGTTTTATTTACTTAATCAATTTGGTTAGGGGAGTTTATAGATTCGCTAAGACTTGTGTACTTTCAGTAAATCGTGAATAGTTTGGAATATTTGCGAGTTGCTTTGCGATATTACCGGATATTTTGGTTTTACTTTATACTTTTCTTGTGTCAACTGGAATATTTGTTATAATAATAGTTCTGTTAATAAAGTCACGGACATTTAATCTAAACTTGTGTTTGTTCAATAATTACTAGTTATGTTCAGGCAGCCTGACAAGGATTTAAGATAATATTTTGAATGCTCTTGTTCGTCCGTCTGTTGTATACTAGTATCTACAGTTGCTGTCCACGGTGCCTAAGAGTCGAGTGACACTCGGCACAAAAGTAGCCTATTCATGGGTAGGTGACAACTAAAATGCAACAAGCAATGTTAAATACTAATAGAACAGTGTATAAACGAGTCAACTTCCGGTTATCACAATAAGGAGTACACGTTGACTTGTATAGTATTGCAATAAGTCGTACAGTGATGGGAAATAACCGGATATTTCAATCACAATAAGTCATAAAAGTTAAATTGTATAGTATCACAATAAGTTGTACAGTGATTTGGTTTATATATGGAATATATAACTGTCGGCATGAATTATCAACATATTGTACGAACCCGGGAATCCAAAATGACGTCAAAGATGGACGCCATATAACTTACGAATACACCTGAAATTATATGTGATGCAATTTGATATTTATGTACATATGTAGTCTCCAATGCTGGTTTGGTTATTATTCATTTCATAATGCGCATGAAATGACATAAAACAAATCGAAAAAACTTACGAGGTTTGACCGCAAAACTTGAGTAATGCTGTGTACACTTCCGTTAGTGGAAAGTGCACAGCCGAACCACAGGGTCAGAATCAGTCTAGCTATGCGTTCAACATACACTATTACATCATGATTGGTAAGCGAAACAATAGGGACGTGGATAAACACATACTAGTTCGTTACCCATGTGTATGTAGTTTTTACAGGTATCGGGCTTGCGATAGACGTAATTGATACCCCAATCATACGAATCTCGAATCAGCCGGAATGGGTCCGAATGAGTCGGAATTAATAAAAACTAAAAATTTGAAACAAATTCCGAATGATGATTCGAAATGACCAAAATTATTACAGCTTGTCTAAATGTCGTTAGAAATACTTCTAAGATAATTCGAATACAATTCAAATAAAATTCGAATATAACAATCATGCATTTCGAATCCGCCGACAGCGGAGAATGTGCACGCATATGTTTCCATAATACGGTACACACAATCATGGGACCGTTGTGAACGGGATTTCGCGCGGGTATAAATAACTACATACACTGGTTTTAATTATTGTTTTGAATGGGGTCAAAATGCCGTAACAATATTTAAAATGTAATCATCACTGCGGTATACTGTACACAGGATATTGCTAGTAAAGGTGAGTAATGTAATTAATTTTCGCGACATTCTAGTGTACACCAGAGACGATATTTTCCAAATTACTGACTACTAACATCATCTCAACTATGTTTTAGCGTCTTCGAGCTGCAAGGCATTCAATTACTGACAACGTTTTGAATGTCGTCCAATGTCGTCCAATGTCGAGCTGGACGACATTCGATTTTAGAGGATTTTTTGAATGTCGTCCAATGTCGTCCAATGTCGAGCTGGACGACATTCGATTTTAGGCGATTTTTTTAATGTCGTCCAATGTCGTCCAATGTCGAGCTGGACGACATTGGATTTTTGATGATTTTTTTAATGTCGTCCAATGTCGTCCAATGTCGAGCTAGACGACATTCGATTTTAGACGAGTTTTTGAATGTCGTCCAATGTCGTCCAATGTCGAGCTGGACAACATTCGATTTTTGATGATATTTGAATGTCGTCCAATGTCGTCCAATGTCGAGCTGGACGACATTCGATTTTAGGCGATTTTTTTAATGTCGTCCAATGTCGTCCAATGTCGAGCTGGACGACATTGGATTTTTGATGATTTTTTTAATGTCGTCCAATGTCGTCCAATGTCGAGCTAGACGACATTCGATTTTAGACGAGTTTTTGAATGTCGTCCAATGTCGTCCAATGTCGAGCTGGACAACATTCGATTTTTGATGATATTTGAATGTCGTCCAATGTCGTCCAATGTCGAGCTGGACGACATTCGATTTTTGATGATTTTTTGAATGTCGTCCAATGTCGTATGTCGAGCTGGACGACATTCGATTTTTTGAATGTCGTATGTCGTATGTCGTATGTTGAGCCAACTTCACACAGCTTCTTAATTACATGTTATGATTTAGAACAGTACGAAGTTGGCTTCAGAATGGTCTTGTGGCTAGGGCGTCGGCTTCGCGTTCGGGAGGCTAAGGCTCTATTACAGTCCATTACTAGTGGCTAGGGCGTCGGCCTCGTGTCCGGGAGGCTACGGCTCTAATACAGTCCATTACTAGTGGCTAGGGTGTCTGCCTCGCGTCCGGGAGGCTAAGGCTCTAATACAGTCCATCACTAGTGGCTAGGGTGTCTGTCTCGCGTCCGGGAGGCTAAGGCTCTTATACAGTCCATCACATGCCATAGTCGCTACAATGATGACTTATACATCCTCCTTGTTTTGACCACAGGCACCCGGCATCCTATGCTCCCCTCTTAGACTTCAATACGAATCAGGCCAGTCCCCCATTGCCAACCCAAACTCTAGAACCTTTTGTTATTTTATACATAATCACACAACAAAATATCTAACATAATAGTTTTTTACATCCTCATACATCAGTGGTTAGTCAAGCTCCCAGACTATCACAGGTGAAGAATACTCTGGTGAACGAGAATGTATTAGGTGCAGATATAGTAGTTCAAAGTTATTGCTTACCTAAGACTGCTATTTTAAATTTATTGTATGATGACAATTATTGTCCTGTGATGTAGAAACTGTGGCGATTGTTATATTTCATATAACAATCGCCTACCATATTATGGTATTCTAACAATAAGGAATTTCATACTTAAGCATGTTATAACAGAGTTTAGCTTTTACTTTAAATGTTTACAACTTTAAAACGCTATTTTCTGTAAAACCGGACTTTTAATGTTTTGCTCTATTAAATTGGCATTTATAATACTATAGTACATGTAGTATAAATTTGAGTCATTTGACCAACAATTTGTTTTTAAATAGCAGTCTTAGCTCAGAAATATGTTTTTGTTTTTTTTCGTGGAATTCGCGCAAGGTGACGGACAACCTTTTATTGGTCATCTGATTCAAACGGATTGCGTTAAATATGTAATGCACTATGGGGATCATAACGAATCAAGTTGCACGTTTAGGGTGTTGATGTAAACTGCATTTTTTAAAATCAATATACATGGACTAGTTACGTAAGACCATCACTTTAAGTCGTTTTGTATTGGAACTTAAAGGGACTGCCTCACGTATTGGTGTATTGCAAAAATAAAATTGAATTGTCAAATATTCATGTAATTTTGGTATAGTTTCCTGTATATGCCATAAACAACCACATTGACATAAAAAATAACTTGGGAAACATCGGCATTTTGTAGTAATTTAGCATTTTTACACCCAAAATTCTATAGGGTATTAATACCCTATAGAATTAGCACTACTATCACTTAAATTGCCAGCAAATTGTTTCCATTCAATGAAAACGAATTGCGAAACGAACCGAATACCTCACAGATGTTTCGGCTTTAGTTTGTTGAAGTTACAGTTTGATCATGTGTGAATTACATATTCACAAAACATTTTTCAAAAAAATACTGAGTGCTAAATATCAAGAGTGATTTAAATTGCTTATATGCCATGAATCTTTCTTAAAGCAACCACCGGTGGCTTTCTATTATATAAATTCTTGGTTAGGTAGGAAAATTACGTCATACAAAAGATTTAGCCCGATCTGTGAGGCAGCACCTTTAATACCGATATTGACCAAATTTGTAACTAAAATCCGTTTTTGTCTACTAAATTATTCTTTAAATTATTTCAATGGGCCAATCAGTAGATTGACGAACGTGCGATCATGATTATCCTCGTAACGCTTGATTATGTGAACTGAAAGCATCCAAATGACGTTGATCAAAGTAACTATTAGTTTAATTAGTTATTGGAGTTATTCAAGCGATGGTTGGCGGGCAAATTCATCTTATTTTGGTTAACGAATTACCACACGTAAGAATTCTGGTCATTGACCTTTAACTCAAATGAGTAAATGATTCATTGGGCTGATATGAAACTAAATTGTATTCATGGTTCGTGAAGATATCGGTTAATGGATGTTTGGAGGGAAAATGATCGTATTGTCTTGATCTGATCTGAAGATCAAGTTTAGCTTCCGTAAACACAGCTTACCATTTAGATAAGTAATACTTATTTCATAGTGGTATGTCAGTAGATAGGAAGGGCCTGTACAATAAAACTAACGCCATTTCCTGTTCATTCGTACTGTATTAGCAGTAAACGTTACGATCGCTTTGAGTTGTGTCTAAGAAACGAATAAATGGTTCATAAACGTCAAAAGTATGCCGAACAAACCTCTAGCCTATTGTTCATTCTGATCATTTCGGCCTTTATGTAAATAGTCGAGTTTTCACGATTGGTCTCTTGTCAAGACCGCGTTCGTTTGACGGAAATAAATGTGTCGGAGAGTATGAAATATGGGGAATGTTTCCATAGTACTTATTTTGAGTCAATGATGAACAATCATTTATATGATAGGAAGTCAAGGATAGATCAATGTTTGGGGATTGTTCCCGTACATAAAGTACCATAGATGTTTACAGTCTTTCTTGATAGAATAACAGGAGCAATGCCGTTATAGAACCGCATGATACTAACATACGTAGGCATTGTGGAAATTTGTGGTTTCAGAATTGATTTTACGAGTATATAGAATATTTGTCTATATGGTTCTAAAGCAAGCAAACGAACACCGGGGTGGGGGCAGTTTTTACTCTCCCCCCCCCCCTCCCCAACGCAGGAACACAATTTGACCAATTATGGCAGATAAACCTCATGATGATGTTCGTGAAAAAAGTAAAAGATGTAGTAGAGGTAGATTGTTTCAAAGTCATTCTTCCCAAATATTTCGCTTGCATAGAATAAGAATAGAAGGTCGTAAGTACAAAATCAATAATTTGAGAAAACAAGAAAAACTGTCTGAAAACTACTCTTTACTTATGGGAAATAATCTTTTAAACCATGACCACTTCTGACTGTCCTGAAAATAGGCTCATGAGAAGCGCGTTGTGATGCAGATTTCAAATATGTATCAGCCTTATAAGGTCGTATGTAGCACTTACGATCTTCTAATTCTAAGCCAGCGATATAACTCAGCTAACAAATGACCTCCATGGTTGAGCCAGTTGAATCCAAAGAGTCCAAGTATCGAGTCAATGACACTCATATAATATATTTAGTGTCATTGACCCGCTGCTGACTCATTTGGTTCTACCCAATTTGATGGCATGATTTGAACAATGCCGTAATGGACCTAAACATACTTTTTAAATACATAAATAGACTTCTTGTCTAGACATTATCCGTATATAGTTAATAGATACTGCCTTGTACGGTGACTTAATGTTAAAGGTGCTGCCTCACGTATTGGTGTATTGCAAAAATGAAATAAAAGTGTCAAATATTCGCGTAATTTAGGTATAGTTGCCTGTATAGTGTAAACCACATAAACAACCACACTGACATTAAAATAACTTGCGATACATCGGCATTTTGTAGTTATTTAGTATTATTAAATACAAAGTTCTATAGGGTTAATACCCCTATAGAATTAACACTACCATCACTTAAATTGCCTAAACTTTGCATTCGGCGAGATTGAATAGCAAAAGGAACCAAATACCTCAGTGATGTTTACGCTGCTGTTTGTTGATGTTACAGTTCGACCACATGTGAATTACATAATTCACAAAGAAATTTGGACGGAAACTCTGCGATTTTTTTAAAATGAAAAATACCGAGTGCGCAATATCGATAGTGGTTTAAATTGCTCATTTGCCATAAATCGTTCATAAAGTAACCGTCTGTGACCACCTGTGGCGTTCTGTTATATAAATACTTGGTTAGGTAGGAAAATCACTTCATGCAAACATTCAGTCCGATCCGATTGAGTGTGAGTCAGCACCTTTAAATGAGCATCGAAATTACAGGATGGGTTTATACTGAGACACCTGATTCCTAATAGAAGTAAATCTTATATAATTATTATATAATTTATACCATGAGTTCGTGACTATGAATACATTCAGGTGACAGCAGCATTATCTTGGAAAATATCGATAGTATAAATATGGTGTCCTGTTGTCCTTGACATTGGGGGTTTAAGTTTCGATTATACAATATGGTCATACGGCACGTGGTATGTGACGTAGTTTTTGGCTAAGAACGCAAGTAAAAAATTGCAACAAAAATAAAAAAACAACCGTAAGTATGTTTATTCTTTGGTCGATTTTAAAGATACGTCTTCGGCGCTCATCTTGAGCATGAGTATTATTCATGCAACAAAATATCTAAATATGATTTACGGCAGTTAAGACAGTTTCGAACAAAAACTGTGACCGTTATTAAGCTGCATGGAAAGTTAGATTCAAAGAAAAAGCAACCTGACCGGCCAAGTATTCGAACATTGAGTCCGTTTTTGCCTAACTAAACCGCTACCAGATAGCGCTACCGAGCGGTTTCCTACGTCTATGCAACAACGCTTCCTGCGAGCAGTGTCCGCCGATAGCATTCCGTTTCTCAGTACTTTGCTAGGCGAGCGTTACAAAGTGCTTTCTTGTGCATCCACGAGCACTCACCGGTAGCATAATGATTATTTCGCTTCGTCAGCTACGTAGCGCCTCCAAGTAAAATACTATCTAGCAATCGGTAGCGTTTGAGTTGGGCAACGGGTTCCAGAAAAACGAGTTGCTTACTGAGTGAACTATTCCGTAAAAACAATACAGCCATGTTTGTAAGTACTCGCGGTCTAGAAGGAATATATAGACAGCGTCTGGTATAATGTTGAAGTATTGGTCGGTTATTTCATATTTATTTCAAGAAAGTACGAATGATAAGATACTATTCTAATTGAAGATACAATGTTAGGTTGTAATTACAATTCCACCTTGGTATTGTTAATGCGTTCTCGGAATGCTTTAAAACATATGCCGAATGTAACGCTAAAGTATTGCTGAAAGCTTGAGAAATAGATTTGTATAGGGAATAGCTGCGAATCATGTCGGCACACATAGGGTCGGTGGTCGGTAGGAACTTGATAAGCACGTTCCTGTTTTTGCCTTTAATTTGGATACCCGACACAGACACTACTCCGGTTTGGAGTGCGGTGCAGGTGTGTGGTCATTCTCCATGGAGGGGGAACATCGGTGGCTGTAGGGCCTATCGTTGTTTTACAATTTGAGTAATGATATTCTAGCGTAGCAATACTGTATGACTTTTGGCTATAGGTCGAAAACGCAATTTGCTTCACTTCGAAAACAAAAATAGCCATAAGTATTTTATTTCTATGAAATATATGCCCCGTTTGTTTTCCATGAAATATTAGATCTTTTTCAGCAGCTTGCCGGGTTTTTTTCAAGCACCATGTGAAACCTGTATGCGCTCGGACTACAGTTTCAAACCTCTTCATTTTTTGTTCAATTTATTTGTTCACTTTTAATGCATATATGCATATAATATATATTCTTAAACTAAACTGATAACAAGCGGTCATTCGATCGTTCAGTGTTTATATCATGTATGTTTGTTTATTGATAAAGCTATCTCCGGCGAGCTACATCTACTCGAACCTTACCCCCCCCCCCCCCCCCCTCCCTATACCATACTGGTATAGCTCAGATAATTTGACCTGATCCTGACCTTTATGCATGAATATATTACAAGGTTTATGCGTTGAATAAATTTCCGCGAGCAAATCGTGCAATATCAGTCCTTTACATTTTGTTGTATTACACCTCAAGCGTCTTCGTGATACTTCCCGCTTATGAAAACATAATTATAAACAGGATTCTAAATAATTATAGACTCTAAATCAGCTGCTGAATTATACTAATAGAAGGTCGAGATCCGTGTCCTATTCTCCGGACTATAAGTCATCGCTGCATGAAAAACGACTACTCTAGTTTAGTCTGTTAATATGATATTGTAACCTTTTTACCAAATATCTTTTTTCATTGCGAAAACTGAAAGGAGCGACAAGTACAATGATTCAAATTAAAACAACATTTTTCATGGGAACCATTAAATTCGATTCTATTCGGTAATTCAATAGGGTACATTTTGTCTTGGAAGAAAATTGGATTTCACGCCGTTAAACGTGGATTGATTATCGTGTCATTGTTGGTTAATGTATAAAATGTACATTTACATATAAATCTGAAAACTTGATTCTATTAAAAACCACTTTACGTTCAAACGTCACAATCACTCTGACTCCGATACTTGAGTTTTTGTAAAAGCGCGTCACGTGACTATAGTCAAGTTGATTGACCGTTTCGCATCATCTGACCCGTGCGTGCAGGGAATGCTACAAAATTTTACCTTAAATAATCACGATATTTGTCGCTTTAATCCTTCGTTAACGCGCTGTTTGGCACAATCAATTTGAACGTGTAAAAGGTAACTAACCGCCAAAAGTCACGCAGGCTAAAATCAGATACACTCAAGTAGTCCTGTGAAAACTTTGATTTGTCTGGAAATGTTGGCATGTCTTGACAAATCTGCATTAGAATCTTGAAATTGGGTTTTAATGCTGTATTCGATGTTGTGAATAGTAATTTGATACGCTAATAATCACCGAGAACCGTTTATCTTAGCAAACAAAATATCAGACGCGTCGTGAATACGTATGGACCTTGTACTTATTAATGGTACAGAACTCAAGTCAATGACCAAAATGGAAGTATGTTTTATAACCACAGCAACTGTTTCTATACAAGTCATGCAATTTTGATTAGAACCTGGATTGCCAAATTTGATATACATTGTATGACAAAGCGGACTTGAAAAGTATAATAACAGAGAACATGTTTATACGCAGTAAGTATGGTGAAGATCTACGTAGAAAACACTAATAATTAATTGGTTTCGTCATAGTTCCTGCATACCAATGAAATGCATTCTAGCCCTTATAATCTGAAAGTATGGTAACTGTAATACCACTCCAGTAAACTGTGAAACATGATTGTGTTCTTCCTGCGCTTTTATTTGTCTTACAGGGCTGGTATTCATAAAGCATCTTAGTAGAAATCTTAGAATTTTCTTAAAAACATTAAATTTCCTTAAGTGTGTCAGCTAAATAAGATACTCAACATTCTTGAACTGTCGCATAGGTTTAAATCATTGTAGGAAGAGCTACAATAATCACTAAGAAAACATGGGTTAATCTTCAATGTTAGGGAAATATGCGCAACCCAAGGTTTTGACTTAAGTCAGAATATTTAAGTTTTCCACTAAGATGCTTTGTGAATACCAGCCCGGGTAAAGGCGTTTTGAAACTGGAACCATTCTATATGCGAACCCGTGTGTAACCCGGGAAACCGATAGAATCGGACATTCCGGTCCCTATCTTGCACACCAGGCCACAATCTCACGAAGCATCTCAAGTAGAAATCTCAGCTCAAATTTAGATTTTACTCAAATCAGGGTATGAATTTAAGATTGATCCGAAGTTCAAGCTCCTGAAATTTTACTGTAATAAACTCTGAATAATGTTTCTGTTTTGTGATGCCAATTACTTAGCCCAGTCCCCATGGATATTAACTTAAAAGACACATGTCAATATTTGAGATGAAATTTAGCTCTCGGGAGATTGGGGCCAGTTCCTAGACGTCAGAATAGCTTGAAACGTGAAAGTCGTAAAACGCGACTACAGGGGACAAGACGTTTCTGCATTTTATATTTTCCATTTCTCCATTTCATATTTTCCACATTTAAAGGTGCTGCCTCACAGATCGGGCTAAAACTTTTCCTACCTAACCAAGTATTTATATAGTATAGTAATAGAAAGTCACTGGTGGTTGCTTTATGCATAGTATAATATTGCAGAGTTTCCTTCCAAAATGTTCTGTGAATTATGTAATTCACACATGATCAAACTGTAACTTCAACAAACTAAAGCCGAAACATCTGTGAGGTATTCGGTTTGTTTCGCAATTCGTTTTCATCGAATGGAAACAATTTCAGGCAATTCAAGTGATAGTAGTGCTAATTCTATAGGGTATTAATACCCTATAGAATTTTGCGTGTAAAAATGCTAAATTACTACAAAATGTCGATGTTTCCCAAGTTATTTTTATGTCAATGTTTATGGCATATACAGGAAACTATACCAAAATTACATGAATATTTGACAATTTAAATTTTGCAATACACCAATATGTGAGGCAGTCCCTTTAACAACTGATACACATCTTACTACACTTTTCAATACACTACACGTCGGTGTACCTTAAAACACCACCAAATGATGATAATAATAATAATAATAAAGACTTTATTTTACGAGGAAACTCATTTGACAATTAAATTAAATGGCAATCTTCCATCCATGAGATTCTCAACAATAAACAGTTGAACAAGAACACTAGTACATAAAATGAAAAAAGCATAATGGCAATTTGGCCCATATGACGTCCACAATATCATAATATTATATATATAATTGGGGAATTTAATAAAAGAGTTTCAGTGAAAGGATGTGCGAAACCGATATGTATGGAATCTACAATAAAGGAAGGTATAAATCAAAATGCTTAATCAATTAAATTTATAATTAATCACTATAAAGCTTAATTAGATATAGGGACATCATAAGAGCCAGTATCTCATATAACAACATGTAAATTAAAACAATGATATTTTTAAAAGCATGATACGGAATTGAAGCATAAAACACACTGCATGCCATTCTGCCGACATATATATATGGCTATACATGTATATTGAAGTAATGATTATGACTAGCCAGTCTTTAGATATTTAAATGAAAGATCGTGACTTCGTGAAGGACAGCGTGGAATGTACTAATAGTATGCACTCTTGTAATCTTAACTGCTTTCATCTAACAACACCCGATCATAGGTGCGTTCTGATGAAATGGAATATATAATGAATCCGTAAACTATTCACCATTGTAACGCCATATTCAGTAATGCAATTGTTGCGTGAACTCTATTTGATCAGAACAGTATCATAACGAGGTCATAAAGGAATGGGATATTGTTATGTGCTTTACTTATAGTTTCTGTAATTAGCCGGCTTATTAGACATATGAGATGCTTACTTACTTATTTACTTTCATATCCCACCTTTTAATGCCACGCACTAGGGTATTGTGTTATCAAAGCACTTACGCAAATCGTAAACTTACGATCAAATTTAAAGTCTATAATTTTGTTTACTACACACATTATGAAGTGTGGTAAATGGAGATGCAATACTAATATTATTTATAGTGATCCAGTAACAACCCCTGTCCGTGACCTATGTGCAGTTATTAAAGAATTATAAGATATAGAAAGAGAACGCAAACGCGAGGTTGTCTTATTTTGTCGAGGGCTACGCCCTCGACAAAATAAACAACCAAGCGTTAAGCGTTTTCTTTCTGACTTATATCATTGGCTGTCACTTTGTAAACATAAGGCGTGTCAAAATTTTAACAATGCTGACCGATTAACATGTCCAATGAAAATCAATAGCACGGTGTTGTGATTTTAAAGTTGTGGACTCCAATACAACTCGACCACGAAAATCGATAGAGGTCACGTTGACCGAAGTAAAGTACAATGAAGTTGTATGTATACAGTGCAGGATAATATTATCCTGCACTGTAGTAATTGCACACATTCCTTTGAAAATTAAGACACACCCCATAAATTATCATCGGATTTAGCCACACCGCCTCAGTTAACATCAATGTAAATTGCCGTAGCCATGATATAAAGAATATTTAGATATAAGTTAGAAAGAAAAACTTAACGCTTGGTTGTTTATTTTGTCTCGGGCTACGCCCTCGACAAAATAACACAACCTCGCGTTTGCGTTCTCTTTCTATAACAAATTTGAGCGTAACTTTAAGATTTTCGTAAGTGTTTTGATAAAACAGTACCCAGGCGAACAGGTCGACACACGCTAATAAGAATTTATCTGGCTGGCGGCTCACTGACCAGTTCAATCAAACTCTAAAATTCCTAAATGCGTCATTTAAATATGCACAGTGATTGTAGATAATTTCAGAAAGCATAGTCATATCCAAGTATTTTTAAAACTAGGCTTTGATGTTTTACATGGAGTAAAGCTTTGAAATGTCCCCTTTCAATGGCGTGTTTCGGGTTTTTGGGAGGCGTTAATTAGCCTCTCAAAGGTATCATTGGCTATTTCTTAACACCTTCTTAACGCTTTTAGGCTAAACGCTGTGAATCCGCATTCAAGTAGTTCCAGAAACTGTCAACATTTTCAATACTGTTATATATGTTCCACCAAATATTTAAACTTGTTTACTTAAACCAGCAACATTAGCTTATTTTAAGATCAACAATTATTGTCAAACTGTTCATTAAATTGATATTTTTTTTAGATAATCACTCCGCCTAACTATATTGAAGACACTGAATATATATAAATAAACAAAGTGTTAATTTTGACTAAACGTAAATTATACATAGTAGACGTAATTGTTTTAACCAAAATTACTTATCTCCAGACCAGGGTCACGTGATGAATTTGGCGACTACTAAAAGCCGGTATCTCCCGGTATTCGCCGCTTTAATATACCAAATATCTGTACCGACAGTGAATCACGTCGTATATTGCCATGCCTTAGGCGGGGGATTAACTAATTATAGATTGTGCGAATGGGTGTGTGCAGAAAATATTTCACCTATGAGTGTATGATTTAATTTTTTTCTAAAACTGATTATAATTTTTCAGTATACTTGAACATGAACATAGCAAATGTGTGCGTGTTTGATATTAATAAACACCCGACAACAATTATGAAGATCATAGAAGCAGAGTTTTCTTTAAAGTCGGTTTTAGCTTTAAAAGCATCAACCAGGTCACCTTCCAATTCTACTCGCAGTGCTTTGAATACATATCGCATTAAATAAGAATTTTATTAACCCACGAAACTGTAACATATATTTTGAAGCATCATGTATCTTATCATCATTATTACTTTTATTAAGATATTTAAGGTTCATTGGGGGGTTCAACAGGACGCCTAACTGACTATACGGAACAAAATGAACTTTCGAAGGCCATGCTGTAAACAAAATAAGGACTTTGGTTTCTTCTGCTACGTGCATGTGTATGGTCGAATAGCAAAATATCAGTGTTCTCGTTTTCGACAAAACAATGAAAATTTCTGATAATTAAAATAATGGTGTCTTTGTTGGAGACCTAGAGAGGCGTTAATTATAGCATATTGAATAGAGACCGCATAGTGACTGTATTTAATTCATCAGTCAGGCATAATTTGTATCTAAACCATGGATAAAACGTACTAATATTAGTGTACAGTCGTCATGAACCACCTCTCTCTATCCATGTATTATCTTATCAAATGACATTTAATGTAAAACATGCAATATTAAGGATTGTTAAGGTTGTTCACGTCATCTTGTGGTCATATTTAAAGGTGCTGCCTCACAGATTGGGCTAAAATTTTCGTATATCGTGACTTTCCAACCTAACCAAGTATTTATGTAATAGAAAGCCACTGACGGTTGCTTTATGAACGATTTGGTGCAAAAAGCAATTTTAACCACTCTCGTTATCACCCACTGAGTATTTTTTACTTGAAAAAAAGCGTCATAATTCCTTCCAACATGCTTTGTGAATTATGTAATTCGCATGTGATCGAACTGTAACACCAACAAACTACAGCGTAAACATTAGTGAGGTATTTGGTTTGTTTTTCGATTCGTTTTCATCAAATGCGAACAAATTTCAGGCAATTTTAGTAAAAATAGTATTAATTCTATAGGGTATCAATACCCTATTACCCTATAGAATTTTTGATGTAAAAATACTAAATAACTAAAAATGCCGAAGTTTCTCAACTTATTTTAGATGTCAGTGTGGTTATTTATGGGATATACAGGCAACTACATGTATACCAAAATTACGCGAATATTTGACAATTTTAATTTTATTTTATTTTTGCAATACACCAATATGTGAGGCAGCCCCTTTAAGGGAGAATGAGCCATCAAGTACACATCCACCAGAATTAATATTTCGATTCGTGCGTGATAAATGATAGAAAACATACTGGCAATACTATCATATACAGTGAAGTTCCGCTAATAGGACCACTTCAATTATTTCGAAATCATGCAGATTTTTGCAATGTTGTGGTCCCAAAGTATTAAATTTAGAACAAAAAAGGTCCCCGGGACTATTAAGACCGATCCGCTAATAAGACCATTTTTGACTGGTCTTATTAGCGGACCTTCACTGTATTTAAAATTTAATGGATGCATGTACATATTGGTATTCAAAGTTCTGAAGCTGGCAGAAATGTTTGTATTTCCATATATTTTTTGCTGTCGGTGTCGGTAAGTGAATGTGTCGTTATAACGGATACAATTAACGTTGTATAGAATTCGTTCCCAGCAATTGATGTCGTTATAACGAAATTGTCGGTATATCGGATGTCGTTGTAACGAGATCTCACTGTAGATGTAATACATGTAC
Source organism: Spisula solida (assembly GCA_947247005.1). NCBI lineage: Eukaryota > Metazoa > Mollusca > Bivalvia > Venerida > Mactridae > Spisula > Spisula solida. Next base: position 33,492,941 of record OX365952.1, on the reverse strand, counting down.
TACAAAATTTATAAATTTTGATGTTGAGTCAGCATTATTTTTATCCGCTTGATATGAGGCAGACATATGTCAAAAATGTTTAATCTTTTTTTCAAGGTCGACTCATCAGAATGTATTTGAACTTAAGTTATCATAGAACAAATATGTGACGTAGGTAAACATATATAACGTTATAATTAGTCAGGGTGTATATTGGTTTGTATACACGACATATTTCAAACACAGGTTGGCTGTGTACAAAATCATATAGCCAGTCCGACGGTTTGAATCATTATTTGAATCATCCCCGGTAAATAAACGATGCATAAAGGCCGAGGTGATCAGAATATCAGCACAAGTGACCAGGGGAAGCATTCTGATTGGTTTCAAGAGAGATGGCAGTGACATAGTTAGTACTAGTAATTCCAGGAAAAACTTGATAGATCAACTGACCTAAGTATGATGATTCCATGGAAACAGAGAAGAGTACAATAAATATTTATATAATAATTATATAATAGTACATACAGTAGTAGTAGTAAGCTTTGTTCAAAACATGTAATAATAGACTATAAGTCATGCCCCTCCTGTTAAAAAATAAGCAATCTGCACGTATTGGTAATTAGCTTTATTAAAGTACATTGAATTTAGATTACGCTAGAATGCAGACAGGTGCGAGCATGGTAACAACATCTGAAGAACTAATCATGCCGAATGGAAGGTAATCAACCGGCAAGGTAAACCAACATGTAGTTGTTCAAAGGTAATAACATTCTGATGATAAATTATGCCAAATACTTAATCAGTCATAATTAGACGTACATTGGATATCTGTAGTGAGTGCGGGAAGGTTGAATGTACCTACCTACCTAATCCTCTTTGGCCTGGTTTGCCACTGAGGGATTATTGTATCCAATACTTAATACGAGGGTTGGCTGCAAGAATGCAATAATTGCATTAAAATGATAAACAATTTCTACACGGTCTTGCGATCAATCCTTGTTATGTCAACGACGATATTTCACTGCATGGTAGTATTATTTTCATAGACTACATTACTCTTACAGCCCAAATTGTGATTCGTTTCACAAAATACATTCTACACCAGTTTCTAAAGCGTACACTTTCAATATAATTATGTCTTGTTGAAGTTGTACGTGCTATTTTATAGGTGTTTTTTCTACGAATTTAAATTGCAACTCGTACGCCTCTTTGTGTACGGGGTATAGCTACACGTACATATTCTAGTACGCGTAAAAACTCCACAACCTCTCAATTTTGATACTGGACCCACGTGTGAAATATCACATCAGTAAAACCGCTGTAATTGAATCACTCATCAAGTTCATCGACCACTGGTTACATCAAAATATAGTTAAACATGGTAATTTATAAAACTCCGTAAAGCCGGGTGACCTGTTGACTGTAAGCCTTAAAATTTATGTACATTTTATATACATGTATACATATAGATATACTACTCGAAATTGTATTAGTGTCAACACATTTTCCTTGTTGGTATTTTGCGAATCTAATAAGATGCGTTGATGAAATTTTCAGAAAACATAATGCTACATCCGCAATATTGTAAACAAATAAAGAATGCTTTATTTTTATGTATTAGTGATAAGTCTAGCCTAATATTTGGGGCTGTATTCCATCATCTGTATCAAAAGATTGCGGACCGTATTTTAGGATTCCGGGTCTTACATCATATGGGAACTAATCGATACAAAGATATATTACCACAGTGTATATTATAAACGAGTCAACTTCCGGTTATCGCAATAATGAGTACACGTTGAATTCCATAGGATTGCAATAATGAGTACAGTGACGGAAAATCACTGGATTTTTCAATCACAATAATAAGTACACGTTTAATTGTTACAATGTATAGTATCACAATAATGAGTACAGTGGTTTGGTTTATACGCGGTGATGCCTCTTTGGTCATTTTCACTTGGCTAATCAGTTACATGGAAAACGTCGACGGTGGGTCAATAATTATTTAGTACAATGTACATCTTTTTTTTCAAACTTTAACGGCGCACTCGATGATATTTACAAAAACGCTTTCTAGATAGGATATACATTTGTAAAAGTGGGACGGTCAGGAATATAGGTTTGTTGAACCTAATCAAATTTTGATAAGTATATTTTAGTACACCTGTACTATCTATTATACGTACATTATACTAGTTTGTACACTTTTATACGCGTACAAGTTTACGTTCGTACATTATGTATGCATTATAAAATACATGTAGCAATTATTTGTATTCGTTGGGACAGAAATTCACAAAATGTGATAGATTAAAACCCCGTTTAGGCACGAAATAAGTCCCGGAAGAATTACTGAATTAGTCACATACCGCTATTTACATGTGTAATGTAATGCATGTATATACAAAATGTGTATTGAGATTTTAAATCTACGAATTGACGGTCACGCGAAATATCCACGCACTTATTAGTCACGGACGTATATGATTTGATCATCGGTGTGTTTGTACTGTTTTGGTTTATAACTTGCATGATATACTCTCATGCTTGACTTTCTTCATACTAGTACATCTTCTTTTTCTTCTTCTTTTTCTGCGTTCAATCTTATACCGCCGTTTATATCTTCAGTGTGTATGTGGTGATTAACAGTTTATTTGATACTCTCAGAACATAGTACATGTGATATGAGGTAAAACAATGAATACAAAGTACATATAAACATATGACACATGTGGTGATTAACTGTACCGTCTTCTGTAGGTTGCTGGCATTTCCTACAGCTTGGTCTCGAAGGACATTTAGAACTGTGAGCCAAACACACTGTGGTGCTGCTTCAAGGTTGGTGCAGATTTGCAGTACATTGTATATGGAATGGTGTATATCACTGTTGCGCACTGACATCCAACTGTCTCCACAAGATCTAATCCTTTCATATGTTTCCACAGACCGCAGTGTCCAGTACGTAGACCGAATATGATTATAATGTGCATGTTAAGGGGGTGAAGAATGTCTTCATTTGGTATATAGCCAAGGTTCAAGCTTTTTAAAGGACCACTCTTACAAGAGTTCTATTTGAGGTTTCCACGTCAGTCAAAAGTCAAGTGTTATACCAAGGTAGGTTGGTGTCTCTACCTATGGCACTTGATGGTCATCAAGTTGTAGGTTGATTTTCTCTTTTGATGCGGATAGCGAGAAGAGCGGAGTGACCGTTTTTGCTTTTTTGAAAGAGAGGGCCAACTTGTCAGTCCACTTAGCTAACTTATGGATGACAGTCTGGATTCTTCCTTTGGCTGTGACTGTGACTGTACTGGTCTCGACCTCGTGATGGCAAGACCATCAGCATGTAGGGTGCTCGAAACTTGTCTTGGCATGTTGGATACGAGATCATTAATATGTACAACATGTACCAGGAACATGTTGGGAGAGGTTACATCACCCTGTGGAACTCCCTCTCACACATGATGTTGCCGAGGGTGTCGTCGAGATTTAATGTAAGCCTACATGGAATTTTGAGCCAGCAGAACATATTTCCAGAAACGGGTTTACTGTTTTGTAGCATTTCAGAAGTAGACCATCCAGACTCTGTTCAAAGCTTAGGACAAATAAAAGAAGACTGTCAAAATACAAAATGTATTTTTCTTCCCGTGGAAAGCGTCTCCAATGTCTTGAGTGAAGTAAGCCAGTTGATCTTCTGTACTATGATGCTGGCGATATCCAGTTTGTGTTGGATGATTATTTGACTCAATATGCCAGAGCATGTATGGGTTAGGAAGAAAATGTGCTCAGAAAATGTCTCATAAGTCACATTGGTTGGGTTTTAGTCTGTGTATTAAAGTGGGCAATTAGTTGGTAACCTTGACAACAAAGAACATACAAGTAGCAAAACTAAAAGGGACAATAAACTTCCGTCAATAAATTAAAACTTTAAAATTTTTACTATGTTTGCAATACGCCTATAGTGGTATATAGTGGAGTCACAATGTACAAATAGTTCAATACGATTAGCCTCAATGTGTTGACAGTCAAAGATATGGTCCTGATAAAGTGTAATTTATTGTCCCTTCAAGGTCAGACCGTCAATGGCTGTATGCGTATGATGATAGTGCGATAACTGTGGACTGCGTTATCATATAAATATGATCACTATGCATGACGTCATCCACATTCGAAACGTGTCCATAGCCCACAATACGCAACGGGTATATTCTATAGATCTATCGATAGATTATAGAACAAATTGTAAAAAAATCTTGATTAGTTGTTCCGCATGTTTAACATTCAAAAGAAACATGTGCGAATTTAACATGTCAGCTGATTTGAGCTATTTATGGAAATACCAAGTATGTTTATTTACAAACTATGGAAAGCATGCGAGGTCAATATTTACACAACCATGTGTTTTATGGTCCACAAATCGAACTTCATCGCTGATAGATTTTGAAATTGCCCTGTACGTGTTGTGTTAATTATAAATGTACATAATTATGTAATTAGTTTAATTGATAGTTAATACATACAGTGGGGGTTTGGAATCCATACTGTACGACGCCATCGCCTAACAACGCGAAGTAAGATTTCACAAGCATACCCCGGCATGGCTGTGTTGACTTGCATTTTAAAATGTGTACTTTCGAATTACAGGCAATGCTTTTTAGAGTGTAACTTGGGCACGATATCCTAATCAAGCTGATTACACGATCCCCCGTGGCATTGACTACGGTTATATCCTCCACAGCGGAACAGTTGCAGTTATATATTATGTTCTCCGCATGTGGAGCAGTTATCGGTTTGCCTTTGAAAAGGACAACCAAGTTGGTACAGGTCAACAGCCGTTGCTAAATGACTAAACCAAGTTTGAAACCGACGCAATACCGATCAAGATATTGTAACAAATCGGACAAGGAAGGAAGCGCTCAACCGGCGAGTCCGAAAATACAGTACATGTATATAAATTGCTATTTATGCATAAAAGTGACTCCGGAAATGACGAATAATAAGATATGGTGACTTTTGATTGGTTATTTAAGTCTAACGGCTTTGGATCATAAACAACACCATATTAACCATCTAACAATTTATGCTGAATTGCTAAACTTGGAACAGCACTTAACCGAAGAAGATGCGCTTGAAACACACACAAAAATACACGAAAGAGATAATGCGCACAATATATTACCATTCTGATCACCTCGGCTTTTATGCATACGACAAACGGAAATGGTCGAGCTTTCAGGATAGAATTTATTACAAACCACAAGGACAACTACACAGTAAACAAGAACGAACCACAAGGACACAAATACATGTCAAGCACAACCCACAGAGCACGACTAAACATAACCAGTGCCTTTTTTGAGAGAAACGAAGTGACCCTTTGTTAGACAACGATACCACAGAAGAGGGCGTACAGAATGAACACAGTTTAACAAATCAGTACAACACACAAGTCAAACAAGCCCGTATAATTTATCATTGGGTAACGAAGTCAAGAAATTGGTTATGATACATTACTGGATAATGGGGCGTTCCGTAAAACGCTGCTAGAGTCTTGCTTGCGTGACCCAACATCATTACTTGAAGGGTCAGCGTGTTCTATATCTTCAATAGAGCTCGTCTCCCATAATAGATATGGCTAATCCATAACCGTTGTTTTGATTTGTGCTATGGAAACATGGAAATCAACTCTACGCCGTGTCAATAGCTCTAAAGGATGATATATCAGGATCACTCGTGCCATAGTACTAGGCAGGGTGTATCACGTATATACACTGATATGTTTATTTGCTGACAGATAAATATTATCAAACTTAATCATGTAATTGGCCAATGTAAAGTCATCAGAACTCAGTATTCGTCAGTTTGACGGGAAGGCAAGCAATGTGTTCGTAAACATACATGGACTTTTCCTATTTGTGACTTCTGTGTTCATTCCTACCCGATTTGTCTGTTTTTGACAACCGTTAAAACCATGTTCAAATATCCAGGGTTGTACAATTTAGTCCTAGTTGTAACACTCGCATGCATACATTTTATTGAACCCAATTGGCACATGAAAGTAGCGGACGTTGTAGCTATTTCGTGTAATATTTTCTTGTTCATTTTTGTGTTAGTGATTGTGGCTTGTACTTGCAGTCTGTGGCGCTTCTGTGTTGTGGTTTTGTGCGTGCGTGCGTGCGTGCGTGCGTGCGTGCGTGCGTGCGTGCGTGCGTGCGTGCGTGCGTGCGTGCGTGCGTGCGTGCGTGCGTGCGTGCGTGCGTGCGTGCGTGCGTGCGTGCGTGCGTGCGTGCGTGCGTGCGTGCGTGCGTGCGTGCGTGCGTGCGTGCGTGCGTGCGTGCGTGCGTGCGTGCGTGCGTGCGTGCGTGCGTGCGTGCGTGCGTGCGTGCGTGCGTGCGTGCGTGCGTGCGTGTTCCTTTTTGTCCTTTTTTGTGTTCTGCTAGTTCTGTTGAGTGTTGCTTTCCTAGTCAGATTTGTTACAATAGTTTTGCATATGAATGCATTGAAAGCCACTTAGACCTAAGTTTAGTTTATACTAATTTATTTAAGGTTGCTCGTGAAACAAGTTTTTCCAACTTATATTAATCACTCTCGACACCTCATTCCCGATCTTATCCATCGCCACGAGGGTATGAGAGAAGAGAAGCCAGTTTCTCTTTAATGCTGAGCAGCAAGGGAATTTCTGGTACCATTTTTATGTCGTCTTTGGTATGACGCGGCCAGGGATGGATCGAACCCGAGACCTCCCGCACTCGAAGTGATCGCTCAACCACTAGGCCATCGAGGAGGCTTAAGTGTTTAGTGTATTGTTATTACCATTGGTAAATCAATGGTAACAAATAAATGTATGGATGTCTGAATGGTATCCAATAGTTAATTAACTTTTATTACATAATACGTCCGCAATATTGTCTTTACGTATACTAGTATTGTAGGGATTGGTCATTGTGAGTGATTCGTAACAATCTATTGGTCAATAACGGAGTTTATAATTACAGTCAATTTAATATTGTCCATTCATATTTACTTGAGAATAATTTCTTGTTGTAAACAAAGAATACGTATGATCTTTGTTGTAAACAAACTTTTACAAGGTCAGACAATGAACACATCTAGATGACCAGCACGTAGCTTGTAACTTCGGACCTTAAACACTTCTCCCAGCCAAAAAGGCTACATACTGAACGGTAAACGGTAAACATGTTTTGCATACGGGTTTGATCCAAAGGGATCCGACACTATTATATTGGTCACTGTTTTTGTCACAAGTCAGTATATTTTGACCCTATTTTTCTCAACTTACCTTCAAATGACGCAGTTCACGATATGCATAGTGGTCAGGGTATATTATGTTTGTGTCCACAAACATGTTTACATTGAAGGACAACCTTACAATAAGATCAGCCCTGCGTTCAAGGAAAAATATCGTGACGCACGTTTCGTACCTGGTACGTACCAGGTACGAAACATTTCGTACCGTTTGCGTACCAGGTACGAAACGTGTTGTACCTGGTACGAAACGTGCGTCACGTGATTTTTCCTTGAACGCAGGCAGTTAGCATACTAGTATATCATTAGTATTACTCGATATTTATCAGTACGGACCTTTCACTCCACTTGCCTCGGGTCCTAGAATGCGATTACATAGTCAAACAAGTTAAGATTACACTTAAATGTAAGATAAGAATTGTACGAGTAAGCTTTGTACATGAACCCCGTTTGTTACCCGTGGGTAGAATCGGGGACACTTCAGTCCCCACTAGCCACATCCTGGAACTTGTCGCATCCTGGACACCAGAATAGCGTGTCACTTGGATCTCGTAAAAGGCGACTGCAAGGGACAAGGCGTTGTCCATACGGTAGTAATCTCAGTACATTTGTAAACCGCTTCTCGGTTCTTTCAGAGAACTGTAACTGTTTTCATATGGCTCTGATGAAACTAAAAACCGATGTAACTCAGCATACAACGAGTCACAACAGCTGAGCTCCGTCAGAGCGTAACATCGGTTTTCAGTTCCGTCAGAGCGTTACATCGGTTTTCAGTTCCGTCAGAGCGTTACATCGGTTTTCAGTTCCGTCAGAGCGTTACATCGGTTTTCAGTTCCGTCAGAGCGTAACATCGGTTTTCAGTTCCGACAGAGCCATATGAAAACAGTTACAGTTCTTTGACGGAACTGAGAAGCGGTGTACTGGGACACTACCTAGATTCTGCCTTTTTATATTTTTTCATTTCTTTACTTTATATCTTCCCAAGCAACTATATTGATGCTAACTAAGTAGCACTACTGTATTGATGCTAACTAAGTAGCACTACTGTATTGATGCTAACTAAGTAGCACTACTGTATTGACCCAAGAACACCATGAAATAAAACCTATATGAATGTTTTTAAAACATGCAAAATGCGCATAAAACAGAATTTCTACTCACAGCATCTACTGTTAGTAGTATTGTTAAAAGTATGTACATTTGTACTAAATATTCGTATAGAATGCTTCGATTTAAAGTAACACAGTCGTATCGTATTTTAGCGTGGTTTTTAATGTCCCAAAATGTTCTTTGTCCATCCAAAATGTCAAAATTATATATGACTTACATTGATCGACATTCGTGTACAAACCTATGTTTTTAATTAATTAATGTCCACCTTTTTGAAAGCCACGCTTAGTACTTACAAAATACTTTTTTAAATCTACAATGGGATTCGGTTTCTTAAATGTTTAACATCAAACTCAATAATGTAGATAACTTTGCAACGTGATATGGTGTTGAACTCGCTGTACAACTAAGTCCATTTGGCCTTAATGTTCAACACTGAGATCCGTTCCACTCACCTAGTTGTGTTCAACTTTATAAGATTACGTTTGGCAATAATCGGACTGGTAACGTTACTATAATATAGGGGTGGCACAAAAGTGACATAACGACATTTCTTATCCAATGCTGTCGGTGTAAGCCACATATACAGTCGTGGGGTGTCATTTGGACATTTGTAGGTAAAGAACCACCAAATGACTCAAGTAGTCCTTTAAAAAACTTTGGCTTGCCTGTAAATGGGGAGTGATGAAATTGAGTTTAAATGCATGGTAAATATGCATGTTATGTAGTGAAACTGGAAAATCTGGAATATTTTGGTATTCTTACATTGATACCAAAGTGAAAGTAAAATAGGGTAAAACCCGAATTGAATCAGTCCGGACATGTGTAAAAATAGGTAGACCATGTTTGATGGACAACATTTTTCTTAGAAGATAAACGACCCCCTATTGATTGTATTATTTTGAAGCTCAAAGGTACTTCTTTAAAATGATATATGTCTTCCTGCTGGCCATAGACTAAAAGATGTAAAACTTTGGGGCATACCATTGTAACTTTACATTGAACTAAAGAGCAAATTTATTTATTGGTTTCTAACCTTGTAAGTAGAGTGACAAACGATGTCAGTCATTTCGAATTTATCAGGACAGTGAATAAACATTCAGACATAACAAGTTGAACACCTGGAAAACTTCCTGAACAAGACTTAATCTTAACCCATATAATTTCGTTTACATTTGTATATAAAGAAGGAAAACTGACAATTCGACTTTAGCGAGTTCGACAAAACGGGGCTGTCGACACAGGCAACCATTTTGTTTGTAGCTGCGCTTTTTATGAATGCCTAGGTTTGTTGTTTAGTTAATTACGCAGTATGATATATTATGTGATATGAAAACCTTAAAACTATAATTATGACTCATACATATATTGAAATGATAAAATACATTTCACTATTAAACTCACAAAAATTATTGCAAAAATTCAGTTTTTCAACGAGTCAAAAAACAATTAAACTCGGAGTTGGAGACGTGGAGGCGTTGCTTATTAGTATATAAACGTGGGGGAATGAGTAACATGCATTCCTTTGCACGTTGATTATAAATACTTGATAAGTTACGAAAAACAATGAAAACAACCCGTGGTTAAAAAGATAAAACAAAGCTTAACGCTGCTGAGCGATTTGTAACAAACATGTGAACGTTGCCCCTTACGTGTATATGGAAGTCCTGACTACAAAGTATGGAGATGACAATAGCTAGATTGGTATGTTTAGTGAAATACGCTGGCTAATTTACCGTACATGATTTGTCTATTTGATAACAATGATATATATCTATTTTGAAGGATATCTTATCCGGTTAGCGACAAGATGTGTGAGATGGGAGACCCCAGAGCAGAACAGCCGTAGCGTGTTCCGTACATGCAATTAGTTACGATAGCATTGTATTCATTGACATAGTATTGTTTATACTTTGAAGTTATGTACGGTATCCATATAAGATAAGTAATATTTACAAGTTGTGTTCGCTCTATACTGTTCCGCTATGTTTGCGACTTTTAAAAAAATCGCTGACGCAAGCAGAAAAGCGAATACTTTGCGTGAGAATGTCATTATAATGGTAAACTATCCGTATAGAATGGCAAATATTTAAAACGTTGCCGTCAACAATAATATTATATTTTATAATTTATAAACATTTGATATTAGTTTGTAAATCATGTGTCGTCTTACTATGATTGTATGATTCAGCCAGTCGTATATGAAATAACGTATGTTTTTATTCTGTTTAGTTCCACTAGTCAATCGGTATTTCATTCATACGGGACCTACCCAGTCACATAATCTTGACATCGGACGAACCATGAACTAACTATGCTGGGTGCCAAGCAAAGGATACACACGCATAGTGTTGCATACTAGTACCATTTTAACGATTTTTGTATAACGCGGTCACCGTGGGGTCGAACCCGAGACCTCTCGCACTCGAGGCGGACGCTCGACCAACTGGCTATCGATAAAGGTAGTATAAAAACATTCTATTCCAATAACGACGTACTGACGTGATACTATTCTCGTTTCCCAGCATTTGTTTCACCTAGTAATTTAACTTACCACTGACGTCACTACATGACGTTGAGGGTTGTTCCGCAAAATCGTTGATTAAACCAAGCTAAAAACGATAAAAATGTCTTTAAACACCTTTTTTGGACTCTGTCCCCTTGGGCAGTAACAACATAAATTATAATAATAATTAGTATAACCATGTTCCATAAGATCCTCAACAATGAACAAAGCACGAGAACAACAATAACTAGGCAAAAAATAATGATAATTGATATTTTGGCCCCTATGATGTTTCACAATATAATTATAGAGGATATTTATTGATTTTTGTGTAATTTGACTGTTATTTTCACTGCAAAATCTCCATCATCCATTGAAAGCAAATAATAAAATGTGTTAATATTCGTTAAACGAGTTTCAGTACGAAAACCATAATTGCACCGTGATTATGATTCATGTTAGTCATCAAAAGTCCTTGAGAAATGTGTGTGCATACACACGATACTTCATTGCATTATTACTTCACACCAGAATGTGGAGTATACTTCCGTACCAAGACTTTTGATATATAAGTAAACATTGAATTACATATCCGCTGCTTTAGTGCACTGTTTAATTATAACCTCCTGAAAGTAGGTGACGAATACAAATTTCAGAAACCCTCTAGAACATACAAAAACATTGATTGAAAATGACACTGACGTATGTATCATCACGGCAAAAATGAAGAGCATAACATTGAGATCGAACACCTTCATGGTGTGAAGCAACCACACTTTCTTAAAATGCTATCATGGTGTTGCGACTCTTTCAAGGATCAATTTCTCCCGAACACCAACAATTTCTCGTAATCAACCATAACGTCTCCAGGTCAACAACCGCATTATCAAGACGGTTTCAAATAGTTTATAACCAACTTATATTACTTGTTGCTCTAGAGAGGTTGTTATTGCTAAGAAAAGGTTATTGTTGCTCAGAAGAGGTTGGTGTTGTCCAGGAGAGAATGTTGTTGCTCAGAAGAGGCTTTTTTGTTCAAGAAAGGTTGGTGTTGCTTCGCAGAGGTTGTTGTTGCTCCGCAGAGGTTGTTGTTGCTCAGGAGAGGTTGTTGTTGCACCGGAGAGGTTGTTGCTTCGAAGAGGATGTTGTTGTTTCGGAGATGTTGATGCTCCGGTGAGGTCGTCGCTCTGGAGAGGTTGTTGTTACTCCGGAGAAGTTGTTACTCCGGAGAGGTTGTTGCTCCGGAGAAGTTGTTGCTCCGGAGAAGTTGTTGCTCCGGAGAGGTTGTTGTTGCTAAGGAAATGTCGATGCTCAATAGAGGTTGGTGCTAAGGATAGGTAGTTGTTTCTAAGGAGATCTAGTTGTTGCTCAAATATAGATTGTCGCTCAGAAGAGACTGTTGTTGCTCAAGTAAGGGTGTTGATACTCAGAAGAGGTTGTTGTTGTTCAGGGGAGGTTGTTGGTGCTCAGAAGAGGTTGTTGTTGCTCAGGAGAGGTTGTTGTTGCTCAGGGGAGGTTGTTGTTACTCGGAAGAAGCTGTTGTTGCTCAGGAGATGTTGTTGTTGCTCAGAAGAAGTTGTTGTTGCTCAAGAGAGGTTGTTGTAGCTCAGAAGAGGTTGTTGTTGCTCAGGGGAGGTTGTTGGTGCTCAGAAGAGGTTGTTGTTGTTCATGAGAGGTTGTTGTTGCTCAGGAGAGGTTGTTGTTGCTCATGAGAGGTTGTTGTTGCTCAGGGGAGGTTGTTGTTGCTCAGGAGAGGTTGTTGTTGTTCAGGAGAGGTTGTTGTTGCTCAGGAGAGGTTGTTGTTGATCAGGGGAGGTTGTTGGTGCTCCGAAGAGGTTGTTGTTGTTCAGGAGAGGTTGTTGTTGCTCAGGAGAGGTTGTTGTTGCTTAGGAGAGGTTGTTGTTGCTCAGGAGGTTGTTGTTGCTCAGGAGAGGTTGTTGTTGCTCAGGAGAGGTTGTTGTTGCTCAGGGGAGGTTGTTGTTGATCAGAGGATGTTGTTGTTGATCAGGGGAGGTTGTTGTTGCTCAGGAGAGGTTGTTGTTGCTCAGGAGAGGTTGTTTTTGCTCAGGGGAGGTTGATGTTGCTCAGAAGAGGTTGATGTTGCTCAGGAGAGGTTGTTTTTGCTCAGGGGAGGTTGTTGTTGCTCAGGGGAGGTTGTTGGTGCTCAGAAGAGGTTGTTGTTGCTCAGGAGAGGTTGTTGTTGCTCAGGAGATGTTGTTGTTGCTCAGAAGAGGTTGTTGTTGCTCATGAGAGATTGTTGTAGCTCAGAAGTGGTTGTTGTTGCTCAGGCGGGTTGTTGGTGCTCAGAAGAGGTTATTGTTGTTCAGGAGAGGTTGTTGTTGCTCAGGAGAGGTTGTTGTTGCTCAGGAGAGGTTGTTATTGCCCAGGAGAGGTTGTTGTTGCTCAGGGGAGGTTGTTGTTGCTCAGGGGAGGTTGTTGGTGCTCAGGAGAGGTTGTTGTTGCTCGGGAGAGGTTGTTTTTGCTCAGGGGAGGTTGATGTTGCTCAGAATATGTTGTTGTTGCTCAGAAAGGTTTATGTTGCTCAAAAAATGTTGTTGTTGCTCAGGAGATGTTGTTGTTGCTCAGGAGAGGTTGTTGTTGCTCAAGAGAGGTTGTTTTTGCTCAGGAGAGGTTGTTTTTGCTCAGGAGAGGTTGATGTTGCTCAGGAGAGGTTGATGTTGCTCAGAAGAGGTTGATGTTGCTCAGGAGAGGTTGTTGTTGCTCAGGGGAGGTTGATGTTGCTCAGAAGAGGTTGGTGTTGCTCAGGAGAGTTTGTTGTTGCTCATAAGAGGTTGTTATTGCTCAGAATATGTAGTTGTTGCTCAGAATATGTTGTTGTTGTTCAGAAATGGTTGTTGTTGCTCAGAAAAGGTTGTTGTTGCTCAGGAGAGGTTGTTGTTGCTCAGGAGAGGTTGTCGTAGCTCAGGGGAGGTTGTTGTTGATAAAAAGAGGTTGCTATTGCTCTGGGGAAGGTGTTATTGTTCATGGGAGAGTATTGTCGCTCAGAAAAGGTTGTTGTTGCCCAGGAGAGGTTGTTGTTTAACAGGATAGGTCATTGTTGCTTAGAGAAGGCCTTTAAAGTTCAGGAGAGGTCGTTATTGCTCTGAAGAGGTTTTTGTTCTAAAGATGTTGTTGTTGCCCATTAGAGGTCATTGTTGCTGTTGATCAGGAGTGGTTGTTGCTCAGGAGATGTTGTAGCTCAGGATAACATGTGTTTGCTCATGAGAGGCTGTTGCACATGAGAGGTTGTTACTCATGAGAAGTTGTTGCTCAAGAGAGGTTGTTGCTCATGAGAGGTTGGTATTGCTCGTGATAGGCTGTTGTTGCTCAAGAGAGGTTGGTATTGCTCAAGAGAGATTGGTATTGCTCATGATAGGTTGTTGTTACTCAAGAGAGGTTGGTATTGCTCACGACAAGTTGTTGTTGCTCAAGAGAGGTTGGTATTGCTCATGAGAGGTTGTTGTCGCTCAAGAGAGGTTGGTATTGCTCATGATAAGCTGTTGTTGCTCAAGAGAGGTTGGTATTGTTCAAGAGAGGTTGGTATTGCTCCTGGTAAGCTGTTGATGCTCAAGAGAGGTTGGTATCGCTTAAGAAAGGCTGTTGTTGCTCAAGACAGGTTGGTATTGCTCAGGATAAGTTGTTGTTGCTCAGGAGAGGTTAGTATTGCTCATTATAGGCTGTTGTGGCTCAAGAGAGGTTGTTGTTGCTCAAGAAATGATGGTATTGCTCAAGAGAGGTTGTTGTTGCTCAAGAGAGGTTGGTATTGCTCATGATAGGCTGTTGTGGCTCAGGAGAGGTTGGTATTGCTCAAGAGAGGTTGTTGTTGCTCAAGAGAGGTTGGTATTGCTCATGATAGGCTGTTGTGGCTCAAGAGAGGTTGGTATTGCTCAAGAGAGGTTGTTGTTGCTCAAGAGAGGTTGGTATTGCTCATGATAGGCTGTTGTTGCTCAAGAGAGGTTGGTATTGCTCATGATAGGCTGTTGTTGCTCAAGAGAGGTTGGTATTGCTCATCATAGGCTGTTGTTGCTCAAGAGAGGTTGGTATTGCTCATGATAAGCTGTTGTTGCTCAAGAGAGGTTGGTATTGCTCATGATAAGCTGTTGTTGCTCATGAAAGGTTGGTAATGCTCATGGTAGGCTGTTGTTGCTCAAGAGAGGTTGGTATTGCTCAAGAGAGGTTGTTGTTGCTCAAGAGAGGTTAGTTTAGCTCAAGAGAGGTTGTTGTTGCTCAAGAGAGGTTGGTATTGTTCAGGATAAGCTGTTGTTGCTCAGGAGAGGTTGGTATTGCTCATGATAGGCTGCTGTGGCTCAAGAGAGGTTGGTATTGCTTAAGAGAGGTTGTTGTTGCTCAAGAGAGGTTGGTTTTGCTCAAGAGAGGTTGTTGTTGCTCATGACAGGTTGGTATTGCTCAAGAGAGGTTGTTGTTGCTCAAGAGAGGTTGGTTTTGCTTAAGCTTGGTTGTTGTTGCTCAAGAGAGGTTGGTATTGCTCAAGAGAGTTTGTTGTTGCTCAAGAGAGGTTGATTTTGCTCAAGAGAGGTTGTTGTTGCTCAAGAAAGGTTGATATTGCTCATGATAGGCTGTTGTTGCTCAAGAGAGGTTGCTATTGCTCATGATAGGCTGCTGTGGCTCAAGAGAGGTTGGTATTGCTTAAGAGAGATTGTTGTTGCTCAAGAGAGGTTGGTTTTGCTCAAGAGAGGTTGTTGTTGCTCATGACAGGTTGGTATTGCTCAAGAGAGGTTGTTGTTGCTCAAGAGAGGTTGGTATTGCTCAAGAGAGTTTGTTGTTGCTCAAGAGAGGTTGATTTTGCTCAAGAGAGGATGTTGTTGCTCAAGAAAGGTTGATATTGCTCATGATAGGCTGTTGTTGCTCAAGAGAGGTTGCTATTGCTCATGATAAGCTGTTGTTGCTCAAGAGAGGTTGGTATTGCTCAAGAGAGGTTGTTGTTGCTCAAGAGAGGTTGGTATTGCTCATGGTAGGCTGTTGATGCTCAAGAGAGGTTGGTATTGCTCAAGAGAGGTTGGTATTGCTCAGGATTGGTTGTTGTTGCTCAAGAGAGGTTGGTATTGCTCACGACAAGTTGTTGTTGCTCAGGAGAGGTTGGTATTGCTCATGATAGGCTGTTGTGGCTCAAGAGAGGTTGGTATTGCTCAAGAGAGGTTGGTATTGCTCAGGATAGGTTGTTGTTTCTCAAGAGAGGTTGGTATTGCTCACGACAAGTTGTTGATACTCAAGAGAGGTTGGTATTGCTCATGAGAGGTTGTTGTCGCTCAAGAGAGGTTGGTATTGCTCATGAGAGGTTGTTGTTGCTCAAGAGAGGTTGGTATTGCTCATGATAGGCTGTTGTCGCTCAAGAGAGGTTGGTATTGCTCAAGAGAGGTTGTTGTTGCTCAAGAGAGGTTGGTATTGCTCAAGAAAGGCTGTTGTTGCTCAAGAGAGGTTGGTATTGCTCAAGAAAGGTTGTTGTTGCTCAAGAGAGGTTGGTATTGCTCAAGAAAGGATATTGTTGCTCAAGAGAGGTTGGCATTGCTCAAGAAAGGTTGTTGTTGCTCAAGGGAGTTAGGTATTGCTCAGGATAAGCTGTTGTTGCTCAAGAGAGGTTGGTATCGCTCAAGAGAGGTTGTTGCTCAAGAGAGGTTGTTGTTGCTCAAGAGAGGTTGGTATTGCTCACGACAAGTTGTTGTTGCTCAGGAGAGGTTGGTATTGCTCATGATAGACTGTTGTGGCTCAAGAGAGGTTGGTATTGCTCAAGAAAGGTTGTTGTTGCTCAAGGGAGGTTGGTATTGCTCAGGATAAGCTGTTGTTGCTCAAGGGAGTTAGGTATTGCTCAGGATAAGCTGTTGTTGCTCAAGAGAGGTTGGTATTGCTCAAGAGAGGTTGTTGCTCAAGAGAGGTTGTTGTTGCTCAAGAGAGGTTGGTATTGCTCACGACAAGTTGTTGTTGCTCAGGAGAGGTTGGTATTGCTCATGATAGACTGTTGTGGCTCAAGAGAGGTTGGTTTTGCTCAAGAAAGGTTGTTGTTGCTCAAGAGAGGTTGGTATTGCTCATGAAAGGTTGTTGCTCAAGAGAGGTTGGTATTGCACATGATAGGCTGTTGTCGCTCAAGAGAGGTTGGTATTGCTCAAGAGAGGTTGTTGTTGCTCAAGAGAGGTTGGTATTGTTCAAGAGAGGTTTTTGCTCAAGAGAGGTTGTTGTTGCTTAAGAGAGGTTGGTATTGGTCATGATAGGCTGTTGTCGCTCAAGAGAGGTTGGTATTGCTCAAGAAAGGTTGTTGTTGCTCAAGAGAGGTTGGTATTGCTCAAGAAAGGATATTGTTGCTCAAGAGAAGTTGGTATTGCTCAAGAGAGGTTGGTATTGCTCAGGATAGGTTGTTGTTTCTCAAGAGAGGTTGGTATTGCTCACGACAAGTTGTTGATACTCAAGAGAGGTTGGTATTGCTCATGAGAGGTTGTTGTCGCTCAAGAGAGGTTGGTATTGCTCATGAGAGGTTGTTGTTGCTCAAGAGAGGTTGGTATTGCTCATGATAGGCTGTTGTCGCTCAAGAGAGGTTGGTATTGCTCAAGAGAGGTTGTTGTTGCTCAAGAGAGGTTGGTATTGCTCAAGAAAGGCTGTTGTTGCTCAAGAGAGGTTGGTATTGCTCAAGAAAGGTTGTTGTTGCTCAAGAGAGGTTGGTATTGCTCAAGAAAGGATATTGTTGCTCAAGAGAGGTTTGCATTGCTCAAGAAAGGTTGTTGTTGCTCAAGGGAGTTAGGTATTGCTCAGGATAAGCTGTTGTTGCTCAAGAGAGGTTGGTATTGCTCAAGAGAGGTTGTTGCTCAAGAGAGGTTGTTGTTGCTCAAGAGAGGTTGGTATTGCTCACGACAAGTTGTTGTTGCTCAGGAGAGGTTGGTATTGCTCATGATAGACTGTTGTGGCTCAAGAGAGGTTGGTATTGCTCAAGGGAGGTTGGTATTGCTCAGGATAAGCTGTTGTTGCTCAAGGGAGTTAGGTATTGCTCAGGATAAGCTGTTGTTGCTCAAGAGAGGTTGGTATTGCTCAAGAGAGGTTGTTGCTCAAGAGAGGTTGTTGTTGCTCAAGAGAGGTTGGTATTGCTCACGACAAGTTGTTGTTGCTCAGGAGAGGTTGGTATTGCTCATGATAGACTGTTGTGGCTCAAGAGAGGTTGGTTTTGCTCAAGAAAGGTTGTTGTTGCTCAAGAGAGGTTGGTATTGCTCATGAAAGGTTGTTGCTCAAGAGAGGTTGGTATTGCTCATGATAGGCTGTTGTCGCTCAAGAGAGGTTGGTATTGCTCAAGAGAGGTTGTTGTTGCTCAAGAGAGGTTGGTATTGTTCAAGAGAGGTTGTTGCTCAAGAGAGGTTGTTGTTGCTTAAGAGAGGTTGGTATTGGTCATGATAGGCTGTTGTCGCTCAAGAGAGGTTGGTATTGCTCAAGAAAGGTTGTTGTTGCTCAAGAGAGGTTGGTATTGCTCAAGAAAGGATATTGTTGCTCAAGAGAGGTTGGTATTGCTCAAGAAAGGTTGTTGTTGCTCAAGAGAGGTTGGTATTGCTCAAGAAAGGATATTGTTGCTCAAGAGAGGTTGGTATTGCTCAAGAAAGGTTGTTGTTGCTCAAGGGAGGTTGGTATTGCTCAGGATAAGCTGTTGTTGCTCAAGGGAGTTAGGTATTGCTCAGGATAAGCTGTTGTTGCTCAAGAGAGGTTGGTATTGCTCAAGAGAGGTTGTTGCTCAAGAGAGGTTGTTGTTGCTCAAGAGAGGTTGGTATTGCTCACGACAAGTTGTTGTTGCTCAGGAGAGGTTGGTATTGCTCATGATAGACTGTTGTGGCTCAAGAGAGGTTGGTTTTGCTCAAGAAAGGTTGTTGTTGCTCAAGAGAGGTTGGTATTGCTCATGAAAGGTTGTTGCTCAAGAGAGGTTGGTATTGCTCATGATAGGCTGTTGTCGCTCAAGAGAGGTTGGTATTGCTCAAGAGAGGTTGTTGTTGCTCAAGAGAGGTTGGTATTGCTCAAGAGAGGTTGTTGCTCGTGATAGGTTGTTGTTGCTCAAGAGAGTTTGGTATTGCTCATGATAGGCTGTTGTCGCTCAAGATAGGTTGGTATTGCTCAAGAGAGGTTGTTGTTCCTCAAGAGAGGTTGGTATTGCTCAAGAGAGGTTGTTGTTGCTCAAGAGAGGTTGGTATTGCTCACGACAAGTTGTTGTTGCTCAGGAGAGGTTGGTATTGCTCATGATAGGCTGTTGTGGCTCAAGAGAGGTTGGTTTTGCTCAAGAAAGGTTGTTGTTGCTCAAGAGAGGTTGGTATTGCTCAGGATAGGTTGTTGTCGCTCAAGAGAGGTTGGTATTGCTCAAGAAAGGTTGTTGTTGCTCAAGAGAGGTTGGTATTGCTCAAGAGAGGTTGGTATTGCTCGTGATAGGTTGTTGTTGCTCAAGAGAGGTTGTGGCTCAAGAGAGGTTGGTTTTGCTCATGATAGGTTGGTATTGCTCAAGAGAGGTTGGTATTGCTCATGAAAGGTTGTTGTTGCTCAAGAGAGGTAGGTTTTGCTCATGATAGGTTGGTATTGCTCAAGAGAGGTTGGTATTGCTCAAGAGAGGTTGTTGTTGCTCAAGAGAGGTTGGTATTGCTCATGATAAGCTGTTGTTGCTCAAGAGAGGTTGCGGCTCAAGAGAGGTTGGTTTTGCTCATGATAGGTTGGTATTGCTCAAGAGAGGTTGGTATTGCTCAAGAGAGGTTGTTGTTGCTCAAGAGAGGTTGGTATTGCTCATGATAAGCTGTTGTTGCTCAAGAGAGGTTGGTATTGCTCATAATAGGCTGTTGTGGCTCAAGAGAGGATGGTATTGCTCAAGAGAGGTTGTTGTTGCTCAAGAAAGGTAGGTTTTGCTCATGATAGGTTGTTGCTCAAGAGAGGTTGGTATTGCTCATGATAAGCTGTTGTTGCTCAAGAGAGGTTGGTATTGCTCATAATAGGCTGTTGTGGCTCAAGAGAGGTTGGTATTGCTCATAATAGGTTGTTGTTGCTCAAGAAAGGTTGGTATTGCTCAGGATAGACTGTTGTTGCTGAAGAGAGGTTGTGGCTCAAGAGAGGTTGGTATTGCTCAGGATAGGCTGTTGTCGCTCAAGAGAGGTTGGTATTGCTCATGATAAGCTGCTGTTGCTCAAGAGAGGTTGTTGTTGCTCATGATAGGTTGTTGTTGCTCATGATAGGTTGTTGTTGCTCATGATAGGTTGTTGTTGCTGATGATAGGTTGTTGTTGCTCATGATAGGTTGTTGTTGCTCGTGATAGGTTGTTGTTGCTCAAGAGAGTTTGGTATTGCTCATAATAAGCTGCTGTTGCTGAAGTGAGGTTGGTTTTGCTTATGATAGGTTGTTGTTGCTCAAGAGAGTTTGGTATTGCTCATGATAAGCTGCTGTTGCTGAAGTGAGGTTGGTTTTGCTTATGATAGGTTGTTGTTGCTCAAGAGAGGTTGGTTTTGCTTATGATAGGTTGTTGTTGCTCATGAGAGGTTGGTATTGCTCAGGATAGGTTGTTGTTGCTCATGAGAGGTTGGTATTGCTCAGGATAGGTTGTTGTTGCTCATGAGAGGTTGGTATTGCTCAGGATAGGTTGTTGTTGCTCATGAGAGGTTAGTATTGCTCAGGATAGACAGTTGTTGCTGAAGAGAGGTTGGTATTGCTCAGGATCGACTGTTGTTGCTTAGAAGACTATGTTGTTGCTGAACTGGACAGGTTTTCAGAAGACGGTGTCTCTCAGAAGACTTTGTTGCTCAGGAAAAATTGTTGTTGCTTAGGAAATGTGTTGCTCTTTGGATGTTGTTGTTGTTGTTCGGGAGTGTTCGTTAGGTCGGAGAGGTTGTTGTTGCGCAGGAGAAATTGGTCCTCAACAGAGATGGATACTCAGCAGAGATTATTGTTCATGAGGGATTTATGTCGCTCTGGAGAGATTGTTGTTGCTCAGGAATGGTTGTAGCTCCGGAGAGGTGTTTGGTGCCCAGGAGAAATGTTTGCTCGGGAGAGATTGTAGTTAGGGGGATCTTTGCTCAAGAGAGATTCTTTCTCATGAGAGAGTGTTGTTTATAGTTGCTCAGGACAGGACGGTTTGTTCATGAGAGGTTATTGTTAAAAAAAGGCTCATGAGATGTTGTAGTTTCCTGGGGAAGGTTGTTGCTTACGTAGTTAAGCCATTGCATTATTGTAACTGGTTGCACTCCCCCTGCCTTCTACCTGGTCCGAACCCCAGACTTGTGCACATGTCACAATCCATGTCCTCTTTCTTTCCCTCCAGTATTCCTTACACCGTGTGGATATCCGTGCTGTTAAATGAAAACCCCGCTACATAACAACATGTAGGCGAACTACCATGTTTTTCCTGAAAATGAGGTGAAAATGAAGTGGGTAGACACCGTATGATGAGGTAAAGGGCTATTATTAGCTGTGGTAACGCAGACATATGATTCAATAAGTATGATAATACATGGAAAGACAATCATGGGAAACCATTGCTGTGGTTGGCGATAATTTGCACCAAACTAGGCCAAGGTACTCATTTTACACAAGTTTATTTGGCGACGTTCATGACATATATATAAGACAGGTGAAAAAGTAAAGATGCGTTATTGTGGTAAGTAGCGTATACGATACATACAATTGTGAAACACCCCTGAACAGTGCAAGGTAACGGGATATTTGGGGATATTTGGTTCATATTTTTAAAACTCAGTGGATGTTTGAATACCACGTTTGATTCAGTTTCATTAACACAATTGAATGCCATATTTTCCACAACCGTACCTCCTCAACAATGTACATGTATAAAAAAATGTTGAGGATGTACGTTTTATAAAGTCCGGAGATTTTGACACGATTCTCGACCTTCTATTAGCACAATTTAAAAGTTGATAAACTGTCTATACTTTTTATTTATAATCCTAGTTCTATGTTTTTCTAAGCGGGATGTATCATGAAGACGCTCGATGCGTAATACATACCAACACAAATCTAAAGCGCGATATGGCACGATTTGCTTGCGGACATTTACATATTAACCTTGTAACCTATTTAGGACCAAGTTCTCCGTGCTACCTTTATACGTGGCAAATATGGCATTCAATTATGTTAATTTCACTTATTTGTTCTACACATTAACATTAGACCCACACGCGATCGTGACCGGGTAATATGGGCGTCCGCCTTGGAAGCGGGAGATCGAAGGTTCGAATCCCGGTAGAAACTGGCTTGGAACTGACGCGGTCGGTTTGTGATCCGCTAGGTAGTTAAAGATAGGTAACGGTAGGCCCATCTCCACCCGGCAATAAAAGAACGGGTTCGGGAGGTATTGTGTACAAAAAGGATAGGTTTCTCATAAGTCAAACATTAGTAAGTCTAGGGATAGTTCCCTAGAAATGTTGGCAAAACTGTAGTTATCTTATATATATAGTTTTATTTACACGATTTTGTTAGGACTTTGGATCTGATCAGGGCAACACTTAAGAAATATAGCAGGTTGACCCCCTTGGACGTTGTGGATCCGACATCCATACTATTAATGATAGTAAAACAACAGTCAGGGAAGACAGCACTCAACTGTAACAGCTGAGCACCGAAAATATAAATTACAACACATACCGCACAGACATGGAACAATTCCCAACACACAACTGAACGAGAAGATGAACTTAATTGCTGAAAGTCCCAGTTTCAGCTGTCAACAAGTCGAAAGTGCGAGTCCCAGCTGTCAAAAGGCTGCAAGACCTAGTGATTTTCCTGGAGGATACTTTATTGCCTGTATAGATCAATGGTCTATACTATGATTATGTAACACAGCTAGCTAACAAAGTGCAGCATTAAAACGTCCTTGTGTCAATGAAACTTCCCCAGCAGTATATCTATGCAGTTCTACTAAGTACTTCACGTGTACAGTTCATTTGCATAGCGTTCATGATTATTCGAACAGGACGAAAGCACTATCTTGTGGTGTGTCTAAGGCATCTATCTCTATAATTCTATGCTGGTCACATGCTGCACTGTATATTGCAGAATGTTCAAAATGTTTCACACACGGATGATGGGTAGAACATTGCCCAGGGAAGATCTATAGTGTATAATATAGTCTATTCAATTTGGACAAATAAGCTTTAATTTATATATTTATAGATGTATATACTTTTTTCAACGTACCGCCCCTCCCCGTAAATAGGCTACAACTTTATTATCGTTTTTAGCTATTGTTCAGCGTTTTTCGCCTCACTGTCACTTAGTATATAGTCAACAGTGTGTTGATGCTCCAGAGTGAGCCCTGCACTTCAAAAGGAAGAAGAAAAAGAAGAATTCTCTTCGTGGGCCAAGCATCATACCGGCAGTGCAATGAATCGGTGTTAATTAGTGAGTAGAGCAACATCTGAAGTTATTTCAAAGTACGTCATTTTTTACAGATCTCGTAATTTTAGTTCACGGTTCATTTGTTGCAGAATCATTTAAATGTTTACATGAACGCATACTGATAATACAAGTAGATATGTTCACGGAAGAGTTGGCCTACAGAGAATTTGGCGAAGATCTTAACTTCCTAAGATCTAATCTGAACCAAACAAACACTTGTATTTATCGACTAGCTGTTGTGCTCGAGGGGGTCCCACCAACTATCTCCCTTAGAGGACTGTCTTGATCAGACTATAATCCCCGATGTGATGCCACCGTTTTGCTAAAATTCCAGCCTTATCCCCACTGGATCCGCACATGGGCATATACTGCCCCTATATAGCACTTAAAACTCTAGACTGCCCCGAATGTATAGTTATGGACAGTACGTGTAACTATACTAGAAAAGTCGGTCAATGTATTTACATGTATTAAACCAGGGATTAAACCTACATGTTTCAGATCTGTACCTACATGTATCTTTGCAAACGCACCAACAGCTAGTCAGGACCGTCAATGAAAACAACAAAACGGAACTAAATACTGTGAGTCATCCATTGCTTAATCTTGTCGTGCAGAAATGCATGTATGCATGCACACCGTAGCACGGCTAAATACACAATACTAACCAATAATGTTAATAACTTTAATTGCTGGTGTTCGTCAAAGTGAAAAGGAATTGAATAATCATACATGCTTCCAAAGTCAACTTTACTAGATCTACAATGTATACGATATAAATAGATTTTGTCCTCGTAAGTGCACCACAGCTGATCTTTGTTTACTATATGCAATATGGGGAGGAGTGAGTGAGGTCATGTGACGAAAATACGGTTTGTATTGAAGATAGAGAGACTATCTCCATTTACATGTCAACCAATCGCTAAGAAGTATTTCGGGCGCACGTCCAATGAAAATCTCCGTTACATAGTCGATCTCTGCACACAAGGTAAACAAACCCAACGTACAGTACCGAAACAAATATTCTGTCAAAACACAATCGACAGTCGAATGAAAAGGTTGCTTTGAAACTTAAAAAATTGCAATTTTCTGGTGCGATCTCGTTATAATAACCATGTTTAATATTCAACAACTTATCCAAGCCGCTGAATACTTGGATAGAAGAGAAAGAGGTGAGAAATGGAGTTATTTATTTGGATTTTATTGTGCGTTTTTTGTTGAAAATTTGGACATTGCCGACGTGGCTCACTGTGTATATTTATGCTTGGATTGATTAAATCGGAATTTATTTTAAAATTTCAGAAGCTGAGCATGGATATGCATCTTCTCTTCCTATGCCAGACGATTTTAATACAAAGAAGAGTAGGTCTAAATCAAAGAAATCTCAGGGAAATAGGTAGGAATATGAACGGCGAAATTCTTTTGTCAGTTTGGATCTATTCACGGGGATTATTTTTGCAGAATCGTTGGATTTAAAGATTGATTTGGATAATTGAAAGCTTGTTTTATGAAAATATACATGGATGGATTATGTTGGATGTGCATAAAATGATTTTGTAGAAAATAAATCTCGTATTCGGGCGGTTACTGACAGTATGGCCGCCATTTTGGCTCTGAGCTGTCAAACTGCAAATTCAGCATTTCGGCCCCTGGATTCAGGAAATTTATAGGTTCTTTTCGTGTTTAGTAAATTTTAATAATATTTTGATGATTGTATGCAGTTAAAACCATCTGCACTATTACAATAACATGACTCGAACATTTTTCTAAAATTTTGAGATTTGAGCAGACGAACTTTCAAATGTGTTTTGTTTTGTCAGGACCGCGGTTTCGTATGTCACTCTAGTTTGTAAGTTTGCTTACTTCTAATTCACCAAAAACGTGAATTGCGTCTCTTGGGTATTTTATTTCATATTTGCGATTAGGTCAGTCGTTATGATGCACGAACGTTGTCATGCGCGGACCTTTGTTCCGTGTTGGCGGGCGTTTGACAGGTGGCCGGTGATCATTAAAAGTTTCTGAGGGTCTCCCGGCTCTTTGGAATTGATCAGCAGTTAGTTCTTATGCAGAATTTTAATTACCAATACACAGCGTTTGTGAACCGTGATGCACACGTGGAAACGGCATGAAAATCATGCCGTTGATAATGGCGGAAAAATTGCAAATGGCGGCCGGTCCTACAAAATGTAAACAAATAAGAGTATTTTTACCAATCGGCAAGTTATGAACGCATTTGATATGTTTTCTTGTTCAATTCTATCCAAATGTCCATTGAGAAGCAACCAATATGAATCATGACAGTGCAAATTTATGCATTGTCCAGTTTATAAGCAGTTTAATCAGTAGGGTAAGAAATCTAGGTCAAATTGTGTATTCAATGAGATTTTGTGTATTCTCCGGATTTAGTAGAGTAGTTTCATTGACCTGTGAGTAAAATATACAATTATTGATCTTGCAGGTCTACACACAACGAATTAGAAAAGAATAGGTAAGTTATTTTGCTTCATTTTGCATCTTTTTAGCACCAGATTAACATGTTGTCCTGGTAGCTGAAGGGAAGTCACATGACTCACCTTGTATTTCTGACAGGTGGGCGTGGCTTGTTTTCAGCATATTTGCTATGTATCTGTAGTAAGTAGCGCAGGTTTGCAAAGCGAGGCAATTTTGCGATATTTTTTTTTGCTGGAGTGTGCACCAAAGGTGTATGATTTCCCCTATTATCAAACAGTTCTATTAAATTGTTATGTGGTCACTTGTGAATAATTAAAGGAAAGAAATTTAATAATAATATTTTCCATAGTTGAAGATTACAATTACATTTGTTTTTGGTCTTCAATTTTTCTTGATATTGATTTATTTGCACAATTGCTAACTGTAAGCGTTTTTAAGATATTAAAATTTTAATGACAATCATTTTTTGTTAAAATCAATTATTGTTCCTTTGTTATCATTTCTTACATAATGCATTTTTCACTTCCTATCGCTTACACCCAATGTTTTGTTTTCTGGGCAGAAATTCAATTTGATTTATTTAATTGATATTTGCAGAAGAGCCAATTTAAGATACTGCTTAGAGAAATTAAAAGACATAGTGCCATTGGGACCAGACTCATCCAGACATACTACTTTAGGTCTTCTTATGAAAGCTAAAGGCTTTATCAAGGTGAGTAATGGATGCTGGCTTCAATCTTTCTACTGTCTGCATCCATTTAAGTGTTGGAAGGATGAATAAATTGATTATAGTATTCACACTGCTGCTTTCAACCTGGTTTTATAAAGACACTGTGACTGATATTTCAAGATAGCTTTCAGGGAATTGGAAAACTAAAAAGCTGGCATTCAATAGCTATACCGTTAAATGCCAGTACTGAAGTAGGTCAGGGGTTCCACTAGCTTCTGAATATGTAGGGTCATTTTGATACTTTGACTAAATTTGACCATTTTACAGGCAAAATGCCAATGATTTAAAGAGAAAATGACCCTTCAAACCAAAATCTTGAGGATCAAAATGTGGCTTTTTGGAAAACCCCTACTCCAAAGTCAAATGGAACCTCTTGTTGGTGATGGTCCATGTATGCTCCTGGTTGTCTTCAAATCTTCAGAACGAAAGAGTCCAGATTCAGCCTAACCTTCTCCAAAAAAATATTTTTTCAAGGGGTGGGTGTACGGTATTTCGGCTACTTCGCTTAAGTAGCAATCACATGCCTGTATCTGGAAGACATGCATGTTTAGCTGGCACTAATCATTGTGTTAGATCAGTGGTTACCGGTATGTAACGTGATGTATGTTTACCACACATGTATTTATACAACATGCCACATTATGTTATGATTGCGTCATTACACATTTACTGTTAATCCCATATGCTGATCAAAGCAAAACACTTCACCAGTTTGTGGTTAATGTGGTCTGTTACTGGTTCAGTTGTAAGAAGTGAGGAAATGTTTTATGTGGTTAATGTGTTAAAGGCTTGATTGATTTATCTGACATCAGTAATGATGGTTTGTTGTTGGATGAGGCCGAACTTAAAATATTCTTGGTTTCCCCTTCCCGACCCTGACAGATTTAAAATGGGTAGGAACCGTAGGTAGGGTAAATATTTTTTTTTTTTTTCAGTATGATAGTTTAATATTGGTTAAAGACATACAAATAATGAAATTTAGAATTAACTCTCAGGTGAAAACCAACAGTCTTAGATTTAATAGTAAGAAAGAAGCCTGTAAACCAAAAAAATTCACTTTCCAATTTTTAATAAAAACATTTTAATTTTCAATTTGGGCAATAAAATGTTTTGGGTAGGGCCCTTTTTAACCAGGTAGGTAGGGGATGGGGAAACAAACAATAATTTATTTTAGGCCTAATTTGATCATACAATATGTAAAATGTTCCGATGATATGTAAAACGTTAGGTGTGACTGCCTTGCATTTCATACAATGGTGTGCTTATACTTGTTCAGTTGTTGGGGGTTTATCAATACTTCCTTTTAATCTTACTGGCTGTCTGTTAACTTAACAAGTGTCATGAGATGATGTCCTATAAATAGACTTGGTTTCCCTTCATCATATGACTTGTCAATTTTCCATGATTTGCATATTAATGTGGTTAATAATAAGTTGAATGTAATGTTGCATCAGTAGATATTTTGGTAAATTGTTTGTCTACCTACTTGAATGGAGAATGCTTAAGTAAGCCATTGCCCTGAAGAATGTGTTTATGAGCCACTTTCAAGGTTTATTTGGTAGATACACTTGTCATAAAGTTATGAAGTTATGATAGTACTTGGGTGTATTACATGATATATGTCTATAGGTCTGTAAATAGACGCTGACATCATGAGTTTTATATAGGTGTGCTTGGTTGATTAAGTAAGCCTATATTTCTAGACAACCCCCACTTTGTCCAATATTTAGGTTATCAATTGTATCATTGTATGTGAATGGATGCCATAAGGCTGCTGCTCTTTGTACTTGGTTATGAATTGTAACTTGTTTTAACCACTCTTTGTACTTTGTTATGAAATTGAATTGTAACTTGTTCTAATTGGTATCAAAACGGACCAAGAAACTTGTCCAATATTAAGATATGGCTAGCTTAGTTAGTAGACTAGAAACATGGTTGTTCACACAGAGGATTAAAGTTTGGGCTGGACCCTGTCTGTAAGACAGACTGATTTTATAAACTCAAAATAAAAACTACATCTATAGGTTCTACAGAAATAAGCTTGGTTGATCAGGCCTAGACACTTAACTATTTTGGCCACTGGTCCGACAGGGTAAAAGCGCCAAATTTGTAAATAGGACACTTACTGGTCCTTCTGGATTTTCACTGGTCTCGAACCAGTGTTAAGTGTTGAGCCCTGTTGATACTGCCTTCATGTTGATCTCGTATTCCTATATTTCGATTCATTGCCTAAAAGCACCTGTTTTTAAACGAGAAAAAAACCATGCTCACATCCTCTCAGAATTTGCTGATAATGATCCTCAGAATAATTCTGTTGAAACATGAAAATGTTCTGAAATCATTATCAGCTGTAATCAGTTCAGTATGTTTGGTTTGAAAGGTTTCTAGCCCTGGCAAGTTAAAATCCTGGATTCATTTTCGGATTTATAATGTACATATTAAAGCTGATTAGACTTTCAAGTGAAAATCATCCTAATCAGTATGTGTAGCAGAGATCTGAAGTGCAGTTTTCGTGATATCTGAGAACAAATAGTAGGCTCTGAGTCTTGGGCTTCGTTTTTATGGGTATTTTCAACATCTCAGGATTTCTGTTTGCCAGCTACTTTTCTTTAATCTCCCATGATTTTAGATATTTTGATATGTTTCAATGACTTTCATATAGGGCTTATTTGAAACCGGGCCTTGTGTAGATGTTTTTTTCGTACCATGTCCTACTTAAAAATGAATACTAATTTGTATTTGTGATTGATTTCGAAGCTTTCATGTTTCGAATTTTCAAGCTTGGACCAATTTCAACACTTAATACATTATTTAATGATCATTTAACCAATTAGCCTTAGCTGCAACAAACATTCTGCTAAAAATAAACTGTTTGTATTCAACAGACATAACAATTAAACTAGAACGTACATGTATATTGGGCTGTTGATTTGAAAAAAAACAGGGTGAACTCAAATACACTTGTTTATATTTATAGCTGAAACAAAAAAGGTTTATTTTTGCTGAAGTGTAAAGAGCTTATCAGCCACTGAGATTATCAGATAGTATATAAAAATAACTATTTTCCAACCAATCTTAAGCCTTGGATCTTAATCAGAAACGTTTTTTTCGACTTTTTTCAAACGCATTACATAACCTCCTCCCCTTTATGAGATTTATCTGTTCGTTACCTGTTTACATTTATGTTTTATCTTTCAATGAGATATTTTGGCTCTTGTATTCGCTCCTGTGAACTTGAAACATCAAATTATTGAGCGAAAACCTCTCACACTTTATTATTTTAATAATTAAGTGTTTGATGTTAAAACCGGTAATTTTGGCAATTAGACAAAAACTAAGTGAAACTGCAGCGGAGTGTAGCCATGAAAATTAGGTGGCATCTTCCTTAATTGCTGGTTGGCGTGAGAAAATTGATTTTCAATCTGTTTTCAGCTTTAAGAGGGATTTGAGGTTAATGCATTTTAAAGAACATTTCATTTTGGTAAACATAGGAAAGTTTGTTCTCCTCTAGGCTTTTCATGTGTTCAAAAACAGATAAAAATCACACGAGAGTGCAGAAAGAACACGAAGGTTGAGAGTCAGTATATGTCATGGAGATGATCTACTTTCAGCTTTTGTACTAAATGCCTAGTATCAGTATGTTCAATAAGACTTTCCTTTATGTATACCGTTCCTTTTGATTAAATACCATTCTAAAGTTGTATGAACATGATTTTACTACCATTTTTTGTCCTTTTGTTAAAGTGTCTTTAAAGTGTGCATTGGCCATGAACGAGTTAACTTGTCATTTCGTTTGAATTTATTGTTATATTTGTTGTGGGTAGTTGACTTTATTCTATGACTTGTGTAAGGACATTCTGACTTGTTCATTACCGATTGGTTGGTGCAGTCAGGTGGTATATTTGTAGTAATTTACTCGGTGTAATGTGTGATATCATTGATTACATTACCCATACCCTATTGTTTCAACTTATGATAGTTATCTAAGCCGTCTATATGATACGAGGTATTTGTTACTCAATCGTCACTATCACATTTAGAAACTGAAACTGAAGTATTCAGAAAATGTTCATTAGTCAGCAATGTGTTTGTTGCAAAGTCATTGGCCACGTATACCCTACCAGTAACCTTGCGTTCAGTGAGATTATGCATTATTTATGATCTATTTATCCCAATACCTACTATGTTCTACACCATGTAGGTTACGGTTCGGTATGATTTGCTATTCTGTAGTGTCCATTTACTTAAAATGTTTACCTAATAAAATCACTGGTGTACATGTATATAATTTATACACCAGAGTGTGTCGATAACTAATTTATTTACTAATATTATTTGATTTATATGATGTCATGTACTATGACTACATGAATTAGCTTTATCTACCTAAGTTTGGTGATCAATAATTTATTGATCATGCAGTATCCGGGTTTGATTGGGAAATCGCTTCATATTTAGTGTCGCCAATGTCAATTAATTTGGACAAAAAATCTGAACATTATCTGGAAACAAATCTTTATTATATATTGAGTTATTCTATTATAAGGTATTTTCCAAGTTAACCTCACCATTAACTTGTGTATCTTTTACTTTTATAAATGTTACTTCTCAAATCAATAAATATTAATTGTTTCGAAAATTTTCAAGTATTATCCCAGTGTTGACTGGTAAACACCGGATGATGATGACTATGTGCGTGGGTGAAGTGGTTGCTTGTGATTCGTTGATCACTCAAAGTTGATTTCATGTAATAAATTTCCCTAAAAGTTTATACTATTTCATGTTTAATATTTTGGATAAAATAATACTGTGAATGTTATAAAGTTTAATGACTGATTTTAAAGGTTTTGAAGATTTTTAATGACCCGAGTTTAAACAAAACTTTGATGTATTGAAATTTACACGTATGCTTGTATAGTTGTGTGTATTGAACATTAGTAATCATTCATATACATACTATAATATGTAGTAAAATTATACATTCAAAGGTTTCAGTATTTCTATGGTTAATTTAACACCCCTGCTATTTTCTTTCACATTTTATTATTGTTATCCACTGTGTGTTAAGTATTGATGTATATTCTTACATTGGTTCGATAAAAACAACCATTGTATATTCTTGCAAGCAGAAAATTGTATTGTTACTAAGCAAATCTGGTTGACTTTAAATTTGATTTTGTGGTCAATGTATTCTCTCCCACAAGTTTTCTGTTGAACAATCCAGTTCGAATTCTCAGCTACCGTCATGGACCATTATATACTTTGTGATAAGTTAGCTGCAAATTTGTCAAGCTGTCATTGAATAAATGTGTGTGAAAAGTTGCCAAGGCTGTCATTAAGTCCCAATTGACCATTGTCCAGTGGTTCAGCTATTTGGAAAGAACAAAAACAACTACATAATAGGCAAGATGTTTAAGTGTGTTACATACAGTGGTCAATGTTATAAGTGGTATACTGACAAGTCTAAACTCTCATATAATCACAAACTTGTCTGGTTTGCATTGAGCTGACTTGACAAGTTTTTCGCTAAGCATGTACTGGAGGTCAGACATGTCCTGTTATAGAAGTATTATATTCTGACATTAATGACCAATTAAATTTGATATTAGTCCACACTCAGATTAATGCAGTCTAGTTGATATAATGATGTACCTATAATACATAATGACATATCTATAGGCAATACATGTTATACACCAAACAAGTGGTTAAGTACTCCGGAGTGTGATGTCCAAGGTTCGAATCCTGGGGGGGGGGATGGGGATATTTTGATATGACAGGTTGCATCAGGTGAACTGCTTAGCATTAAGTATATACCTGCCTCACAGGCGCCTGTTCAATGTTGAAAGGAATTATTGTGAGGTCACATCATATACATGTGACTTGAAAATGGGTGTTGCCATATTTGCTTGCCATTTCAATAATAAACATTAAACAAACAGTTCAAATTGTAATTTAATTGGTTTAACTCTGTATTTGACGTTTAATGTTACCTGTATGATGCCTGTGGCGATGCATCAAATTGGACATTATATTTATAAATTAATATAGAAAATGTTGAACCAGCCTTATAAAATGTTTGTTCTGCATAGCTCTGTACCATATATATCTGATACTTAATTAACGACATACATGTAAGAACTTGATACACATTAATGCTTTCGTAAAGAATGCTTTCGTAAAGGATTTAGCGAAGGTATACTGTTTCCTGAACATGGATTATGATGATGTATTGACATTAATTGGTTTACGTCATTCTTAAGCTAGATATGTTTGCTCAAACTTATTACATAATACAATATGCTTAATACGACCTTGTTATATGATATTAAGATTAGCACAGGTTTTCTTTTTGAGGGGAGGGGGGGGGGGGGGGGGTAGGTTTAGTGACTAATACACATTATGAAAATAAAAGGTTTGTAATAAATGGTTGGTGTGTATTAGATTACATGTTTGAAAGCCAAATGCTTTATTTGCTAGATTTACTTGGAAGATTATTTTCAAATAGATAGGATTGATTTCTGGGAATAATGTGCTAAACTCCAACAGCTGGTTAATACTGACTTCCTTGCACTGACAATATACTGTATGGACTGGTTCTCTGATACATTTATACCATGCTGAATATATATAAACATACAATAAAATTGTATTGGAAGCAGTTTGGATTTGATTACCTGCAGTTTGATGGGAAAAATGGTTAAGTGAACGATATAGTCATTTCTTGCTCAGCACCCGCAGCCCTCAGATTTCTGCTTCATAGTCACATTCGATTTATTATGAATCTATATTTTGCAAAAGCAAAAGACATATAGCTCCTGTTTGAATTATCATAATTTCTATAGTGAGACACTAGATCAGAGCATTAAATTAATGAAATATAATTTTGGACTAATACCAATTGATAGGTGCAGGACTGAATGTTTTCACTCATTTGAGGAAGTTTAGTTTAAGTAAATTGAATGATTGTTCATGGCAGTTACACATATATATGTTTGACTATGAGTTGATTATTCATCGTTTGTCCTACTTCTTCACCTGTTTCCTACCTGAACTTGTGACATGATAATATATATGATTAAGTACAGTTGTCAATTCGTTGGTAATCGCCAATTAAATATCTCACTAGTGATAAATTACTTTCAAAAGCCGGGGTTAATCATTGACAAGTCAAGGTGTATATATATACTATCATCATTCTGTATGTTAAATTGCTGTAGAGCAGTAAGGTTCACATACTGCGGCTGTATGCTAAGTATTTGCGGAGACATTTTTAGTCTTCTCATTTATATCTGTCAGCAATGTTAATACAGGTAGTTGAATGTGAGGAATCCAACCACAGCTAATCTGCTGATAAGCCTCTTTCAGTGTCTCTGTCACATTGGTGCTGGGACATACAAGTCAAGGCAGGTCCAAATACTCCAAAAAAGCATTTCTTTAGTTTCACTGTTAACATAGTTGTGAGAACTTGACTAGAACTAAATAGTTGCACATAATTATTGTGGGGTTTGAACTCAAGATTGTTAGTTGACCTCTTTAAAGTCTTTCCCTACAGGACCTGGGTGTGTGCATAAAGAATTCTACTATGGTTTGTTCAATTGTAACTTATAATGAATACTATCGTCTTTGAAAATCGTGGCGCCGATATAGGATAAATCTCAAGTCATTGCACTTGAGTTACTACTATTTACTAAACTACTACTCTAGAGTACCCTAGTAATATTCTCCGTGTTCATTTTTTCCCATAGAAATACTGTAGGGAAATGTCAACTCCATGTTTGATGTCTCGCCCAAGTATTTGAGATTCAGATATGCCGCTTGCATAATACATTTATTCTTTAGATTGTTTCATGAATACAGATTGGAGTAAAATCTCAGTTGAATGAAACTGTAAGCTGATTTAAGTTTCAACAAATACTCTAAATAAGATTTGCGAGTTACGTGACTTGGAACTCGCAATTGTCTTGCCTCTCTGTGAAATGTGCTTAGAATGATGCCTCATAATGGTAAAATGTGCTTAGAATGATAGCTCATTATGGTGAAATGTGTTTAGAATGATGGCTCATATTGGTGAAATGTGTTTAGAATGATGGCTCATATTGGTGAAATGTGTTTAGAATGATGGCTCATATTGGTGAAATGTGCTTAGAATCAGGGTTCCCACAGAGCCGGGAAAACGGGAAAAAGTCGGGAAATCGGTTAAATCGAATCCCGGTCGTGAAAAGTCGGGAATTTTATCCAAAACTAGCCAAAGTCCGGAACAAACCGGGAAAGGTGCGAAAGTACTAAGTACGAACATATTCGGGTACGAAACTACTACCATATAGTAGTTATCATAGCGTGTTATTAAAACGGCACCCGTCAAATTGTTTTCCAAATTGTCTGCATCTTTGGTAAACATTCTTTTTCGTCGAGAAATAGGCTTCAGTTTAAAACAAACGTTGTATGAACTGTCGATTATATAATAATAATGAGCGTTGACATTGAATACAACGGCATCGACAATCGACAGTCTTCACGTTAGCATCAAAGCTGAGAAACTTTACTTTGAGGACGAAACACTAGTCGGTCTGTCATTCGGTCTTTCTGTTTGTAGACCAAATGGTTTCCATTCAATATCAAAAACGCTTTGCCCTATGAACTTGACACTTAACATGGATGTTGGTTACCACCAGTAAACGATCCCTATTGATTTTGGTGTCAGTAGGTCAAAGATCAAGGTTTGTGTGACCTGTAACATTAATGACTATTCGACATACACAGGTCTAGGAAAGTGTTACATGACATGTACAGATCATCTGTAAAGTTACCAAATATTTGTAAAATTATTATACCCCCAGATACACAGTATATGGGGGCTATATTGGAGTCATGCTTGAGGATGGTTGGTCGGTTGGTCCGTGCAAATTTTGTCCGGGCTATTTCACTGTAACCATTGGTCGTATTTCAATGAAACTTTGCATAACTGATCAGTACCAAGTCTAGTTATGCATATCCTCGGCACTAGTTGGTCGGATTAATTTTAAGGGAGTTATGATCCTTTGTTTTTTTTACACTTAAAGTTTGTCCACGCTATTTCTCTGTTACCAATGGTCAGATTTCATTGAAACTTCGCATGAATGATCAGTATCGAGTCTAGTTGTGCATATCCTCGGCACTCATTGGTCGTATTAATTGTAAGGGGGTTGTGGCCCTTTGTTTTTTAAACTTATAAAGTTTGTCCGCACTGTTTCTCTGTCACCAATGGTGGGATTTCAACAAATCTTTGCATGAATGATCATTACCAAGTCTAGTTGTGCATATCCTCACCACATGTTGTAGGATTAATTTTAAGGGACTTATTTTTTACACTCATAAATTTTGTCTACACTTTTCATTTGTTACCATTGGTTGGATTCAATGAACGTTAGCATGGATAATCAGTACTTAGTCTGTTTGTCAGAGCACATTTAATTGACTGAGTCAAGCAGTATCTGGGGTATTCATCACATTCACTGGTTCAGTGATATTTCTTGTATTTATTGTAATCTATAAATTGACCGATTATGAAAATCGAAGTGATATATTTTAAGATGTAATACGTCAAATAAAATGCATTTTATTGAATTTCAAAAATGAGTCAATATTTTGAAAAATGAAGCACTTTTTCTGACTTAAATAATGAATTACTTTCAATATTAAACCAAATAAAACTGCGATTTCTTGTGATTTTAGCCCTCTATTCTGTAAATTTACAGATTGAACTTTAAGAAATTTCCAGAAATTGTGTAAATTTACAGATATTCTGTCAATCAGGGTGTTGACATACTTTATAGAACAGGTCCTGTGTCAATCAAACACTACTGAACCTGAACTAATATTGATAACGGTCTAGAGTATGACAAACCGAGAACCTGGAATTCGCCAAGGAAAACCTTGAAAAGTTGGGAAAAAGTTGGGAATTTCATGATAAGAAAATTGTGGGAACCCTGTAGAATGATGGCTCATGTTGGTGAAATGTGCTTAGAATAATGGTTCATGGTATAATATGCATTTTAGGGACTGACACTGTGGTCTCTGTTCCTGTTCATGACTACTCAAGCCATACTAGTATTGGTTGAGGTTACTCCTGTTGATGGTGATAATTTTCAGCAGGTTCATATTGATAATTCCATCCTAGAAATTGTCACATTGTTGGCTGTATCTAATTAATGTTGGGCTAGATTGGTAACCAATTGATTTTCTGTGTTGTAATTACTGGGTTAAGTCTACTCATGGTGTGTTGTCAAAGCTATATAATATTTATGATCTAACATGTATTCAAAACATTACTTCATGAAATGACACAAGTTTCTTATTAAGGTTATTGCATTGAATGGCACAAGTTTCTTATGACCATAAGGCTAGTTAGGCTACAATGTTTTTCAATTGGTCATGTTTTTCTGTGGTAAAGTGGTAAATGTATTTCAGAGTTTCTATTCCACCATCTCTTGCATTCATATTAGGTGACATGTATACAATAATGTATACATGTGGCATTCAGATGTACATTTATATTTCAATATGTTTCATATCCATATGTATTCACTTTTACTTGTTGAATTGTGAAACACCAGCAAAGTGTGTTCACAGTTTCTACTAGGTGTTATGTTCATTATATTTGATATTAAATTGATGTAAGGCCCCTGAAAATGTTGTGTAACTGGTAAAACATGAAATTGTGAACAATACAGCAATTATCAAAATGTTTAGTGAGTCAGACTGAACACAAATTTTTATTTGAGAAGTATATAAAGTATTTATTAAACTATACAATAAGAAATTTTGTACAAGAATCTACAATACCAGGGTTCCCATTTGACTCGGGAGAAGGGGTTTTGACCCTTCAAATTTCCAAGAAGCCAGATTTTGACCCTCATGATGTTGGTTTGAAGAGTCATTTTCTCCTAAAATAATAGGTGTTTTGTCTATAAAATGGTAAAATTTTGTCTAAAGTATCCAAATGACCCTTTTGATTCAGAAGCTAGCGGAACCTCTGAATACTGAACTTCACTTTGTATAACGATGATCGGCCATTTGACAATCATTGCTGTAGATCAATGTAGATGGTTTAATTTCATGTTTTCACAGAATTTGGAAGATAAAGATAGGAAGACTGCTGTAGTTCGGGAACAATTACGTCGGGAACAGAGATTTTTGCAGAGAAGATTAGATAATCTCACGGAAGGACAATATCGAGTGCGACAAGAAAGAAGTATTAGCGAATGCAGCACATCAACTAATTCAACTACCTCCTCCACCTCAGAAACAGGTAACCATACAGACATAATGCTGAAAATAATGTATTTTCTAATCTAATAACAGCGGGATAGTCTTATTACCTCCCCTGAATGAGCTTGGTATTACAAATTACGCAACATCCATCAAGTCTGCAATGCACTGCCATGTTTTCAGACAGTGTTGATTATGCTTTGTGGTTATTAAGTTCAACTTCATTAATCCACATTTTGTATATGATTTTAGAGCTGTATATTTGAGGTACAATGCACCTTACTCCCTTGTTTCTGAGAAATGATTTAAGAGCTGTATATTTGAGGTACAATGCACCCTACTCCTTTGTTTCTGAGAACAGATTTTAGAGCTGTATTATCGCAGGTACAATGTACCCTACTCCTTTGTTACTTAGAAATGATTTAAGAGCTGTATATTTGAGGTACAATTCACCCTACTCCTCTGTTTCTGAGAACAGATTTTAGGGTACAATTCACCCTACTCCGTTGTTCCATGAAATGGTTGACATATACATTATCAGTATAAAGGTATTAAAAAATTGTTCTGCAGAATTTTCCTTATTTGAAGAATTACAATTTAAACAGTGCAAAGAACATAGACAAACCTGTGCAATTATAGATTTAGCCTTGATCTTTTGTTATACTGGATTGAAATGGTTGGCTTACATTTATATCAGTATATTGGTATCATATTATTGTGCAGAATTTTCCTTATTTGAAGAAATACACAGTGCACAGAATATTGACAAACCTGTGCAATAAACATTCAGCCTTGATCTTTTTATAGTTTGGATGAAATGGTTGAATGACATTATCAGTACATTGGTATCGTATTATTCTGCAGAATTTTCCTTATTTAAAGAAAAACACTGTGCACATAATATTGACAAACCTGTGCAATTTTACATTAAGCCTTGATCTTTTGATACACTAGATTGAAATGGTTGGCTTACATTATCAGTATATTGGTATCAAAAAATTATTCTGCAGAATTTTCCTTATTTGAAGAAATACACAGTACATAGAATATTGACAAACCTGTGCAATTAAACATTCAGCCAAACAGGTGGTTGGTTTCTTGTTGGTATAATTTGTAATATAAGAACACCTATAAAAGGTTTTCATATTACTATATAAGTTGCTCTTCCAATTACCTGAGGTTGTAATAAATACCAAATTTATATAGGGCTTTTTTCATGCAATTGGGTTGGTGTAAAAGTTATGCTGTTACTTTAATTTTCCTCTTAGCTCCGAGGGTAGATATAATTTACATGCTTTAACATACACTATATGATATATATCTAGGGCATGCTGACATTTCAGAATGTTGGTGCGTTATATGTAAACAAAACGTTGTATGATAAGTCTTTGTTCTGTAGAGGTATGCCCACAATGTAAAGTGTTTCATGGTCAATCAGAGTACTCGCTGTTTACCTATGAGCCATTTTAATTCTCTCTCTCTTACCAACTAAAAATGCTGATTTGATGGTGCCTTAAATAAAATATTGTTTGTTTCCCATCCCATACCTACCCGATAAAAAGGGGCCCTACCCAAAATATTTTATTGCCCGAATTGAAATAATATTTTTTTCATGAAAAGGTTATTGTTTGTATACTGGCTTGTTTCTTACCATTAAATTTGGTACCTATGTTAAATTTAAGATTTTTTTCACCTTAGAGTTATTACTAAATTTAATATTAGTATGTCTTAACCTAAATACATGTAACTGTCA
The DNA here is from genome assembly GCA_947247005.1 of Spisula solida. Taxonomy (NCBI): domain Eukaryota; kingdom Metazoa; phylum Mollusca; class Bivalvia; order Venerida; family Mactridae; genus Spisula; species Spisula solida. Next base: position 33,453,533 of record OX365952.1, on the reverse strand, counting down.
TTCTGAAAAATTCCAAAAAAAATAAAATTTAACCTACCTATCCAATCTATATAATTTGCTATGGTCGGGAAAGGGAAACTAAGAATAGTTTAAGTTCGGCCTGGTATATATTTACCTGTAGCTATTAATAGACCTTCTATACATATAACAGAATTCAAGGTCAGTGTTTATCTTGTTGACATGCGCCAGGCAAGTTCAGTTTGTTCTTTGTTCAATTCATCACTTTACGATGTGGAAGTGGGTTTTTTGCACCCATGTTAAGATTTGTAAAATATTGATGATATAATGTCTTGATACAATGATACGTTTGTCCTGAGGCCGTACCTCAGCTGTATAATTATGTATAATGTACAAGTTGTGCAAGTTGTGATGTTTTTTATACGAATACTCAGACTGCGTTAGACCTTGCCGACATTTACCTGCCACAGTGTTTCATGAACTTAACTCTGCACTGGATGTATTGAAATGATTCCAAGATTGAAGAAACCTGTTTTTATCTGTGTCAAGTAAACATCGTTCTGCACCTAGCATTAAGTCTTGCTGTCTATCTATGACGTTTGGCAGGTAATATTATATGCTTGAAGCACTAGGTTGCTGCTGTTTTATATATAGAAACTCTACAAGACTGTATCTAGGCTGGATTCGTAATGCTGAATATTGATAAATAGATCCCAGGATCCCATTAATGAAATGGCTGAATGCGATAAAAAGCTCTGGCTCACTATATTGACATTATTACGACAGCTTCGATTTATATTATTCTTGGCCTGAAGTGTTCATAGTCCTGTTCCTAAACGAGTACAAATAAAGAATAAAAATGACTTGCTTTGATAAAAAAAATTGCAGTTTACTTGCATTGTTGACATTTTTCCTTTGCCTTTGATGATATTGAAAATTGCTGACTTGCGTTATGGTTGACGTACAACTTTAACTACACCATAAAATAGCGAATAAAAGTAAGTCTTTGGGGGTATTAAATGATACTAAAATCAATATGTCAAACTTTGTGGTCAAGTAGATCAACATTTGGTTACTCAACCAAACTTGCTCTAGTATATCTGATGAAATGATAGTACATTTAGCCTTAAGTGTCTTCTTACCTTGCCATAAAATGGTATTCAGTTCTATTTTTCTCATTCATTGGGTTAGAAAAATGGTACCCTCAATCTAGATACATCAGGATTCCCACGGTCAGGGAAAAGTCAGGGAAAAACATAATTTTTTCAAGGTCAGGGAAAAGTCAGGGAATTTTGGAATTAGTCAGGGAAATCCAGAAATTTACCAAAAGTCGGAAAAGTCAGGGAATTTTTCATTGAAGCTGTCGATATGTGTCATTTCCTATGAAGTAATACCTAAGACTGAAAAAAAAAATCCTCGCTCGCTATGCTCGCTCAGAATCATTCTACATTATAATAACTTTATGTCAATCAACAGCCTTAAAATCTGCTACCTTAAACTTTTTTGTTCCATATAAAGCAAATATATCCTCATTTTCTCTTATTTTATTGCCATATTTTGCTTGAACAAAAAGATGCTGTGTCGACCGATTGCTAAAAAAAGTCAGGGAAAACTGCTCTGTGGTCAGGGAAAAATCAGGGAAAAGTCAGGGAATTTTGTCTTGGAAAGTTTGTGGGAACCCTGTACATGCTCAACCAGGTGTTCTGTTTACCAGATGTACATATGCATTTGATTCCTTTCAGTCTAGAAATTTGGCATTGATCTTGTGGTAGCATTGGGCACTTGGATTGGCAATTATCATCCTTCAATAAAACTTAATTGAATAACTTGTTATCCTGGGAAGAGCTGTTAATTGTCATTTAAATTGTATTACATTGCATGATGGACAACTTTAAGCTGTGTAAACATAGGTGTCAGTTAGTTCAATATACAATATCAGTCTAAAACATTGTTAAATTTTATGTAAAAGTAAATTGCATCAATAGTAAATTAATACTCATTGATTGCATTTGAAAGAATACATTCATTACATACACAGGTTTTATGTCATATATATTAATCTTAAATTTTTTTAGGTCAAATGTAAAATTTAAGTTCACTTAAAACTGGGAAAAAAAGTCAAGTTAAAAAATTTGGTCCATTTATGTAACATTGCTTGGTTTGTTTGCTAACCTTGTTTAAGGCCACTTATAGGCGCTCATGTGTGTTTACATTTACATGTTTAGTGCTGTTTACATCCGTAGTGCAGTTACTTGCATAGATTGCTTAAGGTTTAAGAGAATTCACTGCTTGACTATAAATATTGCACACATGAGAGAGAGTCCTTGACTTTCGTGCTGATGTAAGCAGGTTGTGCATAACATGATAACGCAACCATTACAACTACAGTCTAACTATCTCCTGTCTTCTTCCGACATGCACATTGCGCATGTCTGTTCCTTAACGATTTCATGAGTGTCTCACAAGTGATGTCGGCTCTTATCTACAGGCAAACCTGTATTCATCAATCACCTGTCTTCAATATCTGTTTCTGTCAAATGGCAAGTGGCACCTGGTGTTGATCGTATATCTAACTAGCCCACTGCGTATAAACCAAATCACTGTACAGTGTACTCATTATTGTGATACTATACAATTCAACTTGTACTCATTATTGTGATTGAAACATCCGGTGATTTTCCATCGCTGTACTCATTATTGCAATTCTATACAACTCAACATGTACTCATTATTGCGATAACCGGAAGTTGACTCATTTATATACTGTGTAGCCACTAAAAAATAAAGTCTTTATAAAAGACCTGACAATATCCTACAATGGTCTGTAAGACAGTTAAATACAAACCTGCAGTACTCACAGCAGATGGTGCTTCATTACAGAGTGGTTCATTCAGTAAAGAAATGGTTCATCTTAGTTCATACAAATTGCTTAATTAAGACAGGGGACTGCTTTAATTCAGGAAGACTTATTATTTGCAATGGTTTCATCAATTCTGTGTTAGCAATTTTAAATAAATGACATTTTTATGACATGCTTAAGGGCCTATGTTGGAGCATGGCATACAAATTGACTTGGTAAGGGCAGTCTCTTGGGAGCTTATATTAAATTAATGGACGATTATACCAGTTTTAAGAAAAGGCGCTTGCCTTCACTCACATTGTGATATTTCTATAGTTGCATATATTAATTGTCTTTTTGATCATGTGTAAAGACTTGTGACTGTTTTTTTTCCAAAGCATATTTTTCATTATTTGTTTTGTATTGAATTTATAAATAGAGTATTGTCATCTAGCATTTTACAATGTATTGTTTGAGACTTAACATAGTATGGCTAAAAAGTTTTCATAAGTGTGTGAACGTCTTCTACATGAATAACTTTGCCCTTAAGATATTATAACTTACAAGGTTGATGTCCTTTGAAAGTTAATTGTAGTTTTATATTCACATAGAGGTATCAATATACAGCCTGGTTTAGTACACACAGTAACATACTTATAAATAAAATATTTATATAATTTACACCAAGCTAAATGGACGTTGCCCCAAAATGCCATCAAAGATTGAAATATCAATGTGGCGTTTTGAACTCATTGTAATTTCTTTATTCTGGTTATGTTTTGAAAGTAATTTATGTCAGCTACGGGTACCCTCCTAAATATATTGCATCGGCCGCTAATTTTGTGCACTAGCGTGAAGGTTACAGTGTAGTTGACATCAAAGCACTGTGGAGAGCGCAAGTTAATGGTAGTAAGGTTATGTTTGCCTACCCCGAGTTCACTCACAAAAATGCACTGTATACATATTATTAATGAGTAGCGGCCCAGATAAGCCTTGATGCCATGCATACCATGATATGTACTATACATTGATTGCACACAAATATATATATATATAGTACATGTATCAATAATCTATAATGTCGATCCAATCAAGATCAATATTATTGTAAGTCATATTATTGGTTACATGTATTAAGTATAGTATGTACCTGTCAGCTGACCAGGTGATTTATATACAAAAGCTTTAGTATTATAATACTATACATTGTTCACCTTGGTATAGCACGGAGAATTTGTCCTGATCCTGACCTTTATGCATGAATATATTACAAGGTTCTTGCGTTGAATATATAAATTTCCACGAGCAAATCGTGCAAAATCGGTCCTTTAGATTTGTGTTGCTATTACACCTAGAGTGCCTTCATGATACTTCCTGCTTATGAAAACACTCAACCGGGAATATAAATACAGACAATAAATCAACTGTGAAATTATGCTAATAGAAGTTTTAGAGTCGTGTCAAATTCTCTGAATTTTATAATTACTTACATACAGTACTGCATACCACTTGTATTTGCTCGACTTTATGACCAATAAGCGTACAGGATTTCCATCGTTTTATCCTTGAGGAACATTCAAATGAAATAGACCTGTTTCTTGGAAGCAAGAAGTAATTTGAAGCTACTGCACGTGCATTGTGCAAGTGAAAACCATGCTAAGTTGTGCAGAGTAAGTTTAAGAGCTGGTTGATTATAAATTTCTTGAGAGTTTGCAATACAGTAAGTCTCAACAGTTAATCAGGGTAGGAATCCCAATACACCACTTCTCAGTTCCGTCAGAGAATGGTTCTGTTTTCATATCAGTGATGTTTTTCGCTTTTTTGTGAAAGGGTCTGGGTCCGTTCAGATTGGGAATTTTCGCGTGGTGACAACTTGAAATAGGGAATTTTCATGAAGTAGAAAGGCCAAATAAAACAGAAAAAGAGATTACATGTGACTGTTTACTGGTTTCTGTAAACTTTTATGCTTGACCAGACTCTTGTCAAAAATGTTCATAACTTTGTCATTTTATGTCCGATTTTGAAAAAAAATTTTTTAAATGTTCATTGGGAATTTCTCCCTTCAAATTTGGGAAAATTATAGCTTTTTTTCTAATTGGGAAGGTACCGTTTACCGGTAGCAAACAAAGAAGGAAAAAATCACTGAAGTCTCAACAGTTAATCACGGTAGGAATCCCAATACACCGCTTCTGGAACTGAAACCGATGTAATGCTCGGGCAGAAATTAGATGCTGCTTATCTGAGTTCTGTCAGAGCGTTACACTGTTACATCGGTTTTCGGTTCTGTCAGAACCATATGAAAACAGAACAATTCACTGACACATGCCGTTACAGCAAAAAGGTAGAAAAAATGGCGAATTATCGATATAATATTATCAAAAAAATAGAACAGAATGACTAATAAACAAATCCGCACTAATTTGTAACATTGCTTTACTGTTCATTAGGACAAGCTATGTCAAGAATCATCAGGAAATGATACATGTACTGAGGATTTATGGGGTGAAAGAAAGTGGGTTGATGGATCTTTATTACCTCATTTTGTCATAATGGTATAACTGTACTGTTGTGTATAATATATGATATATATTAGCCTGTTATTTCATAGTAATATAGGCGATGTTTTTTAGAGCACTGCGATGTATGATTATTTTTTACCTACGATCCTGACTCTTTATATTATTTCCCACCACTTATACAAGTGTGTACTGTAAGTCCCTTTAAATTCGCAATTTGTGTGATCTTAATCTCATGAATTTTGGTAATAAACTTATTTCACATGCTTGTAAATTCAGACTTGAGGGTTCCATGATAGTCAAGTGTTATGAATGTACACTAAATATTTATGCAGAGCTATCATATGAATTTACAAGCAACTCGATATGTGAATAATGGTGAAAATAAAAACATCCGCAAATAATACCCAACGTACAGGTGTAATACCAACCAACCAACCGTAAATTACCAACCAACCGCCTGTCAGTTTTAATCTTGGCCAGGTACCATAATTAGAAACAGGCTATAGAGTCAGTACTAAAGTTTAGAACAAATGATAACCAGGCTAATGGTTTTACTGTGTTTATACAAATTTATTGCAGGGCTATGTTCACCTGACATAAATAGGATAGTAAGTTCAGGGTTGTTTATGTGTATTCCCGATTAAGAACAGGTTCAGCTTCTAGAGGGTTATTAGTCTGGCTGCTAAAAAGAATGTTGTCAGTGAAACACCCTGCAGTTTCATCAATTTTGTTGACTAGGTTGCAGTTATTTTTTTCAGATCTCCTTGTACATTTTCTACAGAAAATTTGGAATTTGCTGAAAAAGGGTTTAATATAATTATCCTAGTGGGACAATGTGGTTTAGCTTGCCTGATCACAAAATGTACAAGGTGTGCTTAACGGGCATTGAAATTATGTCCGTGTCTTCGCAGTTACATCTGTCCAGTCATTCCTAATTATATACTCCTAGAATTATATTCCCTACTGAAGTAAATTTGTGAGATATTTTTTCCAAAATAAATACCACAAACAAAGAAAAAAATTTAACTGCGGAGCATAGCTTTTATTTGCCAGTCAGCTTTCTGGTGAAACGTGGCAGGCAAATGTGTGCCTCCACCCGTATTTGAACCCGGGTCGCCAGATAAGATGGCAAGCGCGCTAACCACTGAGCTACGGAGGCCACAGTACCTACCATACAGACATCCATGTGTTGATACTATCAAATTCTATCAAATATTCTATGTTTCTACCAGTACTTTAACTTTTAAGTAAGTTTGTGGTACACTCAGATACAGCCTCATTTCTGTTTCATGTTTCAATGTTTTAATATAACTACCTAGTTCAGAGTACCGATGCGAGGGTGTATATAATTAAATTAACCGGTTTGATGTAATTACGAAAACACATTTGAGTAATGAGTCCAGCAACCAGTCTATAGGTGTATTTTTAGGTTAGGCATGTTTATGTACTTTAATCATAGAGTTTGTACAGTAAATCCCCCCCACCCCTTCGGTTAGCTACCCAAGTTGAAAATTTACCTATACCCAGATTACTTGGGATCTAACAGCTGACTGTTGTCTGTTATGTTGATTCGGAAACATTTAAATTGATTTACTCATTCTGCCTCCTTCATCTTTCTTTTATTTCCCTGTAATAGTTTTAAAGTTTTTTTGTAAACCATTAAAATCTCGTAGGTCTGGGATTTTTGGAAATGTGTTTTTTATCAACACTGAGAACTTTGAAAAAATGCTCAACTCAGCTGTAAGGATCAATGACTTAAGATCTTAACCCCCAAATTCTGCTTTCTGGATTAATGTTCGCCTCAGGTGCTATGGTATTGATATTTGGAAATCTGGTCCTCTCAATATTGTGTCAATTTTACCCCACATGAGATGTTGCTGCATGGCTGCTAATGAAAGGATGAGTTCAGTACTGGTTAGGGTTGTCAGTCCAGGAAAACAGGTCAAGTGAAGCGAATGAAATATGGTTTTAGAAACAGCATTAAACCTAAAAAAAACACAAATATTGATAACAATGCTTTATGTAATAGTCGTCGCTGGCATTAAATACTTACCACTCTGCATTCAATCCTTTTATTTGTATACCGGTAATTGGAAAAGTTGTTAGTTGTACTTTTACTGAAGACTTAATAATTAAACAATACAGGAACTGTATAGGTACTGAAAGAATACACACATATATCTTTCCCATACCCAGGTCAATGTTCTATAATCTTACAAAAATCTTAAGGCCATCCTGAAAAATACTGATGGATTGTCCTGTTTTCTACCTGTATTGAAACACTTAGCTCAATATGAAAATGTGTTTATATAATACCAATCAATGGCAGGATCATGCTAAAAACTTAAGACATTCATTGGCATTATTGGCATAACAGAGCACAATCATACACTGCCCTCCATAAGTTTATTCTTACTCCTCAAATTATAGGATTTAATTCAATTGATCATCACCTATAGATGTAAAAAAATACTTGCAGTTGCATAAGGATATAGTATCAACCAAAAATAAAAATAAGTACTGGTTAGAATACTGTCAAGCAAATTTGGTTCTAAAGGTAAATCCACTGTCGTTTATAACTGAAAAATTGTTGAGAACCTTGACCCTGAGCATCTAACCCATTAAATATAATTATTTTGGCCTATAGGAAATCTTTTACAAGTCACACATGGCCTCGCTACCCAAGCATTACATGTATGGTTATTGATTTTTATGATATATAGGAATAAACCAATATTCTCTATAGATTAGCACTGCCTGTTTTATAGGCGTTCTGTGATTAATAATTAATTACAAGTTGGTTTTACATTAAATACTGTCAGATTATCTTGTGATAGAGCCCTGTCAATATGCACAGATATCCACTTACTGTAGTAGCACTGATTCTGCTGGTCAGCTGTGAATGGCTGTACCAGGTGGTAACAATATGCTTGCAGTGCTTTATAGCATTTTACTGCCCTTATTCCTGGCATTTAAATTAAACAACATCTACAGCCAGTTTCGATTAATCCGCAAAGCATTCTTGAAATTAGTCACTTATTTCGGACTCTTGCGCAAGCAACTTGCATACAACTTCACCATATGTAAAAGACATGACCAAAGAGCCAAATTGTCTTTTATATGTCGACTGAAATCGACACACTGTCATATTGACCCATCCTTTTTATTAGCTATTACAAGTGGAAGTGTCCACAGTCACTTTGAGTAGCTCAAAATACTCAAAACTTCTATCTATAAAGTTAGAGAATTAGTTTTTATTCCTTGAAAATAGGACTATGTTCACATGGAGTCCTTGAAAAGTACTTGAATTTTTTTTAGAGGTGTCCTGTATGAACGTTGATAGCATTTTTAATGATATTGCCTCAAGTTTTAGCTAATTATGTAAACATGCTGAGACACATTATAAGGTATTATACACCACACAAATCTGATTAATTAATTGCTTCAAGGCATTATAATTTATTTACTGTTTCATTTTCACAGGATAAAGGTTTAGTCGAATTAACACAAACCTAGCTAGCAGCATATCACAATTACAATAAAAAATACATAATTATTTAAGCATGTTTAAATTCAATAGCATACAGTTAAGACAATGGTTTTCAATATATTATATATGAATGATACATGTACAGCCTTAATTAACAATCTAATGACAATCAATATATAACATGTATTTAATTTGATTCTGAAGGTCTTGTGTCATGTTAAACACACATCAATCATTTTTTTTCCTAACAAAATGACGTTTGAGTAACACAATGGTAACGATTTTTTGTTTGTGAATTTGCAAGACAAGAAGCCGAGTACAATGTTCTTTTGTCGCAACATGTAATTCGGTCATTATAAAATAATGTCAAGGTTGAGGACCATTCATCTGATTAAAAAGCATGTTTTCTAACAGTGAAAACAGGAAAAATAGTTTTGCACACGTCTAATTGAGAATTTGAGTTATATGATACATCAGACCTGCAGTTTTCACTATTTTTAGTTTTAATAATTTTTTCGAAAAAGTCAAGGACATTAGGATTTACTCAGACGCCTCAAAACTGTCACTCAAAACTTGGCTGATTTAACCTGATGACAGTATCATTAATCTGCAGGGATTCAAGTTTCTAGATTATGCAAAAAGTTTTTATCTCCACCATTGTGAGAAGCTTTAAATAATGTTTTTTCTAGAATCTAGAAAATATTCATAAAAGCTAGCCAGTTTGAAGAATTTGATGTTTTTGTGTAGTAGTGCACACCATTGGTATATGTGGTTCACAGTTTTAAAGTTCCTCTTTAATGTGATAGCAATCGTAGCATTGAAATAATCTTATGGTTTGATTTGTAAAGTGTTGAAAATTTTAAAATATTAATGCTGTGGACTTAAATGTAATTTTTTTTAATATCTTCACAAATTTGCTCAGTTTATTATTTGAACTGCAGCTTTTTAATTATTCAAACTGTTGGTTACACAACTTGTGTATTTTTCCATCAGGGAATAATTATTAAAGTCCCAATGCTACCTGAATCTTCCATATTTAATTAGAGATATTGATATTTCCTGCTGCTTAAGTGCGCTGGAGATAAGGTTCATATGAGAAATATAGCTTCATTTGAAAATTTAAAGATTCAGAGTGGATTTTGTTGACGCCTATAATTTTTATTATGTGAAAGTGAATAGTTTTCTATTTAATTTAAATTAGCAATTTGTTACATCAATATCGAGGTGCATCACCAATTACCGAAGTACTCAGATACTCACTGTTAATGTGTAACGGTACATGTAGTTGATTACAGGATCTCGGGGTATCAATTTATGTTCCTTCATTGCCAATCAGATTGTATTAGAGATCTAAATAACCCTGATCTTAGATCTTAACTCTGAGAGATCAGATACATTTAAGCTATCTTAACTATGATATCAAGATATGATGATACCAAGACTTTCACTTCCCTGTTTTACTCATCAACAACAACAGAGTTAGTAGTAAGTACCATTGGTCTTAATCTCATGGGGGGGGAGTGGATGCTGGGTTGAGTTTAATGCGGGGCTGTTTCCGTAGTAAAGCAAATATTGATTTGAAGCTGTGAAGATCGATAGGGATCATGCTGAGGAAAATAATTGGTAAATCATGTCCTTAATTCTAAGCTTGTGTATTATATATATACCAGGTACACATTATTACAGCTTTGAAGCCTAATCAAATGTTGCTACATGTTATTGTAAAAAGTGAAAATTGCTGGTTGTTACTATAGTTATGTTGTCAGATTATTCATTTGAAAGTCTAAATTGCTAACAGCATTGAACCTTAAAAATGTTGCTGTACGTGCTTTTCTAAAAAGTGAAAATTGTTGGTAGTCAGGATAATTAAATAATGTCAAGAGCATTCATTGAAAGCCGTAATAAATATCAAAGATTCTGCTGGTGTTGTTGCAATGTAACAAACAAGTTGCTATTGTTTCTCCTTGAAAACCATGTCAATTATACTCAGGCATGAAACTGCAATCAATGGATTTTCTCTTCACTATCAGATAATCATTGGGTTGACCTGTTTCAGCAGAACTTGCTGAATTGGGTTTCCTTTGATAGTATTGATTCATGAAAAATATGAGACCTGAATCTTGAAGTAATGATGAAGTCATCTGAACATCACTATAACTAAAATATGAATGCATGAGTCAATGTTTCACAGATTAAGGGTCATATATCGTTCATCTATGTTTAACAAAATTTAGAACAAACATACCTATTAGCTTACTTATATACAAAGATTGATTTGATCTGTCAATATATTAAATAACCCCACTTGCCTGACCCCTATGTGTCAATATCTGTCAGGATTTTTAAAAGCCATGTAGATCATATTAGCAAATTTTCAATTTTTTGGGGTATTCCATAAGCTTAATAACCCTTGACCTTGTATTGACATGGTCACATGGTGGTCACATGTCACTTACTGAGTGATGAATGAATGAGCCTTGGACAGTATAATTGATAAGGACCAATGTTCTCACTGAGTAATGTATCACCCCTGTGGGGACTTGAAGGACTGTAGATCAAATTAAGGAAGTCTATACCTTAGATTTATGCTGGTTTGCACTGAGTACACTGTACCCAGGGATTTTGTTTATTCGTGCAGCGGGTTTAGGAAAATCAAGAAATCTATCTAATGATGCTGCTGCAGTTCTGCAGGCGCACTGCGTAATACTAGCAAGCTAAAACATGTGCGTTACAATTACAATATGATTTGGATCATGTAACGGTATTACGGTAATTTAGTGCCGAAAGCCATGGCAGCTAATTACACAAATGCATACCGTATAATAATTGATATATAATACAATCATAAATGGCCGATGATCATATGACATTTGCATGGCTTGAATTGCTTTGAATTTTGCATAAAATTGTCTTGCAGGTCTACCTAAGTATTACGCTATGTATAGTGACTAATATACCATACACACATACGGGTATGTATAGTAACACACCTCTGCCATGTGCATACAATGGGGGAAAATAGTAAATTATCCCCCCTTACTACTCTCTAAAACTCCACCGGTCCTATCATGCGGATTACTCTGCTTTTATCCCTGTTTTGTTTGTTGCACATGGTAGTAATTAGGCTAAAATATTTGCAACATTAATTATCAGATCAAATAATAAATTTGGCTACATGCTGTTTACACACCATGGTATATAAATTTTTATGGCCCTAACATATTAGGTAATACAGAAGTGAGAAATTTCATATAAAAAATCAATGATATTTCAGTTAAAAACAAGGATAAAGTCAGAGGATCTCAACTAGTTAGGACCGGTATGCTAATTGGTCTACCTCGAGCGTTATCTTACAAGGGAGATAATTTATATGTCACTTATGTCTCTCATTGACATACGGCAGCCTGGAAAAGCTGGACTGGACTCGTGGACTGGACTCTTGGGCTGGACCCTTGGACTGGACTCATGGACCCAGATATTTGGGCTCCAAATAAGAGGTCATTATCATTCTTTAAGGTCACATACTTCTGGATACAGTTCTAAGTGTTCAACAAACAGGCTGTAGACATGTCATCACTCTTTACCCATGGGAGTTCAAATGGTCTGTTTCAGTCGCTGGATAACATTAAATAATTAGATGCTTTGATAAGACTTGAGAAGTGGATTTCTTTAGCATATAGAAGCATTAAAACAACAATGTGTCCTTAAATATATTAATTATTAACAATTTCAAAACGCAAGTACAATTGTAGTAAGGAAAAAATAATTTATACATGTATTTATTTTGACTTTTTTACAAAGTCAATGTGATTCAGAATGCTACAATCCATTGTTTGGGTCACATGTATAATTGTATAATCATTATAACAGGCTATAAGTACACTTGTTACCATCAATAGTCAATGTTTAAGGACATAGGTAGTTATTTAGACTATAACTTCATCACCTATATTATGCTACTGGCCAAGAGCAAATACCATATTAAGATTTAAAAGGAGTTTTGACATTTCTTGGTTACATTTTCTGTTTAGGAACCGGGAACGATCAATGCATTTTGGGAATCGTTGAACCAGCTGTCTAATGCAGGAAAAAAGTAAATTCAAAGCATAATATTTTTGTCAGTTTACTTTTTTAAGTCGATTGTCTATATGTATCTATATTTTCTTAGGAAATACTTAATATAAAAAGTATGTGTATAAAAAGAAAGGGACAAAGTATGAAATACATGCTTAACTAGAAATTTGCAAAATTTAATTTAAGGCAGATATATATTTAATATTTGTCAGACAACCCATCTCTCTTGGATTTGTAATTACTGGCTCACAGACAGACATGTCCCTGGTATCATTTGCTGACCTTTACATTATTCAGCTGAACCCTTTATAGGAGTTTGTCTAAGGATAGGTCTGTGGTCTAATGTTAATAACTCCCTTGGGGTTACCTGCTGACAGGTATATAGCCATTAGTGACCAGACTCGTAAAATAATATTCCAGAAGGACATAACCTTAAAGTTCTTTAAGAAAAAGACCTGGTTATCTGAGGTCAAATATCTGGGTCCATGAGTCCAGTCCACGAGTCCAGCCCGCGAGTCCAGTCCATGAGTCCAGTCCACGAGTCCAGTCCAGCTTTTCCAGGCTGCCTTGACATACAGCAAGTTGTCATCAATTAGAACAGATGTGTTGGGTACAACTTGCATATAATTTGCACAGCAAGTACAGCTACAGTTATCATAGTTAGCAGATTTCTTCCAGAAGGCTGTATTAATCCTTCCAACTTCCTTCCACACGGTTACAGCTGAACTGAAGAAACATATATGGTTAAAGATTACTTCAAGTAATAGTTCATTGAACTAAACAAGTTGTGGTTAATGAAGAACTTTTGTCTATCTATAGATATAATATAATGTTTCTGAAGGAATTGGTGAACTTTCTAACATTCCTTGCTCTAACAGTATTGATGGCTTAACTTGCCTTCATCTTGCCCGAGAAATCAATTCTAATTATTGGCACTTAGTAAGGCCGTTCAGATTATCAAACTTGCTATCCTTCAACAATAGTCAATCAATGTTAACTAAGGGCTATTGATTTTGCTATTAACTGACCATGCTGGGCCTGATGTCCACCCAGGGATTATCCTCCTGGCCTTCTTATCGTTATTGTTACCATACAAATGCCTTCAAGTTGTAACATTTTGTTGGCTTTTTGATAATGACTTCCATATCATTGATTTTTCTCGAACAATTTTCCTTCTCTTTCATTCTGTGGGAGGACATGCTAATTGTCTATTCTGACTTATAATTATGAACTAGTGAATGTAATATGCTGTCAGTGAAGTGTACAAGTGGAATTCCCAACTTCCTTTGAAGAGGATGTTTGATATACTTAAAGACTGCTTCAATGCTAAAATACTCTTAGTGGACACTAACATTGATTGAATATGTCTTGCAGTTATTAAGCATATTTGGAAGTCTCCGAGTTGGGGGTTGGATCTTAACAGGTTAATTCTTCCCCGACTTTGGTTTTGGTTATGTGTGGAAACGTTTTCAGTTTCTTGCAGAGGAGCAATGAGTAGCTACTGGTTGTAATTCCAGGAAAACAAGCAAGGTCATCAATACAACAGCATTACTTAAATGAACACTGTAAAGCCAAATGAATATATGCAAAAATGGGTGCTACTGACTGCTGTTCTCAGAATAGCTTTCTGCATGCACTAGAAGTGCATTTCCAATAATGTACCTGTGTCATTTCTGAACAGCACAATTATGTACTGAAGTACAATGGAACAGACTCTATATAGACAGCTTTCAAGTGCAGACCTGAGTGCATCTTTCAAGTGCAGACATGAGTGCATCTTTCAAGTGCAGACCTGAGTGCATCTTTCAACAGCAGACCTGAGTGCATCTTTCAAGTGTAGACCTGGGTGCATTAGATTTCTGACATTTTAATTTCTGGAGAATACATTTCATGTTGTGCCAGTGCTGATTTATACTCGGTTTTTTAACTGAAGCCCTTATTAAAATTGAAAGTGTTTGTTGCTAAAATTTGAACATGGGTTCCCCATTAAAGTGTCTGTTGCTGAATTGGCGTAAGTAGGTTCCGCCTTTAAACCTGTTTATTTTTCTCTACCTCATTTATCCTTGAAATTTATCAGCTTGTTATTGTCCAGTTGGTTCAAAGTATTGACCGCTAGGTTTGCGGTTTATTTCAATGGTCAGATAAACCATTGGCTTAAGTAGTAAAATACTGATTTCTGATTGGATGAAAAATGGGTGAGTGGGGGAGTTGTTTACATTGATATTGTTGAGTACAAAACCAAGCATGGTGGATTACATTTATTAGTTTGTCAGCTGTTACTAATGCTATATTAATTGTATATATTAACACTGCTCAGATGGTCCAGAAAAATAGGGTAGGTTTCTGATGATATTTCTGACGCCATGGGTGGTTTAAAGCTCTTTTATTAGCCTGTTTATTGGGCACATCATATAAACATGGCCAAGGGTGGTCAGTGTTCATGACTTTGTGCCGACCATGTTCTACATAATAGGGCTGATCAAACTGATATATGCCTAGATAGGAGATAAGACATCATAATTGTTATTTGATTGCAAATTTGATTGCAAATCGATGAATATTTAGATCAGACTACAGTCAAAGAGAACATGAAATGTCTTCATTAATTACTGTGATAAAGTTTGTCAATAATGTATATGAAATGGTGTTTGATATTCACCAGATGTTACTGATAACTAACATTCGTGATCTCCAGGCTTGCTCCAATGAAATTTATCTTTGCCCAAGGCCGATAAATTTGTATCCCAGGCTGACTCCCATTATTATAACTGTCAATGTTAAGGGTGGTACATTACTTAAATTCCATACTTTGTTGGCTGCTCTAAGTACCGGTATAACTCAAGTTGTTGTCCATGGAATTTTTTGACATGTATATTCAATCTTAGCTCTAATGTTTACTGATATGCAGCTACAAATTGCTTGCTTAGAACTGTTGAAGTAGGTTGTAAGTAAACCATGTTTTTTTTCCAAGTTCATACTTTTATGTGTAGTTTAGATTTCCATTTAACTTCTCTTCTCTGTGCAAGCGGACTGTTTTCTATGAGGATAAATGCGTAATACATAATTATTTGTACACTGCATAATTTCCAATGCAAAGAATAATGTCCCAACTTTAAACTTCTACATATCACATGATCAAGAAACCTAGCAAATTATGGAGCAACTGTAAATATATTTAAAAGTTTCATAAATGTCAACATTTACCAAACTTGTTTAGAAAGTTTTACAACTTAAAGTTATAATGTTCAACATCGGCTTTGTTTTGAATATTTGCAACGCAAGAGTTACAATATTTGCTCCTGACCTATATTTATGTTTACTACCTCACAAAACACAAAGCTGGCAATGATTCAAGCCAGGATTTAATTGTATACATCTACTATGATCTAGGTTTATAAAAATCTAGTTTAGAATTTAAGTAGGTTTTGTCGACATTAATATTGGTCATCTGACGGTAGCTAAGAGCGGTGCAGTACAGTCAGATATGGTTTGCGCTCTCCCCCCACTCCTGCTGTATTGGGAGGATTGAGCAATGGTTTAATTACTTCCCTTCATAAATTTATGCTTTCCCTTATTACTTCATTAAAATATTGCTTGATTCTGCAAGTATTTTGATGCAGCTTTAATTCAGCATTACTCTCTATTTACATATGTTTATCAGTATCTGCAGTTACAAACCAGGGTCCATTGCATGAGGAAAGTGCTATGGAGCTAGGGAAAAGTTGGCTAGCAAAAAGAACTAAGACAAAGCACGCCATTGCATAAGAAAGCGCTGAGAAACAGTATACTGCTCAGCAGTAAGCGGTTTGATTTGGCTATGTGCTCCAGGCCTATAGTCATTTACATCAAGCAGATGACCTGCAACTGGTCCGAAAAATCTGACTTTAATAATATTCAAGAAACGACTGACTGTACATAGGACAAAATCCTATTTTACACTTGCCTTTATAAGGTTATATAAGGAATGTGCTAGATATATACCTGACACATGTGAAGTTTATGACACTGAGATATCAGCCTGTGTTTGTTGGTACAATAGTTTCTGTTATCATGTAGATGTTTGCTTACTGTTCACACTGATGATTATATCCTGCTATATATCTGTGTCCCTGACCATCTGTACCCTGTACAGTTCATATCATCTGTCTGTCTCATAAAAACCGGGGCCATGGTCCAGTGGTTGACATTGGATTTGTCACCTGCCAATCTGGGTTTGATTCCCAGTAAAAACAGATCATATATACCCTTCTTTAAAAAGTTCACAACTAATTTACCTTGTCAGTTTTCTTCCACATGTGGAGAAGTTGCTGGTTCCTTATGGAAGTGCGATATGGTACTTCGACTAAGAAACAGTCCAGGAAATCTGGTTAGACGACTAAGGCTGACGTACGGTATATTAATGAAAAGAGTAATCTGTTCATTTAGAGTGTCTCGGCTTGGTGGTTGTTTCATACAGGTTTGAGTGATAATAGTTGATATACAGATTCTATGGTTTCATAAATTGTACTGTAAACTTCTGACTTAGTCGAATTTGACCCCCCCCCCCCCCCCAAATAATACTTGAAGCCCCAGAATTGATATACCTCCTGTCCATTGAATTGAACCTTAAAAGCTTAGATTTACAGCCACTCTGACATCGCAAGGTGCCCGTTGTTGTTTTCGGTAAAATGTGACGGTGAATCATCCATATAATTGAATGATCTAGGTCATGTTAGACACACTGTATCTGAGGCTATCAATTCCCTTCCTTATTGTGTTTTCTGTCTTGTTGAAAATTTAAACATTGACTGACCTAGATACGTTATGTTTGTTGTATGTTAATGTATCGGGCTGCAAAAACGAGTTGTATTGTGCGAGCAGCAGAAAAAGTTACCTTACTGTGAGGCTCTATCGGTATATGATTATAGTAAACCTCTCCTAGGGGGCTCTCTACAGCAACAACCTCTCCACAATGGACAAAACAAGTATCCCATTTTTTTTGCGTGTACAGACAGTGCTTTGTAGAAGTTACATTGTTATGAATTTAGGCCTGAAATAAGATATTCAGATATTAAATAGATGTATTACACAAAATGTTTCATATTCTCCTAATTTTGGCCTCAAAACAAGTAAATAAATTGTGATGGTCATATCTGTATTAATGTAACCTTGTGATGATCATATCTGTACTATAATGTAACCTGTTGTCACTTTTGGCTTACTTTCGTATTTGTGATGTGTATTCAAATGATGTAGCATATATTGTCTCTTTTGGCTTTCTTTCTGTAACAAACAAGATTTTTATGATATTTTATCAGCTCTCTTTGTGTTAAATGACCTTGACCTATGACTATCTACAATGTAAGTACTTTATAATACGATGCTTAGTGACAATACTATTTGGGGAGATTTTTTCTCTTAGATCAAGTTACACCTCTACACCACCTTTTGTGTTCACTTAATAATTCTCGATCCTGGCTATAGTGTGCATGCACTTGATTCAGCATTCAAATTGCCACCCAAGAACTTAGACTAATAAATTTTGCCCCTTTCATGGCACAACAAGGTTGCATCTTACTATATATTCCTTTAGTGAGATAGAATCTTCTTGCCCTTTAGGGACGTAGTGCAGTACTATGTTAAAATACTGGGTTAGATCAATGGGGGAGTTTCAGACAAGCTACTGATAAGCGGAAGTAGCAAATAAGAGGTATAGAAGTTATACTACGCTTCGCTTCGCTCACAACAGAGATTAACATAGAGTTTAAGAAGGTTTCAAAGTATTACCGCTGGTCTGTTGTTAAATTATAATTAAATAATTAATTACCAGGGAAGGATTCTACAGGTGGAAGGAAGATTTAAAATTACAGATATTATATATAACTCAATTAATACATTATATTAAGCCTTAAGCATAAACTGCTTAATATTTTCAACGGTATAATTTAGGCTGAACTGGTATGACAATCAGCATTTTTGGGGTTAAATCTATAGTTGTTTCATTTTATACGTAATTCAGTATAGTTATTTAATATACAAGCTTTATATTAGGAAGTGCTAAACATTGCAATCACAGCGAAGTACAAATGCCCTGTTGGAAAAGAGGGCCGCATAATACATCAGCTAACGTCTTGCAGCCATGTCCTCTGATTTTGTATCTGGCAATAACTTCAGTACACAAATGACATGTACTGAAATACTTGGACACCTTCAAATGCAGAGGATCTACCAGAACATTGATAAGCAAACAACTGCTTTCACAAATTGTACAACCTATATGAGGAACATAGTCTTCAACTAGTGTTCCGATACGTCCAAGACTTAGCCATTCACTACATTTGAATCAGGCAGGTCTTCAGTCATCATGAAGAGATCACACCTATCTCCCCAAACCTTGCTGTAACAGTGGATAGACAACGCCCAACACATTAGTCTGGAACAAAATATATTGCAATCGAACGAAGGAGACAAGATCACGGGCTGACAACCCAACCTGGAGGGAGCAGCATCTCTGGAGAGTAACCTGCCTCCGGGTTTGGATGAAGTGTGCAAGTTGACAGCTAGGAGCAATAGGAATATATGACTTCTTTAAATCTTCATACATGTATTGTAGCAAATTCATTATGTGTACATGGAAAGCAGTGTGAAGAAATGGCATAGAAGAAATTTGAAGGCGAACTGGGAATCACCGGGTCAGTCTGCGCACATGATGACGTAGTCACACTACATCAATAGAAATAAATGCATTATAAATACGTTATGTATTAAAAGTTAATACTGAAAGTATTCTATTAAGTCCAAGGGTAGCTGTATATCCGTTTAAGTATTGCTTCTTCATAGCTTATACATTTAAGGGCATCATGAATCAAAAGGTTGAACATGACAATGACTACGTACTGCGAGGTTTAAGATTGTTCTATGAGTATTTAATAATACATACTATATACGGTACATGTACCTTGTGATATTTGATGTTTTATTATAATGATTTGTGTTTATGTCGTGTGCAATATATGTTGTAAATATAGATGAGACTCAAATAAATAAATAAATAAATATACTATAGTGAAACACTACTGATACGAATATCACTTTGTATATGTATTTGTACACTATATATAAATACTTTTAAGAAGATTCATTAGATTTTAAACATGATGTACATCCTGTCATATTTGAATCCTAATTAAAATACTCAGTAGATACTAAACACAAACACAAATAACGATTTTGTTTTACTTAAGATGCGTAAACTATCAAATTAAAAGCATGTATTCTAGTTTATCAGATCACATTAATTAGATCTACATGTAATCTACTATCAACCCCTCCCCCCCAGACACATTACAAAGGAGAATTTACAATAGTAAGTAATATATATTAAAGTTCACCTTTTCTAAAACTGAAGTGTTAATTAGTTTATTCTGCAAAATAAACCTTAATTCATTAATTAGATAAGGTCAGTTAATTGAATACTCCACATTCTGCTACTATAATTCAATGTAAACCTGCTGTACACAGAAATAGCCAGCATCAGGTGTATACCTCTTATTTGACAAGGGCGGTGCAGAGATAACTCTGCTGGATTATTTGGAAACTCCCCCATTGGTTATGTTCTTCAGTGGAATTGGCTAGTGTCATCAACATTTGTCCACATGTGGAGAAGTTGTCCATTGCACTGTCATAAAAAACCAAAACTGGTAACAAGGCTATTTTTAGAAGTTTTTGTGCGTCATTCTCTTCTGAAATCCTGTCTCATGATCACATGAAGGAAGAAAATAGATTATACATGTAACATGTTATTTTAGATCTAGCTATTTATATTGCACCCCCTTGAGTATAATTATGCTGCATCATCACAGCGCAGTCTACAAAGGAGTAAAAGGATGTAAACACAATGACCAGTGAGTCAGTGAGTGAGGGTGAAAATATTGTTAAATGTGAATGGAGTCATATACTTGGTGATAGATAAAAATGAGACACATACATACCAGTATATTTATAAACATGTATATATTTATCATATGCATAGCAACCTGTGTTTGTGTGTGGTTACTGCCTGCAGTATCTATCGCCAATCTATCCAGCAGGTTTCTAGCACCAAGTATTGATCTTGGCTACTGGTATTTTCCCTTCAATTAATGATTAATATTGGACTACATGTACAGTGCGATGTGATTGCTGGCTTGATTAGGTTTCTGTTGGATGTATTATTCTATCCATCAATAATGGGAGGACTGCAAGTAGTGTGATTGTACGGTCCAAACATTGCAATGTAATTGTTATTTCACGTAATTACTGGTTGTTAAACTTAGATCTGATATATGCTATGTTTAATCATGCATCTGACTGAATCTGTCACCTTTGTCGAAAAATAGACAACAATAGACAACCATTAACAACAATAGACAACAATACAGTGACATATGATGTGTTAACAAGCATATAATCAAGTGAAAGTTAAATGGCTGCCACTGTCTTCAATCATACATTGTAAATTCGAGATACATGACTGTTCTAGTTATCCAAGTAATAGTATAGTCAATCAAACTATCGTCTTATTTACATTTTGACAGGATAATTAGTGATGCAGCTAATTAAAGGAGAGCAATCGGATCTTGTTTAGACAACCTTAGTTGCTACAGTTACACTGCATATGTTGACCATTTCAATGAGCTAGTTTGCATCAAACTAGGTACCTGTGGACAAATACTAGTGTTCACTTGTGTTGAGTGATCAGTGATGAAGAACCCTTAAATAAGTTAGCCATGATTTGTTAATTACATGAATTCGCAATGACCTCAAATCGTTAATAAAGTAGTGAAAATTAATAAAATAGCGAAAATAAAAACTTAACAAGTAAAACCTGACATACAGTATGCGCTAAAATTGTAGCAAAAACAATCTTTAGATGGCTCACATTTTATGTTTATCAGTTTTGGCAGCGAAAGACAGGACTGGTTCCACGATAGTTGATGTTGTTTTCTAAATCTGCTGACTGGATGTTGTTTGTTAGGGTCAATAATTTACTGCTACGGTTGATAGAAGCAGCATGCTAGACAACAACATAGACTGCCATGTTATTAGTAACTATACATGCTCTAGCAATAAAGTGAATGTGATCATGTCTGCTATGATCGATAGATATGTATATCGTAATGAAATCTGTCCTAATGACAAGACTCATCATTCATTCAGGCCTTGAAAATAGTTTGAACCTTGAAAAAAAAAATTGAATTTTGATGAAAGTTTTTGTTTAATCCATGAGTTTTGTTAATGTTTATATACACATATGTTGTTGTTCATCGTATTTACACACCTGTATCATTATTACAATGTAGGGGAGGTTATTCATGAATAAATAATGTATTGGTGTTAGTTTAAATGTATGCATGACTTCATAAGACTTGACTTTGAAAAGAAATTAATTTCCTTTTGATGTATAATATAAATGTCTCTTTTATGTGCGTATTTGATTCTTGTATATAACAGCCCTAAACATTGATTTGTTATTGATGGAGTCATGGTGAAGTACTTACAGCTCTAAATTACCACATTTAACAGCTCTAAAATCACATTTAACATCTCTAAAATCAATCACATTTAACAGCTCTAAAATCAATCACAATTAACGGCTGTAAAATCAAATTTAACAGCTCTAAAATCAATCACATTTAACGACTCTAAAATCCCATTTAACAGCTCTAAAATCACATTTAGGATGATCGTTTTGGCATTGAAACAACAATTAGTATATTGAGTGCATTTTTATTGACATTTCTAAACTAAATAATTTCACAGTATGTGCACACGATAGATAGATAAATAAGTCTTTCTAAGAAAGGTGTGGATACTTTATTATACACGGTACTAATCCCGATACACTGCTTCTCAGATCTGTCAGTGAATTGTACTGTTTTCATAAATGGCTATATGACGGAACTGAAAACTGATGTAGCTCTCTGTGTTGAAACTCAGGATAGAAACAGTTTAGTCTCGGCGTTACATCGGTTTTCAGTTCCGTCAGAGCCATATGAAAACAGTGCAATTCTCTGACGGAACTGAATGGCAATGTATTGGGATAAGTACAGTGTTATATAGTGTGCAGCTCAGGCCTAGACACTAACTATTTTGGCCACTGGTCCGACAGGGCAAAAGCGCCAAATTTGTAAATAGAACAGTTACTGGTCCTCCAGAATTTTCACTGGTTCTTCTGGATTTTCACTGGTCTCGGACCAGCGGAAGTGTTAGTGTCGAGCCCTGCAGCTATTGTGTTATCATGTTTATATTGACTGGTAAAATAATATTGCACGATATAACCTCTATAGTATTATAACCATTGGGACTTCTGAAAATGTGACCTTGAGATGGTCTTATAAGATATGAGGTTTAATATTATTTTATTAGAATCATGACCTTTTTTGAGTCAATATTATTATAAATGTATATTGTGTTATATTTTTCAGATGAGATAGACATTATTGGATATGGCAGTGGTACAAGTGACACGGACGATCATAGCAGTGTGGAGAGTGCATCTAGCGATGGTTTTTTGATCTCAGCAAAAAGGATTAGGCTTAATAGTTCTTACTCAGAGTCCCTATGAAACAAGGAGTCAGGCGACCGGGGCCCTTGTCATCTTCCCGGTGTTTTGATTATTACATATAGAATAAATGTTGTTATATGTGAATTTGTTATTTGTGTGATTAAGATCTGGTCTAGGGCTTTATTGCCCCCCAAAATACGCAACATTATAGACTATATAGACTCGCTCTCCTAACAGGGAATGTTTGAAGACTTTATTTTGTTGAAAATCTTGTAATATGTGTACACTGTGTAACAAGATTTAATCAGACTTACTGATTGTCCTTTGGCACATGTTATATAATATATATATATATATATTTGAGGAATTGGATATATTGTGTACTGTTGTGTTTTAATTAAACGAAAAAAAAATGAAAAAATATGTAATTAATGAAAAATAATTCCTGTTCCTATTGTCCAAAAACTGGATTTCATGCATGTAGGTGTAAAAATTAACTTACACATGTACATGTCCTCAAGTGATTTCAGTAATTTCTGTGGATTAACTCAATGAACACATCAGTGTGGAGGCCTTTCTCTGTTCTCACACGGATTTTCCGACGACGACACAGAATATCTGACGTCATCAGCTTCATGGCAGCAAAATAAACGACTCAAGGACTGAAGGTATTCTGACTTCAAACACGGGACTCTCCTTTCAAATACTGTCTACTTATGCTTGTTTTTGCAATAATGTACATATTCACATATATATAAATATACATAAAGTATATTGAGGACAAAACTGTTGTTTCTCAAGTTATCGAACAAGTCACGGCAGTTTTGTGTTTAACTCTCGATATATAAGAAAATATGTTTGTAAACTTGATTTTAGTTTTGTCAACTGAACCTATTTTTAACTTTCATTATTTTAGTCTTAACATGTTGAATGTTTTATCGACTTCAGGCATTTTGACTAGAACATTACTGTCAGTTTAAGTATTAAATTTTGTGGAAGACTCTTGAGAAGTTAGAAGTCCATTAGACTAACCATGTTTTATTTTTGTGCTATACCATTATTGTGCTTTGATCAATCAGAAATGGACCCACCCTATGGATCTTTAATGTGTTGGATTTAAACAAAGACAGCAAATCAATTTAGAAATTGAAACAAATTCTTAAGTTTACCAGTTCTCAAGTGCTAAAAATTGGATCTGTTCTTTTCTGTCTGTCTGTACCTTTCAATTGATGTTGTGTATTTTACTTGTTTTTTTTTCTCGTAAATAGATTTAGTTGTATAATATATGACCCCCCATGAAATAGTACAGAAAATGTATTGTTTTAAATTGTATATATTAAATAAGTCAGGTTATGTATAGGGCTGCCTTATCAATATGGCCAGTTTTTATAATGTACAAAAATGTCGAGTAATATTCACTCCCGTAATATATTATTTTATTCAAAATGCAAGATTTGTGCTTTTACTTCGTGAGATTAAGAAGCCTACATCATTTTAGCTTGAAAAATTCTTATTTATAAGAAGACATTTTCTTGTTATTTTGTTGATTTACCGTTTAAGTTCAAACTTCTTAACTTTGCCTTCTCATTTGATTTATTTTGTGAGACAGTTTCCTTGGAAATGTTCTGTCAAAGTTAGGGATTTGTTGCCAATGTTGTTGCCATAGAAACCTGTCTGATAAAAGGATGAACATGTGATCACATTCAAAAGTGGGTGGGGTAGAAGTTTTTTTCCATCAAAATATTCTTGAGATGTTTCATGCTGTTTAACTTGGCATTGAAATAGAACATGCTCTCACGGTCATACTAACTAGCCTGAAAGGCCTATAGCATCATGGTCTGTCTCACCCAGTGTCTAAATGTTATTCTGTGACTGCTAGTTGACAGGGCTCTCGCTACACTTTTGGGACTCAGGGGCCCTCAGGTAGGGGAATTTCGCGTTGCTTTGAAGAAAAAGGGGAATTTTGTATTTTATAAATATCAATACTTCTATAAATGTAATACATATTAAATTAACAAAAAGCCAATTTCAAGCTATAACAACAGATGTATAGGATTTTTTTTTTTTGGAGGGGATTTTTTTCAGAAAATAGGGGAAAAATGTATATTCATTTAGGGGGGGAATGGGCCAAAAAAACCCGTCAAATGAGAGCCCTGAGTTGTACTTGTTGGGAATGAGTCATTGTATGTTTATTGACAGGTTTGATACCTAATGTTAGTTATAAGACATTACTAGTCCAATGAACTCCTTTTGTTATTTGCAAAACAAATCCATTATTTGCAAAGTTTGATTATTTTTGTTCTGTTTGCATGTAGCGCTGTTTGAATTACCAGTGACTTTTATCGCAATCTTGGCTGTTTTTCATTTCAAAATTGTAAATATTGTTTATTTTACTATCTGACCATTTTTTGCTGTCTGGTGATTGCTTCCAGATGTTGCAGCTTTTCTTGAAAGGATAGTGATTTTGAAGCTACAATTTATGTGTTTTTCTCTTAAAGATTAAAATACAGAATTTCTTTTCAGTAAATGAATGGCAGTTTTAGGTTTTTTGGTTAACGAGTGTAAAAAAATGAAAGTTTGAGTTTAAAAATTTTTTTTTTAAAAAGATACTGATGCTTATTTTTTTGTTATGAGAGCCTTTGTATGAAATGAACTTACACCATGCCATGTTATGATTACTATAAACAATGATCTCATGTTTAAAGACAACAAAAAGTGTGTAAGAAAACTGAAGTTGTGCAATTTTATTGTGTGTTACAAGAAATTGAAATGTGATGTTGACTTATATATCAAACTTTATTATTGGAATGATGCTATCATATTTTGTGAATTCAATGCTGTTGAAGTGTACTTCTTAGCAAAATTGTGCGGAATGTATTAACACTGTTGATATACCCATTCATAGGTTTGATATTTGATATTTTCAATGAAATGTTAACGTTTTTGTTGAATTTATTGATAGTACCAAAATGTATGAATGTGGAAATTTTACCAACATACTTCACGTTTAAGGATAAGTCCTGTAAAAATTCTTCGTACAATTCGCAGATAATTTTCTGGTATTAAATCAACATATTCTGTTGGCTCTGACTTGTTAAGATGAACTCACATGAGTCGAATTTTGCTTTTGTCAAGAGTTGTTTGGAAATTCTCATCATAAAATATCATTGACTTTATGAATCTTGTTGATTAGCACAATTTTGTGTCTAGAAATATCTCCATACGTCAATTTTTTTCTAACCGACTTACAAATTAATAAAGAGAATGGATTGTACCAGAAAATATGACAAGACTACTGGCAGCTTTAGAGCGTTTGCTTGAAAGGGGATCTGTTAATAGGAGGTTAAATGGCAAATTTGTTATAATGTATAATTCTAGTTTATGTAAATAATATTACCTTAAAAGAGTATATATTTTTTTGAAAGTATTAAAAACAATTATTCTCTATCTGACTTGCATCTGTCGATTTCGATAACTAGCAGTTTCGATGAAGTCCTAAATACTTGAATTCTATTTCGAATTTTAGATGTTAAAATTTTTAACCAATTGGTTTTATAAACATCCAGTTTGATTCATTTCGCAACTTACATTCCATAATTAGGACTCGTTGAATATTTTGAACATTGAAAACGAACTTGACTCCCTTTGTTGTCTTTACAATGCTAAAATAAGTTTCTTAAATCAATATTGACTAAATTCCTCATGTATGGACATCTTTGATAGAACTTGTGCTCTGTTGTGTTAAGTATGTGATCAAAACTCAAGTTTTTGTGGTGAGTGACTACTTTGATACTAGAGGGTTAAATATCAAAAGTATAATTCTGACTAAAGGTCATACTGTTTGGTACAAATAACTTAACCTATACATCTTGTTCACTTATAGCCCTCCTCTGGTAATTAACCTACTTATTTCGTATACAACTTTTTTTTATCAAATTTTTTTAATAAGATACGAATCAATTTGTCTTAGGCTAAATTGTTACAAAATTATCGTGTCAAGGGTCACAAACGTTTGTCACTGTTAAAAATCAAGCCTTGCCCGATCAGATTAGCTCTATCATTAAAGACTTTAATTGTTTAATCATACAATGGTCAACCACTATGAAATGGATTTAGTCATGTTTTGCCAAGTTCATTGTTTCATCAAAGTTAGTCATTAAATTTTTTCGCTGAACAAAGGGTTTCCAGTTTGATAAACTTAGTCGATACTGTTTGTATACTTTTCCAAAGCAGCCATTGAATGATTTTGTAAAACATTTTGTTCATTATTCCCTATTGTGTTTCATTTCAATTAGTTATAAATGAGGACTTGGCTTGCATGTTAGCAACCCATTTAAAAGTACAATGTACAGTCCATAACTGGGAGCGAAAATTAGTATGTTTATGAAAGTTGGAGAAAAATTATAGTTCTGGTAAAATACTGAATACCAAGAATATTTTATCAATAATTGGTTGAAGGAAAAATTGAAATAATATAAACAGTCTACTTGATCTCAAATTCAATTTTACTCCTTCAACAAGAGTTAAATGCCAATCGTTTTTTCTCAGGGTATTATATATAACTGTATAACTAGTGACTTGTCGTATACTGCTTTGGTTTCTGAAGCCTTTCTAACACTGCTTAAAAGTCTTGGGAGAATCATTGATAGCTTTATATAAAATGTTTGTTAGTATAAAGTTCTTGGTAAGCGGTAATTTGGTCGATTATTTCTGAAATCGATTTTTGTTTCTTGCTGGTTTGAACCAGTATCTCTGTAATATGTACTACGAGCATGGTTGATGACACTGTATCTATGCTATATTTATCTATGTCTTTCTGTGTAAATGCTCGTTATTTTAAAGATGCATTAATTAATTACTTTGGGTTAAATTTGAATTTTCGTCATTGGAGTATAGTTAAACCTGTCTAGGTGCTCACCTGAATTAAACAACCACCCATCTATAGCAGCTTGTTTCATTTAACAGAAACATGTTTTTGGTAGGCCAGCAGATTGATTTAAGCTGCAGAATTTGATATGTCCCACGACTGTATGCTTTAGACAGATTTGACTGTATATATGATTTGGTGAGAAAACAAAAATTTAAAAATAAACACCTGGCCCTCCGACTTTGTTAATTCTTAATTATCTGATGTACATTTTGCCTTATTTTTATGTTATCAGAAAATGATTGTAATATATTTTACAATACTTTATGATGAAAATGTATGATTGCAATTGAAATTATAATACTTATGATGAAATTGTATGTCAGTTACATCAGGGGTGCTTGCCAGCATTTGAGGAGTATAGTGTCATCCATGTGAAAAGCATTGACTAAACAATAATTTATTACCTATATAGCTGTTTACTGTGATATATGTGTGCAAAAATTCTGGAATTGTGTCAGATTTGATTATCCACTGTATGGTGGTAGTTTATTCAGGATAATATTGTTTTGCTTATAATGAAAGCCACAGTTTAAAAGAAAGCCAATATTTTTTTAAGCATTAAACCAAAATTTTCTATCTTGACCTGTATTGGTATGATGTTTCAATTTGATCGACAAAGTTTGTGTTTAAAAGCTTTAGGAAATGTTACAAATCAATTAAGTAGTTATTGTTGACACTTGATAGACATCAGTTAGATTTTAAATCTCTGATTTTAAAGTGGGTTGTTTACCAAAACGAGGATAAATCATTTTATGATTTTTTGGTGAGTCATTCCATCTAAACTGTGGCAAATAGCGTGTACAAAATCAGTTAAGTCTTGGTTTCAGTTTATATTTATGCGGAGGTTTTAATTTTGTTTTCGATAAAATGCTTGCTGTGTGATATTTTCTAGTGCTGGATCACTGATTTAGAAAGTAGATGTAGTCCTTGGACTCGGTGCACCATGCAGGGATAATCAAATCTTTGTTGTATTATAAACTTTGGTGTGAAACAATTCTAAACTCGACCAACTATTCCATGTTATCCTATAGATGTGGGAATTCAGTTTTACTAAAAAAGATGCCATCATCACAATGATCAGATATTATCTAAGGGTAATCTGAAAGTATGAACATTTGTTTGGAAATCTTGGCTTAGATTGTTAACCATAGCTTGTTTATAGAGCCTTTGTTCAGCTGTACACCATTTTAAGATAAAGTACATTATGCGTTCCACTTTCCAACGCACTAACAATTGAATCAGAAATGGTGTATTAAATATTTAAATAGTTGATATTATTCGAGTTGATTGATGTTTTAGTGGATCAACTGCGTTTGATAACATCTGATAGGCTAGGGGAATATTGTTGGGGGATTATAACGGTCCAATGTAGAATGATTAACATTGACAGTTTTATTGAATATAATCCCATGCTTCAATTGATATTTAAAGGGTTTTTTGCAATGAATGGCAATTTTAGAAACTATAAATAGCTGGCATATAATTACAGGGAGTTGTAAAATATGCATAGCTATGATTCCCACATTTATTTGATAATGAATACTTGAACAAGAACAATGTGCAATGAAAAAATCCAAATGTTGATTTTAATTCTTCAATATTGACTTTGATTTAATATATAGGTTGAGAGTGGATATACATGATGTATAAAGTTATTGTATTATATTTCTTTTAGTATGTAACACTAACTGCATGTCAGATTTTACCTTATGTACTTATTTATTATAATATTACTGCTATGTGTATATTTTTATCTGGAAATCAAAATCTCTGACAGAATGCTGAGATTTTGGACAATATCGTCATGTATCTATTATATTATTATACATATTATATAAAATCTTAGAACCGTGGTATGTATACGATGGTGTAATCCGTGAGTAACAAATGTTACGGAATGTGGCAGGAAAAAATTTCATGGTACTATGTATTGCTGTATTGTATTAACGGTGTACCAATTGTAACGAACAGTCTGATTTCTGTGTTCGTCCCTTGCTTGTTTTTGTATAACATCTTGTAAGTTCCTGCCATGGTCAAGTTACGCTATCTTATATATAGTACTGTTACCTAGTATTGTAGCTAAACAAAAGCGAAAACTTTTGGCAGAATAACCACTAGTAACCTGCTTCGAAATAGATATGTCAATTTTATTGCTTTTCAACTCCTTTGATATGGAAAGTGCATATATGAATTTTCTTGCCTCGTGTAACAAAATCATTGATTAGGACATCAATGATAACATTAAGCTATGGTCTTCATTTTCTATTTTACTATTTTAGTACTATAGCCTACCCTATGCTTACTGCTAGTGGTCCAGACTTAGACTGTTCATTAGTGTTTGGTCATCTGTTTTGGCCAATGACCTCCAGCTCCAAGGGAGAGCTTTAGAATGAAATCTGGTATGCATGAGCAGTGTATTAAATAACTAGGACATGCTAAGTTTGTATGAGTACATTTCTAAGCATAGCAACACTCCTTATTTTGTTAAAAAAATGCTGGTGGTTGTTTTGTCTAAAATGATATTATTTTATAACCTTACATTGTATGATGTGATAAATGGGCGCAAATGTTGATATATGCTGATGATATGGTATAGAATGACAAAGAAAAAGATATGTGGTAGATTTGTATGTGAGATTTTTACATCATGTCTATATAATAATTGAAATATTACATGCATCCTTGTGGACATCAAATGTTCATAATGTAAATAGAGACAGGTTGAACATTTCTGATGAATGCAAGGGAAACATATTATCATTATGATGTTACTGATGTGTTATAGACCTGCAGACGATAGGAACTTTTTTCATTGCTATCTCTCAGTCCTGGTAACTGAAATAAAAATTGAAAAAATGAAAAACATGAGTTGTTGTCTTTTTATGTGTATAGAAAAATGAAAACATGAGCTGGTGTCTTCATGTGTATGGAAAAATGAAAAAACATGACTTAGTGTCTTCATGTGTATGGAAAAATGAAAACACAAGTTGGTGTCTTTTCACGTGTACAGAAAAAAGGAAAAACATGAGTTGGTTTCTTTTCATGTGTACGGAAAAAGAAAAAAACATTAGTTGGTGTCTTTTCATGTGTATGGAAAAAGGAAAAACATTATTTGGTGTCTTTTCATGTGTATGGAAAAATGAAATCACAAGTTGGTGTTATCACGTGTACGGAAAAAAGGAAAAACATGAGTTTGGGTCTTTTCACATGTATGGAAAAACATGTGTTGATGTCTTCACGTGCAAGGAAAATCATAAGTTGGTGTCTTCAAGTGTATGGAAAAAAGAAAAACATCAGTTGTTACCTTTCATGTGTATGGAAGAAATGAAAAACAAGAGTTTTCTCTTGTACGGAAGCTTCACAAGTTCAGTAAACTTTACAACAAAATCACTCTGTGGTATCATTATATCTCGAAACTTATACACTAAACAAACAAAAAAGAGACACATTGTAAAATGCGACTTAATAGACTTCAGAGAAGATCCATAATAAAACTGGTGCCGGAGCAGCATCTGTTGCCTCAATATTTCGGCAAGCAACATCATCCAGGTATAAGGGCAGTTGTGGATCTTAAGTAAAGATTTGCAAATGTTTGAAGATCTTTAAAGTAATTGCCAAGAAATCGCAGTTAATAAAATGGTGGTTCATTAGTTTTGTTCAGTGGCATTATCACAAGGACACCTATTCATTTTGTTCTGGACATCACAAAGTTTGTCCACCACGCTTGTTAGTCCCTATAGGTTTGCCCTCCGTCCGTCCGTCAAAAAATCTGGATCCTAACATAACTCAAACAGTTTCCAAGCTAGGTTTGTGAAACTTGGTATGTGGATAGGGGGCAATAAGGACATTATGCGAGTCTAAAAATATTTTGATTCTGACAAAAATTGTGGTTGCTATGGCAACAGAAACATTGAAATGGCTGCAAACCGGTAGAGGACTTCTGTATTGCTTGCAATTCTTAACTACTTGTTCTCCTTAACCATTGGTCGGATTTCAATGAAACTATATAAAACATGATACCAAGTGACATCTAATAGTGCATATTGTCAATTTTTTTAGATTGGGTGATTTTTGCCAGTTATGGTCCTTCACCGGGTCGAGAGATACATATTTGAGTCCAAACGCTCTTCTAATTGAAAATTAGTCGTATTAGTTATGCCCCCTTCTTTGATGATGGGTATATATATAGCTTTGCTCATGTAGGTCGGTCGGTAGATCAAATGGTTTCATGATTCAGTAACTCAAGAACACTTGATCCTAGCATCGTTAAACTTTACATGAATGTTGGTCATCAACAGTAGATGATCCCTTTTGAGGTCAAAGGTCAAGGTCACTGTGACGTTTAACATAAAATTGGTTGCCGTTCAATAACTAAAGAACGCTTGATCCTAGGTTCATCTAAACCTAAATCTTGAGATTGGTCATCAACAGTAAATTACTCTTATTGATTTTGAGGTCAGTAGGTAACTGTGAAACCAATAAGATAATTAACAAATCGGACTGGACGGGTAAGGCGACAGCACTAACATAAACAGCAAAGCACGAAAGTCACAAAAAGGAACAGACAAAAAAGAGAAAAAGCATACAATTCATAATGACAAAGTCACATAGTTACTAGCACACAAAAGTGAACAAGAAACAATAAAACGTAGCAGCTACGAAGTCCTATTTTCGTCTATAAAAGTACACAGCGCTTAGTACTAGGAATGGTTTTATTGATTTTACGAAGTACAATTATAGATACATGTATAATTTGTGTCATACATGTGGTATGTACTTAATGCGGATGCTGGACTCTTGAACTAATGACGAAGGGATTGAGCCAACATGTATTTGCACTTTATATTCCTAGGATGACATCCTACATTATCCACATGATGAGCATGTCAATGTTGATAAATGCTATCCAGGGATGATCGAGCGTGAAATGTCTTGTTACTCACAATAAGTTACGACAGTTTTGCGTCTCCCCATCACATAATAATATCACTGCAAGCTAGAGTTAACTCCGGTGACCGGCATCTAAATGAATTAAGTTAATATGGAAGCCCTGGAGGGCACTTTTGACTTAGGTGTTGTGACTTGTAACTTATGACTTGTGACTTGTGACTTAGAACTTGTGACTAATGACTTGAGACTTACGACTTGTGACTTACATTTTATAAATAAATCTGCGCGCACTTCTTTGGACAGCGTGGATGGTAAAGGATGATGTCTAAATCGGAATAACCTGATAATAGTCTATAGTGAGTCAGGTAAGTCGGTATTAGTTTTGTTTGATTGAAATCATCATTGTTGAAGGCCACGACACGTTATTCTGAATTGTTAACAGAATTAACTAGAATACCCTTCATGTAATAGCATAATTTCCCCTGGCATAGCTATGTCTTATACGAGTACATGTGCATACATAAGTATTATGGTTTGCTTCCTTTTCGTTATCATTTGTGATGGATAGTTCGGATCATACATGGTATAATGAATTAGACTTTAAGTTTTGTTGATGTACATGTATTAATAATTATATGTTCATCTACATTTTTCCAGGTGAAGAAAATGGAATGTCCGTGTTATGTGTGTGTGTTCGGTGCGTTTGGTTCGACAAATGATGTGGCGGTGCAAACCTTATTACCTGTATGTCTTAAAACCCAGCAAAGCAACCGGCTCAAATGTAAACTTGGCAATTGTGTAGCACTATGGGCTAGAATAGATTTTGAATGTGATTGTGTTACATGTATGTACCATAATTTAGAAGTAGAACATTATAAGGTTTTGCGGACAATTCCAAGTTGTGGATATCAATACATTAACATTTATGGCGCCTACGAACTAAGCTTTTCAAGATGGCTTTATATTATTCGCATAAGTTTAATTTCATAGATGTAATGTCGGTCAGACATGTTTAGAAATAATACGCCATTTTGTCATGTTTTGAAATACATGTGACCTAAACAATCTAATATTGATTTATGTGGAATTTATTTTGAATAAACTTTGTAATGCAACAGACTCAAAGTTGTCATTTGCAAATGTGTTTTTGTCTACCGTTCATCTTTTACAACATAATACTGCATTTCAGTTAACTTTGTATACAATATAAAGCAAAGACCAAAAACACTGTCAATTACATGATTAAATATCATTCCAAGAGTTTGGCTTTAATGGATACCGATAACAAACGAAGGATAACAAACTCATATTAAATTACAACTTTTATAATGATACATTTTGCTGCCTATAATTTTATTAAAGGTAGTGTGTATGTCACATTTTAGACATCATTAGTCTCAAGTCTCAAGTCACAAGTCATAAGTCACAAGTCACAAGTCACAAGTCATAAGTTACAAGTCACAAGTCACAAGTTACAAGTCACAAGTCACAAGTCACAAGTTACAAGTCACAAGTCACAAGTTACAAGTCACAAGTTACAAGTCATAAGTCACAAATCAAAATCTTAATTGAAATGCAGAAATAAAACAGACGTTATAACCATGCTTTACTTTACGATTAAATGAAGCATTAGACATGCATGTCAAAATTAATAGAGCAACATACACATGAAATTATACTCAAGTGGCTCAGCATAACAATACCGACTAACAACATGCCATAATTAGTTATACAAATATTTTAAATCATGGACTATGCTGTAAATTGGTGAACTTCTGAATTAAACACACGCCTTTCCAACATCCCAAAATCAATTGGAGTACATGTATATCATCAAGGTTTTGGTGTTGTACTATATCATGGTACAGGGTCTTAGAGATCCTATATCATAAACATTCTTATTTTGTGCCAGTCAGTCCAGATCGGTTTGTATTTCTCTCTCGACTATATCAACCATAACTTCTATTTGAGTATATGAAGGTTCATAACGAGACAATAATATTGTGCTCAACTTGTGTGGGTTTATTGTAAGTATATGCAGTTCTGTCCATTACAGTAAGAGAGTTGTTCACAACCTTTTATGCAATATTCCACAAGAGATATTTTCAGGATTCCACGACAGCTATTTCATTTATCTCCACCTGCAAAAACAAACAAACATTTTAATTACACTGGTCATTCTATTCACTCCTCTTAACCTAAATATTCGTCACGATTGTGACGCTAAAATTATAATCTAAAGTTGGAAATATATTATAGCAACGTCAACGCAAACTTTGTTTGCAATAACATATTGATAAAAAAGAATTTTAAACCTAACTCTTATGTAGTAGAATGAGTGTAATTCCGTGAACAATTGTTATTTAACCAAACAACTAAAACTGACTTAGCTGTCTTGCTATATATATTAAAATCCGATTCACGTATCATCTGTTTTTATCCACGTTATTGTTGGGCGTAAGGGAAAAATAAAGCATGCAAATATATTTATAGTTTGTTTGGTCACAACTCCTAAGTCACAAGTCACAAGTTATAAGTCACAAGTCAAAAGTGCACCCTGGGGCCTACGCAAGTCACAAGTCATAAGTCATTAGTCATAAGTCAAAAGTGCCCTCCAGGGCTTCCATAAGTTAAGCCTATGTTGTCTTTAGGACTCGATATAGGTCATATACAACCAGGGACCCGTTTCATTGACAGTATCTCAGCTTAAATGGCACTTTTCCATGATAGATGATTTGTAAAAAAAGTTCATTCTTATTTATACATGAATCGTTGGCTTAGAATGAGAAGGTCGCAAGTACAAAATCGATATATATTGGGAGAAAAGGGAAAAAAACTTGTACGAAAACTGCTCTTTATTCTTATGGAAAAATAAGATTTTTACAACTTCAGTTTGGTCAACATGATCCGATTTTCATGAAAAATGCTCACAAGAAACGCCTTGTGATGTAGAATTTGAATATACATGAGTCTTTACTTAAGACCTTCTCATTGTAAGCCAGCGAAAATTCCAGTTCACATTACTTTGTATTGGCTGTCTTAGTTTGCTCACAATAACATACAAAAATGTCGAATATGAATAGATGTTATGCTCACAAGCCTTTCAATTGGTGGTTAGGGATTGGGGGGGGGGGGGGGGGGGTCGTGATACATGTAGTAGATATTTAGGAGTACATGGACATTAGAACTGTACATAATGTTCGTCTCTGAGTGCATTAATTTGGTAGTTCTCGACATCTGGAGGAAATAAATGAATCTATCAATGGATCTTATCGTAAAATTAAGATTAAAGGGAAATTAGGGCCCCACATTATGTTATCGTAGGGAATGGATTAATGAGGGCCGCCCCCTCATCTGGATGATTTTTTCCAGTTTTGAAGGAAAATGGTGCAATATCGTATCGGAGAATCGGAGGTAAAGAAATCTAACTTTCGGATATATTTACATATAGGAATTACACCCTTAGCTTTTCTAAACTAAAATTTATGCTTTTAACTTTTCAAATTGATATCATATACGTACGTATAACTGGTTACGCCCCTGCTAACCAGTCCCTAAATCGATACGCATCCGTCATATGATGTGATTTGACGTATTTTTCTGATGGTTATCTATGTGATATCAGTAGCATTGTTCACATACCGACCATTGTCCGGATTCTGATAACAACCACGTGTTCCGTTTATTGTCCGGGAAAATTACTTATCTAAGTACCGGTAATTGAAACAATTAAAACTTAAATATTTGTACATTTATTTAGATTACGTGGCGAATACATCCTCAACTTCCGTGCAGGCTCCCATATGACGTGGCCAATACATCGGCAACTGCCGTGCATAGACGGAGATCACGTGGTCAATACATCGGCAACTTCCGTGCTAGGACGGAGATCACGTGGTCAATACATCGGCAACTTCAGTGCTAGGACGGAGATCACGTGGTCAATACATCGGCAACTTCCGTGCAGGCTAGGAAATCACGTGGTCAATACATCGGCAACATCCGTGCAGGCTAGGAAATACTCATAATTGCAGTCGTTGTTTTTCCGAGAAGGTCCCGTTTTTTCATGCTTGACTCAACTTCACTGCTTGGCCATATGTGTTATCCCGCAGGAGAACAGCGGGTAAATAAATCCAACTCTGCTCAAGTTAAGCCTGAAACTAGATTAGGGTATATAGTTCCTTAAATTTACAGTTCAACAATAATTATTCTTTATTTTGCCAGGAAATGTTACACCGCTTCATTTAAGCCTGTCCATCTGATAAAAATGTTTCAGTAAATCACATAACATTTTAGTGTTTGAAAACGTTTGAAATTTGAGAAAAAAGTTGCGTTGAGCATTCAAAAACAATATTAACCTTGGGTCCTTCTCTCTTAGATCTCGCAAAAACAATTACTGGACACACCAGGGAAATGGAATAATGGAGTAGTGTTCCAGTATTCGATAAGTAAAATGGACCAAATACATGTACAACTTTCTCTCAATGTGAATTGTACTCGACATGAACGAGTCTACGAGCTACACACAAACTGTGAAAACCAATATTTACGTTTATTTATTACTACCTAGAGGTAATAAAACTAACAGATGAAGCACAGATCAAATGGGATTTCCAAGTAGGAGTTCGATATTGCGACACTAGGACGAGACCCTGTGGACCCAGGGTTATAGTTATCAGTTAACACCACTACTTAAAAAACAACAATGCAGATTTACAGATCTATATACAGGCTTACCGACACTTGATGTCCAGTGCTGGTGCCTTTACTGGTAAGTCTGCTGGTACCCGGCTTGGTCTCAGTCTGCTGGTACCCGGATATGTCTCTGTCTGCTGGTACCCGGGTATGTCTCAGTCTGCTGGTACCCGGGTAGGTCACAGTCTGCAGGTACCCCGGGTAGGTCTTAGTCTGCTGGTACCCCGGGCAGGTCTCAGTCTGTTGGTACCCGGGTATGTCTTAGTCTGCTGGTACCCGGGTAGGTCTCAGTCTGCAGGTACCCAGCTAGGTCTCGATCTGCTGGTACCCGAGTCGGTCTCAGTCTGTTGGTACCCGAGTAGGTCTCAGTCTGCTGGTTTCCGGGTAGGTCTTAGTCTGCTGGTACCCCGGGTAGGTCTCAGTCTGCTGGTTTCCGGGTAGGTCACAGTCTGCTTGTACCCCGGGTAGGTCTCAGTCTGTTGGTACCCCGAGCAGGTCTCAGTCTGTTGGTACCCGGATAGGTCTCAGTCTGCTGGTACCCGAGTCGGTCTCAGTCTGTTGATACCCGAGTAGGTCTCAGTCTGCTGGTTTCCGGGTAGGTCTTAGTCTGCTGGTACCCCGGGTAGGTCTCAGTCTGCTGGTTTCCGTGTAGGTCACAGTCTGCTTGTACCCCGGGTAGGTCTCAGTCTGTTGGTACCCCGAGCAGGTCTCAGTCTGTTGGTACCCG
This sequence comes from Spisula solida, assembly GCA_947247005.1. Lineage (NCBI taxonomy): Eukaryota > Metazoa > Mollusca > Bivalvia > Venerida > Mactridae > Spisula > Spisula solida. The sequence goes on along the minus strand of OX365952.1, from coordinate 33,414,886 downwards.
GGTATGTCTTAGTCTGCTGGTACCCCGGGCAGGTCTCAGTCTGTTGGTACCCGGGTATGTTTAAGTCTGCTGGAACCCGGGTAGGTCTCAGTCTGTTGGTACCTGGCTAGGTCTTAGTCTGCTGGTACCCCGGGCAGTTCGCAGTATGTTGGTACCCGGGTAGGTCTTAGTCTGCTGGTACCCGGGTAGGTCTCAGTCTGCTGGTACCCCACAGGTCTCATTCAGCTGGTACCCGGGTAGGACTCAGTGTGCTGGTACCCGGGTAGGTATCAGTCTGCAAGTACCCGGATAGGTCTCAGTCAGCTTGTACCCTATAGGCTCAGTCTGCTGTTACCCGTTTGACCTCAGACATATATTATGTTATGTTAACTGAACCTTTCCCCGATGGACTATAAAATACAAAGCATGAATATTGCGATCATAAAATTATAACAGGCGATCGATAAGTTTTTGGACACAATGTACAGAACTTATTATTATTATGCCGAACAACTAGTATTGAAAATAGAAACGTTTCAAAGACTATATTACATTTAACAACTTTGTGAAACATATTGTTAAGCCAAACATCGCATTTCCTTTGTCCGGTAATAATTATACGTCAGCATAAATTGTATGTACACTCGCAGTGTGAAAATATTAGATGAATTGATTTTTGTTCAATATTTTATTGTCATATTCAGTTTTATATCGCTGCTATGTACACAGAAATTAAATTACTCATCGACTGAGGTAAACAGAAATCTACTGAATGTATGAAGAAATCTAAAGATTACATTTAATGAGAAGTAAAGGCTTTGGTGTCAAGATGACCATTTCAATACAAGAGTATACACATGTACAAACATGTTCTAATATAACATCCGATTAAATATTTTATTCCGCCCATATTTGATAAAAAATAGAGAAGTCCTATTTTACTCATGTGTAGGTCGATTTTTAAAGACTTTAAAACTACACTGCAGTTGCAAGGACATCTCAGGGCTGGTATTCACAAAACTTCTTAGCAGAAAACTAAGGAATTTCTTAAACATTTGATTTTTTCTTAAGTGTATCAGCTAAGCAAGAAAATCAAGATGCTGAATATTTTACATAGTTTTGAAGTATTATGTAAACAGCTACTATAATCACTAAGAAAACATAGATTATTTTTTAAATTGCGGGACATATGAGCTGCACAAATTATTGACTTAAGTCAAAATAGTTAAGTTTTTACTTAAGATGCTTTGTGAATACCAGCCCAGGGTCTTTAACACAGTATCAAACAAAGTTCCCCGAGAGAGTTGGGAGGACTGTTTAAACAAAGTGTAATTCCAATGTCATTCGCTAGTAGTATAGTACGGAGAATTCGACACGACTCTCGAACTTCTATTGGCATAATCTATTCAACTTGTACGACTTATTGCGAGCAAAATCACCTGTAACGTCCGATCGTTGTATGACTTATTAGGAGACTATTCAACTCAACGTATATGAATTTTTGCGATCACTAGAAATTGACTCTTTTATATACTGCGGTAAATAACGTACTAAATGTCCTATATTTAACACGTGCATATAAAACCAAACATGTATCACGTTCTTGTTGATAAAGCTGCAATTAGTCAACTACAGGCGGAAACATGGAACCAGTCCAATGTCAAAACTAATACGTCCACCTATCAGTTATGTCACAGAGTTCGTGCTTCTTGCGGACGGATACCATATTGTTCAAACACTCGACTAGACACATACATCCTTACGCGTGGCCTGTAGACAAACACATCCTGCTGGGATGATGTACTTAATTGTTGTCACTTCATGTATGGGATTATAAGTATGTGTGGACATTAGACAACACAGAATGTGTGTACATGAGATGCCAGAATAGGTGTGCACATGAGATGGCAGAATAGGTGTGTACATGAGATGCCAGAATAGGTGTGCACATGAGATGGCAGAATAGGTGTGTACATGAGATGCCAGAATAGGTGTGCACATGAGATGGCAGAAAATTTGTGCACACGAGGTGCCAGAAAATGTGTGCACATGAGATGGCAGAAAATTTGTGCACACGAGGTGCCAGAAAATGTGTGCACATGAGATGGCAGAAAATTTGTGCACACGAGGTGCCAGAAAATGTGTGCACATGAGATGGCAGAAAATTTGTGCACACGAGGTGCCAGAAAATGTGTGCACATGAGATGGCAGAAAATGTGTGCACATGAGATGCCAGAAAATGTGTGCACATGAGATGCCAGGAAATGTTAGCACATGAGATGACAGAAAATGTGTGCACATGAGGTGCCAGAACATTTGTGCACATAAGATGGCACAAAATGTGTGCAGGTGAGATGCATCAGAATGCATGCACGTGAGGTGACAGGGAATGTGTGCACATGAGGTGACATGTGTACTCGTGAGATGACGCAGAATCATGCACGTGAGGTGACAGAGAATGTGCGCACATGATATGACACAGAACGCATGCAGTCGCGGTAACAAAGAACAAGTGTGATCACAAAGAATGTGTGCGCAGGGCAGTGACAGAAAATGCTTGCACGCGAGGTGTAAGGGTATACGTGCATATCAGGGGACGTTATTCGCGTGATACGACAAATGTGTGCACGTGATGCGACTGAATATGAATACACGTAAGGTGACATAATGCGTGCACGCGAGATGACAGCGTGTACGCGTGCTATATTTGACACGAGCAGGATCATTCAATACCGTGTAGAGTGTTCCCGATTAGAGTAACAAAGTTTCAAATGCAAACACAGCAAAAAGTAAACCATATGCTTTGGTCTGAATGACAACAGTATAGATTCTATCTAATATTTAGGATTGGCATTCAAAATTTATTTATGGGATTTGTGGGAATCAGTGGAGACTGAAATCGCTGACTGTATTCCATATATAAAATATGTCTTCATATACAACGTCGTCTTCATACTGAGCAATGTCCTTAATGTTTTGGTAAAGATAGGCACACATCACAATTTTCGATAATTAATATCGGGTCACAAACACACAGAAACAGTGACGTCATTACATTGTATTGACAATTTATAAATGCATCGTGCATCACAATCATCATTAAAAAATGAATTTTTGGATTATAACGGATTTCTATCACGCAGAAACAGTGATGCCATGGCTTTATATCGACATAGACAATTTCTAAATGCATAACGGATAGGCTAACTATCGCCAATCAGTCATGCAAAATGAACTTTTGGATAATGTCGGTCACTATCACACAGAAACAGTCACACCATGACTTTATATTGACTTGGACAATTTCTAAATACATCAATCGATGGATTTCGCCGATGCAAAATGGACTGTCTGATTACTAGTATATCGAACACTATCTCAGCTAATTGAAGTTTCTGAATATGTCGGTCACTATCGCAGACATAGCGATGCCATGATTTCCAGGAAGAGAACATTCTGACACTTACTAACCACCTGATCTCACATGTCAATTAACGTCATGTTAACATTACAAACATGCGTATTTACCGCGGGCTTATCATTCTCAGAAAGCGAGAGAGTCTATTTCTCAAGACGATTGTTTAATTTGCTGTGGCATTCATGTTTGCTCATTATACTAATACACACGGTATGAAGCCCGATACACCGCTTCTCAGTTCCTTCAGAGAACTGAAAACCGATGTAACGCTCTGACTGACCTCAGGATACATGTCATCTGAGTTCCGTCAGCGCGTTACATCGGGTTTCAGTTCCGTCCGAGCTATATATGAAAACAGAACAATTCTCTGGCGGAACTGAAACCCGGTGTATCGGAATTCATACCGTGATATAGGCTGTTTGAAAATAGACGTTTCGTCAAAAGCTTTCCGTATCCTTTTACTTAGCATTCTGACAGCATAATTTTGTACATTACTAAGCATAGTAGTGTTTGTTTCCCCTTCTGCGACCCATGCCATTTTTGGGTTGTTTAAAATAGGCAGGCATTGTTTTTTGTTTATACACTGAGCGGCTTTGAAAACGCAACACTAATGAAAATCAAGATAACTTTTTTATTTATTAATATTTCTTTACGAAATTCTGAGTGCGTGTTATTGGCTACCCATGGATTGTGAATCGATGTTCTTTCCATTTAAATTCGCTACAATGGTGCATTAAACCATGAACTGGATAAAACGAAAAATGTGAGAGCAATTGATTGTATGATGCAATTATTATTTTATGTAAGGTCAATTTGAATCAATCGACAATTTCGGACAACACAAAATAAGACGATTTACCACTCCGCAACATAGAGGTCATGAAATTTAAAAAACGCTTGATAGCAATGTTTTGATTTACCGAAATATTCTATCAATTTTACAGTTAAGGGGAAGTAATTCTGGATAGAGATAGAGTGAATAAAATTCGTTTTTTTCTGAATCTAAATTGAGCTTTATATTTATCTGTGTTTTACTTTATACGAAGAATAGGTACACATCGGCATTAACAATCTGAAAAACGCAGAACACAGGGCATCAAATTTGCTTTTGTTTATGACATCATTGTTTTATTGTTGCTGTCAATGGTCTTATCAGATTGTCATGGAATGGAATTGATTGTTATGCCATATATCTTAGCTACAAATGCTGAACATTTCAGCAAGATTTAATTCATACAGTCTAACTTGTACCAGCGACCACGCGTATTTAGCGACCTTTGTCTTAAACGACCGCTTTTGTTCTATTTTCCTATTGTATTAAGCGGCTTTTGTCTAACGCGACAAACGCACTATACAATGTATAATTGATTGGTCAAATTTCATTAAGCGACCGAAAAAAATCTAAAACACTGGTCGTCTGAAGTGGCAGGTTGTAGGTAGCGGGGGTTGTTGGTAGGTAGCGGGGGATGTTGGTAGGTAGCGGGGGTTGTTGGTAGGTAGCGGGGGATGTTGGTAGGTAGCGGGGGATGTTGGTAGGTAGCGGGGGTTGTTGGTAGGTAGCGGGGGATGTTGGTAGGTAGCGGGGGTTGTTGGTAGGTAGCGGGGGATGTTGGTAGGTAGCGGGGGATGTTGGTAGGTAGCGGGGGTTGTTGGTAGGTAGCGGGGGATGTTGTAGGTAGCGGGGGATGTTGTAGGTAGCGGGGGTTGTTGGTAGGTAGCGGGGGTTGTTGGTAGGTAGCGGGGGTTGTTGGTAGGTAGCGGGGGTTGTTGGTAGGTAGCGGGGGATGTTGGTAGGTAGCGGGGGTTGTTGGTAGGTAGCGGGGGATGTTGGTAGGTAGCGGGGGTTGTTGGTAGGTAGCGGGGGATGTTGGTAGGTAGCGGGGGATGTTGGTAGGTAGCGGGGGTTGTTGGTAGGTAGCGGGGGATGTTGGTAGGTAGCGGGGGATGTTGGTAGGTAGCGGGGGATGTTGGTAGGTATAAGCGGGAGGAAAAACAAACACTATTTATTTTAGGCATTTTAACATTTAAAGGCTTATGACCTATTTCAGTAGTCTGGCTACCCGACTAGATAATATATTTTTTCAATCAATTATCATAATTTCATTTTAAATTTTAGCTAGATTTTATTTTGGGCTTGATTATCTATGTTTGAGGGTTCCAAAGGAATTAAAATCCGCAAAAAAGAGTAGACTTAAGAGTTGTGTCCTTCAATTAAACATAGGGCATGTATAGACAGACTACTATTGCAGTAATGGTATGGTCCCTTACAAAGACATTTCTAGTGCAATAAATACTGCTTGTTTATAACAACATGTCGTTACAACATTTTAACATTACGTTTTAACTGCATAACATTTCTTACGATTAACAATAAATGGACAAACATACGACAATAAACCTTCTCGTCGTCTGCAAAGACGTGCAAGAACGCTATGTTTGTTTATCCGGGTTTAACGCCCTTTCTCAACAATTTACCAGTTGTTTACGCCGGCCAATTCACGTAACAAGTTTTCTTGGACTATATTCTAACCTGTACTAACTTACCCATCCATCAGGTACCACAATTTCAAGCCAGGGTTTTACCTGTCGAGTCCCGAAATCGAACCGGATCACTGGGTTCTTAATCCAAATCACGGACACTTACTGCAAGTTCTATATACACTGAACGGCTTCGAAAAAAATTCAAGATAATTTTTTTGACAAAGTATGGGTTTAAAGGGCGTTGTAAAACTTTGGTATTGTTAAATTTGAAACACTGATGAATTTACGCAGAATGTGCGAAGTTTGGTCCAGTATTTAGAAAATATGTTATATAACGTTATGAATATTTATGTAGAAAAAACACAGGTAGCTGTATCATTGATGAAGAGTAAAAAAAATCTTTTATAAAATTTATGTTATCTTAGATATTATAAATTTTATAAAAATATTATTTGTTTTGTTTACTCTTTATTAATAAAAACCAACCAATGTTTAAAAGAGATGAACTAGAAGAGTACATACAAACAGGAGGACCAAGATGCACATGTGACCAAGTAGAATCACATTTAAACTAAACCTTATGATAAGTTCAATTGTGATTATATCAGATCTCGCTGGCGGGACACCTAACGGGGTTATATATGTAGATCAAGGTCATTAACAAACGCTTGCCATAATTGTTTATTCCTGTAAACACTCGATAGTATTACCTGACACTATTAACTTGTCATCCATGAATATCCATGCTTATCCGTTGTCCAATCAGAGTTGTTATTTTAACTCATCAAAACATTCTTACTGTACAAAAACGAAAACACACGGAGATTAATTAGCGACAGGTCAAAAGTGTTGACTAATAAGACCAATTGTTGGACCCTTAAAACTCATCAAACTTTAAGTTGGCCTCACTTTAGGAGAGATCATGTTTGTATACAAATGGATACGTATTAGTCAACACTATTGACCTGTATCATTGATGAAGAGTAAAAAAAATCTTTTATAAAATTTATGTTATCTTAGATATTATAAATTTTATAAAAATATTATTTGTTTTGTTTACTCTTTATTAATAAAAACCAACCAATGTTTAAAAGAGATGAACTAGAAGAGTACATACAAACAGGAGGACCAAGATGCACATGTGACCAAGTAGAATCACATTTAAACTAAACCTCGATTTCGGTTGCCATGGATACAATAGTTCTGCATGGATTTAAATTATTTACCTATTTTTAGAATGGACCATTTAAAGGAACATATTAAGTGGGTTTTACTGTACTGGTACTGTACTGGTAATTGACATTTTAGCATATATGTGTGAGTACCTTGATCTATTGTCCCATGCCGATCATCTACCTCCTCACGGGGACACGTCCATTAGCATTGACTGAACGGGCAAAGGGAGGTAACCGCTTTGCAAAGGGAAGTAATCACTGTGAGGAGTTTGGCCGATCATAAATACTCCACCATTTTGCAATACATTGTTGACGTCAATTAGTCAGTTTAACGTTACTTTGTCAGATTATAATGCACTAATACAACTTGAATAGTTTAAAATATGGACACAATATAAGTACTTGACCCGATGTGCAAATATACTTTTAAGATTAAATATATCGTCATGAATTATATAATCTTGCAAGTACATGTACCTACGTCTCAATTGTTTATGATAAGTTCAATTGTGATTATATCAGATCTCGCTGGCGGGACACCTAACGGGGTTATATATGTAGATCAAGGTCATTAACAAACGCTTGCCATGATTGTTTATTCCTGTAAACACTCGATAGTATAACCTGACACTATTAACTTGTCATCCATGAATATCCATGCTTATCCGTTGTCCAATCAGAGTTGTTATTTTAACTCATCAAAACATTCTTACTGTACAAAAACGAAAACACACGGAGATTAATTAGCGACAGGTCAAAAGTGTTGACTAATAAGACCAATTGTTGGACCCTTAAAACTCACCAAACTTTAAGTTGGCCTCACTTTAGGAGAGATCATGTTTGTATACAAATGGATACGTATTAGTCAACACTATTGACCTGTCGCTAATTAATCTCCGTGTGATTTCGTTTTTGTACAGTAAGAATGTTTGATGAGTTAAAATAACAACTCTGATTGGACAACGGATAAACATGGACATTCATGGGTTCTGTTCTGTTCTCTTCTGGTGACAAGTTAATATTGACAGGTAATACCACCAGCTAGCTATTGGTGAAAGGCAGGTTTCTATTGTTCATTCATCCAATAGATTGCTGGTGGGCATTTTGCATATGAATACGGTGATCTCTCCTATTGCGGTGTTATAGAGCGCCCGCTTTGAGTGCGAGATGTCTCGAGTTCGATCCCACTGCACACAACATACTACATGTAGTAGAAAAGTCATTGTACTGGTACTTGTATCGGTATATTTCTCTTGTTTGATACCAAGCACTGTTAGGTACAGGTAACTACTAATTTGCCATGTGCCAGGATAATGTGACTGGTTAGTCTTTATATCACTGAAATACTGTTAACTAACGTGACTTGAAAAAATATTCCAAATTTCATATTGTAGTTGAACAAAGTATTTTAAGTCCATAAAACCCACACATTGCGCCGTTCGTGTACTTTGTATAAGTACTAAGTCTATTTTCAGACATCCGTGGTACACATGCATTAAGTTGTTCCTCCGGTCATTGAATAGCAAGTCGACTGTTAAACTCCCACGCCTGTGGCAACCACAGCACAGTGGCTTTTGGCAATCTCAGGGAGTCATTCCGATATACGAGTACTTGGGGTATACATGGGTCAAAAATCCAATACGATCGCTGTCCGGTAACGGGACGGCGCATTTTGGTCTAATCGGACCGGAGGTAGGACGGTCATCAGCCGGCCATCGGATATCGTCCGCTGTATAGGTGATGTGTGACCCAGGTATGAAGTTGGGTATTCTAGCTTAAAGAAATAAAGCAGTAGCGCAGATGGGGATAGAATACGGGATCTCTCGATAGAGCTGTACACGAGAAACTCGATTAGGTTTACAAAAATGTACATCTTGTTTAAAATTATGTGGTGGCGGTTAGACAAGACTAACACATTTTACGATGTACGTACATGGAACAGTGTGGCACCAGGCATTCTAATTTCACTTCAACACGACTTGATTAGTTTTGTCGAAGCCAGCAAGCCTAAAATAGAAACATAAACATTGCATCTAGAGGGTATTTATGAGGCTAATAAACTAACGCTTGTCCTCTGTTTACACCGAAACGCTAAAAACGAGATTGTTTGTTGGTTCAAGGCCACCGTTAAATGACTACAATAGAGTTACGTTGACACAAATAGGCACGATAACATACATACACTTTACCATAAATACATACACTTAACCATGAAATTAACGAGTCAGATCAAATGTCATGTTTTATTCTGGGACGCTGGATAATCATTGTATTGACATAATTATAAAATACACTTAATCACGTGTCATTGTTCGCTTGAATTAGGCGATTACACAAGAAGTGTTACCTATGAGACACTAGAACACTAATTAAAGACAATTAATTGTACGGATATTTAAGTATGCATGTTGCTATACATACACGTAAAATCTGCAGTTCAAATTCGCCTCCGAAACAGTACGTGTTCGCGTACAAATCATGTGACGATTAAAGCATTAGTTCCTATATTAATCAATATGAGTATCAATAAAACACACATTTACCCATGCCTTCGCATACAAGTTACGAGACGTAGCACACTTTTTAATATAAGGCTTATTTCGTTTGCTACACGTTCTTTACCTTAGAAACTGCACGCCCCTGGATGACGAATTGCTAAGAAAAGTATCCCACACGTAGATGTTTCCATACACGCTCTGTTTCACAACTTTCGTAAGAAATTAAAATATAACACATGGTTTTGAAAGACGTTTGTCAAATACGGTACTTGAACTAGAGAAGACCAAGAGCAACAAATTATGGCAACCAATCACCGAGCACTAATCATAGCACCCGTCAAACCAATCAGACAAGCAACATTGGCAAGACCAAGAGCAACAAACCGTGGCAACCAATCACCGAGCACTAATCATAGCACCCATCAAACCAATCAGGCAAGCAACATTGGCAAGACCAAGAGCAACAAACCGTGGCAACCAATCACCGAGCACAAATCATAGCACCCATCAAACCAATCAGGCAAGCAACATTGGCAAGACCAAGAGCAACAAACTATGGCAAACAATCACCGAGCACTAATCATAGCACCCATCAAACCAATCAGGCATGCAACATTGGCAAGACCAAGAGCAACCAACCATGGAACCCGTTGCCCCTATGTACAATACCCCAAACAGAACCAAACGAACCAACCAGCCAATCAATTATGGTGACCAGAAAACCAACCATTATTAGGCTGCAGATGGTAAGTTGCTGATCACAAGCGTGTTGCCTGTATCATCATTCAATAAAATATATGAACTATGAGGGGACTGTTTGAAAAGTTTCGAGACAAGTGCCGTGATATTTCTATTCCTTGGTTTTTTTTCAAAGACATTTTCTACAATTGTAGCTACATGTGTATGTTTCAACTATTCTTTAGCTATATGCATAATAATAATATCCCACTTGGACGATTAATTTCATAGAACAATATCAAGAAATAAAAATGTTACGGCACCTGTACTGAAACTTTCCGAACACCCCTCGTATATGCCAAAGTAAGTTGTTACATGGAATATTCGGAATCCTGTTAGTGTCAGGTGTAATACCCCCTTCGGTATCATTACTAGCACTGGGTCTGATGTACTAATGCTTATGCTCTCTGTTACTCTACAAAATAAACGCAAGCTTAATACGTGTCGTCCTTGTTTCGGTCGTCTGCTATTGTACTTACTAAATAGTATCTTCCGCATTAGTACGTTTTACGACGTCTACAAAGACGAGGTTTTCAGCCTCAATATTGAAAATATCAAAACTATATTTTGTGACAAAAACATCCTGACCAATAAGTTGTCATCATACAATCTATGGTTTCTACCAATCATAGTCTCGTAATCTAAATAATCCTAGATTTTGTGTATCAGCAATGTAAAGACAATGTGTGCAAAACGCTAGATTTTTATTTTGTTAGCAAATTAATCTCAACAACATTACGTCATACTAACGAATGATCCAGCATTCCTTATCATGCAATATTGTGTCAATGCAAAACACGTTTGTCAGCTGGACCATGTCACCATGCACAGATGGCTACAGTAAATAACATTCATTCAAATGCTTGCTGTATTATGCTCTATCGCATTAGACACCAACGCCCGGTGAAGGATATAAAATATTCGTACAAACTTGACGCACTCGTTGTTACATGTCGCCGAGTGCAATTCAGTCAATATGTAGCATACTTTCACTAGGAGGTTTAACGTCTTCTTCGTCATGAGATACCAATGAACTAACACTTTCCAATCAATCAAATCGATCCAAGGGCTTGCTTAAAATATAAATACTCTGAGCGGCTTTGAAAAAGCAACACTAATGAAAATCAAGACAACTTTTTTATTTATTAATATTTCTCAACGAAATTTTGTGTGCGTGTAATTGGCTACCCATGGGTTGTAACTCGATGTTCTTTCCATCTAAATTCGCTAAAATGGTGCAGTGAACCATGGAATGGATAAAACGAAACACGTAAGAGGCATTGATTGTACAAAAGTGTACGATGCAATTATTATTTTATGTAAGGTCAATTTCAATAGTCAATCAATCGACAAATTCGAAAAAACACAAACTCAAACGATTTACCACCCCGCAACATAGTGGTCGTTAAGTTTCAAAAACGCTTGATAGCAATGTTTCAGATTTACCTAAAAATACTACCAATTTTACAGTCAAGGGGAAGTAATTCTGGATAGAGACAGAGTGAATAAAATTCATTTTTTTCTGAATTTAAATTGAACTTTATATTTATCTGTGTTTTACTTTATTTCTGTCTCCATGATATGCACGAACACTTGTTCCCGAACTTTATACGTAGAAAAGGTACACATCGGAATTAACAAACTGAAAAACACAGAAGGACATAGGGCATAAATTAGCTTTTGTTTATGACATCATTGTTTTATTGTGGCTGTAAAGGGTCTTATCAGATTATCATGGAATGAAATGGATTGTTATGCCATATATCTTAGCTACAAATGCTGAACATTTCAGCAAAATTTAATGCATATTAGCCGAGATATGGGTAAATACATACATGCATACATATAAGCTATGCAAGTGTAAGTGTTGCGTTTTCAAAGCCGCTCAGTGTAGTTTAGTGTCGTCTGCATTATTGTGCTTTTTAAATCAACAAATTTGTGCTCTGTATAGAGCCATGCATTTATAGTCGGATTTATGATCCGTAGCTGTTAATTAATAGTGTCCAGTAATTTATACCTAGTGACGCACTTGGTTGGATTGTAGAGTTATTTAGAGAATGGTGCCCAACAGCGCCATGTAACTTATATTAAATCAGTATTGTCGATGTCAATATATAATCTATGTCAGTTAACAGCTCGGATGACAATAAAGGGTATCAATAATGTAAAAATTGTATAATTATTCAAATATAGGACACTTTACTGGCCTATCTTTGGATCACGTTACATATTGCACAGATTGCAGGTTGTTTACAAATCATGCACACAAGTAAACACGTGATTATGACTCACACTGCACGCTGCATACCACCATGAGAGCGACTCGCTGGCTAATCATGTTATTTGATTCAAAAACAACATAAATCAGTGTTATCACTATGTTTCTGTTGCGCTACCAGCTGCGTATAATGGCATAGTTTTCCCTAATTGTTGTTTATAACATAGATACACTCTGTACTCGTACATTTGACAGTCTTACACCATCCGAATGCTCGTTATAGTCCGAAATCAACCCAAGGTCCCGAAATAAAAATGTCGGGTTCGTACTAAATGTACTATTCAAACACATGCGTTTAGATCGAAGACGATTTTAACTTTGCGAATTCAGATTCATGGAAGACGACTGCAAACGTAACCAGTGCATTGTGTGGAGACAACACATCTTTTTAAATTTGCGGATCTATAAGAATCAACTTGATCCAGTAATACAGCCTAAACTCTCCAGTGAGGGCATTCCTTCAGGAACAGTCTTACTTCAAAAGCTTTTTTATGCTTAAATTTTAAAGGAATCATTTCACAGCCAATTTTACCAGTACGTTGGAAGTCATTGGTCAATCATCAAGGACGTTTGATAGGGTAAGAATTTTTTTAAAAGATCCAAAAAATAGGCATACTTATAGTTTAATACATACTGAAGCAGTATGTCAAATAAAAAAAGTATGTCGCGGTACTATTTAAGGGGTCATGGGCCCTTTTGCAACATCACTTTTCAAGAAAATGACCAACAATTCTGATACATGTATTTCGCAATGTATTCATTTTTGCATTAAAATCGATATTTTTTCTTGTTACAATCATTTCCATGGGTTTGTATGAACAAACACATATTATTCAAACATTCCTATACACTTTTGGTATTGATAAGAAAATTCACTAATTTTTGACACCAACAATTATTGTCAAAATTAACGAAAAATGACAGTTCAAAAGACAAAAAATACATAAAATTGGCCGTAGCTCAAAAACGACCTAGATGACCAATATAATTTTATGTCAAATTTTGTTGATAAAAGTGTACTCAATCCAAATATTAAATAAAAAAGATAATCACATTGCGGTAAAATGACGGTAAAATGGCACAAAAAGGCCAAATTAGTACATTTTGCTGAATGTTTTTCCCATAATTTCTAGTCTTGTCATAATTTATTTTTGGCTTAGGATGTTGATTAAAGTGAACTATATCAAAAAATTAAAATAAAACATAGGTTATTACGCTACCCTTTGTGATATTATGACTGAATTATCTCCCCCTTTTCCAATTTGGCAGTGACGTCGCATTCCATATAGCAAGGGGCACAGATGGGCCCTAAATCGCCCACTTGAATAATCTTCACAATTTTAGTAAAAATATCATTAATTTATTCCCTATATATCAGTAAAATGGGATCTGTGTAGTCCCAGGCAATACAAACACTCATTATGAATGGCTACCGGTAACCCAAGTAATAATTTCTAATTTCACAAAAAATGAATGAAAATGTAACCGCTATTTCACGCAGGGTGTTTACATCTTATTTGCTCAGTGAATTTATTTTTTACCCCCAAGTTACCATATTTATATCAACCCTAGATAGTATCACGACAAACATTTTGTCCAATTTTCATGACGATCCAGTGCAAAACGCGACCTCTATCCCCGTTTAAGCTATATGCGTAGAAATGATGCGCATACCAGGGTCGTTCATTTAATACCCGGACGATCGATATTGCTGGAAAACTATTGGACAGATATTACGGTAAACAACTGTATCACACGTCCTTAAGTTTACTGTTTTTGAAACTATCTTGTTACATGTTTGTATTATATTTTGACGTCCCCATGAAATATTGTGTTAATATGCTGCTTTTTTGCAAATGTGTTTACCTCGTAAAAATAAATTCCTTATTATCATTACTATTATCAACATAAAGCAAGATACACAATCACTTCAGGAATTATTTAGGTCTCGCATTACGAAAACAAATGTAAATAAACAAATAAGAGATTTTGAAGATTTGTATAGTTCGTGCTAGATAATGTGGCAGTCGAGTCTATTTCACGACAGGTAATACATGATATTGATTACAGATAACTTTAAAAGAATCTAATTGTTTGTTGTTTGTCCGTTTCATTAAATAGTATGTAAGTGGGAACTGTTGAAATACAGACTTAATATGGACTAGTGTTTGTTTACCTTTCAGACCAGTATGACTGCCTTGTGCAGATAATCCTTTACCATCCATTCAGCGACGAAATTTAACATTTAACATAGACAGTTATCCAGGCAGTTAAATTGCTTGGCATTATCTTCATGCTTGACTAATTACAATGTAATATAAGCACTAAATAATTGCAAGTGGTTAAGTATGCTGTAATAGCTCAGGTGGTAACGCACAGTAATTGTAACTGAGCGATTCAAGTTCAACCCATCAAAGTAGTATATTTAGTATTTTTTTTGAATTCATCACAATATTTTTTATGTTATTTTCATATTATTTTCGAGAGAATTTATTATTTGTTAATTATATATTTTTCTTGTTGTATTATGGTCATGATAAAATTATTTTTAATTCAATTCAACTTTTATGACAAGAACACACAATCATTACAATACAAAATAATTTTACATCACTTCATCTGCTGTATCATGGTCTGAGTTACAGTCACACTCAGATAATGTATCTGTGGCTTCGTGTTGGTAGTTACAATACCTAAATACTAGCAATAAAAAATAGTGTGCTTTAATTATAATACATGTACAATACGTTGATTGTGTACATGTATATTTAGGCTATACACTCTTTAATAATAGACTTAATAACTTTAATTAAAGGTTTGTATCACTATTGGATAGAACTGATTATTTAAGCCATTTTTCTGTAAAACTCTTAGCTTTTAAATTTATAAAGATGAGAAAAAGAAATAAAAAAATACATACAACTTGACAAGGTTTCGAACTCGCGGCCAAAAATAACGATATCGTTAGAAAGTATCTACGCACTAAACCACTCGGCTATGAAGTATGTTTGAAAGGATGGATGGTTAGAATGATTAATAATCACAAACCTTAACCATGGTTTACCTAATACAATCAATTGACAGTGTCCACATTGTGTCACGTTACTGCCACATTATCCTGCACGGACTGTATGAGCGGAGGTATGTGTTGTTATGTGGATTGATATAGTACAGGACATTTGGCCTTGAACTATTTAATCATCGTGTGTTTTCGTTATGTTACCGTAAGAATGTTTTGATTAGTAAAAATAACAACTCTGTTTGCAAAACGGATAAGCACGGATATTCAAGGATGACATGTTAAATGTTCTGAGCAATGTAAGATACACGTCAGTTCACAAAAAGATAAACTAAAATATGTCTGTTTTGCTTGATGCGATACTAAAATAAGTCATGCGATTTAGCACCTTGTTAAGTCTATAATCAGACCAATGTGCTCCTAAAAGCGATAGGATATAAATGTATCATTTACAGGTGTTTCGGTTACTAGCTAAACAGTTGAAACAATAAAAACGGATGTCATGTTTCCAGTTAATATTGAACTTCTGTTTCCAATAAACCTGCACGAGGCCTAACCAATTTATTGACTTTCATAAAAGCTTGGAGCACGCGCCAGTCATAACTAAAAATGTATTAGTATCATTAACTAGCGACCGTGAAGTCTATTTAACCGATCTTAAATCCGAAAGAAGAGTCGATTTTATTGCCTCACGTGAGTGCATTCCCCATTTTATAGCAAATAACTTAAATAATCTGAGTATAAATTGTGACAGTTCAGTTTTATGCTCCATTTCTGTGAATGATTTATGAATAATTAATTAGGTATACTGTTTTTATATCTTTACACATTCTTTAATGTTTACTTTAGAAAAGTCTGATAGTTTGTGGCAGCAACTGCTGATGGTTGTTTATCTAGGAAGTCAAAGGGCACCGAATGTCGATCGACGCTCATTCTTGTAAGCAAATACCGTTTTATGATCCCTTAAAAATAGATCACTTTCAGTTTTATGGAACGCCTTGATCGTTAATGTATATGGTAAGTACGTGCGTCATGAATCTGTTCCTGTTTTTATGGATCCTTGTGATGAACAAGCCACCTGCTTTACTCTATCTCAAAGTGCATGTTGAAAATAACTACGGGCTAATGTGACAAGCCTTGTGTTTTGTAACAGTTTACGACAGCAAAACATGCTTGGTATGTGATCAACCGCACAATTGGATGATGGTAAACATGGGCGGTTACGGATATCTTTAAACGCTGCCACCAATATCACAAAAAATGGTATTGGCTAAGTGGTCATTATGCTGCGAATATTTTCGAATGTATTTTAACGGTTTGCTCGTCAGAATACAATGGAGTTATAAACATAACATACCGACACCATTGTGGATGGATTTAGATAACGCATGTGCTTCAACTCAACTGAAATAATTCGTTACTTGCATGAAGACTATCACGCGTTGTTTGGTTTCACCTACACTGACAATGACGCATTCAATCTGGCCAAAGGTGGAGCGGTCCAATTTTCGCTGTGGACAGGTGAGGTTCTTACGGTAGAACGCACCTGGGCTTTACAACCAAAACTTACACTCAACACTCAAAAAGATCATATCAAGTCAGACAAGGAAGGCAGCACTCAACTTATTCAGCCGAGCACAGAAAACATTAAAAACATACAAGGCACAATGCCCAACTGAACTAACTGAGCACAGGAAACATAAAACGCATACAAGGCACAAGGCCAACCTTAGCAAGCAAAGATCCGCCCTGGTCAAAGCAGTCGAAAAGTATAATACATTATTACTAGCTGAATGACCCAGTTTCCACAGCAAAACGAATATAATGCCTAGTTTTAGCTGTCAGAAATCCTAAAACGAAGAAGTGCCCAACACACTGCCAACAAGGAAAATTAATCAGCCCTTGTCCTTGCCCTGTTAAAAAGCTGAATAGAAATGTTTCAGCAAATAAAAGGCGGAATGCCTACGCTTAATGACCTAGTTACGACAGTAAAATTGCTGAACAACATAGTTTTAGCTGCCTATTAAAACAGTATGAAAATGTTGAAATGCTCGGTTTCAGCAACAAAACATCTGAAAGCCCTAGCCGGATGACCTAGTTTCAATACGTAAAATGTCTCAGCTGAATGCCCCAACCAAAACAAATCAATAATATTCAATATATACCTAAGTGAACAACTCCGCCATAAGACTCCAGCCGGATGCCCTAGTTTAAATAAATAAAATATTATAGTAGAAAAAGTAAAATGACGTAATTGAACAAGTCGAGATATCGAATATTGAAAATGTGATATAATGAGCTATTTTTATCCTAGATTGTAAATTTTGATGAGGAACATGTATACAATTATTAAATGGGTGTTGAACATGTGGCAAATTTTCTTTGTCATTTTGTTCTATTTATGACATATAAATGTAATGATGGAATCTGAGTGGTACACTCAGCACTCAGACTGAAAACATTTATAGCTTACAAATACATTCAATTTCACTATGAAATAAGCCGATAATAATATTTATTACATATCTTACATTATTACAACTTCTTTTTCTTAGAAAGTGTCGCTCTGAGCCCAAAAAGCATCAATTCTCATGGTGAACATGTAATGTACTTACGCCCATGTTAGTAGCATTTGGACAAGTTAATGATCTTTCAAGGAAAAACTGATTCATGAAAATTAAAAACGAACCCGGCATTAAATCAAATATACAATGACCACACGACTATAAGATTCCACCATATAATGCAAGGAAATTATGTCATTTTAAGTATCATTAATTTTCATTAAATTGACATACAATCTACATTGTCCAATTTGCTATACTTCAATTATTTAGTACAATATTTCGCTGGCTTAGAATTGGAAGGTCGTAAGTACAAAATCAATATTTTGAGAAAACAAGACAAAACTGCCGTTATTATGACGCTGATATACTCCTGGTCCAAAGAACTGCTTCAGTATTAATTTCGCTTTCGTTTAAGACTTTTGCATAGTACATGCACTATGGATCGTAGTCACATTATATTACTACCAGACAATTATTATTAAACTTTGTTGTACAGGCACGTAAGTTACTGTGTGTATATATGCTAAATTGGACATAAGTTTGTATCTTTATTGTAGAAAGTCTGCATAATAGTGTTAATTTTGTTGTTGTAAATCTTTGATGCTGATGCATTGTTTGTACATAATGTTATACTCTTCATATATTTGGAGGAATAAAAGTATCCATCTAACTCTTTACTAATGGAAAAAAAGCTTTTTAAACTTCCGTTTGGTCAACATAGCCATTTCCGTTTTCATGAAAATAGGCTCATAAGAAGCGCATTTAGATGCACATTTCAAATATGCACCAGTCTTAAAAGGTCTTACGACCTTCTAATTCTAAGCCAGCGATTTATCAAGGCTGTATACATGTAACAACAATCCAGTTATTTGTGCTCGATGACTTGAGCTTACGCTTTACCAACTCACGATTTGTCATACTAACGTCCCAGAAATCTGGCGGCAGACAATTTCTTGTGAAATGACTTTCCTTGCAGCAATCTAATCATAAAATTCTTGTCTTTAAAGTTGTCCTTGAAAAACAGATCGTGTACAAATATTGGGCGTGAGAAGCATGCAAGTAGGCCTAATTAATTAAAATAAAACATGAACATAAACTGTGATTTGATTTATCGACTTTTAATTGTATAGACACTATGCCGCCCTAAATTCTCAGCGTCACATACATGAATTTGCACTTTAGGAATTTCTTTTTTCTCAGTAATTGTGACATTGAATGAGGATGTGCCTTCCTGGGTAGCAAATTAAAATTCTGGCATTAAGTTTTGGAAGTTTGTCACGAATGTTTGATGTAAGGTATACATAATATGAAAGGAATCGCGACTCATGTTAAGAGTTCAATTTCCGCTAACATTATTAAACATAATTATTAACATAGTTATTTGCCTTTATAAGATACAAATATGCTCAAAGTGTGTAAGTTGAGACTGACAAGAAGCTAAAGACAGGGAACAGTAGATGAAAACCTCATGCACCTCATGCGTACGATGAAAATTAGTAAGTCAATAAGTTTAGTACATGTATTGTTTATTCCGGTATAACGCCATTGCTTGGCGATTTTTTCAATTATGATACCACAGCACGATTCAACTAAACACACTTCTTAGACTGTATTATAACCAGTACTGAACATTCCATTAGGAACCAGGAACTTATCCACGTGTGGAGGGAACTCGACACTAATGTCCTTGGAAGGGTATGATTGTGGCGTGACCAGGAATCGAATCCGGAGAGTTGAGTTACAAATCCGACAACCTTACATCTGAAGCAATAAGTAAGTGACGATATTTTTAATCTACATGGAAAGATATGAACACAGGATTGACTGTGTACGTAAACATCACTATCATAAATATGTTGTTTCGTTCTCGTATAGTAACGACTTAAGGTCAATGACCGCTTATAACACATCTGGATTTTCCATTGATGGATTAACTATAACAGCCTGTTCATCTGCTTCCGTCATAAAAATAGTAATTGACGTACAATATAATAAAGTACACAAACCCCCGATATTTATGTCAAATTGTAGATTTTATAGGTGCAAAAACGTGATGGCTGATACAAACTGAAGATAGTGACTTAGAGCATTTTATTACATGCAGGCGGACTACAGGGACATACAAGTTCTAGAGGACTGGAGTAAGTGATGCTGTTGCTTGCAATAGACTGAGACAGTCGTAAGTGTGTGGTCATTCGGTCAATGACCTCCGACTTCGAAAGAAAGGGATACGATGAATTGTTGTACGTGTGATTAAAGATTGCACGTTCATTTGTAAAAAGACAATTCGGGAATTGGAAATTCCGTGAGAGGAAGTATAATGTTTCCATTCACGAATTCTGCAAAAATAGGTCCACAACGAATTCCTACTCAGGGGTTCTTTATTTATTCGACTACGATAATGACCACGTAGTATGGTACCGATTTACAAGCGGGGTAATATAAACTGTTGATGCAGTTATGTGAAGTGTTGAGTGGTGATTGATAAAATCAAAATCAGAATACTATAGCTATTCAAGTTTGATGAAAAATCGGTTATGTTTGTTTAGTGATCTTTCGACATCTGTATACACATAATGCCCGGCAAGGCAATCACTTTACACAGGTGGGATGTCTCAAAAGTTCCGAGCACCCAGTCTAATCTACCATTCAACTCAACTTCGTGACTACCCCTCATTTATATCATTTCATCGTGAAAGTGATAAATCGAAAATAAATGTAAATTGGGCAAAAGTCAGATATGGATCCTGATTTGACCAGTCTCTTATTATTAATTAATATAATAAGGGCTTTTGGGTCACGCATCTTGGGAAATTAGTCCTCACTAGGAAGGAATGGCAAGGGAAATGAAAAACAAAATCTAATTAATTGATAATGACAAATGGTGAACATGCATGTACCTCATACATACGTTTACTCTTAGTGCCATGCTGTTTTATAGGTTCATGTTATTTTCATGTTATTTTCATGCATATACACATTCCATCAGACCCTATACAGTCATGCCCCTGGATATGAATAATAGACCAGAACAGCTAGCACAGTTGGTCATCAATTCTACAGAATGAACAGGGAAAGTGATTGAGTTCTCTGTTTTAGATGTAGATAACATACGCACACATACAAAATGTATTATTTATGTTCGAAATGCCGCGGTATATATCATATCAATATACATGTATTTGTAATGAAGCCTTCATCGTCATATCATTTTAATGAGTTCATACACCGGGTCGATGACCTTCGTAACTGAATACAGTAACACGAGGGATATAGCGATGTATAGCAAACCTTGCCGTAGAAAGTGTTTTCATGCTGAATGAACTTCTAGAATGTCCAACAACTAAATAATAATTACTATACCAGACAATAGTGCTGTTTTCTTTCGAGGCTATCCGATTAATATAAAAGTTTCAGTAAATCATGAGATAATCTACATACATTTTTTAGCAAGGGACCCGGTCTGTTGTGTTCGTTATGACCAATATAATGTATTTCATTATAAATCATGTCCCCTAAATACGTATTCTACTCCCCTCCTCCACACGCAATATGATACGTTCTCAGGAAGCAAAGATGACCCTGAGGTGGGAACTGACTTTGGATACATTAGTCCATGTTTCGAATCCATGTACGAGCACTAATAATACCGACTACAGGCTACCCTAGCGTGCACGTATACCATAATAACATATTCAAATCTAAAGCTATAGTCAACATGAGCACGAGACAATAAACCAAACAACATACTTCAATAACGGAACGTACCGCCTCAAACATTTGTTCCTGGATGTTGTAGTATAGATAAATAAAGTCATGTGCTGGAACACACTCTGGCAAACATTCAATGGCTACAAACTTGTTTTATTTGTTTTTTATATTCTAATAGTTAAGAGTTTTATGCTAATCTTTTCAGCAGAGTTCACCGTTCAGTCGCACACGACAGTCTATTGCCTATTGGCAGTGAATAATAAACTATTAAGGACCTTTTGTCAGCTTAAACTTGGACGTTCAGCGATTTAAGTTCATTTTCTCGTTCAGTTGAATGTTGGTATTGTATCATGTGCAAGTGTAGAATGTGTTATTTCGGCTGTTTCAGTTAAGTGATACCTTCCCTGTCCGATTATTGGAAACTATCAACCAGTACTTAACTGCATGACAACATATTCACATTTGGAAAACTTAGCCCAAAGTCACCGAATAACATAATAATATAATGTCCCACTCGAGACTCGAGCCCAGATCACTAAAGTGTCAGTCCATGGCCTGCATGTGTTCCCTATCTGTATGGTCATTGTCCATATGATTATAATTATGATTAATAAATTACCGATAACAGTTACTGTCTGGTAAACGGATTATGGACACGGACGGGTACTCGCCTATTACTTGATTATCTGGGTTCGAGTCCCGGGTTGAACATACTTACAGGGTACATCCGGAAAGGACAGCTGATCAGCCAACTATTATCATTTTAACGTACGTATACAATATAACGTCTTTGTGAAATAAACGATACAGAGCCAAAGCTATCTAACTATGTTTGAGTCAAACATAAAATAATTATCAGCAATATGACATATAGAACATCAAGATGGCATATGGTCAATATTGCACGTAGACAAGTCTAGAGTGTATTCATGTACCTTATACATGTGTGAATTCATAGAATACGAGGACATTCAAACAGAAACTTAACAAAGTCACCGCACTGTTAATGAATATTTGTACAATATTTATAATACCGAAGTTAAATGTTTTATCGGTGGAGGAACAGAAGGGGCTTAAATAGTCGCGAGACATATTGGCGGTTTTGACAAAGAATAGAACGTATTAAAGTTTAACCTCTGAAGCACAACAGCCGCATAATAACAGTCAATTTTTGCTACTTCCGCAGGGTATTGCTCTACAGGGTGTACGGTACATATATTGTAAATACGAAGTCGAGTTTGGTGATTTTATTATCATTTTCGACCATATTTTATAACTCAATTGTTCAAAGCCAATCAACAAATCGTTAACACTCCACTTTTAGCCTTATTGTTATACTCATTGTCAAAGACTAGTACTTTTAAAAATCTTATCTAAACACACACAGCTTTGAAGGGCACGATATCCGGATAATGGTTACTGAACTGAACGAAAATGATCTTTTAGAACATAAAACGGCTTTCATGTGACTTTATAATATATAAACATGGAATAAAATTAAAACAAAATGTAAATATATTAAAGTGATTAGAGTAGTTAATTATCACAATGCAAGCAAAGTACCAACTTAGCGTCCCATAATTGTACTTGACTGAGTTATAAACTAGTGAAATAGTATGGCTAGAATGCGATTAGGTAGTGTTTGATCAATGTGCTAGTATTTTATTTTACGGCATACCATCCGGTCATCCGTTTGATGACATTCTTCAGTTTCAACGATGTACAACAATGTACGATAAACTTGATCATATCTATCCTTCACGTTGACGTGACATCTATATGACTCCTCGACCTTCACGTTGACGCGATATCTATATGACTTCTCGACCTTCACGTTGACGTGATATCTATATGACTCCTCGACCTTCATGTTGACGTGATATCTATATGACTCCTCGACCTTCACGTTGACGTGATATCTATATGACTCCTCGACCTTCATGTTGACGTGATATCTTTATTGCTCCTCGACCTTCACGTTGACGTGATATCTATACGACTTCTCGACCTTCATGTTGACGTGATATCTATATGACTTCTCGACCTTCATGTTGACGCGATATCTATATGACTCCTCGAACTTCACGTTGACATGATATCTATATGACTCCTCGACCTTCATGTTGACGTGATAATTATATTGCTCCTCGACCTTCACGTTGACGTGATATCTATATGACTTCTCGACCTTCATGTTGACGTGATATCTATATGACTCCTCTACCTTCATGTTGACGTGATATCTATATGACTCCTCGACCTTCATGTTGACGTGATATCTATATGACTCCTCGACCTTCATGTTGACGTGATATCTATATGACTCCTCGACCTTCATGTTGACGTGATATCTATATGGCTTATCGACAACTTCTCCAGCTATGATCAGACGACAAATCAAATGGTGTCCGTTCACAGCATTCTCAGTGTCCCATTCATGACATTTCGGTCGACTCGTTTACTTGCCAGTATAAGAAGACACCTTTAGTATAGCAATATTTATTGTAAATGTAATATTAAGCTGCAACGTCACTTCTTAGTCATATACTGTATTGCACACCAAAAGTCCAAGGGATCCTTAAAATGTCATCAAAATTGCAGTCTGTAAGAGACGACAGGGGCGGGTGTCGTTCCCGAAACTAGCCAATTACTTGTGAAAGAGAATTTACAGCTTTTCGGAAATCAGCAAAACATTGACTTGACACGAAAAAAGCCTCTACACTGTATTCTCTGAAATTAACGCATGATTGACGTAAATCATTATAAGACATGCAAGTGACTGTAACCTATTTCAAAACACACTAACAATCTGATTAATATATTATCTCAACATCGTCCGTGGAAGAAGTAAAAAGCTCTTCACACTAGTGAACTGCATTAACAATTCTCACGAACCGCTTAGAACGACAAACATTGATAATAATTATGCAGTATAAACAAAACAAACAACCATAATTCTATATCGTTATAGCACGTTTCTGTTAGCAAGATCCTGTTGACACATGGTGCGTGGTAACCTGTTACGTGTACTTTGAATGGCGAAAGTTTATCAACACCCTCTATGACAATTAATGTTTCCAGCAACAATTCCTATTCTAACACGTTGAAAGAACATTTACGTGTTCTACATACATGCCAATAAATGCTCTGAAATAATAACTATGGTCATATAAGGAAAAGGTCACTCGGGATTAGGATAATGGAGTGTTGCGATTTTTAAATAATTGTTCAACGTCGTTTTCCAACCGTTTCAATCTCGACTTGAGCGTCGAGGATGTCTTGTTGAAATCTGTCTGATAATAAAATACTTAATGTTGTTTTAAACTTTGTAATCACATATTTTGACTTGCGGTTGTAGTCAAAATTTACGTCGCGTACCAGAATATGGAATAGAATCAGTATATGTTCACACATTATTAACACATGATTAATAAGTGCCGTCCTTGTTTCTATGTCGTCTGCTACTGCACTAAGTGTCATCTGCATAAAAACGTTTTATGACATCTACAAAGACAAAGCATATCAAACCTACATTTTTTGAGAAAAAATATATCCAATAAGTTATCGTCATAAAATCTATGGTTTGTGCCAATCATAGTCTTGTAATCTAAATATTCATATAATGTGTGTATCAGCAATTCTACGACAATTTTTGCAAAAAAGCTGGATATTTATTTGGTTTGCAAAGTACTCTCAACATCATTTCAAGTTACACCAGAGTGTGTCAGCTGGCCAATGCACAGATGGCGACAGTAAATAACATTCAAGTATTTTCTTATTATCACCTAAGATACCAACGCCCGGTGAATGACATAAAATATACGTACATACTTGACGCACTCGTTGTAACATGTCGTCGAGTGCAATTCAGTCAATATGTAGCATACTTTCATTAGGAGGTTTAACGTCTTGCTCGTTATGAGATACCAATGAACTAACACTTTCCAATCAAACATATCGATCCGAGGACTTGCTTAAGATATGAATAGTTCAGTGTTGTCTGCATTATTGTGCTTTTTTAAATCAACAAATTTGTGCTCTCTATAAAGCCATGATGAATTGGAGCTATGTGACTGACATGCTTTTATAGTCGGATTGTTTTATGGATTTATTATCCGTAGCTGTTAATTAATAGTGTCCAGTAATTTATACCTAGTGACGCACATGGTTGGATTGTAGAGTTATATAGAGAATGGCGCCCAACAGCGCCATGCAATTTATAATAAATCAGTATTGTCGATGTCAATATATTCTATGTCAGCTAACAGCTCGAATGACAATAACGGGTATCAATAATGTAAAGTTTGTATAATTATTCAAATAGGATACACTATACCGGCCTATTTTTGGATTACGTTACATTTTCCACACATTGCGAGTTGTTTACAAATCATGCACACAAGTAAACACGTGATTATGACTCACACTGCACGCTGCATACCACCAGGAGAGCGACTCGCTGGCTGATCATGTTTTTTGTTTGTTTCAAAAGCAACACAAATCAACATATTTATTATAATGTTTCTGTTGCGGTGCTAGCTGCATATTGGCACAATTGTCCCTAATTGTTGTTTATAACATAAATACAGTCTGTAAATTTCACATTCTTAGACCATCCGAATATTCGTTATAGTCCGAAATAAACCAAAGTTTCCGAAATAAAAATGTCTGGATTTTACTAAATAAACTATTCAAACACGACATTGACTTTGCGAATTCGGATTTATGAAAGACAACTGCTAACGTAATCAGTGCATTATGTGGAGACAACACATCTTTTTTAATTTGCGGATCAATAAGAATCAATCCAGTAATACAGCCTAACCTCCTCAATGCAGACATCCCTTCAGGAACAGTCTTTCTTCAAAAGCAATTTTATTGCTTGCTTTTTTTAAAGGAACCATTTCACAGCATTTTTACCAGAACTTTGGAAGTCATTGGCCAATCATTTCATTCGTTAAGTTTACTTTGTTTGAAACTATCTTGTTACATGTTTGTAGTATATGTTGAGGTCCGCATGGAAGATTGTGTTAATATGCTGCTTTTTTGCAACTGTGTTAACCTCGTAAAATAAAGTCACTATTATTATAATTACAGTTATCAACATCTAGCACGATGCACAATCACTGATTGGACTTATTTAGGTTTTGCACTAAGCACAAAATTGTAAATAAACAAATCAGATATTTTGAAAATTTGTATGAGCGGAGGTAGGTATTGATATGTGGACTTGTATAGTACAGAACATTTGACCTGAAACTAATTAATCATCGTGTGTTTTCCTTATTGTACCGCAATAATGTTTTGATTAGTTAAAATATTCAAGGATGGCATGTTAAATGTTCTGAGCTATGTTAGATAGACGTAAGTTCACAAAAAGATAAACTAAAACAATATCTGTTTTACTTGATGCGATACCAACACAAATCCCGCGAGTGTGCACCATGTTAAGTCTGTAAACAGACCAAAGTGCTTCTAACAGTGATAAGATACAAATATATCATTTACAGGTGTTTCGGTAACCACAAAAACAGTTGAAGCAATAAACACGGGTGTCAGGTTTCCAGTTGATATTGAACTTCTGTTTCCAATAAACTTGCACCAGCACTAACCAGTTTATTGAATTTCATAAAAGCTTGGAGCACGCGCCAGTCATAATTAAAAATGTATAAGTATCATTAACTAGCAACCGTGAAGTCTAAACCGATCTTCAATCCGTAAGAAGAAATTGTTCATTGCCTCATGGGAGTGCATTCCCCATTTTATAGCAAATAACTTAAATAATCTGAATATAAATTATGACAGTTCAGTTTGATGTTCCATTCCTGGGGATGATTTATGAATAATTAATAAGGTATATTGTTTTTATATCGTTACAAAGTCTTTAATGTTTACTTTAGAAAAGTCTGATGGTTTGTGGAAGCAACCGTTGTTATTTGTTAATCTAGGAAGTCAAAGGTCACCGCATGTCGATCGACGCTCATTGTAAGCAAATACCGTTTTATGCTCTCTTAAAAATAGATCACTTTAAGTTTTATGGAACGCCTAAATCGTTAATGTATAATTATAGTTAGTACGTGCGTCATTAATATGTTCCTGTTTTTATGGATCCAAGTGATGAACCAGGCACCTGCTTTACTCTATCTCAAAGTGCATGTTGAAATAACTACGGGCTAATGTGACAAGCCTTGTGTTTTGTAACAGTTTACGACAGCAAAATATGCTTGGTATGTGATCAACCGCACAATTGCCGGATGGTAATCATGGGCGGTTACGGATACCTTTATACGCTGCCATTGATATCAACAAAATGGTATTGGCTAATTAAGTGGGCATTATGCGGTGCATATTTTCGAATGTGTCTAAACGGTTGCTCGTCGGAATACAATGGAGTTGTTTCGATCTTTTCGTAACTAGTGTTTCGAATGGTTTAAAAACATATCATACCGACACCATTGTGGATGGATTTAGATCACGCATGTGTTCCAACTGAAATAATTCGTTACTTGCATGAAGACTATCCCGCATTGTATAGTTTCACCTACACTGACAATAACGCATTCAATCTGGCCAATGGTGAAGCGGCCCAATTTTCGTTGTGGACAGATGAGGTTCTTACGGTAGACTCACGGGTGAACGCACCTGGGCCTTACAACCAATACTTACACTCAGCACTCAGCATTAAAATACTGATAATGTGAGATAATGAGCTATTATTTAGTCTAAATTGTGTAATGTTAACATTGTAATGTACTTACGCCCATGTTAGTAACATTTGGACAAGTTGATGATCTTTCAAGGAAAAACTGATTCATGAAAATTAAAAAAAAAATCGACATAAAATCAAATATACAATGACCACACGACTATAAGATTCTACCATAATTCAGGGAAATTATGTCATTTTAAGAATCATTAATTTTCATTAACATGACATACAATCTACATTGTGCAATTGTCTATACTTCAATTATTTAGTACAATATTTCGCTGGCTTAGAATTAGAAGGTCGTAAGTACAAAATCAATATTTGGAGAAAATTAGAATAAACTGTCTGAAAACTACTCTTTACTTATTGAAAAAAAGCTTTTTAATCTTCAGTTTGGTCAACATGACCATTTCAATTTTCATGACAATAGGCTCATAAGAAGCGCATTGATATGCATATTTCAAATATGCATGAGTCTTATAAGGTCTAACGCCCTTCTAATTCTAAGCCACTGCTATGTCAAGGCTTTAAACATGTAACTACAAGCCAGATAGTTGTGCTCTATGACTTGAGCTTACACTTCACAAACTCACGATTTGTCATACTGACGTTTTCAAGAAATCTTGCGGGAGACAATTTCTTGTGACATGGCTTCGTTGCAGCAATCATATAATTAAAATTTTGTCTGTAAAGTTGTCCTTGAAAATCAGATAGTGTACAAAAATTGGGCGTGAGAAGCATACAAGTTGGCCTAATTAATTAAAATAAAACATGAACATAAACTGTGATTTGATTTATCGACATTTAATTGTTTAGACACTTTGCCGCCCTAAATTCTCAGTGTCACATACATGCATTTACACTTTGGGAATTTCTTTTTTCTCAATATTTGTGACATTGAATGAGGATGTGCCTTCCTGTGTATCAAATTAAATTCTGGTGTTAAGTTTTGGAAGTTTGTCACGATTGTTTGAAAAAGGGTATAGAAAAAAATATGAAAAAAATCGCAATTCATGTTTACTGAGAGTTCAATTTCCGTTTACAATTATTATACATAATACCTAACATAGTTATTTGCCTTTATATGATTGAAATGGGCTCAAAGTATGTGGGGTGAGACTGACAAGAAGATAGCGACCGGGAACTGTAGATTGAAACCTAATGCGCCTCATGTGCACAATGAAAATTAGTAAGTCAATAAGTTTAGTATTGTTTATCCCGGTTTAACGTCATTTCTTGACGATTTTTCAATTATGATTCCTTAGGACGATTCAACAAAACAATTTTCTGTTATATAACCAATATTAACCACTCCATTAGGAACCAGCAACTTATCCACGTGTGGGGGGAATCGACACTAATGTCCTTGGAAGGGTATGATTGCGGCGAAACAAGGAATCGAATCCGGATAGCCGAGTTACAACATCTGAACCAAGATCGCGACTCAATAAGTAAGTTACGTTAATTTTTATCTACATTGAATGGTATGAACACAGGTTTCACTGTGTACGTAAACATCACTGTATAAAAACTCCGAGTATCATAAATATGTTGTTTCGTTCTCGTATACTGACGACTTAAGATCAATGACCGCTTATAACACATCTGGATTGTCCATTGATGGATTAACTATAACAGCCTGTTCATCTGCTTCCGTCATAAAAATGGTAATTGACGTACAATATAATAAAGTACACAAACCCCCCGATATTTATGTAATATTGTAGATTCTATAGGTGTAAAATCGTGTTGGCTGGTACAACCTGAAGATAGTGACTTAGAGCATTTTATTAAATGCAGGCGGACTACAGGGACATACAAGTTCAAGAGGACTAGATTAAGTGATGCTGTTGTTTGCGATATACTGAAACAGTCGTAAGTGTGTGGTCATTCAGTCAATGACCTCCGACTTCGAAGGAAGAGATACGGTAAATTGTTGTACAGTCGTTGTCTGTAAAGTCTTACATACGTGTGATTAAAGATTGCAAGTTCCTTTGTAAAAAGACAATTCGGGAATTGGAAATTCCATGAAAGGAAATATGATGTTTCCATTCACGAATTCTGCTAAAATTAGTCCACAACGACTTCCTACTCAGGGGTTCTATTTTTTATTCCATTACGATAATGACCACGTAGTATCGTAGTGATTTACAAGCGGGATAATATAAACTGTTGAAGCAGTTATGTGACGGAGTGGTGATTGATAAAATCAAAATCAGAATACTATAGCTATTCCAGTTTGATGAAAAATCGGTGATGTTTGTTAGTGATCTTTCGACATTTGTATACACAAATGCCCGGCAAAGCAATCACTTTACACAGGTGGGATGTCTCACAAGTTCCGAGCACCCAGTCTAATCTACCATTCAACTTAATTTCGTGACTTTCCCTCATTTATATAATTTTATCGTGAAAGTGATAAATCGCAAATAAATGTAAATGGGGCAAAAGTCAGATATGGATCCTGATTTGCCCAGTCTGTTATTAATAATTAATCTAATAAGGGCTTATGGGTCACGCATCTTGGTAAATGAGTCCTCACTAGGAAGGAATGGCCAGTGAAAAAATGAAAAACAAAATCTAATTAATTAATAATGACAAATGGTGAACATGCATGTACCTCTGTAGTGCCATGCTGTTTTATAGGTTCATGTTATTTTCATGTTATTTTCATACATATACACATTCCACCAGACCCTATACAGTCATGCCCCTGGATATGAATAATAGACCAGAACAGCTAGCACAGTTGGTCATCAATTCTACAGAACGAACAGGGAAAGTGATTGAGTGCTCTGTTTTTAGATGTAGATAACATACGCACATATACAAAATGTATTATTTATGTTCGAAATGCCGCGGTATATATCCTATAAATATACATGTTTTTGTAATGAAGCCTTCATCACAATATTATTTTAATGAGTTCATTAACCGGGTCGATGACCTTCGTAACTGAAAACAGTAACACGAGGGATATAGCGATGTATAGCAAACCTAGAAAGTGTTTTCATGCTTAACGTAACTTGAGAATGAACTTCTAGAATGTCCAACAACTAATTAATAATTACTATACCAGAATATAGTGCTGTTTTCTTCGAGGGTATCCGAGTAATATAAAAGTTTCAGTAAATCATGAGACAATCTACTGTTTGAAACATTTAATGTTTGAATACGAAATTATGTTGAGCATGAAAAGTATAGATAAATAAAGTCATGTGCTGGAACACACTCTGGCAAACATTCAATGGCTACAAACTTGTTTTATTTGTTTCTTATATTCTAATAGTTAAGAGTTTTATGCTAATCTATTCAGCAGAGTTCACCGTTCAGTCGCACACGACAGTCTATTGCCTATTGGCAGTGAATAATAAACTATTAAGGACCTTTTGTCAGCTTAAACTTGGACGTTCAGCGATTTAAGTTCATTTTCTCGTTCAGTTGTATGTTGGTATTGTATCATGTGCAAGTGTAGAATGTGTTATTTCGGCTGTTTCAGTTAAGTGATACCTTCCCTGTCCGACGATTATTGGAAACTATCAACCAGTACTTAACTGCATGACAACATATTCACATTTGGATGACTTAGCCCAAAGTCACGGAATAACATAATAATATAATGTCCCACTCGAGACTCGAGCCCAGATCACTAAAGTGTTAGTCCATGGCCTGCATGTTTTCCCTATCTGTATGGTTATTGTCAATATGGTTATTATGATTAATAACATACCGATAACTGCCCGGTAAACGGATTAAGGACACGGACGGGCACTCGACTATTACTTGATTATCTTGGTTCGAGTCCCGGGTTGATCATACTTACAGGGTACATACAGAAGAGACAGCTCATATGCCAACTATTATCATTTTAACGAACGTATACAATAGTACGTGTTTGTGAAATAAACTATACAGATCCAAAGCTATCTCACTATATCATGTATATTGAGCCAAACATAAAATAATTATCAACAATATAACATATAGAACATCAAGATGGCATATGGGCAATATTGCACGTAGACAAGTCTAGAGTGTATTCATGTACCTTATACACTGCTGGAAATACAAATTGCATGTGTGAATTCATAGGATACGGCGACATTCAAACAGAAACTTTACAAAGTCACCGCACTGTTAATGAATATTTGTACAACATTTATAATCGCGAAGTTAAAGATGAATCGTTGAAGTAACGGAAGGAACACATAGAGACCTGATACGTAGGAGGTTGTGAAATAAATGAAACTCATTAAAGTTAACCTCTGAACAGCAACAACCTCTGAACAACGGTCAATTTTTGCAGCTACCAATGGGTGTTGCTCTACAGGAGTTGTACTGTACATATATTCTAAATACAAATTCGTGTTTGGTGCTTTTATTATCATTTTTGATCGTATTATATAACTCAATTGGTCAAAGCCAATCAACGAATCAACAAATTTTCAACACTCCACTTTTAGTCTTATTGTTATACAGTAACTTATACCAGATGGCAAAGACAAGTTCTTAAATCTTATCTAAACACACACAGCTTTGACGGGCACGATATCCGGATAATGGTTACTGAACTGAACGAAAATGATCTTTTAGAGCATAAAACGGCTTTCCTGTGACTATGAAATATATAAACATTGAATAAAACAAAATGTAAATATGTTAAAGTGACTAGAGTAGTTAATTATGACAATGCAAGCAAAGTACCAACTTAGCGTTCCATAATTGTACTTGACTGAGTTATAAACTAGTGGAATTATATGGCTGGAATACGATTAGGTAGTGTTTGATAAATGTGCTAGTAATTTATTTTACGGCATTACATCCGGTCATCCGTTTGATGACGTTCTTCAGTTTCAACGATGTCGACAATGTATGAACTTGAACATATCTGACCTTCATGTTGACGTGATATCTATATGGCTCCTCGACAATTTCTCCAGCTACAATCAGACGACAAATCAAATGGTGTCCGTTCACAGCATTCTCAGTGTCCCATTCATTACATTTCGGTCGACCCGTTTACTTGCCAGAATTGCGCACCAATCTAATTAATGTATTATCTCAACATCGACCTTGGTTGAAGTAAAAGCTCTTTACACTAGCGAACTGCATTAACAAATCTCACGACCCGCTTAGAGCCACAAACAATGATAATAATTATGCAGTATAAACAAAACAAACAACCATAATTCTATATCGTTAACGCACGTTTCTGTTAGTAAGATTCCATTGACACATGATGCTTGGTTACCTGTTACGTGTACTTTGAATGGCGAACATTTATCAACATCCTCTATGACAATTTATGTTTCCAGCAACAATTCTTATTCTAACACGTGAAAAGTACATTTACGTGTTCTACATCAATGCCAATAAATGCTCGGAAATAACTATGGTCATATTAGGAAAAGATCGCTTGGGAGTTACATGCCAATAAATGCGCGGAAATAACTATGGTCATATTAGGAAAAGATCGCTTGGGAGTTACATGCCAATAAATGCGCGGAAATAACTATGGTCATATTAGGAAAAGATCGCTTGGGAGTTACATGCCAATAAATGCGCGGAAATAACTATGGTCATATTAGGAAAAGATCGCTTGGGAGTTACATGCCAATAAATGCGCGGAAATAACTATGGTCATATTAGGAAAAGATCGCTTGGGAGTTACATGCCAATAAATGCGCGGAAATAACTATGGTCATATTAGGAAAAGATCGCTTGGGAGTTACATGCCAATAAATGCGCGGAAATAACTATGGTCATATTAGGAAAAGATCGCTTGGGAGTTACATGCCAATAAATGCGCGGAAATAACTATGGTCATATTAGGAAAAGATCGCTTGGGAGTTACATGCCAATAAATGCGCGGAAATAACTATGGTCATATTAGGAAAAGATCGCTTGGGAGTTACATGCCAATAAATGCGCGGAAATAACTATGGTCATATTAGGAAAAGATCGCTTGGGAGTTACATGCCAATAAATGCGCGGAAATAACTATGGTCATATTAGGAAAAGATCGCTTGGGAGTAGGATAATGGAGTGTTACGATTTTTAAATAATTGTTCAACGTCATTTTCCAACCGTTACCATCTCGGCTTGAGCGTCGAGGTTGGCTTGTTGAAATATGTCTAATAATTAAATACATAATGCTGTTTTAAACTTTGTATTCACATATATACGTTGCAAGAATATGGAATAGAATCAGTATATGTTTACACATTATTAACACATGATTAATAAGTGCCGTCCTTGTTTCTATGTCGTCTGCTACGGCGCTTTGTGTTATCTGCATAAATACGTTTTATGACATCTACAAAGACAAAGCATATCAAACCTACATTTTGTGAGAAAAACGATTACCAATGAGTTATCGTCATAAAATTTAGGTTTGTGGCAGTCATAGTCTTGTAATCTAATTATTCATATAATGTGTTTATCAGCAATTCCACGACAATTTGTACAAAAAGCTAGATATTTATTTGGTTTGCAAATTAATCTCAACATAATTTCGTCTTACTTACGAATGACCCAACATTCCTTATCATGCAATACTGCGTCAATGTACACCAGAGTGTGTCAGCTGGCCAATGCACAGATGGCGACAGTAAATAACATTCAAGTATTTTCTTATAATCACCTAAGATACCAACTTCCGGTGAATGATATAACATTATACGTACATACTTGACGGGCTAGTTGTAACATGTCGCCGAGTGCAATTCAGTCAATGTGTAGCATACTTTTACTAGGAGGTTTGACGACTTGTTCGTTATGAGATACCAATGAACTATCACCTTTCAATCAAACAAATCGATCTGAGGACTTACTTAAGATATAAATAGTTCAGTGTCGTCTGCATTATTGTGCTTTTTAAAATCAACAAATTTGTGCTCTCTATAAAGCCATGATGAATTGGAGCTATGTGACTGACATGCTTTTATAGTCAGATTGTTTTATGGATTTATTATCCGTAGCTGTTAATTAATAGTGTCCAGTAATTTATACCTAGTGACGCACTTGGTTGGATTGTAGAGTTATTTAGAGAATGGCACCCAACAGCGCCATGCAACTTATAACAAATCAGTATTGTCGATGACAATATAATCTGTGTCAGCTAACAGCTCGGATGACAATAACGGGTATCAATAATGTAAAGTTTGTATAATTATTCAAATATAGGATACACTATACAGGCCTATCTTTGGTTTACGTTACATTTTCCACACATTGCGAGTTGTTCACAAATCATGCACACAAGTAAACACGTGATTATGACTCACACTGCACGCTGCATGCCACCATGAGAGCGACTCGCTGGCTGATCATGTTTTTTGTTTGTTTCAAAAGCAACACAAATCAACATACTAGTATTTATCATAATGTTTCTGTTGCTGTGTTAGCTGCATATTGGCACAATTGTCCCTAATTGGTGTTTATAATATAAATACAGTCTGTAAATTTCACATTCTTAGACCATCCGAATATTCGTTATGGTCCGAAATAAACCCAAGTTTCCGAAATAAAAATGTCTGGATTGTACTAAATAAACTATTCAAACACATGCGTTTAAATCGAAGACGACATTGACTTTGCGAATTCGGATTCATGAAAGACAACTGCTAACGTAATCAGTGCATTATGTGGAGACAACACATCCTTTAATTTGCGGATCCATAAGAATCAATCCAGTAATACAGCCTAACCTCCTCAATGCAGACATCCCTTCAGGAACAGTCTTTCTTCAAAAGCAATTTTATTGCTTGCTTTTTTTAAAGGAACCATTTCACAGCATTTTTACCAGAACTTTGGAGGTCATTGGCCAATCATTTCATTCGTTAAGTTTACTTTGTTTGAAACTATCTTGTTACATGTTTGTTGACGTCCGCATGGAAGATTGTGTTAATATGCTGCTTTTTTGCAACTGTGTTAACCTCGTAAAATAAAGTCACTATTATTATTATTATATTTATTGACATCTAGCACGATGCACAATCACTGATTGGACTTATTTAGGTTTTGCACTAAGCACAAAATTGTAAATAAACAAAGCAGATATTTTGAAGATGTGTATGAGCGGAGGTAGGTATTGATATGTGGACTTGTATAGTACAGAACATTTGACCTGGAACTAATTAATCATCGTGTGTTTTCCTTATTGTACCGCAATAATGTTTTGATTAGTTAAAATATTCAAGGATGACATGTTAAATGTTCTGAGCTATGTTAGATAGACGTAAGTTCACAAAAAGATAAACTAAAACAATATCTGTTTTACTTGATGCGATACCAACAAAAATCCCGCGAGTGTGCACCATGTTAAGTCTGTAAACAGACCAAAGTGCTTCTAACAGTGATAAGATACAAATATATCATTTACAGGTGTTTCGGTAACCACAAAAATAGTTGAAGCAATAAACACGGGTGTCAGGTTTCCAGTTAATATTGAACTTCTGTTTCCAATACACTTGCACCAGCACTAACCAGTTTATTGAATTTCATAAAAGCTTGGAGCACGCGCCAGTCATAATTAAAAATGTATTAGTATCATTAACTAGCAACCGTGAAGTCTAAACCGATCTTCAATCCGTAAGAAGAATATGTTCATTGCCTCACGTGAGTGCATTCCCCATTTTATAGCAAATAACTTAAACAATCTGAATATAAATTGTGACAGTTCAGTTTGATGTTCCATTTCTGGGGATGATTTATGAATAATTAATAAGGTATATTGTTTTTATATCGTTACAAATTCTTTAATGTTTACTTTAAAAAAGTCTGATGGTTTGTGGAAGCAACCGTTGTTATTTCTTAATCTAGGAAGTCAAAGGGCACCGCATGTCGATCGACGCTCATTCTTGTAAGCAAATACCGTTTTATGATCTCTTAAAAATAGATCACTTTAAGTTTTATGGAACTCCTAGATCGTTGATGTATATAGTTAGTACGTGCGTCATTAATATGTTCTTGTTTGTATGGATCCAAGTGATGAACCAGGCACCTGCTTTACTCTACCTCAAAGTGCATGTTGAAATAACTACGGACTAATGTGACAAGCCTTGTGTTTTATAACAGTTTACGACAGCAAAACATGCTTGTCATGTGATCAACCGCACAATTGGCGGATGGTAATCATGGGCGGTTACGGATATCTTTAAACGCTGCCACCAATATCAACAAAACGGTATTGGCTAATCAAATGGTCATTAAGCTGCGCATATTTTCGAATATATTTTAACCGTTTGCTCGTCGGAATACACTGGAGTTGTTTCGATCTTTTCGTAAATAGTGTTTCGAATGGTTTGAAAAGATAACATGCCGACACCATTGTGGATGGATTTAGATCACGCATATGTTTCAACCGAAATAATTCGTTACCTGCATGAAGACTATCACGCGTTGTATAGTTTCACCTACACTGAAAATAACGCATTCCATCGGGCCAATGGTGGAGCGGCCCAATTTCCGTTGTGGACAGGTGAGGTTCTTACGGTAGACTCACGGGTGAACGCACCTGGGCCTTACAACCAATACTTACACTCAACACTCAACACTCTAATACTGAAAATGTGAGATAATGAGCTATTATTTAGCCTAGATTATGTAATGTGAACATGTAATGTACTTACGCCAATGTAAGTAACATTTGGACAAGTTGATGACCTTTAAAGGAAAAACTGATTCATGAAATTTAAAAAAAAAACGACATAAAATCAAATATACAGTGACCACACGACTATAAGATTCCGCCAAAATGCAAGGAAATTATGTCATTTTAAGTATCATTAATTTACATTAACATGACATACAATCTTCACTGTGCAAT
Source organism: Spisula solida (assembly GCA_947247005.1). Classification (NCBI taxonomy): domain Eukaryota; kingdom Metazoa; phylum Mollusca; class Bivalvia; order Venerida; family Mactridae; genus Spisula; species Spisula solida. The sequence continues at coordinate 33,376,484 of OX365952.1, read as the reverse complement.
TGGCTATACTTCAATTATTTAGTACAATATTTCGCTGGCGTAGAATTAGAAGGTCGTAAGTACAAATCAATATTTTTAGAAAACAAGAAAAACAAGCTTTTTAATCTTCAGTTTGGTCAACATGACCATTTCAATTTTCATGACAATAGGCTCAAAAGAAGCGCATGGAGATGCAGATTTCAAATATGCATGAGTCTTATATGGTCTAACGCCCTTCTAATTCTAAGCCACTGATTTGTCAAGGCTTTACTCATATAACTACAAGCCATATATCTGTGCCTTTATAAATACAAATGAGCTCGAAGTATGTGGGATGAGACTGACAGGGAACTATAGATGGAAACCTCATGCACCTCATGCGCACAATGAAAAGTAGTAAGTCAATAAGTTTGGTATTGTTTATTCCGGTTTTACTCCATTTCATGACGGTTTTTCAATTATGATACCGCAGTACGATTCAACTAAACAATTTTCTTAGACTGTATTATAACCAGTTTTAATCATTCCATTAGGAACCAGCAACTTATCCACATGTGGGGGAAATCGGCACTAATGTCCTTGGAAGGGTATAATTGCGGCGCGACCAGGTCCCGATCTCCCGAAGCATCACAAGTAGAAATTTCAGCCCAAGTTGAGAATTTGCTCAAATCGGAGTCTGAATTTTAGATACATGAGAAGTTTGTAATCATGACATTTAACTGTAATACATTCAGAATAAAGTGACTATTTTGTGATGCTTATTTTGAGTCCATCCTCCCATAGAAATTACTTCAAAGATGAATGACAATATTTGAGATGAGATTTATCTCAATTTGAGATCCTTTGGGAGATCGGGGCCAGGAATCGAATCCGGATAGACGAGTTACAAATCCGACACTCTTACATCTGAACAAAGATCATGACTCAATTAAGTCTCAAGTAAGTTACGACACTTTTAATCTACATCGAATGATATGAACGCAGGTTTGACTGTGTACGTAAACATCACTGTATAAAAACTCCGAGTATCATAAATATGTTGTTTCATTCTCGTATAGTAACGACTTAAGGTCAATGACCGCTTATAACACATCTGGATGTTCGATTGATGGATTAACTATAACAGCCTGTTCATCTGCTTCCGACATAAAAATGGTAATTGACGTACAATACAGGAAAATACACAACCCCCCCGGATATTAATGTAAAATTGTAGGTTTTATAGGTGTAAAATCGTGTTGCCTGATACAAACTTAGAGCATTTTATTAAATACAGGCGGACTACAGCGACATACAAGTTCTAGGGGACTGGAGTAAGTGATGCTGTTGCTAGCAATATACTGAGACAGTCGTAAGTGTGTGGTAATTGGGCCAATGAACTCCGACTTCCGAAGGAAAGGGATACGATGACATGTTGTACAGTCGTTGTCTGTAAAGTCTTTCATACTTGTGATTAAAGATTGTGCGTTCGTTTGTGATAAGACAATTCGGGAATTGGAAATTCCACGAGAGGCAATATGATGTTTCCATTCACGAATTCTGCTAAAATTAGCCCACAACGACTTCCTACTCGGGGGTTCTATTTTTTTATTCCATTACGATAATGACCACGCAGTATCGTAGTGATTTACAAGCGGGATAATATAAACTGTTGAAGCAGTTATGTGACGGAGTGGTGATTGATAAAATCAAAATCAGAATACTGTAGCTATTCAAGTTTGATGAAAAATCGGTTATGTTTGTTAGTGATCTTTCGACATCTGTATACACATAATGCCCGGCAAGGCAATCACTTTACACAGGTGGGATGTCTCATAAGTTCCGAGCACCCAGTCTAATCTACCATTCAAATCAACTTCGTGACTACCCCTCATTTATATCATTTTACAGTGAAAGTGATCAATCGAAAATAAATGTAAATGGGGCAAAAGTCAAATACAGATCCTGATTGGACCAGTCTCTTATTAATAATTAATCTAATAAGGGCTTTTGGGTCACGCATCTTGGGACATTAGTCCTCACTCGGAAGGAATGGCAAGTGAAAATGAAAAACAAAATCTAATTAATTAATAATGACAAATGGTGAACATGCATGTACCTCTCACATACGTTTACTCTTAGTGCCATGCTGTCTTATAGGTTCATGTTATTTTCATGTTATTTTCATACATATACACATTCCGTCAGACCCTATACAGTCATGCCCCTGGATATGAATAATATACCAGAACAGCTAGCACAGTTGGTCATCAATTCTACTGAACGAACAGGGAAAGTGATTGAGTTCTCTGTTTTTAGATGTAGATAACATACGCGCACATACAAAATATGTTATTTATGTTCGAAATGCCGCGGTACATATCATATAAATATACATGTATTGGTAATGAAGCATTCATCGTCATACTATTTAATGAGTTCATACACCGGGTCGATGACCTTCGTGACTGAGTACAGTAACACGAGGGATATATAGATGTTTAGCAAACCTGACCCTAGAAAGTGTATTTCATGCTTAACGCAACTTGAGAATGAACTTTGGTTAGCTCCTAGAAAGTCAAACAACTGAATAACCTTTACTATACCAGAACATAGGGATGTTTTCTTCGAGGCTATCCGAGTAATATAAAAGTTTCAGTAAATCATGAGACATTCTACTGTTTGAAACATTTAATGTTTGAATGCGAAGTTGTGTTGAGCATGAGAAAAGCGTTTTTGAACAAGGGTCTGTCTTGGTCTGTTTAGTTCGTTATGAAAAATATAATGTAATTCGTTATAAAACATGTTCCCTAAATACTTATTCTACCCCTCCTCCTCACGCAATATGATTAGTTCTCAGGAAGCAAAGATGACCCTGAGGTGGGCAGCTGACATTCGGTACATTCGTCCGAGTTTCAAATCCATGTCACAGCACTCATAATTCCGACTACAGGCTACCCTAGCATACACGTATACCATAATAACATATTAAAATCTAAATCTATTGTCAACATGAGAACGAGAAACTGCTACAGGGTGTACGTACATATATTGTAAATACGAAATCGAGTTTTGTAATTGTATTATCATTTTCGACCAAATTTTATAACTCAATTGTTCAAAGCCAATCAACAAATTGTCAACACTCCAATTTTAGTCTCATTGGAACGCTCATTGTCAAAGACTAGTTCTTAAATCTTATCTCAACACAAACAACATTGACGGGCACGATATCCGAATAATGGTTATTGAATTGAACGAGTATGAACTTTTAGAACATAAAACGGCTTTCATGTGACTTTATAATATATAAAGATGGAATAAAACAAAATGTAAATATATTAAAGTGGTTAGAGTAGTCAATTATGACAATGCAGGCTAAGTACCAACTAAGCGTTCCATAATTGTACTTGACTGAGTTATAAACAAGTGGAATTATATGGCTGTAATACGATTAGGTAGTGTTTGATAAATGTGCTAGTATCTTTTTTATGGCATTACATCCGGTCGCCCATTTGATGACGTTCTTCCGATTTAACGATGAAAAAATAAATTTGAAATATATTTGACCTTCACGTTGACGTTTCGGTCGACACGTTTACTTGCCAGTATAAGAAGTCTCCTTTAGCATAGCAATATTTATTGTAAATGTAATATTAACCTGCAACGTCACTTCTTAGTCATATACTGTATTGCACACCAAAAGTCCAAGAGATCCTTAAAATGTCATCATGACATGTTAGGCTATATTGCAGTCTGTAAGAGACGACAGGGGCTGGCGTCGTTTCCGCATGTGGAAGAATATTTACAGTTTTTCGGAAATCAGCAAAACATTAATTTGACAAGAAACAAACCCTCTACAATAGCTGTAACACAAACTTCTTTAACCTAGTGCTACATGGACGTTATTCATTATATATTCGTCATATTGTATTCTCTGACATGACTGACGTAAATCATTATAAGACATGCAAGTGACTGTAACCTATTTCAAAACACACCATCAATCTGATTAATATATTACCTCAACATCTTCCGTGTAAGAAGTAAAAAGCTCTTCACAATAGTGAACTGCATTAACAATCCTCACGAAGCGCTTAGAACGACAAACATTGATAATAATTATGCAGTATAAACAAAACAAACAACCATAATTCTATATCGTTAACGCACGTTTCTGTTAGCAAGATCCTGCTGACACCTGGTGCGTGGTTACATGTTACGTGTACTTTGAATGGCGAACGTTTATCAACATCCTCTATGACAATTAATGTTTCCAGCAACAATTCTTATTCTAACACGTGGAAAGAACATTTACGTGTTCTACATACATGCCAATAATGCTCTGAAATAACTATGGTCATATAAGGAAAAGGTCACTTGGGATTAGGATAATGGAGCGTTGCGATTTTTAAATAATTGTTCAACGTCGTTTTCCAACCGTTTCAATCCCGACTTGAGCGTCGAGGATGTCTTGTTGAAATCTGTCTGATAATAAAATACTTAATGTTGTTTTAAACTTTGTAATCACATATTTAGACTTGCGGTTGTAGTCAAAATTTACGTCGCATACCAGAATATGGAATAGAATCAGTATATGTTTACACATTATTAACACATGATTAATAAGTGTCGTCCTTGTTTCTATGTCGTCTGCTACTGCACTTAGTGTCATCTGCATAAAAACGTTTTATGACATCTACAAAGACAAAGCATATCAAACCTACATTTTTGAGAAAAACAGTTATCGTCATAAAATCTATGGTTTGTGCCAATCATAGTCATGTTATCTAAATATTTATGTAATGTGTGTATCAGCAATTCTACGACAATTTTTGCAAAAAGCTAGATATTTATTTGGTTTGCAAAGTAATCTCAACATCATTTCGTCTTACTTACGAATGACACAACATTCCTTATCATGCAATATTGCGTCAATGTACACCAGAGTGTGTCAGCTGGCCAATGCACAGATGGCGACAGTAAATAACATTCAAGTATTTTCTTATTATCACCTAAGATACCAACGCCCGGTGAATGATATAAAATATACGTACATACTTGACGCACTCGTTGTTACATGTCGCCGAGTGCAATTCAGTCAATATGTAGCATACTTTCACTTGGAGGTTTAACGTCTTGTTCGTTATGAGATACCAATGAACTAACACTTTCCAATCAAACAAATCGATCCAAGGACTGGCTTAAGATATAAATAGTTTAGTGTCGTCTGCATTATTGTGCTTTTTAATTCAACAAATTTGTGCTCTGTATAGAGCCATGATGAATTGGAGCTATGTGACTGACATGCATTTATAGTCGGATTTTTATGGAATCCGTAGCTGTTAATTAATAGTGTTCAGTAATTTATACCTAGTGACGCACTTGGTTGGATTGTAGAGTTGTTTAGAGAATGGTGCCCAACAGCGCCATGTAACTTATATTAAATCAGTATTGTCGATGTCAATATAATCTATGTCAGCTAACAGCTCGGATGACAATAACGGGTATCAATAATGCAAAAATTGTATAATTATTCAAATATAGGACACTTTACTGGCCTATCTTTGGATCACGTTACATATTGCACAGATTGCAGGTTGTTTACAAATCATGCACACAAGTAAACACGTGATTATGACTCACACTGCACGCTGCATACCACCATGAGAGCGACTCGCTGGCTAATCATGTTATTTGATTCAAAAACAACATAAATCAGTGTTATCACTATGTTTCTGTTGCGCTGCCAGCTGCGTAATGGCACAATTTTTCCTAATTGTTGTTTATAACACAGATACAGTCTGTACTGGTAAATTTGACAATCTTACACCATCCGAATGCTCGTTATAGTCCGAATCAACCCAAGTTCCCGAAATAAAAATGTCGGGTTCGTACTAAATGTACTATTCAAACACATGCGTTTAAATCGAAGACGATTTTAACTTTGCGAATTCAGATTCATGGAAGACGACTGCTTGGAGCACGCGCCAGTCATAATTAAAAATGTATTAGTATCATTAACTAGCGACCGTGAAGTCTATTTAGCCGATCTTAAATCCGAAAGATGAGTCGATTTTATTGCATCATGTGAGTGCATTCTCCATTTTATAGCAAATAACTTAAATAATCTGAGTATAAATTGTGACAGTTCAGTTTTATGCTCCATTTCTGGGAATGATTTATGAATAATTAATTAGGTATACAGTTTTTATATCGTTACAAATTCTTTGTGTTTATTTTAGAAACGTCTGATAGATTGTGGAAGCAACCACTGTTGGTTGTAAATCTAGGAAGTCAAAGGGCACCGAATGTCGATCGACGCTCATTCTTGTAAGCAAATACCGTTTTATGATCCCTTAAAAATAGATCACTTTCAGTTTTATGGAACGCCTAGATCGTTAATGTATATGGTAAGTACTTGCGACACGAATCTGTTCCTGTTTTATGGATCCTTGTGATGAACAAGCCACCTGCTTTACTCTATCTCAAAGTGCAGGTTGAAAATAACTATGTACTAATGTGACAAGCCTTGTGTTTCGTAACAATTTATGACAGCAAAACATGCTCGGCATGTGATCAACCACGCAACGGGCGGATGGTAACCATGGGCGGTTACGGATATCCTAAAACACTGTCACCAATACTTATAGAATGGTATTGGCTCAGTCACAAGTACGAGGGATGATCCATATAAAACGAGAAAATGCTTATATTTTTGTTATTATCCGTTAGATTTTACTTAAACTTCATGTGGTAGTAATAACATACATTAGCAATGTTTTCTGAATATTCATGATTATAGCGACATCTTGCTAAAATCTATGGTTGCTAAGGTAACCCATAATATGCCGAGGCGGGTCATTTTTCGGATTTTTCACCATTTTTTCGCAAATTCAAACCCTCACATTTTTCATGTAAGCGATAGCAATGTGATGAACATTGGTACTTTGGATCACCTAATATTCGCCTTACTGATGGTGACGTCATACACGGGTTGTGTTGTCATTCGTTACCTCACGCACGTGTTAGCGTTCCGTGATAGCAAAAATTGCGGACGATTTTCAATAAACTATTTAGTTTTGAAGCAAACTAGTTATAATAAAATTGTGCACGATATTCAGTAATCATTTCGTGATCATGCCATGTCAAAAGCTTCGATTTGTGAACATAATAACATATTAAAAAATGAGTTGGAAAAAGGCTAGTGATCTAACGCAAAGTTGGCGTAATGTGAAGTCGACGTCATAACTACGCACGAAAATGTTGATGCTTTGAATGAAATTCCTTAGGATAACGATCGTGAGTCTTTTTGCAACTTGGTATGGCATTGGCGAAGACGTATAAATGTTGAAGGATGATAATCTGAAAAGTTTTTAAAAAATAATCCAGTAGGGCCTTAGAAATGTGATCGTCAAATTGATCAGAGTTAAATTCTAAATAACGTTGAAATGTGCAAAAATGACGTTGCCCCGCCTACCCGTTTCATAGGTCGGCAGAAATGTTCCATACATTTTATTTTTCTATATATTTGAAATCTATTTCGTACATTTCCTCGTAATATATGTATTAACCACGGCATAACATATTTTTAGAAAATAACATGTAAAAGCAAAGTAATAAGCATTTTCTCGTTTTATATGGATCATCCCTCGTAACTGTATCATTGATAAAGAGTAAAAACGTTTTCTTTTATAAAATTTGTGTGATCTTAGAAAGGTGCATTTGTACTAAAATGTTCAGATTTTCATTGATTCAAAAAACAAGAATTGGCTTTCGATATTTATAAAGTACATTTTGTAATTACATTCATAGAAAACATCTTTAGAACTACCTCCATGCATAATCCCATCGAAATTGATCAACTAGTTAAAACGTTATACCATGAAATGTATACCACTGTGCCGAGTCAATCACTGAGGTGCATTCAATAGAAATGCCATTTCTATTCTAAGCAAGAAAAAGGAACGTAAATTCACGCCCTAAGGTTTAGTTTCTTTTTTATAGACGGAGTTTTCAAATATTGATATCAACTTAAAGACGAAGCTCTCTAGTTTCTGAGTATGTAAATATATTTTAAATGTCACCAGTGTTAATGAAGTGTTTAGAAAGTATATACTGCACCTCAGTGACTGTGTGGTCAATTTCCGGTGCTATGGACTTTTCTAAGATTTTATTAATTTTATAAAAAAAATTCTTTACTCTTTATTAATGATACAGTTACCTGTTGGGCTTAGTGGTCATTAGGCTACGAATAATTTCAATAAATGCTAACGGTTTGCTCAATGGAATACAATGAAGTTGTACCAAGAATAAGAATTTAATAAGACCAAATGTCTTCCATTCTAATACTTATTTTTCATAAACTGTGTTATTGAATATTAAAAGTATGTATACTGTAAATATGGAGGAAAATAAATACATGTATATTGAAATTAAAGTTGTTCGATATTTGCGTAACCAGTATTTCGAATGGTTTGAAAACTTAATATACCGTCATCATTATGGATTGATTCATCCTATCATGAATTGTGCAGTTTCGCCACTGACAACGGCGCATTCAATCTGGATCCAGTCCGGCTAGCCAAGTTCGAAGAGTGCTAGTCTGATTTTTATTCAAAGAAAACAACTGATTCATGATATACACTGTGCAATTCGCTATACGTTAATTATTTAGTACAGTATTATACATGTAACGACGTGCCAATTCTTTGAGCTCTTTGACTCGAGATCTCACGATGTGTCATACTGACATTTTTCAGAAATCTGGCGAGAAACAATTTCTTGTGGAATGGCGTTTCCTGCAAAAATCAGATGATTAAATTCTGCCTTCAAAGTTGTACTTGAAAAACAGATAGTGTACAAATATTGGGCGTGAGAAGCATATAGGTCTAATTAATTAAAAAAAACATGAACATAAACTGTGATTTGATTTATCGACTTTTAATTGTTTAGACACTATGCGTCCCAAAACTCTCAGCGTCAAATACAGGCATTTGCACTTTGGGAATTTCTTTTTTCGCAATAATTGCGACATTGAATGAGGATGTGCCTTCCTGGGTAACAAATTAAAGTTCTATTATATAGTTTTGGAAGTTTGTCATGAATGTTTGTAAAAGGGTATAGAAAAAATATGAAAAGAATCGCGATTCGTGTTAAGAGTTAAATTTCCGCTTAACATTATTATAGTTAATACTTAACATAGTTATTTGCCTTTATAAATAAGATACAAATAAGCTTAAAGTCTTTGGGATGAGACTGACAAGAAGCTAAAGACAGGGACCAATAGATAGAAACCTCATGTACCTCATGCGCTTAATGAAAATTAGTAAGTCAATAAATTTAGTATTATTTATTCTGGTATAACGCCATTTCATGACGATTTTTCAATTATGATACCGCAGCACGATTCAATTAACAATTTTTTTATACTGCATGATAACCAATACTAATCATTCCATTAGGAACCAGCAACATATCCACGTGTGGAGGGAAATCGACACTAATGTCCTTGGAAGGTTTTAATTGCGGCGAGACAAGGAATCGAATCCGTATGGCCGAGTTACAAATCCGACACATCCTTACATCTGAACCAAGATCAACATGCCTCAATTAGTAAGTTACGATAATTTTAAATCAACATTGAATGATATGAACACAGGATTGACTGTGTACGTAAACATCACTGTATAAAAACTCCGAGTATCATAAATATGTGGTTTCATTCTCATATAGTGACGACTTAAGGTCAATGACCGCTTATAACACATCTGGATTGTCCGTTGATGGATTAACTATAACAGCCTTTTCATCTGCTTCCGTCATAAAAATGGTAATTGACGTACAATATAATAAAGTACACAAACCCCCGGATATTAATGTAAAATTGTATGTTTTATAGGTGTAAAATCGTGTTGCCTGATACAAACTGAAGATAGTGACTTAGAGCATTTTATTAAATGCAGGCGGACTACAGGGACATACTCGATCTAGGGGACTGGGGTAAGTGATGCTGTTGCTTGCAATATACTGAGACAGTCGTAAGTGTGTGGTCATTCGGTCATAGTCCTCCGATTTCGAAGGAAAGGGATATGGTGAATTGTTGTACAGTCGTTGTCTGTAAAGTCTTTCATGTTTGTGATTAAAGATTGTGCGTTCGTTTGTAATAAGACAATTCGGGAATTGGAAATTCAATGAGAGGCAATATGATGTTTCCATTCACGAATTCTGCTAAAATTAGTCTACAACGAATTCCTACTGAGGGAAATTGTTGACGCAGCTATGTGACGGAGTGGTGAAAGATAAAATCACAATTCAAAATACCATGACTATCAAGACAAGTTTGATGAAAAATCGGTGACGTTTGTCAGTGATTTTTCAATATAAGTATACACAAAATGCCCGGCAAGGCAATCACTTTACACAGGAGGGATGCCTCACAAGTCCCCAACACCCAGTCTAATCTACCTTTCAACTCAACTTCGTGACTACCCCTCATTTATATAATTTCATCGCGAAAGTGATCAATCGAAAATAAATGTAAATGGGGCAAAAGTCAGATATGGATCCTGATTTGACCAGTCTCTTATTAATCATTAATCTAATAAGGGCTTTTGTGTCACGCATCTTGGGAAATTAGTCCTCACTAGGAGGGAATGGCCAGTGAAAATGAAAAACAAAATCTAATTAATTAATAATGACAAATGGTGAACATGCATGTACCTCATACATACGTTAACTCTTAGTGCCATGCTGTCTTATTGGTTCATGTTATTTTCATGTTATTTTCATGCATATATACATTCCGTCGGACCCTATACAGTCATGCTCCTGGATATGAATAATAGAACAGAACAGCTAGCAGAGTTGGTCATCAATTCTACGGAACGAACAGGGAAAGTGATTGAGTACTTTGTTTGTAGATGTAGATAACATACGCGCACATACAGAATATGTTATTTATGTTCGAAATGCCGCGGTATATATCGTATCAATATACATGTATTTGTAATGAAGCCTTAATCGTCATATTATTTTAATGAGTTCATTCACCGGGTCGATGACCTTCGTGACTGAATACAGTAACACGAGGTGTATATATAGATGTATAGCAAACCTGGCCTTAGAAAGTGTTTTTCCTGCTTTACACAACTTGAGAATGAACTTTGATTAGCTCCTAGAATGCCCAACAACTAAATAATAATTACTATACCAGAAAATAGTGATATTTTCATCGCGGCTATCCGAGTAATATAAAGGTGTCAGTAAAACATAAGACAACCTACTGTTTGAAACATTAAATGTTTGAAAACGAAATTGTGTTGAGCATGAAAAAAACATTTTTTAGCAATTGACCTGGTCTGTTGTGTTTGTTATGATCAATATAATTTCTTTATACATCATGTACCCTAAATACGTATTCTAACCCCTCCTCCTCACGCAATATGATATGTTCTCAGGAAGCAAAGATGACCCTGATGTGGGCAACAGACTTCGGGTACATTAGTCCGAGTTTCGCATCCATGTACAAGCACTAATAATACCGACTACAGGCTACCATAGCGTGCACGTAGACCATAATAACATATGCAAATGTAAATCCATACTCAACATGAGCACGAGACAATAAACCAAATAACATACTTCAATTACGGAACGTACCGCCTCAAACATTTGTTCCTGGATGGTGTGGTATAGGTAAATAAAGTAATGTGCTAGAACCCACTCTGGCAAACATTCAATGGCTACAAACTTGTTTTTGTTTTGTTTTTGTTTTACGTACATCAAAGTTCGTGTTGTGTGTTTCTTATATTCTAGTAGTTATTTCCATTGAGCTTTCAGCAGAGTTCACCGTTCAGTCACACATGGCAGTCTATTTCCTATTGTCAGTGAAAATTAAACTTTTTAGGACATTTTGGCAGCTGAAACTTTAACATTCAGCGGTTTAGGTTCATTTTCTCGCTCAGTTGTGTGTGGGCATTGTGTCATGTGCTTGTGTAGAATGTGTTATTTCTGTTTTCTAAGCTCGGCTTTTTAGTTAAGTGCTGCCTTCCCTGTTCGATATTTCATTATGTTTTTAACTAGATTTTCTGTAAATATCAACCAGTATTTAACTATATGACAACATATTCACATTTCGATGTATGTAATTATTTAGGTCTTTCGGACAAGGATAACCCATGAAAAAGCAAACACTTATTTCAAGTGGGATCCTGTGTTTTTGCTGAAGGGACAGCAAGTGGAATAGAAAGAGTTGTGATACAAGAAATCAGGGTGCGTTACCATAGCTTGTTCCGGATAGACTCCCTTTAACGTGCCCGGTGTATAGCACCGATACACGCGAGACTTCCTCTGGGTTTCCAACCAGTTTATCTCTAGTTAGGTGGGAAACACTGAAAACTTTCAGAAATGACCAAGAGTCTCGACCGATATTCGAACCAGGGACCTCTTGATCAGTAGTCAAGTACGCTATCCACTCGACGACCATGCCACCGCAGCCAATGTCACGGAATAACATAATGTTATTATGTCCCACTAGACCATCGAGCCCAGATCACTGAAGTGTCTGTCCAGCGCCCACATATGTTCCCTATCTGTATGGTCATTGTCCATATGGTTATTATGATTAATAACTTACCGATAATTGTATGGGTAACGGATTAAGGACACGGACGGGCACTCGACTATTACTTGATTTATCTGAGTTCGAGTCCCGGGTTGAACATACTTACAGGGTACATCTCAAAGGGACAGCTGATTAGCCAACTATTATCATTGTAGCGTACGTATATGATATTACGTCTTTGTGAAATAAACGATACAGATCCAAAGCTATCTCACTATACATATTTGAGCCTAACAAATCATAATTATCAGCAATATAACATGTAGAACATCATGATGGTATGTGAGCAATATTGCACGTAGACAAGCCTTAAGTGTATTTATGCTGGAAATACAAAATGCATGTGTCAATTCATAGAATACGGCGACATTCAAACAAAAGCTATAAACAGTATGTCAGCGAACTATATATGAATATTTATAATAGCGAAGTTAAAGCGAACAGAAGGGGCTCATAGAGACGTGATACATAGGAAGTTGTGACAATAAATGAACATTAAAGTTATCCGCTGAAGAGCAATAACATGTAAACAACCGCCAATGTTTGCAGCTCCCAAAGGGTGTTGCTCTACTGTAGTAGTAGGTTTATGTACATGTGTTGTAAATACAAATTCGTGTTTGGTGCTCTTATTATCATTTTCGACCATATTTTATAACTCCATTGTTCAAAGCCAATCAACAAATCGTCAACACACCACTTTTAGTCTTATTGTTATACTCATTGCCAAAGACTAGTTCTTAAATCTTATCTCAACACTAACAACATTGACAGATAATATGTCCGGGTAATGGTTACTGAACTAAACAAAAATGGTATTTTAGAGCATAAAGCGGCTTCTATATGACTAAATAATGCACCAGGAAGCGATTGAAGTGGTCAATTATAGTACCTACTAAATGTCCCATAATTGAACTTGACTGAGTTATAAACTAGTGAAATATTATCGCTGTTATGTTTGATCGATGTGCTGGTATTTTATTTTACTGCAACTACTTCCGGTCATCCGTTAGATGACGTTCTTCCGTTTTAACGATGTAAAATAAATTTGAAATATATTTGACCTTCACATTTACATGTTTATATCTCTTATGTCCTCTCGATATTTTATTTCAGCTAAATACAGACGGCACAGCAAATTGTGGCCGTTCACAGCATTCTCCTCAGTGTCCCATCCATCACATTTCGATCGAGCCGTTTACTTGCCAGTATAAGAAGTATCCTTTAGTATAGCAATATTTATTGTGCATGTAATATTAATCTGCAACGTCTACCTAGTCATATACTATATTGCACACCAAAAGACCAAAAGATCCTTAAAATATCTACATAACATAATATGTTAGGCTACATTGCAGTCTGGAAAGAGGCAACAGGGACGGGCGTCGTTCGCGAAACTAGGCATGTGGAAGAATATTTACAGTTTTTCGGAAATCAGCAAAACATTCATTTGACAAGAAAAAAGCCTACAATAGCTGTAACACTAACGTTTTTGGGAGGCGTTTAAGCCTCTCATTACTACCATTGCCCATTTCTTAATACAAAATTAACCGCCTTTATGCTGCTATGTGAATCCGCATTCAAGTAGTTCCAGAAACTGTCAACATTCCCAATACTGCTACATATGTTTCTCCAAATTTAAGCCAATCAGCAACATTTGTTTATTCTAAGATCAAAAATTATTGTGAAACTGTTCGTTAAATCGATATTTTTGCAAAACATCACTACACCGGCCGATACCGAACTTGTTTCATAATTCGAAAATGACGTGTTCACCAAATGTCCCGGCTGTAAAGCTATTTTTAGAAACTTCAGACTACGGTCAAGTGATGGTTTTATCAATGAATCGTATACGGTCTGCAAAGAACTGTTATGCAATCATATGGTGTCGCTGAACTAGCTAGCCGCTTTCTATAGACTGTCTCACGCTGTGAGGGAAGTGATTACAAGACGGTACTGTAGAATCTGATAAATAGGCGCGTAGTATTATTGTAAAGCCACTTTTGATATACGCATTCAATACACGTATTACATATAAAATAATATGCACCTTTTAACAATTATTTAGATACCCAACATGCCTATATAGTCACATATGCCTATTTTGACATTCAAGACAAGATCGGCAGTAAGAAAACGAAAATTAAACGTGTAAAGTCGGTTTAAGCTTTAGTAGCAGCAACCAGAACGCCTCCCAACAGTACCATCAGTGCTTTGATTATTCTAGTGCTACATGGGCGTTATTTATTATACATCCGTCATAATTGTATTCCCTGAAGTTAACACATGACTGACGTAAATCATTATAAGACATGCAAGTGACTGTAACCTCTTTCAAAACACACCATCAATCTGATTAATACATTATCTCAACATCGACCTTGGAATAGGTAAAAAGCTCTTCACAATAGTAAACTGCATTAACAATTCTCACGAACCGCTTAGAACGACAAACATTGATACTAATTATGTAGTATATACAAAACAAACAACCATAATTCTATATCGTTAACGCACGTTTCTGTTAGCAAGATCCTGTTGACACCTGATGCGTGGTTACCTGTTACGTGTACGTTTAATGGAGAACAGTTTTGGACATGTGCTATGACAATTTATGCTTTGGCTGAGTTTCCAGCAACAATTCTTAACCAAACACGAGCGAAGTACATATGCGTGATCTACATACGTGCCAATAAATGCTTGGCAATAACTACGGTCACATGAAGAAAATATCGCTAGGGAGTAAATACTAAAGCGCACAGACAACCCAAAGCCACACAGAAACGACGGCAGCGCCTATCCAGCCACGCTTATTATTATTATTTTCAATAATGGAGTGTTACGATTTTTGAATAATTGATCAAAGTCGTTTTCCAACCGTTTGATTGATTCTACATCATTAAATCTAAAGCTGGCAGGTGTCGTCTGCAACTTGGTAATTGATGGTCTACGGTAAATCATTATGTTCGTGAGATACCCACTAATAATGTCATGATGATTGCTTGTAAGCTATATTAATTTGAGTTCGCTGATTTTGTGAAGTATATGTAAGTTCCAAACATGGAATTCACAATACATTCTACTTATAATTTAGAATTTTAGTAATACTTTGAAGTTACTTTGAACATAGGGGTAAGAAACATTGCACCGTGTTTAGTATCATATGTTGATATATATTTCAACAAATATTATACCGACATCAGCATACATTGGAAGATGCAAGTACAGACATCAACATACAAAGTATATAGAGATACGAAGATGCAAGGACAAACATCAACATATAAAGTACATAGAGATATGAAGGTGCAAGGACAAACATCAACATATAAAGTACATAGCGATGTGAAGGTGCAAGGACAAACATCAGCATACAAAGTATATAGAGATGTGAAGGCGCAAGGACAAACATCAACATACACTGAACATAGAGATGTGAAGGTGCAAGGACAAACATCAACACACACTGAACATAGAGATGTGAAGGTGCAAGGACAAACATCAACATACACTGAACATAGAGATGTGAAGGTACAACGACAAACATCAACATACACTGAACATAGAGATGTGAAGGTGCAAGGACAAACATCAACATACACTGAACATAGAGATGTGAAGGTGCAAGGACAAACATCAACATACACTGAACATAGAGATGTGAAGGTGCAACGACAAACATCAACATACACTGAACATAGAGATGTGAAGGTGCAAGGACAAACATCAACATACACTGAACATAGAGATGTGAAGGTACAACGACAAACATCAACATACACTGAACATAGAGATGTGAAGGTGCAAGGACAAACATGAACATACAAAGTACATAGCGATGTTAAGGTGCAAGGACAAACATCAACACACACTGAACATAGAGATGTGAAGGTGCAAGGACAAACATCAACATACACTGAACATAGAGATGTGAAGGTACAACGACAAACATCAACATACACTGAACATAGAGATGTGAAGGTGCAAGGACAAGCATGAACATACAAAGTACATAGAGATGTGAAGGTGCAAGGACAAACATGAACATACAAAGTACATAGAGATGTGAAGGTGCAAGGACAAGCATGAACATACAAAGTACATAGAGATGTGAAGGTGCAAGGACAAGCATGAACATACAAAGTACATAGAGATGTGAAGGTGCAAGGACAAACATGAACATACAAAGTACATAGAGATGTGAAGGTGCAAGGACAAACATGAACATACAAAGTACATAGAGATGTGAAGGTGCAAGGACAAACATCAACATACACTGAACATAGCGATGTGAAGGTGCAAGGACAAACATCAACATACACTGAACATAGAGATGTGAAGGTGCAAGGACAAACATCAACACACAAAGTACATAGACATGTGAAGGTGCAAGGACAAACATCAACATACACTGAACATAGAGATGTGAAGGTGCAAGGACAAACATCAACAAACAAAGTACATAGAGATGTGAAGGTGCAAGGACAAACATCAACACACACTGAACATAGAGATGTGAAGGTACAAGGACAAACATCAACACACACTGAACATAGAGATGTGAAGGTGCAAGGACAAACATCAACAAACAAAGTACATAGAGATGTGAAGGTGCAAGGACAAACATCAACACACACTGAACATAGAGATGTGATGGTGCAAAGACAAACATCAACATACACTGAACATAGAGATGTGATGGTGCAAGGACAAACATCAACATACACTGAACATAGAGATGTGAAGGTACAAGGACAAACATCAACACACACTGAACATAGAGATGTGAAGGTACAAGGACAAACATCAACATACACTGAACATAGAGATGTGAAGGTGCAAGGACAAACATCATTTTACAAAAGTACATAGAGATGTGAAGGTACAAGGACAAACATCAACATACACTGAACATAGAGATGTGAAGGTGCAAGGACAAAATCATTTTACAAAAGTACATAGAGATGTGAAGGTGCAAGGACAAACATCAACACACACTGAACATAGAGATGTGAAGGTGCAAAGACAAACAGCATTATACAAAGTATATAGAGACGTGAGGGTACAAGGGCAAATTTCAACATACAAAGTACATAGAGTTAAGAAGATGGAAGGACAAACATCAACTCTCACCGAACATAGAGATGTGAAGGTACAAGGACAAACATCAACATACACTGAACATAGAGATGTGAAGGTGCAAGGACAAACATCAACATACACTGAACATAGAGATGTGAAGGTGCAAGGACAAACATCAACACACACTGAACATAGAGATGTGAAGGTGCAAGGACAAACATCAACACACACTGAACATAGAGATGTGAAGGTGAAAGGACAAACATCAACACACACTGAACATAGAGATGTGAAGGTGCAAGGACAAACATCAACACACACTGAACATAGAGATGTGAAGGTGCAAGGACAAACATCAACACACACTGAACATAGAGATGTGAAGGTGCAAGGACAAACATCAACACACACTGAACATAGAGATGTGAAGGTGAAAGGACAAACATCAACACACACTGAACATAGAGATGTGAAGGTGCAAGGACAAACATCAACACACACTGAACATAGAGATGTGAAGGTGCAAGGACAAACATCAACACACACTGAACATAGAGATGTGAAGGTGCAAAGACAAACATCAACATACACTGAACATAGAGATGTGAAGGTGCAAGGACAAACATCAACACACACTGAACATAGAGATGTGAAGGTGCAAGGACAAACATCAACACACACTGAACATAGAGATGTGAAGGTGCAAGGACAAACATCAACACACAAAGTGCATAGAGATGTGAAGGTGCAAGAACAAACATCAACATACACTGAACATAGAGATGGGAAGTTACAAGGAAACTGCAACAACCACAGTCCAAGGCTACGAAAACTAACAGAAAACAGTCCCCTGTGGGAGAGTTGTAGCTAAATATTTATTCGGAACTTGTTCAAACGGTGTAAAAACAAACAACACACGTATTACTTCTTTATCATTTTTCACAAATCATCCAAGATGCCACGTGATTAGGATGAACATAGAGCAACATAATTATACATAGAGGATCTTGCATGAGTGCTCATTACTTACGAGTTTTATTCAACGAGTGGACAAAATGATATGACACGAGGCTTTGCCGAGTGTCATATTGTTTTTGTCGACGAGTTTAATAAAACTCGTATGTAATGAGCACGAATGTAAGATTCTATTTATCGCATAACCTTCGAAAACGCTCATTACTGTTCAAAAGGATGATGTACGCTGTATATTTTTCAGGCAAAATTCAGCGGTACAATGAGCGCGACGTCATGACGACGTTGATATTATCCTGACGTCATTGGCGGATCAATGCATGGATTGGCTAACGTCACGTCAAGTGAATTTAAATATTTATTGCACAGTCTGTGAGTGCCCAACGATATTTACGGCACGGCTTTACGGCACTCCTGGACCGCAGGTTATGTGATAAATATAGTTATAATTCACGCAGCAGCTGAAATATCAAGAATCATAAACCATTGAATAATGCATGGAAGTCATCCTTTCAAATGCAAACATATCAACAACAGTTCGACGCCCTGCAAGTATCATGAATCGAATTATCACGTTGTCCAGATAAAAGCAACTGATTAGTTGCCCTCAAAGAATACTTAGTAATACATTGCATTAGCTCAACGGGAAACTGATTAAAGAGATATACGATGACAGTATGTAAACCAGTCTCTCAAAGCTTAATATGTTGTTTTATGTCGAATTCATGATTTATGGTTGTTATCATAATAGGATCGTGAAATAACTACGTGCAACACGTGATAGGTTTGTAATTGATGTAGTTGTAACATGTTTAGATATTTTATGACATCAGTAAGACGACAGCTGGAATGGTATACAATGTTTGTAACGATCTTTATCGTGCTCATATTGTTATTTTACACGCCATATGATTGGATGAAAAATGTTCAGGAGTATATCATTTAATCTGGCCTAATTTGTGTACTTGTGATACAAATGTGGACCATATGATCAGAAGCATTTTCAGTGCGTATTATAGTTCTAGTAATTGGCTTTTGGAGAAGTTGTCACTTGCTAGCGGAAGAGCACAGTTTTGGGGGGTTATTCATTCCAGGAAAACAAACGAGGTGAACGGCCCGTTCTATATTCATGACCGGAATGCATGTGGGTGAGGGTTTTAAAACATACCGCGTAAAACAACAACAAACTTGAGTGGCAATAAAGTTTAAAGGTGTAGGCACTGGTTAGGTAGCTAAGAACGCGTGGAAGATAATTATGCTTCATCTATTTATTTGTTCAACTAATTCAAGGAGCAAATTATAGCTCCAGTCTATACTACGTGTTTATATTGTCCGGATAACCGCTATATGCCACATTAACTCACCATCATGACATTGACAAGTACCGTTTGTAGTGTCCGGTTACAAAACTTCGCCAACTCAACCACTTTTCTGTCTCATGCAATTATCTCTAAATTCTATTTTATTTACAAATACAAAAAAATCGACCAACTGTTTCTACAACTTCTCACGGTGTGCGTGGTAATAACACACGCAATCAAATAAGGTTTTTACGTCTATTCCATTTTTTTGTCATTATAGAGTCATTTAATCACCATGAAGCTGTTATTTAGCCACACATCTCATTATAGCTTAATATAATCTGTGCGATAGTTAACAGGTTTTATTACATGGACTTTAAATCATTTAATATAATTGTAAAACCAGTATTATACGTTGGTCATTATATTGTGTCTACATTGCATTCATAAATAAACTATTGCAGTGCGACAAAGACCGATGTTATCCGCATGGAATAATGGAATTAGTCTGGTTCACGATATTCTTACAATATGCATCTTTTTTGGATTTTTTTTTGAAATCGTAAACCATTGAGAACAGGTCACGTGCCCCTCCATGGACATTTTACTTTATGCTATCCAATATACCTGCTCGCTCAAGGCTCGGAGGTAAAGAGTCACACGAATAATTGACTTAGTGATGAAATGCCCGTTAAGTCGGAAAGTTGGCATATGCTACGGTCACAAAGCACGTACGATATCCGTACGAATTTTCAACTCGTACGTGTTCACAATTTTTTAAAAATCTTAACGGTTTTTGTATGTTCTAGGCGTCTGGTCACAGCTCATACGGACCACGAACAATCTCTAGAGATGCACTCAAACGATATTCGTACGATGCTCGTACGAGTTAAGAAAATCCGTACGATGTTCGCACGAGCCTTCGGTGTCCGTACTGCCTCCGTTCGGACGCCGTGCGAGTTTGTGTAAATCAACTTGTACGGTGCTCGCAAGGAGCTCATAGGGCAAATGTAACCTAAGCATTTAACTAGGCATATATTTCTTCGATCGGCTCCGACAGAGACTCGACAGAAATCCATTGTTTGTGTAACAGAGTTTAGGGCGCTGTGTAAATACCCAAAATCCACAAACTTAGTTCAATGTACCTACAAAGTGGCTTTAACCTAATTTCGATAATGAAAGGAAAATGAATAATTTTACGGTAGTTTATATTAAACCAAGTATACCACCGAGATGAGTTATTGTAGTAATTATGTAGTCACAATCAATGGATGCTTTACTGTTCCTCACATAATCAGATAGCATTGTGACATCAAATTGGGCGTTAACATGATACCTGGATAATTAACACAGGGATAAAATGCTTGCGAAATTGATGATATAAAACTACCACATGCCAATACTCGGTTATTCAGAGTACATCTAATATTAAGTGAATTATAGGTTAAATATGATACTAGAAGTTTTATTCTAATTTCATCGATATAAGATATCAGTTAATGTTATACATATTGTATGCTGACAATATTAAATTACGATTGCAGCGAATCATGTGCCATTGTTAAAATGTTGTGCAGCAAAAGATTAATGAGCGAGCGATAAATAATAATGAAAAAGCGCCATTGCACATACACACACACACACGCATATTTAAGAAAGTTGTGCAGCAAAAGATAAATGAGCGAGCGTGGAATAATGAACGAACAAGCACCATTGCACGTACGCATGCACGTACGCGCGCATACGCATACTTAAGAACGTTTTATGCAAAAGATAAATGAGCGAGCGATAAATAATGAACGAACAAGCACCATTGCACGTACGCATGCACGTACGCACGCATACTTAAGAACGTTTTATGCAAAAGATAAAAGAGCGAGCGATAAATAATGAACGAACAAGCACCATTGCACGTACGCATGCACGTACGCACGCATACGCATACTTAAGAACGTTTTATGCAAAAGATAAATGAGCGAGCGAGAAATAATGAACGAACAAGCACCATTGCACGTACGCATGCACGTACGCACGCATACGCATACTTAAGAACGTTTTATGCAAAAGATAAATGAGCGAGCGAGAAATAATGAACGAACAAGCACCATTGCACGTACGCATGCACGTACGCACGCATACGCATACTTAAGAACGTTTTATGCAAAAGATAAATGAGCGAGCGAGAAATAATGAACGAACAAGCACCATTGCACGTACGCACGCACGTACGCACGCATACTTAAGAACGTTTTATGCAAAAGATAAAAGAGCGAGCGATAAATAATGAACGAACAAGCACCATTGCACGTACGCATGCACGTACGCACGCATACGCATACTTAAGAACGTTTTATGCAAAAGATAAATGAGCGAGCGAGAAATAATGAACGAACAAGAACCATCGCAAGTATGCGCGCACGCACGTACGCACACACGCATACTTAAGAACGTAGATAATGAAAAAACTAGCACGTACGCACTCCATTTCACTCACAACACACAAATGAACTTTGAACACTTGTACTGAATAAAATTTTGAACTTAAATATAAATTCCATCTAAGTACGCCACCTTTTAAACCATATGCAAATTTTGAACTTCATGAACAAGATTTATTCTAATAAGACCAGATTTAATTCCTATATAATGACCAATCTCCCTCCTAAAAGTAGTGATTGTACGAGAGGTCGATTTACGACTTTCATAAAAAGCAGCGCCAGTGTTCGGGTGTGAGTAAATGCCAGTGCATTGACCGTCCTGAGTATCGGACAAAATACTTTCATGACAGTATTACGGCTTTAACCTTTTAATAATATGCTGATGTATTACTCTGAATTAAACAGCTTATGGAATTAAGTACACTGGTCAGTATTTATAGAATGATTAAATTCTCATTAACAGTAATAATTAAGGATAAAGTTATCATCTGATTACTTGCTACGTGATTTCACGAGAACCTACGAGACCACGCGATATTCACGAACGTGAATTGGCGTTATGTGCCTGTTTATTTCCAACGTGATGTTCATTATCCCTATATATGTGTCAGGTAATCAAGGAACTGGTCAACGTGAACAAAATTTCCATAAGTGTGTGGGTGAACTTCACCCACTCTTATAATTCTAATATCCGGGGATACTGTACGTAGTTCAAGAAATGCACCCTTTAGTGGTAATTTTGGTTTGAAATGCATTTTTTCGAGCGCGATTTTATGTATAAAATGTGCTAAAAATTTAGTTTTTTCTCATGTATGATCTATAACCTAAGAATGTTTCAGAGTAAAAAACACGACTAAACATGTATTCGTAGTATTACTTAAAGCATACCGCCACTCATCCGCAAAAATGCTGACACGATATCGTTCCAAATGGCAAACGCCTTTCTTACTCGAAAGATATTTTATGTACATTTGTACCTGTATGTCATAGCTGGCCAGTACGCGGCCACTCGACTTGTAATTGACCGCTATGCCTGAGTTGACAAATGTGCTTGTTTTTGGGGATTCAGATCGTGTTGTGAATAGAGTAGTTTATGACGTGAATCCTCAGAAATGCTACATTTTTTTTTTATTTTAAAACATATCTTAAATCTCATTTCCCTACTCATACACTGTAAAATGAATAGACTTTTGAATTTTGACAATTTTGGGAAAAGCTATTTTGTGGCGAATTCGATGCCCGAAACTAATAGAAAGATAATTTATGGAGCGCAATAACTCGCACAACATTTCCTGTCTGATCACCTCGGCCTTCATGCATTAAAATAGACGTGTATTTTTACAGGCTACAAACGGGAATGGCCGAGCTTTCACGATTTAATATTGTTTTACAGTATTATTTTCTCAAGTTCATTTATAGAACATTTTCAAGAACAAGAGAAAGAAGAGGAGTTCGTTGAATGTGATCTAGATGTCTGACAGAAAGAAACCTTACCTCAAGCCTGATGCCGTTTACACTGTTCATCAGAAATATATAGAAGCGGAAATTGTCTTTGATTTTCAATACACGAAGTGTTGAATTGATATGATGCAGCTTATGTTTCAGACTTCCAGTGAGTGTATTAATGTTTAAGAATGACTGTATGTAGATGCATGTACATGTATTAATTGGGACTTTCGGCTTTTTGTCAGCTGAAACTGGGACTTGCAGCTTTTTGACAGCTAAAACTGGGACTTTCGTTATTTTGACAGCTGAAAATTGACGGCTTTTTGACAGCTGAAACTGGACTTTCGGCTTTTTGACAGCTGAAACTGGGACTTTTAGCTTTTTGACAGCTAAAACTTGGATTTTCGTTTTTTTTGACAGCAGAAACTTGACGGCTTTTTGACAGCTGAAGCTTGATTTTCGGTTCTTTGACAGCAGAAACTTGACGGCTTTTTGACAGCTGAAACTGGGACTTTTAGCTTTTTGACAGCTAAAACTTGGATTTTCATTTTTTTTGACAGCAAAAACATGATTTTCGGCGTTTTGACAGATGAAACTTGAACGCTTCATTTTCTCATTCAGTTGTGTGTTGGGCAATGTGCCATATAATTAGTATCTACACGTTATTCCTGTTTTCTGTGCTCGTCTGTTTCAATTGAGTACTGCCTTCCTTGTCCGATTTTTCATAATCATTTATCTCAACCGTTGTTTTTGACATATAGCTGTCTGTATCATTCCTTAATACAACATTTGACTTTTAGGTTGGTTTAATTCGGCTTTAACGCTGTTTCTCAATTATGTTTCTGTTATATATACCGCGGTCTATTTACCTAACCAGTTTTTCTGGACTGGTAAATCGACAGCGTTGCCAAATCTTCATGTCGGACGCCGGGTATTACCTGCCGCGACCATGAATCAAACCGGGTACAATATTCAAGTAATGAGTATTATAATACATACCTCTACTCATGTTTTAAAAAAAGAATTGGCCACATATGGTCATTGATGGAATAATGAACCTTTCGTGGTCCGTGGATCAGGTCGCCGCCCTGATTTACGTTTCGGGTTCGAATCCAATCCATGATATAAATTCTGCATGTGTAGATATTACACAGGAGGCGTGTGCAAGGTTTTTGTAGTCAGCCATGTGTCCGTCTACGATTATTACTTATATATAGGGCGGATTATGTACTTGTTCATTTAGGCATTGTGCCTTGTATGTTTTTTTCTGTTATCTGTGCTTGGCTGGTTCCATTGGACATTGTACCTTGTATATTGTTTCATGGCTGCCTTCACTGTCTGACTTACGTATCATTGTCCTCTTGGAATGGACAGATATCATTGTCCTCTTGGAATGGTATCTTTTTTAAAGCATCGCTAGGCGGTACTAGCTGATATAGTCGAAGCATAGTATTGACTCTCTATATTGGAACAAACGTTATGAAACTGAAAATATGTGTCCACAGATGTATGTCATTCTTACGTAAGCGAGATAGAAAAACAATGGATACATATCGATTCAACTGTCTCTGTTTGTGAAATAATGATGTAAAGGTTTTAAATGAGATGGAGATCCCACGGGTATGATAAAAGTATATAGGATAACGTACGGCAAAATTATTGTTTTTCTGGGGGAATAAAAACTCGAGTAAAGCCAAACCTATGTAAGTGCTCACCTCACTGAAACAACCACATCAAAATATCTATTATACTTAATGAATAAGTTGTTTGTGACTCTTAATTCATTTATTATTTTTATCTCATGCGAATACATACACAGGTAACTGTATCATTAATAAACAGTACCTAAAAAAAAAGATTTTTTTGGTTAAATTTAGAATTCTTATACAAGGTATATTTCCCGGAGAAGTGATCGTACAGTCACTGGGTGTATTTTGTTTTTTTCATAATTTAAAGCATTTACGGCATTATTCATCTATTTAAAGCTGTGGGTGATCAAAAACATCTTTGTGAATCGAAAGCATTCGAAAACATGCTTAAATTTACCTTCGTACGATATAATTCATTGTTTAAACTTTAATTTTATTTTTCGAGGGCGTAAAACGCTGTAGGAACGACTGTAGTGGTTTTTAGTGTGTCTGACGGGTATTTAGAACGTATTTTATAACGGTCGTTTTCATTGGCGTAGTATACATCGTTTGTACGCTGGTTACCAAGTCCTGGGAAACCCCAATGAAATCAACCAATGAAAATCGTTGTTACAAAAAGGAAATCACGCGCATCATTCGGAACGTTCGGAGAAACATGGAGTCATTTTGACATTTAAATATGCAAACGATTCGTTTTTCGGCTTACACGTATACATTCACTGAAGTGAACATGTGCCAACCAGGTAAATCTGTTCCAACTTTTTCGTTCTTTAATTTTACCGCATTATTATGTTTCTACACAACGGTAAATTCGACATATGTTGGTGATTTCCTCAATATTTCAGTGTTTTTGTTTTTATTGAGTCCACCCCAGTGACCGGTTGGTCACCGTGAAAAGTATTTATGGTATAACTGTTTAACTACTTGACCAATTTCGATGGGATTTCGCATGAACGTAGTTATAGTCATGTTTTTTACGAATATAATTACTTTATGAAGATATCGAAAGCCAATTCGTGTTTTTGATACCTGGTCAATTCATGGAAATACACCTTGTATAAGAATTCTAAATTTAACAAAAAAAATAATATTTTTTTTAGGTACTGTTTATTAATGATACAGTTACCTGTGAATACATATATTTAAAGTTACAATGTACTTTGAATATAACTCTTTATCGCCGATAATTTACACTTACTTCGCATATACTTGGTACCAGAATCGAAATACAGTAATAAGTATTCGTAGGACATGCATGTTTTGTTTATATTATAATGTGTATATTTGTGTTTATAATTATGTCAATACATGTTAAAAAAAACTTTGTAATTATATAATAATAAATAAAAATTATGTGAAATCATGGGCATACTGTCTTATTTTCGAAATAAACTATCTGTCTGTCTATAATAATACAATAATTAAGGTGAGCCTAATTCGTGTTACTCAGGTTGGACTCATTATGATGTGTTCATTGTTAATTTGTTGATTGATACTGAATTTGTTGATGTCTTAATTAAGCATCCAATATCTATTACATTATACTTTGTAATTATATAATAATAAATAAAAATTATGTGAAATCATGGGCATACTGTCTTATTTTCGAAATAAACTATCTGTCTGTCTATAATAATACAATAATTAAGGTGAGCCCAATTCGTGTTACTCAGGTTGGACTCATTATGATGTGTTCATTGTTAATTTGTTGATTGATACTGAATTTGTTGATGTCTTAATTAAGCATCCAATATCTATTACATTATACTTGTACATCAAAAACACCAGTATTCAACTACCATCTACTTTCAACACCTTCGAATTTTTTAAGATAGGTTGGACTGTGTAGCAAGTTTTGATTTAACGAATTTCATTGGTACCTTGCATCAGGGTGGCGTTCTCTATGAAATGCAACGTTAGCCTCGTTCTGATTTTGACTATCGCAAAATACGGACAGATACGGGCTATAGTACTGAGAATTTGACCTTCTATTAGCACTATTTAACAGCTCATTATTATATTGTCTATATCTATAACCCCGGTTGTATGTTTTCATTAGCGGAAAGTATCACGAAGACGCTCACTCAAATCTAATGGACCGATATTGCACTATTTGCTCGCGGAAATTTATTTATATTCAATAAAAGAAATCCGTGATATAAACATGTATAAAGGCCAGGGTCAGGTCATTGAATTATCCTTGCTATAATTTCCAATGCGACTTACCCCCGGACACAATGGAACCAGCACATTTTTTAAATATTCGAAACGGGTACCCGACTGCTTTGGGTAGCAATAAACGGTTTCTCGTAAATTTCCCCGGCCGACACACACCGACAACTTAAACCAGTCTCTCAACGCCACACACATTCAGACCTGAAACAAAGAAACATTTCACACTGTTACCCAAATCCTGAAGTTTCAAAATTAAAAGCACTTATAGAAAATGGAAAAACCTCGAGTAGGCTTGTGCTCACATCAGTGCATGCATTAAACACAATTTTGACCATTTTTTTACGCCAAATTATGCGAGTTTTCATACTTTCGGACAAAACGGACAATTTAACTATACGCACACTGTACCTGGACAGCAAAATCTAAGCACAATCCACTAATAACAAGCAAAGTAGGAATATATCTCAGAAGTTTTTCGCTATCTTAAAAGTCTGTACCCCACCTGCTAAATTCAATGAAAATCACATGTCGAGCTAGAGTTTCGTATTCAAGCTGCCATATTTTACATGCAGGTCAGAGGTAATTTTCCAGCACATTTCAATTATTGCAAAAACATCACAAATTCTTTCAATATCTTAGATTCTAGCTAAATAATTATTCTAGATACACACAAACATTTTATTTTGGCTACCGGCTTCTTATTAATAATTTTCTCATGGCCAAATGCGAAACTCCCACCAAACTGTTAAGTACTACCTTAAGGTGGCAGGGGATATACTATTGGACAATTTTCGGGTTCCGACAGGCCGCGAACAGTCAAGCCTATTTCTTGAAAACAGCCAATGAGACAATAAAGTATTTTTGTGTCAGTCTCAGGGCCTAGACCGCATGCCTTGAAAACAGCATCCAAATATAAGGCTGCATCATTGGGTTGTGGAGTTATGGCCCTTTGTTTTTCCCCCTACCCCTCCAATTTTAAGTAAAACAAATACAAAAGTGACCAATTTCACAGCATACACAGTATTTTTAAAGCAAATGCAATCCTATATTTGGCTCAATTTTACATAAATACAATACCTGAGCAAGGTTATTTCAGCAAGAAAAGTGTCTCCCATACCAGTGGATTTTTGCTATTTGCTGTCAAACTTTTTCACGGTTTCTAACGACGCTAAATTTGCACTTCCGCCAGTGGTGGTAACCTCCATTTTGAACAGTAGCAAATCCTTCAGAGCCAGCTGATATTTAGTTTCTATGATTTTTTAAAATAATAAACACCTTCTTTTTACAAAATAAATACAGATTTGAGTCTTTAAAATACCAATTTAATTTTTGGTGCCCATAAATAAGCTCTACACTAAATATTTGTTATTTTCAGGGACCCCCCTCACCCCAGTATATCCCCTGCCACCTTAAGTCATGATGCATTCGGATTAACATCGGTCTTTTTCGAGAGCTGTTAAAACCTGTACATCCGTAATCAATGGTCGTAGTAACCTCCCTTAGCAGACCCAGGTCGTAATGATACTGTATACGCGTTTTATAATTATTATGGCATACAATACGGGGTTATCATATTGATGACACTTCTCGAAATCGCTCACTGAATAATTTAATTGATTCGAATTGTCCTCTGAGGCAGAAGTATCACATTTAAATGCTCTTGAAAGTTTATCTATCAATAAAACATCGACACAATCAATTTTCAGCTGTATTGACATAATTGTGTTAATATATTCCAGTGTATCCGATTTCTTTGCATGTTCTAAATCACATGTTTCAGCACGAAACAGTAATATAATTGATTCATACATATTTATGATTTATTTTTTGTTGTACAAGTATAATAACATTATACTATTTTGGCACGACAACCGACATCGGGTATTCAAAACAAAGTGAATGTCGTCCTACCAGCGCGACATTGAACACAAAAGTACATAAACATTGTATCACATGAATATTATATTATATTCCATTATCCCGCTAGATAGAATGGATGGTTAATTTTTAATCGGGAACACTAAAAAATAGTAAAAATAATTTCTATTTATCGTATAATTGTAACTATAATACCGATTTCAATTTCCAAGCATTGTTTGACAATTTTTATGCGCTTCACAATCATTGTACATGTATGTACCTGAACGCAAAGGAAGGCTCTACGACACTTTTCCAAGTAGTACCATTATAATGTTGTTTTTGTTTTTAAAAACTCCGAAAATTACGATAAAAATAATTTTGTCACTGTGTCGTTTTATGGTTGCCCTTGTATTGTATGGTTGTCCTTGTATTGTATGGTTGTCCTTGTGTTGTATGGTTGTCCTTGTGATGTGTAGTTGTCCTTGTGATGTGTAGTTGTCCTTGTGTTGTATGGTTGTCCTTGCGTTGTATGATTGTCCTTGTGATGTGTGGTTGTCTTTGTGTTGTATGGTTGTCCATGTAATGTATGATTGTCCTTGTTTTGTATGGTTGTCCTTGTGTTGTGTGGTTTTCCTTGCATTGTGTGGTTGTCCTTGCATTGTATGGTTGTCCTTGGGTTGTGCGATTATCCTTGTCTTGTCCTTGTGTTGTATGATTGCCATAGTGGTGTATGGTTGTTCTTATGCTTTAGGTGTATGATAGTCCTGGTGATTCGTGTTTGTTGGTTGGCTTTTAAACCGTCTGATGTTTGATTGACTGACGCGGGATGCTTTTGTCGGAATGTCGAGTCTAGTTTTTGTCACAGTTTCTATTTATCCTGACTGTTCATTTTGTGCTCCCTTTGCTCTATAGCTTCTGCTGATGTCCGTGTCTTATTTTGTACCTTGTTGGTTATGATACCGTTTGGAGTCGAACCATCAGCCTTCGATGTTTGGTAACATTACTTGTTTGAACGGTGCATCACATGAGCATGTATCACTGCGGTGTGAGTAAACAGGCTTGCTTTAAATATCCTTATTATGGAGATATGGATGGTTCGTTCTATGTTTGATTTTTGCGTGAGTCGCTAGGTGCTACCGTCGGTTCTTTGTGACTTTGGGTTGTCTATGCGCTATAGTATTTAGTTATGATAGAGTCGGGTCATTGTACAACAGTTTATTAAGTACACGTACTTTAACATATCCCAATAATGGTCAACCAACTATAGAGCACAGTCATGGTGTGTACGTATAGTGGATAAGTGTTTAAGCTGACACGAGACTCACTTGACCTGGTGCTTGTGTAATACGTACTAACATCGTGGACCTTCGTCCCGGTGAGTGAACGCTAACAAATACGACCCTACATGCATAGGAAACTATAACGCCATGGTCATTGTAAAGTAATCATGCGCAAAGTACAAAAACAAACCAATTCTAAATATTTGTGTTTGAGGACCCATTTGGGTAACCCCGTTTATTTCTATATCATCATAGGTAAATGACATTGTACATATAATATGAACAAATGCACTGCATCAAGTAGGGAATTTCCCATCAGGTCTTTGACACGATAGTCTTTGGCTCCCAGACAGAACCACGTAGAAGCTACTAGAAGGCATAGCGAAAAAGTGCTTAGTCATTTATCATTCTTGCTTTAAAGTTCAGATGCGAAAACTTTAAAAGGCTTTTAGTCATTCGGACTGGCAGAAATAAAAATGTTGTCCGAATGAACATTTGTCAGCCCGTTCAAAATGAAAATATAATTATCTGTCTGTGGATAACGCACGTTTTTCAATTTGTTTAATTCTAGGTCTACTTAATTCAGGGGTTACTAGTTTTAATATAATAAGATATATATACTTTATATTAATTGTATTACAAAGGGGAGTAACCGCTTTGCAAAAAGAAGTAACCAGAACATGTGTCGTTTTTATTAGATTTTCTTAAGATTGGTTGATATTTCGCACATTTGAACGATTCCCGCTCGACTTACTTCGTAATCTCAGAGTAATCATTTGTCTCATAACAGTTTGAAGCATCGTTTATGCACTGAAAATGTTAAAAATGCCTTCCGAAGCGGGCAAGAAAATGGCTGCTATTTTTGTTTTTTAAAACTATGGAAAAGAGTATCTTTCATCTAGGATACGGGTTGTGCTCGGCTGGTTAAGTTGAGTGCTGCCTTCCCTGTCTGGCTTAATATTATCTTTTTGCACAGCAACCATGGAAGACTGGTTTATTTTATTTAAAGGTTTTTTGGCATAATAAATTGATTCTATAAATATTTAATTATAGTTTTATTCTGGTCTTTTACTATGATTGTTATTTATGTTCCACATTTAAAAAATAGAATCAAGAACGGTTATCGATTTCTCGGTATCAAATTCCTGCTACCGGAAGTCGGAAGCAAGAGTCCGTCTACCTAGTGACCATAGAGATCCTGTCTGTCAAAAAAATAACGGCGTTAGCGAATGCAAAACTACAACAAAAACAACAATCGCTTCGCGACCTTGGGGAATTCCCCTATAATACACACAATCAGAATGTGACAAAATATAGGTTGTATCATAAAGTAGTTTCATTAAATGTATTATTAACAGGGTTGCCCAAAATGTGAGACTTTTTGTGGGAAACTTTTTTAATTAGATGTTACAAAATGAATAGTATACTAGATTGAGATAACCACAATGTTATTTAAAAAGTTTCATTTTACTTTCTGTGAATGTGTGTAAGTGTTCATAAGTATTTTGTTCGTAGAGTACATATGAGATACAAGGTGAGAAATAGAAGGATAGTCGAGCAGAGAATAAAAAAGAGAGGGATGTTTTGCTGATCATTCATGTTTCACTGTTGTCTATACTTATTAAATTCCATTTCTTATAGTGCAGTGGTAGTTTTCCTTTCATGAAAGCTATATATTATGTTTCAGTATTTTTGCGACCTTGTATGATCTGAATGAAATAAGTAAACAGTGGTAGTATTTTCCAAGAATAATTATATAGTTTAGAGTACTATTAATACTTGACGGTTCTAAATATTTAGAAGCAGTCATTCCGTCTAGACTGTATCTTTGTAGAGCGTCCGATTTACGTGCGCGAGGTATATGGTTCGATCCCATGTCGCGACATACCAAAATGGTCCTGGTATATATACCCTACCACAATTTCTTGACACTTCCATAACTTGCCGTCTAATCTAGCGACCCGGGTTCAAATACGGATGGAGGCACTCACATGCATGCCGCATTTCCACAGAAACCTGACTTGCAAATAAAGATTACTATTAGTTCGTCCTCCGATGCTAGGAAAGTGTAATTGGGTAGTTTCAATTACGAATGAAAAATACATGCACTGTTGCTATTGAGCATGCATGTAGTATACGGTAAGTTTTCAGTATTCGAAGTAGTTCGTGGGTCTTTGATATCAATGATCCCATGACCGTAACATTCTGCGTACTATCCAACGAAAACAAAAGTTGAAAAATAAGCTTCCCTCGATAGCCTAGTGGTAGAGCGTCCGCTTCGAGTGCGGTTGGCCCCGGGTTCGATCACAGGCCGCGTCATACCATAGACATAATAAATTAAAATGATTCCAGTAGTTCCATTGCTAGAGGGAAACTGGCTTCTTTTCTTTCATATCCTAATGGCGATATGATAACATCAGGAATGAGGTGTCGATAGTGATTAATATTAGTAAGAAAAACTTGTTACACAATCGATTTAAAATAAATAAGCAATACTATATTATAACAAACATTTAAATGTACCATACATTTTTATCAAAATTTAAGTACAATATATTGCAAGTAAACAATGGGAGATAACTGTAGGAGATACGTATATAAGATCTCCTCCCGTCTCATCACTCATTATAATAGAAACTAAGGTACTCTCTTCTCGTTCCGATGATTAAATAAAACTATCTTTGCTATCTTTTTGTTTTCCATCGCCACATGGAAATAGTCCGAAATATTATCCGACGATGATAACACTGGCCTTTGTTTACTAATAAAAGTGTAAATTACATGCATTTTCATTGTCCATTTTTTTTCAATCTTGTGCGAAATCACTTTTATCGCATATCTCTAGGTCTGTGAAGTTGGTGCGTAGGTCGTACATCGACAGTCAGATGTTCAATCTACGCTGATAACAAGCGGTCAGTCGACCGTGCAGTGTTTATATTACCAATGTTTGTTTATTTATAAAGCTAGAGTTATCTCCGGCGAGCTATACATGTGGACGAATCATAGCACGTGCTCATAATTAGTACATTTATATTTAAAGTTTCATTAGCACAAAAGATGATAAAAAGTGACGTGTTTTGTTAGCTGACTTTTAAAACTGTACAAATCATGAAAGTTCGTATTGCCAATTATAAGTTGAATACATGTAAAATTAATTATATTAGACCATTGAACTGTTCCTATTTGTTGTAATGCCGACCGTCCTTTGAAGTTCTATCTTTAAATTTGTTCGTTAATTAGCTAACATACAACGTCACTTAAAACTGATCGTATCTATAATAGCTTGTGGTGGATATAACCAATCGTTGTCGTCACCGTGACAGACCTACTGGTGTATATTTTACTGTTCAAATGGTTATTTCCGCGGGTCTAAACGTTCGTGATTTTAAAACATTTGGCGCGCGGAAATGTTAGCGATTTATTTACTTTCTTAGTATAGTTCATTATAGGTCACGCTTTAAGCGAGAGGAAATTTTGGCGAATGTTATGAATTCGCGTAAATGCATTTCGCAAATTTTACCACGCCCCTAATTTAATCATTTATACAGTATACTGGCTGATAACAGTTTACTGATCAACTTCGATACCTTGGGTAACATCAGCGTGAAGCTTTGAAATATGATTAATAATAAAAGAGTCTCAATTAGAGAAATTCACTCTCATTTAGTTGTAATGGATATAGGCGAGTGCTTTGTGATCTTCAAATGTCTCAATTAAACAATAATGGACGATTTGTTAATGATGGATGCAAGTGATGGAGGAGATAACACAATGTGCATGACATATCACAGACAAGGGACGGACATTTTCACTAACATGGGGACCATTTCAATAATATTTCCATAAATGCTTCCATTAAAGCTCATATAGTTATTTAAGTCTATTTCGTATTACCATGTCTTTTGTCGACCCAGTTTGACGAGTTAGAAAGGTGTTGTATTGTTAAATACTTAATACAATGTACTAAGTTTATATTAATTTTACTATTTTTTGTCGATTTGAAACAAGTTATTACACGTAAAAACACTTCCGATACCTCATTCCTGACGTCATACGGTTCATATGTTATTATGGATCCAAAACCATGGCGATTACAGTGTATGGTCTTCCGTGACAGTTTAATGTATTGCATCTAATATAATTTGTCCTAATTGCCTTCTGAGAGACAAGTTTGGTAGATAACAGCACTGTCAGAAGAATGCGCTACACTGGTAGATAAGATACCCGAGACACGGGGGTTATCTTTTTCAGTCGAGGGCGTAGCGTACATGTTCTCTATCTGAGTTGTAGGATCGACGAATTTGTATCATAGGTCAAATGATGAGTGTGTTGTGATAAAAATACACACCCGTGCAGTATTGCAGTTATCACATTTTTCCTGTGCGTTAATGCAGATATTGCACACTTTTCCGCCATACCTATGATACAAAACGTCACATATATGACATATACTACAGCGGGTTTAGCATAGTGATAACGCACTAGACTGTCAATCCAGAGGTCGTGGGTTCAATCCCTGGCATCGGAACTTGACATTTCTGAAATATTCATAATATTTCCCGCTATTTCTGATCGTGAGGTCTGCAAAGTATCTTGGTAAATGTGGCAGGAAGCTGTGTATCGGTGCTTTACACCGGGCACAATAACGAAGCAGACTCACCGAACTGTCTATTCGAAATAACAGCTAGGCGCACTTCTGCAGCACCGGACATGCCTGTATCTAATGTCTATCTCTCCCTTCAGGGGCTTTCCCTCAGCCTGTCCCTCTGGTCAGATCATGCTGTATCTGCACAGGTAGAGGATGCACCTGTGCCCTTGTAGCTGCAGCACTATAATGTAAAGTGTCTTTGATCGTGTGTTCGCATGAAAAAGGCGCTATATAAATCTGGTATATTTATATTGATGTAATATACATATTATATATAATGAATAGTTACTTGTGAAAGAACGAGTTAGCACCCATTGATAATATATTCCAGGAAAACTGATTGGGTCAAGTTTGAAGGTCAGTACATATAAAGCCTCACTTTTTTTATTTTAGAATGGCATATTTTATTGTGCACGTGTGCTTCTGTGATGATCTTGCTTTGGTTGCAGACACGTTTGGAGAAGGGTTTATTTGTGACAGTCACTTTGATCTGTGTTTGTTCTTTTTTGTATTCCCTCTCCATTTTCTTTTTCTTTATTGCCTTTGTGGTGCGATTCTGTGTGTTCTGCTGTTTCTACTGCGTGTGTCCGCCTCTGTCCGATTTATTATTATTTAGCTGCCACGTTCTTCATGTCATTCGGAACACCTTTTATATGGCGACGTCAGGAAGCGATAAATGCCGAACGGACCGTTCCGATTGTCTTCATGTATTATACGACTTATTTATCAAACCTGGTTTTAGGTCAATGAAAACAATCACTATTAAATTAATGAAACACAGTAATTAAATGAAACATGTACATACTTAAAAGAACTATCAGTACATTAATCAATGCTTTACTGCTATATTCATTTGGTAAATAAAACATTAATGGCAATTTTTACTGTTATTGACTATACAATTAAGTGCCGCTGGTCTGTTTAACGGTTATCGACAGGTCATTTGGTTCAACGCCTTTTGTGTTACCTACGAATATTCAAACACGTTCTGACCGACAAAGGAAACGCATTATTTTATTTTGTTATTTTCTAATTAAAATATTGCAACATGACACGTTTCGTTTGAGGTGTTAGATATACTCAAACTCGACTTTGTTGACCACGACATGTAAGAAAACACGAATCATTGCTATAACTAACTAGATAACAAACTAGATATAACTAACTAGATAACAAACTTGTTATAACTAACTAGATAAAACTAACTAGATAACAAACTAGATATAAGTACAAAAGCTTTCAAAAGACTTAAATATCACATTTCAAAATATTTCAGTTTGCAACATTATAAAGAATACAGAAGAAGATGGGCTTATTACCAACTATATTATACTGCTTTCAAAATATTTCATATTTAAATGTAAATGCAATAAACACACACCGACAATTCAGTCATCTAAAGAATACATTAACAATCGAAAAAAGATGGAACAAACAATCGCACTATTAAAAAACAAACTTCAAATGGCAGAAGTTTTCATAACTTGCACAACTCGAAAAGTGATATTGTGTAAATTCCCCGAACCCATAACCATTTCTTATTATCTTTCTCTTACTTTCCTTTCTTACTCCCTACAATCACAACCTCTCATCTAAGCGATTGTCCTCATAACACTTCCCCTTTCCCTATCTATACTACAAAAATCATAACGACATTATCACGTCAGTAATGTCCGAGGGGTCCCGGTTGTTTTCTTCGGTGTCATTTACGACTTTTATGCCTTCAACATGTTGAGAAGTTGTCCGTTACGTTAGAAGAAGCAATTCTTTAATCCTATGGAAGAGGTTTCTCGTAGCTGTGGCATGTAACGCTGTACTTGAAACATTAACGGATTAAATAATATTGTCTGCAGTTGTGTATAATATTCTGGGTACAGTTTAATCAAAGCACTTACTGAAACTTAAACTTACGTTCGATTTCGAATTATTTTTGTTTCCTTAACAACTTGATACAAATCGAGGTATAGGCTGTTGCAATATTGTTAATGATGATTGGTCACTGAATTTCTACAAAATCATATTTATGTCCTAGTTGTAGTTGCAAACGCACTATTATAAGGAATTTAAATTTGATCGTAAGTTTTTAAGATTTTCGTTCGTGCTTTGATAAAACCGTTCCATGGTGCATACTCCTGGAACATCGGCTGTTGTCCAATGGTCAGTGAGCCCAATTGGCAATCCGACGATCCGGGTTGATTCTTAGTCTCGACAGGTCATGCCCTACAATGGGAATTTGACAAAAGGACTAATTGTCTTCAACATTTGGATACGTTGTTGGTTTCTTGTGAGAGGGTTAGTTAGTACGGACATTTGGGACAAGTACTGCTACTGTAGTAGTGCGTATATGATTTAATTACCATTAGGAGAGAAACTTGTGAAGGCGGCCTTTTAGCTTAGTCGGTAAAGCATTCGCCCTGTAAGCGAATGGTATCGGATAATAGCCCGGTCATGTTGTTAGTATAATACAACATATTATAATTAATGAGTCCATTGAAGAATGAACACACTGGCAGATGACGTCATTTCTTTAAGTACAGATCAACTACTCTTCTTTGTGGAGATCGGTGTGAACATTATAATAAGAAATGAAATATTGCTATAATTAGCTTAATGGTTATGACAATGTATTCAGATACCCAGTATCATGCAGACGGTTATAATTGTTGCAACTGACCATCGACACCTGCTCCCGACAGCTGACCATTCCTTAATGTACAGGGAATCGTTATTGTGGCTCCTTTTAACAACCATTTGAAGTCGTTCGCTTTTGAGATAAAGTCTATTAATTGTTTCATCGATCCAAATAATTATTTATTAATAGCATAGGCATTGCGCATGCGCCATTACACACCCGGAAACAGAAGTTGACAGCTTTTCAAAATTCGACATTAATAACAAGTAGGAATAATTATTCTGAAATATTCTATTTGATTTTATTTTTATTTAATGGCTGTAAATGTTCAGTGGATATACTTTTTAGGTCATCTTAAACGTTCTTCAATGTAGCCCTGTTCAAATTAAATACACATTTATACGTTGGAAAGAGAAAGTACTGATGTGAAAATGCATCAATATTGATAATTTCTCATACAACCTAATATGTTTGAATGTTAAATGTTAACCCCCCCCCCACATCAAATATAAGTAAGTGGCATATATTTTATAACATGATTTTGAAGAACTTGGTCATTACAACTACTATTCAAAACATAAAAAAGATAAGTTATGAAAAAAAGTTATTAGGATTTTGCCGAGCATAAAATGTTAAAATATAAAGTGGGTGGGGTAAAAGAACTATATATATTATATCAAAATTAATTATACATGTACCGTTTGTGGGATCTTGATCATTAAGAACGATCTGAAACTATACTGCAAAATATCTTATTATTTAGATCACAGACTATTTTTTAAAATGTCATATATGAATACAACCACCAATTAAATAAACTCAAAGAAAAACAAGTACGGTGACCTTAATGTTTATTTTATAATATTTTGTATCAGAAAAAAAATCTTTACTTTCTGACAAAATTTAAACAAAATCTGAATATGGGGCCAAACCGCTCAAACATTAAAACAGAGCATAATCCATGTTCACGTCGCACCACGAAAATAACAAGAACAAAACATAATAATTATGTTTTATCACATGCTTGACGTCGCGGTGGCGTAATAAAGCCATTATTTATTTTTGATAATACACTAGAATAAACCTTTGACGCGACGCCATTCAAAGAATAGGCGACGTCGTCCAAGTTGCGCGTTTATTATAGTGAAAATAAGCAGCTATTTTATGTTTCGGCCCGAAAAGGCTAACATGTGATAAAAAGAACATTACATTTGTGACTTTCCACATCGTTGAATAAAATCGATAAACTGCTCGGCAGAGCCTCGCATTTTATTGTTTTATTCAACTCGTTTAATAAATTCAATATGAAAAGACACTCATTACATGTAATATCCTCTATATAGTTTATTTAGACGTGTACATTGTACATCGATCGCTTTAAACACATTATAAATTTAACATCAAAGGTTTGCCATACATTCAAAGTAAACAATAAAGTAATTACAAATCCACATGAGACAATAATTATAAGACTGTTATTAACTTAAAAGGGCACTTAAACATACATGTTCGGGAAGGAGAACTTAATGGTTTTGTGGTATAACGTTTATATGGAGGTCGTGGTGCGCCGCTAGCGTATACTATTTTTATCTATGTGAACTGATTTTTGTTTTTTGTTACACATGTTCATGCAATTTTGCTCAATTCATTTGGATTGCATGTCCGAGCTAAAACGAACGATACATGTCAATATATAAGCAGCACCACGAATTACTTGAACACCCCTCGTATTAACTAATCTGGCAATATGGCAAATTTGGCAATATGAAAGTTACACCAATAGATAACTGAGATTATTCCTTACACTTGGTTGAGACTGAGTCTAACGCCACGTTTCTACAATGATGTGATGGTTTTTGGTTGATACTGAGTCTACCACCACGTTCCTGCAATGATGTGATATTTTTTTCCAGATTTTCTTTAAAAACTCTCACCATTATGTCAATGCAAGGTTTGTGTCCATACATACGTGTATCACATACTTCCAAAATACCTCTAGAATAATGATACGATATGCAGACAGAACGTGACAATGCATGTAATTTGTGCTTACTGCAGACAAGCCCTAACGCGGACTGAAACTTATTACCCAATTGGCAGTGCCTATAACAGTTTGTTTAGCAGTGAATGTAATGGTCACCAATGGTTATAAGCGACATTCGTGAAACATTTGTCTATCTACTACAATTTAAACCTTTGTATTGATTGATTGATTGATTGATTGATTAATTGATTGATTAATTGAGTGAGAGAGTGATTGATTGATTGATTAATTGATTGATTGATTGATTTATTTATTTATTTATTGATTGACGTCTCATATTTGCACAACTGACATACAATACAGATGCATAAGTATACAATTACAGTTAAACATTGCACAAAACCGTTCTAACACGAATTATAAGAGACTGTGTAACAGAGCATACAGTATGTAACATTCAATAATAATATTGTGAAACTTATTTTATGTTGTTGTACGTACGTCGGTGAAACATATTTTATGTTGTTGTACGTACGTCGGTGAAACATATTTTATGTTGTTGTACGTATGTTGGTGAACCATTTTATGTTGTTGTACGTATGTTGGTAAAACATATTTTATGTTGTTGTACGTATGTTGGTGAAACATATTTTATGTTGTTGTACGTATGTTGTTGAAACATATACGTACGTTGGTGAAATATATTTTATGTTGTTGTTTCATGCTTTATGGTGTAGGTCTGTGAAATATGTTTATGATGCTATAAGTTGAAATATATGCCGCGTTGTATTCCGATGTATTTCGGTATACATGTTACTCGACAGGGCTGGAGAAGCCAATGCCATAACTCAGGTATGCATAAGAACAACACGGGAACTACAAACGTTGACCAGGACGTCCAAAGTTCGAGATATGGAAGTAAAAGCTGTATCAAACCCACCTACAATAACAAAACTAAACCAGAGTAATTGCAGAACATTCGATTTGAGTGGATTCGTATAATAATAAAGTAAATAAACTTCTAGAATTATAGCGGATAATTTTAAGCCCAGAGTTTGTGTTATTCTATTAGTTAGATCTATTTTCCCAATGTTAGTTGCATCATTAGTTTTCTCATTGTAACCAACCGCGATGTATATTCAAATAATTGTAAGGAAACTGATATAATAGTCACATCCCTTGAGCTAGTTTCTGATAATAATTATGATCAAGAATGAATGAACATCCTTTGCTATACAGTAAAAACATGTATATATCGCTGGCTTAGAATAAGAAGGTTGTTAGTGCAAAATCAACATTTTGAGAAAACTAGAAAACACTGTCTAAAAATGGAAAAACAAGTTTTTTAAGCTAATCGTTTCAGATTTTCATGAAAATAGGCTTAT
This sequence comes from Spisula solida, assembly GCA_947247005.1. Classification (NCBI taxonomy): domain Eukaryota; kingdom Metazoa; phylum Mollusca; class Bivalvia; order Venerida; family Mactridae; genus Spisula; species Spisula solida. The sequence goes on along the minus strand of OX365952.1, from coordinate 33,335,052 downwards.
AAGAAGCGCATTGAGAATATGCATAACCCGTATAAGGTCGTAAGAAGTACATGTACTTACGACCTTCTATAATTCTAAGCCAGCGATATTATATATAGAGGATATTACATGAGTGTCTTTCCATATTGAATTTATTGAACGAGTTGAATAAAATAATAAAATGCGAGGCTCTGCCGAGCATTTTATCGATTTTTTAACGAGTTTAATAAATTCAATGTGGAAAATCACAAATGTAATGTTCTTTTTATCACATGTTAGCCTTTTCCGGCCGAAACATAAAATAGCTACTTATTTTTCACTATAATATACGCGCAACTGTGACGACGTCGCCTATACTTTGAGTGACGTCACGTCAAAGCTTTATTACACTAGTGTATTATCAAAAATAAATAATGCCTTTATTACGCTACCGCGACGTCAAACATGTGATAAATTACTAATATTACTATTCAGAGCACAGAGACGTCGTCGTGTAGTGTTCCGATAGAAGTAAAATATATTTTAACCTTCAATCGCCGTTATTAGTTTTTATGATTATTATTGTATCTATATTAAATCTCATCACCACCTGGTTTGTTTTTTAATTGACCAATATATAATAAAATAATTGAATTAAGATAATAATGATATATTACTTCTCACGCCAGATGAGGTCAAGAAAAATGTTCTTTCCTTAATAGTGATGTTTTTTTCTAAACCTTTTCATTAACCAGTTTTTGTAGACATTATTCATTTTAAAAGTACATGTTCCACCTTGCGTTTAGTTAAGTAACTGACACCGGCTTGGTATGAGGGGGTCAAAACCGTATACATACCTGAAAAGTGATGTGTCATATGCATTTTTGGAACAGAGAAACCTTTCTGCTTGGTGAAGTGTTGAGCCAGACGGCGCAATATATTGCTTGTATGTTACCTTACCCCTTTGTCCAATTAAAAGCCATTCAGCCAAATTAAAATATTTTTAACCACGTATCCATATATTCATGCAATGCGCACAATATCTCATAAGTGGTTCATGAAGTAAACTAATCTATTTGGAAAATTTGGCAGTTTCAAAATATGGAAACTAGACCCGCCTACCCCATTGGATTATGCAATATATGTGTATGAAGTGAAAGAGGGATGTTCAGACTGTTCTGAGGTCAGCTGTCATAACCTTATTTACTATGTTAAAAGTATTACTTACGACACGAATCTTTTGGGTTTTTTCAATCTTGGATTGGACACATAGGATTTGTATAACTTCCGTGCATTATACCGGTATTAATACTAGTGTATCCCACCGTAAGCATTTGCACTTAGCCCTTTGAAAATTAAGACCCACCCCTCAAATCCATCAATGTAAAAATTAATGGCGTAACCGTGGTACAAGACATGAATAATTATAGTCATTTTTTGTGGTGGATTTGTTTTCTTTTCTTATATTATATCCTGAATAAATAACACCCCTCATCCGATAAATAACATAACTGTCCTTTGTATCAAATACGTTTTTCGTTATTACTTTGATGTACGCGCGAAGATCAAGTTGTCTTTATGAGAATTCTACATAAAATAAAGTGTTTTCATGACTTATTGATGTGCTCGCCTTTTTTACATGACAAACGACATCTACGTGTTTTATGTTTTTATCAGAAATACCTTATTTACGATGTATGGGGAATATAGTTCACATACTTTATGTATTAAGGAGGGCCGAGCTTAAATTAAATAAATTAAAAAAAAGGCACGCGTACCAACTTAAAGGAACAGGTTCTACATTTTTTGTATTAATAAGCGATGTTCTTGAAATATATTAGTTTGTTAAACGTCTTTGTGGTTGCAAAGTCAATTTGTAAATAAGTCAATTTGTCGAATGCTGTTTCATTAGTTGTTCGAGCTAGAGTGGACCGGGTGTAGTTAACATCAATTCAGTGATTACATCCATTTATTTATGGAGCGTTTGTGAGACTTGATTATATTTAATGGAAATCATCTCTCAGAAAAACATGCATCAAAGAACGGCACAATTTACTCAAGTCGCCGTGGACAATTATATCTAAAGACGCATGTTCTGTAACGTATGCGATGTCAAGTAGCTCCATTTTTCTGCATGTCAGATGCGAGCGATACGTGAGAGCTTGGTGGTTATCAGAGTACCATTAACGTTCCAACAAATGATCAGTGTCACGGTGATGAATGATGTACGATGGATATCAACATAATACAAAAGTAGCAATCTTCTAAAACAAGATTAGTTGTAATACAACGCTGTATGGAATGTGTAATGGTATTGAGAGTAAATTCTCCCGCCATCCATATGATCCTACTTGTGAATATATTTCTGATAATACTACTCACAATTGATCAGTGTAGCAATACCACGTGACGTTTTGTTTAGCAACCTGTAAAACAGCGAAGCATTTATGTTTCACAGGGTTCTGGAAAAAAACGGTCAAGCAGCTGAAAAAGATCTAATATTTCACGGAAAGCTAATAATTGTCCTCTTAGCGTGGCGTATGCTTCAAAGAAATCGATGAAGAAATACTTATGGATGGCTTTTTTGTATTCCAATGTTGAGTGACAAATGTCGTCTTGGACCTGCGGGCAAAAGTCACGTGGTATTGCTACACTGTTGATATGGGTCAACACATTTCCCACAGGAATATTTTGCAAATCGAATAAGCTGTGCTGATGAATTTTTCATGAAAGACACTGTTACATTAAATGTCTTTCATGAAAAATTCAATTTTGTAATACTGTAAAAGACTTTAGATTGCTTCAACATATGATGTCTGAGTGCTGATAAGCCTAACCTCACTTAAATGTTTGTACTTTACTCAAGCCTCTACGACAAAGGAATACGTCCCTATTTTGGCTCTTAAACAATATAAAAAGGAAAAAGGGCAAATGTTTAAATTTATTCTTGCCTAATTTGTCGCTGTCAATAGGGCTTATCAGTTACCTGTAAAAGACGACAATGTGTCAATGAATACCAAATGCAGATGAGGTGATATTTAAATATTTGCGAAACGTTTACTTTATCATTCTATTTTGCTCAGTAAACGTAAGACGGACATAGATATTGATTCCTTTTTGACTAAATATTACCAATACAATTAATCCGTTTGCTTGTTTTCGATAGAGGTTTCAACATTTACTGTTTTATTTATATTCTTGGACTGCTAGTTGGGCACTTATTCCTGCTTTTTTAAAATACTCTTGATCCCTTGACTTTGTCCCCCAAATCATTATCGACTTGTAGCCGTGAGATAAACGCGATATTTTCCTGCGAAAGTGAAAGTGACACGAAAATTAATTATATAACCCAGATGTCACCGAAAATGGCGATATGATAATACCGCGACCCGCGTACCAAAACATGCATAATGTCGGGCCCATTTAGGACACTACGTACCATTCTGTCTAAACATTTTGACCCAAATACATTTTTATTACTTCATAGTATGTTTTTAAAAAGGGGCCGGCACCCAAAATGTATTGGTATTTACCACGCTCAACAAAGCTTTCTTAATTTCCTCAATACCCTTTAGTAAAAATAGATCTAAACACACTCTTACACATCAAAGAGAGAATCATTCATGTTTTATTTCAGATCACGTGTCTTACATGGCTTCACCAATAAATGAAAGTAACTCTCCACTAGTTAAGACAGATGAAGCATAGGAAGTGTAAATATATTGTTGTAGTGACCAATTACCAGGCATTGTTAACACGCATGTGTACTAATCTGTCATTTACAGTTCTCTTGTCATCTTGGTGTCCTTAACACAACATTCCTTCGATGCATAATGTTGAAACAAAACAGAATGTCTCAAATCGTATGTCTAAGGTAAACAATATCACTACCTTATTCATGTGAAAGTCTTGTTCTGAAGTGCATGTAATTTGTGACAGTGACATGGAGACATGTGACATAATAGCTCTTCATCTACCAAGGTCCTGGGATGGTTATTTAATATTGATCTTATTTAATTGGAGAATTAGGATAGACAATCATATCGACCAAAAGTTGAATATGGTGTGATATGATTGGTTGCCCTATCCTTTAAGGGGCATGCTCCCAGAAACTTGAGTGTCTTGGTTTGCATACAACAAAATTGCGTTTATCAGTTGTAAAACCAACTGTTACCGAAAAGTCAAAGAAGAATTTGACTGTAAAATTTACTCTATAAAAACATGCTTGCTTCGATATTTTGTATATCGATTTGAATAAAAGGCTGTCAGTCTTTTATTGACGACAACGATATTTAGTTATTCTTGAAATCTTTTTTTTTAAACTAGTGGGATATATAAATCGTAACTTTTTACATGGTAGCAATTTGATTGTTATTCGAGACACTTCAGTTCCAGGGCATGCCCCTTTAAGTCAAGTAATATCAATATTGAATACCACCCCTGGTACGAGTAATCATATTCAACATCAATGGACAGTTAAATTAGTGTGCAATGTATAAAGGGAGTTCATTGAAGGCGTTCTTCGTGTTATATTGTAAACGATTCTATCACTTAAACAGTAGAGTCAGTTGCTTGCAACATCCCTCTTATTATTACTGTAAAAATGCGATGTAATAAAGAGCATGCAAAAGACAAGGACTTTGTATTCTTAATATTGTGTCGGTCTTATAATGAGAGTGATCTTTAATTGACGTTTTATAGTAAATACTCGTGCTCACACACATTTCGCATTGATACGGATATTTATGACAGAAAATTTGTGTCTACAATGTATTTTCGATTATCTTTGGGTTCACATACATGCGTTTAGTAGTTTTTATTTTCGGTTTGATAATCGTACACAAAGATTTTTTCGTCATATGTTTCTTTCATATTCAGGCGTATTTGATGAATACACATACATTTGAGAAATCCTTGACTACTAACATGTTTAACAATAAATACATATTTTGTAAAATACCTTTTGCAATTCCACAGTATTTGACATTAATTTCGAGTACATACTTTATTTTGCCCGAAATGGAGCAGAATTCTTATATACAGTCTTTATTTCCTATACTTTCCTGTATTAATTATATCATAAATTTAAGTGACCGTATATACATACACAGGCCCATATTTTCACAAATCGGTGACATAGAATTAAAATGACTACTAACCACCTTATGGGACTCTGCATCTCAAGGCACTTCTTATAAGCCTTTTTTAATGAAAATCGGAAGTGGTCATTTTGACCAAACTGAACTTTAAAATTAGTTTTCTGACTGATTTTTCTTGTTTTCTCAAAATATTGATTTTGTACCTACGACATTCTAATTATAGGCCAGCGATATGTTCATATAATTGTGTATTGTCATTATTACATGACGTTATTAAATGCCCTTACAACATGAGTTTCAATTCCACACTGAGTCGTGTTTTCAATTGTCAAAACAGAGTTTCAACTGCACATGTAGGTCGGAGCCTGAGATTACATACACACATACAATGTGTGACCCTGGTACATCTTACATAAACTATGCATCATTCGAAACAATAAATCACCTGCGGTATTTAGGAATGAGCTTGTTTAACAAGGGCAAGTAACGGGTTGAGTTTCTTTCTTTCTATTGTGCTTTCTGAATCGCTAGTGTACAATCTAAAGCCAACAGACACATCTATGCTGTTGAGGAACATCAAACGAGAAGATTAGAAGACACATGTGCAAATGTAATTGATAGTTTCAAAAACACGTGCAAGAAGGGAAATATCAGAAGGCGGCATGCATCGCGAAAACGTCGTTAATTTCTACAAAATGACGAAAGGGACAAAAAAGGAAATTTTAGAAAATTGACATTTTTCTAAATATTATTCGAGTTATACTCTTCAAATTGGTCACAGAAATAACTTGGTTCTCTTGTCTATACATGTGCAAATTTTCATTGCGATAGCAGATGGAAGGGATTTGATAAATAGACACTAAAACTGTATACTTTCTTTTAAAATACCCTGTACATACATGCACGCTTATACTGTAAGATGTTGCAGCTCCAATACTTCATCCATTCTTGGTGTCTCTAAATATCGCTCCTATACCAATCAATGTTGTCAACAAATCCTGATCTATTTCTCGTCGTGTTTTATCATCTTAGCACGAAAGCCATCGACAATCGACATAAAATCGCGTTTAAGGTTTCGATGTTTATTGCTTTACTGACTCTTATAATTAGGTCTTGTGACACGAGGTAAATTGGCACTTGAATGTTTTCAAAGTGCCCGTCGAAAGCTGATAAATGACGAAACCATTCATATATTCAACGCTTCGTATAAATCTAAATAAAACGAGAACACTACATATATCAGTTTAAGAATCAATTAATATCGACGTGAATAATACCCGAACAGGACATTTTCGATTACGGGGCTATCGGTCATCAAAAGGGTTTCTGTAATAATCAGATCCTGGGCAGCAGGATTGTCACTAAACATACGTATATTAAAGTATTTGTCAATATCTAGGTTAGGAATGTTTACAAACATTTCAACTATAAACTATACATTATTCAAGTTTGGTCATGATTAAGGTCAATATAATCCTGTATACGTATTTACAATAGATTATTATCAACTTCAAAGAAGTAAAGTAATTGGCATTTCTATCTGTAGTGTATAGTTAAAATAAATGCAAACATGTCTGTGCTGGTTGGATTCTGGACATCGACATATTAATAAGTACATAGACAATAATAGTTAATATGAAATAGTGCATAGCAAAGATCGACAGAAAATAAAAGTTAATACCGTTTGGTATTAGTTAGTATGGACTTAATTAACGACGACAATCGATCTTTAAGGCCTAGTTGCAGTTTTGTGTGTTACGTCATAAGATATATTCAAGATGTACTTAATAAAGCTTGGTACTTATGGCATGGTTCTGTAGAACACAGTTTTGCCCCCACTATACTAGATACCTGCTTGAAGACATGTCAGTATAGTTGCCTACTTGTCGAGAGTAAATCAATACAGATTAGGCATCAAGTTCCTCTTTTATATTGTTTTTATTAACTTTCAGTCTTGTTCGGCGTAACATTCCTGGAATTAATAGTCAATAGTAACTTTATTGAGGCTTATTTTAAAGACTGTGTGTGCTCAACTGTGTTACCTCTATAAAGAAAGTCTTTATCTTTAATACAAGCCGTATTACTTGTCCTTCTATAAGCATCCTTCTGACAATCTCTTCACACGTTGACAACATCATCATAGCCAATATAACAAAAGGGACAACAACAAATGGGACACCATCAAACAGAAACAGCGAAACACGAAGGCTTAAGAAAGAACACACAAACGAAAAGTAGATATGAAAAAATATATTACGCTTGGTTTCATTTATTTCTACTTTATCATATACGTTGTCTTCACTCGACATTCTGCCATGATTCGTCATGATAACTAAACTCATTAGAGCATTTCTTGAATATTTCCCTAAACATAGAAAGACTTACATTGTATATTGACATTTGTTCATACAGCGATAAGAAACCATTTATGGAGCTAATAAGATACAAAAATGTATCAACAGAAACCGCTGAGAGAGTCACGTGATACGTGATACGAATACATGGCTTCCTTGGAATATTTTCGGATACTTAGTTCACGTAAAATAAATGATAGTTATCCACGAAATATGTGTGTACTCCAACTTAAATACAACGTACAACCAGTCCAAGCACTTCGCATTCTGACCATCTCGGCCTATAGGAATTGCAATTGATTTACTTGACCGAAGAAGACGGAAATAGCCGGTGTTTCACGATGGCACACTGTGGGTGTCAGCATCACGTAACGATACCAGTTGTGAAAAGACCGAGACTTTCGTAGTTTGCTCCATTGTAATTCTAAACCACATTAACCTGATTTCATTAGTGGTGTCATCGGGGGAAATTGAATCAATCAGCATGACAGTGATAGAAATGTATAACATATTATGGAGAAAGAATAACACGGCAAAGCTAGAGGAAATTAAATAAAACAAGTAATTAAGAATTGCAAGCAATACAGAAGTCCCCTACCGGTTTTAAGCCATTTTCAATGTTTCTGTTGCCATAGCAACCACAATTTTTGTCAGAATCTAAATATTTTTAGACGTGCATAATCCCCTTATTGCCCCCTATCCACATACCAAGTTTCATAAACCTAGCTTGGAAACTGTTTGGGTTATGGCAGGATCCAGATTTTTTGACGGACGGACGGACGGACGGACGGAGGGCAAACCTATAGTCCCCTCCGGTCAAAAACCGGTAGGGGACTAAAAATGTGAGCAACCTTGGTATAGTTTTATAATTACGGCGTTAGATACATGTATGTACATGTATTATACCGCATAGTGACAACAGGAAAAGTCTGATCTGAGCTCATGATATACTTAGTACTAGTATCCATAACTCAGTACGTCGATATATTAACAGGTTCATATAATTAAAATGCAACAATATTGCAATTAGATGTCATCACTGCAAAACGCTGAAGCAACCAGTGCTTATTTTTTTACTAATACTAAAAAAGGCGGGAGACTGTCGGTGTTGAGTTTTTGTATGTGTTTAGTTTTTTTTGTTTCATGTTGATGTCTGTTCTTATGATTATCTTTGTAAGACGTGTGTTTTATTCTGTTTGTGTGCCTGACGTATTCTGATGTTTATGTTGAGTGCTACAGTACCTGTCGGAACTTTGTCTTTCAGTTTTATGACAGCTGGGACATGGACTTTCGACTTTTCGACAGTTGCAAATTTGACTTTCAATAGTTAAGTTCACTAAGTTATGGGCGGGACATTGTGACGTATAATCACGTTTTGTGTTGTTTTTATATCTTCTGTGCTCGGCTTTGTCAGTTGAGTCACTGTCCGACTGTTAATTGTTTTGGTTAATGAAATGAACATCCTTTGCTATGCAGTAAATACATGTATGATTATATTACATTGTATATATTAATAGTACAGTGTACATTCATTTGATTCAGAGCACAGACAGGTAGTCGCATAGTGATCCGCTATTGAAATGTTTTTTGTATAAAACATCCACTCGCTCTTATTAGTTTATTGATGATAACTTGTATCCAAAATTAAATCTCACCACGTTTTTTTAATTGACCATTAAATAAAAACATTACAAATTAATTGAGATAATCATGATATATAACTTCTCACGCCAGATCAGGTCAAGAAAAAGTTTCCTTAATAGTTATCTTTTTTCTAAACCTTTTCATTTACTATTTTTTGTAGGTATTAATCATTTCAAAAATACATATACTACCTTGCTTTAAGTTAAGTAACTGACACCGGCTTATTATGAGGAGATCAAACGCACAAGCACGGAAGATTATAACAAAGCAAAGCCTGGAAAGTGATGTGTCATATGCATTCCTGGAACAGATGACCTCTTGGTTTGGTGAAATGTTGAGACGGACAGTGCACAAATATTGCTTGTAGTTTACCCTACTTTTTTGTACAACTAAAAACCAGGGCTTTTTTAAATAGAATGTTTTTGAACCACTTATCCGTATATTAATGCAATGGGCACAATTGGATCTATTTATTATGACAATTTGGCTGTTTCCAAATATGGAAAACTATACCCGCTTACCCCGTTGGGATATGCAATTCATGTGTATGAGGAGAAAGAAGGTTGTTCAGAATGATTTGAGGTCAGTTGTCATAACCTTGTTTGATATATTTCAATCTTAGAATGACCAAATAGGAGTTCAATAACTTCGTTCATTATACCGGTATTGATACTAGTATATCCCACCGTGCACTTAGCCCTTTGAAAATTAAGACCCACCCCTCAAATCAATCAATGTAAAATGGCGTAACCGTGGTACAATACAGTAATAATTATAGTCAATTTTTCTGGTGGAGTTTTCATCATTTCTTAGATTACATCCTTAATAAATAACAACCCTGGTACAATAAACAACATAACTACTCCTAAATAATACGTTATTCGTTATTACTTTGATGTACGCTCGAAGATCAAGTTGCCTTTATGAGAATTCTACATTAAATAAAGTGTATTCATGACTTATTTATGTGCCCCCCTTTTTTACATCACAAACGACATCCACGTGTTTTATGTTTTTATCAGAACGACCTTATTTACGGTTTATGTGTATATAGTTCACTTATTTTTATGCATAATGGAGGACCGCGCTACCTTGTGTGGATTCGCGGAAATTAAAATTTGATTTGGAAGTTATAAATAAGAACAAACACAAAGTACAATGGTAGGTCATTAGAACACCATGTATCTCGAAAATATCATTTTTTTTATTTCAATGTCGTTTTAGATTATTTTTCTGTCATTTTAGGATGTTTCCGAGAATTTAAAAATTCTGAAAAAAAGCACGCGTACCAACTTAAAGGAACAGTTACTTCATGTTTTGTATTAATAAGCGATGTTCTTGAAATACATTAGTATGTTAAACGTCTTTGTGGTTGCAAAGTCAATTTGTAAATAAGTCAATTTGTCGAATGCTGTTTCATTCGTTGTTTGAGCTAGAGTGGACCGGGTGTAGTTGACATTAATTCAGTGATTACATCCATTTATTTATGGAGCGTTTGTGAGACTTGATTATATTTAATGGAAATCATCTCTCAGAAAAACATGCACCAAAGAACGGCACAATTTACTCAAGTCGCCGTGGACAATTATATCTAAGACGCATGTTCTGTAACGTATGCGATGTCGAGTAGCTCCATTTTTCTGCATGTCAGATGCGAGCGATACATGAGAACTTGGTGGTTATCAGAGTACCATTAACGTTCCAACAAATGATCAGTGTCACGGTGATTAATGGTGTACGATGGATATCAACATAATACAAAAGAAGCAATATTCTAAAACAAGATTAGTTGTAATACAAAGCTGTATGGAATGTGTAATGGTATGGAGAGTAAATTCTCCCGCCATTCATATGATCCACCTTGTGAATATATTCCTGATAATACTACTCACAATTTGATCACTGTAGCAAAACCACGTGCCGTTTTGTTTAGCAACCTGTAAAACAGCGAAGCATACAGGTTTCTCAGGAATCTGGAAAAAACGATCAAGCTTATATTTCACGGAAAGCAAATAATTGTCCTCTTAGCGTGGCGTATGTTTCAAAGAAATCGATGAAGAAATACTTATGGATGGCTATTTTGTATTTCAATGTTGACAAATGTCGTTTTGGACCTGCAGCCAATCGTCACGGGGTATTGCTCCACTGTTGATAAGGGTCATCAAATTTCCCACAGGAATATTTTGCAAATCGAATAAGATGTGCTGATGAATTTTTAATGAAAGACAATGTTACATTTGTTATACTGTAAAATACCTAAGATTACATCAACATTTGATGTCTAAGTGCTGATAAGCCTAACCTCACTCAAATGTTTGTACTTTACTCAAGCCTCTACGACAAAGGAATACGTCCCTATTTTGGCATTTTGGGTCTTAAACAATTTAAAAAAGAAAAGGGGTAAATGTTTTAATTTTATTCTTGCCTATTATGTCGCTGTCAATAGGGCTTATCAGTTACCTGTAAAAGACGACAATATGTCAATGAATACCAAATGCAGATGAGGTGATATTTAAATATTTGCGAAACGTTCTCTTTATCATTCTATTTTGCTCAGTAAACGTAAGGCGGACATGGATATTGATTCCTTTTTCACCAAATATTATCAAGACAATTAATCCATTTGCTTGTTTTCGATAGAGATTTCAACATTAACTGTTTTATTAATATTCTTGGACTACTAGCTGGGCACTTATTCCGGCTTTTTTTAAATACACTTGATCCCTTGACTTTGCCCGATTTGTAGCCGTGAGTTAAACGCGATATTCTCCTGTGAAAGTTACACGAAAATTAAATATAGAACCCAGATGTCACCGGAAATGACGATATGATAATACTGCGGCCCGTGGACTTTTTGTACCAATACATGCCTAATTTCGGGCCCATTTAGGACACTACGTACCCTTCTGTCTAAACATTTTGACGCAAATATATTTTTGTTCTTCAGAAACCTCGTTCAAAGTGTGTTTTTAAAAAGGGACCGGCACCCAAAATGTATTAGCAACAGATCATTACCACGCTCAACAAAGCTGTCTTGCAATGGCAATACCCTTTAGTAAGAATAGATCTAAACACACTCTTACAATTCAAAGATAGAATCATTCATGTTTTATGTCAAAGCACGTGTCTTACATGGCTTCACCAATAAATGAAAGTAACTCTCCACTAGTTAAGACAGATGAAGCTCAAGAAGTGTAAATATAAGGTTATAGTGACCAATGACCAGGCATTGTAAACACGCATGTGTACTAATCTGTCATTTACAGTTCTCTTTTCATCTTGGTGACTTTACACAATATTCCTTCGATGCATAATGTTGAAACAAAACAGAATGTCTCAAATCGTATGTCTAAGGTAAACAATATCACAACCTTATTCATGTGAAAGTTTTTTTCTGAAGTACATGTTATTTGTTACATGGAGACATGTCACATAGATCTAATAGCTCTTCATCTACCGAGGTCCTGGGAAGGTTATTTAATATTGATCTTATTTAATTGGAGAATTAGGACAGCCAATCATATCGACCAAAAGTTTAATATCGTGTGATCTGATTGGTTGTCCTTATCCTTAAAGGGGCATGCCCAGAAACTGGAGTGTCTTGGTTTGCATACAACAAAATTGCGTTTATCACTTGTAAAACCAACTATTACCGAAAAGTCAAAGAAGAATTTCACTTAAAAAATACTCTATAAAAACGCGGGCTTCGATATTTTGTTGACGACAATGATGTTTAGTTATTATTTTTACATTTTTTTAAAAAAATACTAGCGGGATATTTCGTAATTCTTTTACATGGTTTTCATTATTTGACTTAGGTATTAAAATGATAGCAATTTGATTTCAGTTCCAGGGCATGCCCCTTTAAGTCAAGTTATATCAATATTGAATACCATCCTAGGTACGAGTAATCAAATTCAACATCAATGGGCAGTTAAATTAGTGTGCAATGTGTAAAGGGAGTTCATTGAATGAGTTCTATGAGTTCTATTGTGAAATATTCTGTCACTTAAAAGTTAGAGTATCAGTTACATATTTTTCGAACACTCCTCGTATTATGTCACTTAAAGAGTAGAGTCAGTTGCTTGCAACATCCCTCGTATTATCACTTTTCGATTATCTCACTTAAAGAGTAGAGTCAGTTACTTGCAACATCCCTCGTATTATCACTTTACGATTATGTGACTTAAAGAGTAGAGTCAGGTGCTTGCAACATCCCTCGTATTATTACTGTAATAATGCGATATAATAAAGAGCATGCAAATAGACAAGGACTTTGTATTCTTAATGTTGTGTCGGTCTTATAATGAGAGTGATCTTTAATTGACATTTTATTGTAAATACGCGTTCTCACACACATTCTGCATTGATACCGATATTTATGACATAAATTTGTGTCTACAATGTATTTTCGATTATCTTTGGGTTCACATAAATGCGTTTAGTAGTTTTTTGTTTTCTGTTTGATAATCGCACGCAACGATTTTTATCGTCATATGTTTTTTTCATATTCAGGCGTATTTGATGAATACACATACATTTGAGAAATCCTTGACTACTTACATGTTTAACAATAAATACATATTTTGTAAAATACCTTTTGCAATTCCACAGTATTTGACATTAATTTCGATTACATTCTTTACTGTCCGAAATGGAGAAGAATACTAATACATAATGCTAATAATAATGAATATACAGTCCCTCTTACCTAAACTTTCCTGTATCAAATTATATCCTAATTTTAAGTGAACGTATATACATACACAGGCCCATATTTTCATAAATCACTGGCATAGAATTAAAATGTCGTAAGTACTACTAACGACCTTATAAGACTCGTGCATATCTGAAATTTGCATCTAAGGGCACTTCTTATAAGCCTTTTTTAATAAAAAACGGAAGTGGTCACTTTGACCAAACTGAACTTTAAAAAGCTAGTTTTTCGATAAGTAAAGAGTAGTTTTCAGACAGATATTTCTTGTTTTCTCAAAATATTGATTTCCTACTTACGACCGTCTAATTATAGACCGGCGAAATGTTCATATCATTGTTATTGTCATTATTACTTAGAGTAATTAAATGCCTTTACGACGTGAGTTTCAATTCAACACTGAGTCGAAACAGAGTTTCAATTTCACATGTAGGTCGTAGCCAGTGATAACATATACACAAACGTGTATATACATGCAAGCTAAACCTGTAAGATGTTGCAGCTGCAAGACTTCATACATTCTTGGTTTCTCTAAATATCGCTCCTATACCAATCAATATTGATTTGTCAAGAAACCCTGATCTATCTCTCATCGTGTTTTATCATCTTAGCACAAAAGCCATCGACAATCGACATAAAATCGCTTTTAAGGATTTGATGTTTATTACTTTACTGACTCGTATAATTAAGTATTGTGAACCGAGGTAAATCGGACGCGCTTGACTGTTTTTAAAGTGCCTGTCGAAAGCTGCCAAATGACGAAGCCATTAATATATTCAACGCTTCGTATCAATTGAAATAAAACTCGAACACTATCAGCTTCCGATTCGATTTATATCAACGTGAATAACACCTGAACAGGTTCTTATTCGATTATGGGGCTATCGGTCATCAAAAGTGATCCTGTAATAATCAGATCCTTGGCAGCAGCATTTTGTGATTAACCTGGAAGTACCATACTACATGAACATGAGTGATCGTATAACGCTTTCAAAGACGAAAATATGATATTAAATACTGGGTGTGAAAAAGATATTCTCAATGTTTAAGTTTCAATAATTTATTTTTCTGACGTCAGAAGAATGTAAATGTTCAGGTTAAATTCCAGATGGTTCTACCATTGTTCTAATTTCACTGGTATTGAATGAAGCCATATAATAAATGAGCATAGATAAAATTAAGTGTTATCCGATAAAATTTAGTATGAATTTAGATTTTGGGAACACACTTTTTTAACACCCTGTACATGTATATCATATAAAAGTATTAGTAGATATCTAGGTTAGGAATGTTTACATACATTTCAACTATAAAGGGTACATTATTCAAGTTCATGTTTGGTCCTAATGGTTTTCTAATTTTTTGTAGCATCAGAACATTTGTTAATTTTGTTAAGGCCTGTGGGTATTGTAAACGGTAAACCACATTGAACTGCGGCTCATCACACTTGAACCAGCTTTAGCTTGGATCTGGTCAGAAAATACATGTATCGCCTCTTTGAAGCGTGCGAATAACAGTTCATGTACAAATCAGTCAGTCACGTAGTCTAGGTCGGATATACATCTCGTATCACTGGTTATGAGATTAGAGCTCGCTGAATCTCGCGTCTAAATCTCATAACCAGTGATACTCGTTGTCTATCCTATACTTAATGGATATTTACCTGTAGTCAGTGTGTGACTATTACAACTACATACGATATCACCTTTGTCTTGTATAATAATGGATGGGCCTGGAATCCATTTCAATAGACTAGTGGTAGCCTAATGGTAGCCTAGGGTTGACCGTCCGCTTCGAGTGCGAGAGGTTTCGGGTTGGATCTGAGACCATGACATACCTACGTCATTAAAATGATACTGGTATATCTCTTGCTTGACACTCAGCATAGATAGTTCCAGGTAACCGCTGGTTCGTTCGGTATTAGGGTAATGTGACTGGGTAGTCTCCATATGGCTGAAAATACGGTTGACCAGTGGGATTTATTTAACAATATTTATATAGAAATGCCCTTGAACAGTTTTAAGAACGACACACCACTATACATCAACGTACATAATAACAAAATGATGTTTAAAGATCTCCGTGTGTAGTTGTCGGAGTGTCCGTTCTGGTTGGATTCTTGACATCGACATATTTAATAAGTACTGAGTAATAATAGTTAATATAAAATAGTTTATTAGCAAAGATCGACAGAAAATAAAAGTTAATGGTTTCATTTTTATCCGATACAAGAACGTGAATAACTAGGTACAGTGACCTTATTTGTTCTCAACTGATGGATTGAAATACCATTAGCACAAATTACACTGCTATATTACCGGTAGTATCTGGGGAGCTTGAAAAGGTTTTAGTAATTGCTATTAAAAGGATTAGCCTCAGTGTTAATGCACTTTATTCGGACTTAACCTAATTCTAAAAGACGTAAAACTGTAACATTATTTACGCACTTATAAAAGCAGAAGAGGATATTAACTCGTAAATGGATTATGCATTGTAAAACGTTTTATAGCGAAAAAAACCAACATTATTGGTGCATTTCATTCTTTTAACTACCTTGACATTGAATTAAATTGTTCACCGTTGGATACCTTTAAAGTTCAATATTAAAAGTTTATTGCACTGGTTGTATCAGAACGTCGACACATATCTTGTTTGTTTTCATTGATTTTTAACACTAATCAGTTATGCACGAAATATACGTAATCGGTCTACATAATTCTTAATCACCCCTCGTACTGCGCCCAGTTAGCGTCATCAGGGTTCCTTAAAAGTCTCTTGCCCTCATAATTATTTTGTCCACACCTATGGCGTTCTGTTCAAAGCGTATTCTTCCGTAGCCTGATTGTTCCAATTCGATATAAAAGTATCATGGATACACACATATCACACAGACTGACATGTTTAGGTTCTTGCTCGGGCATTTGTGGACAATACCAGATACTTATTCAAACGTGTCCGAAACCAATTTGGCATACAAGAAACACTAGTATATCGGTAAATGAAAACTCTCATAGCCAAACCGTTTATTAAAATAATATGACACAGTTAGTTTGTTATATACTGTAGATCACATATTTTCGTGGGTATTAAATTTCGTGGATTTTGATAATAATACATTTTCGCGGGGTCATAAATTCGTAGATGACAGAACACGAAAGGGTTAACCCCTGTCTGAATTTTTGAGGTCGATCAACCGATGGGATAAGAATTCGTGGTCGAGTTCTACAACGAAATTAACAAAAATTCAACTCCTTCGAAAAATAATGATTTTACAATAATGATTGATACATACATTTACTGATTACTACTTCCTTGATAACAAACACGTCATCCATCAACTACATTGATCAAATGATGGACTTTGATGATCACAGTAGTGACTCAAAGTATCTCTTTATGTATACATAATGAACAACCAATATATTACCCCTTCCCCTTGTTAAAGTGTATGTATCCGTATTTTAACCAATGTCAATATAATTTCTAATTTATATTCTTATGTAAAATATTTAATTCAGAAAGACCCTCCACTAAAATATTCAAAAGGGCCAGAAAGGGGCCACAAAATGCCACAAATGCAGAGTTATTGGTCTTGCTTTATGGGATCAAGTATTGATTGTGAACGTTCAAAGCAATAACTCTCACGCTTTATTAGAAACGTTTACCTAAAAATAAAAACTTAACTAAAATATTTTCTAGGTCTAAAAAGGGGTAGTAACTGTTGCAAAATGCAGAATTGAGTTATGGGTATTGCTCGTACATTGTGAGGTATTTATGGTGATCTAGTGTTGAAAGTTCCAGAGCTATAGTTCTGATAGTTTAGGTTTAAACATTGGCCTAAACACGGAACTTCTATGTCCAAAAAAGGGGAATAATTATTGTAAAATGCTGATAAGAGTTACTGGTCTTGCTTGACATGGTCAGGTATAGTGATGAACATGTGTTGTATGTTTCAAGGCAGTAGCTTTATAGTTTATGACAAAGGTTGACCTCAACTTTACCAATCAACGCCGACGGCGACGGCGATCAGTGATGACAATAACTCATCTTTTTGTTCCAAAAATTAGATGAGCTAAATGCCACACACGTGACTCAGGGACAGTTACATATTTGTGTTCCATGTCATTTCAAGATTTTCCATTTCAGTTCTGACAAAATGGCCGATGGCACAAGAAAGCTGTTATTAGATCGCTGTAAGAGACATTTGGATTCAATTACAACAAGAAATACATTAAGTTCGATGGCTTCGCTTTGTTATTTCTAATACCGTATAGCGGGTTATTTCTGCGGGTTGAAAATTTTGCGATTTAGGCCTAAAATGGGTAGGGTTTTATGTCTGCGGTTTTTATTTCTGCGACCTACCAGAAAATCGGGAATTAATTTCTGCGGATTTCAGAAACCGGGTATTGCTATATCGTTAATACAGTTATACACAAACTACAGTGTTGCAAATTGAATCAGTTGTCAAACTTACATCAACGTGTATTGAGGGTCAGTACCGATATAACGCATAACATTCATTAATTGTTAAACAAACAAGCAAACAAAGACAGTCGATCACTATACGTGTGAAAAATACGACAGTCACAAAACACTAGAAAGATATAGATTAAATGTATATTACCAGTATATTGAAGCAAAATATGGAAGTTAAATTTTGCGAACAAAATTTTTACTGATGTTTAATTTTGCGGAATTTAATTTAACGGGACAGCCTCAAACTGCAAAAAAACGCAGAATTAAAAACCCGCAGAAATTACCCGCTATACGGTAATTCAAATACTGCTGCCCAAAACATCATCCAGGGCCCGTCCAAATTCTCCGCGGAATAAAAAAACCCATAGATGATCTTACTATAATTGAATAATTCGTGTAAAGTGAGGATTTAGAAAATTCCTGTATGAGTAGATGGCAAGAATGGTATTACATTAATGGCGACATGCGTCGTCAATCTAGACGTAACAAGACACTTCAGGATTTCTCCAAGTAATCCTTAAAATCTTTGTCACTTGTCCAATTACATTGCGACAGTAGTCTTCAGACATTGATAAACATCTCTTACTTGAATTAATGTTACCCTAAGAGTAGCCACCATTAAATTGTTTCAGCATATTGTAGCTTTGTAGTAAGAAGTACAATTATGTATAATATTATAATCTGTTTTGTGTTAAATTTTATATTTGTTAAGTGTTTTTCATTTTAAATTAGCTGTCGTCTCCATAAAACTTATACCATTCGACTCGTTATTGTATATTTGTATATGCTTACTAACAATATGTACATCGTGCACATAGGACCGTTTGATATTATCAAGTATGGAATTAATTATCGACGACTGTCGGATCTTTACGGCGTAGTTCCAGTTTTGTGTGTCACGTCATAATATATATTCAAGATGTACTTAATAAAGCTTGGTACTTTTGACATGGTTCTGTAGAACACAGGTTTGCCCCCACAATACTAGATACCTACTTGAAGAAACGACAGTATAGTTGCCTACTTGTCGAGAGCAAATCAATACAGATTAGGCATCAAGTTCCTCTTTTATATTGTTTTTATTAACTTTCAGTCTTGTTCGGTGTAACATTCCTGGAATAAATAGTCAATAATAACTGAATGGGGGTTAACTTAAAAGACAAAGTATGCTCAACTGTGTTACCTCTTCAAGGAAAGTCTTTATCTTTAATACAAGCCGTATTTCTTGCCCTTCTATTAGCATCATTCTGACAATCTCTTCATACGTTGACATCATCATCATAGCCAATATAACAAAAAGGACAACAACAAATGGGACATCATCAAACAGAAACAGCGGAACACGAAGGCGTAAGAAAGAACACACAAACGAAAAGTAGATATGAAAAATACATTACGCTTGGTTTCATTTATGTCTACTTTATCATCGTACGTTGTCCACTCGACATTCTGCCATGATTCGTCATGATAACTAAACTCATTAGAGCATTTCTTGAATATTTCCCCAAACATAGAAAGACTTACATTGTATATTGGCATTTGTTCATTATACAGCGATAAGAAACCATTTATGGAGCTGATTAGATGTCAACAGAAACCGCTGAGGGAGTCACGTGATACGTGATACGAATACATGGCTTCCTTGGAATATTTTCGGTTACTTAGTTCACGTAAAATAAATGATAGTAATCCACGAAATATGTATGTACTCCAACAGTAATACAACGTACAACCAGTCCAAGCACTTCGCATTCTGACCACCTAGGCCTATAGGAATTGCAATTGATTCACGATGGCGCACTTAGGGTGTCAGCATCACGTGACGATAACAGTTGTGAAAAGACCGAGACTTTCGTAGTTTGCTCCATTGTAACTCTAAACCACATGAAACTGATTTCATTAGTGGTGTCATCGGGGGAAATTGAATCAATCAGCATGACAGTGATAGAAATGTATAACATAATGTGAAGAAAGAATAACACGGCAAAGCTAGAGGAAATTAAATCACAAAATGTGAGCAACCTTGGTATAGTGTTATAATTACGGCGTTAGATACATGTATACATGTATTATACCGCATAGTGACAACAGGAAAAGTCTGATCTGAGCTCATGATATACTTAGTACTAGTATCCATAACTCAGTACGTCGATATATTAACAGGTTCATATAGTTAAAATGCAACAATATTGCAATTATATGTCATCACTGCAAAACGCTAAAGCAACCAGTGCTTATTTTTTGACTAAATAAGGCGGGAGACTGTCGGTGTAATGTGTTGAGTTTTTGTATGCGTTTAGTTTTTTTTGTTTCATGTTGATGTCTGTTCTTATGATTCGTTTTTGTAAGACGTGTGTTTTATTCTGTTTGTGTGCCTGACGTATTCTGGTGTTTATGTTGGGTGCTACAGTACCTGTCGGAACTTTGTATTTCAGTTTTGTGACAGCTGAGACATGGACTTTCGACTTTTCGACAGTTGCAAATTTGACTTTCAATAGTTAAGTTCATTAAGTTATGGGCTGGGCATTGTGACGTGTAATCACGTTTTGTGTTGTTTTTATATCTTCTGTGCTCGGCTTTGTCAGTTGAGTCCCTGTCCGACTGTTAACTTTCTTTTTTGTTAATGAAATGAATATCCTTTGCTATGCAGTAAATATATGTATATATTATATATTAATAGCACAGTGTACATGCATTTTATTCAGAGCACAGACAGGTTGTCGCATAGTGATCCGCTATTGAAATGTTTTTTTGTATCCAACTTCCACTCGCTCTTATTAGTTTATTTATGATTACTGGTATCCAAAATTAAATCTAACCATCTTGATTTTTTTGATTGACCATTAAATAAAAACATTACAAATTAATTGAGATAATCATGATATATGACTTCTCACGCCAGATCAGGTCTAGAAAAATGTTTCCTTAATGGTTATCTTTTTTTTCTAAACCTTTTCATTTACTAGTTTTTGTAGGTATTAATCATTTCAAAAATACATGTACTACCTTGCTTTAAGTTAATTAACTGACACTGGCTTATTATGAGGAGATCAAAGCGGTATGCGTAAGCACGGAAGATTACAACAAAGCAAAATCTGGAAAGTGATGTGTCATATGCATTCCTGACACAGAGGACCTCTTGGCTTGGTGAAATGTTGAGCCAGACGGCGCAAAATATTGCTAGTAGTTTACCCTACTGTTTTGTACAACTAAAAGCTAGGGTTTTTTTAAATTAAATGTTTTGAACCACTTATTCGTATATTGATGCAATGGGCACAATTGGATCTATTTATTTGGACAATTTGGTTGTTTCCAAATATGAAAAACTCGACTCGCCTATCCCGTTAGATTATGCAATTTATGTGTATGAAGTGAAAGAGGGATGTTCAGACTGTTCTGAGGTCAGCTGTCATAACCTTGTTATCCCCCGCAACTCCTACTACATTTCTTCAGGGAATTTTACGAAACTTTCACAGAATAACTGATATGATGTCCTCCAGCGCATATTGTCAGGATTTTTGTATTCGACCATTTTTTACAGAGTTATTGCCCTTTGTTGATTTTTACTTATAAATTCTTCCGTGTGCAACTCCACCTACATTTCTTAAGGGAATTTGACGACACTTTCACAGAATAATTGCTATGATGTCCCCCAGCGCATAAAGTCAGGATTTTTTTATTCGACCATTTTTGACAGAGTTATTGACCATTGTTGTTTTTTACATATAAATTATTCTGTGTGCAACTACTTTTACATTTCTCCAGAGAATTTGACGAAACTTTTACAGAATAACTGATATGATGTCACCCAGCGCATATTGTCAGGATTTTTTCATTCGACAATTTTTTGCAGAGTTATTGCCCTTTGTTGAGTTTTACTTATAAATTCTTCTGTGTGCAACTCCACCTACATTTCTTAAGGGCATTTGACAAAACTTTCACAGAATAAGTGCTATGATGTCCCCCAGCGCATATTGTCAGGATTTTTTTATTCGACTATTTTTGACAGAGTTATTGCCCTTTGTTGATTTTTACATTTAAACTCTTCTGTGTGCAACGTCTCCTGCATTTCTCAAGGAATTTTGTCAAAACTTTTACAGAAGTACAGTTATGATGTGCCCTAGCGTATATCATCAGGGATTTTCATTTCGGCCATTTTTGACAGAATTATGGCCCTTTGTTTGTTTTGTACCTTTGTGGGATATAGAAAAAATGATAAACTCTTCTATGTGCAACTCCTCTTCCATTTTTATGGAATGTTGATGAAACCTTCACAGATGTACCCACATGAGATGCAATAGCGCATGTTGTTATGGTTTTCAATTTCAGCCATTTTTGACAGAATTATGGCCCTTTTTATACATGTGTAAGCTATAGAGAAAACAATTTGTTTCTGATGGATAACTTTGGGATTAGATATCACAATGAAACTTGCTGTGTGGGTTGTTTGTGTGCAGTCGGCACTTGCAATGTGAAGTTGGGCCGTTGGGGGTCAAGGTCACCGTTACTAAAAATATAAAAAATCATTAATGCTCATATTTTTGTTTCTGATGGATAACTTAAGTTTGGGATGAGATATCATAATGAAACTTGCTGTGTAGGTAGTTTGTCTGCAGACAGCACTTTAAATGGGAAGTGGGACCGGTGGGGGTCAAGGTCATCGTTACTAAAAGTAGAAGAAAATCATTTTTTGTGAGAATTGAGATAACATGGTGAAACTTGCTAGCTTTGAAGGTAGCTTGGGTGAAGAGTTACATGGGATTGCAAGTGGGGGTCAAGGTCACCATTACTAGAAATAGAAAAAACTTTTCAATCAATACCTTTTGTTAGGAACGAGATATCATTGTGAAACTTGCAGTTTATATAGCTTATGTGAAGATGTCACTTGCAATTGACCGTCGGCTGAAGGGCAACAAGGTCGCATTTAACTTGGTTTTCTTGTAGTGTGACTGCTTCTTGTTGACTATGTTTATTTTGTATGTAATAAAATTAGATATAGTAAAAAACCTTTTGTGCATCTCAAACATTTTTCTTAGGATTGAAACCAAACTTTCACATAACTTATGTTTTATAAAAATGATTGTATTAAATTATATTTGGTACCATTATTTTCCCTTCGGCGGGGGATATGGCTGTCTGTGACTGCTTCTTGTTTACTATGTTAAAAGTATTACTTACGACACGAATCTTTCAGTTTCTTTCCATCTTGGATTGGACACATACATGAGTTTAATATCTTCCATGCATTATGTGAGGATCTCATGGAAGATTGCCATTTAATTCAATTGTCAAATGAGTTTCCTCGTAAAATAAAGTCTTTATAATTATTATTATTATACCGGTTTTGATATATCCCACCGTAAGCTTTTGCACTTACCTCTTTGAAAAGTAAGACCCACCCCTCAAATCCATCAATGTAAGACTTCGTAACCGTGGTACAAGACATTAATAATTATAGTCAATTTTTCTGGTGGATTTTTCATCATTGCTTAGATTACATCCTGAATAAATAACAACCCTGGTCCAATAAATAACACGACTATCCTTTGTATTGAGTAAGTTACTCGTTATTATTTTGATGTACGCATGAAAATCAAGTTGCCTTTATGAGAATTCTACATTAAGACTTATTATTGTGCTTGTCTTTTTTTTACATGACAAACGACATCTACTTGTTTTATGTTTTTATCAGAACGACCTTATTTACGATTTAGGTGTATATAGTTCACATATTTTTATGCATTAAGGAGGACCGAGCTACCTTGTGCGGATTCTGGGAAATTAAAATTTGATTTGCAAGTTATAAATAAGAACAAACACAAAGTTTAGTAAAAATGATGCGATATAAACATCAATGAATGATGATAAACATAATGATGGCGCACAATGTTAATATATTTCACCTTTTTTGCATATATAAAAACGTTGGTGGGGAGTGGTATAATTTGAAATTATATAGGCGTACAATAAGTCACTACCATTGTTCAAATGCATATGCTATATAACACATGTAGTGCATGATTAAGTTATAAGAAGTAGCTACACTACGGAATTGTTGTTTGTGTAAACAGGAAAGACCAGCGTACATATAAAACATAATGCATTGCTTAAAAGTCAAGTAATATAATAAAAATCTTAAAATATACATGTCATATATGCATAAAATAGATAAAATGAACAAAATACAATGGAAGGTCATTAGAAAACCATGTATCTCAAATATGAGCCTGGTAATATATCATTTTTTATTTCACTGTCGTTTAAGATTATTTTTCTGTCATTTTAGGATGTTTCCGAGAATTTTCAAAACTCTAATAAAAGGCACGCGTACCAACTTAAAGTAACATATACTACATGTATAAGCGATGCACATGAAACACAATAGTTTGTTAAACGTCTTTGTGGTTGCATAGTCAATTTGTAAATAATTCAATTTGTCGAATGCTATTTCTTTAGTTGTTAGTGTTAGCGTGGACCGGGTGTAGTTGACATTAATTTAGTGATTACATCCATTTATTTATGGAGCGTTTGTGAGACTTGATTATATTAATGGAAATCAAAGAACGGCACAATTTACTCAAGTCGCCGTGGACAATTATATTTAAGACGCATGTTCTGTAACGTATGCGATGTCGAAGAGCTCCATTTTTCTGCATGTCAGATGCGAGCGATACGTGAGAGCTTGGTGGTTATCAGAGTACCATTAACGTTCCAACAAATGATCAGTGTCACGGTGATTAATGGTGTACGATGGATATCAACATAATTCAAAAGTAGCAATCTTCTAAAACAAGATTAGTTGTGATACAAAGCTGTATGGAATGTGTAATGGTATGGAGAGTAAATTCTCCCGCCATCCATATGATCCACCTTGTGAATATATTCCTGATAATACTACTCACAAGGTGGATCAGTGTATCAATAACACGTGCCGTTTTGTTCAGCAACCTGTGAAACAGCGAAACATGTAGGTTTCACAGGGTTCTGGAAAAAAAGGTCAAGCCGCTGGAAAAGATCTAATATTTCATGGGAAGCTAATAATTGTCCTATTAGCGTGGCGTATGTTTTCAATAGGGCTTATCAGTTACCTGTAAAAGACGACAATATGTCAATGAATACCAAATGCAGATGAGGTGATATTTAGATATTTGCGAAACGTTTTCTTTATCATTCTGTTTGGCTCAGTAAACGTAAGACGTGCATGGATATTGATTCCTTTTTGACTAAATATCATCAAGACAATTTATCCATTTGCTTGTTTTGGATAGGGGTTTCAACAATAACTGTTTTAGTCATATTCTTGGACTACTAGTTGGGCACTTATTCCGGCTTTTTTAATACACTTGATCCCTTAATTTTGCCCCCAAATCATTATCGACTTGTAGCCGTGAGATAAACGCGATATTTTCCTGCAAAAGTGAAAGTTACACGAAAATTAAATATATAACCCAGATGTCACCGGAAATGACGATATGATAATACTGCGGCCCCGTGGACTTTTTGTACCAATGCATGCCTTATTTCGGGCCCATTTAGGACACTACGTACCCTTCTGTCTAAACATTTTGACGCAAATATAGTTTTGTTCTTCAGAAACCTCGTTCAAAGTATGCTTTTAAAAAGGGGCCGGCACCCAAAATGTATTGGCAACAGATCATTACCCCGCTCAACAAAGCTTTCTTAATTTTCCTCAAAACCCTTTAGTAAGAATAGATCTAAACACACAATTCAAAGAGAGAATCATTCATGTTTTACTTCAGATTACGTGTCTTACATGGCTTCAACAATGAATGAAAGTAACTCTCCTCTAGTTAAGACAGATGAAGCATAGGAAGTGTAAATATATGGTCATACTGACCAATTACCAGGCATTGTGAACACGCATGCTTACTAATCTGTCATTTACAGTGTTCTTGTCATCTTGATGTTCTTAACTTATGACCTTTCACAACATTCCTTCCATACATAATGTTGAAACAAAATAGAATGTCATAAATCGTATGTCTAAGGTAAACAATATCACAACCTTATTCTTGCGAAAGTCTTGTTCTGAAGTACATGTAATTTGTGACAGTGACATGGAGACATGGAGACATGTGACATAATAGCTCTTCATCTACCAAGGTCCTGGGAGGTATTTAATATTGATCTTATTTAATTGGAGAATAAGGAAAGCCAACTGGAGTCATATCGACCAAAAGTTTAATATGGTGTGATCTTATTGGTTGTCCTTATCCTTAAAGGGGCATGCCCAGAAACTGGAGTGTCTTGGTTTGCATAAAACAAAATTGCGTTTATCATTTGTAAAACAAACTATTACCGAAAAGTCAAAGAAGAATTTCACTTAAAAAAATACTCTATAAAAACGCGCTCTTAGATATTTTGTTGACGACAATGATATTTAGTTGTTCTTGTTATATTTTTTACGCAAAACTAGCGGGATATTTCGTAGCTCTTTTACAGGGAATTCATTATTTGCCTTAGGTATTAAAATGATAGTAATTTGATTGCTTTTCGAGACACTTCAGTTCCAGGGCATGCCCCTTTAAGTCAAGTTATATCAATATTGAATACCACCCTAGGTACGAGTAATCAAATTCAACATCAATGGGCAGTTAAATTAGTGTGCAATGTGTAAAGGGAGTTCATTGAATGAGTTCTATGAGTTCTATTGTGAAAGATTCTGTCACTTAAAAGTTAGAGTATCAGTTACATCTTTTTCGAACACCCCTCGTATTATCACTTTACGTTTATGTCACTTAAAGAGCAGAGTCAGTTGCTTGCAACATCCCTTGTTTTATCACTGCAGTATCGCGATGCAATAAAGAGCATGAAAATAGACAAGGACTTTGTATTCTTAATGTTGTGTCGGTCTTATAATGAGAGTGATCTTTAATTGACATTTTATTGTAAATGCTCGTGCTCACACACATTTTGCATTGATACGGAGTTTTATGACAGAAAATATGTGTCTGCAATGTGTTTTCGAATATCTTTGGGTTTACATACATGCGTTTAGTAGTTTTTATTTTTTTGTTTGATAATCGCATATAAAGATTTTTTCGTCATATGTTTCTTTCATATTCCGGCGTATTTGATGAATATACATACATTTGAGAAATCCTTAATTACTTACATGTTCAACAATAAATGCATACTTTGTAATATACCTTTTGCAATTCCACAGTATTTGACATTAATTTCGATTAAATACTTTACTGTCCGAAATGGAAAATAATTCTAATATACAGTCTTCCTTACCTTTACTTTCCTGTATTAAATTATATCCTAATTTCAAGTGACCGTATATACACTTGACGAATGTTCTAAGTACACACTTTTAGAACTAGAATAAATCAGGAACATAATCATCTAAACTCAATAAAACTGTTAAGATATCATATGTTGGTGATTGTCTTTAATACAGAAGAAGAAAAACCAAAAGGACAAAATCACATTTTTCTCGTGCACACATCTCAAATATGTGTAAATGTGTTTAAATCATTTCATACACGATTAACAATCGACTTCAAAACATAAAGCCATAAAAATATTTGGTATCATATGACGCAATTGACGCTTGAGGAGTGCGCAAGTGCGATAGGAATGCTTGAAACTGGCATGCCAATAAGACGGGTAAGATTTAATTCATTAATTGGCTTCTTTTCGGGTTCGGGTTCTTAACACATGCACTCACTTATTATTATAGTAGTTGCATTGGATTCACGAAATAACTGCATGTTTCTATTGACTCGATATAAAATTGAGACGTCACATGGCGTCATTTACATTTAGTCCTTAAATGCGACACAACACGTTTATGACAACATCTGACTAATGGTTGTATCACTTAAAGATCGTGAAATAATGTGGAATCGTTGAATTGAACAGAATATGTCCAGTTAGTTGTATGGAGCAATTTGGGGTTGAGCATGGAAGTAACTTTCGATAGGCATTTGTCATCCGAATTACTACTACAATTTAACAAAACTTACTATTTTCGATCAGTCATGTCTTTTGTAAGATACGAGCACATTCTCATCACATGGAATTTGTTTCGATGCAATTTCTTATTTAGGTTGCACGATTGAATGGCCGCCTTGTAGTCCGGACCTAAATTCGATATAATACGTCTGGGATGATTTGGGGCGACGCATCCGATCACGACGGCAACACCAGAACGTACATAAACTCTCCACAAATCCTTTACTAGAATTGAATGCACCCCGCAGCGATTGGTACACACCAATGCCTCAGAGGATGTCAGGCTATCATCAGGGCAGACGGTGGTCATACATGCTATTGATGGGTGATTCTGTTGTTTTAAGCCGTGAAATAAATGGTCGTTTTCTAGGATGTTCTTATTATATTTCAGAATGGTGATTAACTCAACTTGATAGACGATAATTTCCTGATTCAAATGGTATATTCGGTTCACTGATAGGTTTAATGCTTTTTCAGTTAAATGAAATTACAAAGTGTGTACTTAGAACATTCGACTCGTGTACATACACATGCCCATATTTTCACAAATCGCTGGCATAGAATTATAATGTCGTAAGTACTACTTACGACCTGATAAGACTCCTGCATATTTGAAATATGCATCTCAAGATACTTCTTATAAGCCTATTTTAATGAAAATTGGTCATTTTGACCAAACTTAACGTTAAAAAGCTAGTTATTCGATACGTAAAGAGTAGTTTTCAGACTGACTTTTCTTGTTTTCTCAAAATATTGATTTTGTACTTACGATCTAATTATAGGCCAGCGAAATGTTCATATCATTGGTGTTGTCCTTATTACATGACGTAATTAAATGCCCTTACAACATGAGTTTCAATTCAACACTGTGTCGTGTTTTCAATTGTCAAAACAGAGTTTCAACTGCATGAAGGTCGGAGCCTGATATCACATATATACAAACATACATATACATGCAAGCTAAACCTGTAAGATGTTGCAGCTGCAAGACTTCATCCATTCTTGGTTTCTCTAAATATCGCTCCTATACCAATCAATGTTGATTTGTCAACAAACCCTGATCTATCTCTCATCGTGTTTTATCATCTTAGCACGAAAGCAATCGCTTTTAAGGATTCGATGTTTATTGCTCAACTGACTCGTATAATTAAGTCTTGTGAACCGAGGTAAATCAGCCGCGCTTGACTGTTTTTAAAGTGTCTGTCGAAAGCTGCCAAATGAGGAAGCCATTAATATATTCAACGCTTCGTATCAATTTAAATAAAACTCGAATACTATCAGCTTCCGATTCGATTCATATCAACGTGAATAACACCTGAACCGGACCTTATTCGATTACGGGGCTATCGGTCATCAAAAGTGATCCTGTAATAATCAGATCCTTGGCAGCAGGATTGTCACTGAATGTCATTTTGTGATTAACCTGGAAGTACCATACTACATAAACATGAGTGACCGTATAAGGCTTTCAAAGACGAAAACATGATATATAATACAGGGTGTGAACAAGTTTGTTCTCCATGTTTAAAGGTGCTGCCTCACAGTATGACGTAATTTTCCTACCTAACCAAGTATTTATATAATAGAAAGTCACTGGTGGTTGCTTAATGAAAGATTTATGGCATATAAGCAATTTAAATCACTCTTGATATTTGGCACTCAGTAGTTTTCTGTTTGAAAATATTGCAGTGTTTCCTTCCAAAATGTTCTGTGAATAATGTATTTCACACATGATCAAACTGTAACTTCAACAAACTAAAGCCGAAACATCTGTGAGGTGTTCGGTTTGTTTCGCAATTTGTTTTCATCGAATGGTAACAAATTTCAGGCAATTTTAGTGAGAGTAGTGCTAATTCTTTAGGGTATTTTGGGTGTAAAAATGCTAAATTACTTCAAAATGCCGATGTTTCCCAAGTTATTTTTATGTCAATGTGGTTGTTTATGGCATATACAGGAAACTATACCAAAATTACATGAATATTTGACAATGTAATTTTATTTTTGCAATACACCAAAACGTGAGGCAGTCCCTTTAAGTTTCAATGGATTTTTTTTCTGACGTCAGAAGAATGTTAATGTTCAGGTAAATTCCAGATGGTTCTACCATTGTCTTAATTTCACTGGTATTGAATGAAGCAATTATAGTAAATGAGCATAGATAAAATGAAGTTTTACTCCAATAAAATTTAGTGTGAATTTAGATTTTGAGAACAAACTTTTTTAACACCCTGTATATCGTATAACAGTATTAATAGATATCTAGGTTAGGAATGTTTACATACATTTCAACTATAAACTATACATTATTCAAGTTCATGTTTGGTCATGATTAGGATCAATATATAATCCTATATAGGTATTTAATAATTATTAACTTCAAAGAAATAAAATAATGTGCATGGCTATCTGTAGTTAATGGATATTTACCTATAGTCCGTGTGTGATTATTACGACTACAGACGTTACCATCTTTGTCTTGTATTTCATAATGAAAGACCCTCGAATCCATTTCAATAGACTAGTGGTAGCCTAGTGGTAGCCTAGTTGTAGAGCGTCCGCTTCGAGTGCGGGATGTTTCGGTTTGGATCTGTGACCATGACATATCTAAGTCGTTAAAATGGTACTGGTATATCTCTTGCTTGACACTCAGCATAGATAGTTCCAGGTTATCGCTGGTTCGTTCGGTATTAGGGTAATGTGACTGGGTAGTCTCCATATGACTGAAAATACGGTTGCCAGTGGGACTTTTTTAACAATATTTAAATAGAAAGGCCATTGAACAGTTTTAAGAACTACACACCACTATACCTCAACGTACATAATAACAAAATGATGTTTAAAGATCTCCGTGTTTAGTTGTCGGAGTGTCCGTTCTGGTTGGATTCTGGACATCGACATATTAATAAGTACAGAGAAAATAATAGTTAATATGAAATAGTGTATTAGCAAAGATCGACAGAAAATAAAAGTTAATGGTTTTATTTTTATCCGATCGAAGAACGTGAATAACTAGGTACAGCGACCTTATTTGTTCTCAACTGATGGATTGAAATACCATTAGCACAAATTACTCTGCTATATTATCGGTAGTAACTGGGGAGCTTGAAAAAGTTTTAGTGATTGCTATTAAAAGGATTAACCTCAGTGTTAATGCACTTTATTCGGACTTAACCTAATTCTAAAAGACGTAATACTGTTACATTATTTACGCACTTATGCAGAAGAGGGGTTTAACTCGTAAATTGATTATGCGTTATGAAACTATTGTTGGTGCATTTAATTCTTTTAACTACCTTGACATTGAATTAAATTGTTCCACGTTTGGTATTTTTACAGGTCAATGTTTGGAAAACATTAAGTGCACTTATTGTACCAAAAAACGTCAACCCATATCTTGTTTGGGTTCATGGATTTTCAACACTAATCAGTTATGCACGAAATATACGTAATCGGTCTACATAATTCTTAATCACCCCTCGCACTGTGCCCAGTTAGCGTCATCAGGGTTCCTTAAAAGTCTCTTGCCCTCATAATTATTTTGTCCACCCCTTGATGCGTTCTGTTCAAAGCGTATTCTACGAAAACGCCATTTCAGGCTTCCGTAGCCTGATTGTTCCAATTCGATATAAAAGTATCATGGACACACACATATTTCACAGACTGACACGTTTAGGTTCTTGCTCGGTCATTTGTGGCCAATACCAGATACTTATTCAAACATGTTCGAAACACATATGCCATACAAAATACACTAGTATATCGGTGAATGAAAAAACTCTCATAGCCAAACCGTTTTACAAAATAATATGACATATTTAGAGTGTTATATACTGTAAATCACATATTTTCGTGGGTATTAAATTTCGTGGATTTTGATAAAAATACATTTTCGCGGGTCGTAAATCCGTGGACTACAGAACAGGAAAGAGTTTACCCATGTCTGAATTCGTGAGGTCGATCAACCGAGGGGATGATGTTTCGTGGTCGAGTTCAACAACGAAATTAACGATAATTCAACACACTCGAAAAATAATGATTTTACAATACCGGTAGTGCTATCATGATTGATATACACATTTACTGATTACTAGTTTCTTGATTATAAACACGTCATCCATCTAATACATCAATGAATGATTGACTTTTATGATCACAGTACTGACTCAAAGTATCTGTATATGTATACATAATTAACAACCTATTCCCCCTTCCTGTCGTTAAAGTACATGTTTCTGATAATTTCTGATTTATATTCT
Source organism: Spisula solida (assembly GCA_947247005.1). Classification (NCBI taxonomy): domain Eukaryota; kingdom Metazoa; phylum Mollusca; class Bivalvia; order Venerida; family Mactridae; genus Spisula; species Spisula solida. The sequence goes on along the minus strand of OX365952.1, from coordinate 33,302,567 downwards.
TCTGTAAAATATTTAATGCAGAAAGACATTCCCCTTGAATTTGCAAAGGGGCCACAAAGGGGTTAAATACAGACCAGAGTTACTGATCTTACTTTACGGGGTTAGGTATTGATTGTGAAAGTTTCAAAGCAATAACGCTCACGTTTTATTAGAAAAGTTTACCAGAACATAAAACTAAACCAAAATATATTTTAGGTCTAAAAAGGGGCAGTAACTGTTGCAACATGCAGACATGAGTTATTGGTCTTGCTGTACATTGTCAGATATTGATGGTGAACTAGTGTTGAAAGTTCCCGAGCTATTGTTCTGATAGTTTATGTTTAAACGTTGGCCTAAACACGAAACTTTTATATTTTATTTTCTTTATCCAAAAAGGGGCAATACTTATTGTAAAATGCTGATCAGAGTTATTGGTCTTGCTTCACATAGTCAAGTATAGTGCTGAACATGTGTTGCATGTTTCAAAGCAAAGGCGTTTATAGTTTATGAGAAAGGTTGACCTCATCTTAACCAAGCAACGCCGACGGCGATAAGTGATGACAACTCATCTTTTTGTTCCAAAAATTAAATGAGCTAAAACCCACAAATGTGACTCAGGGACAGGGTTTTCCATGCCATTAAAAGATTTTCCATTTCAGTTCTGACAAAACTGCCGATGGCCCAAGAAAGCTGTTATTAGATCGCTCTAAGAGACATTTCGTTTCAATTACAACAAGAAATACATTAAGTGCGATGGCTTCTCTTTGTTATTTCTAATAATTCAAATACGGCTCAAAAACAACATCCAGGCCCGTCCAAATTCTCATTAGAATGAAAAAGCCATAGATGGTCTTACTATAATTGAATAATTCGTGTTAGGTGAGGATTTAGAAAATTCCTGTATGAGTAGATGGCAAGAATTGTATTACATTTACGGCGACATGCGTCGTCAATCTAGACGTAACAAGATACTTCAGGATTTCTCCAAGTAATCCTTAAAATCTGTGTCACTAGTCCAATTACATTGCGACAATGGTCTTTAGAGTAATGACATTGATAAACACGTTTTACTTGTAATAATCTTACCCAAAGAGTGGCCACCATTAAATTGTTTCAGCATATTGTAGCTTTGTAGTAGGTACTAGGAAGTACTATTATGTATAATATCATTTTTGTTTTCAATTTTATATTTAATTTGTTGTGTATTTTCATTTTAAAATTAGCTGTCGTCTCCATAAAACTTATACCATTCGATTCATCATTGTGTATGCTTACTAACGATATGTACATCGTGCACATAGAACTGATTGATATTAGTTAGTATGGACATAATTAACGACGACAATCGATCTTTAAGGCCTAGTTGCAGTTTTGTGTGTTACGTCATAAGATATATTCAAGATGTACTGAATAAAGCTTGGTACTTTTGGCATGGTTCTGTAGAACACAGTTTTGCCCCCACTATACTAGATACCTACTTGAAGACACGACAGTACAGTTGCCTACTTGTCGTGAGCATATCAATACAGATAAGGCATCAAGTTCCTCTTTTATATTGTTTTTATTAACTTTCAGTCTTGTTCGGCGTAACATTCTTGGAATTAATAGTCAATAGTGACTTTATTGAGGCTTATTAGAAAGACTGCGTGTGCTCAACTGTGTTATCTCTATAAAGAAAGTATTTATCTTTTATACAAGCCGTGTTACTTGCCCTTCTATAAGCATCATTCTTACAATCTCTTCACACGTTGACAACATCATCATAGCCATTATAACAAAACGGACAACAACAAATGGGACATCATCCAACAGAAACAGCGGAACACAAAGGCGTACGAAAGAACACACAAACGAAAAGTAGACATGAAAAAATAGATTACGCTTGTATTCATTTATTTCTACTTTATCATATACGTTGTCTTCACTCGACATTCTGCGATACGTCATGATAACTAAACCCATTAGAGCATTTCTTGAATATTTCCCTAAACATAGAAATACTTACATTGTATATTAACATTTGTTCATACAGCGATAAGAAACAATTTATGGAGCTAATAAGATGTCAACAGAAACCGCTGAGGGAGTCACGTGATACGTGATGCGAATACATGGCTTCCTTGGAATATTTTCGGATACTTAGTTCACGTAAAATAAATGATTTATAGTTATAAATAGTTATCCACGAAATCTGTGTGTACTCCAACTGTAATACAACGTACAACCAGTCCAAGCACTTCGCATTCTGACCATCTCGGCCTATAGGAATTGCAATTGATTTAATTGACCGAAGAAACCGAAAAAGGCCGGTGTTTCACCATGACGCATGACCATGTGTTCGCATCATGTGACGATAACATTTGTAAAAAGACCGAGACTTTCGTAGTTTGCTCCATTGTAATTCGAAACCACATTAAACTGATTTCATTAGTGGTGTCCTCGGGGGAAATTGAATCAATCAGCGTGACAGTGATGGAAATGTATAACATAATGTGAAGAAAGAATGACACGGCAAAGCTAGAGGAAATCAAATTACAAAATGTGAGCAACCTTGTTATAGTATTATAAATACTGCGTTAAATACATTATACCGGACAGTGACAACAGGAAAAGACTGATTTGAGCTCATGATATTTCGGTATATTCATAACTCAATATCAATATTAACATGTACAACTAATTACAATGCAACCATACCATTGAAGTCATATTGCAAATTGGTGGCATCACTACAAAATGGCGAAGCAACAGTATTGTGTGGGTTGCTTTCTTTGGGGGGTAGACTTTTACGTCAGCATAATCGTAAAGACGATGTGCATCTTTCTGCAGAATTTCGACGCCATCGTTCACTCATAAAAGTCTCAAAGAGCATGTTTGTGGTAGAAAATATACAAAATACCGAACATACAGTAGCTTCGACATATTGCAGTTGCAGAAAGGTGCATTGAATTCATCTTTTCAAAACGCCATTTGTTCTGCTACATGAAAAAAAAATCTCTATTTCGCGAAGCTGCATCACATATGTGAGACGGAATAGCGCACATGCAATTATCACAAAAAGTACAGTTTCTTTACCGTAATACTTTGTAAAATAGTATCCTCACATATAAAAACTAAACGTCTTTCACTGTTGCAGTATTGTACTAAAAGTATTTCACTGTTGCAGTATTGTATTAAAAGTATTTCACTGTTGAAGTATTGTATTAAATGTTTTTCACTGTTGCAGTATTGTATTAAAAGTATTTCACTGTTGCAGTAATGTACTAAAAGTATTTCACTGTTGCATTTATGTACTAAAAGTAGTTCACTGTTGCATTTATGTACTAAAAGTAGTTCACTGTTGCATTTATGTACTAAAAGTAGTTCACTGTTGCATTTATGTACTAAAAGTAGTTCACTGTTGCATTTATGTACTAAAAGTAGTTCACTGTTGCAGTAATGTACTAAAAGTATTTCACTGTTGCATTTATGTACTAAAAGTATTTCACTGTTGCATTTATGTACTAAAGGTATTTCACTGTTGCATTTATGTACTAAAAGTAGTTCACTGTTGCAGTAATGTACTAAAAGTATTTCACTGTTGCATTTATGTACTAAAAGTAGTTCACTGTTGCATTTATGTACTAAAAGTATTTCACTGTTGCATATATGTACTAAAAGTAGTTCACTGTTGCATTTATGTACTAAAAGTATTTCACTGTTGCATTTATGTACTCAAAGTAGTTCACTATTGCATTTATGTACTAAAAGTATTTCACTGTTGCATTTATGTACTAAAAGTATTTCACTGTTGCATTTATGTACTAAAAGTATTTCACTGTTGCATTTATGTACTAAAGGTATTTTACTGTTGCATTTATGTACTAAAAGTAGTTCACTGTTGCATTTATGTACTAAAAGTAGTTCACTGTTGCATTTATGTACTAAAAGTATTTCACTGTTGCAGTATTTTACTCAAAGTATTTCACTGTTGCATTTATGTACTAAAAGTATTTCACTGTTAAAGTATTGTATTAAAAGTATTTCACTGTTGAAGTATTGTATTAAAAGTATTTCACTGTTGCAGTAATGTACTAAAAGTAGTTCACTGTTGCATTTATGTACTAAAAGTAGTTCACTGTTGAAGTATTGTATTAAAAGTATTTCACTGTTGCAGTATTGTACTCAAAGTATTTCACTGTTGCAGTAATTTATTAAAAGTATTTCACTGTTGAAGTATTGTTCTAATAGTATTTCACTGTTGAAGTATTGTATTAAAAGTATTTCACTGTTGCATTTATGTACTAAAAGTATTTCACTGTTGCATTTATGTACTAAAAGTATTTCACTGTTGCATTTATGTACTTAAGGTATTTCACTGTTGCATTTATGTACTAAAAGTAGTTCACTGTTGCATTTATGTACTAAAAGTAGTTCACTGTTGCATTTATGTACTAAAAGTAGTTCACTGTTGCAGTATTTTACTCAAAGTATTTCACTGTTGCATTTATGTACTAAAAGTATTTCACTGTTGCAGTAATGTACTAAAAGTATTTCACTGTTGCATTTATGTACTAAAAGTATTTCACTGTTGCATTTATGTACTAAAGGTATTTCACTGTTGCATTTATGTACTAAAAGTAGTTCACTGTTGCAGTAATGTACTAAAAGTATTTCACTGTTGCATTTATGTACTAAAAGTAGTTCACTGTTGCATTTATGTACTAAAAGTATTTCACTGTTGCATATATGTACTAAAAGTAGTTCACTGTTGCATTTATGTACTAAAAGTATTTCACTGTTGCATTTATGTACTCAAAGTAGTTCACTATTGCATTTATGTACTAAAAGTATTTCACTGTTGCATTTATGTACTAAAAGTATTTCACTGTTGCATTTATGTACTAAAAGTATTTCACTGTTGCATTTATGTACTAAAGGTATTTCACTGTTGCATTTATGTACTAAAAGTAGTTCACTGTTGCATTTATGTACTAAAAGTAGTTCACTGTTGCATTTATGTACTAAAAGTATTTCACTGTTGCAGTATTTTACTCAAAGTATTTCACTGTTGCATTTATGTACTAAAAGTATTTCACTGTTGAAGTATTGTATTAAAAGTATTTCACTGTTGAAGTATTGTATTAAAAGTATTTCACTGTTGCAGTAATGTACTAAAAGTAGTTCACTGTTGCATTTATGTACTAAAAGTAGTTCACTGTTGAAGTATTGTATTAAAAGTATTTCACTGTTGCAGTATTGTACTCAAAGTATTTCACTGTTGTAGTAATTTATTAAAAGTATTTCACTGTTGAAGTATTGTTCTAACAGTATTTCACTGTTGAAGTATTGTATTAAAAGTATTTCACTGTTGCAGTATTGTATTAAAAGTATTTCACTGTTGCAGTATTGTACTAAAAGTTTTTCACTGTTGAAGTATTGTACTAACAGTATTTCACTGTTGCAGTATTGTACTAACAGTATTTCACTGTTGCAGTAATTTATGATAAAATTTCACAAAGAAACAAGGAAAATATTGCTCCTGGAAACATTTTGCAGCTTTGGCAATATCGAAGTGACTAGTATAAGATACATGATTATAATTGTTTTATCTCATTGACAGCATGTTTTAATCTTACAGCTCCGTTAAGCGTAATCACATTCCAACATCTAACTTGTATGTAATGTTCAGTGAGCTTATCCACAATACAACGGGTTAACCATGTTGTTGGTGTCTGGAAATCCACTTACGGGTTATGAACCATCAAATGTCCACGGTGTCTGGGGATCGCACCACATTAGAGAAAATCAGTGATTTTGTTGCCATTGTAATTAAACAGTTTAGATAAATACTATTGATATTGTTTCAAGAATTCCACTCCTCTCACACACCATTAGTATATTAATAATAGGAGAGATCACCGTATTCATATGCAAAATGCCCACCAGCAATCTATTGGATGAATGAATAATAAAAACCTGTCATTCACCAATAGCTAGCAAACCGATGCAAACATAATCTCTCCTATAAGGTGATTCTCTGTTCAACACTTTTCCGCACTTTATTATCTAAACATCGGTTATCCCCGTGACCACGTATATCAAACTCTTTAACATCAGTCTGTACTGTATACCTCTCTGAAACATATATATTCCCGTACTTTTTTAAAACAATTGATTTTCTCCGTGAACCTCAAGCATGTTACTATTGGTCTATTTACACTCACTTACAAGAACTATGTCATTACAGCATAAGGTTTTGTTTTTTAAACCTATTTTACATGTACGAAATTATGGACTAGGATTGAATAAAGTTTGTTTGACTTTGGTAACAAAAATCTGGTAGTCGTTAACTTTGCGCCTAATCCTTTTCCTTTCTCGTCCGGGCTTGGACCAGTCAGTATGAAGCTGAGTTTGTTGTATCATGTCCGGCACGCACGGAAACACTGGCTTGTTGCTTGCGGTAGGGCAAGTATCAGTTTCAAATTTTGCCTAACTTTGTTTATGTACGTGCACTTTTTCACATTTGAAGCCCTGCATAAGGCTGTTTCGTTTATATCAATATGGCATATGCACTGTTTCTGTTCGGTGCTTTGGGCGGGGGGGGCCATGTGATGTGTGGTCGTCCGTGTGATTTGTGGCTGTCTGTTGGCACTTATACCAGAGCTTATTTTTTGACTGAATGAGGCGGGAGACTGTCGATAAAGTGTTGAGTTTTTGTATGTGTTTAGTTGCTTGTTTTTTATTTAGATGTCTGTTCTTATGACTGTTCTTGTAATTTTTTTGTGTGAGTTCTTGTTGGTGCATTTCGTTTATAGAAAATGGACAGTTTGGGAGAGATGATGTTTGTATACAAAGGCATTCATACCACCAGCTATAGTCCGCCCAGGATAATGTGATATTTACAAACATTAATCGGTTTGGCCAACTGTGGCAAAATTGGTTTTACAAATCACTAAAATAAACAGATAAGGTCAGAATTGTACTTAAAACATGACTGATAATCGTGCACATAATTGTAATCCACCTTTGTGGAATATACCAAATTGTCCCGCCTATCACATTATCCTGGACGCACTATAGCTATTGGTGAAAGACAGGGTTTTATTGTTCATTCATCCAATAGGTTGCTGGTTGGCATTTTGCATATGAATACGGTGATCTCTTCTATTGTACATTAGCTATTAATTCCACTATCTTGCCAGCATCGAGGGAAATATACAAATCTTTCGCTGATTGTTCAAACTATTGTATCTTGTTTTTTCTAGTCTCTCACGCCATTTATCATTATTAAAGGTGATAATAACATAATTGCCGATAACGGTCAGCGGTGTTTATAGTGTCATACATCTTACTTGCCTGTCAGCCATTCAACTACATTCATCTATTGTTCGCAACCTCTATGGAATATAGTTACTCTCATACATAAAACTCACAATGGTCAATGGGAAATTGGTGTTAATTCATTGCTTCAATGCGGCGCGTGTTTGGACAGATGGTCATTTGTTTCTGTATTCAGGCACACTGGTCTGTGTCCACAATTTGCATATATACTGACATGGGCTGCTAAAATAATGGCATAACAAAGACCCACTCTTACAATGACAAACTCTATAGACGCGGCATACTAATTTACAAGATCTGTTAGAATTAAGTACGCATTTGTAAAAGCTACACGAGTTTTATGGCGGAGATTTTCGGTGCATAAATATCAAGTTACTAGGGAAATGTCTACTTCAACTTAAAATCACGCACTGCAAGAAAAGCGCTATGGATATATGGGATGAAATTAAATAGTTTTAATTCGGGGAGGGGACTATTAACAATAATTATAATACATTAATGGAGACTACTCATGGCACTAACCTTATCCTTACATGCCAACTGATACTAAATACCATGCAGCTATTTGTAATGACTTTCGTACGCCTCGGTCTCGGATAGAAGGATATAACACACGCCCTCCAATTTCTGAGGTGGTCATTTGACTATTACATAGTCGGGGGTTGAAGACGAATATAGTACAAAGATGTTGCTGATCTATTGTTGGGTGATCAGAGGGCAACAGACTTTCGAACAACACCACGATAGACGAAAGCTTACTTGATTTTCTAATTAAAGTAAACATGAAATAATGCTACTAATGTAAAGCTTATAGGAAATGTGTCGTTAAGGGCGACCTTTGACGGATGGCAATCCATGAATGCCTCCAAAAGGCATACCCCACAGGGCACACGAAAATATATAAGCCCAAAAATGAATACAGAAAGTTGAGTATGCTGTATAATAAAAAGGGATGATCAAAATAACTTGGGCTGCCGCACCGTCGCACTGTCGTTATGTATACTATTTTAATTTACCTTTTACTGGTGGCACGAGCTTGTATTCAGAGGCAAAACACTTGACTGAAGTAAAATTAATTGAAACACTTCAAATACATCTGTTATCAAACTAACTTGGACCCATTTTTTTCATGTTTAACATTATCTACTACTTTTTTATACTTCCTAATTGATTGGAGTTTATGACTGGCAATTAAAGGGACTCAAAATTCAAACCATAGTATCAGCCGTCTCGAAGGAGATGTTTAAATAGACCATTAATGGTATTTGACACGATACATTACTCTGCCATTTGATACGATCTACTCAGCGTTCAATTATCTATGAAATCAGAAGCTAATACCAATGTACATTAAGGCAGTAAATTATAAATGACTCCCATCTTCTTTGAAAATAGACGCACGCGCCAACATTGAAGCGCGCGAAGAGCACCTGGTGGCTAGCGGTAAAGTAACGGGCTATCTCGCGGTATGCTTTCAAAGTCACCCGTCTGTCGTATCAATAGAGAAGGGACACTAACCGTATTCATGAATTTCCCGCTGTTCAAGTATCTCTTTGTTGAAAAGTATGCTACAAGATCGAATGAAAATGTTAATTCAAAATTTTGAAGTTTTACAAATTAAAATCGCACATGGCCCTTTAAAAAACAAGGGCTAAAGCGGGAATAAACATTCCCATAGTTTGATTTCTTTGTCAGCGATTATATTTCGCATGGTTAATTGGTTATTTACTGCGATTTTATGATAATTAGACTGATGATGAGAGGGTTGAGTGGCGTCTTGTCGTGGTCATACAATATTGTGAGACAATGTTTTTACTCACGCTAAAAATTATCGTAAAAAAACGGTATCCGGATTGATGTTTCTTTAGAAGACTTGGTGACACCCGATAATTTTCCGAGATCCGAGTTTTTTTTTTAATTAAGCGAACTATATGAATATAAAAGTTTGTCTTTAATATAACTAAACATGTGTATGATGACTTTATAAGGCCTCTGTAATTGACCATATTTGCGATGCTATCAGTAGATTCTACTATCCGAATCCTATACTTTTACCTAAATTTAGTCTTACTACTAACATGTTTTCTTGTCAGTCCAATGGTCATGGAGATCACATAGCCATGTACATGGTGCTAAGTTTCTACATAAATCCGGGCCCTAGATTGGAAAGCGAATGTCTTTTTGAAAGCATCGAAATGCCGAAATCTACGTGTTTTGCAGCTTGATTAAAATCATATCATCTATAAAAACGCTACACCGCCTCCTCGATGTACCAAAGTTATTAGTAGTATTATTGGTACGGCTATATCTCCCTTGCTTGCTATTCTATTAATCTTATAACGGGCTGGTTGGCCAAGTGTTATGATACCGTGCTTGTGAAATATCTGTACGAATGAAAACTGTTTGCGACAAATTGCAAAAGAAATACAAAAACAAAATATCACAAATGTAATAAATTGATGGTTTGTTTGTTTGCTTCTATTCATCCTCGCCACCGGAAATCTATATGGGCGAGGCCCCCTGAATAGGTTAGTCACTTTAGTTCTTGGTGGACAGTGCATGATACAGAAGATGCCTCTATTCCAGAAGCATCCCTGGTTCTTTTACGCGCCTGATGTAAAGCATCATACACGGGATCTCGCTTAACGCCTCGTCCGAAAGACTGTTAGTAATTTTAGTTTTGTTGGGTGGGAAACACTGAAAAGCAGTTTTATTTTTGACCGTCTGGAGGAAGGATCGAACACCCACAACCTTCCGATCAGTAGTCAGTAGCTCTAACCACTACACCACTTGTCCACCAATACATGTATGCAAGTATGTACGTGTATGGTAATACATACCAGTTTACTATTTCGGAACGTTCATCATTTGCTGAATTTATCATAATTATTTTTTGTTGGATTGCTTATTTTAATCCACAGCAACATTTTTCTGTATTACAAGTATCTAATTGCACTAAAACCCAAATTAAATACATATGTAAAGCTATTTGAGCCAAAATCGGTGTAAGGGAATTAACTGTGTAAAGATATTTTTAGTAAATTAAGTAAGCAAATAAATAACCCCCCTTGATTTAGGCCGAGTGTGAAGTTAGCAAAATTGCATTCAAGTTGTAATTCTATACGCGTACGTCACATCACAGATTAGATTAAGTTACTTTTTCAACATTCACGAACTATTGTTCTTAGACTTTAGTTGCGGTTACTAGTATTCTTATGTTCAAACATGTGTAGATACTTTGAGCATGTGACAGTTGTCTAGAGTTCCCACAAACACTTTTTGTGTTTCCCATTCAACTAGAGATGAAACTGTTGGTAATCCAGAGGTAGACGTGTGTGTATCGGACGCCAAAGAATCAAAGAAATGGAATGTGCAAAGGCGTCGCACCCGTATTCCTTGTATCACTAAACTGTCTCAAAGTTGAAAGTCATTGGCCAATAAGGAAAAACGTGATAGCCTCGCACGTACGCCTGTCTCAATCGAATCGGAATGTAAACAAACAAGCCTGATATTCGTCTTCCCATAGGGGTATGTATCGACTCACTCGTCGAGATATCGTTAAATATATCTAGTGAATGAGAGACTGGGGGTGTTCATACGATACTGACACCAATTGCTGTACATTATATCGTTGGTATAAAATTGCAATATTGGCCTGAAACTCGTTCATGTTCCAAGTTTATCCGTCGTCATATCATGTTAATAAGCGGATTGAGCTCAGTGGTAACGCACTGGGTTGTCAATCCAGAGATCGTGGGTTCAATCCCTGGCATCGGAACTTGACATTTCTGAAATATTTATAATATTTCCTGCTATATCTGGCCGTATTGTGTGCAAAGTATATCTGGAAGTGCCGGTGTAGTATGAATTCCGCAAGTTTATGAAAAATGCAAGTTTCGCTTCCGCTTCCGGTTTAGACTTGTGAAATTCACTGTACTGGTTATGAGATGCGTAAGTCGTGAGAATTGCAAGTTTGACTTCGATAATCGCTGAATTGTTTCCTACATCCCCCCCCCCCCCCCTTAAAATTTCTATATATATAATCTAGATCTTATTTGATAACGGAGATTTAATTAAAAATTAGATCTCTCATTGTATTAAATTTTAATTGATGGATCGTATATATAACGGACCTTGTTTTTATATACATGTATATACGTCCGTTCATGCACCATGGTGATTTAATAATTCGTATAAATCGTTTTGTACCTCGATTGATTTGAAGTTTTGGCAGAAGATTTTTTGCTTTCATTTATTTTTTTTTATTTTAAATTAAACTATCTTTAGCATTCAGAACCAAAATTACATGACCGTCCCAGCACATTTTCGTGGTGGGGGGGGGCTAATAATAATAATAACTACTTTATTTATTGTGGATGGCATATTTGGTTCTGGACAAATTTTCAATATGATCAACAATATAGGCTACCTGATAACTCTATGCTATAGGTTCACATTGATTATAGGCAATAGCCCCCTACAGTCTAGGTTCATATTGATAGGCGATAGCCCTGTACGGTATAGGTTCACATTGATAGGCGATAGCCCCGTACGGTATAGGTTCACATTGATAGGCGATAGCCCTGTACAGTATAGGTTCACATTGATAGGCGATAGCCCTGTAGTGTACGGTATAGGTTCACAATGATATGTGACGGCCCTGTACAGTATATGTACACATTGATAGGCGATAGCCCTGTATGGTATAGGTTCACATTGATAGGTGATGGCCCTGTACAGTATAGGTTCACATTGATAGGCGATAGCCCTGTACAGTATAGGTTCACATTGATAGGCGATATCCCTGTACGGTATAGGTTCACATTGATAGGCGATAGCCCTGTACGGTATAGGTTCACAATGATATGTGATGACCCTATACAGTATAGGTTCACATTGATAGGCGATGGCCTCGTACGGTATAGGTTCACATTGATAGGCGATGGCCCTGTACGGTATAGGTTGACATTGATAGGCGATGGCCTCGTACGGTATAGGTTCACATTGATAGGCGATGGCCTCGTACGGTATAGGTTCACATTGATAGGCGATGGCCCTGTACGGTATAGGTTGACATTGATAGGCGATGGCCCTGTACGGTATAGGTTCACATTGATAGGCGATGGCCTCGTACGGTATAGGTTCACATTGATAGGCGATAGCCCTGTACGGTATAGGTTGACATTGATAGGTGATGGCCCTGTACAGTATAGGTTCACATTGATAGGCGATAGCCCTGTACGGTATAGGTTCACAATGATATGTGATGGCCCTGTACAGTATATGTTCACATTGATAAGCGATGGCCCCGTACGGTATAGGTTCACATTGATAGGCGATGGCCTCGTACGGTATAGATTCACATTGATAGGCGATGACCCTGTAAGGTATAGGTTCACATTGATAGGCGATAGCCTTGTACAGTAAAGGTTCACATTGATAGGGGATAGCCCCTTACGGTATAGGTTCATATTGATAGGTGATAGCCCCATACGGTATAGGTTCACATTGATAGGGAAAACCCCTTATGGTATAGGTTCACATTGATAGGCGATAGCCCCATACGGTATAGGTTCACATTGATAGGCGATAACCCCTTACTGTATAGGTTCACATTGATAGGCGATAGCCCCATACGGTATAGGTTCACATTGATAGGCGATAGCCCTGTATGGTATAGGTTCACATTGATAGGACTGGCGATGGCCCTGTACGGTAAAGGTTCACATTGATAGGCGATGGCCCCGTACGGTATAGGTTCACATTGATAGGCGATGGCCCCATAAGGTATAGGTTTACATTGATAGGCGATAGCCTTGTACGGTATAAGTTCACATTGATAGGCGATAGCATCGTGTGGTATAGGTTCACATTGATAGGCGAAAGCCACGTACGGTATAGGTTCACATTGATAGGCACTAGCCGTGTACGGTATAAGTTTACATTGATAGGTGATGGCCCCGTATGGTATAGGTTCACATTGATCGGCGATAGCCCCCTTACTGTATAGGTTCACATTGATAGGCGATAGCCCCCTTACGGTATAGGTTCGCATTGTAAAATTCATAGAACTTGAGTTTTTCATGAGACACCGGGAAGCTGTGTATCGGTGCTACACACCGGGTACATTAAAAAAACCAGGCTCTCTGTTCGAAATAAGAGCAAGGTGAACTTCTGCGGCGCCGAACATGCCTGTATCTAATGTCTCTCTCTCCCTTCAGGGGCTTTCTTTCAGTCTGTCCTCTGGTCATACCAAGCTGTGTCTGCACTGGTAGAGGATGCATATGCGCCCTTGTGGCTGCAACACAATAATGTAAAGTGCCTTTGAACGTGCGTTCGCATGAAAAGGGCGCAATATAAATCTTGTATATTTATTAACAAGTGAAAGACCAATCGGAACGGTCCGTGTACACGGAATTTATCGCTAGAAATGACAAAGATGTTCCGAGTGAGTGGTGAAACACTCTTATGGTACAATAACGAACACACACGATGAATTAAGACTACCAATCCAATGTAACCACAATTATACACACTTGTTTCCTTGCTACATTTGCTTTGTTTACTCTATATTTCAATAACCTGTCTGCTAAGGTAAGTAACTAATGTGTTAATAGAGATGATGGCCAAACGCAGTTGCTCCCCTTACATGAACTAGGTCTGTATTTTTTATTGAATTTCATTGATCTATTATTTAGATGTTATTGTTTGCTTTATTCCTAATATAAAACAAACCTTGACATGATAATACTATGCGTCAACATCAAGTGGAGTGGACTGGTATTAGTCAACACTATTGACCTGTCGCTAATTAATCTCCGTGTATTTTCGTTTTTGTACAGTAAGAATGTTTTGATGAGTTAAAATAACAACTCTGATTGGACAACGGATAAACATGGATATTCATGGGTGACAAGTTAATAGTGACAGGTAATATAGTTCGCAGGGGATAACTCTAGCCTTATCAATAAACAACCAAGCAAATTGTAAACACTGCACGGTCGAATGGCCGCCAGTTATCAGTGTAGATTTAAAGAGTATATCATTCAAAGTGTATATGCACACGATTAAACAAACATGAATATCGAAAATGTATTCAATTTTCATTTTTATTTGTAAACAAGGGCTAGTGTTATCTCCGGCGAACTATATGTACGATATAAAAAAAAACTCCAACGCGATAAATTGCAGTGCAAAAACAAACACAATATTGCCTATATTTTTGTTATGGATTAAAATCAAGGACCGTAACGCTTACCAATGAAAGCATTCAAACATTTGGCACAACATATAAAGTTTCCATGCTCCTAAATATTCAGAAACGATATAGATCAACCACGAGTTTTGAGCCGTGACGGGAGATTACACTATTTAGTCATGGTGTGTGAATATACCTGGTTGGGATACTTTAAAAAATGCGTTAATATGTATATATTTGCTTGACCTGATATTGTCAGTATCGCTGGCTCAATCGGTAGAGAGCTTAATTGTCAGCCTGAGGCATGTGGGTTCAAGCCCTGGTAACTGCACTATTTTTCTCACTTCATTTATTTTGTTTCATTTTCGTCAAGAATATGAAGACATTGTTAAAGCCATTTTTTAATAATTATTTTGACTTTGCATTGTATCTGTAATGGTTTTTCAAGTTTCACTTTCGTTTTTATTTCATTTTTTCCCTCGGGTCCAGTATTAATTTATCTTTTACTGAATGCATTACTTAAACTCGTGTCAAAGATTTTCGACTTCACTTGGTGTGTTGGTTGACAACCTGTCAGTTTTGTCTGTCTCTGAGTAGGATGATGCATTTGGATATCTTATAGCGGTTGCTTGAAGACCGTTTATTGCATTAGCTAACGCCATTGTTTGTGTCAAAGTTAAAAGACACAGACTACATGTATATTATATAAATTATGAACTCCTTGAAAACTTTCTGAATAAGGTATTTAATACGAGCCATATTAAATATTCATTATCATACCAACATCTTCACCAGTATGTTAACTAGTTGAAGCCATTACACGTTTATATATAGTTACACGCTGTTACTATGACTAACGACACTTAATTTTGACTAATAAATCGCTAATTATTAAATACATTTCAGGAAACTTTCGTGTGTAATATTACTTGAACAAGCGATTTGAAAAAATTATATAAAAAGTGATCATACCAAGGATCGAACCTGTAAAATTAAGTCTCAGAAGACATCGCCGTATCCATTGGGCCACGTATTGAGTTACTTACAGAAACTACTTATTTACCTTATGTTGTTATTGGATATATATGCATACCCTTTTAGGGTGAATCAATTTTGCTGCATAAATTAGTCACGGCTCAAAAAACATGGTTTTTCTATAAATATAGCGGATTTTGTGTTTGTTTTTGTATTGCAATTTATCGCGCTAGAGTTATACATTGTGTATACATTTAGAGATATACCGTATCTCGTACAATAACATTGCTCCATATTTGATTGGAGTGATAAAGTTGACTTACCGTATGTAACCATAAAAAGACGTTCAGTTGTGTACTTGACATTGTGTCAAGTAATTGTGGTCTTTGTTGTTTCCTCTTTCTGTGCTTGGCTGTTCCAGTTTCAAGAGTGCTGCTTCCATGCCCGATTGACCAATTTCTTGTACAAACTACTGTCGATTCAAAGATATCTGTCAAATCGCCAGAATGTTCCATTTCTTAATAGGTAAATGTATGTATTGACCTATCAGTGCTCATATTTTACTCATAACGTCTTTGACCATAGCTTATGTATTAAAATAAGCGTAATATATTTCATTCGTGTTCTTAGCGTAGTGCGTTAAGGATGCTGGATCGGTTTAATGCGCATGCGTCATTTGTCATAGTACGTTATGTGCCTTATAAATGTAAAAATGTGTAAAAATAATCTAAAATAAATCAAATTGAACAGTTTGGATAAGTATTATGCAATAAAATTAGAATATAATAATCGAAATCACGATTTCCATTCTGAGAAAAATATTACATTACAAAATAGGTGGGTGGGGTAAAAAAATAAAAATATTGCTATTTATGCCAAATGACTTTTTTGGGAGTCAGGTTCGTTTGGTAATGTTTGTTTAATGTGTTTTCGCGATATTTACATGTTCAATAAATTTTATTTTAAGTGTTTTCATTGATTTTCTCAGCATTTTAGCCACATTTAACCAAAATACAAACAAAAATTGCGAAAACGGTACCTCCGTGACATATATTTTTTAGTGCATAATTTTGAAGATCTATGTCACTAGACTTATTTTACAAAATATAAAAAAAAGGTTTTAGGTGGGAAAAAAAGTAATTAGGATTTTACCTGGGTGCTATTTTGCTGCATTAAATATGAAGTGGGTGGGGTAAAGGAGCAATATAATATTAGACCAAAATTAATTATACCCTTTTTGGTATCTTGATCATGTATACCTATGTATACCCACACTATATTGAAAAAACTATGTATTATTTAGCACACAGACATCAAATAAAAATGTTAAATTTGAACACCACCACCAATTTGCCAATTTCCATGGAATTACAAAAATAATTCATACACACTTCAATCAGGGGTGATTACCCGAAAAACGAGTGCCGTGACCTATTGTTTTTTCATCATATTTTGTGTCAGGATAGATTTCTTTACTTCCTGGCAAAATTTGTGCAAATTCTGAAGGTGGGGTCCTAAGCGCTCCAACATCCTTAAATGCATGGTATCCGCATAAATCATTGGCGAAATCCATGTAAAGGTTCGAATCCAGTCGGATACGCTTTTTCTTTGTTATGGTTTTTATAATATTTTTTTCTGATGTTTTTATATCGACACATTAATTTTATCATACTTTTCTTTGCGAAAAAAGTAGCTGGTATCCTGGTGTGCTGGAACACAAATGCGAATATATCTAATTTATTTGAAAGATAGAAATTCAAAGTCCTGTGATTCATTGCATGTATGTTATCACCGGAATGAGCAAAATCATTAATATACATAATTTAAGCAAAATAAAAAATCTAGGCATTGTTGGGATTTGAACTCGCAGTAAATTGTATACATTTTCAAAATAAGACTCACAAAACCATAGCTGTTAACCACTTGGCTATAGGGCGGTTATAGTTTTGATCATTTGAATAGTAATGTTCTAATGATGTTAGAACTTAGTCCTGACACACCTGTAATAATCGATCGTGTTGAATGTTTGTTTACGCGGTTGTGACAGATAACTTTGAATCAACAGTATATACCGTTCAAATGTTTTAATAACTTACAAAAAGGATTAAATACGTTGCATTTTTATTCGTAATACGCCTACATAGACGTCACGCCGGCCTATTTCAGGGCTGGGACGAATAAATAGTTCGTGCCAGTTTATGGCATATTTTACTCATACAAAGTCATGCGGTCCAATTAAGCTTTGATTTTCTTAAGAAACTATCGACAGAAACCTTGAATCTGCGAGAATAAAAGATTAGGGTTCACAGTCAGTGTGCTAGCTGTTATACAAATATCACAAATACCATATACGCACACGAGCGTGGTTTATTCTATGTAATAGCGGTATTGAAAAGTATTTGTAAAAGGATAATGTGCATTTCAATTGAAATCCGACAGTCAATTTGTAATAGTCAATATTTGTCAAGTTCGACTTGCTTTGTGCGGATCCTACGTATAGGTTATAGATCATGTATTAGATTTACATTTTGTACCTCAGCTCTTCAGCTAAACAGTTTGTGTCTATTTTGTAACTACGGCGTATGAAAGCGCCGTAGTAATGGTAGTAACTTCTTGCATCAGTCATCAGGATACTGTCCGAAATATCCCGTAATAAGGCGCAGTTTAAACTGCGGATCTCTGCTGGGCTTTTTGCGGGCCTATATGATTATCTGAAATATACGCAAGAATGAGCTCGTGTTTTTGTTTTTACGGCGCGTGAATACCACCCGTTTTCTTTTTGAAACTGATATTAAAAACTATAATAAAAACTGGTACATTGTAAATAAAAAATGAGACATATATGGCAGAAAATTAAAACAAGGAACGACTGTAAGTAAAGCCACGACATTTTCCAAACACCCGGATACTGCATATATATAAATGGGTTTTAAATGTTTTAATCTGTGGATTAATCCATATACGCATAGAGGAAATCAAGCTGTATATTATTACCACAACAAAATACACCTGGAAAATTGGCTGGTACTGTTTACGCCCCGTATCACGTGACATATTTATGTAAGAATTAACGTTAATTGTGTAGTAAAACTTCAACGAGTTGCGAATAAGGCAAGTTGCACGAGTATCCAGTGTTACAGCTATGACGCATCTATTTTTAGAAACTCCAATATACTCTCGACACCAAGTTTCATAAAAACGTCTGATAATCAATAAATTTATATTTTTCATTTCATGCAGTTGTATACATTATACTCGTGTTATTCAAATTGTGTCCATGTTCTTTCCTTCAGAAAATTACGAAGCTCGTTTTTATTAACGAGGGAAGTACTTGTACCAGCTAATAGCCACTCAATTTCAGCGTGGAATTATGTTCAATGTAACATGGATGAAAATTGAATGCGCGCAGTTAAAAAGTACGTGATATTATCGTGTTTAGAATCGAAATAAAAACTGTGTTCTTGTATTTTGTCGGTGAATAAAACACAGGTTCTCGTTCGGATGCGGAAAATTAAATCACTCTTGCTACACACTCGTGATTTAATTTTTCCGCATCCGAACTCCTGTCTGTGTTCTATTCACTGACAAAATACAAGAACAGCTTTTTATTTCTTAAGTGATATGTGTGTGTAACAGTATATTTACATTGGCAACATGCAGGCACTTCAATTGTAATGAAGCAGACCCCTAGCGTGATTCCGAATAATCGAGATCTGATAACGTAACAGTCCAAGCAGACGATAACACCGTTCCTTCTTAAAAGCCAAATTGATCGCGTGACTTCGTGCAACATGGTCTGGATGAAAATTGAATTAGTCTGGTTCACGACATTCTTACAAAATCCTTACTTTCATTAGAATTCGTAAACCAGACTGACACATTAGCCAATCAGACATTGATACACGGTCATGTGATCCCACATGACCAGATCGCTTTATGGAACCAATATTCAATATACTCCCGGCCTCTAGTTCGCGGGTAAGGATAATTGTAAGTTTGAGTATAACTGTTGTTGTTGTTTTTGACGACTATAAAGCCCGAATATCCGTCAATGGTACGTATAAAAACCGTGCTCAGTGTCTGGTCGTCCTTTCAGAACAAATGTTACTGATATGTTTCTTAACATTGTAGATAATCGCGTGTCTGTGTTCATAAGAAACTGCATTTAAACGTCCATGTATGTCAATAACTTACCAATGGCATTAATGGAACCTAACTCTAATTGGCTAACGCCAGTAATTGATCTATAGTTTCCAGCAGACAGAAATCTCTTGGACATTGATTGAATCTTTACGATACGTTATAGCCATGGCTGATCGTTAATTAACCACCTCAACGCACCGAGTATGGTATAAATATTTAACAGAGTAAATTAAATTCTGTCATGCTGTTATCTACTGTCAGCGTGGTGTATCAATTGAACCGGTACAAGATTGTGGATAAATCTTGGAATTATCCAGAGTCCCACTCTGTACTCTAGGCATTTGCCAATGTCAAATAAATAAGATGTTATTGATACTGATAACTGTTTACATAGAAACAGAGAGATGTGACATGTGTCTAGTTCAAACGAAATGTCAAAATTCAGTACACATTTTATATAAATATTCCATTTTTACATAAATACATTGTATACTAAAGAACTTTCAATAACAGCTATGCGCCTGTTGATCGGTGGTATGCAGTGTACGCCATTGTAGTTACACGTTTTGTTGTATTAAGAATGTGAAGTGAAATTAGACTGGTTCCCATGCGTATTTAACCACGTTAGTCAAAATCGCTCAGAGGTACCAGTCTAGAGCGAAATTTTGTGTGAAACATTCGAATCACCTCGGCCTTTATGCATTGCGATAGTATATTTACCGGAGATAAGCGGAAATGGCCGAGCTTTCACGATTGTCGTTGGATAGTGCCAAAACCCTCAACATTTTGTAAGCAATGGCCATGGTAATCCATTTAGGATGGGGGATTCGTTTCCATCCTTTCAGTATAATAAAAATAATAATATATATCTAGCGATTTTGAATGGATAGACTGCTATGATATTTTATGGATAGAATGTCGAACTCCTGTGATAATACACAAATTAATTTCGTCTGTCACACGTCCGTTACCTATAGGAACTATATATACCTTGATGACGAAATGCTCAAAAGTTGGTCGTACACGTTGCGTAGTTAGAACGTGTACGTTCAAACAATGGGCATTGTTTATACATCTCGCGAAGGACATTAACATATACAATACCGTGATAGGACATTAACATATACAATACCGTGATAGGACATTAACATATACAAAACCGTGATAGGACATTAACATATACAAAACCGTGATAGGACATGAACATATAGAATACCGTGATAGGACATTAACATATACAATACCGTGATAGGACATTAACATATACAATACCGTGATAGGACATGAACATATACAATACCTTGATAGGACATTAACATATACAATACCGTGATAGGACATTAACATATACAATACCGTGGTAGGACATTAACATATACAATGCCAGGATAGGACATTAACATATACAATACCGTGATAGGACATTATATAAATATCAGATGCCTGCCTGCGTGACATTGATATTGTCAACCCGAGGGCAGAATGTCATCCCGAGGCGAAGCCGAGGGTGACATTCTGTTTCGAGGGGTGGCAATATCAATGTCACGCAGGCAGGCATCTGATATTTATTTTATTATACCGAACACTATTATAAGTCTAGCAAAACGTTCACTGCTATGATTACCATAATTATAAACAGTAGGCATGACGGTGTTTTCATACATTGTTGTGTATCAATTTCACATTCTATTGTATGTGTAGGCCCTACGTTCATTTTGTGCATTTTGCCGATTTCTTTAACTGAAAGATCATTTTTAAGAAATTATCTAGAACTTGTGTTATATAAGCAATAAATTAGCTTTTTACCATTTTTGTATAGATCTATAACTTTAAAAGTGCGCCAAACGTAACGTCGCGTTTTGACGTTATGACGTAATTGCTGATGACGTCATGACGTCTAACATACTTGTACATGATTGTTTTGTGTACAGTGTTCTTAATCTGGTGAAGTTGAATAAAGGAAACGCATCGTTTTGAATACAGATTTGTTTTAGTTGTCTTCTTTTGTCAGTCTATTTTTTAGAAAATCTTGTATATTTTACCAGTCAAAGAACTAAGATCGACGCAGTTACTTGCCCTTGCATGACATTGAAAATGTCAGGTCGATCACATGACCTGACAGTCAGTTTTTGGTCGATCACGTGTCATATGGGTTGGAACTGTTAATGACAGTCATAATGTCTCTCTCTGGGGCAATGGGACTTTTGCATTGCAGAAAAAAGTGAGGTATAATAATAACATATACAATACCGTGATAGGACATGAACATATAGAATACCGTGATAGGACATTAACATATACAATACCTTGATAGGACATTTACATATACAATACCGTGATAGGACATGAACATATACAATACCTTGATAGGACATTAACATATACAATACCGTGATAGGACATTAACATATACAATACCTTGATAGGACATTTACATATACAATACCGTGATAGGACATGAACATATACAATACCTTGATAGGACATTAACATATACAATACCGTGATAGGACATTAACATATACAATACCGTGGTAGGACATTAACATATACAATGCCAGGATAGGACATTAACATATACAATACCGTGATAGGACATTAACATATACAATACCGTGATAGGACATGAACATATAGAATACCGTGATAGGACATTAACATATACAATACCTTGATAGGACATTAACATATACAATACCGTGATAGGACATTAACATATACAATACCGTGGTAGGACATTAACATATACAATACCGTGATAGGACATGAACATATACAATACCGTGATAGGACATGAACATATACAATACCTTGATAGGACATTAACATATACAAAACCGTGATAGGACATTAACATATACAATGCCAGGATAGGACATTTACATATAAATTACCATGGTAGAACATAACATGTCCAAGGAGGAAATTGAACTCGTTAGTCTATTGACTTATAACGTTCACGGGTCGATATAATTATTTTATTTCAATTGTCAAGAGTATTGAATACAATCCATACTGAGACTCCAATCCTGTGATTATTCAAGCCTGCTGCGTCTCGGTTCAGTGTGATTTACTAATATACCCATTCATACTATATATTTCTCTACGAACTGCAATTAAAAATAAATAAGTAAGATCCTATTAAGGCGTACTAGGATGATGTGAAACATTTACATGAACTTATCATAGTACGACAATTTACTTTGATGTTAACTGACGAGGTGTCATGAAATACAATTTAAATGAAGTGGTGGATCTTTGGTTTCAAACCTCTTGCCGCGACTGGCTCAAATCTATTCGATTTGTTGTTTCCAGTTTTTCAATGTCCGGTATTCATGACCATTGTAATGAACAATGTCACCACCAACATCTGTTGACATTCATCCCCGACTTATAGACACGATCGTACAGTGATCAATATTCACTCTTAAAAGTAAAGTATTTCAATAAATACTAGTAGTACATTTACGTTCACTTTGATAGATCTAATCAATTGGTATAAATAATTCAAACGTTTTTAAGATTCAGTAAGATCGAATGACTGTGTACTAAAGAAATGGGCACGCAAATATAGATGTACATGTAGTAAATATTGTAAAACCATTTATATTCGTAAGGCCATTGGTATCCGAACACATAGTTTTTGGTTTGCCAAGTGTATAACCCGTAGACTACAATTTTTTGACAATTCCTTCCTCGTTATACAAAAACGCATATGCAAAATGTGTAACTTTTTTCATAATAATCGTAAACCAAGATTCGAACTTGCTTATGTACTGTGCACTATCATTGCATTTCGCAGATTCCAAATTTCCGGGAAAAGATTTATTTTTATTGGTACAAATCCGTATTTTATTGACCGGGGACAGGAATTAGTCAGTCGCCTATTTTCAGGATTCCATTGTAATGAGAATCTCCCATAGGGCTATTTGAATATCAAGAACAACCACACCCAAGGAATTAATCAGGACTATCTGCACATGGGAGGGAAATTTGACAACCAATTTCCAAAAATGTCTAATTCCCCCTATATAACCCCACCCCTCTGTGGGAAAGCATTGACAAGTGCATAAAATTCTACACCATTATCCAACCGGTCCGTTCGATTTCGCTTTTAAATCTCCGAAATAGAAAGCTACAGAGATTATTTAGCCCAAATGACTTTTTTTAAATGGTAAAAAACGACGGCGTAAAGCTAGATACGAAAGACATGTGTTCTTGAATTGTAATGATTTACAATATTCTTGGAATGTTCTTGACATAAAATCCCCGTTAGCTACGTCAAGCATAACAAGCTCAAGAATTAATCAATGGAACTGGTCGGTAGCAAATATCAGCAATTGTAAAAGACACAAAATCGTTTAACAAATCATTGGTAATTATTATTGGGTAGCGGGTGATGTTAATTTAGTTGTGGTCTCTTCTTGTATTACAGGTAAATTGATTGGTTCAATAATCTATAATAACTGATAATAACAACAGAACAGACTCTTATATAGTATCACTGAATACATGTAGAATGAACATGATAAAATGGCTTCAGTGAAATCCTATTGGCTCTCTGTTATATTTCTTATACATGTATATATTTCTAGTATATACATGTATCTCTGGCTAAGAATAAGAGGGTACAAAAAACCGCTATTTTGAGATGACAAGAAAACTACTCTTAACTTGTGAAAAAAAAATTTTCAACTTCAGTTTGGTCAACATGACCAGTTCCGATCTTCATGAAAAAAGGCTTCATGTGACGTCGTCTTCAAATATGCATGAGTCTTATTAGGTCGTAAGTAGCCCTTACGACATTCTCATTCTAAGCGATATCTGAATTGTGTCCTGATATGTTGCCTAGCGTTATATTATTGGTACCACTGCTGACGAATAATCTAAGAGTCCAAGGTTATCTCAAGGTTGCCTTAAGTTGTTGCGGACCGACCCAGATGAAGATCCCTTGCATTGGCATCAAACACTAGACGACTCTAGAAGGATTAAGTGAGTGAATGATGGTGAGTATACATTGAAAAACAAAATAACTACGTTTTGTTATATCCAATGTTATCGGTAAAGTAACAACGGACTGCACACTAAACCAAATTGAATCGAATCCTCAAAGCCTTCTAATTTGACCATTGGTCAGTTAGGTCCATCTCGCTAAAATACCTTAAGTAACAGGTCAACAGACTACCCCTTGACGTTGTGGTTCTACGTCTACATCAGCACGACCATTAGCATACGATATGAGCATACAATACTTGGAGCAACCATAAAATCATACCAATAGTTTAACTTATCAAAATGTTGATGCAATCTTAGCAACGGAAATACGACAAAACAGTTGACACGTACTGGCAGCGACGCTGTCTAGGTGTTCCATACTGTTCATTGTGCATGTAATCATCTTTATCTTAATTGACTGCCAATGCATTAGTTAAGAGTGCTCAACTTTAGTACATGTACCATCTATATAAAGTCATTGGTTAGATTGCTTTCTAATGGTAGTATATATAGTACGGAGATTTTAACATGATCCTCGGCCGTCTCTTACCATAATTTGACGGTTATATCACCTTTATTATGCTTTTATAGCCGGGTGTATCACAAAGACGCTCGGAGTGTAAAGCAAACACCAATCTAAAGGACAGAAAGTGCACAATCTGCTCGCGGACATTGATATATTCAACACAAGAAATTTGTATGAGTATAGCAATGTATAAAGGTTAGGATCATGTCAATATCTCCGTACTTATTTATCGTTTGCTAAAATTGCATACAACTAGCTCGTTCTGTGCTTCACCTTCTTTAAGTGCTTAGGGAAGGAATCAATAGATTCTTATTAGAGAGGTTGCGAAAGTCACCGTGTAACGTGTACGTGAATACTACTTTTGAGTATTTCGTCATCCAGGTATGTGTAGTTTCTACAAGTAACCGACGTGTGACAGACGACAGTATAGCGTGTACTATGTCACACAGGTATGCGTATGCAGGGGAAACCCAAGAATTTATCGCCCGTGATTTCATTGGGCCATATTCACATCCTCTCCTCCACTCTCACTCACTGAGTTAATCCAAATTTAATTATCGTTTCGTCCGTGCGTTTGAGTGTGAACTCGACCTAACCTGAAATTGGTATTCACAACGGTAAGTGTAGCTGGAGTTGACTCGACTGAGTGAGGAATTTTCGAGGGAGCGAAACGTTACGGAATCCTGTTCGGGCCACATTCAATTTCGCTTGTCTAACATGTGAACAGGCGATAATTATCGCGTCGAAGGCGATAATTATCGCCTCTTCTCATGGAGAGAGACACTTGTACTAGCGAAATTTAACACCTTCGCGAAAGTTTTGGGGCGATAATTATCGTCTTAATTTTCGCACGTATGTCTCAATTTTCACGGAATATGGACAAGCGAAATTTAAGGACATGCGAAAGTTAACGTTAAATTTCGCCCTTATAATTTTGGCGGGCTTATAACACGTGGTATCAGTGTACCCGGTGTAACGTTAACACCGGTTACCTTCTTACACCGGCAAAATGGGGATAAGGCTAAATGCAAACCATTACAATTTATTAAAAACTCTGAACTATTAGAATGTGTGGATGAGAATCGTATAACTAACGGATAATAAACAAATCTGCGGGTCGTATTGTCTCTAAAGAAATGCATATAGCAGGGTTCATACCTTGTTTAAATAACAAATCCCTAAGAATGTTTGGTTCAAAAATGGTTTATACGGCCAATCTATTAGACTACATGGGTTTCTACATGATTTGTACGTCCAATCCACTAGAATACATGGGCTCCTACATGGTTTATACGTCCAATCACTTAGCATACACGTGTACCTAAAAAGGTTATTCGCCCCATCCATTAGAATGTACGGGTTCATACATGGTTTATACGTCCAATCTGTTAGTATACATGGGTTCCTACACGGGTTATACTTTCCAATCCAGTAGAATACATGGGTTCCTATATGGGACAAACGTCCAATCCAGTAGAATGCATGGGTTTCTATATGGGACATACGTCCAATCTAGTAGAATGCATGGGTTCCTATATGGGACATACGTCCAATCTAGTAGAATGCATGGGTTCCTATATGGGACATACGTCCAACCTAGTAGAATGCATGGGTTCCTATATGGGACATACGTCCAATCTAGTAGAATGCATGGGTTCCTATATGGGACAAACGTCCAATCTAGTAGAATGCATGGGTTCCTATATGGGACATACGTCCAACCTAGTAGAATGCATGGGTTCCTATATGGGACATACGTCCAACCTAGTAGAATGCATGGGTTCCTATATGGGACATACGTCCAATCTAGTAGAATGCATGGGTTCCTATATGGGACATACGTCCAACCTAGTAGAATGCATGGGTTCCTATATGGGACATACGTCCAATCTAGTAGAATGCATGGGTTCCTATATGGGACATACGTCCAATCTAGTAGAATGCATGGGTTCCTATATGGGACATACGTCCAACCTAGTAGAATGCATGGGTTCCTATATGGGACATACGTCCAATCTAGTAGAATGCATGGGTTCCTATATGGGACAAACGTCCAATCTAGTAGAATGCATGGGTTCCTATATGGGACATACGTCCAATTTAGTCAGACAGTACAACACATGTAGTGGTCATACAGTACAACCTCTATAGCTGTCATACAGTACAACCTCTATAGTTGTCATACATTATAACCTCTATAGTGGCCATACAGTACAGCCCCTATAGTGGTCATACAGTAAGCCTCTATATTTGTCATACGGTACCACCTCTATAGCGGTCATACAATACAACCCCTCTACTGGTCATAAGTACAACCTCTATAGTTGTCATACAGTACAACCTTTATAGCGGTCATAATGTACAACCTCTATAGCGGGCATACTGTACAGCCTCTATAGGTGTCATACAGTTAGCCTTTATAGTTGTCATACAATACATCCTCTATAGTGACCATACAGTACAGCCTCTGTAGTGGTTATACAGTAAGACTGTATAGTTGTCATACAGTACAACGTCTATTGTGGCCAAACAGTACAAACTCATAGCGGTCACAAAGTACAACCTCAAAAGTTGCCACACAATACAGCAATATATATTAGTCATACAGTACAACCTCTATATATTAGTCATATAGTACAACCCTTGTAGTGGTCATACAGTACAACTCCTGTAGTGGTCATGCAGTTCAATCACTTTATATTTGTCACACGTCACAACCTATATAGTTGCCATGCAGTACAACCTCTATAGCTGTCATACAGTACAAGCTCTTTAATCGTCACACATAACAACCTTTAAAGCTGTCATACATTACAACCACTATAGTGGCCACTCAGTACAACCTCTATAGTGGTCATACATTACAACAACTATAGTTGTCATACATTACAACAACTATAGTTGTCATACAGTACAACCTCCATAGTTGTAATACATTACAACAACTATAGTGGCCACACAGTACATCCTCTAAAGTGGTCATACATTACAACAACTATAGTTGTCATACAGTACAACCTCTATATTTGTCATACATTACAACAACTTTAGTGGCCACACAGTAAAACCTCTAAAGTTGTCATACATTACAACAACTATAGTTGTCATACAGTACAACCTCTATCGTTGTCAGACATTACAACAACTATAGTGGCCACACAGTACAACCTCTAAAGTTGTCATACATTACTAAATATATAGTGGCCATACAGTACAGCCTCTACAGTGGTCATACAGCCCAACCTCTACAGTGGGCATACTGTACAACCCTTGCAGTGGTCATACAGTACAACTTCTATATTGGTCATATATTATAACATCTATAGTGGCCATACAGTCCAGCCTCTACCGTGGTCATACAGTCCAACCTCTACAGTGGACATACAGTACAACCCCTGTAATGGCCATACAATACAACTCCCGTAGTGTTCATACAGTACAACTTCTGTAGTGTTCATACAGTACAACTCCTGTAGTGTTCATACAGTACAACCTCTGTTGTGTTCATACAGTACAACTCCCGTAGTTTTCATACAGTACAACTCCCGTAGTGTTCATACAGTACAACTCCCGTAGTGTTCAAACAGTACAACCTCTGTAGTGTTCATACAGTACAACCTCTGTAGTGTTCATACAGTACAACTCCCGTAGTGTTCATACAGTAAAACCTCTGTTGTGGTCATACAGTACAACAAACGTAGTGTTCATACAGTACAACCCCTGTAGTGTTCATACAGTACAACTCTCGTAGTGTTCATACAGTACAACTCCTGTAGGGGTAATACAGTACAACTCCCGTAGTGTTTATACAGTACAACCTCTGTTGTGGTCATACAGTACAACCTTTGTTGTGGCCATACAGTACAACTCCTGTAGTGTTCATACAGTACAACTCCCGTAGTGTTCATACAGTACAACCTCTGTTGTGGTCATAAAGTACAACCCTAGTTGTGTTCATACAGTACAACTCCCGTAGTTTTCATACAGTACAACACCTGTAGTGTTCATACAGTACAACTCCCGTAGTGTTCATACAGTACAACTTCCGTAGTGTTCAAACAGTACAACTTCCGTAGTGTTCATACAGTACAACTCCCGTAGAGTTCATACAGTACAACCCCAGTTGTGTTCATACAGTACAACTCCCGTAGTGGTCATTCAGTACAACAAACCTAGTGTTCATACAGTACAACCCCTGTAGTATTCATACAGTACAACTCCCGTAGTGTTCATACAGTACAACTCCTGTAGGGGTCATACAGTACAACTCCCGTACTGTTCATACAGTACAACTCCCGTAGTGTTCATGCAGTACAACCTCTGTTGTGGTCATACAGTACAACCCCAGTTGTGTTCATACAGTACAACTCCGTAGTGGTCATACAGTACAACTCCCGTAGTGTTCATACAGTACAACTGCCGTAGTGTTCATAGAGTACAACCTCTGTTGTGGTCATACAGTACAACTCCCGTAGTGTTCATACAGTACAACTCCCGTAGTGTTCATACAGTACAACTCCCGTAGTGTTCATACAGTACAACCTCTGCTGTGGTCATACAGTACAACTCCCGTAGTGTTCATACAGTACAACTCCCGTAGTGTTCATACAGTACAACTTCCGTAGTGTTCATACAGTACAACCTCTGTTGTGGTCATACAGAACAACTCCCGTAGTGTTCATACAGTACAACTCCTGTAGTGGTCATACAGTACAACTCCCGTAGTGTTTATACAGTACAACCCCAGTTGTGTTCATACAGTACAACTCCCGTTCATAAAGTACAACTCCCGTAGTGTTCATACAGTACAACTCCCGTAGTGGTCATACAGTACAACTCCCGAAGTGTTCATACAGTACAACTCCCGTAGTGGTCATACAGTACAACTCCCGTAGTGTTCATACAGTACAACTCCTGTAGTGGCCATAAAGTACAACTCCCGTAGTGTTCATACAGTACAACTCCTGTAGTGGTCATACAGTACAACTCCCGTCGTGTTCATACAGTACAACCCCAGTTGTGTTCATACAGTTCAACTCCCGAAGTGTTCATACAGTACAACTCCTGTAGTGGTCATACAGTACAACTCCCGTAGTGTTCATACAGTACAACTCCTGTAGTGGTCATACAGTACAAATCCCGTAGTGTTCATACAGTACAACCTCTGTTGTGGTCATACAGTACAACTCCCGTAGTGTTCATACAGTACAACTCCCGTAGTGTTCATACAGTACAACTCCCGTAGTGGTCATACAGTACAACTCCCGTAGTGGTCATACAGTACAACTCCCGTAGTGTTCATACAGTACAACCTCTGTTGTGGTCATACAGTACAATCCCTGTAGTGTTCATACAGTACAACTCCTGTAGTGGTCATACGGTACAACTCCCGTAGTGTTCATACAGTACAACTCCCGTAGTGTTCATATAGTACAACTCCTGCAGGGGTCATACAGTACAACTCCCGTAGTGTTTATACAGTACAACCTCTGTTGTGGTCATACAGTACAACCTTTGTTGTGGTCATACAGTACACCTCCTGTAGTGTTCATACAGTACAACTCCCGTAATGTTCATACAGTACAGCCTCTGTTGTGGTCATACAGTACAACCCTAGTTGTGTTCATACAGTACAACTCCCGTAGTTTTCATACAGTACAACACCTGTAGTGTTCATACAGTACAACTCCCGTTGTGTTCATACAGTACAACTTCCGTAGTGTTCAAACAGTACAACTTCCGTAGTGTTCATACAGTACAACTCCCGTAGTGTTCATTCAGTAGAACCCCAGTTGTGTTCATACAGTACAACTCCCGTAGTGTTCATACAGTACAACCCCTGTAGTATTCATACAGTACAACTCCCGTAGTGTTCATACAGTACAACTCCTGTAGGGGTCATACAGTACAACTCCCGTAGTGTTCGTACAACTCCCGTAGTGTTCATACGGTACAACTCCCGTAGTGTTCATACAGTACAACCCCAGTTGTGTTCATACAGTACAACTCGCGTAGTGGTCATACAGT
The DNA here is from genome assembly GCA_947247005.1 of Spisula solida. NCBI lineage: Eukaryota > Metazoa > Mollusca > Bivalvia > Venerida > Mactridae > Spisula > Spisula solida. Next base: position 33,271,401 of record OX365952.1, on the reverse strand, counting down.
ACAACAAACGTAGTGTTCATACAGTACAACCCCTGTAGTATTCATACAGTACAACTCCCGTAGTGTTCATACAGTACAATTCCTGTAGGGGTCATACAGTACAACTCCCGTAGTGTTCATACAGTACAACTCCCGTATTGTTCATACAGTACAACCCCTGTAGTGTTCGTACAGTACAACCCATGTAGTGTTCATACAGTACAACCCTTGTAGTGTTCATACAGTACAACTCCCGTAGTGTTCATACAGTACAACTCCCGTAGTGGTCATACAGTACAACTCCTGTAGTGGTCATACAGTACAACTCCCGTAGTGTGCATACAGTACAACCTCTGTAGTGGTCATACAGTACAATTCCCGTAGTGTTCATACAATTTAACCCCTGTAGTGGTCATACAGTACAACCTCTGTTGTGGTCATACAGTACAACTCCTGTAGTGTTCATACATTACAACCTCTGTCGTGGTCATACAGTACAACTCCCGTAGTGTTCATACAGTGCAACCCCTGTAGTGGTCATACAGTACAACCTCTATATATTGGTCATACAATATAACCCCCGCCAGTGGTCATAAAGTACACCACTTGTAGTGTTCATACAGTACAACTCCTGTAGTGGTCATACGGTACAACTCCCGTAGTGTTCATACAGTACAACTCCCGTAGTGTTCATACAGTACAACTCATGTAGGGGTCATACAGTACAACTCCCGTAGTGTTTATACAGTACAACCTTTGTTGTGGTCATACAGTACACCTCCTGTAGTGTTCATACAGTACAACTCCCGTAGTGTTCATACAGTACAACCTCTGTTGTGGTCATACAGTACAACCCTAGTTGTGTTCATACAGTAGAACTCCCGTATTGTTCATACAGTACAACCCCTGTAGTGTTCGTACAGTACAACCCATGTAGTGTTCATACAGTACAACCCTTGTAGTGTTCATACAGTACAACTCCCGTAGTGTTCATACAGCACAACTCCCGTAGTGGTCATACAGTACAACCTCTGTTGTGGTCATACAGTACAACCCCTGTAGTGTGCATACAGTACAACCTCTGTAGTGGTCATACAGTACAATTCCCGTAGTGTTCATACAATTTAACCCCTGTAGTGGTCATACAGTACAACCTCTGTTGTGGTCATACAGTACAACTCCTGTAGTGTTCATACAGTACAACCTCTGTCGTGGTCATACAGTACAACTCCCGTAGTTTTCATACAGTACAACACCTGTAGTGTTCATACAGTACAACTCCCGTTGTGTTCATACAGTACAACTTCCGTAGTGTTCAAACAGTACAACTTCCGTAGTGTTCATACAGTACAACTCCCGTAGTGTTCATACAGTACAACTCCCGTAGTGGTCATACAGTACAACCTCTGTTGTGGTCATACAGTACAACCCCTGTAGTGTGCATACAGTACAACCTCTGTAGTGGTCATACAGTACAATTCCCGTAGTGTTCATACAATTTAACCCCTGTAGTGGTCATACAGTACAACCTCTGTTGTGGTCATACAGTACAACTCCTGTAGTGTTCATACAGTACAACCTCTGTCGTGGTCATACAGTACAACTCCCGTAGTTTTCATACAGTACAACACCTGTAGTGTTCATACAGTACAACTCCCGTTGTGTTCATACAGTACAACTTCCGTAGTGTTCAAACAGTACAACTTCCGTAGTGTTCATACAGTACAACTCCCGTAGTGTTCATACAGTACAACCCCAGTTGTGTTCATACAGTACAACTCCCGTAGTGGTCATACAGTACAACAAACGTAGTGTTCATACAGTACAACCCCTGTAGTATTCATACAGTACAACTCCCGTAGTGTTCATACAGTACAACTCCTGTAGGGGGGTCATACAGTACAACTCCCGTAGTGTTCATACAGTACAACTCCCGTAGTGTTCATTCAGTACAACCCCAGTTGTGTTCATACAGTACAACTCCCGTAGTGGTCATACAGTACAACAAACGTAGTGTTCATACAGTACAACCCCTGTAGTATTCATACAGTACAACTCCCGTAGTGTTCATACCGTACAACTCCTGTAGGGGTCATACAGTACAACTCCCGTAGTGTTCATACAGTACAACTCATGTAGGGGTCATACAGTACAACTCCCGTAGTGTTTATACAGTACAACCTCTGTTGTGGTCATACAGTACAACCTTTGTTGTGGTCATACAGTACACCTCCTGTAGTGTTCATACAGTACAACTCCCGTAGTGTTCATACAGTACAACCTCTGTTGTGGTCATACAGTACAACCCTAGTTGTGTTCATACAGTAGAACTCCCGTAGTTTTCATACAGTACAACACCTGTAATGTTCATACAGTACAACTCCCGTTGTGTTCATACAGTACAACTTCCGTAGTGTTCAAACAGTACAACTTCCGTAGTGTTCATACAGTACAACTCCCGTAGTGTTCATACAGTACAACCCCAGTTGTGTTCATACAGTACAACTCCCGTAGTGGTCATACAGTACAACAAACGTAGTGTTCATACAGTACAACCCCTGTAGTATTCATACAGTACAACTCCCGTAGTGTTCATACAGTACAACTCCTGTAGGGGTCATACAGTACAACTCCCGTAGTGTTCATACAGTACAACTCCCGTAGTGTTCATACAGTACAACCCCAGTTGTGTTCATACAGTACAACTCCCGTAGTGGTCATACAGTACAACAAACGTAGTGTTCATACAGTACAACCCCTGTAGTATTCATACAGTACAACTCCCGTAGTGTTCATACCGTACAACTCCTGTAGGGGTCATACAGTACAACTCCCGTAGTGTTCATACAGTACAACTCCCGTATTGTTCATAAAGTACAACCCCTGTAGTGTTCGTACAGTACAACCCATGTAGTGTTCATACAGTACAACCCTTGTAGTGTTCATACAGTACAACTCCCGTAGTGTTCATACAGTAAAACTCCCGTAGTGGCCATACAGTACAACTCTTGTAGTGGTCATACAGTACAACTCCTGTAGTGGTCATACAGTACAACTCCCGTAGTGTTCATACAGTACAACCTCTGTTGTGGTCATACAGTACAACCCCTGTAGTGTGCATACAGTACAACCTCTGTAGTGGTCATACAGTACAATTCCCGTAGTGTTCATACAGTTTAACCCCTGTAGTGGTCATACAGTACAACCTCTGTTGTGGTCATACAGTGCAACTCCTGTAGTGTTCATACAGTACAACCTCTGTAGTGGTCATACAGTACCACCCCTGTAGTGGTCATACAGTGCAACCCTTGTAGTGGTCATACAGTACAACCTCTGTTGTGGTCATACAGTACAACTCCCGTAGTGTTCATACAGTACAACCTCTGTTGTGGTCATACAGTACAACTCCCGTAGTGTTCATACAGTACAACCCCTGTAGTGGTCATACAGTACAACCTCTATATATTGGTCATACAATATAACCCCCGCCAGTGGTCATAAAGTACACCACTTGTAGTGGCCATACAGTAAAACCCATTTAGTGGTCATACAATACAATCTCTATATCTTGGTCATACATTGCAACCTCTATAGTGGTCATACAGCACAATCCCTGTAGTGGTCATACAGTAGCACCTCTAAATATTGGTCATACAGTACAACCTCTATAATGGCCATACAGTACACATCTACAGTGGTCTTACATAACAACGCATAAAGTGGTCTCACAGTACAACATCTGTATGTTCATTCTCTTTAAGTAGCGTAAACTTGGCACGTACATCTGCAGTCTGCACTCAGGTCTGTAAATGCAATTGGTTGCAGACCCATGTCTGCAGTCTGCACTTAGGTCTGCAAATGTAATATTTTGCAGACAGGTCTGCAAATGTAATATTTTTCAGCCCTAGGTCTGCAGTCTGCACTTAGGTCTGAAAATGTAATATTGTGCAGACCCATGTCTGCAGTCTGCACTCAGGTCTGCAAATGAAATATTTTGCAGACCCAGGTCTGCAGTCTGCACTTAGGTCTGCAAATGTAACATTTTGCAGACAGGTCTGCAAATGTAATATTTTGCAGACCTAGGTCTGCAGTCTGCACTTAGGTATGCAAATATAGTATTTTGCCGACCCAGGTCTGCAGTCTGCACTCAGGTCTGCAAATGAAATATTTTGCAGACCCAGGTCTGCAGTCTGCGCTTAGGTCTGAAAATGTAATATTTTGCAGACACAGGTCTGCAGTCTGCACTCAGGTCTGCAAATGAAATATTCTGCAGACCCAGGTCTGCAGTCTGCACTCAGGTCTGCAAATGAAATATTTTGCAGACCCAGGTCTGCAGTCTGCACTTAGGTCTGCAAATGTAACATTTTGCAGACAGGTCTGCAAATGTAATATTTTGCAGACCTAGGTCTGCAGTCTGCACTTAGGTATGCAAATATAGTATTTTGCCGACCCAGGTCTGCAGTCTGCACTCAGGTCTGCAAATGAAATATTTTGCAGACCCAGGTCTGCAGTCTGCACTTAGGTCTGCAAATGAAATGTTTTGCAGACCCAGGTCTGCAGTCTGCACATAGGTCTGCAAATGTAATGTTTTGCAGACCTAGGTCTCCAGTCTGCACTTAGGTCTACAAATGAAGTATTTTGCAGACCTATGTCTGCAGTCTGCACTCAGGTCTGCAAATGAAATATTTTGCAGACCCAGGTCTGCAGTCTGCACTTAGGTCTGCAAATGTAATATTAACAATATCACTCGAGGTTACCCTAGATGGTCACATATATGCCATCGCCGGGATATCAATGTACATACCTTGTCACTATTGTTCCATCGTTCGATATGATGACCAGTTCCTCTGGTACGATGGGTTGAAAGCTCGTTTGGCAAGCCTCCCTACGAGTTTCGACGAGATTTGGGCCCCTACTCATGCTATATATTGCCAAGTTTGAAGACTTTGAATGGTATTGAGTACATATATTGACACATGGTACAGTACATGTATAATATGTTACGATAGTATGATTGATAGTACTTGGTGCACCGGAGATACAGAACTTTGAAATTGGTCACGAATAAAACGTTGAAAAATTTATGGTAACATCTGGAACCTCATACTTTTTGGTGCGAGATTTACATTTATACTGGTATGCATTTTCACCAAAAAGTACAAGTATAAATGATATCCGATGATATAAGTTGAAATTTTGAAGAAATCATTACATTAGTTGGATCTGTTTTTGAGAAATACAAATTGATGTGGGTATTTTGGAAAATCCGTATTTCATATGTTAGCACTGATGGGTTTGCTTTCAAAACAATGTTGTGTCTTATCAATATATTAGCCGAGTTACCACTAAGTGTTCAGTACTAAAATGATGGTGTATAACATCAGTATGACTATTCACATATTTCGCGAAAAGGTTGTTTTTTGTAGTTACTGTAAACAATCTTGTATGATAATTCATTAAAAGTTTTTATAACTTTTATACATATCCCAATCTATTCTACACGAAATACAAGGCATACATTCATATGATTCTGATACTAATTAGACTAATAAACAACAGTTGGACAGAACATTCCAAAAATAGGTTCGTGGATAACTACAACCTTTAAGTCACCTATTTTACAAAAGGTTGGTATTATCCACGTATTTATATCAGAAACATATTAACTTATTTCCTGCATTTCATGTAGAATGGACTGGGTTATGTATAAGTATCCAAATGACACAAATTATCGCAAAAATCAACCTGTTGGATAAACATGTGAATATTCAAAGTGATGTTATACACGATCGTTTCCACTCCTTAAATAATGTAATTAATCCTATTTGATCGTTAATATTTCTAAGGAATCACTACACAATGTTAACCAACCACCTGTTATTGATCATACTGTTCAGATTATTTTTATCCCATGTACGGGATTTAAAACCACAAGCGTTTTTGGCAATTTTTACGTTTTTGAAAATCACATTTAAACATTTTGGTATTTCATTTGTTAGCACCAAAAGCCCCATTTTTACCCCAATCATTCCATAGAAAGATATTTTTCATTGGTTGCTCATTAACCTACTGAATGCTATTTAAACTTATTCTTTAGACCAATATTGGTAGGCTTTTCCCAATATTTTTCATATCGGTCAATATCAAAAAACCAATATTGGTCTAAAGAACAAGTTTAAATATATTTTATTATTTGCTTTCAATGAATTATGGAGTTTTTTCAGTGAAAATAACAGTGAAAATAACAGTGAAATTACCACTTTGTTATTTTCACTGTTTTGAAGCTGGTTCCAGTATCATGCAGAAAAAGAAACGTAACGTCAACGGTGCCGGGCTTTAAAATGTGCGTTACGTCATCATGACGTCATAATTCTCAGGTCTTGACGTTCCAATTTCGACGTGATTTTTTCCAATTAAGCCAATTACGGCACATTTTAAGAGAAATTGAGGCATATAATAAACAGAAAATTTGTTGATTTTTGGTGTAAGATCAATTTTATTTCACTCGTGATCACAGAAAATTAAATTTACACTCGTGGCTACGCCACTCGTGAAAATATTGATTTTCTGTGATCACTCGGTGAAATAACATTCGATCTTACACCAAAATCAACAAATATCCTCTATATATTCATCGTTTGTTTTCTTTAGCCGAATAAGTATAATTAATTAATACTAAAGTGAGTCCAGAACACGTATGTTACATCGATCCTGGATTCATTACTAAACTTACGGTAAAAAAAACTATACGACGAGATGCGGAAGAAAAATTCGGTTAGACTATTTTTTTCTTTTTTCGATAAACTGAATCAAGCCAGGATCAATATTTTTCTAAATTTTCCCATAGGCCGTAATGGTAACAAAACGACGTCAAAAACGTCAAAATTACCGACGCCGTTCACTATATTCAACGGCGACGTAACGTCATTTATTTAACATTACGGTCTATGAGAAAATAGCGTTTATCCAGTCACTTCCGGCAAAATCTGCCTGTTAACGGGGTGCCTGATAAACTTAGCGATAATCGGTCACCTGGTTATGTGACTAGTGATAATCCGTCACCTTACCACGTGATCTGACGGACTTCTTCTTATACGAGGGTTGATCGGGAAGTTCGTGTAATTTTGTTGTGAATCGTGTTGTTGTGCACATAAGGAATAATAAATAATATCATAACAATCTTGTATGCATTATCAAACTCTCTTATAAAAATGAGAAAAATACACCAAACAGTTACATAGTTACGACGATTTCTTAACATCCACTATGCATAGACGCCGCACACTAGAAAACTAAACGACGTCACATAACGTCAAACGAAATGTAGGTCCAATGTATGGTGCACTTATCCCACGAAGTGACGACACAAGCCTACGAATATCTGATTTTCCGCATACCTAGCTCTTTCGGACAGATCCCATACATAGTTAAAGGAGATTTCTCGAGCTCGCTGACTATCAGTCTAATGGTTTTACGTCTGTCTTTTCGATTGATTCCGCGCACTTTTCACGTACACACGGAATCACTGTAAATGGCAACCTTTCTCTATTGTTGACTTCAATTGACCTTCTGTGCATTTTGAATCGTCTGTGTTGTATGTTGGTAACTGCCGGGCTATACGCTTATAAATTGTCGAACATTTTCATCTTTTCATTGGTTTCAGTCAGTGCTTTTTCAAATTCCCATGAAACATTCTGTAAAGCGCCTCAATTCAATGTCACATCTTTGACGTCATGACGTTGTTTCCGTTTCATTATCAGTATAGATAAACACAGTGCTAATTAGATAGCGAATGTAGTAAACGACATCATATTCTATGGAAATGACACCATGATGTTGACGTATGATGTGTTATATTTGCGTGAATTTTAGTCAATCATAAGACTTTAAAAACGACATTGTTTCAGGAGAACGAAAGATGAAAAATGTCTTAATTTTGGTGTGCTGCAACCACGTGTAGTAGCGTTGCCAAGTGTACCGTTAATTGTCGCATAAGTTGGTGGATTTGTATTCCGTTCTATATTTCAACTTCAATCATGTTGATCATCCTGATAGTGAAGTTTTATCAATATTTAACTATAAATGAATAATTTATAAGCAAATTACACGAACTTCGCGATCACCCCTGGTATGAGAGTCACCGGTTGCAATTCCGTGCCCGAGGGTGAGGTTTTCCTATTCTAAATGAGCTGGTGGCTGATCGGTTATTTTCTTCGACTTACCTGCGTCTACACGACGTCTACCAAGATGTCCGACGTCGTTGTTTATCATGACGTCACGGAACGAACGTGACGTTGTGTGCTTAGTCCCGAGTTTGATCCCCTTACTGAGCAGATTAAGCGACTGGATAAATAGAATAATAGGTTAGTGCCGTGAATGAAGTAAAAGTTTATCCGGCTCGGCTACGGAAATTATCGGATTCGCCTACGGCTCACCCGATAAATTCCTCCGCCTTGCCAGATAAACTTTTTCATCCCCGGCACTAACCTATTATTCTCTATTTATCTCTGTTTTTTACCACAATTTTCATTTTATTAAAAAAGAAAAAAATGGTCTCCTGGTATTGTAATATTGACGTAAGTTATGTAATGAATCCAGGTTGGATGTAATTTTGTACAAAGACAGTTGTATAATATTCCAAATCATCATAAATGTATTAAAACTGTGTGGAAACGTTATGTTTGAGATGATGTCTTGTCACCCCGAGAAAATAAAAAAAATGCGGGTTTTGTATAATTTGAAAACCAGCTCAGTGACTAGATAAGTTACGATACATTATACAGTGTTTTTGCACCAATGTTATATATGTACATAATGCAATATTAATAAATTTATAACAGTAAAGAAGTGTTCGTAATTTCAAGAAATTCCCAGTAAATTCATGAAACTAAAGAGGGAGTATTTATTTTAAATGGCCACCATATTCACCGGATATCATGTTTTACGTCCCTTTTATAGATAGCCATCGGCTAGTTTTCAGGACGACAGTGTTTCTTACCAGTACACATCTAGATGGATTCGAGACACATTATGCCTCCTAAATATCTGAAGCTCTCCAACCTGGGATCGAACCCAGGGCCTCAGATTCGCAGGCGGGGATACTATCCCTTACACTACGGAGGAATCCATTATATGATATGAAGGAAAATGCTATTCATTTGTTTAAGTACTCACAATATACACATGTGCCAATTTGCATGATTGTATCACTGTTGGAAATTTCCTTATAACAGTAAATTCCGTGAAACCAGGGGTTATGGAAAAGTTGAAAAGCACCACATTTCGCCGCTTAGAATTTCGGTTGATTTTTTTTCAAAGTTGAGGATGATCCACCTATGTTCTAACACTTCTTTAAAAACGCGATATGTTATCAAGATTCATGTTTCACGAATGTAATAGGAATTTCATGAAAATTACAAATTACACTACTTTACTGTAACATAATCATGCTTATTTTGGTGTTTTATATGATAATATGATAATCTGGATATACAACAGAAAAAGTAAATAGCGGAAAAAGATTTATTTTTATTTTGGTATACTTATTTGACAAGTTTTTAGTGTGTACAGTCAAATATATGATTTGACATATGCAATCGTAACTTGTAACATATCCATATAATAAATTAAGAAATGAACGTGTTGTGGATTTGATAAATATTAAGGCAGTGCTGACGCAAAAAAAAAATAAAAAAAATTGTTGACGAGAATGTATCCAGCGAAAACGTAACCTGACCATAACGTACCCGAATTGACGGAAACGACACCACATGTCGACTAAAACGGAACAAAATTGACCAAAACGTACCCACATTGTCATATTAAGATAAAACAAGAAGCATGTCAAGATCATACAATGTCAATAATTACAATCGGGATATTGCTATTGGCAGAAACAGAAACATTTTTTTCGCTATTTACCCTTTTCAAGAAAATATTTTTTCTGCTCTCGCATTTTAGTACTACCGCCAATGGAATAACGGTTGTCAATTTGTTTTGGTAATTCAGAAGTCAGTGACAATATTTGAATAAATACAATCAGAAAAACTAAATTACTAGTATGTGAACAATATAATGCGCAACGCGAGAAAAGGGCCCTTAAGGTCAAACTTTTCGATTTGTGTTTTTTCACTAAAAGTAACTATTAGATCTTTCCTCGTTTCAAAAATGTATCATTTATGGCTTTACCATGTTCCGTTTGGTTGCTATGGAGATTTAAAAATGCTCTTTTCAGGAAATGATAAAAAAATACAGTAAATAATTCGCATTACATGCATTATACATTAATGATTATTTTAAGTTTGTTTTACGTTACATCACCGCTTACTTTTTATCTTATAGAAGGTGATATCGATTAAGCTAGTTGTACAAATGAAAGGGTCACATCATTGGCATTTTGTGTTACTATAGCAACAAGCCTCAAACCAGGAAATTATCTTCGTACATGGCACACAGAAAATATGCTTTTGTATATATTTACACTGCAATTCAAATCGAAAAAGTCATTAGTAAACATAAGAGTTTCACTCGATATATGGTTGTCATGGAAACAAAACATTCAAAACAATTAATTATAATTAAGCCGTTCTCCAGGAAACCGGGCTTAGTGACGTCATATGGTAATTAGGTAATAATAATTATAAAAGGCCCTCAAATGCGAAAAAAGTGATTCTCTTTGGATTTATTCTTAAGTACTTGGATAATAGGTCGCACTCAAAAAATGGCTGCCAATCAGCGTCGGATAAACCTATATTTAACGTTGAATGTAATCATTACTTAAATGGTGCATATCCTTTCGGTAAAGTTCGTTAGCTGCCGGAATTTACCGAGCTAATTATCTGCGCACATCATGACGGCCAATTCAAATGATCGGATTATACAGCCTGCAATAAAGCATATCTTATCTATATCTGTACCCTTAGGCAATAATGCTTTTCTGTTTAGTGATGTCATTTGTTACATACATGGATTTGTTTTATAACAATTTAAAGTTGCAGTGTGAAGTTAATTTACGCAATACAGGGTTATTCATATGCAAATGTGTCCACCAGCGAGCCATTGGTGAATGAAAGGTTTTTAATGTTCATTCGTCCAGTAGACTACCGGTGGACACATTATGAGAGACCATGCTTGTATACAGGGTTATTCATATACAAGTGTGCCCACCAGCGAGCCATTGGTGAAAGGTTTTACTGTTCATTCATCCAATAGACTGCCGATGGGCACTTTGCATATGAATGGGTGATCTTTGATATTACATAACACATGATTGCGAATCCAGACTGGAAACGGTATGTTTTAATACGGGAATATTGAACATTATATGTTGAATATACCGGGCTTGATTTGTATCTGCAATTAAAGTTATGAATTTAACTTGAGCAATTAAAGTTATGAATTTAACTTGATAGAAATAAGTGTCGACATAACTCTTAATTTAATCTCGAACTCAGATACTGAAATACTCATTAGTATGGCAGAAGGCTTCTCCAGTGGTGAACTGTATACTTCACAGCCGAAGAAAACAGAGGCGTTGAAAGTTCTCCCAGTAAACAGAAAGCAGCATATTAACGACCAATATTACCTTTATGATGATCCGATCTCAAATACCAAAGTTAGCACATATCTATTCAGAAATAAGCATACGTACGCAGTTCATCTACAAAGACAACTTTAACAAGTTTATTCAAATACCGGTACTGTACATTTTATATCGTATTAAATTTATTAAAATTATGATATTTATGAAATTAAATTTAAGAAATGCGATAAAACCTATGTGATATGTGTGGGGCGATAAATATTAATATTATGTAAATGATTTAAATTAAACTGAATGATTAATCCTTTCGATCTATGCGGATTAATAATCATGCCAAGTTAAACCCTATGGGATAATTGTTTAAGCTTTGAAAGAATTACGTGAAAGTTATCTATAATTGGATTATACACCAAAGTATACACTCACGCCAAATACAGCAAAGGAGGATGAAGATGCAATAATAATAATTTATTTCAATTTGGAGATTATACTGATAGCTGGGTAACCCGCCAGAAATTTACAAAAAAATATACCAATTTATTCTAATTTATGCACTTATCACTGTTTGAAGAGTTTTCCCTTCTAAGCTCGGAAGGCAGTTGACTGCATGGATATAACAGGATACGAATATTGGGTATGCACCACGCATCCCTAAATTAACACAGCAAATGAGGACGATAAGAACTTTATTGAATTTCATTAATCTTTATATTTAATTTATTCAGGGTGATCGTATATGTATATGTTATAAGTTATTAACTCCTGTCCGCCAGCAACAAAGTTCAGACAAACTAATGTTAAAATCATGATTAATAAATCATTTGGCTGTACGCATTCATCAGAGAAATGTGTCTACAACCTGGTACCTAAATTTATTGATGGTTAGACAGAATTTAATAATAATAATACTAGGTTCTATGTTAACACATGTACATAGATGCCATACACATGTACTTATATTCGTTTTACAGTATAATAAATTCACAACACTTACAAACGCATAATTCAAACAAATGAAGAAATCAATAAATAAACACTAAGACTTGATAGTAATCATTTAGAATGAAATCAATGATTCTCTCGAAGCCGGGGGATCATTGACCAATTTGGCAGGGATAAAACCGAATGGCCACGCACTTTGTCGACTGTGTCAGTCGAACGAAAAAAAAGATCAGTGAAATGCCACAATGCCCAACAGACAAACTTTGCCGACACATTACACCACGTCAGGGAAACACACCGGATTAATCTACCTCCTATGACGGCTGTTCTTAGTTGTGAGGTCATCGCTAAGCGGCATCCGTATAGCCGAGACATCCATATAACGTAGGTTTTCCGGTAAACTTCGTATTAAAGTATACGTTATGTTTCAACACTATTCCTGAATATACTGTTTTTAGTATAAAAATGCTATTTAATTATATATCATTATGGTAAACATATTGACAATTTACACACATTTATTCTATGTCATCAACATCTGTATTATAATAAATAAAGACAATACTGTAGTATTCGTAATTTTATTAATTCGTACATCTTAAGCTGGATTGATTACTTGCCCCAATGTCTTTTCTACACAGATTAAAATTTATTCGTAAAATAAAAAGTATTGCTCTGTCCAGTGACGTTTTACCTTTTATTTGGATAATAATACTTTGTAAACTTGATTACTTGACTTGAAAAACTCAGACAAATTCTAAACTCAGAATCTTGTTGCAGTTTTTATTGATTTGGACTGAGCAAATCGATAATTTACAGAAAATAACGAATAGAACTTTGCGAAAATGGAACTTAAATAATTTTATGAAATAAACACTTAGGCTACCATACGCATGAGTTTTAATAGTTTATTCGGGTAAAAAACTGATAAAAATACGTTTGTTTCCGGTCAATGTTCTGTGCATCGAATGCAGAAATGATCGAAGCTAACAAATAATATCAATTTAATGTCATGAATTGTGGCTTTCTTTGGATTGATTTTTTGTGAAAATGCATCTCACTGACGATGTGTTAATTTTGTAACAGCTCCATAACTAATTTGACAACAAATTAACATTTACATTGTCGGGAAAACATGCGCTTATATGAAGCGTAATTCATCTGTTGAGACACGTGTACGCTGAATTCGGCGCGCTCACGTTTGCGTCGTTTTCTCAAAATGACGTAACGTCGCTTAAGGGTCCTTTTCTCGCGTTGCGCATCAATTATTATATCATTCAAAAAGGGTTGTACAGACGCTTAAAATGCTCTCCAAGAAAAAAAAGAAATAACAATAAAAAGTTTCAAACATGAATGTTTCAAACAAAAATTGTACTTATATGCTTTGTGATTCAATATTAAATTTTAGAAATGACCGAGCAGTGAAGTTGTTGTTATTTTCTTTTTTTCTTTGTGTTCACATTGAGACAATTAAGAAAGGGTACTGGCCTATTGGGTATACATGTAATTTAAACAGCAGACCAATATGTTGATTGACCTAGATCAACAATATTTGCAGACTGTATACCCGGGGTGTAGACGTGGTACTACATTTGTAGGTATACAAAATATTGCATTTAGAGACATCATTTAGATGTAGATGTAGGTACTAGGTATCCAATATATTTGATAAGCAAACCTAGATGTTGATGTATTTCATTTATTTACCAGGATGTAGATCTAAATGATAGATCTACAACAAAATCATTTGTAAACCCGTATGTAGATATTTTTCATCTGCAGACATGGTTTTAGATCTAGGTGTTAGTTCTACAAAGTATTTTATTTGTAAACCTGAGTGTAGATCTAGGTGCTCTGTCTGCAAAATTGTTCATTTGCAGACCTGAGTGCAGACTGCAGACCTGGGTCTGCAAAATATTTCATTTGCAGACCTGTGTGCAGACTGCAGACCTGGGTCTGCAAAATACTACATATTTTTACCACTATAGAGGTTGTACTGTATTACAACTATATAGGCTGTACTGTATGACCAATATATAGGCTGTACTGTTTGACCACTATAGAGGTTGTATTGTATGACCACTATATAGGCTGTACTGTTTGACCACTATAGAGGTTGTATTGTATGACCACTATATAGGCTGTACTGTATGACAACTTTAGATGTTTTACTGTATGACAACTATATAGGCTGTACTGTATGACAACTATAGAGGTTGTACTGTATGACAACTATATAGGCTGTACTGTATGTCAACAATAGAGGTTGTACTGTGTGACAACTATATAGGCTGTACTGTATGTCAACAATAGAGGTTGTACTGTATGTCAACAATAGAGGTTGTACTGTATGCCAACAATTGAGGTTGTACTGTATGTCAACAATAAAGATTGTACTGTATGACAACTATATAGGCTGTACTGTATGACAACTATTGAGGTTATACTGTGTGACCGCTATAGACGTTGTACTGTATGACCGCTATAGAGTTTGTACTATTTGACCACTCGAGAGGTTTACTGTATGACAACTATAGAAAAGCGTGTTAATGGCTGTTGCAGGTGCAGGCCCATTGATCTGTAATATCATGCCATCCTACAAATATTTGGCTTGGCAGCGATTTTCGGAGTATTTCTTCAATTTCGGAAGGACTTTACGTTTGTTAAGCTTGGCAGTAACCATTGGCCATTTCATACATAATATTTAATGGCAGAAACTTGGTTTATTTTGAAAAAAGGTGTATATTTCTACTGGCGTCCAGTGTGCGTTTTGCAATGCATACTTTTGTTCTGTCTTTGCTGGCACATATTTGTTTATGGATATGTCGCATGGTGACAAAATGAACCCGTATGTCGTCTATGGTCATTATATACGCAAACGTTGTACTTTTTTTTAGCTAGAAACTGGTTTTAACTATTTTGCAAGGGCATATGTGCATATGTATTAAGTTTTGTAACATGCTTGATAATTGTATGAATAGCTCTTAATGATGTGCCAACACATTTAGCTACTTGCCTAATTGTAAATACCAGTTTCCAAAAAAATAATCATTTAAGCATTAGTATACACGAGTAGACAGTGTTAATTTGCGTATTGTTACAGCTACACTGGACGGATTTTAAAATGTGAGGCATCACATTTAAAGCTAATACAATGATCTTTGATATACAGCTCCCTATTTTATTCATTGATACAAGTAAGATATAGCATCACTTGCATTCCAATCTTAACAACCCTCGTATCCAGGACAGCCAGGATGGACATTTGGTGGACAGCTACATTGGACAGTTGGTATATTTATGACATTAATGACACTTTAAATAATGGAGAGTTGAACAATTATAGGAATGTACAGCTAGGATGGACATTCAGAATGGACAGCTACATTGGACAGTTGATATAATTATGATATTCACATAGACATGACTATCAAACAACTATAGAAATGGCCACGCAGAATTGACATGCTGAATGGACAGCTACATTGCACGGTTGGTATATTTGTGATGTAAATGCAACTATCAAAGATTCACAGTTGAACTATTGTAGGAATGGACAGCTAGGATGTACAGGGTGTTAAAAAAGTTCGTTCTCAATATTTGAGTTTCAATATTTTATTTTTCTGACATAAGAAGACTGTAAAATTCCCAGGTCGAAATCCAGACGAGTATACCATTGTTCTAATCTCACTGACATTAAATGAAGCTATTAGAGTAAGACATTAAAGTTGTCTACTGAGAACATAGCTAAAATTAAACTTTATATGAATTTAAATTTTGAGAACAAACTTTTTTAACACCCTGTACATTCAGAATGGACAGCTACATTGGACAGTTGGTAAAATTGTGAGATAAATACAGACATGACTTTTAAACAATAAATGAAATGGACAGCCAGAATGGACATTCAAATAGGACAGCTACATTGGACAGTTGGTAAAATTGTGAGATAAATACAGACATGACTTTAAAACAATAAATGAAATGGACAGCCAGAATGGACATTCAGAATAAACAGCTTCATTGGACAGTTGGTATATTTGTGATTTAATTACAGACATGACTATCAAACAATTTTAGAAATGGACAGCCAGAATGGACATTCAGAAAGGACAGCTACATTGGACAGTTGGTGTATTTGTGATACAAATACAGACATGACTATCTAACAATTATAGGAATGGACAGTCAGAATAGACTTTTAGAATGGACAGCTACATTGGACAGTTGTATATTTGTGATATAAATGCAACTGTTATAGATGGACAGTTGTACAATTATAGGAATAGACAGCTAGGATTGACATTCATAAAGGACAGCTACATTGGACAGTTGATTATTTGTGATATAAATACAGACATGACTATCAAACAATTGTAGGAATGGACAGCCATAATGGACATTCACAATGGACAGCTACATTGGACAGTTGGTATATATGTTATATAAATTCAACTATCGAAGATGGAGAGTTGAACAATTGTAGGAATAGACCCCGTGTATTCTAAGTGATTGGAAGTATAGCTCATCTATGCCCGTATATACTAAGGTTTTGAACGTTTAAACCCTTTTTGAACCCATACATTATAATGGATTGGTGGTTGATAAATGCCAAGTGCCATTCAATAAATAGAGAATAATAGGTTAGTGCCAGCCGCTTAATCTGCTCAGTAAGGGGATCAAACTCGGGAGTATATTGTCACTCTTTCATTAGCCAGCGCGCAACGTCACGTTCGTTCCGTGACTTCATGATAAACAACGACGTCAGACATCTCGATAGACGTCGTGTAGACGCAGGTAAGTCGAAATAAATAACCGATCAACCATCAGCTCATTTAGATTAGGAAAACCTCACCCCGGGCACGGAATTGCAACCGATGGCTCTCATATAAGAAAAAGTCCGTCAGATCACGTGGTAAGGCGACGGATTATCACTAGTCACATGACCAGGTGACCGATTATAGCTAAGTTTAATCCACACCCCGTTAACAGGCAGATTTTGCCAAAAGTGACTACATGAACAGCGATAATACCCCGCAGAAATATTTGTTCTTTCTTTATCCATCCGTGTTTTACACGATTTTATATGCACACATTATAATGGTTTGAAATTAGCCCTACCCATGATCGGCTCCGACATGCAGCATCATCAGTCCGTCAAAATGATCCTATCCAGGTAAATAGTCCTACTTGCTCAGCAATTGTATCCTAGGACTAAAAACACGAGAAATTTAACGTTAAATTTCGCATGTCCTTAAATTTCGCTTGTCCAAAATTGAGACATACATGCAAAAATTAAGACGATAATTATCGCCCGAAAACTTTCGCGAAGGTGTTAAATTTCGCTAGTACAAGTGTCTCTCTCCATGAGAAGAGGCGATAATTATCGCCTCCGACGCGATAATTATCGCCTGTTCACATGTTAGACATGCGAAATTTAATGTGGCCCGAACAGGATTCCGTAAAACGTCGACTTGAGAGTGACTCCAACCAAACTCAATGGAATGAAAGTGAAAGTTTGAAAGTTTGTCACTAACTAAAATGGACAATCCACTCGAGGTAGAAGAATTTGAGGAGATGATTTTACCTTTTAAAAATGTCCCGGATAGGAGCAAATCCTTAGAAAGCATGGATAATGTGAAATTCTTGGAAAAGTTCCCCAGCTACACTCAAATGTGGTTACGTGCATACCGATTTAGCGCACGAATGTTGAACTATAGTTCAATTTTGAATCCTGAGCCATGACCTATCCGACTAGTCCATTTTGGCGGGTAGTCTATCATTTATTACGTTCGGAGCGCATTTTAATGATATAATTCTTACAGATATCTGTATTAAATCAGATTACAGTTTAATGCGGTCGGCTACGTTCAGAATTTCTAATCCAGAAGTCGGTGGTTCGAATCCCGGATTCGCTCATTTTTTTAATTCATTGTTTTATATTATTTGACGAGATTATAAGTTTATGTTATCCGCAGAAAATAAAGACGTTATTATAAGTTAAAGATTTTGTTTATATTTTTTAATTTATCCATTTAAATGCGTCGATTCAATATATTTATCATTTTCACTGATTTCGATCGTTGGTGTATTTCGAGCTTACTGACATCCTATATTCGGGTGATAAGCCTTCATAACGTTCTAAAGTATACATGTTACAGATATGGTGTGTCACATATACTAGTATTACACGGGTTTTACAAGTTGTGTGCATTTAAAAAAATATAATAAAAATGAAAAACTATTTTGGTGGGATTCGAACTCGCCCTGGTCGGAGAAAATGTATTTTACAATGTATCAAGCGCTTTACCGTCACGACTATCCCGACACATGAAATATTTGGCCTTAATTTTATTACTTATCGTACTGGTCAAAACTATACCAACCTATATCGATTAGTGGTTAAAACCTTAAAAGTGCAGTCACGGCTCAATGCTCGAAATCGATCGAACTATGATAAAGTTATTGTAGTTTCAAATAAAACTACACAACAAATTCATATGATCGTGTGGGTTGATAAATATACAACCATAAATATAAATTTATTTATAATTTATTCTCTAAAAGTATATTATTTGGACAAATAAACATACTGTAATAAGTGTATAAAGTATCTGGAATTAAAATTTAGTCATATTACCGTGATGTTAATTAAATGCATGGTATTTATATATGGAGCATAACTATGAAATTATAACGTTATTGTTTTCATTCTTTGCCATATTATTATTTTTAATCCCGCCCAGTGTTGATATGAAGATGACTGAAATATTTAAATGAATAAAAAAACGTGCTAACTTGCAACACATACATAATACTGATGATGTGCATTGCAATCATCCATGAGTCTATGTGCCGCCTCGTTAGCCTACTTATAGAGCGTCCGCTTCGAGTGCGGGAAGCCCCAGGTTGGATCCGGGTCACTTTATGCTAAAAACGAAATGGTATTAGTATTTCCCTTGCAAGATGTCTAGCATAATAAGCGAAAGCTGGCTTCTCTTCTCTTATGTACATTGTATATCGATATCATTGTGACGATGGATAAAATCGGGCATGATGTGTCGAGAACAATGGTTAATATAAGTTCAAGGTTGTACCAACGTGTTTCATAAACAACCTAGAACCAAGAAGTTCATGGATAAGCTATCTTATGTACTATTGTTTTATATATGTCGCTCATTAAATGACATTCTATGAATTATGGCTTTCTAGTTGTGGGGCTTCCCCGGAACGGTCTGAACGATGTATGTGTAGTACTAGTAATTAACAAAATCATCTGACAGTGAAGCTGCTTATAAAAGTAAACTGAATCCATCTCATCTGACTTCTAAATTATTAACATGACAATACCTGCTAGACGGTCGATGGAATTCATATTGACGTGATATGATATTTAATATTGAGTTCACGCCGAAAACGTAAGGCGTATGGTACGGTGTTTTCTTCGATATGCGCATCCTTTATTCATTTAGAACGCGTACGCATTGTCTTGCATAAATGTTTTGTTGGAATATATCAGTGTAAATCATTATATAGGTTCATTCAACGTTAACTACATCGAAGTTTTATGTTAACTGATCCACTATTATCTTTGCAATAAGTATACTCTCTATTTGTGATTATTCCAATAAAGGTTTTATTTGAGCGAGTTCAAAGAAATATAAAGAATGTAGCATTAAAATCATCAAACTTATAGTTTGACTTTGTTAAATGCATCGAAACACAACCAACCAGTATAATGATAAGGCACAGATTGTTTGTACAGTGCAATATCCTACCATTTATTATAACGGTCACACACTCAGGAAAGTCGAGGACGAGTTACCCATGTGAATACCAAATCTCCACTCGACCTTCACTAACTCGACCGTCACTCCAGCTACACTTGAGGTTACCTTAGGTTAGTGTAAGTCGAGTTGGAGTGGAGGACCGACATGTGAATATGGGCCATTGAGTTTTTTTAAACACTCACTATCGATTCACGAAGAAAGCATGCTACATCTGTCACGTGGTGTTACACGCACGCGTTGTCTTTCGCAAGCCAATTTTAATTGCAACGCGTACGTATAAATGTACGGGCAACTACAGGTACACGTAGTCGTACACGTTCGCATCGCAACCTCTCTATTGTGTCGGCAACACCCACCGAAGATAGCTTTTGTGTGTCCGGACAAAGCGGCCGACGAATATAGACTAACATACCCACATTATTCCCCCTCATATTGGATAAAGATACATGTATTTCACATTGATTTTAACACATACTTGACACGTTTCGTAAATTGAGTTGAATGGAGTAAAACAAAGCAACAACTAGGTATTATTTCATGAGAATATATTATATGTTTACATTGTCGAAGACACAAACAATATAACGTAGAGTTGTAAATAGACTCAAACAAATTACAACACGTAAATGTTCATTGACATACACCCAACGTTAGAAATTGAATTGATAGTTTACACTGTTTGGAATTTATTACTTATAATAAATGCACAACCCAATAAATAAAACTTGGACAACGGGTCAGCCAAATAAGCAAAGGCACACGTAGACTTCAGTGCAAAGGTAACACGAAGAGGCATACATTTACACAAAAACAACGTGTATAATAAATGTTTAAACTAATAAATAACACGTGGACATTAGAATATTCAATTAAGCAAATGCATACGGTATGTACATGAACAACAAGACAAGCCATTCACGCATGCGCATGACGTGTCAAGCAATCATGTACGCTCACAATGTATAAACGAGTCTACTACCGGTTATCGCAATAAGGCATACACATTGAATTGTATATAATCTTCCAATAAGTCAAACAGTGATCAGAAATCACCGTATCACAGATTCTTCTGCTCGCAATAAGTCATAGAAGTTGAATGGTATAATATCACAATAAGTCATACAGTGATTTATTCTATGCGCTGTCACACTTGTCGGGTTATCGGTCTCTAACCCTACACGCTAGCGGACAGGGGCAGGTACTCCAGACTATCATAAACACTATGTGAACCCAGAATCCATTGAAAATGCATACTCACAAATAATGTATATTTAAAGTAATTGTATACATGCATAAGAATGTGTAAATGGAATGTAGCCGAACATTATTAATTCCATATGACTATTATCCGAATATCTCGGCTGATCCGAAACAATAGCAACAATTGACTCCCTCTGAATATTTAAAGGCATACAAGTATGAATTATAACTGAATAGACTATCCGATTATATGGTCTATAGTTATAAGGTATATTTTTAACTTTGGTAATCCAAACACGGACTCGTCTTCTGAAAAGGGGAGACATGTTTTCATGCTGGGTATTTATCACAAATGTAAAAATCAACGTGCTTATTTAGTATACCTCTAATCGGATTAGTCCATAGTTTAAAGTACAACAATATGCATAACCTAGAAAATTACCTTATAACGTGCACTTTCAGACCCAGCATTATTAGTCACTAATTGTCTAACAGTTTCACAGTGGACATTAGAGAGGTTGCGAAAGTCAACGTGTAACGTGTTCGTGAATACTACTTTTGAGTATTTCGTCATCCAGTTATGTATAGTTTCTACAAGTAACCGACGTGTGACAGACGAAAATATAGTGTGTACTATGTCACACAGGTATGCGTATGCACGGGAAACCCAATAATCAACCACCCGTGGTTTCATTGAGTTTGTTTATACATTCTTATCGATTCACGAAGTAATCATGTTACAAATGCCGTGTGATGCTACCCGCATACGTTGTCTTTCGCAAGCCAATTTTAATTGCAACGTGTTCGCATACATGTACGGGTAGCTACACGTACAAGTAGTCGTACACGTTCGCATCGCAACCTCTCTATTATGTCCAAATGCGTAGACAATTTATAATTACAAACGAAGCACAACAAATGTAAATAACAATACAAAACAAATTTCAAAAATATATTAATTATAACAGTATTATGCATAATTTATATATACGAGAGGTAGCCTAATTTTGCGGCCTAGGCCCATATTCACATGTCGGTCCTCCACTCCAACTCGACTCACACTAACCTAAGGTAGCCTCAAGTGTAGCTGGAGTGACGGTCGAGTTAGTGAAGGTCGAGTGGAGATTTGGTATTCACATGGGTAACTCACCCTCGACTTTCCTGAGTGTGTGACCGTTATAATGTACGTTAGGATATTACACTGTACAAACAATCTGTGCTTTATTATTGAATTGGTTGGTTGGGTTTCGATGCATTTTCGTAATGTATACTAACACAGTCAAATTATAATTTTGATGATTTTTTAAATACATTATTTATTATTTCCTTGAACTCGCTCAAATGAAACCTTCATTTGAATAATCACAAATAGAGAGTATGATTATTGTAATGATGATAGTGGATCAGTTAACATAAAACTTTGATGTAATTAACGTTAAATGAACGTATATATTTACAAAACATTTATGCAAGACAATGCGTACGAGTTTTAAATGAATAAAGGATGATCATACCGAAGAATACACCATACGAAATGCCGTATGTTTTTGGCATGGACTCAATATTAAATAGTATATCACGTCAATATTAATTCCACCGACCGTCAAGCAGATAATGGCATGTCAATAATTTAGAAGTCAGATGAGATGAACTTAGTTTACTTTTATAAGGAGCTTGTCAGATGATTTTGTAAACTTATTACTACACGTATATCGTTCAGACCGTTCCGGGGAAGCCCGACAACTAGAAAGCCATAATTCCTAGAATGCCATTTAATAAGCGACATGTATAAAATATAATTTACCTATTATGGCTCTTGGTTTTAGGTTGATTATGAAACAAGTTGGTCCAACCTTGAACTAATATTAACCATCCTCGACACCTCATGTCCGAGTTTATCCATCGTCACAATGGAATCGATAAACATAAGAGAAGCCAGCTTTCGCTTATTATGCTAGACATCTTACAAGGGAAATACTAATACCATTTCGTTTTAGCATGAAGTGACCAGGGATCGAACCCGGTGCTTCCCACATTCGAAGCGGACGCTCTAACAGTAGGCTATCGAGGCGGCACTTGGACTCATGAACGGTTGCAAATAAGAAAAAATAATGCACATCATCGGTATGTGTTGCAAGTTAGCACGTTTTTTTCTTCATTTAAATAGTTCAGTTATCTTCATATCAACACTGGACGGAATTAAAAATAATGATATGGCAAAGAATAAAAACAGTATAATTTCATTGTTATGCTCCATATATAAATAGCATGCATTGAATTGACATCGCGGTAAGATGACTAAATTTTAATTCCAGCTACTTTTTACACTTATTACAGTAACTTTGTTTGTCCAAATCATATACTTTCAGATAACAAATTATAAATAAAATCGTTATGGTAATATATTTATCAAACCCACACGATCGTAAGAATTTGTTGTCTAATTTAAATTGAAAATACAATAGCTTTATTACTTCAACATTCATGCGCTAAATCGGTATGCACGTAACCACATTTGAGTGTAGCTATGGAAGTTTTACAAGAATTTCACATTATCCATGCTTTCTATGGAATTGCTCATGATCTGGGACATTTCTAAGAGGTATAACCATCTCCTCAAGTTCTTCTGCCTATAGTAAATTGTCTATTTTAGTTAGTGACTAACTTTGGTATTCACTTACATTCCATTGAGTGTGGTTGGAGTCGAGGTCAAGTCGACGTTTCGCTCCCTCGAAAATTCCTCACTCAGTCGAGTCAACTCCAGCTACACTTACCGTTGTGAATACCAATTTCTAGTTAGGTCGAGTTCACACTCAAACGCACGGACGAAACGATAATTAAATTTGGATTAAGTCAGTGAGTGAGAGTGGAGGAGAGGATGTGAATATGGCCCCTAGACTGCAGGAGACCATGTGTGGCTAAAAACTGTTGACTTTTGGTCAGTTTTTCTAAAGAAACATATTGAATATTTCAGACATTGGATATTGTGTGTTAAACAAATAATGTCGTGACAGGTTAAACATTGGTAAACTCTGATATTTGTTAAGCTAGATTTTACAAGTGACTTTGTTTAATCTTCACTTAAGATTATCGACTATTTATGTAGTGACCACTCGACGTGCTCTGTATGAGAGACCTAGACAAACAAACGTCGTACATGTACACAGTCCTGATGCAAGTTGTCGAGACGACTAACATTTGAAAGTTACCGAGATGTTACCGCAATGCGAGTTGCCGACACGTGTTGGTCGCTAATCATGATGTCGACACTTGTTCACGATGCAAGTTGCCGACACGTGTTGGCCGCGAATCATGATGTCGACACCTTTTCGCGATGCAAGTTGCCGACACCTGTTGGTCGCGAATAATGATGTCGACACGTGTTCGCGATGAAAGTTGCCGACACGTGTTGGAAGCGAATCATGATGTCGACACGTGTTCGCGATGAAAGTTGCCGTCACGTCGTAGATAAGAAATTTGCCAAGACACACGTCTTCGGTCACGTCTCGCGAAGCCAATGGCAGATACGTGTTCGTGTTGAAAGTTGTTGCCGACTCGTGTTCGGATTGCAAGTTGCCGACTCGTGTTCGGATTGCAAGTTGCCAACTCGTGTTCGGATTGCAAGTTGCCGACTCGTGTTCGTGTTGAAAGTTGTTGCCGACTCGTGTTCGGATTGCAAGTTGCCGACTCGTGTTCGGATTGCAAGTTGCCGACTCGTGTTCGGATTGCAAGTTGCCGAAACGTGTTCGTGCATTCAATGATTGATAAACATCATATTTTGTACACTCATAGAACCAACTAATTAACAATCACATTACAATATAACTCAAAAGCTTACAAGTATTACGTAGACATTTTATCAATAAATAAATAAATAGAAAAATAAATAGCCAAGTAAGTCTTTACGAAGTACTCAGTACATTTAAAAACGCCCACTTCAGATTACCTCAAGTTTCATCGACTTTCATTAACTTACTAGAACAGGCGGCTTTGTTATAAGCCATTTTGTAATAAAGTTGCAAATTGTAATAATTATTACAAAACGGGTTATCACACTGCTTTCATGTGTGCTAAATTCCATTTCTTATTTGTATAAAATAAATTACAAAATGCAATACAAATACTATGGTGCTTTGTGAATTTGTCTCATGCCACGAAGGGTGTGTTTTTAAATGTTCTCAGTAGATACAAGCAACAATGAGATATATAGATATACTGACAGGTCAACAGGTTATTCTTCTTTCGCGCGCAAATCACCGTTGTTCGTGTGCGTCACACCGTTACTGTGATCGTCTTTAATATGATACCCGACTGTCCGGGCTTGTGGTCCGTGATTGGAATCAAAGATGAAATCCCACAGTACTTTAATCCACGACGTATGATACGGTTGCTGGTAGAATTCCGGTGCGAGTTTTTTCACTTCCGGTAGTTTCGTGTAAGGTATGTACGGGAAGTCGTGATGCTCAATATGGTATCCAACATTGAACAGGATAAAGTTTAAAGGTCCGTAATAACTCATAGTCGCTTGTCCGTTATCACTGAATTCGTAATGTTCGGATATGAAATGTCCGGCCAGGGGGTGGAAGCCAAGACCCATAAGTGTACCGGACAGCAGGTAGACCAAGGGTTTAACGCCGAAAACTTTGAGAAGTATTAGATTAACTACCAACTGGACGGCGCTATTGATCATTTCCCATCCTGTAATGGGTTTAGGACTCTTATAGAAAGGTCGCAGAGCATGGATTAAAGGATGAAATATCAGCCATATTATCTTGGTTATTGGATGACGAAACAGGTAGGATTCCAGTCTGGTTGGGATATCGACATCCTTGTTTTCTTCGCCGAGATAACGGTGATGGTCGGAATGGTACTTCCGGTAGCTGATTGCCATCGGTGCAACAATTGGTAGATTACATAGAAGGCTGAGTAAGCGGTTCTTTACAGGATTAGCGTGTCCGTATGCCAAGTTATGTCCTATCTCATGGATGGCACTGCCTAAAGAGTGATTCAACACACCACCTATAACATACGCGCAAACAAATATAGTCGGCCACGAAACATCCATTAGCAAGTAACACATCACCATCTGAGCTATGACCTCAGCAAGTACAATGTAAGCAATGTTTGTATCGTATCCCATCAGTTCTTTGATTTCAGGGTGAGCTTTTAGAATAGCCTTTCTGCGGGCCGTATGGGGTTCCTCGTCATAGACCCATTCTTCTTCTGCTGTCATTGTACGTAGTCGTAGACTCGCACATTTCATGAATCGGTTAATTTTCTCCATGACGTGTGCACCGTCCTACTCAAAAGTCTGAAATGAAATAAAATTGAGTTTTTTTTTATTTATGTTTATAGATAACCATTTAGGGATATTGCTCAGAATGTAAACCTCCACACACCACTAACGCACTGACAGGCCGGCGTACAGACAAAGGCAGCTCTACAATGCCTGTAAGAAATCCTGTTAAAATGGCATTGTCTAAATAATATCCAAGGCTGTCTTCAAAAGCTGTTTTAGTTACCCGACCTAGAAAGAAACTGTTTAAGGCATGTAGGTAGGTAGACATTTTTTTAAATTATGAAGAAAAAACCAAACAATAGTTGAATATGTAGTATTTTCGTCAGTAGGAAAGGGTTACTCAAAACATAAAATTTATTAAGGTAAAACCACGCCTTGAAAGTTGATGTCCTTTATCCAATAACCGGTAAACATATTTATACCTAAGGACATTAAAAACGAGTAAAACAGGACGGAATAGTAAGGTATATCAAGTAACCACACAAATATATCATAATACAATGGCATCTTGAATAATTTTTAAAATACAACGAAGCCAGGCATGTAATTTATGAAAGTGCCTTACTGTCTAGGATATGCTACGCGGTAATTCAATGCTTTCAACGCTTTGTGTCAGGTACTTCAAATTCCATTCAGGCGGACTGTTGCTATTGAAAAGACATATTCAACACCAAGTCGGTTCGGATTTATGAACAATGTCGAGTGTGTTTAAACAAATAATGAGATGCATTTGTTTTATAGTTTCTAGCATATTAGATTGAAATCGAATCTAATGTTGCATCAATGGTGACTATGAACTATACGGTAAATAAACATTAGTTGTCAAGCGGAATTGATTTTGTTTTTTAAACCATATACGTGGGACGTTCAAAAATAAACAGGACTATTGTCACAAACCCCACATGGTTAAACAAAATAGATCAAAGGCACGTGTCTCTGGAACAAATTGTTCCATATTGATCAATTAAATTATTAAACAAACTGATTATTTAATTAAGTATAATTATCTTTGACGACCAAATAGAGTATGACTATTTCAAATTTTCACCTTAGACGGTTCTAATTGTGTTCATAGTGAAATATATACAGAAATTAATCTTAGATAAAAAATATTATTTTCATAAAATACGACTGTTACATTATTTTATTTCGAGGGCCTTAAATTTTCGTTGATTTCGTTGTTTAACTCGACCACGAAATATAATGCCCACGATTTATCGAACCCCAAATACATACCAAGGTTTCACGCTTTTAAATTTTGTAATCCACGAATTTACGATCCCACAAAAATGGATTTTTATCAAAATCGACGGAATTTAATACCCACGAAAATATGTGATTTCACAGTATTATTATTTAATTATTCATTAAACTTAGAAACCGATGATGATTTTCTCTTAAACAACTAATCTAACAAGTTGTGTGAATACGATGCCTGATCAAACATGTATATTTGTACTTGTATTGCTCGGCGAATTTGACATGATCCTGACCTTTATGCATGAATATATTACAAGGTTCTTGTGTTGAATATATAAATTTCTGCGAGCAAATCGTCCTTTAGATTTGTGTTTGTATTACACCTCGAGCGTCTTCGTGATACTTCTCGCTTATGAAAACGTAAAACCGGGATTGTATATATAGACGATAGGCCTTTTCGACTGGGCTGTTTCGTGGAGCAAATTATAGTCTGGTTCTCGTCACCAATGTTCCAGTAATAGTACTATAATAGTAATGTAAGTTTCGGACGAGAACCAGACTATAATCACAGGAATTTGAAGTTCTACCAATAAAATATTATACAAGTTGGTCCATCACAAATCACTCTATTAGTATATATAATACTAAAGGAACGCAACGCCTCCCACCCCTCCAAAATGGAATCCCGTGGCCAGTGCTAACAAAATAAAAGATACAAGCGATCAAGTTAGCTCATTTGACGAAGAAAACTTAAATGTACCCAATCTAATCGACAATCAATATATTTTCCTGAATTTACGCGAACTATTCGTGATTTACTTCTCAAAGTTCAATATCTAGTCCATCGTCGGTGCCATTCTGTCTCTTCACAAACCACGCACCGAGCTGAGTTTTTATATGGTATTTTCCCCTCACGGTCAGTTGATTTTGTTATTTTTATCACATCGGCCCACTATTTGCACACAATAAACTCGTGCACCGATCCAAGTGAGTAGCTAAGGAATGTCACTGGTTTGTATATATTACTGATTTGCCACGAGGAAAACGTGCAACGGATGGAGATAAATGCAAAATGTTTAATTTGGAAGTCGAGAGTCACTCCCACTTTGTAGAAACACTTAAGGGCATTCTATAGTGCGATCGGGCATGTTTTCAGAAAGCGTTTTTTCTTCAAATTAAAAGTTGGTGGACATAGCAAACATAGCATTACGATGTACTATATATACCCTTAGAGTTAATCAACACATACGCATCAGCATATTTATCATAGCTTGGCAACACTTTCATTGCAAACATTGCTCGTCTACCCTATCCCCTTAAATGTAATTTAATATTTGTCTGGAGGCGTGGTTTAGTGACGACGCCAACTGGCAGAATGGCACCGACGATGTACTAGATATTGACATTTCGTGAAGGAAATAAGGAATATATCTCGTAATATCAGACGAAAGTGAATATTTTCGATTGCATGCGGTACATATAAATATTCTCCGTCGGATAAGCTAACTTGATCGCTTGTATCTTTTATTTTGTTAGCATTGACTACGGGATTCCATTGTGGAGGGGGGATGCGTTGCGTTCCTTCAGTATTATATATACGTATAGAGTGATTTGTGATAGACCGACATGTATAATATTTTATTGGTAGAACTTCAAATGCCTGTGCTATAATCTGCTCTACGAAACAGCCCGTATAACGACCCAGTCTTGTTTTTTCTTAATCTTACTTATTTTACTCTGACACACTAAACTTTACTTTTTTCGGATCTTCTTTCATTGATTATGATTGGAATATGCCATTTATGCATATCAAATATCATTTGAACTTTTATATCCGAATACATGCAACAGTCGAGGAAAGTAGGGTGCAATTATCAGGAGTGTTTATCAGCGGCCCATTGCCTAAGCAAAGCGCTACCGAGCGCCTTTATTCAGTTACCTCCCGTTCAATTAAATATAGAATGCATGGATTACCTCCCGTGGAAAGCGCTACGTAGCGCCCGCTCATATTAACGGCCTCCAGAAAACCATTCTTTGTTCGACGTATCGTACAATTATTAAGGTATCGGAGTATAATTTATGTTTTTTTAAAAGCATTTTATTCTTAAAATGGAAATGTGTTGGGTACAGTAAGCATTAAGTATTATGATGCACTATATTTACCCTTGAAGTTAAACAAAAAGTAAATATCAGTAAGGTGAATTTATTTAAGCATGACAGTACTTTGATTGCAAATCTTGCTCGTTGACAAAGTCAACATCACATGAAAAGTCAAAGTGTGTTGTTGGCGACATATTCAATAGTCACACCAGGAACAGACTCTTACAAAGAAATAATAATAAAACATATTTATGAACCTGTATCATGCAAAACTCCAATGACCTTGCAAACCGAAAGTAGAAATATGGAAATGTTTCTTGAATATCTTTTAAAGTATACATTTTTCAGTCAAAAACTAAATAAGAGTTTGTTCCCTGGAGTTATTATGTAAGCATGGTATGAGTTTTGGCTCGTGACATTTGCCTTTTTGTGTGTTTAGGAACGAGTACTGAAAGGCACACACATTCTTTGATACAAACTATTTTAAAAGGATGTCCCTTTTTAACGAGTTGTTGGTGTTATGTTACAGTGATAGTATACATACAATAAAAGTCTGTCTGTTTGAGCCCTTTTATTTTCTCAAACATTCTGAATTATTGTTTACCACACTCCTCCCACTTTTGTTCTCACTCCACCCCCTTAAAGGGACTGCCTCACATATTGGTGTATAGCAAAAATAAAATAAAATTGTCAAATATTCGCGTAATTTTTGTATATTTGCATGTATATCCCATAAACAACCACAATGACATCTAAAATAACTTGAGAAACTTCAGCATCTTGTAGTTATTTAGTAGTTTTACATCAAAAAATAAAAAAATATAGAATTAACACTACTATTACTTAAATTGCCTGAAATTTGTTCGCATATGTGATGAAAACAAATGGAAAAACGAACCAAATACCTCACTGATGTTTACGCTGTATTTTGTTGATGTTACAGTTCGATCACGTGTGAATTACATAATTATATTCACAAAGCATGTTGGAAGGAAACTTAGCGCTTTTTTCAAGAAAAAAAACTCAGTTGACGATATGGTTAAAATTGCTTATTTGCACCAAATCTTTCTTAAAGCAACCGTCAGTGGCTTTCTATTGAATCAATACTTGGTTAGGTTGGAAAATCACGATATACAATTTTTTAGCCCAATCTGTGAGGCAGCACCTTTAACACCGGCTCGTACATGCACGGACAGAATATTTTACCTACAAATTCTAAAACATTCGATTTTTTTAAATACGGCTATGTAAAAGGTAACTGTATCATTGATAAAGAAAAATGATTTTGTATGATTT
This sequence comes from Spisula solida, assembly GCA_947247005.1. Classification (NCBI taxonomy): domain Eukaryota; kingdom Metazoa; phylum Mollusca; class Bivalvia; order Venerida; family Mactridae; genus Spisula; species Spisula solida. Next base: position 33,240,053 of record OX365952.1, on the reverse strand, counting down.
TTTTTAATACGGCTATGTATATGTAAAAGGTAACTGTATCATTGATAAAGAAAAAATGAGTTTGTATGTGAAAAAAAGATTTCTTTCTTTGATTGTATATATCAATTAGTAAACAGAACATCAATGAAGCAGTAACCTGTGTGTATGATATTGCTGTAGTCTGTTGGCGATCAGGTTGGCACAGTTAACTGAATTACCTTTACCAACTATGTTTTTAAATTTCAGAATTTTTAACTGACCCATTTATTATTTTCCCATTGGGTACAATGTATTTATTTTGATATGACTTGTACGTGTGCATGTAAACGTTGCTATAACAATTGGCTTGCGAAACAATCATGTGCGTGTAAAATCACGTGGCAGTTGAAATATAATTTCTTCCCGAATCGATATCAGTGTTTATATTAACTCCACGGGCGATAAAGTATAGTGCTCCCCGTGCGTACGTATACCTGTGAGACATAATTAATTCCGTCTGTCACGCGTCCACCACTTGCGTAAAAATTGCACAAAATCAAACGTTAGCCATACACGTCAAACGTAGACTTTCCTATCTCTCAGCAGACATCGTGAAAACGTTGTTTATACTGCAAATCATCACGGCAAGGAAAAAATAAACCAAGTCTAGAACATTGACACTTTTCTTAAAGGTGCTGCCTCACTTATAGGTGTAATGCAAAAATAAAATAGTCGAATAGTCGCGTAATTTTGGTATAGTTGTCTGTATATGAACTTGCAAAACATTGGCATTTTGTAATTATTTAGTATTTTACTACCAAAATTCAAAAGGGTATTAATACCCTGTAGAATTAACACTACCATCACTTAAATTGCCTTAAATGTGTTTGCATTCGATAAAAATGAATTGCAAAAGAAACCTAATACCTCACAAATGTTTACGCTGTAGTTTGTTGATGTTACAGTTTGATCATATGTGAATTACATAATTCACAAAGCATGTTGGAAGGAAACTGCGCTATTTATAAAAGGAAAAATACCGAGTGCACGATGCCAAGAGTGGTTTAAATTGCTTATTTGCCATAAATCATAAAGTAAGTGTCGTTGGCTTTCTATTACATAAATATTTCGTTAGGTAGGAAAATTACGTCATACAAAACAGTCAGCCCGATCTGTGAGGCAGCACCTTTAAGATTACCCGAGATAAATCTTAAAATTGGTCACAGAAAAACTTACCTCTTTCGTCTTTGCGATAGCGGAATATATAGGGATTTGATTCAATATTCAATTTCAAGTATATGTCAAAATCGCACCATGGTATCAGTCTACCATTCATTGCATTCGCCGCGGCTCCGTAGCTTGAAATGGTTAGCGCGCTTGTCGTCTAATCTGGCGAACCCGATCAAATCCTGAGTACTGTTTTATCCAAAGCACTTACGTAAAACGTAAAGTTACGTTCAAAATTAAAATTCTTTATACACGTAGTTCTTAAACAACTGCAAATTGGTGACGGATATTGTTTGCAGGAGTTCATTAACTGATTCTTTGTTAGTACAGTATTGCAGCTCCATTTACCACATTTTATAATTGTAAAAGTGTTATAAAGCATTCAAATTTGATCGTAAATTTAAATTTTCCGTAAGTGCTTTGATAAAACAGTACCCTGGTGTAGACACACATATGCCCGCCATGTTTCAGCCGAAACTGGCAAATTAGGCTATGTTGGCCACTCAGATCGGTTCGATTTTTATACATTGTGCACAATAAAACATGGACTAAACGGAAACAGACGATATTTTACGATGGTGCTACCATTATGTGGACAGTTGCGCAATCTTTGATTTTAGTTTATAACTTCAATCGGTATTGATTCGTGTTCTGTCTTGCTACGTTTTATAACTTGACCATTTTGTTTGCACAAAGAGGACTGTACACATAGTTCTATAATTACATTGCACAATGAAACACCACCGGTTATAATGGACGCGATCATAGTTAAACTACACGTGTTTACGTAAACCGAAGTTCGTATTTTAAAATAACCGAAAGTGTATATGACAGTAAGTTGTATTTTGTTTATGCGCTACTTAGCGACAAGAACTAATTATTTGCCACAAGCGTGAAAAATTACAAATAAGATTAACACAATCCTAATGTTTGTGGTAAGTCATTCTGTCAAACATCAATTTATTAATATTTAAAGTTGGCTTTCAAATTGTATAAATTTAACATAAATACAACTAACTAATGGTCGAGCAATTGAATGACAATGCGATCCAAGCATATTTAGAAAATTGCCCTTTAGCTAGCTAAGCTACCCCATACAACTCGTTCTAAAAATATGTACATATAACTTATACGGAATTGTTAAGCCCATGTTAAAGTGAAGAGAACATCTTTGAAAGTACTAACGCCCGATAGAAACCACATTTCGCAATCTGTATGGGCCATTTCAAAATCAGTCAAACGATACATCAGTGTAGCTTTTATATCAATCTAATCCAGTGTGAGGTTATTTTATGGACTGCGTCTTATGTTACCTATCATATACACATGTATAAAAACACAAGTACAGAATTACGATGAAATACGATATAAAATAATTACAAAAGTCAGAAAACTGGTAAGTCACACTCTTCAAGTTTCAAACATCACGGAGGTTTGGAAGTCAACCGTTGTGCGAACCATGTACGTGTAAATCACTTCGTCATTCAGACAGGCGACGTGTGATATTACATGTGTCAGAAGTACAAGTGTTCTTGAACAGAAATTCACGTTCATTGAATAGAACGCCGGTCTTGAGTGCCAGAGGTTTCGGTATCATCCCAGACCTCGACGCGATATAATTCATTGAATAGAGCGTCGGCTTTGAGTGCAGGAGGTTTCGGTATCCATCTCAGACTGCGACGTGTCATAAGTCATCGCATAGAACGTCGGCCTTGAGTGCAAGAGTTTCAGTATCCACCCCAGACCGCGACATAATTAATTGCACAGAACGTCGGCATTGAGTGCAAGAGGTTTCAGACTACACCACATACCGCGACATATGTCATCGCATAGAGCGTCGGCCTTGAGTGCAAGAGGTTTCGGAACCCACCCCAGACCGCGACATACACAATTGCATTGAGTGCCGGCCTTGGGTGCAAGAGGTTTCGGACCCACCCCAGACCGCGACATAAACAATTGCATAGAGCGCTGGCATCGAGTGCAAGAAATTTCGGTACACACCCCAGACCGCGACATAAACAATTGCATTGAGTGCCGGCCTTGAGTGCAAGAGGTTTCGGTACCAACCCCAGACCGCGACAAAAGTCGATAAAATGGCGGAGCACTAATTATCTACGTATACCAGGTTTTATGTGTCCGCATAAAAGTTAGTTCTAGGTAACTACTGGCTTTCCTGATGTCAGGATTGTTTAATATATTGTTTCTGATAAAATAGGATTGGGGAACAGGCTTGGCCTATATTAGCCCTCTCCTTGTGTCAGGATAGTACTTGAACGTTAAGCAACCTCCCTATTTAAACACCAGGGGTGGTATTCAATATTGATCTTATTTAATTGGAGAATAAGGATAGCCAATACTATCGCCTGTTAATGACCAATAGTTTAATATGGTGTGATCTGATTGGTTGTCCTTATCCTTATCCTTAAGTCAAGTAAGATCAATATTGAATACCACCACAGACCGCAACTCGAATGACCATTAGGGGTCAACTTCTGGTTCTCTCGTACTTTTCTGTCATAACTATTTATACGCTTTATTGTACTGGTATATCTCCAGAAGTTGTCGCTCAGCATAGTTAGTGGTGTAAGGATAATGTGTCAGACTATGCAGTCTCCGTATCACTGAAATTCTAGAGGTTGTTAAAGGCAATGTAGAACATACAGGACTAACTTTTGAGCATTACACCATCCATGTGTGTGTGTGTGTGCAGTTTCTACAAGTAACGGACAACTAAAATTGGCCAGTTGGACTTAAACAATATTTTAAACAAGTGTATCCATGCTATCGTGATACGATGAATGTGGTTTGACAACTAAAGTAAACACATTATTATCAACTCAACACTCAAAAAGAGTGTATAATTGAATAATCCACCTTACCGTGTCGTTTGTTTTATTTTCCCTGGTGTATAGACCAGAGAATTTGACACGACTCTCGACCTTCAATTAGCATAATTAAACAGCTGATATAATAATATTATTGTCTATATTCATAACCCCGACTGTATGTTTCCATAAGCTGGGAGTATCACGAAGACGCTCGAGGTGTTATACCAACACAAATCAAAACAACCGATATTGCACGATTTACTCGCGGAAATTTATATATTCAACGCAAGTACCTTGTAATATATTCATGCATAAAGTTCAGGACCATGTCAAATTCTCTGTGCTATACAACTATAAAGCTATAGTCCAGAGAATTTGACACGACTCTCTACCTTCAATTAGCATAATTTAACAGCTTGTGTCTATATTTATAACCCGGCTGTATGCTTTCTTAGGCGGGGAATATCACGAAGACGCTCGAGGTGTAATACCAACACAAATCTAAAGAAGCGATAATGCACGATTTGCTCGCGGAAATTTATATATTCAACGCAATTACCTTGTAATATATTCATGCATAAAGGTTAGGATCATTTCAAATTCTCTGTGCTATACTCACTCGTGCTAATTGGTTTATTGCGTAAAATAATTTAACACTGCTTTCATTCTACGAATTCCTATCCGTGTAATAATGGTCATTGATTAAGCACACAGTCACATTGACATGATTTGATATGTCTAGTAACGTACAGATGTACCTAGCGTATTTATTGCTTCATATAATACAAGTATAACACGTTATATAAGATGATAAGTTATGGTCATATTAATAATATATGAGTAATCCACTAGAGCGAATCAGAGCCGTTTGTTTTCGTTAATCGTGATACTATTTTATGACTGATGGGTTTATACAGGTGAATACATGATGTAGAAATAAAGAATAAATATATATAAATATATGTAGTGCACTGATTTCCAGTTCTCTACTACAACGTCTTATTCACTAATCACGGTTGATCTCGGCAAGCATTTGAAACTTAGCGCGGAAATGAAATAATAAAAACAAACAAATACATACTAATATGATTTATCAGTAATACTAGTGTACTACATGTACTTGTTGTTTTCGGTCAAATCGTTGCATCGATCAATTATTCAACAAGGCATATGGTCTTAAACAGTACGCTATTTCAGCCGAGTTGAGAAAATTGCGAAATATATAACGTTACATAAAAATTTCGTTCTTAAGTTTCATTAAAAAAATGTGTTTCACGTTCGTCCGTCAAGATTTTCTCCATACATTATACGATCTGGATAGTGTTTTTATTATAATCTGATGATCGTAAAGTTACAGTTCTGTAAAATCATAATACACAACAATGTAAAACAATTAATCAAAATCAATCCATTATCTAATTATTTAAACAAAATAATCTATAAAAATAACTGAATAACGCGCGCGATTTTTTTATTCTATAAAATACTAAAATAGGAAAATAAAATATTACCTGAGAATAAATTATCCTTGTATAGTAATGTATAACAAGTATATATAGTCCGAATAGCCGTCACGATAGGTTGTCAAGTTATATGGTCATTAGTGAAAGAGACACCATGGATTTATAATCTCATAAGGTACTCTAGGTGAAAGGTAAATACGCATTAGTGATCAATACATGTAAAAGAGCAGCGCCGTATAGTATCACGTGCTACCTGTTGACTCGTCACACACTGTAGTCAACGTGCTACGCGTAAGAAAATCGAAATGCGATGGTATTGGAAAATGATAATGACAAATTGGACGGGAAGACAGCACTCTGAAACATTATTTCAATTTGTCTGTATTTTATACTAGCAATTAATGAATACGAGGGACGCTCATTACATATATTATATATGTGAGATTGATATATAACATATAAATAACAAGAATTGTTTGTAAAACACATGCCCCACTGGCAATATAGTCAGTAATCATTTAAAGGTCATGACGACTTCGATCTCCAATCGACTGACCTCAAATTCAGCCTTCAAAGACTTAAACCTAAACTCCTGGGCCGAGGGATAAGGAAACACCACACAGCTTCGATGATTTCTGGGGTTGTCCAGAGACTTTGGTTGTCCATGTCTAAGGATATTTTTAACGTCTCCTTTCTTATTTTTTCAACTTTTGTTAACAACGAAAAACAGTCGTCGCGTTGTAGTCTCCCTTGCATCGGCGCTGTACACCGGCCATGTTAAAGAACCAACGAGTCTATCCAGAAAGACATAGGATAGAATACTCTGATTCCTTGTCAAACATAACCGCCTCTCCCCTCCAAGTGAGGACATTGGTTAATCTCGCATGCAATAATCGAATAACCACGGCCGGTTTACGACTCTCTCCATGGAACACGAACGAACGAACGAACAATTTTCGAATTATCTTTGCATCTATTAAACTTTATGAGTTGAATGTTCGCCTCGGGGATATAACTATTCTCGGGTTGGTATTATATAATATACTAGAGAGGCCAAAACTATTAACATGTCTAAAGAATCTCCAGATAAAGTAAGAATCCTAAATTATGGTCTCTACCGCTGTATTCAAGATAATAGGCGACCGTGTCATTTTTTGGAATTTGAGTAATTTATTAGTATGATGCGGTAGCCAATAAGTTCCAGATCACGTGTAGGCCCCTATTAAAGTGTATAGTCTATAGACATAGGGGTTTGGTATAAAGGTCCTTGGTACTGTTTTATCAAAGCACCTACGGAAATTCTAAAGCCTTACGCACACAATTAAGCTCTTTATTATTCTTGAACAAATACACAATAGGATCAAAATATAATTATATTTATTGTTTGTCGGAAGTCATTAACCGAAATGTCATAAATATAACAGAACCCCTTACCACGTGTTTATGACTCTAGATTCAATTAAGATGGAATTTCGAAACCACACATGTACTATATTTCGACCCCATTTACGATTTATAACGAGATTGTTACTAAAATAAACATGACAGTTAATCCGTTCATAACAGTTTAACCGTTCTTCCGATAATTTGGCTTTTCAGATATGTTTATTACACCAATGTAAGAGCACTTCTTTCGTGTGTCAGAATGGTCGTGACAATTAGACATTGTGAAAGGCCGGGTGCAAGTTCGAACTAAACATATAATTATAAAATGTGCATGAATATTTGTAAAATAATTCAAAAAGAAAAACAGCGGTCACTTCAAAACAAATTTATTTTAGCGGGTATTACATTTCATGAATTTTGATGAAAATACATTTTCTTAGGGTCGTAAGTCCGTGGATTACAAAACATTGAAGAGTAAACATATGTTCTATATGTGGGATTTCGATTAATCGTTGGGATTCGATTTCGTGGTCGAGTTCAACAACGAAATCTACGAAAATTCGACCCCCTAGAAAAATAATGAATTTAAGTATACCGTTTGCTGGTATTCTCGCGTTAAACCTATCCTCGCGGTAATTAGATTTTTTACGAAGATCTCAGAACAGCGCAACCTATTGTAAATATAAGTGACCTACATATATTCAGCATCACTTTGAATGACATTTTACCGATATGGATGTAAACAAAATGGCGCATTGAACATTCGTTATGTAACGGCGATTTTGATTGGGCAAATCTAAAGCACCTTGCATAACGCTCAAAAATACGCGATTTTAGTAGAATTCTTAAATTTATAATGAAATCAAACTTACTCCAAATTGTAGTGCATTAAATGTTTAATAAATTGCATTAAATATTTTGAGACCCATGGTTGTTTTCAAGTTGTTGTGTGTGTAAAAGATTTTTGCCGCGAGAATACAATCAACTTTTTTCCAATGTCAAGGTTATGATACATGTTTTAAAAATGGCCGAAAATAAAATTTTGTCGATCTGACCAATATTTTGTCCATATAAATAAATCATTTAATGACCAAAGTGGGTGAAGAAAAGAAAAAAACAACAAGGCAATTATTTTATTTATCATTATATGACTTTATTTTCTTAGTAACGCGAGAATACATCCAAACAGGGTATTACACAAGAGAGATAGACTATCATAGTGTTTATGAATTATGTATACATATGTCTGTGCGAAAGATACGGATAGGGATAATTGTGTTGGAACTTTCCTGGGTGTTCAGCGCTTTCAGGCGTTCGGTGGTAAACTCATCTGCTTCAATAACCTTTGAAAGATGGTCTGAGTGATTGACACTACTTTTAACGTTACTTGTTTTATATGCTTAATCTACCAGCATTGATTTGTTCTGGGGTGGAATTCAATATTGATCTTACTTGACTTAAGGATAAGGACAACAAATTAGATCACACCATGTTAAACTCATGGTCAGTAACAGGGGATATGATTGGCTATCCTTATTCGCCAATCAAATAAGATCAATATTGATTACAAATCCTGTTTCAATCTTTGCATGTTTGTGAGAAAGACATGGACACCAATTCAATAGGAGAGATCACCGTATTCATATGCTAAATGCCCGTAGGTTGAAAGTGACGTTCTGTGATGCATGTGTTTCCATGGTAGTGACATATTCGAGTTTGGGTATTTAACTCACATGCTCCGATAGTACGCTGCTGCTGCTATTGATGCTGCTGATGATGACGATAACGATACAGATAAGGAAAAAACGGATAGGGAAGGCAGTACTCAACTGAAACAACCGAACACAGAAAATAACACAGATATAGACGACGACGTTGAAGATGACAACGATGATGACGACGTTGAAGATGACAACGATTATGACGACGTTGGAGATAAGATGACAACCATGCTGACGAAGTTGAAGATGACAACGATGATGACGAAGTTGAAGATGACAACGATGATGACGACGATGATGAAGAAGTTGGAGATGTCGATAGCGATGTAGATGTCGATAACAATGTTGTCAACATGACATGCTTAGAATGTACCCGTATTAAGGGATAATGAATAGGTCAACATGAATCTGTCATATTGTATCCTTTGATATAATATGACATAAATCAGTCCATGATGATGCTTCCTTTTTAAGCCTCTTCACCAAACATGATATACTGCGGTGAAACACGAGAGCTAGCCAATAAAACCTCAGAAAATAATAATTGCCTTTTTCAACATGAATGAACATTCACGGATATAAATCATACAGTTTAAAACTCTGCTGGTTATGGCGACTAAAAAGCCTAAAATGTTTGAATCAATAAACCTAGAATCTATTTTTGAAAAATAGAGTTCATAATACATGTAGTTTGCTTGAATGTCTGTCAGTTCCATGATACTGGATAATGGTGTACATTCTAAATGATTCAAGTCTCTTCTGTCTGATAAAGGGTAATACTATCAGGGTATTGTTAGACAGGTAAAGTAAGTTGGTTTGTGTTTATTGGTCTAAATCAGAACACATGTCTTATTCAACATTCGAGGACTTCTCATAATGATCAACATTCGCCGACTAGTTGATTTAACATTCGCCCACTAATTGATTCAACATTCACCGATTCAACATTCGCCCACTAACGGAGTCAACATTTGCCAACTAATTGATTCAACATTCGCCCCTTAATTGACTCAACATTCGTCCACTAATTGATTAAACATTCGCCCACTAAGTGATGTAATATTCGCCCAATAATTGATTTAATTTCAGGCATGATTATCGTATAACATCTAACTTGAGTCCGACTTCCGACTTATTGACTGCGCATGCGTTCAACAGGACTCTGGAAAATCTTTGCACCGATACACACGATGAGCGGATATTAAAATTCAAGCTGTTCTGTCTGTTTAATGAATCTTACATGTTTTAAATGTTTCTTCAAGCTTTTCTACGTGGCGAACATAACTGTACTTGATTAAATATACGATGCATTTATAAAAAAACCTAACGAACCTCGCTGATCTGGCCGGCGAAATTATTAACAGCGCAATGTGTTAATGTAATGACATAATACGTATGTTAGGCTACGCTTTTTTATAGTTTCATTTCTGAACCTTATCACCATAATTCACCAATGTCTCGAAAACGGCTGCGAATACTGATAAAGCTACTTATACAATTTGTTTTAATGCGAACAAAGAATAAATTCAAAAATCAACGACTATTGATTTTATTTAATTCCTACAAGACTGTACAATGGGAAAAGTTAAATTACAATGAACTATGCAATACGCATGGCCTCAAGGGAATCATGTCTAAATTTTAGGCTACGCTTTTTTAGCTCACTTTTGTGATCACTCTTCGCCCTTCGTCCGTCGTCCGTCCACAATTGTGTAGACACTGTAGGATACAGTTTTGGCCTAATCTTTATGAAACTAGGTCACAATGATCATCTCAACAAAATCTAGGTCAAGAGCAATATTGGGTCATCTGGGGTCAAAAACTAGGTCACTAGGTCAAATCATAGAAAACCCTTGTGTAGTCAGATTTGTAATATCATCGCACTAGTACTTGACAGTTAATCATTCATATATTTTAACAATTTCACTGTGAAATGTCAATTGTAAAAGCTCGGCCATTTCCGTTTGTCTCCGGTAAATACTCTGGCAATGCATAAAGGCCAAGATGATCAGAAAGTGTGAAATGTAACCAAATACTAGATATAATTACAAACTTTAAGTAATCCGGAGTTCTAGCATTTATTGCTAATGGTGTATCTAGATATTATTATGTTGGTAGGATTGAATTACAGTTGATTAATATACAGAGTAGTTTGTACATTTGTATTGTACAGAGAATTTGACTAGATCCTCGACCTTCTATTTAGCATAATTTAACAGATGATCAGTATAATGTCCATATTTATAGTCCTGCTTGTATGTTTTCATCAGCGGGGAGTATCACGAAGATGCTCGAGGTGTAATACAAGACGGATACAGTTGTATACTAAACGCAAGAACATTATACATGTATATATATTCATGCATAACGGTCAGGATCATGTCAGATGCTCCGTGCTATATGAGCAGGTATATTCCTTTTTTTTTATTTTACTCCGTTAAAAACGTAGACTTGGGAATAATATCATTTCCATCACTATAATTGTAGTGTGGATATAGGTCTATAGGACCCGTTTCATCAACCTATCAAAGCTTAGATCGGACTTTTCCGTAGACAATTGAGAGCGTACGTGGGATGTTCAGAAATACCGTATACTTTTACTCTAGAGTTCGCGTTTGTTATAGCACGAACATAATAAATACACCATCATAATTCGGAATATTTCTGCGATCAGTACATCAAATTAGGTATTTCTATAACAAGTCTGTCATAAGTTATAGCTCCTCATAATCAGTCACTGCCACGCTGCCGGGGCAACACAAATGACGTCAGTGACGTTGCAATGTCGGTGTCTATGAAATAACCTCAACGGTCACCTCACTTAGTCTCTAATATAACAATTGACACCCAATGCACTCCTAAAATGCCTTTATACTAATTGTGATCGTAATGTGCGATAATGTTGGTGGTAGCCTGCTGAATATCGTATAGATTTCTTCTATTTCTTACGAGACCGCGCATTACGTTTTTGTGCCTGAAACCCGCAACGTAAGTGTCCACGCTGTGCCTATATGTGTTCTAATGCGACCTACGTCTCTTTTATACCATTTGCATATCATTTTAAGACTAAAGTATTACGGCCAAAACTAGTCATATGCATATTATTGATCATATGAGAGATTTCAGTGGGATTTTCTCCTAATTCCTTTATTAGTTATCACTGCGCGATAGTTCGTGCTAATCAATAACATCATGACGTACGTTATGGATTGTAGAACATGTGATATTCACATTTATCACATGTTTGACGTCGCGGTAGCGTTATAAAGCCATTATTTATTTTTGATAATACACTAGTGTAATAAAGCTATCACGCGACGTCATTCAAAGTATAGGCGACGTCGTCAAAATTGCGCGTTTATTATAGTGAAAAATAAGTCGCTATTTTATGTTTCGTCCGGAAAAGGCTAACATGTGATAAAAAGAACATTACATTTGTGACTTTCCACATTGAATTTATTAAACTCGTTGAAAAAATCGATAAAATGCTCGGCAGAGCCTCGCATTTTATTATTTTATTCAACTCGTTTAATAAATTCAATATGAAAAGACACTCATGTAATATCCTCTATGTAGTGTTTTTCTATTGGCGGAATTTCAAACAGAAAGTTCAACCTGAAATGCCACTATCAGCATTGAAAGTAATGACACAACGTGGGAAAATGGGTTGCACCGGGTACGCGTTACCATGGTTATTAAAATGTCGGGTTTAACCTATACTATCCATAAAAATGTTTTGAAAATCATGCGATCAGGTGGCCAAATGATTCCGATTTCAAAACGCGTGTTCATATACATATATAATCTGTCTACAACATTGATCGTTTTACAGCAAAAGTCTACGTTATTTCTGAACGTCCCTCGTATATACGAAGTGAACCAAAAGTTTTCGTAAAATTCAGATTATTGATTTTTTTTATAATTTTAATTCAAATAACTTAGCTTGAATGTACTTACTGTATATTTGCTCACAATAGCACATGATGAAAAGTCGAAATGTAACGAAGATATTTCTATGAAGCGGGCCCCATGTATACATAGCGAGCGAAAAATCAATAGAACGATAGTGAAATGTCGATAGTACGAAACAACAATTAATAGTGCGATAATGAAAAGTCGATAGTACGATAGTGAAAAGTCGATAGTACGATAGTGAAAAGTCGATAGTACGATAGAGAAAAGTCGATAGTACGAAGCAGCGATTGGACGATGATATGTCGATAGTACGATAGTGAAATAACGAAACAACGAAAGTACGATAGTTATTGCTTCACAATTTGATGTCTATAGTACTGATAAGCTCAAATTAAAATGTGTGTACTGCATTTAAGCCTTTGATTTTGATAGAAGAATGCGGTCCGTTTTTGGCATTTGGGTATCACACAATAAGAGAATAGAAATGTCCATGTTATTCTGACCACTTTGCTCCCTGCAAATAGGGCTTATCAGTTACCTGGAAATTTTGACAATGTGTGTCAAATGCAAAAATTAATATTCATTTTTTGGAAATTTAGTAGCAGGGTATAAGAAATCTTGATATTGGCACAATATAGTCTTAATCAATTTTGTTCAGTGAACGTAAAACGGACATAAATATTGATTTCTTGACCTTTATCAAACTTTGAGTAGTATTGTACATGAATGAGTCAGTAGATAAATGAATTTCTTTTTGGCACCAGAGTAACTAGGCGTACTTAACCAAACGAATCACCTCATCATCTTGCACTTTTATACAGCTAATGAATGTGATATTTTACGAAAGCGACTATTTAGTATTTCATAAATGTAGCCTAACATTCCTGGCCATTCTCACAAAATGTGTTACAGGAGAATAATGATACGCTCAGTTCTGTTATATTAAACAAAGTACCTACAAATATAAAAATTCAATAAAGTCTCGTGTTTCGAGGAAGACACGTTTAATAATTTTGAATATGAAAAGACTAGATCTACTCATGTAACATTGTCTATATATATATATATATATAGATATATGGTATCTAGGACAAAATCTCGAAATATTCAAGATAAAACAGGTTTCACTATATCTCATACTAGTATAGCACAGAGAATTTGACATGATCCTGACCTTTATGCATGAATATATTACAAGTTAATTGCGTTGAATATATCAATTTCCGCGAGCAAATCATGCAATATCGGTTCTTTAGATTTGTTTTGGTATTACACCTGGAGCGTCTTCGTAATACTCCCCGCTTATGAAAACATACAGCCGGGGTTATAAATATAGACAATATATCAGCTGTTAAATTATGCTAATTTAAAGGTCGAGAGTCGTGTCAAATTCTCTGGACTGAAAACCCAATTAGGTACTGTCAAGTCTTACCGCCATTCATACACAAGCACAAGTTTTTGTAAGGACCATTAACCCGACTTTGATCCGCCGCGTAGGCAATTGAGTGCCTTAATAGACAGACTTACCTATTCATATTTCTGTTTATTGAACATACCTTTGATGATGTATTGAATAAAATATTTTAACTAGTTGTACGTTCCTTAACGACCAACTATAACTGAAAACAAACGTTGACTCTGCTTAAAAACATATATGTAGAATCTTTTGATAAAGGTATATTCGATTTTATATTTCATGGTTTGAATGTTATGCTAATCAACGTGTTTGGGCGATCAACACAAATGGGAATTTTCTTCTCCCATTTTCTTTATAGTTTCAAAAAATAAGTTATAGTTAGAACATATGAAGTAAATTTTAATGATTAAAAAGGGCGGAGCGAGCGAAGCGAGTCCTTTTTAGTCATTAAAATTTACTTAATATTTTCTAACTGGCTTAGAATATAACATTCTGCATTCTGATTGGCCGGTAGAAATTAGCGCCAACGCATGGCGTCAAGTCTGTGAAGAGAATTTTTTTTAATGTAGGTTATATTCTTAACATTGATATACAAGGAAACATGATAAGAACTAGACACTAGATTCCATAATAAGCATTAATAGACAAATATACAAGGATTCTGAAATTATACACATAACCATTCATACCCACGCACACGGGCACGCACACCCGCTCGCACCCAAACACACATCTGCGCACAGCCACATTATATACAGTCAACTCTCGTTATCTCGAACTCGCTTATATCGAATTTTCCGTTATGTCGAAGTTTTTTTCAAGTCCCGATTTTTCTCCTTCTTTGTCTATATGAAATCTCGAGACCTATCTCGAAGTTTCGGCTCGAATTCGGCTCGAATTTTTCGTTATCTCGAATTATTTTTTGGTCCCGATTAACTCATTCGCACTTAAAATATATTGTTCATCTCGAAGTATTTAGCACAAACATTAAGATTGAAGTTGTCAGATTATTCGAGACCTCAATATATAATTATCAAGGTTAAGAAGAAGAAGCCTATCAGGTTACATGTAATACACGTAAAATCAGAGAGTCGTGATTGTAATTAGTTTCTGCGACAACGAAATGAAACTTCATTTCAAAGTATATGACTGATTGACTCCACATCGCTGGTTCTTATTGCGGATTGACGTTTCTGATTGAACGTACTTGAATGTTACTTTATAATAAAATGTGATAGTCATAACATATGCCGACACAGACTAAACTTCTCGAGCAAACATATACTTTAATTCGTGTCTCAATAATCATGATCGAACTTGATAAAATAAACAATTCACTGCTCATTAAGTTACAATTTCGAGTGGTGTTCTGTAAATATTCATACGCCCAGTTGTAATCGATATGTTCTTACACATGTACACTCTAAATTAGGCGAACCAGTTGCGAATATTATAAAAAAATATCAAAACGTTGGTTGTTAAGAAATAGATCAACCATAATAGCAGATATTTGTATAGAGTATGGTCATAATACGGACTCAACGAAACCCTATAGAACATGTAAATTAATAATAAATATGTTTTAAGTTATTCACACAACCTTGCGAAAGCTTACGGTAGATATATTTTTTAGCAAAGTAGTTACACGCGCATTCAAGTTGTTAATAATTCTTTAAAGACTACAAATTGGGAACATACACTATCTACGGGTCGTGAGAGTACATTAACCCAAAAAATATATTTGGATTTATTAAAACTCATTACTAGTATATGAAAAACCGTATATGAACCCCACCCGGTGTGAATGGGATTCGAACCCACGACCCCAACGGCGAGACCGCGACCATACCGACTGCGCCAAAAACAACTCCAAAAAAAGTTGCTCAAATGACGCTGATATGGTCGCTGTCACTACAGTACATGGGGTATAAGGCGGGAATATTGAGTACTGTCCCAGGCATTCATAAAAGCCAAGTGGTGTGTCTGTCTGCGGGGCAAATAAGTTGTTAAAATTATCAGAGGTAATTCATTACTACATGGCAATTAACGCTATGCTTTCATCCAGAAGTGATGATATAGTGAAAATAAAATTTAATTTCCTTTACCGTCACTGGCTGGAAACGTTGCTATGGAAATAACAAACATACAAAAATACAACTTGTTCATAACTGCTTTCAGATTCATGTAAGCAGAAGATATAGAAACATTTAATCGTGCACATTTTAATCTACAGCTTTTATATACTTACATTTTGTGATATGATGAAGTCACATTGATACTGTTTTATTTTGAACCGAACCTCTATTATATAGGGGTTGTTGCGATAGCCGTGTGGTATAATCCTTTCGTACCTCGCAATGCTAGGCAATATCACCGTACGGAATGGGTTCGAATCCCTCTATAGGTTTAAAAAGGGGTTTCTAGCGTCCACTTTGTGTGCTGGTGGTCTGGGTTCGCTATCAATGGCTATCAATACTCTCGCACGCTTGATACGAAGCACACAAACTGGAAAACTTGCTTTATTCACTCCATTATCCTCGTGACGATAGATACCATCAGAGTTGAAGTATTCGGTTTGATTTATACACGCTGTAGAACTTGGTTCACAATCGATCAAAAATAAATTAGTTCAAACGATTTGATACATTAGAGATGACCGTGTGATACATGAAGACGTGTTTTGTAGATCTAACAGACAGGTATAGAATACTAAAGATGTACTAACCGTTGGATCACAAAATTTGTTTGCAGGGGAAGTAACTGCATCATGTTTGTCGGTCCGTATTGAAAGTATTGCCTCCTTTGTTCAGAGTATATACCATGCATATATTTATTTTAAATGTTCAACACACTTTCCTTGCAGATATTACATGTACAGGGTGTTAAAAAAGTTTGTTCTCAAAATTAAAATCATACTAAAGTTTATCTGAGCTATGTGCGCAGTGTACAATTACAATTTTTCTTACAACATTCTTCTTACGTCGGAAAAATAAACTAGTGAAACTGAAACATTGAGAGCGAACTTTTTTAACACCTTGTAAATGCAAATTTGATCAGATTAGATGGACTGATAGATTTATTTCGACATAAAATGAACATCCTATCGTATGTTCGTGACTTCAAACCGCCGATACGAACAAATGAGTATTATTTAGATCTGTTGTGGGTTCGTATCTTTGATATCACTTTGACATTTCGCTGCGGCAACCCGAAATGAGCCACCGTAGTGTGTGAAGCCACTGTTAATTAACCTTACCCAGGGCATGGAATGAATACATAACGCTGGCTTAGAATGAGAGGGTCGTAAGTACAAAAACGTTATTTTGAGAAAACTAGAAACAACTCTTTTCTTATGGAAAAACAAGTTTTTTCAACTTCAGTTTGGTCAACATGACCCGTTCCGATTGTCATGAAAAAGGGCTCACAAGGAGCGCCTTATAATTATGCAGATTTTAAATGTGTATACGCACTTTCGAACTTCTCATTCTAAGCCAGCGATAAGTCAGTGTGGAGTATTCTGAGGCAAAACGAAGCATCTCCCTTTAATCGGCCTTTTACTAGATCCACTACTAGTACAGAGCTACAGATAAGCTGCGTATTGTGGTAATTACCCAATTAATTTTCTTAAAAACCCAATAGATTTTGATAGGAGGGAGTAAGAAAAAGCAAAGACAATTTGAAATACCCAAATAGGAAAGGATGTTACAGTGAAAAACAGTACAAAAAAGGTCATTTACCCTTTGAGTTTTATTAAATACCCAATTAAAATTTGTCAAAACCCAATCAAAATTGAAACTCTGGGGTAAAATTCCCAATGGACTAACACCTTATCTTTGGGTTTATTTGCTTTTATTTATCCTCGCCACCGGAAATCCATATGGGCGAGGCCCCCTGAAGAGGCTAGTCACTTTAGTTTTTAGGGGACAGTGCATGATACAGAAGATGCCACAGTTCCAGACGCATCCCTGGTTCTTTTACGTGCCGATGTAACGCATCATACACGGGACGTCGCTTAACGTCTTGTCCAAAGACTGTTAGTAATTTTAGTTATGTTAGATGGGAAACACTGAAAAGCATTTCTGTTTTTGACCGTCTGAAGTCGAACCCACAACCTTCAGATCAGCAGTCAGTAGCCCTTACCACTAGACCACTTGTCCACCTATACACCTTATCTGTAGCCCTGACTAGTACTAGCAGTACATTCTGATCACCTCGGCCTTTATGCATGTCAATAGTTTATTTACCGGAGACAAACGGAAATTGCCGAGCTTTCACGATTGCCAGTAATAATAGTTCGTGACCTGTGTATGCTGTACGTCTATATACATCGAGTTCGAACAGTTAAGGTGGTTGAACGATAGGTCAGTTGCAATTTCAAATTCATTCAATTCGTTTGATGAAATGTAAAGCACGTACTGGTAACTTTAAATTGTGTAGGTAACAAAAATCATATATATATATATAGCGTACAAATAAAGGAACGGGTTATAATTCAGAGGTCGAAGAAAGTCACTACGAAATGCAAGTTAATTAACACACGTCAATTGGAGCCCGACGTTCGGACGTTATAGGTGTTACGTGCAACAGTGTCAATTGTTTTCAGTTGATTAATCCATGATTTTCAGCAACAGTCATGAAACTAATCGCGCAATTTTGACGTTAGTCTCTCACGTCACTGGTAGTTGTGTACACGTCACTGGTAGTTGTGTACACGTCACTGGTAATTGTGTACACGTCACTGGTAGTTGTGAACAGTGACAGTTGTACGGTTAAAATGCATCAGACGAGAAAGTGTGCTCCGAACAAGGCACCAACAGAGATCTGTGAATGCCTAGCTTATAGCATGCAGGGGAATCTAGTGCGTTGCCCTCTCCGGAGAAATATGACGTTATTGACCTCAGCTTTGTTTCATGATATTTCCGTTTTCTTATCAGCTTGTCCCAATACAAGTTACGGTTTGAACAAGTATATACTACAGAAAATTTCATCGTGGAAGATACCTGAAAAGTTGTTTGCACCTACCAAATAATGTCGAATTTGTTGCGTTTCTTTTTCGTTTAAGCAGACATTTGTATATATTTGACGTTCGGATTAGTAGTTATTCGATGACTTTTAGGTTTTCAGCTTTTGTGATCACTATTCGTCCGTCGTCCGTCATTCCGTCATCCGTCACAGTGATTATGTCAACGAAATCTAGGCCAAGTCTGATATTCAGTCATCGGGGGTCACAAGGTCAACTCATAGAAAAACCTTGTGTAGTCACTAGAGGTGACAATTTTGGCCTTATCTTTAAGAAACTCGACTTCAATAATCCTCTCAACAAAATGTAGATCAAGTGCGGTATTGGGTCATCCAGTGTTAAAAACTAGGTCACAAGGTAAAATCATAAAAAATGTTATGTAGCTACTAGCGGTCACAATTTTGGCTTAATCTTTATGAAACTATGTCACAATGTTATAGTCAAGTTCGATATTAGGTCATCATGGATAAAAAAAACTAGGTCACATGGTCAAATCATAAAAAAACTTGCAGTACAGGCTAAATGTTCTTGAATCTTATTCGGAAAATATAAATGATTACTTAGGTCACCATAGGGGTGTGTGTTCATTCCTACGACAAGTGAGCAACATAGAACCCTTTGGGTTCTCTTGTTTCTGTATTTGTTGTTTCATTTTGTATTATTAAGCGTAATTATGTAATACCGGTAACATCATATGCACATTAAATGTTATTTTATTTCATTATTTTGTGTTGATTTTAGATAATAAAGATATTCCTGGCAATGCACACTGATCGTTTTACTATGTGTGGACATTTGGACTCTAGATTGTTTGCATCGGCTATCACAAGCACAAATGGGATTTTCTCTGTGTTAGGAACACGGGTATTTTGTTTCAACTCTCCAAATAAGTACCGGAACGTAACGGCTACAGGAAATTATTCCAAACTAAACGTCGAATCCTTTGAGCATAAAGATGGATGCTGCACAAACTTTTCTTTTTTCAGTAACCGGATCTATCAGTAACGAGGGCAATTTATTAATATACGGAGAGTTGAAACCAAATGCTTATGTTTAGGGTCTGCAATTAAAGTGTTCGCTTCCATCCTGTAAATCGTAAATCCATAGTCGGTCAAACAACAGTACTCAAAATTTACTTCATAAAACAAATATTAGTTTAGGCAAATAAAATAAAACTGGTAAAATAAAATATAAAATAAGACCCATACTCGGACATATAATTCGGCAACAATTAATCGCAAAGTCAAACACACTGCAAAATATATAGTCACTTTAAAGAAATTATATTGTTTTAGTTTATTTTTTTCAAAGAAACGTTGACATATCGCTTGCTCAGAATGAGGAGGATTTACGACATTATAAGACACTTACATATTTGAAACCTGCATAACAAAAAGCCAATTTTCATGAAAATCAGAACAAGTCATGTTGACCAAACTGAGGTTCAAAAAGCTTAATTTTCCATAATAGTAAAGAGTAGCTATCGGACAGTTATTTCTTGTTTTCATCAAAATGTTGATTTTGTACTTAAGACCTTCTCATTCTAAACCAGCTATATAACATCATGTACTCTGTCTTTTCAGCGTCCATTTTATCCCAACTTATTCTTCAGATTTGCTAAAATGCTCAGTAAATCTGACATAGACGGTGGCTTTGTTGTTATTGGATTTGGTTGGGTTGTTGTTGGGGGCAGGCTCGTTGGTGCAGTTGTCTGGCGTTTCGTTCCAGGAGTGTCTGTTCCTCTAATACTAGGGGTGGGCCGATGCATCGAAATATCGATGCATTGCGATTCCGAGTGTCCCGATAGTATGGATCGATAGTAAAAGTCTCGATCCAATAACTATCGCCGATAGTTAGCTCAACAATCGATAGTTACGATAGTTTCCTATTTATAAATAAAGTTTATTATTAATTTAAAACAACTTCCGTTTTCGTTAAAAAAACTAATTGTAAATAATCACACGCATCAAAACAGCTACAAATTGGCACAATGGACTTATATCGCCTTAATTTTATTAATCTATTTCTGTCCAATTCATTTTAAATTATTTCCACAAATAGTAGATTTGTATGTTGTACGCCAAAGTGATATCTTACACAGTGCAAATTGCATTTACAAGTTAATCTCTGGTTTTCAAATCTTGGCAATAACTGTGGCAATAGTATCGCAATAGTTTCCAGCAATACAATAGTATCACAATAGTACTTTCAGCGATAGCAATAGTATTGCAATAGTCAAAATTTGACTCAATAGTCACCCCTATCTAATACCACCGTCTTCAGTAAACCAACTCCTCTGGTTTATGTAATCTGACCTGGAAGTATTTAAATAGATTAACTATAAATAGATTAACTATAAATAGATTTTCTATAAATAGATTAACTATAAATAGATTAACTATAAATTGATTATTCAGATATGTCACTTGTTTACAAAACCTTTTGTATCCTTTGATAGTATTTGCCTGCTTTGTAGTAATTGGCGTAATTGCCAACATTGCCAACGGAGATGTAGCTTATGTGCAGCGGTCACCGACGTGGTTCAACCTAAGCGTGGTTCACACTACGGCGTTTGGGTAGACGTTTATCGACGTTTATCGACGTTTATCGACGTGTCGAAGAACGTTTAACTCCGATGGTTAATGTTTAGAAAAGCTGATGTTCGCTGGAGAATGCCAAAGAACGGTATGTTCGTTTATATTGTTTTTGGCATGCACAATGTTTATCTAACGACCAACGGGTATCCTTGTAACGCAAGGACTAGCGTAAGCAAACTTTCCCCTAGCGAAACTGTACGCTTGCCCAACCGTTATCAGACGCAATGAACGCAATTTAGTAACGCAATTTGAGTTAACGCAGACGAACTGTCGACAACGTTCCCGTAACCTAGGTAAACTTTGTACGACCGATGCTGACAATAGTCAACTCGTTCGTCTAAGTCGGACTAAGTTAGGGACCGCCAGAAACACAACGTTCGCAATGTGAACCAAAACATCCTCATTGAGAAGTAATGTCACCGACGTTTGGACTCATTACAAAAGTCTCTAATTTGAACGTGTTACAGAATTGTGAAGGAATTAATGTTGAACGTAAGTCGGCGATTTTCGTAAGTGCTTTGATAAAGCAAGACCTGGGGATCTAATGTACGAATGTCAACGGACGGTTTTATAGTATTGTACCGGGGGTATTATTATTGCAACACAAGGTACTTCGCACTCACTGCATCAGCAGATTTGCCAATCTTGCCAATTCCTCTTGCTTATAATCGTTGTTTCCAGAAAATAGCCTTCTCAACATGTAAACGGATGGGTTTAGTTTGGGTGGATCGTTCGCACTACGTTTCTGTGAGGATGGTGCAGTTTTGGTGGATCGTTCGCACTACGTTTCTGTGAGGATGGTGCAGTTTTGGTGGATCGTTCGCACTACGTTTCTGTGAGGATGGTGCAGTTTTGGTGGATCGTTCGCACTACGTTTCTGTGAGGATGGTGCAGTTTTGGTGGATCGTTCGCACTACGTTTCTGTGAGGATGGTGCAGTTTTGGTGGATCGTTCGCACTACGTTTCTGTGAGGATGGTGCAGTTTTGGTGGATCGTTCGCACTACGTTTCTGTGAGGATGGTGCAGTTTTGGTGGATCGTTCGCACTACGTTTCTGTGAGGATGGTGCAGTTTTGGTGGATCGTTCGCACTACGTTTCTGTGCAGCTGGGTGTAGTTTTGGCGGATAGTTTACACTTCGCTTCTGTACGGATGGATGCAGTTTTGGCGGATCGTTCACACTTTCTTTATTGTTGCTCAGTAGCCGGTGTAACGCGCCTGCGAATAAATGAACATGGGATTTTGTTTAACCAAATATCAATAATGCGGAATTAATATTCATTTGATATAGTTACTTAAGAAATAAACTATGAAAAACCGTTGTATACCGGGTGTTATACAATGGTTTGGAGTTCTGACGCGCAGGAATTAACCACGAAGGCCTGACCTTCGTGGTTAATAACAAGGACAGAACGACACACCATTGTATAACAGACGGTACACAACGGTTGTCATAGTTTATTTCGATTCTAACATGATTTAAACCCGGAATTATATAAAAGCCAGTGTTATTTTGCGAGATCTATGTTGCTTAGGTCACTTGTTGACGGCTATTACGATTATCTTTATCACCCCCAGTATAACTATACTTCAAACAATAATCAAAATATTAAATAAGAAGAAAATCTATTCAACATCAATGGATATTTATTTAATTAAATATCATTTAAGTATTCCTTACTAACAAATAATCTAAAATACGCAAACACATTTACAACGATAATAATACAATATCACGTGATATCATTCATAAATTTGCCGACGTGTAAAAAAGAACAGCCGAGTCGAAAGTAGTTCAAATTTCCATTGTATATCGGCCGATATACAACGCTATGATTTGTTCTTTGTCTATATATGCAAAATCGCCGGTTATGTTAGAATAATATATATACTCAAAATAACCTCCAAAGTTATTTAAAAAAAGCAATACTATTGCTTTCTACATTCATCTAAACATCAGTCACGAACCAAATTTATTTTACCAGAAATGTATGCACTTAAAGAAAACTGCATTTGACATATAGACACGTTAAATTATACAGTGTTCTGCGGAGTAGCCAGATACTTCGAGTGGATAAGCATATCGCTAAATATTATGTCAGTAATTGAGGCGAGTTTTTGTTCATTCTCGCCACTGGTTTGTCACCCATCCAAGTAACATTACTATTTAAGCTTTTATCTTTACCTTATTTCTTATTTATAATTAATATGATATTTTAATAAGAAACATGTAGTAATGTAATGTGGATGTATTTGTGTGCAATACAGTAGTGTTTTCATTCTTTAATTAAAAAGTTGAAACTTTTAATTATTTTATTTTATTTTTATCTACAATACAATAATTATACAATTCGCTGGCATAGAATTAGAAGGTCGTAAGAACAAATAAATATTTTGAGAAAACAAGAAATAACTGTCTGAAAACTAATCTTTACTATGAAAAACAAACTTTTTAAACTTCACTTTGGTCAACATGACCGCTTCCGATTTTCATAAAAATAGGCTCATAAGAAGCGCCTTGAGATGCAAATTCCAAATATGCATTAGTCTAGATATCATATGGTACTTACGACCTTCTTATTCTAAAACAGCGTATTGTATAATATATGTATTACACAATGAGATAATTTAACACAACATGTGATCAATTGAAGTATTGGTACATTAAAGCAGTAGTTTATTATAACATTTAATTATAACATGGATACATGTAATAACAAAATTAATTAAAAAGTGGGGGGGGGGTCGAACCTACAACTCAAATTAAAATTGCAACTTGTATTTGAGTGTACCCACTAAATCAATGCGCCATTGCTATCGAACGCATTGACTTCCAGTTTAACCAATTTTACCTAACAGACGAGTGTATGTTTATAACGGTTCAGACTTCTTGTTAAACTTTGAATGCAATGTAATGACAAGTCAAATAGTTTCCTGCGGGTGATTACCTGCGGCCTTGTAATTTAGTTGTATTGTTTAGGATGTGGTTTTTGCAGTTTGGATGCAATTCGAATTTATTCCTGTGTAAGTTTAAATTAATGTTTCTGTCAAAATAATTCCAATACATGTAAAATCGGACAATACCGATTATCTTCCAATTATTTGGTTGTGTTAAATGTATGTGCCGAACGAATGAACAAATTCAAAAGAATTAGAAAAAAAATTATCATGTATCAATACCATGCTTCTGTTAATCTAGCGATGTGTTCTCTACGGGATGTAGTGCATAGCCCACTATATTTATTACTGACTGGGAATCTTATGCAGCTGCAGACACCTGCTGTTTAGATTCGTGGTCTCGCGTTCAAAGCGAAATTTCGGAATATTTCTGCTTTATTTGTTAAATAAACTATTGTAATGCGATAAAGACAGATGTTATCCGCATGGAATAATGGAATTAGTCTGGTACACGACATAATTACAAAATGCTTCTTTTTTTGGATATGTTTTTTGAAATCGTAAACCATCGAGAACATGTCACGTGCCCCGCCATGGTCATTTTACTTTTGGCAATCCAATATAACCTGCTAAAATGGGTGTTTAACATAAAATTGACTTCTGTGAAAGAGCTTTGATTTTTTCTGTTATAAACCGGTGAATATATCACGATTGATCGTTTATTAACCCTAATGTAGTCACACAAGTTTATCACAAATTGTATCCCCTACCTTTTTCTGTACCAGTTAATATGGTCAGGCCATGATCATTTAAGAATTTCCGTACCAGTCAATATGGTAAGGCCATGATCATTTTAGAAAATCCGTCACATACATTATGTATATATCGTCCAATGACAACAAGAAGGAACCAGCAGCGTATTGTTCACAAACATGTTTACAATAAGTTATGTGATTTTGTAGTTATTACAGTGCTTTTATGAGTACATTAAGTACCAATTCAATGCATTGAACCATGAAACAGAAAAAAACACGAAAAGTTGTACCAGCAATTGATTGGTTGATGCTAATTATTTTTATGTACGGTCACTTAGAATTTTCGATCCATCGACAGATAAAAAAAACCCACAAAATAAGACGGTTTACCACTCAGCAACATAGTGGTCTTTAAGTTTTAAAAATACTAAGTAACAATGTTTCTGGTTTACCGAAAATTACTACTACATGTTTTTTTACTGTCAAGGGGAAGTAATTCTGGATAAAGTTGGTGGGAACAGTACTTATTATCCCAGATTTGTAGAAGCTGGTGCGATTTTTGTTAACGATTTTCTTGATAGAAACGGTGCTTTGTTATCCTTTAATGACTTCTTATCCAAATACAATATTAATACCAATTTTCTTCAATATCAGAATATTATAGGCGCCATCAGGAGATTACTTGCACAAATGCATTTTCATCACCTGGCTGTAAATGAAGAAAATCAACTACAACCATTCTGCTTAAAAGTGCTTCTTAAACAAAGTAAAGGTTGTAGAAACATTTACGACTTATTAAATTCTAAGAATTATAAAGCAAACTCAAAGTTAAAATGGATCAACGAACTGAATATGAATGCAGATTTCAATTGGAAATATAGTTACAAATCACCATTTAACATAACAACAGATCCAAAATTACAATGGTTCCAATTCAAAATCAACCACCGCATTCTTGGTACTAATCATCATTTATACAAAATGGGAATTAAAACAAGCAATATGTGTTCTTTCTGTAACAACCAAAGCGAAACTCTAAAACATCTCTTCTGTGACTGTCACCATTCTTCTGCTTATTGGGAAGAAATTAAACGATGGATCAATACTAAATGTCCCGAGATCAGTACTAACTGGACGACATTAGACTTACTATTAGGGAACGATAAAATCGATAAAGCCACAACATATATAATTACATTAGCCAAATATAATCTATACCGTTGCAAAATTTTGAACACCCCTCTTTCAGTTAATATATTAAAGAATCAGGTCAACTTACTCCTTAACACAGAATTATATATCGCAAAAAACCCAACAAAGTATCAAAGTTTGACAATGATTTGAAAAATTATTCAGCTTTGATCACAAATTAAATTTTATTTATGTGACAAATACTACCCAGTTTACTCAACACTGCAAACTCTCTCCTTAATGTTCACCTTTATGCCTTGTCTAAACATCAATATTCTATAAATCATAAATTATGAATGTATATATATATATATGAAATAAACGGGGTTACCTTTACGGGGCCCGAAAAAAAAATACGCATTAATAAAGCGAATTTTACAAAGCATGACAGCACATGCATTGCAAATCTTGCTCGTCCACCCTATCCCCTTAAATGTATTTAATATTTGCCTGTTGGCGTGGTTTGGTGATGTCACAGAATGGCACCGACGATGTACTAGATATTGACATTTCGTAAAGGAAATAAGGAATATATATTGTAATATCAGGCGAAAGTGAATATTTTCGATTGCATGAGGTACATATAAATAGTCTTCGTCAAATGATCTAACTTGATCGCTTGTATCTTTTATTTTGTTAGCACTGGCTACGGGATTCCATTTTAGATGACGAAAGTGCGTTGCGTTTCTTCAGTATTATATATACGTATAGACCGATTTTGATTAGATCGACTGATATCATATTTTATGGATGGAATTTCGAATTCCTGTGATATGACACCTAGTACACATGACATCAACGTCTCGTTCCGAGCCTTGGATATAACAAATAATAGACAAGTGGTAAACTTAGATTTTGCTGGAATTGGCGTTTAAGGTCCAACAAGCTTATGTGCTGACAGCCTATGATCGAATACATAGACTAGAAATGTGTCCACAGGACACGAATGCCCCCGCTTAAAGCTGTCATCAGACACCTAAGTACAAAGTTATGCAAATAGAATTATTTGAAATAAAGTTTGTAACTGCTTAAATGTGACATTGGCCAGAGGACAAGAGCTGGGTCTGTAAGTGTAACCTTGACATTTGAGCTAGGGATCTCAGGATGTGAATGTTACGAAGTCATTAAATAACAAAGTAACAAAGCAGACAAAAATTTGTATACTTGTGCCTTTTACTTTCAATCTCTAAGTATGACCTTGACCTATGGGCTAGGGACCTGGGTTTTGAGCATGACAAATTGTCTTGATGTGGTGAACATTTGTACTAAATTATCTAAATATCAAATTAGATATAGCATAGTTACAGAGTGGGTACGATTTGAATGACTATTTTGAACTTTTTAATATTTGACAACTAAGTGTGACCTTTACCTTTGAGTTAAGGACCTGTGTCTCCCGCATGACAAATCGTCTTGAAGTGATGACCATTTTTGCCAAGTTATATCAATATCCAATACGAAAGGACATAGTTACAGAGCGGACACATATCACATGCCTATTTGAGCCTGTTAACCTTTGATCTCTAAGTGTGACCTTGACCTTTGAGCTAGGGACCTGGGTTTTGCGCATGACAAATTGTCTTGATATGTTGAACATTTTATAAAAAGCCAATAAGAAATGACATAGTTACAAAGCAGACACGAATCAAATGCCTATTTGAACCATTGACCACTAAGTGTGACCTTGACCTTTGAGCTAGGGACGTGGGTCTTGCGCATGACACATCGTCTTGGTGTGGTGAACATTTGTACCAGGTAATATACATATCCAACTGGAAATGACATAGTTACAGAGCGGACACGAATCACATGCCTATTTGGGCCTTTTAACCTTTGACCTCTAAGTGTGACCTTGACCTTTGAGCTAGGGACGTGGGTCTTGCGCATGACACATTGTCTTAATGTTGTGAACATTTGTACCAGGTATTATAAATATCCAATAAGAAATGACAGTTACAGAACGGACACGAATCACATGCCTATTTGGGCCTTTTAACCTTTGACCTCTAAGTGTGATCTTGACCTTTGAGCTAGGGACTTCGGTCTTGTACATGACACATCAACTTGATGTGGTGAACATTTGTACCAACTATTTTAAATATGACAAAGTTACAGAGCGGACATGATTTCACAATTTTCGAACACACACACATACACACGCACACACACGCGGACAGGGTGAACACTATATGCCCTTTCGCCATGAAATGGCGGGGGGTAAAAATACTACAGATACATAGTCCTGACTCTTGTCCTTTTTAACTGTCACTATCCAGATATTACTGTGATTCCGGTGCATAATCGATTAAATAATGTTAAAAATCCAACTACCAATCCTATTTTTACCAGAGACATAATATTATGGCATAATTATACTGTTATACTGCTATCAGCAATTATCCGTCCATATTAATTAATGATGAATGCACTTTGGTGTGGTTTCGTTGCTCTCGTCAATATTCGATGTATATTTTATGTGGAGGCTGTTGTTTCAACTTTGAATTCAAAAACGTATGAAAATGCCACGAAAAAGGGGATTAGAGAACCATAAGCCGGTTATAGATCACATACTTGGAATCACGAACACAAGAGTGCTGTGGTCGCTAACAATCCCCTTGCACTTCATTTGTTTCAATCATAATAATTATTAAGTTGTGATCTAAAACCTACACATGTACCCCTTGTGAACTTGCGAACCCACGTGAAAAAGGGCATCGAGTAAGGCTTAGGTACAAAGCAACTGTAAATACTAGTAAACACTTCTAATGCACCATTTTACTCTTTTGTTTTACGTCCTTATTTTTTAACCTATTCGTATGAAATTTACTAATTGTAGAGCAGCAAAGTATCCTTGAGTTGCTTATTTAAGAAGTAAGATGGACCCAAAAAGTAACATTAACAATTATTTACCAAAATGTTCGGGTCAGTCTAGAGAGTATCAGACTGCCGGCATAAATTCCAAATTTTTGGTGCAGGCCCAAGATGGCTGCCATCCAATTCAATAAGATGCTATGTTAGTGTAATGTTTCTAGATTAATTTTGGTTAAAGGATGTGCCACCAATGTACACAGAAATATCAATCACTATATAGACAAAAGGACTAGATGATTTCCGTAATAGTTCAAGGTCATTTTCATGGTCGAATGGCAGAAATCACCGAAAACTGTCATATTGAGTGGATAACTTTCTGGAAATAGTCTTTTTTGCATGGATTTATTATTGACATTGTATAACTACTATATTAAGTGTTTTCAAAAACATTGATGTTTGGTTGCCATGGAGAAATAAGATGTTTTTACACCTATATCTCAGCATTAGCTCCACATTCAATTCACTAAAATGCTTTTTTTAGTATAGTTTCATAGTTTATTGTCCAATCCATTACATGTACATAAACAGTTATACAAATAACACTCATAGTTTACAACATATTGAACATGAATGGTCAATCTAAAAAGATTTGTATTAGACGCATTATCCTCACTAGTACTTTTCAATATTTACATGTATTAAAAAATAAGGTACACTTGCTAATCGTGGTATGTTATTAGATAATTACCTAATGCATACCTACAATTTCGTTATAACTTACTGTATAAAATTTGACATATAATTAGAGAAGCGCACAATATATGCTAAACCGGTAAAAAATAGTCTAAAAACATGTATCATCTCTAATCAGATTAGCAATGAACAGATTAGCAAATATCACTTATAATTGCATAAAATATCATAAATCTAAAGCAATACATGCATAATCTAAAAAAAGGAATACAATTTTAAAATTGCTATATGCCTGTTTTAAAGGCAGATATACATATATGAAACCAAGATTTCATATATGTGTATATGATTAAAACAGTCATAAGACAGGCTTCCATTTTTTTTTTCATTTTTTTTTTAAATATATATATATATTTACAAAATTGAGAGACAGATCATTAACTATCATACAAATATTTTCTTCTCTCTTCTAATATGAGGTGGCAGGATTTGGCAGATTCTTTGGCAATCTTACAGTCGGACAATAAAAAATCTAACTTTGTACTATCTGATAAATTATAAAACCCATTTCTACTGTTGTTAGCCTTATCAAACAATATATTTCTTATATTATCATATAAAGGACATTTGAGCAAAACATGCAGTTCATTTTCTACCCCATCATTGCATACCGGACAGATTCTATTATTTACTACAAGACCTTCATATCTTCCAGTCTCAAGACGAATCGGGGCTACCCCGCATCGAAACTTAGCCAGTGCCGATCTGTGTTTCATAGGCATCACAATCTTAAGATATTCTTCAGTTTCAAAACTAAATTTAAAATTTCTATATGTTCTAAGCTTATTGCCCTGATTATTTGGTCTGAACATACAATGTAGATACTCAATCCACTCATCTAGATATTGGTTCATAAATTTTTCCTGTATTTTCTTTATTATAATAGTTTTAAACATATGCATATTATCAACGTCAATATATTCCACACAATCATATTTCCTGAACAGTTCCTTTACTTTGAAGTGCCAATTTCTACAATTTCTAACACTTAAATGTTTACAGTGTTCAAAAATCATTTTATTTACTCTCCCATCATCCATTTTTGAAAATCTACAGTACAGTGATGTAACACATTTCAACTGTCTGGACATAGTTGGCTCCCATGCCATGTCACCGGCTACCGCATGATTGGGTGTATACCTGCCCGTGCCCATAAAGAACCTCATAGCTCTGTTCTGTACAGCCTCAATGCATGAGAATTGTTTCGTACCCCAGATGGCTGCGCCATATGCTACCACAGACCAGACAACAGAGTCATATAGCTTCGAGTAAACACGGAATGGCATACCACCAATTGACTTAAATTTTGCAATGAGTAGCCCCAATGCACGTCCTGCTGCCTGTGCCACAAACCTAGCAGTCACATTAAAATCTAGAAATTCATTCAGAGTGAGCCCAAGGTAAGTATATTTATCAGCATATTCTAACACTTTATCATTACATTTAAATACAAACTGTGACCTTGGCATGGACATAGATCTAAAGTGTACTACATTGCTCTTAGACATATTAATGGTCATGTGGTTAGTATCACACCAGCTATACAAGCAGTTTAACATCATTTGTAAATCATTTTCATTTTTAGCCAAAATCACTAAATCATCCGCATATAACAATATTGATAGACAAGTACCATTTTCAAGCTCTATACCTAGGCCTAATGCCTTTAGCTTTACAGCAAGGTCATTTACGAAACAGTTAAAAAGTATTGGTGAGAGAATACACCCCTGACGTAGACCAATCTTCACATCAAACCAATCACTTCTATAGCCATTTACTTTGACACAAGATTGAACATTTTCGTATAATGACATTACAGCCTTAAGCATCTTATTATTAACACCAATATGTGCAATACGGTTCCACAAAATGGATCGGTCAACCTTATCATAGGCTTTTTGGAAGTCTATAAAAGCCGCAAATGTAGGCAGTCTTTTCTTGAGCCTAGATTCAACAATGGTTGTCAGACTTGCCAAATGGTCAGATGTACTTCTCCCTTTTCTGAAACCGTTCTGCTCATCTTGCAATAAATTGCCATTTTCAAGCCATTTTGATAATCTTTCATTCAAAATTGAACAGTATAACTTATACATAGTTGAAGCTAATGTAATTCCTCTATAAGACATAGGATCTCTAGGGTCTAACATATTAGATTTTGGTATTGGATTGATTATACCTTTGCCCCAGTCAGACGGCACCTTTCCAGACTCAAAACAAACATTAAAAATTCTATGTAAAAGTGATACACTTGTATTATTTCTGAAAATTTCATATGGAATGTTGTCTAACCCACTGGCTTTATTCTTACCAGCTTTACTTATGGCTTTTTCAACCTCAAGAACAGATATATTTTCATTAAATTCTGGTACGATTTCAGCATTATCTATACTATTGTCTATAATATCAGTATAATTTACATTCTGTACATCCTGATTACATTGGTATAGCTTTGCAAAACTTGTTCCCCAGTGTCTAACAACATGGACTGGATGCGAATTAACAGAGCCATTTTCTTCAACAAATTCCATTGGTATGTCTTTAGTTTTAGCTGAGTTCACACCCACTTTCCCAATTGATTTCCAAAATTTATTTTGATCTTGCTCTACACTGGCCAACAATTCATCCTGCAAACTATACCAATATCTTCTTTTCGCGGACTGTACTTCTCTATTAAAAGTCTTCCTGGACTTGGTAAAATGTACTTTTAATTGCTTTTTTCTATATGGAACAGTGCATTTAAGCCATGATTTTTCCGCAATACATGATAAATTCCATAATTCCGATAATCTATCAGACCACCATGGTTTACCGACCTTTCGCTTCCGATTTGAATTTGAGTCACCACTAGCCTTAACCCGGTTAGGAATGTTCAAAATCATCTCTGACTTAATAGTACTACAGAATGACATGTAGCAGTGATCAATACATGCCTGCGTTCGAAATCCCTGCTCCATATCATTGACCGACTGTAGCAATTGTTGTACAGTATCAACACCCTGCAGAAAACCATCTGGAATTTTATCAGTTGAGAACTTAATTTGCTCATGTTTCTTGGGCAACACATGAGGAACAGACACATCACGAAATGCATGTTTAACATTCCAAACAAGAAGCGAATGATCGGGAATACCAACTGGTTGCTGGAAATTAATTTCCTGCACCAACTCTGAAGGACGGATAACGCTGAATCCATCAAACAGATGCAAATCTGTGTGACTGACTAAACAAAAATCTACCACAGAGGAACCTTGTGGTCTTATACATGTATAATCATTTTTTACATAATTTCTGCCATTTAATATACAAAGATTGGCATTTATTAAAAATTCTATAAATGGTTCACTGTATGAATTACATGTATAATCTATCACGTTTCTAATTGGCACATTATCGACTCCCTCAATAAAATCGCTGTCTTTGCCACAGCGGCTATTAAAATCGCCACAAATAATAACGGTGCCTCTATTTTGATATGCATAAATTCCAGTAAGAACTTTATCAAAGAACATATTAGGATCAACAACTCTTGGTGAGTTTTTTGGGGGCAAGTAACACACACACATATAATAAGATACATTGCTATTTTTCTCTTCCATTAAAATCCATAAAATACCTTCATCATTACTGTCAATAACAGATATATCAAAATATTCATACATTTCCTTCTTAATAAAAAAACCAACCCCCCCTGAACCTGACCAGGCATTTCTATGTATATATTTTCTGTTATTACCTATCCAAACATAATTTCCAAGTGATAAATTTTCATTTAGTTTTAGATGGGTTTCTGCTACCCCTATAACATCAAGACAATATTGATTAATGATAGATTCTCTAAAAATAGAATTTATTGATTCAATGTTATTGTCCCATTTGTTCACGTTCCAAAATCCTGATGTCCACTAATATTGCGATCTACCCCCACGTGGGCCACCACGAGGGCCACCCCTGCCACGGCCTCTACGCTGATGATTCTGCCAGACGTTGTTGTTGTCACTTGTTGTACCAGAGTTATTTCTCCAATTTTGAGAATTATTTTGCCCCCCACCACTACTTCCGCCGGTTCTTGAATTGTTCTGATGCCTGGCTTTATTAACCACACGTGAGCCTGTAAAACTTATGTTTGTTCTCCTATTACTAATTGCATTGACAATATTTCGGATATTAGATTCTAACTTTCTCTCACTGAGCGGTTTATCTGCTGTGATGAAGACTTCAGAATATTTTCTGCTTTTTAACAAATTATTTTTTGAATTTAACACTTTTTGCTTTTCATCAACACTGCCACACTTGGCCACTACAACCCCCGGCTTCTCTGACCTGGATTCCTTCCTTTGAACATTTATTACGTTCACATCTTTCAGACCGAGATCCTGGTGTATCACATCGAGCACCTTTCTGTTCAGGTTTTCACCCTCATGGAATGGTAAATTACGCAAAACAATGTTCTCCTGCAGCTTGGACTCTCCTTCAGCTGCACACTGGTGGTTTTCACTAGCCGTCTTCATTCTGTCGAGTTTGATAGAAATATCTGCGATATCACCGGACAGCTCATGTTTTACATCACCAATCTTTTTATCTAGCTCATTTCTGATTTTTGCAGTCTCAGAACTAATTCTCTTATCGAACATCTTAACAACCCTATCAGTGACTTTCTCTGTGATTGTTCTCTCCACATTATCAATTCTCTCTTTAAATTCACTTTTCATCTCCTCAAATTTGACGTCCATTTTGTCTTTCATATAGCACATGTCTTTTGACAATTGAATTAGTAAATCATGGCTACTAGCATTCTCCAGGTTATTTGAAATGCCAATGTTACAGTCAACATCACCTTTAGGTCCCCTACTCTTCTTGTTCGCAGTAACACTCTCTTCCTCACTTACGCTATCCGCTTTCCGTTTCCCAGAGCTGGGAGTTCTGGGACATGATGTGTGCACTGCTTTGGATTTCATGACACTGTCAACGTACATTTGTGCCTCTTGCTCAGTACATTTACACAAGACACAGTTACCACACTTATTAGCACAAACACTAGCCATTGTGTAAGACTTCACAAGCTAGTATTGACCAGTTTATAACGATTCATACACATATGAATTTCAATAACCGAATTTTCGACTGTCCGGATATTGGTACACTTCAGCGCGTGTCGTCAAAATTGATACAATTCTACGAGTACCTGGCTTCACTACTTAGCTAATGATTTTGTCCAGTATTTCTTCAGTAATTCTCGTCATAGACAGCATGAACTATCGCCCAACAAGCCTTTACTTCTTCAAATTGTGCAAAAAAATGCAAATTTTCAATATGGCGTCTTATCATGTACAGGGTGGCGCCAAAAAACTCCTAGTAGTGACGTGACGTACGTTTCGTACCTGGTACGCACCTGTTATTCGTTGAACGGTATGTTTAAAAAACATGTTTGTCACGTGCGTCAAGTTTGGCTAACCATATACGGAGGTGGTGTGTGTGTATTTGTGTAATTAAACTAAATGGCGGACAGAGGCAAACAAAAGAATGTGAATTGTAAAACCCGTGTATCCGTTCATATTTCGAACTGAAAACGGAAAAAACGGGGATTTATTGTTTGCCGCAAACGAAGCGTACAACGAAGGATTATTGCGATAAAACCCCGTGTTTGTTAAACATGTTTGCTGATAGCTTTCCTTGAACGTAGGGCTGCAGATAGTCGTTTTTGCACACGTATGTTTGGGGTAGTATCGGTATAACTATTTTATTTTAAATGTTTTCGTGAAATTTATATTTGGTTGCAATTGAGAAATAAGATTTATACACATATATGTATATCGCAGATCTACATACACTTCAGTAAAAATGATATTCAATTGTGTGTAACTGCTCTAGACATATTGCGGTTAAAGTCTGAAACATAAATGCTCACATTAGTATCAATCATGATATGGCAACAACACAAGCTGGTGTCTGTGATAATCCAAGGTTGTTTTCAAGGTGTTACGCCCTTTTACGCATACACATGTCAGGAAAATATGACGATAATTCACTGCCGGTATTAATTGCAAATATTTCCTTAAATCTAAGATGGAGCTCCAGATGATAATACATGGAGGATATTTGTTTGTTTTGATTGAATATGGTTTATATCTCATCGTGTAGAGATAAAATTCAATATTTTCAAGAGCGCGTAGCGCGAGTGAAAATATTAAATTTTTAACACCACAATATGAGATATTAACCATATTCAATCAAAACGAACAAATATTATATTTATTTAATGCTTATCGGGTGTCAAAACTGGTACAGTTATGCCGAATTGCCACTTGGGTTAGGCTGCGTATGAATATGTTATTCCATTCATATTTTTCAATTGAAAATCTTGGATTATGGTGAATATTTGAAAACGATTTATTTGAGAATTTTACATACACCAACTTGTAGGAAATGGTCTAACTAAGAATATAAACCCCCACATGACATGTTTCCGTTCAGTAATAAAAAAGTTACAGGCAGTTAAGTTTTGAGTTTTTGGTAAAATTAAAGTAGTCCATGTGAGGGGGCGGAGCTTATATCAGTCACATTGTAGGTGATAACCAGTGACTGATATAAAATTATGTTTTATTTCACTGATAGAACTCCATATCTCATCAAGGAGCATTAAATAAACATATATACGAGGGGTGATCAATATATTCGAAGACTTTCCTTCTAACTTTTTAAATATTGATTCTAGAACAATGAAATTACCAGGCAATATAGATGTATACATTAGCTAGCGTTGTAATTACTTAATTATATTGTGACGTCACAATATTCTTGATGACGTCACTTATTGTGACCAAGGTGCAGCGCGCGCCGTCGAGCGTGACGGATAATTAGTAATCTCAGAGCAACGGCATTTCATTAAGATTAACGCCTAACTTGGAAAATCCTTGCGATAGCTCAAAGATGACTTGACCAACGTGTATGGGGATTATTTGCACTATAAATCAGTGATATACACATGATTTCGTCGTTTATATGATTGTAGGGAATCTGTCAAACTGACGCCATGGTAAAATAAGAATAAAAGGAATAATCAAGACAGAGTTAGGGATACTCCTCCTTAATTTCTGAGAAATAAGTGGCATATTTTTGAACGATATGTTACTGTCAAATTCTACGATCAGAGTACAAAACAATAAATATTTCATTCCATTTGAAAGGAGTTCTTTAGAAATTGCGCCCTAAACTTGTTAGGTCGTGATTCCTTCTTCATCGGGATGATGCTACCGTGTAAAGCCAACTGCTTTTTTCAGAGTTTTAAGTCCAATAACTCATCGAGATAATTTCTTTTCCGCCTTACATTCCAGAGTTGGCTATTTATGACTTATTTCTGTATTAAAGGTAAATCAATCGTATACACTTGGTCGGATATAAGTCCAGAAAGGAGCTCGGTGCTGTTCAAACGGTGACGCTTGGAATGACGTCACGTGACGTCACGGACCCGTTACATGAATAAAACTATGTTATAGGTGCATTCGGTCGGAGATATCCTACTCTAAATAATACTTATTTGCTTTTGAGCCTTACTGACAAAACAAAATTGCTAGATGAAAAGTCCACGAATATATTGAACATCCCTCGTACTCGTATTCGTATATGAATGGTATATCATCTATAATATTTCAAAATGATTTTCAAGTCAAACAGCAAAAACATTGAAATTTGTTGTATAGGCTGGATAATTTCATTTTCTACTTACCGGTGTATTCTTTGCGGCATAATTTCACACTGGGTTTCGCTAAAAACTATAGTACTATGCAAAGATATAGTGTTAGATAACATTTTGTGTCAGGAACACATAGGATTATGACGATCGTGTTATAACAATTTTTTCCATACAAGTTACATCAGCACAATACATAAAGTCGATAGTCACACATAGAAAGAATGTCATTATGTCGGCCTGATATTTGAACTGTTGTAGTACGCCGAAAACGTTACCTAGAGACATCATTTCATTACTTATGACGTTATGTTCACCTGTCGAATGACATTCTGTGTCTGGAGTTTCTGGGAGATTAAGTTGTCTTAACTCTCGATCCAGTGGGACCCAAAAGCTTTTTATGGGAATAAGATCGAAACTTTTAAGACACTATTCAGACTGAAAAGATGATAATGATTTGTTTACTACAAAGTGGAAACTAGTGACCCCTGAACTTTTTTGTACCATGCAATACCAGGAATTTTGTATCCTGTTAGTAACTTGCTGAACCAATAATGACTGACCCTAAAACAGGTTGCTTCATACTATGTATGAAATTGTTGTACCCAGTAAGTAAGTAAGTAAGTAAGTAACGACTTTATTTATAGTGGATAAGATATTTGGCAGTCTGCATGAATAATTCCTTTGCTGAAATCACTATACCCCGGTAGTTAGTGGAAGGCCACAGTTAAATAAAGGTCCACCTTTCAGATATAGTCACTTGGAACTATAGGACGGCTGTCTGATGATGTCTGTAACCGGGCTATTGGTCCTGACAGACCGCGTGTTACTACGCGAAGACAGGATGCCTATATTAGGGTTGCACACCTGAAGAATCGCTTCCAGTTGGTGACCACATCAGCTGGAATAGCCATGGGGAATCATGGGTATGTGAACAAAATGTTTATTTTGAAAATTTTATTTTTTAAACAAAAACATTCATTTTGATGTTTTGACATTACAATTGAAAATCCCACACTTTTGCCTAGGGTGAGTGCGCTTGCAGGATTCCCAGAACATAATGAGACAACATTTTACTACAAACTAAACTGATTTACACGTAGGAAGGATTAATTAATACCCATGTAAAATTATATTGCAATAACATAAATACTTTGAGCGATATTTGGTTTTGAATTAGGTGAGGCGTTTTTAAAGTCCTTGAGTGTGTATGAAAGAAAACAAACAAACAAAACAATTTTGTTTGTAATATATACAATACAAAGTAATATATAATGTTCTGATTTGACATTGGCTCATTTCATTGCTTTAAAATTTCCAGTGACACATTCATTTTACAATGTCAGCTAAATGTATTCAGATATGAGTATTTTTGTTACTATTGACTTGAAAAACAGCTGAATTCATTGTGTTTAAAGATTTATTTGTTTATTTTTGTGACCGTGACACCATAGACAATTTACTTATCATTAACAAGTGATTTTAAGTTTGAAGTTAAAATATATATATGTTGTCTTAATTAAGGGTGGAAATTATACACAAATGTTCAAGAAGAGTTTGGTCAATAACATTGTACAATTAAAACTTTTATATTTGACCAAAAATATTTATGAAATTGACTCTTATATATTAAGATAGTTTTTGTAATTTAATCCCGTTTTTTTCTTAGTTGCATTGTACATGTGAGTTTGAATTTTGTGTAGTATATTCATGATGTCCACGTGAAACCACAGGTATCTGTATCATTAATAAACAGTACCTAAAAAAAAAAACATTTTTTTGTTAAATTTAGAATTCTTATACAAGGTGTATTTCCATGAATTGACCAGGTATCAAAAACAAGAATTGGCTTTCGATATCTTCGTAAAGTAATTATATTCGTAAAAAACATGACTATAACTACTTTCATGCGAAATCCCATCGAAATTGGTCAAGTAGTTAAACAGTTATGCCATAAATACGTATCACGATGTCCACCCGGTCACTGGGGTGGACTCAATAAAAACAAAAACACAGAAATATTGAGGAAATCACCAACATTATGTAGAATTTACCGTTGTGTAGAAACATAATAATGCGGTAAAATCAAAGAACGAAAAAGTTGGAACAGATTTACCTGGTTGACACATGTTCACTTCAGTGAATGTATACGTGTAAGCCGAAAAACGAATCGTTTGCATATTTAAATATCAAAATGACTCCATGTTAGTCCGAACGTTCCGAATGATGCGCGTGATTTCCTTTTTGTAACAACGATTTTCATTGGTTGATTTCATTGGGGTTTCCCAGGACTTGGTTACCAGCGTACAAACGATAAAATCAAATCAAAGTTTAAACAATGAATTATATCGTACGAAGGTAAATTTAAGCATGTTTTCGAATGCTTTCGATTCACAAAGATGTTTTTGATCACCCACAGCTTTAAATAGATGATTAATGCCGTAATGCTTTAAATTATGAAAAAAAATACACCCAGTGACTGTACAATCACTTCTCCGGGAAATATACCTTGTATAAGAATTCTAAATTTAACAAAAAAAATAGGTACTGTTTATTAATGATACAGTTACCTGTGCGTTAAACGTTTGCTCATGATAACTTTTGGTATAAATTGCATCAAACTTTTTGTAAAGTTTGCTAATAAAATGAAAATCACAAAAGAAATGACATATGGTACGGAATACAAAATGCCATGATTGTCCGATTATGAGCGAAATCAGGCAATTTTGGATGCTTACGGCAGAGATGTCAAACAGGAGTTGGCATGACGGTTAAATTGTCATGCACCGAAAATGTCTGGTCTAGAGACACGCTACCAACACGCTGGCACCAATTGCGACCGCCCAAGTTCAGGTCATCCGTGCGCAACATCTCCCCCACAGGACCAATAAGATAGCGTGAACCAGCTCCAGACCAGGCTCTCAACTGCTGCTGACAGTGATTAACAACTTGTTCGACATCATGAATTAGTAATCAATCAATATTTAATCGATATTTTACCTATTAACTTAAAACAACGATTCCGAAAAAACAGCGATTTTATCATTTTTTGTTCCGTTATTTATCGGCCGTACTATTCACCAACCACTGCTCTGCACCTAACTGTAAAAAAGTAAAGGTAAAGTTGTTGTTTATTATAGTGTCACCCTTATTGAAAAGGCCAGCCTATTAGACTTATGAGACACCTATATCTCTATCTGATAAAATGTTACAGATGTATCGATAATTGAACACAACAGCATCAAGTAAATGTAGTTTGCTTGTCTATCATCATGCAGGTTGAAAACATAGTGACAGTAGACCCAGTGTTGCATTTCTAGATGTACTCAGTATACTTCGTGTAATATTTAGCGAAGAGGGAAAATATCGTGTTGGATTTTTTTGAGGTTTCTAAAATTTATAACGTTTCATTCAACAGAAAAAATGCCACCCGTCAAAAATGTTTAAAATTTTACTTTGCTGTGTTTATATGGGACATGCTATGAATCACCCGGTAAAGGACGGTATGTGGCAACTGTTGCATTCTAGCGATGACACCGTCCGATATAGGTTCAAATCTCACTATATACATAAATCACAGCGTATATGTCGTAATTGGATTTAGATGGTTGGAGTAAAAAACACAACAAGATTGGTTGAATAATTTGAAATACTAAGCTTATATACGAAAACATAATGACAAGTTGTACATATTTATTATAACGATTTACTTTCCTACCGTTCGCCTACACTTTATTCCGAAATGTTTGCTCATGTTACATAAAATCATTGAACATCGTTTGACTTTTTGTGAGAAAAATCTACACCAGCTACTTTTAAACATCATTTACTTGGTGATTTGGCACGTTTCGTTTCAATAATTGTACATATTATAACAGATATAACATTAACATATAATTTGCATGTTTTCAAATATTTTCAAACTGTGTTTTTATTGCAATAAAGGTGAAAAACAAACCGGCTTTGTGGTACCGCTACTGTATGTTTACTGCATTGATTATGTATGTTTATTGCGATTATTAA
The DNA here is from genome assembly GCA_947247005.1 of Spisula solida. Lineage (NCBI taxonomy): Eukaryota > Metazoa > Mollusca > Bivalvia > Venerida > Mactridae > Spisula > Spisula solida. Next base: position 33,198,405 of record OX365952.1, on the reverse strand, counting down.
AATTTAATGTGTACGACTATCATTCTTTTTAAATGATCGTTTTAAAGCATCGAGTCTACACTAAATCACCTTAAGCAATGGATGGATTTAAAAGAATAATTTAGAAAGAAAACAATTAAAAACCAGCCGCCTGTTTACTTGGTATTAAGCCAGAAACTATGGTTTGTGTTAAAGTTTCGTCGCCTAGCAACTGGTAACCAAAGCAACTGTAGCTCTCGTAGGTTTATGTTGTCACAAATGGATAAAACTTTCCAATCGATACATATTTTTGTTTCTAAACACTTAAAAAATGCAATACATTACAAGCTATAAAATTGAACATGGAAAACAAATTCAATATGGACGTAATTTTGACATTGATCGAGAAAAAAAATTATTTTCAGGAATCTTAATTCCTTGGTTGCATTTAAAGTAACATAGTCATGCTATATATTCAATAAAACTTTGAAATGTAAGCTTTCCTGTGGTATATGAAATTGTCAGGTGTGATCAAGCATTAAGTCATGACATTCGGTTGTAATGGGGACAGATATTATGGAGGAATACCATATACGAGGGGTGATCAACAAATACGCGGAAAAGAGCTGTGTTTTCTTTGATTGTCATTGTAAGTCGTTGAAACTTTCTAAACATAAAGATAAATTGATTTCAAATTGATTCACCGCTGACTATCAATAATAACCAAAGGCATAACGAACGCGGTTTCCTATGGCAACGTCACTCGACGTCATGCGGCCCAAATTTTCATAGTTTCCAACGTTGCACGTAGCAAACGATGACGTAGCATTCGTGCGTTTGTAATATTATAATTTTCTAACGGGTTGGTTATGGGTATGCAATGATACAACATTAGATTCATTATTTCAAAAAATGGTTTTAACGTCAAAATTCCGCCTTTAAAGCTATTTGCTTCGACGTTGTAGTCTGAAAATGAGTGCGATACACAAATCGGCGACGAAACGTCTTGTTGCGAATGAAATGTAATAAAATACCAATGGTAATATTGCGAAATGCAACAAATATGTAATAGCATACAAAACAGGTTTCTGTCTTACATATTATCTCATATGTAGCCATGTGAAATCAATGCCGACATGCGAAAGGGCTGTATGACGTCAATAACGTCAAATTACGTCATCAATATTAATGTTCTCAGCAGCTAATTCTTAAGATTTACGTGCAAGTTGCAAAGGAAAAATGTTGATTTTGGTTAACAGGTCTACGAAGTTTATCTTGTTGTACAGCTACTTTTTGACACTCATTCAATGCGTCAAACATTTTGCATTGTGCCACGAATGAGTATGTATACTTTTACATGTACTGACGTCGCGATGACGTTGGCCCGGTGTAGCCATAGTGACGTTACGGTTTCTAAGGTTTTTCGACCAAATATTTTCTTGAGTTATGTATTTGTAATACGCCAAACTATTTACTGACCGATTTTCTTTAATATTGGTCAGGTAACGAAAAATTCAGAGCATTTTTCCGCGTATTTGTTGATCACCCCTCGTACATTACACACAAAACCGATACGGGTCAATGTCATCAAATGGCATTCTCACAGCGTAAACGATTAATTAAATAAATGTTAATAGAGAAGTAAATATCGCTGGCTTACAACAATAACAACCTTATAAGACCCTTGCTCATTCGAAATCAGCACCATTTGGCATCGCATGAACCTATTTTTGTGAAACTTGGTACTGGTCATGTTGACCAGACCGAAGTTAAAAATGCTTTTTCTCAGAATGGCTTTTTGTAGTTACGACCTTATTATTCTAAGCCATAGATATGGATAATTGGCACATCAAGGTAGTTTCATAACACGGCTCAATAAAAAGTAATCTTGGGTGTGTTGTTTACGGTTTCACAATCGATACATAAATATAAATTTCGTTTTGAAAATGATTAGGTACAATATTTAGGAAGTATTTGACCAAATAATTTACTGAAACACACTGAAGAATCCTTAGAAACAACGCAAATCACTGCATTTCAATCACAATAAACATACATCTCTATCACAATAAACATACAAATCATTTTTTCAAAATTATGAGTAAACTTACAGTAATGAGACTACAGAGCTGTATCACTTTTTGCCTCTTTCTCAGTAAAAACACAGTTTGAAAATATTTGAAAACACTCAAATTATATGTTAATGTTATATCTGTTATAATGTGTACACTTATTAAACTGAAATGTGCCCGATCATGATATAAGTGATGTGTAAAAGTAGTCTGTGTATGTTTTTCTCACAAAAGTCAAACGATGTTCATTGATTTTAGATAATACCTATGGGCAAACATTTGGCAATAAAGTGTATGCGAACGCTAGGAAAGTTAATCGTAATATATGTACAGCTTGTCATTATGCTTTTGTATATAACCTTAGTATTTTACATTATTCTACCAACTTTGTTGTGTTTTTTACTCCAACCATCTAAATCCAATTACAATATCCTACTTTACAAACAGTCGTTTATACGCTGTGATGTATGTTTATAGTGAGATTCGAACCTATATTGGACGGTGTCATCGCTAGAATGCAACAGTTGCCACATACCGTCCTCTACCGGGTGATTCATAGCATTTAAATCCAATCACGACATCCTAGATTGACATACAGTCGTGTCATAGTATGTACCAAGCCTGGAGGCGCACAACTTCCTTTTATGTTTGTATCGTACATACACTCAATGACTTTAAAAACGCCCACCTGATTCAAAGCCAAATATCGCTTAAATTATTTATTGTATTGAAAAACGCATTAAACGTGTTTCTTAATTAATCTTTCCTACGTATAATTCAATTTAGTTTTTAATAAAATGTGACCTCGTTTTTTTCTGGGAATACTGCAAGCACCGTCGCCCTAGGCAAAAGGATGGGATTTTCAATACAGGATATGCTTGGCATTACCCTTATTGTGCTCATATTTGTTAGACGGTGTAGGCACACATATTTGTCACTCGACTACATTGGTTAATCGCTTTAAATCATCTGCAAGTTTTTATGATACTGTTTTATTTTATTTCAATACACTCACGAACCTACCGCATTTCAACTGTTAAAATTCAACACGTTTTAAAGGATAAGATTAGATTTTGAATTTGCCAATATTAGTAATAAAACTTAAAACTTGGTGATTTTGAATGCCTGTCTAAATGTGTGGACGTTCTTTTGTTATTGACTTTGTTCATCCTCATTTTAAAATATGACAAATGATTTTTGTATTTAAACATGCGTATATATTATTTTGAACAATCTTATAAGTGACAGGAAATTTGTTAAAGGACTTCGTAGACGAATGTCATCCCGCATATCAGGACTAATTGCGCCACTAGTCGCTATTGAAAATCCCACACTTTTGCCTAGATTGAGTGCGCTTGCAGGATTCCCATAAAATAACGAGACAACATTTTATCAACTGGTTTACACGTGGATAAGATCAATTAAAACACATGCAAAATGATTATGCAATAACATAAATACTTTAAGCGATATTGGGCTTTGAATCAGGTGAGGCGTTTTTAAAGTCCTGGAGTGTACTTAATAGTTATAATTATCGTTGTCCTTGTTATTTTATTTGTTATTCGTACCCTTAAGCAACTTTAAGAAGCAGTTTATTTCAAAATGACATAATTATGTATCGGGTACTGCTATGTGCGTTGTTCTTATGATGCATGGTCGCGCTGTTTACTGTCATAGTATCATGTTCATTTTATGATTGTTCTTGTGATATGTACTTGTTATCTGTGATTTTTTACTTGGGGGATTTCCCCCAAGTATTGTTATATACCAACTTTTGAAATCACTACGAATTTACCCATGTAATTTCTCCGCAACCAATTCATCCGAGCAAAAAAAGAGTTCCAGCCAATCTAACCAAAATCATAATTTTTCAAGCATTTTAAAGAACATTTGTCGCTAGCAATTGAAGTATTTTTTTAATTTCTTTGTATTGCGAGAAATTTTGGAATGTTTCTTCTGTGAGTTAATGTTTTTGTGCGAATAAATTCCTACGCGCTGTAAAATGACTAATGGTTTTTGAGGGTTGATAAAAAATGTCGCTGTTACAGTACCAGGTTAAGCAGACGAAATTTACACGGTTTGGTTTCATAACGTTCATATTACAGTTCAGCAACAAACTCCTGTTATAATGTATTTATTTTTAACTATTTACAATATTTTGCATTGATAAATAGTATTGATCGACATTTCATCTTTTAAATTTACCTCAGATCTTCGGCTAAATATTTTGCGTCTATCGTTAGAACGACCCTTTTCTAAGCGGTGTTGTTTACACATTTCGCGCCGAAATTCGAGACCATATTGTTTCCTCTCCTTTATGAATCGTTCGCGCTATTCGTACCCGAGTTATGGAATTTTGACTTAGTGTAGTTTTAACTTGTTGTTTTTTGCGACAATTTATCCCCTATCCAATTACTTATATTCTTTTTGTTTACTGTCGTCAAACATTTTTTATGCAGATGCATGATATAACCATGTTCTGTTATTCTTAGTCTTTTTAATACTTTTTCTCAGCTAAATCTAGGTATTTCAGCCACAAAGTTTAATCAAATTTAATTAACGTGCGTGTTTCAGCCTACCTTGAAAGTTGAAACTAGTTCATTGAGTTTTTCATGGACGGATGGCCTAAATAGGTTTGTTAGATGAAATTAAATGAGTCAGCTATCCGCGATATTTCTGAATGTTTTTCACAATATTCACACTTGTTAATCCAATACCATTTAAGGTAATTTTTAATAGATTACTAAGATTTGCGTTATCCCCCAAGAGATAGTACTTCAGTACGTTGATGTTTGTTTTTGTGATATGTACTAAATTGAGTCAGCTATCCGCGATATTTCTGAATGTTTTTCACAATATTCACACTTGTTAATCCAATACCATTTAAGGTAATTTTTAATAGATTACTAAGATTTGCGTTATCCCCCAAGAGATAGAGATAGTACTTCAGTACTTTGATGTTTGTTTTTGTGATATGTACTATTGTCACGTTCGGCATATTCAGGCGTGGCATCTGGTTATCTGGCTGGGTGTTGAACTCTTATTGCTGAAACTAGGTCATTTATCTGCAACTTTGACATTGAGCCTTTTTATTCTTGTTTCTACTTTTTAGGACTTCTGACAGCTAAAACTAGGTATTTCAGCCGTTTTACTGTTGGAACTAGACCATTCAGCTTGGGTATTCAGCTTTTTGATTGCTGAAACTGGTTAATTTAGCATTTCTACAGCTTGGACATAGGAGGATCTTAACTTGTTTATATGGGCATTGTGCCTTGTATGTTTTTATGTTTTTTGTGCTCGGCTGGTTCAGGTGGGCATTGTGCCTTGTGTGGTTTTTTTGTGTTTTCTGTACTCGGCGGGTTAAGCTTAGTGCTGCCTTCCCTGTCTGACTTAATATTATCTTTTTGTTATCTGTGCTTCTTCTGTTTTTGTTTCAATGTAATTCAGGAAAAACAAATATAACCTAATTATGATTTGAATTATTATTTTAGAGCAAGAAAGGCACACAATGGAACACACACAAACAGAAAAATCACCGATAACAGGTACATAACAATTTTAACAGACCCATGGTTGCAAGTTCGGGAAAATAATACACATCCCTGTTCTATGAAATATTCTTTGTTTTGATACTGTATATATTTACAAACACTGCTTCTGAAAATTTATCTAATTTCACGACGGAAAACGTGAGTTGTACCCTCCTGTGAGAGAATTGCCTGGAGCAATAGCAATGAGTGATCATTGAAATTATTCTATCCGATATGTTGATATTTTCTATTCTGTCGTAGGAAGTCAAAGTTTAAAATGTCTACAAAAACACCTGTATTTGTGGGCCGCTTTCAGCAATTGAGCCGTTCAGCCACCCTTTGACATTCATTGGGATACCTTTATAGGCAACCCGGGGGACTAATTCTATTCTGGATTCGGGACATCGAGATACGGCGCCCAGGCATATCGAACATGGAATTAACTCCTGATTAACATCTGAATAAAATTCTGTGAAAAGTTAATTCGAATATTAAATTTCAAAAAAATATGATTAACTTCTAAACAACTTCTGTGAGAAATTAATTCGAATATTAAATTTCGAAAAAAAATATGATTAACTTCTGAATAAACTTCCTTGAGAAGTTATTTCGAATATTAAATTTTGAATTAACCTTTGAATGAACAACTTCACAGACATATAGAACGTCCCGTTATTAAGGAAAGATATTGTTTTAAGTTCCCAAAAAGCAAAATATCAATGAAGTTCGAAAACACTTGGGGTACCTAAAATTATGCGTTTTGGAATTCATACATTTGTTGTCTTTGCTGACCAATATTTGTTTATCAATCAGTGATGCTATATCTTTATTGTATCAAATAATTTTAAAAATACTGAATAGAATATCAAAGATCGTTGTATAAGCCTTAAATTGATACCTCATATTTTAAAATCCGTTGAGTTTAGCTGCAACAATAGGTCAATTAACATTGTCTACTCGTGTATACTGATGCTCAAATAATTGGGAAAATGTCACTTTTTCTGACCAAATTCGGTCCAATTTAAAAATCGTTGATTTCTTAATGCGGGAGCAAATACAATATTAAGATACAGTTTCTAGATGAAAAAGTCGACCGTGTGCAAATGTAATGACCATAAACGAGACACGGGTTCATTTTGTCACCCATGCGAATGATCGATAAACAAATATGGGTCAGCAAAGACAACAAATGTATGATTTCCAAAACGCACAATGGGCGCCGGTAGTAATGTACACATTTTTCGAAATAAACCAAGTTTCTACCTTTAATTTAGACGTATAAAATGGACAATGGGTAAATACCAAGCTTAACAAAGGTAAATTGCTTCAGAAATGGAAGAAATACTCAAACAATCGCTGCCAAGCCACATGTTTGAAGGATTGCTCGCTATAGCAGAGCAATGGGCCTCAAACTGCAGCAGCCATTAACGCAACTTTCTGAGCTTTCCGACCATCCTTTGTCAAGCATTATCCCTTGTGATTTTTATTGGTTTCAAACGACTCTTAAATTGCATTGTCGGAAAAAAATACTAGGTACGTTCAGATCTTGGTTTGGCTCAAGTCTAGTGTATGCACAATGTACCTTAGAATGGTAACATAGTCACATTTTAAAAATGGAATAACCGAATGAAACTTCGCATATATATCGGAGATGAATACTGCAATGGCACCAAAGGCTTGTTTCATCAGAATCAATCAAGGATAATTTTTAATGGGCTTAGTTGCATTACAATTTGAACAATCCTCGTATATTGTGGCAATGTGTAGGCATTTGCCTATAGCAAGTAATGCACCTGAATGGTAGAGCTGGTTAGAAACGGCATCGAAAATCACCCCACTCCGTGTGTAAATCAGGCAGAAACAATATAAACAAAGTTAAATGATGAAATTATACAATATGGATTTAAAATAGCGCATGATGAAAAGGCTTCTCATAAAATACTAATCTTTAGGGACGCAAGTTAAATGCGTTCGTGTGAATTTTGTTCAGCATTGATTTGACCCTTGCGACCCTTGCAGCGTTTCTCAGAAATCTAAGCATAATTAAGCCACAACGCTGGTACCTCAAAATACTATAGTTACGTACAAGTGATTTATTATACTATAAATATTTGACCCTACTTAAAAAAGATCAGCATAGTACTATAATTCTAGTAAATGACTGATATAGAATTACCCGAGAGGGCGACTGATATAGAATTACCCGAGAGGGCGATGGCATCCTTGACGTGGTTTCCAATTGAGATTGCTTACCTACGCACCGAAGCAAAATGGTATGGAATGGGTTCACCACCTACGGCTCCTTACGCTCGTATATATAGTCATCTAGCAAACCCATAGTCGTCATATTTCATAGCTTTATACCGTTCTTGACTCGGTGCAACAGGAATACGAGAGAACATATAGACTGGAGAGTTTTGTTTTAAACAAACTGCAATAAATTTCACAATGGCGAAATCACAAGGAATGATATGTAAGTACTAAATGTATACTTCGCAAATATTTCTAAGGATGTCTTGTTTATGTTTTTACTGTACTCGGCTGGTTAAGTTGTGTGATGCCTTCTCTGTCCGATTGTATATTATCGATAGTGTTATCATGATCATTTTTAAGTTACGAATAACCGATTGTTAAAAGCATTTAACTTTCTTTTGAACACACATTTGATATACTGGAAACAATCATTGTTGCCCACGAAACCAAACTGACAAAAGTAGCTTAGGCAAGAGGAACTTACATTCCGCAGCATTGGTAGGGTCCGTAGCAATACGTTTATGCTTCTAGTGAATAAAACACGCTGGTAGACGAGTTTGATAGAGATGTACTGGTAATGTCTGTAACAATACGATTACTTTATGCTTCTGGTGAAGAAAATACGCTGGTAGACGGGTAATGTAAAGACGTACTGTTAGTGTCTGTGAACATACAAGGAAATACGCAGATGGGCGTCATTCAAGAAGATGCTTGTTCGTGCAGTTAGCACTGGTTAGGATACAGTTAGGAAAACTGACCGTCGTACTACTGAAAACAAATGTTGAGAAATTCAAATAGGCAAACTTTGGTAGTATGAACAACGTTCTCGTTTGTCCACAACCGGTGACATTATATATGCGCGTTCTCATGAGAGAATCATGCAATGTTTTGTATAATTGCTATTTATTTTTTTGTTATGCAGCGGTCATTTCACTTCTGACCTATTTAGAATTTATATTTTGTTGATATGAAAACTATAAATATTGTATCATAATAAAATATCGTTTGCATGTTTTGCGCTATAAAATTAGTCACAAACTTTTTTTAATTTCAGATAAGCTTGTGCTCATGTTCATATCGAGCGTTTGTATGAATAAGGCGATCGGTTATCCATTTTCTGCGTCAAAATCACAGTCTTGCCTAGAAGGCGAGACAAACCCTACAGAACAAATATCATATATTGAAACCATAAATAAAACACTAATAGATGCTGTTGGAGTACTTTATAAAGCACAAGCTACAAAGAACTTTGTAAGTAAATACTCTCTCTTATCCTGTCTACTGTATATTATAGTTGACATGCAGGTCTGAGTATGTACAACATCGATGTCGCTTGTACATGGTGTTAAAAACGGTTGTTCTCAAAATTAAAATTTATTCTAAATTTTACCTGAGCTATGTACGCAGTATACAATTTTATTTTCTTACTCTAATAGCTTCAGTTAATGTCCAAACGATTAAAATAAGGATAGAACCCTTTGGAATTTACCCTGAAAATGTTACATTCTTCTGACGTCAGAAAATATTTTTTGATAAAAGTATTAAAACTTAAAATTTGAGAACGAAATTTTTTAACACCCTGTACGTTCCTTAACACCAATCTACGCTAGGTTATGACGATGGAAGTATTTTAGTTACATCGCACACATTCGTTATTTCTGACGCCGTTTTGACCCGGTAACTATAATTATGTGATGAAACGAACCCGTTACTTGTTGTCTTTAAGATCAACATTTCTTAAATTCGCCAAAGGCTCGCTAAACTTGTGTTTTCTAGACTCGTTTAAAAAATGGTGATCCCCAAGACAAGTCATGACGGATCATATATGTATTTCAGTTATTGGAGAAGTATCATGATACATACCTTACATTAGAGAGAAGAGCATATCTAGATACTAGTGAGGAACTTAACATGATGTACCGAGAACGTATGGGTGAACTAAACCCGTCAGTTGAAGAAAGGGTAAGACGTTATGTATATTTTTTCAAAGTTACAATCTAAGTACAAATTTGGAAGATACTATATATTCTCCCCCATCAAGTTTGAGTCATTATTGGAAAGTCTGACATCGATTAAAAATACACCACCCAGTTTATTCAATAGCTTGTTTAATTCTGTCAATTCCTCAATTTATTTATTTGTAATCCTAAATCATTTCCGATGTATCAATGGATTACACTCTTCAAATATATTAGTACGAGGGGTGATCAATATATTCGAGAACTTTTCTCCTAATTTTTAAAATATTGATTCTAGAACAATGAACTAACTGAAGTAAATCAATCAATTTCAATTGATTAATTATTTTGTGAGATACCAAATGACTTGATGATGTCACTTATCGTAACCAAGGTGAAGTGCGCACCGTCCAGCATCTCGGACAATACATAACCACAGAGTAACGGCATGCCATTAAGATTAACGCCAAACTTGGAAAATCCTTGCGATATCTCAAATATAAATTGACCGAAATGTATGTGGATTATTTGCGCTCTATATCAGCGAAATGACTTTTTTGTGTACATGATTCCATTGTTTATGAGATTCTGCGAAATAAGAGGCACAGTTCTGAACCAGGTGTTACTGGCAAAGACTAGTATAGGTTACAAAACAATAAAGCTTTGACTCCAGTTAAAAAGGGTCTTTAGAAATTGTGCACTAAACTTGCTACGTCGTGCTTCTTTCGTTATCGGCATAATACAACCATGTAAAGCCAACCGTCTTTTTCAGAGTTTTATTTCGAATAAAGTATCGATACTCTTTCTATTTCCCCTTACCTTCCAGAGTTGGCTATTTATTATTTATTTCTAGGGGTGACTATTGAGTCAAATTTTGACTATTGCAATACTATTGCTATTGCTGAAAGTACTATTGCGATACTATTGTATTGCTGGAAACTATTGCGATACTATTGCAATAGTTATTGCCAAGGTTTGAAAACCAGAGATTAACTTGTAAATGGAAATTTGCACTGTGTAAGATATCACTTTGTTGAACAACATACAAATCTAATATTTGTGGAAATGATTTAAAATGAAAATTAAGGCGATATTGGTCCATTGTGCCAATTTGTGGCTTTTTTGATGTGTGTGGTTATTTACAATTAGTTTTTTAACAAAACCGGAAGTTGTTTTAAATTAATAATAAACTTTATTTATAAAAAGGAAACTATCGTAACTATCGATTGATGAGCTAACTATCGGCGATAGTTATTGGATCGAGACTTTTACTATCGATCCATACTATCGGGACACTCGGAATCGCAATGCATCGATATTTCGATGCATCGGCCCACCCCTATTTATTTCTGTATTGAAAGTAAAACGATCGTATGCATGTGCTGCTAAAACCGTGGCGCTTTGAATGGCGTCAATGACGGCAAACGTCACGCCCCCTTTACATGAATTAAAAGATGTTATCAGTGCATTCGGTCGCAGATATCTAACTAGGAATGATGCTAATTCGCTTTTGAACCTTGCTGGCAAAACAAAATTGCTAGATGGAAAGTTCTCAAATATATTGATCACCCCTCGTATATAACCAATCTAATCGTAGATTTAAAAATTAGTCTTGTGATATGTATAGTAGTACCAAATATATTACTATAATTTGCTGAATTAAAGAGCACTGTTTCAAACGTTGTTTTATATGCATTACAGGTTCATACATTAAAGAAGCATTATACAGTCGTGCACACGCACATAGCTAACGTCACTGCTGCCATACACAGGGCACAGACGTCAACACCTGATTTAGAAAACTTAATGGCATACCTGTTGGAGTACAAGCGGTCTCTAAGTAGATGTCTATGTAATATACGACTCGCATTGATAGCCTCTTGTTATACGGAGCAAGTTTCTACAAATGCAATAGAGCTAGACGCACATCAAAGCAGCATAGATACCCAAATCAGTACAGCTTATGTTGTGATAAATGATGGTATAGTTATATCAGAGTACCTTGTAGACGCATATAACGATATGCAACATTTGAGACCCATGGTTTGTCGTCAAGGAATGCCAAGGTTGACACGAGTACACGAGAATCCAGGCATATACGTTTTGTCTGGGCTGGTATTCACAAAGCATCGTAAGGCAAACCTTAAATATTTTAACTTAAGTTAAAACAACTGAGCTGCACAAATATGCCAAGAGACAAAGAATAACCCATGTTTTCTGTGTGAGTATTGTACGTTCGTAGTCCTTTACATATTGATACTCTTGATTTTCCTATTAAGGAAACTTTAAGATTTTAAGAAAATTCTAAGTTTTCCCATAAGATGCTTTGTGAATACCACCCATGGCCTGTGTTGTGTGTGTAAGGTGTGCGTGATGACGATCATGCTTAAAATGTATTGGAAGTATTTAATTTTATTTTCTATGGTAATTTCTTTGTAGATACACATAATGAACAATACGCATGTTCTCTTTATCAATAAAACACAACACTGTTGAATTGTTACTGTATCAATTTGACTGATAAACTTTTCAAAAGTTTTTTAAATATGGCCATAACCGAACTGTGATTTACATTTTATGTGTGTGGCAGTTTTGCTCAATAAATATGGAATACATTTCATGGTTTTGCTTTCCTTAAAACAATCGTATTTTATCTGTTTGGGAACAAACGCTTCAAAGGTTGTTGGATGATGTATCTTCATGATAGATTTTGTTATACATTTGTGCTCATCTCTACTTCTCGCCATTCCGTTGTCTCGACTCCTAGAACCAAATAATATCTATTTAACATCTCACATATTACATCCAACTAATTCTGCCTTTGAATGTACATTGTCAATAACTTTCGTTTAGGAGGAAATAATTGAATTGTATCATGGATTAGATTCGTTCGAAGGTTTAGTGAAAAAGCTTATAAAATCGGACAGGAAAAGCTGCACTCAACAAAAACAGCAGAATGATAACAGTTTATTGACCCGGCTATCCTCCCACCCTTACCACCCAAACAGAACGATCGTGCAAGATCGAAATGTGCAAGTGTTTGAATAACACAGGGAACCACAATATAGTGAAAAGAAGCGTCAACGGAAGGCTAAAAACATTCATACATTACGAAAGCATATCAAAGCCATGAAGTAACTGCGAAAAATGATGCTAAGTAAAATCACAAACTGTACTTTTATAGTAACAACCTAGATGGTCTTGAAATACAACATGAAAGTAACCCTATTGTAACTGAATAATCAGTTTCGTGAGAATTTGGAGAAATAAGTTCGTGAAAGGTTTTTTTCATTTAAGCCAAGAAGCAAGTAACTGACACATTCACCAGACTTGAACTATTCAAAGATAAGATTTTACACTACGAAATGTGCAACAACAACATAACTCAAAGATATATAATATTTGTATTAAGAACAATTGTAGTAAAAAACAATTATTTTTAGACTCGCTCATGGAAAACTATACAAAATTAAAAAAAAACCGACTTCATGTTTCGATAATCTATTAATAAATTTCAATAAGTAAGATCTGCTGAGGTACCATGCGGCTGCAGTCAGATCGCACAAAGAACAATAAAATTAAGATCTACCGAGATACACTAAATGGCTACAGTTAGATCTTTAAGCTATTAAAGTCATGCTTTTTCTATTATAATATACCATATGTATGATCATATCACAAGCACACTCGCGTTCATCTAAGAAAGCACTTAAGAGTCAATTAAGTTTTTGGAGGTATTTGGCCGCTACGAAAGACTAACCGCCATGCATGCGTCTTGGCATGACTCGTGGCTCTGACAGAAACCCCAGCCTCAGAGCTATCAAAATGTAAATGTTCAATACATTAAGTAAGTTAAAGCATTCCCCCGCTTTACTGCTTGAATTGTACAGACCAGGCAATACTGTGTAGTGCTGGCATGTTATTACCCGCACTACCGTGCAACTTATTACCAGCACTACCTTGCAGCGCCGCCATGCTATGACCCGCATCACCGTGCATCACTGCCGTGCTAAAAACAAGGATGTATTAGCCAAAGAACAAGGGTAGCTCAAGAACGCCTAACATAATGTTATACGAACGACCCAAGACCCTTTAGTTTTTTGACGTGCGATAAATACAGGGGATGCCTTAACTTACACGTACGACAAAATAGACCTATATAGTACTGATTTAATCAACAGTCGATATTACGAGTAATACTTGAACTATATGATACTACTGTGTTCTAGTTTTAAAGCTCTGAAGCGAGAATTTCCGCCACAAAATTTTTACCTGAAAAAATTTCCCCCAAATTTGAGCAATACATATTTGACTTAAAAGTCGACCAAGCTCAACTGTTACCCGTGGCCAATACCTCCAATTTGGCCGCATGATCTACGCATATAGGCAAAAGTGTATGAGTCAATACCCGTGTAGATCTACACTACTTATCGAATTTGCCTACAATTAAACACTATGTCATCTAGAACTAAAATATACTAGATAGGCATATAGATGTACTGAATACCTAATGACATATTGGTAATACCCGCCAAGTGCCACATAACAACACTAAAGAAAATATAGCTAACTCTATTTATTTCGTTCAAAACCAAAGTGAGAACACTGAGCACTACCAACGTACATGTACCAAACTGAAATACAGTAGCTAGGGTGCATTTCGGGTTCCATAATGCTAAAGGATATAGTCTACAATTTAGCCGAACCGATAACAATTTAACTATGCGATAAACACAAATCTACCCATTAAAGCTGGGCAATTTCAATATTTATAACAGCCTGACTGTACTTTCATATTTAAAAGCGTGTGTATTATAATGACCCTACATACCAACTATAGCACAATATAAATCAGGCCAGGGCCTTTTTCTAGTTTAATATACATGTTGTATATATTAATAAGGGTCGTACAGAGCATGTTTACACTGCATGCAAGACGATAACAAAACAAGATTTACAGTAGAGACGAAAAAGGCTCTTATGAACTTGCCATGTGTACATCGATAATATAATGCTTACAGTGCTTTGATTCAGAAATAGTCGGTCTATTTGCAAATTGCAGTGGCCGATATGCACACACCCACTGCTTACAGTGCTTTGATTCAGAATGTCGAGCAAACAGCCATAGCATACAGCGCTTTGATTCAAGATGTCGAGCAAACAGTCATTGCTTACATGCTTTGATACAGAATGTCGACCAAAACAATCATTGCTTACAGTGATTGGATTTAGAATGTCGAGCAAGCAGACATTGATTACAAGTTACAGTGATTTAAATCAGAATGTAAAGCAAAAAGCCACTGCTTACAGTGCTTTGATTTATAATATCGATCAAACAGCCATTGCTTACCGTGCTTTGATTCTGAATATCGAGCAACCATACACTGCTAACAGTGCTTTGCATGTCGAGCAAACATTCAACGCATACAGTGCTTTGATTCGAATGTCGAGTAAACAGCCACTGCTTACAGTTCTTTGATTCAGAATAACAAGGGTCTAGTTGCTCTATAGCCTGTATTGAGTTTGGACGATATGCAACCAAAATAGCATTTCAATATGCAACTTGATGACTGGTCATGAATGTGCTTTAGATCTTTCAGTTCAACCCGGTGCCGGAAACGGTCTGCACAACCAACCGAGTCTACATCTGCATGTATGGAACGCCATAGCTGTCTTTTGTTGACGCTTGTCATGTTGACTTGTCGGTAGGACATGTGAACTTCTTAGTACAATGTGTTAATATGTCAAACCACATTGTTGACTTGTCAAACTATCATCTGAATATGTCAACTTGCCCTGTTATATTGTTAAAACAACGTCTTAAATTGTTAAAAGAATACAATAATATCTCAAGCCATCGTGTTATACTGTTAAACCAATCCATAAATTGTCAAATCACCATTTGTATATGTCTACGTTACATGTTAAATTGTTCAAAAAACGCTTGATAATGTTAGAAGAACGTGTTAACTTCTCAAAGCTTCGTATTATCATGTTAGACTTTAACTACAATGATGAATTGTTAAACTATCATTTGAATATGTTTATATGCGTTGTTGAATTGTTAAAACAACGTCTTACAATGTCGAATGAGCATGCGAACCTCTTAACACATCGTGTTATACTGTTAAACGGCAGTGGTAAATGGTTTATATATCATTTGAACATGTCTATACGACATGTTTAATTGTTACAACAACGTCTTAAATTGTCGGTAGGGCAAGTGAACTTCTCAGTGCAACATTATTGTATGTCAAGTGACACTGTTAAACTGTCCAAATATAATGTGAACATGTCTATATGCCATGTTAAATTGTTAAAATAGCTTCTTATTATGTTCAAAAACCATTTGAACTTCTCAACAGAACGAGTTATTCTGTCATACAACAGTGGTAAATTGTTAAAATATCATTTGAAGATGTCTATATGACATGTTAAATTGTTAAAATAGCTTCTTATTATGTTCAATAACCATGTGAACTTCTTAATAGAACGTATTATATTGTTGACAACAGTGGTAAATTGTTAAAATATCATTTGAAGATGTCTGTATGACATGTTAAATTGTTAAAATAGCTTCTTATTATGTCCAATAACCATGTGAACTTCTTAATAGAACGTGTTATATTGTTAGACAACAGTGGTAAATTGTTAAAATATAATTTGAGGATGTCTATATGACATGTTAAATTGTTAAAATAGCTTCTTATCATGTCCAATAACCATGTGAACTTCTTAATAGAACGTGTTATATTGTTAGACAACAGTGGTAAATTGTTAAACTATCATTTGAAGATGTCTATACGACATGTTATAGTGTTAAAACGACATTTTAACTTGTCGACGAGGCATGTTAACTTCTTAATAGACAGTGTTGTTGTTGTTCAAATTTTTATGACGTCATCAATAACGTTAGTTCCTCCCGCGTGCATATTGAACAATTTCCGCCATCTTTGTTCAATATGCACGCGGAAGGAACTTACGCGATTGATGACGTCATACAAATTTGAACAACAACAAATGAACAGTATTGTAAAGTAGTACCCAACCGCAACCATTTATTTTATCAGTAGCTACATTGTACAATAAAGATTACAGTACAGTAGTTCCCGTGTATCACGTTCAGAAAGAAGTTGCGCTCAATGCTCGGAATTAAAGAAACAATCACCATTATTCGCTATGTAAGTGAAACGACTAAATATTCGAATGAATTATCTCGAAAATTGTGCAGTCTCCAATTTTCATCAGTTTACAGTGGACATCAAACCACGACGCATTAAATATTATCATAAAGCGCACGGGTTTCTCGGGTATAGTCAACTTACTCTCTGTACTATAGAACACGCTTGAGTGGCCTGTCTTTTGATATAACCACGGGTGTATTTATTGTCTACTATAGCGATTATGAATATACTTTAGATATGAGCAGATGCTCAGATAACTTTTATCAAATTTAAATTTTGTAAGTTATTGCCTGTGCACGTGTAAGTATAACATGCGCACGTGATAAATAAAATATTTCCTGTTTCATACATGTTCACGTGATAGTAACACATGTGCACGTGATAGCTAATACGTGTCCACGTGGTTATTACACGTGCGCACGTGGACAATAAAATGTTTCCCGTGTTCCCTCTATGCTACCATAATTCTCATATGACATAACATAACGGGGTCCTCGTGGTCCTGGGGAAGCTTCGGGAAAGTCATAAGACGATTTGTGAAATCTATGTGTTCTGGTTTTATGCGTCACTCCACCAGTCTCGGGGATGTACTGCCGACTGAACGCATAAAGTTCTCCGGTGTGTGAGGGAAGCTCCCCCCGATGTTTCGGGTAAGCTTCGGGAATTATTGATACATTTAGTGTCATCGCGAGTGCATCGGGAATGTACGCCCGTGGTCATTAATATCGACTTGCTAATCACTCGTCCGTTTACTTTAGTGTATATTAGTAAAATAAACCCGTGAACACCGTGCGCGGCGCTGTATATACATCGCGGTTAGAAATTTACTGTAAACTGGAGAAAATGGAAGTATACGCAGTTTCGAGAGACCTCAGTCGTACCTATTGAAGACCGTTTTAACCATATATATAAACTGACGTCAAAAAGGAACGCTACACATACCTATATGTTCGGATATTTCATACGTTAGGATAGTAACAATATAATTTCTTCTCAAAGACTAAAATTTAGAGGTGTGCAAACATGTGTACAAATTCCCATTTGGTATTATCGCCATTAATATATTCAAAATTGCGATCCAAAAACGTTACCCTACCCAAGATGACAGTATCGCGTATGCCCTCCATGTCCTGCAACAACTGCTGACAATCTTCGCCTAGTTGATCCACACAAGCCATAACACTCGTACATTGAGATAGCGTATGCCTGAACGTTTCGTAGCTGACGTTAAAACTGACGTAAACGGCGATCAAGGACGTCCCACAATTGTTCCATAGGAATGTATTCTAGGAAAAATGCTGGTTATTGCAAAAAATCACAGTCCGACCACAATTACTTTTCACACGAGAATAAGTCAATAGTGACGTTGTCAAGCGGACACGCAGGTGACGTTAACGGATATAAACGTCTTTTCGTACAGAGGTCACATGCGGCGCATCTGAGCGAGACATATCTGATTAGCTCCTAGTGATATTTACGCGTTGAAATAATCTGGCGATAGTGGATGTTGAAGCAAAAAAACGTCCAACGACGTCAATTTGCGACATTCCACTTTCCAGCATTCCAAAAGCCCATGCTCGATTTTCCCTTTTAGTCGTGACATTTAAATTGCTTTAAATTTATTTTCCAAATTCAATTGTGAATTTCACCTTATAAACTAACTTCAGCATGTAACTGGAAATACCTCCTGGTAAAGGAGCAGGAGGCGCACGTGCGAATCATGCTTCGTACCATACCTGGGCACATCGGGACCAGATCGGGATTTTCTCTTTGCTTCGGTAGGCGCGTTCTTAGCTTGATCGATGATGTGTCGATAATCACGGGAATATTTTGTAAAGAAGAAAGTTATTTACCTTTCAATGTAGCGTTTTTTCTTGACGTCAGTATATGTAAAATGACGATGTGAGATTTAATTTACTAGACGTGATTTAAAGTTCAAAATCTCATCGCAAGTTTAACGTGACACTGCGTTATTTTTTACATTGATGACTTACCCTTCCAGAAGGAACTCATGTGGCGGACAGGACAATTGTTCAATATTTATGAAAGGGTATGCATATGGCCAACCGCGACCGAGGCACATGTGTAAAATGTCGGACTTTTACATATTTTCAATAAAAAGATGACATACATTGTTACGGATATTAACTGCCTTACAGCAATGTTCTTTTGATATTATGTTGAGAAAACCCCTCTTAATTTACTCAACCTTCACAGTTCATTTTCAAATTCAAACCTCGACCGCACAACTCTAATACCAGACGTAGGCGATTACCTACAGCCATATACACACAACGTTTATATACTATAAATATTTAAATCAATCAATAGAGCTTGAAATAAAACATGAGTACCCGATTGTGTAGTCTGCTTAAAACAAATCTCTAGCGCCTCTCAACTTTTGTCAACATCGTCGTAATCATCACGAAATAGCCCTCTACATCTCGCCAGTATGATCATCAACCCTTCGTGTAGCGTTTTATACCAATCATATAAACTTCGGAAGCAGGATTTCCACGATTTAATCAGATACACTTGGCCTTTCATTTTTGTAAACTTTGCCCTTGGAGATACATACAGGAAAGACGAAGTGACGTCATCGAATGTGTCATCGAATGCAATAAAGTTCTGTATTGACCGGATCAGACGGACTCAAAACGTTCAGTTAGAAATTAGTTAAGAAGGGACCTATCACTATTGCACAGATCTCGCTAAAATAAATGTGGTTGTTTTTTAGCAATAACCATGATAATGTGCCGTGTTGTGTCGCATAATCAACAGACAAAACTAGTAAATAGAACGTACAAACACCGCCAGTTTATATCATGTTTGATAACACAAGCATCACTTATGATCTGACATGAGTTGTTTTGCTGACGCAGCCGGTATGGTCGCGGTTACTTCAGTGCTAGCACCGTCGCCGTTGGGATCGTTGGTTCGAATCCCAACCACCGGGTGAGGGCTCACATACGATTTTAAAATCAAGTGGCGTGCCTGTCTGCGAGGCAAGTAAGAAGCTTAAATTATCATAGATAAATGTAAAGGCTTTGTTTATTTTTTGAACTTGAACTTGGTTATAGTGTCACCCCTATTGAAAGGACCAGTTACTGTGACTTATGTTTCGGATGACAATGATCAACAAAGAGCCCTCATTATACCCCCGCACAACGAATTGTAAGGGGGTATACTGGATTCAGCTTGTCGGTCTGTCTGTCCGTAGACGCATTCTTGTGGACGCAACTCCTACAGTTTTGGCAGGATTTCGCTCCAACTTTCACATATGAACAACCTCAACATAAAGATGTGCATGAAGAAAGGAATTTGCGCTGCGATGAATTTTGCAGAATTATGGCCCTTCGCCGGCGGGGGTATATTAGTCTGCCGAATGGCGACAGCGCTGTGTTGGACATGGACCCATACCTATATGTAGGATATACACATTTACTAACACGGTACATAGTGAGCAAATACATTGAACTAACGGACGCTTCAAAACTTATCTCATGAATTAACACAATTTATTTAAAAATACGTGGTCCTGCAAAAATTCTGATTTTGCTGTCATTTACTAATTTTTTGTGAACAGTAAACACAAATATATGTTTCTTTTTCCTCTTTCATTGTAAAGAATATAATTTGACTTTAATGGAATGCGGCATATTCGTTACCAAAGCGTACCGCACTAAACATTACACAACATCCCTATACGACGTTTTACTAATTGCACGTCATTTGATGGATGAGAATGCTAATGCGTGAATAAATATTTTTAAATCTAACTTTTTTAGCTTTATATTTATCTTTGATTTGTTTTATTTCTGTCTCAGTGATAAGCACGGACACTTATTCAAGATCTTTATCGGAAAAATAAGTACACATCTGTATTAACAATCTGAAAAACGCAGTAGGACGCACGGCATCAAATTTGCTTTTGTTTATGTCATCGTTGTTAAGGGTGGCATCAGATGGTGATGAAATGAATTTGATTGTTATGCCACATATCTTAGCTACAAATGTGAAAAATGTCAGCAAAATTAAACAGATATTGGCCAAAATATGGGTAAATATCTACATGCACACATATCAGCTATATTTGTGTAAATGCTGCGTTTTTAATGCCACTCAGTGTATTTGTTTTAGAAATACTATAACCAAACACTCACCCTTACTACCCGACAAGTCACTGGCTTCATAACAGCAAATAATACATAAAACAACACTGAACTTCACCAAAATTTCCATCTTTATTATAGTTTCTAAATTTAAGCCGAGATTAACACTACAAATCCTGGAGCACTTTTATAGCAATACCCGAGTAGAGAATTGTTATATATACGCAATGGGTATCGTAGTTTTTTTGTGCTTTTTACGTCGTTATTAGTCGTCATTAAATTGGTAATAACGTAGCCGCAAGACTAGCCATATCCACACTTGTATAATAACTGTTACTTACTGTGATAAAATTAATTTGTTTATTTCACTATTTTGTGGCAGAATCACAATTTTCTCATGTTTTGTTGCTTTCACTACCGACGAAGCATGGCATGTTAACGTCGTTCCAATTATAAAGGTCTTAAATATTCCCATATTTAAAATGAAACATCGTAAATGATAATTTGACTTTTCTATATTCGTAAGACAGCCTCACGAGTGCGTATCCCGTACTATTTATTTGAGTGGCTTATTAGCTGGTACAATTACCTCCTTCGTTAATGAAAACGACCTTCGTCATTTTCTGAAGGACATAACACATTTTAAACATTAAAACAATTTTAATAACACGAGTATAAGGTATCTATTTCATGAAATGAAAAATATTAATGAATTTATTATCAGAGGTTTTCATAAAAGGCTTGGTGTCGAGAGTATATTGGAGTTTCTAAAAATAGATGCGTCATAGCTGTAACACTGGATACTCGTGCAACTTGCCTCGTTGAAGATTTTAATATAAAGTTCACGTATATGTCACGTGATACGGGGAGTAAATAGTAACAGTCTGTTTGATAGGTACGTATTATTGCGGTAATACTGCATGGCCTGGTCTGCTCTATGTGTATATGGATTAATCCGCAGCTCGTGTTAGAATTCAAAACATTTATATTTGTAAAATCTTATTAGAAAATCTTGTAATTAACTCGATGACCGTATCAACATGTAAACATTTCTTTCACTAAGAGGCATCCAATTTAATAATCAATATTTGGTCACAAAATAAAGCGGTCCCGCTGAAATATACTCCTCAAAAACATTTAAGGACCACAAAATGCAAGGGTTACTATTCAATCACTGAGGTTACTAATAACTAAACAATAATTGATATCAAATGTTCAATATGTCTAATTGACAAATTTAAACGTGTGCAATGGCAAATGGTAGTAGTAAACACGTGCTAGGTCAAGAGATGATGTCGCTACCAAAATGTCAACGTTCGCATAGTGGTGGGTGGGGTGTGATGTTTTTCTAGCAGTGTCGAAACACATTTAATGCAATGCCATAACTAACGCCAATACCACAGATAACCCGTTCGAGCTTCCATAACAACCCTACATCTGAGTTTTGAGCTGCTAATCAACGTTCTGATTGCAAGACGAGGGATTTTTGTCCACTCCTCCATGAGTGCACGGGTCAGTTCCCACTGGGGTTGTGGTTTGACAAATTGTGCACTTAACAATCACCGGAGGTATGTCGCATGCATGCTCTATCGAATTCATGTCAGGAGACCGAGCAGGCCAGTCCGTACGCACTATACGCTCGCGTTCGAAGTACTCCGTGATCACACGGGCCCTGTCTGACCGGGTGTTAAAGTCCATTAGCACAAAGTTCTGACCTAAAGCATCAGCGAAAGTCGTACACATTAATTTTAAACATCATCGTGATAGGGAACATCAACCGATCACCACCGTTTGGATGACGCACGGGTCTGTCATTATAGACCCTACCGCAAATTAGCACTTACGAACCATCAAACCTGTCGTGTTCCTGGATACAAAAGAACAGGAATATTTCGTTTTTCTGTCGCCACACACTTCTCTTGCCATCGTTAAAGTCTACACAGAACATTGATTCGTCTAAGAACAGAACAGAGAAGAGACTGGCTAACGGGATGTTTCAGGGTTCCAGAGAAAATGTCAGTGAAAACATCATGTGTTCTGGGGTCAATGGTGGGCGGAAAGCAGGAATGCGAGCAGGCTAATTGTATGAAGCATGAAGTCTGTTTCTATGAGCTTACTGACAGATGCATGCCGGAAGAAAGAAATCGACGTTTAAGCGGATTCGAACCGCCCACGTTTAGCAATGTTGACAATATAAAGGTCATTACAGTCCGTCGTTTTACTCTAACGGGCTCTTCCTATGCGTTCAACAACAGACCAAGTGCCCAGATACCTATACCGGACAGGACCGACCACGGTATGACTGACGTTACACTGACGTCCAACGTGACGTCGAGTCTGTGCAGCCAAAAGCATTTCATTAATTTGTTCCATGTCACCAACTTGTAAATGTCTCCTCAGGTGCGTTTATGCCCTATACTCGCTATAAAATGAACGAGTAACATCATTATGCTAAATTGAAAGTACACATTTTCGTAACAAATATTCGTAACAACAAATATTCGTAACAACAAATATTCGTAACAAATATTCGTAACAAAAACAAAGAAGTGTTATATCAATAGACAGAAACACAGCGTTTTGCAGCGAGACCCGTTCAAAGGCAAAATCCAAAGTTTATCCGTGTAATTACGCAATAAATAGTGTGTGTTACATTTTCAAGTATACTACATTCTAAATAGATAAAATGTCAATATCTGAATAATTAAAAAAATATAAATTTGAAAAAAAGGTCCTTAATTTTTTTTGCGGAGTGTAGTATAAGTTATTCACCGAGAACGCTCCTTAAGGCTTCTCACATTTACGTTGGTATCAATTCGTATCTAAGTTAATATAAAACCGATCCTGGTACATCAAAGTGAGTGACTATACATCCGTACAGCCTGAAGGACATGATACAATATATACACTCGGCAAAACTTATAAGTGCACGCGTGGTTTTACCGATATAACTTTATTCATTTTTTTGTTATTTTTGCGTGAAATTTTGTGTACATGATATTGACTATCACATGATTGAATTAAAAACAGTTTTTTCTTCAAAATTAAAAAAGCGGTTTAGTGAACCATGAAACATAAAAAAAGTAAAATGACCAAAAAATTGACGCATAGCTGCAAATTATTTTTATGTATGGTAAACTGGAATTTACAATTTATCGTCAAATTAAAAAAAACACCAACTAATTTGATTTTTCACTCAATCATAGACTAGAAACCAAACTTTATCAGCACAGCGGGGCCATATGTAGAATCTTCCAGTAGAGCAAATACCTATAAATTATTTTCAAGTTTCCAATAACAGCCTTATTTAGACATAGTACAAGTGAACAAATATAGAAAAGCATTAACAAAATTTAGAGTGTCATCTCATAGACTACAAATTAAAGTTAGTCGTAGGACCAAACCTAATCCAACACCTGTCCCTGAAAGAAAATGTAAATTTTGTAACTGTTTAGAAGATGAATTCCATTTCTTGTTTGAATGCGACCTATATGAGTCAATTTCAAAATTCGCAGGTTTTCTTGTCCTGATTGTATAACATACACATAAATATGATAAATGATAGTAAAACATTCATTATATAAAGCTATATATACTGTATTTTTAGTAACACTGCAAAACTAAATGATTTGTCATCAGTCAATGTTTGTATTTGTGTTTTTACTGCCTAAAACAGGGAACAAATGAATGTCCCAGTACCGCAGTGACATGCTTTTATTAACAGTATTTCATGTTGTCATATGTTATGAGACAAAACTTGTATGTGCATTTTGATGGTGAATATTTAACAATATACAGAAAATATATTGTAAACAAAAACATACAATGAATATTGTAAAAAATATATGTTTTATGCATGTCCCATAGCTTTGTGTCTTTGGTGTAACGAAGTCGGTTAGGTACCAAATTTTATACCATGATCGCCTAAAATACCAAAATAACTTCTTTATTTCGAAAGAGTGACTCATCCTTCACACAACAGCGATGAATGTTTTTTAATTTAATTTATAATTGGAAATCTATAGACAATTTAATGCTTGTATCCCTTGTCGTACTTTTTTACTTTGTCTCAGGTGTAACGTTGTTTTTTATACATCCGAAAGCATATTTTTCAAAATAGTTCCATTTATACAGTAGTTTTGTAATGTCAGTATCGAAGTGCTATAAACGATATGTATGTTATGATGATAACATCTCAAAAATGTCCGTGGTGTAACTGTCCATGATGTAACAATTTAAATTTGTTACACCACGGACAAAATCAGTAAATTAACTATGAAGTTCAGAAATACATGTATATTGACATTTTTAATTGCTTAGGATTGTATTTCATTGACACATATTTTTAAAGCAGATATGTGTTGTAAAAAGCATAATAACGTCCTTATATTTCATAATAAAACTAATAAATGTAACATAGCTGTTACACCATGGACAATTTCTTTAAGGAAATCGACCCGACTATTAACACATGACATCCTTTCTGTTTTTGCATAGAGATATTGGGTAGCACTGAATACACCACACAAGTCTGCAATACATTTTATCTTAAGTTTGTTCCTAAAGTTGATCAATTAGGTATATTAAAGTGTTTGTCCGTGGTGTAACATATCTGACTGTGGTGTGATATATCTGTCCATGGTGTAACAATGTCCATGGTGTAACAATGTAAATCAGGTTTTATGATGTAATTGAAATAAAAACGGTCGTTACAATAGATGTATCTTAAAGATACCCTGCAGGAAATGCTACATATATGAAAGAAAAAAATAAACAAAACTGCTTTGTTTGTAATATATACAATACAAAGTAGTAGAAAATGTTCAGATTTGATATTGGTGAACTGTATTGCTATACAATTTCATGTAACTCATTCAATTTACAATTTCAGTAAACTTTATTTAGATATGAGTATTTATGAGATATGACTATGTACGTGAAAATCAGCTGAATTCAGTTTGTTTAAAGAATTTATTGTTAAATTTCTTGATCGTTACATCAAAGACAATTTACTTAAGTGACTTTAAGTTTGAAGTTGAAAAACATATATATTGTCTTAATTAAGGGTCGAAACTATACATAAATGTCCAAGAAGAGTTTGGACAATAACATTGTACAATTCAAACCATTATATTTGACAAAAAATATTTAAGAAATTGGGGAGGCAAAAAACCTGCGGATTTTGAAATTGACTCATATGACAATCTTAGAAAAAAATATATTCCTTTATATTATAAACAACATCCAAACATTCTTAAGTTTAAGAACCTGTCTACCTTTTCAAATGTTTTGAGTCAAGAGAACAGGCTTTATATATACTATTTTTACAATATTTACCTATTGGTACACATTACCATGACGTAACTATTGCGTTCTGTGCGTTTCTGTATGGTTAGTTTTCCATATTGCTACATAACCTCAGACTTTATCAAGTTTGTTAAAGTAAATGGTGCTGTAACATTCAATCTCACCACTAATATTTTGAATATTTTGCATGTCAAGTGTTGGAATGTATATTAGTAATATATGTGTATACATGAGAGGTATGCGTGTGTATGCATGTGTGTGTGTTTGCGTGCGTATGTGTGTGTGTGCCTGCGTGGGAATGCATGTGTGTGTGTACGTGTAGGTGTGCGTGGGTATGCGTGCGGATATATGTGTTGATGTGCTTGTCTTGTATGCGTATTTATATAATTATATATACATTGTTGTATTGTTGTAAAAATGGTTCATGGGCATGGCTGACCGGCCCGCATCAGGCCATTAAGTGGTGCTGCTTTCGTTGAAAAAGATCTGATGAATCTCCGGTAATATGAGCAAAAGTGCACGAAACTTCGTACTTCCGTAAGGTTGGTAGGTACAGGCCAATATTTAATACACTCGATCTTGTCATCATTTGGCCGTACACCCTCTTGAGACACTGTAAATCCAAGAAACTTAACATTTGTTTGAAACAGGGCACACTTTTCTGGTTTTAACTTTAACCCAGCTACGTGCAACCGTTCTAACATTTCACGTAACCACAGTAAATCCTCATCAAAATCTTTTAGATATATCAATAACGTTTTCCATTGAATACCTCGAAATATCATTTCCATACAACGTTGAAATGTGAATTTGATAGTCCCATTGGCAATGTAATATATTCATATAATCCATTTCTGCTGGTACAAAATGCTGTCTTAGCTCTGTCTTTTTCATTGACTTCTATTTGCCAAAACCCTGACGCGAGGTCACAAGTACTAAAATAGACTGCACCATCCAAACTATTCAAACACTGGTCTTTTTTAGGTAACGGGTATGAATCTTTCACTGTAATATTATTCAACAATCGGTAATCAATACAAGCACGAGTTCCATCCCCTTTCTTTTTCACAAAACGGATTGGGAAAGACCAAGGACTATTACTCTCCTTGATCACTCCGGCTTCCAATTGTTGTTTGATTATTTTCTCTTCTTCACCCTCAAAGGCGTTGGGTACCCGTCGTGGTGGTACTATAATTGGTCTGTGGTTTTCAACATTAATTTTATGTTCTTCAATTTTTGTGCGCCCCAAATCTGTTGGGCCACTAGAAAATACTGATTTAAATTCCTCTAGCAAATTAACAGTTTTAATTTTCTGGTTATCAGAAAGTGTTTCACTGGAACGGTGATATAAGTCAAGTATTGGTTTACTCCACTTTGCAATAATTCCGTCTATGCCCACAATATTGTAACACAATTCCCTTGGCGAATATGTAGCGTTTTCTTTTAAATTGGACACAGTTATGTCACCATCCCGAAGTCCCTCAGCATACCCAGGTGTAGACCCTTCCCTAATAGTGATGCTTTCTGGCGACGTGTTAATCACTCGCACTGGTATTGAATCTCCATTTCTTATATTTCCTGCACTAAAAACAGTGTTTCCTATTAAAAGTCCTTCGTCTACATCCTTATTAGGCAATGTTGTTTTAATGAATATACCCAATTTTGAGTCCAACTCTCCATCTCCATCTTTAATTTCCGGTATTAAACACTCCGACTCCGCCGGAAAAAGAATATCCTTTCTACCTTGTAACTTAAGATCATTCTTGTTTAAGTTATAGCCCAATAAGGCCATCTTCCCGAATATTTGCTACCAGTATATCCCATTGAAAAGTATCTCTCCCAATTTTCAAGTTGATCCTCGCTAGACCAGCTACCTGCAATAATCCATTGTCAGCCACTTCCAATCTTAAAGAAGAATCCACTTTCTTTAATTCCGGTTTTCTATTGTCTGGAATTTTATTAAAAAGAGTTGTAGACATAATAGTTGCACAAGCACCTGTGTCTATAACAAAATATGTTGATATATCATACACTTTTGTTTTTAACAAAATAGAAGTTCCATAGTTAATTTCACGGCATGTTATCACTGTTGTCTCCATATTGTCACTATGTTGGACTAATACTGGGCCGTTAGTATCAGGCCCACTTAGTTTTCCCATTTTGAAGAGTCTTTATTGTCCTGTTTACGGAAACACTGGCGCGATATGTGACCAGTGGCCCCACACT
Organism: Spisula solida; assembly: GCA_947247005.1. Lineage (NCBI taxonomy): Eukaryota > Metazoa > Mollusca > Bivalvia > Venerida > Mactridae > Spisula > Spisula solida. The sequence goes on along the minus strand of OX365952.1, from coordinate 33,169,805 downwards.
TATAACAAGCAATTCCGTTGACGCCTTTGGAAACTTCTTTTGTGAATTTTCCCACTGGCTGTTTCTGAACTTCTTTAATCTGACTTGCAAGATTGTCAATTTTCTTACCAATTGACGATTTTATGTCACGACCAAAATTCTGCAGCCGGCTTTCTGTGACATAAGTTGTGGGTGCAGGTTTTTCTGCAGCATTTACTTCCCTTACTCGAGCACCACCTTTAACCTCATTGTTAAGACTGCTGTATGTCTCGAGTATCGTTCTAGCTTCATCTATGGACTGAGGATATTTCATACCAATGAAAAGAGCTGCCTGTTGATCTTGTAGTCCCCTTATGAAATGACGAACATTGATAGTCTCTTTTGTTACATCATCAGCTGTTGGGTATCCTTTAAGCACAAGTTTGCGAATATCTGGCACATATTCCGCCAACTTCTCTTTTGGCTAATATTTTCTATTCTCTAACTCAGCCAGGTAAGATGAACTAGTACGGCGCTCCTTGTATCGCGATTCTAAAGCGGTCATCAATTTGGTGTAAAACTTCAGGGTATCAACAGAAGTCTGGTTAAATGCATAATCTGCAGCCTCTCCCCTAAGGCTACTCTGTAGATGGAAGAGTCGTTCCTCATTATCCCAGTGACAAGAATCTGCCAAAGCACGAAATGGCTTTTCAAAACTTTCCCACGCATTTTTACCGTCAAACAAAATCTGACGAGGCATTGGCACATCATGACCCTTTTTTGTTGGTGTCTGATCATGAGCCAAACTTTTGTAGATCTCATTAGCCTTCGCTAAATCCTTATTTCATCATCTTTTTCATTTGAAACACGATTAATTTGTTCCTGGTATTGTCTCACTACAACATTTCGTTCTTGAATTGACTCTTGCAGAGACCTCTCTTTTTCATCCTCACTGATTGTTAATTTTCGCTAAGCACTGAGAAATAATTAACTGTACTAAAAAATATTAATGCACTGATTAAGTTGCACAGTTTTTGCATTCCAAATTTATTCTGGTCTAAGTTTAACTACCAGTAATTTATGCTAAATCAGCGTTCAGCTGATCAATTTCCAGTCTCATATGGGTGATCAACGCATCCTTCTCCTCAATAAGAATTTGAATGTTTCTGACAAAACTGTTGAATTCCTGTTGAAAGTGTTCTGCTATATTCCTTAATTCTTGAGTCAATTGCACTAGTGTAATTTTCAAGTCATTTAAATCCATATTAACACCATTTCTCATTCAGTAATAGTATGTGCTGAATACAACTGTCACAGATACCAAGTCTAATCCTAATTTTCAGAGCAATAAACAAATGGTAAATTTGGATGGACTTTGTATAGCTTTATTCCAACTGACATCAAAAGTACACCAAAAATGTAATTGTTAAGCATTTCGTCCGTACATAAAACAAAAGGCTTATTTGCTTGAACAAACTGTTTCTTCGGTGGTGGTGGTGGATGTCTTGCATGAATTTCTGCAAATGATGTCACTTTTGTTGGTGGATCTGACATTATTATATTTAATATGTCACTTAGAAGATGTTTTAAAGTCCATAAATCTAGAATCACTTCTTGTTCTTGTTTTAATAAAAATAATTTAACACTAAAATCCCGCTGCCTGCCACCAGTGTAACCAAACTCGCCCCTGGGTAGCACAAGGTTAAATTTAGCAACAGATTGATTCTGACTTTCACAGTCAGAATTCCTTAATGTGTGGTGTTTCAAGTGTTTTCCTTTTTGCTGCCACCATCCAAGTTCAACTTGGAGAAACTAAACTTCTTCTACCTATAGAAATCAGCAAGACAAACTTCTTCCACTACAGTTTATTCACATTTATGCAAAACATTCATTCAATACCAATATCATAAAAATAAAGACAAATTAAAGATAACTATTCAATGAGTACTTTTTCGATGAGAAACACTGGCAACCAAATATGCAAGACTTAAGCTTTAAAGATCTAAGAGCAAAATTTCTCCCTTCTCTTTTTTTTCACTCACACACACACTCTCACTTATTTGGCAGAGTCTGTGCACCTGGGCCGCAACAACAACATTTCTGCCGGACCTCCTAATATGGGAAAGGCACAGGCCGAAAGTTTGCGGCACAGTCTTATAGTTTTAGAAGGGCCACTCAAAGTAATTACAGGACTGGTTACATCACTTACATTAGATTCAATAAAATGGGCCGCAAGTGCGTAAAACCTTTTAACAATCAAGGTCAGATAGCTCCTGCCAGTGATTCAATTAGAAAGTAATTAGCACATTGTCCAAGAAGCTGTATCAGAATTTGCGGCTCTTCCAGGTAACTGATAAAAGTAATTAATAAGTAATTAGTCTGTAAGAATAATACTACTATTATCTTGAACAGTAATTAATGCTTATCAGCAATATGAACAATATATAATGACTTAACTTATACCAAAAGGTTCTTAAAAAGAATGCCTAGTATAAAATACTACAATAATAATGGCATAATAAAAAATGCAACAATATTGTCCGTGTTTGTTTACTAATAAAGCTAGAGCTATAGTGCGCCCAGGATAATGTGACAGGCGGGAAAATTTGGTATGGTCCACAAAGGTGGATTACAATTATGTGCACCAATTATCAGTGATGTTTTGACTACAATACTGACCTTATCAGTTTATTTAAGTGATTTGTAAAACCGATTTTGCCACAGTTGACCAAACCGATTAATGTTTGTAAATATCACATTATCCTGGGCGGACTATATCTCCGGCGAGCTATAGTTGATATTGTCCGACCAGGTTAAACTGAGACTCCTTGCATAATTCGTTCAAGTCCGGAAGTTAAAAAAACATATAGCTTAATACATTTATCGCTACATGTGGCTTTATTGTGTTGTTACTAGACAACAATCTGTGATGGCTCAGTGGGTGAGTGTGTGGTGTGTAGACTACAATGTATCTGGTTCGAGGCTAACGAAATATAGTTTTATTTTACATTTTTATCTTGATATGCAAGTATGCTATTCGTGAATTAAAATCATTCCTATGTTCACATATCCATTACACAATTCAGTCATACATTAAACTTATAATGAAACATTTTTCATGTAATTGTAATAACAAAAATACAATTGAAAATTATACAAAACCGAAAATATAGACAAAATAATATAAGAACGTACGAGAAATAATTTTAAACATAAACCCCTTGATTCAAGGATAGAAATTTGAAGTAAAATATTAATGCCAAAAGATTACAGTAAGTTTTGAACCTGCGACCACTGGCGTTAAAAGCGCAAACGTTTCCACTGCGCTACTATTCATGCTTGATTTTCTTTCGATTTTGTTACAAGTGCAGAGATTACTTTAATTAAATTATGGAGTTTTAATTACTCATTTCGTCATTTTTTTATTTTTGATATATACGTTCTGGGGACGGACATCATTCCTTTCTTGTATATATATTATTAAAAGATAATATGAACCTCATCTAGGGTTTCAGAAGTTTACTTCACATGGATGAGTACATAACAAACATGAGTTACACGTTGAAGAATCAAATGTTTAAGGTACACATGCAATGTGGATACGTTAATGTACAAAATGTGCTTAGAATGAGAAGGTCGTAAGTACAAAATCGATATTTTGAGAAAACGAAGAAAAACTGTCGGAAAACTACTCTTTACTTATGGAAACACAAGCTTTTTCAACTTCAGTTTGGTCAACATGACCTGTTCCGATTGTCAAGAAAGTAGGCTCATAAGAAGCGCCTTGTGGTGCAAATTGCAAATATGCATGAGTCTTACAGGGTCGTATGTAGTATTTCTGACCTTCTTATTCTAAGCCAGGGACATGTGGATGCGTTTATATACCAAGTACAATTATTTACATTTAAGTCTCTTTATTCATATTATACCATTATATCTACATTATACTGTATGATAAAATGTATGCACTTGCACATATACTAGTATTTCTTATTTATAAATGAAAAAAAATGGAAATAAGATCATTGATGGAAACAGGGTGGTATTCAAAGGTACTGTCCGGTTAGGATAATGTAAGAGTCCAGTTAATGTTGTGTGTACACAAAACACCACAACCATTTTCTGGAAAGGTGACTTATTTTCGTTTAGCATTAAAATTGTAGATGTCAGAATAATCCTTTATAATTGTATTTATAATTATACGGTACATGCATCAGCTCTCAATGCTCACAGACAGATGGTACAGTTTATATGGTACATGCATCAGCTCACAATGCTCACAGACAGTGGTACAGTTTATATGGTACATGCATCAGCTCACAATGCTCACAGACAGTGGTACAGTTTATATGGTACATGCATCAGCTCACAATGCTCACAGACAGTGGTACAGTTTATATGGTACATGCATCAGCTCTCAATGCTCACAGACAGTGGTTCAGTTTATATGGTACATGCATCAGCTCTCAATGCTCACAGACAGTGGTACAGTTTATATGGTACATGCATCAGCTCACAATGCTCACAGACAGTGGTACAGTTTATATGGTACATGCATCAGCTCACAATGCTCACATACAGTGGTACAGTTTATATGGTATATATGCTCGTATATCAAGGGGCGTTCTTAGCCAGCATTCGTTGAAGCATTCTCATCTTGTCAACATTATTCATACGTTTAAATATCCCTGGCAAATTAAACTGACACCACCAACTTGGTGACCAAAGCCAACGTTTGCAGCCAGGTAAATGGGGTATCGGTGCTACAGTTGGGGCATCAGTTGGGGCATCAGTTGGGGCATCTGTTTGAGCTAGAGAGGTAGATGGTAGCGGTGGGGGTGGTGTCGTTGTAGTCGTGGTTGAGTTTGTTCCTCGATTATGGTTATATTCAGTTGGCTCCCATCTTGTATCCATATACATACGTTTCCTATTGTAACATAAAATAAACACATACGTTACAACTGTCCGTTATTAATAAGACATGAGACACAAATCACATAACATACACATGCTTACACAAATGGTAATTATATAACTTGCCGATATATTTAAGATATTACACACAAATCACATAATATGTATGCTCAACAAACTTCCTACTTGGTCAGTGTAAATTGTGTCTTTTGCTATTTTGTTAATGATCCCTTTTTAAGACGAAATTTTCACATGCAAATATTTGAATGGGTTATGCAGCCACGTATTGATTTTTATAAAATTTTCGTTAAACTTTCTGCGTTTATTAATTATTTGGCGCGCTGCGTAATATAGCATATTTTACATCTGCATTTCTGGTAGCATGTATAACGACGATCCTACGAAAAACAATTTTACGTTTATACAAATTTTTTAGGCAGATTGTGAAACAATTTTCAACTTATATTAATCACTCTCGACACCTCATTTGTGATGTTTACCATCGCCACGATCGTATGAGAAAAGAGAAGCCAGATTTCATTTTATGCTGAGCGCCTAACAAGGGAAATGCAGGTACTATTTTATGTCTTCTTTGGTATGACGCAGCCTCGCACAAATTCCGCGGTTAAACTTTAGTTATTGCTCAGCTAAGATTGTTATTTTGAATTTATTATATGACTATAACTATGGTCGTGTGATGTAGATTGAAACCATAAACTGTGTATTTATTTCTAAATAATAATTTAGTAGGTGATTTTTGTTAGAAATGCTGATGTAAATGCAACAGTAATGAACGATAATGAACTTCGTACTTAAACTTGTTATAACATATTTAATTTTTATTTTAGATTTTAATAACTTTAAAACACTATTCTCTGTAAAATTCGGACTTATTACGCAGTGCTCTCCAAAATTGGCATCTTCTTGAGATAAAACATTATATTCTAGAATGCATTTAAGTCAACTAACCCACAACAATGCTTTTTAAATAGCAGTCTTAGCTTAGCAGGATCTTAAGTTTTTTCATAGAATTGGGGCCAGGGATCGAAAACGGGACCTCCCGCACTCAAAGCGGACGGTCTACCATTACGCAATCGAGGAGGCGGTTATGTATTACATTACATGCACATTACATGCTGCGATTGGAGTAAAAGGCACGCCGCCAATGCCCTAGCTGAATGACCCAGTTTCCTCAGTAAAACGACTATAATGCCTAGTTTTAGCTGTCAGAAATCCTTAAAACAAGAAGTGTCCAACACACTACCGAACAACCAGCCTAGTCCCAGCTGTTAAAAAGTTGAATCATGGAACAGTTTTAGCGAACAAAAGGCGGAATGCCCAAGCTGAATGACCTAGTTACAACAGCAAAACTGCGGAAATACGTAGTAGATAAATAACAGTATTAAAACGCTGAATGGCATGGTTTCAGCTGAATGACCTAATTTCAGCAATACAACAGCTGAAAGCCCCAGCCGGGCGACATAGTTTTAATAAGTATAATGTCCTAGCTGAATGACTCAGCCTCAACAAGTCGAGATATGTCTAAGTGAACAACCACGCCACATGACCACAGTAGACTCACCAGCCTGATGACCTAGTTGAATAAGTAAAATGTCGTAGTTGAATGACCCAGCTTGAACAAGTAACTATGCCTAAGTGAACAACCACGCTACATTATCACAGTGGACGAAAGGGCACAAGGAACTTAAGAACCAGCCACAGAAAACTACATCCATAACCCTACAGCTGTAATATAACAATGAACGAACCAGGTAACGAAATAGATAGGGGACGAACCAGCAAATGCGAATAAAATAACTCCTAGCTCCACAGAACGTTTGGCCCAGGACAAAAAATGAATACTAATGATTATTTAAGATTGAAAAACTCCATTGTAAACAGACTTGGAGTTTAAATCCAGATATAAGCCGATCATTTTATAATTAAACAAAATACGAAACTACTGGCAGTAGCAACACCCAACAGAAACAGCGGGACACGAAACGGAACAAGAGTGAGGTGTCAAGAAAATAACACACGGACAACACGCACGCACGCACGCACGCACGCACGCACGCACGCACGCTCGCTCGCTCGCTCGCACGCACGCACGCACGCACACACGCACACACGCACACACACACAGAGTAGCATTATGTTGGACAACGAAATTGCAGAATGACCCATACAAAATAAATAAAGTTTCACAAAAAGGCACAGTGGCAAAATATTTTTGTATTTTTCTATTGATAAGTTATAAAATGGACAATACATACATAGAGGAAGATTGACCAAGGGGCTATTGATTACATGTGCATATGTGTCTAAACCGATATTGTTTAGTTTCAAAGAAAGATTGCATGACGGAAAATGCCATCTTGAAAACGTCGTTTTTACTACAAATAGACGTCACGGGCAAAATAAGGTAATTTTAGAAAATTTACATTTTTTAGATTTTCCGAGATATACTCTTAAAATTGGTCACAGAAAAACTTTTTTCGTCTATACACGTGCAAATTTTCTTTGCGGTAGCTGATAACTAGACACTGAAACTGTCAACTTTCATTTTGGACACCCTGTATAGTGCGCAACTATCATGAAATAACGTTTGTTTTGACAGGTAAAAAATCAACTTAAATAAAGACAAAGTTTTTTTTACTTCTCGGCATTGACGAACGCCTCTACAAAATGCCTCAGTACGTCTCTTGTGTTACTACTGTCTATTTCTTCATCGGGTGAGTGTCTGGTTTCAGCAGTATTAACAGCTCGCTCAGTATGTTCTGGTTTCTGTTCTTGGAAAAGTGACTCTATGGCTTCCTCTAACATGGTACCACTGTCTGAAATATAGGACATCAGAATCGTGTTAGTCGCTCAAAAAGATAATAGACAATCGGACAGGGAAGTCAACTTAACCAGCCGAGCAAAAAAATATACAAAAAACATCACAGGCCACAACTACCCGGCACTATGTCAAACACATGTTATAACTGAACAAAACACGAACTGCCCAATCCAGGTTGTAAAAAGATAATAGAAACTCGGACAGGGAAGGTAGCACTCAACTTAACTAGCCGAGCACAGAAAACATAAAAAGCATCACATACAACAATTATCCGGCACTATGTTCAACACTTAACTGAACGAGAAAACTCCCAGCTGCCAAAAAGCCGAGAATGAGTACTATCCGTGTCAAACTACGATAAATGCAATTAGTGTCATCACTTGGACATTAGGAGGTTAATTCCGTGAGGTCTGATAGTGCGTAATTGCATGACCCAATAGTGCTCAAGTGAGTTACGGAGACTTTCAGATTTATGGTCATCCGGGTCATTTTTTAACACCTCTATAAGTCCCATTCGGACTGATACAGGAAAACAAAAAAATGTTTGCCTGTCTCGGGTATAAATACCGGACAGACCAAGCAAGGTCAGTCTTTGTTACTGACGAGTGCAACATAGCACGAAACTAGTTTAACGACTAAGCGCTGCGCCGAGACATTGTGTAGCCAGTACCTTTACTTCTCTGCTTTACTTCTCTACTCTCCGTGTCAGTTAATATTTTGGAGCAAACGGTCATACATGTACTGTAATTGTTGCCTAAAACCGACGCAACTATCCAAGACACATGTAGTTATGATTGTATACTAGTATGTGTAATAATTTATTATCATGTACGTAAATACTGTTTGATTTAGAGACTTTCGATGACGATTGGGCAATTCTCTGACAGTGTTGCTTCCATAAATAAAGTCATTATTGTTATTATTATTATGATTGTAATATGATGTGTGGCTAACTACTATAGTCCGCCCAGGATAATGTGATAATTACAAACATGAATCGGTTTGGTCAACTATTGGAAAGTTGGTTTACCACATTACTAAAGAAAACAGATAAGGTCAGTTTTGTTCTAAAACATAACGGATAAATCATTCACACCCGATTAATCCACCTAAATGGATTATACCAAAATTTCCCGCCTTTCATGTTATCATGGGCGCACTATACTATAGTCCGCCCAGGATAATGTGATAATTACAAGTATAGGATAGAACATGAGTAGGTGTTGTTTATGGGATTTTAATCCGAGTGAAACGAGGATTATAATCCCATATCAACACCTACGAGCCGTTCTATCTGACTTAGACTATAGATAAATAATCTTTGTTTATCAGGTACACTTTGCCTATCAATCGACCAGTACCCGGTACATAGGGTATAATAAACCATTTAAGTGCTGGTCTAATATGTTAAGTGTTGCATGATGCATATAAAGTGGCAAAATTAAGCTATTTACAGTAAAACCTCGATAATGAAATTCTTTCTTGGGACTGTAAAAAACTTATCTCAATAATGTTGAGTGATTGCATCATTCTATCAAAGAGCAAAAACATGAAAACGGAACGAAATACTAGGTTAATTCTGAGCCAATCTTGTTAGAGAGGTCTTCTTATAGGTGCAATTTAACTGTGAATTTGAGGTTGAATAATGTGCAAGTCAGTGAACAGAAAGTAGTGGTCTTTATTTTGAGGTGGTCTTGGGGGTGAGGTCTTAATTTGTAAATTATGGGTTGTGTTAGTATGTCATTTACTTCAATCACCTGCAGACAGCATTGGAACCCCTACACTTTGTTTTAATCGTTAGTTGGTTTTAAGTTCTACTCTGTGGAAATTATGTCATAGAAGAGAGGGGTAATCTGCACGTAATTATTGAGGACACAATAGTATAGAACAACCACTGTAGAGGGAAACCTTTTGTGGGCTGCAAATATTGGTCAGTGTTTAGAAGTTGTTGCCCTACAGAATTTACAAAATTATATACATGTAATAACTTCAAGTAACTTTGAAGGTTGTGTTATACAGAGGTTGTTGCACTACATATGTCCCCTAGAGAGGTCGTACTGTAGTCATAGAAGCTACCACGGCATTCACCCTCTACTGATAATGTTGTCTGTGTCAGCACTCAGCAGAGATGTTGGCAATACCTTAATTGGTTAATTATCTATTAAAATTGTTGTCTCAGATTATGACAGTAATTATGAACAAATGTAGAAAGGTTTGATATATGTACATGTATTCTAATAAGTCCAATTAGTTACATGTTTAAAATATAGTATTGTTATAATATAGACTAAACTAAGCTTGGTATCAAAAATGTTTGGCATCCACATTTTCTGTGCTAAATGCATGTATACATTATTATAGCTATGCTCAATTATTTTGCTTGGCCTACTATAGTATATAGCAATCTATTGTTATATATACCACATCAAAGTGTTGTATACGGGATTTATTCAATACTTTTTCTCCATGCTGATTGGCTAGCTACTGAGATCTATAGTCTAAACATGAATCGGTTTGGTCAACTGTGGCAAAATTGGTTTTCCAAATCACTTAAATAAACAGATAAGGTCAGTAATGTACACAAAACATCATTGATTAACCGTGCACATAATTTTAATCCACCTTTGTGGAATATACCAAATTTTCCCGCCTATCACATTATCCTGGGAGCACTATACAATGAACACATAGTATGTGTATCCCTACTGTAGTCACTGTGGCTGTACTGTCCAGTAAGGCTAATATGAACGTCACATTTAATTTACAAAATGTATGTGTCCACAAAACATGATAAACATTGTCAGGGTATTATGTGTATTAGGTTATGCATGTTTATATACTTTAGTCATAGAGTCTGTACTGTAACCCCCCACCCCACCCCCGTTAAGCTACCAGAGTTGAAAATATACCTAGAGGTGAAATGTTTTTATTTAGCATACAATAGCGCAGTTGGTAGTTGGATAACAAAATACATCGTGGATTCACTATGTTGATCAAAGGGTATCCGTTCAATCAATCTAGTAAGATTGCATGCTCCATTTATTTTACCGACTCGTAAATTGTGATTCATCGCCACTCAAAATAAAAGTAATAGTGTAGTACAAAATGCGCAGGATATATTTTGTTATTGAAACAATTATTGTTTATACATTTACAGGTACTATAGTTTGGTTCTCGACGTGCCGGCGTATACTAGGCTCACTAATGCTATCCAAACGCCGCCGGATCATCGGAGGTACTTTGGACATGCGGCGGCGACCGGAGTATATACATGTCTCTTTTGATCTATACATTGCTACTTATCGACGACCTCCATACACTGCCTAGATAGCGGGTACATATCAGACACACGGACACCGTCCGAAAACCGTGCGATTTTTACGTAAGTATAAAACACATGGTTTATCACTATATTGCGAACAAATAAACCTGGCCCTCCAACCATCGATTAACATAATTTAACAGTTGATTTTGTGTTTCGTACTTCGGAAAGTATTACGAATATAATCAATACGTATGTCCTAGATGATCGGTCCAATAGCGTTGATCTATGCATAAATCATGGAAGATTGCCCGTTAATATAATTGTCAAATGAGTGTCCTCGTAAAATAAAGTCTTTATTATTATAAAGTACGATCCTATTTCATTAGAAATAAAACAATATATTAATTAAATACACAGCTCCAGTATGGATATACCACGCGCAATTTTTTTGCTAACATCGCATGAAGAAATTTGTCAACTCAAAGATTAGAATTACTGTAATTAGTTCACTATTTGGCCGATTTTAAAAAGACATATGTTATGATAACTCGTCGATTAACAGACCTTAATAAAGCAACTTTATTTCCTTACAATAGTTATTACAAAACCCAGTTTAATATACACACATTGTATATAATATACAAGTGACAGACCCTAATAAAGAAACTTTACTTACTCACCAGGAAAGTACAATAATCAGTATAAGAAAATCAGTTTACTATCCGTAATCTTAAAATGATCTGAGTTGTACATTTATGTATATATATATCAACCTACCCGATTTTGATAAAAATCCATGCACTAAGATGGCAGAAAACATCACAAAAAGTACAACAAATAATTTTACCATTATGATTGTATATTTTTAACTATTATTTCACAAATACAATTATATATATCCGAATCCGTAAAAGCCCAGCTCACTAATGTATTGAATGGCGGTAAAAAATAAGTAGTTGTGTGAAATGAGTTACAAGCCTATATATTATATATGATACCCAATGGCGTATATATAACGTGAATGAAATGAACCGATATAAATCAGTTAATCATCCCAATATAGCATCCTTCGAGCGTACAATAATGCATTCACCCATGCAGAGTCATGTGTTTTATTAGATTTTTTACATATGACTTATAACATATTACCTATAACTTTTTATTTCCTCCATTACTGAAGAGCATATAAACATAATAACGACGTCGGACTTGCCCCGTGGTCACTACGGATACAATTGATACAACGAGCTACCCGCTTCAGAGTCGGTCAGATTTCTTGAAACTTTGGGATTTAGACGAATATAGTGAAGGTGGTAGTACCGAAAATGTGTTGCTTCATCATGTAAAATAAACTAGTAAATGGTCTGTCTACGTATCTCTTGAATGACCCGCACAGCTTATTGGTCAGAATGGCGCTTTTAGGCTTCTGTAGCTTACAGTCTAATTACCAACCTTCGGATCCTAGATTGTCACTACCAGGTATATAGATGCATCACATACACTGGTATAGCCCGTTAGTAAATAGGCTGGACACCCATAAACCTTAAATATCTTAAAAAGTACAATGCAAATTAAAATAAAAGTTGGTATATCTTCATAAAATTAATCAACCTTACCAACTCTCATAAATTAAAACAGAATTTTTGGTCCACAGAAAAGTGTACTTTGCATTTACTTCCAATGTAAAATTATAAGTCTAAAATAGGGTTAATACGATGGGTGATTGAAGTGACTGGAACAGCAAAGGTAAGCAAACTGGTGAAATATAACTGTACATCAAGTAACACACCAGTGACCATTGCAAATATAAAATGAGGCCCATACATCAAAGAGTATGTGTTTGATGTTTATGCTCACCTCAAGACTCAACATTTTGTTTATACAAAGGATCATTACACTCAACTATATACACATTGATGACCAGTCAAATGTAGGTCAAAGTTATCCATATATGTCCCGTTACAGTTATTACAAATACAATATCATTAGTCTAACTACCTGATCGTAATGGCTAATTTTACTCCCTGTCCATTTGTTAATTAGAATACAAAATTTAATACATTAGACACAATGGGGAAAAATTAATAAGCTCGTAAAAAGTTCTGAAATTTAAACACAGAGTTGGAAAAGGTAATTCAGTGTACCTTACCAAATTTCAATCAAATTGCATAAGTACTTTGAAAGATATTTAAGGTTTATGGGGGTCCAGCCTAGTCGCTAACGGACTTTACACTACAGGAGGCCATCACATGACCAAGGTCTTGCGTGAGTATTCAATGGTGAGGCTTACGCGTTTTAAAGATAGGCTTTGAACGTATGTTCGACAAAACATAAATAACTGGTTCTGTCAACCAAATCGGTACCATTCCCTTTGGAATGACGTATGATGCCAAGAAGCGTTTTTGTTTCAAATTATGATTCTAGATAAAGCTAGACAAAGAAGAATGAGGAAATATTCTTTATGGTACCAAGTTCGTAGACGACCCTTTGCTGTGAGAATCTTGTTTAAGAATTCGTCAGAGGGGATAGTGTTTTCAACCAGCATCTTCCCATGGCCATGCCTGTGAAGCCTTTGTCATGTTGGCCCTTGGATTCGAGTGTTTGCCTTGTTGCAAGGTGATTGTGAAGTTTGTTCAGGCATGTGTAAGACCAGGGTGGTTCCAGATGTGTTCAAATGAGCATCCGTCAAACCTTCTGCACCGACATTCGACCAGCAAAATACCACGTCATCAAGTGTCGTCTGAAATGTCCAGCCTCGCTGTCCATTCCCATAACTGTTCATCTTTTTTAGTCATCTCTGTATTTGTATAACAATTATACCAACTGTCCAAAGTAGCTGTCCATTGTATATGTCCATCCTGGCTGTCCAATGTAATAACTGTTCAACTGTCCATATTTCATAGTCATCTCTGTATTTGTATCAAATATATATCAACTGTACAATGTAGCTGTCCATTCTGAATGTCCAGCCTCGCTGTCCATTCCAATGGACAGCCAGGACGGACATTCAGAATAGGCAGCTTCTTGGGACAGTTGGTATATTTGTGATATAAATACAGAGATGACTAACAAAGATGTACAGTTGGTATAAATGCCGAAATGGATATCTAAGATGGACAGTAGAACAGTTATTAAAATGGACAGCCGGGATGGACATTTAGAATGGACTGCTACATTGGATAGTCGGTATATGTGTGATATAAATACAGATAATATAAACAAAGACTTTTGTTTATGTCTTAATTTGTTTATTGTGATTGTTAAGGCTGTAATCAGATTGTAATGAAATCAATTGGATTGTCATTCTACATAGCTTAGCTACATACGTTGAAACTTTCAGCAAATTCAGACACGAGTTGGCCGAGCTATGTGTCAATATATACATGCACAATTGTAAGATTTGTAAAGTGTAAACCGCTAAGTGTAAAAGCTCCAAAAACGCAACCTCATTAATTAAGTGTGTCATGAATAAGAACAGGATAAAAAAACTAGCAAAAGTACGCATTGGTTAATTGTTATTTACAACATTACTACGTAATTGTCTGACTTCATACGTTATTTCCGCTGTAAGGACACAATGCTTAATAAGGCCCATCAATCATTTAATCGTCGCTTAAAATAACTGGCTTGTGAATTTGAGAGCAATTTTATGTAACTTGTTCTATAAAAGTGAAACACTGTAAACGAAAACTGTGTGTGAATATTCTTTCGAAAGTAATAATAATTTTTTATTTAACTTTTACTGTAAAAAAGTGAAACAGCGTATACGAGAGTAACATACATAATATTATGTGAATATTATTAAGTTTCAAAAGAAATAATAATTATAAAAAAGAAAGATATTATATAATAAAAGAAAACAATGAAGATGTTTCTTATAATATGGTGTGTGATGTTGTCGGCTATCGGAGTACAAGGAATGTCAATCTCTGAACCTAAAGGTAGGTTGTTACATATATACATACACTCGAAAACATAATAATAATAAAACTGATAATAATTAAAATCCCTCATTTCAAGACCAATACAGTACAACCTATGTAGAACAAATCCGTTGGGTTGTAGCCAGAGGATGCTGCTCATTAGTGGTAAATTATATAGTAAATGGTTGCTTTTAGAACGCAATGATAATGTTGCTGAAGAGAGATTGTCGTTAGAGGGAAGTTGGCCCTTGAGAATTGGCAAGTTGTCTTTTAATTTCGGTTATTTCATTAATATAATATTTTTTGTAGATCTATTTACAAGGACTAAAATAAGGGCTTTCATTAAATAATCTTTTTTTTCATATGATTCATTTAATTAAAGAATGGTTTATATCATTTTATTCTGATATAATAATTCTTATTCTTAGTATATGTTTAACTAAGTACATGTATATTTTATGTATACGCGGTGACGTTCTCATTCTATAATGTGCCAAGGCTACTGTGATGTTTTCAAACATGGGCCGGCAAAGTCGGTTAGTTACGTTAACTCGTAACGTCGCCGTAGTGCATTAGAGGCAACAATTATGGCCGAATCTTCATGAAACTTTGCTAGAATGTTTGTCTCTATCTAGGTCAAGCTTAAACAGTACTACGTACTAGTATCTATCAGATGAGCTTATTTGAGCGATGTGGAACAATCTTGGTCCATTGGCTGCATTTAGTATGTAGCAAAAGCAATTTTTCCCAGAGGAGCGATATTGGGCCATTATGGTCCTGTTGTTTCCAACTTCAAGTACAGTGAATATTCTTGTACTTTAGATTTGTATATATGTTTACTTGTCGATGGACTTTGTTGTTTATGCCAATAAATAATTTGACTTGACTTGACTTGACTTGACTTGACTTGACTTGACTTGTACTTTAGAGCGAACAAATAAACATGGTCCCAAAGCTTCTATAAGCATAATTTAACAGTAATTGTTGGTTTATTGTCTACTATTTAATTTCGGCCTTTGTTTTCAAAGCGAAGAGTATTACAAATATCCGGCATGGCAAGGCATGCATTTATCGCGGACATTTATAAATTATTCCGCAAAAAGCTTGTAATTTATAAAGGTCGCGGGTCAGATTAATTTGTCCGCACTATATTTTCATATGAATATGCAGTCGTTGTATTTTACAACAACTGGCATAAATAGTATATTATAAATGTTTTGTGAGGTACCGAGACAAAGTCTATTGTCAGACATTATTCACCCTTTGTCTACTCTATTGTGCTATATTCCAGGCAACAGTATTTTGGTGAATGGCGCATTTGGTTCTATTGGTCAAGCAAACAACGTGGAACAGTCTGCACCTAACACCAGAGACGTATTGTTGCATTATGTGGAGGCTTTTGTAGATGCTGAAAAGTTAGTGAAACCTTCTCTTTAAGTACCATAGTTTAGTTTGATGTAGTTTTATATTAATATGCGAAATGCTGCACGAATAAAAAAACTTAAAAAATAAAGATATACATTTTACAAATTTATGTTTTCATACTTCACCAATGACACAGTTCACACTGTTATATGTCTGATATGTAGTGATTCGACATTTACGTTTCATATTTCCTAGTCAGTATGAATATTTGCCTTTAACTTAATCATTTACATGTCATATTGTTAAATGGTAACTAATATTTCGGTTGTCATTAATGCATGAGAAACATGCGTTTGGCATCAGCTAATGTAGCCAATCGTCTCCAACATACGATATGAAATTTATGTTTTTCCTTTCGATGTTTCGAAAGTTTCCAAATGGGCTTCCACAGATGAATTCTCGTCAATGGCTGTCTGTGCGTGGGTGGGTGTGATTCTGTACATGCATGAATATGTGCGTGCTGCGTGAGTGAAACTACAAACATCACTTTTATAACAAAATTATTTATATTATTTTTCATGTTACTAAAGGAGACGTACAGGCGGTGTTGCGATGATGGATTCGGCTTATTGGTCAGTGTCACATTATGATCATGGTCGGGGAACGAACGCTACAACAACATCAACAACGACACCCCCATCCCCACCTACCAATCCTAAAACATCAGCACCTGAACCAACAACAACTCCCGCACCAACACGAAAACCAGAACTGCCAAATCTACCCTCACTACCCGACATAGGCTTTCCTACATTACCAGAAATACCAACACTAC
This sequence comes from Spisula solida, assembly GCA_947247005.1. Taxonomy (NCBI): domain Eukaryota; kingdom Metazoa; phylum Mollusca; class Bivalvia; order Venerida; family Mactridae; genus Spisula; species Spisula solida. The sequence goes on along the minus strand of OX365952.1, from coordinate 33,152,703 downwards.
CGGACCTACCTTGGAATTCATGCAACAATAAGATGTGGTCAGGAATTTGGTGCCCACCAGGAAAAGGGAGGGGGAGAGGGGGAGGATGGGGGTGGGGCATTGGCGGCGGGATTGGTGGTGGAATTGGCTTGTTTTAATAAAAACTGGTTAAAATGGCGTGCGTGGAATAGAGTATTTTAACCTGATCCTCGAACTTCGATAAGCATAATTTAACAGCTGATATCTTGTCTATAATTATAACCCCGGTTGTGTGTTTTACATAAACGGAGAGTAGCACGAAGACGGTAAGTGTGTAATACATGTGTACAAACACAATTCTAACGGATCTATAATGCACGATTTGCTTATTTAGCGCAAGACCCTTGTAATATTGTAATATACTAAGTATTTAGGAGTTAGAATCATGTCAATATCTTCGTACTACAAATATGTAAATGTAATTATGACTTTTTAGCTGGAGCATTAATACGTGTACATACATTATATCATAGTTGTCAGTGTAGCAATACCACGTGGTTTTTTACTACAGTTCCAAGTAGAAATTTGTAAACATTGGAACACAAATGTAGCCATAAGTTTTTTATTTCTTCATCGATTTCTATGAAATCTATGCCACGCTAAGAAAAACATTATTTGCTTTCCATGAAATATAAAATCTTTTTCAGCGGATGTGCTGTTTAGTCCATTACCCTGTGAAACCGTGGAACGTGTATGTTTCACAGGGTAATGGAAAAATCGGTAAGCTGCTGAAAAAGATCTTATATTTCATGGAAAGCAAATAATTTTCCCCTTAGCGTGGCGTATATTTCATAGAAATCGATTAAGACATAAAATACTTATGACTTTTTTATTTTCCAATGTTTACAAATTTCTTCTTGTAACTGTAGCCAAAAGTCACGTGGTATTGCTACACTGGTTGTTGTACTATGAACGAGTATTTATTTTCGTGCGTAATTAATACCTTTAATAATACAAGTAATAATAAAATTATAATGATAAATACCTTTTTACGAGGAAACTCTTTGACAATATAAATGAATATAATGGCCAGTAAGGACAAACATCTGTACATGCCAGTACATACTCGTACATATGAACAAACCTACACCTACATGTATATGTAGAATGGTATCTGATGTGTACAAATAAGGTTACATTATAGAAACAATATATCATAGAATCAACACATGTGTGATATAAAACACAATGCTCATAAAACAAACACGACAATGCACATGCAAGTCAAGTAAGATCAATATTGAATACCACCCAGGTGTAGTTCTTGAACTAGTTCTGATAAATACTCGCAGGAAGATCACGTTATAATTGTTCCAAAAGTCTACTGCTGTGGTATGTTCACATTGTAGATTGTAGTAAACTGTGTTCACAAAGCGGCAAACTAAATATTTTGACTAAAGTTAAAACATTGAGCTGCACATATTTCCCGAAAAAAGAACAAATAATAACACAATGGTATGTTTTCTTTGTAATTATTGTAGCTCTTTACATAGTGCTTCTATTTTCCTGTAAATCTGAAAGTATAATAAGTTTTTAAGACAATACATTGTGAATACCACACCTGGCCCCAATCTCTCGAAGCATCTCAAGTAGAAATCTCAACTCAAATTGAGATTTTGCTTAAATCAGACTAGGAATTAGAAATAAATCTGAAGCTTCAGCTCTTGAAATTTTACTGTAAAAATACTCAAAATAACATTTCTGTTTAGTGATGCTAATTTTGAGTCCATCCTCGCATGGAAATTAACATAAAGACACATGCCAATATTTAAGATGAGATCTTGCTCAGATTGAGATGCTTTGGGAGATCGGGGCCAGGGTACTGTTTTATCAAAGCACTTAGGGAAATCGTACAATACTATTAATAAGTGCGGTAAAAGGAGCTGCAAAACTAATAATGATTCAGTTACTGACCCCTACAAACCATATATGTCACCAATTAGCAGTTGTTAAAGAATTATAAAGAATTTAAATTTGAGCGTATATAACTTTAAGATTTTCGTAAGTGCTTTGATAAAACAGAACCCTGGACGTTAGAAATGTATACATTTTACAAATATGTTTATATAGTAATCATTTGTTTTCGAACGATTATTCATGTTCTTAATTTCACGCATTGTACACAATATTAAATGCAAAATGCATTCAACCATAGACGAAATACAACATCAAATAAAGATAAATTATGTTTTTGTTTTTAATACCAGTATTTTATAGATAAACTGTTTTCATTTTAAAGTACATGTATGGGTTTACTTTTATATACGAGTTTAACCTGATTTTGCAGTGACCGAGGATTACTCAAAACCATATAATATTGTGGTTTCGGTAACCTTACATATGGCTTGTCGGAGATAACTCTAGCCTTGTCAATAAACAAACATGGATAATATAAACAATGTCCGGTCGATTAACCGCTTGTTATCACAGTAGATTGAAAGAGTATAATGTATGCATCAAAATTGATTATGCACAAGATTGAAGAAAAATGGACGTCGAAAATGCTTTCAATTGTCATCATACCTGTTAACAAAGGCTAGAGTTATTATCGCCGGACTATATAGAAAAGAACATTTAACATGAAATCCTTGAATATCCGTGCTTATCCGTTGTCCAATCAGAGTTGTTATTTTAACTTATCAAATCATTCTTGCGGTACAATAACGAACACGAATATTAATTGGCGCCACGTCAAATGTTCTCAGCTATACCTTATCTGTTTTGCCTCTATAAAAAACTCTAACGCGATAAATTGCAAAACGAAAACAAACACAAAATCCGCTGTATTAATCGTTTTTGAATATGCAAACTTTATAATGTTGTGCCAAGTGTGTAAATGTTTTTATAGGCACATGTTACGGGCCTTGATTTAATCCATACAAAATATAGGCAATATTGCGTTTGTTTTTGTACTGCAATTTATCGCATTGGTTTTTTATATCATAAACATTGTATAGGCATTTTGCTATCATTGATTATACAGGGCATAAAATAATCAAAGCACTGAGAGTATTGATGGGAGGCGATCTGGTTGGTGCTACTTAAGCTTAAACCGACTTTACACGTTTAATGTTCGTTTTCTTACTGCCGATCTTGTCTTGAATGTCAAAATAGGCATATGTGACTATATAGGCATGTTGGGTATCTAAATAATTGTTAAAAGGTGCATATTAATTTATATGTAAAACGTGTATTGAATGCGTATATCAAAAGTGGCTTTAAAATAATACTACGCGCCTATTTATCAGATTCTACAGTACCGTCTTGTAATCACTTCCCTCACAGCGTGAGACAGTCTATAGAAAGCGGCTAGCTAGTACAGCGACACCATATGATTGCATAACAGTACTTTGCAGACCGTATACGATTCATTGATAAAACCATAACTTGACCGTAGTCTGAAGTTTCTAAAAATAGCTTTACAGCCGGGACATTTGATGAACACGTCATTTTCGTATTATGAAACAAGTTCGGTATCGGCCGGTGTAGTGATTTTTTGCAAAAATATCAATTTAACGAACAGTTTCACAATACTTTTTGATCTTAGAATAAACAAATGTTGCTGATTGGCTTAAATCAGTTGAAAAATCTGGAGAAACATATTCTTAAACGCCTCCCAAAAACAAATTTAAAAATAAAAAACAAAATATGTTTTCCTACACTAGTAGTGACTATCCTATTTTTTTAGCATGCTACCAGAACCACAACATTAATTCGTTTTGACTTTATGAGTTATCTATTTCACATTTTTTGTTGACAAAGAGTAAGTAATGCAACTTTAAACACCTACATTTAAACCCGATCTGATTAAATAGGTGAGCCTGTCTCGTATTAGAGTAGGCTGTCACAGGCGGAATACATCATTCGATCGCAAAAAATGAATTAAATATACATGTATGTAAGTATTTTTTGTTGATTGTGGTTGACGCAGATGTTGACGCAAGCGACCTACCTACAAATTTAAACTCGCTGTTTTTCTCGTATAAGTTCGTCACGCATGACATGAAAAATAACAACTAAGTTGATTCAAATGTATTATACATTTTTTGTACTTGTATATGGCGTACTGAAACATGCTTACTGAAACAAAGAAATACTAGGGTTATTCTCAATATTGATCTTACTCGACTTAAGGATAAGGACGACCAATCCGATCACACCATATTAAACTCTTGGTCAGTAACAGGCGATATGATTGGCTATCCATATTCGCCAATTAAAAAAGATCAATATTGAATACCACCCAAATATATTATTAATATCTAAAGTAAAAGTCTCATTTGTTAGTTTGACCCATCTAACCGAATTTTACCCATCGTGCAATAAAACATGTAAGTGCTGCAAATGACTCGATAAATTGTTTGTGTCACGGGAACCATCACATGCAGAGGTCGATTTGGCACGTAGTTATGCACGTGCACTATGTTGACCAAACGAAATTATCTGTGTTATTATTTGACTTATCCGTAAATTTATCTTAACAAACCACAATGATATTAAGACAACCCTCCCAGTGGTTGACAAAAACCGTGTTTGGAGGCTAGAAGTTGTGCTTGGCTTGTTTGATGCTGACACAAACCGTGTTTGGACGCTAGAGGTTGTGCTTGGCTTGTTTGATGCTGACACAAACCGTGTTAGGTCGCCAGGGGTGGCGTGTGGCTTGTTTGATGCTGACACAAACCGTGTTAGGTCGCCAGGGGTGGCGTGTGGCTTGTTTGATGCTGACACAAACCGTGTTAGGTCGCTAGGGGTGGTGTGTGGTTTGTTTGATGCTGACACAAACCGTGTTTGGTCGCTAGGGGTATGGCATCCGAAAACGGAATATTTTAATAAAGATAAAATTTAATAAAAATAAATTTCGACTAAAAACGTTCAAAAGAGCTGTCAATTATCATAACACTTTTCATAAAAATTGTGAAGAGAATGATAATTAAGGTATCATTTTTCTCAAGTTAATGCATAAACCGTCGATGATTAAGCTAGCGAAGTGTTAGGATCAAACACAAACTGAACTCTGGTTAATTAGTCTAACTAGTCTACACATATGATTTTAAATTTAGGAAGTAAAATTTATTGTAAAATTCTCTATGTTTTGGGCTCTGTACTCTATAGCTTTGTGTAAAGAAAGTATTTCAATCTATTTTGAAAATATGTGTTGTTGTCCTTTTCGAACAAAACAGCTCAATTAACTGCCATTTAAAAGCTCGAAGTTCGCTCAACCGCCACCGCAGTTTTCATTTGATGTGGTATAATTTATGTTCTTCATGTCAAAGTACCACTTTAGTGATAAACACCAACATTTGGTATATATTGCCTTCGGGTGTTTATTAATATCCACACGACGGTGTGTTTTTTTAAATATTTGTTCGCTAAAATAACTATAGCTCTATATATAACCAACCCTCGGGAGAATCACAATAACAAGAAAACAAGAGGGCCAAGATGGCCCTGTATCGCTCACCTGTGCACATAGATCCAGTAGAACCATATTCAAAATACACATTGATTTCACTTGTCGGCATAGCAACCAGAGTTCGTTCTGCTTGTATTTCATTTATTTAGCAATTTGGAGAATAGTCCACTCCTGGAACATTGTTACCGATTTATAACGAAATTTCCAAAATGTACTTTTAGGTACAATGATTTAACTATAGATGAATAAGCAAAAACGAGCCCACCCACTAGCGGCCATCTTTTTGACGAATCATGACATAGGTATAAATTTTGTAAGAGGGTCACCAAAGATCTAACAATACAATTTAGATATTTGGGGTCTGTAAAATTATTTAAAAATTTGGCCAGTGGTTGACGGTTTATATTTGTTTAAGAGTTTTTCCAATCGGTTGCCATGTCAACCAGGTTTATGTATATGTTTTAATTCTTTCAGCTAATTTTAGACAAGACCACACAAGAAACATTCCTGTCAAGTTTGGTTGAAATTGGCCTACGGCGTACGACGACCGATCCCCTGAAAAGTTCGCATTGTCCGGTGAGCTAAAATACATTCACTACACTCATTTTACCTTTTCATATCCGGGATCAATCAGTTTATAGTTCGCCACGGAGTGTTGATTTTAATTTACGTCCGTCAATTAGGTTATCGGTTGTAAAGAAACGTTCATGAAGAAATTTGATTTGATGTGAATATGTGAAGTAAATTACATTTAAGTACACCATGCATAGACAGTGACACACACCGTTTCACATCGCATTTCTATATCAATTTGTTTTCCGTTTAATGTTCTTCACGACACGACCGAGTTTCTTTCACACGAAATTAGAATGAATGATTTTCAATGCCAAGGGAGACCACTCCGTATCTTTAAGTTATGTACTTTAAGGTATAATAAAAAAATTATTTATGGCGTAAAATTTTTCAAAAAAGCCTGAAACTCCACTTTTCAATACAGTAAACAAAGGAAGGAAAATCAGGATTTAGAAACCTAAAATCAGACACAATAATACCAGGCCTGATATACATACTTTTGAGTAGAATATTGGTAATGTATAGATAAATAAGCGTAGCATGACAGTAATCATGATACATGTATTTAGAAAACATTTACGTTATGGATTGTAATGAAAATTGATAACAAAAATGCCATTTTTGCACTAAATATAACAGTTTCAGTGGATTTCACTGCATATTTCGAGGGAAATTGGGATATGCATGCTTTATTTTTAAAATGCATTGCAAAGTTAATGGAACTAAAGGATACAATTTTCTTTTTTGTAAACAAAAGCACATGGCCAAAGGACAAGGTTCATCAATGCAAAGATCATTTACAGTATAATATAATGTTATAATAAAGAACTTTTAGATTAATGGCTTAATTTGGCCCTGTGTTATGTAAAAAAATGCATGTTCCTGTATATAAATTTGTTCTAATAACGTAAAATTGCCTTTAAATAAACAAGCATACATATCCAAATTAATCTGTCGACAAATCTACTGAAAATATGCCATGTTCAGCAAAGAAAGTCATTTTAGCCATTTTCACGGCATTTCAGGGTGGTGGCCATATCGTTCATTTTCTTCTATATGATCGGTATCAATGTACATACAATCATTATACTGTAGTATCAAAGTAAATTATTTCACAGGAGAATGACCCGATTATATGTCACATCTTATTCATGTATATTTAACAAAATAAAATTGTTATATATAATTTAACACAAACTTCACTTTTGATCTCAGTTTAGGGCAATAACTCAAGCCTGGGCTAGTATCCAAAAACAGTTTTTTAAATAAAATATTAAGTACAAATGTTTTCTGATACCATGCTCGCATACTTTGAGCAAAGTTGATCGTTAAACATATTGTATTCAATATCATCATATTTTATTCTATATTACGAAAATATTCTATTGTATATGACGAAAAATAAAAATATTACGTCACTTGTCCCGAAACTTTTCAAACACCCATCACAAGAGTACATACATGTACATACAATGTATACACTTACACTCCCAACCAAACACCTACATTTTTCATCATTTCTCAACTATTTATGATGCGATTTGATTAAAATTTGGCATATTAATAGATACATGTTTAACTGATGTGTCTATGATTGATTGATTGATTGTAAGATGAAAATAATTTCAAATTATGACCATCACTGCAAATCGAAAAGTCACAAAAATACACCATGAAAAATAGGTAGGTGTAAACTTCATTTAACAGTCTATAACATTACAATAATAAAAGAACCACATTCTGTTTCTTTTTAATTAGTATCTAGTACGTCCTTCCATGTATTTTATGAGATATTATTTCTTCTGTCCAATCGAGAGCACATAAAACGTATCAATACCTGGGTAATGGTCCCCATTTCCCCAAAAAAGGGTATGTTTTTGACGTTGTTTCGGGGTTGAGGGTCGTCTCGTTTGTCGCCTGCACAGCTTGTCCCCATAAACACTAAATTATCTTGAAATCCGAAGAATTTGATGATAGCGACAACTGTTGCATGTTGTGATTATGCAGAAATGTTTGATGTGCACGTGCTATGTAAGCTATAGAGCTATGCCATGCAGTATATTTACATGTTGTCATGTTTGTGACTTTTAGTTTTGTATCGATGCTCATTATTTAGTTTAATTTTTATCTTTCAATGAACTGATTTGCATATAAATTCTAGGAGACATGCAAAGAATATATGTAAATTTGAACTATATCCATTGAAAATTAGTTGAGAAATGATGAAAAATGTAAGTGTTGCGTTGGGAGTGTGAGTAAGTGTACATGTAATTGGAAAGAAGGTTATGTGTGCTAACTGCATGTTCTTGGATACCTCATGTAGCTCAGAAGATTTCTACAGACGACCAGCGCTGTTCTGGTGGCGGAACTGATAGGATATCATCATTTTATGTCCACAAACTCTCGGCCAATCCTTATGTTGTAAAGAGACGGGATCATTCTGACCGTATAAGCTTCAGACTCGGTCTGTGCGGAGGGCTGCAGCCCCTAAATTTAAAGCATTTAAACTTCGTGGATTACGTATAATGTCCAAAAAATATCATATAAATTCAGTCAGTGAAGGCTGCACTCAACTTAACAAGCCGAGCATAGAAAACATAAAGACATCACATACCATAATTCACAAGACACAATGCCCAACACATAACCGAACGAGAAAATGAACTGCTGAAGTCCCAGTTCTCAAAAGCTAAATGATCTAGTTCCCGAGGTTGGTAGTATAAGCTGGTCAGGTACGAACGATGTGCGACAGGACTGACACTACGTAGATGGGGAGGTTGACCCGCTCTGTTTTCGTCCTTTTAAACAACAAGAGTCATATAACATTATCCTGTATCATTGAACAGCATGGTCAGTCTGTTGCTGAACAACATAGGGTAGTGTATAAGAAATATATTTTATTTTATCGATTTTATGCACTAGATTATCAAAGATACGCGGTATATTCCAGCACAATTGTGGTAGGGACAAGAACATTAGGTACTGTCCAGTTAGGATACTGTGAGAGTCACGTTCCATTTAATGTGTACACAAAATATTACAACCATAGTCTGAACAGCTGAACAGCATTGAAACTATAGTAGTCTGGATAAGCCTTTATCATTGGTTTTACCCCATGATAGTGGACTCGACCACTGCATCACACTATTATATATTTAGGCAAATATGTACGTAATGCATGTTTGAATGTATTTTTATCAGTAGAGTTTATAGTAGTGAATGCCCTCATTTGACATACCCGGGTTAAATATTTACTTATATAGTATCCTAACTGGACAGTATGTAGGGTAACCAGAACTACAATATTACTTTGTGTTGGGATAATGTCCGGTAACTGCGAAATCAGGTTATACATACATGTACTTTGAAATTTGCTCGATATAACCCGGACGCTCGGGATATAGATACTCGACTTATCGAGGTGTTACTGTATATAAAAGTACACACCTACTTTAAAGTGAAAACAGTTTATCTATAAAATACCGATATTAAAAACAAAAACATAATTTATCTTTATTTGATGTTTTATTTCGTTTACAGTTTAAGGCATTTTGCATTTAATACTGTGTACAATGCGTGAAATTAAGAACATGAATAATAGTTTGAAAACAAATTATTACTATGGAAACATATCTGTAAAATGAATACATTTCTAACTATTTAAGTTTCCCTTAATATGCTTTGTTTAAATACCAGCACAGGACATTTGAGAGTACAGTAAAACCTCGTTATCTCGAGGACCCATCGGGACAAGCCAAATGCTCGAGTTAAGCCAGGTGCTCGAAATATCCGAAGTCAATGATGAATTGTTGTTATGACTAATTGTAGCTGTGTTTATATGAAAATGAGTTTGAAATTTGCTCGAATTAGGCCGGTTGCTCGAATAATCGCTGCTCGTATTACCGAGGTTTTACTGTATTTACCAGAACTAGTTCAAGAACTACACCAGACAAAGAAGAAATGTAGTAAGTAGGGTTAATTTGGCTGCTACCAGAATTCAGTAACTACGTACTATTTTTCAGGTTTTTTGCCGACTTGATTTGACTAGATCAATAAGATAATGTATGTATGTGACTTGTCGTGTTTTGATTGATAATATATCGTCCCGTTGGTGCAACAAGGTTGTATCTCACTATATAGTGCATAGGGAGATACATGTTACCTTGTTGCACCAAAGGGACGATATGAGAATTACGTTTTATACCACACGTGAGTTGATTCCATAATATAATAATAGACAATATATCAGATCTAAATTATGCTAATCAATGGTCAAGGATCGTGTTAAGATCTCCGTACAATATCCCATGCAATTTCATCCATTAAAAATGCCCCACCCTCTCCCCCTCCCCTTTCCTGGCGGGCACCAAATACCTGACCACATCTTATTGTTGCACGAATTCCAAGGTAGGTCCGGTAGTGTTGGTATTTCTGGTAATGTGGGAAAGCCTTTGTCTGGTAGTGAGGGTAGATTTGGAAGTTCTGGATGGGCCGTGATTATGGTTGTTAGTGGAGTTGATGTTTCTGGTTTTGGTGTTGGCGCGGGAGTTGTTGTTGCTACAGGAGTTGTTGTTGGTTCAGGCGCTGAAGTTTTAGGATTGGTAGGTGGTGGTGGTGTAGATGTTGTAGTGGTTGCTTTTGTAGTACCCTCCGTTCCCCGATTATTATCGTAATGCGACACCGACCAATAAGCCGAATCCATCGCAACACCGCTTACACGTCTCCTTTTGTAGCATGAAAATAATACATTAAGTTTTTTTTAGTTTGCACGCATGTACACATTCATGTATGTACACATTCACACCGATATTCACGTAATCCCAGCCCTGGCCCAGACAGCCATTTACAGTCAGTCGAAGCATATTTTGAAAATAAGGAAAACAAGTTTCATACCGTCTATGTTTGAGACGACTGACAAAATTAGTAGATCATAACAATCGAACCCATCGCTGCAGTATACTCTTTTTACAGGTGAAAAGATGTTGTCCAGTGCAATATATTCAAACAAAGTGTATGCTTAGACCAAATTAACTAGAAAATATGAAAGGTAAATATCCAATCACTTGATATCAGGTAGCGTAAACTGTGTCCATTAATAAAGAATAACAATATGAAATTGTAAAATGTATACATGTACATTGTATATCTGTACTTGTTTCATTTTTTCATTCTTCATCGAATGCATGTACAATTTTCCACGTATTAACACACTAAATTCGTCAAACTAAACGATGACAATGAAGAGAAGATTTAACTAACCTTTCAGCATCGACATAAGCCTCTACATAATGCAACAATACGTCTCTGTTGTTAGGTGCTGACTGTTCCACGTTATTTTCATTCAACACAATACTGTTGCCTAAAATATAGCACAATAGAATAGACAAAATGCAGCCGACGTAAGATTCGTTGACCGGGGGGCGTAATTGTACAGCGGTTGAACGGACGAGTGTCTTAAAATACTAGTAGACTTTGGCTCGGCACTTCATAAGACATTTGATATACTATATTAGGACATAAGGACATGTCAGCTGTTGTAAAATGCAATGACTGCATATTCATATTGAAGTATTGTCCGGAAAAATCAATCTGATCCGCGATCTTATTACATGAAAATGTTACAAGCTTCCTTTGTGGAATATATCAATTTCAAGGGAGAATGTCATGATAGTTCAGATATTGTTTCTAGTACACCTCATACATATTCGTAATCCTCTCCTGTCCGTACTTAGTCAAAATATGTTTAACACGTTCATAAAATATCTACGTAGCTGACCGTAGTTAACCCTACTTGACCGAACTTAACTGTAGTTAGATGATGTAGCGTAGTAAAAAGATTATATTAAGTCAGACAGGGAAGGCAGCACTCAACTTAACCAGCCGAGCGCAGAAAACATTAAACACACAAAGCACAATGCCCAACTGAACCAACCGAGCACAGGAAACATAAAACACATACAATTACACTGAGCGTGTATGTGTGCTTAGCTCGGTCAATGAGTGTTTGATTTTGCTGAAATTTGCAACATATGTAGCTAAGACCCCGTTCACACTGGCTACGCTCTTATTACGATCATGGCCAATCTGCCCGACCTGACTAAACGTATTAATCGGGTCGAGATCGGCATCAAAACCGAGAAAAGTGATACAAAATCTTCACCGGAACGTCTGATCGACGCTTGTGCTACAATTTCTCTACGACCATTGCGTTTCCGATACGATGCTTGTACGTTTTCATCGCGATAAATGTCGATCATGAACCTTTTCTACTACGATGTCGCAACGATTTGCAAGACCCTACTACGTTGGTAGACAGACGATGTTGCGCCGCTCATGCCGACAATACTACGATCTTGACGTGATAGTACATAGTACATCTTGGTACACAATGAGTTTGGAGCATTTTTCACATCACTCAATGCCTGATAGAGGCATTGAATCCTTTGGATGACGTTTTATGTTTACAACGAACAACTTTTTCTACATAGCTGTTATATGCGTGAACGAGTTCATGTTGTTCAAATGTTCATGTACTTTCCTAATATCTCGACTATTTTTGGTTAAAAACTTATGTTTTCCACATAATTATTTGCTTTGATTTATATCCAACTTTTGTCAAGGAAAATGACTATCCTATATACCGGTATTATAACGCGATTTTTACATGTTTCAATAGAAAACACAGTTAAATTTGATGCCGATTGTACCACGGTGTTATCACGATTATGCAGATCCCGCCATGATGCTTCCCCGATGTTGCTACGATTACGCCAATCTTAATACGACCTTACTACGTTCTTACACCGATTCGTGTTAGCCACGTTCCCGCTACGCTTGTTTTGAGCTTCCCGACCTACGCGTTTCCATCACGACTCTTCCACGTTCACAAAGACCCTCTCCCGATTGACCACGACTGTCCAACGATTGATCACGATTTGGACCAATTTTAGATCGTAGTAGAAGCGGGGCCCCAGTGTGAACGCCCTATAAGATATGTGGAATGACAATAAAATTGATTTCATTACAATCTGATCAATAAACAAATGATGACATAGCAAAAGTATTTTTTGCGTTTTTCAAATTGTAAATGCAGATGTGTACTCATTTGTCTGATAAAGTTCGTGTACAAGTGTCCGTGCTTATCATGGAGACAGCAATAAAGCAAAACAAAGATAAAACATAAAGCTCAATTTAAGTTTAGAAAAGGCATCTTTTATCCACTCAATCTATATCAAGAATTACATCCCCTTGACAGTAAAATTAGAGGTAATTTTCGGTAAACCTGAAACCTTGCTACTAAGCATTTTTAAAACTTAAAGACCACTATGTTGCTGAGTGACAAGCTTCTTATGATGTGTTTTTTGGAGTTTTTCGATAGATCGAGTATTCCAATTGACCGTACATAAAAATAATTAGCATCAAACAATCAATTCCTCGTACATGTTCCCTTTTTCCGTTTCATGGTTCAATGTACCGCTGTACTGAATTGAAATGGAAAACATCGAGATACAATCCATGGGTAGCCAATAGAACGCACACAAAATTTCGTTCAGAAATATTAATATATAAAAAGTTATCTTAAGTTCTTGATAAGTGTTGCCTTTTCAAAGCCGTTCAGTGTATAGTATACAGCATAATGAATATGAATTTGAGTAAATTGTTAAAGTAAAACTATCAATTTGGTTGTTTTATCAATTGTAGAATAAATTAATATAAATAATAGTTTGCAAAATGATTATGGTTTTAGGATAATTAAAATTTAATACTAGTCCTAAGGAATATATCTCGACTTCATAAGTATTTTAATTACTAGAAAAAAATGAACATTAAAGCACAGTGCAATTTCTCCAGTGCGGACTTCTCTTGAGCAACAATCTCTCCTTAGCAACATAATCATGGTGTTCCAAAAGCAACCATTTACTATCTAATTTACCTCTCTACGGTGTTGCTCTACATAGGTAGTACCGTATATTTGTCTTGTATTGCTAATTGTTCTTCTTCTTCTTTTATTATTATTATTATTATTTATTATTATTATTATTTTATTTATTTTTTATTATTATTATAAAAAAATGTTATTATAAAAATATTATTATTATTATTAATTATTATTATTATTATTATAAAAAAATATTATCTTTATTATTATTATGTTTTCGAGTGTATATATGTAACAACATACCTTCAGACTTATAGATTGTCATTCCTTGTACTCCAATAGCCGGCAACATCACACAACATATTATAAGGAACATCTTCATTGTTTATTATTATTATTACTTTCGAAATTTAATAATATCCACATATATAAGTAACTCTCGTATACGCTGTTTCACTTTTTAAAGTAAAGGTTAAATAAAATTTTAATATTACTTTCGAAATAATATTCACACACAGCTTTCGTATAGGATGTTTCACTTTTTATAGTAAAGTTAGTTTAAATTGCTCTTAAAGTCGCAAGCCAGTTATTTTAAGCGACGATTTTATGATTGATGGGCCTTATAAGGTTGTGTGTCCTTCTTGTGGAAATAACGTATATAGTCGGACAATTACGCAGTCATGTTGTAAATAACAATTAACAAGTATGTACATTTGCTGTGTTTGTTTTGTCACTTTCTTATTCATGACACACGTCTCGGTGTTTTTACACTCAGCGGCTTTGAAAATGCAACATTTACACTTACAAATGTTAAAAGTTAGCATGTATATATTTACACATAGCTCGGCCAAAACCTATCTGATTTTGCTGCAAGTTTCAACGTGTATAGCTAAGATATGTGGAATCGCAAGAACCTGATAATATATGCATGCATAAAGGTTAGGATCACGTCAATCTCTCCGTCAGGTACTTGGTACAGTAAATCTACAACCCTGACGTTAGACTGGCTATGACCACCTAGCCTGGATTACCTGCCCCTTACCATACGTGATTAGTTCGTAATCTTTCTATCGAGAACGTCGGGAACCAGACTAATTACCACCTGGCCCCGATCTCCCGAAACATCTCAAGTAGAAATATCATCTCAAATTGAGATTTTGCTCCAATCAGAGTCAGAATTTGAGATCAAATTGAAGTTCGAGCTCTTTAAAGTATACTGTTATAAACTAAGAATAATGTTTACTGTTTTGCGATGCGATTTTTGAGTCCATTCTCCCATGGAAATTATCTAGAAAACATACGGCTATATTTGAGATGAGATTTATCTCAGATTGAGACGCTTTGGGAGATCGGGGCCTGGCTATTATCGCATCTGACGATAAATGTAGTTACATGGTTACATGTGACGTACAGTTGTACGGAATGTGGGTGGCCGATAACACCAAAATGTGGCATCGTTAAAGATATACCGGTAGTTGAGGCCATTGTAGACGAGTGCATTTAAGGAAGATGTCCGCACATCGTTGACAGTTTGGTGAGGACGAACAACATAATCGTCCGAGGCGAAGCCGAGATAATTTGTTGTTCGTCCTCACTAAACTGTAGAATAACTTTAAGCAGAAACTTTTGACGAAAAAACTAGTACTACGAGAGGTGTTCAACTTATATTTGAACAAAACTGAACATCGGATTTTGTCATATTAACACAATAAAATCGATTTATTTCTATTGAACCATGTAATAAAATGTGTTAAGTTGTGTATACATCCGTTTTGTATCGTATTTGCATTATTGTTCTAACCAAAATCAACCATCTTGTAGAGGGCATTGTGTTGTTTTTTAAGACAAATTGCCCCTATGGGAGCATAAAAAAGTGTTGGTAGATTATGAATTACCCATGTCCGTGAAGACAATCAGTAATATTAGTCATATAAAGGGTGATATACGTACACCTGCTTGTTTAGGCGAAATGGCACCAAGTATTAAAAGGGTCGAAACCTGCAATCGCCATACCCATTGGTTCTGTAATACCTAGGACAAATCCATAACCCAAAGTCGGATGGCAGCGAAGTAGTAAGTATCAGTAGCAACTTTCAATCGAATTTTTCGAAAATGTTCGATGCAGGATTTCAGAAAAATGCGGTGTTCATTAGCTCAAAGCCAAGCAAAACCAAGAGCATATTGGCAGCTATCACTTCAGGATAGGTGATTTTATTTTGAGGCGGCCAAACATTTATTGTCTTGAACCTAAACATTTAAGGGTTTTAACCTTTAGTGATTTTCACATTGCGTAAGTTACATGCGCACCGCTTTCCTTTCTTAAAATAAAAATGAGAGACTGGTCTTTCATTTCTTTAATGTGATCTGAATCCTGCTTGTTACTGTAAATTGTGGTATTAATTGTGGATGCTGCTAGATGAAGGTTTGGTGACAACTGATTAGTCAGGTTGAGGTCTGGATGGTATTATTTTATATCTGATTTTAGATGATTTCAACAATCGAGATGGAACAGACGAATTCGATTGCATCATTCATGGTCAAGGTTTTTGTATGTCTGTTTAGATTATCATGATTGACATGTAGTTGTGTTATATGCAGATAGCTATTGTTTAGAACGGTAGATCTGAACGTTCTAAAGAATATGACTCGCTGAATTGTCATTTTATTACATAATTCAGTGGCGTAGCCAGCGATGCGGACGTACACGCGTGCGTACATTAATTTATAAGGAAAGTAAAATGATAAATTTGGCCAAAATGACATTAAAGTCGCACATTTTTACAATGTTGAGGACCCCAAACACAACCACCAACTACGCCCCTGAAATTGCATTGATATGGGATGACGTCATTTTCTGATTTATGACGTCACTCGTAGCTTGATGTACAGAGTTGTTCCCCATGATAAATTATGTATGGTTATTGGTTAATCTGGTGGAAGATCTTAAACATCACTTCAGATTGCTGACCAGAGTAGGCCCTTGTGCTATTTGATTCCGACTTGGTATTAACAGACCGTCCAAGCTTGAACTTTAAGGTAAACGCATCTAGGCCTTCGAAGGCTATACTGATTCAAATCAAGTGAATGATGTTTGGATAATATGAACTAAGGCGTAGCCTACTTGGGGATTTATATATATTGAATAAGTTCTGCCATGAACAATCGAAGAGCGTCTGGTGGATGTAGTGCCTGTAGCAAGGTGTAGGTGCGAGTTATTCAGACAGAGTGTTTTTATCCGAGCATTGCCACCAGTGAACTTTTGGAAAAGTTGGCGATATATCAACAGGGATATAGTCATATCATTACCTTCATGCAGCCCACCTAATCAGGCTAATGTGTGTAAAGTTTTATTATGCATGAAGAGAAATAACTTATTAAATATGTATTCATTATTGTTAGATAATTATACTTTTATGGCTATATTTATATTTTTCTTCTTTCACAATTTGGCCAAGACTTTAGATTGGTGCATACTGAACGGAGGCTTTATTGTGGATTGTGATGGAAACACCGAATGCAGAGATATGGCATCAATGATCATCATGGAGGATAGAATCTATTAAATTGAAGGATAAGGCGTATAATTTTTATTTCTTTTTCCCATTGGATTCAGTTTGTATATAATTATATTGTCTATCCTGAATTGTTGACTGAAATTGAGCCCTTGGCTTGTGCACGTTAACTCGGGCTGTATCTACACATTTGCATGTGTATAAGTGATGCTTAGGTTATATCAATATATGGAATCATATGGCTAGTTAAATGACAAACATAGAGCCAGTTTGCCAATTACCGAATGGTTCCACTTGCGGAACAAAAGTATGGCTAGTTAAATGACATACATAGAGCCAGTTTGCCAATTACCGAAAGGTTCCACTTGCGGAACAAAACTATAAGTGTGATTTTGAGTTAGTGGAATGCATCCTTGTAACATGGTTTGGGATTTAGAAAATAACTATTCAATTTTATATTGAAAACTTGTCACCTTAATTTAAGATTGATAAATTTGATAAAAATATGCACGTACCGCATTGAAGGGCTGTTGCGACATTTTATGAATCGTGCATAAACAGCAGGGATATTTAACCGACAAATTTTCCTCCATTCAAGTTAGTTTAATTTATATTGTGATGTTTATGATGGTAATTCCAAAAATTTATGCCATCAATTTTGATATAAATTTCATTGCATTAAGTAAATCAGTTTCTAACCATTTAGTTACTGTTAAGCTTGCACATATAGTTACCAGGGGTCTTGTCTGATTGGATATATCAACAATCTCGGCAGTGTTACCGAATGTGTTAATGGTAGAAACTGTAATTCAGTCTTTATAAGTCGAGTACTGTGAATATCAACTACTAATCTTTTTTGTAGGAATGTCATGAATGTGCACTAATCACAGCGCAAAGGAAATGGTTTGTGTGATGTATCATGTATAAGTCAGCAGGAATTGTGTGGACTGTTTGATGGCTTTTATGTTAGGAAGTGTGTGTATCTTGAGTCAGTCAAGAGACAATCCGGTAGAATTAACAGTATCGTTAACCAGGTGGTATATTTAATTTTTAATAAGGAATTGTGATATGAATGTTACATAAGTACATTAAATGTAAGTTTTACTCAGAATATACAATCAGAGTTTGTATAGAGAAAATTTTGTGGACATGCTTGTTTGTAGTCAGTATAATTACCAGCACTGGGTTTGAACCAAATTAAAGATTGTTTTTATTAAATCAATTGATTGAAGATGTTTTTGTGGTGAAATAACACATACTCATGTTGGTATGGGACAGGTGTATTTTCAGTGCTTAATATTAGGCAGTGATTATAATATACAGCAACTTCATCACAAATATAGTTAGTTCAAGCAAAGTTTACATACTGGAATTTGAAATTAATTAGGGTGCTTTGTCTGACTGTGGTAATGGGTCAAGTTGCTATCTTTCAACCTATTTTAAGTTGCCTAGCTATGGATATTGTAGTGGTATTTTTTATAAAAAGTTAAAGATTTAGATTATTTAGTGTAATTTCTAGTTATAAATGCATGCTTTAGTCCCCCGTGTATCAGGGTAGTGTGTACATAAAACTGTTTGTGGTATGGGGTGTAATACTAGTAATTTTAGGTTGAGTGTAAAACAAGTTCTTGCAACTCAGCACCTTTTTTCCTGACATAGCTATCACCACAAGGGTATGAGAGGCAAACCAGTTTTCCTATTGCTGAGTGGAAAGGAGTTACTCACTAAGTTACTGATACAATTTTTATTTTGGCATTGGTGTGATTACACATTATCTTCAACTTGTAAATAGTTAGGTTATTAAAATAGGGAATGTATCCGGTCTAAAGCCCATGTGATGTTCATTAAGCTATTATTATGCACATGCTAAGCAAAAGTGGTGAGTAAGGTGATATTAATCTGGTAGGGACATTTGCCACTTGAGGTAGTAAATGATCCAGGCAGGAGACATTTGTTAGTTTAGGGTTATGTGATAATTGCCAGGATCAATAGATGAATGGTATAGACTGGTGCAATCCAGTAGTCATGGCGGAGTTATATGTATTTACTTCATTGTCTATGTCCCTTACATTTTACCAAATTATGCATCTAGAACAATTTGTTAGTTCATAGCAGTTGCCAAGTAATGGCTTGTTACCACATGTCATGAGACATTTTGTTATTCTTCGTTTATAGTTGTCTCGATAAAATATCTTCTTTAAATTCATGTTGTTAGTTGTTAGCTTTTCTGCAAGGTTCATACAGGCCTTGAATGTGGTTTCAACATTGAAAAGTACTTGAATTTAGTGCCACCTTGAAAAAATGCCAAAATGTTACTTGAATTTAACTGAACATTCTTGAATTCAGGCCAACAGCCTTAAATATCCTAAAAAGCTTATTGGTGTTGTTAGATGGCACATTTATTATCTGTGTAAAAGCACCTTTAAAAAATAATAATTAAAGTACATATTAAAATGTATGAGTGTGAATGTCACTGTTATTTGATAATTGAGCTCGTTCGGGTATGACTCGAAATAGAGTATAAAGTGGCAGTGAATTATTACATTTTCGTACTTTTTAACCATGGTGAATGTTTGGAAAAACACCTTGAAAATGCATATTCTACCTTGTATAGTCCTTGAATTTTGGTGTGAGAATTTTGTATGAACCATGTTCTGTTACTATTGCTCCTACTATCATATTGCTTGCAAGTTCCATCATTTAGGACCTTGAACATGGTTCCACACAGTCCATTATGTGTTGGTTGTACAACTCCATTGACTAATTTATAAGAAGTGACAAGTTGGCATCTATTTCTGGTTATTAGTTCATGGTTTGCTGGTAGATTCAATTTAGGGCTTGCCTTTACAATTTGATACAGTAGATCAATTGGATTAGTTTAGTACACAGTTTTGTGGTATGTCTACAAGGGTTAGTTTTTATAGAACTTCCAACTTGTGCTGTAATGTAACATCTACTATGCTTTCATAACCATCCTTTGTCAGTTGCATTTGCTGTAGGCTTGCAAAGATCAAGGTTGCTGTGTCCTGTTAATTAAGTGGCTACCAAAAAAGGTCTTCCATACTGGCAAAAGCTTGGATATTGTACGGATATCATTGTGCTGATATTATCTCCCTTTAAGGTAATTGGCTATCCAGTGTCATTAGTTTTTTTTTTTTTTTTTTTTTTTTTTTTTACTTTTTGTTTAACTTATCATGTGCTGGTACGAAAATTTGTTGACCCGTTGGGGCCCATTTTATTTATATGTTGATCTGCGCTCTCTTGACAAACGGTTGTTTCGCAGTAATGGCATACATTTAACGATTTATCAGAACAAATACAAGATGCAAGTGGTTACGTTTTTTACACGGATCTGTCTTGTGGTATTGTAAAACCACTTGTTTGTGAATTTACTTTGCCAAGCAAATATCAAGTAAACTATAAATATGACTATATTTTACAGCATTTAAGCGGCTGCTGTTTTGCATTAAGCAGCAATGAATTTTTGGTACAACCTTGAGGGTGGTATAGTGTACAGCTACTAAGCCATAGAAAGTCAAACGAATTACAAACTGTTGCTATATAGAATGCATTAATTATTTAATAATCAAGCCGTTGTTGTTTTGCTCTCGGCTAGCCATGTTTCAAGTACAACGATGACTGATTATATACTAATGAATTTGATTGAGTTGGATTGAATTGATTGGATTTGAGTGTATTGAAATGAGTTGAATTGAATGGAATTGAGTTAAGTTGAACTGAATTGAGTTGAGTTGGATTGAATGGAATTGATTGGATTTGAGTGTATTGAAATGAGTTGAATTGAATGGAATTGAGTTAAGTTGAACTGAATTGGATTGGATTGAATTGAACTATTGTTTAGAAATAAGCCGTTGATATTTTGCTCACGGCACTCGGCAATGTTTGGCTTTGTTGCACGGCGGATTTCGCTGGCCCCACCATTCGTGGCGGTGGTACCTGCACACCGGTCCATGGCGTACCTGGACCGTTGTGTAGGGTCCATATGGCAGACAGCTTAATCCATTTATTATATATATAAATAAAATAAGGTGAGCCCAACACCTGTTACCCAGAGTTGGCTCAAATACTAATTCTATCTGTTCATTTTGAACATCTTGATTTATTGATGTTGTTGTTGTTGTTAGGGCTAGCCCTTTGTATTGTCGGCAGCCCGAATTTGTAAGCCGTGGCCAAACATTGCCAAACTTAACATTAAATTTATCTTAATCAGTCATCTAGTTTGTTAGTATATTTACAGCTTTGTAGCTGTACACATTGGTCACTCTTTGTCCGCCTTCAATAAATAATGGCAGCTATCACTTCAGGATAGGTGATTTTATTTTGAGGCGGCCAAACATTTATTATCTTGAACCTAAACATTTAAGGGTTTTAACCTTTAGTGATTTTCACATTGCGTAAGTTAGATGCGCACCGCTTTCCTTTCTTAAAATAAAAATGAGAGACTGGTCTTTCATTTCTTTAATACCCACCCTCCGCACCCTTATTAACTGATAGAGTACATGTGTTCATTATGGCGAATTTCACACATGCATGTTTTATTGAAATATCATTTTCTTTGTTGTTATTGAAAAAATATACTTTGTTGGTTTATTGATATATTTCAGGTACTTGTATGACCGTTGTAGATCTTCGTCGTAGAATCCTTCGTCACGGATTATGAATTATAAATATTGTGTGGGGTCTAAAACCCAGATTGTTAATAGTATTGACTAGCTAACTTTAGTCACAGCATGTTTTGTGGGGTCTCAAACCCATTTTGACATTAATTGTGATTACATGTTTTAAATGCACATTTTGTATTAGTTGTTTGTAACACTTGGTTGCAGACAGCTTAATCCATTTATTATATATATAAATAAAATAAGGTGAGCCCAACACCTGTTACCCGGAGTTGGCTCAAATACTAATTCTATCTGTTCATTGTGAACATCTTGATTTATTGATGTTGTTGTTGTTAGGGCTAGCCCTTTGTATTGTCGGCAGCCCGAATTTGTAAGCCGTGGCCAAACATTGTCAAACTTAACATTAAATTTATCTTAACCAGTCATCTAGTTTGTTAGTATATTTACAGCTTTGTAGCTGTACACATTGGTCACTCTTTGTCCGCCTTCAATAAATAAGTAAAGGTCTTGGAGGCTGTATATGAGACAACGGAAGAGTGATTGGTAAATTATGTCACTCATGAGGAGTTAATGTTTTACCGGTATCTTAGAGGAAATTATTACATATACAGAGTCTGCTATGTTAGAAATGGTCATGATGATAGGCATAAGTTGGAGTAAGTAAAAATGCAAATTCGGTCAGGGTTAACTCCCCTTGACCATAACAATAAAATAAGTCATATTTTAAAAAGTAAAATCGAATTATTGTGTTTTTTAAGTTGACGATAAATCTACACTCTGCAAGTGGATTGAACCCTGTCCGAAATTGCATTTTAGTCGGTATTTCTAAACGTTTGGCTTTGTTCTGAGCATAGTGTTCTTTATTTCTGTCTCCGTGATAAAAACATAGACTTGAAAACGAACTTCATCAGCACAAGCGGGGCCATATGTGCATTAGCAACCTGACAAACGCCCGATGAACACACGACACAAATTTGTGACTTTAGATTCTGCTGATGTCATTTTTGGATAATCGATTAATAATCGATTAACTGACAAATTGTTGTTAATCGATTAAATTATTAATCGTTAATTGAAGTAATCAGATGATTAACGATTACTTTTCAAAAACAAAGTTAAATGACATGTTTATTAAACAGTTACAATGTGTCTATCTAATACAAGATATATCAATTAGACACACAAGATATATTCATCTAGTGGGTGCATTGTTCAAGAGACAAATGGTTCTCTTACATGAATAAAGTTCAAATATGCTTATTACATATAATCATCATCAGGCGTTCAAAAGTTTTGTCACTAAGCCTGCAGCTTTCTGGCCTAAAAACGTTCCTGCAATGCTGAACAACCACTCAACTCGCTTGCAAGTGTTGGAAATATTTCACTATTATCCTTCCAGTAGTGTAAGGGGTCAATGTCAATACATTCTGACATCAAATATACAGAGATTTCCTGCTTTACAAACATATTTATGGACATGCAGGATAAACTTTAAATTAAATATAAACTGTATGTTCAGATCTTGTCAGTTGTGTTTCTTAAACAATAGTGTGACACTTAACCCATATCACTTATTTTAACTAACAGTACAAATCTTTGCCCCAGGCAAAATACATGCAGCTTTGAGTATGAAATGGGGTACATTTAAATAGGTGAGAATTGTCAAACAATAGCATTAAGTGTAGGCCCTAATCTTCTAACACACTGTCATGTTATAAACATGATGTAATATCTGTTATATATACAAATATTTTATTGCACAAAAATGCCTTTTTACAGCTTAGTACATGCTTACATTTATTTTACATGTTATGTATATATAGACTTAATTAATATTAAATAACTAATGAATTATTGACTGATAATTCACTAAAAAATATATTTAATTCTATTTAGTTTTGGTAGTTACAAGCATTGTGGTTTTGTTACTGAAAACAAAGTTTCTGCTGAACATTCTCATATATTAACGCAAAGTAATCATAAAGTAATCGTAAAGTAATCATGATTACAGCCTTTTTTTCATCAATAATCGATTAAATTATTAATCATTAATCAGAAAAATCCATGATTACTGATTAATAATGATTACTTGAAAAAAGTAATCGATTATTAATCATCATGATTACTTTAATCGATTACTCCATGTCTGACCATTTGTTTATTCTGTTTGTGACAATTGTTGTCAGATGTTTAAAACATTGATTGTATTGTATTGTATCTCAACACATCCAAACTACATATGTTGAAGTTTTCAGCAAGATCAAACAAGTATTGACCGAGCTATAGGTAAGTTAACACGTGTGTACTTAAAAGTTTTGTTGAGTGTAAAACCAACCCTCGGGAGAATCACAATAACAAGAAACGAGAGGTTCAAGATGGCCCTGTATCGCTCACCTGTGCACATTGGTCCATACAACCGTATTAAATCTATACCTTGTTTGTTCTGCATGTATTTCATTTATTTAGCAATTGGGAGATAAGTCCACTCCTGGAACATTGTTACCGATTTATATCTGTACTTTTAGATAAAATGATTTTACTATAGATGACCCAGAAGCGGCCATGTTTTTGACGAATCATGACAAAGATACACATTTTGTAAGAGGGTCGCCAAGATCTAACACCACAATTTTGATATTTGGGGTCACCAGCAACTATTTCTGTAAAATTATTTAAAAATCTGATGTGGGTATGTGAAGTTAATTACAATAAAGTACATCGTACAGAGACAGTGACACACACCGCTTCACATCGCATTTCCACATAATTTTGTTTTCCGTTTAATGGGTTTTTTTTCTTGGCTTACTTCACGGCGACCGAGTTTCTTTCACACGAAATTCGAATTATTTTCATTGCCAAGGGAGACCACTCCATACCCAGCAAACATTACATATCGGTCCAATGTTGGTCCGATATCAGTTGCTATGTCGGCCTGACATCCGTTTCCGATATCGGCTATGCATCCCCGTTGAATGTCGGTCCGATATCGGCTGTATGATTGTTAACCGATCTGGAGCCGACATCATGCCGACATGGAAATAATGTTATTCACAAAGCTAACCATTTTCAGACCATTTATTATTTTGAATTTGTTTGACATGCTTTTCTCAAAAATATTTTCTGCTACTTGATGTTCTCTCAAAATTCCCCGTAGTACTTCGAGCAGCAGAAAACCTGCTCCATATAGCAGAATATGCTGCTACAAGTGAGTGTTTATAATTTGTAAACGAATAAATAGGCTTATGTATATACCACATTTTAATTGATATTTGGAAATTTATGTAAGATTTTGTATTATAACTATTTTCCCCCACCACTTTTACACTTAGATATAGACACTGTTGGATAAAAATAATATTTAGACCAATCGAACGTTTTTTTACAATATTTGATTTAGTTTTTTATTACCTCCCTTTATAGCAACACCCGACGTTGATACGACGTCAATCCGACGTCTAACCATCCATTTTTATAACTGTCTTTTTTGTCAAAATCAAAGGATATTTTCAACTATGACAGTGAAATGATGACAAAGTAACTAAAAATAACTAATTTTTATTGAAAAACATACCATACTTACAATTTTACATTTAGTTACTAGTATTCCAACGTATATCTGACTGACATTGGTCCGATGTCGGAAATCCGTCACCAGTATTCCGTCATGTAGCCACGGCAAAGTTTGCTTATTTAATTATATTGTAACTGACGTCGGCCCGATAGTATCATGTTTGCTTGGCAATTTAAGACATAATAATTGTACAAGTAAAATTCGTTGAACTAGTTATATAGTCTATATCGGACCGACATTGTCCGATATCAGAAATCCGTCACCGATATTCCGTCATGCAGCCGATATCGGTCCGTTATGGCAATATTTGCTGGGTATCCTTAAGTTATGTACTTCAAGGTATAATAATTTATGACGTATTCTCTAAAATCTTTTTTAAAAACCCGAAACTTTTGAAACAAAAACACAGGGCTAAAGGACTAGGTGCATTAATGCAAAGATCATTTACAGTATAATATAATTCAATAATGAACTCTTTCAGGGCCGCCAGCAACTTTGCATATAAAGATTCCCTGACTTTTCACTGACCAAATCATACTTTTCACCTACCATCACCGCCATATTTTTCCAGCCTCCTCCTTATACTTACAGCTATCCAATCAACCCTAATCAGGCTTTTTAGCACTACCGGTATTTGGCAATATACTATTGACTATTTCTTCTAAGGACTAATAATGGTTAATTTGGAAAACAAACAACTACAGACTTACATTATTTACAACTTCATAAACAGCTTGTCTACATTAACACTTCCCTTTTCGTTATCTCTCAATGAAATATATCTATGTTTCATATATTTTTATTGTAGCATAGGAACTCACGGAAACTGATAGAAGCATCATTTGTGAGTGATGCAATCGTGTACAGTTATCTTGCATCATGTTCATCAACTTAGTGACTTCAACCTATTTGATAAGTTTTGACAGATCAAAGTTATGGTGCAAGCGTAGTGAGCCAAGAGAGATGTTGTTTATATTAAAAGAACAAAGCTTTCTTTCACCAACTACTCGACAGTAAAAGTGTACATATCAAGCTGTTGTGCGGACTGCCACAGCCACTGAACATTCTAAATATCGACCTTAATTTCATTTTTCCCTGTGTTCACTGACTTTTTCTAAAATTACACTTTTCACTGACCATTATAAATATTTTCCTGATAATTCACAGACCTTTCCAAACACCAACACGGCATTCTAGCTTCACTTTCATATTTTGTTCATATATAAAAGTATGCAGAAAACCGGCGTAGCACTGTCATCGTGGTTTTGGGACGGGTTTTTTGTCATGAAAATGGCCAAAATCGCAGTTCTGTCAACATATTAAGAGGGAAATTGGGATATGCATGCTCATTTTTTAAAAAGCTAGTGTTTAGTTATTAGAATTATAGGGCATATTTATAGGAACATGCATTTTTTGGAAAGAATAATCTTATACGAAATGTGGAAACATCAAAGGGCCAAAATAAGCCATTTGTGAATTTTGTTGTTTAGCAATTCGTGACACTTGTTCCCTGTAAGGGGTTATTTTCTTGAAAAGATGGTAGTAAATGTTCGTAAAACTTTCGTAGGGAGTCTAATCAAAATGTCTCCTGCTTACAGTAACAGCTAGGCAAGCTTCATAAACATATATGTACAACAAATAAAGCCAATTGTTTCATTCATATTTATTTTCTTAATAAATGAATATTACCAGACATAACAGTACATATATAAACATACAATGTATATATATAACATAGACTTCACAATCAAAACTTGAACTTTTACATGAAATAATACTATAACTCGTTTAAACAGGTCAGTCACTTTTTTACATAACATTGAGTATTTTTAATTATTTTATAAACATTGCCATTCCTCTTATTAATGCAGGGGTGTCAACAGGGTTAAATTACAAATCCTGAAAATCAAATGCGGCTGACCATTTTTGTCAAACAAGAGGCATTCAATCGCATTATTTCCATATTTAACTCCGTTTGTATTGAATAAAACCTTCTGATAAGATTAAATTGGCCGTGACTTTGCCATTGCTTGAGATATTTTCATCAAAAAACTTTTATTTTGGTCAGATAGCATAGCTCTTTCAGAATAGCTAATTCCGGAATTCCGGACAAATCCGGAATACTGACACCCCTGTTAATGTCTTATTCTAATAGACATTATAATATATGCATGTAAGTGGCTCAGAAAATAAGGTATTGGATTTCACTGCCCTTTTCTCCAATTAAAATATTTAAAACAATACAAATACAATGTTATGATATTGCAATGTTTGTATACAAGTGATAGACCTGAATAAACAGACTAATCATGTACATACTATGAAACAGTGTCATCATTGATTTTCTCAGAAAGTTAAACGATTACTGAAGCATACACAATGTTACAGTTTGCACATGATGTGATGCATGGAAAAACTTACCATAGAACAAAATGGACACATGTACAGTTAAACCTCACACACAGACCAACTTATTTGTCGGACCATTTATTACAGTTCATGGTTGTGCTCTAAGACTATTCAATCTCAATACTGATACCATTTAAATAAGACCATTTTTCACCTACCACAAGAGTGGCCATATCGTTCAGTGTTTCTATATGTTCGGTATCAATGTCCAGACAATCATAGGAAAGGAAACAAGACTGCGTTCAATAAACGCTTATACCCCCCATTGAAGCCTTGCCCATAAAAAGCTAAGTCAATCAGGGGCCATAATTATGTAATAATGTTGGATAGTGTTACATGGCTTTGATAATGTAAGGGGCTTATGATAGTAAACAAGTATGCCAAATTTTAAGGCAACGCCATGATGGACATGATGTAAAACGAAACTGTCAATTTGGGTTAACCAAGAATTAGACGCTTAATAAGTCTAAGTCCAAAATTAGGTCAATGTGACAGTCAAAATGAGGTTAGGTGATATAGGTGTGTGGAGAATGTTCAAATACAACAACCATGCAAGTATGAAAGCTTTGTAGCAAGCCATATTAATGCTAGAAGAAACGGTCAATTTGGGTTAACCAAAAATTTGGCCCTCCAATAAGTCTAAGTCCAAATTAGATGAAGGTGAAGGTCGAAATGGCGTCAAATGATACAGGTGTGTGGAGAGTGTTCATATACAACATCCATGCAAGTATGGAAGCTTTGTAGCAAGCCATAATAATGCTAGAAGAAACGGTCAATTTGGGTTAACCAGGAATTTGACCCTTCAATAAGTCTAAGTCCAAAATTAAGTCAAGGTGAAGGTCAAAATGGGGTCAGGTGATACAGGCGTGTAGAGAGTGTTCATATACAACATCCATACAAGTATGAAAGCTTTGTAGCAAGCCATAATGATGCTTAAAGAAACGGTCAATTTGGGTTAACCAAGAATTTAGCCTTTCAATAAGTCTAGGTCCAAAATTAGGTCAAGGTGAAGGTCAAAATGAGGTTAGGTTATACAGGCGTGTGGAGAGTGTTCATATACAACATCCATGCAAGTATGGAAGCTTTGTAGCAAGCCATAATAATGCTAGAAGAAACTGTCAATTTGGGTTAACCAGGACGGTCAGGGGGCATAATAAATGATTTCACAGAAGAATGCCCAGTTTTCATGTCACATTGTTATACATTATTTTACACAAACTTCTAATCTCAGTCAAGGGTCATAACTCAAGCCTGTCCTAGTATCCATAAAGCATATTGTTAGAAAACTGTACATTTTACTTAAATCTTAAAATTTCTGAAAGTGTATAATTAAAAGTTTTTATACAGTTTTTAAGGAATAAGAGGAGAGCAAAAGAAATCACTAAGAAAAGTTGGGATATTCTTAAATTTGCAGCATAAATTTTTAAGTTAAGTCAAAAGATACTTTTTGAATATCAGTCCAGATCTACTTTAACTCAACAACTATCAGCTAATGTCTATGTGCATCATTGATTATAAACAATACACCATCCTTTATCAAAGAGTTGAACATAAAGAATCAAAGGCACAAATATCATAAATATTAAACAAAATACGAGAAGAGACAAAACTGAAGCCCATGTAAAGCAGGAGGCCACAAAGTCATGATTCAGGGTTTAAAAGTTTTGAAAAACACAAGAAGTTCACAGACTGATATTTTCAGATTAATTAACAGCAAAGAATCAAGTAATTATAACCAGAATGGGACCTATTACATGTACATTAAGAAAATCTTACATTAGTTTACAGTTAAAAGATTGCTGACAGCAAAATGATTTAGTTGAATAATCTGCACTACAGTTCTGTTTCACTTTCTTTAATATTTCGGCCAAAGGCCTTCGTCAATGCGAAAATAATCACAATTAATTTGTATTCTTCGTTGGCAAATACTTGTAGATACAAAATGTTGAGCATATAAATATATACAAGTAACATGTATGACATGACAACATTCAGAAAAATCAAATAAATAGTACTGCTGTAGTTTTACTCAAACACATGAACCTGATCCTCTCTACACTCCATTACAATGTCTGGTCTATATTCATCATTGGACTTTTGTATACTGGTCCTCTTAATGTCTAGACTATTACCATAAGTTAAGTATATGTCTTGTCTATATTTAGCTTGGCTGTCTGTATATAATATATCATTTTAATACTTCCACGCCAGACCATTTAATTAAAACAGTTACTACAAACAGTTAAATTTATACCATATTCAAAGAATTTTCTAGAAGCACCTGTTAATTTAATTACATCAATTATTCCAAGTCTGGGACAATGTTTGAATCATATCAATAAAGGAAAAAACAACATGCAACATCAAACTATACTGGTAAAGCATACAATTTGCAACAACAAAATGATTGTAGCAAGAATGCCAGCTGTAATTCAAAGACTAGTCGTTGGAGGTTTAATTTGTTTTAAAAACTCTATTTGAATGCAGGTTTTTTTTAAAGAAGGTTTGCGGTCTACCTCAGAAATGCCTGTATATCTTACCAGGAAAATGACTTATATGTCATTAATGTCTCTATTTTGATAAAGTAGAATACTAGGCTAAGTCATTAAATTGTTACAAACACCAAGCTGTTCCAAACAGTGTAGATCTGAGCATACATACTTAATATAAAGTTAAAAGCACAAACAGAAATGTGAGTATATCATGAGACAATCATAACAATAAAGTATTAAGGAAATATACTACAGCACTAATGAATTAATTAAGTTGTTAATACATAAAGCACAAACATGTATACAGTATAATAGTATAATAAGGAATTCTTACAACAGCACTATTACCAAATATTGACACAAAGTTAGCAAGGTCAGCACATACAGTCCACTGATGATAACACTAGACTTTGTTTACAAATACAATTGTAAATTCAGTGCATTTTCTATGTCCATTTTTTTTCAAACTTGAGTATAACTGTTAATGCATGAACATGTTCAATCTACGCTGATAACAAGCGGTTAGTGACCGTGCAGTGATTAAATTATCAATATATGTTTATTAATAAGCCTAGAGTTATCTCTGGCAAGCTATAACATCATGTGATAAATATGTAGTTCAGGGTTCCAATAACACACATAGGCAAATAATATAAAACAGGCTTCATTTTTTCGAACCAACCAATCACACAAATCATTGATTTTAAACAGAGAGAATAACATAATTTCTTCTTATCACTAGACTCCTAAATGGTCAAAACAAAGTAGGTAAAATAAATAACTTAAAACCCCATTATCTCTCCCAAAACTTGTTCAGGATCATCCCGTAAATACATTTACAAGGATTTAGGATGTTTTTCAAAATGACCAATTATTGATGACAGAATGTTTACTATATCTGTTGAAATAGTATGCCAAAAATTCACATTTATGATTTAACTAAAATGTATGGAAGACAAAAAACTAATTTTGCAAGAGTTGCTTCCCCTAGACTATAAATCAAGCATTTATTGTTACGAGCTTATAATTCTTTATTTTGTCAACAAACCAACTGGAAGCTGTGTTTAGTTTTCTTCAATCTTATGATGTTTTCTATCTTTGGGACTCAACTGAAGTGCTCAAAATGCATCATTCTGCAGATTACCAAGTTATTGCTTTTTGAAAATAGTCATTTAGTGCGTAATGGGATGAAAAGGATAATTTGCGTGCAGTTAATGTAACCCCTAAAAACATATATAACAATCAATGACAGTCCCAATCATAACCATTTTATGCCACCTGGAGCCCTTTGCCTAACACAAACGCAACCGTTATGCTAGGAAACAGCTTGCTTCTAAAAAGCACTACATAGCGGACGAAACGAAAAATGCTACCAGCAAGTGCTCACGGATAGCAGATGGTTATACAGCAAAGCGCTACCGAAACGGTCTGTTGCGCAAGAAAGCGCTCAGTAGCCTCCCCTAGTACTGAGAAACGGTATGCTATCCACAAGCACTGCTCGCTGGTAGCCTGGTGTTGCATATACATAGTAAATCGCTACCAAAAAATACTCAGTCACGCCGTAGTTAGGCAACCGGCTCCTGGCTACACACAACCACCAGTTTCTGTATTTAAAAAACTATCCATGATATAAGAAAGAATAGGTAACTACAACATTTCAAAGACAACTCATAAATAACACTGTAATAAATCAATACCCAAACATGTAACACAAAAGAATAAACACAAAATTAATATGAAAAAAAAACTACTTCTAAAAAGAGATACGATAAATAAAAGCTATCATAATGCTGTCGTATTTGAACCATAACCATTTTTCTGTAATAACATTGCATTATGTAATAGATTCTTTTACATATATTTTCAAACATTTGTGTTCAAGTACCATAGAACATAACATACAAGAAAGGCAATTTAAAAACATCAAGGTTGTACAAAATTAAATTTAATGTAATATGTTAAATCCAATCAAAAGATCTTATCACCAAAAATATCTACTATCTACATCTAATTCACTTAAAAATACCCTAAATATATTGTTATCTATGGGATACCCGTACATTTAACATATTAACTCTCTTCTTAATTCTATATACATAGTACTAGAAGGATTTTTGACACAAAACGTATGTCTCCTACAAGGGCCTTAACTCCAGCAAGAATCATCCGACCAAAAATTCCTGACAATATGCACACCAATGCTTGGCATCAAGCATTCATGGAAAGTTTCATGTAAATCGGACCTGTATTTAAGGAGAACTCTATATGTTGGAGACATAATTTTAACTGTACAAAGTTGGATCAAAGTATCAATATTCTATACAACTACATTGTTCTGTAATAAATAAATGTCTGTTTTTAAAGGCAATGTTAGACTTATCAGGTGTCCATTGCCTACGAAAAGTGTCACGTAGCTTTACAGTGCTTTGCAATATATATGGTAGTCACTGCCCACTACATTTAGTTCAGATTTAATGCAGTTTCTCAACATTTTTTCAGTTATTCACCTTAACAGTTTTCCTGGACAATAGTGGAGGAATATTCAAACTGTTATCGAATTTTCATAGAAGGGTATGACGGTTTGACCTGCCACAACCAGGAATCGAACCCTGATGGCCTGATTGCCAGGTTCATAATTAATAATTGAAGGGGAGGTAACTGAATAAAGGTGCTTCATACAGCGCTTTTAAAAGAGTTAGGCAAGTTTCACTGTAAGTGGTACATGAACATCTGACGAAACATGCAGTACGATGAATCAGATTTATGATAATTATGATTCTAACTTACATACGTATGATTGTGTATTTCAGCTAAACTAAGCATTCAAAAACAAACAACATTGTAATTTTAATACTTATCACATGAAAGCTCAAATAATGTAACATTTTATGCCACATTTCTATACAAAGTCTACAAGATGTGATGAAAATAGTTATATGATTTTGTTGAAAAACTAGTGTTCTTGAAAGACAATATGGAAAATCATAGACATACCCATTACACATACATATACTTGTATACTTCAAATTCTATGACTCTAGGAAAACCTGATACAATCAAAATGTCTTACATTCAGTTTAGAGATACAGAGATAATGTTCTATGTGTGATAAAATGTCATTTACCGTATACTTCCTAGTATTGCCTACACTATGGTCAACAGGAACCGAAAACAAAAAATCAGATGCAACCTTTGGTCAACCATAACTTGGAAACCTTAACACAGCGTAAGACATTTTTCATGCTCCTGAAGGACATGTACTTTTGCTTTATTTTCAAGATACTATAGAGTCTTCTCCAATTTTTCAAATATGCGTCCAATGCTCAGCTGCAGGTAATTCTTGGGGAAATACAGTATTCACTAGTGCACATCAGCTATACAATTAACACACTATGAACACCACTCATATGGAATATGTTTGCAAACTTTTGAAACAACCCTGGAATGAACATTTTGGTCTAACATGAGTTACACTTATCAAATAGTCTCACAAAAAATATTCTTCTAGTTTCAAAGGATCTTACGGTACAAAAAAATGACAGTTAAAAATATACTGCCATTTCAAACTATCACAAAAGATTCTAAATGTACCTCATGAAAATCAGTCAAAAAACTGAGAAATCATTCAATTCAAATTTAGTGTAATTCAACAGTTAAACTGTTATTGCCATGAGATGATCTCTTTACAGACAAATATTTATACAGTACAATGAAATAAGCTAGGATTTGTGATTTTGGCACTTCTGACAAAAGTTGAAGAAATTGACATTTAGTTTGTATTTGAAGCAAACTATTATCCACTGAATAAATAAACAACTTTCATTTTAAACTCTGATTCCAAAAAGGTTAACAGTATAATTATGTTTGTTTGTTTAATGCCAACAATTTTTCAGGTTTTATACGGCAGCCGAACCAGTTTTCCTGAACTGTAATGTATCCTAACCAATATCAGCATACCCTTCCACAAGGAACAAGCAACTGCTCCACATGCGGAGGAAAATCTGAGTTGTCAAATATTCATGAAAGGGTATGCCGTGATAGGGAATCAACCCTGGATAGCTAGAGGACAAATCCAATGCAATAACCACTGGACCACAGCTCTTAAGGTATAATAATTATGTAATTTTAATAACTAAAACATTTTTATCAATTCGTAATTTTGATGACAAAGTGATAAATCATAAAATGTCAGAATCACAGGCCACAACTCAAATACGATTAAACATATAATAATGTTTAATTCACTACATGATGACTGTCATTGTTTGATAATGACTCCAAATATTATCAGAGGCCAATTTGGTACAAGAAGGTACTAGTTACAATAAATAAACCACTGCTGAGTTATTTCTCAATGACATCAACTCTAGAATGGTTTAAAGTAACAGTTTAAACATACCTCAGGCATGAAGAAAAAAAGACAATTATTTACCTCAGCAAAACAAATTATTGCTAGCAATGGCTTGTATGCGGACAAAACTAAAACAATATATATAGACTCTCCGATTCAAGCCAACTTAAAGAATAACATGCATTTAAAGCTGAAATTCAAGCAGCAATTTCCAACAATCCATAAAACCCCATTTCATTGTAGAAAAGAATTCAAGCCAATGTTAATACAGGACCATTCTGTAGATTGTTTAAAATATACAGGGGTGTCAATACATCCAAATTAAAAATCCTGAAAATCATATGCGTCAGACCATTTTTTCCAAACAAGAAGCCTTCAACCACATTGTTTCCATATTTTACTCAGTTTTTATAGGATATATCCTTCAGAAAAGATTAAATTGACCATAACTTTGCCATTTCTTGAGATACTTTCATCAAATAACTTTTATTTTGGTCAGAAATCATAGCTATTTTATGACAGATAAATCCGGAATTCTGCATTAATCAGGAATATTGACACCCCTGAATATATGAATAGATATCTAACAGAAATCCTCAACAAGATTGCATATCTCTTTTCCTTAGATTCAAGCATACATTAGCAATGTAAGTTTTCACTTCATGTACAAGCAATGTATAAAGCAACATGATTATCAAGATACTTTATGACTAAAAACACTCAATAGAATTGTGTAATGTATGAACTAGATTAGTAGACTTTCAGATTGTCCAGTATCTCTCTTACTTCTACCCAATCCTAGACTTCTCGCACCGATTTTTCAAGTGTTCAATTCAGCACCGGATCTTGGGATGGTCTCCTCATTACGTAAAACCTGAAATAACAATGAGATGTTTGTTAAACATGTAGGCACTATGTCAGCCTGATAGCTAGAAATGTTAAGGTCATGGTGACTGTCACATGACCTACTGACCTCAAAATCAATAGTGGTCGTCTAATGTTGATGACCAACCTCCGTTTAAAGTTAAAAGATCCTGGTTCCAACCATTCTTGAATATGTCGGGAACCATAAAAAAATTATGCCCGTTTATCCAGTCATTTCCACAAAATCAACCAGGAGTGCCTAATATACTTTGCTTTATTAGGTCACCTGGTCTTGTGACTTGTGATAAACTGTCAACTGAACACATGATCTGATGGACTACTTCTTACATATGAAAACAACGATTCTTAAATGGAACCGAATTTAGTCAGAAAAAGTGACATTTTCCCAATCATTTAAGCACTAGTATACACAAGTAGACAGTGTTAATTGACAAATTTGTTACAGCTACACTGAACAGATTTTAAAATGTGAGGTATCAATTTAAAGCTAATACAATGATCTTTGATATAATACTCACTATTTTTAAAATATCATTGATACAAGAAAGATATAGTATCACTTGCATTCCAATTTGAACAACCCTCGTACGTGATGTTTATCAAGATGTTTGACGTCATTTTTTTATTATGAAGTCACTGAATGAACCAGATGTTATGTGCTAATTAATGAAAGGGTAACAACAGAGTCCCAAGTTTGATCCCATTACTAAGTAGATTAAGTGAATGGAAAAATAATAAGCTATTGACATGGATGGAGCAAAAGTTTATATACGAAAATTATTAGATTCGCCTTCAGTTCACCCAAACATTTCTCTGCCTTGCCAGGTAAACCTATTTATCCATGCCACCAACCTATTATTTTCTATTTAAGAAATAATGAATATGTAGCTGTGCTTTGTTGCGTAATAAAATATAGGCACATGTTTGGATGCGTAGTAATTAAATCACGAGTGCGTAGTACAAGTAATTTAATGTACATGTACGCATTCAAACGAGTGCCTATATTTTATAACACAACAAAGCACAGCTTCCTATTTATTATTTCAATTCTAACATCGCCAATGCTTTGCCATTTATAGCACAACAAGACAGGTTGACGTCAAACTACTTACTTTCCTAGGAACGTTACCGTTACGTCATTTGTCATAGTTATGATGTTAAACGTGATGTCATCAATCAGCTATGTTTAATGGCGGTAATAAAAAATGGTAAGCTCAGTATACGCAAAGAAGGCAAATCTCACGCGCTATGTAAGAATTAAACATGCGGTAAATACAAAATGAACATTACAAGTGATACATACGTGACCAGTACACCAAGAGCAATACAGGATACATGGGTTATGAGAAGTGGTACAAGATTTTCTCTGGTAAACATTGATCCTCTCATAATGTCTGTGTTACGTAGTGTGTATTTAGGTCGGTTTCTGGAAGCATGCTGTAATCTGAAGGCCTGCTGCTCTCTGAAACAAAAAATACATATCTCATAATTGCTTGCATTGTCAGTTTGTCACGGGAGGTTTTTAGGAGCCAGAATTACATAAAACAAGAGATGTTAAGGGGTCAAGCTTCTGAATCTGAAGTGTCATTTTGATTCTTTTGACCAAATTTACCATTTCATAGGCAAAATACCCATGATTTTAAGAGAAAGTGACCATTCAAAACAAAATATTGAGGGTTAAAATGTGGCTTTTTTAAATTTCAAGGTTCAAAACCCCTACTCCCGAGTCAAATGGAACCCCTGATGTTTGTAAAACCATGGCAGCCCAATAGTAAGAAATGGTAAAGGTCACAAAGACCTAGACCTACTGATCTCAAAATCTATAGGGATTATCTACTGTGGATGACCAACCTCCGTGTAAAGTTTGAGGATCCTAGGATAAAGCATTCTTGAGTTATTGAACGGAAACCATTTGGTCTACCCACCTACCAACTGTCTTTCCAACCGACCGACCAACATGTGCAATGCAATACATCCCCTCGTCAAAGATGAGGGACCTAATTATGATTTTAATTAGTATTCAACATTGAACAGCCCGTCCGAGGAATAATTAAACTATTGACTGTTTTCAGAAAGCACATGTCTTTCCAAAAACTACTGGGATAATAATATCAGGATTTTTTTTTTGCTGAGTATGTTTTTAGTACTAGTAGTAGATTAAACAATGAACTGGTTAGCAAATTGACCAAATTGTGAGATCCCTAATTTACCTATGAAGGACTGGGGGCTTGGTATACAGTCAGGTCTAGATACAACACCCTGTTTGCTCCCAAGAAATATGTCATTGTAACAAATGTCAGTACCAGTATACTGAACTGATACAAAGAGCATTTTTAAATATTTGTCTCTGTAAAATGATGTCAGTATATAAATATGTCAGTTTATCGGGTGTCCTTACACACACCAGGGGCCGGGATTACAACAAATACTTACACTCAGCACTCAAATATTGAAAATGTAATATAATGAGCTATTATTTGTCATAGATTGCAAATTGAGATGAGGAAAATGTATAAATACTTAATGAGTGTGGAAAATAACATTTGGTATATTTTCTTTGCCATTTGTACCATTTATGAAGTGTAAATGCAATTATTGAATCTGAGTGCCATACTCTGTCAGCACTCAGATTGATGAATTGCAATTATAGCTTACAAATACACTAAATTTAACTAGGAAGTAAGCCAAAAAACAATATTTAGTACCAATTTAACATTATTGCAACATCTTGTGCTGAAAGAAATGTCACAATGAACCTCAAAAGAATGATTTTCAATATTTGAGTGTTAAGTGCTGAGTGTAAGTATTTGTTGTAATCTCGGCCCCTGATTATCAGTAACTGAAAACCTAGCAGACATTCATATAAGCCAAGTAAAGATCTCTCAACATTTGTGTGAGCCAAGTGATGGCCTGTCTAATAATCTAGCACACCATCATAATAAGCCAAGTGACGGTCTGTTAGTTAATCTAGCAGACAATCATTTAAATAATATAAGCTAAGTGAAGGATCTGTCTTATAAACTTGCAATTAAGTTATACAAGCCTTACCTGGAAGGGTTTTTCTCCGGTCCTGATGACCAATCCCACATCCAGTCGACAACTTCCTGTAAAATAACCAGACTCATTCACTGTTTCATTGAAACTAATTTGTTGGCGTTCACAACAAGGGTTCCACAATGGTCATTCTGACAATTGTATTATTTTTTCATTTGAGAGTTTTCAGGGGTTAGTAAATGGGCCAATTCAGGGTCAAATGGAACCCCTGGACAAATAATAATATTAACAAGTTGTATTCCTGTTTTAAGTGAAAAACAGACTTTTTCATGCAGTGAGAAAAAGAATACAATTTCGCGCAATCTATCAGATTACAATAGCTCTGCACCCACCATTTTACCTATAACACAAGTCAAAATCTTGTTACAGTATACAGAACAAACATTTGTAACTCAACCCAAGATACACAAGTTTTTCTAGGCCAACTGTTGATGACCAATATCCATGTAAAGTTTGAGGATCCTAGGGTACAGTGCTCTTGAGTCATTATAATAAACATGTGCAAAGCAATATACAACAAAGATAGGGGCATAATAAAAATTGTTGAGAAATGGCATTAGCCTGAATAAACAAAACAATATACATCAGCACATTATGTATAAAGAATGATACATACTTGTGGCGGGAGACCTGTTGGTGACTGTAATCCCTTTGGACTGTAACATAAAACAATATAATTTTTAGGCCTAATTACTAATAAAGTTATACATATACAGCAATAAGAATTATCAGTACATGTTTAAAAACTTATACAAAACATCTGGTATGATCAAATGACCTCATACACATTTGTGCTGTCAGCAACAGTACTAAACACATGTAACTTAACCACTTTGCAGAATATATCATACAAGTGATTTAAGTGAGTGACTGAATTACGAGGGACGTTCAATACATAATGCCCATGTGACAGTCCTTGACACTTCTCTATATTTAGAAGAATTCTACGATAACTCTCTATATTCTATGACTACTGTTAAAAAGATTAAAGTTTCTTTAATGAGTTTAAAGCAAAATAAGTGTCATATTTTCAGTTACAAAGTTAGTTGTTAGTAAGTTAGTATTCATTACACTGCACCATTCTATATTGTCACTGAATCTTTATTTCGTCCATTAGAACTCAAAATCATGTTATATGTTTCACGTAATGATACTAGCTAACTTCCATTTGATATGCCAAATTTTGACCAATAAAAGTTTAAAACAAATTGAAAATCTTGAGGATTTACCTTGTTCTAGCTGAAGCATCCAGACTGTTCTGTCCACTTTCCTTCTGTGCATCATTTAACAGTTTCTCAATGTTAAGAGGTGTGTATAGACCTGACACTTCCACATTACCTCCTATATCTGTTGTAATTTTAGGCGAGCCATGGCCTGACTGACCACCATAGTGAACGTCACACCAACTCTCTGTGAATAATATGGAAAAGCAATTTAGTAAATTGTTTACTTAAAACCTGGGTCACAAATCATCCAAACGCCAGTCTATGTCCGTGCATCCATTGTATACTTGATGTCTAGGCATCTTGCAGACATCAGCCGATAAGTAGCAATGCAAAGAGACATAAGATTACTCCGGCCGTCAAATCTTGGCCAGCAACTTCAAATCTCGGCCGGGACACGGGAAATTGTTTCCCAACCAACTAGATATGAACTGGTTAGAAACACATAGCTTTTTCAACAACTATGTGATAAAATATTTTCATAGAGTTAGTTTATATAAAAGTAATTATGCGACCGAACCGAGCACTAAAATGCACTTTATTATTCTATTTCAACAAGTAAAAAGGCTAATTACCTATAAAGAGACTATCTAAGGCCAAATATCTAGGTATGTGGTCTGAATTATTGGTGGCCAAACTGTATATTGCCCTGGCCCCACCGGCTCCTACGCTCATATGAATGCGAATGCATTGTCTCGGTC
Source organism: Spisula solida (assembly GCA_947247005.1). Classification (NCBI taxonomy): domain Eukaryota; kingdom Metazoa; phylum Mollusca; class Bivalvia; order Venerida; family Mactridae; genus Spisula; species Spisula solida. The sequence continues at coordinate 33,111,979 of OX365952.1, read as the reverse complement.
GACCGCGAAAAAGTTTAATCCTTCAACTGCTGCTAGTTAAACCATTTTGACGCAATCTATACAGGGATGACATAAGCTGGACCATCAGAATTTAAAAGCAGCCACTTGCAGACAGCTTATCTGTCTAGACTGCTGCCCGATAGTCTCTACAATCTCCCGAAGCCTGGGAGATGTCTTTCTGGCAGAACATGCCATATGAATGCAGTCTTAAACACCACTGGGCTAGTTGCAGGTTAGGAAAAGTCCTTATCAACAGCTTATAAGAGCCCCAGTGCAACAAACTGGGTTAGAGAAGTATTAGTCAGTGCCGAAAAATGAGAGTACCTGCGCATATACAGTCCAATCCAAGACTTAAAGGGGAGGAGTGTGGCGATTTTGCAGATGGGCCGATGACAGATTAGTTCCGTTAGTAGCTAAGTTCAAATCCAACGTCAGTGCACTTTTTTCTCCTTTAGTAAAATATTCATGTTTGTAGTCTCAGATGCTTACCCAGTTTAGGAGAGATCATGTATCTATACAAATGTAGTAGTCTGTATAGGATTTAATTACTAACAGGGAGAAACTTGTGTAGGCAGCCGGCTAGCTCAGTCGGTAGAGCATTGGCCCTGTAAGCGAAGGGTAAGCCCCGGTCTGGTTGCACATTTTTCTCACCTGGTTACACAAAGGCATTCATACCACCATATATATATATTGGTGAATGGCAGGTTTTTATTGTTCAGGCATCCAAATTCCAATAGATTGCCTCTGGGCATTTTTGCATATAAAGACGATAGGTAATTGGCAATTAATATTATAAATAGATACACAGTTGCATGCAAACTTAAAACTAAAATATTAGAAGTATTGCTTGTATCTACAAACTGCACTCGTTGCGTCGATAAATGTTATCCACTGGTCAACCCTCAAACAGTCAAACAATCAAAATGGGCAACCCAGCATCCGGGCACCTGTGGCCCGTGCTAACAATTTTCGACATTACGGTGCAAGTTTGCAGTCATAATGTCTTAAAATTTGAAAGTTACTGTTACCCATTATCAACAAACATAAACTCACCGTTCAGTTCGTCTTTCTGTAACACTGTAGCGCCGTTTGTATTCATTTTCTTTGATAAACGGAAAATGCGTAATACACTTCTTCCACGATTGTTATTGTTTTGCTGGTTTATTTACATCTAGACGTCACAGTCACGTGATCAAAGATTATCCAATCAAAACGGCGTTCATAAATTAAGTTCATTGTCGCTTATGTAAATGAAAAATCTTAGGTCAGAGATAACTAAATTTGGTAAAAACGAGATCAACTGGTTTTAGCAAACGCGTTTTTCTGCAATTAATCTCACCATGCAATTATCGCATATTGGGTATATACTATATATATATGGTTAACCAATGAAATAAAAACGACACATTTCAGTCAGTAATTGAATATCGTCTGTAGTATTTAGCGTAGCCAGACAGACAAATAGATAGGCCTATATAACAAATGTCTTTATAATTATATAATAGTATATGTTCTTTGCCCATACCTTTCCATTGCTTTTAATTATATTATAATGTCAGGTTCGGTTCCAGAAAGTTTAGAGGGGATGTTAAGCAGGGGCGGTGCGGTAGGGGTGTCCTCCCGGCGAAGATTTTTTTCACTTTTCGAATAAATAAAACAAACTTCACTGTACGTGCCCCCTGTGTCCCCGGGCCTGTAATGTTAAATTATATTTTGTATTGAACTGTAGGCCTACTGTACTGAATTTTTTATATAGTATGAACACATAAGATCTAGCGTATATATAACATTTAGGTATTTTAAAAATCACACACATCTTATTATAAACCCCTTATTGATATTCAAGCCACGTGGTACTTATACTACTATTTATAACTACCATTAATTGTCACCGAGATGTTATCAATGATCAAATTAATGGTTACGTTTCATGTACAGGATATTGAGGGTCCGGGTATTGACGCATATATAACGTTTGTACTTTTATGTTTGTGTAACTGTCTTGCATCTCATATACATGTAGATAATTAAGATACATCGATTGCTCAGGACAGTCACTTGTTTACATAACATGGCAATATCTCTAAATTATGGTCTTATTTTAATAGATATTATGTGTATAAGCAAAGTATTCTGCGCGTATTCTTTGGTATTAGATCTAGTATACATTTGTATATGAGATAGAAAAGACTATAGCTAACAGAGACAAGGGGTATCTATAGCCTTTGCATGGAGATAGTGACAAGGCAAACATAAACACTGCATGTGTAAAATTCCGCGGGACCGTACCGAGAGACAAAAAGCAACGAGGCAATTATTTTCTATAGGGTACAGTGTAGCAATACCACATGACCTTTACACCACTCAAGACAGGAATCGACATTTTTTCGTCTGGGATTTGAAGCGTGGTATTGCTATAATTGGGTATATTTTAGGAGTTTTTTTCTTCAAAAGACATGCCTATTTTGGTAATTTCTCAAAGTTTCACCAATGCACTTGCCTCGACGTGCCCCCCTGCGCGTGGCTACGGGCCTGGCCAGCCTACGAAACAGACAGTATTGAAACGTACGATTTTGACCTTGGTGATACATATATTATTAATACATGTAATAATTATACAACCAGTACGAATACTTTAAATGACGATAGGTTACATGTGTGATCATCTAATTAAGAAATCAACGAAAATTACATCCAAAACTATTTCATAATTTATAAATAAACACAGCCTAAAGTTTATCTGGGAGTGCCAGCAATAGTTGTGTTTAGTCTATCAAAGATAACCGACGTCAAAGGCAAGTTAAAAGTTTATTGACATATATTTTGTCTTTGAACATAAAATAATGCTTGAAATGTCAGCGACCTTTTATCTGTCATGACATTAAATTTTGTTAAATGGGTACAAATATTGTCCGTTTCTATTTACCCGAACCTCATTAATGTGTGTGTGTTTTCTGTATGGTATCGTACTATTAGGTAGGCTTGAAGCATGTATAATTGCTTAATGCTGAATAAAAGTTGTTGTTGTTGTTGTATTAAGAATGTTTTAACTTGTTAAAATAACATACTAGCATCTGATAACTAATGGCGGATAAGCAGGACCTCACAAACATTATTTGACGTTATTTTAACCAGCATTGATAACTTTTTGACAGAAACGTTTCTCTTGTATCACATTTTAGAATTATGTCCTTATTCAAATGAAACGTGTCCACATCCTGAATGTATGACTTTTAATGGAAGTATTTTTTCTTTTACCCACTAATCCTCGTTTTGCTTAATTTAAGCACCTTTTAGAAATAGGTCACCATAGCAACGACTTGACAATTGTTTATACATCAGAAAATTAAAACCTAAGAAACAGTACTGTATGAATCATTTATTTTAAAATTAATATATAAATAAAATGATAGAAATGGCATTGTTCTCATTGCCAGAGACTTTCTAGAACCTTAAATTGTATATTTATCACATAGTGTCATTTACCCGGTTTTCTGGAGAACGGCTAAAATATAATAGCCTTACCTATGATACGTCTTACTTCGGAACTGTGTAGCATGTGAGTTACTCAAAGTTTTCGGCGTACAGTTAGCCAATATGTGTCAGTACAACCTCTGTAGAGCAACAGCCTTCGGAAGCTGCGAATATTGGACGTTGTCCAGAGGTTGTTGCTCTACAGAGGTTAATTATTATAAATTAAGAGTAAATATCAAATAAGGGGAATTTTGAAGGAGTTGTTTTATAGAGGTTGTTTCTCTGTAGAGGGTCGCTCTGGAGAGGTTGTACTGTATGAGTTTTAAGACCATCTGCGAACAAGGGCCACCAGCTCTTTTACAAAACCTGTCTGCAAACAACAACATTTATTTCACAATCATACTATTTTCAATGATAAGAAAGACCACCTAGCTGTCATCAAAGACTATATTTTGCTGTTCACTTAGGTGGTCTTTATGTACAAACACGTTTAAATGTACTTAAATATGGGCACTGTATATTCAAGTACTATGGTAAGATGGCTTCTATAAGGTGGTGTGTGTACTTGCGAGTATTCTCATCTCCATTTTGCGATTTTCTTAGACTTCAAGTTCAGAAAGATTTCCTCAGTTATAGTAATGATGTGGCTCGTTTTAAAGGGGTAAATTAATATAAATGTATAACATAGAGAAAAATCGCCGGGACTTTGAAATTTGCTCGACATAGGCCGTATGCTCGTAATATCGATGTTCGACATCACAAGGTTTTACTGTAATTGTATTGAAATAAAATGTTTCCAAGTCTGTTTTGGTCGTCAAATGTGATATACATAATTTTAATTATATCTCCCACTTTAGTCACTTTACGATTTGGGGCTCTTGTTTATTTCACAGAACTCTAATGTAGTTTCTGGCAACATTTCTTTATTGCATTGCATCACTTTGGCTTTGTTTTCAAGAGCGTGGTGTTCGACTTTTTTATTTGCAAAATCCTCATGGGAACACATTATGTACACATTTTTATAGTGTTTTACAAGTTATAAAGTTTGGTTTAATTGTATGTGGTGGGTTTTGTTTGACTTACACGATATTTTAGTGTCGATAGAACATACACTTCTATACATGCAGGCTGTAAGTTACCTCTGAACTTCCAGTGTTCCTTAAATAATATTCGACTGTTTTTTTTAAAAAAAAAGCCTACGTTTGTGTTCCTGTCTACAGCATCACTTTTGCTCTATGTATACGTGTCTAACTTCTTCCAAATATTTTGGAAGATCGCATTGGCACTGTAGTAATCCCGATACACTTGGAGAGACTTACTAGTAACTTTACATATGTGTTCAAATTTCACTATCTAGTTTATACTAATTTATTTAAGGTCGATTGTGAAACAAGTGTTTCCAACTCTCGACACCTCATTCCTGATGGTATCCATCGCCACGAGGGTATGAGAGGAGAAGCCAGTTTCCCTTTTATGCTGAACGTCTAGCAAGGGAATTTCTGGTACCATTTTTATTTCGTCTTTGGTATGACGCGGTCAGGGATCGAACCCGAGATGAGGCCATCGATCACTATCTCAGTAGCGTTACTTAATTGGTCTATATAAGCAGTCAGTACAAACAGTATTAATCGGAAACGGACTACATACCGACTGACATTAGCACGACAATGTACCAACTCTTGGGCTATATTAAAGCTTATTTCTAATGAATGCCGGGTCGGACTAGATTCTAGTTGAATATCACAAATTTTAAAAGTCGAGAAATGAAATAGCAAATGATAAAATGTTGAACAGTTAGAAAACAACCCATACTTAGAAATTATTAGACACTTTAGCGCACACAAAATCGTAATAACCCGAGTGCCACATTATACACTCAAGATAGCCTAAGAATGAAAAATTAGAATTATACATTTTAAATTTACATTACATTACACAAGAAAATAAGCCACAATTAATATTTAGTACCATTTTAACATTATCTCAACTTCTTGCCAAATAAATTGTCACTTTGAACCTCAAAAAGGTGAATTTCAATTTTTGAGTGCTGAGTGTAATATAAGGTCATATTAGCTGACAAGCGCATACTTCACAATGTAAATAAAAAACACCAACTTATTTCAACAAAAATAAAACAACATGTATTTAAAGTTAATATGTGCATTTATGGTGCATGTTTTCCTTTATGTGTGACAGCATCAACGCCCATAGATATCTGACAACGTACAAAAGTACATTAAAACATGATTGTGAAAATGTCAAATGTTATAAATTATGATGAAAACCACAAAATCTACTTGTCATTATAACAAATATGTGGCCAAACTTTATAAAAAGATATAAATATTGCAAAAAAGCAGACTATAACTTATGTGATAGCGTTGGTGTAGGCGTTAAAGGGAAAGTATCATGCCTTAATAACATTGTGATTTAACTGTACACATACATGTATAGAATGACTAGTTTAAATATTCTTGTAATGAAAACGATACAGACGATACAACTATAGCTAAAATGTACGGACCATTAATCCCAAATTACGAATTTAAAGAACCATTACAGGAGACTTTCAAATTTAGAATCATTACAGTTACAGAAGAATCATAACGCCTGAAGTCCGTTAACATTAGACGAGCGCTACGTAGCGCTTTCTATGGGAGGTAATCCATACCTTCTATATTTATTTGAACGGGAGGTAACCGGTAGCCCTTCGCTTATAGCAACGGATCCCTGGTCATAGTTCACATGGGCATACGGTATCATATGACATCCGTAGCGACACCGCAGACAATTGCAGTGTTCTCAGTGACTCGTAGGTTCGAGCGGCGCTCGTAAGGCACTTACATACAGTGACCACTCGGTATAAGGACGAGTCTCCTGAGGTATAGTCATGCGATGATAATTTGGCAAGTCTCACTATTAACAAAATCCGAACAACCACTGTAGGTCAACTTGCAAGTCTGAGCCCTGGAAGCCAGTCTGATTAGTTTATACTAATTCATTTTAGGTCTTTTGTGAAACAAGTTTTTCCATCTTATATTTATCGCTCTCGACATCTCATTCCTGGTGTTATCCATCGCCACGAGGGTAAGAGAGGAGACAAGCCAGTTTCCAGTTTATGTTGAGCGTCTATATAGCACGGGAATTGCTGATACCATCTTTATTTCGTCTTTGGTATGACGCGGCCTGTGATCAAACCGGACCTCCCGCACTCGAAGCGGACGCATCTACCACTAAGCATCAAGAAAACGACGATTATACCATAAAGATAATAAAAAAATCGGTCAGGGAACGCAGTGCTCAACTTAAACAGCCGAGCACAGAAAACGTAAAAAACACGGACCACAATTACGCGGCACAATGCCAAACACACAACTGAACGAGAAAATGAATTTAACGGCTGAAAGTCTAAGTTTCAGCTAGCAAAAATTCCAAAGTCCTAATCCCACGCAGCTGTCAAAAAGCTGGATTACCTAGTTCCAGCTATAAAAAGCTAAATGACATAGATTCAGCTATAAAAAAAGCTGAAAGACTTAGTTTTAGCTGTCAAAAAGTCCTAACAATCGTATGTCTATTTGTTGACATGTTGCCTTTCTTAGGTGTGAGCAGATGGAACCGTGATAAGACTCCATATGAAGCAAAAAGCTTGGTATGTTTAAAACGTGTAAAACTGAAATAAAGAAACACGAACAAGTACTTATTTCAATAGGTCATGTTTAAAAATGTTTTTCCATAAGTAAAGAGTAGTCAGTTTCAGACTTGTTTTCTTGTTTACTTGTTTTCTCAAAATAGCGTTTTTGTAATTACGACCTTCTCTAAGCCAGTGACTTATGATTCAAGTATTTTATATTTCTGGTATGAAGACAATCCAAGCAAACAAGGATACGTCTCAATCCTTTTCAATCAGAATGACATAATTATTACAGTGATTCATTTCTGCCTTGAACTTGAACATACATAATTCGTTGCTGGTGAGTTAGTAGGTAATATACTGGGCGTCACTGAAAAGCTACCACCTATATATATCTCTGTATTTTGTATACAATATTACCTATCGGTACAAATTTTTCTAGTGTGTGCATTTGAATATTGTTAAACAGGATAACTGTGACTACGCAGTAGGGTCAAAGCATAGTCTCGTTCGGCTTTTAACACATTGTGCCGTGAAGTTTGAATATAAGAGTCAATTAATAGGATAATAACTTTTCATTGACGCTGAGTATATAAATATTAAGGTTGTCACACAAACTGACTAACATAATCCGCTGCGAAGTAGATGGCCACTGACAAAAATACCACACCAATTATAGATCCGACAATATAACACACTGTTGAAGCTTTCCCATATTTCCGAGCTATCACCGCGTTTCCTTTTTTAAACTGTCGATCAGATTGTTGCATCAGATGAACTGCTGGCAAACAACACAAGAAGAAAAAGAACAAGAAACAAGGACACTGAAGCGTACTATGGAATCTCTGATTCACTTTGTTGAAAGGATTAGGTATAATGTGATGTTCTTTTAGTTTCTGACTGGATGAGGTTGTGGAAAACAAATAATGAAATGGAAACGGATCTTTAGCCTTATCCGAAGCGTCTGTAAGATCTTGGTCAATTTCTGCTCCTGGTTCACTAGCCGCATATCCGGGATTATTTCGTCCGCTAAGTTTGTCGTCATGTTTTCTGCCAATGAGAGGGCTTGGTGGACAGCTAATTGATTGACTGGTTTGAATTGTCTGAAATTGTTCCCATTCTTCACCAATATCAAACTTGCATTGTCTCGTTGACACTTCCCGAGACTTCAGTTCGAGTTTAGGGTTTTTCACACTTCCACCAACCGCATACATCGACGACGGAGCCTTTTGTGAGTCAGGTGATTTTGGTTTATGCTTTGATGTTCGAGAGCTTGACTTCTCATCTTGTACTGTGATCATGGCATAATCGCGTTGGTCCGAATTTAAAGCTATGTGGCGATAATGCTTCTTGTTCTGAGCGTTTTCTTTCGTACAAGTAGACTCTTGATCCGATAGTTCGATAGTTATATCATCATTTGGTAGAACGATTTCGCTGTGGATCGGAAATGCATTATTAATGCCTTCGTGGCCATCCTCTGATTTCTCGACGTCAGTTTCACTTGACTCCATGCTTGTTAATTTCAAACGCTGAAATAGAATGAATAAGCGTTATTTCAATGCGTCACACATTTGGAGTCTTTCTTTTCGTTTTTAATTTATACAATGTTACACAAAACAATGTACGTTCATACCATACATGGTATGGTAAATACATTCAACAAATTACAAAGTTTATGTCTTAAGGAGTGAGCGATTATATTAATCGCTCGATGTGCAGTAAAAAGTACGTGTGTAGAATGAACATAAAACTTGTAATCCATTATATAGTATACGCAACAATCAGTCATGTACGGTAAAATTATTATTCTTCCGAAGGAGTTGAATTTTCGTTGATTTCGTTGTTAAACTCGACAATGAAAGCTAATGCCCGCGATTTATCGAACTCCTAAACACATAATATGGTTTCACCCTTCCATGTTTTGTTATCAACGAATTAATGACCACGGGAAGTGGAATTTTTTTGAAATTCCACGAACTTTAATACCCACGAAAATATGTGATTTTACCGTGAGTACGATGTATCAAAATTACCATCCTACTGAACTTGCCCATTAACTATATTTTAAACTTGACAGATTTACAACACGGAATGTGTCGTACGCCATATTTCTTTCAAATTTTGAAGCCTTAATGGATCGCACTGATGACCGAATTGCAAGCTTTAACGTTAACGTTTCGAACATGAAAGACTTGTTAAGACAATTATTTCAATCTCGACTGGCTACTTGTCAATCATTTCTGGATACAATATAGTACATATTACCGATGTTATTTCGCGTTAATTCATTATAATAGTCAACCGCAGGTGACTGTGTTAGCGTTTGGACTTGTAAACAAAGGCACACTGAACCCCTTGGCAACTGATGAAGCAAAAAACAAATTAACTAAACCAATCATATTTTAAACATTTTAGCGTGTGTTTTTGCTTCATCGGTTAAGTGTACATTGGGAGTTAGGAGTTAGGACTGGTAAACACGAGTCCTAACTCTAATTATATACAACCACCTTTGTACCAAACAAGCAACATTATTCTACGCCCAACCGAACTTAATTTGTACTAATTTTATATATACAATATAGAGCAAAGTCGCCGGGACATCAAAGTTTGCTCGACATAGGCCGGGTGTTCATGGTATCGACGCTCGTAATAACGAAGTTTTACTGTAATAAGCTGGTGTTTAATACTTCTTATGTTTAAGTGCCAGTGACAGTTTTGGTACGAATTGAGACTGTCTAGTCAAAGTAGTACATACATTTTACATTTCTGCATGTTCATGCAGTTACGCTATATTAGATTCATCACTCTTATCCTTATTGTATTTGATGCAGTGCTTGTCACATTATGCAATGCTTAAGATGCGTCATACCATACAGGTATTTTTTGGAAATAAACTTGTATAAATGATGAATACAGTTGACTCAAAACCATATGTTCCTTATAATAGTTTGCCACTGGGGGACCGACAATTCCCCACCATGGAAAACTTCAGAACTATTTCATATAGCGTCAAATTGTTTATGGAATAGACCATGTGCACATTTCTCATGATAATGCCTCTTCGCACAGCGTTTCTACTGTTAAGTAGTTTTTGAACTAAAAACGCATGATGATACTTTATCACTAAGTCTAATCTGTAGACCTAGTCCTATGCGAATAATTTTCAGTTCCTAGACTTAAATTGCATGCAGAATACCATAGGTACGGTTCCAAGAAACCTATGTGGTCAGCCATATTACAGTGCATGAGTGTTGTACCTTTTGTAGATGACAAAACGTACCTTTAATCTTGATTTTAAAGGTTAAATTTATCTGCAATGTGTTAAGGAGAGTTCATTGTAAAAGTACAAAAAAGCAATTCTTATGTATAAATCTATAAATGAACAAACCTTTCCAGTGTATACGAGGGGTGTTCGGAAGAAATGCAATTTACTTTATAACTTTTTTATTGACAAAACCATTTACAATAAAACTCACAGAAAACCTTCAATGAATTCTCCTTAACACATTGCAAAGTTGTATTTTCTGATTTGGTACTTTTTGTTGATATATTCATAGCTTTAGATATTTGAGAATTTAGTACCATTAAATTGTTGCCTGCTTTGTCTCCCAAATACCGGGAACGAAAATACGACCAAAGAATATTTCTCGGAATCATCTGCCTGTCGGGAATTGTCTTCTGTCAAAAGGACAAAATATGGATAGGTGCATTGATGTTCACAAGACGGACGCTTTTAATAACCATCCAGACAGGCATGTATCAAACACTTATGTATAGAATACTCTATTATAAGTAAGGGGAGGGGTTTGTGTTGTAAATATAATATTCAATTATAAATCAAAACGATACTAACTTGACGCGATCACTGACAGGTCAAGCATTTCAAATTGATCATGAAACCAAAAACCTAGACAATTAATAAAAAGTTATTATCAATTAGTGACACACTACACAGCAATTAACATTTACATCAGTGTGTATTTGTAATTAGTCAGATGACGATTAATTAGATAATGCCTCTCCTCTGCTTATAAATGAGTGATTCATTTCTATATTGTTTGATATTTAGACCGACGAGGTAAACAACAAAAACTATGATACATGTCATTCATGGTTGTTCATAGTATAGTACAGGCATATACCAAAAACAAGTCTACAGTATAACCACAGAAAACTGTATCATTGATTACGAGTAAAAAAATATTTCTTGTTTTTGTAAAATTTATATATACATATGTATGAATATATAAATTTTACACACACAAAATTATCTATATTTTTTACTCTTAATCAATGATACAGTTGACTGTGAGTATATAACATATGTAGTGCAAACTCCTTTGGGAGCGACAACATTGCCCGTTGTTTAGAGGTTGTTGCTATACAGAGGTTAAAATGAAAGAAAATATAGGCTTAGGGACATTTTTGAAGGTGTTGTTATTGAGAGGTTGTTGCTCAACTGAGGTTCACTCTGGAGAGGTTGTACTGTTGTTTACAATACTGGTGTTGTGTGTTTGCGGTTTGGGATTGTAATTTCCACAATATTGTCGCCGAAAGGTGTGTGCCCACTCGTATTGTCCTAATTCGTTCATTCTCGGAATAACCATTGTTGACATCACAGTTTCTCGGTACGAATTTAGGATCCGGCAAAATATTAATGTTTAAAGTATAATTTTTTGCCGGGCCAAAAATAGCACCGAGAACCTGTGGTTGACATGTATACATGCTGAGCGCTAAACAATAGAAATACTACATACATGTTCATATATGATATATACTATTGTGGGTCATCCCATTTGCCATTAGCTTTATAATTGGCAATAAAAACATGTATGTTTTAACTGAATATTATATCAAAAATAGAATACTAGTATAAACACCAAATACGAATAACATTTAATGTATATTTATTTAATCACAACGTTTCGCCCAGAAGGCTTCTTCAGATATGATTTTTTAAAAACTGAATGTTAATATTTGTACAACTCCGCTCTGTATTTATTAATTATGCCAGTGATGTCGATAAGCCCAACGCATATATATTAAAAATATAAGTTGAGGTATGTACACGAAATTGTTACGTGCCTGTTTATTTATAGAGCGGCTATAACAGTGTGTCGGTATTTCTATGCTCCATACCCGGTCGTACAAGCTACACGCATGTTGTTATGAGCCTTCAAGTCACATTATTCGTCATTACATGACGGCGGTCACTTGGGTTTATTTGCTTTTATTTATCCTCGCCACCGGATATCCATATTAGCGAGGCCACCAGAAGGGGTTAGTCACTTTATTTCTTGGGGGATAGTGCATGATACAGAAGATGCCCCAGTTCAAGAAGCATACCTGGTTCTTTTACGTGCCAATGTAGAGTATCATACACGGGACCTCGCTTAACGTCTCGTCCGAAAGAATGTTAGTAATTTTAGTTATGTTCGGTGGGAAACACTGAAAAGCATTTCTGTTTTTGACCTAGCTGGAGTAGGGATCAAACCCACAACCTTCAGATGAGCAGTCAGTAGCCCTTACCATTAGACCACTTGTCCACCTTCAGGCAGAGCTGGTAATTTGTATATTGTTATTTTTGTGCATTTCTTGATCTGGCTTCTTATGTTGACTGCTACCTTCCCTGTCCGATTTGTTATTACCTATATGTGTATTGTTCTGTTATATTGAGCATGTTCAATTCGTTCACATGTCCGAGGTGCTTGTGTAGAAGAGAACTATTTTTAAGCTTCACAATGAAATCTTTTCAAATCGTGACGTTAAAATCATGAAGTATTTAAGTGAAAGCATTAAACCACGGATACGTGAACTCGTAAAATCGTGAAATATCGAATTAAAATCCAACGCCTGTATGTCGTAAACTGTTGCTTACGTCAGGCCAAGTTTGAACAGAATGTTGGTGTTTGTTTACGTTCTACGGAGACAGTCGTACCTCGTAAGTGTGTGGTCATTCGGTTGTTCTCTACCAATGACCTCCGACTGTGAGGGTAAAGACCGTAGAGTGACTACAAGGAATCCGGATGCACTGCCCTAGCTCCTTCCGAATAGACTCCATGGTCTTTTAAGGTACCCGGTGTACATCACCGATACACGCGAGACTACCACTGCAATCCAGTTCATATCCATGCAGTTGGTTGGGAAACACTGAAAAGCGTTTCAGAAAAGGACAAATGCCCCGGTTGAGAATCGAACCAAGGCCCTTTCGATCCACAGTCAAGAGCGTTATTAATCCAATGGACACTCGTACCACCCATACTGTTTGTAACTTTGTAGTGATTCAATTTGGTAATACTTATTTCCATGAAAACAAATTACGTCAACTCACCGCCTTATATATGATAGTACATGTATTATGACGTACATACGATAAAAACAAACAAGCTAAATAAATAATGTAACGTTTTGCGTTGTTTATTATATACTAGTATGTATTTCTTTCAATGTATCATACAGCGACTTTTAGTTCAACCCAAGTAATGTGACATTTTAAGCTTTTTGCATGAAAAATGTTGAAACGGTTGTACATAAGATCTTAGCACTAATAAACTCAAAGTGGTTATATAGCCACCTTTTGTCTACATCATTAATTTCGTTTGCTTATAATTCGAGGGCTCAGTGCAAAACAGTTGTAACTACATATAATAATCGTAAATAGTTACAACTGTTTTGCACTGAGGCCTCGTATTAGGGTTTATCACCGTTTCTCAACACTTTCAGTTATATACGGCGGCTGATTCAATCTATCTGTTTTCCTAGACTTCTACCCTTCTACCATGCAGGAACCAGCAACTTCTCCACATGTGGAGGACAATCGACATTGATATCAAGTGGTCATGTAAAGGAATGGCATGTCGCGCCCAGCGAACTAGGTGTCACACCGGTGAAAGTACTTCCGGGTCGTAGCTAAAATAGTTCCTATGAAAACTTTAATTCTGTTCTGTTCTTGTACTGTTTGACTGTGGTAACTGTGAATTGTTGACCAGAATTCCTATATATATTTCAAATATGGACTTTCTGTCAACAGCTAACAGCCTTTAATTTATCTTTTTCTAGATTACTACACCCTGACTGTGTGGGTGCTTCGGTCGAATCAGCTGTTGTGTATTGGAAAATAGCATAGTCTACCTGGGAGAGAAAACAACACAGTTAACCTGGCATTTTCTGTGACTCATTTATGAGGACAGTGTATGTATTCTATGGAACAGGAAATCATTTGGGAAATCAGTGTGACTCAGGGAGAGACATGAAATTGGGTCATTTTGCATAGAAATGATAGTAGAAAATTTTACCGGTGTGACACCACTAACCGCTGGACCACGGTCGCGTCTCATTTTGATCACCTCGGTCTTTATGCAATATTTACCGGAGACAAACGGCCGAGCTTTCACGATTGGGTCACGTCTACAGGAATCCGCATAAAACGGTCGTTGATACCAGGCGCGTAGCTACCTGTACGCAGAATACGCAGAATACGCAGCTGCGTACACATGCTTCTCAAAAAGTGAAAAATGAAATGATCGACAAATGAAATAAAAACTGATGCCTAAGTCCTAAGGGGGGTAATCCTTTAGTATTTTCAGCATTTCTTAGAAACACTTTTGAAAAGCTGGTTTTATCAGTAAAAATAGTGTTAAAGATGATGCAAAAAAACACCCCAGAATGCACCAGAGACGTTCTAGCGAACAAAAATTTCCAGGGGGACCATGCCGCCAGACCCCCTAGCCTTCTTGCGTACACTTACAAATACCTCTAGCTACGTCCCTGGATACCGTGATGAATTCAAAACAGTACTAAATTTTTTCAAATTTGACGTACGATGGTTGATCCAGAAATAATAGATCTAGGACTTTTCTCATAACTTCTTAACCAACATTTACACTGTAATAAATTTTATCCAGTCTATACTATAATATACTGAAAGCGACAAAGCAACATTTAAGCAACGGGGCCAGTGAAATGTTTTGAATACCAGGGTAACTTTAAACGAAAATGTTAAGTGTGTAATGCTGTTAAAATGCTGCGTGTTGTTAGGTGACGTCATCATAGTCACTGTGGGATCCGCCTCCATGCATACTACATAGGATATTACAATTTTGTATTTCATGTTTAAATTGTTGTCAACCAATTACATACTATACCAAATTAGTTTTCACATTTTCTGACTTTCCGCGATGTTATGACATCTTTTTTATTTTTTGGATCACCCCACGTAAACTAAAAAAAGTCAAAAGCTAACCTAAGTAGTGTACACTATTGTAATTGTTTTTGTGAAGTTGCATGAAACTGAAAAAAATTTAGATAAATTAATTCCATTTAAAATTCAACCATTTCAATGAACCATAATCTGTATTCTGACGAAAATATTCCTCTCATGGTACGGATTGTGATCAAAATGAAAAATCACAATAATTAGTATGTCGATTATACCATTACTAGTCATTACAGTCGAATACGTTTGTCTGATGCTGTTGCTAAGCTTCAAAATAACTGGGAATATTATGCCATTTTTTGTTCAATGTTTACTCACATTCGACATGCACCTTGGGTGGCATTGTGTTCTCCATCTCTCTACAAGTGTTGGCTTGGATTTTTTTATGTAAAAGGGTCTATTCTACCTTAATCTCTTCAGCGTTCGCGGCGGTTTCTTGTGTGATTCTGAGAAATGTTTTACCAAGAATGGAATTTATTTAAACTGTGTATAAAGACAGTTTATCATAATAGAAACAGAAAAATGTCAAAGGAACCATAACTCATCGAGCTTGTGTATGAGTTGTGTGTCGCCTTGAATACGCCAATTCAGAGAAAAACACTTGTATTTTTCTATTTCTAACATGGTATACCCACAGGTAACTGTACCATTGGTAGAGTAATAAAATCTGTTATAACATTTATTTTATCTTAGATATTAAAAATTGTATGATTTTTTTGTTTACTCTTTATAAATGATACGGTTACCTGTGGGTATACCGTGTTCATATACAAAGTTTAAAAAAAAATAAGACTATTTCCCTATGTCTTATATGGGATAGATAACAAATTACAATGCACGCCTAAAAAGTTACGAGTATTTGTTATACAGGGATTGTTTGCCGTATATAATAATATCAAAATTATAATCTACATTACCTTCCGATGAAATTATTATCCGTTATATTAACACTACACGTGTAATTTTCAGTATTAATTAAACTCGCTGTTGTTAAATCAACCAACTGTTTATACCTTGAATACGTCAGGTAAAATTATGAAAATGTAGTATAATATACAACATAGGTCGTCACGTGATTTATGCTCTT
The DNA here is from genome assembly GCA_947247005.1 of Spisula solida. Lineage (NCBI taxonomy): Eukaryota > Metazoa > Mollusca > Bivalvia > Venerida > Mactridae > Spisula > Spisula solida. The sequence continues at coordinate 33,095,572 of OX365952.1, read as the reverse complement.
TACTTACGTAACGTCCTTTACGTCCTTAATATTAAATACGTTCTTTTTGTAGTAATGTCTCTTTTTGTTTCGTTTTTAGTTTTTACCTGTTTCTAATTAATCTTCGAGTATTTTCGGTATGGTTTTCCTTAATTGAGAATGTTTTAACCATAGGTAACTGTATCATTGATAAAGAGTAAAACAATCTTTTGTAAAATACGATGTACATGTTATCTTAGAAAGATGCATTTCTACGAAAGTGGTCAGATTTTCATGGTATCAAAAACAAGAATTTGCTTTCGATATCTTCATAAAGTAATTACATTCATAGACAACGTCGTTAGAACTACCTTTATGCAAAATCCCATCGAAATTGAACAACTAGTTAAACAGTTATGCCATGAAATGTGTACCAAGGTGTCCAGTCAATCACTGAGGTGCATTCAATAGAAACGACAATGATATTCTAAACAAGAACAAAGAAAGTGATTTCTAGCCCTTTGGGTTTATTTTCTTATTTATAGACGGATTTTTAAAATATTGATATCAAATTAAAGACGAAGCTCTCCATAGTTTCGGATTATGTAATAATATTTAAAATAACACCAGTATTAATGAAATGTTAATTAAAAACAAACTGAACCTCAGTGCACGACTGTGTGGTCAATTTCCCATGTTATAACCCTTTCTAAGATATTATAAATTTTATATAAAAAAGAAATGTTTACTCTTTATTAATGATACAGTTACCTGTGGTTTTAACTTGTTGAAAAGGCAAGCCTCTTAGTATATTAGATACCGACGGATAGACACGGATTATTCATGAGCTCCAAGTAAGTAATTTCGGTTTAAAGGACACGGTGCATTTGAGATTGTGTTTGGAAGTACTCCATCAGCTATGCTAACGAGGTCACGTCGGTGTACGTTGCATTTCATACTTAAACTTATCCGGCGTTATAAAAGGAAGGGAAAATTACCATAAGATATTTGCTTTATTCAAGAAAAGAAAGATTTAAGTTTCATTAACACGACTCAGTGTTCATCCGAGCAAATAACCCCCGGCCGACAATCCATCTTAGTTTGAACGTGTGGCAACTGATGAAACAAATGGAACAATAAGAAGACTCAATGGTTTATCATTGGGTCAATTCATGATCGATATATTTCATTGCACAAACCACAGGTAACTGTATCATTGATTAAGAGAGAGAAAAATATTTTTTTTGTAAAATTTACTCTAGTATGAATACATAAATTTTACCAAAAAAATAGTTTTGTTTTACTTTTAATCAATGATACAGTACGTACGTTACCTGCATGTGCATAAACCTGTATTTTAAACAAAAAATGCTTTCCTTATCTGCCTCCCGTCAAAATCATCGTGTTATACACACAGTGTTCCGTGCCAGCACAACACATAGAGGGATCTATTTCTCAATTTGCATACAGGGGTCCAATATGCAAATACACCGTGTAAAAAGTAGCAAAACTTTTGTGGTGACCAACTCTTCCACGTTTAACTGCTAAAAAGACTAGCATGACCACTTCTACGATGCACCTGCCGCATTTACCTGTCGTCTGGTATCTAAGGACGGCATTTGGATTCGTTCGACCATGTACACTGTCACATCGCAGCCGTAACCTAGCTAGTAGCACACTTGTTATTGAAGTCGAGCATTTTTTTCTACATCTACTTTAATATTATTTTCAAAATTTTGGAGATTAATTGTCGTTTCCAAAAGAAAAAAAACAATTGAAAACGTCGATGAAATTAGCGAAGAATCAACGAGAATATGAAATGAAATAGTGTTTGTTCTTATCTGTTATGTATTGTCATAGTCTAAGCGAGGTGGACACTGGTACTAAGTAACGTTTTCTTATAATTCATGTTCGACGGTCAGTTGACCTAGTCAACTTTTCTAAATTTGACTCGGTGTCAATAAAAAGTTACCACCCTATTGACTCTTTATATTTCAAAATTCACGTTACACTATTTTAAAAGCCGAACACGACTATGTTTTGACCTTACTATGTAGTCATACCTATCCTTTTTAACAATATTCAAATGCACACACTATAAAACTTTTGTACGCATAGGTTATATTGTATACAAAATACAGAGGTATATATGAGTGGTAACTTTTCAGTGACGCCAAGTATAGTTATGAAACAGTACTTACGCAAATCATTTGCAACTTCTCCACATGTACAGGGCATGACCCGTAGCCAATGTCACGGTCAAGAACCGATCGAATTCAATATTCGATCCCGGATCACCAGGCCCTAATCACCCGAAGCATCTCAAGTAGAAATCTCAGCTCAAATTGATATTTTGCTCAAATCAAAGTCTGAATTTTAGATACATCAGTCAGAAGTATGTGATCTTGACATTTTACTGTAAAAAACTCAGAATAAAGTGACTGTTTTATCATCGGATGCCAATTTTGAGTCAAACCTATCATGGAAATTACTTCAAAGAAGAATGACAATATTTGAGATGAGATTTAGCTCAAATTGAGATCCCTTGGGAGATCGGGGCCAGGATAGTGGTTGGGGATAGGATGGAGTAGACTGTTGGTACATGTATCCTAATCAATCAGTATGATTGGTAGAAAACTAGTAGTTTGCTCCACAAAATAAATTCATTGATTGCTAAAAGTTGGTCATCGCGAATTTCATTGGCAAAAGATTATGTCATAGACCAGAAGTTATCATGCCTGATCATAGTACCCTTCAATACAGACAGCTTAACATTCAGTAACAATCATTCAACTAGCTGGTAGCTCATGAGCTGGCCATTTCAGAGCCAACCTTTAAACAAAGAATACAGGAGAAAGACGGAAAGAGACGGAGTTAACCGAACGCGTTTAACCTTGATAAAATGGACACGGCCGATAATTACCGAAGCGCGCGCAATGCGTCTTCAAGTCATAATTTGGCTCTTGTTAGACATGCCTGTCAATTTGTGTATGATCTTTGCTTTAAACTACTGCTTGGAAAGCAGGGGCCCCGGTTCATAGACATATATTAGCGAAGATAAGACTTTTTCGTAGGCTATTTAGAGCAAACTAAGATAGCTAATACATTTAAACAAAGCTATGTGAACTTTAGACCATAAATAACTATTTTAACATTACAACTGCCTACGAGTGCTGGACACTCGGCTTTCTCGTACTTGATAGTACTCTTGCTCATCTGCAAGTGAAGTTCTAAGAGTAACAAGGGAAGGCAACTCTTAAATAGGTCACATGGTTACCATCCTTGTCAGTATGGACTCCTCTTGTAATGGTGAACAACTATGCTGAGTTTCAAGTGAATACCTTTGAGAAATTGACATTGTTGTGTAGAAATTCAGTCAGAAAAGGGGAATAACTCTTACAAAATGCTGGATAGATTTGCTTCCTCTCGTCAGTAGATGTAGGTCATCACATTCCACAAGTATATTGACTTTCAAGATGAAAGCTTTGTTTGAGGAAAAGTTTATGTGTAAAATTTGCCCACTATTTTTGTGTACTAAGTCGAAACAAGGGCAGATTACTCCATAAATATAGGTCACTGGATTACCAGCCTTGTCAGTATAGACTTCCCTTGTAATGGTGAATAATTGTGTTGGGTTTCAAGGGGATACCTTTGATAGTCTGAGAAATGACTCTTGACAATAAGCGCACACACGAAGATCCCATCACAACAGCTCAACTTTGTTCTTCGAAAAAGTCAAGCTAAAATTGTATGGATTCGCTTAGTATGCTCTAAATCATATGGAAAAGTCTGATCATGGCTAAGATATGTCTATGTAGGCCCCAGATGCCTTAACCACCGTCTTGGTATGTGTTCCCATGTATTTTCTGTGAAATTGTCACAAAGCACATTGCCCACATTCTGGCAGTAGAGTACTGTATCCACTAACTGAGCCAGTAGGTCAGGGTATAGTCCAGAGAATTTGACACGGCTCTCGAACTTCTATTAGCATAATTTCACAGCTGATTTATTGTATATATTTATATCCCCGGTTGTGTTTTCATAAGCTGGGAGTATCTCGAAGACGTTCGAGGTGTAATACCAACACAAATCTAAAGGACCGATTTTGCACGATTTGCTCGCGGAAATTTATATATTCAACACAAGAACCTTGTAATATATTCATGTATAAAGGTCGAGAGTCGTGTCAAATTCTCTGTGCTACATCACAACACAAGTAGTGTAACAACAAATAACACGCAGACACATGTTATCATTTAATAATTGCATTTTATTTCTGTAACCAACACATGAATATAATATATACAGTATCAAAACCATTATATGTCCATAGAAAAAATACCCCCATGGAAACAATGTACTCAGACCAAGCATGTATACACGGTAGGAATCCCAATACACCGCTTCTCAGTTCTGTGAGATAATTGTTTGATTTTCATATGACTCTGACGAAACTGAAAACCAATGTATCTGACGGAATTCAAATTTTTAAGTATCTTGAGTGTAACATTGGTTTTCAGTTCCGTCAGAGCCATATGAAAACAGAACAATTCTCTCACAGAACTGAAAAGCGGTGTATCGGGATTCATACGGTGGTATAGCAGGCTGATCATTAACAGTGTTAATGAATATAAAGAATATGACTTGCATGTATTGTCAGGCTGAAACATTAACCCTTTACTCCATACATCCCTAACACATTGACAACACAACTATAGTGCAAACAAATTAACTTGGTTCTCAAACTTTCTGTTAGCATAATTTAAATGGTGAATTTTTTGTTTCGGCTTTTGTTTTATGAGCGGGGGAATATTATGAATTTGTACTACAACACTAAGTGTACTATAAACATTGATATATTCTGCACAAGAAACCTGAAATATCTTAATGCATCAAGGTAGAGGACTAGGTTAATTTGTTTGACTAGGAAACAGTACAAATCAGGGGGAAACTATGGAGTAAAGAGTTACAACTGCTATTTGACCAATACATGGTTATGACTATTAATAGAACGCTTCACAGCATGCCTTTAAATTGAAGACAAATTCAGTTACATAATTAAATTAAGTATACATGTACAATGTAGTCAACCCTGTAGTAATGATTGAATTAAGCAACCACATGTCTTTAAGCAGCTAATATTATGATCTCACAATTAACCATGGTAATTACATACACATGTATAAAACATGCACCCGTTTTCATCAGCCATAGTAGATATACCTTATGAAATATAGTACTCCCCAACCATGTCTGAATTACTTATTTACATAAAAAATGATTATAAATATTGTTAGGAGCCTACACAACTAATGGGTTAACCTTTTCCTACACACAAGGTCATCATAAATCAATTGTTACATTATCATAACTCAGGGAGAATAATAACCTAGCAATTCATTTATTTTGGCCCACGATTATAGATTTTACAGTTATTAACATGATATAAGCAATATCGCTGAGCTATATGCAATGAGATAAAGGATAGAAGGTACAGTTTTACTGCACATGGTAGATGGTATGACTGCGTTCATTTAATCACTTGTGCTACAAGTGTGTGACTTAATCACTATGCACCTGAGCTCTTGAAAACTATTAATTCCATGATAAACACTGGTACAGGAGTAGTATTCCATATTGATCTTACCGGTATTTAATTGGAGAATAAGGATAGCCAATCATATCGCCTGTTACTGACCAAGAGTTTAATATAGTGTGATCTTACTGATCTTATTGGTTGTCCTTATCCTTAAGTCAAATAAGGTCAATATTGAATACCATCCCTGGAGTAGTATTCCATATTGACCTTATTTTTTTGTGAATAGGGATAGCCAATCATATCGCCTGTCACTGACCAAGAGTTTAATATGGTGTGATCTTACTGATCTGATTGGTTGTCCTTATCCTTAAGTCAAATAAGATAAATATTGAATACTATCCCTGGAGTAGTATTCCATATTGACCTTATTTTTTTGTGAATAGGGATAGCCAATCATATCGCCTGTCACTGACCAAGAGTTTAATATGGTGTGATCTTACTGATCTGATTGGTTGTCCTTATCCTTAAGTCAAGTAAGATAAATATTGAATACCACCCCTGGAGTAGTATTCCATATTGACCTTATTTTTTTGAGAATAAGGATAGCAAATCATATTGCCTGTAAGTCTGAAAGTAAAGCCCATATAGAAAAGGAAAATTTATGGAATGTCAGATAAAAATGTTAGTTTACATAAATCACCTCCTGTTAGGAAAAGAAAGTTTACAGTTGGGGAATAGCATGTCTATCACTTATGATAGGGAATTATTTATATTTAACTAAGCTTAACATTCCAACAGCACAAGTCATACTATATTTATATAGCACTTTTAGCATGTAATTACACATTCAAAAGTACCCACATGTACAAATCACAGAACAACGGTATTAATATACTACCGGTAATACGTAAGATTTGAAAACAAATATCTTAAAAATATCTGTATATAACACAACACAATGGTTGACAAATTCAAGCTGGTATCGATAGATTTCATATAATGGATAATTTGTACGCAAAATAAATCTTTACATAAAATAAAACAAACTTGGACATCACCATATGTGATAAATTCCTTCCACACTACTCCTGTGTCACACTTTACTTCTAAATCAAATAAAGGTTACAAACCATCAAATGCCTATGCGGACCAAAATCGTATACACTCAAGTAGTCCTGTAAAAAACTTGGAAATTGTGGTATTTATTGACTAGTCTGCATTAGAAAAATGAAACTGGGTTTAAATACACAATCATGCACGTGAAGTAGTTAAACTCTTTTACTCAGAAATATTTGGCATTCCGGCCTAGATAAGAATATGAAAGTAGGGTAAGGGCTAACAGAACTAGAATTGATCGACGTCACGGCATGTGTGAGAAAGCTAGGAAGGGCTTTTGATGCAAAAACGTATGTCTCCAAGAAAGGGCATGCATGTCTCCAACAAGGGGCCATAACAAATGTGAAATTCGATCAGTGGTTAAGGAGAACAATCATGGATGGGGTGACATCCAGAACAAAATCAGGATATCTCCCCCACTATATGTGGGATGCATAAATAGCACTATATGTGGGAGGCGTAAATAGCACTTTGTAAGCATAGTTTATAATAATTCTCAATGTAGCACAAGATGTATATCGATAGATAGGTGAGAATGTTAGTTTTAAGTGATCAAGCACAGGGAATGGACAAATTGACAAGACAGTGTAAAGTATGTATAACAGAACCTATACATAGCAATATCACTATGACGATTGTCTCTGAAAAATGTAAAGAGTGAACAAATGAACCTGATCCTCATACGTCATGCATGACTATATTACATGCTTCGTGGGTGGAATGATTCAATTTCAGCGAGAAAATTGTGCCTTACCAGTGATTGAGGTTAGTGTTTATAAAAAAACTCTAGTACAATTTTGTAACATTCTGCGGTTATGAAATCAAAGTCTGAAATTAAATCATAGACTATAAATCAACCAATAGAACGTTTGAGGACCAGGATATTTGTAATCACTATACTATTGTTTTACTGTTAAGGACATTATAAACCCATGGCTAGATTATCCTCCATGTTTTTCTAAGAGAATTTTTTTTTTTTGAAAATCTGATTTTTAGTCAATCTTTTAACTTTTTTTTCAACAGTTTAGAATTTCTCTTGCAAGTTGGTCATCCAATCAATGGATGAATGTTTTCAAACTGAAACAAACACTCATTTGATGAGCTATTAAGATGCTGTTGATATTTATTGCAAATAAAAAAGTTGACGATGGATAGAATGATCTAGGAATCATTTAGTCAGTCAATGATGATTTACGAAATTAACAGTGGTCTACTAATTCTCATCAATAAACATGGCCAGTGTGACTAGAATATAGCACTTTAATAGCAATCGGGGAACCTTCTTGTTAGATATTGGGAACATTTTCCAAATACAGTACAACCTCCAGAGCGTCCCCATCTAGAGCAAAAACCTCCATACAACAACACTTTAAAAATTTCCCTTTAGCTAATATATACTCTTAATTTAACCTCTGTAGAGCAACAAACTCTATACAATGGCCAATATTTGCAGCTCTAAAAGGGTGTTGCTTTACAGAGGTTGAGCTGTAATAGAATTTGTTTAAACTTTGTATATTGAGAGCGCAACATGTCAGAAACAGAAAATCCCAAAGTAATCATACAAGCAGCTCTTGAAACCAGTGTTTTTAAGGGCAGATAACTCCCTAAACAAGCACAGAGATCTATGATTATATTTGCATTTTTCTATTGCCCCAATATCTCACAAGTAACTGTCGCGACTCCCATTAAACTGTAATCTCATGCTCTTGATGAATTCATGATTTACCAGGACCTGGGGCACCGATCTATCGCAACATCTCAATCTGAGCTAAATCTCATCTCAAATATTACCATGTGTCTGTTAGATCATTTCCGTGGAAGATTAGACTCAAAATTCACATCACAAAACAGAAAACCTTATTCTTAGTTTATTACAGTAAAATTTAGGGAGATCAAACTTAAAATGAATCTCAAATTCTGACTATGATTTGTGCAAAATCTCAACATGAGATGAGATTTCTACTTGAGATGCCTCGGGAGATCGGGGCCTGGTCCAAAGATTATAAAACTTGTTTTATGCTCTACTCGAATATGATGCTCAAACTTCATATGGCTTTAACAGTACCTGCGACTTATGGCTGAGTGCGACTTATGATCGATTATTTACGGTACTACTTATTTTCACGTTTATTTAGCTGAAATTGTTGTATTAGATGGATAGCCTAAAATAAACCAGTATAATTTGTTTTGATGGAGTAAAGATGATTTAATTGTTACACTGTCAAGGAGTTAATCAAGTTTCATGCTTGAATGAGTCGAGCATGAAAAGAGCTTTATAATCGTGGGGCCTGAAACAACAAACCTTTTTAACCTTACAATAAATTCCAAACCTAACTTGAACTGTTTAAGTTGAGTGCTGCCTTCCCTGTCCGATTATTTTTATAATTATCTTTTTGGAATGATATAAGTCTGCAGGGTTGTCAATGGAGCCAAATTACAAATCCTGAAAATCATATGCGGTCAACCAATTTTGACAAGAGGCCTTCAACGACATTGTTTTCATAGTTAACTCTGTTTGAATTAAAGAAAATACCTAATAGCAGATTTAATTGACTTTAACTTTGCCATTTCTTGAGATATTTTCATCAAATATTTTGGTCAGAATCATGGCTCTTTCAGGATGGATAAAATCAGGAAGATTAGCACCCCTGAAGTCTGCCTGTGTTCGAGTCAATGTTACTGCAGGGGTGTCAACAGGGCCAAATTAAAAATCAGGAAAATTATATGCGGCCAAACATTTTTCCAAACAAGAGGCCTTCAGCAACATTGTTTCCATAGTTAACTCAGTTTGTATGAAAGAAAATCCTTCAGAGCAGATTCAATTTATCATAATATAGTCATTTCTTAAGATATTTTCATCAAATAACTTTTATTTTCGTCAGAAGCCATTGTTCATTCAGGAATGATAAATCCCGAAATCCTGGAAAATTGACACCCCTGTGTAATAAGCATTTGTTCACTAGAGTCAGTTTGATAAATTCTGGATTTCAGTATTATTTTAATACCACTACCATTCATTGACAGTCAAATTCCAATTATTCAAAGAAAAATTGACATTTCAATCAGAATCAAGAGGGTCACATAAAACCCCTGTTTAGGTCATTAATACATCACTCAACCTCAAGAAGCTAGACGTCGTAAAGGGGGTAGAAATGACGGCTCATCTGGCTCACATATTGGTGTATCCCAACTTCCCCAGGCTAAGAAAACCCGAAGATAAACCATAGTCCTAAGACATAAACAATGCCGATGCCTTAACAACATTAATTACAATACAAGTTTTTGGTAATGTCAAGGTCAACCTATATACAGATTTAAATATACAAATTTCTGTGTGGTGTAACAAAACATTACACTAATAAAATAGTTAATGTATCTACTTATTCAAAATCTATACATAACAGTAAATGCATCAGGGCATATCTATATCAGTTTAAAGACTTCTTATTCAGTAAAATAGAGAGCAACAGAATACATAACCTAGTGACTGCATTAATAAATAATACACAATATAACTTGCTTTAAAGGTCATAATGGACAATCTTAGGTCTTAAATGCAGTTAATAAATGAAAAGGATTTAAGGTAGTATTGGAGCATTGAAAGTTGCTTGGGTTACCTGGTTGTCATCTAAAAACTTGATACAGGACTGGAAGAAGTTGCATGTTTGTTTCTGTCACGACAAGGAATCCAACTCGGATTAACAGATCACAATGCAGCACACTAACCTATGCCATGGCTTGGAAGTTCATAAGCAGCCACTTGTATGTATTCAGTCAAAATGACAAATTTAGTATATGACACAGTCACGCAACAATATTTCAATAATCTACTTGCTAGTTTGGTCAAGACGCAGCTTATTCGAGATGGAAGTATATTATAGGTGATAATTCATTCATTTATTTCAATGAACACAAGTACACAACTGCCAACAACATCCATTTAATGGAAGCTGTCAACATTACACTTTGATTATAATGTAAGATGGACAGTGTATGATGTCACCAATGAATGATGTTGCTTATGACATCACAAATGATGTCACTGATGATTATGACAGCACAAATGATGCCACTGATGATAATGACATCACAAATGATGCCACTGATGATTTTGACAGCACAAATGATGCCACTGATGATTATGGCATCACAAATGATGTCACTGATGATTATGACATCACAAATGATGTCACTGGTGATTATGACATCACAAATGATGCCGATGATGATTATGACATCACAAATGCCAATGATGATTATGACATCACAAATGATGCCACCAATGTCACACATAATGTCTTTAAATGATGTCACAGACATCAAGTTGTTGATGATCACAATAAGCATGAAGTGATGTTACATGTAATGCTACAAGTTCATCATATCTAGAGATGATTGTGACGTCGATGGACTATTGTTCCCTGTTGCTTTCAATGAATCGTTAACATCTCGTCGAAATAATGACAAATTCTGGGTAAATCTGAAAATATAAATACAGTTGAATCACAAGTATATTTTTTATTTTATCAAAATTACCAATATATCGATACCGCTTTTCAAGTTGTACTAATTGCCATTACCAAGTTGTCAATCAAGCAATTAGTATAATCAACAATCAAGTACTTAGTATGAACAACAATCAAGTAGTTAATATAAACAACAATAAAGTACTTAATATAAACAACAGTCAAGTACTTGGTTTGAACAACAATCAAGTACTTAGTATAAACAACAGTCAAGTACTTGGTTTGAACAAAAATCAAGTACTTAGTATAAACAACAATCAAGTACTTAGTATAAACAACAGTCAAGTACTTAGTATGAACAACAATCAAGTACTTAGTATAAACAGTTAATTTATAGCACATGGTCCATTGAGTTCAGGTGCTGGTGTTTTTTGTGCAATGTCATTTTTATTTCTTCGTCAAATGCTTATATTTTAACAGATATCGGTATAAGATTACATGAGACTTCTCCATCATGCTTTAATGACAGTCGAGGCAGACACAATTACCATAGCAACGCTCAGTGAACTTAATACATATGATATATTTAAAATAATGAATTGCACAGGTTAAGAGTTATATGTAATGATGTTTTAGTGTTACCTGTCTCTGTTTTTAGTGAGGAGAGATCGTTCAATACCATCCATCAAACTGTCGAAGCAGAGTGCCATAGTAGCTTGTTTATCCTGGGGTTGACTTGATATTATATTCTCTCGTAGTTTATTAAAGTACTGAAATACAATCAACAGCAAATTGTCAGTATTATAGGAGCTTTACAAGAATAGATGCCACTAAAGGTAATGAATACCCTAAGATTTTACCCTGATGTGTGATTGTTTATTAGGTTTTAACGACGATTCTTAACAATTTCTCCACCTAACCAATTTTCCTGGACTATATCCAAACCAGTAATAATTTACCTTTCCACAAGGAACCAGCAACTTCTCCATATGAAAAGCGAAAATCAACTCTGTATATCCCCCTAAACCATTATGTTACCATTTGTTCATTAAAGGGAAGTAACTCACTGATAACCAGTGAAGATACAGGATTTATTTCACTGAAATACTTGAGGTATCCTGTATTTCACTGAAATACTTTTTGAGGTAGGTTAGTTATTTTGTGTATTTAAGCATAAAGTCAGTTCTCAACAATTATTTAGTGTTAAACGGTGGCCGATTCAGCTAACCAGTTCTCCTGGACTGTATTCTAACTAGTACAAACTAACCATTCCACCAGGAGCCAGCTAAGTTAATACATTGTTGTCAATAATTTGGAACTAGTATATCTTAGTGTTAGTATTTTGTTTTGTTTGACTGTTGCAGTCTTTATAGTGCGCCCAGGATAATGTGAAAGGCGGGCAAATTTGGTATAATCCACTTAGGTGGATTACAATTATGTGAGCAATTATCTGTGATGTTCTGAGTACAATACTGACCTTATCTGTTTATTTAAATGATTTGTAAAACCAATTTTGCCACAGTTGACCAAACCGATTCATGTTTGTAAATATCACATTATCCTGGGCGGACTATACCTGGCGAGTATTAACATAACAAGAGATGTTTGTAAAACATGTATGCTCACATGGCAGCCAAATAGTCAGAAATGGTGAAGGTCACAGTGACCTTGACCTGTGACCAACTGACCTCTAAATACGGGTCATTTACTGTAGCTGACCAACCTCCATGAAAAGTTTGAAGATCCTAGGTCAAAGCATTCTTGAGTTATTGACCGGAGACCAATTTATACGACCGACCGACAGACATGTGCAAAGCAATATACCCCCTGATCAAAGATGGAGGGCATAATAATAAAGTGTACAGGACCTACCTCCTCATTCAACAAGATAAGTCCAAGTAATGGACGTGACATAGACCATTGATTTCTACAGTCTTCAAACATTATAATGTTCAGTACTGTCTGTAACATCTGTAAAATGTAACAATTATCATAAATCATTATATGGCTCATAACAAACATGACGGTCAATATGTACAATTTGTTTAAGTCGAATGCATGTTTCGGTATACTTTGAACTACATATGGACAAATATCATTACATCGCAGACAATTGAAGGAAGTCAAGTGAGTCAAAAATTTCTAAAACTGGACATAAGAATAATTATTGTAAAAGCAAGGAGCAATGTCTGCTGTTGATATTTCTACTTATATAACACAACAATGAAAGGTATTTATGATGGTAAACAAGTATACAAGTTTGAAAGCAATGCCTCGATGGATTTGGAAAATATTTAAGTTTCAAGAACTTGAAAGTTTTGGTAAACATTTTCAATGGTTCGAACCAACCAACCAACAGACGGACGGGACAATGACTATATAACTCCCCATCAGTAGTTGCTGGGGATAAAAACAATAAAAAATTCTAAGCAATATTTTCGTTTGACAATCAGTTAGTAATGGAAACCCTGGATGTGTTTGTTCCTTCGGATTAAATGCTTTTTCATTATAAAATTGTAGTGAATTACCTAACCAATTTCATGTACTGTATCCTAACCAGTACTAACAGTTCCACAAGGAACCAGCAACTTGCCAAGGAGGAAAATCAAACATTGCACAATGTCAAACTTTCACAGAAGGGTATGACCTGCCGCAACTGGGAATCAAACCCTGATCGCCGGGTTACAAATTCAGTACACTGACCATGGCTTATAATAATGCAGCCATTTTCCCTACCAGGGCTTTCATTGGACTCTTGAAACTGCATTTTGACAATCAAATTTGACAAAAGTGCCAGTTTTGACACTTGAAATTAAAAGATCGAATTTGCTACACTTAGCTTCCTGAATATTGTGCTGACTCTAGAAAATCTAGTGAAAGTCCTGCCGTACATAAAGCAACAAATGCAAGCAACTGACCTGTTGTAGAATTTCTGGATGTAGTTCTAAGATACGAAGGAATGCATTACTATCTTGTATAGCACTAGGGTGTGTTTTCTTCTTTTTACTGGTGAGTTTACGGAATAAGTAGGTAATGATGTTATCTAATGTTGCACAGCATCCCGTACATACCATCGTATCTATATATATACAAACATACATTAACAACAAACATAATGTATAGTCTGCCGATGATGACACTAGCCTTTGTTTACAAATGAAATTTAAATGCATTTTCGATAAACAATTTTGTTCAATCTTGTGCATATTCACTTTTAATACATATACTCTTTCAATCTAAGCTGATAACAAACGGTCAGTCAACCGTGCAGTGTTAGTATAATCAATGTTTGTTTATCGATCAGACTAGAGTTATCTCCGGCTAGCTATATACTATAGTGCACCCAGGATAATGTGATGTTTACAAACATAAATCAGTCGACTAATGAATCAGTTTAGTCAACTGTTTCAAAATTGGTTTTACAAATTATCTAAGTAACCTGCAGATATGGTCAGTTTTGTTTTGTGCGGGTATAAATTTCATAATTTGGGAAAATGCTGTCATCTGCCTACTGGAAAACCTGAGGAACCCAACACAGAGTGTAGGACATAAGCACCTAACACAGATTTTTTCCTATCTGGACAAAAGCCCCTAAAATTTTTATGTAGTATAGTCCAGAGAATTTGACACGACTCTCTACCTTCAATTAGCATAATTTAACAGCTGATATATTGTCTATATTTATAATCCCGGCTGTATGATTTCATTAGCGGGGAATATCATGAAGATGCTCGAGGTGTAATACCAACACAAATCTAAAGAACTGATAATGCACGATTTGCTCACGGAAATTTATATATTCAACGCACGAACCTTGTAATATATTCATGCACAAAGGTCAAGATCATATCAAATTCTTTGCGCTATTGTAAGAAACACGTACCCAAGGCTGTTAATCCTTCGGAGATGGTTGAGAGTATGTATAGGAACACCTGAGGCTCTAAGTTACTGATAAATGTCATGTGATCTTGTGCTAAACATTCTAACAATCCGTAATAATTCTGACTTAGCTTTGGATAATCCTGAAACACACATAAAACAACGGTTTTTGACACATAAACTTATTGTCTCCCACAAATAGCCATTACTCTGGCAATAATCATCAAACATTAAATTCAGGACAATATACAATTATAGGCATGGTACCAAGTATTCATGTAAAGTTTCATTGAAATGGAACCAATGGTTAAGGAGAACGAGCGCATTCATTTAGATATCCAGCATAAAATCAGTTTAATACGACATTGTTATATAGTTTCATCTTAATTTCAATTTTTTTTTCATTTGTCACAATGCATTGAATGCAACCTCATAATTGGTTAAGTGTCTACCAGGCAAGAGAGAAAATAACAAATTGATATAAATCTTGGGGTTAGTTATGTATTTATCCTACTGAGGAACAATGCCCAATTCTGAAAATGATGCATTCATCAGTTTCTGATACTATTAGCACACATGTAGCATATAAACCTAATCACTGAATGACTTATTGGAAGACTATACAATTCAACTTGTATGACTTACTATGAGCATTATTATTTGTGATTTCCGGTCACTTTATGACTTATTACGATAACTGAAAGTTGACTCATTTATACACTGGGTCACATATCCCTACACCAAAACTCAATTCTATTGATAAAATTCAGCTAAACAAATTACAAATGACCAGGGCTGGTATTCACAAAGCATCTTAAGTGAAAACTTAAATATTTTGACTAAGTCAATAATTTGTGCAGCTCATTTCTCCCACAATTTGAAAAATAATCCTTGTTTTCTTAGTGATTATAGTAGCTGTGTACCTAATACTTCAAAACTATGTAAAATATTAAGCATGTTGATTTTCTTGCTTAGATGATACACTGTAGAAAAAATTAAGATTTTAAGAAATTTCTAAGTTTTCTGCTAAGATGCTTTGTGAATACCAGCCCTGAACTTCTATTTTCAGCAGAATCTTTCATTCTTTATAGTGCAGCAAATTCATTTTCTTCGTCTAATGAGCTAACTGGATCACTTGTATCTTTTATTTTGTTACCACTGGCTAAGGGATACCATTTTGGAGGGAATGCATTGCCATCCTTTCAGTCTTTGTAAAGAGCAATTATGAATGGATCGACTTCTATGATATTTTATGCATAGAATTTTAAATTCCTGTGAACCAACAAACTTACCAATAGATCACTTTGTGATATTGATAGAAGTAATTTAACAAAGACGGCTAAAGCGTTGTCCAGCGCATCATCACCATAGAGACGGAACACACCAAAGTTGACATAGTTACCACACAGTGCTGCTCGTAGCATGGAAAAACACACAGATATTCCTTTTAATGTAAACCGTTGTTAAGGAAATAATTTCAATCTTGAAAAGTTTTATAAATAATCTTAACAATTGTTTTGAACAAAAGATACATGCAACATGAATTATTTCAAAATACCTATTCCAATAAATGTGTTTTCAACTTAAACAAGTCATTAAGAATTGCAAGCCATTTTCAATGTTTCTGTTGCCATAGCAACAACAATTTTAGTCGGAATCAAAATATTTTTAGACATGCATGTTCCCCTTTCTGCCCCCTATCCACATATCAGTTTCATAAACCTCGCTTGGAAGCTGTTTCAGTTATGTCAGGATCCAGATTTTGGATGGACGGAGGGAAAACCTATAGTCCCCTCCGATCAAAAACCGGGACTAATAAACAAAAGTCCTCAGGGCTGTGTTTGTCCTTTTGACAGAGACCACTTTTATACAGAGCTAGCAATTTGTATACTGTTCTTTTTCTGCCTTTCTATTGAGTGCTGCCTTCCCTGTCAGAAGGCATAGCAATATTCACCACTTATTCGAAAAAGGGAAATAAAAAGCTCAGTTCAAAACCACAAATTGTTTAATGACAAATGCCAATCTATTAAAATACAATGGTATTAGGGACCCAATATGTCCAATTAATTGATTACATCATTCACTTTGTTGACACTCTAAACAGAAAGGATATTTCATTGGGTAAATTCTGTCTTTTGGGATTTCACCTAAAGTTAATATTCTGGACCCTGAAAAGATAAAATCATTCAATAGTTTTATTTCAACAATTTTTTTTTTCACCCTTTCTTCAGGTACATAATTATTTTACTGAGAAGCATAAATTATCATACAAATAGAATAGAAACGGGTCTCACTCTGGTTACAAGTTCTCACAACTTAAGTTACAGCCATTCCCATAACAAAACACAATTAATCCAACACCAAAGTTTACGTTTCTAAACTCAGTACGACCTTTGATTATTTCCGAACATTCATAAACATATCAGAAGCCATGGCTGTGGTCTAGTGTAATCAATTTGTAACATGATCTGGGTTCAATTCCTGGTTGCAGCTGGTCATTTTACCCCCCTTTGAAGAAAATTTGACCACAATGTCAATTTTCACCCACACATTGAGAAGTTGCCGGATCCTTGAGTGAATGTTAAATTAACACTAGTTAGGATACAGTCCAGGAAAACTGGTAAGGTGAATCAGCTGCTGTATATAGCTGTTTAAAAATTGTCTAGATTGGCATTAAATCCAAACAAAATAAATATATCAGATCCTGGAAATATGGTTTAAATCTGATTAAAAAGTTCTCAGACTGATTCAGATTTTGTCCAACATGTCCATCAGACTGATAAGTTTTAGTAAGTTAGTCTACTGAACCAAGTTTAGTGTAGACATACCACATAGTATGTGACATCATTTTTGACTAGTCAGTTCAGTCAATTTCAGGCAAAAACTGTGGCCTATTGCACAAAACTATTTAGTTGTTTGGATATTACTCATTCTCTGCTACTGCGTCAAATATGTCTCATTAAAATTGATCGAATAATAAAATCCTTAGTTATTTTCAACTTTTTGTTGACAGATTTTTTTACTTGCACTCTCAGAGCTACAGATAAGGTTTTAGTCAATTAGGTATTTTACTCCCGAGTTTCAATTTTGATTGAGTTTTGACAAATTTTAATTGGGTATTTAATAAAACTCAAAGGGTAAATAAGTTTTTATGTACTGTTTTTAACTATAACATCCATTTCTATTTGGGTATTTCAGATCGTCTTTGCTTTTTCTTACTCCTTTCTCTCAAAATCTATTGGGTTTTTAAGAAAATTAATTGGGTAATTACCCCAATACACAGCTTATCTGTAGCTCTGACTCTTAGGCAAAAATTACATCATAAACCATGTGCTATGTCCACACCAAAGTTGTCACTGGTAATTATACTGATTAAATCTCAAGGATATGGATATTTAAGAATGCACTTACCATAGCTAACAATCATTTTACTAACTTCCCTGAACAGTAAGATGCCATTTGGTGAAGACACATCAAACTGTAATCTTTGAGATCTAGAAAGTCAACAGTTTAAACTAAATGAGTGTGGGGGGCACGGAAACTAGAATTGTATCCATATGACACAGGTGTCCCAATTATGACACAGGTGCCCCAATTATGACACAGGTGTCCCAATTATGACACAGGTGCCCCAATTATGACACAGGTGCCCCAACTATGACACAGGTGCCCCAATTATGACACAGGTGCCCCAATTATGACACAGGTGCCCCAATTATGACACAGGTGTCCCAATTATGACACAGGTGCCCCAATTATGACACAAGTGCCCCAATTATGACACAGGTGTCCCAATTATGACACAGGTGTCCCAATTATGACACAGGTGCCCCAATTATGACACAGGTGTCCCAATTATGACACAGGTGCCCCAATTATGACACAGGTGCCCCAATTATGACACAGGTGCCCCAACTATGACACAGGTGCCCCAATTATGACACAGGTGCCCCAATTATGACACAGGTGCCCCAATTATGACACAGGTGTCCCAATTATGACACAGGTGCCCCAATTATGACACAAGTGCCCCAATTACTGCACAAATGCCATGGTGCTGTGGCTACCATCAGATCAGAGTGTAACACCTGAATTGTGATTCAATATTTACGGCAGAACGGACACCAGTCTGACTGTAAGTTGGTACTTTTTTATCCTTGTAACTCGAACCTTCAAACTCAAAATCTGTATCATCAACTGGTCATGACCAACATGCATACAAAGTTTAGATAATTGATCAGAAACTATTTATAAATTCTACTGACCTATACCCCAATCAACTGACATAAGCAGTATAAGTAAAGCATTGTAAGTTACCCCACCCCCACTTTGATGTCTTTATAGACCCACAAATAAGTTGAAAAGACTCCAAGCTGTTTTCAACGTTTCGACAGTAATAATAAGTCATAATCAGAAATTTACTTTACAGATCCACAACAATAGAATAGATTCACAGAATATCAATAGTGATAAGGCACAAAAGATCAATTCATAGAAAACTATGATGGTTATACACAAGTGTTTGCTTACCTATTTTGAGCCAACTCTGCCATGAGTTTGAGTACAGGTGTAGTGACACTGGGTTCATTGTACCAGATTTCTATTGCACGATGTAACACAGGAGTGTAGTTTGGGTACAACCAATCAAACAGCATCATATAACTTATCTTTGTAGTGAAGGCGAAGGCCACACCACGTAAATCTCTCGCTAAGCCCACCAGTGAACGCTACAAATATGAGAGGAACATGAAGAATACTGATTACCCCTAGATACAAAGGGCCAGATACGAATAATTGATCCAAGCAGTATTTTCCACCAATTTGCATAGCATGTTTTGTTGAAATCTAACTAAGAATGGTTACAGAGAAGCATGAATACATTTTACAATACAACAGCTTTTAAAAGAGTACCAGTCCATGATAACAACATAATGAACAGATGGACAGAGAAACAGGGGTCCAACTGAGGCACAATGCCCAATCCTGAAAACGAGACAATAATCATTACACGAAACTCCTGTTACAAAATTGTTCTATTGTTAAAATTCAGCACCAAAAAATGACCATAACTCTATTAATACTTAGTATGTTTTCCTCAAATTTATATAACTTTTATTTTCTGCAGAAAATTATTCTTTCTAGTGCAGCAAATCCATCCGGATTTCCGGATTATTCTAGCAATTGTAGGGCCACTGGAAAACAACAAATTCCACTAACCTTGGCTTCTTCCACTTTTATTGGTGTATCAGCATTGGCAAGCATATTGCTAACTTTATCAAAGGCTTAAAATATAAGAAAACATATTTCAACATTAATTGACTCTAATGATCATCCTTGAATGTTTGTTTGCCAACACTCTACCTAACAAGGTGAGGTGTATCATTATTAATTTATTGATTTTTCAATCCCAAGTGGTGTCCTCACACCAGCTACTAATACAGCAATACTGTAAACCTAGAAATTATTTAGGGTGATTTAGTTTCGCGGAGTTCGCGAGTTGTAGAATTTTGCAAAATTAAGTTGCCTCGAAAGTGCTAAAACATTAATATGGACATTGCAGGAAACTTAAAAACGTGTAAGTTTGTAGCCCTGAATATGCCAACCTTCAGCAAAACACTAAAGTTAGTATTCGCGAAAGTAAATTGGTTTGTAATACATTTAATCTCATTCCTAACTTAAGTTATTGAGTGAAACTAACTGAAGTTATTGATTGAAAACTGATTTCTATTTTCAGCAACAGTGAGCAACACCTTTTTTTATTAAACCCTATGTAACTATAGAAACTAGTGATGAGTGACTACCTTCCAAAGGCATCATGAATTGTTCAAACTTTTCCTCATCTTCACCAAGATCTACCATTAGTAGTCTACCTAACGCTGTATAAAATGTTGTCCGACATCTCAGGTCCGCCATCGGACTGTTTCCTACATTGATTCCAAGGAATGGAAAATGGTTACTCTGAAAGCAAACAACGTGACAAGAGATTAAGAAGATGTGCAACAAAGTTAAATTTACCATTTATTGTTCATCTTGCTTGCCTTATAATGAAACTTGTCATCAATACATTGCCTGCTGCAATACACTACAGTGTGTTTTTCTTTGATTTGACCTAGTTGTAGACCCTAGGTGACTCTACAAACTTAACCTTAATCTTACAGAGAGTCAGACAAACATAATGGACTATGTTTCATAAAGCTGAAGTGAAAATTGTGACCTACAGAGGATTTGGTTTGATTTATTTTGGCTTGACAGTTTTTCAGCATTTGTCAGTATGACGGCATGATACGATATTTTGAAACTTGTCAGAAGTCTGGATGAATCAGGAGTCCTACTGAAGCATAATGCCCAATCCTGAAAATAAGGAGCAAGTCTGCTTTGGCTGTCATCACTTCACCAACATCACATGTTCTATTATTAAAATTCGGCTATGAAATTTGAAATGACAATAACTTAGTCAATCTCTCATAATTTTAACAACTAATTTGCCAAATTAAGTGAGAGTTCATATACAATTTTTTAAACACTTAGGCAATACTTTGAATTGTTTCATCAAATAACCTTTATTTATTACAGAAAAGTTCATTCTTTTGGTACAGCAAATCCGGATTTTTTATAGGTCGACTCTGAATACACATGTATACTTACTGTATGATTATTGAGCATGAATTGTACAGCCTCTAGCTTCACTAGCTTCCTTACACTGTTATATCCTACAGATAAATCACTTAACAACTGTAAGGTTTTGGATATTATCTGTTCACTTCGGCCCCAGAACTTCAAATTAGTTATTCTGAAACAAGAGTGCCAAAATGTCACAAAATACGCCCGTCTTGGGGCATGGTGAGTCTCAGGGCATGGTGAATGAAAAAAACAAACAATCCAACATTTTTTTTAATTCAAGGACCATAACACAAGAAGGCCTAGGCTGATTTGGCCTACAATTGAACTTGTCTTAGATATTATATCCGTAAACATTGTCACCAAGTTTGAAGATACTCGGATGAAAACTCTTTGCACTAGAGAACAGACAAGGTAAATTTCACATTTATTTTGGTAATTATAGGATAATAACCAAATAAGGCCTAGGCCAATTTGGCCTATAATCAAACTTGGCCTAGATATTATGCCCATAAGCATTGTCACAAAGTTTGAAGACGATCGCATGAAAACTGTTTGCGTTAGAGCACAGACAAGGCCAATTTCATACTTATTTGGTAATTAAAGGCCCATAACCCAATAAGGCCTAAGCCCACTTGGCCTATGATCTAACTTGGCCTAGATATTATTCCCATAAACATTGTCACAAAGTTTGAAGATGATCAGATGAAAACTGTTTGCACTAAAGAACAGACAAGGTAAATTTCACATTTATTTTGGTAATTATGGGACCATAACCCAATAAGGCCTAAGCAGATTTGGCCTAAAATCGAACTTGGCCTAGATATTATGCCCATAAGCATTGTCACAAAGTTTGAAGCCGATTGCATGAAAACTGTTAGCGTAAGAGTACAGACAAAGCCAATTTCATACTTATTTGGTAATTATAGGACCATAACCCAATAAGGCCTAGGCCGATTTGGCCTATAATCGAACTTGGCCTAGATATTATGCCCATAAGCATTGTCACAAAGTTTGAAGACGATCGCATGAAAACTGTTAGCGTATAAGAGTACAGACAAAGCCAATTTCATACTTATTTGGTTATTAAAGGACCATAACCCAATAAGGCCTGGGTCGATTTGGCCTATAATTGAACTTGGTCTAGATATTATGCCAATAAGCATTGTCAGCAAGTTTGAAGATGATCAGATGAAAACTTTTAGCGTAAGAGTACAGACAAGGCCAATTTCATACTTATTTGGTTATTAAAGGACCATAACCCAATAAGGCATAGGCAGATTTGGCCTATAATCGAACTTGGCCTAGATAATATGCCCATAAGCATTGTCAGCAAGTTTGAAGATGATCGGATGAAAACTGTTAGCGTAAGAGTACAGACAAGGCCAATTTCATACTTATTTGGTTATTAAAGGACCATAACCCAATAAGGCCTAGGCAGATTTGGCCTATAATCGAACTTGGCCTAGATAATATGCCCATAAGCATTGTCACAAAGTTTGAAGACGATCGCATGAAAACTGTTAGCGTAAGAGTACAGACAAAGCCAATTTCATACTTATTTGGTAATTATAGGACCATAACCCAATAAGGCCTAGGCCGATTTGGCCTAAAATCGAACTTGGCCTAGATATTATGCCCATAAGCATTGTCACAAAGTTTGAAGCCGATTGCATGAAAACTGTTAGCGTAAGAGTACAGACAAAGATCAATTTCATACTTATTTGGTAATTATAGGACCATAACCCAATAAGGCCTAGGCCGATTTGGCCTATAATCAAACTTGGCCTAGATATTATGCCCATAAGCATTGTCACAAAGTTTGAAGACGATCGCATGAAAACTGTTAGCGTAAGAGTACAGACAAAGCCAATTTCATACTTATTTGGTAATTAAAGGACCATAACCCAATAAGGCCTGGGTCGATTTGGCCTATAATTGAACTTGGTCTAGATATTATGCCAATAAGCATTGTCAGCAAGTTTGAAGATGATCGGATGAAAACTTTTAGCGTAAGAGTACAGACAAGGCCAATTTCATACTTATTTGGTTATTAAAGGACCATAACCCAATAAGGCCTAAGCAGATTTGGCCTATAATCGAACTTGGCCTAGATAATATGCCCATAAGCATTGTCAGCAAGTTTGAAGATGACCGGATGAAAACTGTTAGCGTAAGAGTACAGACAAGGCCAATTTCATACTTATTTGGTTATTAAAGGACCATAACCCAATAAGGCATAGGCAGATTTGGCCTATAATCGAACTTGGCCTAGATAATATGCCCATAAGCATTGTCACAAAGTTTGAAGACGATCGCATGAAAACTGTTAGCGTAAGAGTACAGACAAAGCCAATTTCATACTTATTTGGTAATTATAGGACCATAACCCAATAAGGCCTAGGCCGATTTGGCCTATAATCGAACTTGGCCTAGATAATATGCCCATAAGCATTGTCAGCAAGTTTGAAGATGATCGGATGAAAACTGTTAGCGTAAGAGTACAGACAAGGCCAATTTCATACTTATTTGGTTATTAAAGGACCATAACCCAATAAGGCCTAGGCAGATTTGGCCTATAATCGAACTTGGCCTAGATAATATGCCCATAAGCATTGTCAGCAAGTTTGAAGATGATCGGATGAAAACTGTTAGCGTAAAAGTACAGACAAGGCCAATTTCATACTTATTTGGTTATTAAAGGACCATAACCCAATAAGGCCTGGGTCGATTTGGCCTATAATTGAACTTGGCCTAGATATTATGCCCATAAGCATCGTCAGCAAGTTTGAAGATGATCAGGTGAAAACTGTTTGCGCTAGAGTACAGACAAACGCCGCCGCCCGCCCGCCCGCCCGCCAAGGGTGTTCACATAATACGTCCCGTTTTCAACGGGCGTATAAAAACAATAGACATCATCAGATTCTTAAAATCACTTAACAGTTTCAAATAACAGCTCAGCCACAGGGGACTTCAAAACTATTCAACTTTTATCATGGTACAATTCAAAAACATATACTATCTTGTTATGAAATATCCCAAATAGGGGATCCCATATTTGGGATCACAATAATATCGTAGAGTGGCTTAGTAACATATGCAATGCCCAACGAAAATAAGTATACAGTTGCAAAATTATTTGTTGAAACAGAATCGAAGTATACAGACACACAACAAAAATTTGCCGATTAGTATTCCTATGAAGTTCGAAGACAAGTACAATTACTTTTCAAGTTACTGACGACACATCTTTGGATGGACAAAGGGGCAAATCTGTAAGTTACCCTCCAAATTACAGGGGTGTCAAAAAAAAAGAACAGCCAAATTAAAAATTCCTGAAAATCACATGTGGCTGACCATTTATCCAAACAAGAGACATTCAACCACATTGTTACAATTTTAACTTAAGTTTGTATTGAAAAAATCCTTCAGAGAAGATTAAATTGACCATAAATTTGCCATTTCTTGAGAAATTTTCATCAAATCACTTTTATTGCGATCAGAAATCATAGCTCTTTCATGATAGATAAATCCGGAATTCTGGATTGATCAGGAATATTGACACCCCTGAAAATAAATCTGTGACGGCATAAAAAACTTAAATGAAGACCAAGATCTTAACACGAATAACAGTAACTTACATTTTACCAATGAAGACACTAAGCACCATGGATTCATCATTTAATCCAAGAACTTCTGAAAGACGTCTATAAACCTGAAAGCCAATATTGAAATAGGTCATCTAGTTTTCTAAAGGTTGACCTTAAAACGTTCTTTGTTTGGAGTTACCTGACAATTGAAAACCGGTAGGGGACTAATAAATGTCTGCAGGTATAATAAATGGCTTAATTTGGAAAATCGTCTATAAAGATTGAAAGTCATTAATACGTAATCGCACATTTTAAATACGACAAGGGTTGATGTTCAGCCGCGTCCAAGAACATGTAAGGATAAGTACTCATGTATAACTCTTCATTCCAGACTTGGATTTGATCGCTTTAGCTAGAGTTAATAGCATCAGATATATTACAAGACCAAGCGGAATATCCCTTATCCAAAGTCCTCGGATTTTTGGTGGAAACAAATCATTCCAGTTTTAACAACGATTCTTATCCACCTGCCCACCTGGATGTAGTGTATATGCTAATGTAAATGCCGGTATTTTACAATTCTAGAATAAGATGGTATGCAACAATTCTGTTAGTTGTAGACTCCTTGGATCCTAAATGTGCCCAGTGTACAGCACCAATACATGTGAGATTACCTCTGGGTTACTAACCAGTTCATCAATTGAGTTGGAAACACTGAGAAAGTGTTTCTGAAGTTAAAATAGCCCAGGCCATGATTTGACTCAGGATCATTTGGATAGGTAGTCTAGAGCTACAGTGCCACAATTCATGTAGTAGGCCTATAATATTACCTTAGAGTAGGCCTATAATATTACCTTAGAGGATTTCTGTATCTGATCACCAACATAAATCTTGCGAAACTGTTCAAAGAAACTAAGTATAGCAAGATCTAGCTTCTCACATCCATTCTGTGACAGTCGGGAGTCGGTTAAGTTCATTAACTGTAAAACTCTGCAATAACATAGATTTCAAAATAGTATATAAAGCACCAGTAGACAGCAGAGATTTAGGGGGCCAATTTAGGGGCTGAGTTAAAGAGCCATTTTCTTGACTGAAAGCATGATTTCTTCAAGTTTGGAGGATAAAATGTCTAAAATTATCTCATTAGTGGAAAATAATGGTTTCAATTTACCTTTTTCCCATAAATCATCATTCTAAATGTCATTTTTCGTAAAAGTCTAGATCACCACACAGTAATTAAATAATGTGAAAAAAATATAAGTAAAATACAGAGAAAATTATGACAGCATGGATCACAGAGAGTTAAACAATTTGGCCAGACAAAGAGTGATCATTAAGCTCACCTTTTCACTCCGAAACCCTGCTGTTTCAATCTCAGTCAGACAAAGAAAACCCCAGGAGCACAGGCTTATAAAACATTTTGATAACCATTTTTTTACTGTAACTTAAATATTGTAACTATAAAACACGGATCAAGGCCGACCACAAAACCACCATGCTTCACCAACAAATGATTGAGTGAGACAATTCTGGTTATACTTACCTACAGACTAACTCTCCATCCATGGCATCATGATCATCAGTACTAGCAAACGCTACACGTCCACTGATCACCGATCCTATTATATACACTAACCATGTCAGCCGACCTACAATATAAGACATTGATCTTATAGTAGAAAACAAATTAGACTGGTTAATATCCAGTAAATCAACCATTGTACAATACTTTATAGCATTACATGAAACTTTCCATGTATTATAACTAAAATGAGGCCATAGCCATGACCCATTGGTAAGTGCACTGGATTTGTAACCCAGCTTTACAGGTTCGATTCACGGCCGCAGCATGTCATATTCTTCAAAAAAAAATTTGACAACAATGTTGATTTTTCTTCATATGTTGAGAAATGGCAGCTTCCTTGTGAAAGGGTAAGTTAGTACTAGTTTGAACACAGTCCAGAAAAACTTGTTAGGTGAATATTCTGCAATATATTTATCAAGTGGTTGAGAAACCGTGTTAAACCCGAATAAACATACAAATATATAACTAAATTTTTATGATGTGCACTTAAGTTAAATACAATTTCTGATCAATTTAAATTTTGTAAACACTTTTTGAACAGCCTTAGGCCTCAATGAATCCGCTCGTCCTGCACAATCTCTTCCTTCTTTATTTATATATCAGGACAAGTAAGATTTTGGGGGTTTCTTCTTTGTCTATATTGCAGGACGAGTGCTTTAAAAAATATTTGTTGAGGCCTGAGCCTGTATGCATACATACCTTCCTGTACAGCAACGTCGGCACCCTGGGTACCAGATGAGATCAATTCTTGATATCGTTGTGCAGATTCATCAAATAATCGTACAAGAAGTTCACACGTTTTCTCATATTCACATCTTCCTATTGTAGAAAGCTGAAAGATACAATACTTGAAACTAGAATGGTTATTAGTAAACCACATTAAACTGAGACTGGTCAGACATGAACGAGCATAGGCTCGGAGTGTCAGTTTAATCATTTCGGAGAGGGGTTGATGTCGCCATGAACAGACAGGGCCCTCATTTCACCATTCCCCTCTTTAATGAATATACATTTTTTCCCTTCAAAAAAACTATTTTTAGTCAATGCTGTAAATGCTGTTCAGCAATTGTAGTAGCTTTTTTAAATTGGTTTTTGTCCAGTTATTATGTATTACTAATATGATAGTATTGATATAACAAATTACAAAATTCCCTTTCCTCTTCAAAACGATGCAAAATTCCCGTACCAAAGAGCCCAAGTCCCCAAAAGGGTAGTTAGGGCCCTGACAGAAAGTTGCGGGAGATGTCATGTAATGAAATGCTGGAACGTGTCCGGGTCATGGGTTGAGTAGTGTTATAAATGCTGACTGTGTAAGGGACATTACTTTGAAAAGGAATAGAGGCACATCTCGTGTCAGGCTACTTATACTCGGAACATATAATTAGTTCACTAAATTGTTGATATAACTGTAATATTTGAAGTTGGTTGCATGTTTAAATGGTGTTTAGTAAAATTACCTGTTCAAGCTGTTGAGATATAACACCATTATCTTCAAGTGGATCCTCTAAACCATCTCTGAAACATAACAACATCATTGGTAATCATAATCATTGGACCATAATGAAAATTGGTTTGCCAATTATGTTATCCACAGAAAATAAAGATGTTTTTATTATTATTATTATTGGTAAACAACAGCTCAATGTACTGTCCAGTTAGGATAACGTAAGAGTAACATTTTATTTTATGTGTACACAAAAGATTACAACCATTGTCTGAGCAGGTAAAGTATTATAGTTTAGCATTGAAAACATCTAGCAGATGTCCTACTCAGGCATAATACCCAATCCTGAAAATTAGACACAAGTCTGTTTTGAGTGCAATTTGCACACATCCCTATATCAAAACAAAACACTGTTTCAAACATACTTTGAATTCTTTCATCAAATTACTTTTATTTTCTTCAGAAAAGTTCACTCTTCCTAGTGCAGGATTATTCCGAAATTGTAGGACCCCTGAGTCTACATAAACTATTACATATTACACTGATAAATCACACTAAGAGGTTACCTGACAATGACATGAACTGATTCTAGACGTGACGTTATATAAGCCTGTGTCACCTCAGGAGTATAGGTTTCTAACATGTGTGGTTCTGTAGCCTTCATATACGGTACTGAAGCTACCATTCTCTGCCAAAGACTTAACAAATAATGTACACTATTGGGAGCAAACTGCCACATCTGTAAGTTATAATATATCATATGTAATACTTTCTAATTTATATAAACAATTCACATTACAATAGAAGTAGAGGGCTTTTCAGCCAAAACATAGTTGTCACCCAATATTTTCCAACTCTAGAATTAATCATTTACCCCAAAATCAATGATGATATGCGCAACTTGGCTTAGTACCAAGTATCCAAGTGAAGTTTCATTGAAATCCAACCAGTGGTTAAGGAGAACTAGCACAGACAAATATTCTGCCATCCAGACAGACAGTACAAAATTAATGTCTCCCCCACTATCAGTGAGAACCATAGTAATTCAGTAGCGACAGAACTAGGGTCATGAGCAAGATCAGCATATTGTATCAATAAATAACATGTCCATTTAACAACTTATACTAAAGCAAGATACAAGATACCAGACTAACCAGCATATGCCTAGTGCCAGAAAAGGGACCTTTACCAGGAGCATTTTAACATGTCACGGCCTGTGATCACTGAACCCTCCGCTTTCCCTTCTAAAGGAGAAGACCCTTACACCCTATACAAAGTGCAGCGTAACAATACCAGTGCATGTCCAATCACTTAAAGCATGAAAGTTCTACCAAATGTATCTTAATATGTAAAGGGAAGCTCACCTGTAAACTATAGACAAAAAAGAAAACCCCAAAATCTTACATGTCCTGCTATATAAATAAAGAAGGAAAATATTGTGCAGGACGAGCGGACGATTGGATTTATTGAAGCCTATAATATATAAAGGGAAGCTCACCTGTAAACTAGTCACAGTAAATTCAGCAATTAGTTTAATCACTTGTTGATAGTCATCCACTTTCACTAACTCTCCAAGCTGATAATTAGATTTTAATCTCGCTAAAAGTCTGCAAAATTCATGATAGTTACTAGGGTCAGTGAGACCCTGCACTTGTGGGTTTTCTAGAATGTCTTTCACACCAGACACGATGTGATTGAGGAATTTAGCACGTTCAGAATTGTTGAACAATGAACGACGAACTGACGCAATCTGTACTAAACACGAGAGAGCCTGAAAATACCAGAAATTGATAAATTAATGATTCATCAAATACTTAAATTGATATCCGGATACTCGGATATCTGTCCAGAAGAATATCTGGATATTCATATCAAAATTGAACTAAGCCGTTGAATGTGGCACTGAATTCAACGACCAGTCCAAAAACATGACATGAATTTTACGATAAAGTATAAAGTTAAATAGAAGTAAACCAAACAAATGACTGCCAAAATCTCGAGAACATTCAAGTCTTGTTAGCTATAACTCTACAGACTACAGCCATTATTTCGAGAACTTTCATGTCTGGTTAGTTATAACACTACGGCCTACATCTCGAGAACTTTCAAGTCTGGTTAGTTATAACACTACGGCCTACATCTCGAGAACTTTCAAGTCTGGTTAGTTATAACACTACGGCCTACATCTCGAGAACTTTCATGTCTGGTTAGTTATAACACTACGGCCTACATCTCGAGAACTTTCAAGTCTGGTTAGTTATAACACTACGGCCTACATCTCGAGAACTTTCAAGTCTGGTTAGCTATAACTACAGCCAATAACTTGAGAATTTTTCAAGTCCGGTTAGTTATTTACTGCCAACATCTGAAGAACTAAGTTACTGTATATTAGTATAATTACATGAAAACTTGATTTAGGACGGCTATTTATATTACTTATGGAAATCCAGATAAACCTTAAGGTCATAAACCACTAAATGCATACGCGACCCAAAATCGGATACACTCAAATAATCCTTACAGAAACTTCTGTTTGCCTGGAAATGGTGATGTGCCTTGACAAAATGGAACTAGAATCATCTTATTAAGTTTAAAGGTATTGTATACATGTAGTTGAATGAGTGAATGTGTTTCATCTTGAATATTTTGAGATAAAGCGAAAGTAGAGTAGGGTAAAACCCACATTGGATCGGTCCGCGCATCTGTAAAAATTTGTCTACCGACTTTGACGAACAAAATCTTTCTTATATTAAACATTGGTCTTATTTTGTAGCTGAAACATACTGCTTTCCAATGATATAGGTCTGTCGACGGGCCATAAACTTTAAAGTGATATAATCTGGGGCGGACAATTGTCACTTTACATTGAGCTGAAGAACAATTTTATTTAGTGGTTCGTGACCTTAATGATAATTAAAGAAAGTATTGACAAGGTTTGACATGATAGGTACATGTATAACTTACCATGGGTGATAATGATGATGGAAGGCCGGAATATAAGTTGAAAAATAACTGCAGGGTTGAAAAGTCCAGAAATGCTGAAAGAATACAAATCAGTTATCTTAAAGGAGTTGGTGTATTGCAAAAATAAAATAAAATTGTCAAGTATTCGCGTAATTTTGGTATAGTTGCCTGTATATCCTATAAACAACCACACTGCCATCTAAAATAACTTGAGAAACTTCGGCATTTTGTAGTTATTTAGTATTTTTACATCAAAAATTCTATATGGTATTAATACTCTATAGAATTTACACTTCTATTACTTAAATTGCCTGAAATTTGTTGCCATTAGAAGAACCAAAACGAACCAAAGACCTCACTGATGTTAACGCTGTAGTTTGATGATGTTACAGTTCGATCACGTGGGAATTACATAATTCACAAAGCATGTTGGAAGGAAACTTAGCGCAATTTTTCAAGAAAAAAATACTCAGTGGGTGATATCGAGAGTGGTTAAAATTGCTTATTTGCGTCAAATCTTTCATAAAGCAACCATCAGTGGCTTTCTATTACGTCAATACTTGGTTAGGTTAGAAAATCACGATACATACAAAAAATTTCGCCCAATCTGTGAGGCAGCACCTTTAACAACTGAGATATTGTCAATATTTATAATCCCAATTGTATGTTTTTATAAGCAGGAAGTATCACAAAGACGCTCGAGGTGTAATACAAACACACATCTATAGGACTGATATTGCACAACTTGCTCACGGAAATTTAAATATATAACACAAGAGCTTGTAATATATTCATGCATAAAGGTCAGTATCAAGTCAAATTCTCCGTGCTATACTACTTGGAAACAATGTTTTAGACTTTACCTGTTCTCCAACTGGTTGGTATTTGTACAGTACATAGGTCATCTGATGACTCGTCTGTTGATGTTCCGATAAAATCAAATGTGAGACAATTATGAGCCAGACGAAGGGAATGTAGAAGTAAACCATGCTGAAACATTCATCATTTACATGTGATAGGTCATCATTATCATGTTCATCATAGTTCAATACTCGAGCTGTCGCCATTCGGCAGACTAATATACCCCCGCCGGCAAAGTGCCATAATTCTGCCAAAATTCATCACAGCGCAAATTCCTTTCTTCATGCACATCTATATGTTGAGGTTGTTCATCTGTGAAAGTTTGAGGGAAATCCTGCCAAAACTGTAGGAGAAGTTGCGTCCACAAGAATGCGTCTACGGACAGACAGACGGACTAACAGAAGCTGAATCCAGTATATCCCCCTTACAACTCGTTGTGTGGGGTATAATAACACATCTCAACATTCTATACCCTCAGTCACATTAATGGCAAACAATTAGTCAAGGTTACAGTAATTGGCATATGAAATCGCTGGCCCAAATCTCACAAAATACATGTACATCTTAACTACTAGTAGGTTGGTTTACACAATAATATGTATGTCTCCGACCAAGGGCTGTAACTCTGGTAATATACATCCTACCTAAAATTTCTGACATTGTGCATCTCTAGACTTGGCACAAAGTATATTAATGTGAGGTTTCATAGAAATCTGACCAGTGGTTAAGGAGATCATGCATTGACAAACATTGTGACAGAGAGACGTCCAGCGCTAAATCATAATGTCTCCCCGCCAAAATAATTTATATAGGAGACATAAATAACAAGCAGGAGACCTTGGAAGTTTGCTGCACCAGATACTAAACTTTCTACAATGTCTCTGTTTTGGACTATACCATTTTTTAGTTTGGTTACATTATGCAACAATATTCAAGTATAAAGTTCAGAATCTGATTGAGTTTTGATTCAGTTTTGTGTAAGCAGGGGTGTCGACAAAGCCAATTTAAAAATCAGGAAAATCACTTGCGGCTAACAGGCCTAGACACTAACTTTTTTGGCCACTGGTCCGACAGGGCAAAAGCGCCAAATTTGTAAATAGGACAGTTACTGGTCCTCCAGAATTTTCACTGGTCCTTCTGGATTTTCACTGGTCTGGGACCAGCGGACCAGTGTTAGTGTCGAGCCCTGGCTAACCATTTTTGCCAAACATGAGGCCTTCAATGACATTGTTTCCATAATTAACTCAGTTTGTATTAAGAAAATCCTTCAGAGAAGATTAAATTTACCATAACTTTGCCATTTCTTGAGATATTTTCATCAAATAACTTTTATTTTGGTCAGAAAACTTGGCTCCTTTAGAATAGACAAATCCGGAATTCCGGATTTATCAGGAATATTGACACCCCTGGTTAGTCAGGTTTAAAGTTTCTCAATACTTTTTAGCTATATACAACAGCTGATTCCCCTAACCAGTGTTTCTGTACTGCATCCTAAACGGCAGAAACTTACACAAGGAAGCAGCAACTTCTCCACATGTGGAGGAAAATCAACATTGTTGTCAAACTCTCATAGAAGTTCATGACCTTCTGAGACCATAAATCGAACCAAGATCGCACGGTTACAAATCCAGCACACTAACCAAGGCCGCCCTAACTGTTTAACTTAAGAAGTTTGAACGCTACAGGAAATCACTTACTTGATTTTCATCACTAAAATCTAGACTTTTGATATTTCCTGCGGCATTTCTGAGTAAGGAACAAGCGAGCTGAAAAATCTCAAACAACTGTGTGTCCCTAAATGAAGACGCTATCTTCCTATGTTTGGTCAGAGATATACTTGCTTCTGCCTATAAAACAAAACAGTAATAAATATTGTAAATGAAGACTAAATGTTAAATGCTGAAGATTGGAAATATGAAATAATGTAGCAGAACTTCCAAATATGGATGTAACACAAGGAACTGTTTATCAAAGCACTTGGGGCAATCTTAAATTTATGTTCAAATTTAAATTCTTCATTACACTTTTAAGACATACACAACAACAGATTTAACTTTGTGGGCAATAGGGGCATTACTAAATGTGTGCCTTCAGATCAGGGGTTCGACCTTCAACAAATGTTTTTTATCATTTATTAACTACCACAGACATGATAACTACTCCAGGCATGTTAACTACTCC
This sequence comes from Spisula solida, assembly GCA_947247005.1. Lineage (NCBI taxonomy): Eukaryota > Metazoa > Mollusca > Bivalvia > Venerida > Mactridae > Spisula > Spisula solida. The sequence goes on along the minus strand of OX365952.1, from coordinate 33,061,371 downwards.
CTCCGGACATGTTAACTACTCCAGGCATGTTAACTACTCCAGACATGTTAACTACTCCGGACATGTTAACTACTCCTGACATGTTAACTACTCCAGGCATGTTAACTACTCCAGACATGTTACCTATTCCGGACATGTTAACTATTCCGGACATGTAAGCTACTCCCTCCGGACATGTTAGCTACTCCCTCCCCACATATTAGCTACTCCCTCCGGACATGTTAACTACTCCCTCCGGACATGTTAACTACTCCCTCCGGACATGTTAACTACTCCCTCCGGACATGTTAACTACTCCCTCTGGACATGTTAGCTACTCCCTCCGGACATGTTAACTACTCCCTCCAGACATGTTAACTACTCCCTCTGGACATGTTAGCTACTCCCTCCGGACATGTTAGCTACTCCCTCCGGACATGTTAACTACTCCCTCCTGACATGTTAACTATTCCGGACAAGTTAACTATTCCGGACATGTAAGCTACTCCCTCCGGACATGTTAGCTACTCCCTCCGGACATGTTAACTACTCCCTCCAGACATGTAAACTACTCCCTCTGGACATGTTAGCTACTCCCTCCGGACATGTTAGCTACTCCCTCTGGACATGTTAGCTACTCCCTCCGGACATGTTAGCTACTCCCTCTGGACATGTTAGCTACTCCCTCCGGACATGTTAGCTACTCCCTCTGGACATGTTAGCTACTCCCTCCGGACATGTTAGCTACTCCCTCCGGACATGTTAGCTACTCCCTCTGGACATGTTAGCTACTCCCTCTGGACATGTTAGCTACTCCCTCCGGACATGTTAGCTACTCCCTCTGGACATGTTAGCTACTCCCTCCGGACATGTTAACTACTCCCTCCAGACATGTTAACTACTCCCTCTGGACATGTTAGCTACTCCCTCCGGACATGTTAGCTACTCCCTCCGGACATGTTAGCTACTCCCTCCGGACATGTTAGCTACTCCCTCCGGACATATTAACTACTCCCGACATGTTAACTACTCCGGACATGTTAACTACTCCGGACATGTTAACTACTCCAGACATGTTAACTACTCCAGGCACGTCAACTACTTCAGGCATGTTAACTACTCCGGACATGTTAACTACTCCAGACATGTAAACTACTCCAGACATGTTAACCAGGGTTCCCACAAATTTTCTAAGATAAAATTCCCTGACTTTTCCCTGATTTTTCCCTGACCACAGAGCAGTTTTCCCTGACTTTTTAGAGCAATCGGGCGACATCGGCATTTTTTGTTAGAGCAAAATATGGCAAGAAAATGGAGAAAAGGAGGCTATATTTGCTCTATATGGAACAAAAGAGTTTAGGTTAGCAGTATGTTGATTAACATTAATTTAATACAACTTAGAAATACTCTGAGCGAGCATAGCGAGCGAGAATCTTTTTCAGTTGTATTTGCTTCATAGGAAATGACACTTAGCAACAGCTTCAATGAAAAATTCCCTGACCTTTCCCTGACTTTTGCTAAATTTCCAAATTTCCCTGACTAATTTCATAATTCCCTGACTTTTCCCTGACCTTGAAAAAAATATGTTTTTCCCTGACTTTTCCCTGACTGTGGGAACCCTGTTAACTACTCCAGGCACGTCAACTACTCAAGGCATGTTAACTACTCCGGACATGTTAACTACTCCGGACATGTTAATTACTCCCTCCGGGCATGTTAACTACTCCCTCCGGGCATGTTAACTACACTGGACATGTTAACTACTCCAGACATGTTAACTACACTGGACATGTTAACTACTCTCGGCATGTTAACTACTCCAGACATGTTAATGTTAACTACTCCAGGCATGTTAACTACTCCAGACATATTAACTACTCCAGACATGTTAACTACTCAAGACATGATAACTACTCAAGACATGATAACTATTCCAGGCATGTTAACTACTCCGGACATGTTAACTACTCCAGACATGTTAACTACTCTCAGCATACTATTCCAGGCATGTTAACTACTCCAGGCATGTTAATTTTACCAGACATGTTAACTACTCAAGACATGTTAACTACTCCAGACATGTTAACTACTCAAGACATGTTAACTACTCTCAGCATACTATTCCAGGCATGTTAACTACTCCAGGCATGTTAATTTCACCAGACATGTTAACTACTCCAGGCATGTTAACTACTTCGGACATGTTAACTACCCCGGACATGTTAACTACATCGGACATGTTAACTACCCCGGACATGTTAACTACATCGGACATGTTAACTACCCCGGACATGATAACTACTCAAGACATGATAACTATTCCAGGCATGTTAACTACTCCGGACATGTTAAGTACTCCGGACATGTTAAGTACTCCAGACATGTTAAGTACTCAGGACATGTTAACTACTCCAGGCATGTTAACTACTCCAGACATGTTAACTACTCCAGACATGTTAACTACTCCAGGCATGTTAACTACTCCAGACATGTTACTCCAGACATGTTAACTACTCCGGACATGTTAACTACTCTCAGCATACTATTCCAGGCATGTTAACTACTCCAGGCATGTTAATTTCACCAGACATGTTAACTACTCCAGGCATGTTAACTACTTCGGACATGTTAACTACTCCAGGCATGTTAACTACTCCAGACATATTAACTACTCCAGACATGTTAACTACTCAAAACATGATAACTACTCAAGACATGATAACTATTCCAGGCATGTTAACTACTCCGGACATGTTAAGTACTCCGGACATGTTAAGTACTCCAGACATGTTAAGTACTCAGGACATGTTAACTACTCCAGGCATGTTAACTACTCCAGACATGTTAACTACTCCAGACATGTTAACTACTCCAGGCATGTTAACTACTCCAGACATGTTACTCCAGACATGTTAACTACTCCGGACATGTTAAGCACTCCGGACATGTTAACTACTCCAGACATGTTAACTACTTCAGACATATTAACTACTCCAGACATGTTAACTACTCTCAGCATACTATTCCAGGCATGTTAACAACTCAAGACATGTTAACTACTCCAGACATGTTAACTACTCAAGACATGTTAACTACTCTCAGCATACTATTCCAGGCATGTTAACTACTCCAAACATGTTAATTTCACCAGACATGTTAACTACTCCAGGCATGTTAACTACTTCGGACATGTTAACTACCCCGGACATGTTAACTACATCGGACATGTTAACTACACCGGACATGTTAACTACACCGGACATGTTAACTACACCTGACATGTTAACTACACCTGACATGTTAACTACACCGGACATGTTAACTACACCGGACATGTTAACTACTCCGGACATGTTAACTACACCGGACATGTTAACTACACCTGACATGTTAACTACACCGGACATGTTAACTACACCGGACATGTTAACTACACCTGACATGTTAACTACACCGGACATGTTAACTACACCGGACATGTTAACTACACCTGACATGTTAACTACCCCGGACATGTTAACTACATCGGACATGTTAACTACATCGGACATGTTAACTACTCCAGGCATGTTAACTACACCTGACATGTTAACTACACCGGACATGTTAACTACACCGGACATGTTAACTACACCGGACATGTTAACTACACCGGACATGTTAACTACATCGGACATGAAGCCTACTATGACAAAGCCTCTCACCTCACTCACCCTGTTCATTTCAACAACAAGTTGAGACAGTAGTTGTACACCAATCATCACATGTTGTGTAGAACCACTTTGTATAAACTTGCCAACATCAGTAACAACGTTACGAAACACATACTCATCTTTGGTACCATCATACCATCCAAGTTTGGTAATTCGAGAGAAAAGCTACAATATAAATTGAGGATCAAAAAGAAATGCAGGAATATCATGAGGAATCAGGCTTACAATCAAGGATCATAACTTATGTCATGCTTAAAAGGGTTATACTAATATATCAAAAGAATGTTGTTATTATTAAGAATTGTTTTACTTCGAGATTGGACAATTTGAGGGACACACTGCACCCACCCATGCCAGGTGATCTCAAAATACATATCCATCATACGACAGACATAAAAGGAGCATGGACAAACAAACGCCAATGCTCAACTAAGCCCCTTAAACCCCTTAATCAAAGATCAGATTCAGGCCTTGAATTTTAAATACATACATACTGAATAAACAGATCTGTTTTTGAAATTCCTACTTATTATAATTAAGTGTGTACTGATGTCATTTGAATAGATGATAAAGAGTAAACAAAGAATAGAGCTTAATTTGATTTATTACATATTGATAAACAGAATGTGTGTTACTAGATAGTTACCTGAACCAATGCTTGAAGGACATAGTGAACTAACTTTGGTCTTGTTGCCAGATAGTTTAGGATATAATTTCCTGAAATAAACACCACTATCATCAAGTATACAATAAACTTACAGGGTTTTGGGCACGAAAATGTCTCTAACAAAATGCGATAACTCATCCGACCTAAAAATATGCTATATGTGGGAGACACCATCAGACAAAGACGATCAGATGAAAACAGTGTGAATTAAGAGTACTTAAAAATCACTGTATGCCGCCACCCACCCGCCAAATATTCACACAATACCCATTTTCAATGGACACACAACAAGAGGGCCCAAAGGGCCCTAGGTCGCTCACCTGTTATAGCAGTACACGCAAGACCAGTGATTTGACCTAGTGACCTAGTTCTTGGCCCCATATGACCCAATATCGAACTTGACCTAAATTTTTTTTAGATGATCATTGTGACTAAGTTTCATAAAGATTAAGTCAAAATTGTGACCTCTAGTGACTACACTAGGTTTTTCTATGATTTGACCTTGTGACCTAGTTTTTGACCCCGGATGACCCAATATCGAACTTGACCTAGATTTTGTTGTGATGATCATTGTGACCAAGTTTCATAAAGATTAGGCCAAAATTGTGACCTCTAGTGACTACACAAGGTTTTTCTATGATTTGACCTTGTGACCTAGTTTTTTACCATGGATGACCCAATATCGAACTTGACCTAGATTTTGTTGAGTTGATCATTGTGACTAAGTTTCATAAAGATTAAGTCAAAATTGTGACCTCTAGTGTCTACACAAGGTTTTTCTATGATTTGACCTTGTGACCTAGTTTTTGACCCCGGATGTTCCAATATCGAACTTGGCCTAGATTTGGTTGTGATGATCATTGTGACCAAGTTTCATAAAGATTAGGTCAAAATTGTGACCTCTAGTGACTACACAAGGTTTTTCTATGATTTGACCTTGTGACCTAGTTTTTGACCCCGGATGACCCAATATCGAACTTGACCTAGATTTTGTTGAGATGATCATTAAGACCAAGTTTCATAAAGATTAAGTCAAAATTGTGACCTCTAGTGTCTACACAAGCAAATTGTTGACGGACGGACGACGGATGTCGAGTGATCACAAAAGCTAACAAGAGGGCCCAAAGGGCCCTAGGTAGCTCACCTGTTATAGCAGTACATGCAAGACCTGTGATGTGACCTAGTGACCTAGTTCTTGGCCCCATATGACGCAATATCACACTTGACCTAGATTTTGTTGAGATGATCACTCTGACCAAGTTTCATAAGGATTAGGCTAAAATTGTGACCTCTAGTGACTATACAAGGTTTTTATATGATTTGACCTTGTGACCTAGTTTTTGACCCCGGATGACCCAATATCGATCTTGACCTAGATTTTGTTGAGATGATCATTGTGACCAATATTCATAAAGATTAAGTCAAAATTGTGACCTCTAGTGTCTACACAAGTTTTTTCTATGATTTGACCTTGTGACCTAGTTTTTGACCCTGGATGACCCAATATCGAACTTGGCCTAGATTTTGTTGACATGATCTATGTGACTAAGTTTCATAAAGATTAGGTAAAAATTGTGACCTCTAGTGACTACACAAGGTTTTTCTATGATTTGACCTTGTGACCTAGTTTTTGACCCCGGATGACCCAATATCGAATTTGACCTAGATTTTGTTGAGATGATCATTGTGACCAAGTTTCATAAAGATTAGGTCAAAATTGCGACCTCTAGTGACTACACAAGGTTTTTCTATGATTTGACCTTGTGACCTAGTTTTTTACCCTGGATGTCCCAATATCGAACTTGACCTAGATTTTGTTGTTATGATCATTGTGACCAAGTTTCATAAAGATTAAGTCAAAATTGTGACCTCTAGTGTCTACACAAGTTTTTTCTATGATTTGACCTTGTGACCTAGTTTTTGACCCCGGATGACCGAATATCGAACTTGACCTAGTTTTTGTTGTGATGATCATTGTGACCGAGTTTCATAAAGATTAGGTCAAAATTGTGACCTCTAGTGACTACACAAAGTTATTCTATGATTTGACCTTGTGACCTAGTTTTTGACCCCGGATGACCCAATATCGAACTTGACCTAGATTTTGTTGAGATGATCATTGTGACCAAGTTTCATAAAGATTAAGTCAAAATTGTGACCTCTAGTGTCTACACAAGCAAATTGTTGACAGACGGACGGACGACGGACGAAGAGTGATCACAAAAGCTCACTCTGTCACTTTGTGACAGGTGAGCTAAAAAGTGCCACTCCAAATCCATCTATGGTGGGGTTATAAATAATGTATAAGTTACAAAAGTGTTTGAGTACTTACTGATATCAATTCTTTGTTCTAAAGGCAAGGTAATGTTAATTCGACTAACAAGTTTCGTCAATGTAGTGGCAGCAAGAAGCTGTGCATATGGTGACTGTAATAAAACAAGTTAGAATATATACCAAATTTCTATTATAATCAAACACCTGACAAAAATTTAGCTCACAACAAAGATTCTATTTACAGGAGTCCTGAGGCACACATTAAGTCCAATCCTGAAAACAAGTCGCAAGTCTGTTTTGGGTGCCATTATACACATCCTTACACCAAAATGCAGTGCTAATATTGTTTATTGCTAAAATTGTGCAAAAGAAATTTCAAATTACCAGAACTTTGTCAAAAAAAATTCATCATATAACTTTTATTTTCTGCAGAAAAGATCATTCTTTCTAGTGCGCCAAATCCGGATTTCCGGATAATTCCAGAATTATAGGACTCTTGTATTTAAATTATTAATAAGAAATCATATTTGTATAGTCATACATAGAAAGTAACAACACGAGGGCCCTGTGTCATTCACCTGTACCCCATATATTATTGTGTTGGATCTAAAGTGTAGCCTACAGACCAAAAATACCCGAGCCTCTCCGGGCATAGAACTTGGAACTCACTATACAGAAGTATGGGATTTAGCCATTTCGAGATAGGAAGCTCATAATTACGGTAATACAAGCTGTGAGCAAGTTTGGTTAAAATCAAATCATAAATGTCATACAGACAAGACTAAAATAGATCAGGCCTCAACAAATATTTTTAAAAGCACTCGTCCTGCAATACAGACAAAGAAGAAAACCACAAAATCTTACTTGTCCTGCTATATAAATAAAGAAGGAAGATATTGTGCAGGACGAGCGGACGAGTGAATTCATTGAGGCCTGGGGTGGTATTCAATATTGATCTTATGTAATTGGAGAATAAGGATAGCCAATCGTATCGCCTGTTACTGACCAATAGTTCAATATGGTGTGATCTGATTGGTTGTCCTTATCCTTAAGTCAAGTAAGATCAATATTGAATACAACCCCTGTAGATTATTTCTGGCTCATAAAGGAGGCAGTTACTTTGGAGGTCAAGAAAGGAATCAGGACTGTATGGTTACATGACGTATATGTGCATGTTTGGTCTTCCTATTTTTTTGGGGTTTTTTTTGCAATGTTCAAAAGACTTTCTTAATTCAAAGGGCTTTTCTACGATTATCTTATTATGTGCAAGAAGTTTGGTTTTCCTGTTGTTTTTTGTTTTGCAATATTCAAAAGACTTTCTTAATTCAAAGGGCTTTTCTACGATTATCTTATTATGTGCAAGTTTAGTTTTCCTGTTGTTTTTTTGTTTTGCAATATTCAAAAGACTTTCTTAATTCAAAGGGCTTTTCTACGATTATCTTATTATGTGCAAGTTTAGTTTTCCTGTTGTTTTTTTGTTTTGCAATGTTCAAAATACTTTCTTAATTTAAAGGGCTTTTCTACGATTATCTTATTATGTGCAAGTTTAGTTTTCCTGTTGTTTTTTTGTTTTGCAATATTCAAAAGACTTTCTTAATTCAAAGGGCTTTTCTACGATTATCTTATTATGTGCAAGTTTGGTTTCCTGTTGTTTTTTTGTTTTGCAATGTTCAAAAGGCTTTAATTCAAAGGGCTTTTCTACAATTATCTTAAATCAATGTACCTTTCAGTGCCAGTTTAGAAGTTTAACATGTAGCACTTTGAAACAATTGATATTTGTGGCAGATTATTTTTTGTTAATTTCTTGGATAAACTGAATCGCGAAATTAAATTCATTTGAATAATTGACCAGACAAAATTTTAATATGTAATAACAGATTTTTATTTCAGTATTTTAAAACCCACAACTTAAAGAAACCACAAAATTACCATAATTTAAATTTGTTCATACACGCAAAAATTCGTGATTTTACAGTAACTTACATTGCCTCTTTCCAGTAGAAGTTGACATTTACTCAGACAGTCTGGAGTATTAGCAAACGCTACAAGAGCCTTCTCAGCCTCAGTCCGCAAGCTGGTATCAGCTGTCTCATACAACTGCTTACACAGGCTCTCCAGCTGTAGCAGCTCCTGAAAATAGAACCAATCATCTATATAACTAATGCTTTTGTTTGTTTGTTTGTTTATACAACTTAACCCCATTTGTCAACAATCTATCAGTTTTATATAGGGTGGCTAGTTCCCCTTACCTGTTTTCCTGAATTGATCATAGCCAGTACTACGTACAGTCCTTGAGCCCTCAATCTACAGCTTTTGGGGCCAAAATTGGGGTAGGGGAATTCACAATTTTGTTAATATTAACTGCCATTAATATTTCTGGCATTCTAGAGTCAAGTTGGTTACAAGTCTGACCATGCAGATGCCATGACAGATGCATACATTGGGCAAAAATAAAATATTGTTTCCCAAGCAAAGTGTACCACCCGAAATATTTTGTGACCTTTCGAAAAAAATAATTTCGACTCAAAATGTTCCCACTGAATTGCCCTATTAGTGGTAAAATCACTTTTATTAATGAATGTTTAATTTTTATAACACATAACAGAGTATACTGTTTAAGTGGAACATTCCAAATAACTGTTTAAGTGGGCCATTCCAAATACCATGGGGATACAAAGGAACAATCAAGTTGAAAACGAGCTTAACTCCATTAAGACTTAACGATGTGGGCACCATGCTTATTTTCAACTTCAATATTAAGTGATGTCCTATGGACTGTGATGAGTGAATTTTAGAAGCGGACCAATGAAATCGAAAACATGGGATACATATCAATCCGTGTTCGATTCTATTTATGCCGTAAAATTATGAGGCCAGTCCTTCCTAAATTAATTAGTACTTCCGTGTATCAAGGTATGTGTATGACGTCATCTTAACTATCGAGATGTCACCGGAATTTGAGCACCCAATAAATTAGGGTCTCGGACAATAATTGTATAAAACGGTAAATCAAATTATGCAAAGCAAGGTAACTAGTACACAATGCTATTCATAAAAAAAAATATATTATTGGACAGTCAGACTTAAATTTAGTGTTTGACCATATTGTTAAAGAATTTAGGTTTGTTTGTATATAAAGCATTCAATAAATGCAACACAGTATACTATAATGATTAACTAGGCTATTATTTATCTATACAAAACATTTGCATTGTTTTTGTTGTCATGTATTATGTTCCATATTTATAATTCAGTAGTCATATATCGTCATTTTCATTAGCAGTGTAAAAAATGGTGTGTTAGAAGTATTTATGCGTGTGGGCGTTCGTGTAAGTGTGTGTGCGTGAGTGTGTGCGTGTAAGGGTACATTAATGCATGTATATATGTTTTGTATTGATAACTGTACATTTGCCACTATGATCTTAGTATGTAAATATGTTGTCCTCATGGGTCTACGACCTTCTGGATTTGGAAATAAACTATACTATACTATAAAATTCCTAATTTATCAGTCAGTTGCCTCCGTCAGTTTTCCAGAATCTGGAATCATTTGCTTCCAGCCAACATGGCAAGGTTTATCCTGAAGTCAAACAGAGTATGACCAGCCCTGCGTTTAAGGAAAAATAACGCGACGCATGTTTCGTACCTGTAACGTACCAGGTCGGAAACGTTTCGTACCTGGTACGGTACGAAACGTTTCGTACCTGGTACGCAAACGATACGAAACCTGGTGCGTTCAAGAAAAAATCATGTGACGCATGTTTCGTACCAGTAACATACCAGGTCTTGAACGTTTCGTACCTGGTACGCAAACGGTACGAAACGTTTTGTACCTGGTACGTACCAGGTATGAAACATTTCGTACAGTTTGCGTACCAGGTACGTACCAGGTACGAAACATGCGTCACATGATTATTCCTTGAACGCAGGGCAGCTTAGAAGGAGCCCGTTGTCCATCTATGCAACGACATGCTACCAGCAAGCCAAGGTCGCAGATAGGAATACCGGATGATTGAGACCATGGATCATTGAGACAAGATCATTGAGACCACATATCTGGAGTATTGAGACCAGACACCTGGAGTATTGAGACCAGATTTCTGGAGTATTGAGACCTGACAAATATTTTTCAAATTTGTTGCATTAGTCATTAATAAAACGTTAAGTGATATTAAATATGTGATAATCTATAGTTTAAAGTGCATATTATTGGTTTTTGTTCATTCATTTGTTGTATAAGAGATCAGAAAAACTAATCAATTGTGATATCTATACTGGTTGGCGAGTAGTTTCCGACAGCGAGCAGTATCCGACATTTGATATTTTTTCGTATTTAAGCGTAGCTTTTCAATTAAAGTGAAGAATATAATTAAAGAACTACATCATAGCAACAAGTGTGTGGCAAAATAATACAATTCACGTAAATAAAAAAAACAAAATCAAGAAATACACGTAATACAACGATAATTTTCACCTCTTTTGCTGGGGGATCAACTGTTTACGAAAAATGCGCATGCGCAATGAAACAAACAAGTTCGTCTATTTATAGCCATGAGATTGCCAGAGTTGTTGATAAAGCTTATTTTAGCTTACAACAGGCAGCAACGAAATCGGCGACCCAAAACGGAAGTCGGCAAAAGAATAATATTGGCAAAATACGTCGTTATTGACGTCTAACTAATTGACGTCAGAGTTTTTTACTAATTGGAAAACGATATGACTATACGACTTCAATCGCCGTCTGCGTGCACTGTAAACTACGATAGACAACTCTTAAACAATATGTACAGTCAATAGGAGTTAATTCCCCTTATTTTAGAGGCTCACTACGAGAAAAATAAAGTATAATTAGTAAATAAATGCGAAATGTCGGCTACTGCTACTCTTCATCCAATTAATGGCCTAAAATAGTGACCCCTTTGTGGCCCCAATTACAGTACACTGGGTTACGTTAAAAGTACCAAAAAAATGACAAATATATCGGACTTGAGCCCAGGATTATTAAAAGGTAAATTATTTTCTTCAAAACCACATCGTATCCCAGAAAAAGTGAGAAAACATGCAAAAATTGTCGGATACTGCTCGCCAACCAGTATAATGTGAATTTGCTCACGCACGTTAACGTGCGTGATTTGCTATAAAGAGCAATGCGCTTGATATTAAATTATTTAAAGTGGTTTAATATTGATTCAATTTACAAATTTGGCAATGTACATTTTTATGTTAACAGAGTTGTTATAATACCATATGTATGTACATGTTGTTAAAAATAAAATGTATAGTCGTGTGACTATCATATAGTCGTGTGATTGCTGGCATATTGAGACAAGACACACATATTTTCTATTTATTGCATTTGTCATGAATAAATCTGCAAGTGATATCAAGTACTGTGGAAGAGATTGAAATATAACAGAGTTTGAGACCATGCAGCCACTAATAAATATATTTCAGTTTAAATTCTGATAATGAGTATTACCCAGCCCTAATTCTCATTAACAGACAGATTTCAAATTATTTGTATCAATTTAAGGTGAAACTATCTAAATATATATACTTTCAGTTTGAATTATGTCAATACAAATAAAAATATTGGTTTAAATACAACCTAATTTTTACACTAACCATGGTAAACACGATATTTCACAGTTCTAATTGATTATTTCAATTATCACATTCCTATCAACACCTAGTATAATACCAGTGATCAGCATTTACCTATCAATTATACAACTTAATGGGATTATCGATAACCCTTTAACAACCCGGCCGTTATACAAATTGATTGGATTATCTGATGTACATATACAGCATACTTTGATTTTATAATTAATTGTCTGCTGAAAATTATACATTTGTGAACAGATTGTTAAATAATTATATTGATTACACAAAATAACCTTTTTTGAGCAACACCCTTTGTGAGCTGCAAATATTGGTCGTTATTTAGAGGATGTGTTCAAAAGAGGTTAAATTATAGTAATGTCTAAAGATGTTGTACTGTACTAATATAAGCTGTTGCTATAGAGAGGTGATTAATAGATTAATAGAATGACGTATCAGATCATGAAAGCATTGATATTATATTGACTAATAATTCCAATTATCAATCCGAATATAATCAGCATTCAGCGCAAAAACTAACTTGCTCAAATGTTTTTTGATGAATTTACACTTCATCAATTTGAATAATTTAGTTGAATTATTATTTCATTAAAAAATCTTTGTGTTACAACTCACAAATCAAATTGATTATACACTAACAAAACTATCTTTATACTGTCGATAGTTCTAGGGAATATAGTCAATTTTAGCGACAAACGTACTTATGTACCGAAATACGTTGCTTATACATGTACCTTTGCGACTAACGTTGATGTTGTAAATTGTCGAAGACTATGATTATGTAGATTTATCAAATAAATGTATGTTACAAAATATAACTAGTCTATTAGAATTAGTTTTAATTTAAATAGCAAATATTATTACGTAATCAGTAAACTACTATAATAGTATCTTACTTCCAAATAACAATGAGTTTTAATAATTCTAATATTATATAATTGATTTAAATAAGACATGAATATTATCACTGTTGAAGTACAAATTGTATTTACATTTATAAACTTAAAATGGTCCAAGTTTAAAGTATGATGATGGGATTAAAATGATAAGGATTAATATCATGCCACAGGACTTTTTCTGTTCATTAAAATGTTGTCTATAATGATATTGTGCCAGCCATAATTGGATTATATTATTTATTCTTTATTGCTATCTCATTTACATATGAGCCAGTCTCCAGGAAAACCTGTTATAATGACATTATGTAATTACTATATGTAACAAGGTTTTGAAAAAGCTCTTAAATAAGAAAAAATACATATGTATTGATTTTATCTTAGATATTTTACCCATATAGTGCTTTATCTTAGCTTTGAATTTTCGTATGAATTATGTCGAAGTCACATACTTCGTTGCTATGGCGACCAATTTGGGAAAAGTGCTCCGATTGAGAAAAGCAATGAGTTAGTTGATTAAAACAGTAGTAGCCATTCTCTAAATCCGAACAATATCGAATATGATATATATTTTAAAAATTAAAACATAATTCTAACACGTGATACTATTTTGAACAGTTTATGCCAAGAATTCATCAACATATTTAATTATGAAGTATTTGTTACAGTTCGTCAAATAACGTTCGAATGACGTTTGTGACGTCACACAAAAACCTCTGAATAGTGACTCTACAAAAACAGCTGTAACTTCCTTAAAACTCGAGATATCAACAAAATTTCTTGTACGTGTTGCTTCAATATGATTATTCTTTATAAGTATTGAAAATCTCAAAATCAATTTTTTGGTCAAAATAGCAGGTTTTCCTGGAGACTGGCTCATATATACAAATAAGTCTAATTGATAAACTGTTGTATATATTATTGTTACATATTAACAGGGACAGTATATTCTTCCCAGATATTAAGCGTTAAGGGAAAAAAACAGAGTTAAAATGGTTTGTCGTAATATTTTATTAAACTGTTGATATTTTTTAACCATTAATATGTCTTAAATCAACATAAATATATCAGTATATTGGCCTCAATAGTCAAATAACTATATTAATTATGCGGTCTCAATACTCCATAGTCTGGTCTCAATGCTCCAGAAATCTGGTCTCAATACTCCAGAAATCTGGTCTCAATACTCCAGAAATTTTCTGGTCTCAATAATCCATGGTCTCAATGCTCCAACAGCCGCAGATAGCATACCGTTTCTCAGCTCTTTGCTAGACGAGCACTACCGAGCGCTTACTTATGCAACACACTATTTCGGAAGCGCAACAGTCTGCTAGCATCGAGCACTTGCACAAAAACTTTTCGCTGCGGCTGCAAGCTGTTTCTTGACCTTATACCACTACAAACCCGACAGGCTGGGGCTCTTCACATCTCCTCCCAAGAAATTAAATTACCCTGCCAAGGCCCCCTAGCACAATTATGAATCCACATGGATATTGGGCTATCTACGCGCCTGACTTAAAGATTTACACACTTTAAATAAGATTGATATTATAAAGCATATCAATAACATAAGAATGGGACCGGCCGGTCAGCACAGAATTTTCTGATTTATCGAGAAAATGTTGTTTCTTGAAGCGAAACTATCGGGAGATTTTAGACGCAAAATTAATTAGAAATGAAGGTCGATATCAGTATTATGTTAAGGAATCTATGCATTTTCCATTGCATCAGTTGTCAATGTGTACCAACGTCTGAAAAGTGAGAAATGTGCAAAATATCACTCAAGTCACCTGTTCCTCCGCCATTTTTGTTTTCCCACACAAATTAGAACTCACTGCGCATGTGCATAAAAACAAGAAAAGCAATGCAAGTAGCGAAAAGATTCAACAGAAACAGTCTGGTTCTCGTGTGCATATTAAATGCATGAAGTAGGGAACCATCCCTCGCGCCCGTTCATTTTTAATATCGACCGTTTCGTCACTTTGGGGTAGTAGTCATGTTTATAGAGGGCGCTTCACATTTGCCTAAATGAGAAATTTCATCATTAATTGATGTTTTTGTGGACAAATTGTGTCCATTAATGCATAGATATTTTATTTAAAGAGGTTTCTATTATATTTCTTTATATTTTTAGTGAATACTCATTTGTTTTGTTGATTATTGTATTCGGACCCTTGCTATTTCGACCCAGCCTGAAACTCAAATTCCTCACAGCCACTTAGCCAGGGAAAATTTGCCTGTAGACTATACCTACTTGCAAATTTCGGCACTGATGCTGACAATGCCTTCTCTACGTTTGAAGGCAGTGACACGGACTGCAAGAATGGTTAAAACCTCTTTGCCTTCTAAAGACTATAGTTGACATTCTCGATATCGACATTACTCAATAAAACCCGATTTTCCGGAACCGAAATTTCACGGTCAGGGGGTAAGCGAGCAATAAAC
This sequence comes from Spisula solida, assembly GCA_947247005.1. Classification (NCBI taxonomy): domain Eukaryota; kingdom Metazoa; phylum Mollusca; class Bivalvia; order Venerida; family Mactridae; genus Spisula; species Spisula solida. The sequence goes on along the minus strand of OX365952.1, from coordinate 33,045,772 downwards.
GGTATAGCGGGAGTGTGTATAATTATTCTTTTTTCAACGTTTAAACATGAAAACATATAAAACAATTATTACACATTATCATAAACATCTTTGTTCTTAAACTTAAGCAAGAATTATCCTAAAAAATGCTTTATATTTGAAATATTGCATTTTATTCTACGCTTCCGTGGCTCGATACCGATGTCGAGAAAAATACGCATTTTCAAGTTAAACATATTATTTAGGCGAAAATATTATCAGCGAGGTCGTAAAATTGTGTTGTCATTGTTTTGTAGTAAGACTTGTTACAAATTCTTATCATTTGGCTTAAAGGGAATATTTACCGGTGACTTAAACTTTTGTGTAATAGTTCTATTCGGCATCATGATTGCATTCGCAACATTTTCCCCGAAATTCCCCGTACATTTACCTGTGTACAACCAATATTTCACGTCCATTATTATACCTGTACGGAAACTTACGGAAATATCTCCGGAAAAGTCCGATGTTAGAAACGAAGCGTGTGACGTCACAATCGTGCTATTAACAAGATGTCGGACAGCGAAGATCTCCGACTCAGCTGATCTGGGAAGATAATATACGGTCCCTGAGCTAATGAAACGATAATTTCTTCGGATATAGATTATGATGGCAATGACAATATTTTGCCATATCAATTCAAACCTATTATTAATAAGGGAAATCATAATAACGGCGCCGAAGAAATCTGCCAGACATTCACACTGTAAATATCGCTGACCGCATTGGCTACACGAACTGGTAATTGACCTTCCTGTCGATTTTGATTGACAGGTGGCGTTAGCCAATCATATTGCAGCATTTCGGCTACGGTTTATTGGTTTTTGTAGGTCAATGGAAATTGTGCAATATTTAATTAATAATGAAGAAATTCTTAATACATTGGCACGTTTAGAAACTAGAGAATTTCAACTTAAATTGGTTGGTAGCGATGCCATGAAAGTAATTTATACACTAAATAAATTTATTAAACCCTGAGGTCCTCGGAAGTAAGAGATACATAATTATGTATATTTTCTCAAATATAGTCTGAGTTTGAAGCAATATCTTTTATATTTTCCAAAAGAAAATGACAATCACGTGTTGAGAAACAAAAATCTTCGTCTTTAATTTGACTCTTTTAAAATATGTCATTTAAAGCCCTAGACACGTGAAAGTATGTTATTGTTTGTTATAAAATAAGAACACATAAAACCCAATTAACGAGAATGTGTGGATTTTTCCATAAAAGCTGGTTTTATAATGTTGAACATAATTATGTTGGTTTGGTCTATGTAATAGTTAAAGCGCTCTTTAGTTGATATCATTGCTGTACTCTATTGCATTCAATCTCTAAAGCATAATTATAAAAATATAGATTTAAAATTATATGTAAGGTCTAAGACAATTGAAAATCATGACGGATCGATGTAAGTTTATTTGAAAGTATCTATAGGCACGGAAATACATTAAACATTAGAGTGTATATCCGTGCTACAGGCCAGAGTACTGTCAGACATATATAATATTATGTATATATTACTACAAATCGTATATAGCAACACTATCTGACCTTGCGAAAACTGCAATCAAAGTAACTGGTGACACATTGTTAATTGACAGTAAACTAATCAGCAAGACACCGCGACCAGTCGTAGATCATAGAACCCCGACTGATTACCGCGGGATACCAACCTAAGCGATATCATCAAAGAATATAACACATTGGAATTTTAACTGACTTATAATCTAGGACTTACATATTTAGTTCTGGTATAATGGTGCATATAAAATATGTGTAGCTCAAATTATTGTACCTGACCCGACATTTATAACGTTATGTTAGAAAGCGATAATTATGTGTTTTTATTGATAACGCGTGATTCTACATTGGTAATTAGTTTATTTGTTAACTGCCAATGGCAAACAATGTACACATATTACACATATTACGGAAGTTGCAGTTAAATACAAGCTTGTCACTCTGTTGCTAGCAATCAACAAAATGTAAAACTATGTCACTGCTAAGCGATAGAGCACATGGATAACACCAAACACCAATAAAAACCCGAGGTAGAAAATCAGGAGACTGGTCTACTATACTATTATTTTAAAAAATTATGCACATTTGAATTTGATTATTAATTAGCACACTAACATACTGACCGGGTACAAACGATGAAATGCTAGTTTATGGAATATTTCTTTACACAGTGTATATTTGTAAATATATCGCTGGCTTAGCTAGGGCTTAGCAATAGAAGATAGTAAGTACTATTTACGACCATATAAGACTCATGCATATTTAAACTCTGCACTTCGAGGCGCTTCTTATGAGCCTATTTTCATGAAAATCGGAACTGGTCTCAGACACGGGTTTTTTCTTGTTTTCTCAAAATATTGATTCTGTACTTACAACCTTCAAATTCTAAGGCAGCGATATGTATTAACCCATTTTTACAATAAAAGATGCTTCTCTCAAGACAGGTAGTTAAATTTTCCCGATTTGCACAAAATTATAGTGATAGAAATCAAAAGAAACATTCTGTTTGAGCGACAGATTAAACTGCGAGTACCGATTGTGACGTCACAGTCAGATTTTACGAAGATATACGAACGCGCTTCCGGAAATTTCCGATATCAGCGGTATCGGAAAATGTGCACTTCGCGTATATGATTAGTCGACATAAACATCGTAAATACTCGTAAAATATCGGAATTTTCGTTTCTGATGTTAAAAATAGACATTTATTGACCTAAATGTATAATGGAAACAAAGTCAGTCAATAGTCCCTTTAAATAATCGCGATTTTTGTACCTAGTTGCTCTATACGCTATATCGGTTTCCCCCCCCTGACGTACATTCGGAATATCTCGCACATTGTCGCTCAATTAATTCCGTAATCCCGGAAAACGGGTTTTAAGTTCTAATGTCGATATGGTGAATAGAGACTGGAAAATGCAGCAAAAGCCCTGACCAAACGAGGATCTGACAAGGCTCGAGTATACGCTTTTTGGGAAGCATAGCTGAAAGGGAAAGGAACAAAAAATCGAATCAGTGTCAGAATGGTATCGGGTCAAAAAGGCCCAATTACCAGAACGGCCCACTAACCAGGAAGGCCCATTTATTAAATAAAGTTTAATTGCAATTTCGTGTTATATTCTTACATAATAAACTGAAAAATACTACGGTATAGTTTATTGTCTGCACTTAATTGTTGACTGTAAGCTCCGAAGTGGGCCGTTCAGGTACACCTCAAGTATGGGCCATTCTTGTACATTTATACTGGGAAGTGGGCCATTCTGACCTGATATCATCGCATCAACATAGCCTTTCACAAAATTCATAAAGGAGCGGCCATCTGGCCAGTCCAATGATTTAGATCTATAGCTAGACCTTAACAGTCTCCTGAAATCCTTGGCATTTGATGTCAAGGAACCAGGCATTCTTGTTGGCTGCAGGGCACTTAGTATCTGTGACAAACTTGTACCTAGGACGTTCTGACGAATCCTTGGAAGATGAAGGCTCCATCCTTGACCTCAGACTTCCCGATAGTCGTAGAACACCTGTCAGACCGACGGTCTGACACACTTGAAGAAACTGTCAGACCGGAAGGTAATCTGTCAGACTGAATGGCTTTCGGCACAAATCAACAATTTGAACGAATCAACAATTTCCCTTTATAATATAGGGTATTCTATTAATATAAGCTATTCTATTGAGTTTTGTATGTAGAAAGACTAAACAACTACATAATGCTGGGAAGTCTGGTATTGGATGTTGATTGAATTGCATTTCTACGTTCGTTGTATTAAAGACAATTTTCCTTGTTCAACAAGTACTCGCATCGTGTAATCATTTATTTAAATGAGTATCTTCCTTTCAGCCCTTTGGTCGTCCGTGGCCGGGCGCTTCTTACCGAGTGCCGATTGCTCATCCGGCTGCCTAAGATTCATGTTTTTCTGGTATATTTTGCTCATGAATGTAGAAATTATAATCGGAACTCTTCAATAATAAAGTACAGGAACGTCGAGTTTAGAATATGTAATCTCCGTTGCGATTGGCTTACGTTTTCATTAACAGCCAATCAAATTATCACTTACGAAAAATCAAGAACGACTACTCGCGCGTGCATTCGTACCAGGAAAAATCGTACCCAGACAATTCCAAGCCGTTGGACAGATGGTCTGATGGAAACGCGATTTGTATCGGACCGTGACCGGAATCGTCGGACTGGTCCGACAGCTATTGGGAAGTCTGTGACCTGACATCAGAACCTCCTACATATGCAGTTCTGATACTTGGCCGATGGAGAAGATGGTACTTTTACCTTTTCAGTATGTTTGGTGACAGATCACTCTTCAACGATGATGAGCTCTATGATTCACTCTACAATGACTCTGGCTCACCAACAGAAGATGCCCCAACTCTAATTGGTGTATTGGTGTTATAACTGCTCTCCGCACATTTGCTTCTTGCTTGAGAGGCAAGCTAAGTCCAAACTTAGTAAGGACAGTATCACAACCCAACATTAGAGCTACACGAGTCTGTATCCAATGTGCCAAAACCCAACACTGTATCTGAGCAAGACATGGCAGTCCTGGACAACCCACAAGTAGTACTACAAGCTAAACCGTCAGCTTCAGCGCTTGCCCTGGAAATCATTGTCACCATGTCATGGGTTCTAAGAACAAATCATTTCAATGACTTTACAGTCTCTTCCTACAAGAGAAAGCCAAGGTCCTTGAAGATGCGAAACACCATGGTAAAGCAGTGAAAAAGGAGTTCCAGGCCAGAAAGTTTTACATGTATTTGAATAGCGATTACAACAGAAACTAGAAGAGAAGGAGACCAAAGTAGTGGAACAAAAGGAGAAGGAGCTAATTGTTAATATCATCCTGAGCCGGGAGATAACCTAGTACAGGGGGTCCATGGACTGAAGCAGAAGTTAATGAAAACGAACCCATTCAGAGTGAAAGATACTGAAATGCTTTGCACATATACATGTAGTTGTACATATATTGTAACATTTTTAAAAAATATTGAAGTCAAATTTGATGTGTTTTTTAAGCATTTGAGTATATCTTTTTTTCCAGTCGCCGAATCATTCTAGCAAGATGTTGCCGGGGTCAATGTTGGATATTGTGAGCGTTGATCACTGTTACTCCAAGCCATGGAGCGCACATCCTGATGCCAGTAATGCCAGACCATTGAGAACCTTGTTCATGGAGAAGTTCCCTAGAAACAGAACATTGGAACAGTCAATGCCGTAAGCTGTGTGATCATATTCATGAGGCCAAAGCAGAATAATGTTGTGGTTCTAGTAACCCTATTTTCCTACCTACCTACCCTTTTCTTTTTCAAGGGCAGATTTAGAAGGGGGTGAAAGAGGGCAACCCCCCCCCCCCCCCTTAAAATCATCGGATCCTGGGTATTTTTATGCCCCCCTATCGATAGATGGGGAGGCATATAGTGATTCACCTGTCCGTCCGTTCGTCCGTCCGTCCTGGTTAACCCAAATTGACCGTTTCTTCTAGCATTAATATGGCTTGCTACAAAGCTTTCATACTTGCATGGATGTTGTGTATGAACACTCTCCACACGCCAGTATCACCTAACCCCATTTTGACCTTCACCTTGACCTAATTTTGGACTTAGACTTATTTATGGACAAGGCTTCCACAGGGGGCATAAGCGTTTATTGAACGCAGTCTTGTTTCTTTTTGTTCTAAGTGAAAACAGCTTCATCACTTGATCGGCGTCTGCGTTGCATGGTTAAGTTCTGTGTTTAGGTAAATGTTTCTCATAAACTATCAAAGCTATTGCTTTGAAACTTGCAATACTTGTTCACCGTCAGTACCTGAGTCTGTAAAGCAAGACCCATAACTCTGATCTGCATTTTGTCATAATTATTGCCCCTTTATGGACTTATAAAACAAAATGCTTTGGTTAAGTTTTGTGTTAAGGTCCACTTTTCTCCTGAACTATGCGGTATATTGATGTCAGAGCTATATTGCCTGTATGTTTCAGAGAGCCAGATTTACCATTAGATGTAGTCACAGTACATCCTCGCTTACCCACCACATATGATGTAAATAAAGCTAAATCTATAATGAAGGAAACAGAGAAACAGTTGTACAGTTTGAAGGACGAGAAACGTGATGATTGGGAGGACAAGATCAACAGGTTGGTTCTATCTATGATTCAGTGTCAGAATAGTCACTTACCATATAGGCCCAGTAACCACGGTTACCAAAAATAAAAACTGATACTGTCTCTTAAAAATCAGGGATAATACCTAGTTATCCCGTCCTAAGTAATCAGCTGCATGAGAATATCAACTTCTTGGCAGAAAATAAAAACAATTCATTATTAAATGTTTACACCTTATCTTAATGGTTGGCCTTGCAGCCTTTATCAAAATAACACACACAAAAAATTCATTTTACATATTGCATATAATTTCTGGCTTGGTATTATTTTGGCCTGTACCTGATTTCAGGTTTTAAAATCCTGAATTTTCCTTCTTTTTAGCTCACCTGTCACAAAGTGACAGGGTGAGCTTTTGTGATCACTCTTCGTCCGTCCGTCGTCCGTCCACAATTTGTTTGTGTAGACACTAGAGGTCACAATTTTGGCCTAATCTTAATGAAACTTGGTCACAATGATCACCTCAACAAAATCTAGGTCAAGTTGATTTTGGGTCATTCGGGGTCAAAAACTAGGTCACAGGGTCAAATCATAGAAAAATCTTGTGTAGTCACTAAAGGTCACAATTTTGACCTAATCTTTATGAAACTTGATCACAATGATCATCTCAACAAAATCTCGGTCAAGTTCGATATTGGGTTATCCAAGGTCAAAAACTAGGTCACAAGGTCAAATCATAGAAAAACCTTGTGTAGTCTGTAAAGGTCACAATTTTGACTTAATGTTTATAAAACTAGGTCACAATGATCATGTCAACAAAATCTAGGTCAAGTTCGATATTGGGTCATCCGGGGTCAAAAACTAGGTCACAAGGTCAAATCATAGAAAAACCTTGTGTAGTCACTAGAGTTCACAATTTTGGCCTTATCTTTATGAAACTTGGTCACAATGATCATGTCAACAAAATCTAGGTCAAGTTCGATATTGGGAAATCTGGGGTCAAAAACTAGGTCACAATGTCAAATCATAGAAAAACCTTGTGTAGTCACTTGAGGTCACAATTTTGGCCTAATCTTTATGAAACTTGGTCACAATAATTACCTCAACAAAATCAAGGTCAAGTTCGATATTGGGTCATCCGGGGTCAAAAACTAGGTCACAATGTCAAATCATATAAAAACCTTGTGTAGTCACTAGAAGTCACAATTTTGGCCTAATCTTTATGAAGCTTTGTCACAATAATCATCTCAACAAAATCTAGTTCAAGTTTGATATTGGGTCATCCGAGGTCAAAAACTAGGTCACAAGGTCAAATCATAGAAAAACCTTGTGTAGTCACTAGAGGTCACAATTTTGGACTAATCTGTATGAAACTTGGTCACAATGATCATCACAACAACATCTAGGTCAAGTTCGATATTGGGTCATCCGGGGTCCAAAACTAGGTCACAAGGTCAAATCATAGAAAAACCTTGTATAGTCATTAGAGGTCACAATTTTGGTCTAATCTTTATGAAACTTGGTCACAATGATCATCTCAATAAAATCTAGGTCAAGTTCGATATTGGGTCATCCGGGGTCAAAAACTAGGTCACAAGGTCAAATCACTTCAATATGTCATTGGGTCTAAATGTGATGTAAATTATAAAGCATAAGACAATTTGAAAACCTTGTACATGCAATAGAGGCTACCATTGGGGGTTCATGAACAACTAGGACAGGTGAGCAACCTATGGCCCTTTGGGCCCTCTTGTTTAATCAATAATTTGTGTCTTGAATGCCTAACTCTAATGCATTGTGATAATAGAATAGCCTGACTTGGCTAACTATTCACTTGCTAAAAATGATGTGGAACTGTGTTTTCATATTTATTTGGGTCACGTGACAGTTGCAAATATTTTATTTTATATGTTCACATCTGTATCAAGTTTGACATAATTCACCTATGACTGATTAAACTTTGGCATACATTTTATGACTTAAAAAGTTTGTGGGTAATCATCATATTAAGGGTTCCACTAGTTCATGAATCTGAAGGGTCATTTTGAAACCTTTGACTAAATGTTACCATCTTATAGGCAAAATACTCATGATTTTAAGACAAAATGACCCCAAAATCTTGAATGCCAAAATGTGGCTTTTTGGAAATTCAAGGGTCAAAACCCCTATTTCCGAATGACAAGAGTCAAATGGGACCACTGCATATGTTGTTTTAACGTGTCAAACTGTGTAATTTATTGAAAATGCTGAGCGGTGATTAACAAAGGATGGTCATGGAATATGCTAATGTCTCCGACAGAATCTCTCAAACTGTACTACTAACTTGTTACTGGATGCATTTAAAAAGTTAATATTCTTTCATCTTTTATCTTATGGCATATAATTTAAATATTATATCATTGTAGATCCAGCTGGACACCTCAACAAAACAGATTGTTTAACAAAATCAACAAGATTTTGAATAGTGATAGACTGTCCAGATTAGCAATTGAATCCGTGAGTACATAACTTCATATAAAGATAAAATATGGTTTTTTTTTGTAAAAAAATATAAAGGATATAGAATGAGTGTTGGTTTCGTATTGGATTTTATCATTTATGGAACAAGTTGAATAAAATGATATAAAGCTAACCTATGCATGTCTGTAATGTCTCACTTGTTGTGATATATTGATAGAGCTATCATTTGAAAGAAGCGATATTTGTTAGCTGATCGATTATCGCTTCTCAATTTGAATATACATTGGGTAAATAAATGGAACCACCCAAAATCTTTACTATTTCTGAACAAAACGCGTCTAGTGTGTCTAGTCTAAACTCAACTGAAGCTTCTATTTTCAAAAGCTGAATCCATACCCAATACATACAGTGTAAAATGGCTAAATAAGTGAATTTGTTATCATAACTGATGGGTCTGTTACTGGTTCATTTATATGTGCAAATCGATATGTAAGGTAGTCGATTCTTGTCTTCTGGTATATCCAAATTGTCAATATGCCTCAGACTGAATCAATTACAGCTCTATGTATTGATGATTTCAGAATGTAAATGAACCAACATTAAGAAGAAATCAAGTGGACAAGACAGCCAAGAGAGTACGACAGGCATTGGCCTGTGTACGATGGGTAAGTTAATAATGTTTTATACAGTTTTATAACTAGACAAGACAGCCAAGAGAGTACGGCAAGCATTGGCCTGTGTACGATGGGTAAGTTAATAATGTTTTATACAGTTTTATAACTAGACAAGACAGCCAAGAGAGTATGGCAAGCATTGGCCTGTGTACGATGGGTAAGTTAATCATGTTTTATACAGTTTTATAACTAGACAAGACAGCCAAGAGAGTATGGCAAGCATTGGCCTGTGTACGATGGGTAAGTTAATCATGTTTTATACAGTTTTATAACTAGACAAGACAGCCAAGAGAGTATGGCAAGCATTGGCTTGTGTACGATGGGTAAGTTAATCATGTTTTATACAGTTTTATAACTAGACAAGACAGCCAAGAGAGTATGGCAAGCATTGGCTTGTGTACGATGGGTAAGTTAATCATGTTTTATACAGTTTTATAACTAGACAAGACAGCCAAGAGAGTATGGCAAGCATTGGCCTGTGTACGATGGGTAAGTTAATCATGTTTTATACAGTTTTATAACTAGACAAGACAGCCAAGAGAGTATGGCAAGCATTGGCCTGTGTACGATGGGTAAGTTAATCATGTTTTATACAGTTTTATAACTAGACAAGACAGCCAAGAGAGTATGGCAAGCATTGGCCTGTGTACGATGGGTAAGTTAATCATGTTTTATACAGTTTTATAACTAGACAAGACAGCCAAGAGAGTACGGCAAGCATTGGCCTGTGTACGATGGGTAAGTTAATCATGTTTTATACAGTGTTATAGCTTGATGCCTCAAAGTATTCCTCAGTAGATTACTTTAAGTTGGATTCTCTTCAATTTGTCTTTAATTAAAGAAACATGTGACGGATACTTTACTTGAAAATACACGTCCTTTTGCTGAAAAATAGACTCCATTGTATATAAAGCACCAAAAATTTACATCATTGACATCATTTATGAGATAACGTGAAATCATTTAATAGTAATATTAACATTTATAATAACTAGTGTAGGATAAGAAATATGTTATTGTACTGGTTTTACTAAACTGGATACAACGAAGTCATGTGATAATATAATGTACTGTTATTTGATATGTTACAGGATATAAGATTGACCCAGTGGTTGCATGGTGTATTGTTGAATAATCTTAGTACATCAATGTTGGCTACATACATAGAAGTTCTCCAGACACTCAGGACTAAGGTTAGTTTTCTTTGGGAGTTTGTTTTTGGGGAGGGCAAGGACTAAGGTTAGTTTTCTTTGGGGGTTTGTTTTCGGGGAGGGCAAGGACTAAGGTTAGTTTTCTTTGGGAGTTTGTTTTTGGGGAGGGCAAGGACTAAGGTTAGTTTTCTTTGGGGGTTTGTTTTCGGGGAGGGCAAGGACTAAGGTTTGTTTTCTTTGGGGGTTTGTTTTCGGGGAGGGCAAGGACTAAGGTTTGTTTTCTTTGGGGGTTTGTTTTCGGGGAGGGCAAGGACTAAGGTTTGTTTTCTTTGGGGGTTTGTTTTCGGGGAGGGCAAGGACTAAAGTTTGTTTTCTTTGGGGGTTTGTTTTCGGGGAGGGCAAGGACTAAGGTTTGTTTTCTTTGGGGGTTTGTTTTCGGGTAGGGCAAGGACTAAGGTTAGTTTTCTTTGGGGGTTTGTTTTCGGGGAGGGCAAGAACTAAGGTTTGTTTTCTTTGGGGGTTTGTTTTTTGGGAGGGCATAGATACTTTACCATAGTCTCTTGCTTAAATTACGGCAGCTGCTCAGGATTAAGCTTGGGTTTTCTGGGGGGGGGGGACTGATATTTTACAAAAACAAATCTTGTTTATTTTGCGTTAATCAACTGGAATATCATCTATTAAATTTAATGAAGTTTCTGTAAAACTACATCACACTAGGCAGTGACTAGACCCATTTATGTCCTTTTTGGTCTCATAGTTTGTTTTCAAATCCTGGTCTGAACCCTGATCTGTTCTCTCTCCCAAGTCAAGCTTAAGATAGTTGCAGGAAATGATTTATTCAATTTTCTCAAAGTTTATAATTATTTTAAAATGTGTTAGGGGCCTCTGTTGTTGAGTCAGCCAATGTTTAACGCACTGAGCTCCAAATCGCTTGTACCCTTCATTGCTGTGGGTAGGGCCCTCACTTTGGGTTTCTATTCAGCTAGCTAACAGAAGCTCGGTGATTCTACCTTGATGTCAGGCTCTTCCTCCTACATCAAAGATGGAACAATATCAAAGCAAAAATTGGACAGGGAAGACAGCACTCAACTTAAACCGCCGAGCTAAGAAAACATTAATTGGAATTAAAAGTATCACATACCACAATTACACGGCACAATGCCCTACACACATCTAAATGAGAAAATGAAATTTATTATATTTCTTATGCCCCCCTATCGATAGATGGGGAGGCATATAGTTATTCACCTGTCCGTCCGTTCGTCCGTCCGTCCTGGTTAACCCAAATTGACAGTTTCTTCTAGCATTATTATGGCTTGCTACAAAGCTTCCATACTTGCATGGATGTTGTATATGAACACTCTCCGCACGCCTGTATCACCTGACCTAATTTTGACCTTCACCTTGACTTAATTTTGGACTTAGACTTATTGAAGGGCCAAATTCTTGGTTAACCCAAATTGACCGTTTCTTCTAGCATTAATATGGCTTGCTACAAAGCTTTCATACTTGCATCAGAGCTACAGATAAGCTGCGTATTGGGGTAATTACCCAATTAATTTTCTTAAAAACCCAATAGATTTTGAGAGGAGGGAGTAAGAAAAAGCAAAGACAATTTGAAATACCCAAATAGAAAAAGGATGTTTTAGTGCAAAATAGTACATAAAAGCTTATTTACCCTTTGAGTTTTATTAAATACCCAATTAAAATTTGTCAAAACCCAATCAAAATTGAAACATGGGGGTAAAATACCCAATTGACTAAAACCTTATCTGTAGCTCTGCTTGCATGGATGTTGTATATGAACACTCTCTACACGCCTGTATCACCTGACCCCATTTTGACCTTCACCTTGACCTAATTTGGACTTAGACTTAAGTGTCTAATTCTTGGTTAAACCAAATTGACAGTTTCGTTTAACATCATGTTCATCATGGCGTTGCCTTAAAACTTGGCATACTTGTTTACCATCATAAGCCCCTTACATTATCAAAGCCATGTAACACTATCCAACATTATTATAGAACTATGGCCTCTAATTGACTTAGCTTTTTATGGGCAAGGCTTCCATGGGGGCATAAGCGTTTATTGAACGCAGTCTTGTTTAACCACTTAAAGTCCTAAGTTTCAGCTGTCAAAAAGTCGAACGTCCTAGTCGCAGATGTGAAAAAGCTGAAAGAGCTAGTAATGTGGATTGGGCGTAAAAAAGGAAACATATTTATTTACCAACTATTGACCCATGTACTTTCTGTTTTATCAGGTTCCTAACTTGGTTGATCGTATGACAGCTCTCTTGGGATATCACAGTCATACTCATGGCTTTACTGGAGAGCTGATGTCTAGCATGCTGAAGAAATCCTGGGATCCTGTGGCGAACATTTATTCTCAAAATAAACTGGTAAAGTTTAATATGATTTCTACTACTAATTGGGAATAGGTGAGCCGCGCTTTGGTCCAGTGGCATGTGCGCTGGATTTGTAACCCTGCAATCAGGGTTTGATTCCTGGTTGTGGCTGGTCGCCCTTCTTTAAAAAGTTGACCACAATGTCAAATTTCATCCACGAGTGGTTAAGTTGCTGGTTCCTTGTGAAAGGGTACATTAGAATTATTCAGGATAAAGTCTGGTGGTTAGGTGAATTGATTGCCATACACGACAGAAAAATTGTTGAGAAACTGTGTTAAGCCAAATACGGTAAATGAGAAATTGAACACATTTTCAATTATTGTCTGATTAAATTATTCATTTATGACAAAAAATGTTTAAAAAAATGTTCATTATTGTTGCTTCATCTCTAAACTCTTGACTGTATTTCAGCAAAAGCTACCATGTACGCCGCTGATTCTTGTGGCACCTAGCGGACCCACTAATGCTAACAGCTTGCAATCTAAACGTATGCGATATTGGACCAATCAGCTGGCTAGTCTAGGAAAGGTGATACCTGTTACTATGCATACTGTTAACAATGGAAGTGGTGTCAGTATCGCTCAATGTCTGGAACATATGATTATTGCTGTGAAAACTAAAGTGGCAGAGGTATGGTGTTATATTCTTCTGTGTTAGATTTTGGATTTTCAGTCATATCACCATTTGTTTTGATCAATGGAAAGTTGAATCCTTGATAATAACTGTAAGAATAGGTATTTCTAAGAATCAGTGGATTTGATTTTTAGTGTTGGATCCTGTAAACTGAGAAATTTGTGTAAAGTAAAATGTTTGGTAATTCATTATTCTTAATTTGTTTGCAAAGATAAATGTTCTTTCTGTTGTTTTACCGTCGTTGTTTTAGTTTACGGACATTAATTTTTGCGAAATTTTCGTTTTTGCTAATATTGTGAGATTTATTTCTTGCAAAAATTTCTGATTATAAAATACACACTAGTTACGATTTCAATTACAGTCAATCAGGTATTAAAGGACTTGTGGTCCCTTTGTCCTCTTTAAAAATAGTTCCCTTTGAGTATTGCTTCAAAAGCCAATAGCGGGGACACCGCGTGTGCCTGTCACAAAGTTTTTCTGCGCTAGTTCACCTAAAAAACCACTGGTCAAATTTCAATGAAACTACACATGTCATTGAATGCTTGATATCAGATGAGTTACTGCGCTTTGTGAGAATCATACATTTTGTGTCAAAAACCCTTCTGAGTTCATTCATGTTGGTTTGTTATCAAGTCCAATGTGTAATTGAAGAGCTCTTATAGATCTGTATCCTGTACATATATGTATCCTGTTTGTTTGTGTTTACAGTTGAAGAATCATTATACAAACAGACCTATAGTACTGCTTGGTTGGAACATAGGTTCACTAGTAGCTTGTCATGTAAGTATATCTTGTATATCCTATATCTATATTTGTAGGCTACACTTAAAAGAGTTCACTAAACGTACAAGTAATAATATTTGGAAAAAAATGTTAGTGAAACATAGTACATATGTATCTTAAAATTTCCATGTTTCTTATTCCATCATTAAAAAAATGATGATTTGACCGGATACCATCAATTGTGGTTTATATTTACAGGTTGCTCTACATGATGCAGTATCAGCTGTGGTATGTCTAGGCTTTCCATATACCGGTGTTGGTGGTGGTAGAGGGGTAAGTTATCTCACTGCATCAAATATACATTGTTTGAAGGCAAATACAAGGGTTCCATTTCACCCTGGAGCAGGGCGTTTTGAGGCAAATATATATACAGTTTGACAGTTTATTTATAAATATGATTTGGTCATCGGCCCATACACAACATATATAACATACATATATACCAAATGTAGTGGTTAGTGTGGTATTGACAATTCATATACATTTTTATAGCAATAGCATGAGATCAACAGCATACATGTATAAACAACAACATTTACTATGCAAATATACAGGTGTTCCTTTTGACCCAGGAGTTTGGGATTTGACGCTTGACAAATTCCAAAAAACCCTTTTTGGCCCTCCAGATTTTAGTTGAAGGGTTAATTATTCTTACAATCATGGGTATTTTGACTATAGAAGGGTTACATTCAGTTAAGTATGAAAACGACCCTTGAAATTCAGAAGCTTATGGAACCCCTGCATAAACCTACTTACTCTGAAGTTGGCTACTTCCATTTGTCACCAACATACGGAGGTTCATTTATTAGGCGTATCCCTATTTATTTCTGAGAATGGCTTTATCATGTCCTCATCATAGAGGCTTTAGGTAGAGAAAGCTAGTTGTCATTCAAGGAAAACGACCTGTCATGTAGAACTGAAAAATGACCAGTAATAATGTTCTTCCATGACAATTTGGCTACTCACATTTTCTCCTTATATGGTGAAGTGGAAGAGCTAGTTAGCACTAGGTTCTATAAACGTTGTTAGTTCTAGGAAAGAAATTTGGGTGGCACGAAGGTATTTGAAGTGAGTTATGTTCTTGACTACGGATTATGAGGCTCCTTGTTTGAATCTCAGCCAGGGAACTTTGTCATTTCTGAAATGCTTTTCAGTGTTTTCAACCCAACTAGAGATGAACTGGTTGATAACCCAGAGGTAGTGTCACATGTATTAGTGCTATACACTGGATATATTTGACAGCGGTAAAGTAACCACTACAATATGCATTACAGGATGCAGATGATCCGTTATTAGATAGTCGTACTCCCACACTGTTTGTGATTGGTCAACATGCTAACACAAGCTCTGTCATGTATTACAGGACGCAGATGATCCGCTATTAGACAGTCGAACACCAACACTGTTTGTGATCGGTCAACATGCTAACACCAGCTCAGTAGATGATATAGAAGACTTACGTGAGAAGATTCGTGCAGATAACAGCTTACTGATAGTGGGTGGAGCCGATGATAACCTGCGTATGTCCAGAGCTAAAAGAAAGATGGAATGCCTGACACAAGTCATGGTAGACAAGATGATATTGGTAAGTGTAATACTGCAAAATTATAAAATTTGGTGGGGAAATATAGGATCCGTCATGAGTTGTCTTTGGAGTTCAACATTTCTTAAACGAGTCTAGAAAACACAGGTTATTAAGCGAGCCTTTGGCGAGGTTAATAATTTGTTTTCATGACGAGTTTAAGAAATGTTGATATCAAAGACAACGAATGACGGATTCTTTTTATCACATTAATTACCATAGTTACCGAGTCAATACAACGTCAGTGCCGAAAAGCTGGTGACGTCACGTATTTGTTATCACACGTGTTGGAGAACATTGTTCCGTCATTTGTTCTCACATGGAATATCACTGTATTTAATAATAAATATGTGATAATTATTTTTGCTATATTGACAAATTAGTTATGTTGTAAAATCTTATAGTTGTGAACTTTTATGATGGCAATAAAACGCAGATTATATTTTTTGCTGAAGTGTAAAAATTGTGAATATTTAACCTTGTGAACTACTTCAGAATGACAAATTCACGAAATTCTAACCATGTGAAAATTTCTGATTTTACAATAGTCAGGCAGTAGGTAGTAAATCTCATCCTGAATTTAATACATAGAGGATCTTGTATGAGTGCTTATTACGTACAAGTTTTATTAAACAAGTGGACAAAATGTAAGATTCTATTTATCACTTAACCTTAGAGAATGCTCATTTTCGTTGAAAATGATGATGTATACTGCATAATTATGTTTCAACCAAATTTAGCAGTACAATGAGCACAAGATCTTGATGACATTGGTACCCTGAGGTCATGAGCCGATCAAGGCATGGCTAATATTTAATGACAATTTTAGTTGTTATTTGCTGGGACCAAGTTTCATCCGAGTTGTCAGCCATGTTTGAAAATACTTTATTTTCATGGAATTTGCATGTTTCTTGTTCTTCTGTTCAGGATGAGGTAGCAGAGTTTCTGGGTGGTATTTTATCACAAGGTCCAATGATTCAGGAATCGGTAGTAGTTGACTTGTCTGATCTGGATCATCGAAAGCAACGAAGGCCAATCACAGATCCAATGGATGTCATCGATGGCAATGATTTTCAATCAATGGTACATACACTTAGTTATATTTCTAACGCTACCTTTGATATTTTTCAGTTGTCTTAAAAACTTCTTGTTATATAATTTGACTCACTAAAACAACAAGATGAAATAAAATATTAGAAATACACCTATCAAATACGCTGTTTAATTTTCTAACTTTCGAAACTAGACATTGACACATGAAATATTTTAGAAAGGTAGTGCACCACCACTTATGAATTGTGCAAACTCAGAAAGAGCATTATACAGGGTTTTGTTTTTATGTTGTGGCCGTTGAAATGATGAGATTTTGCTTTTGTTTCTCATACTTCTGTAAGTATTCTGTACTACAGTTATCAAACTTCATAAGAATATTAGTCAGCATTTGAATTTGAGTTAGGGCCCTTGACAAGGTCAACTAGGAAGTGGGGGCTTGTCCAATGGACACATTTCTAGTTACATTGGAATTTGTTGGTCTAGCTTTTTCTCATTGTGTCAATGTTCTATATACACTTCTTGTTAATCAAATGACTCCTTACTCCTGAACAAACATATATTATTGTAGTCAGAATCCACTCAGATAAATCAACAGGGACGTATGACGATTGCAAAGGCTTTACGAGCTAGAGCATTGTCTGGAACATCTCCTATAGAAACATTCCAGAACTATGGAACCTCCAATCCCAGTGTGTCCATACCAAACAAAGGTGTGTGCTTATTTAATTGGATTTGTAAATTTGTAAACATCATTCAAGTAGTAGTTAATGAAAACTGTATCGCCGTTCAAAATAGGCATAACTGAAAATTTGAAAAAAATCTGTTCCAAGTGATTCTTACTCAATAATATTGGCCGCAACATATGTGTAAGTAGTGATTCTACATTCCAATAGGCATCAATCAGCAATCTTGTGACAAAAAGTCATACAGGTAAAAGTTGCCCTATTTCTTCAATATTTATAGTCTTCGATTGAATTGAGTTCAACTTTTGCACAAAATCTTGACATTGAGCTATACAGTGATTTTGCAGTTCAATATTCAGGATAGTATTATAATGCCATACCAGATTAGAATATATTACCCCTGGTTAGCGTAGTTGATAGAGCGTGCTGGCTTGTCACCCAGGCAGGCTACAGTAGGTTTTAAGGATGTTGGAGCGCTTAGGACACCACCTTCAGAATTTGCTCAAATTTTGCCAGGAAGTAAAGAAATCTATCCTGACACAAAATATCATGAAAAAACAATAGGTCACGGAACTCGTTTTTCGGGTAATCACCCCTGATTGAAGTGTGTATGAATTATTTTTTATAATTCCATCGAAATTGGTAATTGGTGATGGTGTTAAAATTTGACATTTTTGTTTGATGTCTGTGATCTAAATAATAAAATATTTTTCAATATAGTTTTGGTACACATTGTTATACATGATCAAGATACCAAAAAGGGTATATTTAATTTTGGTCTAATATATATTGCTCTTTTACCCCACCCACTTCATATTTAATGCAGCAAAATAGCACCCAGGTAAAATATTAATAACTTTTTTTTTCCCACCTTAAACTTTTTTTTAATTTTGTTAAATAAGTCTAGTGACATAGATCTTCAAAATTATGCAATAAAAAATATATGTCACGGAGGTACCTTTTTCGCATTTTTTGTTTGTATTTCGGTTAAATATGGCTAAAATGCTGAGAAAATCAATGAAAATGCTTAAAATAAAATTTATTGAACATGTAAATATCGCGAAAACACATCAACACACAATAAACAAACATTACCAACCAAACCTGACTCCCAAAAAAAGTTATTTGGCATAAATAGCAATATTTTTATTTTTTACCCCACCCACCTATTTTGTAATGTAATATTTTTCTCAGAATGGAAACCGTCATTTCGATTATTATTTTCTAATTTTTTGCATAATACTTATCCAAACTGTTCAGTTTTATTTATTTTAGATTATCTTTACACATTTTTACATTTATAAGGCACATAACGTACTATGACAAATGACGCATGCGCATTAAACCGATCCAGCATCCTTAACAC
The DNA here is from genome assembly GCA_947247005.1 of Spisula solida. Classification (NCBI taxonomy): domain Eukaryota; kingdom Metazoa; phylum Mollusca; class Bivalvia; order Venerida; family Mactridae; genus Spisula; species Spisula solida. The sequence continues at coordinate 33,026,835 of OX365952.1, read as the reverse complement.
ACTATAGAAGCTGTCAGTTATTTGAAGAAGAGCATGTTACTGTTGGTTGGTAATAAGTTCACAGGAAAACTGGTTAGATCTACTGACCAGAGAGTATATGACAGAAAAATTGTTGAAAAATGGCATTAAACGCTATAAAAGATAACCAAAATATATTAACACTTAGACAAGCATTATAACAATTTAAAAACCAGTTCACATGGCATTGAACTGCATGAAATTAATTTTTTCAGTTAAAAGAAAATACACGAAACGTAAAGGTGTGACAAAGCCTGCTGGTTCGTGTCCGAGCCCCAGAAAGAGGTTTAGATCCACTCCGACACCACCAGTGGATAGTCCTGTTACCTGTATACAGTCACCATTATCTGCTGGTATCAACACCAGTATGACAGGTTAGTACACTTCCATGTGATTCCCATTCATATATTTTTATGCCCCCCACCTTTGATGAGGTGGTATATTGCTTTGCACATTTCGGTCTGTGGTCAGTTGGTCGGTGGGTAGACCAAATGTTTTCCATTCAGTAACTCAGAACGCTCTGCCCTAGGATCCTCAAACTTACATGGAGGTTGGTCATCAGTAGATGACCCCTGTTGATTGATCAGTAGGTCAAAGGGCAAGGTCTTTGTGACCTTTACCACTTCTGACTATTGGGCTGCCATTGGGGCATACATATTTTACAAACGTCTCTTGCATTGTTGCATAATCCTATGGTTTTCCTTGTTAACCTCTGACTTTATGCTTGGCAAAAGTCTCCAGACATTTAATGAGGCTTCATTTTGGACTACTTTTAGTCTCACAAGTAAAAGATGGCCACCTCCTGTCACCTTTGTATTCATCACGTTTGTAGATATTTATGTCTCCCACATATAGTGGGGGAGACATATTTAATAGTCCCTTACCGGTTTTTGACCGGAGGGGACTATAGGTTTGCCCTCTAGCCGTCAGTCAGTCCGTCCTTCCATCAAAAAATCTGGATCCTGCCATAACTCGAACAGTTTCCAAGCTAGGTTCATGCAACTTGATATGTGGATAGGAGGCAATAAGGGGATTATGCACGTCTAAACATATTTTGATTCTGACAAAAATTGTGGTTGCTATGGCAACAGAAACATTGAAAATGGCTTGAAACCGGTAGGGGACTTCTGTATTGCTTGCAATTCTTAATTACTGGTTTAATTTGTGCTGGATTTTGTCCACATTTGTTCTCCTTAATCACTGATCCAATTTTATGAATGCTAAGTAAAAAGCCTAGTTGTGCATAGTGTCAGTAATTTTATGTACGTTGTTGTGTTAAAAAACCTTCTAGCTCTTGCTTGATCTTATTTTGAGTTGTGTTTCATGTTTACAATTTCTGTTTATTGCAGGTGTACCTGAATTATCTGGTCTGTTAAAGGCCCAACATGGAGCCCTTCCTTCCTACAGAATTATATCAGATAAAGGGGAACATAAGGGTTTGATAAAATCTTCACCTCAGATATCTGTGAACTCGAGCACTCAGTCAGCTGGACCATCTCCATCAAGCGTTCAGTCACCGGTAGTAATCAGTTCTCCTGAGGAACCATTGATCGCTTACAAGCTAGAAGATTATAATAGAAAGTTTGGTCCGACACAAACTGAACCGGAAGTTCCTTCTACCAAACCTGCTATTACAATTGAAGGTTTATTGAGGAATTCCAAGTTGATGGCAACAGAGGCGACACCTAATACAAACACTCCAATATCTTCACTGTTGTCATTGGCTCGCCATATGCCTGCAGTCAACCTGACCACGTCTTCAGTCTCCAACCAAATACAACACTTGCTATCTTGTTTGGCAAAATCATCCAATGCCTCTTCTACCACTGCTTCATTGCCTAGCACTGTATTAACGCCGCTGAAAATACCGAGTAGTCCAAGTACAATCAGTGAGTCCCTTGCTTTACCTCCACAGACTCCTGCCAACCAATCAGCTGGACTTCCTATCACTTCTCTTAGCCAATCAGGATCTCCGTTACAAAACAGCGTACCAACTTTAATGAGTTCACTTACAAAAACCACTTCAATGACTGGTGCTAATATGATCAAGATTATGACATCATCAAATACAACTCAAGATGAAATCAAAGGTTCTGCTATTCAGAAGCTGCAGTTCCCTGAATCATCTATGGCAACATTGTCTCGACTGGCTTCTATTACTGACAATTCTCAGTCTTCAAAAATACATGTACTTGATGATAACACTCCTTCAGTATCCAGCAGTGCAGAAAGTCGACCTCAGATTCAGATTACGGTAAATAGATCCAATGCTTACACGGTGCAGTCATCTTCTGCAGGATTGGATACCAGCGGATTTCATCAGATTTCAGCTATGGCAAAACCTATTCTAATATCAGACATTGGTCATTCCAGTGCTGCTCCACAGAAAAATGAGCTTAATTTTTGCTATAGTAACACTCATCCTAGAATGCCTGAAACCTCATATCAGTCATTATCCCACGGTGGACACTCCTACAGTGCTAGCCCAGTAGAAACACTGGGAAAAGTTTCATCAATGTTAGAATCTAGTCCTATTACAGAATACGCTTCACATTTATCTATTCGTAATGCTGGACCTAACACTATATCAACAGCCACGTTAAGTCACCAGCGTACAAATCTGCCCCACACTGGAGTGTTGGGAACACCAATGACGTCACACCGACCTACCTCAACCAGAGCTTCTCCTAATGTTACAGTGTCCTATACTGCTACACCTAAACAGTCACTGAGTACGTCTTCAACACGTACCCGGCGCATTAAAACACCAAAACAATTTGACTTGTAACTACTGTTTATACATGTATGAATTAAACTATGTTACAGTGATATAACATCCGTTAGATATGCTGTAAAATCATCAATATTCATGGGGGATTAAATTTCGTGGATGATCTCAACCACAAAATCAAATCTCTGAAGAATAATTACACCATTAAACATGTCAAATTTACAGCAGCTGCCATAATTGCTTTGAAGTTCAGTCAAGTATAAGACTAGGAAAGTTAACTTACCCATATCTTACATGTAATGTGATATTTGAATGATTGCTGATAAGTTGTGTAAATTTGACCTTGCCATTTTTTCCTGAAATCCAAAATCCTTGAAACTAGGTCCCAACAAAATGGTCTCCTTTACCAAAACCACGAAATTTTGTCCCAATGAAATTTAATGACTATACAGTATCTAGTGGTAAAAGAAGAGATCAAGCAATGATGTGTCACTTCAAATGTATGCAGTAGAAATCAAAGCTTCATATTACATGCTAGGCAATGGTTAGTTTCAAAGTTTCAATCAAATAATTCCTCCTATGATTTATATACGCCCATTGAAAACGGGACATATTATGGAAACACCCGTGGCGGACTGGGTAATTTGTCTATACAGTTTTCATCTGATCGTCTTTAAACTTGGTGAAAATAAATTAATGCTTTTGGGCTTATGTCTAGGTCAAGTTCAATTATCGGCATAGGCCCCAATTTTTATGCCCCGTAATTACCAAAAAATGTTTTTCCATTCACCATGCCCCTAGACTGGCATATTTTGTGACATTTTGGCTCTTGTTACTAAATGCATGTAAGGATATGTACTCTGGCTGTAACAAAATATCTGTTCTACATGTACATGTCTTGTTTTAATATTGTTAGAATAGAATGGCTTTTTTGTTAGTTTAAGATGATGTATGTGTATATACTAGCATTTACTAGTAAATAAAATTTAAGTATCATGTAAATATTTGTGTGATTTGTATATGTTGATTGTTAAGTTGATGCAGTTTTGGAACCATCCTTGTTGGGAAGAGTGGCAAGAGTTCCTCTCTTGAAAACAGGAAGTTAGTAGCTTAAAGGTATTACTGGAACACATTTAAAGTCCCATTATGCCCTTATTGGCTATTTTCATAAAGCAATAACTTGGCAACCTATCTGCAAAATTATGCATCTTTAGCACTTTAGTTGAGACCCAAAGGTGGAAAGCATAATAAGATGGAAGAAAACGAAATAAAGCCTCTAGTTGGTTTGTAAACAAAACAAAGAAATGTAAACAATAAATGCGTAATTTAAAGTCTAAGGGGAGCAACTCTTGCAAAATTAGTATTTTGTCATCCATACATTTTACTAAATGTGATTTTTGGCATACTATTTTACAGATGTAGCTGGCATTCTGTTGTCAATTATAGACCATTTGTGAAAAACATCCTAATTCTTTGTACATGTATTTAGTCTATTTACTGGATGATCGGGGAAAAAGTTTTGGGAGAGATAATGTGACTTTAACCTGATCATTTTACCTTGTATTAGCATAATTTAACAATTGATTTATTGCCTATATTTGAATTTGGCATATGTTTTCATAAGCAGAAAGTATTACCACATTGTACAAGGTGTACTTTTATATGTTACAGTCAACCAGCTTTGTAGGAGTATTAGTCAACATGTGCATCTGAGTTATGGGCCTTGGCAAGGGCAATTGGGAGCATCCGTGTCCGTAGCATATTTCTAGTTTTGATATTTTGGCAATATTTTTACCTCGAGTCACAAAGTTCTACGGAAAAACAATGTTGTTCATAATAGAGGGGAAAAATATACAAGCTAACATCGAATGTATAGTATCATTTATTCTCGTAGGAACATTATTAACACTTGTGGCATGTTTTCCTGCAGAGATCGACAGATTTGACTGGGTCTTTGCATACATCGTACCCAGTGGCCATCAGGACAGCACATTGACTTTTGTCAGCACACACTAACGATGTTGAAGCTAAAATAACAATTAAATGTTCAATACATCTTTCACTTCAAAGTCATATATGAACCCCCACATTGTGAGTGAGATTTGAACCAACAACGACAGCTTAGCACTGATATGATGGTGACCATACCGATTGCGACACAAATATCCAAGTGCTATTAGACTTCCTGTAGCAGGCGTTCATCACGGTGATTGGTCATTACAACGTGTTAAATATAATTTAAATATAAAACTATTACCATATAAAACTATTCCTGAAGATTTTGTTTTCATAAATCGAATACATTTTTTTTATATATTTTAGCAATATTTTAATATGTTAAAGTGACCAGATAGCACGACGAACACAGGTGATTCATTGAGTAAGTTGGGGAGGTAGACCGCTTAAGGCATAATGTACGAACCATACACAGTCACTCTGGTGTCAAGTCAATTACAACCAAAGTCTGTAACAATGTTTTCAAACAAACAACCCCCACACATATAAGTTTTTAGGAGCGCGAGGAGAAATACCAAAAATAGCCTCCCTTCATAAGATGCCATGTTTAGTCTATTTTTCGTAATTGAATTGTCTCCCCTCATCACGAAATCGATGCACATCTAAATTGGAAGATGAACCAAAGCATAATGATTATTGATTTTAGCAGTATAAACATGTATTTTATAAGGATATCAAGTTAAATCTTTCCTAATAAAAATGATGGTATTGGTTTATAACATTAATGAATACACCAAATTATGACTTTGTGAAATATTAAGATATTGTAAAAATTTTACCTGAGCAATGGTCATTACATAGATAGCTATCACAACATTCCCAGCATGTCCCTGTCGCTATTCTCTTACCCGCTTCACATGACTGTAAAAACATAGGTACTCTGAACCACTTTTCTAATTGGTCAATTTTCAAACCCCAAATTCGTTTAACTGTGATCATTATGTTTGATGATATTTTGAACGCAAACGTTTTTGCAATTTTCCTAACACTTAAATTATTAAAAATCAAAATCACATGCCAAAGTATACATGGTCAGTAATGCGATCAATTTTGCATTTTCGCAATCAAATAATATAATCAGTTTTCGGGCTTGAAAAGTGACCAATCAGAAAAGTGGTTGAGTGTATACTCACTTAGAATACACTCATGTATGAGTATATCGTTTGGACATATAATGTATGAATTTTCTTAAAATTCACATATGTACTGTTAAATTAAGCATGTGCAAAAAACTTCAAGTTACGAACCAAAAATCATACATTCTCCCGTATTCTTTGTTACGAACATATTTAAATTATTTGTAATTCTTTTCTATCATGTCTATTAAGGGTTTTTAGTGGGGTGACAATCAGCTCAAAAGTGGCTTATTTAAGGAGTAGGTGACAACTCAAGTAGAACAAGCAATGTTATATACCAAAATGTTCGCCTATGTCTGTACTATATGGAACTGCCGGCATAAATTGTCAACGCGTGGTGCGGACACGGAAATCCAAGATGGCGTCCAAGATGGCCGCCATAATTTACACATACATTTAAAATTCTATGTACTCATGCAATTTTTTTATTTATGTATGTAGTCACAAATATTTGCTTGGATATTATTCATTTGATAATGTACATCAAATGGACATACAAGACTGACCACTTTGAGGTCAAGGTCACGGCCGTGTCAAGGTCAAATTACGAAAAATAGCTGAAAAAATGATGTTTCCTCACTAGTTTTCTTGTTTTAGCCTATGTTTTATATTCAAGTTGGTATTAAAAGTGATAAAATTGTTGGTAAGCACATATTCTCTAATTATTAGTTGAATTTTCAGTTCAAAATATTGGAACTTTGTCAAAACTGACATTATTATGCATGTACATGTTGGCCGAGATGGCATTCTTAGATTGCTGATTCGCTATTTAAAATTTTAGTATTCAACTATTGACAGTTTTATTTCTAATGGTATAATTAAATGTTTGTCTTAAAATTTTTAACTTTGTACTGTACTCCAAATGGACTTGAAAAATGACCACTCAAGGTCAAGGTCAATGTCATTTCAAGGTCAAACTACCAAAAATACCTGAAAATTTGATATTTCGTCGCCAATTGTTATTATAAACGAATGCTGAACATTGTATTTTGTTTTAGATGTGATAGCAGGTATTCTAAGTGTAAATTATTTCATTAGAAGTGATATATTTTTACTGCAAATAGAAAATCTATTTAAATTTTGTGACGGAACATAAGCGATTCTACGTAATGTACAATATTGCAGCCGTGAATGGTTTTTCCTTGATCATTGAATCTCTATATTTGACAGTATTATTGTTAATGGTTTGACAACATTATTACATATTAAACAGTTATTATATATAATAATGCACCTATCGAATATTTTGCCCCAGGGTGGGGGAGTGGCGGGCATACAGTGGACTTTAGACAGAAAACAATTCCCAACGGACGGGATTTTGACAGGCCCTTTGATTCCCGATCCCGGGAAATAGATTTTGGCTGGATTTTAGATTCTGGGATTGGGTAATTTAGACACACAAAAAGCAGACTTGCTGCAACCATTTAAAGATGGCAGGCCATTTAATATACCAAGCATCTCCTACTCTTGGAATTTCAACAAAACGTTTGGACATGGTGAGTCACCCTTTGGGCCTAAGATGGCTGAACTATGTGATGGTTAGGTATCCGTTATGGCCGGATATGGCTTAATTTGTATTGGTAAGTATGTTTACTACATAGGGTCTGGTATGGCTGAATTCAGTGGTTGCCTTTGTACCCCTTAAACTTTTAAATGGCCATAATTATTGGTGTTGGTCATTACTCGAATAGGGCCAAGGATTGCTGCACTCGGTGTGGGGGGAGTACTCCGTATGGTATGGTATTGCTTTAATAAGTTAGGTGGGTACACAATAGGGCTTGGGATGGCTGAAATCTGTGAGGGTGGGAACTCAATAGGGCCTGGGATGGCTCAATCTGTGATGGTGAGCACACAATAGGGCTTGGGATGGCTGAAATCTGTGATGGTGGGTACCCAATAGGGCTTGGGATGACTGGAATCTGTGATGTGGGTACATAATAGGGCTTGGGATGGCTGAAATCTGTGATGGTGGGTACTCAATAGAGCTTGGGATGGCTGAAATCTGTGATGGTGGGTACCCAATAGAGCTTGGGATGGCTGAAATCTGTGAGGGTGGGTATTCAATAGGGCCTGAGATGGCTTAATATATGATGACGGGTACCCAATAGGGCATGGAATGGGTGAAACCTGTGAGGATGGGTTTTCAATGGGCTTGGGATGGCTTAAATATGTGATGATGGGTACTCAATAGGGCTTGGGATGGCCGAGATCTGTGATGGTGGGTACCCATTAGAGCTTGGGATGGCTGAAATATGTAAGGGTGGGTACTCAATAGGGCATGGGATGGCTTAATCTGTGATGGTGGGTACAAAATAGGGCTTGGGTTGGGTGAAATATGTGATGGTGGGTACACAATAGGGCATGGGATGGCCGAAATCTGTGAGGATGGATACTCAATGGGCTTGAGATGGCTGAAATATCTGATGGTGGGTACACATAGGGCTTGGGATGGCTGAAATAATTCTGATGGTGGGTACACATAGGGCTTGGGATGGCTGAAATAATTCTGATGGTGGGTACACATAGGGCTTTGATGACTGTACTCAGAGGTGGTGGGTACCCAATAGGGCTTGGGATGGCTGAAATATGTGATGATGGGTACTCAATAGGGCATTGGATGCCTGAAATCTGTGAGGGAGAGTACTCAATAGGGCCTTGGATGACTGTATTCAGAGGTGCTGGGTACACAATAGGGCCTGGGATGGCTGAAATAATAATAATAATAATAATAATAATGACTTTATTTTACGAGGTTAACACATTTGCATATAAACACAATCTTCCATGAGGACCTCAACATATAATACATACATTTAACATGATAATTGCAAACATAGTAAACTTAACAAATGAAATGAAAGTAGTCAAACTTAACAATTGAATGAAAGTAAATAATAAAATTGACTTAGATTAATAATGAAGTTTGTATAAACAAGACTTAGCTATTCAAATACACACTATGATACAACAAAACAATATAAACAAGTTAAGAGACAATAACATAATATTTACAATGAATCTAGAACATACTTATTTTATTGGTAGTCCCAGTCTGGAAACTTCCATCTTATATACATTCTTTTGAATTGTTCGAGAGAGCTAGCAGTTCTTATATGAAATGGTATCTTTTCCCAAAGTATTGGTCCAGTGTAGCTTAATGACTTTCGAAAGAATTCCTTTTTTGGCTTTGGTTTATGAAGTAATTTTTGACTAGAAGACCTAAGGCCTGACTCTTTAACATATTTAAATTTATTTGAGATATATTCAGGACATTTTGGGGTTTTAGTATCTAGGGATTTGTAAATTGTCATGACTTTTTTGTATTCAACACGGTATGGAAATGTCATCCATTGAAGTTGCTTAAAAAGATCACCGGATGGTGCATCATATGGTTTATCTAAAATTATTCTGACAGCTCTCTTTTGAAATTTTATTAAATCATCTTGTAATTTTGTGCAGCAGTTCCCCCATATTGTGTTACAATAATCCAAATGAGGTAAAATATAAGCATTGTAAAAAAGTTTGCGAGCATGCAAGTCAAGATAGCGTTTTATTCTTACTAGAAGATAAAGAAGGGAGTTGCATTTTTTAATGGTTTTTTCAACTTGATTTTTCCAGGTTAAGTTTTGATCGACTTGCACTCCAAGGAGTTTATCATTTTTTACAATATCAAGAGGTTGATTACACATCTTAAGTTCTATGCTATCATCGTTTTCAATTTCTTTAGAAAGTTTTGTTGATGCAGAAATAAACATAGCTTTTGTTTTATTTGCATTTGGAACCATAGCATTATTATTACACCAGTTTTCAATACAATCAAGGTCATTCTGTAAGTTGTACTTAATATTCTCAAGTGTTGCACCAGAAGCTGACAAAGTTGTATCATCTGCAAACATTTTAAGTTGTGAGTTATTAACATTCAAAGGTAGATCATTGATGAAAAGAATAAAAAGTATTGGGCCAAGGACAGAGCCTTGGGGAACACCAGCTACAATCTCTTGGGCTGCAGACAGCTTTCCAGATACATTTACCTGTTGAGATCTATTAGCCAGATAAGAATTAAACCACTGAAGTGCATTATTATTGAACTTGTAACATTTTAACTTCTCAATGAGTAATTTATGATTAATTAGATCAAAAGCCTTAGTAAGATCAAGAAAAATCGTTCCAATAAGAGCATCATCATTAATTGCTGTTATCCAATCATCAACTATATCAGTTAGAGCAGTTTCACAAGAATGGTACTGCCTGAAACCGGATTGTTGGTTGTGTAGTAGTTTAAATTCTTCAAGATAGTCCTTTAAATTCTTAGATATATGCCTTTCCAATATTTTAGATAGAACTGGCAAAATAGATATTGGTCTATAGTTATTCTTGTCTGTCTTCTCACCTTTTTTAAAAATAGGTGTAACCTTTGCTATCTTAAATTTTTTTGGAAATTTCCCTGTAGAAATACTACGGTTAAATATTTTTGTGAGAGGCTTAGCTATTTTATCGTGACTTATTTTAAGAAAGTGTGCTCCTAAGCCATCAAGGCCAGTCGCTTTACTGCAATCTAAAGCGTGCAGTTCCTTTCTCACATATTCTTCCGTAATATCAGGGATTTTAAATTCTGTGTAAGCATGTGTTCTGACGTCCACAAAGTTTTTCAGTAATGACTTGTTCTCTTTAGTTAATTCATTGATGTTTAATGGCGCTTTTTTAAAGATATTTGTAAAGAATGTATTGAATACTTCAGCACTTTCCATGGAATCAGTTATGGGGTTACCATTGTCATCATTTATAGTAATGTTATTTTGGGGTGTGTTTTTAGCTGAAAGATTTTTCAAATTTCGCCATAGCTTTTTAGGATTTTTGTCTTTTATGTTAATTGCCTTGTTAAAAAAGGATTTTTTAGCTGTTGCTGACAATGATTTAACCTTTCCTTTCCAATATTTAACCTGTCTTATATTATTAGCTTTTTTTGCTTTATCCCTTGCTTTAATTGCATCTAATATTTCTTTTGTGAACCAATCCGGTTGGTTCTGATGCTTTACTCGTTTAGTTCTTAATGGAGCATGTGTGTTAAGGTTTTGAGTGAATCTGTGAGGGAGAGTACTCAATAGGGCCTTGGATGACTGCTCAGAGGTGGTGGGTACTCAATAGGGACTGGGATGGCTGAAATCTGTAATGGTGCATACTCAATAGGGCCTGTGATAGCTGGAATTCATGAGGGTGGGTACTCAATGGGGTCTTGGATGACTACTCAGAGTTGGTGGATACCCAATAGGCCTGGGATGACTGTACTCAGAGGTAGTGGGTACCAAATGGGGCCTGGGATCGGCTGTTCTCTGTTGTGATGGGTATCCAATAGGGCCTGGGATGGCTGTGCTCAGAGGTTGTGGGTACCAAATGAGGCATGGGTTGGCTGTTTTCTGTGGTATAGGGTATTCAGTAGGGCCTGTGGTGGCTGTACTCAAGGTGGTGGGTACCAAATGGAACCTATGATGGCTGTTGTCTGTGGTTGTGGGTTTCCAATAGGGCCTAGGACAGCTGTATTGAGTGGTGGCGAGTACTCCATAAGACCTGGTATGACTGTAATTGGTGGTGATGGGTTCCCAAATGGGCCTGGGATGGTTGAACTTTTGGAGGTGAGAACATAAATTGGCCTGGGATGGCAGTTCTATAGGCAGTGTTAAATACCAAATAGGGCATTGAATGGTTGTTCTCAGTAGATGCGAGTATCCTCAGGCATAGTATGGCTATACACAGTGGCTGTGAGTAGGGCATAGGGCCTATGGTGGCTGTTATTGGTGGTGGTAATTACCACATGGGATCTAATTATGGCTGTATTTAGTGGTTGCAACTAACCCATAGGGATTAGTATGACCATAATTAGTGGTGGTGAAATACCCAGTAGGGCCTAGGATGGCTGTATTGCACCTGGTATGGCTGTACTCAGTTGTGCCAAGTACACCTTAGAACATAGTATGGCTGTAATCGTCAGTGGTAAGTACCACATAGGGTCAGGTGTGACTGTACTCAATGCTTATTGGTGGTGTTGATTGGGCCTTGAATGTCTGTACCCTTTTGTTGTGATTTAGGTGTAGCCCATATGACCTGGTATGGCTGTAATTCATTGGTTAAGAGCACCCCTATTGGGCATGGAAAGTTGTAATTATTTTGGATGACTACCCCTTTGGGCCTTATACGACTGTGATTTGTACTAATGAGTAACCCATAGGTCCTTTACAGCTGTGCTCAGTGAATGTGAGTACCATATCGAGACTGATATGGTGGTGATTAACCAATATGGCCTTGGTTGGCTCTACTCTGTGGTTGTAAGAACCCCATTGGGCCTCAGGTATAGCTAGTGGCATTGAGAACTCGATAGGAATGGTTGTTATGGGCAGTTGTAAGAACAAGACATGTACTCCATTGGTTACAGAATGTACTTGTTCGTGGTAAGAACCCATTCTGGCCTGGTATGTGATGGTGATGATTGTATATAGTACCCTTTGGACTTAGTATGACTTTTACACGTAGTAGTGAGTACCCATTATGGCACGGGATGGTTGTACTTGACAGTGTTATGTACCCCATATGGTCTGGGATGCCACATATAGGAGTTCAGTATAAATTATTATTTTTAATGAAAGAACTCTGATCACATCAATGATCTACAACAAAATATAATGTTCACCAAATTTCATAATAAGAAAAAATGCAATGAAAGATCAAATTTTCAGGTATTTTTGGTAGTTTGACCTTGAAATGACATTGACCTTGACCTTGAGTGGTCATTTTTCAAGTCCATTTGGAGTACAATACAAAGTTATTTTGTTTAGACAAACATTTAATCATACCATTAGAAATAACAGTGTCAATAGTTGAATACTAAAATTTTAAATAGGGAAGCAGCAATCTAAGAATGCCATCTCGTCCAACATGTACATGCATAATAATGTCAGTTTTGACAAAGTTCCAATATTTTGAACTGAAAATTCAACTAATAATAAGAGAATATGTGCTTACCAACACTTTTATCACTTTTAATATCAACTTGAATATAAAACATCTTCTAAAACAAGAAAACAAGTGAGGAAACATCATTTTTTCAAAAAAAAATTGTAATTTGACCTTGAAATGACCATGACCTTGACCTCAAAGTGGTCAGTCTTGTATGTCCATTTGATGTACATTATCAAATGAATAATATCCAAGCAAATATTTGTGACTACATACATAAATAAAAAAATTGCATGAGAACATAGAATTATAAGTGTACATGTAAATTATGGCGGCCATCTTGGACGCCATCTTGGATTTCCGTGTCCGCACCACGCGTTGACAATTTATGCCGGCAGATCCATATAGTACAGACATAGGCGAACATTTTGGTATATAACATTGCTTGTTCTACTTGAGTTGTCACCTCACTCCAAAAAATCACCAATTGTCACCCCACTATTTGTCTCAGTCCACATCGGCAAGCCAAGATAATTAGTACAGTAGACACCCAAACACCGTATTTAGCGTACAAATACCATTTCCCGTATTGGACGTTATCTTAGATTTCAGGACCTTCACCCATATTTTGCAATCTTAGCTGGCAGTCTGATAAACTTCGTACATAACATGTTCTGTTACTTTTTGGGTCCACCTTGATTGTTGGTGTTCTTAGATCACAAATATATCAAATAGGTATCGATGAATGCTATAATTAGGCAAGTGAGGCATATTGGTATAGGGTATTCAATTTCTAAATAAAGCAAACGTGATACTTGGTTATTTCAAACTAATGCACGTACATTTTACGCACGTAGGCCCTACATATACTTACAGCCTTTGTCAAACATTTGGCAGTGTATCCATTCTTGTCTTGGTACAAAGTACACACCTGAAAATCATTCAGTTCTAGTTATTATATAAATCGATGGTGATTCTACTAAGTACGTTAAGGCACAGGCCTAAGTAATGATATACTACATAAAAAGATCAATTTATCTACAATTTAACGTGTGTTAAGTTATATTTCAGGTATTTCACTTTCCAGTCGGTGAGTAAGTAAGTAAGTAAGTAAGTAAGTAACGTCTTTATTTAACGAGGCTGACACATTCGGTTTCCCGATCTTCCATGTGGGCCTCATTGGCCAGTTGGGCAGGGAGAAAACCGAATGTCCACGCACTATGACTGGCTCAGTTGAACGCGAAACAAATATTCCATAATGTTTACTGTAACTTTAGTGGATACACACAGGGAACGCCACTAAACCAAACATAAGAACAGGCACAGAAATGTAGTGAGCAACAACAACAGTAAGTATCTTTATAAAGTAGTGATCTAAAACACATATTTACACTTACTTCCCCCGTGTTACACCTAGTTTGGTTCGCTGAGGCGTCAATTCTTGATGCATCCGCGTATGAAAAACATGCAAGTCGAGGATCAGCTGTAAGATACAGAATATTTTGAATCAGTAACCATTTCCTTGCTTTTAGAAATACATGTACTTAAAATCATTTAATTTCGTTGGGATGATATTTCGTTGTTTTCGTCAAACCCAGTAATTAGCTTGTATGTTGACGTACCAAGGACGCGAACTTCATATAGCTGGACTATTGGCAAATGGCTTTATAGTTCATTCATTCAATAAACTAGTGGTGGGCACTTAGAATAGTTTCAAAGTTCCAAAGTTTAATCATAATAAATTCCATATAAATCAATATAAGATTGTTTAGGTAAAAAATGACCCATGAAAAGGTGCCATTTACTGTACAAACTGCGCTTACCGCGCGGTCAAGTTTCATTGAGAAATGTTAACGTTAGAATGGAGGAGCAGGAGCATAAGAAATACTCGCCTGTTGTCGTTGCTTGAGTAGTAGTTGTTGTTGTTGGGGCTGTAGTGAACGTTGGCATGGTAGGCTTGCTTGCTGAAACGGTATATCAATATTAATGTAAACATGTTCAGCTAATCGCACTTTGCTAATAAACCAATTCGCTGGACAGTTTGCATATACATTATATACAGTATGGTGGCATATTTCTGCCACCAGATAACAACATAAGTATCTAGATGATTAAGTGGTTAACGCGTTAGGTAACTAGATACTACTTATGTTAATTCATCAACAGTATCTTAACTTTAGAAATGTATCGTACTGTCACCAACTGCCATTCATTGCCTCTTAAAAAGAAAAGTGGTAACTTGTCAACGTGTTTGGTATCTAGTTAGCTTGATAAATTCCTAATTATAAATCAAGCCGTAAAGTTAAAATTAATTATTGTCGAATGTTCTTCATGTATCAAAAATTTTCTGTACTTAGTACTGAAATGGTCGGCGATGTTATTAAAATCTATGAGCTTGAACACGCATGAAGAATCATTTTCTTCTATACTCCTCGATTGACGCATGCTTAAGAAACTATAACGGACCCGTTAGAACATTTTTCCAATGCTTAAGCCGAGCGGTACACGACTTTGTACATTGCATAGTTAATTTCACGAGAGATGATCTACGGTTTTTATCAAATGTCAATGTTTTCTGTATTACTAGTAGTGTTTCTAAATAATATATAGTCAATGTATCCGATATAATGCACCAGTCAATATAATGCCCGCCGAATGGGGGGGGGGGTACAGGGGGGGGGGGGGGTTGAGAGACGAATCATCCCGACAGGCGGGAATTAGATTACCTTGTCCTCTCCGAGTTCCGGGGAATAGACTTTCGTCCGGAAATTTCAACATCGCGAAAGACGACAGGGATACTATTATTAGTGTTTTTATTAAGTTACCCGGATGAAAAACTATGGGCGGGGATTTAGACAGTAAGCATTGTCTCCTGGGCGAGTATTTAGACATAAAAAATGAAAATGTCTAATTCCCCCTGGTTCGCCCCCCGGGCGGGCAAAATATTGACTGGTACATAAAACACAAGAAACTGTATCATTGATAAAGAGTAAAAAAGAATATCTTATTAATTTATGTTATCTAAGATAAAATAAGTTATAAACAATGTTTTTTTGTTTACTCTTTATAAATGATACAGATACTTGTGATATAAAATAGTTTTAAAATAAACTAAGCCTTGGTGTTACTAGATATGATAGAAATTCAGAGTCTCACCTGTGGTCGGATTGTGTGTAGAAGTAGCAGTCACCATTGGTAATGTGGTCGATGGTGGATGGGTAGAAGTAGCAGTCACCATTGGTAATGTGGTCGATGCAGGAGGAGCAGGCTGTGTTGGTGGTACCGGTAGAGCAGTGAAAGGACCTGTTGGATAATGTAATCATCATATCTATTTTAAAACCTGGGTCAGTTATTTTGGAATATGGGTTATACAATATACTCTCTGAAAACCGGGCTACGGAAAAAATACGGTATTCTAAGAGTTCTGGTATCATTTTTTAACTTAATATTTTGATATGTAGAAACGAGATGTTCCCATGATGCAAGAATGAAGTAAATAATCCAACTAGTGCCAATCCAGTGTAAGTGTGCACTGAGATACACACCAGTAGATCGTAGCAGAAAGGACGAATGGATTGTACATTGTGAGAGTTTCTGGCGTGAGAACAATGTGATTGATTGTGCCGTTTAGTATAGGTTCGAATCCCCTTGTAGGAACTTTTTTGTTGTTTTTTTCTTCATAAAATCACTATTCGTACCGTGAGACGGTCGTAAAAGTCGCACCGCACCGTTGATATAGTCAGTGTTACTACACAAAGGTAACTGTATCATTAATTAAGAGTAAACAAAAATTTGTATATAATATTTTTAAAAATATTTAAAATTTATAAAAACATTTTTTGTTACTCTTTATTAATGATACAGTAACCTGTGTAACAACCTACTAGTATATCAACCAAGTACAGTTGCGATGTGTTGTTGTCACATTGATACTGATTATTTGCTCAATATAATTTTGGGGGAAGGGGATGCTGGTCCAATGCGTTCGTAGTTCGCATTGCTATTCAGTATGGGTCCAAATCACAGTATAGTCCAGTCAGGATAAAGATCCGGTGACGCAGCAGTCGAGTCCACTATAACGGTGTAAAACAATTTATAAAGGCTTATAAATACTGTACAAACAACTATAACAGTGTAGCAATACCACGTGACTTTTGGCTACAGTTACAAGAAGAAATTTGTAAACATTGGAAAATAAAATAGCCATAAGTATTTTATTTCTTAATCGATTTCTATGAAATATACAACACGCAAAGGGGGAAATTATTTGCTTGTTTTACATGAAATATAAGATCTTTTTCAGCAGCTTTACCGATTTTTCCATTACCCTGTGAAACATACACGTTCCACGGTTTCACAGGGTAATGGACTAAACGGCACATCCGCTGAAAAATATTTTATATTTCATGGAAAGCAAATAATGTTCTCCTTAGCGTGGCGTAGATTTCATAGAAATCGATGAAGAAATAAAATACTTATGGCTACATTTGTGTTCCAATGTTTACAAATATTTACTTGGAACTGTAGTAAACACCACGTGGTATTGCTACACTGTATAATTTCAACGCTAAACTAGCAAACTAAACTTCGCTCTACCTGTTTAGACAATGGTTGTGATTTTTTGCGTACACAGAAACTGCAACGTCACTGTCACAATATCCTAACTGAACTATATATATAGGTACACAACAGTTAATGTATTACAAGAAGAGGGTGCATGCCATAGAAACATTGTACGCAAATTATGATTTCGTTAGTTTATACATATATATGTTATCTTTTGCCGATGCGAACTTTTATTACAACCGTTAAATGGAGTTTGATTTTAATGTTAAATGATTCATTACGACTTTCATATGCAATTTATAGAATTCGGCAAATGTCCACACGATTCAAATTGCGTATATACTTGATAAACAATGACAATATTCGTAGTTACAACCAAATATATGTATCATACGTGTTTTCATTATAAACACAGTTACACTTAGTCATAACAACAATTCATCATAGACTTCGGATATTTCGAGCACCTGGCTTAACTCGAGCATTTGGCTTGTCCCGATGGGTCCTCGAGATAACGAGGTTTTACTGTACTTTTTGATTTAAAGACAATTGTGAAAGAAGTTTTTTTAACTTATATTAATCACCCTCGACACCTCATTCCTAATGTTATCCGTCGCCACGAGGATATGATAGTTGATCAATTAAATTGGCAAAACACTAAATGTATTGCAAGATGCATACATACAACGTACTCGTATAATACATAATACATGCATACATATAATTATATAATGTACCTGAAATTCCTAAGTTCTTAAGTTGATCCTGCGGACAAGCGAACATGTTCAGCCCTTTGATTGACATGTTCATGTTGACCGCGACATTCACGTTGACGTTCAGATTGACATTGACCGTTACATTCTGGGCAATCGTAAACCCATTGCCAAGTCGTAGAGGTAATGTTACGTTGTTTGATTGGTTGTTTGTCTGTGGTGGTTTTGGTTGTGGATTTCCACACGAGGCCTTGATCTGGTTGTTAACCGTTAGGTGTGCACCGGTGTGTGGATGCCAGGAACACGCAATGTTGTGTGTCTGTCCGTGCTGATGAAGGTTATGATGGACTGAAGTACTCCAATGATGGTGATCTGTCTGTACCTGAAAATGCAGGTGATGTGTATGTGTGTCATAGCTCATAGAACATCCATTATGGCCATGCAAGTTTCCACCATTTGAGAACATATAGTGGTGACCATGGTGATTATGACCAAAGTGAACATTGAGTGAGGTTGTAAATCCACTGTGATGATTGGACAATCCATGCATACAGTGAGATTGTTGGTGTCCATGACTACCATGACTATTGTGACTACTTCCATGGCTACTACCATGATTACTGTGATGTTGCTGTAATTGACAGTAACTATGCTGGTGATGGTCGTGATGATCGTGATGATCGTGGTGATGACTAGTGTGGAAGTGGCACGAATGTCCGTGATGTCCATGGCGACGTCTGTCCTGGTCTATGGTGACGTCACCAACTACGTCAAATGTTCCAGCAGGTGTCTTCAGCTCGTTATCCTCGATGCTCTGGAAACCGAAATCCTGGGATACGATGTCTTTTGCTGAAAAATAATATCGTTCCATCAATTATTATAACTACATGTACATGTATATCAGTTATTACAACGATGCAATCAATATACAATGGAGAAATATCTATCTGAAATGGTGTAGATGACTCACTGCTATTGTGTATAATAATTATTTCATTAAACATTTGTTGGACTCAGACAGTCGTAAGTGCGTGACCATCATGTTTTGTCAAACGGATTCTGGCGCTGCGAATATATGATGGTATAATGTGTATAGCATCTAGACTAACTATGGGTTACCAACCAGTAGATTCAGTCTGTCTATACAGACCCTATGTTGAATTAAAGGAGACAACTCATTAGTCTACTATCTTTTCATGCAATTATTTCCCTTTGCGCCCTCAACCCAAAAATAAAATATAGCTAAAGCAAAATTGAAAATAAAGGTATGATAATTGATTGACAAAATATTATATAGTAGGCTAGCCAAACTAGGTTGAAAACACTGAAAAGTGTTTCTGAAATGTCCAGTGCACCGTGTCACTCATGTATTAAACATTCGATCGCAATCCATTTGCAGTGGTCGTAAAACATTTCATAGTTATCCAGCTGGTGTTTAGTACATTTAAACACAACATATTTCTAAATATTGGATACACGCAAATGTCATTTTTTTACATAAACAAGATGCAATAATTGCAATAGGGAAATGAATAAAATACTCCATAGTCGACCACTGTACAACGAAACTATAGCATACATTTACCTGTCAAATCACATCGACTTCCGGCAAATCCAATCGGACAGGAGCAGAAGTTTTTACCAGCACATTTCCCGCCATTCAGACAATACCCCTGATCACACAGTGCTAAAACAATAAGTTTATTATGAATAGCAGTGAAGTTCCGCTAATAAGACCAGTCAAAAAGGTGGTCTTAATAGCAAATCGGTCTTATTAACGGACCTTTTTTGTTCTAAATGTAATACTTTGGGACCTTAAACTGGCAAAAATCTGCATGATTTCAAAATAATAAAAGTGGTCTTATTAGCGGAATTTTACTGTACCTAGTAACTTGGCATATGCATTGTATATGTACGTTGCCGTGAATTACAAATATTGTCAATATTAACATAGTAAAACAGCATTGGTATAATTTCACAGTAACGATATGTTTCATTCCACCAAATAATTATTGTACATTGTTTGATGGGTACTATGTTACAGTCGCAAGTGGATGTCATATCACAGGCATCTCAGTGATGTTGGTTTGAATAATCTTCTGGCTGATGATTTTGTTCAGGTTGTTGTTGGAGGAATGTCCGTGCTTCTACGGGTAGGCCGTAGTAGAAATGATGCAAGAGGATTGTTTTTTTAACCTCATGAGCATAGCAGTATGGTTTCAAATTATCTTAGAGAATACTATATATAGAACGCTGGTAGACCGGTACCCAATTTTTCTGCAGTTGTCATAGCAAACACGGACACCAGTTCCCGTTATGTCATATCCGTTGCGGTTAAACATGGCCGCTGCACAACCTTCTCTATTTATAGGATACAGTCAGATAGTACACTCAGATAATTTGAAACATGTGCCTATGCTCATAAGTGGACTACTAAATTAGTAATTGGATTATATCAACCTGGCTGTTTTTTGTGACTCACAGCCCAAATTAATGAAACCATTTGGTATTTACGACCTACTACGCGAACCACCTTAAGGAAGGAGAGAGTAAACTATAATGGGATAGTGTATGGGGTTTTCAAAGGCGTTTTTTCTCTTCTCTGTTCTCTTGGATACTGTATGCATATCATTATGATGTACTACAATTATCATTGGAGTTCTTTAAAAAACATATTTTAACAGAGCGAACGTATAGAATCATGACGCATTTTCATTGCAAATTGTACACGCGTAACTACCCCACTATAGATTCACCCCCCCCCCCCCCTCCTTAAACATAATACAATTTGTTACGGAAATTGATTCAGGGTACGGTATATAGAGTTACCTGCTGCTGGACAGCCGATGATTTTGAATCTGAAACACGGGTACATGTTGTGTGTTTTAGGGGTCAAGGTCAGGATAGAGGTCACTAAAGGTTGCGAGAACGACAATCGTTTCTCAAAAGAAGATCCGTCCAGTGCGGGCAAATTCTAAAAGAAAATACATTAACATTTTACGCATGTAACAACAACAACTACAACAACAACAACAACAATGCTTGTTTATTGTAAGTATAATAATAAATATTTTATTTCAAGAGGAGACGTATTTGACAATCTTAATCGTATAAGATCCTCGGCAAGATACGTACATAGAGGATCTTGCATGAGTGCTCATTACATACGAGTTTTATTAAACGAGTGGACAAAATGGTATGGCACGAGGCTTTGCCGAGTGTCATATTGTTTTTGAACAATCACAACATACATTGTCCAAAGAAATATTGGTATTTGGGCCCATATGGAGTCACATTGTTTCAATTCCGATTCTGCTAATAGGTTAACTAGTACTATTTATTATTTGCTTTCAATGGATTACGGAGATTTTTCAGTGAAAATAACAGTGAAAATAACAGTGAAATTACCACTTTGTTATTTTCACTGTTTTAGAAGCTGGTTCCAGTATCGTTCAGAAAAAGGAATGTAACGTCAACGACGCCGGGCTTTAGAATGTACGTTACGTCATCACGACGTCACAATTGTCACGTCGTAACGTTCCAATTTCGACGTGATTGTTCCAATTAAGCCAATTACGGTAGCATTTTAAGAGAAATTGAAGCCTATAATAAACAGAAAATTTGTTGATTTTTGGTGGAAGATCAATTTTATTTCACTCGTGATCACATAAATTATATTTTCACTCGTGGCTACGCCACTCGTGAAAATATTGATTTTCTGTGATCATTCGATGAAATAAAATACGATCTTACACCAAAATCAACAAATATCCTCTATGTATTTGGCATTAAATCGGACTAAATTGCATGATTCCGGTCCAGACTACCATTCAAAGAAGTGTTATTACATACATGTATACATTTGTGTACATTTTTCTGCTGTTCCCATGGATAGTCTTTGTAACATGATAGCCTTATAATTATAGCCTCCCTTGGAGCAATAATAGATAGCCACCAACACTGGCTTATCAGTTCTAGTAGTACTAACACTAGATCAGGTAACATTGTTATAGTATTCGTTCAATAAACAGTAAGAACACACTCGTCCTGTCATTCTGTATAGAGCAATACAACACATAACATTACAGATTTTTACAGACATGTCTGACTGTACATACCTGATCATACAACACCAAAGTTCCGGTATTATCTCCAGGTAGAACATACTGTAAGTCGAATGTTTCTAGGTAAGCTTCAGTGTTAAAGTCATGACCAGCCTGTGGACACGAAGCTAACGTAGACTGGAAGATTAGTGCATGGATGGCTGTGGTCTCCGGCAAGTTAATCTGCAACTTGGGGCTTGTATCACTTGGATGTGGGTACCAACCAATGTAAGGTTGTCTCGGTTGGGCTGTGTTTGAAAGTTTAAAAATAATCATGAATACAAGGACCATCAATTTCATAAAACAAAAGAAGTTAAAATAAGCATTTTATGTAGTAATACATAACTTGAACATAACTTCAACCACATGTCACTTTAGCATTAATAGAGTCAACAAAAAATGTTTTTATGAAATTTATAATATCTTAAAAAGGTTCATGACTCGGGAAATTGACCTCACTCGAAAGCCAATTCTTATTTTTGATACCATGAAAATCTGACCACAAATAAAATATATTATACCAGATTTATATACCGCCTTTTTCATGCGAACACACGTTCAAGGCACTTTACATTATAGTGTTGTAGCCAAAAGGGCGCGTGTGTGTATCCTCTACCAGCGCAGATACAGCATGATCTGACCAGAGAGAGGACAGACAAAGAGAATGCCCCTGAAGGGAGAGAGAGACATTATATACAGGCATGTCCGGCGCTGCCAAAGTGCGCCTAGCTCTTATTTCGAATAGACAGCCTGTTCTTTAATGTGCTCGGTGTATAGCACCGATACACAGCTCCCTGGCACATTTACCCAGATACTTTGCATTACACACGGTCAGATATAGCAGGAAATATTATAAATATTTCAGATTTAATCTATGCCGGAGATTGAACCCACGCCTCTGGGTTGACAGTCCCAGTGTATAACCACTGAGCTATCGCCTTTCCAAGATAACATAAAATTTATAAAATGAAAAACATATTTATACTCTTTATCAAAGATACAGTTACCTGTGACTTCAACGTGATCATTTAAAAGTTTCCTGTTAATAACGTATAATTTATGCTTAAATATGTATCATTAGTTTTCAGTAAAGTTTGTATTGTTCATTATTCTGTTACCTGAACATTGTCGGTAGAAAATATCCCCTGCTTTATAGTAATCATCGGTAGATGTCGCTCTAATCGTGCCAACAGGAAGGGGAATTTCTTTCAGAGTACAACCGATGTCTGAAACACATCATTATTTTTCAATGTTTCACTTGTAATGCGATGTTTGAGCTAAATAACCATGCTATACACGTTGACGTTATAAATTACATTCTACCACAGGAACTTGCATTTATGATTTAAAAAAATTTTTTTCACTGGGCCTACTGTACAGCCTGTATTAAAATATAGATTTTAATAGTACAGTAGGCCTAGTGAAAAAAAGAATTTCATTTTTTTTTCACTTTTTTTCAAATTATAAATGCAAGTTCCTGTGATTCTACAATCTAAAGCAGATCCCTTCAATGTAGATGTACAGCGACATTACCCACAAATATATAACATTAAGTCAGACAGGGAAGGCAGCACCCAGCCTAACCAGCCGAGCACAGAAAACATTAAAAACATACAAGGCACAATGCCCAACTTTACCAACCGAGCTCAGAAAACATAAAACACATACAAGGCACAATGTCCAACCAAACAAGCAAAAGATCCGCCCAAGTCCAAGCTGTGGAAAAGTAAAATTAATTAATTTCAGCAATCAAAAAGCTGAATGCCCTAGTTGAATGACCCAGATACAACAGTTCCAACAGTAAAACGGCTTCAATACTTAGTTTTAGCTGTCAGAAATCCTAAAAAGTAGGAAATTAACATTAACGTTCACTGCCCCGTTATCCTTGAATAACATATAACCAACCATCATAAGAAATTAATCGTTAAAACAGTAATACTAAATATAAATTTATTTTCATTTTAAACTTACTGTCCTCATTAAAGTTTGGGCAAATAACATAACATAACATTAAAGTTTGGGCAAATATATGGGCGCCACCGAATGCCTTTAATACTCCCAGTATCTAATATAATAGGCTAATGCAAATATGTGTGATCTGTCGAGCAATAAGCATAATTAAACTCCATGCGCCAGAGGTTGTAATGGTCAATAAATGATTGTTGATCATCGACGGAATGCTAGATTTCCTCTCTCTGTCAAGAGGTCTAAAATCATCTAATTCAAATACATGTATACAACAAAGAACCCAACCCAATGAAAAAATATATGAAACTTGGAATAAGAGTAGGTAGGATGTAAGCATTGTGCTGTGCCAATTTTGACCGAAATCTAATGAATAGATTTAAGATATTCAATATTTATACAATTTGTTATCTCGCAAACGACCTATATACATGTAGGAACATGATAGAATAATGAACGAAAACTCAATACATCAGAGGGTTCCTTGACCCTTCAGTTGTTGACCACATGTCCATTATATTGACCCCAGATTTTTGGTCAATATCTCTTTAGATTTGCGACAATTCCCCCAAAGTGGACACAGAAAATTTATCGGAAGGGAATTATAGAAATTTTAGCTACAACCAAGAATAATCCTGTGCAAAACAATTATCAAAATGAACTGCGGGATATTGCATGAACTTATACATGTACATACTACCAACTGGCATACATTTTGCTTAATGAGAAGCATATACGAGGGGTGATCCAGAAATAACAGGACTTTTCTCATAATCCTTTTATCAACCAATTGATTTGATATTGCGCATATGTCTCGATGATAGATAAATCTTTATTTATATCAAACTATCTTTCAATGATATTTGACAAAAGGCTGATTATTTCTGGATCAAACCACTTACATTCTGATCTTATCTTTTATACATGTGCATGTAATTAAATTGTATCGTCGAAGGACCAAATTCCGGTTGGATAAGCATCAATTTGCGAAAAAAGACACAAAAAACGAACAAACTCTACAAGAAACTTCTCATACCTCGATAGAATTATCCTTTCTCAGCATAATGTATAGTCGTTTATCGTAGAATCGATATGTAACCGGAATTTGGACCCCACGGAATTAGGGCCTCGGACGATAAATGAGAACTATTTGTATATCATCTCACCTGCGGTTGCTATGGCAACGAATCCCAAAAGAACCAACACAGCTTGCATTGTCTCCATTCTGAAAACATAGTATAACAAAACTATACAGTGCTAGTATTGCTTCAACCCCTACACCGCACCATTGAACCAATTAGAAACACTGGCATAACTGGAAAACAAACAAATCCAAATTTGTAAGCCCACCCAAATAACACCTTGTGTTGAACGCTAAACTATCATGATTGGCAAATCTAGGCTCTGTGTACGTCGTGGTTTTTCTATGATATTGGTAAGACCTCCGTATTTTACATACGCTATACTTTATAATTAATATAAATAGCACATGGCTGCGATGGTAATAGTAAATAATACATTAATTGTGTTGATATTTTATTTTGTAAAACGCTTGTAATTTTGTTCGATATAATAAAATTAAGATCACATAGCTGCTTGGGTGACAGAAGATAATACCAAATACAGTAGCGCACAGACAATCCAAAGCCACGCAGAAACGACCGCAGCGCCTAGACATCCACGCAAGAGTCAGACATAGAACGAACCATCCACGTCCCTCAAAAATGGATATCTCAAGCAAGCCTATATACTCACTCCGCAATGAATGACACACATTCTGTGCATAATTAACCATAAAGGGAGGTAATTATAAATGATAACCCTTGAATAGTCATATCGCCCTCTGCTTCGCATAGCACGTAATACCATAACGACAAATGATAACACCACACATACAAGAAACAATAAAATATGTTTTAATATTAACCTATACCTTTGTCCTCTACATGAATTTAACGACTGGTGACACGTTTCTGTTGTTCTAAGGTTTAAAACAATTTGAAATTTTGTAGTCGATAAAGATGAAAGATAAGGTGAAATGTGGCGTAATTTCAGGGTCGTCAAAATTGACCTTTCTGTATCTGAACGAACTTACCTATAACACGACGACCTCGCCTATAGTGCGCCCAGGATAACGTGATGTTTACAAACATTAATTGGTTTTGTCAACTATTGGAAAGGTGGTTTTGCACATTACAAAAGAAAACAGATAAGGTCAGTTTTGTTCTAAAAACATAACGGATAAATCATTCACACCTGATTAATCCACCTAAATGGATTATACCAAATTTTCCCGCCTTTCTTGTAATCTTGGGCGCACTATAGTATTTTTTTTTTTTTTTTTTTTTTATTTAATAATATTTTATTGCATTTATTATACACAAAGGGATTGGGCACAAGTTATTTCAACATTATTGAAGCCCTCTCCCAGAATATTAACAAAGTCATGGCAACTGCAAGAAAATACATAGACAATATCACAATTCAAACAATCGTATAGCTATAAAATAACAATCGATATTGGTATTGAAATTAAAGTGGGTGTGGACAAGGGCATGTATGTACTTTATGTATGTACATTTAGAAACGATTAGAACTCTTCAAATAGCGATACACATTCTGGAATATGCATATGTTTTCCTCAAGAGATAGTGATTCATGTCCTTTTAACAATAAGTCAATAGTTAAATCGTACATTGACAAATTTCTCATTAGGGTAAACCTTTGTTCATCATACAAACAACATTCAAAAAAATAATGACTAGTGTCTTCACATGGATTTCCGCACCTACAAGATGGATCATCCTTAATATTAACTCTATATAAATCATAATTTAAAGCACTACAATTATGTCTTAAGCGAGTATGCCATATATTGCATTTCCTGTCACCATCAAAATAGAAAGAAGGTATAACGTTATTTTCGGATTTAAAAGTATTCTTAAAAGACGATAATGTAGGTTTATTTCTAATATTTACTTCTAGGTTGTTCCACATTCTTATTGTTGAGGGTACGAATGATTTATTACTCAATGCCAGTCGGTTATTCGGAATATTGTAGTTTTCACCATTTCTTAATGGATAGTCAGAAAAATCTTTTACTTGACCAGGTAGTAAATCTCTTAAATATGTAGGTGCTATGTCGTTATGTATCTTATAAAATGTACAAAGTTTGCGTCGTTCACGTCTAAGTTTAAGAGGTTCAAAACCAGATTCAAAATACAGAGATTCCTTATTACTATATGCTGTTAAACCGCTAGCAATTCTGGCCATTTCTAATTGAACTGATTCTAGTAAATTGCTGTTATTGTCTGTACAGCCATCCCACAATTCTGATGCATATTCTAGTATAGGTAAAATAAATGTATTATATAATCTAAGAAGAGTTTTCCTACTTAAAATATATTTAAATTTTCTTAATACACTAACTTTTTTCATACAAGAATTGTAGATATTTTCTATGTGACACGCCCATTTTGCATCCGATGAGAGTGTTACTCCGAGATGTTTATGTTGGTCCGTTGGAACTAGATCAACGTTACCAAATTTTAGGGAAATATTGTTTTCATGAGAAGACTTGGTTATAAAAAGTACTTCTGTTTTACTCGGATTGAAGTTAGTTAACCAATTATTTGACCAGACGGTGAGTTTTTGTAAATCAGAATTGATGTTGTTTTGTATTTCATCAGATGAATAGGAAGAGTACGATAAAGAAGTATCGTCTGCAAATAATCTAGTTAAACTTTGGAGATTATCAGCAATGTCATTTATATATATTAAAAACAAAAGTGGTCCAAGTACGGAACCCTGTGGAACTCCAGCATTACTTTTACCTATTGATGAGGTTACATTGTTCATTAAAACACATTGTTCTCTATTGGTGATATAATCTTGTATCCAGTCGAGTAAATTGCCACCTATTCCGTATGCCTTAAGTTTAGTCATTAAACCACGATGCCAGACTCTATCAAACGCCTTAGATATATCACAAAATACTAAACATGTATGTTCTCGTTTTTCAAGAGCCTGGCATATATTATCGTAAATTTCAATAAGTTGGTAGACAGTACAATGAGAAGGCATGAATCCTGACTGATATTTATAAAACAAGTTGTTGGTTACTAAAAAGTTATGTAAGTGCTTAAAGACTACTCTTTCAAAAACCTTTCCGACACATGAAAGAAGGGCAACGGGCCTATAATTTGAAACTTCATGCCTATCACCTTTTTTGAACAGAGGTAAAACTATAGCCTCTTTCCATTGACGAGGAAATGTTTGCATTTGTAACGAGAGGTTGAATAATATATATAGCGGTTTGCAGACTGTGAGTTTAGTACCTTTTAACATTTGGTGACTAATTCTATCTTTCCCAGATGCTTTTCCTAATTTAAGATTGTTCAAAATATCACTTATGTCAACTTCATTTAGATTTAAATTGTTTAAGGTAGCTACCGTACGATTTTCAAAGACGGGAACATCTGTTTCAACATCATTAATAGTAGAAATGGAACAAAAATAGTTATTCAACAATGTTGCTTTACAATGATCATCTACAACAATTTCTGAGTTAATATTATCTACTAAAGGAGGTATCATGTTAGTTTTACCAGAGGTATTAGTTAATTTATTTATTAACTTCCAATACGATTTTGAATCAGTAGTTCTTAGATTGTCAATTATTCCATTGATGTTTTCAAAAAATATTTGTCTAGCATAATGCTTCATGTTATTGACTTTATTCCTTTGTCTCTTAAAAATGTTTTTGTCATTCACTGTTTGAGAAATTCTAGCTTTTTTATGAAGTTTATTTCGTAAGTTAATTTCTTTCCTAAGTTTAGATGTCATCCATGGTTTATCGTTTGGTCTTATGGTAACTTGTTTTGTTGGTATACATGATTGAGCGAATGTTAAAAATTTGTCGGTGAATTTCTGGCAAGCTACATTTATGTCATTATTTGATTCTTGTAAGTAAGTTTGCCAATCAAACTCCTCAATCAGACGATTGAACTTAATAAAATCTGCATGCTTATATAGCCAGACCTCCCGTTTATATGTGTTATCTAATGACATTGGTATTTGAATATATGCTAGGCATGCGTAATGATCACTAAAATTTAAGTCAGTTTTGATGACTGATGCTTCATCACATATACATGAGTCAGATATTAAAATAGGATCTAATAAGCTGCTGCGTGTGTTGCAGACACGTGTTGGCTCCGATATAACATTTTTAAGATTAAATCTTAACATAAGATCGGTAAAAATATGAAATCGTGGAGCATTCAACATATCTACATTTATATCACCTACAACAACTATATTATTACTAAAATCTAAAGCTTTTTCTAAGGAGTACTGCAAGTTGTACCAGAAAGCGTCTTGAGTATTAGGAGGTCTGTAAATATTACAAATAAGGAGTGTCATGTTTTTTATCTTCAATTCTACCCATAAAACCTCACCGCCCACGAATTCTAGATCTTCTCTCCTTCGGCATTTTAACAATTCAGAAACATATACTAATACTCCGCCTCCGGCAAATGATCTATCCTTCCTGAACGGCTGAATAAAACCAGATATTTCTAAAGCTGTGTTGGGAAAATAATCGTCTAAGTGCGATTCAGTAATACAGATGTAATTATATTCACCTGCAATATCTTCTAAGTATTGCATTTTGGTTCTTATACTTCTAGCATTCCAATGAAATATTGACAAGAGATTTATAGGTCCTGGATTAGTTTCGATGTCCATATGTTGAATCATTATCAGTAGCAATAGGAAATGAAAATCAATATTTTGCATATGGAAGCGTTGAAAATTACATGAACTTTTTGCTATATTATAGGTAAAAGCTTGAATGTGAGATAAGAAGTATAAAAAATGTACGCCTATGTCTACGAAAAAACAACTTCTCCTGAGGAAACCACTACAGTAAGCTTTACAGTAAAACTGACCGATTGCAACTCGGTGACTCATTATTAAGTCAAGCATATTACTATAGATTAACCATTATCAAATATGAAGCCACATTTAATGCCCGAGATTACACGGGTCAGTTTGTTACTGGCGCTTGCATCGCAAAAACATCTGAGTTCAGAATCACATATCCCTGTCCACAATGATAAAATCAAAAACAATAGAATTACGTTCATTAAAATTTCCATTACTTCTGTAGGCGAATAGGGTAAGGAGGAATCTTTGGTTTATAATATCACATAATTTCTTATAGTATATGAGATTAATTTATTGAGGCCAATAGTTAAAAGAAACTGTTTGATAAGATATTATTTACCACAAATAATTAGTCAGTAACTATTGAGTACATTAACGGTAATTTTAGTTTTTTGTTACCAGCATGTGTATCATTGTTAAATAATTATAGTGTATGATATATACACTACCTTATACTACATAATATACTACTTATGAGACAGTTGATTAACATTCTAACTAGTTACACAACACATAAATAATTGTACATATGATCGACACTCATGTTATAGTTTTACAGATTCGACCTGAGACATTTACCGGTGTTCAGTGTTTATCGATGAGTTAAGACAACAAATTTACCGATGTCAGGCGTAGCCTTTATTATGATACAAGTATTTATAGTGCCGCGTTTAATTCGTTTCAGGTCAATTCTGTCAAACCACACAGTTGAACATCTTTTTGCATTAATGTTTACCTTATTTTATAATTGAACAAACATATATTTACATAAATATCTACAAATGTTCTATATCATGGGACATTTCAAATAAATCAACTTTCTTTGGGCTATCCATAATTCACAATAAAGCATAGTACATAAAGACTGGCTCAACAAAAACAGAGTGCTCACTGAATTCGTGATGAATGGGTCTACGACAGCCGAGATGATTCGAACTTGGCAGTGATAATGTGATAAGGTGTTTATATCATAACAGTAAAAACATCACGATAATTTATATGATAATACATGGTACGATATAATAAGCAAATTGTTTTACAATGTATCTTGTATCTTAGAATAGTCAAACTGTAATTCCAATCTAGAATACTATTAAACCACACTGTCCACCTTTGAACACATAATTCGACAAGTTTTGAATAAAAATCAATGCCTTAACATGTGCATGTACATACATAGACATTCTTATATGACATTTTTATGACATGTGTTGGAAAAGAATTTATTTAATATAGTTAATCTATATAAACACAGTTCTACACTGTTGTATTGTGTCGAATTACGTGTACTAACATGGTACGGTGAAAATCTGATCGCTGATCTCTATCACGTTTTTCATGTACGGTTGTTTGGGATATTGCTAGAGATTTTATACTCAGTAGCGTAGCAGACACACTTTCAATTTGTCATGTGTACTATGCGATATCATAGTAGGGTACAGTTTGCATTTATATACGAAATCAAATATGAATAATGGTTACATGTAATAACAGGTACATTCTGTCCCATCATAGGACTAGGAGACAAGCACATTGGATTTTGTATATTAGAAAAAAATACAACTACGTGAATGTACATGTACTACTAAAGAACTGCTACGCTGTGTCCATAGAGATACACATATATTTGTGTTAAAATGTTGACAATGGGTAATTTATTATAAAGGAATCTCAGATAGGGGGAATGTGAAAGACATGGCTGTCATATATATGTGAGTGTGAAGACTAATCTTGATTTATAACTTATATGGAATTACGAGCGTTATGGAAAAAGTGTATGTGTGTTATTATAACTTTATATGGAATTACTAAGGAAACACTGGGAAAAAGTATCAGGTTACAATGAGTAACTTATGATGAAAGAACATTAGAAAGACTTATGTGTGTGTTCAGTCTTATATTGACTTATAATTTTACATGTGGGAATATTTGGAAAGACTTATAAATGTGGGTGTGTGTGTTCAGACTTATATTGACTAATAATTTTACATGTGGGAATATTTGGAACATATTTAAAGAACATATGAATATTAGCAGTTCACAAATGAATTAATTTAAGTTCTCAGTTATGCACTGATACAAGCATGTAAATTCACAACATGTTATTATAATACACACAGTATAAACAAAAAGAACAGTAATCTGCTCACAGGAAAGACATTCAGTAGAAGTTCCAATTTTTCAAGTTGAAAAATTACATAAGAAATAAAATGGTGAATATTCCAGTTCAAAGGTAAGCATTTATCTGTTTATAATGTTGCATGTATACATACATATTCAGACAGCTATAAGAAACATTCCACATCTTGGACACCTTTAACAAGTATTTTGTTTGAGCCATCAGTTTTTTTGTAGAAAATTTTACCATCCATGGTCCAATAAGAGTCCAATTTCTTTTCTTTTCTTGCTGTGCTAAGAATTTTTACTATATCCTGTCGTCTTTTTGTGAGATCTTCTGAGATAATAATATTGTAGGTTGGGGTTTTTACATGCTGCAACATCTTTTTGCTGAGGTAAACGTGGTTTTTAATCTTCCAGCTTTTAAATTTGCAGATAATCTGGGCTTTACCATCCTTGATGTTTCCAATTGGATGAGATCGTTCAATATCGTTCGGTGTTATTTTTGGAGTTACTCTCATTTTTTCGTTTACAATATCGACAATGGTGTCATCTGAGGTTTTTGTTGGGTATTGTGGTTCGTTATGGAATCGTAACGTGTTTCTACGACCATATTGTTCAAGCTCGTCATGTTGGCTTTCGATTGTTGACATTTTTGTCTTCAAGGTGTTAATTTCACTTTTCAAAACTTTATTTTCTGATTGTAGAGAGTCTATATATTTATTTTGTTGGTCAAATCGTGCACATAGATCATTTCTCAGAGAACATAATTCTTTGTTCTGGGTCATCATGGTCTCCATCAGTGGTTTAACTGATTGTTCTACAATTGTTGCGATTACTGGTGTAATACTGCTCAAGATTGATGGCATTATTGTCTCATTAAAACCAGGGCTGATGAATGCAGAATGAACGAGATCTGTGATATTAAAAGTTTTACCTTGATGACTCAAGGATACTGGTTTATCAGTTGGGATAGATTGTAAATCTTTTAACGAATTACATTTCCTTAGTGCTGGTGGTGCACGGACATGATCTCCTTCCATGATGTCTGATGGACTGACTGTAGCTTCTATAGTAGCTCATAAACGCACTAGGACATGTAGAAGGTCATATTATTTCTGATCGAAAAGCTGTGTTATTTGAGCCACAGGTAGCTGTATCAAAGAGTAAACAAACAAAATGTTTTTTTTTATAAAATTAATAACATCTTAGATTAATGATACAGTTACCTGTGATTTGAGCTGGAGAAAATTTTATCTTAGATTAATGATACAGTTACCTGTGATTTGAGCTGGAGAAAATTTTATCTTAGATTAATGATACAGTTACCTGTGATTTGAGCTGGAGAAAATTTCGAAAGCTTGTCCTTTATCATATAGCTATAAATTAGGTACATGCATGGTCGTTTTCTAAATCTTGAGAACATAATAATTATAGAAAATGTCGTCACTTGCGATAATGGGATAAATCGCTACATAAAATGCTATCGCACTCATGCACGATGTATAAATGAGTCAACTTCCGGTTATCGCAATAATAGTCTTCAAATAAGTCATACAGCGATCGGAAATCACAGATGCTTTTGATTACAATAAGTCATACAAAATTGAATTGTATATAGTATCCCAATGAGTCATACAATGTGTGCGTGTGTGTATGTGTGGAGGGAATACAACCCGGATGTACAAGGCGTAAGAATAGGACTAGATACCATCTATGCCAGATATGTGCCTTCATATACACCAAATGTACATACATGTATAAAGTAGTAAAGGTCGGTTGCGAGATAACAAATCGTATAACGTTTAAATCATCTTAAAATCTAATCAGCGTATTTCGGTCAAAATTTGAAAGCACAATGATTACATCCTACCTACTCCCATTCCAAGTTTCATATTTGTTCATTAATTATTAAGAAAGTTGTGTTCTTTGATGTACGACGGTTGTCCGGAAAGTTTTGAGACAATGTCTATGTCTCAAGAAATATCAAATACAATGTATTATTCAGTACGAAGGTCAACTTTCCATGCATCTTCTATTACAAAACTAAATTGTTTTTTTATCATATATTACAAGGTATTAGTTTCCTAGACAACTCATAAAGCGCCTCTCGGAGCACTTCAAAATTGATGTGTTTTCATAATTCATGAATGGCTCACAATCTGAATATTTGGCACCTAAATATATCGTCATACAGTATGACACCAGATGGACACATGCTGTACCGCTGCTAGAAATTTCGCAGGCATACTATTCACGACTGTTACGCTCATCTTCTACATACCAATTATATAGTCCTAAACCCAATTCCGAGTTATTTCGCCACACTTTTGCTTTCTCTGGTACCTCAATATGGAATTCTATTCCTCATAATATCAAAAATTCTTCATCTATTCAACAGTTTAAAACATTATATCTACGCTGGGTGAAGCCGTCTTATTTTGAAACACCCCATGTTTCTGCTACTTAAATATCTGTAATGACTGGCTAGTCATAATCATTACTTCAATACACATGTATAGCCATATATATATATATATGTCTGCTGAATGGCATGCAGTGTGTTTTATGTTTCAATTCCGTATCTTGCTTTTATAAATGTCATTGTTTTAATTTACATGTTGTTATATGATATGCTGGCTCTTATGATGTCTCTATATCTAATTAAGCTTTATAGTGATTAATTATAAATTTAATTGATTAGCATTTTGATTTATACCTTCCTTATATTGTACATTCCATGCATATCGGTTTCGCACATCCTTTCACTGAAACTCTTTTATGAAATTCCCCAATTATATATAAAAGTATGATATTGTGGACGTCATATGGGCCAAATTGCCATTATGCTTTTTTCATTTTATGTACTAGTGTTCTTGTTCAACTGTTTATTGTTGAGGATCTCATGGAAGATTGCCATTTAATTACTTGTCAAATGAGTTTCCTCGTAAAATAAAGTCTTTATTATTATTATTATTATTATTATTACTATGGTCAACAAGCGTGTAACGATCAGCGGAAAAAGATATCAATACAACGTTGACGTCACACACGGAGTAGCGCTCTGTGATAAAAAAGTGAGTGCGCATCAGAATGACTCCTACAAGCACCTAAGCCACATTTTTATCTTATTAACATGGAATCAATTAAACTCGAAATGTTAAACAGCAATGAAGATTTGGACTACTGAAAGCCGAACTGAAGACCACCAAGACGAATGATTGAGAGAGATATATCTGATACTGCTAAGATTTGTATATAGAGTAGGTAGATGTATTTTATAAACGACCTACAGGTAGTTGCTGTATAGGCTTAACACACTCACCAACCAACCAAATATAGATAAGGTCTCCAATCGTTATGTACTTGAACTCAATATCTCATGATAGGGTCAATAATTAATGTGTCAAATACTTACAGGGCAACCATTTATCTCTAATGAACATATTTGGATTTTTAGGTCACCTTTGATAGTTCCTGCTTGATAATGTGAGCTCAGAAACGTCGTCCTGAATCGATTCCAGGCAATGACATACCAAAATCGTACACAATGGTATAGCTAGTTTGTGATAAGGTTGGACCTCTATGAACCTTAAGTATCTTTAAGATTAATTATGTAATTTTATTGAAATTTGGCATAGTTCACCGAATTACCATTACCAACTCTGTGTTTAAATTTCAGAATATATTACTGACTCGTTAATTATTTTCCGAATGGGTGAATTGTATTTGAGCCAGTCTCCAGGAAAACTTGCTATTTCGATAAAAAATTGATTTTGAGATTTTACATATTTTTATAGGATAATGCTAATGAAGTAAAATGCAAAATAAATTGTATTAATATCTTGAGTAATAAGGAAGTTACAGCTGTTTTTGTAGAGTCTCTATTAGGAGTTTTTTGTGTGACGTCGCAAACGTCATTCAAACGTTATTCGACGTAACTGTAACACGCATTTCATTATTACACCATTACACCAATAAACTGTTCCAAATAGTATCATGATTTAGAAGTATGTTAACATTTCAAAACGTATTTTAAAAAAACGAAATGGCTTGCATTTAGAGAAAGGTCACTACTGTTTTAAACAACTAACTTCTCGTTTTTCTGAATCGGAGTACTTTTCCAAAATTGGTCACCATAGCAACGAAGTATGTGATTTCGACATATTTCATGGGAAAATTTAAAGCTAAGATATAGTACTATATGGGTAAATTACTCAAACTAGAATC
Organism: Spisula solida; assembly: GCA_947247005.1. Taxonomy (NCBI): domain Eukaryota; kingdom Metazoa; phylum Mollusca; class Bivalvia; order Venerida; family Mactridae; genus Spisula; species Spisula solida. Next base: position 32,990,342 of record OX365952.1, on the reverse strand, counting down.
AATAGATATGTATTTTTTCTTATTTTAGAGTTTTTTTTCTTAAAACCTCTTTGCATATTGTAAATGCATACATGTATATATAATGTCAAAATAGCAGGTTTTCCTGGAGACTGGCTCATTTCTTTTTCTATTTTAATCAACAATTGGACAGGGAGTAAAATCATCCATTAGGTTCAGGTATAGATGTTTTAATAGTTAGACTAATGTTATTGTATTTGTAACAACTGTACAATACATATATATAACTTCGACCTACATTTGATTGATCATCAAGGCTACCGTAGTTGAGGCCCATCTTCTGATTTTAATGTCCATTTGACACACGCGTCTTGTATATAGATATTGTTCTTAATATAAAGGGTTTCAACACAGTTTCTCCAGTTATTTGAACAACCTAACGTCAGCTTAAACATTAATCACATGAATGTTGATGCCTGTTCCTCATTATATATATGCAATGGTCACTGGTGTGTTACTTAAACTACAGCTATATATGGACCAATTTGCTGACTTTCCATGGCTTTGGAAGTAAATGCAAAGTAAACTTTTCTATGGGTCAAAAGTTCCGTTTTAATTTATGAGAGCTGGTAAGGTTGATCTATTAAAATATACAAACTTTTGTTCTAATCGGCATTGTAATTAGATTTTAACGTTTAAGGGGGTCAGCCTGATATCAAACCTGTTATAGGTCGTTTGCGGCGAAACAATCGTTTTAAATGAAGATTTCTCAGTATTTACTGCACCTACAAGTATGAGATTTTGCACAAGTGAATGAAATGTATAAATCTAATATACAATTAAAGCAACATCGTGCAAGTGTGAAAAAAGTTTTGTTCATAAGTTCTATGTAAAATATGTGTAATTTACAAAGAAACTTCATGTTAGAAGACTCGATACACGCAACAGCCAATTTTATGGACACGTGACACGTCTAACGGTATATTTACGTATCAACATCTGACGAATAGATTTTCAGAAATTTAAAATTAAGACGATTTATTTCGCTGCAAACGAGCTATAATAGATACAATATAGCATATGTCGGACATCTATCTCTGGGCATATGTCGGTACAATAGTAGAGTTGTTTCCCGTTCAAGGACTGCCAGTACTTTCTATTATTAACTTTATGAAATGAAAATCCTGTTTTTATGGGGCCAAAATGGCATATGAAGTCGAAACATTGAAACATAATAGTTTAAACTAATTACTTCACTCCTTTAAATACTTTTATCGTACTCCGTTATTCTTCTGTATTTTAGAGCTGACATCATTCTTCAGGTTTTTCATCATGGAATCTAGGTTTTGTAAACTTGGAATGAGGTTCCTTGTCCATACTTTATGGACTCAATATCCTTTTCTTAATAAAATTATGATGAATACTTTATACTAGTACATGCTAAAATAATTATGAAATTTTGGGTAATGATCGGACATTGCCACCAAGTTTGTGAATGCAATCGAATAAAAAAGTTTGATTTAGAATTCGGACACTGTTTTTCTCCTCTCATTTGTTTTTAGTTCAAAGGCCATGATCCAGACAGGCCAATGTGCGATTGGGCTTAAAATCAGACCTGGCTGAGATGTTATGCCTAATAAAATTGTCACCAAGTTTAAAGACAATCCGATGAAATATGTTTAAAATTAGAGTTCAGAAGAAAATTTGTTTTTTGTAATTCAATGACCATAATCAATTAAGACTGGAGGTAATTAAGCTGACAATCAAACTCCGTTCTTCTGTTCAGTGCAGTAGGGCACGTCACTGCACAACACGATCATATTACAGGGTATTGCCATAAACTGCATGGGTGTAAATGTCACAGCACAGCGCAGCGCAGAACAACACAACACAACGCAACGCAACGCAGCGCAGCGCAGCGCAGCGCAGAACAACACAACACAACACAACACATCACAACACATCACAACACAACACATCACAACACAACACAGCGCAGCACAGCGCAGCGCAGCGCAGCGCAGCGCAGCGCAGCGCAGCGCAGAACACCACAACACAAAACAACACATCACAATACAGCACTCACAACACAGCACAGAATAACACAAACCAAAACAACACAGCACAGCGCAGAACAACACAACACAGCACAACTAATATAAACAAAGGCAGTCCAAAAGACGGCTATAATCCCCCGGCGCATTAATGAACAGTGAAATTGTCCAATATGTTACACATTTGCTATGAGTTCATGCAATTTGGCCCAGGGGTTAAAAAATAAGGAGCGGATGGGAAATGTAAGGTTCAAACCTATGACCTTTTAACTGTGACCATGCCCTTGAACCGGCATGGGTGGCGTTAAATAGTTATGTAGTGAACACGAAATGTAAGATTTAAACCTTTGACCTTGAATGCGATCTTGACCCCCAAATGGTTGAAATGTTGGTTCTGCATGTCGGCTTTTTTAGTTATACATTTGGTATGAGTTTCATGCAATTCGGCACAGCCATTAAAAAGTTAAAGAGTGGACATAAAATGTAAGATTTAAATTTTTGTCCTTGAACTGTGATCTTGACCTTGAACCAGCATGGTTGGAATGTGGGTTCTGCACGTCGTCATCATTAGTTACATATGTGGTATCAGTTTAATGCGATTCGGCCCAGGCATTAAACTGTTATGGAGTGGACACGGAATGCAATATTCAAACGTTTGACCTTAAATTGTGACCTTGACCTTGGACCGGTATGGTTGGGATATGGAATCTGCACGATGTCTTTATTAGTTACACATTTTGGTATGGGTTTTATGCAATTCGGCCCAGGTATTAAAAAGTTATGGAACGAACACGAACGTAAGATTCAAACCTTTGACCTTAAATTGTGACATTGACCTTGAACCATCATGATTGGAATGTCGGTTCTGCACGTCATCTTTATTAGTTACACATTTGGTATGAGTTTCATGCAATTCGGCCCAGGTATTAAAAAGTTATGGAACGGACACGAATGTAAGATTTAAACCTTTGACCTTGAATTGTGACTTTGACCTTGAACCGGCATGGTTGGGATATGGGTTCTGCACGTCGTCGTTATAAGTTACACATTTGGTATGAGTTTCATGCAATTCGGCCCAGGCATTAAAAAGTTATAGAACGGACACGAAATGTTAGATTCAAACCTTTGACCTTGAATTGTGACCTTGACCTTGAACCGGCATGGTTGGAATGTGGGTTCTGCACGTCGTCTTTATTAGTTACACATTAGGTATGAGTTTAATGCAATTCGGCCAAGGCATTAAAAGTTAGAGAGCGGACACGATTTTGTTACGGACGGACGCACGGACGGACGCACGGACGGAGACCATTCCTATAATCCCCTGCCACTTCGTGGCGGGGGATTAAATATGAAAATATATATTAGATGACATAATGAACCTTCCATACGTATATAATTGTAGCCTGGCTATTAATTTCTTATACTGAAACTTCTAGTATACAAAGACTGTATCAAACAGAGATGAGATCACTATATATTCCTAACAGAGATGTGATCACTATATATTCCTAACAGAGATGAGATCACTATATATTCCTAACAGAGATGAGATCACTATATATTCCTATAGTCTACTAACAGACACTTCATCAGAGAGGTTATAATTCAATAAAGGTATCAGAAATAATCATCTAATACTAAATGAAAATAGAAATGATTAAAACACATGAAACATTAAACCACATTAAATAGTATATGAGCTGTTTTCCAGGAAAACCGGGCTTGGTGACATAATATAGTTACTTTGAAATAAGGTTTAGAATAAGCTCTGGAAATAGAGAATAAAGTCATGTTCTTTGATTTAATTTTAGGTAATTGAATAATGTAGTACTATATCTTAGATGTAATTTTTCTCATAAACTATATTAAAATAACTTCTGTCGTTGCTATGGTGTTTTATTTTAGGTAATTGAATAATGTAGTACTATATCTTAGTTTTAATTTTTCTCAAGAAGTATGTTACAATAAGTTCTATTGTTGCTATGGTGACCAATTTTCTAAAAAAAAGTACCCGAATTGTAAAAAGTAAAAAACAAGGGGTTAGGTGTTAATAGCAGTAACTACGTTTCTCTAAAAGCAAACATTCACGATCTTGATATGTTTATTAAAATAAGCATATAATTCTAGTATGTGATTCGATTTTGGAAAGTTTACGTCAAGAATATATCAAATACTGGATTTGTGAATTTCTTGTTAACGTAACGTAAAATAACGCTGGGATGACATTTGCGACGTGATTTACTAAAGTAGGCGGCATTGGTTAGTTTTAAAGGTCTGTAACTTTGTAAATGAATGTTATATTTTGCTGAAACTTTCATAAACTGTTTATAAGAGTCTTGTCATTCTAATGCTATTGCATCATATTATTCAAAATGTTGACACTAAGCACGGTTTTCCTGGAGAACGGTTCTTATATATATGTGTATAACATAAAACTTTCTATTTAACCCTTGTATTTATATGTGTTTTTATTGGTCTTGAGATTTGAGAGCGAAAACTCGAACAATCTTCCTGTACAAAATCATTGGTTTACGTGAGCTAAGTTTGAAATTTGTTCACGTTGAAACATGGATCGACTCACTGTATAAAAATGAATTGCAAACACATTTATGTCAATTCGTATTTCATATCTTTCTTGTCTTAGCTTCTCATCATCTTCAGTCCTGGAGTTTTCCTACAATTATAACTTTTCAGTTCATATTCACTACATCTGTTTATTATGTATACACGTATGTAGGCTAGAAGCATGTATAACCGCCTAAAGCTGGAATAAAAGTTGTTGCTGTTGTTGTTGTTGTTGTTGTAGTTGCTGATGTTGTATTAACAGGGAAAAGGACTGGCGTTTTAGCACATACTTACCTTTGTGCGTTAATCACACTGCCATACAAGGTGAGAAACAGTTCCATATGAAAATGTTAGAATGTGCTGCTCTCCCTTTCTGCTTTACAATAGTTTAGATCTATTATTATTTTCTTCAGGTGTTTGAACTCGTTGATAGCAATATTTCGTCGACTTAGTATTATCTTGCGCTAACTACACAATATCAGTTTTCGAGAAAAAGCGCTTCAAAGATTCAGATATCATAATCTCACTAAATATTGGTCGATTTGCAAGAAATAAAAAAGATTATTATTTGTACTAGAATAAGCTACCTTCACCATGAATTTTAATACCCCATGACCAACAGTTCACTCTCAAATTGAAAAAGTATTTTAGAGATAGCTCTTAAAGTGTAACAATATTTTGATTTTCTTTAGTATTACACGGAGCTATCAGGAGATAGCACTTGAAATAAGAACGTTTTAAGCTAAACTTTTTCCTTTATTGTTGATCATTTTCTTGTCTATTTTGAGCTATCTACAAGGAATGACGTCATTTTAAGAATTTTTGTGTCAAATCACGTGACGAAATGCTTCGTTTTGATTGGTTGTTCAACATTTTTTAGGATTATAGTGCGTTATCTCACGTAGATAGCTCATAATAACCCTTACTTTTGAGTACGAAATGTGGAGTTAGCGCAAGGTGTGACGCGCAAACTTCGTAACGGATGCTTCTATTTTGAAAACAATGGGTGCATTAGATAGCTCAACATATTAGGAATCCAGGGGTGTAATTATCTAAAAAAAAAAGATTTTTTGTAGATAGCTCAAAATAATCATAAGCCGACGATTTATCAGCGCATAACCATACAGCAATAAACAGACCACATCACTGCTGTGAAACACAGATGCTTATTGACCTTGGATGACAACCACAACATCACCGAAGATACCTGGCCATAATTATTAGGTTTTTTGAGGTCAGCAATAGTCTAGTCGAGGTTCCACGGTACCAATGAATTCCATCGGACAGAATTGCGAAAGGGGGGTTAACCTCCACAAGCAGATAACCGCGCCAGAAACATCCTACAGGACCTCATTCTTCCCAAAGACTATCTGAATGGAACAAGCTCCCGGCAATGATCACGGACAGAACCTGAATAGGAACATGCAATGCGGCAGTGACGTCTACAAGTCGGCCACTAGATACTTAGTCTATGTACTTAGTTTTAACCTGTATATACGTATATATTCAACTGTTTTGTCGGGCACAACAGTTTTTATCGCTGGGTACCAGATGCTCCGGAAAAAGTTCTACCCCTTTAACGGAAGAAGAACCAATGCAGTTTTCACCTACTAGGATACTGTTTTATCATAGCACTTACGAAAATCGTAAACTTACGATCAAATTCAATTTATTTGTAATATTGTGAAAATCGCAAAGTTTGGTAAGAGGAGCTGAAATACTAATAAAGATTCAGTTTATCACTTCCTACAAGCCACAATTATACCTAATGTGTAGTTGTTTAAGAATTATAAACAAATTAAAATTGAACGTAAGTTTAAGATATCAGTAAGTGCTTTGATAAAACAGTACGCTAGTGTCTAACTTGACTAACCACTGATTTTATCCTATGAGGATTTATGCGGAGGTCAGTTGGTACCATATCTGAAAATGGACTGTAATTTTTGTAGGTTTAGCTGATGATCAAACTAGAATTGCTGACTCATCCAAACTAAAAACTGAACATTGTTCCACCCCAAGGAGTGTTTCTCAAAATAAAGTGCTTAAGGAAGTTGTAACCAAATAATCGTCTCGCTCGAAAATAAACCATCTCCAAGTACACAGGTCTAACAAATATTTATTTCCGTAAAACCACAACTATATAAAAAGAACATAATAAACAATATAACAAACAATTTAAACATCATACGTTAATGTTAAAAATAATTGCTAACGTTCTTTCAACAGTATCAGTCTAGCAATACCACGTGACTTTGACATCACCAAAGACTACAAATTCAAGACAAACATTAGCTCCGCTTTGAATTTTTTTTATTTTATACCGAAATCTATTAAACATACACCAGTCTAAGGGGATAATTATAAGCTTTCAATTAAATATAAAATCTGTTTCAGAAACTGGGCCGGTTTTTCAGCACCCTGTGAAACTTTCGAAATGACTGTGGGTGAGTGGACTACAGTTCAGACAATCTTCTTTTCTCGCTGAATGGGATCCTATATTTCGTGGAAAGTATGTAGTTTTCCATTTAGATTGGTATATGTTTCCTAGAAATCGGTATAGAAATAAAATACGGCGTTCGTCTTGGATTTGTAGCCTTTTGTTACACCAGCTTTACGTGGTATTGCTTCACTGAATATAGTACCGTGGAACAAATATTCTTCGCAATAAGTTTGAGGTTAACTTGTAGAATGACTGAACTTTAACTGTTAGATGTAAACTATGTTAATTATCATACACAAGTACAAGAAAACGTTCTTCATTTTACCCCGATGAAGCCAAACAAACCACTCACTGACATGTACGAGGTATGGCAAACTTTTAAATAATATATTATAGCAGAAGTCTTCGTTCTAATAATAAATAACAAAACATATTTCATTTCTTGAAATAAATATTAGATGTTACATCTCACATCAAAATCTATTTTAGAACAACTTGCCGTTTCCCTATAATCTAAACTTTCTGAACTATCTGTCCTATTTATGGCGAGTGGTTCTATAATGGTGTCCAATATCAATGTGTCATTTTTCATGATGCGGTTGTTTGTTTATTTTTATCGTATGTTAAGGCGTCTATTTCTACGAAATTTCAATCACAGATAAGTCGTGGACTTAAATAATACTATCCGTTATCTAGAATAACTTCTTCAAATGTCGAGGACAAATGTATATACATTGTAATTTGTTATATCAATTTCGCTTATTTTCCTGTGTAAAATAAGGGTCTTGTCTTTGAAATACCTGCAATAATGACATTTCTATATACAGACGAGTGATACTTAAAATTGTCCCACCTTAACAAAATTGACGCCATTTGAAAGAAAAAAAACACTTTTATTTAGGTGTTATTAAAGCGAGTAATATGCACTTTTGTAGTGTTTGTATTACATTTGAAATATGATTTAATGTTAATATGTTATATATTAAAAATATAACATCAAATAAAAATATGCCTGATGTAAAATTATAGCATTTAGATGACCCCTTTTACCGTGTAACAGCTGATGTATCGTCTATATTTATAACCCCGTATGTTTTCATAAGCGGGAAGTATCACGAAGACGCTCGAGGTGTAATGCGAACACAAATCTAAAGGACCGATATTGCACGATTTGCTCGCGGAAATTTATATATTCAACGCAAGAACCTTGTGATATATTCATGCATAAAGGTCAGGATCATGTCAAATTCTCTGTGCTATACAGTCTACTTATCAGTGTTAGTGTGTCAAGTTCCAATTCAATAGCATGAAAAGTAAACAAATTATTAGAGTTCATGAAAAAAATGTCAAAGCCTCATGGTACTTCATTAACTTCTTTTGAAATAATCCAAGAGTTCAATAACATTGAACGTAAACAAAATATTGACATTTATTGAGTTAAAAACGGCCATTTAACTCATCACACACTTATCTTATACATGGTAGTTAAGAATGAATAAATTCAAGCAGATATAAATGCCGTTATGTGACTTTATCAAAATATCCAAACAGCGCACGGGAAAACAGACGGATGGACGGATCGCCGAATAGAAACAGTGAAGTTTTATCGTCCATCTTAATGAGTTTAAATATTGAAGTTTAAATAGCCATGTACTTTGTTCAGAAGCTTTCACTTAGTGACTTAGATTTTGACCCCATGTGACCATTTCAGACTCATTCAAAAGGCCAGAGAGACAATCATTCTGACCAATTCCAAGGATGATTGAAGCAAAAATGTGACCTATATAATGTTTGCAAGCTATCTCTTTGATTTAACATATTCCCGTACGTAACCCAGTTTCGAACCCGTCCGTCCTCAAAACCGTCGTATAATGATTTCGGCGAGAGTTTACTTTTTCCATTCCGCTTCATCGGCAGCGAAAATGCTGGACATTCTAGCCAATCAGAAAGTGGAGTAAGATGCATGTGACAAAATACTGTATGTTCATTGGTAAATTTTTCTGTACTTCGAAACCCTCGTTCATGCACGCGATGAAAATGACCATATAAAGAATGAAACTTGAAAGGCTTAACGAACGATTTAAAAGAAACACAAGCTTTTAAGTTTAAATATATAGTGATTATGACATGGTGTATTGTTTTATAATAACGTTTTTAAATACAAGATTTTAGAATTACACGTTCTTCGATCATTTGCAATAAGATACGAGAATTTCGAATTAAGTCTTATTTTAAGACATATGCCCACAAATGAGGTATGTCCTACTTTCAACGTTGTTTGCCATGTGATTGGTGTATAATTAACAGCTAAACAGAGCATTATCATCCTATTGTGTTAAATATACGTCACAAACGCAACTCGTATACTGATATTACAATGTATTGTCAATTTGCAATTCCACAATATCGTACGTGATATTCACAAAATAATAGAAATATAACTTTTATCTAGACATGTTCATTCCATAAAGGTATAGAAAAGGCAACCTCGTGCAATTATTCGATTAGATTCGTCGATTGCATTTTCATGAAAACAGTTTTTGTCACTCCTGAAAACCTGCAAATAAAATACACGAGGGTTTTGGGGCCGGCCGACATTATAGAGATTCATGAGAGTTTCCAAAAACTTTTTCTTTGATTTAACCTACTGGCCTATGAAGACGAACAAGTTTGGGCTGCAACTGTGATCTACATTGTACATCGGGTCGCAAGAAACCGTGAACTAGAGGCGACAGACAAAGAGCCGTCCCAAAAGCTCACCTCACAACACACAATTGAATAAAAAGTGAACAAAAGTACTTCACTCATGTGACAATGTATTTGATACCGAAGAAATAATTTGATACACAGGACGAAACTATTTAAATACATTTAACAAAATGACTCCTCTTTATAAGAAGTTTATTGCCACGTTCGTTGTACCGAATAAGACATTAGTGTTCAATGTTGTTATGAAGGTCGTACCATGACCTGTCTGTACATAGCCACTGAAACAATTCCTCCATTTCTTTCACGATTGTCCCCAATTCCTATTTGTCAGTTTTTGACCATTCCCATCGGTCAGTTTTCCTCCGTCTGTCTTTGTATGTTTATTCTTATCCTTTTGAGCAATTCACGGGTCTCAATTCTATTGTTGCATTTTACTACATTTATGTATTTGGCATTTCTAGGGGAAACCAGCATCCTCATAAAAATAATTTTGTTCCAAAATGCATGTTTCTATAAAGACCACTGACTTCCAGTAATACTTATCACCACAAGCGGAAGTAACTGAATCGAGGAGTTTTGAAAAGGTCGATAAACCAGTCCATGAAAAAACCAAGCTCACAATTTTGGTAATCTCATGTTGGAGTCGGTCGCTCTAGTCAGTTCTATAGGTGATACGTCAGTTGGTCTACACAATATGCACCATTTAGATAAATATACTCGAAAACGTCTGCGCAACTTCCGGCGTAAAAGTCCGTACAAAAATGGATTCACAAATCCACAACATATGGCTAGATGATGACAGACGAAGTCAGCTGTAGGTGATGATAGAACTCCCAGATGGTTACACAATGTTCGAGTCTGAAATTATAAAAGGTACGTGTATGTGCTATGGATATAGTGTATTATCACAGGCCTAAGAAATTATATCACAAAATACAGAGTTTTGAAATTCCACATCATCCCGTCATTACTATATATAATAGATTATATATAGTAATGACGGGATGATGGGGAATTTCAAAACTCTGTATTTTGTGATATAATTTCTTAGGCCTGTGGTATTATGAATGCTGAATTTATATATAAACAAGAAGCTGGCCTTTGGACGGCCATAATCCCATATCGGGTTATTCGCTACATTAAAAAGATAATAGAAAATTGGACAGGGAAGACAGCACTCAACTTAAACAGCCGAGCACAGAATACATAACACAACTTCACGTCACAATGCCCAACTCACAACTGAACGAGACAATAAATACAACCGCTCAAAGTCCAAGTTTTAGCTGTCAAAAAGCTGAAATACGTAGTTGCTGAATGACCTAGTTTCGGTTGTACAAAGACTGTAAAATGGCATAAGCCGTCCCATTATGGTGAACGTTTAATAGCCTAAACTGAATACATTTGTACTACTTTTGAATGAAATGACCAAAATAGAAAATCGAAGTTTCGACTGGATGTGCCATTGGGTAGAAGAAACTGTTTGTGATGCATAGACAGTATAGAGGACGAATATCATACATGCATCTTTTTCGTACAGTGTCCACAATTGCACTTTATGATGACCAAGGGGATGCTTTATATGATAAATCTATGCTATTAGAAATTAACTTCGTTATCTCTAAGGAAGAATAAATTTGTTTAATGTTTTACAAATCAGAGTATTATTCGACACTGCGCATAAACCTGTTATTTTGTTTACAAAAAAGGGTAGAAATGTATATACAGTATAATATAAATAGTAAATACGATGCATTGTGGTGTTGTCAACATACAATAATTTGGGCTATGCACTGTATGCAGTCAATTTACTGGTTACGGAAATCTCTTTACACGTTTATAATTTACGGTTCTTTTGTGTATTTTAAATTGTTTGGTGTTACAACAAAATAACGCATTTTTGTTAAAAGTTGCTGCCTCACAAATCGGATTAAATTTTTGGTATGACACAGTTCTCCTGTCTAACCAAGTATTTATGTAATAGAAAGCCACTGAGGTTTTTTATGCAAGATTTATGGCAAATAAGCAATTTAAACCACTCTTGATATCGCGCATGCACTCTGTATTTTTCCTTTTAAAAACAGCGCAGATTTCCTTCCAACATGCTTGTGAATTATGTAATTCACACGTGATCGAACTGTAACTTCAACAAAATACAGCGTAACATCAGTGAGGTATTTTGGTTCGTTTTGCATTTCGTTTTCACCCAATGCAAACACATTTGAGGCAATTTCAGTGATAGTAGTGTTAATTTTTTTGGATGTATGCCGATGTCAAAGTTTGCAAGTTATTTAGATGTCAGTGTGGTTGTTTATGGAATATATACAGGCAACTTTACCAAAAATAGGCGATTATTTGACAAATTTATTTTTGCAATACACGAATACGTGAGGCAGCACCTTTAAAGTAACGCTGCTTAATTCGGATTCTTTTAACCATAGTTATTTGTACAAATGCAGGTAAAATTAATATTATTTCATACTTGTTGGTAAGGTGGAAAATTATTTTTAAAGATATTTTCTGGTCGGTTCTATAACAATTTATGATCGGTTCTTTAACAATTAATGGTCGATTTTGTAACAATTTATGGTCGGTTCTTTAACAACTAATGGTCGGTTCTATAACAATTAATGGTCGGTTCTATAACAATTTGTGGTCGGTTCTTTAACAATTAATGGTCGGTTCTATAACAATTTATGGTCGGTTCTTTAACAATTAATGGTCGGTTCTATAACAATTAATGGTCGGTTCTATAACAATTTATGGTCGGATCTATAACAATTAATGGTCGGTTCTATAACAATTTATGGTCGGTTCTTTAACAATTAATGGTCGGTTCTATAACAATAAATGGTCGGTTCTATAACAATTAATGGTCGGTTCTATAACAATTTATGGTCGGATCTATAACAATTAATGGTCGGTTCTATAACAATTTATGGTCGGATCTATAACAATTAATGGTCGGTTCTATAACAATTTATGGTCGGTTCTTTAACAATTAATGGTCGGTTCTATAACAATTAATGGTCGGTTCTATAACAATTTATGGTCGGTTCTATAACAATTAATGGTCGGTTCTATAACAATTTATGGTCGGTTCTACAACAATTAATGGTCGGTTCTATAACAATTTATGGTCGGTTCTTTAACAATTTATGGTCGGTTCTTTAACAATTTATGGTCGGTTCTATAACAATTTATGGTCGGTTCTTTAACAATTAATGCTAGGTTCTATGACATTTAATGGTCGGTTCTTTAACAATTTATGGTCGGTTCTTTAACAATTTATGCTCGGTTCTTTAACAATTTATGCTCGGTTCTTTAAAATTTATGCTCGGTTCTTTAACAATTTATGGTTGGTTCTTTAACAATTAATGCTCGGTTCTATAACAATTTATGGTCGGTTCTTTAACAATTTATGGTCGGTTCTTTAACAATTTATGGTCGGTTCTTTAACAATTTATGGTCATGTCGTAGTAGTGTTACAGGTGATAAGATGGTGTTGTTTACATTTAGTAGATTTTAGACGACGTTCCTGGAAATGACTTTTCTCAGAATATTTATATTACTGCAATTAACTGGAATCTGACAATCAAGGTTATATCGATCATACCATAGAAACACCAAGAAAAGGGTGAGATACTAGGAACTACAATACAGCACTGGGAGTGCCTTTTTACCTGTTTAGTTGTTTATACATTTTGTCTAACAAGCTACGTTACTTCGCAACACGAATTATATGACCGTTTGATGACCATAAAATAAATAATATTTTGACTTATATTATTTAATGGCGGTGCGTTCACGGATTCCATTTTTGGCATACATGGAGAGCACTATAGTTATGCTAAAAATATCGAAACTTTGACACCACACCCCTTTCGTCTTAATCCGAACTATGTTATAGTACATAACTGAATATCAATATTAATTGTGTGTGAGGGGAGGGGGTAGTTTAAATCGGGCAAAAGAACTAAGTCAATTCAGTATTGACAAACATACACGTAAATTGGTGGGCAAAACAAATACGACAAGTTTCAGTTTATTTTTCATTGCAAGTTCACATTTCAATCAATAAGCGACTTTTTATTATTTTGTTTTAAATGTACCAGTTCTTTTAAATGTAACAAATGGTATTTTCACGAATATGACGTTTTAATAAAAAGAACTTTTATGATAAAGTGCAAAGTCGTGTTTTTTGGCCGACCAGTTTGGGAATTAATTACGTATGATCAAACCTGTGTTAAGGACTACTTGCAACAAAAGACAACTATTTTAAGGAACAATTCTATAATTAAGCTTTCTACACAGGCCATGATTTGTGCAAATAAATGTTATTTATGTGTTTATGAAAATAAATATTATTTAAACCAAAATTACTATTACCAAATATGTCTGCAAAGACCATAATTTTTTCCCATCAGACCATTTTTAATAATAAGAAAAAAGATCATTTTTTGCTGTCTTCATTAATGTGTTACAGACGGGGTTGAATCTAAAGTATAACACCCTTTGGAAATCATTAAAAAGAAATAGAAAGTCGGACAGGGAATGCAGCACTTTTGGCTCTTGTATATGATAAATACATGTATATTAAAAGGTTGTTGCCCTGGGCTGGTATTCACAAAGCATCTTAAAGGTGCTGCCTCACAGATTGGGCTAAATCTTTTTTATATATTGTGATTTTCCAACCTAACCAAGTATTGATGTGATAGAAAGTCACTGACGGTTGCTTTATGGAAGATTTGGTGCAAATAAGCAATTTTAACCACTCTCGATATCGCCATGTGAGTATATTTTTCTTGAAAAAAAGCTCTAAGTTTCCTTCCAACATGCTTTGTGAATTATGTAATTCACACGTGATCGAACTGTATTATCAACAAACTACAGCGTAAACATCAGTGAGGGTTTTCGATTCGTTTTCAACAAATCGAACAAATTTCAAGCAATTTAAATAATAGAAGTGTTAATTCTATAGGGTATTAATACCCTATAGAATTTTTAATGTGAAAATACTAAATAACTACAAAATGCCGAAGTTTCTCAAGTTATTTTAGATGTCAGTGTGGTTGTGTATGGCATATACAGACAAATATACCTAAATTACGCAAATATTAGACAATTTTATTTTATTTTTGCAAAACACCAATATGTGAGGCAGTCCCTTTAGGGGAAAACTAAAATATGTTGACTTAAGTAAACAAATTGAGCAGCTCACGAAGACTAACCCATGTTTTTTGTGATTATTGTAGCTCTTTGCATGTTCTTGTTAAGCTGATACACTTAAGGAAATTTTAAGATTTTAAGAAAATCCTTAAGATGTTTTGCGAATATCAGCCCACGAGAGGTAAAGGCATAGTAAATTGTTACATTTGGAACAAAATGAGCATGTTGCTCAAGAGAGGTTGTTGCTTAAACACAACATAAACTACATGAAAATGTCCTTCTCATATTTGTCTGCATATATGTGGAATGTAACCCCAACAAGCTTTCGTCTGCTTACATCACTTAATTCGTTAAAAAATCAGTAAAACATTTCTTAATACACAAACAAAAATAAAATAATACCATTATATGTATGACTTCAATTTTCTATGTTGGAAATAACGAAATTGAATATTTAAATTGTTTACTTATAGTATGTGTGTACTTTGAGTGATTGTCAAAATAACATGTTTTGTTGTTGTTTGTTTTATAGAAGGCCTTGTTTAAATTAAGATGTATGTGAATTCGTCTATTGCATATGTCTGTACATGTTACCTTCTCTAAATAAAGATATTATTATTATAATGGAGGGTCGCTCGGGAGAGGTTGCACTATATATTATACATAGTACGAGTATATACATTATAAATGCAAATTACCATAAATGGTGTTATTAATAGCAACACAACTATATTGACGGTCACCATTAACCGCGAGAATTCCTTTCCAGAAGCTGTCATCAAATCTATGGCGTCTGTGCGAGATTCCGTCGGTCTTGGACACGATTCCTTCATTCGTTTCTCCATATCCTGCAGCCCACCAATCACACGTGTGTTACATATCAGCAGCACAATGATTAAAACTAAATCCTGCATTAGCAAAAACACTGTGTAACCATTAGCAACATGGAGATACTTCCAATTCCATGAGCTACGCCATGAAAACACATAAAACTCAAAGAAGAGGAAAATTTTATGGCAACTTGTGTCATCGAAATATTCTTTTTCATTGTACATTGTTCTAAACAGTTTTAGGTCTAAAAACACGGATACTGACCCCAGTACCAATGCATAAAATATTAATACTGCAACAACCAGCGCAAACGTTTTAAGTGGACACTTTCTAACATAGAAAAATGGCGCACGTATAGATATAAACCGTTCTACACCCATTAAAACTACAGTTAATTTTGACAATATTATAAAACATCTTAGAACAAATCGTGTAGCAATGTAGAGGTGTATTTCTGTAGATGAGCTACAAGATATCCGACTAGCGAGAATAATTCTAGGTAGTATACCAAAAACTCCGGATGCAGTGTCAATAACAGCCAGCGAAATTATAAGAAAACGTGGTTGGCTAAGCCTACGTCTCCGGATCCATATTTTGATTTCTAATATCAAAAGACACGTATTTGATAAAATTATTAGAGACAATATAGCACAGTTGATGTAGTTATCAGAAACCGCCAAATGATCCGTTTGTAGTAGTCCAGATGAATTGCCGAAAGCGTCTTTGATTAAAGGCAACGAAGCCATCTGCTATCTTAAAATAAAACCACGAATTGTTTGACCACAGTTAACAAATCCAAAATAAAATGTTTTTTATCCAACAGAAAGCTTTATTTTTATATCCAGAGCGATAATAACAGTAAACGCTCTGCTCAAATTGTAGCCACATAACTACAGCTAGCTCACTAGAAATCCAATACCGCATCATAAGCAGCGTAAAAGTCTATACCAATTTGATGATTGTTAGATCTTAATTTTCGACCACAGCGACAAGACCATGTTTAGAACAGTTTTCTCCGGAATGTTAGAAGACCGTCATTAGGATCGTCTCGTATATATAATCAGTGATATCGTGTGGTGCAGTCACTCGTTATTTGTGTGATCGTGTTTGGTGTTGCGGTAGCCGAGTTTGCTAGTTCAATGCGTTTATTCTTAGCATTGCTAGGCGATGGCGCCTGTCAACATTTCTTGCTGACACATCATGACATGTATACAATTTATATCAGAACACCAATGCTAGACCAACATTTGAGTTCTTCATGTACAACCTGTTTTAAAACGACTGTGGTATGTAATGTTTGAACTCTGATCAGAGTTATTACACTGTTTGGGCAAAACTGAACTCTTGAGTAATAACATCTCTTTGCAGAAGTCTTAAGAACATTACACACTTTCGACAAGTTAGTTTATACTAATTTGTTTAAGGTCGAATGTGAAGTTTTACAAACAATTTTAATCTGTCTCGACACCTCATTCCTTTATGTCATCCATCGCAACGAGGGTATGAGAGGAGAGAAGCAAGTTTCCCTTTTATGCTGAGCGTCTAGCAAGGGTGGTGATCAGTATCATTTTTCTTTCGTATTTGGTATGACGTGGCCTGGAATCGAACCCTGAACCTCCCGCACTCGAAGCGGACGATCTACCGCAAGGCTATCGAGGAGGCCAAATTATAAGTACATATATACATTTATTACAGCATATTATTGTCTATAATAATACAGATCACAGGTCCATGAAAAGTGTCAAATACCGTCTATATATACATATTTCAATAGAAGGTCTGCAACGGAGGATTTCCCCGTTTACACACTTCCCTCACAGAAATATTCACAACTCAACTATTAGTCTATCGATTTTCACAAGGTTTTTTGCATTATACTCGTATAACATTAGTTACAATAATAACTAAAAACTCCTAGAACCCTAACGCATGTTTCGTCGAAAAAAGTTCACTGGACAACGGTCAGAGCGGCCAATTTTGAGTTATTTTCGTCACTTGCTCTAAACCTGTCCCTATTTAAGTATGTATATGTCGGTGGGCTAGGTCACTTTTCATGGACCTGTGATATTGCTTGTGCATCGTATTCTACATACACGCAATTTGTTTCATACTTCATACATATGTGGCCTCCGTGGCTCAGTGGTTAGCGCGCTTGTCGTCTAATCTGGCAACCCGGGTTCAAATACGGGTAGAGACACACATATGCCTGCCTTATTTCAGCAGAAAGCTGACTGACAAATAAAGGCTATGCTCGGCATTTTCAGACACGTGTATTATTATTTGTGTATATTCAGTCAAACGAAAAATAGGTGTATTTCTAGGTTATGCATGTTTATAGAGTTTATACATACAGTTAATCCCCCAGTTTAGCTACCCAAGTTGGAAATTTACCTATACATTAACACATTGATATGTGCTAATACAAGGGATGGTAACAAACTTCTAAAAAGTTTGTCAAAGGCGTTCATTGATTTTGTTATGGAAACCTGTTCAATGACAACTGACGTAAGATAAATGCAGATAACAGTGAGGCATACCTTCAATGTCTGTCTGGAAGGGTTATTCAAGGAACCTTTAATATAACCGCCTCCTCGATAGCCTAGTGGTTGAGCGTTCGCTTCGAGTGCGGGAGGTCACGGGTTCGATCCCTGGCCGCGTAATACCAAAGACGAAATACAAATGGTACCAGAAATTCCATTGCTAGACGCTCAGCATAAAAGGGAAACTGACTTCTCTTCTCTCATACCCTCATGGCGATGGATAACATCAGGAATGAGGTGTGGAGAGTGATTTAACTTTGAAAAACTTGTTTCACAATCGACCTTAAATAAATTAGTATAAACTAAAGTACCTTTAATAAAGTTGATACAATGTTAAGGGATCCGGAGGCTGACATTAGTGATATTGTGAACGAGTTTGAGACCGCTATATTAGACAGTAGTGAGTTATTTAAACAAGCAAAACGGAAAGTATCGAGAAATAAAAACCACTGGTATGACATGACATGTAAGAATCATGCTAATCGTGAGACTAGGAAGTACTAGTATTTGAAAATATTTCGCAACAATCGTACAGCTTATAGTTTAAATAATTATATTGATAGTAAACGTAGGTATAAAGATATATGTAAAAATAAACGTTACACATATAATAAGAGCATTCTTAATAAATTCGACAACTCAATTAACAATTCCAGAAGTTTCTGGCGTGAGTTAAAACGGGTGACTGGAACATCTAATAGTAAACTAATTGTAAATGTTGGTAAAACTAAAATTAGACTATAGATCTCAGTAGCTAGCCAATCAGCATGGAGAAAAAGTGTTGAATAAATCCCGTATACAACACTTTGCTGTGGTATATATAACAATAGATTGCTATATACTATAGTAGGCCAAGCAAAATAACTGAGCATAGCTATAATAATGTATACATGCATTTAGCACAGAAAATGTGGATGCCAAATATTTTTGACACCAAGCTTAGTTTAGTCTATATTATAACAATACTATACATGTATTTTAAACAAGTAACTACTTGGACTTATTAGAATACATGTACATGTATTTATCAAACCTTTCTACATTTGTTCATAATTACTGTCATAATCTGAGACAACAATTTTGATAGATAATTAACCAATAAAGGTATTGCCAACATCTCTGCTGAGTGCTGACAACATTATCAGTAGAGGGTGAATGCCGTGGTAGCTTCTATGACTACAGTACGACCTCTCTAGGGGACATATGTAGTGCAACAACCTCTGTATAACACAACCTTCAAAGTTACGTATAGGATAGAACATGAGTAGGTGTTGTATATGGGATTATAATCCCATATCAACACCTACGAGCCGTTCTATCTGACTTAGACTATAGATAAATAATCTTTGTTTATCAGGTACACTTTGCCTATAAATCGACCAGTACCCGGTACATAGGGTATGATAAACCATTTAAGTGCTGGTGTAATATGTTAAGTGTTGCATGATGCATATAAAGATCTAAGTGGCAAAATTAAGCTATTTACAGTAAAACCTCAATAATGAAATTAAATTCCTTCTTGGGACTGTAAAAAACTTATCTCAATAATGTTGAGTGATTGCATCATTCTATCAAAGAGCAAACAGATGAAAACGGAACGAAAAATGGTTAATTCTGAGCCAATCTTGTTAAAGAGGTGGTCTTCATATAGGTGCAATTTCACTGTGAATTTGAGGTTGAATAATGTGCAAGTCAGTGGACAGAAAGTAGTGGTCTTTATTTTGAGGTAGTCTTGGAGGTGATGTCTTAATTTGTAAATTATGGGTTGTGTTAGAATGAAAGTCATTTACTTCAATCACCTGCAGACACCATTGGAACCCCTACAATTTGTTTTAATCGTTTAGTTGGTTTTAAGTTCTACTCTGTGGAAATGATGTCTTAGAAGAGAGGGGTAATCTGCACGTAATTATTGAAGACACAATAGTACAGAACAACCTCTGTAGAGTGAGACCCTTTGTGGGCTGCAAATGTTGGTCAGTGTTTAGAAGTTGCCCTACAGAATTTACAAAATTATATACATGCAATAACTTCAATTAGACTATAGATCTCAGTAGCTAGCCAATCAGCATGGAGAAAAAGTGTTGAATAAATCCTGTATACAACACTTTGCTGTGGTATATATACCAATAGATTGCTATATACTATAGTAGGCCAAGCAAATAATTGAGCATAGCTATAATAATGTATACATGCATTTAGCACAGAAAATGTGGATGCCAAATATTTTTGACACCGAGCTTAGTTTAGTCTATATTATAACAATACTATATTTTAAACAAGTAACTAATTGGACTTATTAGAATACATGTACATGTAATTATCAAACCTTTCTACATTTGTTCATAATTACTGTCATAATCTGAGACAACAATTTTGATAGATAATTAACCAATAAAGGTATCGCCAACATCTCTGCTGAGTGCTGACAACATTATCAGTAGAGGGTGAATGCCGTGGTAGCTTCTATGACTACAGTACGACCTCTCTAGGGGACATATGTAGTGCAACAACCTCTGTATAACACAACCTTCAAAGTTACTTGAAGTGATTACATGTATATAATTTTGTAAATTCTGTAGGGCAACTTCTAAACACTGACCAACATTTGCAGCCCACAAAGGGTCTCACTCTACAGAGGTTGTTCTGTACTATTGTGTCTTCAATAATTACGTGCAGATTACCCCTCTCTTCTAAGACATCATTTCCACAGAGTAGAACTTAAAACCAACTAAACGATTAAAACAAATTGTAGGGGTTCCAATGGTGTCTGCAGGTGATTGAAGTAAATGACTTTCATACTAACACAACCCATAATTTACAAATTAAGACCTCACCTCCAAGACTACCTCAAAATAAAGACCACTACTTTCTGTCCACTGACTTGCACATTATTCAACCTCAAATTCACAGTGAAATTGCACCTATATGAAGACCATCTTTTTAACAAGATTGGCTCAGAATTAACCATTTTTCGTTCCGTTTTCATCTGTTTGCTCTTTGATAGAATGATGCAATCACTTAACATTATTGAGATAAGTTTTTTACAGTCCCAAGAAGGAATTTCATTATTGAGGTTTTACTGTAAATAGCTTAATTTTGCCACTTAGATCTTTATATGCATCATGCAACACTTAACATATTACACCAGCACTTAAATGGTTTATCATACCCTATGTACCGGGTACTGGTCGATTTATAGGCAAAGTGTACCTGATAAACAAAGATTATTTATCTATAGTCTACGTCAGATAGAACGGCTCGTAGGTGTTGATATGGGATTACAATCCTCGTTTCACTTGGATTAAAATCCCATATACAACACCTACTCATGTTCTATCCTATACTTAGGGTTTTCAAAAGAGGTGGCCGGTTGTCAAACCGTGAAAATCGGACTTATGATAACACCGCTATTGAAGTTGTTAATGGTTTCTCTTATGTGTGATTGTGTTTTACAAATAGGCTTTCCCTTTACAAAATTGCCGGAACAATGAGTGTCAAAGCCAAAGGGTCTGATAACTATGTTTAATTCCTTATATCAATTTCAATGTTTGTCTTACAGGACATGCTTCAAATTGTTTGATTCAAAAATTGTACCAATCATGTTACTACATGTAGTATAAAAATTATGGCTCCAAAATATGGAGGTTTAAAAATGTTTTATTTGCTGAAAGCTTGCAGACTTATCCATGTAAAGGATTCTTGAATGTAAAGACTAAGTCATGTAATGACGCTGTTCTTGGTGATATGGGTCGATACCCTATGTATATATTTTCAGCCAAACGGTGTATTTAATATGGGCTTTGTATATTGCACATGCACAGAGACAAGTATGTATCATTATGTTATTAAATGTTGTTATATCTTGATAGGGTAGGTTACAAAAACTAGGTAAAAGATGTGAGGCTTAATTTACAAGCAAACGGGTTTGGATTTGTATGGGAAGCACAAAGTGTAAACAATGCTAATTCGTTTTTATCACAGTATGTCCAAAGACTCAAAGACCAACATATTCAAACATGGAGAGCATGGTGCTCTGAGTCTAGTATACTTGTACATTATATCAATTTTGAGCAAACTTACATTGTTGCAAGCTTCGTTTGTCACATTGACGTTGCAAAGTTCTGAACATGCATGGCAAGTTTTAGAAGCTCTTCTCACCAATTGATGATAGAGCATGGTATATGTACTTTGGATTAGATAGAGAACATCGAACATGTCCGTTCTGTCAAGTATACGAGGAAGTCGAATTTCATTTTGTCTTACTATGTCACTTGTATCAACATATCCATACTAAATATATCCCCGATGTGTATGTGCGTCATTCAACTATGCCAATGTTTTACAGCTTAATGTCAACGGATAATGAGGATACTTTACGCGACCTATTAGGAATGTATTTAGTTTACACATTCAAAGAAAGACAATTGTATTTAACCAGTTTTGAATAACTCATCGTATATATTGTTTTGTTTGTAATTGTGTAAACAATTTTTTATTATTGTTTATCTAATTTGTTTGTCCATCCATGTACATATACATGTAGTATAATTCAGTACATCTAGGTATTAAACGCATTGTGTAGATTGATGTTATATTAAGATGGTGCTACTGATAGCATATCAAATAACTGAGTGTAAAAGATATATGAAATTGTATTGCAATAGTGCCTTTCAATAGAGATGGTATAAATGTTTACATGTACACACTTTTGCATTAAAATGTTGTTGTGTAAAAACATGTATGTATGTTTAATGCATGCTGATTTATGAAAATGATTTACTTGCAAGCGTTCTTGTGTCAATAACAGTGTGCACGATTATTCTATCAATTATACTATATTGTGTGCGTATTATATGCCTAATTTTGTTAGCTACACTATGTTATTTTGCCGCATGTAAACTCACTTTGCAATATGGTTCTGTAGATTTATCTATATAACTTAGCAATAATCCTTTATCAAGGTGCCATTCATTGTAACAAATATTCCATTGTCTACAACTAAAATGTGCTTGTTATTCTGTCATCAACACACTGTTACAATTGATGACACTACATTTTTGTATATATCACTCATGTGCATGTTTCACTTACTACATCATTGCAAATACATGTATTAATTTATTACAATAATTATTGAAAATGTTTATGTTTGTATAGAAATGTATGTACATGTATAATTGAATATATGTCATTAAAATAAGTATGTATATTAAGATGAAAACACATAGCATGAAAACGGTTCTCTTATTGACAATTGGGTGAAATGAACTCCATTATAATTATATTCATCAGTTTTGTACATCATCCTTGTTATCCAGATAAATCAACATGATTGGATAATCTCAACATGATTGCAAAATGGCCGACATGAAAAATGAGGTAAGTACATTGTTTTCGCAATATTTCCATATAAACTATCCAGATTGTTTATTTAAATAGTACACATTCAACATATGAAGAAAATGTACTATTTACACTAAACAATTTGCATATAGGCAATATTTTTCACTATGAAAAGCCTTAAAGAATGTGTGGATTTTGCATTTGTAAATGAGTTTTGTGCTTAAAAACGTTGTCAAACTCATTTATTGGACTCTTCGTAATGAATATCATTTTGGAAATTTCGGCAGTTGTATAAACGATGCTTTGGACGTTTCAATTTTTTAAAAATAGTAGATCAAGTAACGCTCACCAACAATAATTCAAATGTGTATAGTATAATTAGAATTCACCAGATGACCCATTACAAAATTTGACCAAGATTTTGTTGAGATGATCATTGAGAACGAGTTTCATGGAGTTGGCCAAAATTGTGACCTCTAGTAGTTTTTAACTACACAAGCTAGGATTTCTATGATTTGATATAGTTTTTCACCCCGGATAACCCAATATCGAATTTAACCTAGACTTTGTTGAGATGATCATTGTGACCAAGTTTCATAAATATTAGGTCAAATTGTGACCTCTAGTGACTATACAATGTTTTTTCATCAATTGACCTAGTGATCAAGTTTTTTACCCCAGATGACCCAATATCGAACTTGACCTAGATTTTGTTGAGGTAGTAACTTGGTTTCATAAAGATTAAGCCAAAATTGTGACCTCTAGAAACTATACAAGTTTTTTTCATGAATTGAACTAGTGACCTAGTTTCTATCCCCATATGACCCAATATCGAACTTGACCTAGTTTTTGTTGAGATGATCATTGCGACCTAAGTTTCATAAAGATTAGGCCAAAATTATGACCTCTAGTGTCTACACAAGTGAATTGTTGACGAACGGACTGACCAAGGACGGAGAGTGATCACAAAAGCTCACTCTGTTACTTTGTGAATATAGGAAATTTGAGTGCTCGATTGGCTAGGTTCTCAATATGATTATTTAAAACCAAAGACCTAAATATACAAAGATTGGAAAAATCTACTAAATCTCGCAATATCTCGCGGCAGTCTTCTGAAATCTCGCGAAATCTCGTTTGTTTTTATATCTCCTGTTTTCGTGTACATAGGAAAAAACTAATATTGTTATGCAATAGATTTGTTATTCTGCTTTAAAATGAAACGTAATTTATTGAAATCAGTCGAGTAATAAATTATAAGACCTCAAAGAGCCAGACCTACTCTCATTTTAATGGAAATTCCAATTTTATCTGAAAATACCCAATTTACCTCATTCAAACAATGATTTTCTGAATTCTATAAGAGATAGAAAAATAAGTTACATCATGCAGTAAAAGAAGCCTAGCTCTTCAAAATGAGATATTGGTCATTAAAAAGGATGACAAACAAAAGCGTTCATGCTAAAATATATCAGCATCTGCTGCATGCCATTTTGCATTTTCTCCCCGTCATCAATTAAGTGTCCAATGTCTTTGTTAAAACCATCTTTTAATTACACGCTCACATCCTTATTTTTAGGGAGACTGTGTGAACTTATAGACACTTAATTTATTCTGTGTTTGTTTGTGGTTAACCCATTTCTAAACACCTTTTTTGTTATATACAGTGACAGGTTTACCATACCAGTTTTCCTGGACTGCCTCATAGCCAGTAACTAACTTACTATTTTACAAGGAACCAGCAACCGCTCGCCATTCCATATGTAACATTATATTTAATAAGAGCCATGATCACATGGCCATCCCCGCCGTATATGTTTGCCATTAATGGGTGTATAATAAAAACAGGACTAGATAGAAAAAGAAGGAAAGAGATGTTAGGGAAAATAAATAAAGAGTTAATTAATGAAATGGAACCAGTAGACAGGAAAATGTTAGTAAATTACATCAAGGGAAATATCATCACGTTTGGTTAAGGCAGCCGGATTGTAATACAGATATCTTCTATGTTGTTGCTTTATTTTTTTTATTTCTACACATACTAACCAAGCATAATGTGAAATATAAAAAAAATTAAAACCGCAGGTTTTGAAAAAATAAATGTTTTGGTTGATCACCCCATAATTGCAATTTGTCGAAAAAATGTGAGGACTATACTTACAAAAATTTCTGTAAAATCATCAAATTTAATTTAATTTTTACATTCTACAAATATATAATGTCTAAATTCCTAAATAAAACTCCAATTAATGGGCATATATCACTATCAATTACCTAAACATTTTCTTCAACTGTTATGCACATACTTAGACCGAATAAAATACAGATTTACCTTGAAATTATCAAGATATAACATTTTGTACAAATGTATGAACCATATTTCATGCTTTAACGATGTAAATATTCCTATAATCTAGTTGTTGTCTATTTACCTACCAAGTTTCATGTCAATACCTCAAATAGTTTTAGAGTTATGCTCTGGATAAAAATATTTAAAAATTAAACAAGGGGAGATAATTTCAAAACTTGGTCATAAAGAGTTATGGTTATTGGTCAATGCACTTCTCCTAGTTGCCATCTACGATCTATTTACATACCAAGTTTCAATTCAATACCTCAAAATTAATGGTTTATAAGTTATGCTCCGGACAAAATATGTAACGGACGGACGCATACTATAGCCTTTGTAGTGGGGTGACAATCAGCTCAAAAGTGGCTTATTTAAGGAGTAGGTGACAACTCAAGTAGAACAAGCAATGTTATGTACCAAAATGTTCGCCTATGTCTGTACTATATGGAACTGCCGGCATAAATTGTCAACGCGTGGTGCGGACACGGAAATCCAAGATGGCGTCCAAGATGGCCGCCATAATTTACACATACACTTAAAATTCTATGTTCTCATGCAATTTTTTATTTATGTATGTAGTCACAAATATTTGCTTGGATATTATTCATTTGATAACATACATCAAATGGACATACAAGACTGACCACTTTGAGGTCAATGTCGTGGTCATTTCAAGGTCAAATTACGAAAAAAAGCTGAAAAAATTATGTTTCCTCTATTGTTTTCTTGTTTTAGCAGATGTTTTATATTCAAGTTGGTATTAAAAGTGATAAAAGTGTTGGTAAGCACATATTCTCTTATTATTAGTTCAATTTTCAGTTCAAAATATTGAAACTTTGTCAAAACTGACATTATTATGCATGTACATGTTGGCCGAGATGGCATTCTTAGATTGCTGATTCCCTATTTAAAATTTTAGTATTCAACTATTGACAGTATTATTTCTAATGGTATGATTAAATGTTTGTCTAAACATTATTAACTTTGTATTGTTCTCCAAATGGACTTGAAAAATGACCACTCAAGGTCAAGGTCAATGTCATTTCAAGGTCAAACTACCAAAAATACCTGAAAATTTCATATTCCGTCGCAAATTGTTATTATAAACGAATGCTGAACATTGTATTTTGTTTTAGATGTGATAGCAGGTATTCTAAGTGTAAATTATTTCATTAGAAGTGATATAGTTTTACTGCAAGTAGAAAATCTATTTAAATTTTGTGATGGAACATAAGCGATTCTACGTAATGTACAATATTGCAGCCGTGAATGGTTTTTCCCTGATCGTTGAATCTCTATATTTGACAGTATTATTGTTAATGGTTTGACAACATTGTTACATATTAGACAGTTATTATATATAATAATGCACCTATCAATATTTTGCCCCAGGGTGGGGGGGGGGGTGATGGGCATACAGTGGACTTTAGACAGAAAACAATTCCCAACGGACGGGATTTTGACAGGCCCTTTGATTCCCGATCCCGGGAAATAGACTTTGGCTGGATTTTAGATTCTGAGATTGGGGAATTTAGACACAGCAAAAAGCAGACTTGCATTGCTGCAACTATTAAAGATGGCAAGCCATTTAATATACCAAGCATCTCCTACTGTGGGAATTTCAACAAAACGTTTGGACATGGTGAGTCACCTATTGGGCCTAAGATGGCTGAACTATGTGATGGTTAGGTATCCCTTATGGCCGGATATGGCTGAATTTGTATTGGTTTACTACATAGGGTCTGGTATGGCTGAATTCAGTGGTTGCCTTTGTACCCCTTAAACTTTTAAATGGCCATAATTGGTGGTGGTCATTACTCGAATAGGGCCAAGGATTGCTGCACTCGGTGTGGGGGGAGTACTCCGTATGGTATGGTATTGCTTTAATAAATTAGGTGGGTACACAATAGGGCTTGGGATGGCTAAAATCTGTGAGGGTGGGAATTCAATAGGGTCTGGGATGGCTCAATCTGTGATGGTTAGCACACAATAGGGCTTGCGATGGCTGAAATCTGTGATGGTGGGTACCCAATAGGGCTTGGGATGGCTGAAATCTGTGAGGGTGGGAACTCAATAGGGCCTGGGATGGTCAATCTGTGATGGTGAGCGCACAATAGGGCTTGGGATGGCTGAAATCTGTGATGGTGGGTACCCAATAGGGCTTGGGATGACTGGAATCTGTGATGTGGGTACATAATAGGGCTTGGGATGGCTGAAATCTGTGATTGTCGGTACCCAATAGAGCTTGGGATGGCTGAAATCTGTGAGGGTGGGTACTAAATAGGGCCTGAGGTGGCTTAATATATGATGGCGGGTACCCAATAGGGCATGGGATGGGTGAAACCTGTGAGGATGGATTTTCAGTGGGCTTGGGATGGCTTAAATACTAGTATGTGATGATGGGTACTCAATAGGGCTTGGGATGGCTGAGATCTGTGATGGTGGGTACCCAATAGAGCTTGGAATGGCTGAAATCTGTAAGGGTGGGTACTCAATAGGGCATGGGATGGCTTAATCTGTGATGGTGGGTACAAAATAGGGCTTAGGTTGGGTGAAATATGTGATGGTGGGTACACAATAGGGCATGGGATGGCTGAAATCTGTGAGGGAGAGTACTCAATAGGGCCTTGGATGACTGTATTCAGAGGTGCTGGGTACACAATAGGGCCTGGGATGGCTGAAATCTGTGAGGGAGAGTACTCAATAGGGCCTTGGATGACTGCTCAGAGGTGGTGGGTACTCAATAGGGCCTGTGATAGCTGGAATTCATGAGGGTGGGTACTCAATGGGCTTGGGATGGCTGAAAATATCTGATGGTGGGTACACATAGGGCTTGGGATGGCCAAAATCTGTGATGATGGGTACCCAATAGAGCTTGGGATGGCTGAAATATGTGAGGGTGGGTACTCAATAGGGCATTGGATGGCTGAAATCTGTGAGGGAGAGTACTCAATAGGGCCTTGGATGACTGTATTTAGAGGTGCTGGGTACACAATAGGGCCTGGGATGGCTGAAATCTGTGAGGGAGAGTACTCAATAGGGCCTTGGATGACTGCTCAGAGGTGGTGGGTACTCAATAGGGCCTGTGATAGCTGGAATTCATGAGGTTGGGTACTCAATGGGGCCTTGGATGACTACTCAGAGGTGGTGGATACCCAATAGGCCTGGGATGACTGTACTCAGAGGTAGTGGGTACCAAATGGGGCCTGGGATCGGCTGTTCTCTGTTGTGATGGTATCCAATAGGGTCTTGGATGGCTGTGCTCAGAGGTTGTGGGTACCAAATGAGGCATGGGTTGGCTGTTTTCTGTGATATAGGGTATTCAATAGGGCCTGTGGTGGCTGTACTCAAGATGGTAGGTACCAAATGGAACCTGTGATGGCTGTTGTCTGTGGTTGTGGGTTTCCAATAGGGCCTAGGACGTCTGTATTGAGTGGTGGCGAGTACTCCATAAGACCTGGTATGACTGTAATTGGTGGTGATGGGTTCCCAAATGGGCCTGGGATGGTTGAACTTTTGGAGGTGAGAACATAAATTGGCCTGGGATGGCTGTTCTATAGGCAGTGTTAAATACCAAAAAGGGCATTGAATGACTGTTCTCAGTAGATGCGAGTATCCTCAGGCATAGTATGGTTATACACAGTGGTTGTGAGTAGGGCATAGGGCCTATGGTGGCTGTAATTGGTGGTGGTAATTACTGCATGGGATCTAGTATGGCTGTATGGCCATAATTAGTGGTGGTGAAATACCCAGTAGGGCCTAGGATGGCTGTATTGAACCTGGTATGGCTGTACTCGTTGGTCCAAGTACCCCTTAGAACATAGTATGGTAAGTACCACATAGGGTCAGGTGTGACTGTACTCAATGCTTATTGGTGGTGTTGATTGGGCCTTGGATGTCTGTACCCTTTGGTTGTGACTTGGGTGTAGCCCATAGGACCTGGTATGGCTGTAATTCATTGGTTAAGGGCACCTCTATTGGGCATGGAAAGTTGTAATTATTTTGGATGAGTACCCCTTTGGGCCTTATACGACTGTGATTTGTACTAATGAGTAACCCATAGGGCCTTTACAGCTGTGCTCAGTGATTGTGAGTACCATATTGAGACTGATATGGTGGTTATTAACCAATATGGCCTTGGTTGGCTCTACTCTGTGGTTGTAAGTACCCCATTGGGCCTCAGGTATAGCTAGTGGCATTGAGAACTCGATAGGAATGGTTGTTATGGGCAGTTGTAAGAACATGACATGTACTCCATTGGTTACAGAATGTACTTGTTGGTGGTTAGAACCCATTCTGGCATGGTATGTGATGGTGATGATTTGGTTTGACTGTACTTTGTATATACCGGTAGTACCCTTAGGACTTAGTATGACTTTAACACGTAGTATTGAGTACCCATTATGGCACGGGATGGTTGTACTTGACAGTGTTATGTACCCTATATGGTCTGGGATGCCACATATAGGAGTTCAGTATAAATTATTATTTTTAATGAAAGAACTCTGATCACATCAATGATCTACAACAAAATATAATGTTCACCAAATTTCATAATAAGAAAAAATGCAATGAAAGATAAAATTTTCAGGTATTTTTGGTAGTTTGACCTTGAAATGACAATGACCTTGATTTGTCATTTTTCAAGTCCATTTGGAGTACAATACAAAGTTAATAATGTTTAGACAAACATTTAATCATACCATTAGAAATAATACTGTCAATAGTTGAATACTTAAATTTTAAATAGGGAATCAGCAATCTAAGAATGCCATCTCGGCCAACATGTACATGCATAATAATGCCAGTTTTGACAAAGTTTCAATATTTTGAACTGAAAATTGAACTAATAATAAGAGAATATGTGCTTACCAACACTTTTATCACTTTTAATATCAACTTGAATATAAAACATCTGCTAAAACAAGAAAACAATAGAGGAAACATAATTTTTTCAGCTTTTTTTCGTAATTTGACCTTGAAATGACCACGACCTTGACCTCAAAGTGGTCAGTCTTGTATGTCCATTTGATGTATGTTATCAAATGAATAATATCCAAGCAAATATTTGTGACTACATACATAAATAAAAAAATTGCATGAGAACATAGAATTTTAAGTGTATGTGTAAATTATGGCGGCCATCTTGGACGCCATCTTGGATTTCCGTGTCCGCACCACGCGTTGACAATTTATGCCGGCAGTTCCATATAGTACAGACATAGGCGAACATTTTGGTATATAACATTGCTTGTTCTACTTGAGTTGTCACCCCACTCCAAAAAATCACCAATTGTCACCCCACTATTGGCGGGGGATAAAAATGAGGAGCTTCTTCTCCAGCTGCTTATCAGAGAGCACATTAATGCTTGCTGATAATTAATCACGAACATTTGTTAGGTCAATATGCACACTACGCAGAGAATTAAACGGTTAAAATGCTAGTGTACGACACAGTGTTTACTGTGCTCAAAATTAAATTTCATTTCTCGTACACCGAGAATAGTGAGAGCGTTATTTATGGGTGTTTATTCATTAATTATTCCCAGTACACTCAGTTTAGAAACCAAATCAGTTGTATGTGGAATTTAATGACAAAATAAACACATGGAAACAATTGTGGTCTAAATCTGAGTTCAAACACAAGAATAAAATTCATTCGTAGAATAAAGATGTATTTAGATTTCATAGTTATTTTTCGAGTTATGAGAATTAATGGAGATAAAATAAAATGGCGAGAGGTCCCTTTGGATTACTGACCTCGTATATAAGCGCAAGACAAAGTTTGTACGTTTCAAAGCTTTGCAAAGCATGTGAAATTTGTATTTAAAAAAACATAATGTGACAAAGTTAACAATTTACCAGAATTAAAATATTTGGTTAAAGATTAAACCAGAGATTCTAGATCTATGACAGAGAAAGGCCACTGCCTCTGTAACCTACCGAAATATAATCTGTGTGACTTACATACCTCAAAATTGGCTATTTTGTGACAATTACAACTTTCACAGTTTTAATCCTACAAACACAAGCTTTACCTTTTCTGACAGTTTAGACTGTGCTTATTGGTTGTCCTTATTCGTATTCATGTATTTTGATTGTAACTTACAAAAACGTAGGTTGAAACAACCCATCATTCTGCTTTTTGCTATTTTGACATGAAAATTGTGACCTCTAGTGACTACACAAGGTTTTCTTATGATTTGATCTGTGGCCTAGTTTTTACTAGTAACACAAATAAATTGCAAAGTTTTTCAATTTTATTACCTATAGATCAACAAATATATTTCAAAACATGTGACATAAGATCAATCAAGAAGACATTAAATTGGAAATTATTAGATCAACTTGAGCTATCACAGGAGTGATAAATCATACCCATGCAGCACTGGGCCCAATTCCACGAAAAAACTTAAGTTATTGCTCAGTTGAGACTGCTATTTAGAATTGATTATATGACTACAATTATAGTCTTGAGATGTAGATTGCTACCAGAAACTGTGTATTTATTGCTAAATAATGAGTTAATAGGTGATTTTCATAAGAAATGCTCATGTAAATCCAACAGTAAGGAACAATAAAATACTTCGTATTTGAGCCTGTTATAACAGACTTAAGTTTTTACCTTAGACGTTTATAACTTAAAGCACTATTTTCTGTAAAAATCAGACTTATTATGTATTGCTCTATTAAATTGACATCTAACTGTGATGAAACAATATATACATTCAAGTATACATGAAAATCATTTAACCAACACAATATGTTTTTAAAATAGCAGTCTCAGCTGAGCAATAACTTAAGTTTTTTCGTGGAATTGGGGCCTGGTTGAATTATAGTATGGACAAATTACTGGGCACTGCTGTTGATCACCTGCCAATGATGTTCACGTAATACATCCCCTTTTCAATGTGCCTATAAAATTTAGGGGTGGGCCGATGCATCGAAATATGGATGCATTGCGATTCAAAGTGTCCTGATAGTATGGATCGATAGTAAAAGTCTCGATCCAATAACTATCGCCGATAGTTAGATCAACTATCGATAGTTACGATAGTTTCGTTTTTATAAATAAAGTTTATCAATAATTTAAAACAACTTTCGTTTTCGTTAAAAGAAACTAATTGTCAATAACCACACGCATCAAAACTGCCACAATGGAACAATATCGCTTTAATTTTATTAATCTATTTCTGTCAAATTCATTTTAAATCATTTCCACAAATAGTAGATTTGTATGTTGTACAACAAAGGGTTACCCTTACATAGTGCAAATTTGCATTTACAAGTTAATCTCTGGTTTTCAAATCTTGGCAATAACTATTGCAATAGTATCGCAATAGTTTCCAGCAATACAATAGTATCGCAATAGTACTTTCAGCAATCAATAGTATTGCAATAGTCAAAAGTGGACTCGATAGTCATCCCTAATAAAATTAATGTATAACAAGTTGATTCTTGAATTGTCATTATTATAGTGTTATCCAATAATTTAACTGTGGCAGCTATCTTGAAGCAAATACTTAGTGGTGCTTATTTCTTGTCATTTCTAATTGTATACATGTATTTATTTACTAGATGATGTCTGCCATGAAATCCTGAGAGTCAATTAAGCAAAAGCAATTCAAGAATAAAATCAATGGCGTAAATAAGTTAATTCTGGTTTAAATGAAGCTAACGGCGGAAAACTATGACCTTCACAGGCAGATAATTAAATGATAGTAGATAAAACATTCACAAGGTTAAAACTGGTAGAGCTTCTGTCAGCTCATTACCGTCAAAGAGAACCTTCTGTTCCGATGTTGGCTTCAAATTAAAATCCAATTATCACTAAACATCAACAATTGTTAATTGACATTTTCTCTTTCAATAAAGAAACATGCCACCAGCTTGTATTTCAGGAGATAATGTAATCATAGCTAACATTTCACCTAACTCCGTCTGCGATCATTAACTTTAATATAGGTGCAACAATTTGGTCTACTTTTAATAAACTATTAAAGTTAAAATTTCAAAGGGAGGCCGAATTGCTGAAAGCAGCCCTCGAAAATTGATAAAAAAAAATTTAAAAGAATTTTAAATTAAGAAACTGTTCCTGTTAAATGGGGATAATAAGTTTCGTAAAATACATACAGCACAATTTGAGCATAGCATGCACATGGTTGTACTCATAGAAACATGTCGGCAAAATATCTCATAGAAACATGTCAGCAAAATGTCTAATAGAAACATGTCGGCAAAATATCTCACAGAAACAAGTCGGTAAAATATCTCATAGAAACATGTCAGCAAAATATCTCATAGAAACATGTCAGCAAAATATTCGTCTCACAGAAACATGTCAGCAAAATATTCGTCTCATAGAAACATGTCGGCAAAATATTCGTCTCATAGAAACATGTCAGCAAAATATCTCATAGAAACATGTCAGCAAAATATTTGTCTCATAGAAACATGTCAGCAAATATCTCATAGAAACATGTCAGCAAAATATCTCATAGAAACATGTCAGCAAAATATTTGTCTCACAGAAACATGTCAGCAAAATATTTGTCTCACAGAAACATGTCAGCAAAATATTTGTCTCATAGAATCATGTCAGCAAAATGTCTCACAGAAATATGTCAGCAAAATATTCGTCTCACAGAAACATGTCAGCAAAATATTCATCAAACTCTTCCTCCCTGCAAATAGAAAACAAAATAATATAGAATTTAATATTTTGAGTATAAAATGACAGCAGCAGTAAATCAGTGGTAAAGAGACAATCATACATGGAACTATCTTTATATACAGAGCATCAAACAATTGAGATATAATATATGTACAGTTAACAACTTGACAAGTTTTGCAATAATCAATATTTGTGTGTTAATGTTCAAACTATTAGTTTAACAATATTAAACTGGTATACATTAATCTTTCCTTTATTATAGAGGGGTGGTTGAGCCGATAACGCTCTTGACTACTGGTCCAGAGTTTCATGGTTTCGATCCTCAGCCGGGGCACTTGGTTAATTGTGAAATGTTTTTCAGTGTTTCCCACCCAACAAGAGATGAACTGGGTGGAAACCAAAAAGTAGTCTTGTGTGTAACGGTGCTGTACACTGAAAACATTAAAGAACCAAGGAATCTATTTGAAAAAAGATCTAGGGTAGCGCATTCCGACTCCTTGTATCACATCTCCGTCTCTTCAATGATTTTTAATCTGCCCTTGTCAGACACCTGCCAATAATACTGGAAAAGACGCATTTGGTAGTATCAAAGATAAATAGAGAAGGCCTATTTATATAACATTATGGCGCATAACATTATTTAAGTTGTTACCATGAGTTGCATGGCATGCATAATTCATAGATGCCTCTTTGATTGTTTTTATATAGGTTTGCCCTCCGTCTGTTCGTCCGTCCCTTAGTCTGTCCGTCCGTCCGTCAAAAAATATGGATCCTGACATAACTCAAACAGTTTCCAAGCTAGGTGTATGAAACTTAGTATATGGATAGGGGGCAATAAGGGGATAATGCATGATTAAAAAATAGTTTGATTCCAACCTAAATTGTGGTTGCTATGGCAACAGAAACATTGAAAATGGCTTAAAACCGTAGGGGACTTCTGTATTGCTTGCAATTCTTCTTAATTACTTGTTTATTTAGGTTTTACTCAGTTTCTCAACAATTTTTCATTTATATGCAGTGGCAGATTCATCTAACCAGATTTCATGGACTGTATCCTAACCAGTAATAACCTACCTTCTCACAAAAAACCTTCAACTTCTTCACATGTGGAGGAAAAAAACTACATTGTTGTCAAATTCATGGAAGGATAGGACCTGCTGCGACCAGGAATCAAACGCTACTTTGGA
The DNA here is from genome assembly GCA_947247005.1 of Spisula solida. Lineage (NCBI taxonomy): Eukaryota > Metazoa > Mollusca > Bivalvia > Venerida > Mactridae > Spisula > Spisula solida. The sequence continues at coordinate 32,954,525 of OX365952.1, read as the reverse complement.
ATAATAGAAACAGTTATGCTTTAAGAGTTTTAATATATTACTTAAGTTAGTTGGGTTAGTTAGATGAAACTAGGTCATTCTCTAGGGCATTCAGCATTTTTATTGCTGAAATTAGATCATTCAGCTTTTTGACAGCTGGGACTTTGGCAGCTCATTTTCTCGTTTGGTTATGTGTTGGGCATTGTGCCGTGTAATTGTGGTATGTGATGTTTACTGTGCTTGGCTGGTTTAAAGTTGAGTGCTGCCTTCCCTGTCCAACTTTCTATTATCGTTTTTTTATTAATATGTTACCTTGATTTTTCTTCCACAATTTTGGCGGGGCCACTCCATATATTATCACTGGGTTGCTCTGTTGATGACCCTTGTTCCGCATCCTCAGTTTGACCTTCAACCTTTGTTGATTTGTCATCAGATTCATTGTTCACTTCTTGTGGACCATCATCTGTAAATAAACAAACATCAAGGGTAACGTGAAGAAAAGGGTAGAAAGCGCAAAGTATAGTAGGGTTGCATAATTGCCAATGCTCTTTTTTTTGATATATCAGTTATTATATAAGATACATTTCTTTAATATTTTGTATACATTAATTGTACACATTGATTCGTAAGAATTATTAATGAACCCCATTAATTTCTAGATTTTGGAATGCACGTGCATTTTGTGCTTTTTGCATGGAACTGTTGAAATAAAAGAAGAAGACTTGACATGGGACTTGTCGTTTGAACTTTACGTATTTACAATCTGAATCAACATAGGAGGTAATTAGCATATGCAATATACATTGCTGCATTGGAATAACTGTACTGCTAATTGATGCACTCGGGAGATGCTATGATATACGCATTAATTGGAAAACATTGGATATCACAACAACATAGTACATCACATCAGTACTGATGTACATATAGCAAACATTTACATACTCTTCAACATAACATTGGAGAACACTGTGCAACTGGAGGTTTGGGGTATAATACTAGAGTTGTGGTGGTCGACTTACTACCACTGACAGCTTACAGTCCCCACAAAAGCGCCACAGTTGACGCCACCGCCCAACCTCCGGTCACATATCTATAGTGGTGTACATGAGACAGGGGGCATGATTTGATGTATCTATAGTGGTGTACATGATACAGGGGGCATGATTTGATGTATCTACGATGGTGTACATGATACAGGGGACATGATTTGATGTATCTATGGTGGTGTACATGGGACAGGGGGCATGATTTGATGTATCTATGGTGGTGTACATGGGACAGGGGGCATGATTTGATGTATCTATGGTGGTGTACATGGGACAGGGGGCATGATTTGATGTATCTATAGTGGTATACATGAGACAGGGGGCATGATTTGATGTATCTATGGTGGTGTATATGGGACAGGGGGCATGATTTGATGTATCTATAGTGGTGTACATGATACAGGGGGCATGATTTGATGTATATATGGTGGTGTACATGAGACAGGGGGCATGATTTGATGTATCTATAGTGGTGTACATGAGACAGGGGGCATGATTTGATGTATCAATGGTGGTGTACATGATACAGGGGGCATGATTTGATGTATCTATAGTGAGACAGGGGGCACGATTTGATGTATCTATAGTGGTGTACATGGGACAGGGGGCATGATTTGATGTATCTATAGTGGTGTACATGGGACAGGGGGCATGATTTGATGTATCTATAGTGGTGTACATGGGACAGGGGGCATGATTTGATGTATCTATAGTGGTGTACATGAGACAGGGGGCAAGTACATGGGACAGGGGGCATGATTTGATGTATCTATGGTGGTGTACATGGGACAGGGGGCATGATTTGATGTATCTATAGTGGTGTACATGAGACAGGGGGCATGATTTGATGTATCTATAGTGGTGTACATGAGCCAGGGGGCATGATTTGATGTATCTATAGTGGTGTACATGAGAGAGGGGGCATGATTTGATGTATCTATAGTGGTGTACATGAGACAGAGGGCATGATTTGATGTATCTATGGTGGTGTATATGGGACAGGGGGCACGATTATATGTATCTATAGTAGTGTTCATGAGACAGGGGGCATGATTTGATGTATCTATGGTGGTGTACATGAGACAGGGGGCATGATTTGATGTATCTATGGTGGTGTACATGGGACAGGGGGCATGATTTGACGTATCTATAGTGATGTACATTGGACAGGGGGCATGATTTGACGTATCTATAGTGATGTACATTGGACAGGGGGCATGATTTGACGTATCTATGGAGTAAAGAGCTAAATCAAAACTAGCATTTACAGACGTAGAAATCATGAAATAGTCTCGTTGATTGATGTAATGGCATTTCCAGACTGTTCATTAAGGATCATAATTATTATATAACACTCACCGGTGAATTGATTATAAACATATTGTCAGAAAAACACAAGATTGATGATAATCGTCATTTGTATCTTGTTTCCATAGTGACAGTGCAAATTTTCAATTTTCAATTGATTGTAATATTTCTTGATTGTAATTGTGTCACATTTAATAGAGAATGAATCAATTGATTAACTAGAATTTGCTGCTCACTTTATATGATCATTAGTCTGACAAACTGAGAAAAAAAGGTAAGTTACCAATTTTCCAGGGCTGCTTTCAGCAGTTCAGCAACCCTTTGACTTTATAACTACACCTGGGTATTGGGCTATACCTAAAGAAACCAGCGTTTGAGTCTCCCTGGGGAAACTATTTCTCTTCTGATGAGTGTGTAGCCCTTACAGGTACCAATTTACACGTTTGTCGAGTGGAGCATTGTGTGTTATTCTTGCTTAGAGAAATTAAGCAGTGGCGCAGACATAGATCAAACCCGGGACCTCTCTATCCCAAAGCCCGTCCTACCTCTAGGCCACCACTTTCCACAAACTGAATAAACTACTAAAATTTGATAAGCCTTAGGGTCAACAAATTCCCCTTTTATTTTTTTTAATTGAATATGATGGACTAATGGAATTTTTATAAAACATTTCACCTGCAATAGTGTAAACAAATAAAGATTGCTTCAAAGTTTGATGTCATTAAGTGCTGATAAGCCCCATCTCATTCAAATGTGAGTGATGCTATCAGGCCTCTGTGATCAGTGGTCAATTTTATAGCATTTTGTGTCTTACACTATATGAGAATAGAAAACAGACAACAATTTTCATGTTATTCTTGCCAGTACTAAGCTTATCAGTTACCAGGGGAAAAAAACAACATTATGTTAATGCATACTATATTCCACACAATGTCATTTTTTTTAACTTTAGCATCATTAGATGATATTTTAATATTTGCACAATGCTTTTCTGAATCGGTTGTGTTCATTTAACGACTAAGACAGACATGAATATTGCTTTCAGAATGGACCATTATCAAAATTGGTGTAGTGAAAAAGTACATTACGGTGTAAAAGTGAAAGTTTTCCTCAAAACAATAGATCTTGAATCATTAGATCGTTATTGCAAAACAGATATTTTTGTTATTGTTGTTGTTTGGGATCGACAGAGATAGTCGTAAGTACTAGGTCATTCGTTTTTTCAAAATGTCTTAAGGACGTTTGATACAGTGGTATATGCGCATTATTTCTGCGCATATAACTTACATTGGGATAGAGACCACATTTAGCACTGGATCATCATGAAAATTAAGCAAAATGTTTGTCGTAATACTATCTAGAGTTAGTATAAATATCGGTACTTCGGGGTAAAAAATAAATTTACTGAGTAAATAATATGAAACACTCTGCGTGAAATAGCGGTTACAAAGCCTCGTGTCATACCATTTTGTCCACTCGTTTAATATGAAATTATAAATTATTACTTCAGTTACCTGTACCAATTTATAATGAGTGTTTGTATTGCCTGGAACTACACAGATCCCCTTTTACTGATATATAGGGAATAAATGAATGATCTCTTGACTAAAATTGTGAAGATTTTTCAAGTGAGCGATTCAGGGTCCATCTGTGCCCCCTTGCTATATGGAATGCGACTTCACTGCCAAATTGGGAAAAGGGGGAGATAATTCAGTCATTTTTTTATTTTTAGATAAAGTACACTTCTTTAGCCAAAAATGAATAATGACAAGACTAGAAATTATGGGAAAAACATATGTGCATAATGTACTAATATAGCCTTTTTTGCGCCATTTTACCGCAATTGACATTGCAAAGAGACACAATTACGACGTAACTGCACCTAAAACAATTCTTGTAACACGTCAATTTCTTCTAAGGTTATATTTACTATACTTTCACGTATATAATATGCAAATATAAGTACTCTTTTGGTATTAGAATATTTTTTTCGTGCAGATAATGTGTCACTTTTACGCAATTTCACCAAGGTTTTTATGATGAAGGGGGACAATAATGACGTCATAGCGCAAAAAGTAGTACCGTGACCTATCTTTTTTATTTAATTTTGGGATTTAGTACACTTTTATCAACAAAATGAGCAATAAAAATTATATTGGTCATCAAGGTTGTTTTTGAGCTAAGGCTAATTTTGTGTATTTTCTTTGTCTTTTTAGCAGAAATTTTTCGAATATTTTGACAATAACTGATGTTTTGTCAAAAAATTGTTAATTTTCTTTTCAATACCAAAAGTGTATAGGAATGTTTGAATAATATGTGCTTGTACATTCAAACACATGGAATTGATTTTAACAACAAAAAATATCAATTTTAATGCAAAAATGAATACATTGCCAAATATCACGATTTTTAGTCATTTTCTGGAAAAGTGATGTTGCAAAAGGGCCCATGACCCCTTAAATAGTACCGCGACATAACTTTTTTATTTCACATATTGCTTCAGTATATATTTAACTACAATTGTGCCTATTTTTGCAATCACCTAAAACAAGACTGCGTTCAATAAACGCTTATGCCTCCTGTGGAAGCCTTGTCCATAAATAAGTCTAAGTCCAAAATTAGGCCAAGGTGAAGGTCAAAATGGGGTCAGGTGATACAGGTGTGTGGAGAGTGTTCATATACAACATCCATGCAAGTTTGGAAGCTTTGTAGCAAGCCATGATGATGCTAGAAGAAACGGTCAATTTGGGTTAACCAGGACGGACGGACAAACGGACGGACAGACAGGTGAATCACTATATGCCTCCCGATCTATCGATACGGGGGCATAAAAAATGTTACCTTATCAAACGTCCTTAAGACCCTATTAGGCATATGACCTCCAAGCTTGAGGGATCTGCTTGTTTTAATGAGTAATAAACCAACCCAAAGGTACTCATTTCAGCATTATTGAAGGAATCCTTAACTAAGCCATTATTACTACAAGTTTCATAAATCAGACCCCACATGTTAACATTATGCAAATCAATAATTAAATTCCTACAATCTAAAAAAATATTTTTGAAAAATATTTTCTGCAATATAACTGTATAAATGCATGATTTGAATACAAAACATTACATAAACACTTAAAATAACAAACAAGAGAGCCCACAGGGCCCTGGGTCGCTCACCTGTCGTAGTAGTGCATGCAAGTCCTGTGATTTGACCTAGTGACCTCGCACTTGACCTAGATTTTGTTGAGATGATCATTGTGACCAAGTTTCATAAAGATTAGGCTAAAATGGTGACCTCTTGTGACTATACGAAGATTTCCTACGATTTGATCTAGTGACCTAGTTTTTGACCCCAGATGACCCAATATCGAAGTTGGCCTAGATTGCGCTAAAATAATCATTGTGTCAAAGTTACAAAAAAATTAGGCCAAAATTGTGACCTCTAGTGACTATGCAAGGTTTTTCTATGATTTGACCTTGTGACCGAGTTTTTGACCCCGAATGACCCAATATCGAACTTGACCTAGATTTTGTTGAGATGATCATTGTGACCAAGTTTCATAAAGATTAGGTCAAAATTGTGACCTCTAGTGACTACACAAGGTTTTTCAATCATTTGACCTTGTGACCTTGTTTTTAGCCCCGGATGACCAATATCAAACTTGACTTAGATTTTGTTGAGATGATCATTGTGACCAAGTTTCATAAAGATTAGGCCAAAATTGTGACCTCTAGAGAGGACACAAGAATTTTCTATGATTTGACCTTGTGACCTAGTTTTTGACCCCGGATTACCAAATATCACACTTGACCTAGATTTTTTTGAGATGATCATTGTGACCAAGTTTCATAAAGACAAAGTCAAAATTGTGACCTCTAGAGAGGACACAAGGTTTTTCAATGATTTGACCTCGTGACCTAGTTTTTGACCCCGAATGACTTAATATCAAACTTGACCTAGATTTTGGTAATATGATCATTGTGACCGAGTTTCATAAAGATTAAGTCAAAATTATGACCTCTAGTGACTACACAAGGTTTTTCTATAATTTGACCTAGTGACCTAGTTTTTGACCTCAGATGACCCAATATTGATCTTGACCTGGGTTTTGTTGAGATACTCATTGTGACCAAGTTTCATAAAGATATGGCCAAAATTGTGACCTGTAGAGAGGACACAACCCAATTGTTGACGGACGGACGAACAACAGACGAAGAGTGATCACAAAAGCTGACAGGTGTGCTAAAAAACAAGAGGGCCCAAAGGGCCCTAGGTCGCTCACCTGTCGTAGCAGTGCATGCACACCCCTATGGTGACCTAGGTAATTCTTCATATTTTCTGAATAAGATTTCAGACAATTCAGCCTCTATTGCAATTCTTTTTCATGATTGGACCGTGTGACCTACTTTTTGACCAAGATTTAGTTGAGATGATCATTGTGACCAAGTTTCATAAAGAAAATGCCAAAATTGTGACCTCTAGTGACTACAAAAGCAAATTGTTGATGGACGACAGACAGACGAACAACGTACACAAGGTTTTTCTATGATTTGATTTTGTGACCTAGTTTTTGACCCCGTATATCCCAATATCCTACTTGACCTAGATTATGTTAAGACGATCATTGTGACCAGGTTTCATTCAGATTAGGCCAAAATTGTGACCTCTAGTGACTACACAAGGTTTTTCTATGATTTGATCTTGTGACCTAGTTTTTGACCCCAGATGACCCAATATCGTACTTGACCGAGATTTTGTTGGGAAGATCATTTTGACCAAGTTTCATAAAGATTAGGTCAAAATTGTGACCTCAAGTGACTACTCAAGATTTTTCTATGATTTGACCTTGTGACCTAGTTTTTGACCCCGAATGACCCAATATCGAACTTGACCTAGATTTTGTTGAGGTGATCATTGTGACCAAGTTTCATAAAGATTAGGCAAAAATTGTGACCTCTAGTGTCTACACAAACAAATTGTGGACGGACGACGGACGAAGAGTGATCACAAAAGCTCACCCTGTCACAGGTGAGCTAACAAAAAGGCGCAGCAATTTCTACACAGAAATGAAAAGTATAATTGGACACTGACTTCAAAATTTTTCTGACCAAAGCTATGTATAATCTGATAATGGCAGTACCGTTACTTATCGAGGAATATAATTTTCTACTAATTTTTTTTAATGATTTTGTTAAATCAGAAGAAACGATGAACAGTTACTATCATTTTGATTGATATAATGAACAAGTCATTAAGAATTTGAAGCAAAACAGAACTCCCCTACCGGTTTTAAGCCATTTTCAATGTTTCTGTTGCCATAGCAACCACAATTTTGGTCGGAATCAAAATATATTATTGGACATGCATTATCCCCTTATTGCTCCCTATCCACATACCAAGTTTAATAAACCTAGCTTGGAAACTGTTTGAGTTATGTCAGGATCCAGACTTTTGACGGTCGGACAGACAGACGGACGGACAGAGGGCAAACCTATAGTCCCCTCCGGTCAAAATCCGGTAGGGGACTAACAACAAAAAGACTTTTCTGACAACCAGAAAGCAGAACTGCTTTGGCCTTCTTTTTTCAATTGATTTTATAAAATTAATTGATTCCCTGACCTTTGATTTTTTATTTTAAATTTCCATGTTTCCCTGACTAAATTAAACATTCTCTGATAATTTCCTGATATAAACAATTATTGAGACTTTTCCTGACCTTTGGGAACCCTCCTATTAAGTCCCAATTTTTATATTAAATTCACCTTCATTTAACAGCCACCTTTTTAAGCGACCATATAATGGCTCCTTCAGAGAGGGTATACTAACATACAGTATTACCGATCCTTGAATGGATACTGTCTTGAATGGATACCATAACAGAGGTAGAATACAAAAGTATTTATAGGTACAAATTATCGCCATTATTGACCCATCTGCTGTCGACTATTAACACATGGCCCTAGGAGTGTTTAAAGTTATGAAGTTTTCACACATTTCACCAAGTTACTTGGTTACTCATCAGGTGTGAGACAATGTTACTATACAAAGGAAACTGTTGTTAATTGTTTCTGCATTTCACAACCCCCTTTTAGACAAAAACACATATTATATGACCACTGGACAGTTTCTTACCACCCCATAGGAAGTTTGACTAATCTATACAAGAGGGACCAAAGGGTCTTAGGTCGCTCACCTGTCTTAGTAGTGCATGCACACCCCTATAGTGACCTAGGTAATAATTTACATTTTCTGAATAAGATTTAAGGAAATTAAGCCTCTATTGCAAGTTTTTTTATGATTTGACCATGTGACCTAGCTTTTGACCCCAGATGTCTTAATTAATATCAAACTTAACCAAGATTGTGTTGAGATGATCATTAGGACCAAGTTTCTTAAAGATTAAGCCAAAATTGTGACCTCAAGTGACTACACAAGGTTTTTCTATGATTTGAGCTTGTGACCTAGTTCTTGACCCCGGATGACCCAATATCGAACTGGACCTAGATTTGGTTGAGATGATCATTTTGACCTAGTTTCATAATGATTAGGCTAAAACTGTGACCTCTAGTGTCTACACAAGTAAATTGTGGACGGACGACAGACGACGGACGGACGAATTATTAGTGATCAGAAAAGCTCACTCTGTCACTTTGTGACAGATGAGCTAAAAACAACAAAAGATTATGCTTCCAGTGGGGTTTGATCCCATGACCCTCAGGAATATGTCAATTGATATTGTGACCTTGTTTTTGACCCCAGATGACCCAAAATCTCTAGAGGACACAATCCAAATTGTTGACGGACGGACGGATGACAGACGAAGAGTGATCTCACACATGATGCAGGAGATCTGGCATGTAAGTCAGCGCTTGATAGTAAAACTGAGCCCACAAATTGAAAGCAGTTCCTTTAGCTATACACTTATAGGACTTAGCCAGTGACCTTAAACAATGACCCTGAAGACATATATGAGGTTTCAGTTGAATACCTTAAGTAGTTTCAGGGATATCATATTATGTTACACACAAAACTTTAACAGAACTTTTGGCTATGTATGTTTATACATGCTCGTTGATAAAGTGTTTTATAACATGATTGATACTAGCACACATGTCTCATAATTCTGCTGCAGGAATGTTCTTTTCTGAGGAAGAAGCAACACACCTTTCATGTGTAATGTATTGGGATTTAGAAAATGGCTTTAATTGGCATCTAATACCGATAACCAGTGACATTCGTTAATTAAACATTAATTTTCTTGGATATTACCAGATTATTATAATTATTTTGAAGTCACAAAGAGTTTGTTAAGATTGGTCTTGAAGATCCATTTGAGCCACAAATGTATGAAAAGGTACACAAAGAAATCTTCTCAGAATGGCTCAAGGAAAGACAAGCTTTAAAGAGTTTAAAGAATTAATTTACAAATGAAAACTCATATAGCAGAATAATGACAGATTGCAATATCCTCCTATTACTTAAGCTTATTAGATTTATTCAAAAGTGATATAAATGAACTTAAAAACAAGCCACTAAGAATTGCAAGCAATACAGAAGTCCCTTACCGGTTTGAAGCCATGACCTTTAAATTATTGTCAATGCTTCTGTTGCCATGACATCCACAATTTTTGTTAAAGTGAAGCATTCATTAATAGGTGTCATCTAAACATTAATCTCTATGCATAGACCATATATTGTCAACCTAGCATTGTTAATGTTCGGTTTCTACAAAGATCCAGTTAAAGGGAAGTAATTCAACCATTTCTGCATCAATAGCAACCACAATTTTTGTCAGAATAAAAAATTTAAGTGTACACAATCTCCTTATAGAATCCTTTCCATATACCAAGTTGCATAGCCCAAGCTTATAAACTGTTTGAGTTATGGCAGGATCCCACATTTTGAAGTATTTCCATATCCATAGCAACCACAAATTTTGTCAGAATCATAATAATTTTAAATGTGAATGAATAATCTCCTAATTGACACCTACCTACATACCAGGTTCATAAACATAGCTTGGAAACTGTTTGAGTTATGACAGGATTCCACATTTTGAAGTATTTCCGTATCCACAGCAACCACAATTTTTTGTCAGAATCAAAATAATTTTAATTGTGAGTAATCTCCTTATTGACACCTACCAACATACCAAGTTTCATAAACATAGCTTGGAAACTATTTGAGTTATGGCAGGATCCAGATTTTTGACATATTTTCACTCTTTTTGTCGCCATCAAAATATTTTTAGACATGCATAATCCCCTCTTTACCCCCTATCCATAAACCTAGCTTGGAAACTGTTTGAGTTATGTCAGGAAGAAGATTTTTGACGGATGATAGAGGGCAAACCTATAGTCTCCTCCGGTTGAAAACTGGTAGGGGCCTAACAAGAGGGTCATCAGCCCTAAAGCGCTCACTGGAGGATTAGCAGTTCAGGAAAACAACAGTACTTTTTATGATAGAAATTAGTATACTACTTTCTCGTGGAGTTGATCCCCAAGAGATAAAAACCTAGCATGCATACTTCGAATCGTTTGCTCTGTAACTAAATTTTATTTACTGACTGGGAAATTACTGAACTACAGTAAAATGGACCATTTTTGCCATAAAAAAGCTTTTATTTTGAAATATTTATGGTAAAGCAAGTACCAGTCAGGAACCTCCATCATTTGGAAACTTTCTCATCGACCCGATCCCTCTGATTGGTCAGTCTGTCATTAATCCATAGACTGAATTTGCTTATGAAACACAGTAGTAACATAAAGTTTTTTCATCAAAATTTAATATTCCCTATATTTGACCTAGATTTTACGTGAAGGCAACCAATGCGACCAGATTAGGTCAAGTGTCACCTGTAAAGTTTTAACTATGTTTTTTCTTTGATTGAATGGCTTCTATAGCGTTAACAAATGAATTAAAGCTTTTCTTCAATGTGGTCATGCGACTTACTTCAGGGGCCCAGATGACCCCGTTCATATCTTAACCATAGGTAACTGTATCATTAATAAAGAGTAAACAAAAACCAATTTTTTTTATAATATTTATAATATCTTAATCTAAGATAACAAAATTGTTATAAAAGTTTTTTTTACTCTTTATCAATGGTACAGCTACCTGTGACCTTAACCTTGATTTTTCAAAGCTACACATTGTGGCAAAGTTTCATTAATAGTAAGTGCAAACTATGATCTTTATAGTGTTAACAATGTTTTACTTTGATTTAGCCTGGCAGTGATTTTACAGACGCATACCATGCCCATGTTGCAAAAAGATTAAGCAAAAGTTAGACCCGGACTTAAGTTGACCGGCATGCGAGGAATCTACTACAACACTAAATATGGTATCCACAAATATTCAACTCTGGTACTACATGGTTCATACAAAATTCTCACACCAAAATTGAAGGACTTTTCAAGTTCGAACTTGTATTTTCAAGACATTTTTCCCCGAACATTTACCCAGGTAATATTGTATGATAACCACTCTCCTTATGTTAGATAAACATGAAGTCATACACTAGAATACACACTTGTGCTCAATTCATTATAATGTACAAGTGACATACGCCCATTATACATTTACATATTTTTAATTTGCAAAGTATTTCTGATTTCATTTTTAAGCAGAAAGTGCGTTCTTTGACAACATCAGTTACTGTACACATTTATGGATATTCGAGGTGGTTTGCCTAAATTCTAGGATTTTCAGTTAAATTCAAGTACTATTTTGCCATTTTTTCAAGGCAACATTTAATTCAAGTACTTTTTAAGGATGAAACCAAATTCAAGGAGTTTTTAAGGCCTGTGCAAACCTTGTACTACAGTCAAGTCTACACGCCTACAACAACTACAGGGTGTTAAAAAGTTTGTTCCCAAAATTTAATTCATATCAAATTTTATTTGACCTATGTACGCAGTAGACAATTTTGATTTCTTACTCTAATAGCTTCATTTGCCAGAAATATTAGAACCCTCTGAAATTTAATAGTAGAAAAGTAAACAGACTTCTCAGGTCAGAAAAATAAACTATTGAAACTTAACCATTGAGAACGAACTCTTTTAACACCCTGTACATATCCAGTCATGTAAGTATGTGGGTTAACACATCCTCAACTTACCACAATCTGTTTTTGACTTCTTCAACTTTTTATCATGTCTGTCTTTTTTCCGGCTAGTTTTAATTTCTTTCCGTCTGCAAAATACAATATAGTACAATTTCTGAACGTAACCAAGTAATCAACTTATTTCTCTGACAACAATTTTCAATTTTATACGGTAGTTAATTTACCTAACCTGAGTTTTCTTAGACTGTATTCTAACCAGTACGGACTTACCCTTCCACAAGGAACTAGCAAATTCTCAAAATGTGGAGGAAAATCAATGTTGTTTTCAAATTTTCAAGGAAGGGTATGACTTGCTGTGACTAGGAATTGAACCTAAATCTCTGTATTACAAATCCAGTGCACTTAAACCACTGGTCCACGGCCATATTATTTACCACCATGCTTATATATATATCATAAAGAAACAAGTCAAAGAAGTACAGTCGTCTCCCATTTTCAACTGAGCATAAATGCCGAGCATGGCCTTTATTTGCCACTCAGCTTTCCGCTGAAATATTGCAGGCATATATATGTGTGCCTCCATCCGGTTTTGAACCCAGGTCCCTAGATAAGACGGCAGGCCTAAGAAAATAGATTCTAGAGTGCCCAGCAATATGTGACGTTGACGAGAATTGTGAGTGATAAGAGAAGCTTATATTCATGTCCAAGATGTCTAATCGGTAAAGTGCCTTTTATTATTCCGTTAAAATAGTTCACATTACACTAATAACCTTTTAGAACCATTCAAATAATGGCAATGTTCTAATTACATCCGAGACATGTTGCATCAGTAATGTCTGAGGGGTCCCAATTGTTGTTTGTGTACACGGATTACCTCCCCTTCATACCCATTATTGAACAAGGATCGTTAACATGGGCGAGCAATACGTAGCGCTTTCCAAGGGAGGTAATCCTTGCCTTCTATATTTAATTGAATGGGAGGTAACTGAATAAAATTGCTCGGTAGCGCTTTGCTTAGGCAATGGACCCATGGTTTTACACAGGACAAGGGGTATGACTGAAGTGACGTATCTATGGTGCATAGGGTCTTCTTCTTTTCCTTTCTTTTCTTCTGCTTCTTCTTCCAGATAAAGAGCAGGAGTCCTCTTGGACTGTTTAAAGCTCAGTGACTATGTACACATGCGTAAAACTAAGAACTGTCTCAGATTTGTTCTTGAAAAACTGTTAAAACTATATATATACAGTAGATCTAGCCAAATATCTCAGGCTCAGAGTAGTGTCTGGAAGCTCTCCAGTGTGTTTGCTGTAGTGACCTTTGTTGGAATCTGGTTCCAGTCTCTAACTGTTCTGGATATGAGGGAGGTTCCTAGGGTCGTGTTATGGTGACAGTCGAAAGATCATTAAGCAATGTGACAAGGCGGTAAGAAAACTAAACATTTACCTATGATGATAGTTGAGTTTGTAGGAACAGTCTGCACATAGCCCTGCAAATATACACAATGTCATTGACATACACCAAACATACAGAATGAAAGCTGAGCACTGAAAGTGATATATAACCACAGGCGGATAGGTGGTCAGTAAGTAGCTTATTTGGACCTAAAATGCTCCTCCCAGTAATATTTACTTTAACCGCTTGTCAATCTGTTAAATTAACTATTGATCATAGACAAGGTTTTTAGTCCCCTACAGGTTTTTGACCGGAGGGGACTATAGGTTTGCCCTCCCTCTGTCAGTCAGTCAGTCAGCATCCGTCATTCCGTCAAAAATCTGGATCCTGACATAACTCATACAGTTTCGAAGCTAGGTTTATGAAACTATGTAATACTATGTGGATAGGGGGCAATAAGGGGATAGTGCACGTGGTTGCTATGGTAACAAAAACATTATAAATGGCTTAAAACCGGAAGGGGACTTCTTTATTGCTTGCAATTCTTAATTAGTTGTTTATCCTGCAATACAAGCATTTCTACCCTGTGTCAAGATAAATGGTTAAGATATTTTTATTATTCAGTCAAGACATCCCAAATATTAAGATTAATGATGTTCGTAACCAGTTTTGATATTCCCACACATTTGCCTCAGGTGAGTGCACTTTAAGAATCCTCAGTTACTATTGAGAAATTATTATATTACAAACTACAAATAGAATTAGATGCAGAAAGTATTAATGAACACGCAGATAACATGCGTTTCAATAAAATAAATATTTTAAGTGATATTTGAGTTTAAGTCATGAATGTGAGGTGTTTTTAAGATCTTAAAGTGAATGCATTGATCTTCTAGGGCTAAAAACCTTGAGTGAAACATGTTTATATCCTAAGAGAGACCAGACCAGACACACCTAGGTTGCCAAACTGTTAATAGCTATGTACGTTATCCTTATTATTAGGCATATGTGCAAATGTAATCAATAGTTTCAAAGACCAAGAGCAAGAAGGGAAACGTCAGAAGGGCAGACATCGTGAAAACGTAGAAAATTACAACTAAAAGACATACAATTTCAAGTTGTGACTTTTATTGATTTTATTGTAACAAAAAGATGTCACAGAAAAAATAAGGTAATTTTAGAAAATATCCGAATAAAAATCATAAAACTGATCCCAGAAAAAACACACATCTATTGTCTGTACATGTACAAGTTTTCTTTGTGATAGCAGAGTGAAGAGATTTAATAAATAGACACTGAAACTGTAAACTTTCTTTTTGGACATCCTATATTCAACTTCGGAAATCCTAACAATACAAAGTGGAATATCTACAACAGCAATGTTGAGTCCATCAGTATGTAATGGAATGCGGGATAGTCACCAAAGCGGACATGAAGACACTGTCAAGTCTCTACAATGGCTGCCTACTACAAACATGCAGAATATTTTGGCCGACAATCATCCAATATCGAATCTAGTTGAAATACTGTAACTGCTAAGCCTATATTTAGTTGCATTACAAATTTAACTGTCATTGTAATCAGTGTTATTTTTAAGTTTCATGATATAAAAGTCCAATAGCCTACCTCCCTGATTCGCAGTACTGTATGAGATGTTAAGACTGTTTTCAAATAAATGTTGGACACTTACTGAGTTTAACAAGAGCATTCTTTTTCTGGTTATCTTCCATGTATGCAAAATTCACTTCCCAGCTACGGAGACCTTCCCATTCATTACATTTCTTGTTACCGCACATAAACTGACCTGAAATAAAATGATAAAACACTCAGTCATTGTAGTATTCTAATAAAATAAGGTACTGTAACAGTTGTATCATTTCTCCCAACATTTCATGCAGTCCCCAACATTTTTAACCTTCTCTAAAGATGGAAACCAGAATCACCAAAAACATAACATGTGAATACAGCATGTACAAGCCCCGCCCCCTGGCTGTCATGGCATGAATCTACTATCATCTAGTCAAGTTTTGTCAAAATTGGCCAGGTAGTTTAGGAGGAGTTGTTTTTTGTATGAATTGTTCGTGACAGACAGACGGACAATAGATGCAAGACAATCATATGCTCCCCAATCTGTACTTGCATGGTGTTCAGGGTACTGTTTTTTCAAAGCACTTACGAAAATAGTTAACTTACGATCAAATTTAAATTATTTATAATTCTTTTACAGCCATTAGGTTTGGTAAATGGAGCTGCTTAACAAGTAATAATTAAATTAATGAACTCCTAAAAACCATATCAGTCCCGGAGTCCCCAATGTGCAGTCGGTAAAGAATATAAAGAATTAAACAGGGTTCCCACAAACTTTCCAAGACAAAATTCCCTGACTTTTCCCTGACCACAGAGCAGTTTTCCCTGACTTTTTAGAGCAATCGGGCGACACAGCATCTTTTTGTTCAAGCAAAATATGGCAATAAAATAGAGAAAATGAGGATATATTTGCTTTATATGGAACAAAAAAGTTTAAGGTAGCAGATTTTAAGGCTGTTGATTGACATAAAGTTATTATAATGTAGAATGATTGCGAGCGAGCATAGCGAGCGATGATTTTTTTTCAGTCTTAGGTATTACTTCATAGGAAATGACACTTATCGACAGCTTCAATGAAAAATTCCCTGACTTTTCCCTGACTTTTGGTAAATTTCTGGATTTCCCTGACTAATTCCAAAATTCCCTGACTTTTCCCTGACCTTGAAAAAATTATGTTTTTCCCTGACTTTTCCCTGACCGTGAGAACCCTGATTAAAATGTGGACGTAAGTTTAGGACTTCCGTAAGTGCTTTGATAAAACAGTACCCTGGTGAGCTAAAAATATCAACTTTTGATGATAAAAGTGGATATGAAATTTTGAATAATAATCTAACACGCTTGTAAAATCAAATGGGCAATTAAATATATTTCATGTGGGAGCCATATTCATAGGTAGTTGGGGTTATTTAAAAACAAACAGAATTAATATCTTCGGCGACTGCTTACCTTTCCCTATTTGGACTTCCTTCTCAATTCTCCATCGCATAGCAACTTTATTCTCTTTGTAGCGACTAAGATCTGATATACAGTATTCCTTGAACAATTTGTCATAGTACTTCTTGGCAAGCCTCTTAGACCTGTAAGTGAATAATCTTAGTCAATCACAGTGCTTATTCAACCTAGAATCAACAATTCAATCCTAGATTATCAAACATACATGCTCCTCTCTTTATTTCATGCTGACCCAGACTGTTTATAATAATATGAGTCATTTGAGAATACCAAATATTTGTGAAACCCACACAGATCATCTTTGTCTGAACAGTGTTCTTTTTTCTCTCCCCCCAATTTTAAAGAAAAAGTTTAGATGATTATCTTAGCTCAATTTATAATTACTTGTATCCGACCTGTGGGAATGCATCAATTGCACTGGGTCTTTCAAAATGGCTGCCACATTTGATATGACTCTTTGTTGGGTGACATATTAACATAACAATGTTGTGCATAATATTACAGTATAGGTTAATTCGGCCAAGCACAGATTTCAGGAGAAGACATGTAAATATGAGACAGAGCTATACAAATATATCACTGGCTTAGAAGAGAAGATCACAAGTACAAAAACACTATTTTGAAAAAACAAGAAAACTGTCTGAAAACTACTCTTTACTTATGGAAAAACAAGCTTTTTCAACTTCAGTTTGGTCAACATGATCTGTTCAGATTTTCATGAAAATAGGCTCATAAGAAGTGCCTTGTGATGCAGATTTCAAATATGTATGGGTCATATTAGGTCGTAAGTAGCACTCACAACCTTCTCATTCTAAGCCAGCGATATATAGACACTTAAAGTACCATGATTCCTCCTCATCATCTTCCTCATTCCACAGGAATTTATGATTCTCTCTGATCACATCCATGTCTGTCTTATCTCTAGATCTGTAACAAATATAACACTATCTCTAGATCTGTAACAAATGTAACACTATAACACTATCTCTAGATCTGTAACAAATATAACACTATCTCTAGATCTGCAACAAAAATAACACTATAACACTATCTCTAGATCTGTAACAAATATAAGACTATCTCTAGATCTGTAACAAATATAAGACTATCTCTAGATCTGTAACAAATATAAGACTATCTGATCACATCCATGCCTATCTTATCTCTAGATCTGTAATAAATACACATGTATAAAACTAACGGAGTACAATAACTAAACTATGACATCATTTCACAAAAATTTCAAGTTGCTGGAAGATTTTGAGCTCTTGAAGCCCCTATAAGACTTGGAGGACTGGCAGTCACTTTGTGCAGGAAGACAAATGGAGCTCTGACAGCCACTTTGTGCAGGAATACCTGCACTTGGAGCTCTGACAGCCACTTTGTGCAGGAATACCTGCACTTGGAGCTCTGACAGCCACTTTGTGCAGGAATACTTGGAGCTTTGGCACCCACTGTGTTCAGGAAGACTTGGAGCTCTGGCAGCCACTTTGTGCAGGAAGACAAATGGAGCTCTGACAGCCACTTTGTGCAGGAATACCTGCACTTGGAGCTCTGACAGCCACTTGGGCAGGAAGACTTAGAGAGCTTTGGTAACCACCTTATGCAAGAATACTTTGAGCCCTGGCAGCCACTTTGTGCAGGAATATTTGGAGCCCTGGTAGCCGCTGTGTGCAGGAATACTTGGAGCTCTGACAGCCACTTTGTGCAGGAATACTTGCAGCTCTGACAGCCACTTGGGCAGGAAAACTTAGAGAGCTTTGGTAACCACCTTATGCAAGAATACTTTGAGCCCTGGCAGCCACTTTGTGCAGGAATACTTGGAGCCCTGGTAGCCACTGTGTGCAGGAATACTTGGAGCTCTGACATTCAGACAGCATCATCAGGTGACAAGTCATAACAGCTTATATAAATCATCCCTTTGGCACAACAAGGTTGTATCTTACTTTATTTGCTTATTCCACCTATCCTACTTTACTCTTCAGTTTATACTGTAAAGTGCCATACAACTTGCTGCACCAAAGGGATGTTAATATGTGGACACACAGTTCAAATTCTAACATGGTATTAATGTATTAGCTATATACATCATGTAGCAAGCAATCATCTCCTAGACTTCTTATGACCACAAGGGACTACTCACATAATAGAATACAATATCATATTTAATTGAACATAACAACGACAATGGATTTAATCTACATCACCAAGTCAACGTCTATATAATATATCCAGACTGCTATTATTTCATATTAATAGGATACTAATGGACAGCTTTTTTTCTGGTCAGACTGAACGATTTTCAATTTATGTAACACAGCTGTAGTCTTATAGAATACTGTTTGGGTAAGTCATTTCATTTGAATGATCTATTTGTCTGTATATATTTGTCTGTATCACGATACGTACAGGATCTATTATGAGTTGTCTATAGATATTAACTAATATTGAATGAGTTCTTGAAACTTGATTAAGCAAGCCTTTGATGCATGAATTTTGACCTAAACTGTACAGTGTAGTATTGTGAAGTTAGTACACTTCTACCACACATTTGCTGGAGATGTACAACATAATTGCTGACAAGTGAGGGAAATAACATATGTTTTATAAGTCATTATTCGCTGTGTAGTGAGGTATGAAGCATATCTTATAAATTGTACATCCTAGACTTCCACACCAGAATGTACTGCGTAGATGCACCTAAGGACATGTTACAGTACAGTACAACCTATCAAGAGAGTGCCTCTGTAGAGCAACAACTTCTCATTAACAACACCTTCAAAACGTCCCTAAGCTTATATCTACTCTATATTTAACCTCTGTAGAACAACAACCTCCATACAGAGGCAAATATTTGCAGTTCCCAAAGGGTTTTGCTCTACAGAGGTTGTACTGTATAGTGTAAATGTTGTGATGACAAGACAATAGTTGAAGCCACATACCTGTCTCTCTCAAACTCCGACTTGTTTCCACTGTAGTACAACAGATAATTATTGACCATCAACTTGTGCCGATCAAACTGTTCACAAGGTCAAGGTTAACATTTATAACATTTTGAAATTTGAAACAAGACTGTGTTAAATAAACGCTTTTATCCAGTCACACAAAATCTGCCAGTTAACTGGGTGCCGATTAAACTTTAATCGGTCACCTGGTCATGTGACTTGTGATAATCCGTCACCATACTACGTGATCTGAGGGACATCGTCATTTCCGGTGACCTTTAGTCGAAAGGTGTGTAGCATCCGGATGTATCGAGTTTTTATCAGTGCTGCAAGTCAATAGTGTCTCAGGGACGAGGTATAGGGACCATATGAATTTCTCATAGCCCCCCAAAAAATCGTGGTAGCGGAAAGGATATGAGAGTCGCCAGGTTGCAATTCCGTACCCGAGGGTGAGGTTTTCCTATCCTAAATGAGCTGGTGGTTGATCGGTTATTTTCTTTGACTTACCTCCCTCTACACAGGGTATTTCAAGATGTCCGACGTTGTTGTTTATCGTGACGTCACGGAACAAACAAGACGTTGCGCGCTAGTTAATGAAAGAGTAACAATATAGTCCAGAGTTTGATTCCCTAACTTCGCAGATTAAGCGACTGGATGAATAGAATAATAGGATAGTGAAATTGTTTCATTCTGGCTTGACAATGACAATGACAAAGATTTTATTTGATATTGGCCACAGGCCCATAACAAAAATATGAACATATTTACAGAACATATACATAGACTAGTACTAGTTTGAAAACATAATAAACAAGTATGGTAAATTATCATATCATATCTAAATTATGACAAAATATTCATAAACAAACAGGCAATATTCGCATACCTATGTTTATATTGATAAAAAAGTGACAGTATAGTGGAATATAGAATCAGTGTAACATGGATAAAGCACTACATCAATCTAAATTTAAATTGCTGTTAATTCAATTTGTAATACTAGTACATGTTGTATGATGATTGATCCCATTTTGCAGTTCACCTTGTCGAAACGAAATACAAGGTTAACTTAATGGAATCTGTTTTAAAAATGTATATTATATGTACAGTAGAACTTCGATGCCTCGAACTACCTTCGGACCGGGATAATAGTTCGAGTCATCTAGTGTGTTCGAGACATCTATGGTATTCAAGAATATGCATGGGTATAAGTTCGAACTGATGTCGGTACGTGTAAATTTACAAATCGTGTTTGTATATGGCATAATTTATGTGTATAACTAATATAGTTCTATATTTTTTTGTAATTTTATTCATAACCATAATGAAACAATATAGGTTCACCAAATTGACATGAAATCTGACTTATCTCCTACAAGCTCTCGAGTGTTCACTCGTGTAAGGTTTCTCGTTAAACAGCATATTTATATACGAGTATAAAAATTAAGCTGCGAGCCACATAATTAAAATCATCATGTCCTGGGTCAAGTTCGACTACAAATCAATAAAATGAAAAGTAACAGATTCTTTTGACAAACGTTATAAAATGATTATTTTATTCCGATTTATTTAAAAATAAATAAGTTACAATTTCCTGGAAGGCCTTCAATAATCATTTAATGGATGTATAAATGTTTAAAAACATGTTATACGAATACGAAAGTTTATTTTGCATAAAGCATAATACAATGCTTATAACAAATAAATACAAATAACAGAGATGAACAAGACTGCGTTCAATAAACGCTTATGCCCCCTGTGGAAGCCTTGTCCATAAATAAGTCTAAGTCCAAAATTAGGTCAAGGTGAAGGTCAAAATGGGGTTAGGTGATACTGGCGTGTAGAGAGTGTTCATACACAACATCCATGCAAGTATGAAAGCTTTGTAGCAAGCCATATTAATGCTAGAAGAAACGGTCAATTTGGGTTAACCAGGACGGACGGACGGACGAACGGACGGACGGACAGGTGAATCACTATATGCCCCCCATCTATCGATAGGGGGGCATAAAAACATGATATACAATGAAGTCGAACACAAACAATTGTTTGGTACAGTAATTATCACAACTTGTCGCCGACTACCAGCGTTCGAACAATGGATTTCAACAGTCAATGAAAGGTGCGAAAACTTGTATTGTTCGACTCATCTACGGGTAAATCGTAGCAAGGAACCGTCAAAATCAGTTCGAGTGTTCGACCTAGATACTGTTCGAGTCATCTACTGTTTACTATATGAATAAAGAAGGAATTTTGACGGGACCGAAGAACTAGTTCGAGGCATCTAGGGTGTTCGAGGCAAGTACTGTTCGAGGCATCGAAGTTCTACTGTATATGAATATTTGATAATTATAGTAATTAATGACTTAATATTACCATGCCTTATATACTTTGTTGTAAGTCTTGAATTATTGATTTTAGTTTTTGGAAAGCATGATATGTATACATGGCTAGATTTATTAGTACCTGCCCGGAATTTGAATTCATTAGAATTCTAAAAATATTTTTGATGGATATATTTTTCTCTTATACATTGCAATTTCGCATACTAATATGAAATGAAATTCTGTCTCAATCTCGAGATTGCATAATTTACATTTCTATTTTCTCTTGGAGTATTATTGTATCTGCCTTTCTCTATTTCAAGGTCATGAGATGACTGTCTTACTTTTGCCAGTGAATGTCTAAATTTCTTAATTTTAACAAAATGTAAATATGGTTCATGGTTTAACTCACTTTTAAATTGGTTATACAAGTAAAGCTTTGAGCTATCTGAAACCAAACTTTTCCATTCTTGAGTATATTGATCTTTTAAACGTACAATAAAATGCTTTAAAAATATGTTTTCGTAGTTTACACCTTGGTCAAACCAGACAAACCCGAAACCATTGCTGCATAGTATTTTTCTTATACCAGTCCCCAGTTAGTTTGACCCCGGTCGTCTAAACACTTCAGCATTAAATAACATTTTTTTACATAGCGGTCATCACCCATCTTAAGAATTTTGAACCAGTAGTTAATGCTTCTTTTAGCTGTAGTTATAAACAATGGAAATCTCCTACAATCACCAAGTACTGCTACATTAATAGTTTTTTGGTTTACGCACATATAACGCTAACAAGCATAGTTATGGATAATTTCGGTTGAAGTTTGTCTATGAATACCCCAAATTTCTGAACCATACAATAAAATTGGACTTATTTTAGTATCAAATATATTGAAAAACACACCATTGGGCAATTGACCATATTCGTATAGCTTTGATAAAATAGAAATTAAAACTCGTTTATCTTTTAAGGCTTGTTCACGAGCCATTCTTGCGCATGAGAACTGTTGTGACAAGGTAACCCCGACATATGGGAAACTGTTAACTGTTTGGAGTACTTCACCTTGATAAGTCCATTTCTCATGTTTTGATAATACCCCTCCCTTTTTGAATACCATTATTTTGGATTTTTGAGTATTAATCTTTACCCCTTTATAAAGACAAAATTTATGTAGAATATTTAGTAGTTTCTGTAATCCTACAACTGTGTCTGCTGTAAGAGCTAGATCATCTGCAAATAGCAATGATAATATTTCTGTAGCATCTGGGAACAGTTGAATGCCCCTTACTTCGCTTCCTTCGATATAGGAGGATAGTTCGTTAATAAAAATTAAAAATAAAATAGGCGATGCTAAACATCCTTGTTTTAAACCTACCGGACAATTAAAATTATCTGTCAGACCCTCTTTGGTTCTGACCGATGCTTGTACTGAATTATACATACCAAGTAATGCTTTATAAAGTTTACCCTTTATTCCATTATGTCTTAGAGCAGACCATAGTTTATTCCTGTTTATCATATCAAAACATTTCATAAAATCAATGAAGGCTACATACAGTTTACCCCCTGGTTTCGCTAATTGTTTATTCACAATCGCGTCTAAAACAAAAACATTATCAATAGTTGAATATCCCTCACGAAATCCTGCTTGGGTTTCGTGCAGTTTCCCAAAAATATTTACATAAAATGTCAACCTTCTAGTTAAAATACTAGTATAGATCTTACTACATATGTTTAAAAGTGATATACCTCTATAGTTACCAGGTACATTTACATCCCCTTTCTTAAACAAAGGTATTATTACGACTGAGCTCCATTGCGTAGGAAAGGTTCCTGTATTATACAATCTATTAAACAATTTGTTAATCAATGGTAATAAAAGGTCGATCCCATTTTTAAAAAAATCAGGAGTAATATTATCTTCTCCACTACTGGAACCAGTTTTAAGGCCTTTAACTGCTTTCAGTATCTCATCGTCAGTTATTTCTGAATTAAAAATAGAGTCTTCAATGTCATTTTCACAATTGTCATCAAATAGAAGTGGTTCTGTGTTATCATTTTCTTCTTCTAAATCAAACAGGGTCTCAAAATGTGTTTTCCATTCATCCTGTGATATAGAATTTGAATTCGTATCTGTACCTCTATACATAAATTTTAGTTTTCGCCAGAATGATTTAGCATTGTTAGTCGAATCTATTAGTTCGTTTAATTGCTTGTCTAAATGGTCTTTACGTTTTTGATCACAGTACTGCTTGAAATTATTTTTGGCTGTTATATATGCATTCAGATTTTCTTCACATTTGTGTCGTCTAAAAATGCGTAAATATTTATATTTCAAGTACTTAAGTTCATGGCATAACTTATCAAACCAGCGTGGTTGAGTCCTTGGTTTCTTTCTAGGCTGAATGAGACAACATTTTGCACTAGTGTATAGTGAGTCGTTGAATTTGTTAATAATATCTGATAAAATAGTCAACGCATTTGTGATTTCAGAGACGAAACTATTTATAAAGGAAGGATATAAAGTTTACTCAAAGATTCCTTATAATTTTCTGTGTTGTTTTCATTGAAATCATATCTATGTCTACCATTCTGCTCATTGTCAGTGTTCTGACTATTATCCATAGACGTTGTAACTGCGAGGTTAAATGAGATGGGTAGATGGGAAGACTCAGTTCTACTACCTATTTGGAAATCAGTTAGAGAATTTGTAACATTGTCAGAGTAAAGTACATAGTCAATAACGCTACAGCCAAGGTGACTTATATATCATGTAAAATCACCTTTATTCTTATCACCAAATAATCGCCCATTAGCTATGCGCAAGATATATGACTTACAGAATTCTAATAAATCAGCACCAAATGCGTTTACTTTAGTATCGTTTGAGACTCGAGGAGGAATTAAATCGTCTACAAAAATATCTTGAAATGCTCTAAGTTCCTCAGTCCTTTGTACTATATTTATACAATCACTTTTATCTCCTGTACGAGCGTTTAAATCTCCGCTAATAATAAAATCAGCATCAAACTTTGAGGTTAAATTGATGTATGTCTCTTCTAACATTTTAATACCCTTGACATTTCGCGTTTCATAAAATGGTGAAGAATATGGAGGAAGATATTCAAAACCACATACAATATCTCTATCACTAGTTAAACATGTTTTGTCTAATTTTAAAAACACTCCAAAATCGCATTCTGGCAATACACGTGTCACAAAATTACATAAGTTTCGTTTTACAAATACAACTATCCCTGCCATTGCTCTACCAGCCACTCGTTGTTTGATCGCTGGAACAAAATAGTAACAATATTCTGTAAGAAGCATGCATATATCAGAGTCATCAATTAGCCACGTTTCTGGCTTAAATATGAAAGTGAAAGTAGGGTTGTGGCCAATGTACTTGTTCACCGCATTTGACGAACCAACTTTTTCTTATATGATACGCAACCCCCTGATTTTTTTCATTTTCTTGAGGCTATATGCAATTTCTATTGAGTGGTGGATTTTGAGAGGTCCCCATGGACAAAAGTTTGACATTTTTTGAGTCAGCAATTTGTCACTTTACATTGAGTTAAAGAACAAATTTATTTGGTGGTTTGTTACCTACTGTATATACTTGCCCATAAGTCAGGTAAAAAAATCCCATTTTTTTAAAAAAAAAGTTCGATATTTTGATTTTAACACAATCAGTTATCAATTGTATTTCTTATAGCTTATTCTGATCATCAGTCATAGTCCAGTTGACTTTTTGAAATTGTTCAACTGGAGTTGACCTGACTTATCGGCGAGTATATACGGTACAGTACTTTGTAAAGGATACAGCATTCATACTGACAATTCTATGTCTCATGGTACGTCCTTCTTCTCTGTAATACACAAACAATGTATTATATACTGGTAAATCTTTATTTTTCATGGGGGGTATTTTTCACCGATTTCATGGTTGAACTCAACCACCAAAATCTAATCCTCGCAATAAATCAACATCCAGAATATTAACATGAGCTTCCCCTTCCATGTTTTGCAATCCACAAATTTATGACCACAGGAAATTGCATTTTACCCAAAATCATGAAATTTCATGACAACGAAAATAAGTCATTTTACAAACTATTAATTAAATGTGTGGTCAGTAAAGGGTCACTAGTAAATCAGGGTTTCCATTATTATAAAATTGATTGCCGTTTGAAGTCATCATTTAAAATTATGTTTCGATCGCTTGTTTTTGTGAAAAATAGAAGAATTTTATTAGCAATTACTACAGAAAGGGTCCTGCCAAAATCACTTGTTTTTCCTGTCTATTTGTTATCAATATTAATAATGAAAACCCTTGGTTAAATTCATCTTTAACATTCGATAACTGACAACAATGATGAAAATCAACTGAAGACAACTATCCCAGAAAAAACATTCGGTAAACACAGACTATCAGTAACACTGCCAGCATTATATATTATTACCATTTGAACAAAAACCAGTTTGTTCCTTTGGCATACCATGATAACAAGGTTATATCTCACTATATAGTGTAACGTAAGATAAAACCCTGTAGCGCCAAAGGGACAAATTATTTTCAATAACAACCATCTTTACAACAAAGCTGTATGAATTATCTCCCTTGGTTTACTGAACACGAATCAATTGACATATTCGACTGTGCATTTTCATTGAGCATGTGCAAGATTTCCCAGTCAAATAAAATACGTTGCTTAATGAAATAAGACCCTGAAGCAACTTTTTCAACATGGAAAAAGGATTTGTGAAGTATGTGGAGCAATAGCTGGCTCAGTGAAACCTGTCAGTCCTCCAGTCCTGACTCACAAATTTTTATTCGGACTAAGTCAGACAGAAGATCATGTATTTTTCATAACATGAAGAGGAACATTCACAAAAAACAACACCTACTTATCGTATTCTTCTTCAAGTTCCCTTTTATGACCCTTTTTAGTACCCTTCTTCTTTTCTTTTTTGGTAAGGTCTTCATATTTCTTCCTAGAATTTAAACAAATGCACTAACAATAAATCATGACAACAACTATCAATATTCGTGGGGATTTAATTTTATGAGTTCTTCCAATAAATTAGATCCCATGAACATTAATCTCCTGTGAATAAGAAGAGGGCTATGTATCCCTAAATTCCTCATTTGAGTACAAAAGGTATATCTCTATTCAGTCTCTATAACTTATTTACGAGGGCATAGTATGTCTTTAACTGATGTTCAGTTTCTTTAGGATACATGTGTCTGTACAGAAGCATGTTATTGTGTGCCCAGGATATATGTGATGTTTACAAACATGAATCAGTTTGGTCAACTGTTGCAAAATTGGTTTTACAAATTACTAAAAGTAAACAGATATGGTCAGTTTTGTTCTAAAAACATCACTGATAAATTGTGCAAAACTGATTAATCCACCTTTGTGGATTACACAAGATTTTCCGACCTTTCTCATTATCGTTGGCGCATTAAATACTTAGTATCTATACATGTATTTGTGGAGTGGTAGAGTGCCTGAATTAGATTAGAAAAACCAGGTATAAACAGCTCATTTTGTATCCAATAACCAAAAAATAGTATAATTATATCTGTAATTAACTTTTCTTTCAATTAAAAAGCTCAAGGAATGTTATATCATCCCTGACATATAAGTAAAAGTATTTTAAATGTGAACAGCCAGGAGAAGCCTTAATCCTATTTTGAAAAAAATGTCAACATTATTAATTAGATTTTTAAATCCTCATCTTGATGATATTTAGATGTCTTATATGCTTTAGACATGTGGGCGATATTAACAGGGATTTTCTATAGCATTTTGAAACATTCATAGAGTTTCAGTTGATAATGTCACAGCAGACACATAGATAGAGGATCCATCACAAGTTCTTAATTTATAACAAAACAATTGAATTAATCATGTTATAGAAATGTCTCGCTTATTGACACTTTCCTAAATTAGTTTAATCAAAGTTAATATGAATTTCCAACAAGTATTAGACAAGGTTCCCACAAATATTCTGACACAAAATTCCCTGACATTTCCCTGACCAAAGAGCAGTTTTTCCCTGACTTTTTTAACCAATTGGACACCATAGCGTCTCTTCGTTTGAGAAAAATATGGCAAAAGAAATAGAGAAGCTATATTTGCTAATGGGACACATGATTTGTAAGGCAACAGTTTTAGGACTGACAATTAACAATAATTTAGCATTGTCCGAAGCAAGCACAACAAGCGAGATTTTTTTTCATGTCTTTGGTATTTCCATCACAGGAATTGTGACAAAGTTTCATGAAGATTAGGCCAAAATTGTGACCGCTCTCACAAGTGTGTTCAATAACGGCAGGATGATGAACAGACAAAGAGTAATCCCAAATGCTCTGCTTTTCAGGTTGTTTTATCTCACAGACCCGTCTAATGAATATTCAATGTCAAAATACCTGTAACAAGTTGAAACAAGACTGCGTCTAATAAACACTTATGCCCCCATGGAAGCCTTGTCTATAAAAACATAATTCTGTTGTAATGTTGGATAGTGTTACATGGCTTTGATAATGTTAGGGGCTTATGATGGTAAACAAGTATGTCAAGTTTGAAGGCAATTAACGTCTTGATGTAAGACGAAATTTGGGTTAACAAGAATTGGATGCTTAATAAGTCTAGGTCCAAAATTAGGTCAATGTGATATAGGTGTGAGGAGAATGTTCAAATACAACATCCATGCAAGTATGAAAGCTTTGTAGAAATTCATATTAATGCTAGAAGAAACAGTCAATTCAGGTTAACCAAGAATTTGACCTTTCAATAAGTCTAAGTCCAAAATTAGGCCAAGGTGAAGGTCAAAATGGGGTCAGGTGATACATGCATGTAGAGAGTGTTCATATACAACATCCATGCAAGTATGGAAGCTTTGTAGCAAGCCATAATAATGCTAGAAGAAACGGTCAATTTGGGTTAACCAGAACGGACGGACGAACGGACGTTCTCCCTGACTTGACGTTGTGGGGTTTTCTTTTGTTCATTCTTTTGTTTGTAAAACCCTGTAAGCAACATTTTGCACCCCATAAGCAACGGAATGAACAGAATCTAAATATAGCCTATTGTTCCGCACCCACAACCACAAGTGGGTGCGTACGGACGGACAGGTGAATCACTATATGCCACTCGATCTATCGATACAGGGGCATAAAAATCGACTTATACTGAAAATTGTTTTGCTTAGCTTATAAAATTATACATTAAAGGTCAGTTAAATAAGAATATTATTATACCTTTTTCTTTCAACATCACTGTCAAATTCAAATTCTGAATCATATGTACCAGCTAGTTGAGCCTGTAATATAATCATTGTAATTATGCAACATATTCTGCGTAGATTTTTGTTTGAGTGTTAATTGTTTCCATTTGATTGAGACAGCCATGTGTGGTCATTCAGTTTTTCCCAGCTAGGTTGGCCTATGACCTCTGACTTGTAACTACAAGGAATCCGGGTGTGCTACCCTAGCTCTTCCGAATTTTTTAACGAGCTTAATGAACAGCACCGTCGTCATCATACACACGGGACTACCCAGGGATTACCTACCAGTTCATCTCTAGTTGGGTGAGAAACACTGAAATGACCAAGTGCCCCGGCCAAGAACAGAAACAGGGACCTCTCCGTCTGTAGCCAAGAGTATTATCCACCACGCATGTTAATCAAATGTATATGACACTCTATATTAACGTATGTAAAAGGTGTAAATATGCTGCCGCTTACACATATCGATAGGCCGATTAACAATGTTACCGCGTTAAGCGTAAAACGCACTAGTCAAATTCTACCCTGCTTTATGTAAGACCTCATAATTTTCGTATCTATTATCCGATTTTAAATATCTAAAGTTTGTAATGAAGCAGAGATATATGCCTGTCTATTAATACAACATTCATCACGATACCCTAGTTATTAAATCCACGGCGACGAGTAAGAATCCGTTCCGCGTAAAAGTAAGTTTAAAATATCCCGTTTTTTACCAAATAAAAATTCAATCAACGGTCGAAAATCATCAAACATTAATCTAATTTTTGATCGATTTTGTTCATTAAAGCTTGTTTTAAAAGCTTATACTGTAAGGTTTTATAAAATGTAAAAACTTATTTTTAAAGCATTTGCGAGTTGTCGACCGCCAACAAAATAAAACAGAACGGACGTATTCATAATAATGTTTGATGTAAACTACGCCGACCATTGATCATCTTTTGTGGCGATTTTTTCAAAGGCTAGCATCATGGTTCGTAATTTAATGCAACCAATACCTCTCAAAATGCATTTAATAGCAAGTTATATTGTAAATAATCGCCATTTTATAATTAACATTCGGCAATAAGTCCGCAAGTTCAATACAGCTACCAAAAAAATAGTCCCGCATCGTGACAAAAAAACACTATTTTTGACTCCATTCTGTAAAGACAGAACCAATAGAAACCAGAAAAAAGTACAACCAGTGCCTCAAAACGTATTTAATCTCACATTTGAAACAAGTTTTAATCAAAAATATGTTTTCAATTAGCGCATGGAAGGTGTGCAGGTGCCCGTTTCACACGCGTTTCGACGTGATTCCGCCATTTTGAAAATTTATTTGCAATAATTAGTACATAAATGCACGAAGTTTAATCAAATCGTTGGCGGTCGACAACTCACAAATGCTTTATAAATAAGTTTTACATTTTATAAAACCTTAAAGTATTAGCTTTTAAAACAAGTTTTAATGAACAAAATCGATCGAAAATTAAATTCATATTTGATGATTTTCGACCGTTGGTTGTATTTTTATTTGGTAAAAAAAGAGGTATTTTAAACTTACTTTTACGCGGAACGGATTCTTACTCGTCGCCGTGGATTTAATAATTAGGGTATCTGTTAAAAGACAGACATATATCTCTGCTTCATTACAAGCTTTAAATATTTAAAATCGGATAACAGATACTAAAATTATGAGGTCTTACATAAAGCAGGGTAGAATTTGACTAGTGCGTTTTACGCTTAACGCGGTAACATTGTTTATCGGCCGATCGATATGTGTAAGCGGCAGCATATTTACGTTAATATAGAGTGTCATATACATTTAATTAACATGCGTGTATCCACTTGACAACCTTGCCAACACAGGTCGATGTTATGAAATTATGTAATGTATGCTTATCATCGTCAAAGGCCTTCGACATTATGATACTTATAGTAGACCTACATAGCAACATTTTAAACAAAAAATCCAAGGCCATTTTAACTCCTTCTGAAATCACTTGTTCAATGTTGGTAACTGATTAAAGTTAAGTAAAGTTTTGGTCATTTAGCTTCATTACAATTCAAGGCAAAATAACAATCTTAAAAGTCACTCTATCTCACTGCTATGCACCAGTCAATATTGAAACCACGCCCCCAACCCCGAGAAAGGGTGTACATGTGGATTTATACTTTTGCTTTTTCAAACTCCTGGTAAAATCCGTACAGATGGCAAATTGTCCTGTCATATACCTTACGGGTATAGGTCAAGGCTATACATTACTCTGCTATTTTGGTGCAAAACAAAAGCCCCGCACTCACACAGCAGTGGATGGACATCGGGAAGGCAAATAGAGGGGATAGTTTGCCACTATCCCCCACCCTTCCCTGGGGTTCAAGGGGCCGTGCATATGGTTTTAATTGTCAGGCTGCAGGTGCATTATACATATGCCAATCGGAGACATCATACATGATGACTTAATCTGTTCAACATAGAAATGAGTAAACATGTTGTTATTCATGTTGATTGATTTTGCTCCAGTCAATTCCATGTAGTTGTATTAGCAACTACCTGTCAATTCTCATCATAGAATGAGTCAGTCACTCAGTGACTGACGAAAATACTATACTACAGGCAAACTAATATAACCTGCTTAATATTAGTAGAAATATTGAAACATGACATCATAAAATCAACTAACATACCAAGTTTTTGCTAGAGCCAGCCATGATCAACAACCTTTTCTACTTTCACTTTAGTATTTGGACGATTCCATAGTGAAAGGGTAAACGAATTTTAATGCATTTATTAATATTAGCTTAAAGTAGACAAGGGTATCCCTTACTTTTTAAATATTTAACAAAGTACGAAAACACGATACGAAATTGCAAAATCTCAATAATAGGTTATCCTTATTTGAAGTTTGATATAAAATATTATATTTTGAATTTAGCCCACCCCCTAATTATAATGAATATTGGACTATTCCAAACAAAATGGCTGCGCCCACGGTTTGTGTTCCAGGTATGAAAAGTTCATTATTTCTTTGGAGGCTAGTTTATGTAGAAAATAAGTAAACAAACGAGATTTAACTGCATAGTTATCACAGGGGTATAATAATATGTCTTTAATCATAACTACAGGAACTGTAAATATGTTTAATGCACAATGTAATAGGATTTCGCGACATCATCTGACTACATATTCGTGTATTATGGAGTACATTTATATTATCTTTGGTTTTTAAATACATTCATTGGAATCCATGCATTCCAATGAATGTGAAAGATAGCTAGGTTTAATAGATGTGTATTTACCACTATTGTTAAAGAGAATCTGGGGCTGCAGTTCAATGTGGACAAATGTAAAGTTATTCACTTTGGCAATGGAAATCCAAATAAACAATATGTGATGACAACACAACCAGTAATCGAGACTAATGAAGAGTGTGATCTTGGAGTTGTATTCCAACAGGACCTTAGGTTCAGTAAGCACATATCAACAAAAATCAACAAGGCGAACAGTATATTGGCTCTTAAGTCTTATTGGCAAGACATTTGCATACATGGATAAGTTCACGTTTCTAAGACTATATACAGCATTAGTGTGTCCGCATGTAGAATTTTCCAATGTTGTAGGTATCCGTGTCTGAGAAAAGATATTGATAGCCTAGAAAGACTTCAGATGAGGGCGACGAGACTCATACCAAGCTTGAGACATCTATCATACAGCGAACGTCTCAAAGCACTAAAGTTGCCATCCTTGTTACATAGGCGTAAAAGAGGGGACTTAATTCAAACCTTTAAAATAGTGAAAGGACTGGATGATTGTGATTTCAACACATTTTTTACATACTCGTCATCAACGAGAGGTCACCATTTAAAATTGGATGTACCAAGTTCTAGAACCACCTTACGACAGAACCAGTTTTCTAGGAGAGTCATTGATATGTAGAATGTGTTACCGCCAAATGTTATAGATGCAAAGGATGTGAATGGTTTTAAAATACGGTTGGACTGTCACTGGCTTGCACTCGAAGAAAAAAACTGGAACAGACCGGGTTTTAGCCCAATCTAAATGAACGGTGGTAACGAGCAGCTGATAATCAGCAAAAGATACGACAACTAATCCGTGTGTAATCGGATTAAAATCATCTGAATGACATGCCCTACGGACACAATGGTGATTATCAATGCTGTTAATTGGGGTCCAGTTAACAAAAGACAAATTCTGAAGTGTGAACAAACAATGATTTATGACGAGGTATCATGTAATTAACAAACTGTCACTACAGAGGACCAGTGATTTACAATTTTTGGTCGCTTAATGCAATTTTACCAATCAACTATAGTGCTGAAACAGTGGTCGCGTAAGACAAAAGTCGCTTAATGCAATAGACAAATAGAGCAAATATGGTCGGGAGGAATTGAAACCGGTCGTTTAAGACAAAGGTCGCTTAATACGCGTGGTCGCTAGTACAAGTTCGACTGTAATTGTGACTAACCATACAAGTTTGTGCTACATCAAGTCTACAAGAAGGGGGGCTTAAAAAGGACACTATCCTTACTACAGAGCCCAAAATCATCCTACAGGTATCCTACAGGTACATCAAGTCTACTAGTAGCAACCGAGACTAGACGGATAAGCTGTTACCAAGTGGCTGCCTTTAAATTCTGATGGTCCAGCCACAGCTAGTATAGGTACTGTAAGCGTCGATATGGTTTGACTACTTCCGAGACCAAACGTATCATTTATGGAACTAGTCTACAAGTTACTACTTGTACAAGAAGGGGACTTAATACTTATCAATGACATTGTCCTTACTACAGAGTCCACAATTTTCCTATGGGTTGGTTGTTACCACTGACATCTGAACTGTAGACTCTATTATCCAGTAAAATGACATCATGCAACCAAATATGTCCTTTGTTTCTTTGTCACTATATTGTTACATGATAGGTTTTTATTATTTTTTAGTAAGTTGATTATTTAGTTTAATACAGTAGTACATCTGTGCTGTTTTATAGGTCAGCGACTTTGTCGTGAAGAGGATAAAATTAAGCAAGGGCGAGGAACATATTCAAGAAATGGTTTTATCTATGCATCACTGGCTGGGTGTTTGATGCCTGTACAGACAGACAATGATAAGGTGAGTGTCAGCTTCATAAAGTTCATTGTGAAAAATTGACTAATGTGTTTTTAATTCTAGTTGGTCATTTTTATTATGCCCCCACTGAAGGTTGGAGGGGAATATAGGTTTGCCGTAGTACATCCATCTGTTCCGAGCATAGCCTTTATTTGCCAGTCAGCTTTCTGTGGAAATATGGCAGGCATATAAGTGCCTCCAACCATTTTTTGAACCCAAGTCGCCATATTAGACGACAAGGGCTCTAACCTCTGAGCTACCGAGGCACACTGTTGCATCACATGTAACTTGAAACGTGTTTGTGCTCCAATCATCAAATGTCTAAGGAATATTATGTAGTTACATACCTAGGAATTCAGATTCATCTTGTAAGAGCACTTTTGACTGT
Organism: Spisula solida; assembly: GCA_947247005.1. Classification (NCBI taxonomy): domain Eukaryota; kingdom Metazoa; phylum Mollusca; class Bivalvia; order Venerida; family Mactridae; genus Spisula; species Spisula solida. The sequence continues at coordinate 32,919,627 of OX365952.1, read as the reverse complement.
GGGGGTATAGATCTACATGTATGTAGTTCAAAACTGCACCATGTATTTTTTTGGTGTTTAGGTTAATGTAGGCCGGCAAAACAACAGTAGTTCCAAAATTATTTTTAATTTATTTTCACCCTCTAGCATATCTAGATTTGAGGTCTTATATTATCAAGACAAGTAAATGTCATATTTCGTATTATCACATGTTTGATGTCGCGGTAGCGTAATAAAGCCATTATTTATTTTTGATAATACACTAGACTAAGTGTAATAAAGCTATCACGCGATGTCATTCAAAGGATAGGCGACGTCTTTAAAATTGCGCGTTAATATAGTGAAAAATAAGTAGCTTTTTTATGTTTCGGTCGAAAAGGCTAACATGTGATAAAAAGAACATTACATTTGTGACTTTCCACATTGGATTTATTAAACTCGTTGAAAAAATCGATAAAATGCTCGGCAGAGCCTCGCATTTTATTATTTTATTCAACTCGTTTAATAAATTCAATATGGAAAGACACTCATGTAATATCCTCTATATAAAATAAAGATTCAACAAAGTCAAATCAAAACCTGATTTACAGAGCTACAGATAAGCTGCGTATTGGGGGTAATTACCCAATTAATTTTCTTAAAAACCCAATAGATTTTGAGAGGAGGGAGTAAGAAAATGCAAAGACAATTTGAAATACCCAAATAGAAAAGGATGTTATAGTGAAAAATAGTATATAAAAGCTTATTTACCCTGTGAGTTTTATTAAATACCCAATTAAAATTTGTCAAAACCCAATCAAAATTGCAACTCGGGGGTAAAATACCCAATTGACTAAAACCTTATCTGTAGCTCTGCATTTATGTTCTTCAAGATGACACTTCTTGCCAGGTGACCCAAGTAAATCCAGGTTCCTATTTAGTATTATTATCACTTAGGACCATTTGTAAAACCAAATTGTTAAATTATCGATGTTGTACTTACAGACAATTATTGAAGTGATAAGAAAGACAGAGACCACTGTTGTACCATCTGTAGATTGTCTTGTTACTGCCAAGGTAAGTTATCCTTCATATTTCTTCCAATTCATAAGTTTGGGTGAAAACACAATCTTTATTTAGTATTCGTAGAATTATGGCTTCATCAATTGAGAATGTGACCTCCCAGTGGCCAAACTCGATGGAACATTATTTTAGAGATTCGCTGAGAAGTTGAATACAGTATTGTGTATGTACATTGGATTATTAACTAATAGTTAACCAATAGTGGATAGAAAACATTGGTTGAAATTGTGTTTAGATTGTTTTTTGTCTTAAATCGTTTTCACTTTACTATAAAGGGTCTTTTCCCAATTTGTTGTTTTTTCCTACCTATCAGTTATCAATATATATAATGAAAACCCAGGCCTCATCATACCAACGATGAAACTAAAAGCATACTGTAAAAAATTACTGTTTCAGTATTAATTTTTTCTGTTTGACTTTAATGTACTGTATCTTTATTTTAGGTAACAAATGTGAATCCAAGATTCTGTAAATGTAACATAATTAAAGTTGGAACATTGACATTGAAAGATTCTTTCCGTGGTATGATTAGGTAAGTCTTTGTTGCCTAATATTATGTATCATCGCGGGATATCCTCAAATTCTCGTTTTATCAAACTTTCTCTTTTTCGGGTACAAACTTAAAATGCATCAAAACTTCATTTCTGAGTTGTGTTTGAGGTATATCTTTTAGATTTAACCCATGATTGATTTTAACAACAAAATGCATCAGAAGAAGGTAAAAACTCTGCAAACTTTTGTGTGAAATAATTTTATACACAGAGTGTCAAGCGAAGGAGCTATAAAAAAAAACCTGTGTCAATCTGTAATAACTGTGGTATAACTATGAGACTTGTTCAGACTTCCAATTTATGTGTTGTGAATGAGTAGATTGCTGGTCTGTCACCCCAGCTGTCAGCCATCAGTTGTAGTTTGACTCCCAGATTGGAAACTTGTTTTATGTTGACTCTTTCACACACATTAGTGTGACATTTTGAAATTTGAAAATACACCATTGATTCTTATTGGTTAAAGAGGGTGATGGCGTGTTCCGGATATGTGTTGCCTATGTTACTGAATCAACAAGGGTTTGTGTGTTGGGCATTGTGCCTTGTATGTTTTTATGTTTTCTGTGCTTGGGTGGTTAAGTTGAGGGCTGCCTCCCCTGTCTGACGTGATATTATCTTTTTGGTAAGGGTTTTGGTGTGTTGCCTAGGTTATTGAATGAACAAGATCAACTTATGACACTACCAAGAAATTCAGTAGTAACATAGGAATTTGATTTTATACAATTGGGACCTTTGAGCAAACTTCAAAATGTTTGGACATATACCTAAGATTTTATAGCATATTTGACTTCAAACCCTTTGAACAACCCTCATGTATGTCATGTAGTTGAATGATGTTTTGTTGACTATGCTGACCATTATGGACTTTGAAAGTTGTTAATCACTATATTATTAATTTGTTAATATTTTATTTTAGGCGAGAAGATGTTAGAGCAACAGAAAAAGACAAGGTGAAAATTATAATTTGTTAACACTCTGAGGTTTTCGTTCATTTTTATCAGAGGGCTGTAAGCACTTATATCAGTCTTACAAATACAGAATAATGCAGAAATCTGGATTTTCTTCACTAGAAAGAATGAACTTTTCTGCAGAAAATAAAGTTATTTGACGAAAACATTCAACTCAGTATTAACGAAGTACTATAACTCATTTGAATTTTTTTAAGCTGAATGTTAACAATAGAACAATGTTTGAAATATAGTTTTTGTGTAGGACATGCATTTGATTCCCAGTTGCAGCTAGTTTTACCTTCCGTGAAAATTTGAAAACAATTTAGTGTTTCTTCCACATGGGGAGAAGTTACTGGTTCTTCGTGGAAAGGTGGTATAGTAAGTTAGTACTGGTTAGGATAGAGTCCAGGGCCCGGAATTACAACCAATACTTACACTTAGCACTCAAATATTGAAATTCACCCTTTTGAGGCTCATAGCGCTCAAATAATGAAATTCACTCTTTTGAGGCCCATAGCGACATTTTTGAGTGCAAGAAGTTGTTATACTGAAAAATTGGTACTCAATATTATTTTTGGATTTTTGACTTACTTCCTAATGGAATTTTGTGTATTTGTAAGCTTAAGTTGTAATTTATCAGTCTGAGTGCTGAGTGTGGTACTCAGATTCAATAATTACATCTACACCTCATAAATAGTACTCAATGGCAAAGAAAATGTATTGAATGTAATTTTCAAAACTCAATGGCTCATTGTATTACATTTTTAATATTTGAGTGTTGAGTGCTGAGTGTAAGTATTGGTTGTAATTCCTGGCCCTGGAAAACTGGTTTGGTGCATTGGCCACTGTCTATAACTGAAAAATTTGTTGCGAAATAGTGTTAAACCTGAATAAGCATATTAACAATTTGGTGCGAGTTGTACGTAATATATTACTGTTTATTGATTTTCAGGTAGAAATGTACAAGTGTTTTCGACCAGGTGATATTGTTATTGCAAGAGTGATCTCCCTTGGTGATGCTCAATCTTATCTCCTGACAACATCAGAGAATGAACTTGGTGTTGTCATAGCAACCAGTGAAGAAGGTTGGTAGTTTTACTTCTCTTTTCGGATAATTTTTTTTTTATTAGAAAGTAAATTATTAGTCCCCTACCGGTTTCGACCGGAGGGGACTATAGGTTTGCCCTCTGTCCGTCTGTCTTTCCGGGCATACAAATGACCACTTGTTGGGTATGAGAGAACAAAAGAAATACCCAATAAATATCAATTCCTGAGTCCATTTAATCTATTCTGTAAGTCTCTTATTGAGTATTTTGTCCCTTGTTGGATACTTTTTAACAAAAGAAATACCCAATAAGTGGTCAGCCTTAAGGATGTCCGTCCGTCTGTCTGTCCATCAAAAAATCTGGATCCTGACATAGCTCAATCAGTTTCCAAGCTAGGTTAATGAAACTTGGTAACGTTGTGGATAGGTGCCAATAAGGAGATTACGCCCATCTAAATATTTTTTGATTCTGAAAAATTTGATTCTGGTTGCTCTGGCAACAGAAACTTTGAAAATAATTGTAAGGTAATGGCTTCAAATCGGTAGGGGACTTTTGTTTTGCTTGCAATTCTTAGTCACTTGTTTTACATCCTTCACAGTTCACACTACAAAGAGGGGAGCAGACGCAGGGGAATTAGATTTTTTTCATTTTTTTGTCTCATTCCTCATCCTAGAGCCGAACATTTTGTCTAAATCCTGACAGTGGAAGATGCTTGGTGTATCTTTAAATAGTTGGCTGCTTTTTTTCAGCATCCAAATTCTCTAATACGGGATCTTAAATCCCACCAAAGTCCATTGCCCGGGACCCGGAATAATTTGGCGTGTCAAATTCCCGTCTGTCGGGAATCGTCTTCTCTTAAAAGTCCTGTGTATACCTGCCGCTCCCCCTGGGGAAATATATTGATAGGTGCATTAGAGATAAGATTTTAAAACACCAAAAGGTCATTGACCCATGTGGTTAAACATACGGTAACTATACAATTTGTATAAATAGGATCCATCATGAGTTGTCTTTGGAGATTTTAAACGAGTCTAGAAAACACAGGTTATTAAATGAGCCTTTTGCAAGCTTAATAAATAGTTTTTATGAAAAGTTTAAGAAATGTTTATCTCGAAGACAAGCAGGGATGGATTCTTTTCATCACATTGCTATAGTGAACAGGCAAAAGCAAATCAGCAATAACAAATTTAAGCCAGCAACATTACATTTTCACCCGAAAAGCTTGTGATGTCACGCATTTGTTATCACACACGTTGGAGAACATTGTTCCGTCATTTGATCTCACATGGAAGATGACCGTATTTATGTGATAAATGATTATATTATGTATTACAGGAGTTACCATGGTGCCCGTCAGCTGGAACAAAATGAGATGTCCAAAAACACTTAATGAAGAATTCAGAAAAGTGGCAAAAGTTCAACCATCATTTATTGAATATTCTGATACTTGAATATATAAACTGTCTGAAAATGACAAGACTCTAATAAACCATACAGGGGAATAGAGAGATAGCTGCTTTTGCTACCACATCTCTCTTTCTCTAGCCTAATTGCATTGAAATATTTGTACTGTGTTGCTATAGAGAGGAAGAAGGTCATGAACTTAAAATCACAAATTTTTTGGGGAGCATATAGTTGCCACTCTGTCTGTCCGTCTTTACAAACTTCTAACTGACTATATTTATGTGTCCACCTTACAGAATGATGATTTATATGCTTATTTTAGAATATGAACATGTTAGCCTCATAAAATACTTTTGTTTCAACTGGTTTGGCCACATGAATCGTCAAAAGCATTTAACTCAGAAACTGTTCTTGGTATCATTCTGTGTATTGAAACGTACTTGGTATCAACTATCATTCATTGAAAGAAGCTATGCACTGAGTTTGAACCTGCAACGTTCAGAATCATTGTCACAGCGGTGCTAGTTTATACATGTACCAAATGGGTAGCGATTGGCCTAAATCTACAGAGCATCTTTTAATTGTAGAAATTTCAGCTCAAATTTGAGATTTTGCTCTAATCAGTGTCCAGGTTGGAATCAGATATCTTTGAATTGAAATGCTGTAAGCAATAGTATTTGGGCCGAGATTTAGCTCCGACTGAGATGTGTGTAAATGTTATGCTGTGTGATGGGCTGGTATTCAAAAAGCATCTTAAGGAAAAAATTAAGCTTATATTTCGCAAGAAATGAAGAATAACTCATGCTTTCCTTGTGATTATTGTAGCTCTTTACATAATGTTTCTAAACTATGTATAAAATTGATAATATTAATTTTCCTGTTTAGCTAATACGCTTAAGGAAATTTTCAGATTTTAAGAAATTCGAAATTTTCCTTTAAGAAGCTTTGTGAATACCATCCCAGATGTTTTTAAGTGTAATAAAATAAATGAATAACATCTTTTTCATTCTATGAAGTATTTTATTGAAATGTTCAGTTTGGTTTAAAATTAAAACCAAATAACATTAATATAATAAAACGTTATCAAAAACATCAAAGCTAAAATTTCATGTGTAAACAAATAAACAACACAATTTGTATAACAAAACCAGTTAATAAAAGAAACAAAACATTGTGATATAAATGCAGTATAACATACTGGTACTATAGGTTGATACAACAAATAAAACTAGAGCTGTCGCCATTCCGCAGACTAATATACCCCCGCCGGCAAAGGGCCATAATTCTGCCAAAATTCATCGCAGCGCAAATTCCTTTCTTCATGCACATCTATATGTTGAGGTTGTTCATCTGTAAAAGTTTGATGAGCGAAATCCTGCCAAAACTGTAGGAGTTGCGTCCACAAGAATGCGTCTACGGACGGACAGACAGACGGACAATCTGAATCCAGTATACCCCCCTTACAACTCGTTGTGCGGGGGTATAACTAAACAACCCAACATATACTCGAGGACTTTAAAAACATTCATTGTCAAAGGCAAATAAATTGTTTGCTGGCTTGCAATTAAGTACATTTGTTGATAATATAAAGTAAAATATCAATTTGGTTATAGTCCAGTCAGGGTAGGAATACAGTGACGCAGCGGTCGGGTCCACTATTACAGTGTAAAACCAATTATAAAGGCTTAAACAGACAGCCAAAATTTCAATGCTAAACTAACAAACTATTTTCACACTACCTATTCAGACAATGGTTGTAATCTTCTGTGTACACATAAACGGCTACGTCACTGTCACCAGATCCTTACTGGATTTTACATGATTTTCATTTATTCAAAAATATTTCATATTATATAACCTTTTGTATTATAAGTTTATACATGTATTTGACTTTCATTGCAATTTAACATTTCTAAAGTCATTGAGTGCATTTCCTTTTGCAGGTGTATAAAATATATACAAGGTGCAATAATGATAAAACAAGATTAAAGCCTCGGTCCCACTGAGGAATTCCCAATCAACAATGTTCTCCCAATTTCTTCAGATACCATCTGATTCATTAAAATTTCTTCTGATATAATACTAGTACACCATCTCATGACTTTCCCAAAGCCTCTCCTAGACCATGAGGAACTTACTCAGTGGGACCTAGGCTTTATCTGAAAGGGGTTTTGACAAAAAATCGTATGTCTCCCACAACTCCAGCAATAATCCTCCAACCTAAAATTCCTGACAATATGCACACCAAGACTTGGTACCAAATATTCATGTTGGAATCCAACTAAAACAAGCACGGACAAACTTCATGACATCCAGACAGACTCTATTGGGAGGTGGGAGACATAATCTCTGTAAACTCAATATTCATGGATAACTAATTTTCATGAATGTTATAGTTAAACAATGTCCACAACATTAAATCCTCAGGATTAATCAACCCAAAGAATATGGATTAGCTCCGTTATTTTTAATCCACAAAATTTCCCTATTACAAAAATTAATGAAGTTCATTTACATTATCTCTGCCACACTTTCATCCAGCCAATATCAAAACATGTAGTCTTCAAGTATGAGTTTTCTCTGCTTTTCAGATGCATTAAAACCTCGCTTCAAATCCGCCATTTTTGCCTTGGCGGAACAAGGTTGTAACTCATTATAGAGCGAGATACAACCTTGTATGATTTGGGCCATGTAAGACAGATATAATACTGCTAAACTGGGACCCAAACACACAGATTATGAGATACATGATTGAAGTGAAAATTCAAATCACCCAATGAGACTAAGTCGTGCTAAATCATTAAAATATGAAATGTCTTCTTTGGTATTAAATAGAGAAAAAATGACATTGTCAAGATGATATGATCAATAATCCAAGTACAAGCAAAACAATGACTATCCGCTTCATTTATTTATAAGCAGAAAGAGTTAGCAGGGGTCTTACAATTCCAGAATAATTCTGATTTGCTGCTCTAGAAAGAACTAACTTTTCTGCAGAAAATAAAAGATATTTGATGAAAATATACCACATATTGACTCATGTTTAGGTCATTTTAAATTTCATTTGCTGAATTTTAACACGCCTAGAAAAATGTTTCAAACAGGGTTTTGGTGTAAATGGTCCTTGAAACAGACTTGTGTCTTATATTGAGGATTGGGAATTATGTCTCAGTAGGACCCCTGAGTTAGTTATCCAACTTGTGAAGTGAATCTAATGCATTGGTATAGTCCAACATGATTGACCTGTCAAAATAAATATGATTACAGGGTAGCTGCACACCATGTTTTAGTAATCCTCAGGTTTCTGGAGATGTCTAATCTATAGTGTGCACATACAGTGAAATTAAGTATATTCCGGCGGATCAATAAAGCGGTACTACATACATGTATTAATGTGCACCTCTTTGGTAAAGTCAGTAACTTAAAGACTTTCAATCAATTGAGTATCCTAAAATTTCTTGGAAGACAAGTTTTATCTTGGAGTGTACTTAACACAGTAGAATAAAAAGTACACTATACAAACAGTATTGTGCGCCAAGGATAATGTGATATTTACAAACATGAATCGGTTTGGTCAACTGTGACAAAATTGGTTTTACAAATCACTAAATTAACAGATAAGATCAGTATTGAACTCAAAACATCACTGATAAATTATGAACATCTGATTAATCCACCTTTGTGTAATAAACCAAATTGTCCCGCCTTTCTCATTATCCTGAGCGTACTATAGCATTGTACACCTTTCTTATGTTCTACTATTGCACTGATTTACATATCTTTGGCAGTTCGAATAAAAATATAAACCAGCAGTATGAACAGACTGTAAAATCATTATTTTTCACAGGTATTGCATTTCATAGATTTTGGTAAAATGTTAATTTGGTGGTTTCATAAATTAGTGGATTTAAAATATTGAAAGAAAAATTTCTTGTAACGTAAATTTGAGGTAAATTATTTGATAGGATTTAATTTTGTGATCTTGTTCATCCACAGAATTAACAACCATTAATCAGCACTGAATATTTAAAATAACTTTTACAGTAAACATTTGTCATACTTTGATGAACATTCGATAATCAATTAGAACGATTTTATAAAAATTTGGTGACTCAAGTTCCCAGAATAAGGATTCGTACAAGGAATACGCTGGTGTATGAGAATGGATTTGATTTGCCATCACAAATTTTCAATGTTTTGATTTTTGCCAAAATGTCTGGTTTAACTATGATAATGAAGTTAGCTTAGCAGCAATCAACTTGTAGTTCAGCTAATATGGCATTAAAGTATGTTAGAGATAGCATGCCTGAGTCAGAACTGATATCCACTTCCTTGAACAGGTTTAACCCTGTACTCCATATATGCACATCTATTCACTTCCTTAATATCTTCATCACCAATTATTTTCCAATAATGACAATGGAGGGGAGACAATTCAAATTTAGAGAGAAAAACAACATTTTATTTAGGGAGAGTTGTCCCAAAAAGCTGCATGTCACAGAAATGTGTGCACATTCTTGTTCATCTCTATTTAAAACAATGTATGTAGTAGAGCGTTATAATTACTTGCAGAATTTATAAATATTACAGCATCAAGGATGCACTTAGCAATATGTCATTTCAAGTGAACCCAAAGGTCATTTTCTTTTTTTTTTGAATGCTCCTTAATGACCAACCACCAAGCTTGTTACAGCTACATGGGGTGCATCTTCAGATTGACTGCTTAGGATAGATTTGGCTGTATATCTAGAAAAGATCAACAGACACACATACACTGTTGGTTGAGTCGCATGTGTAATTTTCATTTCCTAAAACTTTGGACAACAAATCATGCCAGTATGTTGGATTTTACATGACGGCAGTAATGTTCCTAACAAATTAAAACAATAAATGTCTTGTTTATATTCAACCACAATCTGGGATATACACTCTATGTATAGAAACACTAGTTATATAATATCTAAGTATTGAATTTTGACATAATACTTCCAGTTTTGCAGTATTTTTGTCAATTTGACATTATAATTATATTATTAAGTACTTGCAATGTTGCTTACAGAAAATAAAAATGACCTAGATATATGACCCGTTTTTATCATTTACATTTTTTTAAATATTGATTTAGATCCTACTCAGTCACATTATCATGACACCAGGACCCGATCTCCCAAAGCGTCTCAAGGAGAAATCTCATCTCAAATTGAGATTTTACTCAATTTTAGAGTCTGAATTTAAGATAAATATGAAGCTCAAGCTCTCGAAATTTTACTGTAACCAACTCAGAATAATGTTTCTGTTTTGTTATACCAATTTAGAGTACAATTTCGTATGGAAACTACCTCAATGGGTGACAAAATTTGAGTTGAGATTGGTCTCAGATTGAGATGTTTCGGGAGATCGGGGCCTGGAAAATGTGCTAAGCATCAAGTAAGAGAGCTAATATCAAACTACATTTACTATGAAACTGGAAGTAACAGTGAAAATAACAACAGAGACTATACATGTAACATATAATAAAACAATGGTATAATACTTATAATATAACTGACTGCTTTCAAGATTATGCAATGCCGTCTAGTATTTACAATTTTACAAGCATTGCAATACTACCATTCCCAGAGATAACCTGACTAAGTTGACTATAGTCCGCTGAGGATAACACTAGCCCTTTTCTACAAATACAGATGAGAATCAACTGCATTTCAAATGTCCATTTTTGTTTGATCTCATGCTTAATTGCTTTTAATGCAAATACTCTTTCAATCTACACTGTTAACAAGCGGCCAGTCGAACGTGCAGATTTAATATGGCTCAGTCTTCATGAAACTTTGTTAGAATGTTTGTCTCTATGAAATCTAGGCCAAGCTTGAACAGTGCTACTAGTATCTATCAGATGAACTTATTTGAGCGATGTGGAACAGTCTTAGGCCATTCACTGCATTTGGTATGTAGCAAAAGCAATGTTTCTCAGGTGAGCGATACAGGGCCATCATGGGCCTTATGTTTTATATACAAGGCTAATGTTATCTTCCGCAAGCTATATTTATAGTTAGCCGACGATTGCACTGGCCTTGTTTACAAAAAAGTGACAAATGACTTTTCAATGTTATTTGTTCGATCTAATGCAAAACCATTTTGAAGCATATTATCTTCCACAAAACACTTTAAAAATGTTGCCACTCGACCATGTAGATTTATATTATCAATCTTTAGTTCGTATACAAGGCTAGAACTATCGTCTGCAAGCTATATATTTGTGGTTTAGTATTGTTGTTAGTCATTTGCCTGTTGTCATAGGAACTGCAACATGATAAAATGGTTATTATGATGTCGTGTCATAAAACATCAGAAAATGGATGCATGACCATTTTTTTTCTTCCAAAATATGATATGTTAATAATTATAGAACATATCTAAGTAAGGTTAAGTTTCTTTAGAAAGTTTTTCGTATGTTGCAGTTTGTGACAAGTAACTTCATCATTTGCTAATTCTTTTCAAGAATGTGCACAATTTTAATTCAAATCAAAAGTATTTTACAAATCTAAATTATACAGTACATGCATTATATACATGGATGTATTTACATATTTATTACGTGCTTTCCAGTGATTTACAGCGGAATAACAGTGAAACAGCACATTTGTAATTTCACTGAAACAGACTAATTATTTCAAAATCTCAGTTGAGTGCTCCAAATAAGCTTCCTCCCTTTGATATAGAAGTAGCAGATATATTTGTTAAAGCCTATTGGCATCTACTAAATTTATGGAAAAAAATATAACTTTCGATTCACTGATATTACACCAAATCCTAATACAAATATCCTCAACATATTGGTCGTATGTATGCCCCCACCAAATAATTGGGGGGATATAGATTTGCCCTTGTTTTTTATAAATCTTTTGAAGCATCAGTATCTTCCAATGTCCTTAACAATAAAGTCTGCTTGATAACAGTATTAATCTTGATATTATAAAAATTTAAATGGTAGTCATAAATATCAAATATCTATGCTTTATACAAACTCACAATGTCGGGTAACACCTTCACCAGTAGTACAATGAACAACTTTACAAACATAACCTATACAACAATACAGTGTAACCTGTCATAAGGCCGCTATAAAACAATGACAAGATCAGGTCCAGTTAGTTTGAGTGGCAAGGAAATCATATAATGTTAAAATTATTGAGACGTCTGGTTTAAATTTTGTCTAATTTAGTTTGGTCTATTAATTATTTAAAATATACATTTTGTAACACAATTTCTCTTGAAAGTTTTGCACATTTTGTTATGCATATATACATGTATATATAAGATTTTGCAAGTATCAATAAGAAGGACATCAGTCAACATTTAAACCAGAAGCAACATGTTAAATTTGAAAAAAAAACAAGGCTGCATTCAATAAACACTTATGCCCAGGTGGAAGCCTTGCCCATAGAAATTAGCTAAGACAATCAGAGGCCAAAATTCTGTTAAAATGTTACATAGCGAAAATAATGACAGGTGTTTATAATGGTAAACACTTATGCCTTTACGGATTTGAAAATATTTGAGTTTCAAAAATTTGAAAGCTTTTATTAACACTTTCAATAGAATGAACGAACAGATGGACTAACAGATGGACAGACAGATGGACAGACAGGACAATCACATTATGCCTTCCGCATCAGTAGATGCTTGGGCATAAAAATAAAATCCTGAAAAATATGAATGATAATCAAGGAATTGATTTATAATGGCTTTATGTGTATAATAATGCTGTTCATTAAATATTGTGTTGGCCCTTATCATAACAAGAAGTATAATGAGGTAAGGCAATATGTTTCAACTTCAACAAATTTTATTTAATTTTTAGAAAATTTTGATTTTTAACTTAATAATTCAACCCAATTTCAAAATTTATTTCACAACTTTTTTCTTTTTAGTTTTCATTACAGGCGGTCTTAACGGTTTGATATGATATCCTTTCTTTTCGAGTTCATCCAGATAAACCATGGGTAACATAAAATCAGCCTGCATTTTCTGGTAGGGTGGCAGATTGTCAATGAAGTCCTGAAAATCTTTCCGAGCATCAATAAGACAATTTTCCACGGTGGATTTTTGTCGTTCAGTCTCACTCTTCTGATTCACTAGAACTTTAATCTCTTCTTTCTTTTCTTCAATTTCTTGTTTCAAACTGGTAATGACTGCTTCAAACTGTCCAGTAAGTGAATCAATTTTCTCCTTAGCGATTCTTCTCTCCCTTGCTTCAGCATCTTTCACTTTGTTAGCCTTTTCAAGGTCCTTTTTATCTCTCAGTTCCTACAAAATATTGGGTATACTGTATATCAGATTGTACCATTGTGTTATATACCTGTCCATACATTTTTCTCCTTCACCTGATCAGTTTTTTTACTGTAAGAAAAATTATCGATACATATCACATGTTAGACTGACAGACAAGAAAATATCTATATGCCCCCCTCCCAAATATTTGGTGGGGGCATAAAAAGCTTGTACCGAACCGTACCAAAATTAAGTAGGGTTATACCGAGTGGGACCAAATATACAGTTACACCACTATTAATAAGCCTTTCAACCAGGTGTATGAGTTAGTGTATTTTGTATAATCGTGATTTCTTTCAGATGATAATGAGTATGCAGATAGAAGGTTGTTAAATGAAAAAGGTCCAACTGTATGTCAATAAAACAAACAATTTGCATAAAATGCAATAGAATTTAAAGTCTGACAACATCACATCACTAACCTCTAAGGCTTGTTCTTTCTCTTTTTTCTTCACCAGCATGGCTTTATGTAATGTAGCTTTGAACTCCCTATAAGTAAACAAACATTATAATTCTATATAAATTATTCTCACTAGAAGGGTTTTTGACACAAAAATGTATGTCTCCCACAAGGGACCATTACTCAAGCAAAAATCAACCTAGAATTTCTGACAGCTTGATACCAAGCATTAATGTGAAGTCTCAATGAAATCAAACCAGTGGTTAAGGAGAAGAAGCGCGGACAGACTCTGTGACATCCATTCATACAGATGTCCAGCACAAAATCAGTATGTCTCCCCCCACTATATGTGGGAGACACATTGAGTGATTACTATCAGTTGAATGAACTTGTTTCAAAATCAATGTAAATTATAATAAATAAAGTTCAAATCCAACATAGTTATACACCTATTGGCACAAAATTCAAAGAAACATTGTACTTTTCAAGAGCAGTAGAACATACTGACAATCACTAGGACTGCTGACAATCAGTAAAATGCCAACAATCAGTAAAATGTCAACAATCAGTAAAATGCCAACAATCAATAAAATGCTGACAATCAGTAAAATACTGACTATCAGTAAAATGCTGACTATCAGTAAAATGCCAACAATCAGTTAAATGTCAACAATCAGTAAAATGCTAACAATCAGTAAAATGCCAACAATCAGTAAAATGCCAATAATCAGTAAAATGCTGATAATCAATAAAATGCCAATAATAAGTAAAATGCTGATAATCCGTAAAAATGCTGACTTTCAGTAAAATGCTGACTATCAGTAAAATGCTGATAATCAGTAAAATGTCAACAATCATTAAAATGCCAACAATCAGTAAAATGCCAAAAATCAGTAAAATGCTGACATATTGGTACATGTATACCATATGTTGTATGCATGCAGTAAATTCCACCCTACATATTACTTTTTATAATACATACCACCAAATAGCACAGGTTAGAAATTAGCATTATTGGTAACTGCTCATGAGCACCAAAAGAAACCTTAATAATAAGACCCTGGAAACTAACATTCTTGTTAATGGTGGTCTTAATATTTGGGTTTAACAAGAATAAACTTGAAAAAGACAGACTTTAAATATAAATAATAACATTTAAGGGGTTTTTAAGTGAGGTTTTACTCTATGCATAGACTGTCCTGTTAAGCAAATGGAATAGCGTGTGTTATAATATTTGAAACTACCTACAGTATATTATTTCAGTTAATGAATGGCACTTTGAGGGACTTTATAATCAATATGAAGTTTAAAATAACAATTTGAATGATCAATCCATTACTTGGGTTGAATTCTAAAAGAATAGCAAAGGTAGATTAACAAGTCATTAAGAATTGCAAGCAATACAGAAGTCCCCTACCGGTTTGAAGCCATTTTCAATGTTTCTGTTGCCATAGCAACCACATTTTTGTCAGAATCAAAATATTTTTAATATGTCAGGATCCAGATTGTTTGACGGACAGACTGACGGTCAAAAACCGGAAGGGGACTAAAAAGTTTACATGATTACATTTTTTGCATTAGAGGAAACAGCATGTTTCTCTGATTTGTAGACATGTATTTAAAGGTCTTAGCTTGACACAGATGCACAAGTTTCCAGATTTCTGATTTTAACATATTGAACTATGGACTGAAAATAACTATGTATCTTCAACACATATACACGTACACGCAATATTTATGATTAATGCAGATAAAATAGAAAAAGATCTAGTCAAGGCAAAATGCATGTATAAGTTTTATGAAGAATGCTGAGTTAAAGAAATAGATCAAGTCAAGGCCAAAATGAATTATTAAACAAAATACGACACTTTCACCGTTAACAAGCCAATTAGGTTATACCTATCAGTAGTTTCTAAACATCTAAAAGGAAATTTACATCATAATGAGCGTTTATCACATAGCATTAACCTGATAATAACAAATAATACACTTTAAATCTGTATTCAATTTCTTAATTAAACGTGTATAAATTTTAAATATACAGCACCAGGAACACTGCTGTTATTCAAAATTGCTGCAGAGTGACAACTTAGGGAAACACAAAGTTTGGTTGTTGTATAGGGGGTGTTGCTTTGGAGAAGTAAAATTGATAGTAAATGGTTACTTTTGGAAAAAAATCGTACTATTGTCCAAGAGAGGTTGTTGCTCAATGAAGGACGGCTTTGATGAGATTTTATTGAAGCCAGAATATCATTTAGATACTGTTTTGCTTTCTTTGCTTTCCGAATTTACCATCAAATTAGTGTATTTGTATTGTTAATGAAACCGAAACTTAATGCTTTTAAAAATATAGATAGTTTCCCAATATTAATAAGTAATTTTATGGCACATTTTGTATTGTCAAATAATTCTGTTTTCCTACAATTGAATATATATAAAATTTTATATCTGCAGATTCTTGACCATGCTAAATGATAATGAAACACAAAGACATTTCACAAATAGACATATAAACTTGCACTTCACAGTAATTTTGTTCACCAGTGAATTGATTCTTCACAGGTCTGGGACCTTGACTAACCATTGATGTATGAGGATGCTTTACTGAAGCTCTGGGTAGATTGCGTACTAAAGTGTGGTCACAGTATTTTGGTTAATACAAAGAATACATGTATTAATGTTTATGTTGAAATGTGTGATAATGTGTAGCTTACTCTGATGCCCTTTCTGCAGCCTCCTTAGCAACCTGTTTCTCCTCAGCTCTAGCCTTAGCAACAGCAGCTTCTAGTTCTTTACGACATCTTTCTTCAGTCTCTTGCACTGCTTTCTTCAAACGTTGTTCACCTTCAAGGCGTTCCTGTTTAACTTGTTCTATTGCCAGTTTTTGCATTGCCATCTCAACTTTCAATGCTTCTTCCTGCAAGTACAAGCTGGAGGCTATAATAATAATGATAATACTATAAACCAATTTACTTTCGTGAATACTAACTTTCTTGTTTTGCTGATCGTCGGCATATTCGCGACTACAAATTTTTTTAAGTTTCCCACAATGTCCATATTAATGCTTTTAGTACTTTGGCCGCAATTTAATTTCGCAAAATACTACCACTCACGAACACAGTGAAATTAAATCGCGCAAAATAATTTCTAGGTTTACAGTAATAACATCATTATTTTCTGTGGATAACATAATTGGCAAACCAATTTTCATTATACCAAGTAGCCGTGACCTTGGTCTAGTGCACTGGATTTGTAACCTGGCAGTTGGAGTTTGATTCCCAGTCGCGGCTGATCGTATTACATTTGTATTCCAGGACAACAGTGTTGATTTTCCTCCACATGTTCAGAAGACCTGAGAACTTTTGTAACTAAACTTTATAAATGAAAGTATATTTTAACACACTCATTAATACAAATTATTTTAAATCTTACTAAAAGAGCTTTTGAATGCTGTTTTTTTAGTTTCTTTATAACTCTCTCTTGTTCTATTGCTGCTTCTTCCCTTGCATTGTCCAATGCTATTGCTTTTAATCTCTCCGCTTCTACCCATACTGCTTGTTCTGCTGCACGGATTGCATCAAGCTTCTCACCTTCAGCCTTCTCCAATTCTTTTTTATGTAACTCCTGACCAAGTCCTGGATTTAACAAAATGTATTTCAATGCATGTGAAAGCAACGGTTGCAGTTAATTTTGTGCATACACTGTATTAGGAATTAAGGGGGTCATGATAGCCCTTAATTGCTCACTGAGCACCCACACATTTTGGCTGAATAAGTCAGTTGACTTGGCTACACCTGCAAATGATGATGACTCCGCAGAAATTTTATCTGCGAATTATCTATACACCGATGCCCCTACCGGCCAATTGACTGGTCATACAAAATGAAGATAGCTTATGTCTAATTTTAGCACATTTCAGCCACATAAAGAAAAATCTACTTTACTTCAACAGTTTTCTACTGATTTGTCCATGTTCAGTAGCCACAAAAGTATTGTGGCGCAAGCATGGCCGAATCGATGAACAAGACATAGTGAAAAGCTAGATGAACATAAAAAAATTATGGAAATTATTAACCCTTTAGATAATGACGCAGAAAAGATAGCATTAGGAAAATATGACTTACCAAGTATTTTGGAATGAGCACATCCTTGTATCATTACAGGTCTTGTTTCCTCATAGCGACGGGGTACTGTCCGCATCGGCAACTTAGGAAGACTGACCAGTGATGTGCCAGCATCTACAGACATCTTTACCTAACAAAACAGAAATATATGAAATAATTCAAACACCCTGAAAGTTGCATTTTGCAGGTTTGGAAGCTCATTCCAGAGACACTTATTGTAATATGTATAGATGACATTGGTAATTTTACTCGTCATAAAAATGGTGTCGCATTAGTGGGTCGCAGAAAAAGGTCAAAACTGCAATATCAAGAGGAAATATCATGTAAAAACCGTTCCAAAGCAGCAAACTGACTGTATTTAGTATTGTGACTATTCTATCAGGAAACAACAATGATATAATAGATTAGGCTGTCTGTTGCTGTCAAACTTTTAAACCACTATTGCACCGGTAAGATTGTTATAATCAGTATAAAATACTAATGAGGAATGACAGCCCAACTTCTAAGTAAGATTCGAGTAAGTTGGATAGATTTCTGGATAAGAAATTAATCGGATGAAAGACTCAATCTGGAGCTTGTTGCTTAGGCTAATTAAATCGCTACCGCGTGATTGATAGTGCTTTGCTTGGGAATGGCTTGCTTCCAAAAAGCACTATCGTCGAGTGATGCAATTCCGCCACTGATGCAATTCTGCCACCTTGTTTGTTTTCTTGAGCACACGCCCCATTGACCATGGGAATTTTATGAATACGTCATTGCAAACTACTCTCGTTTGATTTTCTTGTCAAAATGCGAATAAATTATGCAATTATGATTATTTACATACCAACTTATCGTAAAAACGCTTATTTTGTTAATGCAAAATAATTTTCTTGCAAAATAAATTTTTTAACACAAACTAGGCATTTAAAATATCTGTTTTGTTTTTATTACACCTGCATATCGTGCAACTCAAATAATTTAAATACCACAATTTGGCGTCGGAAGTTGCCACGGGAGATTACGTTAAGCGCGCGTAACCTCGCGTGATTTGGTAATGGATAACAACCCAACTCCGTATCGGTCCGTATTTGAATGTGTAAAACACGGAATCCGCAAGATGAAAAATACGGAACTCACTTTTAAATTATATATTTTTTTAGTTATTTTTTCTACTTTAGATCGATTGTGTTTTTAAAACTTCTATTAATCACTCTCCGTATCTCATTCCTAAAACATGTGTTTTCTATGTTCATAAGACATTACAATAGATGACTCAAATAGAGGTAAAGTCTGAACAACATAAAAAAAAATTAAAAAAAAATATACCAGATTTATATAGCGCCCTTTTCATGCGAACGCACGTTCAAAGGCACTTTACCCATGTTGCAGCCACAAGGGCACAGGTGTATCGTCTACCAGTGCAGATACAGCATGATCTGACCAGAGGGACAGACTGAGAGAAAGCCCCTGAAGGGAGAGAGGGACATTATATACAGGCATGTCCGGCGCTGCAGAGGTGCGCCTAGCTCTTATTTCGAATAGACAGTCTGGTTCTTTAATGTGCCCGGTGTGTAGCACCGATACACAGCTTCGTGGCACTTCCAGATTCTTTGCAGACCACACGGCCAGATATAGCGGGAAATATTATAAATATTTCAGAAATGTCAAGTTCCGATGCCAGCAGGGATAGAACCCACGACATCTGGATTGACAGCCCAGTGCGTTACCACTGAGCTAAATCCGCTTATCCGCTAACATCCTAAACTGAAAGTAATATCGTTAAATTGTCAATCCAATGTGAACAAAAAAGCACAATTCCAAGCATTAGTATCCCACCATAAGCCAGATATAGTCATTGGCACAGAATCTTGGTTGCATAAAGATATTAAAGACTGTGAAGTTTTCCCTAAACACCTAGGATATACACAATTTCGTCAAGATAGAGGTAGCAAAGGGGGTGGGGTATTTATTCTTGTTAAAGATTCTATTCTACAGAGCAGAAACAACTAAAAACTGACTGCGAAATTATATGGGTCAAATTTGCCCTCAAATCTTGTAAACTCCTATATATTTCAGCTTACTACAGGCCACATGAATCGGATACTCATAGCTCCAGTGAATTTAGGAAATCCTTAGACTTGACTAGAAACGTAAAAGGAAATTTCTGGATACTACGTGATTTTAACTATCCAAAACTATCTTGGGAAAAGGATTTCACACCAATGTTGAAGCCTGGCTGTAGCTATACTAGTTTGTATGAATATTTTATTGACTTGCTTTCTGATTTTAACCTTACACAGATGGTAAACCAAAGTACTAGGGGTGAAAAAACCTTGGATCTTTTCCTTACATCTAACTTCACTCTGATAAGCAATATGAATATTTTTCCTGGTATATCAGACCATGATATAGTTTCATTCTCAGCCGATATTAAACCAAAAGAAACTCAGCAGAGCCCAAGGAATATTCCATTGTACAGAAATGCCGACTGGGACAAATTTAAACACTATATGGATCAGGTAAAATGCAACATTTTTGAAAACCATTCAAACAAGTCTTTTGAAGAACTCTGGACTATTTTCTCAGATGCTATCTCTAAAGGAATTACAAATTTTATTCCCTCTAAACGAATAGGTAATAAAAGATCTTTACCTTGGATAACACAATCTATTAAACGTCTTATGAGAAAGAAAGATAAATTTTATATTAGACATAAGAAAGATAAAAAGAGTAAAACTAAGGAAGCCTTTATACACTTGAAAAATGAAATTAAAAGACAAATTAAACTATCTTACAACATTTATATAGAGCATATTTTAGGTATGAAAGACCTAGATGAAGATAAAGACACTAGCAACTGCAACTTTAATACCAATAAACTTTTTAGCCTCATCAAAAATGCAAAACATGTTGCCACAGGAATTGCTACCCTGCGTGATAAAACTTCTGGTGCCACTAAAACAGAAAATAAAGAGAAGGCAGATATTTTAAATAGGCAATTTCAATCTGTATTTACTCCCATGTCACCTTTGAGTTTGTCTCAATCTTGTCTCTCTGCTATACGTAATTTCAACCTCAGTTCAACTACTTCCTTTCTAAAGAGAAAATTCACATTAATGCCAAATATTTCCATCACTTCCAACGGAGTTCAGAAGCTTCTCTCCAACTTGAAACCTGACAAGGCAGCGGGCCCTGACAATATTAAGCCTCTTGTTCTGAAGACCCTTAGTCAGCAGATTGCACCAATTATAACCCTGATTTTTCAGAAATCCTTGGATACAGGTAATCTTCCTAAAATCTGGACGTCTGCAAATGTTGTCCCACTTTCCAAAAAGGGAGATAAGGAAGACCCAGCAAATTATAGGCCCATCTCTTTAACATGTATTCTATGTAAAGTACTAGAACATATTGTAGCCTCAAACCTTACTGCCCATTTTAATAGAAACAATATCCTTTATGATTTACAATATGGTTTTAGGGCATTTCGATCTTCTGAGACGCAGCTTCTGCAACTTTTTGACAACTTAGCTAAAAATATGACCAATAGCCAACAGACAGATATGATTTTATTAGATTTTAGTAAAGCGTTTGATAAAGTTAGTCACCTTAAACTTCTATACAAATTACAAGAACATGGAGTAAACAATACTGTAATTTTATGGATTAAGTCATTTTTAATTGGTAGAACACAAACTGTAGTTCTGGAAGGTGATTCATCTTCGGAGGTCCCTGTTACATCTGGGGTGCCCCAAGGATCTGTACTCGGCCCATTACTTTTTCTATTATATATTAATGATTTACCTGACCACATAACTTCACAAGTCCGTTTATTTGCTGATGACACTGCCGTATATCTAGCTGCAAATAACACTCAAGATTGCCAAATTCTCCAAAATGACTTCAATAAATTGATGAAATGGGAAGAAATATGGGAATATGGTTCAATCCTAGTAAATGTGTTGTCTTAAATATTACCAAAAAAAGGAATCCTATTACTTATAATTATGTATTACATGGCCATATTTTAGAATCGGTTGACAGTGCCAAATATCTTGGAGTAAACATATCAAATGACCTTTCATGGAATAAACACATAAATAAAATAACTAATAATGCTACTAAAACCCTTGGCTTCCTTCGCAGAAATATACTAACAAAAAAACCAAAAAATTAAAGAAGTAGCATATAAAACACTGGTGAGACCCCAGGTCGAATATGCCTCATCTGTGTGGAGCCCCCATACCCAAACTAATATTAACAAAATCGAAAAACTCCAACGTAGAGCCGTAAGATGGGTGAACAATAACTACCCCCCGTATGACAGTGTCACCAGCATGCAGAACGAACTTGGTAGGCAGACCCTACGCGACAAACGAGACCTCACGAGGCTGACTATGTTTTATTAAATTGTGTATGGCTTGGTGGCAGTGCCAGTCCCATCATATCTTGTGGCACCTATGAGAATGACACGCCACATGTACTCTCTTTCATACCGACAAATTCACACCACTGCTAGTTACTATAAATATTCATTCTTTCCTTATACAGTCGTTCTTTGGAATAGCTTACCAAGCCACATAGTCCTCCAGCCAGACCTAGAGGGGTTTAAGAACCATCTTAGCCCCTCTCTCATCTTAAACCGCCCCTAAGTGCTGGAACAGTGTTTTTATCAGCTTTTAAACTATAAATACGTTCACCTTTATTTTAACACTATCACACTTTATTTCCTCTCACTTTCTCACTATGAAGTCTTCTTTCAATACTGTTAAATTGCTTTTATCTTGCACCTGACGCGCACCTGCTAGATTACCCGAAAGGGGCTTAAGCAGTATTTAAAGATAGATAGAGGTGGACATTGGGGTTTTACAGGTGTCCATTATAAAAGGTATGATCGATGGATTTCAAAATAGTTGAACATAGACGGCATAAATGGTGGCTGCTTAAAGAAGTAGATGTCTTTTAAACGAAGTCACATGACGTCTTTTTAGCTGCCCCACCAAGCGTTAATATATTGTGTGATTTAAACTGATTTTATGTATACTGTCATATGAGGTAATCACTTGAAATATTCATGAAATATGAAGCGGTTATTTTTAATGTTGCTGTTGTGTTATGCTGATCAACCACAAGTAACAATATTTGATATTTTCGCCTGTTACCCCTCCTGGGACATATGCCGCTGACAAGAGTTCTCCAGGCATCCTGGCCGTGTACAAGCCTCTCAGATTGTGTACAGGAATGGCCTGTCCTGCTGGCGTCTGTGTCGAGTTCTCGGTGCCAACTATTTGGAGATCTTAATTCCCCCTTTGAAGCATGTTTGCGCAGCGTCAGCCCTAAACATCTAGACAGCGTCTTCGGATGATCTCTAGATCGACTGGTTGTTGGTTAGTACGTTGCCATCTTGGGTACTCCATCAGTAATTATCCAGTTGGACTGTAGCCAAATGCCTTCACCATCAGTCAATACAACATTGTGTTTGAAGAAAATATAGTAAACAGGCCCGGCTCCACCGGCATACTACAAAACATGGAGTGGAGTCGTGGAGTGGAGTTGTGGAGTGGAGTTGTGGAGTGGAGTCGTGGAGTGGAGTCATAGGCTGTCTTAAATACACGTTTATAATTATGTTAAAATTATAAAGAGGCATAATTGAAAACATGCTTTACTAGTAGTACATGTTTAGCATTCAACATTGGTATTTGTTAAGGTCCCATAACTGACTTGTTTAAGAAATTTGCTAAGGATTTATGTATCAAATTTGTTGACACTGGGCAGTCCAGTAATATTATCTCAGCATATACGTTAATGTGCATGTCACTTGGGATCTCATGGGAACGTGAGTGTTAAGAGACTTACAATATTCAAAGAATTTCAGAACCATTGGCAAGTGCCAGTTGATACTTTATAGACTGATGGCATTCTAATATGCTCTTATTAATTACTATACATTAGCACTAACTGGTATTATCCTCAGACGACCACCTACATAAAGTTCAGCTGAGCAATTATAAGGTTAGCAAATGGGATACTGTCTTGCCCATAATTACAAATCACATAGGAATTGAGCTCAATGGAGATGAAATGCATAATGGCTTTAATTAAATTTTGAATTGTTCATTAAATCATTTTGGGTTTTGTCCTATTCCTTTTTATATGATTAAATAAACTTATTTTAGAAATAATAATTAATTAAATAATATATAATTAATGGATCCAACAAATTACATTATTCATTTATGTTATCCTCTTGAATAAATAACTTGATAAAAATAAATGAATAGTTATGTTAAATAAATACATGTTTATGGTTTTAGAATTTATTAACTACTACATTCAAACAATGCATCAAACTGAAATGTTTTAACCAGCAACTTGCACTAGTGTATTTCGCTTTTAATTGAAGCAGATCATTAGAACTCCCATGAGAACACAGTAATGCTATCCAAAGCTGACCTCTTAATTGTTCAGTTCAACTTTTTATAGGAGTTCATCTAAGGATACTCCACTCCACGACTCCATTCCACAACTCCACTCCACAACTCCACTCCACGACTCCACTCCATGTTTTGTAGTATGCCGGCTCCACCGGGGGAGGGGGGGGGCACAGTTAGGCGGCCTTGCCCCCCTCCCCAGTTTGCAGCGGAGTGACCATTTTATACATTGCAAAATGTGAAAATCCTTAAAATATTACCAATCAATCTGGCTATCAATCGATATTTTGTTAAACAGTCTCTGAAGCGAGTGTAATAAAAATGGCCCTTCTGTTGGGTGTATCCAGGCCCTTATTACATCAACTGGATCAGTCAGACACTTTCAAAAATGATTTAAAGCGCATGAATGATCAAGATTTCGGTGATCACTGGTGTTTTTTTATTATTCATATCAATGTTACATTTATCTATGGACTAGTAGGCCTACTTTAGCGCTAGTTCCCATGACGACATTTCTACAAACGATTCGTAATTGTCTTATTCATAAAAAATGGCGTCCATCAAAGAAAAGAAAATTTGTTAACATTTTGTCGAAATAGAGACATATTGGTAATTTATTTTGACTATAGACTCGATGATTTATATTGTTTAATGTATTATCCTTGATATGTAATCTTACTGAGAGCAAAATACTGGGGATAGAGTGTGTTACTGCGTTATATGTAAGTGTATTATTTTCGGATAATATAATTGCCGTAATTTTTCGTATAATTGGCTGCAAAATTTGTTATTGCGGAGCCCTTTAACCCTTTCACTCTGAGTATTGAAACATTGTCTGTTTTATAGTTAAGAATTTTCTACATAGATTTGGTTTAGAACTTTTTTATCTTCATGATAATGTTATTTACAACCTCAGGCTCTGACAGTCTGAGCAAAAACAATGCACATATTTTTATGTGTTTATCATCATCTTCATTAATCGCGTCCCTCATTTTGAGTATTTTCGCGATGTGTTAAAAACTGTTCACACACAGCAGTCAGGCTCTTCTATATACAGTGTTTTTTAAAAAAAAGAAAGTCTCATGTTTTTGTACAGTTTAAAATCAGGTTAAAAACAAGGCAGTGGCTAGTCGTCCGGCGCCGGACGACTAGACAGCGAAATTAGTCGTCCGACGCCGGACGACTAGCCACTGCCTAAAAACAAAGCAGTTGTCTACATGTAGTTCTGAAGTCCTGCTAAAGCTTTCTGAAAACCTGCCAAGGTGCCTTGGCTGACAGTGATCAGGGGGAGCCTGTTCCAGATGAAAATGACGGAGAATACAAAACATATATAGCTTTTAGCTGGACTTTTCCAAGAAAAAAGTCGAACTTTTGTCTCAACTGTCAACAGGATTGTGTGTGTATTGGTTAAATTTTTTGTCACAGTCATTTTCTCAAAGACTGTCGAAGGTATCCACTGGCACCTGATTCAAGTCTTCGAAACCCCACATACAATGTACTAGTAGTTCTTCAACATCACAATGGGAGTCCATACTGACTTATAATTATTGAGTTATCTGCCCTTGTTTCTACTTTGCACATATTTTATAAATAGTGGCAAATTTTACACTTAAACTAAATTTTCTCAAACACTATCAAACACTATCAAAGCTTCCAACTTAAAAGTCTACGCACTTGTGAAATATGATGACTTACATCAACTGAATAGAGGAAACAAATCTATCCAGCATTTTGTAAGAGTTATATATATCCCTTTTCTGAACTTTTATGCAAAAATGTAAATATCCACTTGAAACTCAACATGGTTATTTACCATCACAAGGGGAGTCCATCCTGACATTGCTGGTAACCATGTGACCTATATTTATCTGCCCTTGTTACTCTTAGATTTAGAATTATCACTCTTAGATGAGCAAGTGTACTTTCAAGTACGAGAAAGTCAAGTATCCAGCACTCATAGGCTGTACTCTCGTTTGATTGGATAACATTGCTAATGTCGTAAAACGTTTATGTCATTTTAAAAACAAAAATGTAGGTGTATCTATCAGGTGTAATGGGACTTGACTTTATTTATTGGTAAGTACTAACCATATCCTTATTTGTCTGTTATTAGATTTCAAAAGATGGAGACTGGAACACCAGCCATCAGTGCTTCGTCCACATTATCAGCTTTAACAGCAGCAGCTACACTAGCAGCACATACAATGTCAGGATCGCCAGCAAATGTGTCACCTCTTCTAAGTACTCCAAGTGTTTCTTTGCCTGCAAGTAATGTTTGCTTACCTCTAAGTAGTGATGTAGTCGGTAATCTTGATCAAAGACTTCCCCTCACATCGTCTACTCCAATGCAACCAAAAACAGTGGTTCCAAATGTTACCATGACTACACCTAAGATAACAACAGCAGTAAGTGCTCATACATCACGGTATCAACCCAGCCCTGATCTCTCCAGTTCCATGGAAAGAAGGAGCAAAAGGTCTATCAAACGTAAAAGGTTTGACGATGAAGTGGTTGAATCAAGTCTACCTAAGCAGGAGAGGCCAACTAGAGACAGAAAAGGTACATTAAACTCAAGATATTTATAGCACACATTTATAAAATTTGACTTTGATAGTAAAGTAACAAAGGCCCTTATCCAGAATTTTTCAAGGCATGTGGAGCAAAATTGATATTAAAGATAAAACACAGGTACCTATATTCATTATTTCGATTCCAACATAGCCAATATTCTGCATTTGACAACCGATCAATACATAAGTAACCACTGCACTATTTTCTTCTTCGGAAAGCTACTATGTTTTTTACTGTAACTGTGTTGTATCAGTAATTCATGCAGATCTCGGTTTCCTCTATGTTTACAGGGTGTTAAAAAAGTTCGTTCTCAAATTTGAAGTTTCAATAGTTTAATTTTCTGTTGTCAGAAGAATGTAAACTTTTCAGTTTAATTTCCAGAGGTATCTACCATTGTTCTAATCTTTCTGGCATTAAATGAAGCTATTAGATTAAGAAATTAATAATATGGTACACTGCGTACATAGTTCAGATAATTTTTTTTATTGATTTAAGTTTGAGAACAAACTTTTTTAACACCCTGTATATATATTATATAGGTGAAATTGCTGGTTGTGTTAGGATTAAAATAATGTGTAGATAGTTCTACCTTCATTAAACTGCAGAAATTCTATGTGTACTTCAAACTTGTTAGAGTTGAAAGTCTTTGAAAGAGAGAATATTATATTATTAACATTTTTTGTCACCATTACACAGTATCAGGAACAATATCGGTGGAGACTGAACGTCCTGTAAAGGAAATGCCATCTGGGAAGAAAGATATTGGTACTGTTGTGCAGACCACAGAACGGAAGAAAGCACCGGGCAAAGTTTGTAAAGTATGCCTTGTTTAACTTCAATATTTGTGTCAATACAAAAAAGTATTAACTTTTAGATGCTTCATAGTTATTCATGTTTTCACTACACAACAACTTTATCAAAAGTTCTATCAATTACACATGGCCCCAATCTCTCGAAGCATCTCAACTTGAGTTAAATCTCATCTCAAATATTATCAATTGTCTTTGTGGTAATTTACACGAGAGGCTGGGCTTTAAATTGGCATCACAACGCAGATACATCGTTCTGAGTTAAATACAGTAAAATTTCAAAAGCTCGTAAATCAGATTTATCTAAAATTCTGCCTCTGATTTTAGCAAAATCTCAATTTGAGTTGAGAATTCTACTTGAGATGCTTTGGGAGTTAGGGTCATGGTCTATGAAGACAGTGAAGATTATGATTGTTTTTGTCAATGTCTTTAAATATTGTAAAAGTTTCTTAATAACTGTTTCTGCATTCATGACTGCTTTACTTAATGTTTCCAACACAGCTCAGTTTTTAAAAAAACATGGGACTGGTTTTCTTATTTGTAAGTAAATTGGCTTTATTTTTATATTTCAATTTTTAGACATCAAGGTCGAGAAATAGATCAAAGAAACAGAAAGTCAGGGTAAGTGTTTATTGGCTGTTTTCCATTACTTTACCCGAGTTGCTTGAGTTTTATTCGATGGCAAATTGAACACTCCCGGTGTTACTCAAGAGTTGATGTCAACCGATGTGTTATAACAATGAGTCGTGAAAACAATTCTAAGTAATTTTTCACAATAAATATTAAAGAAATTTCAAAGAAAAGGTCAAACTATTGTCATGACAGGATCGTGTGCGTTGGTTAAGATTTTGTCCGAGTAATTTTCTCAAAGACTATCAAAGGTATCCACTTGACATTCAACATCATAACGGGAGTCCTTACTGACACGGCTGGTAACCTTGCGACCTATATTCCCTTGTTATAATAAATAATTAACACAGATGAGCAAGTGTACTATCAAGTAGGCGTTGCTCTTGTTCTATTTATCTTAATGATTTAAATTGTGAAGCACTATCAACCATTTGTTTTTCAAAGGTCATGTATGCAATATGTCCAATATTTCCTGTGTTTTTACAACCAAAATCGAATAATTTTATTGGTCAAGTTGAATATCAATATACATTTGTAAGCATCTGGCATCTGGCCAATTGCACTTCAACTTCCCAACATCCAGGCAAGTTGTGTATACAGTATAAATGAAATCTTTGATCATGTTGCAGCCTCCTGCTCCCGCTTCTGTGAAGGATTTAGGTAGATGGAAACCTACTGATGACCTTGCATTAATAACAGCTGTACAACAGGTAAACATACTTTCCCATACAACTTTATTGCTACAATGCGAACAAATTAACTTGGTTCTTGACCTTTATGCATGAATATAATTACTACAAGGTTTGTTCCTTGACATTTATGCATGAATATAATTACTACAAGGTTCTTGTGTGGAATATCTATTTTTGTGAGAAAATCGTGCCTTGCTGTAGAATAAGATTTGTTTAGTTGTGCACCTCACATGTTTGATTCAGATTAATTCAGTAATAGCAGAGTTGTGACATAGACAAATGGCAAGTGGGTATCTGGGCGCTATGGAAACTTTCATAGTTAATTGTGACAGCCAAGCACAGAACAATTGTTGGCATACATGCCATGTTTTGCAGACCCCTTTGCTTGAGATTGGTGATGGAAATGCAGGAGATTTTATTAAAATGCAGGAGATTTTCCTTGCTGAAACTTTAGACTTAAAAGTATTTAAGTTTATATGCTGTTTTCACTTATCTTAATTTGATGACAATACCATGCATGCTTCATGTAGCAATTTAAACTAATATTTGTCATCATTTTCATAATGTAAACATAAATGTCAGATTCTAGTTTGTCCATGAAATGCGTGAGATTTGATAAATTGGCCTCTGATCATGCAGGAGTAGAGTCTCAAATGCAGGAGACTCACGCATGATGCAGGAGATTTGGCATGTATGTGTTGGTACCATTTTTCCGATGCTTTCCAGAACATAATTTTTTTTAAAATTCAAACTTTTGCAATTTTAATAACTGATGTTGTTTTCAACTTTTCAGACAAATGATTTGACTGCTGTGTATCTTGGTGTGAAGTTTTCCTGTAAGTTCACATTGAAGGAAATACAAGAGAGATGGTATAGTCTACTGTACGACCCTGTAATATCAAAGTAAGCTGTCGTCCATGTTTGGCTGCGAAAAATATATTTCAGCCATTTCTTCTTTTTTGTCAGAGTAACAATATGTGTAGGTTGTTATGTATTTTGCGTACTAGTTGGAGACCTTTGTACATTGAACTTCATGGTTATTAAAGTTGTGGGATTTTGGTTAAAAAGGCATAAGTGTATAAGCAGAAATTCTTGTAGCATTGCAGTTGTCAGATTTGAGTCAAAGTCTCATTTTTGTGTAAATGTGTAGCTAATGACAAGGTTATTGGATTTTTGGATAATGCGCTTTTTATTGTGAATGACCATTATCGTTTCCTATTGCTAACATTTTAAATTTTATGAAGGTCAGTTATAACTTGTATTTTAACCAATAATTTTAGATTATCAGTTCAAGCCATGAAACAATTCCATCCTGATGTCCTTGCTTCTGTTCAATCCAAGGCATTATACAGTAAGCCAGAGGAGACTGCCCTTGGTAAAATATCATCTGTAAGTCATTTATGTATTACATATACATCAGGGGTCCTACAATTCCGGAATAATCTGGAAATCGGGATTTGCTGCATTGGGAGAATGATCTTTTCTGCACAAAATAAAAGTAATTTGATGAAAAGATTCAAAGAATTGACAAAATTATGGTCACTTGAAGTTCTGTAAGCTAAATTTTAATAATAAAACAATGTTCGAAACCTAGGTTAGGTGTAGGGATGTGTGCTAATTGCTCTCGAAACAGACTTGCAACTCGTTCTCAGGATTGGGCTTTAATGGCTCCGTAGAACCCCATATACATGTAATTATTATTATAAGAGGAGGAGGCTTAAATCAGTTTTGGAATTTGTGGCTTAGCCCTTCTACCCATGCCGTTTCTATGTATATTTATATGATATAAATTTTATATCATTTGGGTATTTTGCACTCAATTACAATTTCATACCTCTGCGACTGTTTATCATCCGTCATTTTCAAGACTCTTCAGAAAAGAAACTTAGAATATCACCCTGCTACAATATTTAAATATCTTTCAGGTTTTACATTTATTTCTCTTTCTAGTATATTTGATTATTTGTTTGATTATAAATTGTATTAAATTTATGTAATTTTATGTCAACAAAATATATGTTATGTATTAAAATATTTCTAAACTAACTAGCTGTTCGTTCATGTACACTTTGAATGGTTCCAAAAGATATATTTTGGGTAATGTGTTAAAATGTTAAATTTTGTTAGTCTGTCATTTATTACTATACTATTGATCAATCATGAAATTGTCATTTGTTTTGGCTATAAAATGGTAAAATCCAGTTAAAAGTTAATGAAACAAGTCATTTGGAATTGCAAGGAATACAGAAGTCCCCTACCGGTTTTAAGCCATTTTCAATGTTTCTGTTGTCATCGCAACCACAATTTTTGTCGGAATCAAAATATGTTTGGACGTTATCCCCTTATTGCCCCCTCTCCACATACCAAGTTTCATAAACCTAGCTTGAAAACTGTTTGAGTTATGTCAGGATCAAGATTTTTTGATGGACAGAGGTCAAACCTATAGTCCCCTCCAGTCATAAACCAATAGGGGACTAATAACCAGTGAAATTCTGAATCTAGTGAATCTCTTCTGCTAGTATGTTGTATTTCGATCGGTGTATTATTTTCATATATTTTGTGTTATTCAATATGTGAATTTTTCGTATATTTTTATGTTTCATTTCAATGTGGATATTTTTCTAGACAAGCAATCCATCACTAGAGACTTTCCAAGATTTACTAGACAAACAGCCGGATACATTCTACCCGACAAGAACATCAAAATCTCTACATACACATTGGTTATTGATGAAACAATATCACTTATTACCTGACCAATCTGTACAACCTATGCCTAGAGGTGATCATGTGTTGAACTTTTCTGATGCTGAAGATCTTCTTACTGATGAAGATTTGAAGGTAATGTTACACTGCTTTGACTGCATTAAAACTGTTGAATACATCACATAATTATTGTGACCCCCCCCCCCCCCCATCTTTGATGAGGGGTATATTGCTTTGCACATGTTGGTCGGTTGGTATGTAGACCAAATGGTTTCCGTTCAATAACTCAAGAACACTTTGCCCTAGGATCTTCAAACTTTACATGGAGGTTGGTCATCAACAGTTGATGACCCCTATGGATTTGAGGTCAGTAGGTCAAAGTCATTGTGACCTTAACCATTTCTGACTATTGGGCTGCCATGGAGGCATACATGTTTTACCAACATCTCTTGTTATAGGGTTGTTTCAGGGAAAAGTTGGGAGTCAAAAACAGTTAAAACTTGTACACTTATATATACTGGTATTCAGCAGTATGCAATATATGCACTTGTCCGGTTGTCCAGTTTTCTGTGACAAGTAATTTTTAATTCCGACAAGTAACTTCTGCAGTAATTATGTATAAGTATAAAGGAAAACTATTCAATTTTGTTGTTTCAAATACTAAATTCACAGATAGAATTATTATCATGGAAATGTTAAAACTTGTACACTAGTGTCATGGAAACAGTTAAGCTGATACATTAGTGTCATGGAAACAGTTAAGCTGATACACCAGTGTCATGAAAACAGTTAAGCTGATACACCAGTGTCATGGAAACAGTTAAGCTGATACATTAGTGTCATGGAAACAGTTAAGCTGATACACAAGTGTCATAGAAACAGTTAAGCTGATACACTATTGTCATGGAAATAGTTAAGCTGATGCACTGTTGTCATGGAAACAGTTAAGCTGATACACTAGTGTCATGGAAACTGTTAAGCTGTAACATTAGTGTCATGGAAATGGTTAAGCTGATACACTAGTATCATGGAAATGGTTAAGCTAATACATTAGTGTCATGGAAATGGTTAAGCTGATACACCAGTGTCATGGAAACAGTTAAGCTGATACACTAGTGTCATGGAAACAGTGAAACTGGTACACTATTGTCATAGAAATGATGTTTTATACTGTAGGAAGCCAAAGATGATATTATAGAACAAGAGTTAGCTGTTGCAGACCGGAGAAATAAGAAAGAAATACGCACTTTAGAACAAGAGCTTCCTAAATGGCAGGTTCTTGTTGATAGTGTCACAGGTATGTTATTGTTTACTTGGTTTTATTCTAGCTCACCTCTCACAAAGTGAGCGTTTGAGATCCAGTTGACCTTATACAGGAGCCTGTTGCCTAACTAAGTTGCTACTCAGCACCTCTTGGTAATGCTTTACTACGTCTATGCAACGACATGCTACCAGCGAGCAGTGTTCACCGATAGCATACCGTTTCTCAGCACGTTGCTAGGCGAGCGCTACAGAGCACTTTCTTATGCAACGGACCGCTTTGGTAGCTAGCCACAAGCGCTCATCTGTAGCATGTTAATTTTTGCTTTGTAGCGCTTTCTTAAGGAAGCCGTTTCATAGCATAGCGCTATAGAGCGCTCGGTAGCAGTTTGATTAGACAACAGGCTCCAGATTTTATGCGGTCAAGTATACCTTGTCAAGATTTAATCAGTGACTTTTATTAAATAAAAAGTATCCATAAATTCCGAAACTAAGCCTCATTTGGGCAAGGAATTGGTGGTTTACTTTCATGACTGACCTATTAGTTTATTTTTAAGTGGCAATTGAAAATTAGATTTAAAATTAACACATTTCAGCCGTTACATATCTTGCCAATAGATACCCATGTCATCATTGGTAACATTTGACTACATCAACATAATTCAATGTATAAATACATAGCATGTTATTTATCATGTATATCTAAACTTTGTGTTTGATTAGTTGCTATACCATATTTTGTTATTCAGGGATTCCATTTGACTCCAGAGTAGGGTTTTGACCCCTTAAATTTCCAAAAAGCAACATTTTGACCCTCAAGATTTTGATTTGAAGAGTCCTTTTCTCTTAAAATCATGGGTATTTTGCCTATAAAACGGTAAAATTTAGTCAAAAGTATCAAAATGATCCTTTTGATTCAGAAGCTAATGAAACTGCTGTTTTTGTACATTTATCTAGGTATCAGTCCTCCAGACTTTGACAACCAGACACTGGCTGTACTACGTGGTAGATTGGTCCGATACTTAATGAGATCTCGTGAAGTAAGTTTGTTAAGTTAATTCTTTCC
The DNA here is from genome assembly GCA_947247005.1 of Spisula solida. Lineage (NCBI taxonomy): Eukaryota > Metazoa > Mollusca > Bivalvia > Venerida > Mactridae > Spisula > Spisula solida. Next base: position 32,885,639 of record OX365952.1, on the reverse strand, counting down.
GTTAACTTTCATATCTTAAATTCTACTTTTCATATCATGATTTCCTGTTGAGAAATACAGCATTACTTTCTAATCATTTTCCTACATGCAGCTTTAAACTCATTCGTGCAATCTCCATGTGGCTGAAAAAAATGATGGTTTAAATCAGTTGGTGATGGAGGCATTCTTTTTGATGTAATATAAACCCTGACCTTCATCCAGTGGTAGTCTGTGGATCTGATAGGGTACAATTCCTGGTCAAGACAGGTCATATGCCTCAAATTAAAAACAATGTTGATTTTCCTCCACATTTGGAGAAGTTGTTGATTCCTTGTAGAAGGGCAAGTTAGTACTGGTTAGTATACAGTCCAGAAAAACAGGTTAGTTGAGTAGGCCGCCATTTCTAACTGAACAGCGTTATATCTGAATAAACAAACATATGATACGATATACATGTACTTCTTTGATCTAATACATAGAGGATATTACATCAGTATCTTCATATTGAATTTATTAAATGAGTGGAATAAAGCCGAGCATTTTATCGATTTTATTCAACGAGTTTAATAAATTCAATGTGTAAAGTTACAAATGTAATGTTCTTTTTATCACATGTTAGCCTTTTCCGGCCGAAACATAAAACAGCTGCTTATTTTCACTATAATAAACGCGCAACTTTGACGACGTCGCCTATACTTTGAGTGACGTCACGTCAAAGCTTTATTACACTAGTGTATTATTAAAAATAAATAATGGCTTTATTACGCTACCACGACGTCAAACATGTGATAAAGCTTTCTATTCATTGATTATTGCATATTGTATTATAGATCACATTGGGTAGAGCATCAAAGGACAATCAGATTGACGTTGATTTATCATTAGAAGGTCCAGCATGGAAGATTTCTAGGCGACAAGGAATTATAAAATTACGAAGTAATGGAGATTTCTACATTGCTAATGAAGGAAAAAGACCAATTTACATAGATGGGAAACCCATTCTTACAGGCAACAAACAAAGATTGTGCAATAACTCCGTAGTGGAGGTAGGTCTTATATACTAAACGGGAAAAGAAATGCGGGGTTAACGCAGTAATCAAAATTGTAGATTGCAAAAACATAGGCACAAAAAGATGAAAATCAGCCTGAACTTATTATGGTCTGTGCTTACTTTCCTAGATGTCAAGTCAGCAAAATAATCAGAAAACATAATAATAAGAACTCATTATTTATTGATCATCCCTTGTTTTAAATAATAATGTCTCTTTTGGGTCACAAGTGACATTGTACAATAGTCTGAGAAACTGACAGGCATACGCCATATTCTGCTGTTTTTAAACAGTTTGACTTTCTCAAATGAACCCCAAGGTTAAGTGAATGTCAGTGGGGTCAAGCAATTTAATTGCGTCAGCAAGGTCAGGGGGTAAAGTAGGAAGTCAAGATTCAAGTCTCTTTGTAAGGCCAAGGCTTCTTCTGTTGAAATATTAGGATAGAGCGCAAGGGAGGGTTTACACCATATAACATCTTGTTGGATGTCTTTGGGAAACTTGACAGCTTGTCCACTGACCTCAATCAGGATGTCCACTTGTGATGTCGTGTTTTCCGTACTGGCACACTTATGTAATCATCACTCTGCAGTTCTTACTACTGTTGGAACTTAAAATCATCTTTTTCACCCTACAAATGTGAAGAGTTAATTGCATGGTGCTGGTCTCTTCGTATATCGTCCCAACAATTTCCACCAGTTTCCAGTTTGGGAAAGTAATGAACCATTATAAGTTGTTTGACAGATTTTTCATCCTTTGTGCTAACCCGATTATAACTTGACAGTTTGATTACAATGTTTACCCAGCGTTTCATTTTCCATTCAGTATAGTAATACTAATTGTTATACACAAAAATTTTCTAACTTAACAAACATTTTATTCCTGGGTTTACTGTATGAAAATGCTAAAAGATCACCTTTAAGTTTTCTTAGCATATTTCGTGTTACATATATTTTGACTGTTGCATTGCCCTTGTCACCACATATTCATTGTACAGTACAACCTCTGTATAGCAAACCCTTTGGGAGCTGCAAATATTGGCTGTTGTATAAAGGTTGTTGCCCTACAGAGGTTAAATTTGTAGTAAATATCAGCTGAGGGAATTTTTGAAGATTTTGTTATAGTGAGGTTGTTGCTCAACAGAGGACCGCTCTGGTGAGGTTGTTCTGTAGTTTAGACCAAAATGGACTCAATCTATTAATAATATTGTTATTTCCCTTCCATTTCAGATATCATGTTTACGATTCATTTTCCTCATTAATCAAGATCTGATCAACACTATTAGAACAGACACTCAGAAAATACCACTTTCAACCTGACAGAGATAATTATGATGTGTATGTGAGGGCATTGTTTCAACTAGAGCAGCTTCAGGAAGTTGCATTAATTAATAGAGACGTATAACTCAGTGCTATACTTTGTGTTGGTGGAGTGCTATACTTTGTGTAGACAGGGTGCTATACTTTTTGTTGACAGTAGTGCAACTTTGTGGACTGAGTAGTGCAACTTGGTGCTATACTTTGTGTAGACAGGATGCTATACTTGTGTTGGCGATGTGTTGGACAGTGTAAGTGGGTGCGTCCCTACCTGGAAACGTGTCCAAGCTGTGTTTCAACTAGTGGGTGTTTAGATTAGCTCTGGTGTTCTAGAGATTTGTTTGCTAACTGGACTTGCACTATAATACTGTAAAATCATTAATTTTCGTGGGGGATTAAATTTCGTGGATGAACTAAACCACGAAATCAAATCCCAACGAAATATTTAACCAATTAATATGTAAATTTAAAATGTTCAAATTTACGGCGACCGCCATTTTTGTTTACAAATTACAGGTTTAAATAAGTCTCTTTATGTTTCTAGGATTTTGGTAGTTTACTTACAGCATAAAACATAATAAATTTTATCAGACTGTCAATTAATTACCAGATCAAAACATATTAAGTTTCCATTAAGAATTACATTTTTTTCTGAATTCATTGTGACTTCATAAACTATTCGTTGTTTAAACTGCGTATGCTCCAATAACTGAGTGTAAAGCAGCTTCCACTACATCTGCATACAGGTAAACTTACACAGTACCACTATGTCTATTTTTAGACGTGTCAAATAATGCTATCAATTTCAGCTTGACCCAAAGTGTTTAACACACATTTATAAATTACATGCGCCATGTAAACAATAGAAATGATAACACTTGTGGATTTTAAAATGGGGTGTTAGGTAATCGTTATATCGTATATTGTGTATCATCCATGCAATAAACAGTTTGACATTATTAGTAGGATTATCAATATGAATTGCGATCTAAATGATAAACAATGATAAGCTATGTTGTTTAAAGAATATGTCAGCGTATTGGGAGGGTATAAGCATCAATCCATGTTTGCTTGTCAGTTCATTAACAGACTTACGTATATTAACAATATTATTTATAAGCATTGGTTGATGTTTTAATAGTGGAATTCTGATTTGACCTGATTTTTTAAGGTTTTGACCCGATTTTTTTAAGGTTTTGACCCGATTTTTTTTACTGAAATACGAAATCCACGAATTTACGTCCCCACGAAATGGTCTTTTTCACCAAAACCACGAAATTTCATCCCATCGAAATTAAATGATTTTACAGTATGGTACAAGCGTAAACAATAATTGGTGTTTAAAGTGCCAGATCAAGGTCATACAATAAAATAGGGAGTCTAGTCTACATAACTTACACATTGTTGAGATATTGTGTTAAAACCCGAATTAACATAAATCTGTGCGGGTTAAATACACACATCGTCTTGTGTATCACATCCCATGTAGACTTGATAGACCTCATGTTTGCTACTTTGTATGCATAGGAAGAATTTTCCCATAAATTGTCAAGATGTGTAACAGTATGCAACTTGTGACAAGATCTGAATTTAATCAAATATGCTGTTCATGTGGAAGATTATTGCTTGTACTGTAATATATAGTTGAGAAATATTAACGCGATCCTGACCTTTAGGCACAAACATGTTTCCAAGTTCTTATACAGAATATATTAATTCAATTTCTCTGAATTTAATCAAATATGCGGTTTATGGAAGATTATTGCTTGTGCTGTAATATTATATAGTAGAGAGATATTAACCCGATCCTGACCTTTAGTCACAAACATGTTTCCAAGTTCTTATACAGAATGTATTAATTCAGTTTCCTCATGCAAAGTTTGAATCATCCGACAGTCTATGGACAAAACAAAACACATTTAGATAGACCAGACAATGGTTTTGTTCTGCCAAGAGGAAGAGGTTAGAATCTCCTAACTATAATAACCATTTATACCAATCATTTTAAATTGTAAGATGAAACAAAACATCAATTTTTGAAGTTGCTGGATTTATTGTTGAGTGTATTATAGAACTTATGATGTTCCTTGTTTATGTTTGAAGAATTGTGGAGAAATATTGTACTGCTTTGTACCTGGATTTTGTGATAACTGTAAATAAATGATAAAACACTGCTGGCATCTTTCTTTTGCTATTTGTTGAAATGTTACCTGAAAACATTTAGTTCTACTAAATCATGTCTAAATACATCTTCCTGGTATCAACAAGACTGCGTTCAATAAGCGCTAATGCCCCCATGGCAGCCTAGTCTAAAACAAGACTGCGTTCAATAAACGCTTATGCCCCCTGTGGAAGCCTTGTCCATAAATCAGTCTAAGTCCAAAATTAGGTCAAGGTGAAGGTTAAAATGGGGTCAGGTGATACAGGTGTGTGGAGAGTGTTCATATACAACATCCATGCAAGTTTGGAAGCTTTGTAGCAAGCCATAATGATGCTAGAAGAAACGGTCAATTTGGGTTAACCAGGACGGACGGACGGACAGGTGAATCACTATATGCCTCCCGATCTATCGATACGGGGGCATAAAGAGGTAAGTCTATCAGGGGGCCATAATTCTGTTAAAATGTTGGATAGGGTTATATGGCTTGACAATGTAAGGGGCTTATGATGGTAAACAAGTATGTCAAGTTTGAAGACAACGCCTTGGTGTAAGAAGAAATTTGGGTTAACAAGTTAATAATTGGACGCTTAATAAGTCCAAGTCCAAAATTAGGTCAAAATGAGGTAAGGTGATATAGGTGTGTGGTGAGTGTTCATATACAGCATCCATGAAAGTATGAAAGCTTTGTAGCAAGCCATATTAATGCTAGAAGAAACGGTAAATCTATCGATACGGGGGCATAAATAGTATAACATGTACTGCAGGCAGTTGATGTAACTTGCTTTTCCTTTTACCAACCAGTACTAACTAGATATATCTAACATGCAACTAACAAAATGTATCTTTGTGCGGAGGACAAGACTGAATTCAATATGGAAGACTAGCAGGGTTTTTGATACAAAAACACATTTCTCATACAAGGGGCAATAACTCGTGACAAAAATCATCTGACCTAAAATTCCTGACAATATACATAACTAGATTTGGTACCAGCATTCATGTGATGGTTTCATTGAAATCCAAACAGGGGCAGATAAATTTTGTGATATCCATACAGTACAAAATCAATGTCTTCAGTCCCCCCACTACATGTATGTGGGAGACAACTAAAACCTGTAACTCCCAGGAATCAAACTTAGATATGGCACTCCATAGTACGCTGGGCAGGCTGACTGGTCTTCATACATTTGTAGATCCATGTACTCATTCTCTGCCTCCTATTGTTACATTTCAATGAAGACAAAACAAATAGTAAACTGATAAATAATTTATTGTCTTGACTGGTAAAGAGAAAGAACAGAATTCTGAAGAAGGAAACTTTAATTCATTACAAGCACTATGCCGTTAATTGAATGACATTATTATTATTATATTTAGCCAATATTGATGGTTGGATGGTTCACTCAATTGTTCTGTCGTAACAACATAAAACACAAAAGATTTAAGCACTGATTGATGTTAACAATAAGCATCAAATAATCTGATACACACATACAAGCAAGGAAATCATCCAAGTAGTTCATAATCAGACAATAATATGTACGTTAAAAATAACATCAAATTATGACACAAAGAGTCCTTATCTTAATCATACCACTACAAAGAATAAAGAAAAACAATAATATTAATTGTCTGGATAATTTTCACATGATTTCTTTACAACAATGTATTTATCGTTTCACTGTAGTCCAGCCATCATCTTCTGAAAGTAGACAAAAAGTAAGATGAATGGTACGCTACACATTATTAGGTTTTTGACACAAAAACTTGTATCTTCGGAAAGGGCTGTAACTCTGAGAAAATCATCTGACCTACAATTCATGACAATATACACAAACTAGGCTAGGAACCAACTATTCATGTGAAGTGTTCATTGACCAATGGTTCAGAAGAACAAGTGCGGACAAACTGTATAATATCCACCCAGACAGGTGTCCAGCACCAAATCAATGTCTCTCGGATTTAAGCCCCGATCATATTCACAATCAATCCATATTATGTTTTTTTTAGGTGATCAGTCATTTTTACTAGAGGATTTTTTCAACAAATTGCAGTGAGTTTTCTCGTGAAAGACACTGATTGTTAAATATGACAAGTCAGACTGTCCACATGCTGGAGATTAACTTGTTAACTATATACAGCAGTGTAATTTACAGGGGTGTCAACAGGGCCAAATTAAAAATCAGGAAACTCGTATGTGGCCGAACTTTTTAGCCAAACAAGAGGCCTTCAATGACATTGTTCCATAATTAACTCAGATTGTATTAAGTAATATACTTCAGAGCAGATTAAAATTACCATAACTTTGTCTTTTCTTTAGATATTTTCATCAAATAACTTATTTTGATCAGAAGCCATTGCTCTTTTAGGGGTGATAAATCCGGAAAATTGACACCCCTGAATATAAAATACTATCTATGTTAGGGTAACCCAGCAAATTTCCTTATCTTCAGGCATGAGTACCAACTTCTATTACTATACCTCACATTATTAATTTACACTTTGTGACAGAGTAACAATTTTTAATGTAACTGGGCTAACATCACATTTTGTCCTACTTGACATAACAGAAGTTGAACGACCCTGGTACGCATAATGACTAGGTGATTTTAGTCCTTCTGTTCCACATCGGTTACTTCTTTTGCTTAGACACTCAAGGTGCTTTTTAAAAAATATTATTTCCATGGTTAAAGTTTTCAGGATTTAAGTGCCCAAAACAGGCTATTTTCTTTATTTTTGCTATGAAAATTGACAATTCCAGGATTATCTGACTTTTACCCAGAATGTATTTCATTTTTGATGTGGGTCTTTAAATTTGTTTTGTTTGGTATAATAAAATAAATATCTTATCCATCAGTGGGTGAGAGCATGATATGTTCACACTTGATAAGGTAATGTCAACCTCCGCTTACGCCTTGCCTTGGTTGATATCACTAGTCTCGGGGTTAACATACCGTTCTATTACACTCTATGGGATAAGATATTTATATATATAAATTGGTACAATGTGGAGATCACTGGCTACAAGTGAACACAACATGTCATACCTCCTTGAGATGTGGCCGGTCGACTATCTCTAGGTTTCTCTCTCTGTGGAGGGGGACCATCTACAAACACGACAGTAAAGCACATCTATATCATTGAACAATATTTAAAATCCCGTAAAAAATGACCTAGTTTCAGAGAGAACAATATTATAGTTTTCAAACAGATACACACATACAGACAGGGATGACACTAAATTACATCATTTGTTTCCTGGAACAGCACTAATAGTACCACTTCAAAAACGATGCATTTATCAATAAATTTTTACCATCACCAAATCTAGTTGTGATTTTTAATAGGAACTATATTATAGATGTTTTGAACATTGACTAAATCAGATAAAACTACAAGGGTTTTTGACACAAAAATGTATATCTCCTACAAATTGATTTGATTTTGATACAAAGGGCCATAACTTGAGCAAAATTTATCTGACCAAACATTCCTGACAATATGCACAACTAGGCTTTGTACCAAGTATTCATTTTAAGTTTCATTGATATGGGCCAGCGTTGAAGAGAACAAGCACAGAAACAAAATTGTGACATCCATCCACCAATCCAGACAAATGTCCAGCACAAAATCAATATGTGTTCCCACTATATGCTGTCACCAGAACTGATATTATACTGCACACTTGGCATTATTGACGCATTACATGTTAATTGCTATTTTGTAAGTTGTTTCATACCTCGTCTCCATGCGTCTCTGTTATCACTTGGAGGAGGGGCACCTCTTGGTCCTCGATCTTCACGAGGTCCACGGTCATCACGAGGTCCACGGTCGTCACGAGGTCCACGGTCGTCACGAGGTCCACGGTCATCACGGGGTCCACGGTCATCACGAGGCCCACGGTCATCTCCACCACGTCTCCAAGCACTTTCACGCGGCGGTTCTCTGCCCTGTTCTCGGTCACGCCAACCACCACCACCACCACCTGAAAAAAATAAAAATGAACTTAGACAATACTTAATAGACTTGTGTCATTTACTAACTGCAATGGCCAACAACTTTGTTATTTAACAGAAGTTAAAAGTTATTTAACAGCAGTTAAATATGCACCAGTACTGGACAATATTTTAAATAAAATACTAGCGTTCCAATAAGCTTCATGAGCATAAGGACAGATGGAGCTATTCTAACACCGGAAAGCTTGTTTGTTTGCTAATAGTATAAAAACATGCCATCAGTACCTGATTCGCGGTCTCTCCAGGTATCCCCACGACCACCACCATCCCGTCTAGGTCCATCGTCCCGTCTAGGTCCATCGTCCCGTCTAGGGCCATCATCCCGTCTAGGGCCATCATCTCTTCTCGGTCCACCATCACGTCGTGGTCCGTCATCTCGTCGAGGTCCGTCGTCTCTCCTCCACCTGTCCTCGCCACCTTCACGGTCTCCCCCACGCCTCCATGCACCTCTATCTTCACGTGGTGGTGGAGCTCCACCTCCTGTTCTGTCACCTCGTTCACGATCAAGACGACTCATCTCTTCTTTGTCCAGTCGAATATCTCTGTTATCAAATCTGCGATCTCTACCACCTTCCCGATCTCTCCATGAATCTCGTGGTCGATCATCACGCATGGGAGGTTGATCGTCGCGCATTGGAGGTCTTTCATCGCGCATAGGAGGTCGATCTTCCCGCATTGGAGGTCGTTCATCACGCATTGGTGGCCTCTCATCTCTCTGAGAAACTCTATCACGCCAGCCACCTCTTTCACCTCCTCGATTTTCTTTCTCCTCATCTTGGCCTCTACTATCCCTGTCAGCATAAGAAGCTTCATCAGTTCTAAAATGTTTTAACTATTTTGATTATCAATGTATAATTGCACTGTTTCTAAGCCCTTTGTATTATGTTATCCTCCTGAGTTTACAAGGTCACAGACTTACACCTGTACATGAGCAATACCTGTAATCATGAAATTTCCAGTCAGTATAGTTGCCCCATTGTAAGCACAGAGCTAGACTTTTCTCCCTGAAGATCAAGGTTGTGCAGGTTATATTATTCTGTGGCCTTAGCTACACAGTCATGTCCTACACAAATGGAGCAGTTGTCAGTTGCTAGTAGTAGAACAAGTTAGTATTGGTTGTTAATGAATTCCAGTAACGTTGGTAAAATAAAAACGAAGCATTTATTGTCTCTCTCTGCAAAATTGACAATCGTCCAGTTGTCAATCAATTACCTTCAAAATCAATTTTAACGGTTAATTTAATCACATAGTCAAATGAATTAGCTTGAAAGCTAGGCAGAGCGATCTTTGCGCCAGTGTGATGTCAATCATTGCAAGCACTAGATTTACCTTCCCGGTGCCTTCCATGCATCATGTTTCTCCTTTTCACGTTCTCTCCATCCACCTTGACCAGCTGGTCGCCATGGTGCTTTCTCTGAAGGTGCATCACTTCTACTACGAGGATCATCTCTACTGTCAGGACTAGGTCTCCATGACCTTTCTTCTCTAGCTGGAGGTGCACGATCTCGCTCTGCATTAGCACTACTATAATAGATATCAACAGTCAAAATCATATGGACGATCTCACTCTGCATTAGCACTACTAGAATAGACAGCAACGGTCAAAATCATATGGACGATCTCGCTCTGCATTAGCACTACTAGAATAGACAGCAACGGTCAAAATCATATGGACGATCTCGCTCTGCATAAGCACTACTAGAATAGACAGCATTGGTCAAAATCATACGGACGATCTCGTCTGCATTGCCACTACTAGAATAGACAGCAACGGTCAAAATCATATCAGCAAAACGCAGCATTAACAGTTCAGGACTTTTGTTGATTCTAAACACACAAATATACCATTGAACATCAATTTAACACCAAGGTCCATTGGTTACTGCGCTGGATTTCCATTAAAATTTGACATTAATGTTGATATCCCTCCACATGTGGAGAAGTTGATGGTTCTTCATGGAAGGATAAGTCTGTACTAGTTAGGATAAAGTCCAGGAAAACTGGTTACTTGAATCAGCGGCCAAATTTAACTAAAAGTTGTTTAGAAATGACGTTTAACCCGAATTAACATCAAATGCCAAAATCCTAGAAAATTGAAAGAGTCAAAGGATTTTACCCTCATCGGTTCTGGAACAAACACATCGACAAAACTATAGTTTAAGTGTGTTGTTCAGTACAAAGCTAGTACCTTCTTTCCATCTCACAGCATTTACAAGTATCTCCAATGTGTATAGCTCAAATGTCAAAACCAAACAAAAAATGCAGGATCAAATTTCCCCTCATCAGTTCAGAGCAAACACATTGCAGTTTGCAGTTTTACAGTATAGACCTCGTACCTTCTGTCCATTTCTCTTTTCCGTTCAATCTCCTCCTCTCTCTGGCGCTGTCTGTTGGCAATTTCATTCAGTTTAGCTTCCCGCTCCATATATTCTCTCTCTTCTTCTTCTCTCTTCTCCTGCGCTAAACGTTCCTCCTCTTCACGTTCTAGAAGCATTAAATACAAGAAATAAAACCATGACAACCATAACATTGGTGTGATCAGGGACCCATGATAACATATTTGAGGGGTGGGGGCAAGTTGGAAGAAGTACGGTATGGTTGCATTGACGGACATAAAAATCATCTCCTCTGGATACAAAACGCTGTGCTACAAACTAGGATCTGACAATTGCCCTATATAAATCGCCTTCTAGTGAACTTTATATCAGCCAATTAGCATCTCACTTTCATAATTTTGAAATTAAATAATTTATATATAGAATGGAAACCAACCATGTAATCAAGATATATTATTAATACAATCATATCATCCCACAAAATGATTATCTTAGCCTATCTATATAGACCTTTAAATACGATTGAGTCAATAAGAGCAATTTACCATCCCCTTGCAAAAACACCATTTTTGAGAAAGTCACACTGAATCTGGACCCTTTTGTTTCAAACATTTCTAGACAAAAAGGCTAAAATCGACCTAAAGGTGGAAGAATCACACCCCTGTTTCAACAAGATGTTAAGAATTGCAAGCAATTCAGAAGTCCCCTACCCGTTTGAAGCCATGACCCTTTAAATTATTTTCAATGTTTCTATTACAATGGCAACCACAATTTTTGTCCGAATAAAAAGATATTTAGATCATCTCCATAATTGGCACTTACCCATATACAAAGTTTCATAAACTTAGCTGGGAAACTGTTAAAGAGTTATGACAGGATCTAGATCCCTTTTGCTTAAAAACCAGTAGGGACTAAAATACACACTATCCTTACAATATTTTCATACCTCTTATCAGTGCTTCATCTCTAGCTTTCTGCTCTGCTTCCTCCTTTTCTTGCAGCCATTTCTGTCTTCTCTCTAACTTCCTATCTTCCTTTCGTTTAGCAAGTCGAGCTTTCCGCTCCTCAATAATTTTTTTATCAAAACTGGCAACCTTTTCCTACAATACACCATTTTGGAAAGATAAAACAATACAATGTATTATTACATGGTTATTACAGATGATCCATTTATTTAAAGGAAACAGGAAATCCACTTTACTCAATCAAAATCCTGACAAATTTTACCCATAATTAATGGATCAAAGAATGTTTTGGTAAAGAACAAAGACAATTAATTGAGTCTCTATTTACACAAACAGCCTTACCTTGTACTGCTTTTTCCTCCTATCTTTAAGCTGTGTTAGGAAATCTGTGGCATCTTTCTTCATTCTTCTCATCCTGTCTCTTGTAACGATCTCTAACTCGTGATCCTCCGCTTGCTTCTGTATCTGTGGGTGTTACAATACAGACAACAATCAGTCACATGTTCTAACAGTTATATGTGTATGTATCTTTTTCATTCATACTACCAGCTATTTGAGAAACAAATGACTTCCAAAATCACTTGATAATGCAACTTCTCTCCACATGTGGAGTACAATCACTGGACAAGGCCACTTCTCCATATGCGGAATAAAATCACCGGACAAGGCAACTTCTCCACATGTGGAGCACAATCACTGGATAATGCAACCACTCCACATGTGCAGCACAATCACCAGACAATGCAATCTCTCAACATGTGGAGTACAATCATTGGCAGTGATTTTTTTTGCCTCTTTGGGAAAGGGTCCGGGTCTGTTCAGATTGGGAATTTTCGCGTTGCGACAACTTAAAATTGGGAAATTCCATGAAGCAGAAAGGCCAAATAAAACAGAAAAAGAGGTTACATGTGAATGTTTACTGGTTTCTTTGAACTTTTATGCTTGACCTCTTGTCAAAAATGTTCATAACTTTATCATTTTATGTCCGATTTGGAAATTATTTTTTTAATTTGTTTATTGGGAATTTCTCCATTCACATTTGGGAAAATTATAGCCTATTTGCAATTGGGAAAGTTTACCGGACCCTAATAAAGAAGGAAAAAAATCACTGATTTGACAATGCAACTTGGCCTCATGTAGAGCAAAATCACTAATCACTACAACTTCTCCACATGCGGAGGATTCTCCACATACCAAGGATTATTACCAGGCAAGCAACTTCTCATGTGGAGCACAATCACCGGTCAATTAAATTTCTCCGCATGTGGAGCATATGACTGAGGATGATGACAAGAAAGAACATACTAGGTTACTAGTTATCTTAACTATATTAAATCAGTTCCAGTGAATTCCTGGTAAAGTGTCCCAAGATATCTGTTAACTAGAAAGCCAAACGTGAAGGTTACAGAGACCAGAAAAAAGACTGAATACTAAAACAGAAATCTGACCCTAGAATTTATAATATTTCACATTTACAGAATGGGCCAAGAAGTTATCAAATAAATGAATGATACAGTCATCATCAAATGAACGCAATATTTCACAATCAATGAGTCAAACAAGTGGATATGAACATTTCATTTCTAATTCTCCTTACACCTTACACCTAAATATACAACACTTCAAACTTACTCTTGATATTTCCTGTTGTTCCCAGAAGTCCTTACTACGAATACGTTCATCGTCATACTGTTTCTCCAGGAGTGGTACTTCCTTCGACCTCTTGGCTCTAGCCATGTGATCAATCTAAAGTACATAGAGGTGCATATAAACATGATGAACTCACCTCACAATACATAGATAATGTGTAACACTTTATTCCATGGAGATGGTTTTTAACACATCAACACTACCTCTATGTATAGTAAGAAGAATTTGTCTTGATCCTGACCTTTATGTATATATTACAAGGATCCACGTTCCCTAAGCAAATGGTTTTAGATTTGAGTTTGTATTACACCTCGAGCATCTTTGTGATACTCCACGCTTATGAAAACATACAGCTGGGTTATATATCGACTTGTAAGATACATCAGCTATTAAATTATGCCAATAGAAGGTCCAGGATCTCGTCAAATTCTCTGTGAATAGATGCACTTAGTTTTGTACAATGTCAAGTGAGAAAATACTTCCAACAACAACAAATACAGAATATGAACACCTTCAAACATCTAACTTTTCATTTGTTTGAAATCTTAGAATTCTTTTAAGTAAGATACAGCACATATCAAAATCAGGCATGAAGAAGTAAAGCATTTTTACAAGACTTGTGAGATCTGTCCATGTGTATTACCTTTTTCTCCTGATTACGAAGCCTCTCATTGAGTTCTTTCTTCTCCCTCTCTAGCTGTTCAACTTGTTTGGCCATAATATCATCCACATCCATCTTGGCTAGATCCTGGAGTATAAGGTAATATACAGTAAGTTACTTATGTCATATATATCAGAACTAAAAAGGGAATTTGACACAAAACCTTTCACACACAAAGGGCCATAACTCTGGCAAAAATAACCTGACCTAAAATTACTGACAATATGCATAACTAGGCTTGGTACACAAACATTCATATGAAGAATCATTGAAATCAGACAAGTGATTATGGAAGACAAGCACAGACAAACTTTTTGACATATCCATCACAAACTCAGTATGTCTCCCCCACTAGAAGTGAGAAACATAATTTAACGGTACAGAATTTGATCAAGCTATGCAGTCCCATCTAATTGTTAATTAATGAAATTCAACCTTAACTTGATTACCCCTGGTTGTCATGCCTAGTTCTAAATAGATTGCACCTATCATGAGATTCGAACCCGTACTGTAGGGTGCCATATAAGACAAAAATTGTATTTAATAACCAATTCAGTATGGTCACCAACCATTTTCAATTCCATCGTTTCAGATATGCTTTAAAATTTACCAAACTACTGAACTAACTTCTGTTCTGGCGATTTTAACCATTAGTCACTTTGTGCTGAACATGTCCCAGCTCATACTTCCATTTTTTTGCAAATTAAATTCTTCCTCGACACTACTTATATACCATTATTTAACAGTATAATTTTCAGACTATCATATTTATGAAATGTCAAAAATACTTCAAGAGATCGAAATTATGACAATTACGGCCAAGGAATTTTTACTGAAGCCAAGTATATTCTGTTCGAAGAGAATTGTAATGGAGTTTAATTACTGTCTATATCTCACCTCTTCATCAATATTCTGTACGACTCTTGCACCAAGTTCAGATTTTTTCAGCTGTTCAATCCTCTCCAGAGCGTGTTTCTTCTGTATATCTCTCTGTTCAGCGAGGATTCTCTGACGTTCACGTTCCTTTGCTTCTCTTTCTAGACGTGCCATCTCTGCTTCCATCGCCTTTCTTCTTGTTTCTTCTTGTTGCTCGTATTCTTCTCTTTCCTACATCGTACATAAACAACATAAGTATATATACTTCATAATTAGAGTTAGATAGAAATGGATTTAATAATTGAAATTAATCAGACATGTCATTTCTATCAATCAGCGACTATATAATCGAGTTGCATGGTGACCTTGACCTGGTCCATTTAATACCTTTTGGGAAAGATTTGCATGTGCAATTGAAGAAGTGGTCATTGCAAGACAAGGAAATATTTTATAGAAAATATTTTAGCCAATTTGTTTCATGTTCTGTGTAATTTTGAAGTATTTTGAGGCATATCTCAATTTGTAGAAATCTTTTAATCCTTGTACTTGGAATGAGGTCTTGTTTCAAAGCAGTTATTTTCCTTAGTAATAGTGATAATTATGAGATGAAATTGATTATGGGCAATGTCAGAGCTATTTGATCAATTAATGAGTATACTCAATCATCGTTTAATCCCGAAGCATTAATAAACAACACAGTTCTTTGTGGTTTTAAACCAAAATGGTTTCTTTGTTTGTTTAATATCAAAGACTCAGCAGTGTAACAAGAATGTGATAAATAAAAATGTGATAATTTCTTTAAAAGAACAAATTTTTAGATCCAGACATTTTAATACAAAGGGAAAATTTAACTCAGACATTTTTATCAAATTGGTGCACTTAAATTCCAGAATTCCGACAATAACTCATTACTATGATACCATTAATCAACAATAAACTGATGACAGAAAACCCAATCGCAAAATCTATAAATGACTCACCCTCTGATCATTCATGTGTTCTAACTGTTCCTTTCTCTGTTCTATAGTAATCTTTCTCTGCAGTATACGAGTGTGCTCCTTCTTCGCCGACAGTTTATAATTATTCATGATCTGCAATTTCATTTCTTCTTTCTGCGCTTGAATCTGGGCCAACATATGCTGAAAACAACATGCAAGGTTACTACCATATTATATATACTAAAAGTTGGTTACAAGCAAAATACAAGAAAGATGAAACCTGATAAATAAATGTATGTGTGAGGAAAACAACTAGAAAGAGTAGGTTTTTTAATACATCAACAATACTGCTTTTTCATACAACTAAGAGCCATAACTCTGTGATTCCTAAAATGATGCAAATGATTTGCTGGTGGTCATGCATATGAAACTTAATTGGAATTCCTTTACAACTAAGGAAGTAGTTTGCTCCCTAGGTTTTCTACAATGACCAACAAACCAAAACTTTCATTGTGGGTGTGATATAAAGAACATTTCTTGCTTCATAATATTTAGATCAAATGTAAGTATTGAACAGTTACACAACAAGGTGGAGAAAACTCTATTCTGTCGTCTACTCGAAGTGAAAGCTACTAATTTGAAAATGATACAAAAATACTTAGTATAACAAGGCAGTGTTCAATCTAATGATCAGAGTATGGTTATGAATTTGAAATGAAAGCAAAAGTTACCAACTTACATTAGAATCTCTGGGTGCCAGAGCTTTTACTGCCTTTTGTAAAGCAGAAGCTAGATGGGTAAGCTGCATGCGGATTACTTCACTCGGCATACGTTGAATGTATGGCCCTTCAGGGACCTCTTCTTTCTGGCTTACACCTAGGTCCGTGCCAAAACTAAGAGAATGTTCACGATGGTCAATACGAACCTGTTACACAAAAGAAATTGATATTTAAATACTGGTTTCAATGCACAATCTTGTTGAAATGTTTAGTCTCAAACGTACAAAATTACATCTAGAAATGTGCCCACATTACATACTCCCATTCAATTCCAGTACTCAAGGTTAAATACCTTTTTTGGTATGAACAGAACTGGTTTTATGTGACATACGGACAAAAATACAGTAGAACTTCAATGACTAAAACTGCCTTCGGACCAGGAAACTACATCAAGCCATCTACCTGTAGGTTACTAACCACCAAATGCTTACACAGACAAAAATCAGATACACTTAAGCAGTCCTGTAAAAAACTTTGATTTGGCTAGAAATGGTGGTATGCCACGACAAATCTGCATTAGGCAGGAACTGTATACCAGTGTAGCATCATTTCGTTGGGACCAAAGAACCTGATTGAGGTTTCTAGGGCGTTTGAGGAAAAACTGTTGAAGGCATCAAAGTTCCATATAACTGACAGAAGTCAGATGTAATTTACAGTCAACTATTTCAAAATTAATGCCAAGGTCGTAGGATAGTTCAACTATGTGTACCTGAAGTTCTAACTGTCTAGCAGCATTAACAATCAATCTCTCCAGTCTGAATGGTGTGGTGAATGGTACCAACGCTGCAAACCTTGACATCTCAATACTCTGATACACTTGAGATACCTGTAATAACAAGAGATGTTTTGTAATACATGTATGCCCCCACGATAGCCCATTCAGTTATGTTTAAGGTCATTGCGATTTTGACCTAGTGACCTCAAAATCAATAGGGGTCAACTATTGACGGAGACCAACCTCCCTATAAAGTTTGAAGATACTGGACCCAATTGTTCTTGAGTTATTGATCAGAAACTATTTGGTCTACGTATTCATGATAAAGGTCACAGTGACATTGACCTCAAAATCAATTAGGGGTCAGCTATTGACGGAGACCAAACTAAAAACTAATCAAAATTTAAATAAATGGTTTAAAACATTGTTCTATCGTTAACATCATAATTTTGGAGTTATTTAGTCCGAAATACCCGGTACTAATAAAGTCTGAAGACTTACTTGTTTGAGTATACGTGTAACAATGATGTCTTCAAGTGCTGGTACATATTGAGCCAAGTCATCATTCTCCATCACAAAATCCATGCATGGTTTGATCTTCTCATATAACTTGAGAGGATGAAAATCAACTTCCAAGATGTTAAACAAGTTCTTCAATTCTGGATAAACAAACTGCATCACATTGTGTTTAGCCTGAAAAATACAAGAATCTACATATAATGGGCTAATAAACTATGCCTTGAAACTTATTTATCATGTGTTCATGTTTTCCATATAGGATTTATGCTTTTCAAAATTTTCTCAGCCCTATACCACTTTATGACAACTTGTTTAGCAAGACCTTTAAATGTCACAAAGTGACAATGGAACAAGCTGTTATAGTCATTTGTTTTATCATTACATCATGTCCCCCACTAAAATGTAAGATGTTATGTTGACATAATTGCACAATTAATTACCACGGAGCTTTCAAAGACAATATCCTGTAAAGTTTGATACCAGACTGAACATAATTCCTTTTAGACTGAACATAATTCTATTAAAGTAACGACAAATTTGAGTTAGACATACCAATTCAGTTACAAGTACTTGTCGTTTAGGAGGACTTTGAAGCATCAACAGACCAGCAAGACGTCTCTGTTTCTCAGCTGTTTCTTCACCCATCTCCAGTAAAGTATCAATAGCATTCCTAGCTGCAGGAATAGGTATGGCCAATGTAGCACACAGTACTCGAGAAGCCATTCTATAGGAAAAACAAAATTGATGTGTAATAATTTTCAATGCTGAAGGCAGTAGCCTTATGTATAAGTCTGACATACAAACTGTACACGAACTTTACAAAGCATCTCTTAATCAGAAATACAATTGAAATTGTTCAAAGATGTCAATAAAAATAGTCTTTTCATAATGATCATACCTATAATAATAATAATAATAACAACTTTATTTATACCTATCTGAAATATACAAAAATAATTTTAAAAGCAACATTCTGCATCTGTGTAATCCATGTGATCTACATTACAATGTAATATACTGAAACATATTCTAACACAACCAGAAGTTTCACCTATATACACATAGAGGAAACCCAGGTATGCTTGAATAACCGTTAAAACACAGCTATGACAAATAACTTAAAATAGTGTTCCGAGGAAGAAAATAGTGCAGCGGTGACTTTGTCTTGATATGTTGTCAAATGCGGAATATTGGCTATTTTAGAATCTAAATAATGAATGTACCGTACATGTGTTTTATCTATAATTAAGTACAGTCACATGTTCAGATGCGTAAATCAAATCACTTATTTGAGCACTCGTAATTTAACTACTACTCATCCAAACTTGTGTCCGTGCTTTATTCTACGATAACACACAGGTACTTAATTAACACACATAGAGGTTAAGAGAAAAATAATTCAGAATCAAAAACTGATTCATGAAAACAAGGTTACTAGTAAACAGTTGAAAGTGGTAATTACTTCTGTAATTCTTCCTGCTGCATATTCTTTCTTTGATCCTTGGACAGATGAAAGAGTCGAGTCAAAGTAGACGCATGGAACAGATGGTTTCCCGACTTCCAGAATACAAGTCCCAGCTTGGTGTAATAGTTAGCCATAAGAGATGGCCTGGGGCTCTTCTTGGACAGGCAAATCAAACCATGTATATCTTCAACAGCTTTGAAGGCTTCCTAAAATGAATGAAATCAATATTTGTTAGATCTGTTTAAACTGTGCAGTCTAGGTTACCTCTTTTTCAGTTGCTTAAATAGTTTTATCAATAATCCCACGTCAACCAGTACACTGTTTGATACAGGATTTCCACTGACCAACCTCCAATACTAGCATTACATACAAAATGAAATCGAAAAATGCATGGGTGAAAGTTTGAAATTCTGAAAAACCTGAAATCCTCAAAAATCAACAATTTATGTAAGGAAATTGAAGAAAAACAGGCTTTTTTGGTACTTCTAAAAACTTGAAGTTCAGGCATGTGCCTGGAACCTTTCACCAATGGAAATGTCTAAAGAGGTACATATTCACACAATCTTGGATATCCATTTTCTTACACAAATACAATAATCATAATTTCAAGTGTCTGATATTCAATAATTTTATATTTATTAGCATTAACAATAAATGTTCATTGCCATAAATCAGAGTGATAAATATTTTAACAAATCTCTCATTTAGCATCATAAGAAAATTATAATTTACATTAAATAAAGTGAAAAATTAGATAACAATTGTGTTAAGATGATATTACCTGCCAAAGTTCCATTTGTATGGCACTATCGAGCTGTGCAAGTCGTGTTTCTAGATGCATGGCCTGGGAATCTGGATTGTTCAGATTGATGGCTGTCTGCTGGTGCTGGTGTTTGTGTACATGTCCAAGATGAGTTCTCAACTGAAAAATTGAAGGATGTGATACTGTACTGATTGTTAAATTGACTGATTAGTGATACATAATAACATTTGTCATGGTGAAATTGACTGATTAAGAGATACATAATAACATTTGTCATGGTGAAATTGACTGATTAAGAGATACATAATAACATTTGTCATGGTGAAATTGACTGATTAAGAGATACATAATAACATTTGTCATGGTGAAGTTGACTGATTAAGAGATACATAATAACATTTGTCATGGTGAAATTGATTAGTGATAAATAATAACATTTGTCATGGTGAAGTTGACTGATTAAGAGATACATAATAACATTTGTCATGGTGAAATTGACTGATTAAGAGATACATAATAACATTTGTCATGGTGAAATTGACTCATTAGTGATACATAATAACATTTGTCATGGTGAAATTGACTGATTAGTGATAAACATAAACATTTAAGCAGTAAAATCTATTAACAATACAAAATGTTTCAATAATAACTTTGCAGGATTTTCATTACTGACTAATGGCCAATACAAAACATAGTTTGAAATTGTGCTTCATCTTCGTTAGGAGGCATCACAGTTCTCTTATAAAATCATAACCGGTACTTACATTATCACACAATTTTCTGAACTCTGTCTTCCTGGCATACTTCAAACAGAACTTGAAGGCTAAAATACAAGAACCATGACACATGACTGAACAGAAAAACAAACATGTAAATCACAAATTTTTAGCTTTTCAGCAGTGTTCAACAAAATGGACTATGAAAAATTTACTGCTATCAGCAAACATAGACTTAATACAACGTGGACATTCAATGGCAGTTGTAAGACATGCAAGGTTAAATAGTCCAACAGGCTAGTCAATCACTATGACTTACGATGCAAACATGAAAATAAAATTAAAGTAAAGTACTCCGTTAAAGCCTGTTTTAAGACATGTATGCGTCCATTCAACAAACTGTACATTTTCTCCCCAATCACCGTTACAGTCAAAAACAGGACAGGAATAGAATGGTCTAAGATTTTCAAGTTTTTGTATATATTTAATTTAAATTAATGAAATGATAACTTTGGTTTTAAAATTCACAAGTCCGATGAACAACAGGTTGGAAGTTAAGAAGTTTTGGAAGTTATCAATGAGCTACCAACCTTGCTGTGCAATCTCCTGGTACAGTTTTTCCACCTTGGAATTGTTGCGCAGCAAGTCCAGACATTGTCTATAGGATTCCCACAGGAATTTCACCCATGGTGTGAGAATAGCTCGGTCAGTTCGATCCTGTGTATCCTCTCCACTCACAGCTTTAAGCAGCAAACTGAAACACAACAATCATCTCAGAATGAAAACGAGATACGACAACAGCAGACATTATGATAGTGCAGTTTAATAAGTCTATGGATTTGGTATTTAAAACTACTTGTCTGAGTCACCAAGGGTGAATAATTTTCTTTATAGCCTCTGTAAAATTTACTCATCCGAAACAATAATCACTTGTCCCAGAAAAAGACATTATTATCTGAGATATCTAAATATACTCAAATCACCAATGATAAAACACAAACTGGTACCTTTCAGGAGTATCAGGCATTTCAAGATCATCCACATCAATCACAACTTGATGAGATTCCTGACGAGCTTCCTCAGTCTTCTGCTCAGCCAGACCGATATACTTCCTTACAACATCTTCTAACGATTTGATGTTCACCTGATATAACAACAAGCATATACATGTATATTCAAAATGGTGGGGTAAATATTTCACCAACAAATCTACAAGAAGTACAGTCAGGTCTCAATATAACAACCCTGTTAGTTCCAAACAAAATGTTGTTGTAAGAAATATGTCAGTACCGGTATACTGAATTGATGCAAAGTGTTTTAGAACATTTGTCCCCATAAATTGAGGTCATGGTATGAATTTGTCAGTATATCAAGTGTCTTTACATCGAGACCTGACTGTTTTAGCTATCAAACCAGTTACACATAGTCTATTAGAACCTACAAATGATAACACTCAAATAACAAACACAATTGACGTCAACACAACTGTCACAGACTTTTTTTCACAAACACCCAAGTTTAATAAAACTTTATACTAATAGCTACATATTAATATTAAAATCAAACAATTACTTATATTGTTCTCAAGGGTCATGAAATCAATTATGAAGAGCTATTTACCTGCTGACAAATGTTCTTGTATTGGTAAAGTCCCTCCTTGGCGATGTGACTTTTCCTAAGTTCCACACAAAGCTCCAGATACTTCTCCATGATAGGTTCGTGGATTTTCTGCCATGTTCTATGTTTCTTGCTTTTGATGACATCATACAATGCATCAAGAGCTCTTTGTTTCTTTCCAACATCAATGAACTCTGAAACCAGGTTTATATTATATCATTATACAATCTATAGAAATAACTACCATTGTTGTGCACTGTAGATTAAAATACTGACAAAATGGAACATAAAATGGACCACAAGTACTTCCATCAAAGTCTGCTGCTATGACTTATGGTGGTATGAGGGGTTAGTAGATTGCGACCGGTTAGTACTGTCAGTACAATCTATATACGAGTTCAAATCTACATCTTGGACTCAATTTTCTCTCCTTTCAGTGGTTTTTGAAGCCCATGGTCGGAGACTGAGCCTCAAATGTGGGAAGAGTGTGGTTAGGTGTGAGGTGAGACGGCACTTCAGTTAGCTTAGTAAATCTGGAAGTGATTGATGGCCTGTTTGGGATTGGCAGGGCTTCCTCTGGAGAATATTTAGCTTTCGCCACTACATTCGCCAAATGAAAAAAGTTGTCGCCACTTTAGCGCCACTTGGGCCAAATCTTTTCTCAAGATTTCTAATATATATTTGACTTCATGTATATGTATTAAAAACTACAATAATGAATAGCTGTTTTGAAACTGGGAAACTATGGTTAGGCACTAAAATATTGCATTCCTTTTGTTTCTCTAATCTCCAGTGAAATCTTGATTTCAAATCAAGAGGCTATACAAATGATGACCAGATCACTTGTACTGGCACATTTACAGTTACTAAGTTCATGAAATAAAGTTCAGTTCATTAAATAGTCTGATAGATCAATTAGGCAGACTGGCCCATGCTCACTGTAATAATTATTTCTTCCATTCATCACTTGACTTATCAAACTTTCAAGTTTCTCGGTGAAACAATTTTTACAAGTGTTAAAATTTCAACAATAAAGCAATCTAACATCATTAACTGCCAATGAGACCCATTGATCAATGTCACGCTTCAATCGTAATCACCTTGGTAACCTGGCTTCACTGGACAAGACTCCAGGGGTGCAATAAACAGATAAACATGTCAAATTGTTAACACCTCGCTAATTGTTTACAATCTACAAATTGACCGGAAGAGACCGTTTTATGACAATTTTACAACACAAACATGCAGTGAAATTGATCTTTTACGACATTAGGTCAAATTTTGTTAAGAAATTAGCCTTCGCCATGAAATTCGCCAAATTGATTTTTTTATCGCCAAATTCTTGATTTTGGCGCAAATGGCTCTATTTGCGACCCACAGCGAAGGCCCTGGATTGGTTATGTTTCCACAGTAGAACTTACACATTTAATGATCAATTCCCGATCTTGGCCTGCTCACAATATTGACAAGAGTGTAAGCGGCTGGATATGTCAGTTGGGAGAGCATCAGCAATGTACGCGAAGGGTACTAGTAAAGAGTCCCAGCCAGGCTGCACATTTTTCTCGCCCTGTGACATTTTTCGCCCAAAGTGGGACACTGATTATTTGGAGCCCGTTGCCTTAGCAAAGCGCTATGCAGGGTTTTCCCTTGGAATTTTCATATGGGGGTCCCAGGACCCTCAGGGTTTGCATTTTGGGGGTCCCGGGCAAATTTTGAGGGTCCCTCATAAGCAGATATGTATTTTGGTTGTTGATATTTTGAAAACCGAAAAACTGATAAAACCACAGCTCAAGGGCTTGAGTAAAGTTTACTGCATCAAACTAGATCAATTTTATAAATAAAATTGCAAAATCTGATGTACAATTGTTTTCAATATTTGTATGATGTGCCATACACTAGTGAGTAACCTACAACGATGTGCCTACCCTAACCATGTCATTTTGTTCCCGACTTTTTTCACGAACGGTACGAATTTTTCAGAGTACGAATTGTGTTGGGTACGAAACCTTCGCGTCGACAGCGATATTGCTATTAGTCGTCTGCTTTTTTAGACCGCGCCGTCATTTCGGACATCCGGGTAACAATAAAGTCTGTTTACTTCGGAACAAATCCTATCGCAGCGGAGAATAATCAATTAATATTTTATACAATAATGTGTAAATTGAAAAACGCAGCGAACCAGTTACGGCGGCCGTTGGTAATTGTGGGTCCCGAGGACGCACACACAATTGCAGAGACGCAAGAAACCTGCGTCGGGGAAATCCCTGGCTATGCTATGAAAGGGTTTGTCTCAAAAAAAGTGCTAGGAAGCAAAAAAATTTAATGCTACTGGCGAGCGCACAGCAAAGCACTATCAAAGTAGATGCAGTCCCTTGCACAAGAAAAACGCTTGTTTAGCAAAGTGCTGAGAAACAGTATGGTGTATGCGAGTGCGTTATTGAGCCCTTTCCTATGTCTATGCAATGACACACTGCCAGTCCAGTCAGCAGTGCTCGCCCAAGCATACCTGTCTTTTTAACACTTTGATAGATGAGCGCTACCGAGCTCTTTGTTATAATGCAACAGACCGCTTTGGCAGCGCTCGATAGCGCTTTGCTACACAACGGTCTGCTATTTGCGAGCCTAGCCGATAGCATGATTTTTCCACTTTATCCGCTACTTAGCGCTTTATTGTAGCAAGCTGTTTCAGCATAGGCATAGTTAGGCAACAGGCTCCTGTTTACAGTATGGATAAGAGAGTGTAAGGGACTGGATAGCAGAGTTAGGTGATCAAAGGGTCAACACTTTGTTTAGACCGTGACAGAAAGATCAAACCGTTGATGCGGAGAAGGAGATGCTATACCGCTCAATACTGACCCTATGACCGACAGATTTTAGTGGAGACCCAATAATTTGTTGGGCCAATATTTCTAGATTAAAACTTTTACCATTAGCCCGTTTCAGGGCATTCTCTGGACGCTGGAAGTAAGTAGGCATGTTGGCTACTGGGTTATAATTCCATATATCTTAATATGTAGACTAGTTAGTTTATAATTGACTATTAATTGTTGATTTTGCGCAAAAATCCCTTGCATATGGCCGCTACCGGCACGTGGGATATGACGTCAGAAAATTATAATGTGCAGCGGAAAATTTGCACAACGTGAGATTCGATATTCAACATTTTAACGGGTATGACTAAACTACGAAATGGACATTATACTGCGAAAAGGACGAAATGGACGAAAAGGAGATTCCAAAATTATATATCGTCATTTTCTACTGTTTTAATCACTTTAAATAATTATTTTTTATGTAGATACAATTATTAGATGATAATGAAGTTGATAAAGACAAAAAATGGAGCATTTAATCAAATATATTGAGATTAGATCGATATACGCAAGATAGAAATTGCATCTGCGAAAAGGAGATTTCATAGCTGATCGTGACATTCATTTCATAGTTTATAATTTGTATTAAAATACTTTATGATATTTGTGTGTATACGGCGAAAACCAAGCTATAATTTATTTATTATTGTGATAAGTGTAAAAAACCTCCTACGAAAAGGAGATTTTCCCGTAGATTTTCCTACGAAATGGAGATTTCCTACGAAAAGGAGATTTCCCTACTAAATGGAGTTGTGAAATCACTATATAGCCAAATTCGATAGAGTAAATAAGTAGATCTTAAGTAAAATTATAATGTATGTCTATGATTTTAATGTTAATAAAGTTAATGAAGAAAAAAAAGAAATAATTAAAAAGGTATGCCAAAAGTATTGTTTTCATTTTGTAGTGAAGTGTTTAATGTGTACATTGGTGTATTAACTATTAATAATGGTTGTCAATGCAGATATTTATTTTGCTGTATATCCCTTAGAGATAGTTGATACAAACTAAATTTCAACATTCCAATGACTATTGATATACTTTCGAAGGTACAGCGAAATGTACTTCAATAAACTTCTTTATAACTCAATAGCGAGTCCAAGGTACAATGCGACCTCTCTTGAACAACACCTATTTGGAAACACAAATTGTGGTCGTAGTACAGAGGTTGGTGCATATATTGATGGTTACTTGTAACACTAGCTGTAGCTTTAGAGAGGTTGGTTTTCTGAGTCGCTTTGAAGAAGTTGTATTTGGCAGTAATAATATATGTGGAATATATATTTGTATACTTTGTAAAAAAATTTCATGGCTGTTATATACTGGTATGGGATTTAAAATATTTTTTAATTGCTACTGCTCATATTCTGTTTGTTTTCGGATAAACAATATCGTAGCTTAATCATAAAGGGCGCATCACAGTCAAATATTTTAGACAATCAACTTTGGGACATAATTACATTATCACATTGTCACCTTCGTAAGTGTGTCAATGAAAGGTGTTGATTGGTTGTATAATCCCTTTATCCACACAATGCGTTGTCCCGACAAAAACACCGTATTTCTGTGATAAAGGAAAGTCATTGCTTTGATGATATTGACGGTTTGTATATTATTTATCAATTATGAATTCCTTAATCATATGGGTACTGTTTTATCAAAGCACTTACGGAAATCATAAACTTACGATCGAATTTAAAATCTTTTTAATTTGTTTACTATTATAAAGTGTGGTAAATGGTGTAGCAATATTGATAATGATTCAGTTAATGAACTCCTACAAACCATATCCATCACTAATTTGCAGTTGTAAAAGAATAATAAAGATTTTAATTTTTAGCGTAACTTTAAGATTATCGTAAGTGCCTTTTCGTATGTCCTTTTCGCCGGAAAATCTCCATTTCGTAGGCGCAAAATTTACATTCCGTATTGCATACAATAAATAAATATTGACGTTTTATCAATAATATTTTATGTTATGTTTACTTATTATAAATATATATTGACATTATTTTATCCTTTATTGCAAATAGTAATGTATGAAATGCATGTATATCGGCTATTGAAATCTCCTTTTCGCAGATGCAATTTCTATCTTGCGTATATCGATCTAATCTCAATATATTTGATAAAATGCTCCATTTTTTGTCTTTATCAACTTCATTATCATCTAATAATTGTATCTCCATAAAAAAATAATTATTTAAAGTGATTAAAACAGTAGAAAATGACGATATATTATTTTGGAAACTCCTTTTCGTCCATTTCGTCCTTTTCGCAGGAAAATGTCCATTTCGTAGTTTAGTCATACCGCATTTTCACAGTGGTCTCCCTTCGTGGAAAAGGCATATTAATGTCAATCAAACTCAAAATAGACTTGCTGATTTAAGTCATTACTTTTATTGATCTTTTTATTTTTATTGAATATTATGTCTGCGTTACCTTATGTTTGCAGGCATGCCTTTTATCCACCATTTAAAATCTATGCATCTTGACTTGTACCGTAGGTACGGATTACTTCGGGTTTTAAACCTACCAGATATAGGATGACGACAAAAATTAATATTTTAATGTTTGCACTGTGTTAAATTGATAAGATAACTTTGATTTGGTCTTTAAATGACCAAATGCATATATTACCACTGATCTAATATGCAACCCAGTGTCGACAATCCATATAAAGGCAAGTGTACATATAAAATGTTCTGTTGTATTATTCGGACATTGATAATTTCGGATGTATCAGATAATTTACTGCCAAATATTATCCTTTCTCCTAAACTTTGACATGTCAGTACCACATATGTATACATCAATACCGAAACATTTAAGCTGTAAATTGGCATAAGGAATTCATCTTGATATGGTCTGGTAACTTGGGTAATCATAAGTAATCAGGTAATGAGTCACCAAGTCGGACTGACTAGGCCTATTCAGGTTAGAAACCACCAAATAAATTTGCTCTTTAGTTCAATGTAAAGTTACAATAGTAGGCCCAAAATTTTTGCATCTTTTAGTCTATGGCCAGCATGAAGACATATATCATTTTAAAGAAGTACCTTTAAGCTTCAAAATAATACAATAAAAAAGGGGGGTCATGTATCTTCTAAGAAAATTTTGGCCATCAAACATGGTCTACCTATTTTTACACATGTCCGGACTGATTCAATCCGGGTTTTACCCTATCCTACTTTCACTTTGGTATCAATGTAAGAATACCAAGATCCAGATTTTCCTGTTTCACTACATAACATACATATTTACAATGCATTTAAACTCAATTTCATCACTCCAGTTCACTCTTGTCAAGAAATATCCCCATTTACAGGCAAGCCAAAGTTTTTTTAAGGACTACTTGAGTGTATCACCATTTGGTCCACGTAGGCATTTGGTGGTTCTTTACCTTCACCGTATCGACATTATAGGTTAAAACATTTTCTTGAATTTTTTTAGCGACATTGTGCGAGGTATTCCAATCGATCCGAAATAGAGGTCGGGGGACTGGATGGTAAGCGCATAGAGCAAACGGGTACAATGATAAGAATATGCAAAGACCTACAATGTATATTTAGATCTTTGGAATACGTGAATACCCCCCCCCCCCCCCTCACGTTAAATTCCGGAGTCTGCAAAAGGGGGTTTATCCTAGAAAGTTGATATAGAGAATCCATGACTTGTGTTTGAAATTATTCTCGACATCAACATTGAATGAAACCTTTCATCTGGAAAAAAAACTTTCATCTGTAATGTCAGGGGGGGGGGGGGATGTGTAGAAAGTGACATTGGTCAATAGGCTGCACAGGGGGAGTATATAAAATTACTCTTTTTTTTGACATTTAAAAATGAAAATTGTATAATTCCGGAAAACAAATCTCTGTTGTGTCACATTGAATTTATAGTGTAGATCTATGCAGAACCAGTTCTGTTAGAGTGATGTTTGTTTGTTTTTGATCTTCTGAGACAGTTGTAAGAATGTGGCCATTTGTATGATAACAAGGAATAGGGGTGCTCTTTTTTAGTTTAAGGTGCCCTGTGAATAGCTATGATACATTCGAGACGTACCTTTGGCCTCTGGGTTACAACCAAGTTAATCTCTTGTTGGATACCATGAGAAGCACTGAAAAGCGTTCCTGAAATTTCCAGTGCCCCGAGATTACCAGGCGCCAGCCGATGATTGACATTGATTCCTTGACAAAGGAGGCCGTACCATCATCAGTCTTCAGAAGAACATCGCCTGATCATCCGATGGAATCTCCTTTTTGTTTTGTCTGACAATGCCCTGATGCCTAGCTGTTGACTGGTAACCCTGAATATTAGTTTTGGATAGTAGTCAATCACTTTGCGCCATTTCATGTCACTTTTCAAACTTAAGGTATATCATCCTGGCAGAAACTCATCTGACTATATCTGTTATAGTTGTAGATGTTTGTCTATTTTAGCAATGTCTGTGTTTGGTTACTTCACCTCAGAACTGACAAGAGGTTACCTCTTAGAGAGAGAAGAAGAGAAATATGCACAGAAACGACAGAGGGTTTACACATTTATGAAAACGCCTCGAGAACTGGAAAAGGTTTATTTATTTTTGAATTGCTATTACAAATTACTGACTTTTACAGGGTTCCCACGGTCAGGGAAAAGTCAGGGGAAAACATAATTTTTTCAAGGTCAGGGAAAAGTCAGGGAATTTTGGAATTAGTCAGGGAAATCCAGACATTTACCAAAAGTCAGGGAAAAGTCAGGGAATTTTTCATTGAAGCTGTCGATAAGTGTCATTTCCTATGAAGTAATACCTAAGACTGAAAAAAAAAATCCTCGCTCGCTATGCTCGCTCGGAATCATTCTACATTATAATAACTTAATGTCAGTCAACAGCCTTAAAATCCGCTACCTTAAACTTTTTTGTTCCATATAAAGCAATATATCTTCATTTTCTCTATTTTATTGCCATATTTTGCTTGAACAAAAAGATGCTGTGTCGCCCGATTGCTCTAAAAAGTCAGGGAAAACTGCTCTGTGGTCAGGGAAAAATCAGGGAAAAGTCAGGGAAATTTGTCTTGGAAAGTTTGTGGGAACCCTGTTTTATCATTAACATCTTTGGCTTGGCAATGGAGTTAATCGCGTTTTAAGTACATGAATAATAAAGAAGATTTTTTAAAATATTTGGTGGGAGGCATATAGACTTGCCCTTGTCCATCTATATTTGTGCTATAGGCATCAAACTTTGGAAGAAGATAAGCCAGCTTGAGAATGAGTTATGACCCTTGACATTTCTAGTTAAATTATTCTTGCCATCACTTTATTGAATTTTGGTTGATGGAGCATAATGCCTGTGCATATATCTACCTAAAACAACATGTTTATTTACACTTCAGATACTATGTACCATTTCCATTTTTACATGTACATGTATAATTTCTATTATTAGATAGTTTAGTTTTGAATATCTTGCACAAATATTCAATAATAATAATAATAAAGACTTTATTTAAAGAGGCAACACAGTTGGGTAATACCCAGTCTTCCCTGTGAGCCTCATTATGCATTTACATATATATATATATACAGTCAGAACTCGATAAAACGACACCCGATATACTGACAAACTCATTATACTGACATCATATTTGGGGACAAAAGTATTAAAACGCTCTTTGTATCAATTCATTATACTGACATATTCGTTACAACGACATTTTTCTTGGAAACGAACAGCGTCGTTGTATCGAGTTCTGACTGTATATGTACAGATATGAAAGTTTAACTTACATAAAAACAAAACAACATAAGTTTATATATACAGCTGAAAGAAAATAATCATACATGTAGTACTGCAAAGTGCTCGTGGACATAAATTAAGGCAGTGAAACGCAGAACATATTTCTCTTTGATGTTTAAAAATCACGAATATTCACCTCTGCGATACAGCCTATTAAAAGAGCATTTGTCACTTCTTTGTTTCAGTTTGGCATTTATGGATTTTTCCAGTGTATGGACGCATTCCTGTTCATTTTTACATTTCTTCCTTTACGTATTCTGCTTGCTATCTTGAAGATGTTTACTGTACCATGTGGCTTCATGAGGTAATGGCACTGACACAGTGTTTGTACTTGTTATTAATAAGTTATACATGTTCAGTTAAAAATCAGGTTGAAACCTGACATCAACCATACTTATTATATGCTCTAAGTCTTGTTAATGAATGAAAAAAAAGACATTTTCGTAAAAGATAAATCGGCGTGCGCCGACTCTATCCAACTTGCATCAGCTAATCAAGTATAATTACCAAAATATTAGAATGAAATGGATTTTCAGTATCACATACATGTTAAGAAATAAATATAGAATAATCTTTGGACAGATTTTCTGGAAAATCATACATAGTGTTGAAGTTGGAGACCATGTTTGTACTGTCATTCATGTAGTTAGCCAAAAGCTGTGTTTGTAAAAGTGTTGGGAGAAATATGGAAAACACTGCTATATTTCGCTGGCTTAGAATTGGGTTGTAAGTACAAAATCAATATTTTGAGAAAACAGGTAAACACTGTCTGAAAACTACTCTTTACTTATGGAAAAACAAGCTTTTTAGTCCCCTACCGGTTTTTGACCGGAGGGGACTATAGGTTTGCCCTCCGTCCATCCGTCAGTCAGTCCGTACGCACCCAATTGTAGTTGTGGGGTGTGGAACAATAGGCTATATTTAGATTCTATTCATTCTGTTGCTTATGGGGTCCAAAATGTTTCTTATGGGGTTTTACAAACAAATAGTCGGGAGTCCATACGGAGAAAATATGACGAGCCATGGCATCGGAGAGTAGAATGTGGCATCCATGCTATATGTTATCTTTGATATGTGTGTAATCTGAAACGGCCGGATGCCATCCGTGATTTTGCCTCGTTTTCTCAGAATTAGGTCAAAGGTCAAATGAGTGCATTTTTTTATATATCTCACTCGAAATATCATTATATCTCTGTCAGTTTTCGGTCAAACTTTTTACAAATGGTATCAAAATGAAGCTAATGCACTGGGCTATTAATAAAAATAACTTTTTATAAATTCATGCATTTGTATACTCATGAATATTGATGAGAACGCCTAAAATTAGCAATATTTTTCATAAAAATTCGACGTGTATGAACCATATATTTGTTATAATGTCGTCATTTTTGCTATTTGAAAGCCTAAATGATTCTTATTTAATGGTGAGATACTAAGCTTTTGATATGTTAACTTGTCACTTACCTTCTCATTGATTTAAGGGCACACGTTTGCTTAAAGTGGGTGGGGGTAAAATGACACATGAACCCAAACTAACATAATAGCGTCAAAAGTATTATAAATAAGTACTATTATGTTTGCATTGATGTAAATGGGATTACAAGTAACAACTATTATATTGGTTTTGAAATGTACCAATTCATTTAAAATATGTCAACATTCGTTTAAGGAGGAATGAGCTACCTACACGTAGGCATACACGTGAGCTGCAAATAGTACTTTCGAGTTTAGTATGGTAAATAAGAACAAACATAAAATTAGGTTCAAATTATGCTATAGGAATATAAAAAGATGATGATAATCAAAATGATATTGCAAATTGTTCATACACTTTAACTTGTTCCTTTGTATAAGCTCAAAAAAGGTGGAAAATGGTTCATTGTAAAGCATGAATACTGTAACATAATAATATATTTCCATACAGTACCAGATTGATATTTTAATTCATGTCTTGTTTAAATTAGAATGAATATAGAGTAAAAGCATGCTTTTCATGTTATAACATCTACATAGTACCGAGAAACAGCAGGAACCAATGCCCGTCCGTGGGAGCTTTGATCATTAAACACAAGGTGCATACACCCCCTTAAGTGCTTAAGACAATAATGTTCTTAGCAATTTTAAACTATGAATCTGTACAGAAGACGCCACAAATCATGCATGAAATAACACTGTATATATGTACATATAAGACAAGTCACAATGTCGCTGTTTAGTTTGTGATTGATTGTGAACATTTGCTGTGGATATATTTGCACGTGAATTTACAAACACCTTCTCAGTTCGATGCAAGCAGTATGAAGAATTAGTTGATCACGTCTTGATTTCTCTATTCATTATGAATGCATCGGCTTGTATCCGTATACAAGTGCCTGGTTGGTAGTTTGCTCTTGTGGTGTGCAGTTCGAGCGCATCACTTCGCAGCACTGGGGGAGCAGTGACCTAGAGGTAGGGAGGCGCTCTTCGGGTCGAAAGGTCCCGGGTTCAATCCCCGTCTCGACCACTGCTCAAATTCCTCTGAGCAAGAATAACACATATGCTCCACTCAACCAAGGTGTGAATTGGTGCCTGTTGGAGCGATGTCTGTACACGTTCGATAGTTCTGGGCGCCGCAGATAGATGTTGGCTGCACACTCACCAGGAGAGAAGTAGTCTCCCCAGGGAAACTCGAACGCAGGGTTCCTTAGATAGTCCAATGACTTAAAATGTCAAAGGATGGCTGAACAGCTGAACTGCTGAAAGCAGCCCCCTTCTTTTTTAACTTCGTGGCGGAAGTATTTCAAGCCTTGTTTTATAGAGCTTTAACAAAAAGGAGTCATTAACATGTTTGTACAACTATCTGTCTCATCTGAATGTACGTCTCTTCTAATATCCAACAGAAGATCATTTCTTTTCAAGCAGAAGAATAGTTTCACATCCCGTCAAAGAGTGGAACCACACAATGATACGACAGTCGTTTGGGGGCATGTTCTGAGAATTATATGTACTGTACACAGTAGTTTGGTTTTCTTTGATGGCACAACTTTCATACAGACATGAATATTTGAATGTCCCAGATGGTGATTCTATATACATCTATATTATGCCATTTGATAATTATTTTAATACCCTTCATACTCTTCTTTAGCAAGTATGCAAACTAGGTTTGACTACAAATCAACACCAAAGAGACACAAGTCATACTTCAAACCTTTGCTGAAGACTTAGACATTGATCAGGTTGACAGCATTATTACACTTAATAGACGCACATAGCGAACCTTTTTTGGTCAGCATTATATAGATTACGTCAAATTTGGAAAATCTAAACAGTACAACCAAACACCTAAGTTCCGAATCTGCGAATCTATCAAGCAAATTTAAGCTAACATGAAGATACTCATGAGCTGTCAAGTTTCCACAACGGCTACCTACGACAAATCTGAAAAATATTTTGGCCCAAATATTTTTAACATATTTTATCTTGACAAATTCTACCTGTTTCATTCAACTATTATCAGACGTAGGCTTCCGGTAACTGGGACGATTTCCCAGAACATATGTCGGGGCTATGCCAAGGTACACGATGCGAACTTATCAGCGATAAGGAATTACTTATTCGTTTATGTCTTTCGATAACATTGATCTTCTTGCAGAACCTGAGCCCAACACCTCCCGAAGTCCATTATTTCCGTCGGGAGTAAATCATGACCACATCAGGACCACATCGGGAGTCATCCGATGTCTACCGATACCCCACCCCGATTACTCGCGATGACCCAAAATGTCTCATGACTTTCCCGAAGTTTCCCTTCAGAATTGCAATCCCGAGACCGCGAATGTGTCCCAAAATTATCACTGGGATGCCTAGCGCATAAGTTTACATGGTTACTGGTATTCCCGAGTCTCTGGTGCGCTTCTGGGATGCCTTCCCAGGTTATTCCCGACATGACAGCGCGAATACATCGGGTAAAAATATGCATGCATTGAATTTCCCTGACGTATGTACATGTACTCGAGTTTTCACAAGATGTCTCAAGATTCCCCAAAACGTTCATGAAGCTTACCCGAGAAACCGGATGCCTTCTCTGAGATAAATGGGATCATAGACGCCTGCTAAGCTCTTAAATCTATCGGAAGTACATCCCCGAACGCATAACGTCTGGAGCACATCGAGAGTTTTTGCAATGCATCCCGATACTCCTTGATCATCAGGATTCCTTCTGATGTAACAACTTGTCTGATGACCTCCCCAATACTTCCCCTAGACCACGACTCGTGGCAACCTGTTTACGATGTCTCCCGAATCTCTATTGGGAGTTCATCCCCTAGACAAAGACATACGCAGTGGGAAATGTATATGCTTCAAGCGTCTCAATTGATACCTCGTGGCATTAAGAGACCAAGAACAAGACTGAAAACCGCAAGGCGAAGAACAGCAGAGGCTGAACCTGAGGAAAAACGGAATCAATGAAGAGAACTGAATGATAAATAAATAAGACATCCTTCGCTTGAAGCACCCAACGCATAAAAATTACCCTCGCATCTTTTGATGTCATTTGGCATGCTTCGCATCTTTTCGTTGTCTTCTGTACATTGTGGTAGCTTTCTCTTACAACAAGCTCGTTCTTTCTTAGTAATGTCTCTAACCTTGTTCGCAAATTTAAGAAAAGTAACTTGGCGAGTATCGACTTTGGATTTACTCATTAGCAAGATGTAATCGTTTGATTGTGGCATGGGCATACCAGTATCAGGACCAGATATAATTCGACGCATCGGACAACTTTTTCTACCGCGTTTGAATCTAAGTTGTGTAGTCTTTAGTGATAAGCTTATGATTTGTAAAGTCACAATAGAAACGTTCAAAAAGGAAATTACGCGTATGTGCATTCAATACCGTCCTAATCACCTTAACTTACTACACATTGCTACTGATTAAAATAGCAACAAACTGTATTAACTAAGTCTTTATAAATATTATGAAAGTACGGACAAGTCAGGGTACGAAAGAAATGAACTGCAATTGGCCAAGAATAACGTTTTCTTGTTCTCCAATACGACTCTATACATGCAACTAAAAGAAAATACGTATGCCTGATAGTTTGTTAACAAATACCGACTTATTTATTAAGAGGTTAATATACCAGGCGACATTTTACGTTGACGACACTACGTGTTTTCTTTGATTGGAATTGGTATAATTTGTATAATAATGGTAGAAACCACTGTGGTTTGCCGATGATTATAAGAATAAATAATACAGTTCTAAACGTCATGTACAAACATATATTGTGTAATGAGACATATGTATTTCATTATGTATAATCATTAACAGGCAATGCTTGTTTATCACTCAGGTATAGATCCTTATTTGGACGCTATTTCAATTTTGTCATACATGTTGAATACATTATCAATATTCATAAATATGCAAATGAGTTAATTAGCATAATATTCAAGTATGTCAAAATCAATTTCCACAAATTAAACATATTTGGATATAAGGAATATGCTTAATGAGCGTTTAATGTTGATTCTGACTGTATTGAGATTTTTACGTCCAGGTTTAAATTTACCCCACCCACCTTTGGCGGTTATTCTCGGTGGAATTAAATTATATTTATCTATAAAAATATACATTTAACGAAAGCCCTATGTCTTCTCATGATTTTGGTACAATTTGGATCTTTAAATAATATATATAAGGAAGATATAGCATACATTTGTCAACTATGCTAGTAGATTTTTAACGAAAATTTACCAATTTTTGACTTCCTCATTAATATTCATGAGTATGCAAATGTCATAATTTGCATAAAATCGTTGCAAATGAAGAACCATTTCATTAGCTTCATTTTGATACCATTTTGACCATTCTACCTGTAGAATTGGTCAAGATATGGTGCAATTTCAAGTTGATGTATGCTGTATGCACTTAATTGACCTTTGACCTCATTTATGACCTTCACAGAGGGTTTTGCGCTTGGCATCCGCCAAAACCATATACAACTGGTATTGGGCAATTCAAATATGGTATTGAAACACTTCTACTAAAAAATGCCATGGACCATGAAAAATAAGCGACTTTTGTGCTTATGGACTCCCAACTAAAAAGGATGAACAAAAGAAAACCCCACAACGTCAGGTCAGAAGTCTGTCAAAAAATCTTGATCCTGACATAACTCGAACAGTTTCCAAGCTAGGTTTATGAAACTTGGTATGTGGATAGGGGGAAAAATGGGATAATGCACTTCCAAAAAAATGTTTAGCTTAAAACCGGTAGGGGACTTTTGTATCGCTTGCAATTCTTAATTACTTGTTAAACTTCAGTTTGATTCGCAAGTAAGTAGTACTTACAACCTTCTAATTCTAAGCCAGCGATTTATTTGAATATAATTATATATACATGTATAATGTTGCTGACTGTGATTTCAGATCTCGGAAATTCTTGGAGCCAGCACAGACTTGTGATATTCTTAAAGGAGTTATACTAGTAGTGTGTTCATTCATCATGTCTTATATAGACACGTCTATGATGTATCATATTGTGAGAGGTCAAGCTACCATCAAACTTTATGTCTTCTTTAATATGTTGGATGTAAGTATGTACTTGAGGTCAAGCTATCATTAAACTTTATGTCTTTTTTAATATGTTAGATGTAAGTATGTACTGGAGTTCAAGCTACCATCAAACTTTATGTCTTTTTTAATTTGTTAGATGTAAGTATGTGCTGGGTCAAGCTACTATCAAACTTTATGTCTTCTTTAATATGTTAGATGTAAGTATGTGCTGGGTCAAGCTACTATCAAACTTTATGTCTTCTTTAATATGTTGGATGTAAGTATGTGCTGGGTCAAGCTACCATCAAACTTTATGTCTTCTTTAATATGTTGGATGTAAGTATGTGCTGGGTCAAGCTACTATCAAACTTTATGTCTTCTTTAATATGTTAGATGTAAGTATGTACTATACAGTGTTGTTTATTTATTTCTAGCTGTAGCAATGTTCAGGTTAATTTATTATTTCTCCCACTTCCAGATATAGTGGGGGAGACTTATTGATTTTGTGCCTGTCTGGATGTCTGTCTGTCACAAAGTTGAATTTTGTCTGCGCTTATTCTCCTTAACCACTGGTCTGATTTCAATGAAACTGCACATGAATCCTTGGTACCAAGCCTAGTTGACGTGCATTATTCAAGAATTTTAGGTCTGATGATTTTTGCAGGAGTGATGGCCCCTTGTGGGAGACATACGTTTTTGTATAAAAAATCGTTCAAGTTAACCTTTTACACCATAAAAAATTAGCAATTCTTTTTGAAGCATTTTCAATACTTCCATGAACTGCATTTACCTTTTAAAATATTTCTATTATGTCGGTTAGTAATGAAAGTCATATATTTCTGATTGCAAAACACCCTGTTTTATAGTCTGTTATAAAATGCCTACTAATCAGACAGTTAAGTTAAAGCCCCATTAAACACTAAACAGCTATTTTCAAAAAGCATTATCTTGGTAACCTATCTGCAGAATTATGCAATTTGAGCTCTTTAGTTGAGTGCCAAAGGTGGAAAACACGATAAGATGGAAGAAAACGAAAT
Organism: Spisula solida; assembly: GCA_947247005.1. Classification (NCBI taxonomy): domain Eukaryota; kingdom Metazoa; phylum Mollusca; class Bivalvia; order Venerida; family Mactridae; genus Spisula; species Spisula solida. The sequence goes on along the minus strand of OX365952.1, from coordinate 32,846,893 downwards.
GCAGCCTCCAGTTGGTTTGTAGACAAAATAACGAAATTTAATTGTAAACAATAAATTCTCGATTTATAGTCAAAGGGAAGCAACTCTTGCAAACTTGGTATTTTGTCTTCCATATATTTTACCTAAATATGATTTTTGGCATACTATTTCGACAGATGCATGTATAGTTAACATTGTATTGTCAATTATTGGTCATTTGTGGAAAACATCCTAAAATATTCATTATATTTACTGGATTATCAGAAAAAAGTTTTAAGAGAGGCAATGGGGCTTTAAGATTTGACATTTTTTATGTGTATTTATCTTTCAGATGGCTGATAGATTACTATCTAACTTTGGTCATGACATTTTGGATGCTCTCTTTTGGACAGCCACTGAGCCAAGGGGTCGAAGACGGGAGCATCTTGGAACCCTTACTCACCTTATGCTTGCTATTATATATGTCAGTATCCTTTATAAGTTGGTGTTCACTGGTCGCAATTTTTGCAGAATCTTTACTAATGTAAAAGAAACCTAATAATTATCTGGAATTCTGAAAATATTTTTGTAGATCTGAAATTCAATCTGTTAATTTACTACCTTAGTCTTATAAATGTTATAAATGACATTTTTCTTATAAATGTGCCTTTATTTCTAAATGTAAGCATTGCATAAAATATAATACATTTGCAAGCTCTAAAAATTGCTATAGAATAAATATGCTGTTATTTCTTAATGGAAGCATTGCATCAATTGTAATAATACTGTACGAGTTCTGATTTTTTGACGTTCATCTAAGACAGTTTTGTGCGTATTATCCCTGCCTAATTGGCCAATGACCTCCGACTTCGAGCGAAGAGATTAAAGTTTGCAGTAATACAACGAATCCTGGCGCACTGCCCTAGGTCTTTCCGAATAGACTCCTTGGTTTTTTAAAGGGCCCAGTGTATAGCACCGATACACGCGAGTCTACCCCTGGGTTTCCAAGCAGTTCACCTCTAGTTGGGTGGGAAACACTGAAAAGTGTTCCTGAAATTTCCAGTGCCCCGGCTAAGATTCGAACCTGGGACCTCAGGATTGGTAGTCCTAAGTGCTCACTACTCGACCACAGTTCTGATAAATGCAGAAATGTTTTAATGACTTCAAATTGATGGTATCATACAAGAATGGTGTTCCTTAACTAATATCACAGTAATTCATACAATGTTGATATTGTTCCAAGCTACAGTATTGAACGTTGCATTCAACTCACATAACAAATCACTGCTGGTTATAATGATGTCAAATAATGTAAGTTAACTTGCTTTCTTGTTTTATTGCTTTTATTAGCATGTCTGATTTTTAGAAATTGTCATTTGGCATTGGCGTTTCCTGGTTAAGTTTTATGTTTAAGTCAAATTTTCTCCTAAATTATTTATCAATTACTTTGAAACTTGCTTACCATTAATACCTGACTCTGTAAAGCTAGACACATAACTACATCCTGCTTTTTAGCTCACCTGAGCACGAAGTGCTCAAGGTGAGCTTTTGTGATCACCCTTTTGTCCGTCGTCTGTCGTCCACCGTGCGCCGTGCACCGTCAACAATTGGACTGTTAACACTCTAGAGGCCACACTTTTGACATAATCTTAATGAAACTTGGTCACAATGTTTGTCTTTATGAAATCTAGGTCAAGTTTGTAATTAGGTCATCTGGGGTCAAAAACTAGGTCACCAGGTCACATCAAAGAAAAACCTTGTTAACACTCTAGAGGTCTCAATTTTGACATAATCCTAATGTAACTTGGTCACAATGTATGTCTCTATGAAATCTAGGACAAGTTCGTAATTGGGTCATCCGGGGTCAAAAACTAGGTCAACAGGTCACATCAAAGAAAAACCTTGTTAACACTATAGAGGTCACATTTTTCACATAATCTTTATGAAACTTGGTCACATTGTATGTCTCTATGAGATCTAGGTCAAGTTCGTAATTAGGTTGTCTGGGGTTAAAAACTAGGTCACTAGGTCAAATCAAAGAAAAACCTTGTTAACACTCTAGAGGTCACAATTTTGACATAATCTTAATGTAACTTGGTCAAAATGTATGTCTCTATGAAATCTAGGTCATGTTCGTAATTGGGTCATCTGGGGTCAAAAACTAGGTCACCAGGTCACATCAAAGAAAAACCTTGTTAACACTATCAAGGTCACATTGTTCACATAATCTTAATGAAACTTGGTCTCAATGTATGTCTCTATGAGATCTAGGTCAAGTTTGTAATTGGGTCGTCTGGGGTCAAAAACTAGGTCACTAGGTCACATCAAAGAAAAACTTTGTTAACACTCTAGAGGTCACATTTTTACCTAATCTATATGAAACTTGGTCACAATGTGTGTCGCTATGAAATCTAGGTCAAGTTCGTAACTGGGTCATCTGGTCATCTGTGGTCAAAAACTAAGTCACAATGTCATATCAAAGAAAAACCTTGTTAACACTATAGAGGTCATATTTTTGATGTAATCAGAATGAAACATGGTCACAATATGTGTTTTTATGAAATCTAGGTCATGTTCTCAACTGGGTCATCTGGGGTCAAGAACTAGGTCACAAGTTCACATTGAAAAAATCCTTGTTAACATTCTAGAGGTCACCTGCTTGACCTAATCTATATGAAACTTGGTCACAATGTTTGTCTGTATAAAATCTAGGTTAAGTTTGTAAATGGGTCATCTGTGGTCAAAAACTAGGTCACAAGGTCACATCAAAGAATAACCTTGTTTACGCTCTAGAGATCACATTTTGAATGTGATATTAATGACACTTAGTCACAATGTGTAGCTTTATGAAATCTAGGTCCAGTTTGCAACTGGGTCATCTGGGGTCAAAAACTAGGTCACCAGGTCACTGATTCTGCCTAAACTGCTAGTCATCAGGTGAGCGCTATAGGGCCAATGGCCCTCTTGTTTGAGAGAATCGTGACCTCTTTTGATCTAAGATGTCCCAGTTCCAGAATCAAATTTATAAACAGTTCTTTCATGTGCAGAAGCAAAGTCCCATTTTGTATGACAGAAGATAACTTATGTATATTTTATGTATATTTTGTGTACAGTTTGTGGAGATAAAGAGTAACCTATTCAAGAAGGTGGATATTAACCATCTATATCAGATATCATGTAGTGATATGAAGGAAAGGTTCCACTATGTCATATTACTGGCTGTCGTCTGTGTTCGTAACATGAATGAGGTCGCTTGGGATATCGGTAGTGTATAACTAATTTTAGAATATACTCTAAACTGTCTTAAGCTTCTAGTTTTTAGCTCCACTACTCTTAGAATAAGGGGAGCTAATGCAGTCACCCGAGCGTCAGCGTCGGCGTCAGCGTCGGCGTAACACTTTTGTTAAAGTTTAGGTACAGGTTTTTTAACCTCTTATATTCTCTAAGTCTTTTAAGATATTGATTTCATACTTTGCATACTTGTTCACCATCATGACCCCAACCCATATGCAGGAGTAGGTAACTCTATCAGGCATTTTGTTGAAATTATGCCTTTTTTCTACTTAGTGCAAATAGTGCAAATGTTAAAGTTTAGGTACAGGTTTTTTAACCTCTAATATCTTCAAAGTGCATTGACATATTGCTTTGATACTTTGCATACTTGTTCACCATCGTGACCCCAACCCATACACAGGGGTAGGTAACTCTATTAAGCATTTTGGTGAAATTATGCCCCCTTTTTCAACTTAGTGCAAATGTTAAAGTTTAGGTAAAGGTTTTTTCACCGCTAATATTTTCAAAGTGCATTCATATATTGCTATGCATACTTGTTCTCCATCATGACCCCAACGCCTACACAGGGGTAGGTAACTCTATCGAGCATTTTTTTGAAATTATGCCCCCTGTTTGACTTGGAAATGCAAATGTTAAAGTTTAGGTACATGTTTTTTGACCTCTAATATCTTCAAAGTGCATTGCCATATTGCTTTGATACTTTGCATACTTAGAAGCCCCAACCTCTACACAATTTAGGGTAATGCTGCTGTTATGAAACAATTTGTTTTGAATATATAATGATTGTACTATCCTATCATGGCGCTGCGAATAGTGGAGCGCGCTGTTTGTGGACAGCTCTTGTTTGGATACTTAACATGTGTCTGGTTAAAGCCTGTGGCAGTGTAATACACATATATTTTGTAATAGAAAAAATACAAATATATGATTTACTCCTTAAGACGGTTTACCTAGACTGTATGAATCCCAGAATCCTTACACAACAGATTTGTTTGTTTGCATTTGAGACAGTCGTAAGTGCATGGTAATTATTCCCCCATGCTAGATTAGCCAATAACCTCCCACTTTGAGAGAAGAGACATATATATGATGTAAAGAATCCAGGTGCACTACCCTAGCTCTTTTCAATAGACTCCCCAGTTCTTTAATGTAAATATATATATAGGTGTACAGCTCCGATAAACGCACGACTACCTCTGATTTACCAACCATATTATACCTAGTCTGGTTGAAAACACTGAAAAGAGTTTCAGATATGACCATTTTCTCCAGCCGAGAATTGAACCAGGGACCTCTTGATTGGTAGTCATGAGCATTATCCACACGTCCACTGTGCCACCCATTGTTGTGGCTAAACTGCTAACAGATTTTTGCCTGGAGAAGAAACCTTATACATCATAACTTAATATCATTGTTATTATTTTCACAGAACACTTGGCAGTATTGTTACCAGATGCTATGATTGTCCTGATATCTGAAGTATTTGTTGATTGGGGTAAACATGCCTTCATTCTCAAGTTCAATGAAATTCCAGCAGATGTAAGCACATGGGTTTTTTATATTTATCAAATTTTCAGTGAAATTGTCGACACAAATGAATGGAGTAGTTAGAGAAGATTGAAAATTACACAATTTGCCCATATTTCCTCTTCACTAACTTGACCACTTACAGTCAGCTCTCATAATCTCAAACTCGCTAATATTGAATTTCCCGTTATCTCAAAGTTTTTTTGAAGTCCCAATTTTTTCCCTTCTTTGTCTATAAGAAATCTGGCCTCCTCCGATCGTCTTCAAACTTTGTGACAATGCTTATGGACATAATATCTAGGCCAAGTTCGATTATAGGCCAAATCGGCCTAGGCCTTATTTGGTTATGGGCCTTTAATTACCAAATAAGTATGAAATAGGCCTTGTCTTTGCTCTAACGCAAACAGTTTTCATCCGATTGTCTTCAAACTTTGTGACAATGCTTTTGGCCATGATATCTAGGCCAAGTTCGATTATTGGCCAAATCGGCCTAGGCCTTATTTGGTTATGGGCCATTAATTACCAAATAAGTATGAAATTGGCCTTGTCTGTGCTCTAACGCAAACAGTTTTCATCCGATCGTCTTCAAACTTTGTGACAATGCTTATGGCCATGATATCTAGGCCAAATTCGATAATATTTTTTTATTTTTTTTTATTTTGCCCTGAGACTCACCATGCCCCGAGACGGGCGTATTTTGTGACATTTTGGCTCTTGTTTGTTATAACAAAATTTTGTTCTTGGTCCCGATCAACTAATTTGCACCTAAAATTGACTGTTCAACTTGTCGGGTTAAGGGCTAATATAGGCCAAGCCTATTGCCTAATCCTATTTCATCAGAAATAAAATATTTATATTAAACCAAAAAAAAAAAGAAGTTGGGTTGTATCCGACCAGCGCCAAATGTTGACGCCTCGCCTGTATGAAATTTTCGATTTACCTGTAAATCTCGCACCTTCCATTGTTGATCAATTATGTGTGTGCATCAATTTGCTCAAACATATCTCATGTAGCTTCGAGATGTCAAACAAGTGAAAGAAATAAAGATGAACATGTTCTGAATTAAAATAAACCCTGTGATCCAATAGGCTGAAATTTCCATCTTTTTATGACAAAGTTACCTTTCAGGCCGGACAAAGAAACTTTATATTTTACACCTAGGGTACCAATCAATGTATGGTCTTTACGCTTAATAAACAAAAATATTCCTTGTCTTCAAAAATATTGTTGCTTCACTGTTCTGCCAATAGTGTTATTACAGACGAGTAAATGGGGAAATAACCTCTGTATACTTTTTATGCCCCCGTATCGACAGATCGGGAGGCATATAGTGATTCACCTGTCCGTCCGTCCGTTCGTCCGTCCGTTCGTCCGTCCTTGTTAACCTAAATTGACCGTTTCTTCTAGCATCATTATGGCTTGCTACAAAGCTTCCAAACTTGCATGGATGTTGTATATGAACACCCTCCACACACCTGTATCACCTGACCCGGTTTTGACCTTCACCTTGACCTAATTTTGGACTTAGACCTATTTATGGACAAGGCTTCCACAGGGGGCATAAGCGTTTATTGAACGCAGTCTTGTTTTTGGTGGGCAGTGTATTTCATGCTGCTGTATGTTAATAGAACTAACTGGTAATAGAAAAACAGTCATATTTGTTTTCTGATTGTAAGTATCATCTTTAAATACAATAATGTTTTTACTCCCACTTTTGAATACATAATAATTATATTATTAAGTGAGCTATATTATGATTTAATGAGTGTGATCATATAATTGCATCACAGTTTTAAACAAACTGTTTAATTGAATAATTGATATATTTCAGGTATACAGAGAGTTTAAAGTGAAACTTGCCTTAGATATGGCTACAAGTCGACAGAGTGAGGTAGGTACTGTTATGCAAGCTAAAGCCTGTGTCACATCAGCCGCATAATATTTTGGTCACACCATTTATTACTCTGGAAAATAAAATTAGAATTATATTCAGGCCGCAGACCAAATAGCAGACACCCAGACTGATAGTAGACATCGCATGGCTGTCATGCAATGGTTGTATGGGGCTATCCTGTGCATCGTGTGAATACAGTTGAAATATTACAGTAACGGTAAGTTGACATGTCGAAAACTTGGTTCACGACGTTGCGTTCTTCTTGTGGCACTAATATTTATTATGACAGTAGTCAGATTATCTTACGGCTGTCACACGAAAACACCAGCGATTTCCACAAAAGGTGCCCCAAAAAGAGATCATAGATTGGTGTACGGCTGCGACAATGTTGGTGTGACACAAGCTTAACCTGTCGATGCTGGGCATGACTCCTATTCCAAATGTTATTAGTTCAAACTTTATGTCGAGTGATATTTGATCACAAAATACATGAGACCAAAAATAGGTGCAAAACTGGTTGACTACCTACATGAGGGATTGTCTCCCCTTTTTGTACTTGTAATAGTTTTCATATGGTGTGATTTTTGTGGCAAATTTGTCAAACAATCAAGTGCACTGTCTTGTAACAACTCTTGTTGTGCCCCACACTTATTTATAAGTGGGGGGAATATAGCATTGGTGCTGTCCATCCGTCTGCAAGTCCATCCGTACGTAGGGGAGGCTATATAGGAATCACTTTGTCTGTCTGGCTATTAGTCTGTCTGTCCCAAAATTGTCCAGGCTATAACTTGTTCTTGCATAGAAGGAGTTTTAAATAACCTAGCACATTTGTTTATCACCGTGAGGTGGTGTGTCATACACAACAATTACATCAGTATCTCAAAGGTCAAGGTTGCAATTTTAGTTTAAAGGTCAAAATGGCCATAGATATGTCATTTTTTGTAGGAATTCAAAACAAAATTGCAAAGTAATAATTTTTCACCACCATGGCATCGTGTCATGTGAAACAATGGTGTCAATGTCTCAAAGGTCAAGGTCGCATTTGGAGTTCAGAGATAAACAATTGCCATAATTTAGCTTATCCAGACTGTAACTTTTTCATCTACCGTGGGATTTTGAAATAACTTACTTGACTGTGCTCATTTGTTAAGTGCCCTGACTTGAACACACTAGATTGACCATATTGTGTTGACTCTTTCCAGGATTTGGGAAGATCGAGTTAATTCTCTTTTTTTTAACTTGAAATTTTCATCTCTTTTTCTTATGGTTGTGACTTGTTTCAAGGTGATATTGTGGGGTTGTTATTGGTTAGTCTGTGACAGTTCTAGTTTGATTTTGTTACTGTTTTTATCTTGCTAATAATTATAGACATGTATATTTTCAGGCATTTACTGATCATTCGGATCTTGTATCAAGACGTATGGGATTGACACCATTACCACTTGCTTGTTTGTTATACAGAATCCTGAGTAAATCAGTTACTCTCACATGTTACATGGACTTCATCATCCTGTTCGCTGTTTACATGTGGTACAGTTTTATCATCGTCATTTTACGACTTTGTTTTGTATTACATGTATTCACTATTCTAATGCAACCAACAACTTTACCTATATGTGTAGTAGTGTGTGTAGGATTTTTATGCCCCCCTATCGATAGATGGGGAGGCATATAGTGATTCACCTGTCCGTCCGTCCGTCCGTCCGTCCGTCCGTCCTGGTTAACCCAAATTGACCGTTTCTTCTAGCATTAATATGGCTTGCTACAAAGCTTTCATACTTGCATGGATGTTGTGTATGAACACTCTCCCTACGCCTGTACCACCTAACCCCATTTTGACCTTCACCTTGACCTAATTTTGGACTTAGACTTATTGATGGACAAGGCTTCCACAGGGGGCATAAGCGTTTAGTGAACGCAGTCTTGTTAAAAATTACTAATGGGGAGAAACTTGTATAGGTGGCCGGCTAGCTCAGTCAGAAGAGCATTCCCCCTATAAGCGGAGGCTCTGGGTTGAAGCCCCTGTCCGGCTGCACATTTTCTCACCCTGTTACATTTTGGCACCGAAACAGAGGACACAAAGATGTGCTTGAAGCGCACATAAGCCAAATAACGTACAACACTTTGAAGAAAGAAAGAAGTGCAATGACAGCCATGTTTTGTTGCTCTGTCAAATGCAGATGTTAGAATCGATATATAATAAACGCAACATATAGTGGGGGAGACCTATTGATTTCGTGCTGGATGTCTGTCTACCTAGATGTCTGTCACAAAATTTGTCAGAGCTTGTTCTCCTTAACCACTGGTCGGATTTCAATGAAACTTTGCATGAATAGTTGGTACATAGTTGCGCACATTGTGAGGAATTTTAGGTTGGAACAATATTGCCAGAGTTATTGTCCTTTGTGGAATAGTTACCTTTTTGTGTCGAAAACCCTTCTAGCTTTTGATCTATTTCAATCTATTTCAGTTTGATGTCTTTCAAAGTACTGAACAGCATTATACTATTAGGCCATTCATATAAAGTTATTCAAAATTACCACGCTGGGAACCAATCTGAGCAATCAACCAATCAGGAGGAGGATAACAAACAACCAACCAATGAAAACTCTTCTTCTAATGATGTGCCACCTCCTAGTCCTAGTAATTTAGGCAGAAGGTCATCACTTGACAGTCAAGTTCCAAGACAGTTTAGTCAAGTATTTTCCGCAGATTCTTACTCTGAAATAACACAGACACCTATTAACACGCCCATAGAACAGACAGGTGGCTTTACTATAAAAACACCTAGATCAGATTCACCAGAGAAAGACGGGAGCATGCAAGAAATTATATTAAAAAATGAAATTTTACCACAACATGCACCATTAGAGAATAACGTAGAACCAAAGCCAGCTGATGACACTTCAGATATTATAAATATTTCGCAGTATAACAATTCATCAACTGATGAAAGTAGACCTGTTCTGTTTAATCAATCCCTTGATTCCTCAAATTCAGCAGACGACAGTTTGCAGTTAGTTCAGGAACCATGTCAGGAGGCCACAGTATTCCAGAGATCTTCGAGTAGTGTTCTGATGAGTTTTAGCATGGGTAAAACGTTGTCGTCAAGTGCTTCCGTGCCAGAGAACATTGGTAGTATAGAATATCTAGATAATGTTGAAGCTGACGAAGGCCATGACATTAAAAGGCTGAAATCTGATTAACTATTATTTAATTCTTGATTATATATTTAAATTACAAATTTGTACAAAAAGTCTCATTACCTATACAACAACACTGGATATACATATACATGTACTGACATATTCATATACTGACATCATTTTCATGGGGAAAATCTGATTATTGATGATTTAATTCTTGATCGATATTTAAATTATAAATTTTTACAAAATGTCTCTTTCCAGTACAATACTGACATATTCATATACTGACATTATTTTCATGGGGACAAATGCTTCATACTGATCTTTGTATTAATTCAGTATACTGATATATTCTTAAGAACAAAATATTGTTTGGGAACAAACAGTGTTGTTGTACCAAGACCTAATTGTTCGATATTAAGGAAATTAACTACATTTATTACATAACCTGTGGTCCAGCAGTGCCGTAAAATTGCTGGGAAATATCGTTTGGCACTTTCAGAGTGTGCAATAAATATTTAAATTAGCCTGACATGACATAAGCCCATCCATGCATTGATTGGCCAATGACGTCAGGATAATGCCAACGTCATTCATTGAACCTCTAAATTTTGGCTGAAGCAGCATACATCATCATTTTGAACAATAATGAGTGTTCTTTAAGGTTATGTAAGTAAGTAAGTAACGACTTTATTTATAGTAGATAACATATTTGGTGTTATACCAATTTTCAATATGGTCTACATAATAAACATACATACATTAAATACATGATAATATACAAACAAATTTATAAAGAAAATGAAACAGTATTTAATTTAGTTAAACTTAACAATATAGGATACTCATGTATTGTTTAAAACGTTAACCTATATTTAAATAGCCTAGTATACATACAAAATCAATAATCAACTGTGAACAAAAGTGCTATTCAATATGTATATATATTATATAAAAATGATAATATTAAGTCAGACAGGGAAGGCAGCACTCAGCTTAACCAGCCGGGCACAGAAAACAGTTATGTGATAAATATTTGTAGCACAATCTTGTCTGATACAACACCTGACCAAATCAAAGCTTGCCATCTTACTAACATGTGTAACAGACAACTACCAAGTTAAATTGATCTATTGAATAATGATCATTACTGCCAAACATATTTAATATTAGTTTATTTATTTCTAAGTATAGTGAGGCTATATAGAAGTGTTTCATACTAACGTGTATTTGGTTGAGTGAGAAACCACAGGTAACTGTATCATTGATAAAAGATTAAAAAACAATAATGTTATCCTAAAAAACATTTTTGTTTTGTTTTACTCTTTATCAATGATGCAGTTACCTGTGTGTGAAACATGTAATAAAGCTTAAATCGATTAAAAAAAGAAAGAAATACCTGAGCATCACGGGTACAAAAAGGAAACACACAAAGGAAAATCACAGACCGCAAGTACAAACCATGATGACAACATTAAAAAAATGAAACATAACAGCTACAATGTCCTACTTTCACAGGTCAATGTGGTATTTGTGTGATGTAAGTGTTTAGTTTTAAATATTATGTTCATGAGTGTTCGCTTCATGTGCCACTGTTGTTCACCGTTGTAGTTATGTCCAGAATAAATTGCTGGCTTAGAATGAGAAGGTCGTAAGTACAAAATCTACATTTTGAGAAAACAAGAAAAAACTGTCTGAAAACTACTCTTTACTTAATATGGGAAAACAAGCTTCTCCAACTTCAGTTTGGTCAACATGTTGACCAGTTCCGATTTTCATGAAAATAAGCTCATAAGAAGCGTCTTTTGATGAAGATTTCAAATATGTATCGGTCTTATAAGGTCTTAAGTAGCACTTACAACCTTCGAATTCTAAGCAAGAGAAATGTCTCTGTCGTGATAGAGATTGTTGCCGTAGAATTGGCTAATTTGGAGAGGTTGTTGCTGTAGAGAGGGCTAATTTGGAGAGGTTGTTGCTGTAGAGAGGGCTAATTTGGAGAGGTTGTTGCTGTAGAGAGGGCTAATTTGGAGAGGTTGTTGCTGTAGAGAGGGCTAATTTGGAGAGGTTGTTGCTGTAGAGAGGGCTAATTTGGAGAGGTTGTTGCTGTAGAATGGACTAATTTGGAGAGGTTGTTGCTGTAGAGAGGGCTAATTTGGAGAGGTTGTTGCCGTAGAATTGGCTAATTTGGAGAGGTTGCTTGCAGTTTACTATTGATTAGTTCATAAAATTGATACTGTGTACACAATGTATGTTGGTTGTCGTCTTATTTATAAAACATGTTTTCATTGGTTAATCACCTCAAGTGTTTGGTTGTACCCACTCTCAATGGGAGAGATCATGTTTGTATACTGGTGTATTCATATGTAAATGGGCCCACCAACTAGCTATTGGTGAATGGCTGGTTTTAATTGTTAATTTATCCAATAGATTGCTGGCGGGCACTTTGCATATGAATAGGTGATCTCCCCTATTAGTCGATTGTTAACTATACATGAGCAGTATTTTGTTTTAAATAGCATTATGTTATAAACAAGGTGTTCATGGTGTGTTTTACTGATACTATATATTGTTACTATTGTCTATGAGTATGGTCCAAGTCATCCTTGTTGACGTGCAATACCCATACTGCATCTATTGTCTTCATACAGTATGCATTGAGTTTTGCGAATTTGCAATTGTGTGCGTATTATCAATGGATTCTGAAGCATCATAAGAGAAACCAATTGTTTTTGATTTCAAGTTTTATTATTTGTGGTCATTTAATTAAAAAAATCAACCTTCCCTTTCCAAAATTCTATGTTACAGGTGCCCATGTTTGTGGTAAATATCTATTGGTATTATAAAGACAATTGAAATGTGTTCAGTTAGCTTTTGGCTTATATCTGCCATATACGTGGGTTGTCCCAGAATAGCGTATAATCACGTTATATCATGAGAACTATCAAGTATTGTATGTCGAAATTATAATAAACCTTTAAAGAATTTATTTCTTGACAAACTAGCAAAATTTCATTACATATGATCTAAAAACCTACAAATTGTGTACATTTTACGAACGCAAGGTGAAGTCGGGCACGTCCCAGAACGTCAACATTCGCCTACGACGTCATGCTATCACAGTTCTCCAAATTACTTCCCTTCGTGAGCTACACACTTAGAATATTATATGCCGATGTTGTAATAAACCCTTTGAGAATTTATTTGTTCACATACTGTCAAAATTTAATTAATCGTTTTTTAAAATTGACAACTTGAGTAGACCATTTGTGCGGATAGTGTCGGAAACAATCAGATGTAAGTTTTTGCGCAGCTCGATCGGTCTGCTCTACTTCGTTCCCCTGTCCTCCTATGCCAAACAAAACGACTGTGTCAATTAAAAACAGCTGCACAATTACGCTGCTGTATTGTGCAGTTGATTCCACCTCATTAATCTTCTGTCCTGGTGTTATACTACGCTACTCTAGGTATAGCGCAATGCTTAGAAAACTACTATCGCTCGAAAGTGTCGTCTGACGTCGTAATGTTTTATACTCTGATCATAACAACGTTGTTATATAACGTCATTAACCCGCCATACATGACGTCATTACAATGAAACGGCACACAACAACTAGCCAAAACATGCCAAATACTCTTATATATTTTTTGTCTGGATGTGGCAAATAGTACTTAAGTATTATTGCCATTAAATATTTGAATTTATTTCTGATTTGTTTTTTTCTGCTGACGCACATACCGTTACCATGGGTTACAAATTCTTCTATTTATCACATGCATCGTATGCTGATATAAAATGGATTCCTCAAATATATGTGGAATAGTTGTAGAGATGCACATGCAAAATTTCAAAGCTGTGCCATCATGCTGGACTAAATAAAGCAAGAATTATACGCTATTCTGGGACACCCCACGTATGTATACTAGATCTCAGTAGGTTGTTTAAGTTGTTGATATTTATTTTGCATTTCACTTATATGCAAACTGAAGCCTTATTACTATAACTTCCAAGTATGTTTAAGTGTTTATATATTGTTTGGTGCTATATGAATTATGTGCTATTGGTCATGTTAATGTTCTGTTCTTTGGTCATGCTTGTTTCTAGTAGTGTTGACAATGGGGGTAAATAGTAAATTATCCCCCCTTACTACTCTCTAAAACTCTACAGGTCCTATCATGCGGATTACTCTGTTTTTATCCCTGTTTTGTTTGTTGTACATGGTAGTAATTAGGCTGAAATATTTGCAACATTAATTATCAGATCAAATAATAAGTTTGGCTACATGTTGTTTACACACCATGGTATATAAATTTTTATGGCCCTAACATATTAGATAATACAGAAGTGAGAAATTTCTTATCTAAAACAATGATATTTCTGTTAGAAACAAGGATAAAGTCCGAGGATCTCAACTAGATAGGACCTGTATGCTAATTGGTCTACCTCGGGCTTTATCTTACAAGGGAGATAATTTATAGGTCACTTATGTCTCTCATTGTATCCGTCAAGAATTCATATAATAGGTTCCATCCTGTCAGAGCATGTTATAATTTTTAAAGAGAATTCTCTAGGGTACTGTTTTATCAAAGCACTAATGGAAATCTTTAACTTATTTCCAAATTTAAATTCTTTAACTACAAATTGTACTTAAGGGGTGTTATATAAACAATGATTCAGTTGATGAATTCCTGATGAACATACACCTGTCCAAAAATTGTAATTGTAAAAGCAATGTAAGAAATTTCAATTTGAGCGTAAGTTTAAGATTTCCATATGTGCTTTGATACAACAGTTCCCATATGACTGAAACACTGTTAATGGTAAAATACAACTTTGACTAGAAGAAAATAAAACAAAATGATTTAAAATTTACTGATTTAAAGACATTCTGGTATAACAATTATTTCTAGCTGAAATATTTTTTTGTGCATATTTATGGATGAATGGACTGCAAGTCAAAATAGGAAAGAAAAGAAATATGTCACGATGCTCATTTATGATATTACTCCAAAAATTTGGTGCTTTTAATGATACTTGCAAAGTATCAATGTAGAATAAATCACCATTAACCCAATAGATGAACTCCAGAATTCAATGCAATCTGGCTTTTCAACACTAATCCTGCGGTCAACAAACAACTTTCAATTTACAGTTTTTAGCTCAACTGTCACATAGTGACAAGGTGAGCTATTGTGATCACTCTTCCTCCGTCCGTCAGTCCGTCTGTCCATCAACAATCCATTCAAACGACTTATCTTAAACCTCTTGACCAATTTCAACCAAACTTCACAGGAATGTTCCTTGGGTGGTCCTTTCCAAAAATAGTTAAGTTGACATATAGGTGTTACTTTGGCGTCGGCTGCGGCGTCACAAATTGCTTGTCCGGAGCATAACTTTGTCAACTTAAGTTCAAATGACTCAAGATTTGGAATGCATGTTTCTAGCAATAAGTCGAAGTGCAGTGAGCAAGAACCGTAACTCTACCTTGCATCGTTTTTGAATTATTTCCCTTTGATTGATTTTATTAGAGCATTTCTTGTCCGGAGCATAACTTTGTCACCTTAAGTTCAAATGACTCAAGATTTGGTATGCATGTTAATTGCAATAAGCCGAAGTGCAGTGCACAAGAACCATAACTCTACCATGCATCGTTTTTTAATTATCTCCCTTTGATTGATTTAATTAAAGCATTTTTATTCGGAGCATAACTTTTTTACCTAGAGTTCAAATGACTCAGTATTTGGTATGCATGTTTCTTTGCAATAAGCCGAAGTGCAGTGCGCAAGAACCATAACTCTGCCTTGCATCGTTTTTGTGTGGCGTAACGCCACACAATGATATTACCACTTTTCAGCTTACGACCAATTTAACGCATTAGGCCTTGGCAAATAAATAGTTCTATGATTTGAACAATATTACAAGCATGCAACACAGGTTACACGTATCATTTGACCTGATTTGTTTACATTACCAACATTTACTTATATTAAGACCAACAATTATATCAGACTTTTTTTAGAGGATATTTATAGCAAATCATTACGCAACGGACTATATTTCTACTACCAAAGAATGTTCTCACTGGTGGCGGGAATCTAAAATAGTTCCCACGGTTTTCAATCGTATACTGTAACGTATGTAAATCACTCCGCCGCTGCACATTGCAGACGATGACCTAATTATGTTATATACAAACATTGATGCTATCTATAGCTGGTGGGGGGAACTGAAATAGTTCTACGTACATATCGATCGGCCGATTAACAATGTTACCGCGGTAAGCGTTAAACACACTAGTCAATTTCTACCCTGCTTTATATAAGACCTCATAATTTTCGTATCTATTATCCGATTTTGAATATTTGAAGCTTGTAATGAAGCAGAGAAATATGTCTCTCTTTTAGACAACATTCAACACGATACCCTAATTATTAAATCCACGGCGATGAGTAAGAATCCGTTCCGCGTAAAAGTAAGTTTAAAATATCCCGTTTTATACCAAATAAAAAAATTCAATAAACGGTCGAAAATCATCAATTATTAATTTAATATTCGATCGATTTTGTTCATTAAAGCTTGTTTTTAAAGCTAATACTTTAAGGTTTTATAAAATGTAAAACTTGTTTTTAAAGCATTAATCGGCCGATCAATATGTGTGAGCGACACCATGTTTACCCTTTTTACATACGTTAATATAGAGTGTCATATACATTTAATTAACATGCATGGTCATACGGAGAATAAACAGTCACTTATCTTGACACTGGTCGAATTCTCCAAGTCGTTAAAAATGGTATTTGTAAATATCCCTTCATTGATGCTCAGCATAGTTACTTAAGTAAGTTCCAGGTAACTGCTGGTTCTCTTGGTGTCTTTAGCAGCACAAATGTTTGAGTAAGGGTGGGCTTATCAGAAATGTGACATAAAATTATGATACAACCTGGATTCGATATTGGATTTAATGGCATCAGTACGCCACACAAGGGTACTTTCAGTGCTTTGATTTGAATTATTTCCCTTAGATTGATTTAATTAGAGCATTTCTTGTCCGGAGGATAACTTTGTCACCATTAGGTTGAATGACTTGAAACTTGGTATGCATGTTTCTTACCAAAAGTCCAAGTGCAGTACACAAGAACTGTAACTCTACCGTGTGCCATTTTTGAATTATTTCCCTTTGATTGATTTTATAAGCATTTCTTGTCCGTGGCATAACTTTGTCACCATAAGTATGAATGACTCCAAAATTGGTATGCATGTTTCTTGCTGTGACATTAAGTGCAGTGCGCAAGAATCATAACTCTAGCTTGTGTAGTGTTTGAATGATTCCCTTTTGATTGATTGTATCAGCACATTTTTTTGTCCAGAGCATCACTTTGTCGTTTTTAGTTCAGATGACTAGAGAACTCTTGTGAGTCGGATATGTAGCCCAATACTGGATAGTTTTACATGACAAATGTGCATGTCATCAGGCGACACATGCGACTCGCGGAGCTTTTATTAGTTAGACTTTTTGAAGAAAAAAAGTTGAGCTATTGTTGTTACGGGATCGTGTGCATCTGCGTGTGCGTTGGTTAAGTTTTTTGTCAGAGTCATTTTCTCAAAGACTATCAATGTATCCACTTGAAACTCATCATAGTTATTCACCATCATAAGGGAAGTTAATACTGCCAAGGCTAGTAACCCTGTGACATATACTTATGGAGTTATCTGTCCTTGTTTCGACTTAGTACATAAAAATAGTAACAAATTTTACACATAAACTGAATTTCCTCAAACACTATCAAAGTTTTCAATTTGAAAGTCAATACATCTACTGACAAGAGAAAACAAATATATCCAGTATTTTATAAGAGTTATTCCCCATTTTTGACTTTGAATTTTTACAATGTCAATTTCTCAAAGACTATTGAAGGTATCAACTTAAAACTCAAGATAGTTATTCAACATAACAAGGAGAGTCCATACTGACAAGGCTGGTAACCCTGTGAATTATATTTATGAGTTATCTGCCCTTGTTACTCTTAGAATTTTCACTCGCAGATGAGTAAGGGTACTATAAAGTATGAGAAAGTCGAGCGTCCAGCACTTGTAGGCGGTGCTCTTGTTGTTCTATCTTGTGCATATCCACTTTTAATGATATACTCTTTAAATCTACACGGATAACAAGCGGTCAGTCGATCGTGTAGTGTTTATATTATGCATGTTTATTTATTAATAAGCCTAGAGTTATCTCTGGCAAACTATACATGTTTTACCTATTTGTTTGTTGTTGGTGTATAAGTGAATCATTGTGATGAGCTACTGATGTAATCATTTGCTACTATATGTATTGATTGGGATTGAGGGAACCAGCTCTCCCAGTATCTATTGGTGTCAAATTGATGTATGGTTCTATTATCCATGTATGTGATAATCTGTCAGATATTGTTGTAATTTGATCATATGTTTGCATAATTCATTCACTTTATTGAATCACCATTATATATTGTGACTGTAGTGTAGAAACACACAAATGCTGCTATAATGTCTTACACAGTTAGTTTGGGATCATGTTAATACAACGTTTTTGCGTTTAGTTGTTAGGTTGACATGTTTGCGGCTATTATAATTTACGAAATTACTTCCATTGCATTAGGGTACAAAACATACATGTAGAAACATTCACCAATGAGTTATTTGCTCTGATAGAACACTGGCTGTATAGACCAATGACTTCCAAACCTGAAACCATTATCTAGGTTTGATAGTTTAGTATTACTATTGTATGCTTATGCCTTTGGTATTATGGACCAATAAAATCTCTAATGCTTTAGTCTAGTGTGATATTTCATGACCTGTCACCAGTTGCAGTAGAACTTTGATGCCTTGAACACCCTGGAAACCTTGATCAGATTATTTGGTCCAGACGCAATGATGTGGTACTATAGTGCAGAGAAATTTACACAACTCGACCTTCTATTAGCAAAGTTTAACTGCTGATATATTGTCTATACATGTATTTATAATCCTGGTTGTAAGTTTTAATAAGCGGACAGTATCACAAAGATACCTACACAAATCCAAGGGACCGATATTGCGTGATTTGCTCGCGGAAATTATATTAAACGCAAGAACATTGTAATACGGTATATTCATGCATTAAGGTCAGGATCATGTCAAATTCTCCATGTTATAACAGAAGATGATCAGTTACAGTAACAACTTCGTCATGAGTATTCAGTTTGGACACCCCTATCTGCTTTGAGATACCAGCACACATGCCTTTGCAAACTGTTCAAAAATAGTTGAAACCATTTTCTAAATAAAAAAATCGCCCGTTTGCACATGTATGACCATAAACGAAACTGTTGGTTCATTTTGTCACCCATGCGACAGATCCATAAACAAATATGGGTTAGCAAAGACAGAACAAAAACTTGCCTTGCAAAACGCACCATGGGCGCCAGTAAAAATGTACACCCTTTTCTTTATAAAACAAGTTTCTACCATTCCATTTGATGTATATCAGGCATTCTCAAAAGTTGGGCCAATTGCCTGTCACAGCTACTTTAGTGGTCTTAATAACGTATATACGCGGACGAAAGTGCTATCGTTAGTTTTTATACGCCTGTTGAAAACGGGACGTATTATGTGAACACCCTTGCCGGGCGGCCGGGCGGCGGCGTCCAGTAATTTGTCTGTACTCTAACTCAAACAGTTTTCGTGCGACCGTCTTCAAACTTGCTGACAATGCTTATGGACGTAATATCTAGGTCAAGTTCAATTATAGGCCAAATCAGCCCATGCCTTCTTGGGTTATGGTCCTTCATTTACCAAAAAAATGTGAAATTGGCCTTGTCTGTACTCTTACTCAAACAATCTTCGTGCGATCGTCTACAAACTTGCTGACAATGCTTATGGACGTAATATCTAGGTCAAGTTCAATTATGGGCCAAATCGGCACAGGCCTTCTTGGGTTATGGTCCTTCATTTACCAAAAAAATGAAATTGGCCTTGTCTGTACTCTAACTGATAAAATTGTCGCTATCCACATGTCAAAGCGTTAGTTCCTCAAAAATATGTGTGTTGTACATAAACAAACATTTTCAATCAAACTTATCATGAATTCGTATTAAATTTAACACATCTTCATGTTGTGTGTACTTTTTGGTGCATAATAAAATAATGACATTATTGCACCTGTGTTGAGTCATTGGTGTGTATTAAATCTTGCTATGCATCTTACTTGACTTGTGGTCTTGCAAGATACAGATAAATCAAGCAAAAGCATTCCTATAAATTACAAATGTAGTATGAATATAGGAAACCACTGATATGGTGCATTTGTCAAAACCGTATATATTGTTTGTGATTATAAAGATTAGTTTAAAGATAATTGTTTAAAAATGTTTTGACATAATATGGGCTTTTATTTCACAATCAATATTTTTTTGTCACTAGCACAACCAAGACGGGCGTATTTTGTGACATTTTAGCACTCTTGTTATCGTTAGGACTATATATTTCCTCAAAATTAAATACTATAGACACCAGAAATTATGTTTTACAACATTTGCATGCTTACAAGATACGACACCCTGCTCAAAAACGACTGTCACAAGCACAAAACATAAAATTTAAATGTTTCTTCCAAATAAAAATAGACTTTTAGCGTTAAATTTTGTTGTTTATATGTATACTTATAGGTGGGGAAATGCTCCAATATCTGTGTGAGAGTGACCCAGACTTACATAGTTCACATATTTTTGACAGTCCTCATGTCACAGATATGAGGTATTTTACGTGACACTGTTTTGTGGATGTGATTGCTAAGCAAAGTTTTGCGGTAATTCATCAATTCAATAAACCAGACTGTTCATAAAGATAAGTACTATTGATAAATACACATATTTTACAACAAAACACTCCCAACTAATTTATAATTCAGTTTATTTCATGTATAAACTAGTTAGGGTAATTCATGTTGTATTCTTACGTGACGCCCATAAATCGCATATTTATTGAGGAATGGTCATTTAGTCCTTGTTGTATGTCTGAGGTATTTCGAATTCAACTGCATGAAAAATTACATCATCTGAAATTGACAATAAATGAGAAAAAAATGCACCCAATTTAAAAGCTGTAAAAGTTTTACGAGACTGTATACTTACATGACGGTTTTTTAAAAAGCGAGATGGCAGCACTAACAGTGACATAAACCAAATCTTATACTAAGCCATTTTGACGCATTTGTTTACAGCCGATATGTACAGGGTGTCACAAAAAACCGGGGACCTACCTAAAACCCTTATAACTTATTTAATTTTTAATGAATTCACTGTTCTTTTGTGAGAGTGTGTAAAAGTGATATCTCCTTTTAAAATAGGTATTTATAAATATTATTTTGCTTTACAACAGGAAGTGATGTCATCATTTTACCTTAGGCATCATTTCCTGGTTTTATTTAGCTGACCTACGTGGAAAATATCATCATTTGATAACACATTGTCGTATGAGCGTTCATTTTGAGAAAACACTGTTTTAAAGTCACAGAGGTGATATAAAACCTCGTGAAAGTCGAAGAATTTTGCAATGGATAATGAAAGCGGGGATAAAGTGGTGAGTTTACTTAATAAAAGGGTAGCAGGCAACCTTCCAAATATCCATTAACAATCAGCAAAGAAGCAAAATGTCAAATTAATTAATTATTTTTTAGAACAATCAACAAGAAAACTTAGTAAGAAGCAATTTAAGGTAATAATGTGAACTTTTATCCAAATCAACCGTTCATAGATATGTATCAGAGTCATATAGTGTGTCAGTATTTATAAGAAAGTAGAAACCCTATTACAACAAATCAGCAGCAAAATAGGATATGTTCACAAGAAAGAACTGACATTTGACTTCTTATCTATGGGCAAGTGGCCTACATATAGCTCGGTCATGAGCCCTATAGTGAATCTGTTTGCCATACATGATGAACATTAGTGTATGCAGATCCATTATCCTTGATTATGGGACACCTGAGACGACATTTGGAGTCCGCATCTAAATCTATCTCTATGAAAACGCTGAAATTCCTTGTTCACATTCCTGTGTTTATCCCTTAATTATGTTTTGTTATATTGACAATGTGATCATGATGAAAGAGAAAAAGTTACGAATGTTTTACCTAGGTCCCCGTTTTTTGGGGGACACCCTGTACATGACAAAAGTTTGGATTTGAATAAAAATAAAATTTAGGGTATGTTTATTTTTATCAACATACATTTTTATTTATTGACATGTGGGGTTTAACTTCAGTTTACTCTTGAAAGAAAATTGTGCAAAATAATTAATATTCTAGAACTTACAATTTTAAGTGTCACGTAAAATTTAAGTTCAAAATTTGAAATTCCTTATTAATGTACGCTTGATTTTTTGCATTCGAGGACTTACAATGTTATTTTAGTTTTTGATATCTCTTAATGATTAGTATTTGCATAGTTTGCATGTTAATCACATTGGAAGTTGGAAGAGTAAGGAAGTAAAATGTCCAGTTCTTATAGTTACATTAAATATAATAGATTATTGCATTTATTAATTTTTGATGAGAAGCAATGCTGCCTGTTACATAAATTCTATATACACTAGCATATTATCGTTCATTTTATGACAAATTGATGCATATAATGACAGCAAATGTGTGTATAATCACGTCACGTAAAATACAAAATAATTCCAGTTGTTTGAGCCAAATACATTGTTGGCATATTGGCAATGATTTATTGTCTTATAGGCTCAAGTAATGGTGATATGATATTTTCTTTCATTTAAATGTCATTGAATAAAAAACGAAAGTTATATACAATGCAAATTTGATCAGCCCGTGTCTCCTGGGAAATGGATGCGATTCTTCAAACTATATGATGACTGAACATGGCTCTCATAGAATCAGTAAACCAAAGATAAACATTACACGTACAGTTATGGTAGGTATTTTAGAAATAGTATGTGATATTAATACGTTATTTGCACAAGGTTTGCTTCCGGATTGAAGGTTTGGTGCGTGTTAATTGTTGTTTAGACAGGTTTCAAAACTGGTATTTTACGTGACAGTCAACTAATTTTACATGACAAAGCTCTAAAGCATGTTAAGGGTGTTAAGCTGTTATTTTGGTATGTATTTACGGAAAATCATGTTTTTGTGTTTCGAAACCTATCAGATTATATTTCTTATGTAGTAGTTTACGTGAAAACATTTTGTTCAACGCATTTACTGATCACTAGAAGCTATATCGTCGTGTATTTAATTTTTTCTGGTACACTTTTGCAACTAGTTCGATAATATGAGGCCAGACACGTCACTTCAACAAAACACGTAGCGTTTTATTCTAGTATTGGTTGATGAGTTTCTCTTGAATCTTACGTGACGATAACTTCAGTACAAAAACACGCAACTGTATATATGTGCGTAGCCAGTTTTTGTTTAGATACTGTCCTAAATTATTAAGTAGTGCCATAGGTTATGACTTATGTTTTTGATTCTAACATGATCTGCGGATTAATCCATATACACATAGAGCAAACTAGGGCATGCACTATTACCCCTATGAAACATACCCATCAAAACGGCTGTTACTATTTACGCCCCGTATCACGTGACATATTTATGAATAAATGAACGTAAACTTTATAGTAAAAATATCAACGAGATGCGATGACAAGGCAAGTTGCACGAGTATCCAGTGTTACAGCTATTACGCATCTATTTTTAGAAACTCCAACATAATCTCGAAACTAAGTTTCATAAAAACTTCTGATAATCAATTCATTTATATGTTTCATTTCATGAAAAAGATACCCTATACTCGTGTTATTAGAATTGTTTCAATGTTTGAAATGTGTTATTTCCTTCAGAAAATTACGAAGGTCATTTTCATCAACGTGCATGGAACTACTCAACGTCAAACATATATTATCTTAAACTCATCACTCATCAAAAGACAAGATTCACAAATGTCTAAATTGGCCTTGTGTGTTTTGAAAAAAAAAGTTCATACACATCTGTCAAATATGTCTTTTAAGTAAATTGAAACATTGTTTTGCTTGACAAAATCCGGCACCATCAGACTTAACCACGCACTTTGGTCCTGACAATTTTTGATATCATTATATCATATTACGAAACAAGTTTTATGAACAATATGGTACACGCCAATTTTATTTGATTACTTCTGATAACGTATTCATGACTAGTATTTACGGACGTCATTTTATTCTTTTGAAGGAGATAATTTTTAGTATCCTCGTCCATATTAACTGACATCTGATCGAGACTTCAGGACTGTCTCGTTGTATCAGTAACATGATCTCTTCCATTAACCGCCTGCTTGATTGTATTTATCAATCATTACATGTTTTATCTATAAAAAAGAATCAATTATGATTAATGATCACCCCGTAATGGTCGCAACAAACACGGTTGTTTATATAAATATGGAAAGACACAGACACGTTATCTGTTGATATTGGTTGTGAACTTGTGATAGAGATGTCGACATGGGCTAGAGTATTCTCAATGTGATCAAAATCTGAATTTTGAGCCGAGTTGCTTCGGGAGATTTGGACCAGGTACCAGGCGTGTCGCTTAGTCTCAGTCGACAATAGGAAACCTACACATGATACGTAATTCAACGATCTTCCACATGTGGAGAGGTTGTCGGTTCCTTCTTGTGGAATGGTAAGTTAAAGTACTGGATAGAAACTTAGTCCAGGACAACTGATTAGGACTCGCCTATAACTGAAAACATGTTGAGAAACGGGGTTAAACCCTAACAAACAGAAACATTTATGGAATAAAATATTAATGAATATTAATGCATTTAGTAGCAGGATTAAAATAAAAATAATGATCAAAATACAGACGAACTGAAGCCCACTAACGTCATCCACTTGTCATCGCTTGTTTCGTTCCTTTTAACGGAGTGAAGGAGCAGTAGTATTGGCCAAACACTACCCGTTGATGACGGGCTTCCAGCTCAGATTGCTCCGCTTTAACCAGAACCAACTGGAGCTTATTCCGCTGTCCTTGAGATCTTCTGGACAGCTGTTTTCCTCCTAGATGCATAAGACATGTAACAGTTTCCACATGGATGCTGCTGGAAAACCACGACATCACATTTCCACTGGCCAGATCTCTGCTGACTACTGACCAACTAGCCTCTCAGCACTCCTGTGTTAGTTAATTAAGCATTTTGAGACACTTCCTCTCGTTGGCCTCGCCACATTGTCTCAAGGCACCGTCATCTCTATAGCGTCTAACTTCTTGAGTCTCTGGTGATTTGAGGATCATAGATCTCTTTGGAGCGTTTTGTGTAGAATATAAGGGAACTTTTTCTAGGTAAACACGGAGTTTACCTAGTCATTGACACCGTTCCATTGGTTTTGTCCCATAAATAAAACACAGTTATACTGTTTGTTTGAAGATGTACACATGCATATTGCGCCTGACTGGCCATTGTTTGCGTTGACTATTTAGTTAGCTAGTTTGATAGCATATTTGCTAACAACATGCTTATTAATTGATTGAAAACCCTTTCCATCGCAAACAGGAGGGTCGCACCTAGAACCTAAATATCCATTAAGGTATTTAGTCGTACGGACATACATTTATGTTTACAGTCGACATATGACAAATAGCTACTTCCACATATGTTCCTATTTTTCAATGAACACTGTCATGGCAGCATGATTTTACAATGATTTGAAACTGATCCAAACATGGAATTCAAGAGCAAATTACATGTATAAAAATTTATCCATTATTCTACTATTTTCTCATGTCAAATCCAATTTGATTTGTTTTTTCTTCAGTCAATTTTCATTAAAAAAGAAAACTTACATTGATTCTAGATTAAGCTTACATAATCTGTACGGCGGCATTATTGTAATAGACGCTTTGATTGTCTCATCATGACATTAAATACTTCATTTTCCTAAAAACGCCGAACTGGCATTGTGATCAATTGTTTTTCATCAGACACAGTTATATTGGCCACAACAGTCTGGCTTTTAAACGAGAATGCTTATAGTATTTAGTTCCACTAGCAGCATTTTTGAATCGTGATGTGAATTGCACAGTAACATTATCCTGGGTTAGAAACAGTTTTTCACAATAACAAATATACATGGAACTTCTCTTAGAAAATGCCAAACCCAAGCCAGGCACCACTGTGATGACGTTAGTATGTCACTATCTGCGATCGAACACAAATCACCTGTTTCTGAGAAGGACGCTCAGTTCATACCTCTGTTCAGGGGAAGCGGTGAAGGAATAACTTATTGGGTGGCATTGTCCCTGGCCTCAGTTCATATCTCTGTGTCATCATACTACTAGTATACCCTTCAAAACAGGCATATGATAATCGAATCCCACACTCTCCCACACACATTTGACATTATTATTGGGACACTTTCTATAAAAGCTTTCATAAAGATGATTATCGTCACATCGTAACAATTTGGAACACCACCAGGGACCATAACACTTGTATATGATCGGCCTATAATATGTTCAGCTCGTTATGGTGACTGTTATATCAGAGATGTTACCACAACCGAATCAACGAGAAGATAATTATACTCAACTATCTTAAAACAGTGAATACATCTCGCATTATTGAATTATTAATCAAATGCCTAAAACTGCACGACTGAACAAAATTGTCGATGGGGATGTCACTCTGTGAGGAAGTTGCTCTGCTGTAGTGCTGCATTGCAGAGCCGTTATATTGGTGGCAGTGAATCTAGAATTCAGTTATCTAGTAAGTTTGGTGTTACTACATTGAACATATCGCACTTGTTTGCATACTCCAATGGTTTTGTTCACTTGTAGAAGTCCGACAAACAGCGTCCTATAAGTTATCTTATCACTGTTTTGGGCTGAATTGACGCATGTAAATATGACTTGGTGAACTGTTCAATGTAAAGTTCTGCTTAAATATGTTCTTGTTTATGTCTGTTTGTCATTGTAACAAGTTCTTGCGGTCAGTGCTTTTTCTTTTTATGCGTTAATGTTTGTTCCTTTCGTGACTTGCTGTTTCTGTTGAGTGGTACATCCCCATTCCGATTTGTAATTATCTTTTTTGTCGTAAGCTTAATGGCGGGATTTCTTGTCGTTAATTGATGACGAGGAAACGTTAAAGTAGTGTATATACCAGATAAAGCGCGGAACCTGCAATAATGATCAAATATCTAACATTGACACGAAAAAGATAATAGAAAATCGGACAGCGAGGGCAGGACTCCACTTACACAGCTGAGCACAGAAAGCATAAAAACGTATACCATAATTACACGACTCAATGTCCAACACACAACTGAATGAGAAATTGAACTTAACATGTCAAAATGTGGAAAGTCAATGTACATTAGGAGTCGTCAGAATTAGACAATAATAGTTTACACTCTTTTATTTCAGTATAATAAACATGTACAGAAGTCACAGTACTTCCATGTTTGCAAATTAAAAACACCATGAAAGAAAGCACCATTCGTACATCGTCAGAACTAGAAAGCATAACCAGTTATTACAATGTATAAGACAGTATATTCCTTTCATTATGTGTTGTCAATACGAAATTAGAAACGTGTTACGTGTATAATAGAGTAGGCACGTTAAGGCATATATAAAAGAAGTAAGTATGCTTTTTACGACGGTAAAGCCATTTGTGGGTCGTTATGGATTGTCGAATGTACAAATCCGTTTCATGCCTTTAAGTCATCTTTCTATAATTGTGTATACATTAAAATGGCAGAATACAAAACTTGGCTCATAAAGTCAGCGCTGTGCATGCCTCCAGCGCCAAAGACGAAAATTATTTCCCGTACTCAAAGCTTTTATTGCACATTGAATGACGTTCGAAAAGGGATATGCATTCTCACTTCACTGTATCATTGCTCGATACTCTATTCTGCACCACGACATATCATACCGACTGATTTTCTATCTATACAATGAGTTGGCTGAAGGTGACCAAGTATAATAAGTACTTGTGTGACAATATATGAGCCGCGTCATGCGATTTTAGGCCTTCGGACAAAATTTTGACATTTTCAGTTTTTGTTGTATACTTAAAATACAATCTTTTCTAGGTTGAATAGTCTTTATTTCGGCAATTTTTATCAACCAGATACGAAGTTATGCCAATTTTCGTCGCATAACTGCACATGAAAAAGAAAACTTTTTGACGTCATTTTAACGTCGATTTAACGTTATATTTTGCATAATTGTTGTGCGCTACTTTGGGTGGTAAAATTGAACTGAACACGGTCGTTCAGTATAACATACTGCCATATTTAGTTGACACCAGTCTGTTAATATGTATGAATTATTTGTTTCCATTTAATATCAAAATATAACACGCAACATTGTGCATTTCAGACTGTCCAAACGCCTTTACATAATAGAACTAAAAGGTCCGGATGTACGAGGGATGATCAATATATAACGAGAAAACGCGCTTATACTTTTGTTATGATCAGTTCGATGTTACTCAAACTATAGCTGGAAGTAATAATTCACATTAGCACTGTTTCTCTGAATATTTATCATTTTAGTGACATCATGCTAAATTCTATGGTTTGTAAGGTACCCCGGTAACCCTCAAAATGCGGAGTTGGGTCATTTTGCGGAATTTTCACCGTTTTAACGCAAATTCATACCCAACCGTTTTCATGTTAGCAATAGCAATGTGTCGAAAATTGGTACAATGCTTCACCTAAGACTCGCCTTACTGATGGTTACGTCTTACACGGGTTGTGTTGCCATTTGTTATGTCACGCACGTGTTTTCGTTCCGTGATAGCAAAACTGACGGACGACAAATGATTAGAAATAAAATAATTAGTTTTAAAGAAAACAAGTAATAATAGAATTGCGCACGGTATTCGGTAATCATTTCGTGATCATACCATGTCAAATGCTTCGATTTGTGAACATAATAACATAATTAAAAATGCACCGAAAGGGTAGTGATCTAACGCAAAGTAGGTGTAACGTTACGTCGACGTCAGTACTACGCACAGAAATGTTGGGTGTTTGGAACGATATTCCTAAGAATGACTATCGTGAGTCTATTTTCAACTTGGTATGGCATTTGCGAAGACGTATACATGTTGAAGGAGGATAGTCTGAAAAGTTTTTTTTAAAAATTGATACAATAGGGCCTTAGGAATGTGGTCGTCAAATTGGTCATAGTTAAATTCTGAATTACGGTAAATGGCGTTGCCCCGCCTATCGGTTTCGTAGGTCGGCAAAAATGTTCCAAACTTTTTTTTTCGATATATTTGAAAACTATTTTGTCCGTTTTCTTCTCATATATGTATTAACCACCACATAAAATACTTTTAGAAAATAACACGTAATATTAAAGTTATAAGCATTTTCTCGTTTTATATTGATCATCCCTCGTGGTTTGTTCTTATTTCAGTTCATTACAATTATGAATATACATGTACTTCATGAAGTTCCCGATGTTCGACAATGAATGACAGACTGTGTTAGACTATAAAACAATAATAACATGTTTTCTTGACCACGTGAGATACCAACGCAATGAAACTTCATCTTAAAAATAATATGAGGTTATCCACTCGGTCCATTGTATAACTATTTGTTAATCGACATGCGACTGTTTATCAACTCACATGTAACTGCTAGTGTATCTAATAACCCCTTCCCTGATATATACTGTACGGGATACATGTATGGTCACGAAATGTAACAATTTACATGTTTCATGAAACGAACTCAAATTCTAACAGCACAAATACCACACTTTCCCTAATGACAGTACATGTATTTTAAAAGCTAAATTAGTTTGCGCTTGGAAACAACGTTCCGACAATTTGGATTATGATATTCAGTGCTTCAGTGCTTCCGATAAGCTGCGCATAACATACGCAACTGAAATTATGGAAACGCAAATGTTCAGTGCATTGTTTAGTGTAGCCGCTACATGACAATTACAACATGCGTATATTCGAAATTCTATATAATAGATATGCCTTAGCCTGAATACGTTCAAAGGTGAAGTACAGAATAATGTCTTGTGTAGATTATTTTGTGTTATAAAATAATGACGCAACAGCTACTAAAAAACTGCATGTGGCCGACGCATACTTGACCTATCTCAAGTGAACTACTGAAAAACGGATCTTAATTATGATATGAGCAATTACTTTCACGGGTTTTCTCTTATGTTACTTCACAAATGTGGATTTACCGACGAACTGTCCGTCTCCAAATGCTCGGACAAACCGGCGTGATTCTTAGTAGATCTGCAATCAAAGCCGCCTACATCATGTACGACATAGCATTTATATTCTCAAATAATTCATACATTGATGCCTTGATATGACATATGGTTCTAACTTCTAGAACTAGCTAATTCAAAAGCGTTATGTCACATCAGACAGTCAGTCAAACATGACAAGAATGAATCACAAGGACCACCCCATCTAACAAGGAAAACTAATGAAGCAACAATCAACATACACGCCCTTATGAAACAAACGAAGCAGCCTCGTGGAACAATTTCAAGAGCTGGAGTTTAAAGTCATAAAAGAGCTTACAACCACTTTAAGTCTTAAATGAATACAGTTCAACAAAACGATACAGTGAACTGCATAATTATATGATTATTTTATGCAAGCCGCGAGTCAATGTGACGCATGATTTGAGTTGTTTAAATGACCGGTGTCGTCTGTTGTGGTGAAATATATAAGAGGTTGAGATCTGATCTTGACCGAGAATGTGTGTATTATTGTTCGACTATTTCACACTTTTTCCCAGGCCAGAGAAACATTACTGCACTGACTCGTTGAATCAACGAGTAGTTACACACCCATGTATACTTACCAAATTCGCTACTCAGCCTCACTTTGTTGTGATCAATATTATTTTAATTCTAGGCCTATTTGCGTACTAGTAATGCAATTATGTCAATGGTATTCGTGAACATTCAATACGGCCATGCTGGTTTGATAATTTTAATGTATGTAGAGATATTCTTCTTTTAAAGGCAAATTACGGTAGCCAACAGTGTCTCAAATATTTTTGCATGGAGTTATATAACTCCGTGATTTTTGTCCCAAACCCCTTTACCTAGTGCGGTTAGTTTTTTTATTAGAACGGAACCTAGGCATGAAAAATGTTCATTAAAATAATGGCATATTGCAACATTTATTCTAATAAATAGACAACCTATCGAAGACTATGTCTCCTTCATCATTGGGCAGACAGCAACATTGTATAGCATAGCCACATATAATGGCTTAAATTCTTGACGCAGTTCCCCCTCTGGACACGAAAAGAAAAATATAAGAAGAATAAATAGTCATGATCTGATTCCCTGACACGAACACGACTTTGTTATGGTGGTTTTTAACTTTCACGTGGTATATCCATACTGGTATTAATTTTAATAATTATTCTATATAGAATATAGATCTATACATTATACAGAAATAATTTAATTGGAAAATCATAAATCCAATTGGCAAACATGGTCGTTTTTTTTTATCTTGATCGGTCAACTAAAAAATAAAAAAAAGTTCTCCTGAGTAGAGTATTGAACCAGGACCTTCTAGATGGAAATCCGACGTACCATCCATTACACCAATGACGCTATAAACAAAATGTTTCATAAATAGTTAAATATAATAAGTTCCAAGGGAGACTAATCAAATTGACTAATAATCTAAGGGAGGCTATTCATAGTTTTTCGTTTTTTTTGAATTAGGCCGAAATTAGAGGTAAGCCAGTTCACAAATTAATTGCAAAATGACTAGTAAAAATAGCTTTACCCATAGATCGCATCTATAAATTTAAAACCTGCATCTGGACAAATTATTAATATAGATATTGTAAACAGCCGTGAACATGCCTGGGGACGAAAAGTCTGCTCTGACTTCATTTTTTTATCTCGAATAAAACGCTCAAAAGTTGGTAAATTTACAAAAATTTGGTATCAAAACTTCGGGAAAATAGTGTTTTACTTGAATTTCATCATTTCTGGTCCCACTTCTTTATTATTGTGCTAAAATAAACGATTTTGCAGATGCCACGCTGCGACCGGTTTGGTTACGAAAGTGCTGGACTTTTCCCGTCTTTTCTGACGTTGTAACGTCATTGTCCGAAGGCCTAAAATCGCATGACGCGGCTCAATTATGTCTTCTTCAACGTACACATCACAGTATTGCTTTTAAATCGATGGTGAATGGATAGTTCTTTTGATTTAAGGTGATTCGATGGTCGTAAACAAAGCTTGATAATTGGTATCAAACGTTTGATATTCATAAAGATCACATTCATGATAAAAATGGGTAGAAATTATCAACTGGTTCGTTTGGTCAATTTCTATATAGTTATGCTAGTTTTGGACCCCCCTAAAATCCCCAAAAATAACCGAAGTTTTACAGGAACATTATTACCTCTAAGTACTGGTACAGCGGTAATTATAAAACACTGAATTGACTATTAGCAAGAACTCACTCATTGTCCATGAAACCGACTATACACATTTGTTTTAAATATAGACTTTTGACATCCCTATTTCCCCCTTTTACTCTTAGTCTTGTATAGTAATAGAGAAAAACATTGGGATGTAAAAACTCTGTATTTTGTGATATAATTACTAGGCCTATGCTTACACTGCCCTGGGCATACAGAATACTTCATCTATTCAAAGAACAACCTCGACCATTCCTGCAAGACAAAGACGGAACAGTAATATCCAAGCAACTAACTTTTACTGAACATGGGAATTTCAGACCAAATGAAACATTGCAACTTTTATTGCATAAGAAAGCAACAATCAGGATCGCTTTCAATGCCGATGATGTCATCTTTGTTATTGTTGTTGTTCCTGCAAATATCTGACGGTGTGCATTCGAGTTATGATTCATATAACAACAGCACGTACGCGGTGTCAAATTATTAGGTTGCAGACATTACATGTTATGCCTAGTGAAATTAGAAGCTCTTCCAATGGAATTGTAACCAGAAATCATCCGCTCCAAATGATTTGCCCTGTAACAACTCCATGGTGAATAATTATACTTTATTGCAACAAACGTCACGTCTTGAGTGACATTAAAACCTCCCAACTAAACCTTCAATGAGGCTAAAATGTCAGAAACATTCTTGTTTACTGCGGTGATAATGTAATAATATCCTTGTTAAAAATCATGTCACATAGTATGACCTTGCACACACTTAAAGGTGCTGAATCACGTGTTGGAATATTGCAAAAATAAAAGCAGATTGTCAAATATTCGCGTAGTTTCGATATGGTTGTTTGTATACCCCTTGAACAAGCACGCTGACATTAACACAACTTGACCCGAAAACATCGGAATTTTGTTGTTATTTGGTATTTTACATCCAAAATTCTATAGGGTTATCGTATAAAACTGAAACTACCATCACTTAAATTGCCTGACATTTGTTCGCATTCGATTAAAATGAAGTGCAAAACGAACCGATTACCTCATTGGTGTATACGATGTATTTTGTCAGATCGATCACATATGAATCACACAACTCACAAAAACTTTTTAAAATGAAAGAGCGCGATATATCGAGAGTAGTTTAAATTGATTATTTGCTTTATTTATTTTTCTAAGCGTTGTATCGGGATTACAGCTTTGGAGTATGTGTTCTTCTGTGACGAGTATAAGCTTCCAGCCATGTCGAGTGCATGTGGAGAAATTATGTGGTGCTTTTGGAAGAGCAAGTTAGTACTCGTTGATAATAATTATTAACTCATGGAAATACGGTTACCTTTAGTGATATCCTCAAAGGATTCCAAATTACGGGGATATATTTGGCAACATGAAGCTTATTCTATCGGAATGCGGTCTTTCTAAGATATATGACTGAAATATGTTTGGAAAACGGCGATAAACACTACAAAAACAACAATACAACGTAAGAAATATAATTGCTCCAATTTATAGGAGATTGTACGGATTATATATACTATATGTATTTGATGATCTGGGGTTGGTCATTGTCATCTTTATTGCTATTAATAGTTATATTTGGCTCAGATCTATTACCATTGCACATTATAAAAGTGGAATACGGATTCATAATCAATGATAAACTCTCGTATTCTGGTTCCATACAATCAAAACGTTTATGAGAAAAAATTTTTTTAGCACCAAGTATGCATACTGTATGACATTGTATTATGTATGATATGCATACTACAGTCATAATTGTTTTACCTCAGTATTCCACCCAAGTTTTGACATTTGGTTCCCCGTTAAAATTGCATACGGAAAAAACTCTTCGTCAGACATGTTTATGGACGTTATATTGGTAATTAGTAATTACAACAAAGCATATAACTACGGTAGCTAAATGTGTGATTTAATGGCGATTTTTGGACTTTTCGCACCGCTCAAGATTGGTACTCGACGTCAGTGCATATAAAACAGAGGTACCTGATTATAGTTACGACTGTTGATAATATTCTCAATATAGTAACAACATCGACAGTCCGATAAGTGCAATTGGCACAGAGTTAGAAAGTACCTATATGTTCGGTGAGTTTACCCAGAGTATCTATAGTTTGGGCGAGTGCGTCTTTTAAGAACAAAACAGGACAGCATAGAACAGATTGTTTATTAAAGAGTGAACACTGTTCATTGTCTTTAAACACATTACGTAAAACAATTATCAATTAAAAATGCATTTCTTACGGATTTTGTTTACAAATTTCGTTAATTTAATAAGTTCAACTTTGTCACTTAAATTTAATAATTGCATAACTTTGTGCATTGATAGATGACTATAGAAAATGGATTTAATTAATGTATTTTTTCTAATATCTGAATAAGAGTTGCAAGTACTAATAAAATGATATTCGTCCTCAATGTATACAGTGTTACATCATAAACAATGTATTTCCTACCGAATAATTATATTAATGTTTTATAACGACCTATTTAAATTCTAAGCGGAAGACAACTTGGCCTGAAATCACAACAATAAAACAGTTTATGGACAAGTTACGGTTATGTCGTCGACTGTAGTTATTGGTAGTAATTAGAGTACTGTTTTTTAAAAGCAAATACGGAAATCGCAAATTTACGATCAAATATAAAATCTTATAATTCTTTTACAACTATAAAGTGTGGTAAATGGAGATGCAATGCTAATAACGATTCGGTTAATGAACTCCTACAAAACATATCCATGCCCTTAATTTGTCAATCATGCTGCAAACTCATATTTAGTTATATTACATTCAAACTGGTTTGAGCAGCATAGCACTTATACTTACTATACCAATGCTTTGAATCCATCAAGCGGGCGATCTGGTTGAGCAATTTATGCTTCTTGTGTGATAATGGCTGTTGTCGTCAAACTTATATTTCACTGTTGGAGAAATTGATAGTTTCGTGCGCCAAATGCACCTACTAAGTATATGTAACTACAGATTGGTTATTGTTTTCAGGAAAAACTGAACTGAAATAAATGGTTGTGAAAAGACCCGATTCCATCAAAATTAAAACAACATATTGTTAAAATATAAAATGATTGATGGCGCAGTCCTGTAACATGTCTTGTCCTTGATGATATAGCAGATTGTGTCGTACATTTATGTTTAAATATTTAATGTACACACTCAATATGTATCGACCTTAGTGCGTATGTATAGACAGATATGTAGAAACTGGCTTTCTTTCTAAGTACGCACCAAAACTTAATACGCCGAGGAGACATCACTGTGCCTTACATCGAGCAAACAATCTGTACGCGAATGTATCCGCTACATATATGAGGCAGACTTGCAGTCTAGTTTATATAATACATTATTATCATCATTGTATTTTAATATCAAAGGCTTTTACAGATCAAACATTTATAGCAATAATATTGTCAAGAGCCGTTTGAACGCTACAACTTGGACAATGTCTAATAGAATTACTTTGCCATAACTGTGTTTTTTTCATACAATGTGTCACGTTTTTCATGATTTCCAGTCAATCTCCAAGCTTAATATACAAGTGTAGCCTGAAACGGACGTCATTCTATAAGATTTCCATTTTCTATCACAGAAAGTAGTTATAGCGTTTATACACATTTTCCGTGTTTATCAGATTCAAAAAACACGAAAACAATTTATAGAAAAACAATTAAGTAATGTGTTTTAATTATTTTTTTAACTTCTTGAATAGTTGACTGGATGAACATTGAGGTAATTCACGTTTGTCATCGTGTATGTCTAAAGACATATCATTGCTTTATCAGTACATTGAATTAGATACAATGTAACTGTAAATAAATAGATTGTGTCACAAATGTTCTTAGAATAAACACATATTGCTGATTGAATTGAACCAGTCTAAAAATTTGGAGAAACATATGTAGCAGTATTGGGAATGTTGACAGTTTCTGGAACTACATTTACTTGAATGCGGATTCATATTGTTTTGCCTAAAGGTGTTCAGGTTGCGCATTAAGAAATTGGCAATGATAGTACTGAGAGGCTAACGCCTGCCAAAAACTAAAACCAGACGATTTCACCATTCCGTCATCCCGTGCATATTATTTTGTTTGCACTCGATGCATATATTCTAGAAGTAAGGTGGCTTTTGAAATTCCCAATCAACTGAACTCTTATCAATGCATTATTACGACATATATGTTGATGTAAATGTAGAATAATTAACATTCCGAAAAGCTTACGTGGCGTACTGTTTGACGTTGAGTTGTTCCGTGCACGTCGATAAGCAAGCGATACGACTTTATAGTTATGGTTTTCAATGTGCATGGAACAACTCAACGTCAAACAGTTATTAGTATCTTTAACTCATCACCCGCCAAAGGACAAGATTCACTAAGTTCTAAATCGGCCTTGTGTTTTTTGAAAAAATTGAATGTTCATACAAAGTTGTCCAATATGAAAATTTGTTTAGCCGTGGACAAAATCTGGCACCATCAGACTTATTTACAGATAACTGATCGATACTTCAGGACAGTCTCTTCGTATCGGTAACATGATCTCTTCCATTAACCGCCTGCTTGATTGTATTTATCAATCATTACACGTTTTATCTATAAAAATAATCAATTATGATTAATGACCACACCGTAATGGTCGCAACAAACTCGGTTGTTTATATAAAAATGGAAAGACACAGACACGTTATATGTTGATATTTGTTGTGACAGAGATGTCGACATGAGCTAGAGTCTTCTCAATGTAATCAGAATCTTAATTTTGAGCAGAGTTGCTTCGGGAGAATCGGACGAGATACCAGGCGCGTTGCTTAGTCCCATTCTACAAATAGAAACCTGCACAATATATGTAAATCAACAACCGAATACAATGATGTCGGTTTTCTTCTTCATGTGGAGAAGAAGTTGTCAGTTCCTTTTCTGGAAGGGTAAGTTAAAGTACAGGGTAAAAACTTAGTCCAGGAAAACTGGTTAGGGTTATCGGTCGCCTATAACTGAAAACATGTCGAGAAACGGGGTTAAACCCTAACAAGCAGAAACATTTATGGAATAAATAGGCCCGCTAACGTCATTCTCTTGTCATCGCTTGTTTCGTTCCTTTTTAACCCAGAACAGCCCGGAGTGAAGGAGCAGTAGTATTGGCCCGCTGATGATGAGCTACCATCTCAGATTGCTCCGCTTTAACCAGAACCAACTGGAGCTTTTTCTGCTGTCCTTGATATCTTCTGGACCGCTAATTTCCTCCTAGATGCATTAGGCATGATACAGTTTCCACATGGATGCAGCTGGAAAACCACGACATCCCATCGCCACTGGCCAGATCTCTGCTGACCAACTAACCTCTCTGCGCTCCTGGATCAGTTTAGAATACTTGAGATGCTTCCTCTCGTTGGCCTCGCCACATTGTCACAAGGCACCGTCATCTCTATAGCGACTAATTTCTTGAGTCTCTGGTGATGTGAGGACCATAGATTTGAGTGGAGAGTTTAAAGTCAATTTTCATGAAAAAAGAAGAGTTAAATTGATTCTAGGTTACGCTTACGTGATCTGTACGGCGGCATTATTGTTATGGACGCTTTGATTGTCTCATCGTGACATTAAATACTTCATTTTCCTAAAAACGCCGAACTGGCATTGTGATAATATTTTTCATCAGACTCTGTTATATTGGCCACAACAGTCTTGCTTTTTTACGAGAATACTTCTAATATTGAGTTCCACTAGCAGCTTTTTAATCGTGATGTGAATTGCACAGTCTCATTATCCTGGGTTAGCACCAGTTTTTTCACAATGACAAATATACATGGGACTACTCTTAGAAAATGCCAAACCCAAGCCAGCAACCAGTGTGATGACATTAGTATAGAACTATCTGCGATCGAACACACAATCGCCTGTTTCTGAGAAGGACGCTCAGTTCATACCTCTGTTCAGGAAGTGGTGAAGGAATAAGTTATTTAGTGGCATTGGCCCTGGCCTCAGTTCATACCTTTGTGGCATCACACTATACCCTTCAAAACAGGTATATGATAATCGAATCCAACACTCCCCCACACACATTTGACAATATTATTGGGACACTTTCTATAAAAGCTTTCATATTATCGTCACATTGTAACAAATTGGAACACCACCAGGGACCATAACACTTGTATATGATCGGGCTATAACATGTTCAGCTCGTTATGGTGACTATTATATCAGAGATGTTACCACAGCCGAATCAACGAGAAGATAATTATACTCAACTATCTTAAAACAGTGAATATATCTTGCATTATTGAATTATTAATCAAATGCCTAAAACTGCACGACTGAACAAACTAGTCGATGGTGACGTCACTCTGATAGGAAGTTGCTCTGTTTTAGTGCTGCATTGCAGAGCTGTTGACTTGGTGGCAATGAATCTAGAATTCAGTTGTCTAGTAAGTTTGGTTTTACTACACTGAACATATCGCACTTGTTTGCATAATCCAATGGAATTGTTCACTTGTAGAAGTCCGACAAACAATGTCCTATAAGTTATCTTATCTCTGTTTTAGGCCACAGTGACCCATGTAAATATGACTTGGTGAAATGGTAAATGTAACTGTTTGAATTGGTTCTTGTTTATATCTGTTTTTCATTGTAACAAGTTCTTTCGGTCAGTGCTTTTTCTTTTTGCGCGTTAGTGTTTGTGTATTTCGTGACTTGCTGTTTCTGTTGAGTTATACCTTCCTATTCAAATTTGTAATTATCTTTTTGTCGTAAGGTTAATGGCGGGAGTTCTTGTCGTTAATTGATGACAAGGAAACGTTAAAGTAATGTATATATATACCATATATAGCGCGGAACCTTCAATAATGATCTAATATCTAACATTAACTCGTAAACGATGAATGGAAAAATCGGAAAGAGAAGGCAGGACTCCACTTAAACAGCTGAGCACAGAAAACATAAAAACGTCACGTATACCACATTTACACGGCTCATTGTCCCAACCCACTATTGAACGAGAAAATGAACTTAATCTGTCAAAAAGCTGAAAGTCCCTGTCCATTAGTGGTATTCAGAATTAGACAATATTAGTATATTGTCTTTTATTTCAGTATTATAAACATGTACAGAAGTCACAGTACTTCCATGTTTGCAAATTGAAAACACCATGAAAGAAAGCACCATTCGTAAATCATAAGTACAGACCGAATCGATCAGAACTAGAAAGCATAACCAGTTATTACAATGTATATGACAGTACCTTCCTTTCGGTATGTGTTGTCAATACGAAATTAGAGACGTGTTACATGTATAATAGAGTAGGCACGTTAAGGCATATATAAAACAAGTACGTATGCTTTTTTACGACGGTAAAGCCATTTGTGGGTCGTTATGGGATGTCGAATGTACAAATCCGTTTCATGCCTTTAAGTCATCTTTCTATAATTGTGTATACATTAAGATGGCAGAATATAAAACCAGGCTCATAAAGTCAGCGCTGTGCATGCCTCCAGCGCCACAGACGAAAATTATTTCCCGTACTCAAAGCTTTTATTGCACGTTGAATCGCGTTCGAAAAGGGATATGCATTCTTACTTCACTGTATCATTGCTCGATACTCTATTCTGCACCACGACATATCATTCCGACTGATCTTCTATCTATACAATGAGTTGGCTAATGGTGACCAAGTATAATTTGGTACTTGTGACAATATATGTCTTCTTCTTCAACGTACACAGCACAGGATTGCTTTTAAATCGATGCTGAATGGATAGTTCCTTAGATTTAAGGTGGTTAGATGGTCGTAAACAAAGTTTTATAATTAGTATTAATCGTTTGATATTCATAGAGATCACATTCATGATAAAAATGGGTGGAAATTATCAACTGGTTCGTTTGGTCAATTTCTATATAGTTATGCTAGTTTTGGACCCCCCTAAATTCCCTCTAAACAACCGAAGTTTTACAGGAACATTATGACCTCTAAGTACTGGTACAGCGGTAATTATAAAACACTGAATTGACTATTAGCAAGAACACACTCATTGTCCATGAAACCGACTATACACATTTGTTTTAAATATAGACTTTTGACATCCCTATTTTCCCCTTTCACCCTTAGTCTTGTATAGTAATAGAGAAAAACATTGGGGATGTCAAAACTCTGTATTTTGTGATATAATTACTAGGCCTATGCTTACACTGCCCTGGTCATACAGAATACTTCATCTATTCAAAGAACAACCTCGACCATTCCTGCAAGACAAAGACGGAACAGTAATATCCAAGCAACTAACTTCAACTTTTATTGCATAAGAAAGCAACGATCAGTATCGCTTGCAATGCCGATGATGCCATCTTTGTTATTGTTGCTGTTCCTGCAAATATCTGACGGTGTGTATTCGAGTTATGATTCATATAACAACAGCACGTACGCGGTGTCAAATTATTAGGTTGCAGACATTACATGTTATGCCTAGTGAAATTTGAAGCTCTTCCAATGGAATTGTAACCAGAAATCATCTGCTCCAAAATGATGTGCCCTGAAACAGCTCCATAGTGGATAATTATACTTTATTCCAACAAACGTCACGTCTTTAGTGACATTAAAACTTCCCAACTAAACCTTCAATGAGGCTAAAATGTCAGAAACATTCTTGTTTATTGCAGTGATAATGTGATAATATGCTTGTTAAAAATCATGTCACATAGTATGACTTTGCACACACTTAAAGGTGCTGAATCACGTGTTGGAATATTGCAAAAATAAAAGCAGATTGTCAAATATTCGCGTAGTTTCGATATGGTTGTTTGTATATCCCTTGAACAAGCACCCTGCCATTAACACAACTTGTCTCGAAAACGTCGGCATTTTGTTGTTATTTGGTTGTTTACATCCAAAATTCTGTAGGGTTATCCTATAAAACTGAAACTGCTATCACTTAAACTGCCTGACATTTGTTCGCATTAGATTAAAATGAAGTGCAAAACGAACCGATTACCTCATTGGTGTATACGATGTTTTTTGTCTATGTTACAGATCGATCGCATATGAATCACACAAATCACAAAAACTTTTTTAAATGAAAGAGCTCGATGTATCGAGAGTAGTTTAAGTTGATCATTTGCTTTATTTATTTTTCTAAGCGTTGTATCGGGATTACAGCTTTGGATTTCGTGTTCTTCTGTGACGAGTATAGGCTTTCCACCATGTCATATGAAGAAATTATGTGGTTGCTTTTGGAAGAGCAAGTCAGTATTCGTTGATAATAATTATTAACTAGAGGAAATATGGTTAACTTAAGTGATATCCTCAAAGGCCCTAATTTCGTAAGATCCCACATTCCGGGGATATATTTGTATAATTGATGCTTATTCAATCGGAATTCGGTCTTTCTAAGATATATGACAGAAATGTGTTTGGGAAACGGCGATAAACACAACAACAACAAAAACAATACAACGTAAGAAAGATAATTGCTCCCATTTTTAGGATATTGTACATATTATATTTTATGGTATGTGATTGGCCATTGTCATCTTTCTTGCTATAAACAGTAACATGCGCGTCATATGTATTACCATTGCACATTATAAAAGTGGAATACGGTTTCATATACAACGATAGACTATTGTATTCTGGTTCCATATAACAAAGCTTATTGCAGTCATAATTGTTTTACCTTACTTTTCCTCCCAAGTTTAGACTTTTATTCCCCCCCCGTTATAATTGCATACGGACTTACTCTTCGTCAGACACGTTTATAAACATTATATTAGTAATTAGTAATTACAACAAAGCATATAATTACGGAAGCTAAATGTGTGATTTAATTGGGTTTTTTGGACTTATCGCACCGCTCAAGATTGGGACTCGACGTCAGTGCATATAAAACAGAGGTACCTGATTATATAAACGACTGTTAATAATATTATCAATATAGTAACAACATCGACAGTCCAATAAGTGCAATTGGCGCAGAGTTAAACAGTACCTATATGTTCTGTGAGTTTACCCAGAGTACCTAGGTTGTGCGAGTTCGCCTTTTAAAAACAAAACAGGACAGCATAGAACAGATTGTTTATTACAGAGTGAACACGGTACATCGGCTTTGAACACATTACGTAAAAATCATCAATGAAAAATGCATTTCTTACGGTAAATATTTTGTTAACAGAATTCGATAATTTAATGAGTTCAACTTTGTCACTTAAATTCAATAATTGCATAACTTTGTGCATTGATAGAGTTCTAAAGAAAATATATTTAATTAATGTATTTTTTCTAATATCTGAATAACAGTTGCAAATACTAATAAAATGATATTCGTCTTCAATACCTACAGTGTTACATCGTAACCCATATATTTCCTCCCGAACAATTCGATTTATGTTTTATAACGACCTGTTTAAATTCTAAGCGGAAGACAACTTTGCCTTAAATCACAACAATAAAACAGTTTATGGACAAGTGACGGTTATGTCGTCGACTGAAGTTATTGGTAGTAATTCGAGTACTTTTTTTTAAAAGCAAATACGGAAATCGCAAATTTACGATAAAATTTAAAATTTTATAATTCTTTTACAACTATAAAGTGTGGTAAGTGGAGCTGCAATGCTAATAAAGATTTGGTTAATTAACTCCTACAAAAAATATCAATGCCCTTAATTTGTCCATCACGCTGCAAATTCCTGTTTAGTTATATTACATTCAAACTGGTTTGAGCAGCATATCATTTATATTTACTGTACCAATGCTTTGAATCCATCATGCGTACGATCTGCATTCACTTCTTTGGTTGAGCAATTTATGCTTCTTGTGTGGTACTGGCTGTTGTAGTCAAAATTATTTTACTTTTGGAGTAATTGACAGTTTCTTGCACACATGTCCATAGAGCTTAGTACTGATAGGTAATTGTTTTCAGGAACAACTGAACTGAAATAAATGGTTGCGAAAAGACCCGATTCCATCGAAAGTAAAACAACATAGTGTGGTATGTGTCTAATAATTGCTGCAAAGAAGTTTAAACAACACAATACGAAGAATGCCAAAATCAAACATAAAATTTACAATCGGACAGTGTTGGTCACAGTGTAGGTAGCACTCAACTGAAACAATAGACACTCAATTTCTCTGTGTGTTTGAAATTGCTATGTAATCCATTGCCGTCTTGTTTGTTTTTACCTTAAACCTCTCTCAGAATCACGACCAGTTTAGTATTATTTTATTAGCTATTTTCGTACAGTAAAATATATTTTCTCATATGGATAAATGAGCGGGTTAGTAATGGTTGATAATGGCTGAGTTTTGGTGATAGCTATATTTTGAGGTGGTTCAATTATCTGCCCATGTCTGGTTTCTCCGGATGCCAAAACCCAAATTTGCATGCATAACGTTTCAAGATGGCGCACACTAAATAAGACTAAAAAGTAAAGTTGTTCT
This sequence comes from Spisula solida, assembly GCA_947247005.1. Classification (NCBI taxonomy): domain Eukaryota; kingdom Metazoa; phylum Mollusca; class Bivalvia; order Venerida; family Mactridae; genus Spisula; species Spisula solida. Next base: position 32,803,151 of record OX365952.1, on the reverse strand, counting down.
GTTTGGTTCGACAATAGTTTAACCATTGCAAAAAGTTTATATTAAGTCAGACAGGGAAGGCAGCACTCAACTTAACCAGCCGAGCAAAGAAAACATTAAAAACACACAAAGCACAATGCCCAACTGAAAACACGGCATCCCGTCCCGAAAGTCTGCCGCCTCAGTCATTCAAACAAAAACGGAACGAAAGCCAAGTGACGAGAAAATAACAACTGGACATTACACACCACAACGACAATCTTCAACACATATATAGTGTACATGCAATTTTGAAAGACACGTAGCAGCCTTGTGCTGGACTACGAAAATGCAAGTTTTCGCAATCTGTAGTTGAACTATGGTGACCAAAACCCAGTCAACAATTTCAGGAAAAATGTTTATGTCCACTGTCCGCCGTATATGTATAATTGTATGGCGGACAAAACTGTGGGCAAACTGTTCTAGACATGAAAAAACACCTAAGTGATCACGTAGTTTTGTTTGGTTCGACAAAAGTTTAACCATTGCAAGTTTTAGCAATCTCTAGTTGTCATAATGAACTATAGTGACCACGGTTAGCGCAAAATGACTTCAGTATAGCTGGCTTGGTCCACTGTCCGCCACATACGTATACTTGTATAAAGGAAAATACTGAGGACAAAAAGTAGTAAACATGATCAAATCTAGACATATAACACATAAGTGGTCATTTATCATCAGTGTACCATCACATAAATTAGATATTGTATGACTGACGGACACATTCCTGTCTTGTCCTTGATGATATAGCAGATTGTGCCGGGTATCTTCATTTGATGTCTTAAATTATACCAATTATTATCACAATTACGCAGTAAGCAATATTGGGTAAAGCTGGAATGACTCAGATAAAACACAAAACAACATGTTCTAAATAGATAATGACACGAAAGGCAACACTCAACAGAAACCTCCGAGCACGAAACGCACAAAATGGAACACAAACAACCCAGATCAAAAACATACATTACAATGACCAGTTATGTAAATGTACATGTGTTTTTCGTATGGGACGTGTCGTACATTAATGTTTAAATATTTAATGTACAAACTCAATATGTATCGACCTTAGTGCGTATGTATTGATCGATAAAAAATTGTGTAGAAACTGGCTTTCTTTCTAAGAACGCACCAAAACTTAATACGCCGAGGAGACGTCATGGTGCCTCACATCGAGCAAACAATCTGTACGCGAATGTAACCGTTATATACCAGACAGTCATGCAGTCTAGTTTATTTAATACATTATTATCATCATTGTATTTCCAGGCCAAAGGCTTTTACATATAAAACATTTATACCTTTATAGCAATTAATAATATTGTAGATTCTAAAGAGCCGTTGTACTTATATATTGCTCCATCTATGTAAATTAACATTTCTGCGATAACCTCAATTCATCATGTAAATACTATATAGTGTTATTAATAGAATGATTTGTATGAACTTGCACTGAAGAAAAACGACACCATCAATATAACATAAACTCTCTTATGAAACCTATGGTGTGAATTGAGGCGATGATAACGGACAGGCAATAAAGATCATGGGTCAGACCCAATTTTATTAGAACAAAACTTTTGACTTCATATTTTGACTTTGTACTACATGCACTTGTATTTAGTTATTGGTGAATCTGTGCACCGCCGGGCTAATGCGACTAAGTAGAATCCATGGTACTGTTTGATCAAAGCACTTAAGGAAATAGAAATGTTACGCACACCCTTGCCACAATTAACTACTGTTAGTCAATTATATAGGGTTTAAATGTGAGCGTAACGTTAAGATTATCTTAGGTGCATTGATAAAACAGTACCCATATCCATAGGACTGAAGTACTGTGCAAAATACCCGATTTAATAAACTGCATAATCTGAACTAGAAAAGTGATGATTAATTACGACGAATGCCATTGTTGTCAGAAGCATGACGAATATTTGAGCAGCGTCAAGTTGATACCGATTGTTCCTGCTCGCAAATGTGTAATGCGACCCCCTAAACACATGCATCACATGCATCACATCTTATAACTTCTGTTACAAAGTTTAACATCACTAAATCCTGATTTACTGAAATGTCATCCCATGTCCAATGGAAATTAAATTAAATTTTCATGAAGCTCACTCTCATTGTTTGCAATATTATTATTACCCATGTTGCGATATTTCTAAGGCATGACGATGTAATATCTGGTCTTTCTTGTTGGACAGAACTTCGGACATAAGCTGAATGTAATTTCTTGCGACAACGTGTACAATGTCTAATAGAATTACTCTGCTATACCTGTGTTCGAATACTTACATACACTATTTTACGTTCTAGTTAGCCTACAGGTGTCTGGGTTGCGCATTAAGAAATGGGCAATGATAGTACTGAGAAGCTAACGCGTCCCAAAAACTAAAACCAGACGATTTCACCATTCCATCATCCCGTGCCTATTATTTTGTTTGCACTGGATGCATATATTCTAAAAGTAAGGTGGCTTTTGAATGTGGACAAATTTCGGCACCATCAGACTTAACCCCGCACTTTGGTCATGCCAATTATTGATATCATTATATCATATTTCGAAACAAGTTTTATGAACAATACGGTACATGCCAATTTTATTTGATTACTTCTGATAACGTATTCATGACTTGTATTTACGGACGTCATTTTATTCTTTTGAAGGAGATAATTTTTAGTATCCTCGTCCATATTTACAGACAACTGATTGAGACTTCAGGACTGTCTCGTCATATCAGTAACATGATCTCTTCCATTAACCGCCTGCTTGATTGTATTTATCAATCATTACATATTTTATCTATAAAAATAATCAATTATGATTAATGATCACCCCGTAATGGTAACAACAAACTCGGATGTTTATATAAAAATGGAAAGACACAGACACGATATAATTATGTTGATATTTGTTGTGAACTTGTGACCGAGATGTCGACATGAGCTAGAGTCGTCTCAATGTGATCAAAATCTTAATTTTGAGCTGAGTTGCTTTGGGAGATTCGGACCAGGTACAATGTACCAGACGTGTTGCTTAGTCTCATTCTACAAAAAGAAACCTGCACACAATATGTCAATCAACGAACGAATACAATAATGTTGGTTTTCTTCCACATGTGGAGAAGTTGTCGGTTTCTTCTTGTGGAAGGGTAAGTTAAAGTTCTGGGTAGAAACTTAGTCCAGGGTTATCGGTCGCCTATAGCTGAAAACATGTTGAGAAACGGAGTTAAAGCTGAACAAACAGAAACATTTATGGAATAAAATATTAATGAATATTAATGCATTTAGTAGTAGGATTAAAATAAAAATCATGATCAAAATCCAGACGATCTGAGGCCCACTAACGTTATCCCCTTGTCATCGCTTGTTTCGTTCCTTTTAACACAGAACAAGCCCGGAGTGAAGGAGCAGTAGTATTGGCCAAACACTACCCGTTGATGATGTGCTTCCAGCCCAGATTGCTCCGCTTTAACTAGAACCAAATGGAGCTTTTTCCACTGTCCTTAAGATATTCTGGACTGCTGTTTCCTCCTAGATCCTATGATGTCATTTTACAGTTTCCACATGGATGCAGCTGGAAAACCACGACATCCCATCTCCACTAGCCAGATCTCTGTTGACCAACTAGCCTCTCGGCACTCCTGTGTCAGTTAATTAAGCATTTTTGAGACGCTTCCTCTCGTTGGCCTCGCCACATTGTCCCAAGGCACCGTCATCTCTTTACCGGCTTACTTCTTGAATCTCTGGTGATGTGTGGTCAGGATCATATATCTGAGTGGAGAGTTTAGTGCACAATGTATGGAAACCTCTTCTAGTTAAACACGGGGTCTATTCCCAGTCATTGTCACCGACCCATTGGTTTTATTCCATAAATAAAACGCAGTTATACCATTTGTTTGTAGATGATGTACAAAAGCATATTGCGCCTGACTGGCAATTTGTATTGGTATTGCTGTTGACTATATAATTAGCTAGTTTGATCTTGACGAAAAATAGCATATTTTCTAACAACATGCTTATTAATTAATTGAAAACCCTTTCCATCGCAAACAGGAGGGCCGTACCTAGTACCTAAATGTCGTACGGACATACATTCATGCTTACAGTCGACATATGACCAGTAGCTACGTCCACATATGTCTCTATTTATCAATGGACACTGTCATGGCAGGATGATTTTACAATGATTTGAAACTAATCCAAACATCGAATTCAATAGCAAACTACATGTATAAAAAAGTATCCATAATTCTACCTTTTTCATCGTTGTCAAATCCAATTTGATTTGTTGTTTTCTTTAGTCAATTGTCATGAAAAAAGAAGAGTTAAATTGATTCTAGATTACGCTTACATGATCTGTACGGCGGCATTATTGTTATAGGCGCTTTGATTGTCTCATCGTGACATTAAATACTTCATTTTCCGAAAAACGCCGAACTGGCATTGTGATAACATTTTTTTCATCAGACACTGTTATATTGGCCACAGCAGTCTTGCTTTTAAACGAGAATGCTTCTAGTATTGAGTTCCACTAGCAGCATTTTTGAATCGTGATGTGAATTGCACAGCAACATTATCCTGGGTTAGTAACAGTTTTTCACAATGACAAATATACATGGAACTACTCTTAGAAAATGCCAAACCCAAGCCAGTAACCAGTGTGATGACATTAGTATAGAACTATCTGCGATCGAACACACAATCGCCTGTTTCTGAGAAGGACGCTCTGTTCATACCTCTGTTAAGGAAGTGGTGAAGGAATAAGTTATTTAGTGGCATTGGCCCTGGCCTCAGTTCATACCTCTGTGGCATCATACTATACCCTTCAAAACAGGTATATGATAATCGAATCCAACACTCCCCCACACACATTTGACAATATTATTGGGACACTTTCTATAAAAGCTTTCATATTATCGTCACATCGTAACAAATTGGAACACCACCAGGGACCATAACACTTGTATATGATCGGGCTATAACATGTTCAGCTCGTTATGGTGACTATTATATCAGAGATGTTACCACAGCCGAATCAACGAGAAGATAATTATACTCAACTATCTTAAAACTGTGAATATAATTTGCATTATTGAATTATTAATCAAATGCCTAAAACTGCACGACTGAACAAACTAGTCGATGGGGACGTCACTCTGTGAGGAAGTTGCTCTGCTGTAGTGCTGCATTGCAGAGCTGTTGACTTGGTGGCAATGAATCTAGAATTCAGTTATCTAGTAAGTTTGGTTTTACTACACTGAACATATCGCACTTGTTTGCATAATCCAATGGATTTGTTCACTTGTAGAAGTCCGACAAACAACGTCCTATAAGTTATCTTATCTCTGTTTTAGGCCAAAGTGACCCATGTAAATATGACTTGGTGAAATGGTAAATGTAACTGTTTGAATTGGTTCTTGTTTATATCTGTTTTTCATTGTAACAAGTTCTTTCGGTCAGTGCTTTTTCTTTTTGCGCGTTAGTGTTTGTGTATTTCGTGACTTGCTGTTTCTGTTGAGTTATACCTTCCTATTCAAATTTGTAATTATCTTTTTGTCGTAAGGTTGATGGCGGGAGTTCTTGTCGTTAATTGATGACAAGGAAACGTTAAAGTAATGTATATATATAACATATATAGCGCGGAACCTTCAATAATGATCTAATATCTAACATTAACTCGTAAACGATGAATGGAAAAATCGGAAAGGGAAGGCAGGACTCCACTTAAACAGCTGAGCACAGAAAACATAAAAACGTCACGTATACCACATTTACACGGCTCATTGTCCCAACCCACTATTGAACGAGAAAATGAACTTAATCTGTCAAAAAGCTGAAAGTCCCTGTCCATTAGTGGTATTCAGAATTAGACAATATTAGTATATTGTCTTTTATTTCAGTATTATAAACATGTACAGAAGTCACAGTACTTCCATGTTTGCAAATTGAAAACACCATGAAAGAAAGCACCATTCGTAAATCATAAGTACAGACCGAATCGATCAGAACTAGAAAGCATAACCAGTTATTACAATGTATAAGACAGTACCTTCCTTTCGGTATGTGTTGTCAATACGAAATTAGAGACGTGTTACATGTATGAAAGAGTAGGCACGTTAAGGCATATATAAAACAAGTACGTATGCTTTTTTACGACGGTAAAGCCATTTGTGGGTCGTTATGGGATGTCGAATGTACAAATCCGTTTCATGCCTTTAAGTCATCTTTCTATAATTGTGTATACATTAAGATGGCAGAATATAAAACCAGGCTCATCAAGTCAGCGCTGTGCATGCCAGCGCCACAGACGAAAATTATTTCCCGTACTCAAAGTTTTATTGCACGTTGAATCGCGTTCGAAAAGGGATATGCATTCTCACTTCACTGTATCATTGCTCGATACTCTATTCTGCACCACGACATATCATTCCGACTGATCTTCTATCTATACAATGAGTTGGCTAATGGTGACCAAGTATAATTTGGTACTTGTGACAATATATGTCTTCTTCTTCAACGTACACAGCACAGGATTGCTTTTAAATCGATGCTGAATGGATAGTTCCTTAGATTTAAGGTGGTTAGATGGTCGTAAACAAAGTTTTATAATTAGTATTAATCGTTTGATATTCATAGAGATCACATTCATGATAAAAATGGGTGGAAATTATCAACTGGTTCGTTTGGTCAATTTCTATATAGTTATGCTAGTTTTGGACCCCCCTAAATTCCCTCTAAACAACCGAAGTTTTACAGGAACATTATGACCTCTAAGTACTGGTACAGCGGTAATTATAAAACACTAAATTGACTATTAGCAAGAACTCACTCATTGTCCATGAAACCGACTATACACATTTGTTTTCAATATAGACTTTTGACATCCCTATTTTCCCCTTTCACCCTTAGTCTTGTATAGTAATAGAGAAAAACATTGGGGATGTCAAAACTCTGTATTTTGTGATATAATTACTAGGCCTATGCTTACACTGCCCTGGGCATACAGAATACTTCATCTATTCAAAGAACAACCTCGACCATTCCTGCAAGACAAAGACGGAACAGTAATATCCAAGCAACTAACTTTTACTGAACATGGGAATTTCAGACCAAATGAAACATTGCAACTTTTATTGCATAAGAAAGCAACAATCAGGATCGCTTTCAATGCCGATGAGGCCATCTTTGTTATTGTTGTTGTTCCTGCAAATATCTGACGGTGTGCATTCGAGTTATGATTCACGTACGCGGTGTCCCATTATTAGGTTGCAGACATTACATGTTATGCCTAGTGAAATTAGAAGCTCTTCCAATGGAATTGTAACCAGAAATCATCCGCTCCAAATGATTTGCCCTGTAACAACTCCATGGTGAATAATTATACTTTATTGCAACAAACGTCACGTCTTGAGTGACATTAAAACCTCCCAACTAAACCTTCAATGAGGCTAAAATGTCAGAAACATTCTTGTTTATTGCGGTGATAATGTGATAATATGCTTGTTAAAAATCATGTCACATAGTATGACCTTGCACACACTTAAAGGTGCTGAATCACGTGTTGGAATATTGCAAAAATAAAAGCAGATTGTCAAATATTCGCGTAGTTTCGATATGGTTGTTTGTATATCCCTTGAACAAGCACCCTGACATTAACACAACTTTTACATCCAAAATTATGTAGGGTTATCCTATAAAACTGAAACTGCTATCACTTAAATTGCCTGACATTTGTTCGCATTCGATTAAAATGAAGTGCAAAACGAACCGATTACCTCATTGGTGTATACGATGTTTTTGTCTATGTTACAGATCGATCTCATATGAATCACACTAATCACAAAAACTTTTTAAAATGAAAGAGCTCGATGTATAGAGAGTAGTTTAAGTTTATCATTTGCTTTATTTATTTTTCTAAGCGTTGTATCGGGATTACAGCTTTGGATTTCGTGTTCTTCTGTGACGAGTATAGGCTTTCCACCATGTCATGTGAAGAAATGATGTGGTTGCTTTTGGAAGAGCAAGTCAGTACTCGTTGATAATAATTATTTACTAGAGGAAATATGGTTACCTTAAGTGATATCCTCAAAGGCCCTAATTCCGTAGGATCCCACATTCCGGGGATACATTTGTATAATTGATGTTTATTCCATCGGAATTCGGTCTTTCTAAGATATATGACTGAAATTTGTTTGGAAAACGGCGATAAACACAACAACAAAAAAAGCAATACAACGTAAGATAGATAATTGCTCCCATTTTTAGGATATTGTACATATTATATATGAGCCAGTCTTCAAGAAAAACCTGCTATAATGTCTAAAATATTGATTTTGAGATTTTCCTTAGCTTTAAAGAATAATCTTAATGAAGCAAAATACAAAAGAAATTTTGTTATTATCTGGATTTTTAAGGAAGTTACAGCTATTTTGTAGCACCCCTTTTCGGAGCATTTTGTGTGACGTCGCAAACGTCATTCAAACGTTATTCGATGTAACTGTAATATGTATTTCATAATTACACCATTTGATCAATTATTGACATAAACTGTTCAACATGGTATCACCTTTTAGCATTATCTTTTAGTTTTTAGAATATTTATCAAAACCGAAATTGTGTTTAGAGAAAGGATTCTACTGTTTCAAACAACCAACTCCTCGTTTTTCTCCATAAGAGAGCTTTCCTGAAATTAAGATATAGTACTATATGGATAAATGACATAAAATAGAATAAATAGATATATAGTATTTCTTATTTTAGAGCTTTTTCAAAACCTTGTTACATCATACTAATAAAACATGTCAATATAGCAGGTTTTCCTGGAGACAGGCTCATATATTGTATGGTATGTGATTGACCATTGTCATCTTTCTTGCTATAAACAGTAACATGCGCGTCATATGTATTACCATTGCACATTATAAAAGTGGAATACGGATTCATATACAACGATAGACTATTGTATTCTGGTTCCATATAATCAAAGCTTTTATCAGAAAATAAGTTTTCGCACCAAATATGCAGACTGTATGACATTGTATTATGTACGACATGCATATTGCAGTCATAATTGTTTTACCTTACTATTCCTCCCAAGTTTAGACTTATAATTGCATACGGAATTACTCTTCGTCAGGATTGTTTATAAACATTATATTAGTAATTAGTAATTACAACAAATCATATAATTAAGGAAGCTAAATGTGTAATTTAATTGGGATGTTTGGACTTATCGCACCGCTCAAGATCGGGACCCGACGTCAGTGCATATAAAACAGAGGTACCTAATTATAGAAACGACTGTTAATAATATTCTCAATATAGTAACAACATCGACAGTCCGATAAGTGCAATTGGCGCTAAACAGTATCTATATGTTCGGTGAGTTTACCCAGAGTACCTAGGTTCGGCGAGTTCGTCTTTTAAAAACAAAACAAGACATCACACAACAGATTGTTCATTAAAGAGTGAACACGGTACATCGTCTTTGAACACATTACTTAAAAATCATCAATGAAAAATGCATTTCTGACGGTATTTTGTTAACATAATTCGATAATTTAATGAGTTCAACTTTGTCACTTAAATTCAATGATTGCATAACTTTGTGCATTGATAGATGTCTATAAAAATGGATTTAATTAATGTATTTTTTCTAATATCTGAATAACAGTTGCAAATACTAATAAAATGATATTCGTCCTCAATGTCTACAGTGTTACATCATTAACAATGTCTTTCCTCCCGAACAATTTTATTTATGTTTTATAACGACCTATTTAAATTCTAAGCGGAAGACTCCTTGGCCTTAGATCACAACAATAAAACAGTTTATGGACAAGTTACGGTTATGTCGTCGACAGTAGTTTTTAGTAGTAATTCGAGTACTGTTTTTTTAAAAAGCAAATACGGAAATCGCACATTTACGATCCAATTTAAAATCTTGTAATTCCTTTACAACTATAAAGTGTGGTAAATGGAGCTAAATGCTAATAAAGATTCGGTTAACGAACTTCTACAAAAAAATTATATTAAGTCAGACAGGGAAGGCAGCACTCAACCCAACCAGCCGCGCACAGAACACATTAAGAACACACAAAGCACTGCAAACATATCGATACCCTTAATTTGTCAAACACGCTGCAAATTCATGTTTAGTTATATTACCTTCAAACTGGTTTGAGCAGCATAGCACTTATACTTTCTATACCAATGCTTTGAATCCATCACGCGACGATCTGCATTCACTTTTTTGGTTGAGCAATTTATGCTTTTTGTGTGATACTGGCTGTTGTAGTCAAACACTTATATTGCACGTTTTCGGAGAAATTGACAGTTTCTTGCCCAAATGGACATAGAGGTAATTACTGATAGGTAATTGTTTTCAGGAAAAACTGAACTGAAATAAATAGTTGTGAAAAGACCTGATTACATCAATAATGAAACAATAATTTTGTGTTATGTATCTAATAATTGCTGCAAAGAGGTTTAAACAACACAATATGAAGATTGTCAAAATCAAACATAAAATGGACAATCGGACAGTGTAGGCGACAGTATAGGCAGCACTCAACTGGAACAATGACACTCAATTTCTCTCTGTGTTTGAAATTGCTTTGTAATCCATTGCCGCCTTGTTTGTTGTTACCTTAAACCTCTTGCACTTCTAGATTTATTGCTCCCAGAATCACGACCAGTGTAGTATTATTTCATTAGCTATTTTCGTATTATATTTCTTGTGTACAAACGGCTATGTTGCACAATTGTTTGTTGAACATTCCAAGTCCCAACAGATGCTACAGTAAAAGATATTTTCTCATTTGGATAAATGAGCGCGTTAGTAATGGTTGATAATGGCTGAGTTTTGATGATAGATATATTTTGGTGTGGTTCAATTATCTGCGCATGTCTGGTTACTCCGGATGCCAAAACCCAAATTTGCTCGCATAACGTTTCAAGATGGCGCACACTAAATTAGACTAAAAGTAAAGTGGTTTTGTTGGTTCGACAATAGTTTAACCATTGCAAAAAGATTATATTAAGTCAGACAGGGAAGGCAGCACTCAACTTAACAAGCCGAGCACAGAAAACATTAAAAACACACAAAGCACAATGCCAAACTGAAAACACGGCATCCCGTCCCGAAAGTCTGCCGCCTCAGTCATTCAAACAAAAATGGAACGAAAGCCAAGTGACGAGAAAATAACAACTGGACATTACACACAACAACGCCAATCTACAATACATATATAGTGTACATGCAATTTTGAAAGACACGGAGCAGCCTTGTGCTGGACAACGAAACTGCAAGTTTTCGCAATCTGTAGTTGAACCATGGTGACCAAAACCCAGTCAACAATTTCAGGAAAAATGTTTATGTCCACTGTACGCCGTATACGTATAATTGCATGGCTGACAAAACTGTGGACAACTGTTTTAGACATGATAAAACACCTACGTGATCATTTATCATCAGAACCATTCCATAAATTAGATATAAAATGATTGATGGACACAGTCCTGTAACATGTCTTGCCCTTGATGATATAGCAGATTGTGCTGGGTATCTTCATTTGATGTCTTGAATTATACCTATTATTATCACAATATAGAACACAAACAACCCAAATCAATAACATACATAACAAAGACCAGTTATGTAAATGTACATGTGTTTTTCGTATGGGACGTGTCGTACATTAATGTTTAAATATTTAATGTACCAACTCAATATGTATCGACCTTAGTGCGTATGTATTGATAGATAAAATATTGTGTAGAATCTGGCTTTCTTTCTAAGTACGCACCAAAACTAAATACACAGAGGAGACGTCATGGTGCCTCACATCGAGCAAACAATCTGTACGCGAATGTAACCGTTATATACCAGACAGTCATGCAGTCTAGTTTATTAAATACATTATTATCATCATTGTATTTTAATATCAAAGTCTTTTACAGATCAAACATTTATAGCAATAATATTGTCAAGAGCCGTTTGCACGTATATATTGATACATCCATGTAAATGAAGATGTCTGCAATAACCTCAATTCATCATGTAAATAATATATAGTGTTATGAATAGAATGATTTGAATTAACTTGTACTGAAGAAAAACATCATGAATGTAACACGAACTCTCTTATAGAACACATCGTGTGAAATGAGACGATGCTAACCTTACAACCAGCCAGTGATGATTACGTCATTGATACCATTGTACTTTATCTTAAATCTCAGTCACCTATTCATATGTATAAGCGATTTATGTATTTGCAGTCAAAAGTGATTCCACAAAGCACAATTTTCTTTTGACTTTTATGCATTTTCATGTCTCAAAATTAAATCGTTTTGGATGTGTGATGGCTGGCATGCGAATGTAGGTAGTTATATTCTGATGAAAGGCTGTAAAGATTATGGTTGAATACAATTTTATAAGAAGGCAACTTCGGGATAATGGAACTATGCAGTGTCTGAAGTATTGTGCGACATCAATACCATAACAAAAGTACGTAACAAATATAGATTGGAAATACGTATGTCCCGAAATGTAGTACATGTATATACACCATGTGATGATTACTTTTATCGAATGTCATTGTAAGAAGAATGACGAATATTTAAGCAGCGTTTAGTTGATGCAGAGTGTTCATGCACGCAAATATGTAATGCGAATCCCAAAACATATTATTATCATCATTGTATTTCCAGGTCAAAGGCTTTTACATATCAAACATTTATACATTTATAGCAATCATATTGTATATTATAAAGAGCCGTTGCAAGTATATATTGCTCCATCTATGTCAATTAACATGTCTGCGATAACCTCAATTCATCATGTAAATAATATATAGTGTTATGAATAGAATGATTTGTATGAACTTGCACTGAAGACAAACGACACTATCGATATAACATAAACTCTCTTATGAAACCTATGGTGTGAATTGAGACGATGCTAACCTTACAACCAGCCAGTGATGATTAGTCATTGATATCATTGTAATTTTTCTTTAATCTCGACCTACTATTCATATGTATCAGAGATTTATGTATATGCAGTCAAAGTGATTCCACAAAGCACAGTTTTCTTTGACGTTTATGCATTTGCATGACTCAAAATTAAATCGTTTTAGATGTCTGATGGCAAAAATGGATATCTACGTGGTTGTATTCTGTTGACGGGCATTAAAGATCATGGGTCAGACCCAATTTTATTAGAACAAAACTTTTGCTTATATTTTGACTTTGTACTATATGCACTTGTATTTAGTTATTGGTAAATCTGTGCACCGCCGGGCTAATGCGACTTAGTAGAATCCATGGTACTGTTTTATCAAAGCACTTAAGGAAATAGAAATGTTACGCACAAATTAATAATTTTTGAACAAATACTTATTAGGGATATATATGATTTGTAGAAATTCATTAACTGAAACATCATGAATATTACAGGCACCCTTGCCACAATTAACTACTGTCAGTCAATTAATAGGGTTTAAATGTGAGCGTAACGTTCAGATTATCTTAGGTGCATTGATAAAACAGTACCCATATCCATTGGAGTGAAGTACTGTGCAGTAGACCCGATTTAATAAACTGCAGAATCTGAACTAGAAAAGTTATGATTTATTACGACGAATGCCATTGTTGTCAGAAGCATGACGAATATTTGAGCAGCGTTAAGTTGTTCCTGCACGCAAATGTGTAATGCGACCCCCTAAACACATGTACATCTTATAATTTCTGTTACAAAGTTTAACATCACTAAATCCTGATTTATTGAAATGTCATCCCATGTCCAATGGGAATTAAATTAAATTTTCATGAAGCTTACTCTCATTGTTTGCAGTATTATTAATACCCATGTTGCGATATTTGTAAGGCATGACGGTGTAATGTCTGGTCTTTCATGTTGGTTCAGGACAGAACTCCGGACATTAGCTGATTGTAATTTCTTGCGACAACATGTACAATGTCTAATAGAATTACTCTGCTATACCTGTGTTCGAATACTTTCATACACTATTTTACGTTCTAGTTATTCATAGTTTACAGTCAATCTCTTAGCGTTTAGTGCAAGTGTAGCCTGAAATGGAAGTCATTCTATAAGATTCCCCTTTTCTATCACAGACAGTAGTTATAGCGTTTAAACACATTGTTCGTGTGTACCAGATTCAAAAACACGAAAACGATTTATAGAAAAAACACAATTAAGTAATGTGTTTTAATTATCGAGTTAACTTCTTGAATAGTTGACTGGATGAACATCGAGATAATTCACGTTTGTCATCGTGTATGTCTAAAGACATATCATTGCTTTGTCAGTACCTTTGAATAGATACAATGTAACTGTAAATAAATTGATAGTGTCACAAATGTTCTTAGAATAAACAAATGTTGCTGATTGCATATAATCAGTCTAAAGTCTAACATATGAAACATATGTAGCAGTATTGGGAATGTTGACAGTTTCTTGAACTACTCGTACTTGAATGCGGAATCATATTGTTTAGCCAAAAGGTGTTCAGGTTGCGCATTAAGAAATGGGCAATGATAGTACTGAGAAGCTAATGCCTCCCAAAAACTAAAGCCAGACGATTTCACCATTCCATCATCCCATGCCTATTATTTTGTTTGCACTCGATGCATATATTCTAGAAGTAAGGTGGCTTTTGAATTTCCCAATCCACTGAAATCTTATCAATGCAATATTACGACATATATGTTGATGCAAATGTAGAATAATTAACATTCTGAAAAGCTTACGTGGCGTTCTGTTTGACGTTGAGTTGTTCTGTGCATGTTGATAAGCAAGCGATACGACTACATAGTTACGGTTCCCGACGTTCATGGAACAACTCAACATAAAACAGATGTTATTATCTTAAACTTATCACTCATCAAAGGACAAGGTTCACAAATGTCTAAATTGGCCTCGTGTTTTTTGAAAAAAAGACTGTTCATATAAATCTGTACACTATGTCTATCAAGTAAATTAAAACAGTGTTTGCTTGACAAAATCTTGCACCATCAGACTTAACCACGCACTTTGGTCATGACAATTATTGATATCATTATATCATATTACGAAAAAAAAATTATGAACAATATGGTACACGCCAATTTTATTTGATTACATCTGATAACGTCTTCATGACTAGTATAGTCCAGAGAATTTGACACGACTCTCGAACTTCTATTAGCATAATTTCACAGCTGACATATTAGCTTTATTTATATCCTCGGTTATATGTTTTCATAAGCGGGAGCATTACGAAGACGCTTGAGGTGTAATACCAACACAAATCTGAATAACCGATATTGCACGATTTGCTCGCGGAAATTTATTTATTCAACGCAAGAACCTTGTAATATATTCATGCATATAGGTCAGGATCATGTCAAATTCTCTGTGCTATATTTACAGACGTCATTTTATTATTTTGAAGGAGATAATTTTCAGTATCATCGTCCATATTTACAGATAACTGATCGAGACTTCAGGACTGTCTCGTTGTATCTGTAACATCATCTCTTCCATTAACCGCCTGCTTGATTGTATTTATCAATCATTACATGTTTTATCTATAAAAAAATCAATTATGATTAATGACCACGCCGTAATGGTCGAAACAAACTTGGTTGTTTATATAAAAATGGAAAGACACAGACACGTTATCTGTTGATATTGGTTGTGAACTTGTGACAGAGATGTCGACATGAGCTAGAGTCTTCTCAATGTAATCAGAATCTTAATTTTGAGCAGAGTTGCTTCGGGTGAATCGGACCAGATACCAGGCGTGTTGCTTAGAAACCTGCACAAAATATGTAAATCAACGACCGAATACAATAGTGTCGGTTTTCTTCCACATGTGAAGAAGTTGTCGGTTCCTTCTTGTGGAAGTGTAAGTTAAAGTACTGGATAGAAACTTAGTCCAGGACAACTGGTTACGGTTATCGGTCGCCTATAACTGAACAAATGGTGAGAAACGGTGTTCAAACGGAACAAGCAGAAACATTTATGGAATAAAATATTAATGCATTTAGTAGCAGAATAAAAATCATGATCAAAATGCAGAAGAACTGAGGCCCGCTAACGTCATCCTCTTGTCATCGCTTGTTTCGTTCCTTTTTAACCCCGAACAGCCCGGAGAGAAGGAACAGTAGTACGAGGGGTGATCAACAAATACGCGGAAAAGTGCCGTCATTTCTTTATTTGTCCTAGATGGAACTTTCTAAACATGATGATCAATTTATTTCAATTTGATTTACTGCTGACCATCAATATAAACCAAAGTCAGAACGAACGCGGTTTCCTATGACAACGTCACTCGACGTCATGCGGCTCAAATTTTCATATTTTTCAGCTTTTTACGTAGCACACGATGACGTATCATTCGTGCGTTTGTAATATTACAATTTTCTAAAAGATTGGTTATGAATATGTAATGATATAACATTACATTCATGATTTCAAAAAAGTGTTTCACCTTCAGAAATCCGTTTTAGAGTTATTTGCTTCGAAGTCGTAATCAGAAAATGAGTGCGATACAGAAATCGGCCACGAAAAGTCGTGTTGCGAAGGAAATGTCACAAAATACCAATGACAATATTGTAAAATGCAACTACTATGTCAATGTATACTCTGTATACCCTCTCGTATTTAGCCATGTGAAATCAATGCCGACGAATAGGCAATACGACGTCAATAACGCCAAATAACGCCATCAATATTAATGATCTCCAGCAGCTAATTCTTATAATTTACATGCAAGTTGCAAAGGAAAACAATTGATTTTCGGTTGACAGGTCTATGAAGTGTATCTTTTCGTACATCTATTTTTTGATAATCATTCACTGCGTTATACATTATGAATCGTACCATGACAAAGTATCTATACTGTTATAAATAGCGACGTCGCGACGACGTTGGGCTGGTGTAGCCATAGTGACATTACGGTTTTTTTGTTTTTTCGACCAAATATTTCCTTGAGTTAAATGTTTTTAACGTCATGTATTTGTAATGCGTCAATCTATTATCTGGCCGATTTGTTTTCAATATTGGTCACGTAACAAAGATTTCAGAGCATTTTTCCGCCTATTTGTTGATCACCCCTCGTATTGGCCAAAAAACCCGTTGATGATGGGCGTCAAGCTCAGATCGCTCCTCTTTAACCAGAACCAACTGGAGCTTTTTCCGCTGTCCTTGAGATCTTCTGGACCGCTGTTAGCCTCCTAGATCTTCTGAGACCTAAGTCATTGTACAGTTTCCACATGGATGCAACTGGAATACCACGACATCCCATCTCAACTGGCCATATTTCTGCTGACCAACTAGCCTCTCTGCGCTCCTGGATCAGTTTAGCATACTTGAGATGCTCCCTCTCGTTGGCCTCGCCTCATTGTCACAAGGCACCGTCATCTCTATAGCGACTAACTTCTTGAGTCTCTAGTGATGTGAGGACCATAGATTTGAGTGGAGAGTTTAAAGTGTACGATGTTTTGGAAACATCTTCTAGTTAAACATGGGGTTAATTCCCAGTCATTGGCACAGTCCCGTTGGTTTTGTCCCATAAATAAAACACAGTTATACTGTTTGTTTGAAGATGTACACAAGCATATTGCGCCTAACTGGCCATTTGTATGGGTACTGCTGTTGACTACATGTATTAAATTAGCTAGTTTGATCTTGACGAAAAATAGCATATTTTCTAACAACATGCTTATCACTTGATTGAAAACCCTTTCCATCACAAACAGGAGGGTCGTACCTAGTACCTAAATATCGTACGGACGGACATTAATGCTTACAGTCGTCATATGACCAGTAGCTACTTCCATATATGTTCCTATTTTTCAATGCATACTGTCATGGCAGCATGATTTTACAATGATTTTAAACTAATCCAAACATTGAATTCAATAGCAAACTATATGTATACTAGTAAAACAAATAATCCATTATTCTACTATTTTCTCGTTGTCAAATCTAATTTGATTTGTTTTTTCTTTAGTGAATTTTCATTAAAAAAGAAGACTTAAATTGTTTCTATATTAAGCTTACATGATCTGTACGGCGGCGTTATTGTTATAGACGCTTTGATTGTCTCATTGTGACATTAAATACTGCATTTTCCTAAAAACGCCGAACTGGTATTGTGATAATATTTTTCATCAGACACTGCTATATTGGCCACAACAGTCTTGCTTTTTTACGAGGATACTTCTAGTATTGAGTTCCACTAGCAGCATTTTTAATCGTGATGTGAATTGCACAGTAACATTATCCTGGGTTAGTAACAGTTTTTCACAATGACAAATATACATGGAACTACTCTTAGAAACTGCCAAAGCCAAGCCAGGTACCACTGTGATGACGTTAGAATAGAACTATCTGCGATCCAATACACAATCAGCTGTTTCTAAGAAGGACGCTCAGTTCATACCTCTGTTCAGGAAGCGGCGGAGGAGAAAGATATTTAGTTGCATTGGCCCTGGCCTCAGTTCATATCTCTGTGGCATCATACTATACCCTTCAAAACAGGTATATGATAATCGAATCCCATTCTCCCCCACACACATTTGACATTATTATTGGGACACTTTCAATAAGAGCTTTCATAAAGATGATTATCGTCACATCGTAACAAATTGGAACACCACCATGGACCATAACACTTGTATATGATCGGGCTATAACATGTTCAGCTCGTTATGGTGACTATTATATCAGAGATGTTACCACAGCCGAATCAACGAGAAGATAATTATACTCAACTATCTTAAAACAGTGAATACATCTCGCATTATTGAATTATTAATCGAATGCCTAAAACTGCACGACTGAACAAACTAGTCGATGGGGATGTCACTTTGTGAGGAAGTTGCTCTGTTGTAGTGCTGAATTGCAGAGTTGTTGACTTGGTGGCAGTGAATCTAGAATTCAGTTGTCTAGTAAGTTTGGTTTTACTACATTGAACATATCGCACTTGTTTGCATAATCCAATGGATTAGTTCACTTGTAGAAGTCCGACAAACAACGTCCTATAAGTTATCTTATCTCTGTTTTGGGCTGAATTGACACTTGTAAATATGACTTGGTGAACTGTTCAATGTAAAGTTCTCCTTATATATTTTCTTGTTTATGTCTGTTTGTCATTGTAACAGTTGCTTGCGATCAGCGCTTTTTCTTTTTGTGCGTTAATGTTTGTGTCTTTTTGTGCGTTAATGTTTGTGTCTTTTTGTGCGTTAATGTTTGTGTCTTTTTGTGCGTTAATGTTTGTGTCTTTTTGTGCGTTAATGTTTGTGTCTTTTTGTGCGTTAATATTTGTGTCCTTTTGTCCGTTAATGTTTGTGTCTTTTTGTCCGTTAATGTTTGTGTCCTTTTGTGCGTTAATGTTTGTGTCTTTTTGTGCGTTAATGTTTGTGTTTTTCGTGCATTGCTGTAACAGTTTCTGTTGAGTGATTCCTTCCGATTTGTAATTATCTTTTTTGTCGTAAGCTTAATGGCGGAATTTCTTGTCGTTAATTGATGACGAGGAAACGTTAAAGTAGTGTATACAATCTATAGCGCGGAACCTGCAATAATGATCAAATATCTAACATTGACACGAAAAAAATAATAGAACATCGGACAGGGAAGGCAGGATTCAACTTACACATCTGAGCACAGAAAGCTTAAAACATTTCGTATACCACAATTACTGGACTCAATGTCCAACACACAACTGAACGAGAAAATGGACTTAACCTGTCAAAATGTCGAAATTCAATGTCCAATCGGAGTCTTCAGAATTAGACATTATTAGTTCACACTCTTTTATTTCAGTATTATTAACATGTACAGAAGTCACAGTACTTCGATGTTTGCAAATTAAAAACACCATGAAAGAAAGCACCAGTAGTTAATCGTAAGTACAGACCGATTCGATCAGAACTAGAGAGCATAACAAGTTATTACAATGTATAAGACAGTACCTTCCTTTCATTATGTGTTGTCAATACGAAATTAGAAACGTGTTACATGTATAATAGAGTAGGCACGTTAAGGCATATATAAAACAAGTAAGTATGCTTTTTTACGTCGGTAAAGCCATTTGTGGGTCGTTATGGATTGTCGAATGTACAAATCCGTTTCATGCCTTTAAGTCATCTTTCTATAATTGTGTATACATTAAGATGGCAGAATATAAAACCAGGCTCATAAAGTCAGCGCTGTGCATGCCTCCAGCGTCACAGACGAAAATTATTACCCGTACTCAAAGCTTTTATTGCACGTTGAATGTCGTTCGAAAAGGGATATGCATTCTCACTTCACTGTATCATTGCTCGATACTCTATTCTGCACCACGACATATCATACCGACTGATTTTCTATCTATGCAATGAGTTGGCTGAAGGTGACCAAGTATAATTAGGTACTTGTGACAATATATGTCTTCTTCAACGTACACAGCACAGAATGCTTTTAAATCGATGGTGAATGGATAGTTCTTTTGATTTAAGGTGGTTCGATGGTCGTAAACAAAGCTTTATAATTGGTATCAAACGTTTGATATTCATAAAGATCACATTCATGATAAAAATGGGTAGAAATTATCAACTGGTTCGTTTGGTCAATTTCTATATAGTTATGCTAGTTTTGGACCCCCCTTAAAATCCCCAAAAATAACCGAAGTTTTACAGTAACATTATGACCTCTAAGTACTGGTACAGCGGTAATTATAAAACACTGAATTGACTATTAGCAAGAACTCACTCATTGTCCATGAAACCGACTATACACATTTGTTTTAAATATAGACTTTTGACATCCCTATTTTCCCCTTTCACCCTTAGTCTTGTATAGTAATAGAGAAAAACATTGGGGCTGTCAAAACTCTGTATTTTGTGATATAATTACTAGGCCTATGATTACTCTGCCCTGGGCATACAGAATACTTCATCTATTCAAAGAACAACCTCGACTATTCCTGCAAGACAAAGACGGCACAGTAATATCCAAGCAACTATATAACTTTTACTGAGCATGGGAATTTCAGACCAAATGAAACATTGGAACTTTTATTGCATTAGAAAGCAACAATCAGGATCGCTTTCAATGCCGATGATGCCATCTGTGTTATTGTTGTTGTTCCTGCAAATATCTGACGGTGTGCATTCGAGTTATGATTCATATAACAACAGCACGTACGCGGTGTCAAATTATTAGGTTGCAGACATTACATGTTATGCCTAGTGAAATTAGAAGCTCTTCCAAAGGAATTGTAACCAGAAATCATCCGCTCCAAATGATTTGCCCTGTAACAACTCCATGGTGAATAATTATACTTTATTGCAACAAACGTCACGTCTTGAGTGACATTAAAACCTCCCAACTAAACCTTCAATGAGGCTAAAATGTCAGAAACATTCTTGTTTACTGCGGTGATAATGTGATAATATGCTTGTTAAAAATCATGTCACATAGTATGACTTTGCACACACTTAAAGGTGCTGAATCACGTGTTGGAATATTGCAAAAATAAAAGCAGATTGTCAAATATTCGCGTAGTTTCGATATGGTTGTTTGTATACCCCTTGAACAAGCACGCTGACATTAACACAACTTGTCTCGAAAACATCGACATATTGTTGTTATTTGGTATTTTACATCCAAAATTCTGTAGGGTTATCCTATAAAACTGAAACTGCTATCACTTAAATTACCTGACATTTGTTCGCATTTGATTAAAATGAAGTGCAAAACGAACCGATTACCTCATTGGTGTATACGATGTTTTTTGTCTATGTTACAGTTCGATCGCATATGAATCACACAAATAACAAAAACATTTTAAAATGAAAGAGCTCGATGTATCGAGAGTAGTTTAAGTTGATCATTTGCTTGATTTATTTTTCTAAGCGTTGTATCGGGATTACAACTTTGGATTTCGTGTTCTTCTGTGACGAGTATAGGCTTTCCACCATGTCATGTGAAGAAATTAACTGGTTGCTTTTGGAAGAGCAAGTCAGTACTCGTTGATAATAATTATTAACTAGAGGAAATATGGTTACCTTAAGTGATATCCTCAAAGGCCCTTATTCCGTAGGATCCCACATTCCGGGGATATATTTGTATAATTGATGCTTATTCAATCGGAATTCGGTCTTTCTAAGATATATGACTGAAATTTGTTTGGAAAACGGCGATAAACACAACAACAACAAAAACAATACAACGTTAGAAAGATAATTGCTCCCATTTTTAGGATATTGTACATATTATATTTTATAGTATGTGATTGACCATTGTCATCTTTCTTGCTATAAACAGTAACATGCGCGTCATATGTATTACCATTCCACATTATAAAAGTGGAATACGGACAACAAAAGACTATTGTATTCTGGTTCCATATAATCAAAGCATTTATCAAAAAATAGGTTTTAGCACCAAATATGCAGACTGTATGACATTGTATTATGTACGACATGCATATTGCAGTCATAATTGTTTTACCCTAATATTCCTCCGAAGTTTAGCCTTTCATGCCCCCCCCCGTTATAATTGCATACGGAATTACTCTTCGTCAGACACGTTTATAAACATTATATTAGTAATTGCAACAAAGCATATAATTACGGAAGCTAAATGTGTGATTTAAATGGGATTTTTGGACTTATCGCACCGCTCAAGATTGGGACTCGACGTCAGTGCATATATAACAGAGGCACCTGATTATAGAAACGACTGTTAATAATATTCTCAATATAGTAACAACATCGACAGTCCAATAAGTGCAATTGGCGCGCTTAAACAGTACCTATATGTTCGGTGAGTTTACCCAGCGTACCTAGGTTGGGCGAGTTCGTCTTTTAAAAACAAAACAGTACATCATAGAACAGATTGTTTATTAAAGAGTGAACACGGGACATCGTCTTTGAACACATTACGTAAAAAATCATCAAGAAAAATGCATTTCTTACGGTAAATATTTTGTTTTCAGAATTCGATAATATAATGAGTTCAACTGTGTCACTTAAATTCAATGATTGCATAACTTTGTGCATTGATAGATGTCTATTAATGTATTTTTTCTAATATCTGAATAACAGTAGCAATTACTAATAAAATGATATTCGTCCTCAATGTCTACAGTGTTACATCATAAGCAATTTCTTTCCTCCCGAACAATTTGATTTATGTTTTATAACGACCTATTTAAATTCTAAGCAGAAGACAACTAGGCCTTAGATCACGACAATAAAACAGTTTATGGACAAGTTACGATTATGTCGTCGACTGTAGTTATTGGTAGTAATTCGAGTACTGTTTTTTTAAAAGCAAATACGGAAATTTACGATCAAATTTAAAATCTTGTAATTCTTTTACAACTATGAAGTGTGGTAAATGGAGCTGCAATGCTAATAACGATTCGGTTAATGAACTCCTACAAAACATATCCATGCCCTTAATTTGTCAATCACGCTGCAAATTCATGTTCAGTTATATTACATTCAAACTGGTTTGAGCAGCATAGCACTTATACTTACTATACCAATGCTTTGAATCCATCACGCGGACGATCTGCATTCATTTATTTGGTTGAGCAATTTATGCTTCTTGTGTGATACTGGCTGTATTTCACTTTTTTGGAGAAATTGACAGTTTCTTGCCCAAATGCACATAGAGGTAAGTACTGATAGGTAATTGTTTTCAGGAAAAACTGAACTGAAATAAATTGTTGTGAAAAGACCTGATTCCATCAAAAATATAACAATAAATTTGTGTTATGTGTCTAATAATTGCTGCAAAGAGGTTTAAACAACACAATATGAAGATTGCCAAAATCAAACATGAAATGGATAATCGGACATGATAGGCGACAGTATAGGCAGCACTCAACTGGAACAAAGACACTCAATATCTCTCTGTGTTTGAAATTGCTTTGTAATCCATTGCCGTCTTGTTTGTTGTTACCTTAAACCTCTTGCACTTCTAGATTTATTGCTCCCAGAATCACGACCAGTGTAGTATTATTTCATTAGCTATTTTCGTATTATATTTCTTGTGTACAAACGGCCATGTTGCAAAATTGTTTTTTGAACATTACCAGTCCCAACAAATGCTACGGTAAAAGATATTTTCTCATATGGATAAATGAGCGCGTTAGTAATGGTTGATACTGGCTGAGTTTTGGTGATAGCTATATTTTGGTTTGGTTCAATTATCTGCGCATGTCTGGTTTCTCCGGATGCCAAAATCCAATTTTTCAAGATGGCGCACACTAAATTAGACTAAAACGTAAAGTGGTTTTTGTTTGGTTCGACAATAGTTTAACCATTGCAAGTTTTCGCAATCTCTAGTTGCACTATGGATTGGTGGCAAAACCTCAGTAAACAATTTCAGGAAAAATGTTTATGTCCACTGTCCGCTGTATATGTATCATTGTATGGCGGACGTAACTGTTGGCAAACTGTTCTAGACACCTATGTGATTATTTATCATCAGACCCATTCCATAAATTAGATATAAAATGGTTGATGGACACAGTTCTGCAACATGTCTTGTCCTTGATGATATAGCAGATTCAGCCGGGTATCTTTATTTTATGATTTAAATTATACCTATTATTATCACAATTACTCAGTAATCAATACTGGTTAAAGCTGAAATAACTCTGATAAAACACAAAACAACATAATGAAAACTCAGACACGGAAGGCAACACTCAACAGAAACGGCCGAGCATGAAACGCACAAAAAAGAACACAATCTACCCAGATTACAAACATACACCACAATGACCACTTATGTATATGTGTTTTCGTATGGGATTGTCCATATGTATGTATTGTTCAGATATATGATGTGCAAACTCAATATGTATCGACCTTAGTGCGTATGTATAGATAAATGCCTAGAAACTGACTTTCATTCTAAGTACGTAACAAAAAACAATACGCCGAGGAGACGTCACGGTGCCTCACATCGAGCAAACAATATTCACTCGAATGTATCCGCTACATATACGAGGCAGCCGTGCAGTCTAGTTAATTTAATACATTACTATCATCATTGTATTTGAGTATCAAAGGCTTATACAGATCAAACATTCATAGCAATAATATTGTAAAGAGTCGTTGCACGTATATATTGCTACATATATGTAAATTAATATGTCTGCGATAACCTCAATTCATCATGTAAATAATATATTGTGTTATGAATAGAATGATTTGAATTAACTTGAACTGAAGAAAAACGACAACATCAATATAGCGCGAACTCTCTTATAGAACCTTTGGTGTGAATTGAGACGATGCTAACATTAGTACCAGCCCGTCATGATTACGTCATTGATATCATTGTAATTTCTCAATAATATCGGCCTACTGTTCATATGTATCGAAGATTTGTGTATATGCAGTCAAAAAATTTGCATGTCTCAAAATTAAATCGTTTTTGATGTCTGACGGCAGTAATGGATATGTGCGTGATTATATTCTAATGACAGGTTGTAACGATTATGGGTAAAAACAATTTTATTAGAACGAAACTTTTGAAAATACTTCGAGATGATACTAATGATTCATATTTTGACTATGTACAACATGCATCTAGTATTGGTAAATCTGTCCAATGTCAGGATAATGCGACTAAGTAGCATCCACTGGACGGCATCAAAACCATAATAAAAATTACGTAATGAACAAAGATTGGAAATACATATGTCCCACAATGCAGCACATACATTTGCATAATCTGAAATAGAAACGTGATGATTAATTTCAACGAATGTCATTGTTGTCAGGAGAATGACGAATATTTGAGCAGCGTTTAGTTGATACCGATTGTTTCTGCACGCAAATGTGTAATGCGACTCCATAAACACATGCATCACATCTTGCGTTTCTTGTTGGTTCAGGACCGAACTTCGAACATTAGCTGATTTTAATTTCTTGCTGCAAGATGTACAATGTCTAATATGATTACTCTGTCATACCTGTGTTCTAATTATTTAATACAGTATTTCACGTTTTAGTTATCCATCTCCAAGCTTAATGTGCAAGCGTACCCTTGAAATGGATGCCAATCGCTTCTCAGCGGTTAACTTCGTCCTATCACAGAAATGAGTTAAAGCATTTAAAAGCATTGACCCTGTTTACCACAGGTAATTGTACCACAAAGAGTAAAGAAACAAAAAATATTTATTTTTTAAAAAATATATAATACCTAAGATAACATAAATTTTATATAAAAGAAAACTATTTTTTTTACTTTTTATATATGATACAGTTACCTGTGCTGTTTACCAGAGTCACACGAAAAAGCGGAATACTATATCAACTGTTTTCAAATATATGTATGTGATATCTGGATCCGCTCCATGGCTCATTTAATACATTTTGAAACACCATACTTTTTCATTTTTGTAGTAAACAACGGATTTGAGAGAAGGGGTCCCAAGAGAATTAGTATAATGAAAATATCAATTCACTTGAAGCATATGTTTTGTAGAAAAATAGTTCTATAATAGTTTTTGTAACATAATTAGTGACATGTAAGGGTGCACCATGACAATTTTTAGTCGCGATTTCATCTTAAAAAAGCCTAAAAATGGCATCGAAAAAGTGAAAAATGGCGAAAAAGTGAATTTCCTCAGTTGCCATAGCAACGGTAGTGAAAATAAAAATTTTGACCCCAGAAATCATTTATATAAGTGAATACTAAAAAATTGGCAAAATATTTTGAAAATCTGAGACTATGAGTGGACAACGATGTCTGGCCTAGATATATAATGAGTTTTAACTGCTTTTTGAATAGTTGACTGGGTGAACATCGATGTAATACACTTTTGACATCGAGTATCCTTGCTTAAGTACATTAAATCACAGACACTTGGGGTCTGGACCCCGCCCCCCCCAGCTACGCACCTGGGTATATTTTAACATCAACATTGTATACCCAGACCCATACATTAATCACACAAACATTATTAAACGTATCCGGGGCAAATAAAAAATATTCGTAAATGCCTCTCTAGCTAAATAACACCACTACTTGTTTCAAGTAAAATTTCAAGTAAAAGTAGTTGTCAGAAAATCAAGTAATACTTAGTAATTAATTACTTATTAATTACTTATTAATTACTAAGTAAAAGAATTACTACCCAAATAATTACTCAGTAAATAATTTACTTAGTAAATGTAAATTACTCAGTAAATTAATTACTAAGTAATTATTTAACTAACCAATTACTTGTTAATTACTAAGTAAATAATTTACTTAGTAAATATAAAATACTTAGTAAAGCAATTACCAGCATCATAAATAATCAAGATACTGATTGATTTAATGTCTGTTGATAAAAACTTCCTATATGTACAGATTCATAAATTAAAAGAAACATTCAAGTTTCTTTTTTACAATAGCAATTTAAGTTTATAGCTTTGTTTTATTCTTCTATAGCTTTGGAAAAGATAAATTATTAACTTTTTTGAATGTATTTTAAGTGTGTTAAAGGCAATTTAATGGTATTATTTTTAAATTACCTCCCTTTAATAATAATAAAATTGAATGTATTTTAAGTGTGTTAAAGGCAATTTAATGGTATAATTTTTAAATTACCTCCCTTTAATAATAATTAAATGGCATTAATATATATCTCAGATATATATTGTCCATCAAAATTTGCTTTATTAAGTTTGGCTGAGAAATTGTTAACAGACTGAATGTATGTAGTCACTACGGACAAGCAGTGATCATGGTCTATACTCCTCAAACTGGGTGTGGAGGTTGGTGGTGACCAGTAGATGACCCTATTGATTTGGACCATGGTTTACCATAGTGGACTGAATTGAAGTGCTGTGTTGATCATTGTTGACCCTGGTCAACAAAATTCTTTACAACTGTCAACCATGCAAGTTATATTGCAAGTGTCGTCTGTTCACGTTAAAGTTTATGACGAGTTTGTATTTCAGAGTATACATGTATCTTAACATACTGTTCAAGGTACACCAATAAAAATAAAGTAAATTGGTATACACACTGCTTGTGTAAAGATGCTGTACGTCTGCGATTGAAAGTGGCGGTGATGTAGTCAATTAAGGTTGCCTTTACTAAAATGGAAAATCATTTTCCGCTCAACATTTAAATTTTAGTTAGGGGTCTGAGATATTGTGATAAAATTGCCCTAACTTATTTAACTGGGCTGTATACTCTGATTGCAAATTCTATACTGTACAACATTATTGTTCATACAAATTTTAAGTAATATAAATACTTAAATGTAGAAGTTCGCCTCAGATTAAATTACTTAAAGAAGCATAATTACTTCAAGTAGTATTATATTACTATAGCTTAAAAAGTAAGTAATACTAAGTAATTAATTACTGTAAGTATTACTGAACATTACTTGAAATAAGTAATAACATTTTACTAAGTAATTTTTTTTTTGAGTGACAGTTATTAAAGCAGTAGAGGACGTACGTAGATTTTTGTATTAATATCAAATACATTCAACAAATGTTGTGTGAGTACTGAATGGGTCTGGATATATAATAAATATAAAAAAAGATTTCCAGGCGCGTAGCGGGAGGGGGCGTGGTCCAGATCCCAAGTGACTGTGCATTAAATTAGGTAATATGTAATTGTAAATGAATTGATGGTGTCACACATGTTGGAATATTTTCGGCCTACTGTGTCTTCAGTTGACACCAAATATTCCCTACCACAGTACAAAGGTTGTATGTCGGTTGTATTGTATTGTCTTCATTACTAGTCTGTCAATTTTAAAAGTTTTAAACTAAAATAAAACTCTTTGCAAAGAAATATTGAGCTACATTTCACACTCAATCGACGAGCACGTTTGGTTCTTGAGAATATTTCTTTACAACCCACAAAACGACACTCATGATGTAATCTTAACTATGTGAGACGTCACCAGGGACAATAATAGCATAATAATGACAGAACTATAACATGTTCACCAAGCAGTATGCACTTAATGCTTGCTGTTGCAAGAACGGAGATGTTAGCAGTGTGTTTTGTATTCATCGGATGTTGTGCCAATTGTTTAAGTTGATGACGGCCAGTTTATGGAATTAATAATCAATCTGTATTAAGTTGTACTCATGTCAACAGCGGTTGTATTTCTACATGTATACATAATTGTATAAGCCTTCGTCAGACTGCGTCTGGTCGTGGAATTTTAATAATACCTAACATATGACAGAGACATTATTATTTTCTCACTCCTTCGCAGCAATGAGTATTTGTCGCAGTTTGTTTCTAGAAGTTACTACAAGCTAGGAGAATAAAACAAACTTGTCGTAGGATTATAATCCCTTGCTCGTTGTGAAATTTGTAGAAATGCAGTTTTATCATTCAGTTAGGAATAGTTAACAGGAACGTCATTTCGTCACGAAAAACTTGAAGATGTGGGTAGTGATGCACCTATCAATGTTCCCCCGGGGGGGGGGGGGGCGACGGGCATACACGGGACTTTTTACAGAAGGCTGTTCCCGATAGGTGGGAATTCGACAGACAGAATGGTGCCGAGTCCCGGGAAATTTTGACTTTGGCCGAAATTTTGACCGGGGGGGGGGAAGCATCTCCAGTGAGGGGATTGTGACAAATTTTCCTTGCTCTAGGGTGGGAATTTAGACTTTGAAAAAGTAAAAATGTCAAATTCCCCTGGGTCTAAAAGTACGCACGTTTGGTTGTGACCGAGCTTTTAGTTATTGTCTAGCTAGGGTCATGCCAAATTCATTGCTGGCAATGTGTGCACTGTTCCTAATGTACCTTTCGTGCTCTGGTGTTTCTGTTGAGTGCCGCGTTCACTGATCGATTTGTAATTATTTGCTTGATGGTAATTAATTTACGTCCGTTATAAAAACTAAGAACAGTTCGTATATGACTGGCCCTATCTGGTTTTTGAAATAGAATCTACCTACTAAAATAGCCAGCATGATTGAATGCTTTAGGTAAATCGTAAACTAAACGTTATGCCACTTCCGTCTACTTCTCCCCATTGACTAGAGGTTTTTATGAAGTGTAAACGAGTTCGAAAAGCTTCTTTAATTTAAATCAAAGGATGTACGTTTTTGCACTCCGTCACATTGAGTGCTGTAACCGCCTAAAGAGAATATATGGACATTGATCAATAAATGTTTTAATTCAACCACTTTCATGTGAGACAGTGTTTGCTTGATATATGATATCGCGGCGCTTTTCTATCATGCTGTATTTGATTTAAATATAATGCAAGTACTAGGGTGCATATGTCTGAGAACCATGTCCTTATACGACGGTAAGAAAACATGAAAAAACTGACAGTTGCTATTTAGGGACTTCAAAACGTATTGGTAATTAAATTTCTATTAGTCAATGTCATGTAAAACCCCATGCGGATCGTCTGATGAATTCCGATGTCGGGTTTAGGCGTTTAAACATAGTTGTCAAGCAACTTACTAACACCACTAAGGGGTATGCGTTGGCGCCAGCGACAAAGGTATTTCAGATGTTGTAAATTCAATAATTGTGATTAATTTCGTACATTGCGAATTATTACAAGTTACGGTTACGGTCTGTAATGCATGATCGTCGGTGTTAAATGCTAGGAAGCGGGAAATTAAGGTGATTGCAAACTCTTCACTTGAGCGGAAGTTTAGAAATCGGTGTAAATAAGACGTATTGAAAGCGTCTGACTACCATGATGAAATAGTACGAAAACCTTAAAATTGATGTGTCAGCATGTTCTCATGTCTTAAAACCACGAATTTACTGTATTGTTATTTCTATATTATACTATAATAAGCTTGCAGAATAAAGCTATAGCTGAATTTTATGTGCCATTTATTCCAAACGTAATTTAAAATATGATTTAAAAATACATATAACTTGCATAGTCTAAAACAAACGTTATCGTTTCATTCCGTATATACGAAATTTCGTGCATGCCAAGTTTCATGTAATTAAATGTCAAATGCAAATATCAGTTTTAGGGGGGTTCCCGTAAATCTAAAAATATCTTGAAAACTAGCCGAACAAAACTGTTTTGGATTTGCACAATCACTATCATGAGTGTGTTCTTCATAAAAATCAGGTGTTTGATACCTCTTGTACAGAACAATTTAAGAGTTGGCAATCACCTTAAGTAACATGAGATTATTCTGGTGTTAGTTAACTTGCCAAATTGACGAATACAGTAAGACCGATAATGTCTTGAAATTCTATGGAAATGCCTCTGCTATTGACAAAACGAACACCGTGTGGTTTGGAAGCAGGAATAGAAGCCACTTATTTTTGTGAGAAAAGCACCTATGTCGGGAGGGCTTATTTTATTTAAGGAATTAAATTTTTAACCGAGCTAAAATATACTTACTTAGGCCTGTTGTTCCTGTGTGAATCATGTTTCACTAATGAAATTCCTTTATCCCGTCCTATTCTCTGTCATTCTCACCAGACCGTTACACCTATATTCTGTATTCCCAATTTCTTTTTTTACATTTCGTCTCCAGGTTTTGTTTTTTGAGCGCGCATCTATTTTTAGCCCTTTGAGGATTCCACTGTGCAGGAGTTTTTGTGTTGTTTTGTTGGCAAATTGTGAACTATTTTTATTTTCGTCTTTTAAATTTTTCCTCTACAGGTAGCAGGTTGGTTGATCTTCAATTCTGATTTTGTCCGACCATCTGATGTGTAGGATACGTCTGAGACGGTTATTTATTATACAGTAAAGTTCCGCTAATAAGACCACTTTGGTTATTTTGAAATCATGCAGATTTTTGCCAGTTTAAGGTCCTAAAGTATTAAATTTAGAACAAAAAAGGTCCGCTAATAAGACCGATTCGCTATTAAGACCACCTTTTTGTAACTTGCAGTTCTTTGAGGAGGCATGTTTTTGTGTTCCATGTCCCAAACACATAAGAAATAATATTGTCTTCACGTTTGATTAAAAAGTCCTAACTCTGTTGTAAGTATAATCTCGCTAGCTCTCCAGATGGTCCTAACATGCCAAACTGCTAATATTGTCTTGTCAATTATGTTTTGTGTTTTTTTTGCTACTAAAACTGTCTAAATCACCTCCCAAATACGTGAAGTTTCTACATTTTCTAGGGCCCCTTCCCCTCCCTGCAGATCGACCAATTCCTCCGATTTCAAGGACAACAATAGTTGTGTGATACAAGGAATCCGAACGGACTCATGATTTCTTTAACATGTCAGATGTTAAGTACCGATACATGCGATACTTCCTCATGATTACTAACAAGTTCATCTCTGGTTGGGTGGGAGACACGGAAAGCGTTTCTGAAAGTACCAGTGTCTCCGGGAGATTCGCACCAGGAATCTTCGGATTGGTAGTTGAGAGCGCGATCCACTCGACCACGATGCCTATTAAGCCCCAAATAAGAGATGATTTATTTAACAAAGATAAATATATTGACATTGGACAAACAGTTGCTGCATATATGCCAGTTCAATAACCCCATCTAAATATAACTGTGAGATGAGGGGTTGAACTTAAAAGAGAAATAATTCTATCTTCCGAATGGTATGGTTATAAATCTATTAGACTGGTTACCAGAGTGATTGTAATTCTATAATCTGCTTAATACAATGGTGGGGGAGAATAGGACAATAAACGAAGATTTAGGTAGTAAGTATTGAGCCATAAATAAACTATATTGAGAAGAACAGATTAAGACAAAAAGAAGGACTTTTATCTGGACATTTTGATGTTTCTGTGGTATCGATTGTACACCATATACTCATATGAAGGCATGTACTAGACTGTGCTTTTGTCTTAAGGACTAATGTAACTCTCATATTTCTAGTATACGATGTAAATAAAATACTCATTACATTTGCTAGGGCTATAATTAACACACATGTGGTAACGCTTATAGACGTAATACTAATGCGTTGTTTTACTTACACTGCTAAATCAGTACGCCAACAATAAATCCGCACCTTTTGCCCCCTTAATCATCACAATGTTCGTGAATATAAATGTTTGTAAACTTTTATTATTAGTAGCGGTCATGAATATCCCAAATATGGATGGTATCGTAGACATATACCTGATTTGATCTCTCGACTGTATCGCACGGCATTTCGTTTTATTAACTTGGTATTTGCCGTAAGCATGACTTTTTATTTTGATCATGTTAGGTGTATACATTCGTACTAGTAATGAGATTAGAATGACAAAGTTGATCTTTCATAGGACGGTGATTTACATCTTATTCACTGTAATACATGTACGATTGCG
The DNA here is from genome assembly GCA_947247005.1 of Spisula solida. NCBI lineage: Eukaryota > Metazoa > Mollusca > Bivalvia > Venerida > Mactridae > Spisula > Spisula solida. Next base: position 32,769,858 of record OX365952.1, on the reverse strand, counting down.
CACTTGCACATGATATTTATGTTCATACGCTATCTATTAACGAAGTATCACAATGACTCGTTCTTGTAGAGAAACACTTTTACATATCGCGTTATATATATAACCCAATGACTAATTTGACTGAGTAATATTTACCTAAATGTGTGATTATTCCAAACTACAATGACTGCAGGAAAATGTTTGGAAAACTAACGGAACACTATCGTCAAAATGTATTATTCAGTGTGTGGGTTGCAACTATTATTCATTGAAGCACTTGTAAGATTATCTTACTAAGTCTTGACTCACTTGAAACTTTTCCAACCATTGCAACCAGTTTCTATACATTCATACGTGTGTTTTTACGGTTATAAATGAAATTACCAAGATAAAACGGTTTAGTTAAATAGATTTGCGAGTATTAATGGGTGCACTATGTGAATAAGATGGTATTATTCAATCTATTGGTTTGTTCATTAAACATTTAGCATTTTCTTCATTGAAAGCTCAGATGGGAAGACAAGTAGAGTAATCTCTTTCTTAGAAAGGAGAACTTTCTTGCATTTGATATTTATATCAACAAGTTAATGGGTCGTTGAACTCCTAATGTCAGTTATACAGGGTGTCCAAAAACGACAGTTTAAGGATTCAATGTTTATTTACCTATTCTCTACGTCCTGTCATCACACAAATATATGTAAGATTATCTTTCTGGTACCAGTTTTAAGAGTATAACTCAGACGATGTTTAGAAAAACGTCAATTCACTTAAATTACATCACTTCGTTCTTGACGTCGGTTAAGTAACTTATGACGTTTAAAGTATTTGTGGTAGTTCGTAGAACGTAGAGATTTGGAAAAAGACACAATGTTTGGACTTTTTAGTACCTCCACATTTTAAACTTCATGAGGTCAAAGGAGGTTATTGTAAATTGTTTAGATAAATTCAACCTTAATTATTTGCTTAATTTTATAATCTGTTTCTACACCATTGGTATATTACAAATATCTCGTTTATAATTACAAGCAACATTTTTACCCATGTCATGTGTAACTATTTTGAGAGAATTCAATAAACTCTAAATTGATATGAGGACATTTTCACGAAATATAAAACATTGATCTGTTTTATGAAATCTCATTGGGTGGACATGTGGTCCAGTGGTTAGAGCTGCTGACTGCTGATCCGAAGGTTGTGGGTTCGATCACGCATCCAGCCGGAATAAAACAGAAATGCTTTTCAGTGTATCCCACCTAGCATAACTAAAATTACTAACAGTCTTTCTGACGATACTTTAAAACCGAGAGCCCCTGTATGGTGCTTTACACCAGGTTCGTGAAAAAACCATGGATGCTTCTGGAACTGGGGCATCTTCTGTATCATGCACTTGCCCCCCCCCCCCCCCCATAACTAAAGTGACTAACCTCTTCTGGTGAGGATAGATAAAAACATAATTGTAAATCGAAATGAAACCTCATTGAATAGATTATTGTTTTCAGTATATGGGGTATGATTTCCGAGCAACGTACTTACATACACTATGTAAAAGATATATTAATTTTACAGCTGGTACACGCTATATATAGATATATGTGCTTGATGTCAACACTCATTTTCAATTTAAAAGCAATAAAGAAGTTGTTCGTACTCCTTCTGCTTCATTAAACGGACTACTGTTATTGCAGATTGTTTTGCAATTACAATACCTGAGCCATAGGCGTTTGCAAGATAATTGCTCTTTCAAAAAATACTCATGAACATTCGGAATACTTCTCTTCAGTAATGTTAATACCCAAAGTGCCGTCAGAAAATGTTCAAGTTATTATCTCCCTTATTAATGCATGGGGTGTACTCTAGATAGATGGATGGAAGATATAGAGTTGAATACACTGCTTATGTTCATCAGTACACCTCGCTGTGTATCGGTAAACTCCAAAGCTTTAACATCACCTCTATATACCATACACGTGACCCCTATGTTATATTGAGTATTCGCCTCGAGATAAACACCCTCTGCAAACGATATTGGCCCTTTCACTGGGCCAGGTTCAAGACGAAGACGAACAAATGATTTAGCTTTCATATTGGTAACAGTTATTACGATATTCTGTTCATACTGTCCTGCACTGTAGAACAAGCTAACTTTCCTCAGGCTTGTCCGCCGCCAGTAATATTTGACAAGCGCCTGTTAAACATTTCTTGATATTGTCTGTTGCAGAGACCGGAATTTTCATTTCAAAAACACTTCCAGGGCGGTGTTCGCATCAAATTTGCCTACATGTTCTACGGTGACTTCTTCTGAGTTTAACGTGAGAGAATTCCAGCTTCAACGACATGTGATGTGAAATCACCCACAGGAACTATCGGTGTCGTCTCAAAACCTTTCTTTGCACAATGATGCGCTGCCCATTTTACAGCCGCTTTAAAAACGTCCAGTTCCTCTTCAACGCCAAGGTTACTTGCTTTCAGAATATTTTGAAGAGCTTGTGGTGTCAGTTTTAGAAGATCATCCTAGATGAATATGTCATTCGCATTCATGCAAACAAATTCTAGACATTTTGTTTGTAAAAGATCTATATCATAAAAGGCTGCCTGATTATACATGGAACATGCATTATTTACATCGATCGCTGATTGTAGGAAATGTTCACATTCATATACAAGGCTATCTCATCGGTACTTTTTAGCTGCATAGAGAACATGCAGAACTGTGTTGCAATCAAATTCTACAGCGTCCGTGTACATGAACCTGTAAATACACAAAATATAAACTACGTCACAAACAAAAGACGTATGATGGTTTATACCAGATAAGGTTTTAGTTAAACACATAATTATATTTTCCTACGTTTGCACTGAGATGTGCGTATTATCGAGTCCGGTAGTACCTAGTGCTAGTAAAGCAGCTCCATTGACCTAGGTATAAGAGCGGAACGTTCCACCCATGCGCTAAATAACATCGATATTGAATGTGAAATAGAGACTACCTAGTTACTTTATTCTTACACTTGGTCAACAAATCATGTCACTACTCTAACACTATGAACGCTGTCAAGAGATTATATCAACCTGTATATTGGCCGCGACATACCAACTACATTGTACCTTAATAGGGGATTTCCCCCGGACGCTCTTGCGACCGGGGATACCCCAGTAACGATTACATGCGAAAACGCGCGATTGTTGTTGTTGTAGTTTACATTCGCTTTTTTATAGTTTTGGAAACAAAAATGGCAGCCATTTTTTTGCCCGCTTCGGATGTTTGATATTTAATCGTAATATAATTATTTGAAATGAAAATAGCCTTTTCTCTCGAACGAAAGTACTGTCTGATATGCTCATGCAACCCATTATAAAAAGGTAACATATCAAATTAGGCCTACTTGAAATCGCTTGTTAACTAGAATTATATCTAATAATGCATTTTTAAATTAGTTACCCCTGAATTAAGTAGACGTAGAATTAAACAAATTGAAAAACGTGCATTATCCACAGAAAGATCTATTTTCATTTTGATCGGGCTGACAAGTGTTCATTCGGACTGACAACATTTTTATTTCTGCCAGTCCAAATGACTGAAAGGTTTTTAAAGATTTCACACCATGGTTCTGTCTGGGAGCCAAATACTATAGTCTCAATGGGAGAACACAGTCACATTCCTTGGTCATTTCTTCCTCTGCCAGATTATCCAAAATCAAAGACTTGATGGGAAATTCCCTACTGGATGCAGTGCATTTGTTCATATTACCGATGTGAGGGTATTTGGTATGTTGCGTTCCGGGTTCAAACCGTTAAATCAGCAAAAACAGGTAGAAACCAGAGTTTTGGTTCATTGGTTGACTGGTAACAAACAAGATACATGAGTAAATGTTTAGCTTGATTACACCCACAGTCACCTTCCACTTACCGCAATAAGATTCTAAATGTTGTTGCCCGTATATCTCTTATCGTAATCTCTGGTTCCCGTTTCTCATATTCTAAACCATAAAATAATGTTTCAAACACCGGGCTTCTCATCGCTAAAACGAACTTGTGGGCAGGCAGGGTGTCATTTTGTCCTTCACGACTTGGAAACACGAAAAATATATCAGCAAGCGTTCCGATCATACAGAGCTGCTCTAGTAATCCAGACGCACTATTTGCTTGACGCCAATCCAGCAGACTCTTTGTGACGTCTGTCATGTTTGTTCTGGTCAGCTAGGACTACTGTTTCTTAGGACGGAATGAGTTGCTGTTGTTCACTGAGTTCGCCTCTTGGGAAAAACCAGAAGTCATCCGATATCACAGGTTGACTGAAATAAACAATGTAATAACAGTTATGTTATGTGTCTGATATTCTTTCCACCATTTAGCCCATGGAGTAGCGCAGTGATAACGACTGGCAGATTTGGGGTCCGTACCAGGTTGGGATAAGTCGTTGCATTGATTACGTTTGTTTTTTCAAGTGGAGCATTTTATTGTTGTTTGTTGGTAAACGACTTTATACATTCAAAAATCTATAATATTACAAAACACGGTATTTAAATAATAGTTGCACATATCTTTCTATAGCTATGAAAATTTACAAGCATATGATTGCCTTATAACATCAGCTTAATGTATTCAGAATTATTAAAATAAAAATTGAAATTAACTTGAATAGAGGACAACGGCATTTTCAAAATAACATGAAATATCTTATGCAACCTATGGCGTTCGTTGAGACGAAGCAAATATCACTGCCAGTCACTGTTGATTACATTTCCGACACCATTGTATATTTTCTCATTATTTTGAGTCTAGAACTCATATGTATCGGTGATTTATGTATATTGACATTTGATTGACTTTCATGCATTTCCCAAAATTGAATAGTTTTGGATGGCTGATGCTAGTAATGCAGCTGTTGTTATATTCTGATGAAAAGCTATATACTATTCTTGTGATTGTGAACAAATCTTATTTGATCGAAATATGTGTATGATATGAAAGTAATGATTTATGTATTTATGTTATTCCATGCTAATGCATATATTTGTCGACGAATGTAAAGAAAATTTTAATAATTCCATCGGTCACTCTTCAATCTTTACTCGAGAATGTATACCGGCAAGTACAATGTTTACTTCGCCATGATAGTATGAGAGAAGAAAAGCTAAAAGCAGAGGCGTTTAATGCTGGACGTAAAGCAAAGGACAACTTCGTACCTCTCAGCAGAAACGGCAAAGAACAGAAGACACAAAACACACACCAAATTACAAGTACGTGTACAAGTCATATTGTCAACGACTAATATGAACAAGAAAGAATGAAACTGAAATTGATGAAAAGAAGAGTTTGGAATGAACAACCTTGTTGCAGTAACTTGGAAGTAATAGTTAATATTTATTCCACCCTAGAACAAGCTTGAGTAGTGTAAATGCAATATAAAGTTGCCCGGGAAACATCAGCATGCAGTTTACAGTTTTGAAATTAAAAACAAGCTCTTGCAAAACGGATCAATTGAGAAGCGTAAACGCCATTTATAGTGAACATCACGATCCATGTGTAGTTGATTTACAGTTTAGAAATTAAAACCATCTCCTTTTACTTACTAACAACGTGGCCTGTTTCAACTGTAAAATCTAAATCCAGGAAAGATGCATGAGTATCAGATGTATACGTTTTATTTGATGTTAGTTCGTCAGGATAACTTCTAAAATCAATTTAGAAACATCATTATAGTTATAGTAGGTTAGCAATGGTGTGGGAAAATAATGATGATAATGCGATAAAAGCTCGACGATGAGACAGGGTCTAACAAATACATGACTGAGTAATAGACCATATAAGTATCGTATTCTTGTCACCCATTATACCAGGATGGTCATTGCTTCTGTAAATTATGCCATGAACCAATATGAAAAGCTAAATGTTACCACGTCATGCCTTAGAAATAATGCAACATGTGTAATAATACTATTGTGAATCCGGATATTTAGGCTCATTAAAATTTTATTGAATTCGCTTTGGATGACATTTGTATAAATCACAATTTAGTGATGTTTAACTTTGTAACAAAAACTATAAGATATGATGATGCAGGGAGTCGCATTACACATGTGCGCGCAGAAACAATCGGTCTCAACTAAACGCTGCTCATATATTCGTCAAAACTACTGACAATGACAATCGCTGAAAATAATCACCGCTTTTCTATTTCAGACATTTGGAATTTTAAGACAAGAGTGGCATGTAACATTATATGATCTACGTATTTCTGATCTAAAAGTATTTTAGTCAAATATATACCTTGGTTCTGGGCCATTGAAATGCCTGGACTACCTTTGTGCACTGAATATTATGAAAATGGGGCTATATACGCCAGTGTCATTTAATACATTACTGCTATGGGAACAAATCATACAGTCCATTTACTCGAGCTACTCATTTGAACAGGTCCGCTGTCACATCGTTTATATTTTGTGTCTGGTCTTTTTGTCCTGGCATTAATGTTCTTGCTTGAATTGTTTGACAGGGAAAGCAATATTCAGCAGTAACACCAGAACACATAGAAACACAAAGAACGACTCGACTCTCCAGTCTGTCACCCAAGTTTGAAAAAAATCTCTAAGATGAACACTTTATACACAAAGAAGAATATTGCCTGTTTGGTTTTCGCCTTGGTGCGGAAGTCACAAAGCCCCTTGAAGCTTAAACTGGGTTAATGTTGTGCTGAAATAGCTAGTGTTGTAGTGTGAATGGCTAAAGGATGTAGTAATACGAATACTTAATTTTAGCTAAGATGTCACCTAATGCAGTCAATGACTTTTCATACAATGTAGTCTGACATTAGTTGAAATGGTTTACTGTTCTTATAAACGGCACGTTAAATGCATTGTACCAGACATTTAGTGTCGCAATGATGAGATGTACACCATGTAACGGAAGCAACATGTTCACTTACGATAAGGTGAGGCCAATTTGCCTTCGAGATTTGTCTTGATAAGAAAATGTGTCACGCTTTATTGTAATTAATCGTACGTATGCCAAATAGAAACAAGACTGCGTTCAATAAACGCTTATGCCCCCTGTGGAAGCCTTGTCCATAAATAAGTCTAAGTCCAAAATTAGGTCAAGGTGAAGGTCAAAATGGGGTCAGATGATACAGGTGTGTGGAGAGTGTTCATATACAACATCCTTGCAAGTTTGGAAGCTTTGTAGCAAGCCATAATGATGCTAGAAGAAACGGTCAATTTGGGTTAACCAGGACGGACGGACGAACTGACGGACGAACGGACGAACGGACGGACAGGTGAATCACTATATGCCTCCCGATCTATCGATACGGGGGCATAAAAAGACATCGGACAGGTTGTTCAGTGACCAGTATTGAAAACACGCACACAGTTCTTTCAGAGCCGATTTTCATCATTGGTAAAACACAATGACTGTAAAGTGCCTTTGCTATGGTTCGTAGCACTAAAGAAGGGCATTTTAGTAGTTAGAAAGTTAGACAGTCGCCCGGGTTGTTTTACTCTTTTCTTCAAATTGTCAAATACGACAACCAGAAGATTAGCCCTAATCAACTTGTACATAGCCGTAGCCATTGTCACGAAAGGCATGTTGTTCCAAGATTTACAAACTCAGCCAGTCTGTTAGATTGAATTATTTTTTCAAGTGACTATTAACTCGCCTCTTTGTATCTAGCGATTTTTAATGCTTCTTGAAATTTATATAAGCGAATGTATGTTAATGCACTGTGTCACAGGGATTGCTGTCATCGTTTAAAGAGAATATATCGTAGCTAATCAATAGTTCTTTCACTTGAACCGCTTTTTTGTTTGATATATTATATATGGGCACTGTTCCATCATATACGATTTGATTTTAGGTACACTTGTTGAATATAATGTCTGAAAATGTTGTCCTTATAAAACTGGAAACTTAGGAAGATATTTGGGAGATGACAAATATTCTAAGACAACGCGACTATTGTATGACTCTTTATTTGTCAGCAGACAGTCCAAGGTTTGAATATCGGTACATTGCAGAACGTTGAGAAAAATATTTTTAATATCCAGAAGGCCATATTTAGTACATTTTACATTTGCTCTGACGGAACTGAAAACCGATGTAACTCAGATGTCATGTATCCGAAGTTCTGTCAGAGCGTTAAATCGGAACTGAAAAGCGATATATCGGGATACATACCATGGAGTTGTCCGTTACTTGCGAAATATTATACAAGTACATATCCCTGTATATCATCTGTTTAGGTGAACGTGTAGCCCTATACATGTATGACACGAATATGTTCGGGAATTACTAAAATGATATAAAAAAAACAAATATATTTGGACATTCCACAAAAGTTAAAAACTAACTATTCAATTTCCCCTATCTAAATACTATTGTAAGATGAGATTGAACATAAAGAGAAATTATCTCATCCTCCGAATGGTAGACATCTAGGGCAATAAATATATTAGGCTGGGGTGATGGTAATAACAGAATCTGCTTAATACAATGATGATAATAGCGCAATTAACGAAGATTTAGGTATTAAGTATACAGCAATAAATAAACTGTATTTTGAAGCAATAAATACTTACACAAACGAAGGAGTCATGAAGTCTTATACCAGACTGTGACTCTGTTTTAAGTACTAAACTATCCATATTAAATAATATAAATAAGGTATAAATACCATTTGCTAGGGTTGTAATTAACACACATAATTGCTAACGCTTATAAATTAGCTGTAATTAGTACACTGCTTGTACTTTTACGCAAAAAAATACAAAGCGCAAGACGGATAAGGACACTATTGGACTCAACAACCTTTGCAATGTTCATACCAATGTGTTTGTATATTTAGACTACAATACTATAAGCTTGGAAGTACATGTATGAGTAATGCTGCCGTAGCATCCCCAATAATGATTGTATTGTAGATATGGACATGATTTTGTGTACACGGCACTGCGTTGTTCTATTTATACTCGAATGTTTTTTTATTGTGATGATGTTATGTGTATAATGGACATAATTTAAATGAAATTTTTGAGTTTGTAAAGTCCAAAGTATGGATATTTTTATCTTTTACTTTTTATATTTTAAATTAATTGTGCACTACATAAGATATTAAAATGCTTATCTCAAGATTATGTAATGTATCATTATCAACAATTGCACGCACATTTTAAAAGAAGCCATTTACATTTCACAATAATAATACAGTATGCAATGACTAATTCGTACGAGTAGCATGTACCTAAATATGTGACTATACGAAATGAAGTTGAAAAATGAATGAATAACAAATAAAACACTATCAATAAGATGTATAATTCAGTTTGTGTATTTCAACTTGTATTCATTGAAGCATTATCTTGCTAGAAATTGATTGATACAAATACATACACACAACCTTTCCTATCATTGCAACCGGTGCCTAGCATTCATGCGTGTGTTTTACTGTCATAATGAAATTACCAAGATAAAACAGTTAAGTTAAATAGATTTGCGAGTATTAATGGATGTGAATAAGATGGTACAGTATTACTCAATCAATTGTTTAGCTCATTAAACATTTACCATAGTCTGTATTGAAAGTTTAGATGAGGAGACTAGTAGAGAATTGCTTTGTTAGAAAGGAGAACCTTCTTGCATTTAATATTTATATCAACAAGTTAATGGGTCGTTGAACTCCTAATGTCAGTTATACAGGGTGTACAATTCAATGTATGTTTATCTATTCTCTACGTAAGATTTTTCTTCTGGTACCAGTTTGAAGAGAATAACTCGAATGATGTTTAGAAAAACGTCCATTCACTTAAATTACCTCATTTCGTTCTTCATGTCGGTTAAGTAACTTATAACGTTTTTTGTGGTCGGTAGTAGGACGTAGAGAGTTGAAGATATATACACAACTTCAAGAGTGCTGAAAATAAGAGAAACGAAAATAACTGTATTTAGTTGCTTGGTTAAAATCTTAAACAAAGTTAAACACCTACATAAAGCAGGTTACTGTATATTGTTTAGATAAATACTTGATTCTCATCGAGTCGATCCTTCTCATCGACCCGAGCCCTACTTATTTTTGCAGAATATAAACACGCGCAGTGATGGTTCCTTTCCAAAACATATGCAAGTTTGAAAGTGGACATTTTCCTGTCATCACAGCAAAAAAATGTGCATTAAAGCGCATGTAAACAATTTTTTTGGACTGATTTAAAACCAACCCTGAAAAATCCATTTTGGTGAGCAGTAATACCTAAGCTCGTAACCATGGGTTTTTGTCCACATTAATTAAATTCTGTAAATAGTATCTGTGATGAACAAACTTTTATGTTACCACTGTGTTTCATAAAATAATTCAGTCTTTGGGTTAATTATAGACTGACCAATCGGAGGGATCGGGTCGATGAGAAAGTTTCTGAATGACGGAGCCTCTTGACTGGTACTTGCTTCAGAGTAAATATTTTAAGATAAAAGCTTTTTTATTCCAGAAATGGTTCATTTTACTGTAGTTCAGTAATTTCTCAGTCAGAAAATGGAATTTAGTTGCAGACCAAACAATTTGAAGTGTGCATGTTAGGTTTTTATCTCTTAGGGGATCGACTCCATGAGAAAGCAGTATACTCTAAATTGATATGAGGACATTTTTACGGATTTGTTTTATGAAACCTCATTGGGTTGACATGTGTTTCAGTGGTGAGAGCTACTCACTGCTGGTCCGAAGGTTGTAGGTACGATGCCGCGTTCAGCCGGGTTATAAGAGAAGTGCTTTTCAGTGTATCCCACCTAACATTTCTTAAATTACTAACAGTCTTTCTGACAATACTTTAAAAGCCGAGATCCCATGTATGATGCTTTACATCAGGTGCGTGAAAAAATGAGGGATGCTTCTGGAACCGGGGCATCTTCTGTATCATGCACCTTCCCCCTCAAAACTACAGTGACTAACCTCTTCTGGCGACGATAGGTAAAAGCATAATTGTAAATTGAATTGAAATGAAACCTCATTGAGCATATTATTGCCATGTTTTCATCGTGTATTCAAGACGTATCCTCCGTACATGGCAGAACTGACCACATCACGTTAGAACATACCTTCCCTATCAAGAGAATCAAACTAAGATCTGTTTCCCAAATGTTGCTATGGGGAGTTGTTACCCGACGCTACGAATTGCCTCAAATCGTATTCTAGTTTCGGACAGGAAAAGTTGAATTTATGTGGCTCAATAGGGCTTATAAAATATTAAAAAATGTTCAAACAATAGAAAATACGTGTTCTATTTTGTATTTTATACAGTAACTCAAATTAGCAATAGAAATAAGTATACGTATATAAGTTCGTACTCGTGCTCCTTCAGCTTCATTAAACGGACTAATTTTATTGCAGATTTTTTTGCAATTATAATACCCGAGTCATAAGCGATGATTGCATGCTGTTTTAAAAATATTCATGGTGAAACTTTATGAATACTTCTATTTAGTAATGTAAACACCCAAAGTGCTGTCAGAAAATGTTCAAGTCATTATCTCCCTTATTAATGCATGGAATGTACTCTAGATAGATGGATGGAAGATATAGAGTTGAATACACTGCTTATGTTCATCAGTACACCTCGCTGTGTATCGGTAAACTCCAAAGCTTTAACATCACCTCTATATACCATACACGTGACCCCTATGTTATATTGAGTATTCGCCTCGAGATAAACACCCTCTGCAAACGATATTGGCCCTTTCACTGGGACAGGCTCGAGACGAGGACGAACAAATGATTTATCTTTCATATTGGTAACAGTTACTACGATATTCTGTTCATACTGTTCTGCACTGTAGAACAAGCTAACTTTCTTTAGACGCAGCGGCTTGTCCGCCACCAGTAATATTTGACAAGCGCATGTTAAACATTTCTTGATATTGTCTGTTGCAGAGACCGGAATTTTCATTTCAAAAACACTCCCAGGGCGATGTTTCGCATCAAATTTGCCTACGTTTTCTACGATGTCTTCTTCTGAGTTTAACGTTCTAAAAGATGTCAAATGTTTGTACAATTCAACTTGCTCCTCTTGTGAGAGAATTCCAGCTTCAACGACATGTGACGTGAAATCACCCACAGGAACTATGGGAAGACGTATTCGATATAGAGCTTCACATAACCACGCTCTCTGATTCTTCGGTGTCGGTTCAAAACCTTTCTTTTCACAATGATGCGCTGCCCATTTTACAGCTGCTTTAAAAACGTCCAGCTCCTCTTCAACGCCAAGGTTACTTGCTTTCAGAATATTTTGAAGAGCTTGTGGTGTCAGTTTTAGAAAATCATCATTAATGAATATGTCATTCGCATTCATGCAAATAAATTCGAGACATTTTGTTTGTAATAGATCCATATCATAAAAGGCTGCCTGATTATACATGGAACATGCATTATTTACATCGATCGCTGATTGTAGGAAATGTTCACATTCATATACAAGGCTGTCTAGTCTGTACTTTTTAGCTGCATATAGAACATGTAGAACTGTGTTGCCATCAAATTCTACAGCGTCCGTGTACATGAACCTGTAAATACACAGAACGTATACAAATGTACTACAAAAGACAAATGAAGGTTTATTCCAGATAAGGTTCTGGTTAAACGCATATATTTTCCTACGCTTGCACTGAGGTGTGCGTATTATCGAGTACGTAATTACATAGTGCTCGTAAAGCAGCCATAACCCAGTGTCCTAGGGGTAAGAGCGGAATGTTCCATCCATGCGCTAAATAATATTATTCTTACAATGCGTCAACAAGTTATGTCACTACTCTTACACTCTACACACAGTCAATGAATTATATCAAACAATATATTAGCCGCGTATACCAACTACCTTAATATTGACGTTAATGTATTTGCTATATTGCGATCTGGGTTCGAACCAACACAATCCCGTTCTTGGTTTGTTGCGTTCTGGTTTCGAACCAACAACATCCAGTTGTCGAGACACACTTTCTAGCAGCTAGGTAAAACAGGTAGAATCAAGCATTTTGGTGCATTGTTACAAAAAGGCAAGCACAACATGCATGAGAAAATGTTTAGGTTGTTTACATTAACAGTCACTTTCCACTTACCGCAATAAGATTCTAAATGTTGTTGCCCGTATATCTCTTATCATGATCTCTGGTTCTCGTTTCTCAGATTCTAAACCATAAAATAATGTTTCAAACACCGGGCTTCTCATCGCTAAAACGAACTTGTGGGCAGGCAGGGTGTCATTTTGTCCCTCACGACTTGGAAACACGAAAAATATATCAGCAAGCGTTCCGCTCATACAGAGCTGCTCAAGTAATCCAGACGCACTATTTGCTTGCCGCCAATCCAGCAGACTCTTTGTGACGTCTGTCATGTTTGCTCGGGTCAGCTATGACTACTGTTTCTGGGGCCCAAATGTGTTGCTGTTGTTCACTGAATTTGCCTCTTGGGAAACACCATAAATCATGCTATATAATGGTTGACTGAAATAAACAATATAATAATAATTATGTTAAGTGTCTAATATTCTTTCCACCAATTATCCGAGGTAGGAGAGCACAGGACTATCAACTGGCAGATCCAGAGTACATTCCCGGGTGAGAAAAGTCGTTGCATTGACTATGGTTGTGTTTTCAAGTTGAGCAATTGCTTGTAGCTTTCCGAAAAAAATAGCATTACAATATACGGTGTTAAAGAATAGTTGCACATATCTTTCAATAGCTAAGAAAATTAACAAGTCTATGATTGCCTTATAACATCAGCTTAATGTATTGAGAGTTATTAAAATAAAATTTTGGAATTAACTTGAACAACAACTACATATTCAATATAACATGAAATATTTAATGCAACCTATTTTGCGTGAATTGAGACGAAGCAAACACCAACCCCGGTCAGTGTTGATTACTTCACCGACACCATTGTATATTTTCTCATTATTTTGAGTCTAGTTTTCATATGTATCAGTGATTTATGTATATTGAATTTTGATTAACTCTCATGCATTTCCCGATATTGAATAGTTTTGGATCGCTGATGACGGTAATGCAGCTGTTGTTATATTCTGATGAAAAGCTGTTTACTATTCGTGTGAACAAATTTTTTTGATCGAAAATATGTGTATGATATGAAAGTAATGATTTATGTATTTATGTTATTCCATGCCAATGTATATGTTTTTCGACGATTGTGAAGCAAATTCTTATTTTTTTATCAATCACACTCGGATCTATACTCCAGAATAGATAAGTACAATGTTTACATCGCCATGAGTGTGTTAGAGAAGAAAAGCCAAAAGCATAGGTTTTTAATGTTGGACGTAAAGGAAAGGACAACTTCGTACCTCTCAACAGAAACGGCAAAGAATGGAAGTTACAAAACATATAAAATCATATTGTCAACGACAAATATGAACAAGAAAGAATGAAACTGGCATTTTGCAAAAGAGGAGTATTTGGAATTAATAACCTTGTTGCAGTAAATTTTAAGTACTAGTTAATTTTTATTCAACCCTAGAACAAGCTCATGCAAAACATATTATTTGAGAAGTGTAAATGTAACATAAAGTTGCCCGGAAACATCACAACCCCGTTGTTTACAGTAACAAGCTCTTGCACAACGGATCATTTGAGAAGCGTAAACGCCATTTACAGTGAACATCAAGATATCCAGGTGTAGTTGATTTACAGTTTCGAAATTGAAATCATCTCGTTTTACTTATCAACAAAATGGCCTGTTTCAACTGTAAAATCTAGATCAAGGACAGATGCATGAGTATCGGACGTAATGAAGACTGTAATAGCTTTATTTGATGTAAGTTTGTCAGGATGACTTCTACAATCAATTTTTAAAAAAAACATCTTAGTTATAGTTAGTTAGCAATGATGAGGGAAAATAATGATGATAATGCGATAAAAGCTCGATGATCAGACAGGATCTAACAAATACATGAATACTAAGTATAAAGACTATATCAGTATTGTAATCTGGTCACCCATTATATCTGGATGGTCATGGTGTCAAATGGATGTGTATATTCTAATTATGGATTAACTAGTATAGAGGAACTAAAGTGTGTGTCCTTATCACAGAGATAGACATAAAGAAAACAATGATAGGAATAAAGCACAATTTAGGTTTATAACTATTCACTTTTTGTGTTAAAATGCAATTTTGGAACAATTGTCTCCCTTTGACCATAGAAATGAAACTGTATTTTTAAAAGTTAAAAATCACCATTTTTTGAGTGAAACATCGTATAATTTTTTTTAATTTAGCAATTCTAATTGACCATAAAAAAGTAATGTGCACCTACGCGTAAAGGACAAGGTTCATTTATGGCTTAATTTGGCCCTGAGTTTTACCGAAAAATAGAAATGCATCTTCCTATAAATGTGTCCTATGTTTCTAATAATCTAACACTGTCTTTAAAAAAAATAAGCATACTTTTCAAAATGTCCCTCGTAATATGTCGACAAATCTACTTGAAATATGTTATGTTTACCAAAAAATGTATTTTTAGCCATTTCCATGGCTTTTCATGTCGTAAAACCTTCCCAAAAACCACGGTGGCATTCTTGCGACACTTTGATATTTTGTACATATATAAAGATTTGCAGAACACTGGTTATGTAAAAATATAAAAGTGTCGCAAGACTGCCATCGTGGATTTTCGGAAGGTTTAACGTCATTAATAGTCGTGTAAATGGCCAAAAATGACATTTTTGGATAGTCATGACATATACCTCATATTCTTTGCAGGTTTGTAAACAAATTACAAGGGAAATTGGGATATGTATGCTCATTTGTTTGCACGGGAAATGTTAGGTTATTTGAATTATAGGACAGATTTATAGGAACATGCATTTTTATTTTTTGCCAAATCACAGGGCCAAATTAAGCCATTAGTGAACCTTGTCCTTTCTCGTGCATTTTACGTGTTTTGATGTTTCATGGTTCAGTGATCCGCTGATTATATTTTTGAAGAAGAGAACTATATTAATCTAATCTTGTGTTATTCAATAGCATTTACACAAATTTCATGCAGAAATATTCATAAATAAAAAAGTTAGACGCTAAAAACACGTGCACACTTATAAGATTTGTTAAGTGTACATATATAGGTATTACAAAAGTAAACTTATAACGACTATAAGCCAAAAGGAGGGATAGTTATCTATATATTATATCAAAATGCCACTTTAACCAAGAGCAACGACAGTGTTATGTTTTCGATGTTTGGACCAGAGGAATGCGGCGAGCCCATCGAAGGGTTTATTTTGTCGGTCAAAATGTATTTAAAGAATTTCCCAACTATAGAAATAATTGCTTTGTATCTACCATCAACTATGTTGATATATCCCGCGCATCTTTACATAGCATAAACATGGAGAAGTACGGTAGAGAAACAACATATATCGTACATTGTAGCTAATGTACTAAATTCCGACCTGAACCAATGTGAAAGACTAAATGTTACACCGTCATGTTGTAGAAATTACTCAACATGTGTTGTAGAAATACAACGTAATACTATTGTAAATCCGGATATTAAGGCTCATGAAAATTTAATTTAATTCGTTTTGGATGACATTTGCATAAATCAGGATTTAGTGATGTTAAACATTATAACAAAAACTATAAGTTATGATGCATGTGTTTAGGGAGTTGCATTACACATTTGCGTGCAGGAACAATCGGTATCAACTAAACACTGTTCATAAATTCGTCAAAACTACTGACAATGACAATCGATGAAAATAATCACCGCTTTTCTATTTCAGACAATTGGAATTTAAAGACAAGAGTGGCATGTAACATCATATGACCTATGTATTTCTGATCTAAAAGTATTTTAGTCAAATATATACCTTGGTTCTGGGCCATTCAAATGTTCTGGACTACCTTTGTACACTGAATATTATGAAAAAGGGCTATATACGCTATTACTGCTATGGGAACAAATCATACAGTCCATTTACTCGAGCTACTCATTTGAACAGGTCCGCCGTCACATCGTTTATATTTTGTGTCTGGTCTTTTTGTCCTGGCATTAATGTTCTTGCTTGAATTGTTTGACAGGGAAAGCAATATTCAGCAGTAACACCAGAACACAAAGAACGAATCGACTCTCCAGACTGTCACATCAGCCAGTCAAACATAGCCGGAGTAAATTTTTTATGCTCCCATCTTTGATGAGGGGGTATATCGCTTTCCACATGCCGGTCGGACGGTCAGTCGGTAGCCCAAATAGTTTCCGTTCAATAACTCAAGAATGCCTTGCTCTATGATCTTCAAACCTTACGTGGAGGCTTATCGTTAACAGTAGATTGTTGTTTTTGAGGTAAGTATGCCAAAGGTCCATGTATTTGTGACCTTTACCCTTTTAGACTATTGAGTTGCCATGGGAGCATGCGTGTTTTACAAACATCTCTTCTCAAGTTTGAAAAACATCTCTAAGATGAACACTATATACACAAAGAAGAATATTGCCTGTTTGGTTTTCGCCTTGGTGCGGAAGTCACAAAGCCCCTTGGAGCTTAAACTGGGTTAATGTTGTGCTGAAATAGCTAGTGTTGTAGTGTGAATGGCTAAAGGATGTAGTAATACGAATACTTAATTTTAGCTAAGACGTCACCTAATGCTGTCAATGACTTTTCATACAATGTAGTCTGACATTAGTTGAAATGGTTTACTGTTCTTATAAACGGCACGTTAAATGCATTGTACCAGACATTTAGTGTCGCAATGATGAGATGTACACCATGGAACGGAAGCAACATGTTCACTTACGATAAGGTGAGGCCAATTTGCCTTCGAGATTTGTCTTGATAAGAAAATGTGTCACGCTTTATTGTAATTAATCGTACGTATGCCAAATAGAAAAAAGACATCGGACAGGTTGTTCAGTGACCAGTATTGAAAACACGCACACATTTCTTTCTGAGCCGATTTTCATCATTGGTAAAACACAATGACTGTAAAGTGCCTTTGCTATGATTCGTAGCACTAAAGAAGTGCATTTTAGTAGTCAGAAAGTTAGACAGTCGCCCGGGTTGTTTTACTCTTTTCTTCAAATTGTCAAATACGACAACCAGAAGATTAGCCCTTATCAACTTGTACATAACCGTAGCCATTGTCACGAAAGGCATTTGTTCCAAGATTTACAAACTCAGCCAGTCTGTTGGATTGAAATATTTATTCAAGCGACTATTAACTCGCCTCTTTGTATCTAGCGATTTTTAATGCTTCTTGAAATTTATATAAGCGAATGTATATTAATGCACTGTGTCACAGGGATTGCTGTCATCGTTTAAAGAGAATATATCGTAGCTAATCAATAGTTCTTTCACTTGAACCGCTTTATTGTTTGATATATTATATATGGGCACTGTTCCATCATATACGATTTGATTTAAGGTACACTAGTTGAATATAATGTCTGAAAATGTTGTCCTTATAAAACTGGTAACTTAGGAAGATATTTGGGAGATGACAAATATTCTAAGACAACGCGACTATTGTATGTCTCTTTATTTGTCAGCAGACAGTCCAAGGTTTGAATATCGGTACATTGCAGAACGTTGAGAAAAATATTTTTTAATATCCAGAAGGCCATATTTAGTACATTTTACATTTGCTCTGACGGAACTGAAAACCGATGTAACTCAGATGTCATGTATCCGAAAAAGCGATATATCGGGATACATACCGTGGAGTTGTCCGTTACTTGCGAAATATTATACAAGTACATATCCCTGTATATCATCTGTTTAGGTGAACGTATAGCCCTATACATGTATGACACGAGTATGTTCGGGAATTACTAAAATGATAAAAAAAATCAAATATATTTGGACATTCCTAAAAGGTTAAAAACTAACTATTCAATTTCCCCTATCTAAATACTATTTTAAGATGAGATTGAACATAAAGAGCAATTATCTCATCCTCCGAATGGTAGACATCTAGGGCAATAAATATATTAGGCTGGTGTGATGGTAATAACAGAATCTGCTTAATACAATGATGATAATAGCGCAATTAACGAAGATTTAGGTATTAAGTATACAGCAATAAATAAACTGTATTGTGAAGCAATAAATACTTACACAAAAGAAGGAGTATATCTGGACATTTTCGTTGTTTCTTTGGTGTTTATTTTGATCGCCATATACGTAGTCATGAAGTCTTATACCAGACTGTGACTCTGTTTTAAGTACTAAACGATCCATATTAAATAATATAAATAAGATATTAATACCGTTTGCTAGGGTTTTAATTAACACACATAATTGCTAACGCTTATAAATGAGCTGTAATTAGTACACTGCTGGTACTTTTACGCCAAACGTACAAAGCGCAAGACGGATAAGGACACTATTGGACCCAACAACCTTTGCAATGTTCATACAAATGTGTTTGTATATTTAGACTACAATACAATTAGCTTGGAAGTATGAGTAAAGCTGACGTAGCATCCCAATAATGATTGTATTGCATATATGGACTGGATTTTGTGTACACGGCAGTGCGTTGTTCTATTTATACTCGAATGTTTTTTTTATTGTGATGATGTTATGTGTATAATGGACATAATTTAAATGAAATTTTTGAGTTTGTAAAGTCCAAAGTATGGATATTTTTATCTTTTACTTTTTATATTTTAAATTAATTGTGCACTGCATAAGATATTAAAATGCTTATCTCAAGATTATGTAATGTATCATTATCAACAATTGCACGCACATTTTAAAAGAAGCCGTTTACATTTCACAATAATAATACAGTATGCAATGACTAATTCGTACGAGTAGCATGTACCTAAATATGTGACTATACGAAATGAAGTTGAAAAATAAATGAATAACAAATAAAACACTATCAATAAGATGTATAATTCAGTTTGTGTATTGCAACTTGTATTCATTGAAGCATTAGCATTATCTTGCTAGTAATTGATTGATACAAATACATACGCACAACCTTTCCTACCATTACAACCGGTGCCTGTACATTCAAGCGTGTGTTTTACTGTCATAATGAAATTACCAAGATAAAACAGTTAAGTTAAATAGATTTGCGAGTATTAATTGATGTACTATGTGAATAAGATGGTACAGTATTATTCAATCTATTGTTTAGCTCATTAAACATTTACCATTGTCTGTATTGAAAGTTGAGATGAGGAGACTAGTAGAGAATTGCTTTTTTAGAAAGGAGAACCTTCTTGCATTTAATATTTATATCAACAAGTTAATGGGTCGTTGAACTCCTTATGTCAGGTATACAGGGAGTACAAAAACGACAGTTTACGGATTCAATGTCTGTTTATCTATTCTCTACGTCCTGCTATCACACAAAAATATGTACGATT
This sequence comes from Spisula solida, assembly GCA_947247005.1. Taxonomy (NCBI): domain Eukaryota; kingdom Metazoa; phylum Mollusca; class Bivalvia; order Venerida; family Mactridae; genus Spisula; species Spisula solida. Next base: position 32,749,513 of record OX365952.1, on the reverse strand, counting down.
TTTCTTCTGGTACCAGTTTTAAAAGAATAATTCGGATGATGTTTAGAAAAACGTTCATTCACTTAAATTACCTCATTTCGTTCTTAATGTCGGTTTAGTAACTTATAACGTTTTTTGTGGTCGGTAGTAGGACGTAGAGAGTTGAAGATATATACAGTGTTTGGACTTTTTCATACTCCGCATTTTTAAACTTCAAGAGTGCTGAAAATAAGAGAAACGAAAATAACTGTATTTAATTGCTTGGTTAAAATCTTAAACAAAGTTAAACACCTACATAAAGGAGGTTACTGTATATTGTTTAGATAAATTCAATATACTCTAAATTGATATGAGGACATTTTTACGGATTTGTTTTATGAAACCTCATTGGGTTGACATGTGTTTCAGTGGTGCGAGCTACTCACTGCTGATCCGAAGGTTGTAGGTACGATGCCGCGTTCAGCCGGGTTATAAGAGAAGTGCTTTTCAGTGTATCCTACCTAACATTACTAAAATTACTAACAGTCTTTCTGACAATACTTTGAAAGCCCAGATCCCGTGTATGATGCTTTACATCAGGTGCGTGAAAGAACCAAGGATGCTTCTGGAACTGGGGCATCTTCTGTATCATGCACTATCCCTCAAAAACTAAAGTGACTAACCTCTTCCTCAGATTATTGCCATGTTTTCATCGTGTATCAAGACGTATCCTCCGTACACGGCAGAACTGACCACATCACGTTAGAACATACCTTCCCTATCAAGAGAATCAAACTAAGATGTGTTTCCCAAATGTTGCTATTGGGAGTTGTTACCCGACGCCACGAATTGCCTCAAATCGTATTCTAGTTACGGACAGGAAAAGTTGAATTTATGTGGCTCAATAGGGCTTATAAAATATACGTGTTCTATTTTGTATTTTATACAGTAACTCAAATTAACAATGGAAATAAGTATACGTATATAAGTTCGTACTCGTGCTCCTTCAGCTTCATTAAACGGACTAATTTTATTGCAGATTTTTTTGCAATTATAATACCCGAGTCATAAGCGATGATTGCATGCTGTTTTAAAAATACTCATGGTGAAACTTTATGAATACTTCTATTTAGTAATGTAAACACCCAAAGTGCCGTCAGAAAATGTTCAAGTCATTATCTCCCTTATTAATGCATGGAATGTACTCTAGATAGATGGATGGAAGATATAGAGTTGAATACACTGCTTATGTTCATCAGTACACCTCGCTATGTATCGGTAAACTCCAAAGCTTTAACATCACCTCTATATACCATACACGTGACCCCTATGTTATATTGAGTATTCGCCTCGAGATAAACACCCTCTGCAAACGATATTGGCCCTTTCACTGGGACAGGTTCAAGACGAGGACGAACAAATGATTTATCTTTCATATTGGTAACAGTTACTACGATATTCTGTTCATACTGTTCTGCACTGTAGAACAAGCTAACTTTCTTTAGACGCAGCGGCTTGTCCGCCACCAGTAATATTTGACAAGCGCATGTTAAACATTTCTTGATATTGTCTGTTGCAGAGACCGGAATTTTCATTTCAAAAACACTCCCAGGGCGATGTTTCGCATCAAATTTGCCTACGTTTTCTACGATGTCTTCTTCTGAGTTTAACGTTCTAAAAGATGTCAAATGTTTGTACAATTCAACTTGCTCCTCTTGTGAGAGAATTCCAGCTTCAACGACATGTGACGTGAAATCACCCACAGGAACTATGGGAAGACGTATTCGATATAGAGCTTCACATAACCACGCTCTCTGATTCTTCGGTGTCGGTTCAAAACCTTTCTTTTCACAATGATGCGCTGCCCATTTTACAGCTGCTTTAAAAACGTCCAGCTCCTCTTCAACGCCAAGGTTACTTGCTTTCAGAATATTTTGAAGAGCTTGTGGTGTCAGTTTTAGAAAATCATCATTAATGAATATGTCATTCGCATTCATGCAAATAAATTCGAGACATTTTGTTTGTAATAGATCCATATCATAAAAGGCTGCCTGATTATACATGGAACATGCATTATTTACATCGATCGCTGATTGTAGGAAATGTTCACATTCATATACAAGGCTGTCTAGTCTGTACTTTTTAGCTGCATATAGAACATGTAGAACTGTGTTGCCATCAAATTCTACAGCGTCCGTGTACATGAACCTGTTAATACACAGAACGTATACAAATGTACTACAAAAGACAAATGAAGGTTTATTCCAGATAAGGTTCTGGTTAAACGCATATATTTTCCTACGCTTGCACTGAGGTGTGCGTATTATCGAGTACGTAATTACATAGTGCTCGTAAAGCAGCCATAACCCAGTGTCCTAGGGGTAAGAGCGGAATGTTCCATCCATGCGCTAAATAATATTATTCTTACAATGCGTCAACAAGTTATGTCACTACTCTTACACTCTACACACAGTCAATGAATTATATCAAACAATATATTAGCCGCGTATACCAACTACCTTAATATTGACGTTAATGTATTTGCTATATTGCGATCTGGGTTCGAACCAACAAAATCCCGTTCTTGGTTTGTTGCGTTCTGGTTTCGAACCAACAACATCCAGTTGTCGAGACACACTTTCTAGCAGCTAGGTAAAACAGGTAGAATCAAGCATTTTGGTGCATTGGTACAAAAAGGCAAGCACAACATGCATGAGAAAATGTTTAGGTTGTTTACATTAACAGTCACTTTCCACTTAATGCAATAAGATTCTAAATGTTGTTGCCCGTATATCTCTTATCATGATCTCTGGTTCTCGTTTCTCAGATTCTAAACCATAAAATAATGTTTCAAACACCGGGCTTCTCATCGCTAAAACGAACTTGTGGGCAGGCAGGGTGTCATTTTGTCCCTCACGACTTGGAAACACGAAAAATATATCAGCAAGCGTTCCGCTCATACAGAGCTGCTCTAGTAATCCAGACGCACTATTTGCTTGCCGCCAATCCAGCAGACTCTTTGTGACGTCTGTCATGTTTGCTCGGGTCAGCTATGACTACTGTTTCTGGGGCCCAAATGTGTTGCTGTTGTTCACTGAATTTGCCTCTTGGGAAACACCATAAATCATGCTATATAATGGTTGACTGAAATAAACAATATAATAATAATTATGTTAAGTGTCTAATATTCTTTCCACCAATTATCCGAGGTAGGAGAGCACAGGACTATCAACTGGCAGATCCAGAGTACATTCCCGGGTGAGAAAAGTCGTTGCATTGACTATGGTTGTGTTTTCAAGTTGAGCAATTGCTTGTAGCTTTCCGAAAAAAATAGCATTACAATATACGGTGTTAAAGAATAGTTGCACATATCTTTCAATAGCTAAGAAAATTAACAAGTCTATGATTGCCTTATAACATCAGCTTAATGTATTGAGAGTTATTAAAATAAAATTTTGGAATTAACTTGAATAACAACTACATATTCAATATAACATGAAATATTTAATGCAACCTATTTTGCGTGAATTGAGACGAAGCAAACACCAACCCCGGTCAGTGTTGATTACTTCACCGACACCATTGTATATTTTCTCATTATTTTGAGTCTAGTTTTCATATGTATCAGTGATTTATGTATATTGAATTTTGATTAACTCTCATGCATTTCCCGATATTGAATAGTTTTGGATCGCTGATGACGGTAATGCAGCTGTTGTTATATTCTGATGAAAAGCTGTTTACTATTCGTGTGAACAAATTTTTTTGATCGAAAATATGTGTATGATATGAAAGTAATGATTTATGTATTTATGTAATTCCATGCCAATGTATATGTTTTTCGACGATTGTGAAGCAAATTCTTATTTTTTTATCAATCACACTCGGATCTATACTCCAGAATAGATAAGTACAATGTTTACATCGCCATGAGTGTGTTAGAGAAGAAAAGCCAAAAGCATAGGTTTTTAATGTTGGACGTAAAGGAAAGGACAACTTCGTACCTCTCAACAGAAACGGCAAAGAATGGAAGTTACAAAACATATAAAATCATATTGTCAACGACAAATATGAACAAGAAAGAATGAAACTGGCATTTTGCAAAAGAGGAGTATTTGGAATTAATAACCTTGTTGCAGTAAATTTTAAGTACTAGTTAATTTTTATTCAACCCTAGAACAAGCTCATGCAAAACATATTATTTGAGAAGTGTAAATGTAACATAAAGTTGCCCGGAAACATCACAACCCCGTTGTTTACAGTAACAAGCTCTTGCACAACGGATCATTTGAGAAGCGTAAACGCCATTTACAGTGAACATCAAGATATCCAGGTGTAGTTGATTTACAGTTTCGAAATTGAAATCATCTCGTTTTACTTATCAACAAAATGGCCTGTTTCAACTGTAAAATCTAAATTAAGGACAGATGCATGAGTATCGGACGTAATGAAGACTGTAATAGCTTTATTTGATGTAAGTTTGTCAGGATGACTTCTACAATCAATTTTTAAAAAAAACATCTTAGTTATAGTTAGTTAGCAATGATGAGGGAAAATAATGATGATAATGCGATAAAAGCTCGATGATCAGACAGGATCTAACAAATACATGAATACTAAGTATAAAGACTATATCAGTATTGTAATCTGGTCACCCATTATATCTGGATGGTCATGGTGTCAAATGGATGTGTATATTCTAATTATGGATTAACTAGTATAGAGGAACTAAAGTGTGTGTCCTTATCACAGAGATAGACATAAAGAAAACAATGATAGGAATAAAGCACAATTTAGGTTTATAACTATTCACTTTTTGTGTTAAAATGCAATTTTGGAACAATTGTCTCCCTTTGACCATATAAATGAAACTGTATTTTTAAAAGTTAAAAATCACCATTTTTTGAGTGAAACATCGTATAATTTTTTTTAATTTAGCAATTCTAATTGACCATAAAAAAGTAATGTGCACCTACGCGTAAAGGACAAGGTTCATTTATGGCTTAATTTGGCCCTGAGTTTTACCGAAAAATAGAAATGCATCTTCCTATAAATGTGTCCTATGTTTCTAATAATCTAACACTGTCTTTAAAAAAAATAAGCATACTTTTCAAAATGTCCCTCGTAATATGTCGACAAATCTACTTGAAATATGTTATGTTTACCAAAAAATGTATTTTTAGCCATTTCCATGGCTTTTCATGTCGTAAAACCTTCCCAAAAACCACGGTGGCATTCTTGCGACACTTTGATATTTTGTACATATATAAAGATTTGCAGAACACTGGTTATGTAAAAATATAAAAGTGTCGCAAGACTGCCATCGTGGATTTTCGGAAGGTTTAACGTCATTAATAGTCGTGTAAATGGCCAAAAATGACATTTTTGGATAGTCATGACATATACCTCATAAACAAATTACAAGGGAAATTGGGATATGTATGCTCATTTGTTTGCACGGGAAATGTTAGGTTATTTGAATTATAGGACAGATTTATAGGAACATGCATTTTTATTTTTTGCCAAATCACAGGGCCAAATTAAGCCATTAGTGAACCTTGTCCTTTCTCGTGCATTTTACGTGTTTTGATGTTTCATGGTTCAGTGATCCGCTGATTATATTTTTGAAGAAGAGAACTATATTAATCTAATCTTGTGTTATTCAATAGCATTTACACAAATTTCATGCAGAAATATTCATAAATAAAAAAGTTAGACGCTAAAAACACGTGCACACTTATAAGATTTGCTAAGTGTACATATATAGGTATTACAAAAGTAAACTTATAACGACTATAAGCCAAAAGGAGGGATAGTTATCTATATATTATATCAAAATGCCACTTTAACCAAGAGCAACGACAGTGTTATGTTTTCGATGTTTGGACCAGAGGAATGCGGCGAGCCCATCGAAGGGTTTAGTTTGTCGGTCAAAATGTATTTAAAGAATTTCCCAACTATAGAAATAATTGCTTTGTATCTACCATCAACTATGTTGATATATCCCGCGCATCTTTACATAGCATAAACATGGAGAAGTACGGTAGAGAAACAACATATATCGTACATTGTAGCTAATGTACTAAATTCCGACCTGAACCAATGTGAAAGACTAAATGTTACACCGTCATGTTGTAGAAATTACTCAACATGTGTTGTAGAAATACAACGTAATACTATTGTAAATCCGGATATTAAGGCTCATGAAAATTTAATTTAATTCGTTTTGGATGACATTTGCATAAATCAGGATTTAGTGATGTTAAACATTATAACAAAAACTATAAGTTATGATGCATGTGTTTAGGGAGTTGCATTACACATTTGCGTGCAGGAACAATCGGTATCAACTAAACACTGTTCATAAATTCGTCAAAACTACTGACAATGACAATCGATGAAAATAATCACCGCTTTTCTATTTCAGACAATTGGAATTTAAAGACAAGAGTGGCATGTAACATTATATGACCTATGTATTTCTGATCTTAAAGTATTTTAGTCAAATATATACCTTGGTTCTGGGCCATTCAAATGTTCTGGACTACCTTTGTACACTGAATATTATGAAAAAGGGCTATATACGCTATTACTGCTATGGGAACAAATCATACAGTCCATTTACTCGAGCTACTCATTTGAACAGGTCCGCCGTCACATCGTTTATATTTTGTGTCTGGTCTTTTTGTCCTGGCATTAATGTTCTTGCTTGAATTGTTTGACAGGGAAAGCAATATTCAGCAGTAACACCAGAACACATAGAAACACAAAGAACGAATCGACTCTCCAGACTGTCACATCAGCCAGTCAAACATAGCCGGAGTAAATTTTTTATGCTCCCATCTTTGATGAGGGGGTATATCGCTTTCCACATGCCGGTCGGACGGTCAGTCGGTAGCCCAAATAGTTTCCGTTCAATAACTCAAGAATGCCTTGCTCTATGATCTTCAAACCTTACGTGGAGGCTTATCGTTAAAAGTAGATTGTTGTTTTTGAGGTAAGTATGCCAAAGGTCCATGTATTTGTGACCTTTACCCTTTTAGACTATTCAGTTGCCATGGGAGCATGCGTGTTTTACAAACATCTCTTCTCAAGTTTGAAAAACATCTCTAAGATGAACACTATATACACAAAGAAGAATATTGCCTGTTTGGTTTTCGCCTTGGTGCGGAAGTCACAAAGCCCCTTGGAGCTTAAACTGGGTTAATGTTGTGCTGAAATAGCTAGTGTTGTAGTGTGAATGGCTAAAGGATGTAGTAATACGAATACTTAATTTTAGCTAAGACGTCACCTAATGCAGTCAATGACTTTTCATACAATGTAGTCTGACATTAGTTGAAATGGTTTACTGTTCTTATAAACGGCACGTTAAATGCATTGTACCAGACATTTAGTGTCGCAATGATGAGATGTACACCATGGAACGGAAGCAACATGTTCACTTACGATAAGGTGAGGCCAATTTGCCTTCGAGATTTGTCTTGATAAGAAAATGTGTCACGCTTTATTGTAATTAATCGTACGTATGCCAAATAGAAAAAAGACATCGGACAGGTTGTTCAGTGACCAGTATTGAAAACACGCACACATTTCTTTCTGAGCCGATTTTCATCATTGGTAAAACACAATGACTGTAAAGTGCCTTTGCTATGATTCGTAGCACTAAAGAAGTGCATTTTAGTAGTCAGAAAGTTAGACAGTCGCCCGGGTTGTTTTACCCTTTTCTTCAAATTGTCAAATACGACAACCAGAAGATTAGCCCTTATCAACTTGTACATAACCGTAGCCATTGTCACGAAAGGCATGTTGTTCCAAGATTTACAAACTCAGCCAGTCTGTTGGATTGAAATATTTATTCAAGCGACTATTAACTCGCCTCTTTGTATCTAGCGATTTTTAATGCTTCTTGAAATTTATATAAGCGAATGTATATTAATGCACTGTGTTACAGGGATTGCTGTCATCGTTTAAAGAGAATATATCGTAGCTAATCAATAGTTCCTTCACTTGAACCGCTTTATTGTTTGATATATTATATATGGGCACTGTTCCATCATATACGATTTAATTTAAGGTACACTAGTTGAATATAATGTCTGAAAATGTTGTCCTTATAAAACTGGTAACTTAGGAAGATATTTGGGAGATGACAAATATTCTAAGACAACGCGACTATTGTATGTCTCTTTATTTGTCAGCAGACAGTCCAAGGTTTGAATATCGGTACATTGCAGAACGTTGAGAAAAATATTTTTTAATATCCAGAAGGCCATATTTAGTACATTTTACATTTGCTCTGACGGAACTGAAAACCGATGTAACTCAGATGTCATGTATCCGAAAAAGCGATATATCGGGATACATACCGTGGAGTTGTCCGTTACTTGCGAAATATTATACAAGTACATATCCCTGTATATCATCTGTTTAGGTGAACGTATAGCCCTATACATGTATGACACGAGTATGTTCGGGAATTACTAAAATGATAAAAAAATCAAATATATTTGGACATTCCTAAAAGGTTAAAAACTAACTATTCAATTTCCCCTATCTAAATACTATTTTAAGATGAGATTGAACATAAAGAGCAATTATCTCATCCTCCGAATGGTAGACATCTAGGGCAATAAATATATTAGGCTGGGGTGATGGTAATAACAGAATCTGCTTAATACAATGATGATAATAGCGCAATTAACGAAGATTTAGGTATTAAGTATACAGCAATAAATAAACTGTATTGTGAAGCAATAAATACTTACACAAAAGAAGGAGTATATCTGGACATTTTCGTTGTTTCTTTGGTGTTTATTTTGATCGCCATATACGTAGTCATGAAGTCTTATACCAGACTGTGACTCTGTTTTAAGTACTAAACGATCCATATTAAATAATACAAATAAGACATTAATACCATTTACTAGGGTTTTAATTAACACACATAATTGCTAACGCTTATAAATGAGCTGTAATTAGTACACTGCTGGTACTTTTACGGCAAACGTACAAAGCGCAAGACGGATAAGGACACTATTGGACCCAACAACCTTTGCAATGTTCATACAAATGTGTTTGTATATTTAGACTACAATACAATTAGCTTGGAAGTATGAGTAAAGCTGACGTAGCATCCCAATAATGATTGTATTGTATATATGGACTGGATTTTGTGTACACGGCAGTGCGTTGTTCTATTTATACTCGAATGTTTTTTTTATTGTGATGATGTTATGTGTATAATGGACATAATTTAAATGAAATTTTTGAGTTTGTAAAGTCCAAAGTATGGATATTTTTATCTTTTACTTTTTATATTTTAAATTAATTGTGCACTACATAAGATATTAAAATGCTTATCTCAAGATTATGTAATGTATCATTATCAACAATTGCACGCACATTTTAAAAGAAGCCGTTTACATTTCACAATAATAATACAGTATGCAATGACTAATTCGTACGAGTAGCATGTACCTAAATATGTGACTATTCGAAATGAAGTTGAAAAATGAATGGATAACAAATAGAACACTATCAATAAGATGTATAATTCAGTTTGTGTATTTCAACTTGTATTCATTGAAGCATTATCTTGCTAGAAATTGATTGATACAAATACATACACACAACCTTTCCTATCATTGCAACCGGTGCCTAGCATTCATGCGTGTGTTTTACTGTCATAATGAAATTACCAAGATAAAACAGTTAAGTTAAATAGATTTGCGAGTATTAATTGATGTACTATGTGAATAAGATGGTACAGTATTATTCAATCTATTGTTTAGCTCATTAAACATTTACCATTGTCTGTATTGAAAGTTGAGATGAAGAGACTAGTAGAGAATTGCTTTTTTAGAAAGGAGAACCTTCTTGCATTTAATATTTATATCAACAAGTTAATGGGTCGTTGAACTCCTATGTCAGGTATACAGGGAGTACAAAAACGACAGTTTACGGATTCAATGTCTGTTTATCTATTCTCTACGTCCTGCTATCACACAAAAATATGTACGATTTTTCTTCTGGTACCAGTTTTAAAAGAATAATTCGGATGATGTTTAGAAAAACGTTCATTCACTTAAATTACCTCATTTCGTTCTTAATGTCGGTTTAGTAACTTATAACGTTTTTTGTGGTCGGTAGTAGGACGTAGAGAGTTGAAGATATATACAGTGTTTGGACTTTTTCATACTCCGCATTTGTAAACTTCAAGAGTGCGGAAAATAAGAGAAACGAAAATAACTGTATTTAATTGCTTGGTTAAAATCTTAAACAAAGTAAAACACCTACATAAAGGAGGTTACTGTATATTGTTTAGATAAATTCAATATACTCTAAATTGATATGAGGACATTTTTACGGATTTGTTTTATGAAACCTCATTGGGTTGACATGTGTTTCAGTGGTGCGAGCTACTCACTGCTGATCCGAAGGTTGTAGGTACGATGCCGCGTTCAGCCGGGTTATAAGAGAAGTGCTTTTCAGTGTATCCTACCTAACATTATTAAAATTACTAACAGTCTTTCTGACAATACTTTGAAAGCCCAGATCCCGTGTATGATGCTTTACATCAGGTGCGTGAAAGAACCAGGGATGCTTCTGGAACTGGGGCATCTTCTGTATCATGCACTATCCCTCAAAAACTAAAGTGACTAACCTCTTCCTCAGAATATTGCCATGTTTTCATCGTGTATCAAGACGTATCCTCCGTACATGGCAGAACTGACCACATCACGTTAGAACATACCTTCCCTATCAAGAGAATCAAACTAAGATGTGTTTCCCAAATGTTGCTATTGGGAGTTGTTACCCGACGCCACGAATTGCCTCAAATCGTATTCTAGTTACGGACAGGAAAAGTTGAATTTATGTGGCTCAATAGGGCTTATAAAATATACGTGTTCTATTTTGTATTTTATACAGTAACTCAAATTAACAATAGAAATAAGTATACGTATATAAGTTCGTACTCGTGCTCCTTCAGCTTCATTAAACGGACTAATTTTATTGCAGATTTTTTTGCAATTATAATACCCGAGTCATAAGCGATGATTGCATGCTGTTTTAAAAATACTCATGGTGAAACTTTATGAATACTTCTATTTAGTAATGTAAACACCCAAAGTGCTGTCAGAAAATGTTCAAGTCATTATCTCCCTTATTAATGCATGGAATGTACTCTAGATAGATGGATGGAAGATATAGAGTTGAATACACTGCTTATGTTCATCAGTACACCTCGCTGTGTATCGGTAAACTCCAAAGCTTTAACATCACCTCTATATACCATACACGTGACCCCTATGTTATATTGAGTATTCGCCTCGAGATAAACACCCTCTGCAAACGATATTGGGCCTTTCACTGGGACAGGTTCAAGACGAGGACGAACAAATGATTTATCTTTCATATTGGTAACAGTTACTACGATATTCTGTTCATACTGTTCTGCACTGTAAAACAAGCTAACTTTCCTCAGACGCAGCGGCTTGTCCGCCACCAGTAATATTTGACAAGCGCCTGTTAAACATTTCTTGATATTGTCTGTTGCAGAGACCGGAATTTTCATTTCAAAAACACTTCCAGGGCGGTGTTTCGCATCAAATTTGCCTACGTTTTCTACGATGTCTTCTTCTGAGTTTAACGTTCTAAAAGATGTCAAATGTTTGTACAATTCAACTTGCTCCTCTTGTGAGAGAATTCCAGCTTCAACGACATGTGACGTGAAATCACCCACAGGAACTATGGGAAGACGTATTCGATATAGAGCTTCACCTAACCACGCTCTCTGATTCTTCGGTGTCGGCTCAAAACCTTTTTTTTCACAATGATGCGCTGCCCATTTTACAGCTGCTTTAAAAACGTCCAGCTCCTCTTCAACGCCAAGGTTACTTGCTTTCAGAATATTTTGAAGAGCTTGTGGTGTCAGTTTTAGAAAATCATCATTAATGAATATGTCATTCGCATTCATGCAAATAAATTCTAGACATTTTGTTTGTAATAGATCCATATCATAAAAGGCTGCCTGATTATACATGGAACATGCATTATTTACATCGATCGCTGATTGTAGGAAATGTTCACATTCATATACAAGGCTATCTAGTCTGTACTTTTTAGCTGCATATAGAACATGTAGAACTGTGTTGCCATCAAATTCTACAGCGTCCGTGTACATGAACCTGTAAATACACAGAATGTATACTACAAAAGACGAATAAAGGTTTATTCCAGATAAGGTTCCGACTTAACGCATATATTTTCCTACGCTTGCACTGAGGTGTGCGTATTATCGTGTACGTAATTACATAGTGCTCGTAAAGCAACCATAACCCAGTGGCCTAGGGGTAAGAGCGGAATGTTTCATCCATGCGCTAAATAATATTATTCTTACAATGCGTCAACAAGTTATGTCACTACTCTTACACTCTAAACACAGTCAATGAATTATATCAAACAATATATTAGCCGCGTATACCAACTACCTTAATATCGACGTTAAGGTATTTGCTATATTGCGATCTGGGTTCGAACCAACAACATCCAGTTGTCGAGACACACTTTCTAGCAGCTAGGTAAAACTGGTAGAATCAAGCATTTTGGTTCATTTGTACAAAAAGACGAGCACAAAATACATGGGTAAATGTTTAGTGTGTTTACATTAACAGTCACTTTCCACTTACCGCAATAAGATTCTAAATGTTGTTGCCCGTATATCTCTTATCGTTATCTCTGGCTCCCGTTTCTCAGATTCTAAACCATAAAATAATGTTTCAAACACTGAACTCCTCATCGCTAAAACGAACTTGTGGGCAGGCAGGGTGTCATTTTGTCCCTCACGACTTGGAAACACGAAAAATATATCAGCAAGCGTTCCGCTCATACATAGCTGCTCTAGTAATCCAGACGCACTATTTGCTTGCCGCCAATCCAGCAGACTCTTTGAGATGTCTGTCATGTTTCTCGGGTCAGCTATGACTACTGTTTCTTGGGACCAAATGTGTTGCTCTTTGTTCACTGAATTTGCCTCTTGGGAAACACCATAAATCATCCGATATAATGGTTGACTGAAATAAACAATATAATAATAATAATGTTATGTGTCTAATATTCTTTCAACCAATTATCCGAGGTAGTAGAGCACAGGACTATCAACTGGCAGATCCAGAGTACATTCCCGGGTGAGAAATAATCGTTGCATTTACTATGGTTGTATTCTCAAGTGGAGCAATTGCTTGTAGCTTGCCGAAAAAACGACTTTATACATTAAAAATATATAGCATTACAATATACGGTGTTAAAGAATAGTTGCACATATCTTTCTATAGCTTAGAAAATTAACAAGTCTATGATTGCCTTATAACATCAGCTTAATGTATTCAGAGTTATTAAAATAAAAATTAGGAATTAACTTGAATAACAACTACATTTTCAATACAACACGAAATATCTTATGCAACCTATTTTGCGTGAATTGAGACGAAGCAAACACCAACCCCAGTCAGTGTTGATTACCTCACCGACACCATTGTATATTTTCTCATTATTTTGAGTCTAGTTTTCATATGTATCAGTGATTTATGTATATTGAATTTTGATTGAATTTCATGCATTTACCGAAATTGAATAGTTTTGGATGGCTGATGACGGTAATGCAGCTGTTGTTATATTCTGATGAAAAGCTGTATACTATTCTTGTGAACAAATTTTGTTTGATCGAAAATATGTGTATGATATGAAAGTAATGATTTATGTATTTATGTTATTTCATGCCAATGTATATGTTTTTCGACGATTGTGAAGCAAATTCTTAAACTTCTATCATTCACACTCGGATCCTTACACCAGAATAGATAAGTACAATGTAAACATCGCCATGAGTGTGTTAGAGAAGAAAAGCCAAACGTATAGGTTTTTAATGCTGGACGTAAAGGAAAGGAAAACTTCGTACCTCTCAGCAGAAACGGCAAAGAATGGAAGGTACAAAAAACATAAATTCCAAATTACAAGTACGTGTACAAGTCATATTGTCAACGACAAATATGAACAAGAAAGAATGAAACTGGCATTTTGCAAAGGAGGGGTATTTGGAATGAATAACCTTGTTGCAGTAACTTTTAAGTAATAGTTAATTTTTATTAAACACTAGAACAAGATCCTGCAAAACATATTATTTGAAAAGTGTAAATGTAACATAAAGTTGCCCGGAAACATCACCACCCCGTTTACAGTAACAAGCTCTTGCACAACGGATCATTTGAGAAGCGTAAACGCCATTTACAGTGAACATCAAGATATTCAGATGTAGCTGATTTACAGTTTCGAAATTGAAATCATCTCCTTTTACTTATCAACAATATGGCCTGTTTCAACTGTAAAATCTAGATCAAGGAAAGATGCATGAGTATTGGACGTAATGATGACTGTATTAGCTTTATTTGATGTAAGTTTATCAGGAAGACTTCTACAATCAATTTCTAAATAACATGCAGCTTGGATATGTGGAATCACAATTCAATTGATTTTTATTACAATCTGATAACAATTTTCTAACAGAATAAACAAATGATGACATCATCTAAAGCTAATGTCACACGTTTTTGTCGTGTGTTCATCGGGCGATTTTCAGGTTGTTAATGCAGCTATGTATCGTCTTTGCTGATCAAGTTCGTGTTTAAGTGTGTGTACTTATCACAGGGACAGACATAAAGAAAACAATGATAGGAATAAAGCACAATTAAGGTTTATAAGTATTCACGTTTTGTGTTAAAATGAAATTTTGGAAGAATTACCTCCCTTTGACCATATAATTGAAACTGTATTTTTAAAAGTTAAAAATCACCATTTTGTTGAGTGAAAACTCGTATAATTTTCTAATTCTAATTGACCATAAAAAAGTAATTTGCCCTACGCGTAAATTTCTCGTGCATTTTTCGTGTTTTGATGTTTCATGGTTCAGTGATCCGCTGATTTTAATTTTGAAGAACTATACACGTGTACATATATAGGTATTACGAAAGTAAACCTGTAACGACTATAAGCCAAAAGGTGGGATAATTATCTATATATTATATTAAAATGCCACTTTAACCAAGAGCAACGACAGTGTTGTGTTTTCGATGTTTGGACCAGAGGAATGCGGCGAGCCCACCGAAGGGTTTAGTTTGTCGGTCAAAATGTATTTAAGGAATTTCCCAACTTTAGAAATAATTGCTTTGTATCTACCATCAACTATGTTGATATATCCCGCGCATCTTTACATAGCATAAACATGGAGAAGTACGGTAGAGAAACAACATATATCGTACATTGTAGCTAATGTACTAAATTCCGACCTGAACCAATGTGAAAGACTAAATGTAACACCGTCATGTTGTAGAAATTACTCAACATGTGTTGTAGAAATACAACGTAATACTATTGTAAATCCGGATATTAGGGTTCATGAAAATTTAATTTAATTCGCTTTGGATGACATTTGCATAAATCAGAATTTAGTGATGTTAAACATTATAACAAAAACTATAAGTTATGATGCATGTGTGTAGGGAGTTGCATTACACATTTGCGTGCAGGAACAATCGGTATCAACTAAACACTGTTCATAAATTCGTCAAAACTACTGACAATGACAATCGATGAAACTAATCACCGCTTTTCTATTTCAGACAATTGGAATTTAAAGACAAGAGTGGCATGTAACATTATATGACCTACGAATTTCCGATAAGTATTTTAGTTAAGTATATACCTTGGTTCTGGGCCTTTCAAAGGTTCTGGAACTACCGTTGTGCACTGAATGTCATGAAAGACAGCTATATACCAGTGTACTTTTTATACAATACAGCTATGGGAACAAATCATACAGTCCATTTACTCGAGCTACTCATTTGAACAGATCCGCTGTCACATCGTTTATATTTTGTGTCTGGTCTTTTTGTCCTAGCATTAATGTTCTTGCTTGAATTGTTTGACAGGGAAAGAAATATAGAGCAGTTACACCAGTGCACACAGACACATACAATCAACACAAAGAACGACTCGACTCTCGAGTATGTTACATCAATCAGTCTAACATAGCCGGAGTAAAGGTGAATAAAAAAATAACCGCGCATAACGACCAAATACAAGAAAGGCACAGAGGCACATATCTATTTGTTATTGTTATGCCCCTCCCTCTTCTTGAATGAGGGGCTATATTGCTACTGTGGTAAATAACTATTGTGGTGTTATAGTGTGAATGGCTAAATGATATATTGATACGAATACTTAATTTTGGGTCAGACGTCACCTAATGCAGTCAATGAGTTTTTATCAAAACGTAGTCTGACATTAGTTAAAATGGTTTACTGTTCCTATAAACGGCACGTTAAATGCTTTGTACAAGACATTTAGTGTCGCAATGATCAGATGTACACCACGTAACGGAAGCAACATGTTCACTAACGATATGGTGAGGACAATTTGCCTCCGAGAGCTGTCTTGATAAGAAAATTTGTCACGCTGTTTTGTAGTTAATCTTACGTACGCCAAATAGAAAACGGCATCGGGCAGGTTGTTCAGTGACCAGTATAAAAAACACGCACTAATTTCTTTCAGAGCAGAACTTCATTATTGGTTAAACACAATGACTGTAAAGTGCCTTTGCTATGATTCGTGGCACTAAAGAAGTGCATTTGGTAGTTAGAACGTTAGACATTAGCTGGGGTTGTTTTACTCTTTTCTTCAAATTCTCATATACGATAACCAGAAGTTTTACCCTTATCGACTTGTACATAGCCGTAGCCAATGTCACGAAAGACATCTTGTTTCAGGATTTACAAACTCAGCCAGTCGGGTGAATTGAATTATTTATTCAAGAGACTATTAACTGACCTCGTTGTATCTAGCGTTTTTTTAATGCTTCTTGAAATTTAAATAAGCGAATGTATGTTTTTGCACTGTGTTAAAAGGATACTGTCATCGTTTAAAGAGAATATGTCGTAGCTAATCAATAGTTCTTTCACTTGGACCGCTTTATTGTTTGTAATATGATATTTTGGCACTGTTCACTTCACATACGATTTGATTTAAGGTACACTAGTTGAATATAATGTCTAAAAATGTTGTCCTTATAAAACAGGAAAGTTAGGTAGATTTTGTGAGAGGACAAATATTCTAAGACAAGGCGACTATCGTTCCGTATCTCTATTTGTCAGCAGACAATGTTTGGATGATCGAGGCATCTTTTTGTCCAAGGTTTCATTATCGGTACATTGCAGAACATTGAGAAGAAATATTCTTAATAACCAGAAGGCCATATTTGGTACAATTTACATTAGCACGGCTGCTGTTAACATGTAAAATTTGATGTTGTTCGAATTGACAAACTTACAAATGTGTAAATGAATAGCTGTACGATTATAATGTAGTACATGTATAGGTAAATTACACAAATAACGTACTGGTAAAATTTAAGTTGTTTAGATGTACACATAAATATTTAAACGTTCAGGACTTCCCAGTTGCCAATGTCATAACAAAAAAACGAATGCTAGTATTTGAATCCTGATCCACAGTGTACCAACGTATTAAGTCGCTTTAGGTGGAGTTTAGAGGTAGCAGCTGCCTATTCCGTTCATTGTGTTTGTTTTTCAATTAAACGCTATAACATTATGTGAAATGGTATACATATTTTTATTCGTAAATGAAGTGAATTTGATAATAAATACGAGTTCACGGTAGGAATCCCGAAACACGGCTTTCATTTCCGTCAGAGACTTGTTCTGTTTTCATATTACTCTGACAGAACTGAAAACAGATGTAACTCAGATGTCATGTATCTGGAGTTCCGTCAGAGCGTTACATTGGTTTTAAGTTCCGTCGGAGCCATACGAAAACAACAATTCTCTGACGGAACTGAAAAGCGATATATCGGGATACATACCGTGGAGTTGTCCGTTACTTGCGAACTATTATACTTGCACATATCACTGTATATCATCTATTTAAGTGAACGTGTAGCCCTATACATGTATGATACGAATATGTTGGGGAATGTCTAAAATGATAAAAACACAAATCTATGGACATTCCACAAAAGTTAAAAACTAACTATTCAATCTCCCCTATCAAAATATCATTGTAAGATGAGGTTGAACGTAAATAGCAATTATCTCATCTTCCGAATGGTAGAATAAATGTATTAGGCTGGAGTGATGGTAAAAATAGAATCTGCTTAATGCAATGATGAGAATAGCACAATTAACGAAGATTTAGGTATCCAGCATAAAGCAATAAATCAACTGTATTGTGAAGTATAAATACACAAAAGAAGGAGTTTATATTTGGACATTTTCGTTGTTTCGTTGGTGTTTATTCTTATCGCCATAATATTATACGTAGACATGAAGTCTTATACCAGAATGTGACTTTGTCCTACGTACTAAAATATCCATATTAAACAGTATAAATAAGATATTAATACCATTTGCTATGGCTTTAATTAACACACATAATTGCTAACGCTTATAAATGAGCTGTAATTAGCACAGTACGAAGTGCATGACAGATAAGGACATTGGCCCAATAACCTTTGCAATGTACAAATGTGTTTGTATATTTAGACTACAATACTTTAAGCTTGAAAGTATGAGTAAAGCTGCCATAGCATCCCCAATATTGATTGTAATGTAGTATGGACTGGATTTTAGGTACACGGCACTGCGTTGTTCCATTTATACTCGAATGTTTTTTTATTGTGATCATGTTATGTGTATAATGGACATAATTTGAATGACAAATTTGATTTTGTTAAGTCCAAACTATGGATATTTTTATCTTTTACTTTTTGTACATAAGATATTTCGCTCTCAATATCATGTTATATATAATCATCAACAATTGCACGCCCATTTCAAAAGAAACATTTTACATTTCACAATATAGTATGCAATGACTAACTCGAATGAGTAGCATGTACCTAAATATCTGACTATATGAAATGAAGGTGAAAATCTAATGGATAACAAATGGAGCACTATCAGTACGATGTATTATTCAGTTTGTGATGCAACTTATATTCATGGAAGCATTCTCTTGCTAGTAATTGATTGATATAAATACATACACACAACCTGTACTATCATTGCAACCAGTGTCTATACATTTATTCGTGTATTTTACGGTCATAAATAAAATTACCGCGACAAAACTGTTTAGTTAAATAGATTTTCAAGTAACGTTATTAATGGATTTGCTATTTGACTAAGATGGTATCATTCAATATTTTGTTTTGCTCATTAAACATTTACCATTGTCTGTATTGAAAGCTTAGATGTGGAGACAAGAAGAGACATAGCTGTCTTAGAAGGAGAACTTTCTTACGTATGATATTTATATAAACCATTTAATGCTTTGTTGAACGCTTGGTGTCAGTGTTAACAATGTCTGGACTTCTTTATATTTTCATATTTTAAAACTTTGCGAATACTTGAAATAAGCGAAACGGAAATAGTTCTATACGCAATTTCTATGAAAACAACTGTCAATATTATAACTTACCTTAATGATTAATTTCCGTGTAACATTCTCCTTAAGTCTTAGCTGCTACAAAATATAATATTTCGTGAATTGTCTTAGAATCATGGTCACTCTTGACTCACTACTTTAATCAAACAATTTTAAATTTTAAATACACAATCAACTTTCGTAAAAGTTATTGAAACTCCACGGGTATTTAAATAAGAATAGCGGATATCAAATATCTATCATACCCTATACATAGGCAGTGACCGGAACAGTGTCTTTGTTTTCTAACACCCATAAGTGGAAGTCCTATACCTTCCGTGACAAACGTATTTAATTTGTAAGAACGAGTTTTGAAGACTATTGTTTTTTTCAAAATGAAATGTCCGATAGTTTTACTATAGGTAAATTTTCAACTCGGGGATTTACTGTACAAACTATATGATAAAAGCACATACATATGTAAAACCTAAATATACACCTATAATCGACTGGCTGCGTCTCAGAAAATAACGAGAAAAGAGGCGGTATATAAATGTTCTCGTCTTACGGCGGATAAGTCCTGGAACGATGGCAGGACTAAGTACTTCCTTTGGTGTTTCAATACTTTGAGTGAAAACAGAATCTACTACAATATTTACCTATCTACATTCTTCCATATCATGTATTATTCTTAAATAACTCGACATGTTATATTGTGTTAAACCGATGAGATAGTAAATGCATAAGACGATATGATACCTATTAATAAAATTTATAACTATCTTTTAACAGGACCAAAAACAGCTCTCAATGACGAACATGGACACAGTTGTCCGGACCAAAATTAATGGTAACCCAATTAGATTTATATGCCGTTTATGTATACTCGCCACCGGAAATCCATATGGACGTGGCCTACAGAAGAGGTTACTCACTTTACGATAGTGCATGATACAGGAGATGCCCCAGTTCCAGAAGCATCCCTGGTTCTTTTTCGTGCCTGATGTAAAGCATCATGAACGGGGTCTTGGATTTTAATGCCTCGTCTGAAAGACTGTTAGTAACTTTAGTAATGTTAGGTGGGAAACACCGAAAACCATTTCTGTTTTTGATACGGCTGGAGGAGGGTTCGAACCCACTACCTTCGGATCAGCAGTCAGTGGCTCTCATCACTAATGGCAACCCTAAGCATTGAGCCGTGACTGCACGTTTAAGGTTTCAACCATTAATCAATATAGGTTGGGATAGGTTTGACCGGTTATATAAGTAATACAATTACAGGCCGAGATTTTCGTGTGTCTGAAAGGTCGTGACGGTATAGCATTTAACCTTACGTCAGTCACGTGATACACATGTTATATACGTAACCGTCGGTGTTTGCACATGTTTTCGCACTTATTTACCGTCGTGATCAACCGCATCAGGACAAATAGGTTCAATGTTCGTTCACAGGCCTTCCTATATACAACGTTTAATGAACTTCCGGTATAATTATTGTATGTATTGATTAAATCTAGTTCCGAAACTGGTTGGTCCAGGCTATGGATAATATGACCGTATAGCCTCCATATGTCCGAATATTGTCAGTGGAGACTTTTAACCCAAGCTAAAAAGGTCTATAATTACATCACGCGTACATGACGATAGACCGAATAATTTAATCAATAAACATTTAAAAGAGGATTGCCTAAATACAATAAACCAGCATGTCTGTGACCACAGCAGCATCAAACTGCATCCAACGTGTCAGTCGTCATGAGAAAGTGCAAGAAGTGTCAATAGTTTGCATTTTATGCCTAAACTCGCATAAATGGACCGGAATTAATGAGCGTAAGTTAATTAAATTGACAGAAGTGCGTTGATTAATTGAGAGGATCACGGAATAACCTAAATATCGTCTTACAACAATTTGAGGTTTGTATTCAACTTAACGAGGATTGTTTAAACACACGCATGTGAGTGAGTTTTAAATGGGTTTATTACTATTTGGTGTTTTAAGTCCCACCGACCCATAAATTTCGGCGATATGGGAACTACTTTGTTACATTATCCTGACATTGGGCCAATCAGTTGTTGAAAGTACATTTATCAAGTCATGAGCTGCTGGCGCCCACAGACACTGGTCGATTTCTTCTTTTTACTTCAGTTGATAAGACTAATGAGAAATAGGAGTAACGTTTGTTTGTTGCGTTCGACTTAGATCGTATTTTTTCCGTAAGTGCTTGGACATTCGATTTGTCCTGCCATGTTGGCGAGTGCCCTATGTCGACTTCGAAAGGAGAGACAACTGTGTGATACAATAATTCTGAGTGAGCTACTTTACTCTCTTTGAATAGATTTCTTGGTTATTTAACCACAGGACTCTGAAATTCTATCCAAAAAATATCATACATTTAATCATTTATTATACTAGTTATGAAGCAGTATAATAAATGTATGACATTTTATGGATAGAATTTCAAATTCCTGTGATTTAACGTACCCGATGTGCAGCACCGATACACGTGACAATACCTCATGGTTATCAACCAGTTCATCTCTAATTTGGTTTGAAACACTGACAAACATTTAAGAAATAACCAATCGCTCACGCCGAGAAGAGAAACAGGGCCCTCGTACCATCCGTAGTGAAGAGCGTTATCCACTCTACCACCGTGTCACCCTATTAGTAGTAACAAAAGAAATATATTTGTTCCGACGGTAACTTGTCCCAAAATAAAAAAGGATAAGTAGGTCAGAAATGATTTATATAAATAAATATCTATAAATACCGACTTTCCTTTACAAAGTAAAAAGGGGAATATTTTAAATTGTGTTTGTCAACGCCTTAGAATATTTTGAGTCCCGGCAAATTGTTAGAGTAGGTCTAGATAAGCCAATTACAGTTCATTACATCATATATACATGTATATCATGAACGCTTTTAGGATGAAATATTGGACTTAGGATCAAATTCGATCATAGGAATGATGATGAAACGCACCCCTTTTCACTGCATTATTGATGGCTGGACATACTCAATGGGATGACGTCTAGGCCTGAAGTGGTGCCACTGATAATATTTTGTTAGTAAATCGCGACTTGTCTTTGTTTTGTAAAGCGTTTGAAGTAAAATCAGGCTGACCAACGTACCCGGCCTTTTCGCTAGCTGCAGACACCAATCCATTTTCCCTCCAAATACCTTAATTAAGGAGAACACTCGATTATAATGCAGCTTTGGTTATTATACCCTTGACGACCATCGCATTTCATAATATTATAGTAGTTTTGTGTCGTCAGGGGTGGCCGTCCTAAACAGCAATCGTCAGGGGTATCATAGCGGTTCTTCCGCGTGTTTTGCCTCATAATATGACGGCATCGAAATTATTTTGCAAAATACATACATATAGTAAAGTAAATAATAAAGTTGACCCCATGAGACAGCAATAAACCATGCTAATCGGCAGAAATTGGAAATAGTATAGACAAGTCGTCAAGGGTATAATTACCACTTCCGGTCTAGACGTTGATACTAGAAACCTGTACATTGTTAACTAAGATAGAAATAGTAGGGAATGATCGAAACATGTTCTACATTATAGTACCCTAAACCACCGGCTACAAACTTTCAATAAAAAACATCAATTAGCTCTATTTCTATTTAAATGCATGTACTTAGACCTGTATTTAATTAGCACTAACCTTTATATTGATCGAATTGATGGACATTAACCTACATCCTTTGAAGATGAATTTCACAAAAAAGGAATTCGAACTAATTATTTACCCAGTGTCTATTTTAGCGTATTGATGTTGGCGCTGAAATGACACTTGATTAAGTTGTGCGAATATTGTTAATATTTTGAATGAATAATACACCTTAGTTTTTACAGTAATATTTACAAAAGTTCAATACATTTGTATACTTCCTCATTGAATCGATGTATATTTTAATAAAATTTACATCATATTAATTCTTTAACAGAAGTGTTCAATACATTACTGACTGAGTTACACTGACTGCCCGTTCCGTTCTGACGTCGGCTTCCGGTGTTGCATGAGAGTTATTCAATGAGTCGCGTACAGTGAAGCGATTTTGTAATAAACCGCCACAAGAGATCGGATTTTCTACAATAAAGCGGGACATTGAACGAACATTTGACAACATTAAGCTTCTATAACATCGCTTCAGTGTACGTTACATGAGCGGAGATGAGTGATCAACTATTGGGTGGCGAGTTATAGATGAAACATCTGAAATGCCGCGCTAACTAGATTTCAAGCGTTACTCACCAACAATAATTGCGCCAGGAAAGATATTTTTCCTCAGACTTGAAATAAAATTTAAAATATTATTTCTCTTCTTATCGTCGATGTGTTGGTTGGTTTCTCGTTATCGACAGTGTAGGTGTTTCTACTTCACTTTGACAATGGAATTTTGAGAACTAAATATTGGAAAACTCCTTGGCTTCACATAACTTCGTGCTATAAGTTCACTTTTTGGAAAATGAAAAAAACTGAAGCACAACATATTTCAGTTAGTTTGTATCGTTATAAGCCTTGAAGTTACATGTTTGAAGTTTGTTTACTTATCAATGACTATTGGACATTAGAAGGAAAACAGTTTTACTGTTGAGAAATATTAATGAACAAATAAGGAATGATTATATTATACCGTTTAGCAATATGATGTTCCCGGAAGTGAAATTAAGTTCATATATGTAGAAAAGTTATCTCTTTGTATATTTGGCGCGCAAGAACACATGGAGGGATAGGCGCTCGGTTACTTGTGGATTAGATTGTTACGCCCCTGGTTTATGAACGGAACATGTTCCGCAATTAGCACCGACTGAAATTCATATTTAATCGAATGAAAATCAATCTCGCTGTTGCTGAATGGACTTTCTACTGGTCAGACAATAGGAACGACAAATAATTATTTGTACACCGGTAATGGTACATTCATATCTCGTTAATAACATATTGATTATGAATCAAAACACTTAAACAATTAACACGTTATTGACGCCGAGCAATCCTCAACCAGTCTTGATTTTAGAAGTCGGGACATCGCTCGATGTTATCTCGGTGAATGGAAATTTATTGAATGACAGCAAAACATCAGAGTTTTACAAAAAAAGCAGAACTACGATTTTATCGT
Source organism: Spisula solida (assembly GCA_947247005.1). Lineage (NCBI taxonomy): Eukaryota > Metazoa > Mollusca > Bivalvia > Venerida > Mactridae > Spisula > Spisula solida. The sequence continues at coordinate 32,724,921 of OX365952.1, read as the reverse complement.
TCATTTTTCGATATTGTCCACAACCAATTACGAAGCTTGGATGAAACAAAAGACCTTTTATGTAGTTAATATTTCAGAGAGTGATGAAATAGTGATTGTTTAATAATAGGCATTCTACGTGTCAAGAAAAACGTGTCAGTTTAGTAGACAACTTTAAATTAATGTATTTTTCAAACACTTATAATTATCATTTTTAGAAAAAGACCAAACATCGTTATGGGTTGAAGGATTGTACATGCTATGAATGAATGAAATATTGGATTATTTGTGTGAATTTATACAATGTTGTATTTATTGTAAACTTAAAACAATGTATTATCTTCTGTTGGTAAGTATGAGTTGTATAAATTTTATATCATTTGAATACTTCTTATTTTCACATAACGCTGTTTCAATTAAACTTCAAGTCTAACTGCTTAGTTCCTGTAACTTTATGCCATAGTATCGTGGTAATACTATAATAAGCATTCACAATAGTTTTAAGATATTGTACTGAAGTACACATATGGATAAAACATATCATTATTTGCTTTCAATGGATTATGGAGATTTTTCAGTGAAATAAACAGTGAAAATAACAGTGAAATTACCACTTTGTTATTTTCACTGTTTTAGAAGCTGGTTCCAGTATCATGCAGAAAAAGAAACGTAACGTCAACGGCGCCGGGCTTTAAAATATGCGTTACGTCATCATGACGTCATAATTATCACGTCGTGACGTTCTAATTTCGACGTGATTTTTCCAATAAAGCCAATTACGGCACATATTTAAGAGGAATTGAGGCATATAATAAACAGAAAATTTGTTGATTTTTGGTGTAAGATCGCTACGCCACTCGTGAAAATATTGTTTTTCTGTGATTACTCGGTGAAATAAAATTCGATCTTACACCAAAATCAACAAATATCCTCTTTGTATTGATTTATTTATTTGATGTAAATACTCATTTTAAGATATTGAATTCTAATACACTTATGTACGAAAAACGTTCTTTTAAAACATACATTTATTTACTTATTCTTTACTTATTTTATTTGCCGTAGAATGGGATGCATTAAATTTTGAAAACACGGGAAATACATATGTACCCAAACGGGACTTTTTATCACATGTCAAAGGAACAAATTGATTTTGCTCAAATCAAAATCTCAATTTTAGATAATTCTGAAGTGCGAAGTCTTGAAATTTTACTGTAATGAACTCAGAATAATGTGTCTGTTTTCCTATTCCATTTTTGAATTCAGCCTACTTTGGAAATTAACTCAAAGACTCATGACAATGTTTGAGATGGGATTTAACTCAGATTGAGATGCTTCGGGAGATTGGGGCATGATAAACATACGTATTTGGGTGTCTCTGTACGTCTCATTTTAGTTATTTTATTTTTTCACTCGGCAAAACGAATCGCAACAAAGTAAATTAACTTTCAGTACTAGCGGCCATAGATGTCAAAAATTTGAATCAGGAATTTTGTTCCAGATAACACCTCTGGATTGTCTTTAATTTTGCAATCTAATCCAAAATTCAATTATAGGAAAACATTATGTATATAATATAATACTTAACGATACACCTATGGGACTATGCATTTCAATAAGTGTCCATCATTTTCCGGAGTCGTCGGGAGAGGTATTGTATGAAGTCGGCAGTTGTATAATTATTCAGACAAAGATAACACCGCATGGTATCCATATAGTATGCGAGGTATACAAACACCATTGCCGTTGGCATGTTAAAGCATGTATTTGTCCTTTACTGGAAATAATGAAAACTTGAAACCTTTCGGGCATCGTCTCCATAGTTTCTCTGGAATGGACACCTACTTTATGCTCTTCTCTCATTAACTTGAAATGTTTTGTTTCTAAATACATCTTAACTGTGTGTTTAATTATTTAACTTCAAGCGTACGATTAGCATACTTGCATTACGTTCCTAATTGGTCCTTAGTATATATCTAAGTCGTTCAAACTCGAAACAACCACATGTAACTATTTGTAAAACATCGCATGTGTTTTCATTTTCAACCATACTTAAATAGCAGTGTTTGATGTGTCGGTCAAAGGCATAAAAAATTCCGATTTTGCGAATAAAACTTGAAAACTTGTATTGTTTATTCAGATAGAAAACTATTTAAAGCAGTTGTTCAGTAATATGCTTCGGCTGTTTCACCTTACCAGTTCTCCCGGACTGTGTCCTAGCCAGTTCTAGCTTACCCCCTCACAAGTGTCAGCTAAATAGTCACACGTGGTGGGAATCGACAGAATTCTCAACTTTTTATGAAGTTCGACTGGGAATTGATTATATTGTGTTTGATAGTGTTTAAAAACGTCAACTGTAGTCGAGTGGTCATTGAACTTGATAGCAGAAAGTATTATGTTCGAAATGTTCCAAAATGGGTTCGGTCTGATACACACGCCGTCAGATGTTCACATATTGGCCGATATGTACCACACAGTTACCCCTACACCGAAAGTCTTGCAAAAACTTATATTTAGTTGTTACTATCAAATATGTGAATATGCGCGAAACCACGTCAATAAATAACCATAGAAGTCACAGACAAAATGTGCATGAAAATGACATATCCAGTGGGTCAAATCTCCCATAGAAGTAGCTGAAATAGTTACCTGCACATATGTGAATATGCGCCGCGAAAACACGTAAATAATTAACCGTAGAAGTCACAAACAAAATGTGCATAAAATGACGTATCTGGAATTGACACACTATCGTATCATATTCGCTACAATCAGTGAATTATGCGCAGCTTTCTGTCCAGACCTTAATGTGGACGCACGAAACGTCGTGCAGTTTGTATCCCTTTGTGGTTGTTTACACATTTCAAATTTCTTGCAAAAGGCACTATTTGACAGAACCGCAAAAACTAGCATAGCATTCAATTCATACTGCAGTTTCATCACGCATTGCCACAGTATTATCAATGCCATGTTTTGTTGACAGTTTTTACATTTTCAATTTCAGATAAAAGTTCTTCTGATGATTGCATCAATATTCGAATTCGGTAAGTGTTTATCATCTAAATACACTAATTAAATTTTCGAAAAAACTTGTCGATCTGGCTCTCTGTGTCGAAACAACAGTGTGAGCATCATCTGAGTGTGACCATATACATGTGTTATAATTATCTAATTATATACTAGTTGACATGAATGATGTAATAGGTGAACGCATTCACTACAGAGAAAACAATCTAAAATTACGCGCTCTTGTATCAAAGCGTCACTTGAATTTCTCACAATACTGAGAAAAAATCTTTAATTCGCTAGAATGAGAGATAATGGAAATCGCAAAACAGCAAGTAAACAGTTTCATGTGGCTCATATTTCGCGCATTTTAATCGGATTACCATTTAATTTCATGATCGTTTGAATAATAGCGCGGGCGTACGTTCAGGCTCCATTACTTCTTCCTACGCGAGCAAATATGAAACACAGTATGAAGCTCACTCGTATAGACGCTGACCTGATAATGAGATATAAACCCGCTAGTCTATCACCGCCTCTTTTTTTATTTTACCACGTTTAGGAAAGTTCTCGACTGAGAAAATGTGTCATTTCTGTTTGCACACAATTATGTTTGTTTATGTCGCGAGTAAAAACGTTATGTTAGGGACTTAAAATAACCGGTCTAACTTAACATTTACATGCCTATAGTTAAGGTTTCCTTTTGAAAGTATCAGCATAAAGTTTGGTATATGTAATACACTTGTAGAGAGATGGTTGTGTGGGCGTATAATTTATTAACCTGAAATGTATACGACTGATTTAAATCTGATTCGAATCGCATGCTTTAGTATTCGAACGGTATCTATCTCTACAGATGTGAGAACTTTGGCCAAGTCGACTATTCCTATCGAATGTGTTTAGAATTTTTATTTTCTATTCGGTTGGTTCTTTCTTCTTGATTCGAGATAAGTCTGACTGGCGCATAATAATAAATAATAAAGTCATTGTCGCTCTCGACAGTTGCTACTTCGCCGTGAGCGTCTAATTGGATATGTGTTATTATTGAAAACTGAATCCCATTGGGGATTCGGAATGTTCAGATTTTAACAGAATATTAATTATTGTATTTGATTAAATAATATAAATAACAGTACTTTTAAGTAGAATTAAGTTGTTGATGTCCATCGGAAGTCCAATTCAATAATCTGATTACAGTATAAATTGTGCTTTCAAGTCAAACGCCTGGGAATCAACATTTTAATTATCTGATTTTCGTCGAAATTTATTTTCCAACTACCAGGTACTTGAATTGCTTGGGATTGTTTTAACCTCTTTACGAATATTTATTAACAACTACCGGAACATGCGGTGCAAAATTACCGGGAAATAATTTATAATATCATGATACAACCGTTTTCGAAACAAATTAAAAATAATGAAATGTCGTACATCTTTTGAAGCGGAAGGTGGAACATTGAAATACTAAATCATAATTAATTTTCTATATTAATTTGCTCTTCTCTCGTTTAGGATAGTTCAATTAAGTATTACTGCATATTCCACCCAGCCGACCGGAAACAAAATTGAACATGTTAATCACTTCCGAAATCTTATTCTTGATGTTATTCAGCGCAACGAGTGCAAATGTAAATCTATACTCTTCAATATGTAGGACACATATATTGAACACGTACAATTTGGTATCACGCGGTTCGGGACCCCGTACTTGAAGCTCTTTCACTCTGACACTATCGAGCAGTCGGTTAGTGGTATTGGGGTATTAGGATACACTACATGTAAATTAAGGACATGTGTGGGGAATTGAAGACAATTTGCAGTAGTATATCTCTCGAAAACGTATTTGTGGCCCTCTGATTGTAATAGTATACTAAATGATTGAATGTTAAAAACAGTTACATTGGTAAGAATACGAAGGGTGTTCTCAGAGAAATTCAATTCCATGCATATCTTAGTATTTTTATTGGTTCGTGCTTCAAACTTGGCATATGTACTCATTAGACCATTATCCGCACTTGAGTAAAATTTGGTTGAAATCCATGTTTTAGTTTAGTCATAATGTATGTTTAATAAACACATACTAATTTATACTAAACTAAAAACGTTCTAAAACATATCGTCAAATTAACAGAAATTATGCCTTACATCAAAGAACGGTCTAAACTTAATTTAAATGATAAATGAAGCAGAAATATCATATATCCTTTCCGCTACCATAGCGTACTAATGCAGACTCGCCGGGATGGCCATTTCGGCAACGTAGTTTTCGACCTAAATGCCCAAATTCGGGAATTTTGCTGTCATGGGTACACAGGCATCCTAGACTACAGGATATTACGGGCCCAGGGTCGTGCACAGGTTTTTGGGCCCGCTAGACCCCTTTAAAGAGGGCTTTGAACGTAGATTTTACAAAACTGAAATTACTGGTCCTACCCGCCATTGCGGTACGATTCCCTGTGGTATTGCATTAACATTTAGCGCCAAAAAGTTTTTATTTTTCTATAGCAGTAATATAAGGCTAGACAAAGGGGTCAGGACCTATGCCCTAAAGGGGCCAAAAAGTAGGCCTGTCAAGCTAAAAAAAAAAAAAAAGTTTTTCGCGCAAAGGTCACCGTCACATCGTCATTTCCGGTGACCTTTAGTCGAAATATTGGCAATTTTTTCTACTTTCGGTTTGAGGTGGGTGTGTAGCATCCGGATGTATCGAGTTTTTATCAGTGCTGTAAGTCAATAGTGTCTCAGGGACAGGGTATAGGGACCATATGAATTTCTCATAACCCCCCAAAAAATCGTGGTAGCGGAAAGGATATGTGCTACCATAAATTCTAAGAAATCCGTAATTGTAAAACACACACAGTCACTGACTGATTTTCTTCCTCCACAAAAGTCATGTAATTCAAAAACCGGAACCAATGGACAAATATGTTCCAAGAAAGTTCTAAAGACATTGTGTGCATGAAAAAAACTTCAGAAATATTTCATATAGCGTCAAATTGTTAATGGAATAGACCATTTGCACATTTCTCATGAAAATACCTCTATGCACTGGGCTTCTACTGTAAAGGAAGTTTTGGACGAAAAACGAATGAGGATACTTTATCACCAAGTCTATTCTGTAGAACTAGTCCTATGCGAATAATTTTAAGTTCATTGACTTAAATTGCATGCAGAAGACCATAGGTACGGTTCCAGGAAACATATATGGTCCGCCATATTACAGTGAACGAGTGTTGTACCTCTAACAGATGACAAAACATACCTTTAATCTTGAATGTAAAGGTTAAATTCGTGCGCAATGTGTAAGGGAGGGTTCTTTGAAGGTTTTCTGTGAGTTTAATTGTAAATGGTTCTGTCAATAAAAGGTTATAGACCCCTCGTATTCAGAATTTCGTTCTTGAATTTCATTATACTATTTAAGAAATAATGAATATGTATCTGTGTTTGATCGTAGAATAATGCACGGTCACAAGTTCTGATGCGTAGTAATCAGCAAAGCAAGAGTGATTTAACGTATGTACACGAACAAGTGAATGTGCTTTTTTTTAAATATAACACAAGTACATGTTCATAATCACGATCCTAACATAGCCAATATTCCGCATTTGACAACATAAAAAATATTAAGACATAGTAACCGCTGACTATTTTCTTCCTCTGAACGCTATTACAGTGAAGTTCCGCTAATAGGACCACTTCAATTATTTCGATATCATGCAGATGTTTGCAATGTTGTGGTACCAAAGTATTAAATTTTGAACAAAAAAGGTCCGCTATTAATACCAATTCGCTAATAAGACCACTTTTTGACTGGTCTTATTAGCGGAACTTCACTGTATTTGTCGTAGCTGTGTTTAAACTGTAATTCATGCACACCTGGTCTTCCTCTATGTATATATATATAGGCAATCGTTGATTGAACTTTACTAGTACATCGTCTATGGTTAAAAAAGTTCCACCAACTGTAAGTGGTATCTTGGTACCTAATTAGTCTAAATACGTTACTAATTCAAAACTTTTTTCAGTGATTCCTGATGTAAGTATGCACTGATTCACAAAGAATGTAGACTAAATTTACGTGGTGAAATAACATTAAATTCTATTGTACACTAATAATTAGATTATGGATACGCATAATTGATCAAGAATCCAATTTGCGCGTCACGCTGTGATTTTTTCATTTACTTAGCAGACGGAATTGGTGCGGAGATTTAGAGCTTAATACCAAACAATTATATCTAAGGACATAAGTCAGGCATTAGCACAACATTTCAGCATGGAGAGAATACTCCGTGATCTCCTGTATGTTATCTTTTAAATCATAGCAGGAGACGCGAGTTACATCTCAAAACCCGTGTGTGATTGTTGTACAGCATACATGAGCGTTGAGTTTAGGCTAATTTACCGGCCACAAATTGGTTTGGGTTTTAGTTTGGTGGTTTCGAAGTGGTTTTAAAGTAGTTTATTTTAATATTGAGTTTCGCTGTAAACATGAGGTTTACTACAATTACAAAATAACGGACAAATATATCACATTTCCGCAAGTACATTGCCGAAATGCGATTCAATTCCCATACCCAAAAAGAATAGTTTCCCTCTTCCTGAGAAATAAATTCCATCAAAAAAATTACATTATGTAGATCTATATCTCAACCCAACCATCAGCATCTGAAAACAGCCCATATATAAAATTTTAAAAACTAATCGTTATATTACAATTCCCATTAGGCCAATAAACGACGCGAAGTTCCCTTCCCAAAGGAGAGTGTGGGCACTTAAAATTCATTGTGACGTTATTGAGAATTGGGAATATTCAAGTTTTTTTATTTCTTGATTATTTAGTTTAAATGAAAAACATTCAGCTCCAGGATGCTTTCCGCCAATTTGTTGATTTGGAACAATTTCGGATAGTCATGAACAGACTTAATCGCCTCAAGGGGTGGTTCGGTCGGTTTGACTAACTAGTTAAAAACCCCAGATAAACCGAAATCAGTCGCGTCCTGGTTTGTCAAAAAAGTCAGGTAAATGCGCCCTTTGTATCATCGCTAAGTCGCCAATACTTCACGGCCGAGATAGTTTTTATAGTAGTCAAACGTAATGCCCGTCCATGGATGTAGAATTCGTATGTGAGGACAATTACTAACGAAAGATCGGTGATCTGCATCAATCATAATACATGGAAGAACATTATCTTGCTTTTGAAGTTGCATATTCTAAAAATAAAATATTAAACAGTTTACTTTGTATTGCATTTTTTCCAACTTCCTCACCTAAATTGACTGATTATGTTACTTTCAAGCTAAGAAACTGCCACCCATATTTGAAATCTTTTAGTTGACAGTATTAAAGAGTATTTATTCTAGTGTCTAAATTATTTAAAAGGCAGCCTATTTGACCTATGTGACGCCTACACCTCAGACTAAGTACTTCCAGTCTGGAATGATTCTTATCATTCAATTCAGGCAGCAGGCAGATAGGCTTGTGGTAACGACTGTTTATAATTATGCCGGCTTACCAACCAAACATATCAGAACGGAGCCATATAAATGATTCTGGACCCAGACCTTCTGCTCTTGGTTAATGTGGTTTCCGTAACCTCATATACATTTGTGATAAAGACAAACAAATACATTCTTCTGACGTTATCTTAACCTATTATGCAACCGGACATTTATTTTCCACATCGAATAAAATTCAACCATCTCACATTATCAGTAGCATCATAAAATTAATGAATCCCATGCATGCAATGACAATTACAAATACACGCAATGAGATGTTTTGCGAATATTTTAGAAACTTCAATAGTGTTTTCTGGTCGATTTTCGTTTTGCTGACTTTTCAAAATCATGTTATATTTTTACAATATATGTCATGTTTATTGCAAGGTCAATGTGCAAGCGCCACGCACTGTTCATGGTTTGTCATCGAATGTTCAGGTTAACGATACTAATACTATTTACTTATTATGATGGTATAGTTTTGCTCCCCTTCTTCCTACTGGTAGTCTTACTACTCAACAGTTGACAGTTAATGGTTGTATAACTGACCTAACCACTGCCATCATTACTGTTGAAACAAGTGTTGGACTAGATTAGAGATCGGGTTATTACCCGTAATTATATCAGTATTACCGTTGATAAACATGACTAGACGACTTAATACCGTTGATAGACATTACTGGACTTCTGCTATTGAAGATGACAACTTAGTACCGTTGATAAACATGACTAGTCTACAGCTCTTGTAGGTAACGACTTAATACCGTTGATAGACATGACTGGTCTTCTGCTATTGAAGATGACAACTTAGTACCGTTGATAAACATGACTAAACTACAGCTCGTGTAGGTAACGACTTAATACCGTTGATAGACATGAATAGACTTCTGTTTTTGTAGATGACAACTAAGTACCGTTGATACACATGACTAGACTACAGCTCATGTAGATGACAACTTAGTAACGTTGATAAACCTGACTAGACTACAGCTCTTGTAGATGGCAATTTAGTATCGTTGATAAGCTAAACTGAAATTCCTATATCGGAAAAATTATTATTCGACGGTTGATACTAAAATGCTCCTTGTAATGTCTCTAGTACAATGTCATTTTGATTTAGCATGTTCTGTTTGGTACAATAGTTTAACTAAATCATTACAAAATAAGTTCCAAACTACTCACAAAAAACTTATACGATTTGTATGGGATTTAGACTGGACCACTCACATTGAAAAAAAATCATTTTAAACCGCTAAATTGGCTTCCTGTTAACAAACGTGTGGAGCAAATTGTTTTAAGTCAAGTTTTTAAAATGTATAATGGATCAGCTCCTAACTACATGAAAGAACATTTTATACTGCAAAACTCTGTTCACGATTCAGTGAAATAGGTGCTTTTGCGTTGCCCAAAGTCAGGAGCTTTGAATCTAAATCGTTTTGCTTCAACGGTTGTACACTATGGAATAAGCTGCCAATTACCAGTACTTCTATGGTTGATTATCCCGAGTTTAAGACCACAGGTAACTGTATCACTGATAACGAGCAATTTTTTTTTAAATAAAATTTATGTAATCTAAGAAAGGTGCATTTGTACTAACGTGGTCAGATTGTCATGGTATCAAAAACAATAAATGGCTTTCGATATCTTCATAAAGTAATACATTCATAGACAACATTGTTAGAACTACCTCCATGCAAAATCCCATCGAAATTGACCAACTGCTTAAAACGTTATACCATCAAATGTATACCACGGTGTCCTGTCAGTCACTGAGTTGCATTCAATAGAAACGACCACGTAAATCTAAACAAGAAAAAAGAAAGTGATTTCAGGCCCAATGGGTTTATTTTCATGTTTATGGACAGATTTTCAAAATATTGATATAAAATTAAAGACGAAGCTCTCTAGTTTCTGATATGTAAATATATTTAAAATACCACTAGTCTAAATGAAATGTTTAATAAAAACAAACTGCACCTCAGTGACTGTGTGGTCCATTTCCCGTGTTATAAAACTTTCTAAGATATTCTAAATTTTTTAAGAAAACCAATTTTGTTTACTCTGTATTTATGATACAGTTACCTGTGTTTAAGACGGCGTTGAAAACCCATCTTTTAGATAATCGTTAATGCTTTTATTGCTTTACATTTACGACTTCTAGTTTTATTTGAGTTAAATACATTTCGGTATAGGTCCATATTAAATAATATTTTTCATTTGTTTTAATTTGCATTAACGAGGCTGTGAACTGTGATTAAATATAACTGTTGTGATATTTCGATGTGATTATGTTTATAACTAACTTATTAATAATGGATAGCATAATTAAAAGTGATATTAACTATGATTACTTCTGTGATATTCATGTTTTCAATTATAAACAGTGTATTTATATAATGATTATAATTTATTGTTGCCTCTCTATGTCATGCCATCAACTCAAGGACCACAATGGAAATAAGACAAACTCTTTTTTTGTGTAATCCTTGGTGTCGGTGTGCATGGCATGGTTGTATCTATCTATCTATCTCTTACGTCCGTCCGTCTGTCTGTCCAAAAACTGATAGTAAGAGAATGTCAAGAAAATTGTCAATGTAGCAGTACTTTTGCTATTACTTTAACAGTAAACACCAGGATAATGTTGTTCACATAACTATGGACAAGTTAGTACTACGTAAAATTTATATGAAATGACACCACGAGTCAGTATCATTATATCTCAAGACATACATATGCCTCACTTCTGTGTTTTCTAAAACACATTGACACCCTATGAGTCCATGTATTGCCATTCAATAAGTGCGACATGTCATTGGCGTCAGTTAGAATTACTCTGATATATCTGCATTTGAGGACTGGTTGGCCCAATCTCAACATGCTGTATCATGGCGGTCTGAATACACCTGACAGTCTGTCGATGGGAATTTATAACCTCAACAAAGGGTCAAATAAACAACACCATACACCACCCCCTTGCATTATCATGATAGCTTTTATGATTCCCAGAATGCGCATTGCGTATGTTCCACTACCAATTACCAACCAAAAACAAGCTATAATTCTACTTATTTCATATGCTGATAATAATATTTTATAAAATTTATTTTGCATAAGATTTATAAAACATGGCACATCAATTTCAGATAACAAATATCACCAAATATAAATAAAACATGTTCAATAAAAGACAAAATTACATTTTAAAAATTCGTATAAGGAAGCCATGTCAAACACAGACACCAAGGATAACACAAAAAGAGGAGACCTCATATTTCCATTGTGGTCCTTGTAAAATATTTGGTGTACTGACACAGAGAGGCATGAAAATAATGCACCTTGTAAGCATGAAAGACAAATGTATATAAATGATGTATTAAAATAGAAAGTTCTCAATAGATAAATATTAAAAAGTATTTTAATTGTATAAGTTAAATGATTGTATAAATAAAAATTTAAGTATGTTATAAAATATATGTATTAAAGGGTGTATAGCTATGATTTAAAATTGACTATTAAAAGAGAAGCAGAGCACACATTTAAGTTTCATCCCTCTAAGTACATGTAGCTGGTCTTTAACTTATGTTTCAAAAGTAAAGAGATTGGTACTGTTCCTGCTACTAGTAGGAAGACTTTTCCAAAGGCTGCATCCCACGTAAGAAAACGTCTTCTTACCGAAGGATCAACCTTTAGTGCAGCAAAACACCCGTCTGTACTGATCGCTCCTTTCGGGCTGTCAATGACTCCATCTGTACTGATCGCTCCTTTCGGGCTGCCAATGACTCCATCTGTACTAATCGCTGCTTTCGGGCTGTCAATGACTCCATCTGTACTGATCGCTCCTTTCGGACTGTCACTATATCAATGGACGATAAATGTCTGTCATGTAATGTAAGCTCTGTCTGCAATGATTTCAAACGGAAATTGAACTTTATTAGGCTGTATCATTGTGGTTTGGTTTCCCAGAAATTTTGCCCTATGTCTTGATGTATTTTATTCCATTTTGATACAAACTGATGATATATTTACGTGTTTACGTTTTGTTATTTTAAGTAACAGACAGAAATATCGCAGCTCTATTATCCTTCAAACCACCAGATTCTCCCTACTGTCGCCTGCTTCCGTTTGTTCAGGCAGCAGCTACTCTTATAACGTTAGCATACGCAATTTTTTTAACAATCACGGATACTTCCTGGTAGGTGTTCTGGCGACAGTTGTTTAAATCTCTGTTCACAACTTTAAATATCACGCGACACATAATGCTACTATGACAATCAAAAATCGCTGTAGATATAAATTATACACTACACATATCGAGACAGCGTTCTGAATAGTAAGTGGTTTGAGCTTAAACTATTGAACATAAACCATGGTTAACTCTAAAATACATCACACATAATAATTTTGGCGCCATTATTAAATGCTATCCCACAGCGGCTGTCAGCGTTATGGGTGGTATAGCCAGTACTTTTTGTTCCATTAAAACTGAAATATTAATACATCTTGAAAAGGGACAAACCCCAAATACTCCAGCACGACCTAGATAGCACATGTGTCATTTGTGATAAGTTCATGATTACTGATAATTTAATGTCACATCTACGTTTGGTTATTATGTTGTAAACTTATGGATATTAAGTTCAATACACATTCGTACGTTATAGTAGCGGAAAGGATATACACTACTCAACACTTCGGTCACTTCATATATTGATAAATTCTAGTCATTAACATTATATAGTTCTAAATAAAATTTTGAAAATCTTCAGAAAGTACCGTCCCGATTTCAAAATATTTCAACCCAAATAATGACATTCTCCCAAATTCCTTATTACCATGTTGATTCATTAAACTATGGATGCCACGACTGGGACCAAATTTCTTAGTCTGTTATAGAAAATTATATCTCAAACTGCTAGACCGAATTTAAGGTTACTGTTCAGGAATGTTACTTGGTAACCTTCTTAAAAACTACTTCAATCCATGTTGGTTCGTTTAAAAACATGACCGCCATAAGTATATAGGGCCCCAGTTTTTTCAACCTATTGGTCCATCTTGTGACGTCTCACTTGTTTTATAAAACTGATGATCTGGCGTCAATCAGAAAAATTACTGAGTTAATCGCAATGGTTCTAAATTGTGTTTTTATTCAAATGAAATGCTTAACTTAGAGTAAGTTTAGTTAAATTATATCCCTGATGATTTTATTCGAATACAAATGAACGTTCTGCACCGCACTTATTTGTTGTTTTTGGTAGTTTTTTGTTGTTTTTGGTAGTTTTTTGTTGTTTTTGGTTGTTTTTGTAAACTTGCTTCCGATGTTTTAATTTTTTCATCCAATTATTGCATGGTTGTACAATGTACAAGGATGTATTTTAAATGCCCAATAAAGGATGACTTTGTTTGTTATATGAGACAACAATCCATCTTTGGAACGACCGATATGGTAGTACAATTAAACGAAAACACAATTCGCCCGTTTGTAATGAACCTTAGGGACCATAAAGCCAATAATGCCGAGGTACTCGTGGTATTTGGGTGCTTTGTATGTTGTTATTGCAGTGAATAGTCAAGTGCAATCACGTAACATGATCAAGTGAATTAAACTGTTAAACATTCTAACTAATTATTAGTACGATTAACGGCGTCGTAAAAGAGAACGACCACCGTCTATCGAGCCTGTCCTATGCGCATATTTAGTGGAATATAGGAAGCGCGAAGTTAAGAGTGAAACAGCCTACACACAATGACGCCACGAACATTTCCCTGTAATACATGAACATACATTACTTAAGGCAGAAGACAATAAATAATATCATATTATCTTATTCAGCCACCCAATGTTCCCTATTGCATGGATACTTTTAGGGGGCATAACGAGAATAGACATTTATCAGTTAGTGCACAACGAGATCAGTCATTGACAATCTAGGGGACAATAAAAGACAGGCAAGCATTATTTTATGGACAACAACGGGCGGGCATGAGTTATTTAAGGGGGCAGCACCATTGAAATCTGCCATAAGGTAGGCTTTCTATCTCTATCAAGACTTTATTCAGATAATCAACCTTGAAAACGCTCTATTTTCAGTGACGTTGTAAAGGTCATTTAATAAATGTGTTTCGTTGAAAGGATATAAATAAAGATTTTTACACTTTACACAAATTCAAAATCATGTTCCTAACTCGATGTATCTTATAGTTAAATGTATTAGTGTGTAGCTAGTGCCGTTTGTCTCTGCTAAGTTTATTTGAAAATCACCTATACACAGGAAAAGTTCCTAAAATAAACTGTACAAAGACAAATCGCCGAGAGAACGCCGATAGAACGTTAATCCTGTTTGAATGAGTCTAGTGTTTTTATATCCTTTGTAAGTGAATTGACTTAACAGAATCGATTATTTCAGTGTTCAATATACATAATTATATACTTAAAATATCGAATTTCAAGAAAATATTTTTTGAGAAAAGTAAAAAACCCTATAGTTTCAGTGCATTTCCTGAGAAATCAGTTATAATTGTATATCAGACTATTTAGCTAGAAATGGATAGTGTTAAAGTGAGCCATTTAACAAGATCAATTTAAACCATTTATTTAAGTTTAGTTTATTTATTTGAAAAGTTGTTTATCCTTGTATATTTTGTTGAATACAATCGATTCTCGTATGTAGGAAAGAAAGGCAATATTTAATGCTTTCTTTACTTGATTTTGGGCACCACGTAATGAGCTTGGTATCCAGTGGATACAAATGTTGATAAATTCAAGAATTTTCTCCCAAATGAAGTGAGCTTGGGATAAACTAGAGCTTGTACGAGCAGCTAACAATCCCGCTTTTAATATTGCACGTTTGAGACGAATACCCTACTTTTTATCAATGTTCTGTTACATTGTTGTTGTTTTCAGTTGGCCACTTTTGTTGTTTGTTTTTAGATGCTATTGACTTACTTTGCAAAGTGTAATAAAAAGGTTACAATGCTCAAAGACACCTTACGATGTCCTTTTATGTCAGTATAACAGTTCATCTTGTATGAATTTATTGCTTAAATTAAGTTCAGATCTTTCTTTGATATAAGGCATAATTTCAGACAGTTTGACGATACGTATTTCGAGCGTTTTTAGCTTATTATAGTATAAATTAGTAAGTGTTTATTAAACATACATTACTACTAAACTAACGCATGGATTTCAACCAAATTTTACCCATGTGCAGACAATGGTAAAATGGGTGCACATGCCAAGTTTGAAGCACTTACACCGATACAAATACCAAGATATGCATGGAATTGCATTTCGTTTCGAACACCCCTCGTATATTACGTGCAGGTATCAGGATAATAAATAGGTTTAATATTTTTTAACCGCCACCTCTTTTAATTAAACTGCTATATTTAATATATTAATTGACTGGCTGTCTTAGCCAGGTTATACTGTGACTATATATTTTATATGTATATGGGCGAACTATTTGGTATTGTTTAAGTAACTATCGTTTATTATTGTATATTTTGAAAAAAAATGACTGATTGATGGATGGATGGATGGATGGATGGATGGATTGATTCATTTATTTATTTATTGATTGATATAGGACAATAACAGCTGAATGTTACTCGACATAGGGTGAAATCTAGGGGACTGTTAGTTGGGAAGCGTAATAAAATAATCATAAAATGCTTTGACCTTTCTTGACAGATTATCTGGCCTACTGACATTTAGCTTAAACCGAATACAAAAATAGTACTTTCATTGACTATAATATAGGTTATAATAATTTCTGGCTTTGTTTTCTTACTCTATGCTAAATTATCACATATCCAAAACATCGAGTGGTGCAGGCTAAGCGTAACGCTCGGGAGGTCGTGGTTCGCATCGTGGACGCGTAATACCAATGACGATATTAATATTAATATAATTCGATCTTTAGCATCCTTATTTTGTGTCATTTTATTTTGTTTTACTGTGTACTAGCTTTTTATACTGTGATTCACATGTCATGTACAGTAATATGACCCTTTGATTGGAAAAATAGAATATTCTTTTTTTTCCTAAAAATGTTTGCGAATAACTGTTTCGCGGTTTTTAGAATATTGGCATTTTCGAGACTAAACACTTTCGCGGATTCATAATGAATGCAAATTCGGCGACAATTAAAAGGAAAGAAATTGAATTTCCTGTCTATTATAACATAGAATCGCAGGATACCATTAGGATACCGTAACCAGATCCATCAGTTAACATATACAATAGCTGTTTTAGTAGAAACTCTTAACTATTCCCAAACTGAATCTCAAACTTGGACTTAAAAATCTTTAAACGTTATATTTGTCTAAACCAATACAATTTGGTCAACATTGTTGACATAATCAACCAAACAGTTTTGCCAAGTATCATTAAAATTGAACCTGTTATAGCAACATTTGAGAAAAATAACACAAACGTCTCAGTAAGCTTCATTATTGAAAAGGCGATAAATAATATTTCGATATAAAGTGATTTAAACAAAAACTTTTGAGCTACCATTTGAGGCATTCACTCTGTCGTCGTATTTGACTGTTCCTAGATTGTGCAGACACACCAACAATGAACTAACGAATTAACAAACAACGAACCTACGAACGAACGAACGAACCAACCAACCATCCAACCTTTCCAGTAGCTTCATCCAAATAGAGACATATCTTCTTGCAAATGGACATAAATTCAGACGGAATGACAGCGCCAATTTCAAAATCGTCCTGTCAAAAAAGGAAACGAGCGAAACAGTAAATTTAAATGTCTTTTTTATTATTATCTCTCATTTGCTTGCAAATTCGTCCTAGTGTCTTTAGTCGCTAAACGTGTAAAGTCAGAAATTCGGATGTTATCAAATTAAAACACAGAATGTCAGTGGAGAGACGATGCGGAGACAACATTACCATGTTGAATAATTGAAAACTATAAAGTTTTTAGTGTTTTCAATGGTTACAATGGAATTTTACAATTTTGAAAGTAAATTAAGTAAGAGAGACGGTTTCTCTGCTATGGAACACAACAAAGTGAAATTACAAGTATTGTGAAATGGCAACACTTGTCAAACAGTAGGCGTAAACGAATCATTTTTATACTGAAATAGTTTCTACTTGTCAATGTGTACCCTACTGTGGACTTTTATTTTGAAGTTGGGGTTAACGTTCCATCGACAGCAGTTTAGACATAAAGAGCCCGTTGCCTAACATAACCCCTACGAAATACCGCTATACAGTCCCTCACTCACACCTAGTCACACCATACGGTCCCTCAGTCTTAACTGGTTATACACTGGGTTAATCAATCATAAATAAACGCCAACCAACGCAATACTAAACAAATACATTTTCACCAAGAACCTACCAGTGAGTTTACTGAACAAATAGGTCGCTTTATAAATACAAAAGAGATAATAATCGGCCAGGAAGGCATCACTCTTGATGAAATCTTGATGGTTCTAGAAATGTATAAAGATTAAAAGATATCAACGAATTTTTTTGATTTGTGACCCAAGTGACAGTACATATGGAACACCCCTCGTATAGTTATATTGTGTCAGGTAAGCAATTTGGTTAGAAACAACGTTAACAATTTTGTAGAGGGTGTGTTGTTTGGCTTTTTGGAGGCATTAAGAAAGCGTTGGCAGAGCATGATTTTACCGTTTCTGTGAAGACGAACAGTAGTTTACATCAAAAATAGGGTGTTTTGCGTTCCGTTGCTCTAATATGTAAAATGGCACAAACTATTGAAAACGCCAAAAATGACCAACGCCTCTATTTTAGGACCTATTGGTTATATGATATCTTGTCAAAATCCAACAACCAAAATGAACTGTTACTCAATGAATTTGGAAAATGATGCGTGTCAAACTCCGTGCAACATCGGTTTTCACCAGTTCAATACTAAAATAAAGACATAAGGGAGACAATTGTCGTAACCTTGTAAATACTGCAACGGAACGGTAATTCTAATATCTTTGTCACCTCTGATGAAAAATATTTACGAGACTACCCATTGGTTGAAAATCGTTCAAAAGCAAATGTGTTCGAAGCCGGTTGCATGACATATGCTGTTGTTTTTCATACTGGTAAAATGGAACTGATATTTATTCACAAACGTTTAAAAGTGAATCTATAGTACTATGTTCATAAGATTAAAACATTTTTGCTACGTAACGGTCCTGTTGAAAATTCCAGGAACATGTTGTTTGGGTCAAGACTCAGCTTCAAATCCTACCACAAACGCAGAAGTTGGTACTAATTTGAAACAAACTACACCAAAACATAACAAATTCCAATCGATCACTCCTGCACCCAAATATCTCGGAACCTTGAATATATTACCTCGTACATTGTTGATTATAGACGTGAAATGTAAACAGTTTGATTATTCGGTTTTAAAACACAAAATAACAACGCTGCTACAACATTGTTGGTTCAAACAACAATGCAAATACAATACTACAAAGTAGTGGATATACATATTACTTGACCCATTAATATACCCGGTTGAATAGAGTCATTTCGATTATATCTTGTCAGCATGACAATATCGGATGTTTAACTTTGTTCAACTATAAGTGTAGCACCTCTCGTACTGTTGGCTGATTTCATACAGGAAAGCTTATTAAGGTTAACAGCTAGTCGTATACAAATGTAATAATATGACTGAACCCGTGTGGTAAAATGTCTATTAAATCAAACAAATTAAAGCAAAACGGTACACTAGATGGTTTGTGTCCTTCGTGTAGATAATATTATATCAAAGACGAGCAAGGGAACATGTACCTTAATTCACGACCTTTATATTATAAATATAATACGTATATGAAAAAACAAATATGATAATAATTATGCAGACTTACATAAACTCCAAATAATTCGAGTAAGTTTAAACCATGTTCTGTTTGTTACATTTGAATGTTCAATTCAAAGCGTATATATCTTATATAACACTTAAAATATTTCAAAATATGATTCGTTGTACAATATAGGCATGCTGTGTTGATGTACCATTAAATCTAACTACACAGAAAGCAGCTTCTCACATGGGAAATAGTATTTAAATGACGAATTCAGAAATATTTGGCCGTGGAATCTGACCAACTCCGATTATTGAGTGTATCGTTGATAGAATGTAGCGTATATTTACGACATATGTTCATATGCCCCGCTTCAAAAACTGAGCGTCGATTTCTGCCACTACAGTGCAGATATGAACGTTGTATTGTTTTTATTAGATAGTCTCTAATGACACGTACAGAAGATCATCTTATTTCGACGTGGTCTCATCGGAAAACAATCTCTGATCAATTAATTATATCACAGTTTTATTTATTCTCGACAAGTAGTCTGTATTGATTGTACTCATGAACGCCAAGCGGTTCCAAAGACCATTCACCGATGTAAAACCTTTTGTTATTGTTTTGGTCGCTTACATAGACCTTTGCAATCGGACCCTTCCAGCCTTGCTTTTTGGTCGCTGCAAGGACCATGTTTTCATCTTTGTTATTGTTTTGGTCGCTACAATGGACCGTGCTTCCACCTTTTTAATGTTTTGGTCGCTGCCAAGGACCATGTTTCCATCTTTGTTATTGTTTTGGTCACTACAATGGAACATGCTTCAACCTTTTTTATTGTTTTAGTCGCTGCCATGGACCATGTTCAATCTTTGCTATTATTTTGGTCGCTGCCAAGGACCATATTTCCATCTTAGTTATTTTTTGGCAGCTGTCAATTACTATGCTTTTATCTTTGTTATTGTTTTGGTCGCTACAATGGACCATGTTTCCACCTTTGTTATTGTTTTGGCCGCTGTCAATGACATTGCCTCTATATTCCTTAGTTATGTTTTTAAAAAGAGCAAGAATAAGCATCCAACAGGAATTTGCATTTGTACAATGTGTTTTAATCGAATGTACAGTTTACTGTTCAATTACATGAAGATTTGGGGATAATAGCATAACTACATTTCATCAATCATATTTAATTATAATGAAACACTTATGTTTGTTATTTGTTTCAGTGTTGGAGGTGGATCCGTGTGTATATGTAGTAGAATCACGTAGAGTTATGGAACCACGGGATGTTAAACTGAACACTCAACAAAGTCAAACCGAACCTTGTGAAATACCAGACACATTGAAAGACCGATGGTTGTTAGTTAACCGTCCTAGAGAACGATTGCGAATTAGAGGCAATGTTTCTATGATTGTTAAGTACGGGAAAACAAAACACCATTATACCTGCTTAGAGAGTAGAGGTCACACGTTCCTTCTAGCGTAAGTATACAAATTGTATTTGTAATTTCTTCATTAGTACTGGAATAATCTTCACTTATGGAAATGTTAGCCTGTATTGTATTGGTAACTAGCGAATCATTAATTTAGAAATGATGAATTGAATAATAGTACAAGAAACCTGGTATATACTTGCAGGGCTGATTTCAGTATCACCTGATACTTTACGGACATGTACTACGGAGAACGGTCTAGTTAAATGTGCCATTTGTATATCTCATTTTTGGGTTGGGATGGCATAATATTTTTGAAATAATAGACACGTATTTTCTGTGCTTATCGTATATATAATTACGTGTTAATTATACTCTGTAGTTGCAAAGTCTACAGTCTTGATGTTTTGTAAGGAACACCGACTTAAGTTGTCTTCATCATGTCCAAGGGGTACAAACTGACTATACCCCGTGGACAACTTGCCTCTCTAGATTTGTACAGCGAAATTTCCTCTGAACTCACAAGGCAGACATCATCGGAGTACTGTATTCCTAGATTGGTTTGGCGTGCTTTAAGTTTGTGGCTTTCGCGGTAGGACTTATTTGAGGGACAACAAGTTCAAAAATACTTGAGAATTATCATTTTAAATTTAGTTAGGCAAAAGAAGAGAACATTTTACGCCGACTTTTCTCAAGGTTTCGCTCATTTTGTTGAGTAGCTATTATACAGGGCTAAACACGTCAGCTTTAACAGAGTTATGAGAAACCTATAACTAGGGACTAAATGACATTGCTTACAGTGGTTACTAGTATACATCTACCACTCATCACAGACATTACTTGTCCTGGGAATTATATAGTATGTATTGTTTGAATATACCGTACACACAAACTTCAACTCCCAAACCAGCGGGTTAACTTGGTTAATTTGTCAGTTGTTTTGTCTTCACCATTGTTAACAGTATGTAAAAATGACATGTAAAACACGCTACAAGTTGCTTACAACACCGACATTGTGATCTCAGCTGGCTTGCCGTCAGCTTTCCGCCAATTCCCCTTGTTTCACGTCACCCCCAATCGCATCAAACACTTCTAAATTTGTAATGTCTATAATGGATATTAATGGTAAGTTGGAAGTCATTGAGCTTCCTGTCTGATGTTAATGGAAAGAACAACAGACATAGTGAAATGCCTCTCAGGTCTGACTGAATATGTAGTCAACAAATGTAAAAGAGGGGTGTTCGGAAAAAATTCTGACAGCTGTTTGGTTGCTTTGTTTTTCGATCCAGTTTATTAGGTCGGTAAGTTGCACTTACTGGAATTACTTAACAACAGCCTCTAACACATGGTTTTCACAAAGCATCCGGCAATATCTCAACACGCCTAATGTCAAAGAATAACATTGCAAATCTTACATCAATAAAACAGTAGTAATGGAACAGTCTTAATACTTTTTTGGACAATCTTTGTACGTACATTTTATTTAGTGATTATAGAATAACAAATTATAGCATGCTTTTATTCTTTAATTTTTATGTTTGTTTATTTATTTTTCAAGTATGTTATTGTACCAAAAGCCCACGACACTTATACACAGTATTCCAAACTATTTGATGGCCGTTTTCAAAGCAAAAAAACACCAGACATACTTACTAAGTCTCAATGTTTAGGGGTTCCTATACCGGTTAAGCTCATTCTGAAAATGTCATTTGGTATATCGCCAATTAGAGTTTTGTAGTCCCCTACCGGTTTGCCCTCCGTCCGTAAAAAATCTGAATCCTGACATAATTCATACAGTTTCCAAGCTAGGTTTATGAAACTTGATATGTGGATAGGGGGCAATAAGGGGATATGCACGTCTAAATATATTTTGATTCTGACAAACATTGTGGTTGCTATGGCGAAAGAAAGAGTGAAAATAAGCCCAAATCTGGATCCTGCCAAAACTCAAACAGTTTCCAAGCTAGGTTAATGAAACTTGATATGTGGTTAGGGGGCAAAAAGGGGATTATGTACGTCTGAAAATATTTTGATTCTGACAAAAATTGTGGTTGCTTTGGCAACAGAAACATTGAAAATGGCTTCAAACCGGTAGGGGACTTCTGTATTGCTTGCAATTCTATTAAATTACTTGTTTAATAATGGTTGCCATGTACCGTCTTATCAGTTACATGGTTTCAATTGGTAGGAGCCTGGGAATACATGAAATTTAAGGAGAAGCGCCACAAAAGAGTTACAAGTTACAATTTATTTGAGGACTTATAACAGACACATACGAACACCACCAACGATAAACTAATGAGAACGAATTTTGCTGAAGTCGTTTTCGCCAGTAATCTCGAGTTGACGCCAGGGCGGTATTCGTTATAATATGACGGATCTTTTAATAAACTGTTCTGAATTAACGGTATACTATGTCCACCCGAACATGTTTTTTGAAATTTATTTAGAATATAACCTACATTATGAGCTAATGAAAACGCCGCATTTTGGCGGTTAACTGAAAATTTAATCATTAAAATTTTCTCTTCACAGACTTTACGTCATGCGTTGGCTCTACTTTCTATCGGCCAATCAGAATGCAGAATGTTATATTCTAAGTTAGTTAGAACATATTAAGTAAATTTTAATGACTAAAAAGGACTCGCTTCGCTTCGCTCGCTCCGCCTTTGTAATCATTAAAATTTACTTAATATGTTCTAACTATAACATGGAAAATCCAGATGTGTTATAAGTTATAGTTAGAACATATTAAGTAAATTTTAATGACTAAAAAGGACTCGCTTCGCTTCGCTCGCTCCGCCTTCGTAATCATTAAAATTTACTTAATATGTTCTAACTATAACATGGAAAATCCAGATGTGTTATAAGTTATAGTTAGAACATATTAAGTAAATTTTAATGATTAAAATCCTTTTTGTGATCAAATTGGTTAACACTTCCGTTAATAGAGCCACTATCATGAAAATACGAGGGGTGTTCAAATTGGAATGCAACTTTTTGATAGTTTTAATAAACAGGCTTATTTGTTCCCCTTGCAGTATTAATTGTTAAATGGATTTTTGTTAGATTTTAATGAACAAGCTTTTGGTCCTCTTGCAGTATTCATCTCCGATATATATGCGATAATCAGAAAACTCATTTTTAAAATGCGCTTTTATTATCATTCCAAGATACACTGTGCATATATTGGACAAGATCCAAACAGAGACCTTAACGTACGTGACATTTCTTTCCGATATTACATTTTAAGAGTTTTTGAGATAAATAAAGTCACAAGAGACAATGCATGACAAATAAAGTTTGTCGGAAAGCTCAAGAACCTTAACACTTCCCAGTCAGTCGCGGTCATGGCTGCTGCATGTGGAGGCTCATTACTCTCCAACAGCATGCACTCCTTCAAATCTGTGGCTGTGCAGCGTTTGTCGGAGTAGGTCTTCACTTTTGAAGGACTTTACCTTCGTTAAACTTGGCACTTGCAAATTGTCCATTTTATACATCACATTGAATCGTAGAAACTTGGTTTATATAGAAAAAGGTCTACATTCATACTGGTGCGCATGATGCGTTTTGCAATGCAAAGTTTTGGTCTGTTTTTGTTGGGTCTGTTTCATGGGTGACAAAACTATGGTTCCATTTGCAAACGGTCGACTTTTTAATCAACTATGTTTGGACAGTTTGTAAAGGCATGTGTGCGGGCATCTCAAAGCGGATATGGGTATCCAAAATGTGCTTCTCTTCCTAATTGTTTGTAATATGCTTGATAATTGTATAAATAGCTCCTAATGATGTTGTAACATATTGAGCTACTTGCAAACTTGTAAATCTTCCTCCAGTTACAAAAAATATGTTAGCAACCCTTTTCCAGTATATTGCGGTATTTGGATTACGTGCATGAGGTTCATTTCCAAATAAAAGTATAGATTCTACTTAAATTTCTTAAACTATCAATTAGTTGATGAATAAAATATCACATTTCATCATTTCACTATACATGTTAATTTAAATATGGTATTTGCTCCCGCATTAAGAAGACAACGATTCTTAAATAGGATCTAATTTGGTCAGAGAAAAGTAACATTTTCCTAATCATTTAAGCATTAGTATACACTAATATATATATATATTAATTTATTGTTGCCACTTAACTGAACAGATTTAAAAATGTTAGGTATCAATCTAAAGCTCATACAATGGTCTTTGTTATACAGTTGATTATCTTTACAATTTCAGTAATACAAGAAAGATATAGCATCACTTGCATTCCTATTTTAAAAAACCCTCGACAAACTGAAAATATCAAACTTTGTGGCACCTATGTGGCATTATCACGTAACAAAACATCAATACATGTAAATGTACAATACTCTCATACAGTATTTGAGTAGTTTGTTTTTGTAATGTGAAGCAGAGTTATATACAGCTGCATTTCCATCAATTTCTTTCTTATAAGAGATGTTTAGCCATTGTGATCACGAACTTTAATTTATATAAATTAGTAAAACTTTTTAGATGGACCCAGTGTATCATTAAACTGACCCCTTTCTCAATTATATTACTAGACCGTTATTTAACAGTTGACTTCTTGTCTATATTTTATCTCGGTATTCAGTTTGAAATTAGAAAATCAGGTTGAAAAACAAGCTTTTTAAACTTCAGATTTGTCAACATGACCACTTCCGATGTTCACGAAAATAGGCTCATAAGAAGCGCCTTGAGATACAGATACCAAATATGTATGAGTCATATAAATGTTCTAATTCTAAGCTAACGATATATTAAGCAAACGCTCATAACAATTAATTGTATGTCACGAACAAAACGTTTACTAACAATATTACATATCTTTCTTCAAATGGTGTGCAGTATACTGTACACATAAGTACCAATCATTCAAATATCAGAGTGTACACATAATATTGTATTGCAAAATAACTTCATCATTGTATGTATTACTAGTGATATTTGATTCTGTGATTATATTCTGTCGGCTTTATGGGTTTCAATTTCATGTTCACAATTCCATTCAATGCATGGTCTGGGACACACATTTCTACAATTCACAACTCTAGATTTATCATTCCCGTACACATACGCATTTTGTCATCAGATCATGTCTTGGAACTTCTGTAATGATGTACACTAAGAGGCACTTATAACTGTGCAGTTTTCCATTCCTAATAACTTTTTTGTTTGTAAATATCTGTTAATGAAATTTTGTGTAATTGGTTGTTAGTCGACGCACAACGTAATCCAATATTTAAATCTTACGGTTCAATGAATATTGCCCATTGGACTGTGAAAATAACAATTTAACGAATTGCACGAGAAAATCGTGAAACAGCGGGAAATAAAATTACACGTGGTAATTTTCATTAAATTCATGACCCGTTAACCCAATAAAACACAAAATAAAATATGTGTCTAGAATGACGTCGTGACGTCGGGTATATCAACACAGGCGTCTCTATGTTACTGTTGGCATATAATTAATTTTGGCGTTCCAATAAGTAAAAGTATGTGCTATGCAATCATTGAAACCCCTACAGGTATTTGGAGCCACATTCTACCTGACTGTCTGTCCTTTCATTGTTAAAATTTGTCAACATAATTTCTCTGCAATGACTGGTCGGATTTCAACGTACGTGGATACGTGCGGCATGTTATGCTAGGACCAACTGTCACTGACATTGCCCTTCAAATATGACGTCAATGCGACAACATTGCATAGCTTAAACGCCCAGAAGGACACGTTCTTAGCTATTGGAAAACTGTGCGTTTTAAGCCGGGGCAGATTTCGTGAATTCACAATTTTACGCAACGCTTAATAATGTGCTAGCGTTTCCTAAATCTTTTGTGTTTTGAAATGAAATTTACTAAAACATTATCACACATCTTTTAACTACACTTGCTGCAAATTTCAACAAAATATACCCACTAAATACTGAGATAGTGAGATTTGAGTAAGTGCACAGTTATAAGTGCCTCTTAGTGTATGAGAATGCGTTGCATCGGCCACGTAAATATCATCATTTCAAATGTGACATTGTATTGCATTTGATGAACTAAATGACAAAATACGTATCCGTTAGTATAGAGTCGAGTAACCGTCATAACGAATATCGATGTAATCAGAGTTGTTCATCAGAATAAAACGAGAACCACAAGTGCACATAACACATCGATGGTATTTGCGCAACTTTTTCGGGGGTCAAAGCGATAATGAAGTGGTTTAAAGGTTCCATACTTCGCATTGGTAAGCGATGACGCCGTACAGTATAGTTCCGAATCCCACTTTAAGAACACCATCCTATTACCTTAGAAATACTTATTAAGTCAATCGCTGTACCTATAGAAGTGTTATTAAGCGCCGTGAAACTCCCTACATATCAACGGGAAATTTCTAAAAGTATACAGTCCCATAGAGACTAAATAACCCCATAAATAATCTAGTTAACTAACCCATAGCATCGATTGTTTTATACATCCAGTGAGGTCTATCTATGGATCAAGAATGAGACACCGTGACAATGTATGCAGCCTACCATAAGCAGCGTTTTGACATCTAATATATTTGTCCTGGTATTTCGATAATGACACACGGCAGTCGACGGCGCACCCCTGGAAATGGATATACGCGCTAAAAGTGTCCATCACAGCGGATTGCGCACCAATGATTATTTTATAATAGTAGTCATAAATATTTATATAATGTGTGGACAGTGAATCATAAAACTTGGTTTACTCTCATACAATGTGCGCTATAGATTTTGGAGATATTATCCATTGCCGTTGTATACGTTTGCTTTATTGGACGAATATTTCATTGAAGGATATCACGTTTCATGACCAGTATCAAACTAATATTCAACATGCTAAATATAGGACGTTTTTATCTGTTACACTAATTGTATGAGTGTATAGTGAAGTGTTACATATTACTTGTACGTCATAATTATATATTTTAGGTTGATAAAACTAAACCGTAAAGTCCGCACGACTGGTTAGGCTGGTAAAGTAATAGAGTGTGTACCCGCCAACACAGACGCAAAATTTATGCTATGTTTATTTGGAAAATTTTCGAAAATACTCATAGAAACAAAAATTTGTTATGAGCATATTGAAAGAAACGTTAGACTTTTCTTAAAAAGATTAAACAAATCTCATTGCTTTTAGTAGATAATGTACTAATTACAAATTGATCAATAATTCAATGGACCAGGCTCGGTCAACACGCCTCTGTACTGGACTGTACACCCGATAAGATACATAATTATGTAGTGTTGAATTTGGTTCATACACCTCGCATTACGTTATTGCTAGTTTCATCATACAGTAAGGTATCATCAAAGGCCTTTTAAAGATTGTTGGATAATATATTGACATACTTTGTTTGATTTAAACTGCAATTACTTGAATAAATCAAGCTCCAACGATATTATCGGAAAGCTTCGCATAAAGCCCTGTATAGCGAATATCGAGCTATTGTAATCCGCTTGGTTGCGGACAATAATTTGACTAAACACACTAAATAATGTTCGCGTAGTTATAACTTCACAGCAATATTTATCGGTTGTTTTTATCTTGTTTCTATTTTCTATTGTTCGTTTATTACCATGTTAAATGATATGATCACGAACTGCCGCAATCTGACAATACCGCTAATAACATTGTCACCAAGCATATGCCTGACAGTAGGAATTGTCTGTATAATAATTCCTGTCGCCTATCTAAAATCGAGAGATAACTGCCATACTCCATTACATTTGATCTTGTTTTATTGACGCATGTCGTTAAGTAACGCCAGCATAGGACAAATTCTAGTTTCCCTTATGAGCGTATAAACGATCAGGAGAGAGAAGTTTCAGAAGTTTTGGCAAAATATTATGGATTTGTTGAAATTGAAACGACGTAACTGTCACCAACGCAATTACACAGAACTACAACTTACAAACATACACGGAAAATCACAATAAAGTACTCGAAAATAAATCAAGATTCAACACAGACAGTAAAAAAGAAGTTTGTGAAAACAAATCAAGTTATTCATTATGACGGATTCAGTATACATTTTTAGGTATGATGTAACATCACTGATGATAAAATTAAATTTGTTTTGAAAGTCTTCATTGTGACGCAGTGATTATATTGAAATTATAAAATATAATATCAGTGATATCTTGATTTTATTGGTGCTTAAAGTTATTTTCCTGTCCCTGGTGAAGTATTTAGATACTAGTATGCTAATTTTGTTCGTCCGTGCGACCGTAACAATGTGTGATCACACTTTAACTGCGAGAGGTCCGTGTTTTGCAACGTGTCCGTTTTGTGCTCGGCTTGAAATGACTTTTCTGCACCCATACCTTCTAGTCTATTCGTGGTTATTAACTTATAATGTATGTTTTAAGAATCGTGCGTGATTGGAAAGAACCATAACTTTATAAAATATATAAAGTGAGGTTAATTACAACGTATACGAATATAACTCCGCGTTTAATGTACTATTTAATGATCTAATGGATAGGCTCGACGGTCGAGAAGGTAACGCTATTGAATACGGATTAATATGTCTCTGGTTTGAATCTCGACTAGGTCAATTGTTCATTTCTGTAAAACGCTTTTCAATGTTTCCACCTAACTAGAGATGAACTGGTTGGTTACCCAGTAGTAAGAGTAGTAACATGACTATATGACAATGCTTACAGTGGTTACTAGTACAGTATAACCTGGTTTATCCGGAACCTGCTTTTACCGGCAACCTGTCTTAACTGACATGGTGTGTTGGTCCCGGCAGATCTCCACTGAAATGTCTATTTGATGGACCCTGACTTTAACGGAACCTGATTCATCTGTTATCCGACATTACCAGATAATTGGTAAATATTGTGTTTTAGCATCGAATTAACTATTTATAAATATCTCTTTATGACTAACTAACCTCATCGGTACAATGACATGTAAATTTTAAAGCCATTGGATACCTTTTATATTTGTTCATTTGTTATAATGTTTGTCGTTTTGATAAGCAATTATACTGGAACAACATATAACGTGTTTCCATAAAACCTAGTTTTACCGACACTCATCTTTATCCGGCACGCTTATCCGGTCCGATGGGATGCCGGATACACCAGGTTATACTGTATATACTTGACCTTTCGTTCCTTGAAATTATGTAGTACGTGTAGTCTGGAGATATCGTAAACATAAACTCACAATGTAAGTATAACTTTGTTAAT
Source organism: Spisula solida (assembly GCA_947247005.1). Lineage (NCBI taxonomy): Eukaryota > Metazoa > Mollusca > Bivalvia > Venerida > Mactridae > Spisula > Spisula solida. The sequence continues at coordinate 32,694,964 of OX365952.1, read as the reverse complement.
TTGTCAGTTGTTTTGTATTCACCATGGTTAACAGTATGTAGAAATGACATGTAAAATACTCTACAAGTCGCTTACAAAATCGACATTGTGACATCAGCTGCCTTGCTGTCAGCTTTCCGCTAATTCTCCTTGCTTCACGTCGCCCACAATCGTATCAAACACAACTACTGTAATGTCTATAATGGATATTAATGGTTAGTTGGAAGGCATAGAGCTTCTTGTCTGATGTTAATGGAAGGAACAATAGGCATAGTGAAATGCCTCTCATGTCTGAATGAAAATGTAGTCAACAAATATAAAAGAGGGGTGTTCGGAAAACATTTTGACAGCTGTTTGGTGGCTTCATTTTTCGATCAAGTTCATTAGGTCGGTAAGTTGCACTTTCCAGTTTTCCTTGAAATACTTAACAACAGTCGCTAACACATGGTCTTCACAAAGTATCCGACAATAGCTATAACATCAATAAAACAGTAGTAATGGAACAGTCTTAATACCTTTTTGGAAATTTTTGTACGTACATTTTATTTAGTGATTATAGGGTAACACATGATAGCATGTTTTTATTCTTTAATTTTTATGTTTGTTTATTTATGTTTTAAATATGGTATTGTACCAAAGGCCCCGGCACTTATACACAGTATTCCGAACTATTTAATGACCGTTTACCAAGCAAAAGCAGAAATGCGTACTACGTCACAGTGTTTAGGGGTTCCTATACCGGTTAAGCTCATTCTAAAAATGCCAATTAGTAAATCGCCAATTACAGTATTTTAATAATGGCAACCATGTATCGTCTTGTCAGTTACATGGTTTCAATTGGAAGCAGTCTGGGAATACATAACATTTTAGGAGAAGCGCTACAAAAGAGTTACAAGTCATAATTCATTTGAGGATTTATAACAGACACATACGAACACACCAACGATAGACTAATGAGAACGAAATTTGCTGAAGTCGTATAAGCAAGTATTTGCAAGTTGACGCCAGGGCGGTATTCGTTATATGACGGATATTTTAATAAACTGTTCTGAATTAACGGTATACTATGTCCATCCGAATATCTGTTTGAAATGTAATCCTTTTTTGTGATCAAATAGGTTAACACTTCCGTTAATAGAGCCACTATAATGAACATACGAGGGGTGTTCAAATTGGAATGCAACTGACCCCATAAAATGGATTTTTGATAGTTTTAATGAACAAGCATTTTGACCCCTTGCAGTTTTCATCACCGATATATATGCGATACTCCGATAATCAATTTTTAAAATGCGCTTTTATTATTATTCCTAGGTACACTGTGCATGTACTGGACAAGATCCAAACCGAGATCTTAACGTACCTGACATTTTTTTCCGATATTATATTTTAAAAGTATTGGAAATAAATAAAGTCACAAGGGACAATGCGTGACAAATAAAGATTGTCGGAAAGCTCAAGGACCTTTGCACTCTCAGTTAGTCGCGTTCATGGCTGCTGCATGTGGAGGCTCATTACTCTGCAACAGCATGCACTCCTTCAAATCTGTGGCTGGGCAGCGTTTGTCGGAGTATATCTTTCATTTTTGAAGGAATTTACTTTCGTTGAACTTGGCATTTACATCAAATTGGATAGTAGAAACTTGGTTTATATAGAAAAAGGTGTACAATCCTACTGGCGCCCATGATGCGTTTTGCAATGCAAACTTTGGTCTGTTTTTGTTGGGTATGTCGCATGGGTAACAAAATTAATCCACGTCTCGATTATGGTCATTACATTTGCAAACGGTCGACTTTTTAAGCAACCATGTTTGGACAGTTTGTAAAGGCATGTGTGCTGCATCTCAAAGCTGGGTATCCAAAAATGCACTTATCTTCCTAATTTTTGTAATATGCTTGATAATTGTATAAAAAGCTCATAATGATGTTCCAACACATTGAGCTTCTTGCATACTTGTTAATCTTCCACCAGTTTCAAAAGATATTTGATTTTTGCAACCCTTTTCTAGTATGTTGCGATATTTGGATGACGTGCATGAGGTTCATTTCCAAATAAAATTATACTACTCTTAATTTCTTAAACTATTAGGTAGTTGATGAATAAAATATCACAATACATCATTTCACTATACATGTTAATTTCAATATAATGGTATTTGCTCCCGCATTAAGAAGACAACGATTCTTAAATGGGATCGAATTTGGTCAGAGAAAAGTGACATTTTCCCAATCATTTAAGCATTAGTATACACGAGTAGACAGTGTTAATCAAGTTAGTGTTACCACTAAACAGAACAGATTTAAATATGTGAAGTAATAATGTAAAGCTATTACAATGATATTTGATATACAATTCATTCTCTTTAAACGTTCAGTGATACGAGAAATATAAAGCTGCATCATTTGCATTCGAGTTTATACAACCCTCGAACAACTGAAGATATCTAACTTTGTGACACCTAGTATTAGTTACATGGTCATCTAGTGACCTGGTACGGTATCATCCCGTACCAGGTCACTAGATGACCTTGCAACGAATTTACCCTACCGATGACCATTCACAATGAATAACCACTCTTAAGAGCACCTCAATACTACAATAGAATGACCGCTGAAATCAGAAAATTGGTCTTTAAATCCCTCAATATTAAGACCAATATAAAAATAAGACCAGTTTAAAATGGCATGTCTCTCAAGGTTGGCTTATTATTGAGATGTTATGTAACTAAACCCCATCGGAAATCCGGAACCGCCCCAGACCAAAAGGGAACAAACTCGTACAGAACGCAGTCAAGGAATACAACAATATATAAACATTACACATACTTATTCACTGACACCGTACACAGCGTTTAATTGTCATAAAATACTTCCAAATACATTGAGGTAATATCGGCGATATACCTACAAAAGCCTTGAAAAGGATTTCATGAGAGGCTTTTCATTTTGTTAAGAAACAATTTTGACCATCTCGAACTTCGCGACGTTCTTCTTGAATATTTCGTGAAATTCGTCCAATAAGCATAGTAGGCTATCCTGTCGGAAAATCGAAAATATTGCAAAGCGACACGGTATGGAGTTAAATGCTGGCCTTAATAATAATCACAAGACAGCAACAAACATCATACAATTGTGCTTGCATAGAATCCGAATGTGCAACATCATTTCCCGGTATTGAATTTAGTGACCCGGTATGGGATGATATTGTGTCACCATGGGATCGCAATGGACCAATCATATTCTTTGATTTAGCTACTAATTTGTCAGAGGTAGAGTAAGTGGCATTATTACGTGACAAAACATCAATACATGTAAATGTAAAAAACTCTCATACGTAACTCTCTTGTTTTCGTAATTTACAGCTGCATTTCCATAGATTTCTTTCGTATTAGGGATGTTTAGACATTGTGAACGCGAACTTTAATTGATATAAATTAGTAAAACTGTTTAGATGGACCCAGTGTAACATTAAACTGGCCCCCTTCTAAATTATATTACAAGACCGTTATTTGACAGTTGACTTCTTGTCTATATTTTATCTCGGTATTCAGTTTGAAATTAGAAAATCAGGTTGAAAAACAAGCTTTTTTAACTTCAGTTTTGTTAACATGACCACTTCCGATGTTCATGAAAATAGGCTCATAAGAAGCTCCTTGAGATACAGATTTCAAATCTGTATGAGTCTTATAAGTTTTCTAATCTTAAGCTAGCGATATATTAAGCAAACGCTCACAACGATTAATTGTATGTCACGAGCATTGGTAAGCGTTGACACAGTAGAGTATTGGGTCGAATCCCACTTTAAGTTCACCATCCTTTTACCTTAGAAATACTTAGTAAGTCAATCGTTGTACATATAGAAGTGTTATAAAGCGGCGTGAAACTGCCGACATAACAACGGGCAATTTCTAAAAGTATACAGTCCCATAGAGACTAAATAACCCCATAAATAATCTAGTTAACTAACCCATAGTATCGATTGTTTTATACATCCAGTGAGGTCTATCTATGGATCAAGTATGAGACACCATGACAATGTATGCAGCCTACCATAAGCAGCGTTTTGACATCTAATATATTTGTCCTGGTTTTTCTATAATGACACACGGCAGTCGATGGCGCACCCCAGCAAATGGATATACGCGCTAAAATTGTCCATCACAGCGGATTGCGTACCAATGATTATTTTATAATAGTAGTCATAAATATTTATATAATGTGTGAACAGTGAATCATAAAACTTGGTTTACTCTCATACAATGTGCGCTATAGATTTTGGAGATATTATCCATTGCCGTTGTATACGTTTGCTTTATTTGACGAATATTTCATTGAAGGATATCACGTTTCATGACCAGTATCAAACTAATATTCAACATGCTAAATATAGGACGTTTTTATCTGTTACACTAATTGTATGAATGTATAGTGAAGTGTTACATATTAATTGTACGTCATAATTATATCTTTTAGGATGATAAAACTAAACCGTAAAGTCCGCACGACTGGTTAGGCTGGTAAAGTAATAGAGTGTGTACCCGCCAACACAGACGCAAAATTTATGCTATGTTTATTTGGAAAATTTTCGAAAATACTCATAGAAACAAAATTTGTTATGAGCGTATTGAAAGAAACGTTAGACTTTTCTTAAAAAGATAAAACAAATCTCATTGCTTTTAGTAGATAATGTACTAAGTACAAATTGATCAATAATTCAATGGACCAGGCTCGGTCAACACGCCTCTGTACTGGACTGTACACCCGATAAGATACATAATTATGTAGTGTTGAATTTGGTTCATACACCTCGCATTACGTTATGGCTATTTTCATCATACAGTAAGGTATCATCAAAGGCCTTTTAAAGATTGTTAGATAATATATTGACATACTTTGTTTGATTTAAACGGCAATTTGAATAAATCAAGCTCCAACGATATTATCGGAAAGCTTCGCATAAAGCCCTGTATAGCGAATATCGAGCTATTGTAATCCGCTTGGTTGCGGACAATAATTTGACTAAACACACTAAATAATGTTCGCGTAGTTATAACTTCACAGCAATATTTATCGGTTGTTCTTATCTTGTTTCTATTTTCTATTGTTCGTTTATTACCATGTTAAATGATATGATCACGAACTGCCGCAATCTGACAATACCGCTAATAACATTGTCACCAAGCATATGCCTGACAGTAGGAATTGTCTGTATAATAATTCCTGTCGCCTATCTAAAATCGAGAGATAACTGCCATACTCCATTACATTTGATCTTGTTTTATTGACGCATGTCGTTAAGTAACGCCAGCATAGGACAAATTCTAGTTTCTCTTATGAGCGTATAAACGACCAGGAGAGAGAAGGATTTGTTGAAATTGAAACGACGTAACTGTCACCAACGCAATTACACAGAACTACAACTGTCTCGACTTACAAACATACACGGAAAATCACAATAAAGTACTCGAAAATAAATCAAGATTCAACACAGACAGTAAAAAAGTAGTTTGTGAAAACAAATCAAGTTATTCATTATGACGGATTCAGTATACATTTTTAGGTATGATGTAACATCACTGATGATAAAATTAAATTTGTTTTGAAAGTCTTCATTGTGACGCAGTGATTATATTGAAATTATAAAATATAATATCAGTGATATCTTGATTTTATTGGTGCTTAAAGTTATTTTCCTGTCCCTGGTGAAGTATTTAGATACTAGTATGCAAATTTTGTTCGTCCGTGCGACCGTAACAATGTGTGATCACACTTTAACTGCGAGAGGTCCGTGTTTCGCAACGTGTCCGTTTTGTGCTCGGCTTGAAATGACTTTTCTGCACCCATACCTTCTAGTCTATTCGTGGTTATTAACTTATAATGGATGTTTTAAGAATCGTGCGTGATTGGAGAGAACCACAACTTTATAAAATATATAAAGTGAGGTTAATTACAACGTATACGAATATAACTCCGCGTTTAATGTACTATTTAATGATCTAATGGATAGGCTCGACGGTCGAGAAGGTAACGCTATTGAATACGGATTAATATGTCTCTGGTTTGAATCTCGACTAGGTCAATTGTTCATTTCTGTAAAACGCTTTTCAATGTTTCCACCTAACTAGAGATGAACTGGTTGGTTACCCAGTAGTAAGAGTAGTGACATGACTATATGACAATGCTTACAGTGGTTACTAGTACAGTATAACCTGGTTTATCCGGAACCTGCTTTTACCGGCAACCTGTCTTAACTGACATGGTGTGTTGGTCCCGGCAGATCTCCACTGAAATGTCTATTTGATGGACCCTGACTTTAACGGAACCTGATTCATCTGTTATCCGACATTACCAGATAATTGGTAAATATTGTGTTTTAGCATCGAATTAACTATTTATAAATATCTCTTTATGACTAACTAACCTCATCGGTACAATGACATGTAAATTTTAAAGCCATTGGATACCTTTTATATTTGTTCATTTGTTATAATGTTTGTTGTTTTGATAAGCAATTATACTGGAACAACATATAACGTGTTTCCATAAAACCTAGTTTTACCGACACTCATCTTTATCCGGCACGCTTATCCGGTCCGATGGGATGCCGGATACACCAGGTTATACTGTATATACTTGACCTTTCGTTCCTTGAAATTATGTAGTACGTGTAGTCTGGAGATATCGTAAACATAAACTCACAATGTAAGTATAACTTTGTTAATTTGTCAGTTGTTTTGTATTCACCATGGTTAACAGTATGTAGAAATGACATGTAAAATACTCTACAAGTCGCTTACAACATCGACATTGTGACATCAGCTGCCTTGCTGTCAGCTTTCCGCTAATTCTCCTTGCTTCACGTCGCCCACAATCGTATCAAACACAACTACTGTAATGTCTATAATGGATATTAATGGTTAGTTGGAAGGCATAGAGCTTCTTGTCTGATGTTAATGGAAGGAACAACAGGCATAGTGAAATGCCTCTCATGTTTGAATGAAAATGTAGTCAACAAATATAAAAGAGGGGTGTTCGGAAAACATTTTGACAGCTGTTTGGTGGCTTCATTTTTCGATCAAGTTCATTAGGTCGGTAAGTTGCACTTTCCAGTTTTCCTTGAAATACTTAACAACAGTCGCTAACACATGGTCTTCACAAAGTATCCGACAATAGCTTTAACATCAATAAAACAGTAGTAATGGAACAGTCTTAATACTTTTTTGGAAATGTTTGTACGTACATTTTATTTAGTGATTATAGGATAACAAATGATAGCATGCTTTTATTCTTTAATTTCTATGTTTGTTTATTTATGTTTTAAATATGGTATTGTACCAAAGGCCCCGGCACTTATACACAATATTCCGAACTATTTAATGACCGTTTACCAAGCAAAAGCAGACATGCGTACTACGTCTCAGTGTTTAGGGGTTCCTATACCGGTTAAGCTCATTCTAAAAATGCCAATTAGTAAATCGCCAATTACAGTATTTTAATAATGGTAACTATGTATCGTCTTGTCAGTTACATGGTTTCAATTGGTAGGAGTCTGGGAATACATAACATTTTAGGAGAAGCGCTACAAAAGAGTTACAAGTCATAATTCATTTGAGGATTTATAACAGACACATACGAACACACCAACGATAGACTAATGAGAACGAAATTTGCTGAAGTCGTATAAGCAAGTATTTGCAAGTTGACGCCAGGGCGGTATTCGTTATATGACGGATATTTTAATAAACTGTTCTGAATTAACGGTATACTATGTCCATCCGAACATCTTTTTGAAATATAATCCTTTTTTGTGATCAAATAGGTTAACACTTCCGTTAATAGAGCCACTATAATGAACATACGAGGGGTGTTCAAATTGGAATGCAACTGACCCCATAAAATGGATTTTTGATAGTTTTAATGAACAAGCATTTTGACCCCTTGCAGTTTTCATCACCGATATATATGCGATACTCCGATAATCAATTTTTAAAATGCGCTTTTATTATTATTCCTAGGTACATGTGCATGTACTGGACAAGATCCAAACCGAGATCTTAACGTACCTGACATTTTTTTCCGATATTATATTTTAAAAGTATTGGAAATAAATAAAATCACAAGGGACAATGCGTGACAAATAAAGATTGTCGGAAAGCTCAAGGACCTTTGCACTCTTAGTAAGTGGCGTTAATGGCTGCTGCATGTGGAGGCTCATTACTCTCCAACAGTATGCACTCCTTCAAATCTGTGGCTGGGCAGAGATTGTCGGAGTATGTCTTTCATTTTTGAAGGAATTTACTTTCGTTGAACTTGGCATTTACATCAAATTGAATAGTAGAAACTTGGTTTATATAAAAAAAGGTGTACAATCCTACTGGCGCCCATGATGCGTTTTGCAATGCAAACTTTGGTCTGTTTTTGTTGGGTATGTCGCATGGGTAACAAAATTAATCCACGTCTCGATTATGGTCATTACATTTGCAAACGGTCGACTTTTTAAGCAACCATGTTTGGACAGTTTGTAAAGGCATGTGTGCTGCATCTCAAAGCTGGGTATCCAAAAATGCACTTATCTTCCTAATGTTTGTAATATGCTTGATAATTGTATAAAAAGCTCATAATGATGTTCCAACACATTGAGCTTCTTGCATACTTGTTAATCTTCGACCAGTTTCAAAAGATATTTGATTTTTTGCAACCCTTTTCTAGTATGTTGCGATATTTGGATGACGTGCATGAGGTTCATTTCCAAATACAATTATACTACTTTTAATTTCTTAAACTATTAAGTAGTTGATGAATAAAATATCACATTACATCATTTCACTATACATGTTAATTTCAATATAATGGTATTTGCTCCCGCATTAAGAAGACAACGATTCTTAAATATGATCGAATTTGGTCAGAGAAAAGTGACATTTTCCCAATCATTTAAGCATTAGTATACACGAGTAGACAGTGTTAATCAAGTTAGTGTTACCACTAAACCGAACGGATTTAAATATGTGAAGTAATAATGTAAAGCTAATACAATGATCTTTGATATACAATTTATTCTCTTTAAACATTCAGTGATACAGGAAATATATAGCTGCATCATTTGCATTCGAGTTTGAACAACCCTCGAACAACTGAAAATATCTAACTTTGTGACACCTATTATTAGTTACATGGTCATCTAGTGACCTGGTACGGGATGGTACCTGGTCAGAAATATCGTACCTGGCGAGGCGAAGCCGATACACGGTACGATATTAACTGACCAGGTATCATCCCGACCAGGTCACCAGATGACCATGCAACGAATTAACCCTACTGATGACCATTCACAATAAATAACCACTCTTAAGAGCACCTCAATACTACAATAGAATGACCGCTGAAATCAGAAAATTGGTCTTTAAATTCCCTCAATATTAAGACCAACATAAAAATAATACCAGTTTAAAATGGCATGTCTCTCAAGGTTGGCTTATTATTGAGATGTTATTGTAACTACACCCCATCGGAAATCCGGAACCGCTCCAGACCAAAAGGGAACACACTCGTACAGAACGCAGTCAAGGGAGACAACAATATATAAACATTACACATAATTATTCACTGACACCGTACACAGCGTTTAATTGTCATAAAATACTTCCAAATACATTTAGGTAAAATCGGCGACATACCTACAAAAGCCTTGAAAAGGATTTCATGAGAGGCTTTTCATTTTGTTAAGAAACAATTTTGACCATCTCGGTCTTCGTGACGTTCTTCTTGAATATTTCATGAAATTCGTCCAATAAGCATAGTAGGCTATCCGGTCGGAAATTCGAAGATATTGCAAAGCGACACGGTATGGAGTTAAATTCTGACCTTGGTGCTTGCATAGAATCCGAATGTGCAACATGATTTCGCGACGAATTTTCAAATTTATGATCTACATCGATATGACTGCTCACTTGGTGGTCGATCAATCCTGAATCCATCCAGTGTCATAGCCTGTGAAAATACTACCATTTAGTTACTGATTTTCATCTTAATTTAACTCGTACAGTGGAGCACACGATGTTTTCGTTGGAGCGACCTTGACTAATGTAAACAGTAACAGCTAGAGTTTCTTCCCTTACCGCTAGTGACCCGGTATTGAAATAGGCCTGGTCACGTGGGTACCCGGTATTTAATTTAGTGACCCAGTATGGGATGATATTTTGTCACCATGTGATCGCAATGGACCAATCATATTGGTTGATTTAGCTACTAATTTGTCAGAGGTAGGGTAAATAACATTATTACGTGGCAAAACATCAATACATGTAAATGTAAAAAAGACTCATACAAACTCTCTTGTTTTCGTAATGTGAAGCAGAGTTATTTACAGCTGCATTTCCATAGATTTCTTTCGTATTAGGGATGTTTAGCCATTGTTAATGCGAACTTTAATTTATATAAATTAGTAAAACTGTTTAGATGGACCCAGTGTATCATTAAACTGGCCCCCTTCTAAATTATATTACAAGACCGTTATATGACAGTTGACTTCTTGTCTATATTTTATCTCGGTATTAAATTTGAAATTAGAAAATCAGGTTGAAAAACAAGCTTTTTTAACTTCTGTTTTGTCAACATGACCACTTCCGAAGTTCATGAAAATAGGCCCATAAGAAGCGCCTTGAGATACAGATTTGAATACAGATCTGCATGAGTCTTATAAGTTTTCTAATCTTAAGCTAGCGATATATTAAGCAAACGCTTATAACGATTAATTGTATGTCACGAGCTTTGGTAAGCGTTGACGCAGTAGAGTATAGGGTCGAATCCCACTTTAAGTTCGCCATCCTTTTCCCTTAGAAATACTTAGTAAGTCAATCGTTGTACCTATAGAAGTGTTACTAAGCGATGTGAAACTCCCGACATAACAACGGGAAAGTTCGAAAAGTATACAGTCCCATAGAGACTAAATAACCCCCATAAATATTCTAGTTAACTAACCCATAGTATCGATTGTTTTATACATCCAGTGAGGTCTATCTATGGATAAAAAACGAGACACCATGACAATGTATGCAGCCTACCATAAGCAGCGTTTTGACATCTAATATATTTGTCCTGGTATTTCGATAATGACACACGGCAGTCGACGGCGCACCCCAGCAAATAGATATACGCGCTAAAATTGTCCAACACAGCGGATTTCGTACCAATGATTATTTTATAATAGTAGTCATAAATATTTATATAATGTGTGAACAGTGAATCATATCACTTGGTTTACTCTCATGCAATTTGCGCTATAGATTTTGGAGATATTAACCATTGCCCTTGTATACGTATTTGGTATTGGACGAATATTCCATTGAAGGATATCACGTTTCATGACCAGTATTAAACTTATCTTTAATATGCTAAATATAGGACGTTATTATCTGTTACACAAATTGTATGAGTGTATAGAGAAGTGTTACATAATAATTGTACGTCATAATTATATCTGTTAGGATGAAAAAACTAAACCGTAAAGTCCGCACGACTGGTTAGGCTGGTAAAGTAATAAAGTGTGTACCCGCCAACACAGACGCAAATGGTATGTTTATTAGGAAAATTTGCGAAAATACTCAAAGAAAAATAATTTTGTAATGAGCATACTGAAAGAAAAGAAGACTTTTCTTAAATATATAAAACAAATCTCATTGGTTCGGTTGCTTTTAGAAGATAATGTTCTAAGTACAAATTGATCAATAATTCAATGAACCAGGTTCGGTCAACATTCCTCTTTACTGGACTGTACACGCGATAAGATACATAATTATGTAGTGTTGAATTTGGTACACATCGTACAGTAATGTATCATCAAAGGCCTTTTTAAGATTGTTGGATAATATATTTACAAACTTTGTTTGCTTTAAACTGCAATTACTTTAATAAATCAAGCTCCAACGATAGTAAACAATTATCGGATAGCTTTGCATAAAGCACTGCAGAGCGAATATCGAGCTATTGTAAGAATGATATGCTCACAAACTGCCGCAATCCGACAATACCATTAATTACATCGTCACCAAGCGTACGCCTGACGGTAGAAATTGTCTGTATAATAATTCCTGTCGCCTATCTAATATCGAGAGATAACTGCCATACTCCATTACATTTGATCTTGTTTTATTGACGCATGTCGTTAAGTAACGCCAGCATAGGACAAATTCTAGTGTCCCTTATGATCATATAAACGATCAGGAGAGAGTAGTTTCAGAAGTGTTGGCAAAATATTATGTCTCGTCTTACAAACGTACACGAAATATTATTATAAAATACTCGAATAAAATCAAGATTCTACATAGACAGTGAAAAAGTTATTTGTGAAAACAAATTCAATTATTCACTATGACGGATTCAGTATAATTTTAAGGTATAATGGAACGGACTGATGATAAAATTTACATTAGTTATGAAAGTCTTTAATTTCACGCAGTGATTATATTGAATTTTTAACTGTATTATTCATTGGTATCTTACCAAGTTTTATTGGTGCGTCACCTAGTGACGTCGGTGGGAATGTTAATGATATCCTTTCTTTCGTTCGTCCGTCGGTAGCATGTATGATATTCAGCACACTTTAACTGTGGGGGTCCGGGGTTAGCTTCGTGATTCGGTCATACCATAGACAAAATAAAACAGGTATCCGCATGTTCTCTGCTTTGTGCTCGGTTTAGAATAACTTTCCTGCACCCAAATCTTCGTGATGATCAACTAATAATGGATGTTTTAAGCATTGTGCGCGATTGGCAAGAACCAGAACCTCTGTATAATGTATCAACTTATGTTAATTACAACGTTTAAGAAACATAACTCCTTGTAAAACTTACTATTTAATGATCTCCCGGAGCGACACGATGGTCGAGTGGTTAACGCTAATGAATACGAATCAAGAAGTCTCTGGTTCGAATATCTGCCTGGTTACTTGCTCATTTCTGAAACGCTTTTCAATGTTTGACACCCAACTAGAGAAACTGTTTGGTAGTAGTAACCGATGTAGTATCGAGGGTATCGTTCCTATTCTGGAAAACACAAGGGTAGTGAAACCGACAAGATTACTTGTATCACACGTATCAACATTCTTCCCTCGAAGCAGAAGCTCAATATCCAATACAGGGATGAAACTAAATGACCACACGACGTTCTAACACAAACATGAATGATATTCCATAACGACAAAGTACACTACCCAAAAGTTCTAACCCGCCACCATAATAATGTGTTATGATTTTGTTAGTACTGCACGTACTCTCATGAAATTTTGCATACCAGTACTTGAATAATACTTGCATTTTAATTATTGATTAATTTTGGCAGATAAACGGTCATGTTACTCGTTTCAGGCGCGTTACGTAATGAAGACACAACATATTTCACCCACAATGTTCATGAGCACGTGCATATTGCAACGCAAAAAACACGTGTTCATTAACATTTAGCACAACCGATTTCTGCCCTCCCAGAAAAACACGTAACATGCCGAGATTGATGCAAAACGAACTTAGATGAAGTGTAAGAATCTTACAACAAAATTTCACAAAGGCTATTTCAATGAAATGTCAATTTTGCAAATTTTGCTTGAGTGTAGATTTAAAAAAATGAAGGTTCCTGTGAATTAAAAACCGGGAATAATCGTTAAAATAAAAATTACAAACGAAATAGAAAATCATATTTTTAATAACAAAAAAGTTAGGGCCGCAACTTTATCCAAGCTGTTGACATCCCGAAAGGTCAACCGCGTTCTGATTGTGCCAAATTTAACATGTTAGGTGTTTTTTGCGTAGGAAAATCTTCACTAACATCAAAACCGTACACGAACACGTTCTTTTCGACGCGCATGCATTACACGTGTAAATTACTCTAGATTACGTAACAAGTCTTAAACGGTGAATTAGACCGTAAGTAGGCCAAAATAAACAAATATTTGGCTTCATTGGATATTCATATGTCATCATGTGAAATTTCGTGTTAATAAATGCATTATTAAAAACAATATTAATAAAATAAAAAAATGTCAACAAGGAATTGTGTTCACAGTGAATTTTCGTAATCTAGTGAGTGTTCCTCTCGAGTCAGTTTCGGCATTGTATGTGTTTTTCAAGATGAACAGTCATCAGTAATGCCGAATTTGTTGATGGCGCGTGATTGCTGGTCCACATGCATTGCACGTGCAAAAATGCATTATTACGCAATACACCGAATGCACTGAAATTAACTGCAAAACGGTAAAAAACAATACTCAGCTGAGACTCTTAATCATGCATCGGTATGCGAAATTTCAGGTGAATACGTGCATTTTTTACTAAAGGGGAATGAAATATATACTGGCGGTTTGAACTTTTGGGGAGTGTATTGCTAAAAAATAATCAGTATGTTGTGCTTCATCTTCATACGTTAGTAGTAAATACAGAAGCACACATATAATACAAAGTCACACAGAAACGACGGCATAACCATGCAATCCACGCAATGGTCAAACGTAGAACGAACCATCCATATCCCCCAAACAGATAAATTTATATACTCGCCCTGCAATGAGTTATATTATGTGTACTAATTAACTAATTCGTTCGTTATTAACAATTAAGGAAGAAAAGTCAAGTTCCAATATTATGGTGAGTGACACGATGTTGGTCGAGACTTGTTTTGTGTAGACTCCTCAAAATGATAGGATGGCGGCATAGACGGTGTGCAATGCAAGAGCACAATAATCCGAATGCGTGCTGAGTTCATTTTGAAATTGTGAATTCGTGAAAATCTTCAATTTGTACACTTTTAAATTGTTACTTTTTTCAGGACGAGGAACAAAAAGTAGGAATGCCATCATCGCTCTCCAGTAACATCAATAATGTCCCTGCACCTAATCTATTCCATGTTCAAACATACTAAGTCGAAATGAGAGTTATTTGTAATGTTTGCTCAATGCAACGCACTTTTTGTTTTGAATAATGGGTTGTCATTATAACAGTAGTCACCATTACTCATTCCCCAGACAGAATTTGCAAAAATAATTCAACGGATAATTTTTCATCAATGATTTGCATTTCCGCTAATTGTCTATTATCAATGTTGGGAACGCATATGTTTACTTAAAGCAACGGTTTCTGATCAAATATCTAGTGTTAATATAAATAAATGACAGAGCAGTCACCGTATCAGGTTGGAGCAATAACTCAAGAGACAGTCTTACACTGACGTCAGTTCTAGAGCTTGGGAGTCAGGAATCTAATAATATAATTTTGTTGTCAGTTACTCATTTGTTTATTTATAACGATACGATCACATAATGTGTCGGCTTCCTGCAGAGCTACGTATGGAGAAGGACGGTACATACTCGGCACGCAATAACACAATTTAATATGTAGAATCCCAAACTGTTTTATTTCGGTGACAATGGTAGACAATGGAATATCATAATCTGAAGAAAGAAACCATCCGTTAGTATATATGAACATAGTCCACTAGACATAATCTTGAATATTTTGTTACTCTAAATTGAACGTCAGACCGGCTAGTAAGGTCCTAGAATGAAGGCACTGTCGTTAAAATCTCTTCTAGTGCATTCAACCTTTTGACAGCTGCGACTTTGGAGGATCATTTTCTCGTTTGGTTAAATGTGTTTAGCATTGTGCCTTGTATGTTTCTTGTGTTTTCTGTGATCGGCTGTTTAAGTTGAGTGTTGCCTTCCCTAACCGACTTAATATTATACTCTTTCAAGAAGTCACACGGTCGGGATCGTTGTTACATTTCTGTATTGACTGATATACTGTTACACTCCATGAATATTAACCCTACTGATGCGTTCGTTGAATATCAGGTACTATAATATGACAAAGCTTACAGTGGTTACCAGTACAAATTTCCTATTTCATCACATACAATGATTGTCCTTGAAATTTTGTAGTACAAATGTACATATTGTCTGAATATACCATAAACATAAACTCCCTAACCAGTGGTTATAACTTGGTTAATTTGTCAGTTGTTTTGCCTTCACCATGGTTAACAGTATGTAGAAATGACATGTAAAACACGCTACATGTCGTTTACAACACCGACATTGTGACATCAGCTGCCTTACTGTCAGCTCTCCGCTAATTCTCCTTGCTTCACGTCACCCACAATCGTATCAACCACTTCTACTGTAAGGTATATAATGGATATTAATGGTTAGTTGGAAGTCATAGAGCTTCTTGTCTGATGTTAATGGAAAGAACAACAGGCATAGTGAAATGCCTCCCAGGTCTGAATGTATAATGGGTTCCTGGATTTACGTATTGTTAGTCACTAACACATGAGTATCCAACACTTTCTCCACATATGCGAGAACATGCCTAATATCAATGAATAATATTGCAAATATAACATCATAAATAAATAAAAAGTACCCGTCTTAATACTTTCTCGAAACCATTGAGCACACGTTAGTGTTTAGAAAATAACAATCTATTCTTTAACGTTTTAGGACTGCAGCAGCTTAAACAATGTATTTTAGCAGTTCTACTGTTGAACCTAGGTCATTCAGCTTGGGTATTCAGCTTTTTGATTGCTGAAACTAGTTTGTTCAGCTTTTTGCCAGCTGGGACAAATTGCAAACTTACGAACTATTTCTTAGTTTTGAAGTTTGAATACTAGTTATGCTCAGACTAAAATGAGCAATTTCTAAGTTACCAAATTGTTAAATAATTGTTACCGTTTATGGCCTTGTCTAGAGCAAGGGTTCAGGGAATAAAGAAGCATTTTTATTTCACATTCTCGCATAATCAGCAGTTTTACATACAAATAGGAAACGAAGATGTGCATGAATTAACATTAAACTTAAAACCACAGCTAAACCAAATAACGTAATAGAATTCTGAAGAAGTGAGAAGTTCGACCGCGTCTTCCTGTGTTGTCAAACACAGAAAAATTGCTATTTTAGAACCGAAATAACGAATATGTACATTTTTTTCCTATAATAAAAATGAGTTTTGAAAACTACGTGTCCGAACTCGTGACCATGCTTTGTTCTACGATGTTTCTAAAATAGCGTAAGGGTAAATGTTTATGAGAACTGTGCTGCATAGTCCCCCTATCTTAACTCTATCACAATACCGTAATTTTACAGTTGGTTTATTGTCCTTTTATAACATCGGTATAAGCTCTTCTGTGCAATACATGTGATTGTGTGTCAGAAAACAAACACTTACTAACATTTTTACATCACTCTTCAAACTGGGTCAAGCATAAACCGCAGTAACATCCACTCAAATACCCCATAATATCGATTGCAGAAGTATTTCTTCACTGTGTAATACCAGAGATATTTGATTCCGCAATATATTAAAGAAGTGATGATATTCCGTCGGCTTTATGAGTTTCAATTTCATGTTCGCAATTCCGTTCAATGCATGGTCTGGGACACATTTCTACATTTAACCACTCTCGTTTTATCATGCTAATCCACCAGGTCATATCTGGGAACTTGTCTAACAACTAATGTGTAAGGGTGAGTTGTATCGACCACGTTCATATCATCACATATGTGTCATTATTGTTTTGAATTTGATGAACTACTAAGTGACAAAATACGTATCCGTTGGTTTAGAGTCGGGTACCTGTAATAACGAATGCCGATGCAATTAGTGTTGGTAATAAGAGCAAACCCAAAACCACAAGTGCACATACCAATCGATGAAGTTCGATAAACTAAGCCAATGAAAACGCATTTTGTCATTTAGTTGTACATGAAATTCAATAAATCCCAACTAGTCATTTCACAACATCGCTGCTTGTACCTTGTGACGGCCGTAAAACATCTACCCGTGAATATTGTGATGTTATCCTCACGCCAACCCTTTACTCGGACGGGGGTGGTGTAGTGATTATACGCGCGATCGCCTGGCAGTTGTTTAATGGCCAAATGTTCTAATGCTTTCGCGTATTTCGCATTACAAAGCGATGGCACCGTACATTATGAATTCAAAACCATTTTAGTGTTTGCTCGACTTTTTCGACCAATCAGCGGGCTTTATTTTCGTCATGTAATTCCTGAAGAACGTTAAACTTTTCATAACAATGCGTCTTCACCAAGAAGTAACGATATCTTCAAGATGTAACCACAGTCACTGCGTTCCTTTAAATTAAAAATCCTTGACGAAATCGTTTCACAAACTCTAACCTATACATAGGCGCAAACTATCAGGTTACCAATACTTTTTATTCTGACCTGGAACGAGGTGTGTTCGAAAAACTGTTTCGGAACACGTACCGTAACTTTGCTATTTTGTTTTACACAATCGGTATGGACACCCATGGCTTTTTTGAGACATTATACGAATGTTTCTACAGTAACGCGACGTAAACGATGTCGATGTTAGAAGGAAGGTTACAAAAGGATCATGTACGAGTACCTGAGTGAACGTTTGCTGTGATAGCCGAGTTGTCTAATAATATTCAGGCGATTACGTTGTACAGTATTGATTAGAATCCGATTATTGGCGCAAACTGTTTTTTTTATATCTATTCAATGCGATTTGTGCCGTGTGGCGAACGTACAAAGTTTCCCCTTTATTCATGTTGTGTAATGTAGTTACGTTGGTACTGGTGAATGTTTTTTGCGCCACCTTTTTGTGGGTCATTGCGATAATGAAGTGGTTAAAAGTAGGTTCATACTCCATTTTAAGTACACACTACTTTTACCTCAGACATACTGATAAAGTCAATCGTTGAAAAGTGGAATGAAACTCCCGACATAACAACGGACTAATTATAAAAGTATACGGTCCCATAGCGACTTAATAACCTCATAAATAATCTATGTATCGATTGTTTGATACCTCTATTGATGTCTATCTATGGATCAAGAATGAGACACTATGACAATGTATGCAGCCTACCGTAAACAGCGTTTTGACATCTAATATATTTGTTCTGGTATTTCGATAATGATACACAGCAGTCGTCGGCGAACCCCAGCAAATGGATATCCGCGCTCAAAATTGTCCATCCCATCGGATTTTGTACCAATGATTATTTTATAAAAACAATTATAAATATTTATATAATGTGTGAATATTGAAACGTATCACTTGGTATACTCACATACAATTTGCGATATAGAACTTGGAGATGGTAACCACAGACTGAAAGTGGATGGTTACATAACAATTATACGTCATAAGTACAATGTAAATCTGTTAGGATGATTAAGTTCAACTTTTGCTGTTGGAACTGTTGGAACTGGGTCATCCAGTTAGGGCATTCAGTTTTTTGATTGCTGAAATTAATTTATTCTACTTTTCGACAACTTGGTTAAATGTCTACGTTTTGGATCTCTGACCGCTAAAATTAGGCATTGAAGTAATTTTACTGTTGAAACGGGATCATTCAGCTAGAGTATTCAGCTTTTTGATTGCTGAAACTAATTTATTCTACTTTTTGACAGCGTGGACTTTGAGTTGGGCATTGAGCTTTTCCCTTGAAGTAATTTCCTAATATTTTTCCTTCTATTCAACTCTTCTTGGTTCTATTTTTATCAATTATCTCCCTTTATTTAATTTCCCTAAAATATGTTTCCTTCTTTTTCTTTATAGTCCTGTTTCTATAAAACACCCGTTAGTAGCAAACATATACTGCGGTGGATGGCAAAGTCTACATCATTCTTGTTGATAATAATTCTATGGATCTTATTCGGTCAACTAGCATCTGTACGTTACTGTACACCCGATAAAATACGTACAGTAGAACTTCGATGCCTCGAACAGTACTTGCCTCGAACACCCTAGATGCCTCGAACTAGTTCCTTGGTCCCGTCAAAATTCCTTCTTTATTCATATGGTAAACAGTAGATACTCGAACAGTATCTAGGTCGAACACTCGAACTGATTGGACGGTCCCTTGCTATGATTTACCCTTAGATGAGTCGAACAATACAAGTTTTCGCACCTTTCATTGACTGTTGAAATCCATTGTCCGAACGCGGGTAATCGGTGACAAGTTGTGATAATTACTGTACCAAACAATTGTTCGTGTTCGACTTCATTGTATAACACGTTTTAAACATTTATACATCCATTAAATGGTTAATGAAGGCCGTCCAGGAAATTGTAACTTAATTATTTTTAAATAAATCGGAATAAAATAATCATTTGTCAACGTTTGTCAAAAGAATCTGTTACATTTCCGTTTATTGATTTGTAGTCGAACTTGACCCAGAACATGATGATATTATGTGGCTCGCAGCTGAATTTTTATACTCGTATATAAATATGCAGTTTAAAGAAAAACCTTAGGAGATAAGTCAGAATTCATGTCAATTTGGTCAAACTATATTGTTTCATTGTTTTTATGAATAAAATTACTAAAAAGTATAGACCTATATTAGTTATACACATAAATTATGCAATATACAAACACGCTTTGTAAATTTACACGTACCGACATCAGTTCGAACTTATACCCATGCATATTCTTGGATACCATAGATGCCTCGAACACCCTAGATGCCTCGAACTATTTTCCCGGTCCGAAGGTAGTTCGAGGCATCGAAGTTCTACTGTAATTGTGTAGTGTTGAATTTGGTTCATACACATTATCGTATAACGTTATGGCTATACGTCATCATACGTATTTTTCATCAAAGGTATTTGCTATTTTAAATACTTTGTTTGATTTAAACTGCGATTACTTTAATTATCCAGGCACCAACGAGTTTATCGGACAGCTTCGGATAAAGCCCTGTATAGCGAATATTGACAATCTGACATTACCGCTAATTACATTGTCACCAAGTGTATGCCTGACGGTAGGAATTGTCTGTATAACAATTTATGTCGCCTATCTAATATCGAGAGATAACTGCCTTACTCCATTACATTTGATCATGTTTTATTGAGGTATGTCATTAAGTAACGTAAGTGTCGGACAAATTCTGCTTTCCATTATGAGCGTATAAACAATCAGGAGAGAGTAGTTTCAGAAGTAGTGACAAAATGTTATGGATTTGTTGAAAATGAAACGACGTACCTGTCACCAACGCAATTACACAGAACTACAACTGTTTCGATTTAAAAACATACACGTACTATTATAATAAAATACTTGGAAATAAATCTAGATTCCACACAGACAGTGAAAACGTAGTTATTAAAAATAAATTACGACACAATGTACATACATTATCCATTAAGACGGATCCGTTATAATTTTGATATAAGATGGGACAAGACTGATGCTAAAATTTACATATATTTTGCTCTTTTATTATTGTGGCGCAGTGATGATATTGAAATTTTCAACTGTATTATTAAGGTAATTCACAACCCTGTTCTGTACAAGATGTGTCAAATACCTGTTTTTTTATAAAGAATACACTCATGATAATAATTGTGCAAACCAATAACAGTTTTGCTCGGTTAGTTTTTAAGATATTTTGAGATTTTTAGTGAAGCCCCCCTTAAAACTGATATTTGCATTTTACCGAAAAAATGACATTTAATTACATGAAACTTGGCATGCACAACATTTCGTATATGCGGAATCACACGATAACAATTGTTTTAGAATATGTATGTTATGACAGTGTGTACTTTTAAATGGTATTTTAAAATATGTGATTTTTCATTTTTAAATGATACGAAAAAAAAGGTGAACAACATACTGTTTTCGTACATGCAACCAGTAGAGTAACTATTATTGAAGTTTTATCCAAAATTTCATGGCAGTTGCTCGGCTAGATTTTTTTAATTGACACTTAAGGGATTTCGGAAATGTCGAAAACCAGGAGAGTTTACAAAATACATCAACGTTTAGAATACGTTGTATCCAGTTTTCGCGATAATTTGTTTTTGAAAAAAGTGTATATTTAAAGATGAGCTTAGTTTTAGCTATATGCTCTTTTGCATTAGCTAGTCTATATTCCTACGAAATAAATGCAAAAGACCCTTCCTCTCAAGTGGTCGGGATGCCTGCTAAACAAATATAAAATCTTATGAAGGCGCATTGTAATACGTTTCGCATACGTTGTAGCTAGAATTCGCGAGTGTTGGTGTTTCAAACATTTAGAATAAATGACACATCAAATTTCAGCAATATTTTTTTCTGCAAGTTTATTATAGTATAATATAATAATTACTTTACAGTAAATTCGCGAGTTTAAGACATGAGAATATGCTGACACATCAATTTTAAATTTTTCGTACTATTTCATTATGGTAGTCAGACGCTTTCAATACGTCTTATTTACACCGATTTCAAACCTCCGCTCAACTGAAGAGTGTGCAATCACCTTAAGTGATATCTTACCAAGTTTAATTGGAGCTAAAAGCTGTTTTCCTTCCCCTGGTGACGTCGTTTGGAATGTTAATGATCTTCTTTCTTTCGTTCGTCCGTCGGTAACATGTATGATATTCAGCATGCTTTAACTGTGGGAGGTCCGGGGTTAGCTACGTGATGCGGTCAAACCAAAAACAAAATAAAACAGGTATCCCCATTTTCCCTGTTTGGTGCTCGGCTTGAAATTGCTTTCCTGCAACCAAATCTTCGTGGTGATCAACTAATAATGGATGTTTTAAGCATTGTGTGCGATTGGCTAGAACCAGAACCTCTGTATAATGTATCAACTTATGTTAGTTACAACGTTTAAGAAACATTACTACACGTATAATTTAGTATTTAATGATCTCCCGGATTGACATGATGGTCAAGTGGGTAACGCTAATGAATACGGATCAAGAAGTCTCTGGTCGGAATATCCACCGGGTTACTTGGTCATTTCTGAAACGCTTTTCAATGTTTGATACCCAACTAGAAAAACTGGTTGGTAGTAGTAACCGAGGTAGTATCGCTGGTATCGTTCCTAAACGCTAGGGTAGTGCAACCAGATTCCTTGTATCACACGTATCAACATTCTTCCCTAGAAGCCGGAGCTCAATATCAAATACAGGGATGAAACCGAATGACCACACGACGTTCTAACAAAAACATGAATGATATTTCATGACGACAAAGTATTGTTCAAAACTAATCAGTATTTTGGGCTTCATCTTCATACGTTAATAGTAAATACAGAAGCACACAGGTAATGCAAAGCCATACAGAATCGACGGCAGCGCCTAGCCACCCATGTAAGGGTCAGACATAGAACGAACCATACATATCCGCAAAAACAGACAAGTTTATATACTCACTCCGCATTGAATGATTTACTGTGGACTTTGAAGTTCGTGCGGTCTTAACAATTAAGGAAGAAAAGTCGTCAAGTTCCAAGATTATGGTTAGTGAAACGACTGAGGACGAGACTGGTTTGTTTAGACATCTCAAAATGATAGGATGGTGGCATAGAAGCACAATTATCAGAATGCGTGTTGAGTTTAATCAGTGAAGTTGAAATTGTGAATTCGTGAATCGAAAATCTTCAATATTTATACGAGTTATTTGTAATGTTTGCTTAATATAACGCATTTTTTGTTTTGAATAATGGGTTGCTATTATTACAGTAGGCGCCATCACTCATTCCCCAGACAGCTTCTGCAAAAATAATTAAGTGCGTAATTTTTCATCTATGTTTTGCGTTTCCGCTAATTGTCTATTATCAATGTTGGGAACGCATATGTTTACTTAAAGCAACAGTTCCTGATCAACTATCTGGTGTTAATATAAATAAATGACAGAGCAGTCACCGTATCAGGTTGGAGCAATAACATAAGAACTGAAGACAGTTTTAGAGCTTGGAAGTCACGAATCTAATGATATGATTGCGTTGTCAGTTACTCAATTGTTTATTTATAACGATACTATCCCATAATGTGTCGGCTTCCTGTATAGCTACGTAAAGAGAAGGACGATATAGCTCAATTTAATATGTAGAATCCCAAACTGTTTTATTTCGGTTACAATGGTAGACAATGGAATATCGTAATCTGAAGAAAGAAACCATCCGTTAGTATGAACATAGTCCACTAGACATAATCTGGAATATTTTGTTATTCTAAATTGAACGTCAGTCCGGCTAATAAGGTCCTGGAGTGAAGGCCCTGTCGTTAAAATCTCTTCCAGTGCATTCAACCTTTTGAGAACTGCGACTTTGGCGGTTTATTTTCTCGTTTGATTAAATGTGTTTTGCATTGTGCCTTGTATGTTTCTTATGTTTTCTGTGATCGGCTGTTTATATTGAGTGTTGCCTTCCCTGACCGACTTAATATTATACTTTTTCAAGAAGTCATACTGTCGGGATTGTTGTTACATTTCTGTATTGTCGGATATACTGTTACATTCCATGACTATTAACCCAAATATTGCGTTCGTTGAATGTCAGGTACTATAATATGGCAATCCTTACAGTGGTTACCAGAGTATAATTTCCTATTTCATCACATACAATGTTTGTCCTGGAAATTATGTAGTACATATTGTCTGAATATACCGTAAACATAAACTCCCAAACCAGCAGGTATAACTTGGTTAATTTGTCAGTTGTTTTGTCTTCACCATGGTTAACAGTATGTATAAATGACATGTAAAACACGCCACACGTCGCTTACAACACCGACATTGTGACATCAGCTGCCTTACTGTCAGCTCTCCGCCAATTCTCCTTGCTTCACGTCACCCACAATCGCATCAAACACTTCTACTGTAAAGTCTATAATGGATATTAATGGTAATTTGAAAGTCATTGAGCTTCTTGACTGATATAAAATGAAAGAACAACAGGCATAGTGAAATGCCTCTCTGTTCTGAACAAATGTAAAATAGGGGTGTCAAGAAAACATCCAGACAGCTTTTTTGTTTGTTTGTTGATGTATTTCGATCCAGTCACATAGGTCGGTAAATTGCACTTTTCTGTTTTCCTGAAGTCTCTAACATATGATCTTCTTAAAGTATCTAACAATTTTGCCAAATATGTAAGAACATGGCTAATGTCAAGGGAAAACATTGCCATTCTAACACTAAAAAAAAAAAAGTAACCTCCTTTAGTTAATACTTTCCTGAAATCTTTGAACATACGTTAGTGCTTAGACAATAGCAAATGCGCAGCAAAAACTATGTACATTATTTGTTTTAGTGTTGAAACTAGGTCATTCAGTTTGGGCATTCAGCTTTGTGATTGCTGAAACAAGCTCATTCAGCTTTTGGACAGCTTGGACCTTGACAGTTCATTTTCTCGTTCGGTAATGTATTCGGCATTGTGCTTGTATGTTTTTATGTGTTCTGTGCTCAACTGGTTAAGTTGAATGCTGCCTTCTCTGTCCGACTTAATATGATATTTTTATTATTCTATTTATTGTACTTTCTTATGTCCTTCAATAATGTTATTGTACATGTTCCAAAAGGCCTTCGGTGCATGCACAAATATACAAAACTATTTGATGGCCATTTTACAAATTACAAACTTACGAACGACTTCTCAATGTTTGAAAGTTTGAATCTAGTTATGCTCAGACTAAAATTAGCAATTTGTAAGTCACCGAATTGTTAAATAATGGTTACCGTGTATGGTCTTGTCTAGAGCATGGTTTCAGGGAATAAGGAAGCACTATTATTTCACATTTAAACAAAACCAGCAGTTTGACCAATACACACAAATAGGACACGAAAATGTTAATGAATTAACGTTAAAACACAGCTAAGCTGAATAACGTAATTTCATTCCAAAAAAGAAGGTAGTTTGACCTTGAGTTTTAAAAAAGTCCACGTGTCCGAACTCGTGACCATGCCTTGTTCTAAAATAAAACACAGGAATGTATTTATTATTTCTAAAATAGCGTAAGGGATACTGCTTTTGAGAACTGTGCAGCAAAAAGCATAGTCTGACGGAACTAACCCCTTCTAAACTCTTATCACAATACCGTTGTTTTACAGTTGGTTTGTTGTCTATATATAATATCGGTACAATGCATGTTAATTGAACAGACGCGTATAACTAAAATAGTATGTGAAAAACAAAACCTTTACTTACATTATTACATCACTTTTCAAACTGGGTCAAACATAAACAACAATTCAAATACCAGAGTATCGACATAATATTGTATTTCAGAATAGTTTCTTCACGGTGTAATACCAGTGATATTTGATTCCGTAATAACTTTAAGAAGTGATGATACTCCGTCGGATGTATGAGTTTCAATTTCATGTTCACGATTCCGTTCAATGCATGGTCTGGGACACACATTTCACATTCGCCAGTCTCGTTTAGTTTTAACATTCTATTCCACCAGCGCATTCTTCACTAGATTAGGTCTGGGAACTTGTCTTACCACTGATGTATGAGGGCGTGTTATATGGACCACATTCATATCATCATATATGCGTCATTATGTTGAATTTGATGAACAACTCAGTGACAAAATAAGTGTCCGTTGGTTTGGAGTGGAGTACCCGTCATAACGAATGTCGATGCAATTAGTGTTGGTCATAAGAGTAAAACAAAAACCAAAAGTACACATAACACATTGATGAAGTTCGATAAACTAAACCGATGTAAACGCATTTTATCACTTACGTAGTAGTTATACATACAATTCAATATAGTTCCAACTTTGTGCCCTGTGACTTTTTATTCTGACCAGGAACGAGTTGTGTTCGACAAACGGTTTCGGAACAGGTATCGAAACCTTGCTATTTCGTTTTACATTATCGGTATGGACACCGAGTTTACTTAAATGGCTTACTAATGTTAGGACATTACATAATGCCAATGATACTAGTTTACTTAACTGCTGCTAAAGTAACGCGACATTGACGATGCCGATGTTAGAAGGAAGGTTGCAAAAGGAACATGGACGATTACATGAACGTTTGCTGCGATAGCCGAGTGGTCGAATAATTGCCAGGTGATGACGTTGTACAGTATGGATTAGAATCAGATAATATGCGCAAACTATGTATTTATAGTATACATTTTGTACATTCAATGCGAGTAGTGCCGTGTGACGGACCTGCTTAGTATTCCCATTGCTGGTGTGGTGTAATGCACGTTGATACTGGTTAATATTTTTGAGCAACCCTTTTTAGGCATTGTTGCGATAATGAAGTGGTCTAATGGTTTCGTACTTCGCATTGATAGACGATTGGATCGTATAGTATAGGTTCTAATCCAACTATAAGTACAAACTATTGATACAAAATGTACCTTTGAAATACTGATTAAATTAATCATTGTACCTAAAATAGTTTTAAAAAGCTGCGTGATATAACAACGTAACTACTCCAAAAATATACGGTCCCATTGAGACCTAATAATCCCATAAATAAACTAACCAATTGAATCGAGTGTTTATAAATACAGTGAGGTCTATTTATGGATCAAGAATGAGACACCATAACAATGAATGCAGTATTTGACATCGAATATATTTGTCCTGGTATTTCGATAATGACATACTGCAGTCATTGGCGCACCACAGCAAATTGACATGGAAGTGGCTAGAGGTCCGGTTACCGGACCTCTAGACCTGGAGTCTAGAGGTCCGGTAACCGGACCTCTAGACAATGCGTGTAAGACAGGCTAGAGGTCCGGTAATTGATTTCATATGTATAAACCATATATTTTATTTTGTGTCAAGAATTTGAATGACATAAACAAGTGTTTACCATGTTGTATTTGACATAAATGTAAAACATTGACTGGGAATAACTGACCTCGAGTGTTTCGATAGTTTCGTCTGTGTTGAACAACAATTGATACACATTGACAACGACTTGAAGTCTAGAGGGGTACCACACATTGTATATATTTGGGTCACTTTTCACACACACGCCCGTCGGTACAACAAACTCTGCAAACGTCTCAATAAAGTTCTATGCAAGATCCACCCTTATAAATGTTGGTACCACGGGAAACAGCACATGAACAACGATGACATTGATCCTAGGGACAAAACCCATCTGCGACGTTCTCGAGAGCCTAAGAAATTATCTTAAAATGAGTTTGTACAAACGTGGTTTTTTGATACAACAGCACACGCACATTTTGTGTTTAATAACATATGATGACATAAGTAAATAAATAATAATAAACAATTTACCCCATCTTTGATATATTCCATAAAAAGTAGATCTACATTCCAACACGCACGTTTTGATAAAACTTCGCGATCCCAATATACCAACATTTAATTGAAACATAATTATTATGAAGATCTGATTAAAACTGATTTGTTTGTTTGCAGTTTCAAAACTGATGTGTGAGCAAACAAATATTAGAGCAAATACCATCGAACAAACAAAAAAAATTCAGCAATTACCGGCAGCATAATAACTTATTTAAGTGCCGCACACTTCTAATCAACTTGATTGCTAATCAATTAACTATTTTGTACAAGATTTCTGTCAAATACTTACCTGTATAGCAATACCTGTATAGCAAGGTAAATGCATTGGAAGTCTCGACAGGATAAAATAGATATTGTCTTCACCTTTCTTTTGTTACCATTCAATGAACGTTTCCATGAATGATCAGTACTACGTCTACCGTAGTTGTTTGTCAGAGCACATTTAAGTGACTGTGTCAAGCAGTATCTGGGGATATTCATCACATTCAGTGATATTTCTTGTTTAATTTATTTTCGCAAACTTCTTTTGTTACTGTCTGTGTTGATTTTAGAATTATTTTCGAGTAGTTTATTATAATATTTCGTGTACGTTTGTAAGTCGAGACAGCTTGGTCGTTTCAGTTTAAACAAATCCATAAAATTTTGCCAAAACTTCTAAAACTACTCTCTCCTGATCGTTTATTCGCTCATAAGGAAAACCAGACTTTTGTCCAATGCAAGCGTTACTTAATGACATGCGTCAATAAAACATTATCAAATGTAATGCAGTAAGGCAGTTATCTCTCGATATTAGATAGGCGACAGTAATTTTTATGCAAACAAATCCTATCGTCAGGCATACGCTTTGTGACAATGTAATAAGCGGTATTGTCAGTTCGTGGCAGTTTGTAAGCATGTTATTTTACATGACAATAAACGAACAATAGAAAACAAAAACAAGATAAAAAAAAAAACCAATAAATATTGTTGTGAAGTTGAAACTACGCAAACAATGTTTTAGTGTGTTTAATCAAACTATTTACCGCATTGGAGCAGATTACAATACTTCGATATTCGCTGCGCAGGGCTTTATGCTAAGCTATCCGATGCCTTTGATCAATTATTACTGTATGATAAAAATAATCATAACGTAATGAGTATGAAACTAATTCAACACTACATAATTACTTAATTTTATCGGATGTTCAGTCCGGTATGGAGGCTAGTTGATCGAACAAGATTCATTGAATCATTTATTTGATTAGTGGTTAGTACATTTAACTTATCTTTTAAATAATTAATAATATAATTATCCATTATTATAGTGTCATACTATGTATATAGTAAGACAATACAGATGAAAATATTATCTTTGGTTTAAAGACATTCATGGTGATGTGGTGAATGTGCAGGTCAAGCTATTGAATTAAACACGTGTTATAAGGTGATTTGTTTTCAGGTTTTATTAGTACTTACACCTTTTAGTTATAGCCTAGCTGAAGTCGATTTATAAGTATGTTAATGGCTCATTCCTTCCTCCTGTCCGTCCATTCATCCTTCCGTAACGCTTGTGGTTTACAATACAATTTAATTAAGGGAGTTCCTTCGTGATCGGGTCGAAGACGAAACCAAACAATCACTCGCATTTAAATGTCTTCTCTACACTCAAAGCCCAGTCCCAGATTCTGGTGACGAGAAATTATATCATAATTTATATAGACAGAGGGTGTGCAGTGCTAAACGTCGAATAGTGATAAAATCTTTTAATTGATATAAATATTAAAATTTGGGCCGCATGACGTCAAGTGACGATGAGATATAAAACATATTCAATGAAAATAAACAAATATCCTCTGTATACTCACCCAGCAAAGAATGGTGTATTGTCGACTTTGAAGTTTGTGCATAATTTACAATTAAGGGAGGTAAGTCAAGTTCAAAGATTATTGTGAGTGAAACGATGGTGAACGAAACTGCTTTTGTTTAGACTCCTCAAATCATAGGATGACGGCAAAGAAACACAATAATCAGAATGCATGTTGAGTTCAATCCGTAAAGTTGAAATTGTGAATTCGTGAATGTACAGTTAAAAACTCTTTAATTGTTACTTTTTCCAGGACGAGGAATAAAAAAGTAGTAGGGCCATCACCGCTCTCCAGTAACATCGATAATGTACCTTCACATAATCTATTCAATGTTTATATTATACTTATTTATAAGGTTTGCCCAATATAACGCTCTTTTTGTTTTGAATAATGGGTTGTCATTATTACAGTAGTCGCCATTACTCATTCCCCAGACAGATTCTGCGAAAATAACTCAGTGGATAATGTTTTCATCGACGTTTTGCATTTTCGCTCATTGTCTTTTATCAATGTTGGGAACGCATATGTTTACTTAAAGCAACGGTTCGTTATCATATATCTGGTATGAGTAATATATTAATGATAGAGCAGTGACCGTATCAGGTTCGAGCAATAACTCAAGAGGGAGTGATTACAATGACGACAGATTTCGAGCTTGGAAATCAAAAATCTAATAATATAATTTGGTTGTCAGTTACTCGTTTGTTTATTTATAATGCAACTATCCCATAATGTGTCGGCTTCCTGCAGAGCTTCGTATTGAGAAGGACAATACATACTCTGCACGCTATAACACAGTTCAACATATTAAAATCCTAGACTATTTTATTTTGCTTAGAAAAATCTAGACAATGAAATATCCTAATCTAAAGAAGGAATCATCCGTTATTATAGAGCACTGTCACATAGTCGTGCAAAGTTAACGTATCACCTTAATCCCTTATATATAGAACAATTAGTTCTATAATATACGTAAAGTGTTTCCTATAACTCACTGATGGGTCAGTATTTCTTACCGTAACCAAGTCAGGTTTGATATCGGTGGTGTTATTTGAACAAAATGGGTAAAGTATTATTGGCAGTGATTGTATAGAGGAACAGAATTTACCAAATTTGCCCTGTACATCTATTGAAAACAAACTAAGTGAGCCATTGGTCTGAGCTAGTTCTGAGCACATCGTACCGTGCATTCAGATATCTCACGTGTGCATCAATATTCATCTATATGCAGTTGTTTTTACTAGATTACAACAAATACCATTTAACAGGCCGGATGATTACAATGAATGTATTATGACTATTCTCAGGATGTATACAAACCTATTAAGCATGTGTGTAGACAGTACGCTTTGGTGTATAAATGTTGACCTATAAGTCAAAATGCACTGTGTGGTTTCGCGTTGTATACTTTTATCACACAGTTTCTGGACATGTACGACTATATTGTTTACAAGTTGACGCTTATGTTGCGTATTTCAGGTATAATAAACGTAATCCGCGGTCAAGACAGAAATAGAAGAAATCTATACGATATTTAGCACGCTAGCGCTACCACTATCATACATTACAATCACTATTAGTATAAAGGCTTTTTTGAGAAGTGCATTGGGTGACAATTGTTATATACAAGACTTAGTGAAGTGATCGTTGAGGTGATTTCATCGACACCGGCATTGTTACGTCACTGACGTCATTTGTGTTGCCCCGTGTCAGTGGTAGTGACTGATTTTGAGGAGCTATAATTTATGACATACTTGTTACAGATAAACCTAATTACGTGTACTGATCGCCGAATTGTGATGGTGTATTTATCATTTTCGTACTTTAACAAATGCGAACTCTAGAGTAAAAGTATACATTATTTCTGAACATCCCACGCATAACACAGTTTAATATAATTTATAGAATTCTATACTGTGTTATTCTGGTTACATAGATCTAGACAATGGAATAACGTTACTTGAAGAAGGAACGATCCGTTAGTATGAACATTGTCCACTAGTCATGCAAATAAAACAAATGTAACTCTAAATTAAATGTAGGTCCGGGTAATACGGTCATGAAATGTAGACTCTGGCGTTAAAACCTCTTTAACACACCATACCGTCGGGACTGTTGCTACAGTTTTTTTAATATCAGCCCTAGTGTTACGGCCCTTTGAATGATACGAGAAACCTAACTAGGGACTATATTACAATGCTTACTGTGGATATAATATGAACTAATGCACAGCATATTTTAGCGGACTATGTCAGTTGTCCTACATTATTTGTAACATGCTTATCTAGTACTGGATTTTTTGGTGATGCATAACTTCACAAAAAATTGTTTGGTTACGAAGTTACGAATCTGGAGCAAGCCGTTTCCAAAGGGCGCTACCGAGCGCTTTCCTACGTCTATGCAACCTATCGAAACGGTTCGTTGCACAAGAAAGCGCTCGATAGCGGTTTGATACGAAATATTGGGTACAAAATAACGAAAGACGATACAAACCTGCTATCGTTTGTCAGTCCGAATGAACATTTGTCAGCCCAATCAAAATGAAAATATATCTGTCTGTGGATAATACACGTTTTTCAATTTGTTTAATTCTCGGTCCACTTAATTCAGGGGTAACTAATTTAAAAATGAATAATTAGATATAAACACAGATAACAACTGATTTCAAATAGGCCTTATTTGATATTTTGCCTTTTTTTAATGACTTGCATGAGCATACCAGATAGTACTTTTGTTCAAAAGAAAAGGCTATTTTCATTTCAATTAATCATATTACGATTAAACATCAAACATCTTTAATCTTAATCACCTTTTTTTGTTAAATACACCCTGCAAATCGTCACAACATAAAAGAGATTTAGACGGAAAATTACGGGTTTTATTGTATCCAATAACGACAACAACAACATGTAATTAGTTTTCGCGACCTTTATCCCGCGAATATTTTTTGACGATTTTGGAGGGATTTTTTATTACATCTCGGCGAGGAATTACGAAAATGCATTTGTTTTACTTTCTTTACAATAACCTACAACTACGATGTGGATTATCACCGTCCGGTCCAGATACGTAAATACCCGAAACTGACTTGAATTAATTGTATTGCAAACTTTGTGATGGGAAATAACCGAAACATGTGTCTTTTTTATTAGATTTTCTTAAGATTGTAGATATTTCGCGCATATGAACGATTCCCGCTCGACTTACTTCGTTATCTCAGAGTAATCACGTGTCTCATAACAGTTTGTAGCATCGTTTGTGCACTGAAAATGTTAAAATTCCCTTCCGAAGCGATAAAAAAAATGGCTGCCTTTGTTGTGTCCAAACATTTAGGAAATAGCCCTCCCCATATAAAAGATTGGTTGCACAGCAACCATGGAAGACTGATAATTATTATCTTTTCTTTTCTAGACAGGGGCCTACGCTAGTTTTTGGAATGTTTTTAAACATCATTAAAAAAAAAGGAAATTTATGAGCTGCCGAATATCGCATTTTAAATTTTTTTGTTATTCTATTGGCAGCCATTTTCTAGTATCTTTGCTTCAGTGCGGGATTTTAACACAAATTTTTAGATCCATTAGTGAATTCAAACTCTGACCAAACCACGTGCACAGGTGTTACCATAAACCGGATCTTATCCGTTGGGCTTTGCCCACCGTATAGTCCGCTATTATACTTTATCAAGTCACTTTCGGCAAAATCTGCCTGTTAACGGTGTGCCTGATAAACTTAGCGATAATCGGTCACCTGGTCATGTGACTAGTGATAATCCGTCACCTTACCACGTGATCTGACGGACTTCTTCTTCTATGAGAGTCACCGGTTGCAATTCCGTGCACGAAGGTGAGGTTTTCCTATTCTAAATGAGCTGGTGGTTGATCGGTTATTTTTCGACTTACCTGCGTCTTCACGACGTCTATCAAGATGGCCGACGTCGTTGTTTATCATGACGTCACGGAACGAACGTGACGTTGCGCGCTTGTAAATGAAAGATTGACAATATAGTCCCGAGTTTGATCCCCTTACTGAGCAGATTAAGCGACTGGATAAATAGAATAATAGGTTAGTGCCGTGAATGAAGTAAAAGTTTATCCGGCTCGGCTACGGAAATTATCAGATTCGCCTTCGGCTCACCCGATAAATTCCTCTGCCTTGCCAGATAAACTTTTTCATCCACGGCACTAACCTATTATTCTCTATTTCTCCTCTCAGCGTAGACATTACTTGTCCTGATAACTATGTAGTAGGATTGTTTTAATAAACTTCAAACATTAACTGCCAAAGCAGCTAGTATAACCTGGTTAACCTGTCAGTTGTTTTGTCAATACCATTATTGTCCTGGGAATTATGTAGTACATACTGTCTGAATATACCCTAAACATGAACACCAACTCCCAGCAACACGCTACAAGTTGCTTACAACACCGACATTGAGACATCAGCTGCCTTACTATCAGCGTTTCGCCAATTATCCTTGCTACTCGTCACCCACAATCGCATCAATCACTTTTACTATAATGTCCAGAATATATACATTTTCCGTATCATGCATGTCCGGTTTTCTGAATCCGTATCATGCATGTACGATGTGGTTTATGCCGATTAAATTCTAAATGTTACCCTCCACGTGAGGATAGCTATTTTCAATATGATCACACTCATTACTATTCATGGGCAATTTGGACGTTTTGATTGGCAGAGGGTATATCATGTGATATACTATATTCTGAATGTTGCCTTCTTACTGGAAGCTTGCTATCAGCATGCTTTACGTGTTATGTTATCAATACTTTGGCTCTGACCAGGTACGTGTGTTCGACAAATGGTTACTGACCAGGCACCGTAACATCGGCATTTCATGATATTTATGTTTGAATACCCACATGTTTTGCTTCATTGACTTATCTAAGACAGTATGCGTATTGTTCTGATGAAACTAGCTTACCTAACTGGCATGGACACGAGTACATATATTGCAAAACACTTTTAGATCGACTATTGTTTTCTAACGATTTAGATAAAACTGACAGTCTCAATAAAATTGAATGATGTATGAGTAGTTTTCAAATAGGCGCATTTTATAAGGAAACATATAAAGGCACAGGATATATAGTATAAACACGTAACAATTTCATATAATTTCTGTTAATTTCTAATAAATTAATTTCTTTTGTCTGCATTCTTCATTTACAAAATCATTAGAGGAAACTAGCTAATGCAACCCTGTCTTTATCACTGCTGTTCAAATAATGATATTATCCCACTATAAATCTATATGATATGATAAGAAAAGCAGTACCAACTAGCTCCCATAAGCGTTACATAATGGAATTGATGGATGTACATTTATTACAATTCCCTTAGCTCTGAGTGTCAACGGACATGCACAAAAGTCACAACATCTCTGTATTGTGCGAAATCATTTACTTGACAGTCATTAATATTCCGTGTTTACCCGTTATAACAGTATACAATAACAAAAATACACGAAAATGAATCGGTTTCCACGTAAATAATTTAGTTCTTCAGTGCATTGGTGTTTTGTTT
Source organism: Spisula solida (assembly GCA_947247005.1). Classification (NCBI taxonomy): domain Eukaryota; kingdom Metazoa; phylum Mollusca; class Bivalvia; order Venerida; family Mactridae; genus Spisula; species Spisula solida. The sequence goes on along the minus strand of OX365952.1, from coordinate 32,659,537 downwards.
ATACCGAAAATCATTCGGTCAGTGGTCAGTTAACCTAAACGTTACATTGGGATTAAAAACCAGTACTATTTTATTTTATTTGACAACTATTCCACATAAACATAGTCTGTCTTTTCAGGTTTGAGACCAGGGTTGGTAAGCTCACTTTACCGGTTAAGCAAGTCTAAAGGAATTACTAGTTTATTTTTATATTAAAGATTGGTCAGTTAAAACGTGGTATCAGTCCATGAAATATTCGTCCATAACACCATCCGTATACTACATCAGTGGTTATTATCTTCAAAATCTAAAGCGCACATTGTATGAGAGTATCCCAAGTGATATGTTTCAATGTTCGCACATTATATAAATATTTATGACTACTATTATAAAATAATCATTGGAACGAAATCCGCTGTGATGGACGATTGTAGCGCGGACATCCATTTGCTGGGGTGCGAGGACGACTGCCGTGTCATTATCGAAATACCAGGACAAATATATTAGATGTCAAAACGTTGTTTACGGTAGGCTGCATACATTGTCATGACGTCTCATTCTTGATCCATATATTTAACTCACAAGAGGTATACGACAATCGATAGTACGGATTAGTTAACTAGATTATTTATGGGATTATTTTGTCCCTATATACAGGACCGTATACTCTAATAGTGTCTTTATGCAACTGCCAACACTATTTAAGTTATAACGATTGACTTCACCAGTAGTTCTAAGGTATCAATCCGTATTTGTCTGTCTCTGTACATGCATTTGCCCACTTCCGTCATAAATCCAATATACCGGACATGTACACCACCTACTACCCATGTGTAGCTCAGACCGGTAGTCAGTCGTATCTATATCGTGTTCATACAACAAACTTAACATAATTACCCTCATGAGTATACCTTCCATCTTTAATTGCTAGACAATGTGCACCTAATTTTAACCTGTACATTTCTTGTCTATATTTTGCCTTTGCTACAACATCTAACTATTGTTCGTAGTCGAAAATGGTTTTGAATTTTAAGTAGTATGGCATTTTAGTATCAGTAGACATGATGTCATGCCATGGTTAAATATATAGATGTCGTAGACGTTGTCTCAATTTAGGAAAATAATTTGCAGCGATATAAAATTATTCAAACAAAAGAATTACAAACATTTACTATTGGTAACTGGTATTCATACAAAACTGCTAAGGAAGTATTTACGGTTGGGTACAATATACTCATCTTTGGTAGAGTCATCAGTTAGGTTAAGTTCCGCATGGTGTGTGCTACCTGTAGAGCTATTGTCTGTTGCTAGAACTTTGTTCGGACCCAAGGTTGAATATACATGTAGGTAATATATTTTCTGTCAGATATGTTCGATTGCTTTCAGAAGAGCATGAACGTACTGGTCGATCATAAATTGTATGGAACTTTTTCGGGTAATTTGCATTTATACATGACTTTACGCCCAATAAATCTACATAAATTTGTAATGTACGATTTGGTTCGTATTCCTATCGCTTCACTTACTGGCTATTTTCACCATAGTGTACTCTAATGTTTCATCAAAGGCTTTTTTCCATTTGTGGGAATATGTTTTGATATACATTTTGTATATAGTTAGTTTTATTTAAGTAGCACCTACTTAACTCAAGCCCCAACGATAGCTTCGGTAAAAGACATGCACAGCGAATACCGAACTATTGTAATCAACTCCGTTGCGAATACTAATTTGATTAAACACGCTTAAATGTTGTTTGCGTGGTTTTAAATTCTAAGCAATATTTATCGTTTTTTTTATCTTGTTTCTGTTTACTATTGTTCGTTTACTACCATGTTAAATAATATACTTACAAACTGCCACAATCTGACAATACCGCTAATTACATTGTCACCAAGCGTATGCCTGACGGCAGGAATTGTCTGCATCGTAATTCCTGTCGCCAATCTTATATCTAGAGCTAACTGCCATACTCCATTACATTTGATCATGTTTTATTGACGCATGTCATTAAGTAACGCTAGCATAGGGCAAATTATGGTTTCCCTTATGAGCGTATAAACGACCAGTAGAGAGTAGTTACAGAAGTTTTGGCAAAATTTTATGGATTTGTTGAAATTGAAACGACGAACCTGTCACCAACGCAATTACACAGAACTAGAACTGTCTCGACTTACAAACATACACGAAATATCACAATAAACTACTCGAGAATAAATCTAGATTCAACACGGACAGTCAAAAAGTAGTTTGTGAAAATAAATTAAGTTATCCATTATGACGGAATTATTATATGTATATAGAAAAACAATACTGATGCGAATATTAACTTTGGTGTTAAAGACATTCATGATGACGTGGTGACTCTGCAGGTCAAGCTATTGAATTAAACACGTGTCATAAGGTGATTTTTTCAGGGTTTTTTTGTGCTTACGCCTTTTTGTTCGTCCCTTGCTGAAGTCGATTTATAAGTATGTTAATGGCTCATTCCTTTCTCCTGTCCGTTCGTCTATCCTTCCGTTTAACGCTTTAATTATAGAATGTCCTGGTATCGCGCAGTGACCTGAGAAAAAACGAAATAAAACAACTAATCGCATTTAAACGGTTTCTCTACACCAAAGCCTCTGTCCCAGATTCTGATGAAGACTACTCCGGTGACGAGAATAGTTTTGTATCATATATAAACAGAGAGCTTGTGCAATGCACAATGATTATATGTGGAATTGTATTTGTAAAGTTGACATTGTGATTTCGCTAATTACAAATCGTGAATACGTACACATCGTACAGTACATTTTTTTAATTGTTACTTTTATCCCTTGCGAGGAAATGTAAAGTAGAAACCTAACCATCGCTCTTCCATAAAATCTGAATATTCCACGTTCAAACGTCCTTAGTCGACATAAGAGTTATTTATAAATTTACTCAATATGACGCTCTTTTTGTTTTGAATAATGGGTTGTCAGTATTACAGTAGTCGCCATCACTCATTCCCGAGACAGAATCTGCAAAAATAATTTAGCTGATAATTTTTTTCAGTGAAGTTTTGTATTTCCGTTAATTGTCTATTATCAATGTTGGGAACGCATATGTTTACTTAAAGCAACGGATTCTGATCAAATATCTAGTGTTAATATAAATAAATGGCAGGGCAGTGACCGTATCAGGTTGGAGCAATAACTCAAGAGACAGTCTTACACTGACGACAGTTTTAGAGCTTGGAAGTCAGGAATCTAATAATATACTTTTGTTGTCAGTTACTCATTTGTTTATTTATAACGATACGATCACATAATGTGTCGGCTTCCTGCAGAGCTACGTATGGAGAAGGACGGTACATACTCGGCACGCAATAACACAATTTAATATGTAGAATCCCAAACTGTTACAATGGTAGACAATCGAATATCATAATCTGAAAAAAGAAACCATCCGTTAGTTTGAACATAATCTTGAATATTCTGATACTCTAAATTGAACGTCAGTCCGGCTAGTAAGGTCCTAGAATGAAGGTCCTGTCGTTGAAATCTCAACCTTTTGACGGCTGCGACTTTGGCGAATCATTTTCTCGTTTGGTTAAATGTGTTTGGCATTGTGCCTTGTATGTTTCTTGTGTTTTCTGCGATCGGCTGTTTAAGTTGAGTGTTGCCTTCCCTAATCGACTTAATATTATACTCTTTCAAGAAGTCATACTGTCGGGATTGTTGTTACATTTCTGTATTGTCTGATATACTGTTACATTCCATGAATATTCACCCTACTGTTGCGTTCGTTGAATGTCGGATACTATAATATGACAAAGCTTACAGTGGTTACATTGTACCAGTAGAAATTTCCTATTTCATCACATACAATGTTTGTCCTGGAAATGTTGTTGCACAAATGTACAAATTGTCTGAATATACCGTAAACATAAACATAAACTCCCTAACCAGCGGTTATAACTTGGTTAATTTGTCAGTTGTTTTGGCTGTTTAAGTTGAGTGTTGTCGGATATACTGTTACACTCCATGACCAAATGTTGCGTTCGTTGAATGTCAGGTACTATAATATGACAATGCTTACAGTGGTTACCAGAATAAAATATCCTATTTCATCACATACAATGTTTGTCCTGGAAATTATGTAGTACATATGATCGACATATACCGTAAACATAAACTCCAAAACCAGCAGGTATAACTTGGTTAATTTGTCAGTTGTTTTGTCTTCACAGTGGTTAACAGTATGTATAAATGACATGTAAAACACGCTACACGTCGCTTGCAACACCGACATTGTGACATCAGCTGCCTTACCGTCAGCTCTCCGCCAATTCTCCTTGCTTCACGTCACCCACAATCTCATCAAACACTTCTACTGTAAGGTCTATAATGGATATTAATGGTAATTTGGAAGTCATAGAGCTTCTTGACTGATATAAAATGAAAGAACAACAGGCATAGTGAAATGCCTCTCCGTTCTTAATGTTGTCAACAAATGTAAAATAGGGGTGTCAAGAAAACATCCAGATAGCTTTTTTGTTTGTTAGTTGATGTATTTCGATCGAGTCACATACGTCGGTAAATTGCACTGTTCTGTTTTCCTAAAGTCACTTACATATGATCTTCTTAAAGTATCTAACAATTTTGCCAAATATGCAAGAACATGGCTAATGTCAAGGAAAAACATTGCCATTCGAACACTAATAAAAAAATAAAAAGTAACCGCCTTAATACTTTCTTGAAATCTTTGAACATACGTTAGTGCTTAGACAATAGCAAATGCGCAGCAAAAACTATGTACATTATTTGTTTTACTGTTGAAACTAGGTCATTCAGTTGGGGCATTCAGCTTTGTGATTGCTGAAACAAGTTAATTCAGCTTTTGGACAGCTTGGGCCTTGACAGTTCATTTTCTCGTTTGGTAATGTATTCGGCATTGTGCTTGTATGTTTTTATGTGTTCTGTGCTCAACTGGTTAAGTTGGTGATGCCTTCTCTGTCCGACTTAATATGATTTTTTTTATTGTACTTTCTTATATTCTTCAAGTATGTTATTGTACATGTTCCAAAAGGCCTCCGGTGCATGCACTAATATACAAACTATTTGATGGTCAATTTACAAATTACAAACTTACGAACTACTTCTCAATGTTTGAAAGTTTGAATCTAGTTATGCTCAGACAAAAATGAGCAATGTGTAAGTCACCGAATTGTTAAATAATGGTTACCGTGTATGGTCTTGTCTAGAGCATGGTTTCAGGGAATAAGGAAGCACTATTATTTCACATTTAAACAAAACCAGCAGTTTGACCAATACACACAAATAGGACACGAAAATGTTAATGAATTAACATTAAAACACAGCTAAGCCGAATAACGTAATTTCATTCCGAAGAAGAAGGTAGTTTGACCGTGTCTTCATGTGTTGTCAAACAGACAAATGGCTATTTTAAAATCGAACTTATAAATATGTTTGTTTATCCTATGATAAAACATGAGTTATAAAAAAGTCCACGTGTCCGAACTCGTGACCATGCTTTGTTCTAAAATAAAACACAGGTATGTATTTATTATTTCTAAAATAGCGTAAGGGATACTGCTTTTGAGAACTGTGCTGCTAAAAGCATAGTCTGACGGAACTAACCCCTTCTAAACTCTATCACAATACCGTTATTTTACAGTTGGTTTCTTGTCTATATATAATATCGGTACAATGCATGTTAATTGAACAGACGTGTATAACTAAAATAGTATGTCAAAAACAAAACCTTTACTTACATTATTACATCACTTTTCAAACTGGGTCAAGCATAAACGACAGTAACAACAATTCAAATACCAGAATATCGACATAATATTGTATTTCAGAATAATTTCTTCACGGTGTAATACCTGTGATATTTGATTCCGTAATAACTTAAAGAAGTCATGATACTCCGTCGGATTTATGAGTTTCAATTTCATGTTCTCGATTCCGTTCAATGCATGGTCTGGGACACACATTTCACATTCGCCAGACTCGTTTAGTTTTAACATTCTATTCCACCAGCGCATTATTTACTAGATTAAGTCTGGGAACTTGTCTAACCACTGATGTAAGAGGGTGTGTTATATCGACCTCATTCATATCATCATATATGCGTCATTATGTTGAATTTGATGAACAACTCAATGACAAAATACGTATCCGTTGGTTTAGAGTGAAGTACCCGTCATAACGAATGTCGATGCAATTAGTGTTGGTCATAAGAGCAAAACAAAAACCAAAAGTACACATAACACATTGATGAAGTTCGATAAACTAAACCGATGAAAACGCATTTTATCACTTAGTTATACATACAATTCAATACTTCCAACTTTGTGCCCTGTGACTTTTTATTCTGACCAGGAACGAGTTGTGTTCGACAAACGGTTTCGGAACAGGTACTGAAACCTTGCTATTTCGTTTTACATTATCGGTATGGACACCGAGTTTACTTAAATGGCTTACTAATGTTAGGACATTACATACTAGGTTACTTAACTGCTGCTAAAGTAACGCGACATTGACGATGCCGATGTTAGAAGGAAGGTTGCAAAAGGAACATGGACGATTACATGAACGTTTGCTGCGATAGCCGAGTGGTCGAATAAGTGGCAGGTGATGACGTTACATACAGTACTGATTATAATCCGATTATAGGCGCAAACTTTGTATTTATATACATTTTGTACATGCAATGCTAGTTATGCCGTGTTACGAACCTGCATAGTTTTTCCATTGCTGGTATGGTGTAGTGCACGTTGATACTGGTTAATATTTTTGAGCAACCCTTTTTAGGCGTTGTTGCGATAATGAAGTGGTCTAATGGTTTCGTACTTCGCATTGATAGACGATTGGATCGTATAGTATAGGTTCTAATCCAACTATTAGTACAAACAATTGATACAAAATGTACCTTTGAAATACTCATTGAATTATTGATTGTACCTAAATTGTCTTATAAAGCTGCGTGATATAACAACGTAACTACTCCAAAAATATACGGTCCCATAGAGACCTAATAACCCAATAAAAAGTTTGTTAATTAACCAATATAATCGAGTGTTTATAAATACAGTGAGGCCTATTTATGGATCAAGAATGAGACACCATAACAATGAATGCAGCATTGACATCTAAGATGTGTGTCCTGGTATTTCGATCATGACACACTGCAGTCATTGGCGCAACACATCAAATGGATATACGCGCTAAAATTGTCCATCACAGCGGTTTGCGTTCAAATGATTATTTCATAATAGTCGTCATATATATTTATAAAATGTGTTAACATTGAAACATATCACTTGGCATACTCTCATACAATTTGCGCTGTATATGTTGGAGAAGGTAACCACTGACGTAGTATACGGATGGTGTTATGGACGAATAGTATATGGAAGAATATCACGTTTTATGAACAGTATTAAACCGATCTTCAATATGCTAACTATATGACGTTAGTATCTGATATACTCACTGTATGAGTGTGTAAAGAAGTGTTACATAATAACTGTATGTCATAATTATATATTTTAGGATGATAAAACTAAACTGTAAAGTCCTCCCGTGACACTGCAAATCCAGGTTTGATTCCAGGAAAGACGTAGATGCTATGTTCATGTTGAAAATGTGCTAAAAAAGGAATTATGTACAGGGTGGTATTGTTTTCACAAAGCATATTTAAAAGAAAATGTACTAACCACTAATCAAATAAATAATTCAATGAATCTTGTTCGATCAACTAGCCTCCATACTGGACTGAACACCCGATAAAAATAAGTAATTATGTAGTGTTGAATTAGGTTCATACTCATTACGTTATGATTATTTTTTTTAAAATACAGTAACAATTGATCAAAGGCATTTTCGGATAGCTTAGCATAAAACCCTGCGCAGCGAATATCGAACTATTGTAATCTGCTCCATTGCGATAAATAGTTTGATTAAACACACTAAAACATTGTTTGCGTAGTTTTAATTTCACAACAATATTTATCGGTTGTTTTTTTATCTTGTTTCTGTTTTCTATTGTTCGTTTATTGCCATGTAAACAAAACATGCTTACAAACTGCCACGAATTGACAATACCGCTTATTACATTGCCTGACGATAGGATTTGTTTGCATAACAATTCCTGTCGCCTATCTAATATCGAGAGATAACTGCCTTACTGCATTACATTTGATAATGTTTTATTGACGCATGTCATTAAGTAACGCTTGCATTGGACAAAATTCTGGTTTTCCTTATGAGCGAATAAACGATCAGGAGAGAGTAGTTTCAGAAGTTTTGGCAAAATTGTATGGATTGTTTAAACTGAAACGACCAAGCTGTCACAAAAACAGTAACACATAACTATATCTGTCTCGACTTACAAACGTACACGAAATATTATAATAAACTACTCGAAAATAATTCTAAAATCAACACAGGCAGTAAAAAAAGAAGTTTGTGAAAATAAATTAAACAAGAAATATCACTGAATGTGATGAATACCCCCAGATACTGCTTGACACAGTCACTTAAATGTGCTCTGACAAACAACTACGGTAGACTTAGTACTGATCATTCATGCCAACGTTCATTGAATGGTAACAAAGGAAAAGTGTAGACAAAATCTATCCTTGTAAAAAACCAAAGGGCCATAACTACCTTAAAATTTATCCAACTGGCGTGTGCCGACGATATGCACAACTAGACTTGGTACTGATCAAGCATGCACAGTTTCGATGAATCCAACCAAGGGTTACATGTACAGAGAAATAGCGCGGACAAAATGTGCAAGGACAAACAGACCAACCAACCTCAAGCATGACTCCAATATAGCCCCCATATACTATGTATCTGGGGGTATAATTATCCATTATTACAGTGTCATACTATGTATATAGTAAGACAATACAGATGAAAATATTATCTTTGGTTTAAAGACATTCATGGTGATGTAGTGACTGTGCAGGTCAAGCTATTGAATTAAACACGTGCTACATTTGTATAAGGTGATTTGTTTACAGGTTTTATTGGTGCTTACACCTTTTAGTTCTAGACTAGCTGAAGTCGATTTATAAGTATGTTAATGGCTCATTCCTTCCTCCTGTCCGTTCTTTCATCCTTCCGTAACGCTTGTGGCTTTTCATACAATTTAATTAAGGGCGTTCCTGGTTTCGCTCCGTGATCGGGTCAAAGACGAAATAAAACAATCACTCGCATTTAAATGTATTTTCTACACTCAAATCCCTGTCCAAGATTCTGGAGAAGAATACTCCGGTGACGAGAAATGATATCATTTATTGACAGAGAGGGTGTGCAATGCACAAGGAGCATATGTGGAATTAAATTTATTAAGTAGAAAGTGTGATTTCGCGAGTTACAAATCGTGAATACGTAAACGTCGTATAGTGATAAAATCTTTTAATTGTTACTTTTACCCCTTGCGAGGAAAGGTAAAGTAGAAACCTAACATCGCTCTTTCATAAAATCTGAATATTCCAGGTTCAAAAGTCCTTAGTCGACATAAGAGTTATTTATAAATTAAAAGGTCCCTGGTCCGTATATCTGCCGGGTTACTTGGCCATTTCTGAAACGCTTTTCAAAGTTTTCCATCCAACTAGAGAAACTGGTTGGTAGTAGTAACCGAGGTAGTATCGCGGGCGTCGTTTCTATTCTAGCACTTTAGCACGTTAAAGAACCAAGAAGATTAATCGGAAAATGCTTGAAGCCGGAGCTCAATATCCAATACAGGAATATAACCGATTGACCTCTACATTTACGACTATCTAACACACAAATGAATGATATTCCATGACGTCAAATTATTGTTCAAAACTGATCAGTATGTTGTGCTTCATCTCCAAATGTCAGTAGTAAGTACAGACGCGCAGATAATGCAAATTGCAAAGCCACACAGAAACGGCGACAGCGCCTAGCCACCCACGCAAGTGTCAGACATGGAACGAACCATCCATATCCCCCAAAACAGATAAGTTTATTTATTTATTGCTAACTGATGAGATACGAGGGTGATCAACAAATATGCGGGAAAATGCTCTGAAATCTTTGTTACGTGACCAATACTGAAGAAAATCGGTCAGTTAATAGATTGGCATATTACAAATACAAAGCTATAAAAAAAACATTAAACTCAAGGTAATATTTGGTCGAAAAATTATAGAAACCGCAACGTCACTATGGCTACACCGGCCCAACGTCATCGCGACGTCGTTACATATTACAGTATACGTACTCTTTGGTGGCACAATTCATCATGTATAGCGCATTGAATGATTCTTTAAAAAATAGCTGTACAACCAGATACACTTCATAGACCTGTCAACCGAAAATCAATATTTTTCATTTGCAACTTGTATGTAAATTATAATAATTAGCAGCTGGAGAACATTTCTATTGATGATGTAATTTGACGTTATTGACGTTGTATAGCCCATGCGCATGTCGGCATTGATTTCACATGGCTATTTTTGAGAGAATATGCAAAACCGACACATGTTTTGTGTGCTATTACATATTAGTTGCATTTTGCAATACTGCCATCACAGGTAACTGTATCATTAATAAACAGTACCTAAAAAAAAATTAAAAAATTATTTTTTGTTAAATTTAGAATTCTTATACAAGGTATATTTCCCGTACAAGGTATATTTCCCGGAGAAGTGATCGTACAGTCACTGGGTGTATTTTGGTTTTTTTCATAATTTAAAGCATTTACGGCATTATTCATATATTTAAAGCTGTGGGTGATCAAAAACATCTTTGTGAATCGAAAGCATTCGAAAACATGCTTAAATTTACCTTCGTACGATATAATTCATTGTTTAAACTTTGATTTTATTTTTCGAGGACGTAAAACGCTGTAGGAACGACTGTAGTGGTTTTTAGTGTGTCTGAGGGGTATTTAGAACGTATTTTATAACGGTCGTTTTCATTGGCGTAGTATACATCGTTTGTACGCTGGTTACCAAGTCCTGGGAAACCCCAATGAAATCAACCAATGAAAATCGTTGTAACAAAAAGTAAATCACGCGCATCATTCGGAACGTTCGGAGAAACATGGAGTCATTTTGACATTTAAATATGCAAACGATTCGTTTTTCGGCTTACACGTATACATTCACTGAAGTGAACATGTGTCAACCAGGTAAATCTGTTCCAACTTTTTCGTTCTTTAATTTTACCGCATTATTATGTTTCTACACAACGATAAATTCGACATATGTTGGTGATTTCCTCAATATTTCCGTGTTTTTGTTTTTATTTCGTCCACCCCAGTGACCGGTTGGTCACCGTGAAAAGTATTTATGGTATAACTGTTTAACTACTTGACCAATTTCGATGGGATTTCGCATGAAAGTAGTTATAGTCATGTTTTTTACGAATATAATTACTTTATGAAGATATCGAAAGCCAATTCTTGTTTTTGATACCTGGTCAATTCATGGAAATACACCTTGTATAAGAATTCTAAATTTAACCAAAAAAATTTTTTTTTAGGTACTGTTTATTAATGATACAGTTACCTGTGATTGCCATTGGTATTTTATGTCATTTCATTCGCCACACGACTTTTCGTCGCCGTCTTCGGTACCGCACCCATTTTCAGACAACAACTTCAAAGCAAATAACTCTTAAAGGGAGTTATGACGTAAAATCTTTTGAAATGATGAATGTAATGTTATATCATTGTACATTCATATTCCACCCTTTAGAAAATTATAATATTAAAAACACACGAATAATACGTCATCGTTTGCTATGTGCAACGTTGGAAAATATTAAAATTTGGGCCACATGACGTCGAGTGACGTTGCCATAGGAAACCGCGTTCATGCCGCCTTGAAAATATTGAATTTTATCACTACACGATGAGATATAAACCATATTCAATCAAAATAAACAAATATCCTATATATACTCACCCAGCAATGAATGGTGTATTGTGGACTTTGAAGTTTGTGCATAATTTACAATTAAGGGAAGTAAGTCAAGTTCAAAGATTATTTTGAGTGAAACGATGGTGGACGAGACTGATTTTGTTTAGACTCCTCAAATCATAGGATGACGGCAAAGTAACACAATAATCAGAATGCATGTTGAGTTCAATCCGTAAAGTTGAAATAGTGAATTCGTGAATGTACAGTTAAAAACTCTTTTATTGTTACTTTTTCCAGGACGAGGAATAAAAAAGTAGGAGGGCCAACACCGCTCTCCAGTAACATCGATAATGCACCTTCACATAATCTATTCAATGTTTATATTATACTTATTTATAAGGTTTGCCCACTATAACGCTCTTTTTGTTTTGAATAATGGGTTGTCATTATCACAGTAGTCGCCATTACTCATTCCCCAGACAGATTCTGCAAAAATAACTCAGTGGATAATGTTTTCATCGACGGTTTGCATTTCCGCTCATTGTCTTTTATCAAAGTTATGAATGCATATGTTTACTTAAAGCAACGGTTCGTGATCATATATCTGGTATTAGTAATATATTAATGATAGAGCAGTGACCGTATCAGGTTCGAGCAATAACTCAAGAGGAGTGATTACAATGACGACAGATTTCGAGCTTGGAAATCAAAAATCTAATAATATAATTTGGTTGTCAGTTACTCATTTGTTTATTTATAATGCTACTATCACATAATGTATCGGCTTCCTGCAGAGCTTCGTATTGAGAAGGACAATACATACTGTGCACGCTATATAACAGTTCAACATATTACCATCCTAGACCATTTTATTTTGCTTAGAAAAATCTAGACAATGGAATATCCTAATCTACAGAAGGAATCATCCGTTATTATAGAGCACTGTCACATAGTCGTGCAAAGTTAACTTATCACCTTAATCCCTTCTACATAGAACAATTAGTTCTATAGTATACGTAAAGTGCTTCCTATAACTCACTGATGGGTCAGTATTTCTCTCCGTAACCAACTCAGGTTTGATATCGGTGGTGTTATTTGAACAATCTGGGTAAAGTATTATTGGCAGTGATTGGATAGAGGAACAGAATTTCCCAAATTTGCCCTGTACATCTATTGAAAACAAAATAAGTGAGCCATTGGTCTGAGCTAGTTCTGAGCACATCGTACCGTGCATTCAGATATCTCACGTGTGCATCAATATTCATCTGTGTGCAGTTGTTTTTACTAGATTACAACAAATACCATTTAACAGGCCGGATGATTACAATGAATGTTTATTATCTCACTGACTATTATCAGGCGGTATACAAACCTATCAAGCATATGTGTAGACACTACGCTTTGGTGTATAAATGTTGACCTATAAGTCAAAATACACTGTGTGGTTTCGCATTGTATACTTTTATCACACAGTTTCTGGACATGTACGACTATATTGTTTACAAGTTGACGCTTACGTTGCGTATTTCATGTATAAAAAACGTAATGCGCGGTCTAGAAAGAAATAGAAGAAATCTATACGATATTTAGCACGCTAGCGCTACCATCAACATTATAATACATTGCGATCACTACATATGTACTATTCTAACACGATTCGCGGATTAATCCTATAAACATAGTGCAAACACGAGCATGTTTTATTACACCCATAAAACATACCTTTAAAATTGGCTGTTACTATTTACGCCCCGTATCACGTGACATATTTATGAATGAATGAACGTAAACTTTATAGTAAACCTTCTACGAGTCGCGATGGCAAGGCAAGTTGCACGAGAATCCAGTGTTACAGCTATGACGCATCTATTTTTAGAAAACCAATATACTCTCGAAACTAAGTTCCATTAAAACTTCTGATAATCAATTCATTTATATTTTTCTTTTCATGAAATGGATACCCTATACTCGTGTTATTAAAATTGTTTCAATGTTTAAAATGTGTTATTTCCTTCAGAAAATTACATAGATCGTTTTCATTAACGAGGGAGGTAATTGTACCAGCTAATAAGCCACTCAATTTCAGCGTGGAATTATGTTCAATGTCAAATGGGTGAAAATGGAATTCGCGCAGTTAAATAGTGCGGGATATTATCGTATTTAGAATCGAAATAAAAACTCTGTTCTTGTATTTTGTCGGTGAATAAAACACGGGCACTCGTTCGGATGCGGAAAATTAAATCACTCGTACTACGCACTCGTGATTTAATTTTTCCGCATCCGAACTCCTGCCCATGTTTTATTCACCGACAATACACGCGAACAGATTTTTATTTCTTAAGTATAAAGGCTTTTTTTAGAAGTGCATCGGGTGTCAATTGCTATATACGAGACTTAGTGAGGTGATCGTTGAGGTGATTTCATCGACACCGACATTGTAACGTCACTGACGTCATTTGTGTTGCCCCGGATCAGTGGTAGTGACTGATTTTGAGGAGCTATAATTTATGACATACTTGTAACAGATAAATCCTTGCTACACGTCACCCACAATCGCATCAATCACTTTTACTATAATGTCCAGAATATATACATTTTGCGTATCATGCATGTCCGGTTTTCTGAATCCGTATCATGCATGTACGATGTGGTTTATGTCGATTTGTGAAATTCTAAATGTTACTCTCTACGTGAGGATAGCTATTTTCAATATGATCACACTCGTTACTATTCATGGGCAATTTGGACGTTTTGATTGGCAGAGGGTATATCCTATATTCTGAATGTTGCCTTCTTATTGAAAGCTTGCTATCAGCATGTTTTACGTGTTATGTTATCAATACTTTGGCTCTGACAAGGTACGTGTGTTTGACCAGGCACCGTAACCTCGCCATTTCATGATACATATATTTATGTTTGAATACCCACATGTTTTGCTTCATAAGACAGTAAGCGTATTGTTCCGATGAACTAGTTTATCTAGCTGGCATGGACACGAGTACATATATTGCAACACATTTTTAGATCGACTATTTTTTTCTAAAGATCAAAATAAAACTGACAGTCTAAATGAAATTGAATATTGTACGGGTAGCTTTTAAGTAGGCACATTTTATAAGGTGACATATAAAGGGACAGGGTACATAGTATAAAGACGTAACAATTTCTGTTAATTTATGTTAATTTCTAATAATTTCTTTTGTCTGCATTCTACATTTACAAAATCATTAGAGGAAACCTAGCTAATACAACCCTGTTTTTATCACTGCTGTTCAAATAACGATATCATCCTACTATAAATCTTTATCACATAACCTGCGGTCCAGGAGTGCCGTAAAGCCGTGCCGTAAATATCATTCGGCACTCCCAGACTGTGCAATAAATATTTAAATTAGATTGACGTGACGTTAGCCAATCCATGCGTCAGGATAATATCAACGTCACCATCAAACATATGCAGTGTAAATCATCGTTTTGAACAATAATGTGCAGTTTTTAAGGTTATGTGATAAATAGAATCTTACATTCGTGCTCATTACATACGAGTTTTATTAAACTCGTCGACAAAAACAATATGACACTCGGCAAAGCCTCGTGTCATATCATTTTGTCCACTCGTTTAATAAAACACGTATGTAATTAGCACTCATGCATGATCCTCTATATATGACATGATAAGAAAAGCAGTACCAACTGGCTATCATATGCGTTACATAATGGAATTTATGGATGTACCAATGTACATTTATTACAATGCCCTTAGCTCTGAATGTCAACGGACATGCACAAAAGTCACAACATCTCAGTATTGTGCGAAATCATTTACTTGACAGTCATTAATATTCCGTGTTTACCCGTTATAACAGTATACAATAACAAACATACACGAAGATGAATTGGTTTCCACGTAAATAATTTAGTTCTTCAGTACATGTTTTGTTTATTCCGAAAAACATTCGGTCATAAACAGTGGTCAGTTAACCTAAACGTTACAATGGGATTAAAAACCAGTACTATTTTATTTTATTTGACAACTATTCCACATAAACATAGTCTGTCTTTTCAGGTTTGAGACCACGGTTGGTAAGCTCACTTTACCGGTTAAGCAAGTCTAAAGGAATTACTAGTTTATTTTTATATTAAAGATTGGTCAGTTAAAACGTGGTATCAGTCCATGAAATATTCGTCCATAACACCATCCGTATACTACATCAGTGGTTATTATCTTCAAAATCTAAAGCGCACATTGTATGAGAGTATCCCAAGTGATATGTTTCAATGTTCGCACATTATATAAATATTTATGACTACTATTATAAAATAATCATTGGAACGCTGTGATGGACAATTGTAGCGCGGACATCCATTTGCTGGGGTGCGAGGACGACTGCCGTGTCATTATTGAAATGCCAGGACAAATATATTAGATGTCAAAACGCTGTTTACGGTAGGCTGCATACATTGTCATGGCGTCTCATTCTTGATCCATATATTTAACTCACTAGAGGTATAAGACAATCGATAGAACGGATTAGTTAACTAGATTATTTATGGGATTATTTTGTCCCTATATACAGGACCGTATACTCTATTATTGTCTTCTTGCAACTTCCAACACTATTTAAGTTATAACGATTGACTTAACCAGTATTTCTAAGGTATCAATCCGTATTTGTCTGTCTCTGTACATGTATTTGCCCACTTCCGTCATGAATCCAATATACAGGACGGACTTTTGATTTAGTATCACCCGATGATACAACATGTACACCACCTACTTCAGACCGGTAGTCAGTCGAATCTATATCGTGTTCATACAACAAACTTAACATAGTTACCCTGTTAGCCCTATCTACATTAGTATACCTTCCATCTTTAATTGCTAGACAATGTGCACCTAATTTTAACCTGTACATTTCTTGTCTATATATTGCCTTTGCTATAACATCTAAATTTTGTTCGTAGTCGAAAATGGTTTTGAATTTTAAGTAGTATGGCATTTTATTATCAGTAGATATGATGTCATGCCATGGTTAAATATATAGATGTCGTAGACGTTGTCTCAATTAAGGTAAATAATTTGCAGTGATATAAAATTATTCAAACAAAAGAATGACAAAGATTTACTATTGGTAACTGGTATTCATACAAAACTGGTTAGGATGTATTTACGGTTGGGTACAATATACTCATCTATGGTAGAGTCATCAGTTAGGTTAAGTTCCGCATGGTGTGTGCTACCAGTAGAGCTCTTGTATGTTTCGAACCCAAGGTTGAATATACATGTAGGTAATATATTTTCTGTCAGATATGTTCGATTGCTTTTAGAAGAGCATGAACGTACTGGTCGATCATAAATTGAATGGAATTTTTCGGGTAACTAGCATTTATACATGACTATACGCCCGATAAATCTACATAATATTGTAATGTACGATTTGGTTCGTATTCCTATCGCTTCACTTACTGGCTATTTTCACCATATTGTACTGTAATGTTTCATCAAAGGCTATTTTACAATTGTGGGAATATGTTTTGGTATATATAGTTAGTTTTTAGCTCACAGAGTGAGCTTTTGTGATCACTCTTCGTCCGTCGTTCGTCCGTCGTCCGTCCGTCGTCCGTCGTCCGTCCACAATTACTTGTGTAGACACTAGAGGTCACAGTTTTAGCTTAATCATTATGAAACTTGGTCACAATGATCATCTCAAAAACATCTAGGTCAAGTTCACTATTGGGTCATCTGGGGTCAAAAACTAGGTCACAAGGTAAAATCATAGAAAAACCTTGTGTAGTCACTAGAGGTCACAATTTTGGCCTAATCTTTATGACCCTTGGTCACAATGATTATCTTAGCAAAATCTAGGTCAAGTGCGATATTGGGTCATCTGGGGTTAAAAACTAGATCACAAGGTCAAATCATAGAAAAACCTTGTGTAGTCAGTAGAGGTCACAATTTTGGTCTAATCTTTATGAAACTTGGTCACAATGATCATCCCAACAAAATCTAGGTCAATATCGATATTGGGTTATCCGGGGTAAAAAACTAGGTCACAATGTCAAATCATAGAAAAACCTTGTTTTTTCACAAGAGGTCACAATTTTGATCTAATATTTATGAAACTTGTTCACAATGATCATCTCAACAAAATCTAGGTCAAGTTCGATATTGGGTCATACGGGGTCAAAAACTAGGTCAGAAGGTCAAATCACTTCAATATGTCATTGGGTCTAAATGTGATGTAAATTATAAAGCATAAGACAATATAAAAACCTTTTACATGCAATAGAGGCTACCATTAGGGGTGCATAAACTACTAGGACAGGTGAGCGACCTATGGCCCTTTGGGCCCTCTTGTATTTAAGTAGCACTTACTTTGATAAATCAAGCCCCAACGATAGCTTCGGTAAAAGCCTTGCACAGCCAATATCGAACTAATGTAATCAACTCCGTTGCAAATAATTATTTGATTAAACACGCTTAAATGTTATTTGCGTAGTTTTAAATTCACAGCAATATTTATCAATTGTTTTTATCTTGTTTCTGTTTTCTATTGTTCGTTTACTACCATGTTAAATAATATGCCCACAAACTGCCGCAATCTGACAATACCGCTAATTACATTGTCACCAAGCGTATGCCTGACGGCAGGAATTGTCTGCATTATATTTCCTGTCGCCTATCTAATATCGAGAGATAACTGCCTTACTCCATTACATTTGATCTTGTTTTATTGACGCATGTCATTAAGTAACGCTAGCATAGGACAAATTATGGTTTCCCTTATGAGCGTATAAACGATCAGTAGAGAGTAGTTTCAGAAGTTTTGGCAAAATTTTATGGATTTGTTGAAATTGAAACGACGTACCTGTCACCAACACAATTACACAGAACTACAACTGTCTCGACTTACAAACATGCACGAAATATCACAATAAACTACTCGAGAATAAATCTAGATTCAACACAGACAGTCAAAAAGAAGTTTGTGAAAATAAATTAAATTATCCATTATGACGGAAGCATTATATGTATATAGTAAAACAATACTGATGAGAATATTCACTTTGGTGTTGAAGACATTCATGATGACGTGGTGACTCTGCAGGTCAAGCTATTGAATTAAACACGTGTCATAAGGTGATTTTTTCCGGGTTTTTTTGTGCTTACGCCTTTTTGTTCGTCCCTTGCTGAAGTCGATTTATAAGTATGTTAATGGCTCATTCCTTCCTCCTGTCTGTTCGTCTATCCTTCCGTTTAACGCTTTAATTATAGAAAGTCCTGGTATCGCGCAGTGACCTGAGAAAAAACGAAATAAACGACTAATCGCATTTAAACGTTTTCTCTACACCAAAGCCCCTGTCCCAGATTCTGACGAAGACTACTCCGGTGACGAGAATAGTTTTGTATCATATACAGACAGAGAGATTGTGCAATGCACAATGATCATATGTGGAATTGTATTTGTAGAGATGACATTGTGATTTCGCTAATTACAAATCGTGAATACGTACACATCGTACAGTACATTTTTTAAATGTTACTTTTATCCCTGGCGAGGAAAGGTAAAGTAGAAACCTAACCATCGCTCTTCCATAAAATCTGAATATTCCACGTTCAAACGTCCTTTGTCGACATAAGAGTTATTTATAAATTTACTCAATATGACGCTCTTTTTGTTTTGAATAATGGGTTGTCATTATTACAGTAGTCGCCATCACTCATTCCCCAGACAGAATCTGCAAAAATAATTTAGCTGATAATTTTTCATCGAAGTTTTGTATTTCCGTTAATTGTCTATTATCAAAGTTGGGAACGCATTTGTTTACTTAAAGCAACGGTTCCTGTTCAAATATCTAGTGTTAATGTAAATAAATGACAGAGCAGTCACCGTATCAGGTCGGAGCAATAACTCAAGAGACAGTCTTACACTGACGACAGTTTTAGAGCTTGGCAGTCAGGAATCTAATAATATAATTTTGTTGTCAGTTACTCATTTGTTTATTATAACACTACTATCCCATAATGTGTCGGCTTCCTGCAGAGCTACGTATGGAGAAGGAAGATGCATACTCAGCACGCTATAACACAATTTTGTATATAGAATTATACAGACTATTTTATATGCGAATTAGATAATTTTCAACCCTAAATAACGTTTTTAAGGTCCAGCCCTCCTATCACCTTAATTCATTATACTAGTAAATAGACACTTAGTTCTACACTATATGTAAAGTGTTTCAAATAACTCTATAGCAAACTATTGAATGGTATTTCATACCGTTACCAAATTAGTTTTGATCTCGGTCGTGTTATTTGAACAATCTCTGTAAAGTACCTTCGGCGGTGATCGATGCAAAATGTCAAAGCTACAGATCTTGCCATTTTTGACGAACAGAGTTTCCAAATCCCCCCCCCCCCCCCCCCTTATTGAAAGAAACAAATGAGCCATGGGCCTGAGCTTGTTTTGAGCACATCACACCATTCATTCAAAGCACTTACGGAAATTGTAAAGTTACGCGCAAATATATATTTTTTATAATTCTTGAATAAAATACACATTAGGGACAAACATTGTTTGTAGGAATTCACTAACTAAAACATTATTAATATTACTGTTTCCTCTCTAAAACATTGCAACTGCTAATGAATTATACATGTACATGATTTAGATTTGAGCGTGCCATTAAGGTTATCGTAAGTGCTTTGATAAAACAGTACCCAGAGAGGGCATTGCAATTAATGTTAAACATCTCACTGACATAATGCGTCCAGGACTAATCTCAGACAGTATACAAACATGTTAAGTCTTTCTCAATGAAATTACATTTAGCAAATGCACTCCCATGCGTTACATAATAAGATTTAATGTAATGTGGTGAATACAAAAAAATAAACCAATAGCGACAAAACAAGAACCTAGTGAGAATAAAATTTCTATGAAACTATAAAGCTATGTTTTGTTTTTATTTTTCAGAACATCTCAGAATATTGGCAGCAAGCTGGGAGTACTATGTGTTCTTTTTACACAAGTAAATAACAATCCACAGGCTGAATATAGGATCGTAAGATTAAATGGTAAAATTTGTTATTTTTAAAATACTTTATTATATTCATAGAGTCATATATGGTTGGTGTATCAATTGTTTACATTTTGAGTAACACGTAATATAGGACTGGGTACAGCGAAGAAAAAGATACCGGTGTCGCGTGAGAGTCACCCGACTATGAGATCAGTCCGACCGGAAGTGTAGCTGACAAATTTTATGCGGTACTCGAGTGCTAATCACTAGCCGTGATAATTGTCTGCCGAGGCTTATAAACAAGTTTTTACCCCTTTTTTTCAAATATCACGGTATATCACCCTCTTTATTATATGACGTACATCTATTGTATTGTGGCACGACGACAAAGACTCAATACTAAACTTGAATAGGAAAAATACGTCTGGATATATTGTGTAAAACAATTGCTTAGTTTAAACAATATTTATTTCTTTATAAACATATAATAACATTCATTTACACATATTTTAAAAGGATTGAGTAGATGCTAAGCTTATTGATTAAAACAATTGCTTGAATTGAGAAGGTACGCTTGATGCTGGACTGCAATAGCAATTATAGTACCATGGCAATTCCAAGGGTTTCAGTGGGGAAAACATGTACTGTGATGTAGTTTGCTGCAACGACATGTAACTTGAGAAGTGGGTATTATATACGTATATATTGTTGATAACTTATCAGTATTTGAGATGGTACCGCGGTGTCGTACCGAGAGCAAATGACACCACGGTTACCGGTATACCGTTAATACCGCGCACCTCTAAAGTCTTATCATTGATATTTATTACTCAAATTGGTATTATCATTAAAACTAATTACTCTAATTGTAAAAAAAAGATACGGGCACCTTTGTTTGAGATATTTTTTGTATTTTTGAAATTAGGCATATCGCTATATACACAGGTACTTACGCACCATTTGGTTATGTTTATAGATTCTACTTAAGACATTTCTGTATCTTTTTATTGTTATGTTTATGGTTAGTACCTTAAACATGTAACACACATTCATTTATTCGTACAAGTCAAGCATTGAGTAAAACGCTAACGGAAAAACAATAGGTCGCCTACGCATCTCATCTCGTAAATGAAAACGGACGATGCGACAACGTTCAACCTTCAAAACGCAAACACAGACGACATTCAGTGCCATGCACAGTTCTATGCAAACTCATTTCTGCCATCAACCGATCACAGAAAACTAAAACAACACAAATCACAAGTACACATCACAATGCCCAACACACAACTGAACGAGAAAATGAACTTGACCGTTGAAAGTCACGTATTAGCTATATAAAAGTCAAACGTCCAATTCTCGGCTTTCAAAAAGCTAAAAGACCTAGTTGTTTTAGCTATAAGAAAGCTGAATGACATAGTTTCAGCTAAAAAACAAACTGATTGACCTAGTTTCAACTACATTGTATAAACAACCAAATGACCTACGTCAGCTATAAAAACAAGCTGAATGACCTAGTTCCCCAATGCCAACAGAAACAATGCCTCATTACTACTTTTGCAACCGCAAGCAACAAAATTGATGCTACACACTTATACCAAAAACCCTTTCCAGCACTTTAAACAAGCACTTATTTTCTAAACCAAATAATCCCCTGTCCTCTTTGTGAATTTGGCCCAGTGGACATTTTCTTCTTGGTATCACATTCTTACCACCGACAACACACTAAAAACACACTTGTTCGAAAACGTTCAATCTACGAGTAATAAGATGCTTTCTGTCCCGAGCTTCAATGAAAGTGGTGAGTGATAACGTTGCAAGTGTTGTCAACTTCTAGTTTTATAAATACGAAATGTCGTAATAGCCTATATCATCTTGTACATTAAAGGTCCTCTTACAATAAATATAGTGACGTTATCAATTTATCTTTCACATGTTAAACAGTCTAGACGATCTTCCAATCTTCCCCTCTCTACGTGAGAAACATATGTTATGTTGAAATATGACATTAAACACTTCTATGACTACAACAAGATCACGAAAATATTGCTTTAAATATTCTCAATATATTTAAATAAATGACTTATCATGAATTACTCAAAGAAACAGCGGAAGTTGTATATGGACTTGTGGGAGAATTAGATGGAGCTTAATGCTTTACCATTTCACAATTTACATGGAAACTAGTTTAACGTTTACTAAGGAATTCTATCTGGGTATATATCATACCAGCTGACAAGAAAAGTCTGTAATTATAGTTTTAACGGTAAAAACATGGAAATACTATCATAGACTGTCTAGTCCGTTATAATGGAATAAAATGTGTGTGAAAAAGCGCATAATGATCTTCAAAACATGGGATGATGAAACGGGTTGTAAGACAATGACAATGAATTAAAATAGGCATACAAATACAATACGTCTAGACATATTACTAACGTGTTGATTTATTTGGAACTAGAGAATGTATCACCAACAACAGCTACTCACTCAACTTTCGCGTTCACTAGAAATGCTGTCTTAAATCCTCTCCGTCAGTTCTCACTACCTTGCCATGGATCACATGTTGGTGTGCGGTTACTTTACGCTGAGCTATCCTAACCATACGTAAACGTATCGTTCATGAATAAATTGTTTAACAGAAATTGATATATAGTTTAATAGATGTATAAATTGTACATTAAAAATCATTATTTTATTCTTTTTCAATGATACAGTTTTACAGTTTATTTTCAAGATTTAGGCCATTGGCCCATGAATCACATATATATACAAACAAATTATAAAGCATTTCACAATATATGTACGTAATACAAATGGTATTGTATTGCGCGAGATTATTTACTGGAGATCCACAAAAGATACATGTTTTCCGTTGTATCTTGTTGTTTTAACAGTTTAAAATATCCTAACAATTTAATTACGGAAAAGCACGACCGTACTAGCGGAAAAAGTGGGTATCCGGTAAACAATCCCGCACCATACTACAGGTTATAATAATAAACATGATTGATACGTTCCGGTCAGCATAATAATCAATAAGATAATAATAACATCGTATAACAAGGATAGAGACATAGAATAAATTTGTATTTTCAATAGCAGTATATGTTTGGAGAAAGGTTAATTAAAAATAGTGCAATCTATCTCGTCTTTCGAAGCTTTTAAATATATAGATAGCTAATTTCTTTACCGCGAGTTGATTTGTGGACGAGATTAATTCAATAAATTTTGGGATGTTCGGTCTTTGCCAAAAATAACGTTTAATTAGGTCTTTTCTTAGATCATGAAATAAAGGACATTCTAGAATAAAGTGAAATTCGTCCTCTAAAATGTTGCATAATTGGCATTTACGTTCATGCCGTGGGATTTTTTGGGGTTTATGCCATCTACCTGTCTCAATTTCTAACCTGTGAGAAGATACACGTAATCGTGATAAAGCTGTTCTAAACTTACGGATAGTTACGAAATCTAAGTATTGCTTAAAACCAAATTCTGAAAGAAATATATATGAACTAGCTCTTGTCGAATTATGAAGTTGTCCATTCCATTCTTGAGTAAATACGTCATTAAGTCTTTGTTTTAGAATTGGCATAAAATGTTTTACATTGTTCACCCCTTGGTTCAACCAAACCTCATTGAACCCCAAATTTTCCAGCAGTTGTTTAACTTTATTTGTCCAATTGATTTTGTTTGGTAATAGTTCATTATCATTTAACATCATTTTGTATATTTGTTTTATATATTTTCTTTCATCATTGCATACACATGTGATTTTCAACCAAAAACGTATTATATTTACCATTCTCATTATTTTTAAAGGTGTACGACCGAGTTCACCATAAAAAAATAATTGAAATATGTATTTATGTAATTGTGTAGTGTTTAATCATGTATGTTTTGTGTATATATGTGTTTGTAAATATGTTATAACGATGTACATGTTGTACAAGTTAATAAAGTATATGTTCTGTTCTGTTCATAAATGAAATTGTTTTGAGTAGAAAGCTTCACACCTAGAATATTTTTTAAAAAGTGTAAATGAGTGCGTTCTAAAATGTCGGCATAAGAAAACCCCCATATTTCAGAGCCATAATTCAATATAGGAAGTATCAACTTGTCAAATAAAGATATAATATGACTTACGGATAGTGTTGGGAATTTAGTCAAATACGACCTCAGTTTAAAGATTGCTTTACAAGCTTGACCATTGAGTGTTTCAAATGTTTTTGTAAACGACCCCCCGTTGGAGAATGTTATGCCTAGGTATGTGAAACAATTCACAATTTCAAGTTCATCACCATTGTAAAAGAATTTCAGATCCTGTCTTAGACGCCCACCTTTCCTAAAGACCATAATTTTAGTTTTTTTAACATTCACTGTTAATTTCCACTTGTTACAATAATCTTTTAAAGTATTCAATCCGTTCTGTAAGCTAATTTCGTCCTCAGCGAATAAAATGATGTCATTGGCGTATAACAACAAAAATATTTTCAATGTATCTAAACCGACTCCTTTAAACCCGTTAGTTTCCAGATGTTCTTCAAGGTCATTAACAAAAAGTGCAAAAATGAAAGGAGAAAGACAATCTCCTTGACGGACGCCCAAATAACACTCAAAACTATCAGGACTTAAGTTATTCCGATTTTAACTCGCGATTTGACATTCAAA
Source organism: Spisula solida (assembly GCA_947247005.1). Classification (NCBI taxonomy): domain Eukaryota; kingdom Metazoa; phylum Mollusca; class Bivalvia; order Venerida; family Mactridae; genus Spisula; species Spisula solida. Next base: position 32,633,967 of record OX365952.1, on the reverse strand, counting down.
TATAGCGCACTAATTACATTCAACATTTTCCCCCTAATGCCATATCTTATTAGTTTATAAAATACATTTTCTCTAACTAGTAGATCAAAAGCTTTTGTGTAATCGATAAAACAAACAAATAATTTCTTGTTGTTGTTTAAAAGATGGTTGATTATACCGCTTAAAACAAAAATATTATCAGTGGTTCCCATGTTTTTCCGAAATCCGGCTTGCGCTTCCGTATAGACAAAATAATTTTCAGCCCATGCGGTCAACCTGTTGTGATCCAAACCTCAGGTAACTGTATCATTGATTAAGATTAAAATTCGTATTTTTTTTCTCTCTTAATCAATGATACAGTTACCTGTGATTCAAACCTGTACGAATGTATGCGAGCTATCTTTGAATTTACTAGTTATCAATTAATATAAACGTTTCAGTAAAACGTAAGGCCTTTTACTGTTAGAAACATTTGAAGTTTGAGCATGAAAATAGTTCTATAATCCTTGGTCCTGACTTCAAATCTCTCAAGCTCTCGTGGCGATGAATTGGCCTATCAGCAGGAAAGGGGCGTCGAAAGATGTTCATATAAGTAGAATGTTCAGCTAGGTTTAAACAAAAACACAGCTTAATGCTTGTAGAAGACACGGTAAATGTGTTGAACCACACATTCCAAAACTAAGTACGGCGCGCCCAACAATAAGGACCTAAATAAATTAATAGAAAGCTTATAGTTAGGGGTGTAACTGTTGTTATTGTGACATTTTGTAAACATATGTACCTCTGTAGACTTTCATATTAATACATATAATGTATATACTTTACATAGAACATGGAGCAGAACGTCACATTCTCGGTCCTCAACTTGTGCCTCAATATTTAAACAGTAACCCCACACTCAATGATACGTGTGTATTGGCCGGTGGAGCCAGAGATTACTTTGCCGAGATCAGAAGAACTGGTAAGTTACTTTATCTTCTAGGATAGGCATTGTTTTTTACAAACATGCTTTTTATTTGGTATACAACCCCATCCGCGTATCATTGATGAAGATTAATATACATATATATGAGCCAGTCTCCAGGAAAACCTGCTATTTTGACAAAACATTATATTTTGAGATTATCTTAAAGAGTAATCGTTATGAAGCAAAATGCAAAAGAAATTTTGTTAATATCATGATTTTTAAGGAAGTCACAGCTGTTTTGTTGAGGCCCTATTCAGACCTTTTTGCGTGACGTCGCAAGCGTCATTCAAACGTTATTCGACGTCGTTGTAACAAGTACTTTATAAATACTGCATTTGATCAATTCTTGACGTAAACTGGTCAAAATGGTATCAAGTTTTAGCATGATGTTTTAAGTTTTAAAAAATACATCCAAATTGTAAATGTTCTCATTTAGAGAAAGACTGCTACTGTTTTAAACAACTAACTCCTCGTTTTTCTCAATCAGAGTACTTTTCTGAAATTGGTCACCATTGCAACGAAGTAAATGATTTCGACATTATTCATAAGAAGTTGTAAAGCTAAGATATAGTACTATATGGATAAATGACTTAGAATTGAATCTATTGATATGTCATTTTTTCTTATTTGAAAGCTTTTTTAAAAGCGTGTTACATGCAGTAATTACATAATGTCAATATAGCAGGTTTTCCTGGAGACTGGCTCATATATATTTTTATAAAATCTAAAATAAATTTCATAAAAATAGTTTTTATTCTTTATCAAAATTACTGTTACATGTACCTGTGCATCCACCATATTTCAGTATTATCGAGACAGAGTTCAGTGGCATTACAAAGAGACCCTAGACAAATGGGGAATGTTTTTAAAACCTAACAATTTGTTTCCAATTTAAACAATATCGTCTGTTTAAGTAATTTTGAGCCATGTTATGACGCCTTCAGCAATTTTCCGCCGATATCGATTGATTATTGTATAGTGGCTTTGAAACTTGATAGACATACAGTAAACAGGTGTTTTAAAACTAATACATGGGTTAGGATGGCTTGCGGGGTGTCTAGTGCAGGATGCAGCCGATAAAGATAATCTAGTGGGTGGTTAATCGTACGCATTATACACAACATATATTTGCCGCACAGATATGTCATTTCAGAACATGAACACTTAATTTAGCCATATTTGCATATATTGGTTTTGGTTTTTTTTGTCTATGTAATTTATAATAAATGCCATTATTTAAGTATTTTGTTCCTAATTATTCCAGAAGTAAGATCGCCCTAGCTTAGGACATGTACACCCCCTGTCTTGAACATTGGAATCGATCTTCTAGATTGGGTAAATGATTATAAATTTCGAAGTCCATTTGAATTATGGCCCTTGGACTTAGGCCAAAACAAATTAATACTGTTGTTCCGGTAACATGCTGAAAAAAGGTTAGGTATGTAGGTTGATAGATGGGCAAACACCTTATTTTTTGAAAATTACGAATCGCGGTGACTTCCAACAAAATGCCAATAAAATGTTAAAGGTAGGGGCTAAAAAGGGGTCGGTACGGTTACTAAACCCACACTGTTACTTGTTTTGGTCTGATGTTTAAATATAAATATATCTTTTATTGCTCCAGAGCGACGGTGTAACTTTCCTGAAGACATGATACGATCCTGGAACTATACGTACAGAGCAGCCAAGGATGTTTCCTTTGCTGAGAAAACATTTACATTATCATTGATGAGCGGGGAGAAAGTTAGATTTGATTGCAGCAAACATGAAGGCGACGTTTATGTTTTAAGGTACGTATTACATGTAACGATCGCAAATTTTTCGGGAATTGTTTTTTTATAAAAAAGTGATGGAGAATAAGTGATCGTATAATTTAAATATCGTATCCCTGACAGATACGAGATTTTGACCCAAATATGACTATTTTGAGTAACAAATTGTCAAAGTTACCTAGAATTTCAGTTGAGATACGACTTTTTGACACAAAATTTTACTACTGTTTGACATTGTGTATTTCTTATTGAAGGCAAACACAGATCATTATCTAGAATAATACAAACAGCTTCCAATATATTTATTTCATTGACATAAATCAGTAAAAACATAACTTGAACACCAAAAACCAATGTTTTGTCTCACCTAGTACGATATGTTAAATCAAATGTTTACTACTTTTTGACATTGTGTTTTGCTGAACAAACACCCATCATCGCCTAGATATGATTGGCAGCTTCAACACATTTGTTTCATGGGCAAATATCAGTAAAATAATGACATTTAATAAGTTTTTTGTCTCTCCTGAAAAGTTTGAAATACGAGGTATTGACTTTCCAGCGACGTTTTGTATAATATGCAGATTAGAGTAATTCAGCCTATCTGATATCCAAAGGAAGTATGATATAGTTAAAATGCCAATATAGAAATCTTCAACTAAATAAATTACGCAATTTAGAATTACCAATATCGTGTTAACCAACGTATTCTGCTGTAGATGATTGGGAACATACATTGTTTACTTCCGCACTTCAGCCACAGGAACTTGCATAATTTATATAAAAAAAAAAAAGAAATATAAAATAAAAACAAATTTGGATTTTTTTTCAGTACAGTAGAGCCTGTATAAAAATATATATATTTTAATACAGGCTCTACAGAACTGAAAAAAAAATTCCAAAAAAAAATTTTTTTTCTTTTTTTTTTCAATTATGCAAGTTCCTGTGCTTAAACATTCTCGTTTTCCCCTCTAACTACATACATACACTAGTCTTTGAAATTCTAGAAGTTAATTCCAGAAAATGGTGTTCGCTAGATCTGATTTTAGGCTCAACATCTTAAATAATCTTAAAACGTTATTCAATTTGGTCATTTTCTAAGCGGCCAATTTCTTGCAGAGCTTGCAATTTGTACATTTTCTTTTGTGTGTATTTCGTGCTCTGCTGTTTCTGTTGAAAGCTGCATTCCCTGGCCGGTTTGTTATTACATTGTATCTGTTTGATTAAAATGCCGTTTTTACCCCTGTGTTATCTTGGCTGGTGTATACTGGGTGGAATATTGTTGCATCATCCGCGTCTGCCACATTAGGAGAAGTTGTTAGGGATTTTACATTCCATGAAACCTCGTTCTTAGGCAACTGATTGTCGTGTTTATAAACGAGGGTTGTAGAAAAATGTTTTTTATACTAATTTATTTTAGGCCGATTTTGAAACAAGTTTTTACAACTTAGATTAATCCCTCTCGACATCTCAGTCCAGATGTTAAACATGTCACGAATGTATGAGAGAGAAGCCAGTTTCCTCTTTTGATGCTGAGTGTCCAGCAAAGGTATTACTGATACCATTTTTATTTCGTCTTTGGATTGTCGCGATCAATGATCGAACCCATGCAGGACCTCCTGCACTCGAAACGGACGTTCGACCACTAGGCCATTAACTAAAGGTTTCCATTGTATGTTTTGTAGATCTCGTGAGTATACGGAGCCTACTAAAGATGGAATCGTCTGTCTCAACATTACAAAGCTGGAGGATGATCCACATTATAAATATGAACTGTCTAGACTAAACAGTAAGTTGTCGAAGCTACTACATGCAGTATCTTGTCCATTTCTGACTTGAACGTCTAAATTTACACGCCTGCGTGTAACTGTCTCAATATGCCATCGCTTTATTATTACAATTTGCAATCCAAGGAACCACCGACCGAGTGATGAGTACCCGGCAGAGTGATAAGTACCCCGCAGAGTGATGAGTACCCGGCAAAGTGATGAGTACCCCATCGAAGTAAACATTGATGGCTTTTGAGTAGTGGTATGTTACCCACAAGTCTTGATTTCTAGACTTCTTTAGTTGCCGCAATGTTGAAATTTATTGCTGATAAGTAATCTCAAACAGCCATCAGTGATTTCAGCGGGTAAGCGGTAATTCGTCATTCGCAGGGGCTTTTATCGGGTTTAGCTAATATCGATAATGTTAACAAAATGTCATGAAAACAAGGTCATGCGACTTGCCAGAAAGTAAGCATATTGAGCCTGGAGACATACTTCGTATTTCACCAAATGGGTGCAATTTTACGGATTCGTAGAACTAAGGCAATGATGCACCGGCTTGTGTGACAAATTAGATCTATACTCTTGTTCGGTGTTATGAATACCAGCAAACCAATATGATGGCCCAGTCATCTTATCTTTATAGTGTAACTTAGTATATCTGATGCACAGATTATTAACTGGAACATGCCATTATACTACAATACCACTCCGCAACCGGACCAACCAGATAAGGTTTCTCTGATTTATTGACATGCTAAATACATTTATTATTCATAGTGTACGTATACAATTGCATATAATATATCCTCCTTCTAAGCCATAATGTAGTTGATAAAAATCAAACACGTGCGCTGTTAATTATAAAAGTTATTTATTTATGGTTTATTCTGTGCACATGACTACATTTATTTTATTTTGGCAAATTTTCTAATAAAGTGAATCAAACTATTATCGAATTATTATCTTATCGAATTATTATCTAATCGAATTATTAAAAAATTATGATCTAATCGAATTATTATCGAATTATTATCAAAAGGTTTCAGTAACGGCATTCTTGAATAAAGCAAACTATTAAAGTAAATGCATGCTTCAAGAATAACACAGTTAATGTTATATTTTTCTTCCAAAGCACACCAATATATAGGCATGCTAAATTGTTGTACGACAGCAAAACGGGGGTAAAAGTGATTTCAGTAAACAGTCAACATCATTCAGCTGGCACATTCCACAAATGGTTGATAGAGACTATAAATTAAACACATCAACACATTTAACAGTTTAGCAATGTATAGGGAATTCTTGTTTTAATTTGTTTATACATGTACATTTGTATGTTTATTTTGGCGACTTATTATAATATGTGTATGCCAATAAATGATTTGACTTGACTGGTTAATGAACCTTCTGCACAAATGATTGTTACTCGGAAGAGACACATCACATTGTAATAACAAGTCCATAATGTTCAGCTTCTGTCTGTGATTGGAGAGAGGGACACTTTCCATTTTTAGTTGCATATCATGTCTGTGTTTGAGAGTGATCTACAATGGTGACATTGGGAACATATTGCTGTTCTGGAAGAGACGTCGTTACTCAGTCTATGCTCACCATTATGTACACAGTTCCATCGGTGGTTTCATATTGCTATGATATTTCTGAAAAACCAACGTGTTACTCGGGCGGAATTAAGATGCTGTGTATATAATCCTGAGTTCCGACTGAAGGGTTTACTGGTTTTCACTTCAGTCATAGCAATATGAAAACTGTACAAACCTCCGACGGAACTGTGTAACGGAATTACTACCTCATGAAAATTACTGATAATGATAAAAGGTTGCTGCTCATTAGGTGTTCAGTGACTAGATTACTAAAAACATTCGCCGTATGCATATGAAATAAGTTTTACTTTACCAGAAGAGAGTTGTTGAAATTGGATTGATACACAAGCTTTGTGCGGCATTTATAATTAAAGTATCACTACCTTTTTCAGGCGGTGACCATTTAGACGGAATGGTGAAATTATTTCCGGTTGGTAAAATAGTGGATCTACAAGAGGACTGTGATTGGTTGGATAGCCCTGCTCGACCTCAATACATTTATTAGAACGTTTATGGTATGGTTGAATAGCGCTGCTCAACCTCTATACATTTATTAGAACGTTTATGGTATGGTTGGATAGCCCTTCTCGACCTCAATACATGTATTAGAACGTATATGGTATGGTTGAATAGCGCTGCTCGACCTCAATACAATTATTAGAACGTATACGGTATGGTTGAATAGCGCTGCCTGACCTCAATACATGTATTAGAACGTAAACGGTATGGTTGAATAGCGCTGCTTGACCTCAATACATGTATTAGAACGTATACGGTATGGTTGAATAGCGCTGCTTGACCTCAATACATGTATTAGAACGTAAACGGTATGGTTGAATAGCGCTGCTTGACCTCAATACATGTATTAGAACGTAAACGGTATGGTTGAATAGCGCTGCTTGACCTCAATACAATTATTAGAACGTACATGGTACTTTATATATTATGGTTGTGAAGTTCAAGGGAAGGAAAGTGTGTGACTGGACACTTTAGAAGAATAGTGCTATTTTTGCATTGTATGTCTATCAGTGTATGAATGCCGACAAAACTTGATTAGAATGGTGAAATGATGAAATCTTAGCAAAGACTTCCCATATATCATGTATACAACGTATGCAGTGGTATTGTGATTTCGTATCCATGTGTACAGTTAAGTTAACTATGTATCAACTGTTATAAATAATGTATTGGTTTAATGTATGATTATAGTACCAATTTGTTTCATTTGATGCTTTCATATGTTCGATCATTTTATATGAATATTGTGATCAGGTCGCATGGTCCATACTGTATGCAAAAAGTCAGTATCTGCGTTGTCAAGGGGTATATCGACAGTGTTTTCTTAATGCCTTGGTCACAGAGCTCGTACGTTCGTACGAGTTTAGCAACTTGTACGAGTCGACAAATTTTAGAATCCTTTCGCTTTCTATACAATCGTACCGCCTTGTCACAGCTTGTTGACAGACCCTTGCGTAAAGGATGTAATCATGAGGACCTGACAATGAGCTTATACGGAGGACACTCGTAAGACGCCCGATACAATCGTACCGCCTTGTCACAGCTTGTTGACAGACCCGTGCGTATAAGGATGCAATCATGAGGAACTGGCAATGAGCTTATACGGAGGACACTCGTAAGATGCCCGTATGTAGTGACCACACGGTGTCCGTATGAGGTTCCTGCAAAAGTCGGACGGGCATGGAAAAGCCAAGTTTTCAAACTCCGCACGAGCACTGTAATAAGCGCGTATGGCATTCGTCATAAGAATGTGTTCAAAGTAGTAGCGTAACCATGTTTATAATTATTGTATTGTCTTTATATGCCGCATCTTAAATGTACATACTACTGTATCATTACATTTTACATTTGTACATTCTATGGATGCATTACATAAATAGTCCGAACAGATTAACGCGATACTCGCCTTTTATGCAAGAATAAATGTCTTGCGAGCTTCTTGTGTATAATCAATAGTTCATTACTATGCCAATAGACGGTTTAAGGACCACGTTAATTTGTTCCCACTATATTATTACTTAATAGGACAGTATGTTTCCATAGGTTAGGCCTATCAACATAAGTCTGATAATAGCTAGATTAGGTATACTGTGTAAAATATATAGTAAAATATTGAGCTGTTTCATCTCCCGTGACCAGGGGTGGTATTCAATACTGATCTTACATGATTTAAGGATAAGGACATCCAATCAGATCACACTATATTAAACTCTCGGTCAGTAACAGGCCATATGATTGGCTATCCTTATTCTCCAATTAGATAAGATCAATATTGAATACTACCCCTGGCCATGTTATTAAGGATTGGGTAAGAATAGGTAGAAAAAATATGTTTATGAATATTTTACAGAAGTAACATTGAATGACATTCACTAAGTTCACCAAACAATGTTTATCTATAATCTGAGTTTTTTCAATAGCAAAGTATTCTTTGTCAATAGGTAGGTGCGATTTTGTAATGGTAGGTGTGGTTTTAAATAGCGTGTAGGAAGCAGAAGCCAACAATGGTTTATTTAAGGCCATCTTTGAAAAGGGCCGGATGTCATCCTTACCAAGCATTGATTAAATTAGTCTTAAATCTAACTGAATGTAAAATAGATTTTTAAAAATGCCAAGCATTCATAGTCTTGACACATTGCTTTCTTAGCAGTTATGGACCTTGTTACCAACCTATAGCTTATTTTAGGTTTTCCAGGAATTCCCTATTTCTTGATTGGATTAAATACTAGGGAAATAGTCAACAATATTCATGAATCCTGGACGTGTGTATGTATGAGGTGTACATAACTTCTAATATTGCTATGTACCTAAATGTTTTAATATGATAAACATCGTCATTTTTGCCCTAAACGAGTATTATATACCATTGGAAAGCTCTCGATGAGAGCTATGTCACAGTGACCTTGTCCTTTTTTGGGAACATCTCAATATTTAGATGTTAACAGATCTATTTTGATATATCTGCAGTTTTCGTGTTGTTTTTTTGGAGAACCAAATTGTTCAATCTGCGTTTTTGACCAATGGATTGCTCCTATCAAGTCACGTGATGTAAACTAAAATTGTTGTATAATGATCTATCTGCAGTATACTGGTTATAAGTGCGGTATGTTTGAATCAACAATGATATTTGGAAGTGTTCTACATAAATAAAACACATAACAATTTCTGTTAGAATTCGTCCACAAACAAAAATGTTATAAAGCCCTGAATCTTAAAACCTGATTTTCTCGAAAACAAGAAAAAGACACATAGAACACTATGGTTCTCGGGCGACGACACAATTATGTTTCTATCTTTTCACAATTAGTTGAGAGAGCACTGTGTACTGTGTACGCTGTACATACACACTGTCTATTGGTCAAACTTTTGTTGAGTATTTATAATTTGCTAAACACTTGCGCATTCGTAAAAGCATTCTAAAGATATAAAGGTACTCCATGTATGCAAAGCGTCAATTAACTAAAGCTGTCCTCAAGATATTTCACTGCTTGATCGTAAAACTAAGCCTACAAGTTGAAAGCAGGTCCTTTAGTTACACAGTTATAGCACTTAGCCAGTGACCTTAAATAATGATATGTGGGAAGTGTAAGTTGAATACCTTATGTAGTTTCAGAAATATGACAGTTACATGCAAAACTTTAACCAAAATTGTTTAAACAAGGTCGCTCACCTGTTGTAATAGTTCATGAAGGCCTCCATTGTGACCTAAGACATCATTTACAACTTCAAGGAATCAAGTATTAAGACAGCCTCGATTGCAAGGTTATCATCTTGTCCTATCCAGCATCCTTCTAATTTACATCAGATAGCCCTTATTGACAGAATAGACCAAAATTGGGACTTTAGTGCCTACACAAGTTTATTTGTTTGATTTGACCTAGTTTTTGACCCCAGAAACTTTAATAACCAACTTCATCTAGAGTTTGTTTAGATGATCATAGTGACTGAGTTTCATAAAGATTAGGTCAAAACTATGACCACCAGTGACTATAATATATGCAAGGTTTTTCTATGACTGGACCTTGTGACCTTGTTTTTGACCCCCCGATGACCCAATATGGAACTTGATCTAGATTTTGTTGAGATGATAATTGTGACCAAGTTTCATAAAGGTTAGGTCTAAAGTGTGACCACTAGTGACTACGCAAGGTTTTTTTATTATTTGACCCTGTAGCATCGATTATTACCCCGGATGACCCAATATCAAACTTGACCTAGATTTTGTTGAGATAATCATTGTGACCGAGTTTAATAACGATTAGGTCCACATTGTGACCTCTAGTGACAAGGTTTTCCTATGATTTGACCTTGTGACCTAGTTTTTTTTAGCACGGATGACCAAATATTTAACTTAACCTAAATTCTTTTTGATGATCTTTGTGACTGAGTTTCATAAAGATGAGGTAAAACTTGAGACCTCAAGTGACCAAACAAGATTTTTTTGTATTATTTGACCTAGTAACGAAGTTTTTAACCCTGGATGACCCAATATCGAACTTGATCTAGATTTTGTTTAGATGATTATAATAATTGTGATCTCTAGTGACTACGCAGGGTTTTTCTTTGATTTGACCTTGTGACCTGGTTTTTGAACATCACACTATGATTAAATTTTCATTTAACCGCCAAAATTCGGCGTTTTCATTGGCTGTAATGAAGGTTATATTCTAATTTCTGATAAACAAGTAACATTATTATACTGAGACTTGTTTGTGCATAGTGCAACATTTCAGATAAATCATTTACACAAACTTCACAATATTATCATGCCTAATAAAGAACTCTATTTCAATAAAATCATTTGTTATGCCGTCACTTTCTAGTTGCTTTGTATTTTACCTTGAAAAGTTGGTGTATGCCTACTGGGTACTCACTAGACATAGGGCGAAGTCACACCTTACCTACAACACACAGGATAACCAAATCAGGCTCTGATCTCCCTAAGAATCTCAATTTGAGCTAAATCTCATCTTAAATATCTTATTTTTCCATGGGAGGATTGTCTAAAATTGGCATCACAAAACAGACAAGTCATGTTATTCTGAGTTTAAAACAGTAAAACCAATGTCAAGATCACAAACGTCTTATGTATCTAAAATGCAGACGCTGATATGTGAGCATAGTCTCAATTGGAGCAGAGATTTATACTTCAGATGCTTCAGGAGATCGGGACCAGATTTCTTACAATTACCTTCATGAATCACTCAGTACTAACTTGCTCTTTTGAGCAACTAACAACTTCTCCACATGTGGAGGATATAAATACAGGGGTCCTACTGAAGCAAAATGCTCAACCTGAAAAATACATCCTCATACATCAGTGGTTAGTCAAGTTCCCAGACTACCAATGAAGCTCGATTTTGATTGGACGATGACAGGGAAACACCCGTCGTAATTGCTATAAATAAAATGAACGAAATGGATTTGATTGGTTGATTTTCGTTCACTACGCTAGGATTTGACCGTATTGAACCAGAGTATGTTTCGGACGAAGAATACTCTGGTGAACGAGAATGTGAAAATAAGATGCAAGTCGGTTTTGGGCGCCATTAGCACACATCCTTACACCAAAACCACTGTTCAAGACATTGTACTTCTAGCTTTTTGTTAAAATGGAGCAAATGCAGCAAATCCGGATTTCCAGATTATTCAAGAATTGTAGTCAATGACAGGTTCGAATCCCATTATAGGTGCAAACTGTATCACAATGAAGAGTGCTATTTGTGCTATGTGGAGAGCATTAAAGTTGCCCAGAACATTTAGTCAGTGTTGTTGTCCATATAATCGATCATTGATGTGGTTTGATGTACTGTAGTCACATTAATACTGTTTATTTGCACAAACCTATTTTAGGACTGTTGCAATATCCGAGTGGTCTAATGTACGTATACATATTTCATATTGCTAGGTGACAGCTTCATACAGTGTACACTTAGTCGCAAAAGAAAGTATACATTGTACATACTTTGAAATTGTATCCTTTGGGGTTGACTTAACCACGCATGTTAATTAACATGCGTGACTTAACTAAACGAAATTTTGCATAAACAGAACTGTATGTTTATCTGACATTATAAGATCAAACAATAACATGTCAATAAATAAAATATCCCACAAATGAAGTCAACTGCGTCGGTACCTGGAAAATCGAATTAACAGAAATGTTCAATATTTTATGTGTCCGCCTCCGACGCAAAATATACGAGACATTTACGCAGTGGTGCAAATTATGTTTATGTATGGTAAATTGGACTAGGTATATCGTCAAATTAAACAAAAACACTCAAAATAATGCGATTTTTCACTGAACAGCATGATGGTTGTGATTTTTTTTAAAAAACTAGCAATTTTGCTTGGTCAAGGGGAGGTAACCATGTAAAAAAAGGTTGTTTTTATGAAGTGATAAGTTCTAAACCTGATTTGGGCTTTGTTGTAAACCTTTTTTTTCTTATTTATGTCTCCGTGATAAGTTCATACGCTTGAAAAAGAACCTTATCAGCAAATCGGGCATCTAGCTGCATTTAAAAATTGACAAACGCCCGATGAACACACCGTGACAAATGTGTGACATTAGCTCATGTTGATGTCATCATTTTTATTCTGTTTGTTACAATTTCAATCAGATGTTATAAATGCGATTGAATTATAATAACACATATCCAAGCTACATATGTTGAAAATTTCAGCAAGATCAAGTTCCTATTGACCGAGCTATGGGTAAATGTATCCATGTCCACATATTTGTTAAGTGTATGACCATTTGTGTGAATTTGATTTTTCAAGTCCCAAAGCTTTGACTCTGTTTGTGCAGTATTGTATTTATTGACAAGTTGTCGCTTGATCTTAAAATGTCAGATAAACATACTATTTAGTAAATATTAACATTATGTTTGTTTCTGTAAACCCCCGGCGATATAATCTCATTTATGCACAATGTATACTTTCTTTTGCGACTGAGTGTAGATTAAAATCCAACAATATATGCGAACATTTCATTATTAAGATTATGACAAAACTGTGACCTGAAGTGTGCTTTCCAAGGTTTTTCTTTTATTAGGTCTAATGACAAAGTGACTTAGTAGAAGACTTGGCCTAGATTTTACAGAGACAAACATCGTGACCAGCTCTCGTAAAGACCAGAGGTGGTATTCAATATTGACCTTACTTGACTTAAGGATAAGGACAACCAATCAGATCACACCATACTAAACTCTTGGTCAGTAACAGGCAAAATGATTGGCTTTCCTTCTCCAATTAAATAAGATCAATATTGAATACGACCCCTGGTCAAAACTGTGACTTTCAGAGTGCTAAAAGTCATATTGTTGACAATGTATAATAGAAGCCAGACATAGGGCAAACACAAATGCATTTAGGTGAACTGAAATTTGAGTAAAGACTCAGGAGACAAAATAAGTTTCCATATGGAAAATATAGAATTTTTTATCATCAATAAAAAATAGTACAGTAAAATCATACATATACATCAAACACGACATACTATAGATTCAAACTAGGATGAGAATACCATGTACAGTGTACAAAATATTTATTGGTCAATTTTGTGTAAAACACATTCTCATCGGCTGATATCCAAGAAGTTTGTTTACATTGTGTTCTCAACACAGGTTATTATTGAAAAAGAATAAAAAAACAAAACAATTTTTTTTATATACCTGATAGACAATACAATGTATATAAATGTTTGACCAACAAACCTTATTTGACCCCAATTGTTAACATTATTATAAAGAATTTAATTTAAATTTAAGCATACAGAAATTTCTGTCACTACTTTGATAAAACGGTATCCTGATTGTATGATTTTTCAATATTTTCGATATTTTTTTGCACATGCATGTTTCCAAAGTTGGTATTTTGCAGGCACAGATGTCCATCATCTTTTAATATGACTGACAAAATATTAAAGGCAAACATTATACATCTTTATTTAAGTAAATAGCACAAAACACAATCCGACTGTAGATACAAGATAATACAAACAAATCCTCTATTGCACAATATACATAATATAAAGACAACAATGATCACATACACTCATGTGCCAAATTAAAGTTCACAAAATACAAAATTTACAAAAAAATGGCAAATTTACTCAGCAAAAACAGCATAACAAAAGTAAATGAACCATTAACTGACAGTGTCGACTATCATTATGTAGAATTATCAATTCCTAACAAAAACCTTAGTGCGCATTTTTGGTAGCTTAGCAACTCTAGAACAACACTAAAAATCTACCACTAGTCCACTTGATAATGTTGGCATGGTAACACAAGCAAAATAACAATTCTAAATTAAAGTTGTCTTTAACAACGACATATTGTAAGTATTGATCAGTAAAGTTTATTTGAAGAAAATCAGAAATCTAAGATGAAAATGGCAAGCATTTGAATTTTGTTTTGATATCTTCTAACAATAAAATTACCAAATTTACATGGGAGTCAATGGGAACCATATTTTGTGTCTAGCTACTTGCCATTTGACAAACTTACATCTTAATAAGAAATTAATTAGACTTAAATGAATGTATTCTCGATATCGACATTACTCAATAAAACCCATTTTTCCGGAACCGAAATTTCACGGTCAGGGGGTTAGCGAGCAATAAGCGGTATAGCGGGAGTGTTTATAATTATTCTTTTTTCAAAGTTTAAACATGAAAACATATAAAATAATTATTACACATTATCATTAAACATCTTTGTTTTTAAACTTTAGCAAGAATTGTCCTAAAAAATGCTTTATATTTGAAATATTGCATTATATTATACACGGCCGCTTCCGTGGCTCGATACCGATGTCAATAAAAAATACGCATTTTTCAAGTTAAACATATCATTTAGGCGAAAATATTATCAGCGAGGTCGTAAAATTGTGTTGTCATTGTTTTCTAGAAAGACTTTTTATCATTTGGCTTAAATAATCGCGATTTTTGTACCTAGTTGCTCTATACGCTATATCCGTTCCCCCCCTGACGTACATTCGGAATATCTCGCACATTGTCGCTCAATGAATTCCGTAATCCCGGAAAACGGGTTTTAAGTTGTAATGTCGATATGGTGAATGACAGATCAACACAATGCTGAAAGTTTGTAACCATGGTAATCAGTCATGAATTTTCATTGACATTCTGAAATTGCCTAGCAACCCCAAATGTAATACATACAGATAATTTACTCATAAGAATCAAATCATAATTAGATTATGTTAGCATATGATAAGAAATTCTAACTTAGTAGATTTCTAATAATCCTGTCATGCAATTTTAAATACAATAAACCTATCAAATTTTCAATGAAATCTGTACTTTGTGAACTTTAATTTGGCACCTGACTGTACTTTGTAAGCATATATGGATAAGGTAACAGAAACAGTAAATGTCAACAGTTTAAAACAAACACCTCATTTATACACAATATGCACATATAGTATTGTGATTAATCTTACACAATAATCAACAAATATTCTGCTTATTTTATTTTTAGGTACAATACAGTAAAATTTCGAGGAAACCTCAAAGTTGTTCTTCAATCCTGGTATATTGATAATGTTCTTAGTTCTAGTATACAAGTAAATGCCTCGAACAGTTAGATGGTTTAAACTTTTTTCCTAGTCAGAAGACAGTTCGAAGCATCGAAGTTTTACTGTATAAGGATACACATGTAGTAAAAGTTTAAATTTGGAGAAAATATAAAGAAACTCATCATGACACTAAATAGATACTTCACACTCTAATAATAGGCTCTATCAGTAGTATTAATACATATAACAGATAATTGACTTTGAGTTCTTTGATGTATTTAATCATGAATAAAAGGTTCATTTTATGGTTAAAATAGCATTACTACACACAAAATATTGAAACTTTGGAATGTGACAAATTTATAAACAAAAAGGGCCAAAAGTGCTTTTGCTTGCTAGTCTGTCAAATTGGAATATGACCTGAGCAATCATTTTCAATTACTGCTTAAGATTCATGAAAATGTAGCATCTATTGCATGCACAAAATTTTCATGAAATTTAAACATGTGACCTAGTTATGAGTGCAGATGACACATGCTTGCTAGCCTGTTATAATGGAGTATGGCCTTGTGGTAACCTGAGCAATCATTTTCAGTTTCTGACTAATACTCATGAAAATGCAGCATCTATTGCATACATATATAACACATATTCTACATTTTGACCAACATTCATGAAGAAATTAGACAAGAGGGCCTTTGTCGCTCACCTGTCAGAGTCGTGCATGAAGGCCCACCTATGGTGACCTGAGAAATTGTTTACAACTTCTGACTAAGATTCAAACTAATGAAGCCTCTATTGCATGTACAAGGTTTTCATATTGCCATAACCAGCAACCTTATTATTTACATCAGACAAATCATATTGAAACTCAACCTACATTCAATCAATACAAACTTTCTGACCAACTTTCATGAAAATCAAGTGAAAGAATAAGATGTGAACTAGTGACCTAGTTTTTGACAGCAGAAGACCCATTATCAAACTTGTCCTTGATTTTGTTGAGACGATCATTTGTGGTCTAGTTTCATAAAGATTAGGCCAAAACTGTGACCTCTAGCGACTACACAAGGTCTATCTATGATTCGACCTGGTGACCAAGTTTTTGACCCAAGATGACCCAATATCGAACTAGACCTAGTTTTTAACCGCAGATGATATAATATTGAACTTGACCTAGATTTTGTTGAGATGATCATTTTGACCAAGTTCCATAAAGATTAGGCCAGAATTGTTACCTTTAGTGTCTACATGAACAGAGGATCAATGCACAGAGTGTGATCACAAAAGCTCATCCCGTCACTTTATGGATGTACAATAATGGTCATGATAACACAGAAATAGGCTGCATAGGAAATTATTTTTGAGCAAAGCTCTCGTTGGTGAAATTACATTTTGTTTTTTCATTCACAAGAATAGCATACAACAATAAATATATACACCAACAACATAAACATAGTAGACCATGTAGACCATTGTCCAGTTTAGGCCTTATATTTTCATTAGGCAAAACAAAAAATATGTGAGGACCAACCCTGAATTTTTCAGGCCAACTAATATGATATATCTTAATGATATGAACAACCATATTTTTGTCACAGACAATTCCTTAGACCTGAATTATGGATTTAGGCCAATATTTGGTTCAATATTTTCAATATCTCACCTGAACCACACATGGGTACTATATTTGGCCTTAGCTATATGGCCAAATAATAACAATATTCCACAGAGTTTTAGAGTACATGTGAATTAGAATCATTTAGAGCATGAATACTTAGATTAAGTATATTGGCACATGTTTTAATGTACATGTATGACTAGTGACTTCTGAGATATATTAATTAAAGATTCTTAACTCCAGATCACCATTATGTAAATATACCACAGCAATTGAACTGCTTTTTAGAAATATTGGCAAAAAGTTACAAAAGAAGAGATTTTAGCATTATCTGGTTCATAATATAGTGCACCCAGGATAATGTGATGTTTACAAACACGAATCGGTTTGGTCAACTGTTGCAAGATCGGTTGTACAAATTACTAAAATAAACAGATATAATCAGTTTTGGTACTAAACACATCACTGATAAATCGTGCACATCTGATTAATCAACATTTGTGAAATATACCAAATTTTACCGCCTTTCTCATCATCGTGGGCGCACTATAAGAGAATGAACTCTGTCATACCGGCTTGTCTAAATATGATATACTAGTAGCCTACTACATGTAGGCCTAAATCAAAATACGGTCACCTGTGATACAATGGACAAGCTTCATGTAGCACTATAAAGAAGAAAGACCTGAGCATCACAATAATCAGTACATAAGACAGGCAGTGCTTCACTTCAGCAACGTCATTCAAATTCTGGAATGTCATCATACGAGTATCCCACATATCCTTTGTATGCGTAGTAAGCAATACGAACATGATAAAATCCAGGTATAAACATCAATGATCCAAGTATAAGTACCGGCCAGGTTCTGTCTCCATACTGAAATATAAACCAGAAATATACATGGTTCATACAGGGATTCTACTGAGGCACAATGCCCAATCCTGAAAATGAGTTGCAAATGTGTTTCGGGTGCCATTAGCACACATCCTTACACCAAAATCAGTTAAAACAATTTTCTATTGTTAAGATTAAGCTCATGACATTTCAAATGACCATAACTTTGTCAATTCCTGGAATTTTTTTCACCAAATAACTTTTATTTTCTACACTGCAAATCCGGATTTCAGGATTATTCCGGAATTGTATAACCCCTGTTCATAGTTTCCGGTGTAGTACTAGTAATATTCAGGCTGTTTAAAAAGTTAACAAAAATTAATACACAATTTTCTACGGGTCAGGTACACTATACAATATCGATCTGAAATTTTATAGAAGTGATTATAGTGACCCACTTTCATAAAAATTTGTCCAAACTTGTAATGTCTAATGCCTACATAAGATTTTTCTATAATTTGACCTAGTGACATTTGTTTGCGGGGTATAAATTAATATACTAGAAACAAGAACGCCGCATGGCGACGAAGACCAGGTTTTCAAAGGCAAGGGTGAATGTGGAGAAGTTTGAAATGGTGCTGTTAAATCAGGGGCAATAACTCTTAAGTGAATTGACCAATCAAAAAAATATTGATGGGCATTATCGCAATTTCTTTGTTGATGTTTGTTTAAAATTTCATGATATTTTGACAGGTAATTACTGAGAAATGGCTGTGGAAGTTATTGAGCAGAAACTGTTTTTCCTATTTAAGTAACAGTGACCTAGACCCCACCAGCCCCACTTTCAATCCCAAGCGGGTCTTCACACAAGCTACCTACACAGCAAGTTTCATTATAATATCTCATTCCTAACTTAAGTTATTGAGCGGAAACCGTTTTTTTATTTTAAGTAACGGTGACCTTGACCCCACCAGCCCCACTTTCAATCCCAAACAGGGTCTTCACACAAGCTACCTACACAGCAAGTTTCATTATGATATCTCATTCCTAACTTAAGTTATTGAGCGGAAACCGTTTTTCTATTTTTAGTAACAGTGACCTTGACCCCACCAGCCCCACTTTCAATCCCAAGCGGGGTCTTCACACAAGCTACCTACACAGCAAGTTTCATTATGATATCTCATTCCTAACTAAAGTTATCCAACGGAAACCAATTGTTGACGCTCGCCCGCCAAATCGCCAATCCAATAACCAGGATTTTTTTTTAAAAAACCTGGATAAAAAGTACATACCTCAAACAGGTAGATAGCAAGAACTATTTTCCCAGTCTGAAGGCACCGAAATTATAAAATTATAAAAGTTACCTTATTTCATCAGTAAGAAACAAGCCTATGTATAAACAAGAGGGCCCAAAAGGGCCCTAGGTCGCTCATCTGTTGTAGTAGTGCATGCACACCCCTATGGTGACCCTATACATTTTCTGAATAGAATTTAAAGAAATTCAGCCTCTATTGCAAGTTTTTTCATGATTTGACCATGTAACCTAGTTTTTGACCCCAGATGACTTAATTAATATCAAATTTAACCTAGATTGTGTTGAGATGATCAGTAGGACCAAGTTTCATAAAGATTAAGTCGAAAATTGTGACCTCTGGTGACTACACAGGGTTTTTCTATGATCTGACCTATAATTTAAACAAAATATTTTGGAAAAAATATGTTCCTCCATATAGCAGTACAAATACATGCTTTAAAGATAAAACATTACCTAAACACTTAAAAAAATAAAAAGATTATGGTCCCAGTGGGGTTTGAACCCATGACCATCAGGAATATGTCAATTGACATTGTGACCTTGTTTTTTACCCCAGATTACCCAAAATTAAACTTGACCTAGAATTTGTAGACATGATCATTGTGACTAAGTTTCTTAAAGATTAATTAAAAATTATGACCTCTAGTGACTACACAAGGTTTTTCCATAATTTGACCTAGTGACCTAGTTGTTGACCTCAGATGACCCAATATCGATCTTGACATAGATTTTGTTGAGATGATCATTATGACCAAGTTTCATAAAGATTAGACAAAAATTGTGACCTCTAGAGAGGAAGCAAACAAAATGTTGACGAACGGACAGATGGACGAATGGCGGAGGAAGAGTGATCACAAAAGCTCACTGAGCTAAAAATAACATCCCAAATTTTTCATTTAGGTCCTAACATATTTTGGGTAGGGCCGTCTTTTTCGGGTAGGTAGGGGAAACAAACAATATTTTATTTTAAGCCTGGACGTACTTTAGCATCAATGTAGCCAGTCATCAGTAAAGAACCAATAACTAACAGAATACTACCAACCACAAACAGCGTCACTGCTAAAGCTATAGCTTTCTTTGGAAACTTTGGAGGTGGTCTCTGAAACTAGAAAAATGTATGTCAACGGTTAAGTAAATTGAAGAAACCATATTTATCGCATAACTTACAGATTTATACTTTGATGGATGCATGACATCAGTATAACCATTACGTTGTCGCCATTGTCTTGATAACTTTTGGTTGATGCCTATATAGTAGGTTGTAAAAGCTTATCTGAGCTTATGGTCTTTATTGTATAGGTCTTGCTGACTCTAATAAGAACTACCTTTCTTTATCTTATCTAGCCTAAGCAGAATATATCTTCATTTGAAAGGCAAGAGCACCACCTATGAGTGCTGGACGCTCTACTTTCTCGTACTTGATAGTAATCTGGCTCATCTGTGAGTCAAAATTCTAAGAATAACTAGGGCAGATAACTCATAAATATAGGTCACAGGGTTACCAGCCTTGTATGTATGAACTCGTGATGGTGAATAACTAGTATATGTAGAATTTCAAGTGGATACTTTTGATAGTCTTTGAGTAATTGACATTTTTGTGTAAAGATTCAAAGTCAAATAAGGGGAATAACATTTCATAAAATGCTGGATAGATTTGTTTCCTCTTGTCAGTAGATGTAAGTCATCACATTCCACAAGTGTATTGACTTTCTAGTTAAAAGCATAGATAGTGTTGGAGACAACAATAGCTCTACTTTTTTTCTTCGAAAATTCGAGCTAAACATGAGCGTTCTCTAAGATTATGTGATAAATAGATTAACATAGCATAATGAATATGACGTAACAAAATGTCCATATATACTAAGCTCTTGTTTAAAGTGGACATTTCTAGTGAAAGTTAGTGTAAAATTGACCAATCAAATGGGTTTTATGTTTTTCTACACTACCACAATCAAAACAAACTGGTGCAAATATTTTCTATCATTTAAAAAAGAATCATTTTACACGTTGATTAATTCTCTTTGGAATAATATCAGGTGATACTGAGTGACAAACATATGTGACATAATATTTGTTCAGTTTATATAACACACTTTCATTGGTCAGTGGTGATATCATTGCTTGTGCTATTTCTAGATTTCTCTCTCAAAATACAGCAATTTGAATCACACTCAAAATAAGGCCATTTGAATCACACTCAAAATATAGCCGTTAGAATCTCACTCAAAATATGGCTGTTTCAATCACACTCAAAATACGGCCGCTAGAATCACACTCAAAATAAGGCCGTTTCAATCACACTCAAAACATGGTAGTTTGAATCAGAGGATGGATTATGGGTTATTTACCCTTTGGTGAATAAGAAATGGTTCACATAGGTACAGTATACTAGGCTCTTCACCAGAATTTTTTTTAAGGCGCTGGGGCAATGCCGGGATATGTGCTAAAGGAGATCAACAAGAATGCTGAAATGTTTTAGAAGAGAAAACTGCATGGTTTTTAATAATTTAAAGGCTGGTTTAAGCACTTTTTACATAATTAAGGCCATAATCTCTCCAATAACACAATACTGACCCAAAATATTAGCACCCATAGTGATTTAAAGACACCATACTAGGATTTAAGGTGCTGGGGTACCACAACACCTTCTTACCCTGGGAAAGGCCTGGTATACATTTAAAAATTGTTGAATTATTACCTGAATATCAAGGAATCCATCCCCGTCCCTGGATCTGTGCATTTTCTTGTATTTTACCTGAGGTTCCACTCCCATGTTTCGTCTCATGGTTAATGTTTTATAACAACACTTTCAGTACAAATCAAATACTGGAAGAAAAGGACCAATTAATTGAAAACACAAATAAAGACAGTTAATTAATACATTATTATTTTTAAGGCTGATACTTCATTCCTCCTGTCCTGACATTCTACTAGGCATATTTATATCATATGCGTATAAAAATTGTACTTTCAAAATGTACATATTTGTCTGTCTATACAGACCCTATGTTTAGTTAAAGGAGACAACTCATTGGTCTATTCTTTTTTCCTATAATTATTTCCCTTTGCACTCTCAAACATGGAATATAATTAAATATGATTTTCAAATTGCCTATATTATGGGGGTTAAACTTATTCTCAGGTCAATTAATTAAAGATGTATCATCCCTAGCACCTGGTCCTCACGCACATCACACTCTCAGACATTTCAGCAGATACACACAACAAGAGGGCCCAAAGGGCCCTAGGTCGCTCACCTGTCGAACTTGACCTAGATTTTGTTCAGATGATCATTGTGACCAAGTTTCATACAGATTAGGCCAATATCGTGACCTCTGGTGACTACACAAGGTTTTTATATGATTTGACCTAATGACCTAGTTTTTGACCCCAAATAAACCAATATCAAACTTGACCTAGATTTTGTTAAAATGATCATTGTGACCAAGTTTCATAAAGATAAGGTAGAAATTGTGACCTCTAGTGACTACAAAAGGTTTTTCTATGATTTGACCATGTGACCTAGTTCTTGACCCCGGATGACTCAATATCGAACTTGACCTAGATTTTGTTGAGATGATCATTGTGACCAAGTTTCATACAGATTAGGCCAATATTGTGACCTCTAGTGACTACACAAAGGTTTTCTATTATTTGACCTTGTGACCTAGTTTTTGACCCTGGATGACCCAATATCGATCCTGACCTAGACTATGTTAGGATGATCATTGTGACTGAGTTTCATAAAGATTTAGTCAAAATCATGACCTCTAGTGACTACACAAGATTTTTCTATGATTTGACCTTGTGACCTAGTTTTTGACCCCGGATGACCCAATATCAAACTTGACCTAGATTTTGTACAGATGATCATTGTGACCAAGTTTCATAAAGATTAAGTCAAAATTGTGACCTCTAGTGACTACACAAGGTTTTTCTATTATTTGACCTTGTGACCTAGTTTTTGACCCCGGATAACCCAATATCGAAATTGACCTAGATTTTGTTGAGATGATAATTGTGACTGAATTTCATAAAGATTAAGTCAAAATTGTGACCTCTAGTGACTACACAAGGTTTTTCTATGATTTGACCTAATGACCTAGTTTTTGACCCAGGATGACCCATTATCAAACTTGATCTAGATTTTGTTTACATGATCATTGTGACTGAGTTTCATAAAGATTAAGTAAAAATTGTGACCTCTAGCGACTACACAAGGTTTTTCTATGATTTGACCTTGTGACCTAGTTTTTGACCCCAGATGACCCAATATCAAACTTGACCTAGATTTTGTTCAGATGATCATTGTGACCAAGTTTCATAAAGATTAAGTCAAAATGGTGACCTCCAGTGACTACACAAGGTTTTTCTATGATTTGACCTAGTGACCTAGTTTTTGACCCCAGATGACCCATTATCGAACTTGACCTAGATTTTGTTGAGATGATCATTGTGACCAAGTGTCATAAAGATTAAATCAAAATTGTGACCTATAGTGACTACACAAGGTTTTTCTATGATTTGACCTAGTGACCTAGTTTTTGACCCCAAATGACCCAATATCGAACTTGGCCTAAATTTTGTTGAGATGATCGTTGTGACCAAGTTTCATAAAGATTAGGCTAAAATTGTGACCTCTAGTGTCTACACAAGCCAATTTTTGACGGACGGACGGACGACGGACGACGTACGACGGACGAAGAGTGATCACAAAAGCTCACTCTGTCACTTTGTGACAGGTGAGCTAAAAACAGATTATTATAAGTTTTCCTTCTTTCCTACATGTAGCACAATAGTACACAGGGACGCCCTACCCCCCTGTATCAATGACCTGCCCACACCTGTGTTGAGTTTGGCTGTAAGAAGAAAAGATGCCTGAAAAAAGCCAATATTCAATAGTTGACATCACGCATGGAGCAGCGCGCCCTGATAAAAAAGTTGATGTATAGCAGTATGACTCCTATAGACACCTAAACTACACTTTTATCTTTCTGACATGGAATAAATAAAACTTGGCATGTTTAAATTTCACCCGATTCAAACATTAGGTGATTGGTGAAGGGCATGGAGATTTGGAGAACTGAAAACCAAACTGAATACTGTAAGTGATAAGTGAATGCAAATAAAACTACAATCTTAGCAGAACATGTATCAAGATTGGCGGATGAAAGTAAGGGTTTGTGACCCGGTTATGCATAAATGGACAGCTGTGCATATTATCGCTAAATACCTTTATAATTTATCAAAGGTAAGAGCCTGGTGGGTTTCCAGGCTGCTCGATCTCTACCGCGGAAATGGGCACACATGTGACGTTACCTCTAAAACATGTTCATGACGTTGTGCGTCTAGGAAGTGCTCTGTTAGTTGCAACCTGTACTTATTTTACTGTTTGTTGTATGTGTTTGTGGTATCCTAATTAACCTTTCCGGATTGTCTATATTAGATTGATCTATCAGCTGGTAAAATTTCAATTATAATTATCCTCTCAGTGGTTTGGTTTATATGAATGCAGTTTTGACACAATAAAATGTTTTGTGAAGTTTAAACATATTAAATAAATTACCAGACCTCCAGACTGTCCTACTTGCATTGTCTGGAGGTCCGGTTAATGGACCTCTACTGGCAAAGGAGATAATACCAGGCAGAAATCGCATAAAAAGCCTTCCCTGAAGTTAACAAGAGTGCCAAAATGTCACAAAATACGCCCGTCTTGGGGCATGGTGAGTCTCAGGGCATGGTGAATGAAAAAAACAAAACAATCCAACATTTTTTTTAATAAAAGGACCATAACCCAAGAAGGCCTAGGCTGATTTGGCCTACAATTGATCTTGTAGATATTATACCCATGAACATTGTCACCAAGTTTGAAGATACTCAGACGAAAACTCTTTGCACTAGAGAACAGACAAGGTCAATTACACATTTATTTTGGTAATTATAGGACCATAACCAAATAAGGTTAAGGCCGATAATCAAACAATGAGACTAGGGGCGTTTAATTTTCTTGGTCGGTAGTGTGTTGGGCACTTCTTCGTTTTAAGATTTCTTACAGCTAAAGCGGGGCAATATAGTCCTTTTGCTGTGGAAACTGGGTCATTCAGCTAGTTAGTAGGTCATTCCACTATACGGGCCTTTCAACGTTTTAATACTGTTATTTAACTTTTGAGACTAAAGGCTGCTATAACTATGTAGTTCAGCAGTTTTACTGTTGTTACTAGGTCATTCAGCGTAGGCATTCCGCCTTTTGGTTGCTGTATCTTTTCTACTGGGTCATTCAGCTAGTTATTATTTATTATACTTTTCGACAGCTTGGACTTGGCCGGATCTGCGCTTGTTTAGTTGGGCATTGTGCTTTGTGTGTTTTTAATGTTTTCTGTGCTCGACTGGTTAAGTTGAGTGCTGCCTTCCCTGTCTGACTTAATATACTCTTTTGGCCTAGATATTATGCCCATAAGCATTGTCACAAAGTTTGAAGATGATCGGATGGAAACTAATTGCACTAAAGAACAGACAAGGGCAATTTCACATTTATTTTGGTAATTGTAGGACCAAAACCAAATAAGGCCTAGGCCGATTTGGCCTATAATCGAACTTGGCCTAGATATTATGCCCATAAGCATTGTCACAAAGTTTGAAGATACTCAGACGAAAACTCTTTGCACTAGAGAACAGACAAGGTCAATTTCACATTTATTTTGGTAATTGTAGGACCATAACCAAATAAGGCCTAGGCCGATAATCAAACTTGGCCTAGATATTATGCCCATAAGCATTGTCACAAAGTTTGAAGATGATCGGAGGAAAACTGTTTGCAGTAGAGAACAGACAAGGTCAATTTCACATTTATTTTGGTAATTGTAGGACCATAACGAAATAAGGCCTAGGCCGATAATCAAACTTGGCCTAGATATTATGCCCATAAGCATTGTCACAAAGTTTGAAGATGATCCGATGAAAACTGTTTGCAGTAAAGAACAGACAAGGTCAATTTCACATTTATTTTGGTAATTGTAAGACCCTAACGAAATAAGGCCTAGGCCGATAATCAAACTTGGCCTAGATATTATGCCCATAAGCATTGTCACAAAGTTTGAAGATGATCGGATGAAAACTGTTTGCACTAAAGAACAGACAAGGTCAATTTCACATTTATTTTGGTAATTGTAGGACCATAACCAAATAAGGCCTGGGCCGATTTGGCCTATAATCGAACTTGGCCTAGATATTATGCCCATTAGCATTGTCACAAAGTTTGAAGATGATCGGATGAAAACTAATTGCACTAAAGAACAGACAAGGGCAATTTCACATTTATTTTGGTAATTGTAGGACCAAAACCAAATAAGGCTTAGGCCGATAATCAAACTTGGCCTAGATATTATGCCCATAAGCATTGTCACAAAGTTTGAAGATGATCGGATGAAAACTGTCTGCACTAAAGAACAGACAAGGTCAATTTCACATTTATTTTGGTAATTGTAGGACCATAACCAAATAAGGCCTAGGCCGATTTGGCCTATAATCGAACTTGACCTAGATATTATGCCCATAAGCATTGTCACAAAGTTTTAAGATGATCTGATGAAAACTGTTTGCGTTAGAGTACAGACAAGGCCAATTTCACATTTTTTTGGTAAATGAAGGACCATAACCCAAGAAGGCCTGGGCCGATTTGACCTATAATCGAACATGGCATAGATATTATGCCCATAAGAATTGTCACAAAGTTTGAAGATGATCGGATGAAAACTGTTTGCGTTAGAGTACAGACAAATTACTAGACACCACCGCCCGCCCGCCCGCCAAGGGTGTTCACATAATACGTCCCGTTTTCAACGGGCGTATAAAAATCGATTTGTAGTCAGAATTTTTTGTGTGTACACCTATCTGTGTTCAAGCTCTTTGCTAAAAATAGATTTCCCAAAATATGACGTCACATGAACAACCTAATATTCAATAAATATTGGGGGCCAAAACACTGAAACAGGGGCACTTTTGGCGCTATTTCAATGACGTACACTGTACAATAGATATTACCGTACAGTCTTTTACGAATATTTTTCGATAGATTTTTAGAAAAATATGACCAAAAATGTTTAGAATAGGGTTCGTACTTCACACTTGTGCAAAAATATTTATAAAAAGTTTCGGCGGCGTGGTAAATGATAAAATCGATGGCGAGACCTTCACTTCAGCAAACTCAACCTTACTCGTTAACCGCTCGGCCATCGTCTTAACATAGAATTTCATTTCTATTAATTTTACATTATAAAATCAATCAAGCACGCGCCACTTTTGCGCATGTGCGCAGCATTGTTTTCCCTCACGTCGCTTATGTCAACAATGCATTGGCAGACGATATTTTCGATGAATAAGTAATGCTTTGTTTATCTTGAATATTTTTTTTCTACCGGATATTTCTTTTAATCTAAATAAAGCGTCTGGACTGTTTGTCTGGTAATATCTACTGTCCGGTGTTATCTCCTTTGCCAGTAGCTATGACCTTTATTTTTCGTGGACATGCAACATGTTTCTGAATGTGTAGACGTTTTTAAATGTTTTGGACATTTTTGCAATGATAAAGCCTGTTTACATTTGTTCGAAAATATGGAATTGTGAAGCAACCGATATTCGGCCTCTCGAAAAGAGCCCTAGCAATACAGCCCAGTGAAATGCACGAGGCAGGGCCCGTAAGAATTAGATCATAGATGGTAAGAATAGCCACTGCTAATGCACAAACTGACAAAGTTCCTGCCTCTTCCCTCGAAGGCGGAGGTCATTTACCAACTAGACAAAGAAGGATGGATGATCAACACTCACGACTGTCTCTGTCGAAAGAGAAATATTTTAAAAGCATTCATAATCTGTATGTAAAAATTACAGAGTATAATCTGAAAACAACGACAATAACCTGTTAACAGTTCAAGTAGCCTAGTTTTCGGATATAGCAAAGAAGAATTAGACGGAATATTTATAAAATAAACAAACAAACTAACGTTTTCTACTATTAAATTAAAGATAAAAGTCAACAGACATGTAAAGACAACATGTTGTCAAGTAATACAACTTTAAAAACATAGACAAAATAATAAAACTACCACACACCTTCGTGTCAAAATGTAAACAAACGGCAGTATTAGATAAAACCCGTTCTGTCAGAATACGAAATGTTGTTTCCAGAGTAGTCGTTCTTACATGTACACGTTTATTATTGATGTGCACGGCCCTCTAAACAAGGAAAACAGTGGCAACATGGCCCTGTGTACTTCTTTTATTAATTTTCACATATATTTAAAAATATTGGAATCAAATCAAAGCTGTCTAGTTTCTAAATATTCAAACCATTTCACTTTCGCTTTCAACAGTAAGTCACACAATGCTAGTGTGATGAATAAAGGAGCTAACATCCCCCTAACACATATAATATGCTAAGTGTATAATCAAACTGATATAGATATAGGAAAAAGTAGCGTATATATATGTCCTTACTTCGAATAAAAAAGAAATTGGACTATGAATACGACTCATGGGGGTAACTCAGCCATGTCAAAATAAGAATGCTATTGGGGTTGCTCCCCTTGGATTTACATATTAAAGTAGATGTTATTACACTATATATTTATAGCTGCACTCTGACTGATGTAACTTTCTATCAAAGCACTTACATGCCTTTACTCCACGTGCAGGTACCATAATGAGTATAGAGATGTTACATTTATGAATATACCCGATATATGTATTATAGGGTCATTTCTCGTCAGTGATGCACTCTGAGTATTGTTATAAACTATATTACCAAAGCACTTACATGCCTTTACTCCATGTATACGTATCATAATGAGTATGGAGATGTTATATAATTATCATATACAATAAGGAGACATTTCAAGTCAGTGCTGCACTCTGCCTAGTGTTATATAATTTTATAAATAATATTATCAAAGCATGTCTTTACTCCAACTGTACATAATTTTAACAAGTATGGAAAAACTAAGTAGTCAATTTAAGTCGTGAATGAAAGCACAACGACTAATGTGATACAAATTGATAATTAACGAAACACTTATAAACATAAACAGACAGAAAACATACATAAAAATAACGAGCTTCCCATAAATCCTGTTGGTGGCGAAATATACAAACAATTGATAGAACATGAAAATAGTTTATCTGTAAAAATATGACTGGTTGGCGAAATGTTTAAAAGGGCGTGTCATAGAATAGAATGTAGCGTACTATAATACAGAGTTGTCACAAAGCCAATGTTTACAATTTTTATAATTCTCAATACAACTAAAATGAAACCATTTTATTGAACATGTTTTGTTTTCACATTGAATCATATTATCAATGGAATAAGGCATTCTGCATGTACAATACAGTTTAATTGTGTATGTCTTTGGATTACTTTTTGGCATTTTTGGCATTTTTGAAATTTTGGGGAACAGTATGATATCATCATTTTCAATACAACTGAGTAAGTGAGATCGCATATTTTCTGTCATAAAACGAATATTTGTTAGATCAACATTGAAATTATTTAGTGCGATTTCGGTCAGAAAAGCAATTGCAAATACACCGCAGTTCGAGGAATTATTTTGTCGCTGAATTTCAGGAATTAACAACATGTATATTAATTGAATCACGCTTGTAAATTTGTGATATTTAATTTATAATTGTTAAGTTTGTATTAAGTGATTTGGATGATCTTAAACTATCCAATAAAAAAACGGGTCCGTTGTCTTCTTTTTGGTATGTCGCAATCCAGTGATTTTTCCCGTTATAATGAATTTGACAACTTGGTGCTTTTTGTTCTTTAAAATTAGTATTGAGCGTCCATTGATTTTTAGTGTCATCGAAATGCGGAGCGAAGAGCGTACCTTGACATCCATTAACATTACAAGTAAGTTTCAGAATAGTTTGTGCAGCGTTAATTATTTTGTCATTTAGCCAAGCATTATCATCCAGAATATCACTTTTATCTGACGTAGTAAGATTGTATTTTGTATTCCAAATATCCAAGTCAATATTAAATTCCGGAAAACTGATATCATGTTCATCATTTAAAATATCTTGTGCTAGTGATGAAGGGCTTGTGTTTTTTACATGGATTACTTCGTCAAATTTAATTTTTTTCTTAGCCGCAGATTTGACGGACCCGCGTTTTCGCTTAGTACCTGTATTTTTAAGAATCGGCGTTATTAAATCATGCATAGGTGTATTTCGCGCGTCGGTTGTAGGAGTATCATGATAATTTGCAGATGCGGTAGAACATTTCTATACAGACAAAGAATCGGGAGCAGGAATAATTTCAAAATCGGTTTTGCGGGGCTGTTTTTGACCAGTTTTTTAGCAACTCGCGGTCTTGAATGTTTAGAGAGTATAGTTAAATTCTTTTTCGAGGGTTTAACAGAAGTTTGTATGTTTAATGATTGTTTTACCGCTAAAATATGGTAACACTGAGACGGACAGCTACAGTTTTCGGTTGGTTTCAATGTGACGACGCGTTTATTACCTTTAACTCATTCAACTACAAAAGAATGCATAGACGGTACAAATTTAATTAAGTCATTTTCTACTACATAATCTACAAGCATTTGCTGTGTTAAATGTTTTTCTTTTCCTTTTTTCTCGGACATAGTTTTATCGTCAATAGTTGTCGCGTTTTTATCAATGAGAACAGCGTTAATATCAAAAGTTAAATTCAGATCGTCTGATTTGCTTATTGGAATTATATTATCATGTAAATCCTCACTATTAATATCTAAATGTGTGTGTTCAGCTGAATTAAGTTTTTCTTTTACCTGTTCCATTATATCACTCGGAGTTCCGCGAAATTTGGGTAACTTGACTTCGTCACGATCTAATTTCGCGAAATTAAATTCATCTTTTACTTTAAAATTACCGATTCCCGCCGACTGCACTGAATGTCAGTAAATATTGATTTTTGCAGAAAATAGAGATGCAAACACAAAGAGTCAACAGGAAGTTCTTTATGTTTTTGAACAGATTTTATCATATGATTAACAGATTCTGCTGGATTGTTTGTAATACCACTATAATAATCGTAAACATTTAATTTTTGAAGAATCCATTTGCCAGAATTTTCGAGAATGCTGCATTTAATATGTTTATGAAAATATATCCTGAAGGCCTCGGACCAATTAATTTCTAGTGCTTCAATTTTTTCAATACACTCGGCCTCTGAATCAGACTGCAAACTTACTTTTAAATGCAATGCGTACGCGGTAACGTCTTCCTGTGTACCCTTATGTTTCCGTACCCAATGTTTAACATCATTTTTAATGTGTGTCCAGCAATGTAAAACAGGAATGTTTGAAAATACAGAGGTAAAAGCTTTTTTAATTCCAGGTTCCCGATCAGATATAAAAGGACAGTTAGTTTTATATAAATTTGGAGCATGTTCGCCCAATACTCTAAAAAAGCGCTCATGAAATTTCGCATCGCGTTTGTCATGTAACATAAATGCAACTGGTATTATACGATTACCCTCAAATATTAAATGCTGAAAAGACAAAACACTAGCATAAAGCCCACCAAGTTCATATGTTGTATCATAGTACATTTTAATTTCATGTTTGTTGCCGTAAATCAATAATTCATTAAATTCTTTTAAAATGTCATCATATGCCGAAATACAAACCAAAGAAGGGAAAATGTCTATCTGTTTGTTGAAATCGTCTATTTCATGAGAAATTTCAAAAAGATTATACATGGAATCATGGCTTAATTTATTGTTTTTTCTGGCCTTATAAAAATGGTTTTTTACTTGTTGAACGTTTTTTTGCGGTTTTAACACCAATTTCATCTGTTGACTGCGCGTGCGATTTTAATTCTCTCTCTACTTCTGTTGCAGTTTTTGTTATTTCTTTTGAACTGGCCCTAATTTTATCAAATACAGACGGACATGTTCTATAAAATGCTTTTTTGAATCTTTACTATTGCCATGGCAAATATATTGAAAAACTGTTTCATCACCCAAGTACTGCACTATTACAAATCTGTCGTTTCCTATCATTTCGTACACAAGTTTCCGAAAGTCATTTGAATGCTTTTTGCCCCCCAAACGAATTTTACAAATTGTTTTAAAAATCAATGGTTCTTTATTTCTAGGGTGTTTTTTCTCCCGTCATTATGCCAAAGGTATTTATCAATTCTAATGTCTCTTGCGTTGGGTAATGAAACAGTATCAAATACATAAATTTCACCACCGACAGGATGCATGGGAATATTTTTACAAATTTTTTCCTTATCCAAACCTTCAATACAAGAATTAAACATAGATATAACTTTAGTCGTCGACAAAGCTGATTCACAGAAATCAAACACAATGGATTCAGGTCCTCCGCCTACTTGTTTAATGTCAGAACTAATCACACATTTTGATGATGTCTCTATCAGATATATAGGTGATGCTTTGTGTGTAGTTGTTTTGTTTGATTTTGGTGCTTTGTTTGATTTTGGTGCTTTGGGTGTTGTTGTTGGTGGTGCTTTGTGTGTTGTTGTTGGTGCCTTGTGTGTTGTTTAGTTTGATTTTTTATTAAAAAAATAAACCCCTACGGCCGTGGAATTCGAACACAAAAATGTGTAGATTTTTTTCTCGAAAAATAGTCTGTGTTTGAACCGATATAATTCATATTTGCATGGACATAATTTCAATTTTCTTTATATATTTAGAAACTACAGAGCTTCATCTTTAATATGATATCAACATTTTAAAATCAGTCCAAAAATAAAATAATTAACCCCTACGGCCGTAGAATCCCTTCTTTTTTCTTGTTTAAAATAGCATAGGGCCGGGGAATACACAATCTCGATCTAATGTGTTCGCTGTAAATTTTCACTGAGATGTTTTTATCATTTTAACCCAGCACTCGTTGAACCTCACATCCACCTTTGTACATAGCCTCACATAGTTCGACAATGCCCCAGAGTGGGCAAAGATCATTAACGGAATAAGAAGAAGAAGGGTGCATATACAAGTTCACGGAATTTAATCACATGTGTGAGATATGATTACATGGTATACTACAAGCGTGGTACTATGATGCACTGCTAATCATTTTGTAAAAGAGACACAGCCTTGCGTCGGATGTCCGGTCTTCAAGAGGACACCAGCCGTGGGATGTTCCTGTGAATAAATATAAATTATATAGGCCTATACCTACATATAATAGTTTTGAGAATATCTCATATACGCAGACTATTTTTCCAGTTGCACACAACTCGATATAAAATTTTCAAAGATATTTCAAAACAATGACGTATTTTGTTCTGGTTGATCTACTAACCCAACTAATGTGTGGTCTATTGCAGATTTGACTGAAAGTTATTATATGTGCTGAATATATGTGCTTCACTTGATCAATACTGACTATATGATAAACTGTATACTGTACATATTTGTGTGGTGGAGGTGAACATTATACATTATTAACATTCGGATTTTATTCCTAGCATCATTGCTGGAGTTCGTCACTGATGGCGGTGAAGATCACCAGATAACAGATAACAGATAATAGCTAGTTATTCATAACGTATTATATTGTATAATTGTAGCGAGCACGTGGGTAAGTTAACTTACTTTCTATCATCAACTCACTCATCAACGTACCAACATCATCTCACATACAAAATATCAAAGATCATACATTCTCCCGTATTCTTTGAAAATATATAATATTATAGCGGACTATACGTCGGGCGAAGCCCAACGGTTCCGGTTTATGGTAACACCTGTGCACGTGGTTTGGTCAGAGTTTGAATTCACTAATGGATCTGTAAATTTGTGTCACAATTCCGCACTGACGGAACGTTACTGAAAAATGGCTACCAATTGAATAACAAAAGTTATTTAAAATGCGATATTCTGTAGCTCATAAATTGTCTTTTATTTTTTAATGATGTTTAAAAATACTCCAAAAACTAGAATAGGCCCCTTTCTATAATTTTTTTTATCAGTCTTCCTTGGTTGCGGTGCAACCCGAATAGATGGGACAGACTCTTTTCCATAGGTTAGAAAAACAAAAATGGCAGCCATTTTTGTGCTCGATACGAATTTTTAACATTTATAGTGCATAAACGATGCTACAAACTGTTATGAGACACCTGATTACTCTGAGATTACGAAGTAAGTCCAACGGGAATCTTTCATATGTGCGAAATATCAACCAATCTTAAGAAAATCTAATAAAAAAAGACACATGTTCCGGTTATTTCCCATCGCAAAGTTTGCAATACAATTATTTAAGTCCAGACTTTCGCCTTTTCGGGTATTTACGTATCTGGACCGGACGGTGATAATCCTTATCGTAGTTGTAGGTTATTGTAAAGAAAGTAAAACGAATGCATTTTCGTAATTCCTCGCCGAGATGTAATCAAAAAATCCCTCCAAAATCGTCAAAAAATATTCGCGGGATAAAAGCCGCGAAAACTAATTACATGTTGTTGTTTTCGTTAATCGATACAATAAAACCCGTAGTTTTCCGTCTAAATCTCTTTTATGGTGTGACGATTTGCAGGGTTTATTTAACAAAAAAGGGTGATTAAGATTAAAGATGTTTGATATTTAATCGTAATATGATTAATTGAAATGAAAATAGCCTTTTCTTTTGAACAAAAGTACTGTCTGGTATGCTCATGCAACCCATTAAAAAAGGTAAAATATCAAATAAGGCCTATTTGAAATCAGTTGTTATCTGTGTTTATATCTAATTATTCATTTTTAAATTAGTCACCCCTGAATTAAGTAGACCTAGAATTAAACAAATTGAAAAACATGCATTATCCACAGACAGATATATTTTCATTTTGATCGGGCTGACAAATGTTTATTCGGACTGACAAACGATAGCAGGTTTGTATCGTCTTTCGTTACTTGTACCCAATATTTCGTATCAAACCGCTGTCGAGCGCTTTCTTGTGCAACGAACCGCTTCGATAGGTTGCATAGACGTAGGAAAGCGCTCGGTAGCGCCTTTTGGAAACGGCTTGCTCCAGATTCGTTACTACGTAACCAAACAATTTTTTGTGAAGTTATACATCACCAAAAATCTAGTACTAGATGAGCATGTTACAAATAATGTAGGACAACTGACATAGTCCGCTAAAAATATGATGTGCATTAGTTCATATTATACATATAATTTACACATTAACATCAGTATGATCTCATATACAATGTACATAAAACATGATTTCACGTAACATATATGAATACACATATCTTTTAAATGTATGAAGCACACAGCTAGCACCTTACCCCATCTTTACAAACTAAACATTATGCGTCGTGTAAACTCTTAGTGCCCAAAAGCTGAGTGATCACATACCTTTAATTACTACACACAACAATTCGTGCGATTTGGTAACTAACATAACAACTCCTGAATGATGCAATCACAAGATCTTGACCAATCACAGGAAAGCATTTCGCGTGTAATGCGCTTCATTTACCGAACGGAAAATATCAAATAACACTTGAGGAGTGCTAAAATGTGGGATCTTGGAATACAAACTGATACAATTTACTTAGATTTCTCTAAGACCATCGATTCTGTGCCTTTTGAGCGTCTTAAACATAAACTGAAACATTAAGGAATATCAGGATATATTGGAGATTGGCTTGATTCATTCTTAACAAATCGTAGAAAAGTGATGCTTCGAAACGGTGAATCGGGCTGGACTCCCGTCATAAGTGGTGTTCCACAAGGGTCTATTCTGGGACCTATACCTATCTTGATATATGTGAATGACCTTCTGAAATCTGTGATCAACACTGCAAAAATGTTTGCAGATGATATTAAACTTTACACTGGAATATTTGACAAACATGATAACGAAAGGCTTCAGGAGGATTTGAACTCGTTATGTGCTTGGTCAATGAAGTGGTTATTGAAATTCTAAATGTACTGTCCTAAGAATTCGTCAATCATTAGAATACGTTTATTCATTAAACGATATGGATTTACACACTGTAAGTCAACAAAGAGATCTTGGGATTACTGTTTCGTCAGATTTTAAACCCGAGTTAAATATTAACGACACTTGTAAACAAAGCGTCTCAAAGAGCCGGCTTAATAAGATGATGTTTTACAAACATAACTAAAAAGAAGGTTTCCACATTATATATAACAACTGTGAGGCCTCTGCTAGATACGCATCTGTGATATGGAATCCCTTCTATGTAAAATACATTACCACACTACAAAAGGTGCAGGATAGCTGTTTAGCTTTGTATAAAGAACCTATTTTCATGGACAGTCCTCAGTCTCGTCGAGAGAATATTGATTTAGTGGAAACTTATAAAATTGTTCATAACAAATATAAGATTGATCCAGACTACCTATTTCAAAAACCTAATAGAGACCGTCGCTGTCACGATTACAAATTGCATAAAGAAACTGTTCACACTGACATAAGAAAAAATGAGAGATTTACTCTACCAGTGATCGTACAAGAGTTTAATCGGAGTTATTGGTTCTTAAACCATATATCACGCCTTAATAATCCAAGCGTCTTATTTGCGCTTGCACAAACTCGCTTGATGCAGTTGTTCAATGTTAGACTGTTGTCTTTGTCCACTCTAAAGAACCTGGAGCTGCTCACTATTTCTAGTACTTGACCGTGCATTACATATTGAGGAAGCAATGGCGTTTTAGCTCGCGTCACGATGAGTAACTGTGCACTAACTTGGATTAAACTCCATGTCCCACTTCATCTCCCATTTTTCTGGAGCACGATAGAGTGCTGCACGGCAATGCTGTATAGTCAGCAAAAGCCTCACCTTAGACCTGGTCTGCACAAGAAGGTCGTTTATGTAGCATAAAAAGAGTATTATATTCTAGGACAGCGCCCTTGACTCTGTTTGCTAGAAAGGCCTTGACCCAGACAAATGTGCTACCCAATAATTATTCGATACTGATAGTGCTTGAATAGCAACTTCGGGTGACTAACCTTGTAAAAGGCCTTACTAAAGTCCAACAGAACTAGGTATGTTCGGATGCCGTTTTGTGCAATTCCTAGTCAGTTCTTCCATAAGCATCACTAGCTGTGACTGGAAAAAACGATTTGACCGAAGCCATGCTGTAGGTCGTTAAGTATACACTTCAACGAATTTCTAATTGCACTTCCTACAAAATATAATGAAATTCAATATACATACACAACTGTATTCAATCAATACGTCTAAAGTTGTGTTACTTGTTACTTAATCTATCGATTTACAAACAAATCACGTATTTATGTACACACACATCTATGGGGAACGGCTGGTGCGAAAAAGCTTATGTACACGTGGTCCTCGTGTACGACATGGGGTTTTCGTAATCGGTAGGATTGTATCCTCCATATATTCTCTTTTATGAAATACATTAACCTTGGCGAGAATAAGTAATGCGAAACCCTCAAAACGATGAATGACGACAACACAACCCGACGAGTACGTCACACGTCGTTTAAAAAAAACGATATGTTTAACTACTTGTGTTTTAGCGCAAAATACTATAATAAATATGTTTTTCCATCAATATTAGTGGATATCATCCGGTTTTCAATTATTTGTATTCTTCTACAGAATGACATAATTCTATCCAAAGAAGGGAAAACGCAGGAGGCCAATTAGAAATTCGTTGGGATACATGTTTACATAAGGCGGATTTGGCGTTCCGTATTACTCTTTCGCGTGAAGTTTAATGTTTTTCATAAAAGGCAATAAACGGAGAATACTTTCCTACCAAGTCCAACAATATTCAATGCCGTACTCGAGGACCACGAGAAAATAAACATAAGCCATTTTGCAAAAACCGTTCGACACGCATGATTTTGTACATTAATTCATTTTTTCATTATGGAAATCGATAGATTAGTGTGTATAATGAAACAGTAACACACCTTTAGATTTATTAATTGCATATTTCGAATAGTATTATATTTTATACTGTGGCTGATTAGAAATTCGTGGAAGTGTCTTGATGATATCTAGATTGGCTACAAGATTCGTTGAGACAATGTGCTCCATGACTTTGCAAAGGATAAAGGTTAGGAATATTGGCCGAGGTATTTCTCTCCCATTTTTATGAATTTTTGGACGATTTACATTGTATTTTTATAATCTGGTAACAGTTCTTTGTCAGCCAGAGCTTGTACTGTTATATGAGACAGTTCTCTACGACGGAGAGGAGATTTGATAGTAAACACTGATTTTAATTGTTCATTTAGTATATTGACCTTGTCCACGTTTGACGTAAGTAGTTTGTCATCTTTCATCAGTGTGGCTATACCTTCAGAGTCCTGTTTTGTATTTTCCACAAGTGAGAAGTGCGTTTTAGTAATATGAGATTTTAGCACTGAAATTAATTCAATATACCCTTTACTGAAACAACATGTTAATCCATGAATAATTAATAATTGATTGTGGTTTTGTTATAATTATATAAAGTTTAGGGTTTATTTTTAAATACAGTAGATATAAATGTCTAATAAATCCATAAATATATACATTTACAGAATTATGTTTATACGAGGGATGATCCATATATAACGAGAAAGTGCGTATAACTTTGATATTACATGTCTTTTTCTAAAAATATGTTCTGTGGTGATTTTTACATAAAATAGAAGAAACCGTACGAACTATATTTTGAAAGATATCAAAAATGAATTGTTTGGAACATTTTGGCCGACCTATGAAACCGGAGGCGGGACAACGTCATTTTGAACTTTTTAACTTCATTCAGAATTTAACTATGATCTATTTAACGATCACATTCCATAAGTCCTACTATATATTTATTTTTAAAAGTCAGATTATCCTCCTTATGGAAACATGTAATCATGGACTTTCAGGGAAACATTGCTAATGTATGTAATTACTTCCAGATAAAGTTTGAGTAAAATCTAAAGTATCATAAGAAAATTATAAGCATTTTATCCTTATATATGGATCATCCCTCGTATGAGTGATCATATATTAAACCAGTTAAGACATTCTACATAATTTCTATTGACCAATAATGATTTTGATACATCATTTAAATCCATAGTATTCTGAATAAATACCCTATAATTTTATAATAAAAGTTAATTTGAATATTGTAAATATACGATTATATAAATTATTCTACATCAGGTCACTAGCTACTATTGCAATATACATTAAACATTGTATGAAAAATCTATAATTATGATAACTGGAGTCCAGCATTTTTTATTTCTTGTGTTAGGCTACTAGTGGTAGAAGAGACAAAAAAGAACAAGAAACGCCAACATTTGGCAGAAAGGGTTGAGCACAATGATAACAACAATTTGTTTATTTTCCTTGAAATGTGAAGATTACAACAAACAATGGCAAAACATTTTTTCGGGCATTAGAAGCACAAGCAAATACATGTAAATACACAGATTTGTGAAACTGATGACCAAATTTTTAAATTTATATGCGTGTAGAAACACAGCAAAATCAACCAAATGACGTATGATTATTAACTAGTAGACTAAATTCACTAGAACCGAACCTTATCTTGACCAACAGTCTCAGGACATGTAACTTATTCATCTGCTACAAATCTTTCAAAGCTTGTATTTCACTAATGTTTGTTCTGTTCAAGGCTGATGATTTCGGATATGATCCAAATAGATTATAATGAAATAAATCAGTAAATGTTCTTTTTTTGTAAAAATGTTTGTCTTCCAGATACACCCACTGATGTTTTTCTTCATTAGGCCCCCATTCTTCAGTTGGTTTTATCTGGTCTTTGATTCTCTGTATAATATAAATTCATCAACAATTTAGTCGGGATCAGAGCAACTGAACTATATGGATTAGACAACCATCTCGTAGGC
The DNA here is from genome assembly GCA_947247005.1 of Spisula solida. Lineage (NCBI taxonomy): Eukaryota > Metazoa > Mollusca > Bivalvia > Venerida > Mactridae > Spisula > Spisula solida. The sequence continues at coordinate 32,593,679 of OX365952.1, read as the reverse complement.
AGTAATACAGTGGTACATACCGCGTGACAACCGAATAAAGACAACCAACAGATAATTCTAAGGTACCAACACTAGTAACACTAATATATAATATTTGAATACGTTTTCAAGGACGTCCCTGCGGGGAAATTTTATCCCGTTATGCTGTCATAAAAAATGGCAAATGCATAGTTCAATGTTTATTAATAACATGTGTATGCTGAAGCAATGTATGAAATGAAAAGGTATGTTGTAGTATTATTAAAGGGGACCAGTGACCCTTTATCAAAACCTTTTGTGATTCTCCGAAACGTATTCATGTTTTTACCAAAGTCGATATTTTTAGCATTTGTTTTGGTGTAAGTGATCAACAAAATAGGTTCATACCATAAGTTATTTCAAGTTTACCTGAAGAAATGTTCCGTCAGAATGATAGAGGACAAAGACAGCCTTGGCGAGTATTGGCAAGGTTATAACTAACACTATACTCCATCCAAATATCCTCGCACTATCAGGGTATATGTAAGCCCCGTATTTAGGAGGTACGTAGTTAACAATACTGATGGAAAATATTATCTGAAAAGAAAACATGTTGACATTAAAATCACTTACGAGGCTACACACCACCACTGATTCAATATTATTACCAGGGTGCCGTGTGAATGGCATCAATGCCATTACTTATCTTGAATGTAGCACGCTATAGTCAATCTCATACACATTTCTGATAGATCGCCTCGTAGAAACGGATTAGTTTATCATTGGCTTTACAAATAAATTAAAATGTATACCATTGTTTAGCCAATATCATGTTACATTACCAGCTGTCAATCACTTGCTGACGTAATGTTCATTTGACTATGCTTGTTTAAATATTTAACTCATTGGTCTAGTGCTCTTGTCGGTATGTCTGGAGGATCCCATCCACATTTTTCAACTTTCTGGAAACACATCAACACGTGATCCGTCTAAATATAGCATTTCATAAACATTGCATTATGGTACATCAAGGGCAGAATCTTATTGTTTCGAGCTTCAAATTTGCGAAATTGTCTGATTATTCTGCAAAATAACTTCTAGATATGATACCACAGTACTTACCTTTCGTTAACTATATTTCTACGACCCCAAAGTTTACAGCAATACATGTACTATGCATCGCATAACACTTGATATTGTATAGACTGTTTGACGGACATGCATTCTATGGTTCAATGACTTCTTGGTGGCACATAATAAAAAGCAAAACATGGCATCTAAGATGCTGTTAATAATAATAATAATAATAAAGACTTTATTTTTCGAGGAAACTCATTTGATAATTATATTAATTGGCAATCTTCCATGAGATCCTCAAAAAGATGTTATAAACTTACAACAACAATCAGTGGAGATATAAAAGCCAGTGCAATCCTTAATATTGCTGGGATAGATCTACCAATCATCAGGTTGATATCTTTGTTGAAGCGGTCTAATCCTGTAAGTATACTAAGTTTAGAACAATACATGTAATGTAACGTATTGGGCAATACAATCAAAATATTTGAGAACTTTGCATTGTGATTCATTTATCCCCCGCCGAAATCGAAGGGATATAATAATAGTTAGCGTCCGTCCGTCCGGAAACACGAATGACCACTTGTTGGGTATGAGAGAACAAAATATATACCCAATAAATGTCCATTTTTCCTATGTTTGGTACTATTTAACAAAAGAAATACCCAATAAGTGGTCAATCGTAAGGACGTCAGTTCTTCCGTCCGTCCGTCCGCTCCATATTTTGTCCAGAGCATAACTCTAAAACTATTTGAGATAATGACTTGAAACTAGGTATGTAAATAGATGGCAACTAGAGAAATGCAGTGACCAAGAACCATAGCCCAGTTTTGAAATTACCTCCCCTTTTTTAATTTTAAAATTATCCAGAGCATAACTTGAAAACTATTTAGGGTATTGATTTGAAACTTGATATATGAATTGATGGCAACTAGAAGAAGTGCAGTGACTAAGAACCATAACTCGATATAGTCTAGTTTTTAAATTATTTCCCTTAATTTAATTTTAAAATAATGTTTGTCCAGAGCTGGTATTGATTTGAGACTTGATACATAAATAGATGGCAACTAGGAGAAGTGCAGTGATCAAGAACCATAACTCTATGTAGTCCAAGTTTGAAATTATTACCCTTTTTAATTTAAAGCTAACATTTTGTCAAGAGCATAACTCGAAAACTAATTAAGGTATTGGTTTGACACTTGATATGATGTGATGGCAACTAGGAGAAGTGCAGTGACCAAGAACCATAACTCTATATAATATAGTCAAGTTTTGAAATTATCTCCCTTTGTTCAAGTTTAAAATGAATGCTATTCAAGAGCAAAACTTTAAAGCTATGTAAGGTATTGACTTGAAACTTGATATGTGAATAATTGGCAACTAGGACAAGTGCAATGACTAAGAAGCATAAATTTACGTAGCCTAGTTTTGAAATTATATCGCTTTCTTTAATTTTAAAATATTTTTTCCTAGAGCATAACTAACATAAGTATTCAACTAATTGACTTCAAACTTTAAATATAAGTAGATGTCATCTAGGAGAAGTGCTGTGACTAAAAAACATTTATGTAACCCTACTGGAACCATCAAAATTTCTGCATGTTTCGTGAAAAATCAATAAAATTTAATTACCGGACTATTGTTTCTGTGGTCTTTCCAAAGGGCTAGTAATAGACACTGCGATTTTTTGTGAATAACTGTCGATTAAAACTTCTTTTTCGAAAATAATCTTATTACACAACTATCATACCGTAAATAATGTAAATTACTTCGATAAAAACATGATTTGCTGTACTTGATTGCCATTTTTGATCAAAATAAGAGCATTTCAAAGTCGCGAAAATAGGTGTCAAAATTAGTCCAAATGCTATTTGTCAATGAAAATGTTTAATAGTTTTATTGGTTGGAATTTGACATATCACACATGGATGTAAGCCGTAGACCATCAACATTGATTTCTGGGAAGAATTTGCGATCAAAATACAATCGATACGAAGTTATTGGTACGTGAACCAACAAGCATAATTTGGTATAAATAAGATTGATCTCCCTTGTTTTGACCGTCTCACTCGTAGACAACAAATAATTTCAGTTTGATTTAAAGTTCTGATGGAAATATAAGGATCCAGTTATCGTATCGTATGCTGCAGTTTAACGAATACTGACATTTACTTTTCTAAACAACTACTGTAAAGATGACACACATTTAGCTTAAAATGAACATAAGGCCAGTGTACACGAGTATACCCTCTTCTAAGTTCAATAAATTACGAAAGGCTATGTAATTTTCCAGACATAGAATAGAAACATACACCTATTAGACAGTAATGGTAGAATCCTTCTAAATATTTTCATAGAAAAATGCAAAGGGCATACCCCTCGTATTTCTCTTATACATAACAAGTTATAAATCATATAGCCTTGATGTAATTTCCTATTTTTTCCCTTAAATTGAGCTCTGCCCGGTTCCATTATATCAATTTTTTCCGTACATTTAATTTCCCTAAAATTGTTTTCCTTCTTTTCGATCTAGTCTTATTTCTATTAATCACCCATTAGTAGCAAACATATACGTCGGAGGATGGCTGTGTGAGCATGGCTCTTGTTACGAATTTGATTCAGTACTTTCACACAAAAATGACAATATTCAACCCGAGATAGAGTTTCGTTTTACAAAATGCATCTTCAGTTTGTTTTATAAATACTCATTTTGTCGCAGGAGTCACACGATACTTTGGTTGTCTGTCCAACGTTTGACTCAAATGGCATACACTAATCGTGTGACTGAGATTGGAACCCATGACACTGAAGAGTTCATACTGAGCTACCCACGATGTTCATGTAACAGTAGTATGTAAAAATAAGGACGGTTTACTACTCAGCAACATAGTGGTCTTTAAGTTTGAAAGATGCCAAGTAGCAATTTTTCAGGATTACCGAACATTATTACTAATTTTACAGTCAATGAGAAGTAATTCTGGATAGAGATTGAGTGCATAAAAGCCAAATTTTCGAAATCTAAATTGAGCTTTATAAGCTAAAATATAAGTGTAAATGTTGCATTTTCAATGCCACTCAGTGTATACAAATGTACTGTACCATAGACCCAAGCTACAACCATGACCTCAGCAAAACATACTATCGGACCAACCCATGCTCCAGTATACCAATCCGTCCATAGAAATATGTAAGCGCCAGCCTGTACGTAATATCAAACAAACACACTAAAGTCTTTAATATACTTGTTACTATATTTAGTAACAAAAATGAGCCTATTTGCGGCTGATTATGGCCATCACGTGATTGATTATTACCTATCCGCACGGGCCGAGATCTCACAATCATAATCGGACCGGTTGAACGGGCGCACGTTACGTTATCCATGTAAAAATGACGTCACGTTGGAGCCAAAATGACGTTACGTTGCTCATATGCAATATTTCTTTGCCAATTTTATCTACTCTTAGCGCATTTTATTGGTTACAACCTTAGTGTATATCTACATCAGTAATATTTACGTTATTTGTTCTCGATAGATATTATGAAAACGAACAATTGTATTATAGACTTCAATACACTTCAGTGCCTGGCTGGAAGTTGATAATCCGCCCGGAATTAATAATCACCCTCGGGCCGAAGCCCTCGGGATGATTATTCTTTTTTTGGGCGGATAATTGCCTCCCTGCCCGCTGTGTCGTTAATTAACCTCTAAGTAATAACATAGATAAGTACGGAGACGCTAACATGACATTTCTACTTATGTTCATATTATCTGACCACATTAAATTGAGACTCTAGTCATTCTTATTTCAAATCTGATGAGTCTGTACTAACGTGGTTTACTAGTATCTTACTACATTTTTATTTCGTTTACTTTTATTTACAGTAGGACAAAATGATCATGTAGGGAATTACAAGACTAGTATGCACACTACTTTAATTCCAGAACCCAATTACAGTCAAAACTCGATACAACGACGCTGTTCGTTTCCAAGAAAAATGTCGTTGTAACGAATATGTCAGTATACTGAATTGAAACAAAGAGCGTTTTAATACTTTTGTCCCCAAATATGATGTCAGTATAATGAATTTGTCAGTATATCGGGTGTCGTTATATCGAGTTCTGACTGTAATTATTTTTTTAAAAATACAAAAATGTAGTTATTTGTATGCGGAATTTAAACAAGAGCTTAGTCGTTAATTTACATGACATAATATTTAAAAATTTTACAACGAGATTATCAATGGAGCCATAAAGTCACATCAATACATTATTTCAAAGTGTTTTTTATATTTCAATCATCATTAGCGCGTGCATAGTATTTCGTACTGGATGCTTTTAAACGAAATTCTATGCACGCGCTTGATATGATTGAATATAAAAAACACACAACCAATAATGTATTGTTATGACTTTAGGGCTCCATTGGTAATCTCGTCATCAAAGTAATTAAATATTTTGTCAGGTTAATTACGACTAAGCTCTTGTTTCCGCATACAAATTTATCTGTTTTGACTACATAGTGTACGTACTTATAATATGGTAGTCCGTACATGAGGAATCTATGTTGCTGCATTTGTTTCTGAACTTTTTACATGTTCTACATCTATAGTTTGATATGCTTTCAAAAGATTAAATAATACAACAAAAATACAATATAAATAACCTACCCCTGTGCAAGTACAAAGTGAAAGTATATATAGGACTATAGACATCATGACAAGACACACGACCCTATAATTAGCATGCAGTCGTGGAAAACAGTCTCCAATCAGCTGCATTATCATTTCAACGGCGATCAGCTGCAATGTAGACTTCTATATTTATAAAAATACATTTAAATATAAATGTATAACCTGTCAGGTATGTAGGTGTAGTATATTTAGGCCTACGTCCTTATTGTATATGAGCAAGTCTCCAGGAAAACCTGCTATTTTGACATTATGTAATACTACATGAAACAAGGCCCCGATCTCCCGAAGCATCTCAAGTAGAAATCTCAACTCAAATTGAGATTTCGCTCTAGTCAAGAGTATAAATTTGAGATTATTTTTAAGTTTGTGCTCAATTTTTTTTACTGTTATAAACTCAGAACAACATATCTGTTTTGCGGTGCCAACTTTGAGTCTGGCCTCCCATGGAAATTATCTCAAAGACACATGACAATATTTGAGAATAATCTCGACTCAGATTGAGATGCTTCGGGAGATCGGGGCCAGGTTTCAAAAAAGCTTTAAAATAAGAAAAAAATAACATATCTATAGATTCAAGTTTAAGTGATTTATACATATAGTACTATATCTTAGCTTCAAAATTTCTTATGAATTATGTCGAAATCACTTACTTCGTTGCTATGGTGACCAATTTCAGAAAAGTACTCTAGAAAGTTTTCCAACCTTACCAAGTATTGATGTAATAGAAGGCCACTGACGGTGGCTTTATGAAATACTTGGTGCAAATAAGCAATTTTAACCACTCTCGATATCGCTCACTGAGTTTTTGTCTTGAAAAGAAGCGCTAAGTTTCCTTACAACATGCTTTGTGAATTATGTAATTCACATGTGATCGAACTGTAACATCAACAAACTATAGCGTAAACATCAGTAAGGTATTTGGTTAGTTTTTCGATTCGTTTTCATCAAATGCAAACAAATTTCAGGCAATTTAGGTAATAGTAGTGTTACTTCTAATAGGGTATTAATACCGTATAGAATGTTTGATGTAAAAATACTAAATAACTACAAAATTCCAAAGTTTCTGTATTTTGGATGTCAGTGTAGTTGTTTATGGGATATACAGCCAACTATACCAACATTACGCGAATACTTGACAATTTTATTTTATTTTTGCAATACACCAATATGTGAGGCAGTCCCTACTCTTTTATATAATAAGAAATCCCAAAGTAGAATATTTTGTCAAAATAGCAGATTTTCCTGGAGACAGGCTCATATATAAATCAATAGATACAGAACACGTACTGCAATAAAAATAGGCTATCAATCTCAAATAAAGTATACAGGAAGTATTCGGGATTCATAAGGGGGGGGATGTGACACCCTCATACAGTAATATATCACAGGACGTTAGTTTTGGCGTCGTTTAAATAACCAAGTGTGTTTTTCAACAGAAATAATTATGTGTATTTCCTTGTCATTAGTGTCATATGATATAAATAATTTAACACTCGTTGTCAATTGCCAAAGGCTCGCTAAATAAAATTTCCGGATCTCGTTTAATATCAGTTTATATTAATCGTTTAATATAAGTTTAAATTTATTGACAACTCGTGATAGATTATAGATCTAGTTATTTTTTGTTCAGCGTATGGAAATTTGAATACCAATTTGTGTTCTTACCTGTCCCTCGATACCACACATGAACAAAGAGGTCAAGAATAAAGCAGACCACAATTGAGGTAATGGAAATAATGACAATGCTGTGACGTAAGCAACTACACCAGTAGCCATTCCTGAAATATCAGAACTAAAACGTTTAACACCCTGGATAACATGTGGTACCGGATACAGTACTAAGAAGCTTTCACACCGGTCACTGAACCCCTTTTAGAAATAGTAAACCTACTTCAACATGTGAATTACACATGTACCGGCATTGATGCTATGATATGCACGCCCTCAGATCGGACACACTCAATGCTGGATACCGGACGACATTTTCTTTTTATTATAACATCTTGTCACGTAAACAGCAACCTTGATGACGTCATATAAATTGACGTAAATTTGTTCTCGACTTTTTCAGGAAGACATGAAAACATGTACAGTTTTGTATCTTAACATACTTTATACAAATCCAAATGACAACCAATAATTCTAATCCGTTTCAGAATACTTCAAGTACTGTAAGGATAAAGACACATTTATTGTGTCTTTATTTGTTTGAGGTTTTTTGTACCCGGATATGACAAACATATAAAACATATGATCGGTGCTACTTTAAGGGTAGCTCTGTATTTATTTACTCTCTAACCTATAAATTTGTTATACAAATGTATATACTATACAAATTTACCATGTGTATTTATAAAATTTACATTGTGTTATCATGAATATGGCTTTAATAAAGGCACTTTAATAACATGTTTTGGTTATATATCTATTTTGTCTAACAATCTTCACAAACTCTCAATTCTTATAATAAGATTCATTGATGACCAAAGAAAATTTTATTATATCCGGTATATGCCATACGTATACATTATTATATATGGTACCTGCATTAATAACTTCTGTAATGTGAATTCCTTGCGTATGTGCCATGTTACCAAGCACACAGAAACATACCATACCACTGAATGCAGCCACCAATGAGTCGATTATTGGTAGGATAACTGACATCCTGAAAATTGTAGAATAGTGATACGAGACTATCACGCCACACAGTTTGATTGGCTATAGGCATGCTACCAATATGTGTAGCAACAGCGTATACATGCACGGTTCCAGAACGTTTTCTAAGAGGGGATCCAACCTTGTTTTCACTCAGGAAGGGGTACAACCAGCTATTTTCCTCAGAGGGGGTCCAACAAGCTTTTTCGAAGAGCGTCCAACCAGTTTGTTTCATTGATGTTGTCCTAAATAGACTGTAAGCCATTACAAACCAATGTAAGTGTTAAATAGTTACCCGCTCCTCCATTTGGATTCGCGCATTTGTATACCTAATCCAGGCCCCGATCTCCCAAAGCATCTCAAATGGAAATTTCTACTCAAATTGAAATTTTGCTCAAACTGTGTGAGCTGATAGAAAATATTGATCAACTTATCTCTTACTGTGGTATCAAAATATATACTTTATATTTACCGCAATGAGTTGTTTTTAAAGTCGGAATGTGAACCTATCAGTACATTTGCTCCCCATCCAAACCCTAGCGTGTAGAATGCCATCAATGTTGCTTCTATCCAAACCTGTATACAATAAGCTTAATATGAATACGAGAGGTGCCCAACTTCCCTGTATAATTAAACAAAGTTGAACTTCTTACATGTTCATGCTGACACAATATGTATACTCAAAATGTTACAATTCAACTGTGTACATTAATGTGACAAGTAGCATGTATAGTCATTGTTTATTGTATTTGCAATGTGGTTAGAACCACAATCAACAATGTAGTAGGGACATTGTTTTTGGCTTTTTAAGACCGACTAATCCAACTGGTGGTACACATGTATTTACATAATAAACACTGCAATGTACCCAACATGGCATTTACTATTTTGGTGTTATATACTTCACATTCGTGTTCTTAAGGTACCGAATGATGTGTTTGTGGTGGGATTTGAATCTGAGCATTGATCCAAACACCATGTTCCTAACATTGTTACCGGGAAGGGAAAGAGGTGTAATGACTATGAACAAAGTACTATGTTCTCATTTTGTCCCATCGTGAATAAATATGAGTTCCATTATACCAGTGTATATCAAACAATAGCACATGTCATGCAACCCGCAGCGAACACATGCTGCTTAACGAAGTTCAACTGATGGTGACCTGGTGAACATCGAGGACTGTTTCTTTACCGTAAATTTCTCATTGATGAAACATTGTCTCATCAGACAGAGCTATTGTAATCACCGTTCCATTGAAGCAAATGCAGCGTTAAAGCAATTGTCTCCTTTTCTGTTTTGTGGTATTGGCCTGGTAAACACCAACTTTTTCCAGTGTTTGGCATGCATGACTTTGTATGGCTAAAATGGTATAATGAAGCGGTGTTAGAAATGCTCAAGGTTAAATCAACATTCCCGAGTAGGCCGTTTAATACTTACTCTAGGGTTTGCGAGTTTCCAAAAGTCTGGGTAAAAGAAATAACGAACCCCATCGCCAAATCCTGGTGACATCGCCGAGCGAATAAATATAGCCACAATGAGTATGAATGGTACCGTACCAGTAACATATATTACCTAAAATATAAAAATGTCATAGATATCACTAGAAACAGTTGTTAGAGCAGAATGAATTTAACAGTCGGTGTGACTTAAAGCCAAAATAAAAAATAAGAAAGTGCTACATGTACCTTTTCTATAGATTTCACACTTTTCACACTGCCTAGAAATATGATGATGCGTATCACTGCCATATAGAGAAAGTACCACCAGATTACAGGATAGAAATCGCTGATACCAGAGGAAAGCTGCAGGACACGGTATCTGAAAGTTTATGTATGTAATTAATATTATTATCACATCAAACACAGCACCTAGCAACCCACGCACGAGTGAGACATAAAATTAACCGTCCATATCCCTAAAAACAGTATGATCAGCAGTCAGTAGTTCTTTCCACTAGACCACTTGTCCACAATCCCATGGAATTATCGGAATTATGCATTATGGTAGTACAGGTCATGATTCGGCTTGCTTTAGAACTGCCTATCCATAGTTATATGATCTTAGACCATCCCAGAAATAGACATTTCAAGCAAGCCTGTATACTCACCCCGCAATGAATGACACACTGTGGAATTCGTATATTCGTACATTGTATACAATTAACCTTAAATGGTGGTAATTATGAATGATAACAACACTGGAGTGAAGTACCGGGGTACTTTTACAATCGTCACACAAAAAGGTGATAACTGGAAACAACCTAATTGAAACTATAATCTATATTAAATATACGTATACTTATGGTATGAGCGTCAACAATCAAATTAAGAACAATCGTTGATAAAATAACCCATCCTGCTTCTTCACGTTGACGGTTACCCTAGTATAAATGTGGATTCGATTACATGTTATGATGGTTCTAATTTTCCGTGACATTTGCTTCGGCCATACCCACCAGGTGTGGATTGGCAGTCAGCTGCTTGGGGACTAACAAGTTCGAACACGTTGATCATTATTTCCCAGATACACTTGTTAGGTTATTCGACCACCATATAGAACAGAAGAACGTCAATGTAGATCAACATAAAACAAATAAATGACTTGTGGCTAGGATACCGCAAATCACGATACGAGTTAGACGATCCTTAGAAAAACAGTCTACATATTTTTTAAATAACGATTATATTTCAGCACAACTTCTTACTGCCAGTATTCTTCCGCTGCAGTCATGCTGGTTCCGTTTGTAATTGTTGACATTGTTGTTTCAACAACAGCTGACTTTGGAACTGTTGTGAAGGGTAGAGTTATATTCATATCCTCTTGTACAGACATATTGACATTTTGTTGGGTACCACTTCCCAATCCTGAGCGACAGTATTCGGTGTTCCAAGTATGGTTACAATGACTCCATGGTAACGTGTCCCGAAATGTTTTGATGAAAAATTCTATGATCCATACTCTAAATATACTTGCTCCAGAAATATAGAACGCATGCGCCACACAGACCGTTATCCCAATACCTGCAAGGATCGAACCATTTTTTTAACCACAATTCTATACCGATTTGTCAGCGCTTAGTTAAATTGGCTGGACCATTTAAATGAAAAAGTAAACTAGATAATACTAAAAACCTATTCATTTAACCCAATGCAACCGACACTATGTCTATTTTTTAGAAATGAAATAGCTTATCCAAAACATATGTTTAAACAACCTTTCGAATACAAAATCAATCTTTACATGATAGTATACGTATATAGGTAAACACCACGGATGCAACGAAACCTTAAGGTAGATCATAACCCCTGAAAATGCTTGAAAAACACCCACTTGAAAAAAGCTTTTTCAAACAGCATAAACAATTTGCTTTTATTATATATGATAGAAAACCATTGTAGCACTTGCGTGTAATGTAAAATGTACCATATAGTTGCTACCATATAGTTGCCTAATTCAAATGCTAACACTAAAATAAAGGCGATTTTCGAATGAAAAATACAACATTTTTTTCAAAATGTCAAATGTTATCATTATTGCATTTCATAATACGAACTCATTGGAAATACTTTATAATCAATCGTCGCCAGGGCATGCCAGGCTTGAAATTAGATGCTGGTGTTTTGTTTACGAGAAAAACACCTTCATGTTGATGTGTAATTTCGACAAGGGAGTCGCCATGTTTGCTCCCTCCTGTCACCACAGTAAACGTACAGCAACATGTTTTTTCAAACAAAGTAATCAACATAATCGATAACCAGGTCGAATAATGAACTTTATTACATTCATAATTTGTCAACTTTACAAACGATCATACGATAATAACAATGAAATCCAAATATTTACTATTGTTTTCATCTCGTTTGTTTACGAATTTCGCGCTGTGTAGCAAATTTATATTCATGCGCCAAAGTAGTGCGACAGTTTATCGACAAAACCATTATGATGCGGTGTTCATAATGTGCCGTTCATAACGAATAATGACATCGAATACAATATGATACTTAATTTAATTTAATTTAAGTCCCAAATGAATCATCAATATCAGCATTTTCCTATCTCAACACATGCTGCACATGTTAGCGAATTGATAATCTGATATGTGTTACGAGGCTGTCTGTCAAACTTTATTTTAGCTTAATTATAAAAGTAATATGCGTTTTTAAATAATCCTTATGCTAATCATGCTCGTATAATCATTGCAAACACAGTTGTGTAACTCGATTGTCTGGATCGTTTCGCGATCACATACAGTTTGTGTAAAATCGGTCATTACATGTAGCTGTCAAAATATTTCAATCCACACGGATAGTCCGTGCAAATGTTACAACGTGCTCGGTAAGTTTATGTATGGTGTGAGGTTACTGCCATGCTATATTATCGTCTGCAAATAGTTTTTTGAGTAATATTTAACCATTTTAACACACACACTGACCAAATACAGCATTTTTTCCATGTTAAAAGAAACGGGCTAACGGACGGAACAAACGTTATCAGGGACCAGTACGACTAAAGATAAATAGGCAATTTCTTTGATATATATATACAAATAAAATACAGTGGAAAGGAATATCTAACTAAATATGTTTATAATTGAAAGAAATACTAAAGCTTTAATTAATTTTCCATAAACCTGTTTCAGTTCTTTCGAGGCAACTTAAAACTTGTACAAATAATCAAGTTTTAAGTCTTATAGACCCGATAAAATCGATTATTGACAAACCAACAACTATCTGGTCCGTCAGGCCCACCGTACCCTAAACTATTTAGGATTTATTAAAAGTAGACCTTCACATATACGCATGTGATAGATTTTTAATTCATGTTGATGTATTTTATTGTTCAAAATCAATGCATTTTGACTGCTTTTATTTAAATAAATGGGCAGGCATGACCTTGATCAAATATTTGACAACCACAATTTCTAATTTTTCTAGCATTTTGTTACCCAATAAATGAGACTGACATTTTGTAAAATGTATACCTATTTTGTAATTAACTTTTTATAAATACATTTTTAAAACAAGTGAATATAACAAAAACACTCGTTGATATTGATTATTTGAACTTCAAGCTACAAAATGATGTATGATACTAATGTGTTTTTATGCCAAAGGGGTATTTAATTCACTGAAGAAAAATACACATTTTCGTCCATTAGAGTGAACCTTAATCCAAACATTGGAATGAAATTATGGGATAATTTGACCAAGCGAGTGATTTCGACAAAGAACCATATGATCGCATCACATACAATCGATGGTCTACTGTAACATGTGATTTGATTTACAAGACATATGAAGAATTCGTGATTTACAATGTACATGTACTTCAATATTTTGCTAATTGTCGGACAAATATGCCGTTCGATGTTTGAAATCAGAAATTAAAGTTCGGGACCTTCAATATATGAGGGGTGATCCAGAATTACGTGGACTTTTGCTGTAATTCAGAAACCGCAATACTTACAGTTACAAATCTGTCGGCAATGTAATATTTTTGCACAAACATACCAAATTTTATTCGGATATCATCATAAATAACATAAATACAGCGTCTGTAAGAGGGTATAGTTATTAATCGCATGGCAGCTCAGAAATGACGTACGGCGTCACCGTCACGGCTGTATCATTTCAAGATGCTTTTGCACACCGTTTATCAACTGTTCTTCATAGCTCTTCCCTAATCCATTATGCTCTTATTTTATGCATATTTAATCGACTTGTCAATATTAACTGAGCTGCACCGTTACCATGTCTGCAAGATCATTTTTTCCACTAATTTTTCACGGATGTTTGATTCTGACCAACATCAGCACCGATCCAGTTTACCTATGACCCCATTGTATGTCACATCATCTAGGCCTTTTTTAAAATGTTTATGACATTTAAAAACAAGTAGTCGTGATACGAAAGGTCTGACACTTGACTTTTCCAACACTTCTTTTGTCTGCATTGGGGTTTTTCCTAGCTGTACACAAAATTTAATGGTTATGCGAGTGTGAATGAAATCGTGTGACGTCATTATTTACATTAATATTATATGACAATAGGAACACAGTCATATATTCATAACATGACGAATATACCGAATTTAACCTTGCAATTTCAGCCAGTTGTCGATACGATATTAGACGAAATGTTGCCATATTTTTGTAAATGAAGAAATACAGTACCAATCAGCAATAACGTAACAAGTTTTATTGAAAAAATCTGTGTTGATCCGCGAAAGCATTTATGTGTAGTCATGGTAGCGTATAACGGTTCTAGCAAAGAATTGTTTTTAGATATGTGTTGTGATTTATGTTAATAATACTGTTAGATAAAAGTCGCTTTGTGTATCTTTGATACCGATCTGGCCTAAAATATATTTTAGAGAAAAGTCAACGTAATTCTGGATTACCCCTCGCATCTATAGGACTATACACAGTGAGAACTCGCACTATTTTGGTATCCACCAATAAGAGTTAATTAAAGTTATTGATGCAAGTAGAGCCCAAGTTAAAAGTGTTAGTCTCGTGTGAAATCATGACTATCATAAATTAGTCGGATCATGTTTATTTATTCCAGTAATACAGTTAGATAAAGTATCGTCCCATACGTTTTGAAAATTATAACGATATGATTATGCAATATGAGGTTACAAAACGCATTCCTAGTTTAGTTCTGCCTCTATCAGCAAAACAAAGTCATGAAAGAATCAGAGTGACCACCAATCACAAATGCTGACAGCGTAATTTATAAAGGAAACAAGTAGCCAATGAGAACATGCATTTTAAAAGCAAGGCTGCGACCATCTTTAATAAACACGAAGTTCAAAAAAACACAAATATGTCTTGAAAACTATCAGAGCAAACTCATTATGTAAAATTTATCCCCGTTGCAGTACATTAACTGCGATTCTAATCGAGAGTTAAGGTGCATTGCGCTTGAACTTGATCGAGTCATTCTTACAACCGAGTGTATTCTAATTTAGAACACAAGTAATAAATATACATGACATGTGTAACATTTCTAATGTGTGAGCATGAACCATTACACAGTGCAGAATCGTGTTTCTTTCAGATTCTTTTCGAGTTTAACCCTTCCCGCCTGAAAAAATTAACGAACAGGGCTAATTTCTATTTCTAGCCTTTTCAAATAGATGTGAGTTGTTCAAAACTTGGTTGGTCATTATACGAAAAAATGGTATCTTACCTCTAAATAACGGACTGATATCCCAGACTTTGTATGGCCCCTTGCCGGAAAAATTGCCAATTGAAAATTCCAGAAAATACATTGGAATTCCACAAATCACGATCATTGTAAAAAACGGAATCAAGAACGCCCCTGTAACAATAAGAATTTTACAGGCACTTACTGTATACATATACTGTTCAAAGGTTCCAACCTGGGATGGTATTCAATATCGATCTTGCTTGACTTAAGGACAAGAACGACCAATCAGATCACACCATATTCAACTCTTAGTCAATAACAGGCGATATGATTGGCTATCCTTTTTTCCAATCAAATAAGATCAATACGGAATACCACCCCAGCCAACTTATTTTTTATTATATCAGAAGCGGGCACAATTAATAAAACTTACGAAACAGTCAATGTTTATCCCATCACGTAACATCACGTGTTATGTTTGATGAATACATACAACAATTGTAATTCTTATTTCAGAATAAAATACAAAAAAATGAAATGCTTGAAGAAATTTCAAAAAAAGTATTGTTGAAACACCTGCTCATTTTATACGTAATATACTATACTTTGTATAACCTGTTATTGATAATGAAGACATCATGAAAGGCCAATTTATCAATGTGTCTGTACAGATTTTATTTGCATTGGGTGAGCCTTACCAAGCTTTTAAACATGTAGTAGTTTGACAGGTCTCTGGCCTATATATACTTTGAAATAAACTTACTTAGTTAAATTATTCAGATCACTTGTTGAATTAAGTTCGTTAAATGCGTTTACTAATGAGGTATAATTAAAACAACTATACACGTATATAAGCAAAAACAACCATACTGCACTACAAGCGCATGGTTGAGTAACAAAACATGAAAACAATGTATTTGCATTACTTTATCCACGAATAGGCTTTGCAATATCTAACATCTGAAAAACATGTCATCTAGCTATAAGCCGTTCATTATTGTTTTCATACATGTTTTGTATAATTTTATATGCATGTTGTTCGAAGCATGTGTACAAATGTATGCCTGAGACGTTAATAAATTTATCTTATTTTTTACATCAAGCAAATACAAATTACCCATCACAGCACATATATGATACGAGGGGTGTTTGAAAAAAATGCAACTCCATGCATATTTTGGTGTTTTCTTGATTTTCATTTTATATGATTTAGAGGATATATTATTTGTTTGTTTTGATTGCATATGGTTTATATCTCATCGTGTAGTGATAATATGCAATATTATCATGAGCGCGTAGTGAAATATTAAACGTTTATCACTACACGGTGAGATATTAGCCATATTCAATCAAACCAAACACATATTATATGTATTTTATGTTATCTGGTGACAAAAATGGTCCTATTTATGCCAAATCACCACAGTTATTAAACTGTGGATGAAATGAATATTGTATTACATTTATATTTTCAATTCAAAATCCGCCATCTTAGATAAGGGT
The DNA here is from genome assembly GCA_947247005.1 of Spisula solida. Taxonomy (NCBI): domain Eukaryota; kingdom Metazoa; phylum Mollusca; class Bivalvia; order Venerida; family Mactridae; genus Spisula; species Spisula solida. Next base: position 32,576,633 of record OX365952.1, on the reverse strand, counting down.
GAATATGTAATGACGACATTTTTGAGAATTTTGCATCAAAACATACACCAACCTGTAGGGAATGGCCTAACTAAGAAATGTTTTCGTTCAGTAATAAAAACGTTAAGGACAGTTAAGTGTTGAGTGTTTTGGTAAGATTAAAGTAGTCCCTGTGGGGGAACTCCATTGTTATAAGCCAAACGACGTTTGAAGATCTAATGGCAAAAACTAACTGACATTCAGACTTAAATAACAAGAAGACTTGGATTATGTGATAAATATGTACATGAGGAACATTGTGAGTTTTATTAACATCGTAAGGTGTCTTATTGCACAGTTATTTTTACTACATACACTGAATGGGTGTTTTGCTTAGTGAGAGTGTGCTGTCAGGATTCCCAGAAAATAACGAGACAACATTTTATTACAAACTAAACTGATTTACACATAGGAAAGATCAATAAATACACACGTAAAATTATATTGCAGTAACATAAATACTTTGTGCGATATTGGACTTTGAATTAGGTGAGGCGTTTTTAAAGTCCTTGGGTGTATTTCAAAGCAGGTCCAGAGAATCTGAAAGACAACACGAAAATTGGTCAATCCTAAATTCAACAACAAAACAGACCATTGATGGTCGATAAGCTAATCGTCTCTAAGCTTCAATAGTTGACGTTTGACTGTTTTCTATGCTGCTCGTACGGGCTCCTATTAAGGGTCAATATTAAAAAAAGTATTAAAACTTGAATGTGTACCTCCACCATTCCTGAAGGCTAGGAAAGGAAACCTCCATATGTCAGACATTCCGATAGAATATCCCAATGCTGTCAGGTACGTACTGAATGTTGAGGAGAACATGTATTTCTTCGCTTTAACGCGATACTCGTCATTGGAACCAATGTCCTCTGTTGGAACAGACTGTTCACTATTCTGTATACTAGTGTCCATTTCTTCTCTGAATTTGTGTCCTTTAATGTGATCCAAAAATAGCTTTTAGTGTCAAACATTTTGTATCAATACATAAAAATGACTCTGTACGTAAACGTTGTAATCGTCTAGTTGTATAAATCAATTTATTGAAATACGCGGTATTGCAAGTAATATATAAGTTTCAAAAAGCATTTTTGTATCTTAAAAATGTATGGTTGTCCGAGAACGTATTTAAGATTTGTTATATAAATAAAGCAGTAAATGTTGACATTTTAATTATTAGATAATGTGAATTGTTGTTTTCTAATTTTGGAGAAGTATACGAGGGTCGTCCGGAAAGTACTGAGATTGTGTCTATATATCTCAAACCGTATCAGACACAACTCAATAACTAGTTTATCACATAACCTGCGGTCCAGGGTACTGTTTTATCAAAGTGTTTTATCACTGACGAAAACCTTAAAGTTACGCTCAAATTTAAACTCTTTATAATTCATTTACAACTTCATATTGGTGACGGATATGGTTTGTACAAGTTCATTAAATGAATCATAATTAGTATTGCAGCTCCATTTACCACACTTTATAATTGTAAACAAATTATCAAAATTTTAAATTTGATCGTAAGTTTACGATTTTCGTAAGTGGTTTGATAAAACAGTATCCAGGAGTGCTGTAAAGCCGTGCCGTAAATATCGTTTGGGTCTCCCAGACTGTGCAATAAATATTTAAATTAGCTTGACGTGACGTTAGCCAATCCATGCATTGATCCGTCAATGACGTCAGGATAATATCAACATCGCCATGACGTCGCGCCCATTACACCGCTGAATTTTGGCTGAAACATATGCAGCGTCAATCATCCTTTTGACCAATTATGTGCAATTTTAAAGGTTATGTGATAAATAGAATCTTACATTCGTACTAATTACATACGAGTTTTATTAAACTCGTCGACAAAAACAAAATTTGACACTCGGCAAAGCCTCGTGTCATATCATTTTGTCCACTAGTTTAATAAAACTCGTATGTAATGAGCACTCATGCAAGATCCTCTATTTACAGCTGTGAAGATAAACGTTCCACGAGTCTTCTATTAAATAATTAAACTGTTTTACTTGGTTACTTTTGGTGTGCTGAGTCTGGAAGTCTATGACTTGTTAACTCCCCCTATAGGTTTAAATCATATACGGCAAGATATTGGTAGCCTAGAAAACCCATATAACGCCACACGGAGCACTTCAAAATTGATGTGTTTTCACAATTCATAAATGGCTCGCCATGTAAATATTTGGCACCTTAATGTACATTCACACAATATTACATTAGATGGATATATGCTGTACCGCTGCTAGAAATTACGCTGATAAATTGTGGTAAACAAGTTTGTAACGGTCAGCGGAAGAAGATTAGATGCCGGAAAAACATCAACGTTGACGTTACGCACACACGGAGCAACCTACCGTTATGAAAAGAGAACGCAAACGCGATGTTGTCTTATTATGTCTTATTTTGTCGAGGGCGTAGAGGCGACCAAGCGTTAAGAAATATTTCTAATTCATATCATTGGCTGTCACTTTGTATAAGGCGTGTCAAAAAAGCACATGTCTTGACATTGTGCGTATTACAATGCTTGCTAACCGATTAAAATCTTAAATAAAAATCATTAACACCGTGATGTGATTTTAAAGTTATAGACCCAAATACAATTCGACCATGAAAATCGGAAGAGGTGATGTTGACCAAAAGTAAAGTACAGAAAACTTGTTTTTCCATAAGGAATGTAGTTTGTCTTGTTTTCTCAAAAATAGATCTAGTATTTTACACTTATTTTTATTAGCCAACGAAATGCTAGTATAAAATTGTCTTTAAGTTAAAATATTATAATTGAACTGTTCAGATTTGAACAATGGTGTATGAATGCAATTACTACAGTGCAGGATAACATTATCTTGCACTGTAGTAACTGCACTCATTCCTTTAAAAATTAAGGCACATCCAATCTATTATCATTGGATTTAGCCACACAACTTCGGATAAAAAATCAATGTATTTAGCCACATAGCCATGATATAAAAAAGTGAGTGCCCACCAGTATGACTCATACAGACACACACTTTTATCTTACTAACATTGAATGTATTAAACTCGGCATGTTTAAAGGCATTGTCATTTCGCTTGCTACAAACGTTTAAGTGGCGGGCTTGAAGATTTGGAAGACTGAAAGCCGAACTTAAGACCGTCAATGAAGTGTGAATACAAATTACCGATCTGTGAAGGACATGAAGGCAGTAAGGGGTTTAGGACTCAACTTTGAAAAAAACCGACAGCTGTGTTTGCTATAATTAAATATCTTTAATAATTTATGAAATATTAAAGACTGCTGGGTTTCCAGGTTTCTATCTAAGACCGAAATGGTTACATGCGTAATAACCTCCACAATATGTTCATGACGTCGCGTGTCAACGAATTGCTCCGTTGGTTCATACATGTACTTACTAAAATGTTTGTTGTATGTGAACGTTTCGTAGTATCTGAATGAAACTTTCAGAAATAGTCCAGATTAAATTGATCCATAAACTAGTGATACTAGTATCTCCTCAGTGGTTTGATATATATGAGTACAGTCTCAAAACTTTCCGGACATTTCTCGTAAGACTAAAAATATATAGCTATGACCATAGCAATATTCAAATTACATAAAACGATTGACTTACCTGCAGATAACTATTCGTAGGAATGGTTATATCCTGGTAACAGTATGCTCGCGTATGCTAGTAGTATGCGTATATACTGTCAAGTTGATTCGTTCCGATTCGTTGCAAATCAGGATTTGCAAAGGTTCGCATGTTTTAAATCTAATGTATGGATAGCATAGCCACCGATCAATTATAAAAAGCATTCTATGCAGATCGAGCCGTTCGTTTCGCACAATAAATTAGGAATGGTGAACCCCATCACTTGGCCGGGTCGGAGGCGAAGGGAAAAAGTTTTCCGAGGAGTGAATAGCTAAGGAGTGTCAATTGCTATTAATGTCAACGAAGAAAAGTTAGAAAGAAGCTAGGTTTACAAGGAGGTAACTACTGCTATGAGGTTTAGCTCTTTTCATTTCAAGGACATATTTGCACTATTTACCGAACGTTGGCTGTATTAAAGAAGTTCCATGCAACAACAACAAATAGATATCTGCACCAGCGACTACTTTTGAAGGTCTGTTTTTCATTGTCTATTTTTTCTTAATCACTTGTGCTGTCAGTTACAATTTTGGGATGTGTGTTTGAACCTGGCATTGGAAACTACATTTGAAAGTGGTAAGAGTTTTAGGTAACTGGTATAGTAAATTATTATCGTAATACGGTCTCGCATCGGCGAGCCAGCAAAACGTAATTCTTGAAACATTTTAATATACAAATCCAAAGTAAACATACCTAAATACTAGCCTGAAGGCACATGATTTCGGTGATAAGTGAGATATTGAACTAAATGTAGAAAAACAAGACCGAAAAGACATGCGACTCAAATCCAATCTGATCGCCGTCTGATGATCGGCCGGTGTACTGTTGTGCAAATAGGACCAGAGGCCGGACGGACGTTCTCACTGACTTGACATTGTGGGTTTTCTTTAGTTCATCTCTTTGGTTTGTAAAACCCCATAAGCAACATTTTGCACCCCGTAAGCAACGGAATGCATAGAATCTAAATATAGGCTACTGTTCCACAGCCCACAACTACAAGCGAGTGAGTACGGACATTGACCCGTCATCGCGATATTGTCAGCCAAAATCGAGACCCTTGATGCCCTTCCAATTACCGGTCGATGTGCGTCCGACGAATAACGGACATCGTACATTCCTCGCCCAATGCCCTTCGGCAGCCTTTGTCAAGGATACAATGCCGTTTATCGTATTATGTATACTATGTCACCAATATCACGGTATCATTGTGTGCAAATGTATTCTTGTATGAACAGAAATCATTCTTCAATGCATAAACGAATGATAATTTTCTGTTAATCTATATGGTGTTTTTGCAACAAATGTCTTTTTTTCAAATACATATTATCGAATTGCGCTTACTTGTTTTTGAACTATCACGCTCCAGAGCTAACTCACTCGCAGATGGATAATACATACACGTACTTTTCGCTAGAGGGGTTCTACTTTCCAAGCGATCATTTAAGAAAAGTCTAGTTTTATGCACAGATGTCTGATACAAGTGTTTGAATTGATGGAAATGTGTTCATATAATTAATTGAGCTTTACAATGCCGGTCAAAGTGTTGTAATCTATATCAGATATAATATATTACACTGTAGGCGTCGCTCTATCAGTCTCCTTCAAAAGTAATATATAATGTACGACGGTTGTTCAAATTGGAATGCAATCCTGATTATTTCATGTATCAATGATTAAACATAATGAACTGTATATTAAAGATCATTGTATTAGCTTGAAATCGATACCTCACGTTTTTAAAAATATCCGTTAAGCGTAGCAAAGACAGAACAAAAGTTGGCATTGCAAAACGCACCGTGGGCGCCAGTAGAATCGTACACCTTTTTCTATATAAACCAAGTTACACCATTCAATTCCATGTATAAAATGGGCAATGGGTAAAGCCGAAGCGAAAGATAACACTAGGACTACAAGTATTATGATGCACTTTATTGTTATTTACCTATACATAAACTATAGTTAGGGGTAGATTAATTAGCATAGTTCGTCAGCGTTGTTGTTAGAACATGGATACAATTAAAGTTTAGCAAGTTAAAAAAAACTGGTACAACAAGAACTGGTCTATTCGTCTGCTACAAGTCATTTCTCAAAGCTTGCATTTCACTAATGTTTGTTCTGTTCAAGGCTGATGGTTTCGGATATGATCCAAACAGATTATAATGAAATAAATTAGCAAATGTTCTATTTTTGTAAATAACTAAATATGCTTGTCTTCCTGATACGCCATCTGATGTTCCTGTTCACAAGGTCCCCATTGCTCTGTTGGTTTTATCTGGTATTTGATTCTCTGTGTAAGAAAGAAACAATCAGGGAAACTAGAAAACGAAAACATAATTTTTCAATAAGACAGTTTTATAAATACATTTGTATGTACTAGGTCAAGGTCATCTGAACATTTTTGTTTAAATTTATTAAATCCATTTTTGTTATCATATCGGGTAAACATTTGTAATAAGAACCAACAAGACAGCTTCCGTGACTATGGTTCCACGAGACAACAGGACATTTCTGTGAATTATTTTGCAAGACGTCAGGAAAAAAAGGTCGAGAATGTAATACTGATACCTATATAATACGGACTAACAAACACTAGGATATGAAACTGATAAATTAATAAGAACAAGGGTGTTTTATATCGTGACGTATTTCCAAGCAGCAATTTACCTGAATAAGCGTTCCGTTCGCATGATAGACGGCAAAGGCAGCCTTGGCGAGTATTGGAAACAATAGGATAAATACTATAAGCCATCCAAATATTTTTGCACTTGCTGGGTACATATATGCACCGTATTTAGGAGGTACATAGTTGACAATACTAATGGAAAATATTATCTGCAATGAAAACATTGAAGTCATTTACTCCGTTATAACCTTGAGTTACTGTATTAACAGTATGATTAACTCCGTATTATATAAGTTCCATAGCATACGGCATAAAATTGCGCTTATTACATCAATGCTATTCTAAGACTTGGGTATCAGCATTAAATGATGAATTAATTCAATATTTTACCTAGTAAATTCTCAGAAATGTGACAAAAAGATAATAGAAAATCGGACAGGGAACTTAACATTCAACTTAACAAGCCGAGCACACAAAACATGATAAACATCGCACAGCACATTTGTACGGCACTATGTGCAAAACATAACTGCACGCGAAAATCAATTGCCACAGTTTCAGCTGTCAAAAAGCGTCCTAGCTGTCAAAAATTACCTAATTTCATCAATCTAAAAGTTGAATGCCCTTAGTTGAATGACCAAGTTTCAACAGTTTAAAGGCTGATATACCTAGTCTTAGCAGTCTGAAGTCCTAAATGTTTTAGAAATAAAATATATCTAGGTTTCTGATTAGGATCTTGTTTGATTTTCTGATGGCATTGTGTATGTTAGAATTATAAGAACGGGTCAAAAATACACAAATAAATATGTTAAGGCAAAGCCAAAAATGCATTGTACTTCAGTTAGCGACCAATGTGATTTTGATTGATTTTATCTAGACAGTTGTCTATAGTTCCAAAATTTCAGAAGCAATAAAATAATTTTATAAGAAAACATGTTGGAAATAACGAAATGGTATAAGTTACATACTGATATAAACTTACAACAACAATCAGTGGAGACATAAAAGCCAGAGCAATCCTTAATACTCCTGGGATAGATCTACCAATCATCAGCTTGATATCTTTGTTGAAGCGGTCTAATCCTGTAAAATATTAATATATTAAGTCAGACAGGGAAGGCAGCACTCAACTTAACGAGCCGAGCACAGAAAACATTAAAAACACACAAAGTACAATGCCCAACTGAACCAACCGAGCACAGGAACATTAAACACATACAAGGCACAATGCCCAACTAAACAAGCAAAGATCTGCCCAAGTCCAAGCTGTCGAAAGGTAAGTATATAGAGGATCTTGCATGAGTGCTCATTACATACGAGTTTTATTAAACGAGTGGACAAAATTATATGACACGAGGCTTGCCGAGTGTCATATTATTTTTGTCGACGAGTTTAATAAAACTCGTATGTAATGAGCACGAATGTTAGATTCTATTTATCACATAACCTTAGAAAACGCTCATTATTGTTCATAAGGATGATGTACGCTGCATATGTTTCAGCCAAAATTCAGCGGTACAATGAGCGCGACGTCATGGCGACGTCGATATTATCCTGACGTCATTGACGGATAAATGCATGGATTGGCTAACGTCACGTCAAGCTAATTTAAATATTTATTGCACAGTCTGGGAGTGCCGAACGATATTTACGTCACGGCTTTACGGCACTCATGGACCGCGGGTTATGTGATAAAATAAGTTTAGAACAATATTATTTTCGAACAGCAGGTGTAGTATTACCGTCTACGTTAGTTGAGTTATTGGTGGATAAACAAAACTTAAATTAGCATTTTAGGAACCTTGGTATCTTACGTATGTTCAAACGTTAGTTCCCATAAAACAGAATCATAAAATCACAAGACAATTGGCGACGATCAAATTTGCCGATGCTGTTTATTGAATATACCGTTCTATCGATTTCGAATAAAACTATTGACATTGTTGACAACATTATTTTAACAAAATAGTTATATTTTCAGTACAAAATACGTAGTAAATTATTGTTTGAACGCCATCGTGTTGATTGAGCAGTAAAGTGGTTGGGCGGCTGTAGCTCATTGCACATACAATAGGTTCCAGTCTCATCATGGACCATAGACAGAACAAGTATTGTGATAAAGTCATCAAACGAGCAGTACACACGGGTATAGTTATTTAAATATTCAATTACAAGCCAATGTAAAAGAGCTTTACCGATAGACGAAGATGTTCATCCATGTATAAACACACTAAGTATTAAATATATGTATGTTAATATAATTATACTGTACCATAGACCCAAGCTACAACCATGACTTCAACAAAAGCCACCATCTGACCAACCCATGCTTCACTATACCGGTCCGTCCATAGAAACGAGTAAGCACCAGCCTGCACGTTATATTAAATACAATGAGATAATTACGGTGTATTTAAAGATATACTATGCATATTTGAACTAGTTAAAAACATCTGTGTGTGGTCGCATTGGCTAAAGCATTCGTAATAAGAACTAGTATCGTGATAAAATTGCAGCTGAAAATATCTCTTAGTGTATCTTTAAAGGCTTTCGCGGAAGTTTCTAGTGATATTAGAGGAATGTTTCCCAATAATTGTTGTACAAACTTTGTATATTAACAGTGTTACATATAAGTATAAGTTCTTTTTTATGAGTTAACTGCTCATGAATACGCAACTTTGGAGTTTTAATGGCAGGCAGGTATCGCTTCTTATGCTTGTTGACAATAGAATTATGAAGTAATTATTATACGGTAAAATGCAATTTTAAGACGCGAGAAGATCCCTGTTAAGCATGACCGTACTTTTTCATCACGGTAGTCAGACACTTTCGATATGCTTAAGTCCTCTCAGCTGAAACCTGGGGAAGCGCATATATACATTTGTTTATGAAACACGAACTTACTTCCTGTTTTAAGGTAATTTGGGTAGCTGAAATTGTTGTGTGTAACGGTGTCCGAAAACAATATTTTTTAGTCGGCAACATGTTTTTTAATTATGCTAAATATACATCAAGGATATTCGTATAAAAATGAAATTATTTTTTATAAGAAGTGTTTTATTTTCAATTAAAAATTGTCATTTTTGTGTCAAAATCCTCTAAAGCGTACTCACTCAAATTTAATATAAATCACATTGTTGTGTTCTCCAATCAGTTATCCAGTACTCGACTGTTGCCCTAATCAATTATTTTAATGGTATGCACATATTGTAGCAAAACGTTGGACCACTTTATTACTTAAATTGACAAATTTGATTTACACACAGCTGATAATTTTAAAGTGTAATGTGTGTGTGTATCTGTTGATTTAGATAACAAAGGGTACAAAAGGATGACCGTTAAAAATCAGTTGGTTTGGCAATGACTTGTTTTGATTGCAACTTATCCCATGAATAGAAAGTTTCTACACAAATGTCTTCTTCAAATGTTAAATACAAAACAGAATTTTAAGTTTTACATGGTTTAATTTTCAGTGATTTGTGGAAAAATGTAATTGATATACTTTTATTCTATAATCGAACTCCAGGATAATAGATTAGAGAGCATAGCAATGTGATTTATTCCAAGATAAAATTTCAAAACAACAACTGTAGACAGTGATCACTATTTAATTATATAATTGTCTTTTAGAAAATGAATAACGAATGTTACCCATACACTATAGTAATAAATATTATTATACATGTAGTAGATATAGACTTGCCTGATAAGCGTATGTTAATGGATTAAATTAAAGTGGCATAGAATGGCCATGTTGACTTGAACTCTAACTGGTAACGCTGTTAGAGTTAAACACGCTTTAAGGAAGGCAACAACCGAGGGCATGGATTCACGATTTACTTATCAACCCGTATATCAATATATTGTAACAAACCACCGAGATAAATATATCGTACACCGTAATACGATCGAGTACGCTCTATGTACTCGAGTTGAAACATATCGGGACGTACGCTCCAAGTACCCCCGTAATAAGACCGAGTACGCTCGTGGTACTCGAGTTGAAACATATCGGGACGTACGCTCCAAGTACCCCGTAATTATACCGAGTACGCTCAATGTACCGTATAAAAGTCATGTCTACAGTAAATATGTATTTTAACCAAATGTGACTTATCTAAACAAATGAGACCTATTAAGATATGCCAGTTATTTATTTGAGTCAACGCTCGGACAAGTCTTAAATGCTCATAAAAAACTACAGTCAGATGACTAAATTTTGTAACCACAGGGACCTCAGCCACCACTGGTAACTCAGTAGAGACCGAGAGAAACCCCATGGAAATGCAAAATATATTTTGTATTGAGTCAGTCTTAATAAAAACATAGATATGCCCTCGGTTGCCTCCAAGCGACAGAATTTTCCGCCAACATGACAAATGTGTGTATGAAATACATGATGAAAGATCAACTAAAGTTGGAAAAGCAAGAACATGTTTCAGGCAAGTAATATATCAAAATATGTAGGGTCATGAATTTCGAATATAGTACGGAGATATTGACACGATCTCGACCTTATGCATGAGTATATTACAAGTATCAATTTCCGCTATCAAATCGTGCTCTATCCGACCAAAAATCATATTTAATTTTGTGTTTGTATTCCGTCTCATGCCTTATAATGATACTTCCGCTTATAAAAATATATAACCTGAGATATAAATATAGACAATGAAATAAATCAGCTGTTAAAAATATTAATTGAAGGTCGAGGATCACGTCAATTTCTCCTCACTATTGTAGGCGATTATTACGCCGTTAAACATAGTTATGGTCACCGGTTGAATCACTAGTGTCATGTGGCTTGCTGAATCATCCGTATACAAGTGTACTTTATGAACGCATCATTATAGGTGTCCTGTCTTTTCCTTAACTGAATCGGATAGCAACAACTTCACAACATTTATATTGACTTAATCAACACCAATATTAACATTACTAACACTTCTGGTAATCGGTACACGACAACAACCCCATCACTAGGAAGCACGTATTTAAGAATCACCTTGTCCTGCAGACTTCTTATGAGTGGATTCGATGTAGCTTGGATACTGTCTGACGCCGAGTGTTATCGTCTGGTTACCATATCGAACCTAAGATGCGTATTTAATTCCCGATACATCAACCAATGTGACCATATGTCTGTTGTGACCCGCATACATGTGGTAGTGAACGTGACTCAAATAACATCAAACTGGAAAAATAACGAACTGAACGGCAGAACAATGACTCGAATATAATGATAATAATAAATAATAATTATTTTAATAATCATGGTAAATCTAGCGGCTCTAAGCCAAATAGGATATATTAGAATATTAATCGTGAGAAAGTTAACAACAAATGGTTGATATTGTTGAAAGGGTGTGGTAGGGTGGGTGTAACTTTCTTCGTTGATGTCGGACAAACAAGTGGTCATATACGTGGCAGAACTTGTGATATTCACGATCAGTGAATATCGTAGTCACGCGAGAGTTACCATGACAACCACATAGCGTCGCTGTGTAGCAAGACGGGCCGTGTGTATACACCCGGCAACCACGTGAATTTTCCCGTAATAAATTAGATTAATTCATAGGTGAATTAATCTTCATTATATTGAATATGAGTGAGTACTTTTTGCATGTATTTTCATTTTTTGATACAAATATTTTTTAGGAATGTACATATTTCAATATAGTATAATAATTTCGGCAGTAAATTATATTGCAGACTTGAAAAATCTATATTTTTTCTGATACAGTTTCACTGTGATGACTTCAGTTTCAGCTGGGCAAATTACCTTAACAAAGGTATAACTTTAAATTTCGAAACTTTAAATGCTCATGTAGTACATCAATTACTAACAGAAAGTCCTATTTATGTCGCGGTATCTAACAGGGCGTTTTAACATTTCTGAAAATGTGTCCGAATCTCAGCTAAGCCCGGTTGACATGTAAGTTGTCCGGAGATCGACCATCTGCCTGGCTGCACGTCTCTTATACTTGTAAACACGTACAAGGGATCTTGTGATAACAAGCGATAAATGTGATGAATTTTCAAATGGACATGTGAATATAACTAACTTACCCCAGTGCAAGTACACAGCGAAAGTAGATACATAACTGTGGACACCAAGGCAAGAGACATCACTGTAGAATTAGCATGTAGTCGTGGAAAACAGTCACCGATTAGCTGCATTATCATATCAACGGGAATAAGCCAACCCTAAATCGAGCAAAATATTATGTTTGTTATCAATATAAGGTACAAAAAGGGACTCTTTTAATGCAACCTGGGATATGCACTTAAACTTTTACCAATAATTCCAAAAATCAAACAAAAATATTTCATATAAACTGTACTTTCAGCCGAGAGAAAATTCTAGCTTTTACCATCATATATAAAAGAAAGGAAACACCGACAGAATTGGAACATAACAAAGTACCTATACCCACCAAAATAAAAAATACCAATGGGGATTTTTTGTAATGCAATATTTGTATGCATGTATGTATGTTGCAACACTTGTATATATTGAAATAACTATGTTTTTCATACTTGGTAACTGAGTATTTATTTTCATTGATTCATTTACAATTATACTAAATTTTAGAGTTTCTTGCCTTCCAACCAAGCGAAGCCAAATTCCTTTTCAAATCTATATTATATTAGTATTCTAAGTAAATATACCAACACAATCTAGCGTTTTTACCATTATAAATTATAATGAATGTAGTGTAATTAACTTTTTGTTGTTGTCACCTCAAGAATTATTGCGTCTTCCTACGACATTAGGTCCATTGTGCTATGAAACTACGCCTATCTACTCTTTAAAAAGCGCACAACTATGAAGCTACATGTATAACTGTATACCAATGAAAAAGCTGCATGTATATAAAACTTTACCGCAATGAGTTGCATTTGAAGGCAGAATGTGAACCTATCAATGTTGTGCTCCCCATCCAAATGACAGTGTGTAGACTCGCATATCATCAGTCATATTCAATACATATTGTACAAGCATTTTCCGGACATATCCCGACATTTGGTTCATTGTGCAATGAAACTAAACCTACGTGTATACAATGTACCAACGAAAAGGTGCATACAAAATAATTATAAAATTTACCGCAATGAGTTGTTGAACGCCATCAATTGAATGTGGTTTCTATCCATACTTGCATAGATGATACGCTTAATTTATGTTTTAATGGTCCTTATAATGTTACATAAGAAGCTATCAGTCATACCAAGTAGTACGAGTATGTTCCAGATATTTGTCCCAATATATCCCGTAACTACGCTTATGTATACATCGAGTGCCAAATTCGACTTTGTATATAGCTTCATGTATAATAATGCCGTTTGAACGACTTCGAGCTGAGCTAGTTTCGTTCACAAAGGTTATAAAAGTGCCGTTTGAACGACTTCGAGCTGAGCTAGTTCAGTTCACAAAGGTTATTATAGTGCCGTTTGAACGACTTCGAGCTGAGCTAGTTCCGTTCACAAAGGTTATTATAGTGCCGTTTGAACGACTTCGAGCTGAGCTAGTTTCGTTCATAAAGGTTATAATAATGCCGTTTGAACGACTTCGAGCTGAGCTAGTTCCGTTCACAAAGGTACATGTATAAACTTGATGTGAAACGACGTCTTAGAAGTTTATATTAAAGCACAACTGATTCACCTCTTGCACCCATATGATCACAAAGGCTTTCCGATTTTTAAACATTGATCCAAAAACTAACGACTTAACGTGGTACTTGCGCCTTTTATCTAACGGTCGAATTTTCTCCGAAACATCTTAAAAATGATAGAACAATCGTCTTAATCGACATTGATTTCATAAAAGTGATATGTCACCAGGCTCGTTTTCGAGATACATGGTTTTCTAATAACCTTCCATTATATTGTGTTGATTCTATCTTTTCTTGCATTTCAAGATTGGTCTTTGCTTTACACATAAACAACGATTCCGGCTTCCTGTCGAACAAATTCAGTATTTGTACATAATAAATTTTTACCTCACCCATACAAGTGGCCAAACAATTTCAACTATCGATATTTATTTTAAATTAAACATGAGTTAAGAATCATATAGACCATTAGTTTAGAACTAGAAATTAGTTGTCACCTGCATTTTTATGAGCTATCCACCAAAGAGAACTCATTTTGCCTAAATTTGCGTAAATTAACCTAATTTGCATATAGGAATAAAATAATGTTTTGAAAAATATTTTCAATGTGTAGCTCTTTATATAACTAAAGCATGCAGTACATATTTATGTAAGCAGATGCAAATTGTACCGTTCCACAACCACTTTTTTAAACATGCAAAAAAGGAAAAAATAACAATTTGAACTCTATGCACAATCATTATGTATATTATCATTTATTTACGTTTGTATGGCATCATTGGAACTAAATTTTATGTTTGTTCTTAATTATTTGGCAAGGTAGCGCAGTCCTCCTTATACCTAACAGATTGAAAACCTTTTTAGCTCGCTACATATAAATGTTTTAACATTTTCAGTGAAACTGTTCTTAACGTTTTGCTGAACCCTTGAGTTAAGGTGGAAAGGTACATATCCTTATAATAGTCGATAACGTTGGAAACTTTTTGAAATTAAATTATGGTACATCTTACAGGCGTTGGCGTCATAAATGACGTTATTTATTTAGAAAATGATTTCAACCATTTATTGGGCCATTAAGCTTTAGTATACATGTGTACATCGACCTTGTTACAGCCACACTGAACGGATCGTAAAATGTGAGTTATCATTTAAAAGCTAATACAATGACATTTTAAATACAGTTCACTATTTTTTAAAAAAAAAGTGATACAAGAAGGATAGAGCATCACTTTCATTTTAATTTGAACAACCATCGTTTAAACAATATGGAGATCCCTAAGTCATATTATTAAGTCATTCCCAGTTAAACCCAGTTATATAATGTACTGTCCGCATACTTGGTCCAATATGTCCTGAAACTACTCCTTTAACCCCCCCCCCCCCGATCGTCTAGCCATGAAGCCTTATTGTATACCCGTTTTCATATGTACCCTTCAATGATTTCGGTTAATGGCTTGTGATACAAATTGCACTTGACCGGGCGCTTTAACTAATAGAGTTTTAAGTGCGGGAACAGAACGTGTACAATGTCATCTGATTCTGTTGAACGATATGGAACGACGGTTTAAACAATGAATTAATGAGGTTCGAGCTCCCTTGTGCGCATGCGCGAAATTTCAAAATCGTATTAGATGAGATCAAACATGATATTTAGTTCCAATGATCGCATATAAATACTAATTAATGAAAATAAACATAATATTAGTTTAAAAAAAATATATTTTTTAACTTTTTATTTTTTGCATGTATAAAAAGTGGGTGGGGGACGGCACAATTATAAAGAATATGGGTGTACAATAAGTCACCTGGCGAAGAACGATAGAAACTGAACTAAGAGAGATAGGACTATCCTGGGGAGAGGCAGAAACCAAAGCGAAGAACAGGACTGAATGGAGAAATCTTGTGGCGACCTTACGATCCGAACCGGATTGAAGAGGATAAGTAAGTAATAAGTCACTACTGTCGGTTCAATGAGTAATACTAATGAGGGAACTATCCCATTCAAAAGAATAGGGGGGCTTACGTTTCATATAGTAAAAGAGATACCTTCGATCAATAGTATAATAACTTGAAACTTAGTTTTTCTTATCGTCTCGTTAGTCGAGTGGAATAGCATGCCGCTGTTATCCAACTGATTTCGTTGAGATTTTGATCAATCTCGCCACTGGTTCGACACCCATCCAAGTTACATAAATTTTAAAGATTTTTACAAGTACCTTATTTGGATTTGTTAGTAATATTATAATAACGCACGTAGTAACTATATTTATTGATGGTTATGTTTTCATTCTATATCTATCAAACTGTATCTTTTCAATTATTTTATTTCTATCTACAGTACAATAATCATACACTAATATAATATATTCACGGCAACATAAAATATGTAGCATTTGGAGTATCGATTCATTAAAGCAGAAGTATTATATGAAACTTTATATCATGCATACATGTAATAAACAAATTAAATTGTGGGGATCGAACCTACTACTCAAAATAAAAATGAAACTTGTAGGAAGCGTGCGTATCCACTACACTACAGCGCCCTTGATGAAGGGAGTGCGCTTTGAACATAGTTTGATATCGAATCGATTTTAAAGTTTACCTAACAGACGAGTTTATGTGTATAACGATTATCGTTTGACTTTGAACGCACTATACAATTGTTCAAATGCATGTGTTTATATAAAATATTTAGTGCAAGATTTAGTAATATGAAGTAGCTAAACCTTGAAATATTTTTCATAAAAATTTATTTCATTCTAATATGCAAATTATGTTAATTTATGCAAATTTATTCAAAATTAATACTTTTTGGTGAATAGCTCCCTAAAAAGGCTGGTGACCCATATTTTTTATTTGAATAAACTCATGTTCGATGTGATTCTCAACTTTTAAATAATTTTCGATCGTTGTTTATTTTTTTACGTTCTTTGGAAAATCACACGTTTTGGAAAGTGGGTGGGGTAACTATTTATCATGTACACATTCTGAATTTTTTCACCAGGTAGCCGAAATTGTGACTAGCGTCAATAGGAATGACCATTGAACACACAAAATATCATGGATTGTTTAAAAGTGGTTTAATATAATACAAATCCCAAAATGAACATGATGGGGTCTTATATGCAAGAAATAGATAAAATGAACAAAATACAGTGGTAGGCTAGCTATTAGAAAGCCATGTATCTCGAAAACGAGCCTGGTGACATATCATTTTTATGATTTCATTGTCGTTCTAGATGATTCTGCTGTCATTTTAAGATGTTTTGGAGAAAATTCGATCATTTGATAAAAGGCGCGCGTACCTCCTTAAGCGTGAAACGAGAAAGAAACATACCCCACTGGTTGGTTGCTGAGTACTTACTCTAGGGTTTGCGAGTTTCCATCGCCGAGCGAATGAATATAGCCACAGTGAGTGAGAATGTTACCGTACCAGTAACATATCACCTACAATATCATAAATTATCATCATTATTATCACCAATATTATTGTCACTATGATATTTACTTACTTACTTATTGCCCGGTATGCCCTCTGGCATGTAGGGCAACAACAAAGATCCTCCACCGGAGCCTGTCTTTCGCGATCTTCTCAACTGTTCCCCATGATTGGTTCATTTCCTTTAACTTTGCCTCGACTGTGCGTCTCCATGTTGTTTTAGGTCTCCCTCGTTTCCTCTTTCCTTCAGGTGTCCAGTGTAGTGCCACCTTTGTGATCGAATCGTTACCCTTTCTCGTCACATGACCTAGCCATTTCCATCTTCTTCTTAAGAGTATTGTACCCATATCTTCTTGTCTGCATTGGTTTAAAAGGTTTGCATTGGAGATTTTTCTTGGCCAAAATATTCTCAGTATTCTTCTTAAACTTTTGGTATGAAAGGTTGATAACTTGTCAAGGTCGTATTCAGTCATCCTCCAACACTCTGAACCGTAAAGTAGGGTGGAAAGTACGCAGCTTTGATTTAATTTCAATTTGGTGTTTTTGCTATATTGAGAAGATTTCCATACGTTGTTGAGTGACATAAAGGTGTTTCTGGCTTTGCGAAGTCTGTTTTGTATATCGTCACCAGCTCCACCATTCCTGAGAACAGCACCAAGTAGGTAAATTTATCTGTATAAGGGAGGTTAGTTCCATCAATTTGTATTGGTTGTGGATTGTTGATGTTAAGTGTCATTACTTCTTTTTTGTTTGGCTGATGTTCAGGCCTACTAATTTAGCGGAGTGTTCGAGGCGATGTGTCTTTTCTTGCATGTGCCTGTGTGTATGGGTGAGTAGGGCAAGGTCATCTGCGAAGTCCAGGTCTTCTAATATTGTATTCAGCTTCCACCTTAATCCCCTTGGTCTATCTTCAGTGGTTTTCCTCATGACCCAGTCAATGACCAAGTTGAAGAGAACAGATGACATAACACATCCCTGTCTTACACCAGTTTTTACTTCAAAGTAGATGTTACTGTTATTGACACAACAAGTGAAATTCTTGTAGAAGCTTTGTATAACGTCAGTAATGTCATTGGGGATGCCATAGTGTCTTAATATCTTCCATAGGCTTTCTCGGTGGATGCTGTCGAATGCTTTTTGGAAATCTACAAAGTTGATATAAAGTTGCCTTTGCCACTCTGTACATTGTTCGATTATATTTCTGAGAGTAAAAATCTGGTCAGTACATCCTTTGCCTCTTCTAAAACCTGCCTGTTCGTCACGTAGTTGCTGATCAACAGCACTTGATATTCTCTGTATGATTATCTTGCAGAGTATTTTGCTGGGAATAGACAATAAAGTTATACCACGTCAGTTGTTGCAGTTGCTCAGTGTTCCTTTCTTTGGAATTTTTATGATGGTACTATGATATGTAAAGCACCACTAATATCAATGCCAAAAAGAAAACTATAAATGGATTACATGCAAATACTGGTATTAAATACCATTACGAATGTAGAGCTTATAGACAAGGTTCAGCCTTGCAGGACCATTACAGCCCCGACGCCAGACATTTAGTTGATTCAGACGCCAGATACTTGGTGTCTATGATAGCGATATATCTTGACCATTAAATTGGTGAGAATGTACAAAATTTAAATCACGTGGATTTAGGACGGATTTAGTTAAACTGGTCCCTCGAAAGATGCAATGCGTTGGCACAAGGCGGGATACCACTACACAATACTTGTGCAACGAAAGTGCCGAATTGTGATTAAAGCTATAATATGAACGCCCTCATTCGACAACAGGTTGTGTGCAAACCATATATGGCATTGGTGTAGCTCATTTTCATAGAAAGGTACTTGCTAACGTGGTTTATCTCGAGTCAGGATGTCATAACTGCTGAGTTGCCATAAGTACATTGTAATAGAAACAATTCCCTAGTCGATGATACTTTAAAAGCCAAACTCAATTTTTAAAAAAAGTGATACATGTACCTTTTCTATTGATTTCACACTTTTAGAAATATGATAATACGTATCGCTGCCATATACAGAAAGTACCACCATATTACAGGATAGAAATCGCAGTCACCAGGGGAAATCTGCAGAACTCGGTATCTGAAAATGTACATAACTTTATGACATACAACTATATTATAATTATAGCGGAGACGATTACGTACGTAAGCTACGCAGAAAAAACACGTATACGGTATTAGGTGATAACTCGAAGTCATCTACTCAAACTTTCAAAAAAGGTAAAAGCGCAACAACTATAATGGTGAAAATTCATAATTGAGATAATCCGTCCCGCCTGCTAAGTGTACCCCTCTTACTGTCTTGCTGCCGCCCCTGTCCGATTTCTTATAATACTTATCATTTTGGATACGATTATACAGTGTCCTATGTTACTTGTGGGATAACAGGTTTTCTGGTTGTGTAGTACGTGTGCTATATTGGCTGCACTCATATCCGCCAAATGTGGTATGAAGTCAGTTGAAACAAGTTGATAATTAATTCAAGATGAGCTGGTAAGGTCTTATATATCCCTTTATCACATAACTTGCGGTCCAGGAGTGCCGTAAAGTCGTGCCGTAAATATTGTTCTGCACTCCCAGACTGTGCAATAAATATTTAAATAAGCTTGACGTGACGTTAGCCAATCCATGCATTGATCCGCCAATGACGTCAGGATAATATCAACGTCACCATGACGTCGCGCTCAATGTACCGCTGAATTTTGGCTGAAACATATGCAGCGTACATCATCCTTTTGAACAATAATGAGCGTTTTCTAAGGTTATGTGATAAATAGAATCTTACATTCGTGCTCATTACATACGAGTTTGATTAAACTCGTCGACAAACATATCATTTTGTCCACTCGTTTAATAAAACTCGTATGCAATGAGCACCCATGCAAGATCCTCTATATACAACATGATTTTGTGACCGAATTCTGTTGTAACACATAATGAGCTACACGCTTCTAAAATGAAGCTTCCAATTTGAGTATCGTATAAGTAAAAAATCTTAGTGCCAGTATTCTTCCACTGCAGCCATGCTGGTTCCGTTTGTAACAGTTGACATCCTTGTGTTAACAACAGCTGGTCTTGCTTCTGTTGCTTAGCGCATAGTTATATTCATATCCTCTTGTACAGAAATATTGACATTTTGTTGGTAACCACTTCCCAATCCTGAGCGACAGTATTCGGTGTTCCAAGTATTGTTACAATGGATCCATGGTAACGGGTCCCGAAATGTGTTTATGAAAAATTATATTATCCATACTCTAAATATACTTGTTCCAGAATTATAGAAAGCATACACCACACCGACCGTTATACCAGTACCTGCAGGGAACAAGGCATTACACATAATAGATGAAAGGGAGGGTGCGAAAATGAACGTGTAACGTGTACGTCTACGTGAATACTATTTAGCAGAATGGTATTGAAAACGTTTTCACACAACGTCAGTCGAAATGAGCGAGTTATTTTCATTTTAACATATTGGCATTATGCCTAGCTTTAAAATAAACTTGGACTATATACTAATATAAGAAAGTGTGGTAGATATATCTAACCATTTACAATTTGAATGTTTATGTTTATTTCCATATTAATATAACATATTAATTTCATTCCGGGCTTAACATTTTTATTTTGGCCACATTTGCTTGTAGACTGTGTTGTTTGCGCAATATTGTCAGCACTACCGTCTGAAAGGCTGCAGTTTAATATGATGTAGTTTGTATTTCGCTCTACCATTGTGTATTAAAATGATGAACCCAGTCTACGAATTTATTGAATGACCTTTTAATTGTTTTTCTGCTTTATGTGTCCGTTTTGTTCATTTAACTTTCAGCGGTTTTGTTCATTTTAACGTACGGTTGTGTGTTTGGCATTGTGTCGTGTAATCGTGGTTTTTATTATTTGCTTTCAATGGATTACGGAGAATTTTCAGTGAAAATAACAGTGAAAATAACAGTGAAATTACCACTTTGTTATTTTCACTGTTTAGAAGCTGGTTCCAGTATCGTTCAGAAAAAGAAACGTAACGTCAACGGCGACGGGCTTTAAAATGTAAGTTACATCATTATGACGTCACAATTGTCACGGCTTGACGTTCCAATTTCGACGTGATTTTTCCAATTAAGCCAATTACGGTACCATTTTAAGAGAAATTGAAGCATATAATAAACAGAAAATGTGTTGATTTTCGGTGAAAGATCAATTTTATTTCACTCGTGATCACAAAAAATTATATTTTCACGAGTGGCGACGCCACTCGTGAAAATATTGATTTTCTGTGATCACTCGATGAAATAAAATGCGATCTTACACCAAAATCAACAAATAACCTCTATATGATTCTTTTTCTGTGACCGGCTGTTTAAGTAAAGTGATCACGATAGTTTGTTCCAGTAATACAGTTAGATCAAATATCGGATAATAAGTTTTGCATAATTATAAGAATTTACGTCGTTCAAAATTTGTGTTATCTTTATGAGAAAACTTTTCATCATGCCTCGGAATAACGGACTGATATCCCAGACTTTGTATGGCCCCTTGCCGGAAAATGTTTCAATTGAACACTCCAGAAAATACATTGGAATTCCGCAAACCACGATCATGGTAAAGAACGGAATCAAGAACGCTCCTGTAAAACAAAAATGGGTAATACTAATAACTCAACACAGTCAAACTTGCTGAATGACCAGCAGAAAGTTGTCACAGTTGGTCTCTTGTAAAGGTTAAATAGCATTCTACCATGACCGACCCTTTTGCCTTTGTATAGGCAAAGAACAAGAATGGCGTTGTATAACGTTTGATAAGCCGATGAAGGTGACGTGGCTTCGTGTAGGAATTCCATTTATAAAGTCACACAAGTAAAGTTTTAAACAACATACTCTCGCAAAGTAACACTGGCTCGATATATAATTGCGCGTTTAAAACATATTAGAACAAAATTAACTATTCAAAAGTCGATGTATACCTTTTGTTTTACAGCAGTTAGCCGTGCTGTCGCTTCGTTTTTATAATCACGCCGTCCTGCAGCCTTCGTGGTAACGTGGTTAATTCCTACGCGTCAGAACTCAAAAACGTTGTATAACAGTCGGTATACTGCGGTTTTTCGCATCTTATTTCTGAATTGAAACTGTTCTGATGAGAGTACAATTGGTGGTCTTTGTTGGCAGATGTGCGATACTGATATTTGTTCGCTGATGGTATTTAACTAGTATGTGTCTTTATACAAATTGTTTAAATGGACTCATCATTCATTATACGATTTGCCTATTTATTGCAAAGGTATCCTGAAGATTTCAGTATGGCAATTGGTCGGTTCTCAACGAGTCTGTCCATGCCTTTGAGTATGTACTCATAAACGGTTGCTAGTCGGTTTGTCTGCATGTAGAACTAATTAGATGCTGTCGAGTATCTATGTGAGTCACACGAGGAATTGGATGCCTGATGAGTCAAACGTTTGGCTTGACATGCATCCAATTATTTGTGTGACTCCCATAGAGAGTTGTCAACATTTTATTTGTCGTGTAACAGAGGCGGGTCCAACCAAGTGCTACTGAATGCTTATACTCATGAACTGAATAAAGATAACTACTGGCAAGTGTTGTGTATACTGTATAGCGGGTATATTTCACGGGGGTCTAATTTTCGCTATATTCGCGGTCAACATTGATAGCGCGAAATCTAAACCCAGCGAAATATTCACCTCGTAAATATACAAATTTTACAAAGGGAGACAATTCATGCTTAAAAACCAACGTTGACCAAATGATTTTGCAAGAAGTACGTCGATTAAGTAAAATACGGCAGTAAGACTTCGACTTATAATAAATTACAAAATATAATTCGAAATTAGATCTTTGTAAAACGTGTCTAAACTCTATGCATGTGTATCAAATATCATACGTGCATCATGTTTTCTCAACGTTAAAAGGTGTTAATTATAAGCAGGTGCATCAAAATTATTAGATTTAACACTTTTGTTTGCAAAACGTGTAAATGCTTGCCGAAAAAGTATTTGTTTGTGTAATTTTTCTAATGATAGTCAACTCGGCTATCAAATGAACCGTTCAAAATAACCCTCGAAACGCAACGGGCGTTTTATGAACAAAAAAATAATCTTACTGTGTCATTTGTAAATCCCGTAAATCGTTTATAAATCATCAAATTTGGAAGGACAGAACCACACGCCCTTATATGATATACCGATGGACAGCATAAATAAATCATTGACAGGGGGTTTAAATGGGGTTTAAATAGTCTTATAAAGACTTCTTATTAGACTCTTTATACCTGGCAAGTGTTTCCCTGTGCACCCAACAAGATCAAACGCTTTAAATAACTCAGGCGCTGCATGTGTACACACTGTGTTGAGAAAATATCGGAAGCGTCGATATGATTTTGCGTGCGTAATTACATAGCGTATCGTCAGATCTAAATTGTCGGACTTGTTTAATTAATTATTAATTATGGACTATGATAGCAATATGGGACTTGTGAAAACGTACGTATGTTCGCAATTAATCAACACTTAATGAACACTTGAATTGTCATTACGCCCGGTTTTCTTACGATATTGCATGTAAGTTTTAAGCTTTATAAATTGCCGTGTTCAGCAATCAATTTCCGTTTGTTTATTTTCCAAGTTGTAACTTACGTAAGACTGACCACCCATTTCATGTTTACCAACAAGGTTTAAAATTCGCGGTCAAGGTCGTTTGCGCGATTTCAAGACACCGTGAATTCAAAAGGATCCAGATAACGCGAATAATGGACCCCGTGAAATATACCCGCTATACAGTACCCGGTAATTGTCTCGTAAGTATAAAGTTAACATATACGTACCTCCGCCATTCCTGAAGGCCAGGAAGGGAAACCGCCATATGTCAGACATTCCCATAGAATATCCCAGTGCTGTCAGGTACGTACTGAATGTCGAGGAGAACATGTATTTCTTCGCTTTAATGCGATGTTCATCGTTTAAACCCATGTCCTCCGTTGGGCTAGACTTTCTATCACGTTGTTTATCCATTGTGTTATCAGAATGTGTGTCCTTTTATTTGAATCGTTGAAATCGAGAGTCTGTTCTTATTCCTTTTACCCCACAATGGTGCAATTTTGCGACACTGATGTGGACCTGTTACGTATGTACAATACAATCAATGAGCAAACAATACACAAGTAATACGGGAGGTGCCCAATTTATATTTGAACAGCGTTGAATATCCGATATTTTTATTCTAACCCGATATAAATTAAATAACTCTTTTGAACCGCGTTTGAACAGCGTTGAATATCCGATATGTTTATGCTAACCCGATATAAATTAAATAACTCTTTTGAACCGCGTATAGTAATGTGTCAGGTAACATATGCACTCACTGTTTAGTTTGTAATATGTTTCCAACTAAAATCAACAAATCCGTAGAGGGTGAGTAATTGGGCCTTTTTGAAGGCCATTCACTCCCAAAGAAGCACCAAGGTTTTCCAAAAAGCTTGTTAAACTCTGCGGTATTCGCATCCTGCTAAAGGCGCGTATTTTAGCTTAAGTTGTGACTTTCCTGGGAAACTCGCATTAAACTCACTTTTACCAACTTATTTATGAAGTGGGTCAAAATTGTTTTTTTTCAATAAGTTTCTTGTTGGTTAAAGCTTGGCATATTGTGAGTTTAAAGTGTGTTTATCATGAATAAAAAGTGTGCGTGTAAACAAATGGTGTCTTATAATACCAGATTTGGTTCTGAACAAGACCCCTTACTGTGAAACAGTCTTGATCGCGTGCCACATGGGTCATAAATCGTCGACTATATGTAGCCCTATGCATAAAAATAAACTGGTATTAGTCTAAGAGTATATTATAATTGAATTGGTTTATAAATCATGTTGTCTGCAATTATTGATTGTTAATTGGGGATTACTTAATTCAATTTTGATAACGCAATAATACAATAACAAGGTGCTGTGTGATATATTTATGACCCCATCTTTAATGAGAGGGTCTATTGCTATGTACATGTCGGTCGGTCGGTCCGTCGGTTCAATAACTCAAGAACGCTTTGACCTAGGATCTTCATACTTTTCATGGGGGTAGGTCAGCAACAGTAGATGACTCCTATTGATTTTGAGGTCAGTAGGTCAAAAGTCAAGGTTACTGCCACCTTCAACATTTCTGACTAATGGGCTGCCATGGGGAAATTCGTGGTTTTTTTTAAAAACATCTCTTGTTTATTATTTTTATTTGAGTAATACACTGCTTACTATGTATTTTGTTGAACCAATATTAAATAAAAATATTCATCTTCTTCTTCTAAACGTGCTCGAGTTTTATCTTCTATTTCTGTTATACGTACTCTATATACCCAATAAAGCAATCAGCTTTCGCAGCGTATATAATTAATTTCATTTATTTCCTCACACGCGTGTAGTTATATTGCTTTTTGTTTCTTGATGTCGCATAGCACTGTAAAAACCCGTTTTGTAATAAAGTTGCAAATTGTAATAATTATTACAAAACGGATTGAGAGCTTATTACACTTTGATAAAATGTTTGCAACCCGTTTTGTAATACAGTTGCAGAATAATATTGTTGCAAAATGTAATAAATCTTCCAAATCACTTCAAATGTGGTATAACTATAAAACAAGTGATTGGTATGTGTCAGAACAATTTGAATTAACTATGCAACCAGTTTTGTTATAAGTTTTCAAAATCTAATATTTTTAATCACTTTAAAAGTGAATTATTTATTAAAAAAATAGCACCCGTTTCTCGGATTTGCCGGATTTAACGGGTATGGTGTGAAATTAACGTAACCGGGTATAGTCACGAGATGTTAAATTGGTCCGGAAGAACATATTACAAGGTTCCTGCGTTTCATATAGTTAATTCTCAATTCTTTAAACTTGTGCTTGTATTACATGCCGAACGTATTGGTAATACCACCGCTTATGAAAAATATACGACCGGAGTTATAAAATATTTTTATAGCATTTTGTCAGATTATGATGAAAAAAAGGTGAGAAGATCAAGTTAATACATGCTAATGTGAATCAGCAGTACACTTAACAAATCTTATAAAGGTGCATGTATTTATTTATCTATAACTTGGTCTAAATGTGTTTGATTTTGTTGAAAGTTTCAACATATGCAGCTTTGATATGTTAAATTACTATTCAATTGATTTCATAACAACCTGATTACAATTTTCACAAACAGAATAAACAAAAGATGACATCAGCAAAATATAATTTCACACGTTTTTGCCGTGTGTTCATCGGGTGTTTATCCGGTTAATGTTTGTTAATGCAGCTATGTATCCTACTTGCTGATCAAGATCGTGTTTAAGAGTATGTACTTATCACCGAGACAGAAATAAAGAAAACAATGGTTAGCATTTAGGTTTATAACTACTCACTTTTTGTGTTAAAATACAATTTTTGAAGAATTACCTCCCTTTGACCATAAAATTTAAACTGTATTTTTAAAAGTTAAAAATCATCATTTTGTTGAGTTAAAAATCGCATAATTTTGTGTTTTGTGAATGTAACAATATATCTAAAATTCTAATTGACTATGAATAAAAAATGGACCTACGCGTAGATGTCTCGTGCATTTTATGTTGTTTGATGTTTCATGGTTCAGTGATCCGCTGTATTTAATTTTGAAGAAAACAACTATATTAATCTAGTATTGTGTTATTCAATAACATGTACACATAATTTCATGCAGACATATTTTTTAATAAAAGTGTTATACGGTAAAAACACGTGCACACATATAAAATTTGTTAAGTGTATACCAAAAGTTAAGGTGCCTAAATTCCGGAAAACGGGTTTTATCCGTAAACATCGGTACGGTAATGAATCAAGGGTCGATATTTTTTTCGCAAGTTAATTAATTAAAAGGAAGGACTTTAAATAAACTGTCATTCAAGACTTTGTTTTTAAAATATTGGCATTCATAAACACCAATCGAAATACGAAATAAGAGATAGACAAAACATAGTATGCGTTACAATTCAAAGCAATGAATACGTGTATGTCTAATTTCTTCGGTCCAGTTATCCTGCCAACATTTCAAAACAAAAGACCAAAATATCCTCCAGAAGTTGGTTTTAAGTGAGTCTTTTAAATGCGAAGCTCACAAAGCGCGAAATTATCTAACAAAGTAAAAGACCAACTTAAAACCCACTTCAATACACTTCTGAGAATATCATTATTCAAAAGACGCACTTTAGCCAACTTATTTTCTTTAAAGACCCAGATATTTTGTGTTTATAATATATGCACTGTAGTAATCAGATCAGTTTGCCAATAAAAGTATTTTGTGAATTTATCGAGCGTAGAGTAGAACGTACATGTAATGAATAAAACATGCCCATTATGAGACATGTGGCAAACAATGAGTACTTTTTTGTGTTACTCCAAAGTACCATGGTAACACATTAACATTGTAGTTATTTATCATTGTGATAAACTCTTACCAAAATTACAATGATGATGATAGGGTGTTCTCCTCAAACACTTACAAATTGTTTCGTAAAAACAAAATTGTAGCGGGGTAGGCAGACTAGTAAAACTAAGACCATTTTATGACTATTTTCACCCTTAAATCATGCGTATTCTCACGATTCAAGTGTATGAACATTTCGACCACATAATTGAATACAACAAACATCAAAATCTGACAGTTGGTGCGTTTCTGAACCAAATAACAGACAATTTCATGGAAGACACAGAATACGATTATATTTTTGTCATTGAAACAGAATAGGGCGCACGATTCATATCGGTTAGCATAGTTTTCACCACTGTTATCGATCTGAATATATCTTAAGTACCGACATCCGGTATTTACTCGTACAGTTTTACTCACGTTCGCTATCCTAAGTATACTTTATCAATCTTATCCTAACTAAATGGTTCTCGATGTTATATATTTACCTCAAAATATAGGTTTATCCGACGCCGATTGGCAGCCATATTTTAGTGGGTCCTATCATTCAAACCACGTGATTCCCCACCGTAAATCTGGATCATGGTTGATTTTTACGTTTTTTCCAATCGGTTGCCACAGCAACCAGAGTTATTTGTAGAATTCAATTATGTTAACTATTTTTAGAAAAGACCACCGAATCAATTTGGTTAACTAATTTTAGAAAGGACCATTCAAGGAACATTTCAATGAAGTTTGATTGAAATTGGCCAAATGGTTTAGGAGGAGAAGGCGTTTGAATGAATTGTTGACGCACGGACGGGCGGACGAATTGTGATCATTAAAGCTCACCCTGGTGAGCTAAAAACAATCGTAAGTATCTTATTCTTTGACCGATTGAACAGGACACCACCGAAGCTCAAGTCATGAAAGTATACTATCCACACAGCCTATTATTTTTGAAAAAAAGTTCACAGTTTTTTGCCCTAAACCGACTTAAATGCCTGGGTAAGCACGATTGCATGTACCACAATTACGGGCATTGTAGTTGAGATACACTATTATATCGATCAAGGGTATGGTAGTTTAGCCGCACTGTTAACTATCATCATCAGATAAGTTTATATCTTAACGTTCATCATGATGTATGGCAATATTGCTATTTCATTTATATTGAGGTTACACATCACATTTATGATCTAGAAAGATCATTTATGATAAGTTTCATCTCCTGCCATGCTTGGATATTTCATAATTTATATCTAAGTGCCTTTTTGTGTAATATTCATAAAAGTATTTAGCAGAGACACTCATTTATTTGTGGTATTTGCATAAAGCAAGACAACATTAAAGAAAACCTTTCTAAGTCATTTTCAACAATTTCTAAATTGCTAACATTTTTATTTAAACAAACAAGTATTGGGGCAATATTTCCCCATTGTCTTAATCCTCTGATACATTGAAAGAACTTTGATCTGTCTCTATTTACACTTACTAACTTTGTTAGCGTCATACATAGTTCTAATAATATGTTGCCGTTTATGTTATATTTCTGTAAATTTGACCATAAACCTACAAACTAGACGGGGTCAGCTGCTTTTTAAAATTGATATCCGCTCATAATAGCTTTTCTGTCTTTTTTGAAATGTTCACATTCGATACATGAAGGGCGGACGAATATTGTATTACCAGCAGTAGAATGGTGCTTTCTAATGATAACAGTTTTTTTTTGTTCATTTAAATAAATTAATAATGTTTTTTTTTATTTCTGAAACGGTCAACATTGGGAAATGTATGTTCAACTTTTTAATTCTCTTATGCATTATCGGTGTTTAAATCTTTAAAATATCACAAAATGTCTCAAGATCAGCACTTACATGTTTAGATTGGTACATAATTACAATATTCGCGAGGTGACCTAGTCCTCATATTCCTTTAGCTATTTTCTTTTTAAATTGACGTTTGTAATAATCGAATGTTATGCAAAAGGAGTTATTTTTGGGTTAAAACATTTAAAACTGCATCTAAAAGTGCGAATTTTCGGAATAAGTAGTCTATAACGTCATTTTCCATTTAATTTGATAAATAATCGCTGTGATGGTTTCATAGTGTCTTACGATTAAGGTATCAAACATCTTCAGCTAGTCTATGGTACGAAATGTGATATTTTCGGGATATCTGTTATTTTAGGATACAACATACAAAATGGAAACGAAAGGTTAACTTTTTTTGTGAATCGATTAACTACACTGTCATAAATAATTTTACTTGATAGTAAATCACTGTATGGCTAAAATATGGCCATATCATCATGTAGTTCAAGTTATCCTTCATCTAATACCATGCTTTGAGCTTAATGCGATAAATTGGGGGTAAACATCACTAAATATATGATAAGTGCGGCTTTTTTTAATCCATTGACAAGTCAGGTACAACTACATAAAGCCGTTCCGGTCGTATATTTTGTATATTTTGATCATATCGCTGGCTTAGAATTAGAAGGTCGACCTAATAAGAATCATGCATATTTGAAATCTGCATCTCAATGCGCTTCTTATGAGCATATTATCATGAAAATCGAAAGTTCGAAAAACTTGTTTTTCCAAAAGTAAAGAGTAATTTTCAGACAGTTTTGTCATGTTTTCTCAAAATATTGATTTTGTACGACTATCTAATTATAACCACTAATGAGGGATTCCATGTGACTCGGGAGTAGGAGCTTTGACCCTTCAAATTTCCAAAAAGCCATATTTTGACCCTCCATATATTAGTTTGAAGGGTCATGTTCTCTTAAAATCATGGGTATTTTGCCTATAAAATGGTAAAATTTAGTCAAAAGTATCAAAGTGACCTTTCAGATTCAGAAGCTAGTGGAACCCCTGAAAACAAACTTGCTAGGCCCTGTATGGTACGCACACTACCAATGAGACCAACCATGCAATGCACTATGAGTACTCCTTATTACCAAGTACAACCATTCTTAGACCAACTGAGCACTGACCACCATCTTAGGCAAACATTCCGGGCAAAATATATAAACATATACATACCAATAAAAAAACCACCACCATCAGCAATTTCTGGCCCAATTGGGTACATATCACTGCTGCTTATTTAATGATAGTCACAGTATACCGTTCACTGCCAGACACAGCATCTTCGACACCGATTGTGGTACCTAAAATTGTCTGGCACACCTATTCCTGGCTTTATATGTTACCTAGGAAAACATATATATGTTACCTAGGAAAACATAACACAGTCGTTCCTTGCGCTATAGATACTATGTACTGCTTAGAACAGCCATACCTCGATAGCCTAGCGGTTGAGCGGCCGCTTCGAGTGCGGAGTGGACCTGGTTCGATCTGCCAGACCGGGTCATACCAAAAGCAAATCAAAATGCAACTAGTAAGCCCCTTACTAGTTTCTCTCTCATACACTCGGAGTGACGGAAACACCAAGTATTTGACGCCGAGTGAGATTAAATGATATAATTAAGAATTTGCTCCAAAATCGAACTAATAAACTATTCCAAGGACCTCATTGGCCACCTGACACTTTCTGGCAAATGCATTTGTTGCTACATATTTATATTGCTCGATCAAGCGTAAGTCCCACTGAGGAATTCCGCATCGACGAGGTAGAATTACATATAGTTTCTGGTGATAGCCCCTGGTGATTTTGCACATTCAACCTTTCTCCGACGCCCCAAGCTCCCGATTATTTTCGGGAGTACATTCCCTAGGCAGTAGGACCAATGTGTAAGTTCTCGCGATGCCTCCTGGTACCACCCGAATCAAGTATTAGCGAATATTTGGGGAATAACTCTTGAGACCTCGAATGAGTCACCGACTTCTCACAATTGATCACGAACCCTCTCGATATCTTGTCTCATGACTTCCCAAAAGCTACACATAGACCACGAGAAACCGGTTCAGTTGCCTCGCGAAGCTAATTAATGTCCATCGCGAGTACATCGCCGAGGCAAAACATGTTCAGTGGAACATAGGCTTTAGATAGATAAAAAACTGACTTAATATGGTACTCAACAATGCACAGGACTGTCCTTCTGGCTCAATGTAATATGTAACATATCCTTGCCTAGCTCTATAGGGAAGCATTCACTGTTAGCTATTTATGACATTGGTAACCTAATGCTGCTGTAAACGGTGATTGATTCTAAATTACCTGTAAAGTCTTCCCTTAATTGTCAATAAATGCCTGACAGAGTTATTACTGAATTCACTTAATACATAATACTGCTTGCTTCATCCATCCGTAAATATATGAGTATCAAACACTGTATGGCGTGACTATTCCTTACTCCATTTGGTCACATACATGGCCTAAAGCAGCCATTCCCGGCTTTATATGGTACCCAACACAGTTTGCACTACTCGTTGTTGCTCTGTGGGTGTACACGCTCGTATAGCACATCATAGGGTACTGCCATCGCTATGTATGACCCACCTGTACTCGACCAGACACACAATTCTATAAATAGCCGTTGCCTACAATAATGCCAGTGGTGTGACCATATGACGGTTACCGAATACTGTACTGCTGGAAATAGATATGCCTGGATCTATGGGGATGTTCTGACTCTTCCTAACTGAGTTAACCCTTGTTTTATAGTGACTGGCATTGTCATTCCAGACTAATAGGATACTAAACACTGCATGGGAGAGCCATAATGTACTCTGTATGGTACCTAACACTGATATGGAAGGTATTCTTGGTTCTACATGTATAAGGGTGACAAAACACTGCCTGGTATACCAGTTGTCATCAAAGTTGTTTATGGTACAAACTACTGCCTGGTGCTGTTATTCGTTTAACCAACTCAAGAACATGTATATATTTTAGTTCCATTCCAAATAGTCACATCTTAGGATGTTTGCTATCTAAACTGTAGGGTTATTTATAGTTTTATACCATTTACATTGACATATTAAATCACCAAATAAAATGATCGATGTCATTGTGCATAGTCTACCGATTCCAAAAAACTGACAATTGTCGATGTTTTACCCAAACATATCTAGCCTTAGATGCTTAATATCTTAATCGCAAGTCACTATGAAACCATCACAGCGATTATTTATCAAATTAAATGGCCAATGACGTTATAGACTACTTATTTCGAAAATTCGCACTTTTAGATGCAGTTTTAAATGTTTTAACCCAAAAATAACTCCTTTTGCATAAATACACGACACTAAAATTTTGTCTTCAACTGAAACTTAATAATTACATTTTAGTGTGATTTATTACAAAATATGATTGAAAATGACATTGTAGTTCACCGATTCCAGAAATTCGCAGTTTCGTTTATATTTTGGAACGTTTTACCCCAATTTTCTCAAAATTTTCAATGATAACAAAATGTCATCCGTCAAAAATTCCATTCCAACAGTCTTGTCAACTGAATTCATGAAAGAAAAAAACAATGAAAGATTAGGTCAATTTTGTGGGTTTTCGGGCCGGACTATGAAATTTGGACTGGTTATGTGCTGTAATATTGGCCGTCATCTTGGTTTCCATGGTAACTGACTTTATTTCAGCTATCCACCCTTTGTAGGATTAAACTTCAAACACATGCCTACATAAATAAACAAAAACAACGCATGACTTGAGGGAATACTACTCGCTGAAGCCAAAGAAACCAAAGCTATTGCACTTTTAACAACATGAAAATGTGACAGGAACAATTGTCTTTAAATTTCACCTTGTAATGACCTTCATCTTCGTGACCTTGGTCAACATTTCAATTTGAATGCTGAGCTAGATATCAGTGTGTAATAAGGTTGCACATACAATAGTATGTATGCACATTTTGCACTTTTACACTTGGCGAAGCAAATGCAACGCATACAGTTTTGTCATGATAATCAAAATATATGGAAAATTTTAATTGGGTTGGGGTTACGAAATTCCCTCTTATTTCATTATTATTCGTCATGTCAACACGAAATAAATTTTATTGTAAGTGCAACGGATGGCAGTCGATGCTGAAATACATTAATTAAGTATATGGACAAAATTGCGCATATGAATGAAAACTATTTGGGGTAAAAACACATTTTTAGTACCTAGTTTTGGTCTTTTGACCTCTAAATGACTTTGACCTCGACATCAAATGACCTTGACCCACATATCATTTCAGAGCTCTATACCGGTACTTTAATTATTACACGTAATAAAATCGATATGTGTTTGTACATACTAGTTAGAAAGGTTAGATTAAGACTGGATGCGTGCTAATAAATTGGCGGGAAATTATGACGCCATCATGGTTTCCATGGTAACCTAGAGGATTTCAGATGTCCACCCTCGCTAAAATTAAATTTCAAGCATCCCTCTACACGAAAAAACCAAGAAACTCTCTGAACATTTTTTCACACTAAAATATCCAGATGCTAGACTAATAACACATTTTTAACATTGAAACAATTTTAATAACACGAGTATAGGATATCTATTTCATGAAATGAAAAATATAAATCAATTAATTATCAGACGTTTATATGAAACTCAGTTTCGAGAGTATATTGGAGTTTCTATAAATAGATGCGGTATGGCTTTAACACTGGATACTCGTGCAACTTGCCTTGTTCGCGACTGGTTGAAGGTTTTACTATAAAGTTTACGTTCATTTAAGAATTGAATATACATTTTCTGCAGTTAATCGGTGTATGAACTGTCGGGAAAATCACGCTTTATTTCAAAAATTAGACGTGGTTTTCCCGCCAGTTCATACACCGATGAACTGCAGTAAATGTCTATTCAATATTAAATTTTATAGTTACAATTAAAAAGTGTTGTTAATTTCCATAGGCACTAAACTGTTCCCATCGTGTTATGTTTAGTCGTGGCAGAGGAATCCGTTGTCCCCTCAGATGAACGAAGCTAAATTAAGTAACAAAACCAATCAGCGCGGGGGCACCAACGCTCCCGAGGGATCTGCAGTTGTCAGAACACGAAAAACATGCGTTATAGCGCTATTTTAGAATATAACTTACATTATAACCTCCGTAAATGCGTTTGATTTTCAAACTAACTACATGTTGGCGGGAATTTTAAGTCGACGTTGCGTACGTGACGTCGCGAAAAACAAACGTTACGTCATACAGGTTTTTGTTATGAGCGTCGACTTCCGGGATCGGCAAATACCACGAAAACATGGATAATGCGGGTTTGTTTAAATTTATCATTTAAATCAATTTGAAAATATTTAGTTGTTACGAATAAAATTGGAATTACAGTTCATATGACGCATATTAACATGTCCCTGGTTATGAACGAAGCTAGATTTGTGATGAATGAAAAAGTTGTACGTCGATTGATTTGCATACGGAGCTGCTTCATCGGGATATGAACGACAGGTCACATGACCGTTTTATCCAATCAGAATGCAGCATTTATGTGAAAATACAGAAAATTGTAATTATTCATTCAAAAATATGTCAGGTGATACGGGGCGTAAATAGTAACGGCTAATTTGACAGGTATGTTTTAATGCGATAATATTACATGCCCTGGTTTGCTTTATGCGTATATGGAATAATCCGCAGATCGTGTTAGGATAAGCCTTGTCGTGCATGGTTTCCAGACAATAACTCTTGTCAGTATTGATATATTGATATATCTTTTACAGGTGTATCCTCGTGAAATACAGGTCAAGTTCGACTTTAATCGTAAACCATTTTTTACGTACATGTACTTATGGTCCCTTTTCAAATTTGTATTATTCGTCACCGTGTGACAATTCTATTTCTATTTAACTTTATATTTTGCATTGGCATGCATCATTCAGCCATCAGATAAAAATATATTTGACAAACGTAGTTTAATTGACACAAAATATATACATACGCAAAACCGACTTATTTTATTTGTTATTGCCATTGATCGAATTTTAATTATTATTAATGAAATACACACGGGAATGCTAATTTAATGTTTTTGTAATTTCTGAATGGTATACTCATCATGTTACATACTTTCAACTACTATAAAATATCGCATCATGTTATATATAAATTAGATACGTTATTGACAATTAGGGAGGGTATATTGTGTGCCTCAAAACCGAATATGGCTCATAATATACTAATACATTTCAGATACAATGTAGTAGAAAGTTGCGAAAACGGGAAAGACACAATGAATTTAGACTGGTCAAATTGGTAGTTTTTGGGGCTAAATATCTCAGAATCTAGACAATCCATAGGAAATTTGAACGGGATGGAATCTTAGATATACCCTTTGTGATATAACCAATGTTTTTATATTATCGCTTCGTGAAGCACCAGGTCAGTTCTTCGAAGGTATAAATTTGTAGAGATAAGTTCCTGATACATAAGTTATTTTGCATGTCTTTTTTTATAGAATCGTACTATTCAATTTTGTACAAGAGGTGTCCCACTTACATTTGAACAGTGTTAAACATCCGATATTTTCATGATACAGTAACACGCTATAATCGAAATGTATATAAACAGCTATGTAAATGAATGTGTCGACTGACATATACAATCACTGTTTTTAGCTTACCTGCCACAAAGTGGCAAGGTGAGCTTTTGTGATTGTTTTTTGTCCGTCGTCCGTCGTCCGTCTGTTAGACAATTCACTATTAACACTCTAGCACTTTCATTTTGCTTTGATCTTCATCAAAATTGGTCAGTAGTTGTATCTCAATGAAATCTAGGTCAAGTTCGAAGTTGGGTCATTTGGGGTTAAAAACTAGGTCAAAAGATTTTTATAGAATCGTACGATTCAATTTTGTACGAGAGGTGTCCCACTTACATTTGAACAGTGTTAAACATCCGATATTTTCATGATACAGTAACACGCTATAATCGAAATGTATATAAACAGCTACGTAAATGAATGTGTCGACTGACATATACAATCACTGCTTTTAGCTCACCTGCCACAAAGTGGCAAGGTGAGCTTTTGTGATTGTTTTTTGTCCGTCGTCCGTCGTCCGTCTGTTAGACAATTCACTATTTACACTCTAGCACTTTCATTTTGCTTTGATCTTCATCAAAATTGGTCAGTAGTTGTATCTCAATGAAATCTAGGTCAAGTTCGAAGTTGGGTCATTTGGGGTTAAAAACTAGGTCAAAAGATTTTTATAGAATCGTACTATTCAATTTTGTACGAGAGGTGTCCCACTTACATTTGAACAGTGTTAAACATCCGATATTTTCATGATACAGTAACACGCTATAATCGAAATGTATATAAACAGCTATGTAAATGAATGTGTCGACTGACATATACAATCACTGCTTTTAGCTCACCTGCAACAAAGTGGCAAGGTGAGCTTTTGTGATTGTTTTTTGTCCGTCGTCCGTCGTCCGTCGTCCGTCTGTTAGACAATTCACTATTAACACTCTAGCACTTTCATTTTGCTTTGATCTTCATCAAAATTGGTCAGTAGTTGTATCTCAATGAAATCTAGGTCAAGTTCGAAGTTGGGTCATTTGGGGTTAAAAACTAGGTCAAAAGATCAAATAATAGGAAAACCTTGTTAACACTCTGGTGGCCTCATTCTTGCGTTGATCTTCACCAAACTTTGTCAGTAGTTGTATCTCAATGAAATATAGGGCAAGTTTGATGTTGGGTCATGTGGGGTCAAATACTAGGTCAAAAGGTCAAATAATAGGAAAGCATTGTTAACACTCTGGTGGCCACATTTGTGCTTTGATCTTCACCAAACTTGGTCAGTAGTTGTATCTCAATAAAATCTAGGTCAAGTTTGGGTCATGTTGGTAAAAAACTAGGTCAATATGTCAAATAATAGCAAAACCTTTTTAACACTCTGGAGGCCTCAGTTTTGCTTTAACCTTCATGAAGTTTAGTCAATATGTTATCATGATGAACTTAAGGTCAAGTTAAAAAATTTGGCCATGTTTAGCAGGTGAGCGCCCCAGGATCTATGATCCTCTTGTTTAATTTTTACAATTTTGTTAGACCCCTAATTTACAATTTTGCAGGGGCACTGTGTTGAGCCTTTTTAAGACCGAACAACACCATTGATGGTGCAAACGTTAATCAGGTAATATACTTGGTATTCGTGTTCTTAAGGTATCGAATGGTGTGATTCTGGTGGGGTATGACCAAAACACCATGTTCCAGGCATTGTCGTAAAGAACGAGATGTGACAAACATTTTTCCCAAAAATGATTTTAAACGTTAGAAGCATAGTACTGTGCACTAATTTTTCCCTTTGAATAATAAATAAGAGTTCTATTTTATTAGTTTTAACAAAGAACAGCACAAGTCATGCAACCGGGCGCGAACT
Source organism: Spisula solida (assembly GCA_947247005.1). NCBI lineage: Eukaryota > Metazoa > Mollusca > Bivalvia > Venerida > Mactridae > Spisula > Spisula solida. The sequence goes on along the minus strand of OX365952.1, from coordinate 32,538,549 downwards.
CATGTTGCTTAATGAATGTTAACTTTTTGGAAGTCTCGTAGACATTTTTTAAATAGCAATCTGTTCTTTTACCGTCATTAACTCAATGACAAAGCATTATCTCATTAGAGGATACAAAGTTATATAAATCGTCGTTCTATTGTAGCATATACGGAGATAAAAGACGATTGCCTACCTTGCATTTTTTGGGTAAAATCGCTGGTGCGCATCGATTGTTTTTCAGAGTTTGACATTCATTATTTTCTAAATTACTTGATTGATAGTTCCGAAGGATACTCATACCTTCATTGAAATCCCTAGTTTGGTTATTGGAGTTATCCTAATTATCATATAACCAATGGGCACGATTATTGAAGGAATTGTCACTTTTTAACATTTTCTAATATTTTATATTATTTCACATATTATAGCAACACAACGTAAAACACCCTTATACTGATTGTCTACGCAGAAACGGTATATCCATGATCTATTAACACATTATTGGTGCTTCTTTGGGAGTATTTGGCCTTCAAAAAGCAAAACGCCACACCACCCTCTACTAAATTGCTGATTTCGGCTCGAATCATATTGCAAAGAAACCAAACAGTAACTGCACATGTTACCAGAAACATTACTATACGCGGTTCAAAAGGTTAATTTCATTTATATCGGGTTATCATGAAAATATCGGATATTCAACGGCGTTCAAATAAATACAAATGAGAATGTCTTAGACGTCGTCCTGTAGCCCGATTGCAGGCGTCTACAGGCGATGAGACTTTAACACGAAAACGTCGAAATTGACCTAATTCACGTTCAGAAAAGGTTGCACTTTGTCTGGGAATGTGTGCCTTCCTGTATGTTAAAATACACACAGGGGGTTAATCCTTTCAATTCATTATTTTCAGTAATAGAGGGTTGTTGTATTATGGAAATAGTTTTGAGTTTATTCAGACTAGATTAAACAATTGAACTTTCTCTCTTACATAAACGTTAATGTCTGATATTTTCAGGAATGACCGCTGGTGTAGTTGCTTACGTCACAGCATTGTCATCATTTCCAGCACCCCAATTATAGTTGGCTTTATTTTTGATATCTTTGTTTATGTGTGGCATAGAGTCGCAGGTAAGCGACGTATCTATTATTTAGCTTTCTCATATGTATGACATACAGAAAGAATAATGGCATAGGTTATACAGTAACAAAATGCAATTGTCTTGATCCAATCTAATTTCTTTAGGCATTTTTGTAAATGAGCAGTACACATGTCTGTCATTTCATGAGGAAAATATGGCATACTAAGTATTATGTCCCAGCGGATGAAGGTGTACATAAACATATTAACACATATTATTGCAATCTTTTGACAAATTACACAAATTGTTAACGAATAAAACGTGCTACACCCATCCAACCATTTACTAGACACGGCAAAAGTATATTACATTTCATCTTTATAAAACAGCATTTGTTTGGGTCCCTTTAAGTACGCTATATATATAATTATACATGATAATGTGTCTGTATTGTTTATATTCGAAATACGGAAATGGTACAAGTTTTACAATATTGCCAATAAACGGGTTGCAATCCCTATGCAGGTCCATTAAAACCCCTTTCCCGTGAGTTAAGCCAAAAACACTCATACAATAAAGTGGTTGCAAGTGCTTGATTTTGACATGTGTGTTGTAGGGGATGTTTCAAGTATAAATTAATTAATAACAATTTGACTTTGCAGCTTATACCCGCTGATAATGCAGCTGATCGGTGATTGTTTTCCACGACTACATGATAATTCTAGAGTGATGTGTCTTGTTTGGTGTCCACAGTTATATATCTACTTTCTCTGTGTACTTGGGGTAAGTTTTGTGGCAGTAATTTGTCTTCTCTGAAGCTTCGTAACAATATAACATTTCATTACAAAGTACATGATGTTTTTATTGGTGTTCGACAAAGTACACGCTGTTGTTTGCGTTCGACAAAGTACACATTGTTGCTTGCATTCGACAAAGTACACGTTGTTGTTTGCGTTCGACAAAGTACAATATGTTGTTGTTTGCGTTTGACAAGGAATATGTTGTTGTTTGCGTTTGACAAAGTACAATATGCTGTTGTTTGCGTTCGACAAAGAACAATATGCTGTTGTTTGCTTTCGACAAAGAACAATATGCTGTTGTTTGCTTTCGACAAAGTACAATATGCTGTTGTTTGCTTTCGACAAAGTACATTATGCTGTTGTTTGCTTTCGACAAAGTACATTATGCTGTTGTTTGCGTTTGACAAAGAACAATATGCTGTTGTTTGCTTTCGACAAAGTACAATATGCTGTTGTTTGCTTTCGACAAAGTACATTATGCTGTTGTTTGCGTTTGACAAAGTACAATATGCTGTTGTTTGCTTTCGACAAAGTACAATATGCTGTTGTTTGCTTTCGACAAAGTACATTATGCTGTTGTTTGCGTTTGACAAGGTATATGATGTTGTTTGCGTTCGACAAAGTACAATATGTTGTTGTTTGCGTTTGACAAGGAATGTGTTGTTTTTTGCGTTCGACAAAGTACACGATCATTGTTGTTTGCGCTCAAAAAAGTACATGTTGTTGTTTTCATTCGACAAAATACATGTTGTTGTTTGCGGTTCGACAAAGAACATGTAAGCTCAGGTTAACAACATAACATAAGAAGTCATGCTGTTATATACAGATGGCAGATCTTCTGATATTATTAGTGCTGTATCAGTGCTACCACTGTACATATAGACCAAGCAACACGGTGGTTTGACACTTTTTCTTATGTTTTAATTATGTCAAGTTGGATACCGTGACAAAATATGACATTCTTTAAGTAATGAATATACGATCGGAGTCATTATATTAACTTGTTTACGGGATATAACATTCAATTAGGTTGATCACATGATTATGTATAGAACACCTAAACTAAAACAACGACAATTGTTATATTGTTATATAATAAATTATATATTCATCTCGCTGAAACGATACATATTTTGAGTTTTTAAAACAAAGAACCAAAAAAGATATTTATTTTCTGACCACATTAAAATGAGAATCACAGCATATTCTCTTTCAAGTCTGACGAGTCTCAGTTTAATGTGGTTACTAATAGAATAAAAATCTAAACACGTACTAAAGGGTTTAAAGCAAGTTCGTTCCGGTCCAAAAAACGATGGCGTATTTTTGAAATTTGGAACGTACGTGCAAAACTAAATTTAGGAACTGAGGATTGTTTTGTCTTTATTCCTTTTAAATGGGCACCGTTGCCGCCATTGATTTATAGAACGCATAAGTTAAGTTACGTTAAAACGTTACGTCGACTGTCATTTTAAAGATGAGTTGACATACAGAAATTCCTGCAAAAATGAAACTTATCCCAGTTTAGGCACTTTGGACATTCATGTTATTAAACAATAGGTTGTACGTCAAGTTATCGATGGCTGAAAGACGAGCGCAACTATGTATTTACAAGTACTACATGGTATGGATTTCGACGAATATGGCGTGAAATTTAAGAGTAGGGTAAAGATAATGGCCGACTGTGTAACAAAATCGAGGGTCAGTCGGTAATCTCAAAGTTACTGGTAATTTATCTTTGATTGAAAGCAACACTCTTTTCAATTTATTTGGAGAAATAGTACTTGGTGACAAGTGGTTCATTGATTACATATTTAGTTCCATTTTCAAGTTTTCTACGTACAAAATAGCGTATTGACTTGTCTGTCGAAGTTCATCCAAAATTAATTTGAACTGCAAATAAGTGTTTATGAACTGTTCAAGTTTAACAAATCTTTTGTGCCATAATTCTTTTAATTCTTCAATTTTTACATCAAGCTTTTGAACATATATAACAAAGTCCATAATAGACCTTCTGTTTTCAGCAATTTGTGTCCTAGTTAAATTTAGTAAAGTGTAACTTTGCTGAATATCATGAATCATCTTTTCTTGGTTTCGTGCCAAACTAGCAACATTTTTGTTTATATTTAATAAGTCATCCTCCGAAACAGTACCGAAAAATAAACTTGATATCTGACCTATAATAGACAAAAGTGAGCGTTTGGTTCTTATATTACCAGTTTTAAGAGCTTGATAATCATGGCTAACTAATGCAATAAGAACAAAAACGTTACAACCTGAAATATACAATTAACATCGACATTAATACAGGAAGTTCAATGTAATTTTCATAACATCACATCTACATGTGAAGCCGTTTATCCGGAGCTCATATCAGATCATGCATAGCTTTCAAATAAATCTTCATTTAAGTTTTGAGTCAATTTTTTCCTGGCTTTGCCCATAACATTTACAGACATGGCATCGCTTAAATCCTAATCGAAAAGGTCCATATCGACATATCATTCTCAGACTTAACAAGGTAATCTGAATTAACCTTTGTCTCAATAGAATTTAGTATAGAGTTATATTGGATATCTTCCAAGGGGCAGAACTGTGCCGATGATATGCACATCTCCAATTGGTAGTGAAGCTATCCATGAAGTTTAATTAAAATCTAAGCAGTGGTTCTTGGGGAATAGCCCGGACAAGAATTGGACAGACGGACGAACGGACGAACGGACGGACGGACAGGTGAATCGCTATATGCCTCCCAATCTATCGATACGGGGGCATAAAAACAAACGAACAAAATGAACACACACGCAAAACTTATACTGTCGATTTTCTGCGTGGCAGATTGTGATCTAGGCGATCATCCCGTCCGGCGACATCACTGTCGTCATTAGTGGTCCTTGTCATCAGGTGCTCAGAAGTCAGTGCGTCCACTACTTGCTCCAAGATCAGAAGACGACTGACTGGGGTTTGGCAATTCTTCGTTTATAGTATACATGTATATATGCGTCGATAGCAAATCAATGAAGTAAGTTTTTCTTTTTTCAATACATCCATCGTTTTCCAATCATCAAAATAAAACGTTGTAATCATATAATTTGAATCTACGACATTTATACGCGATCATCGATGTATTTTGGCGGAGTGATATGTGGGCAACATTTTCACCGGTTACTTTTCGTTTTCTCTAAATGCTAGACAGATTTTTTTGATTTGATTAATACTTAGTATATGCTTCTATAATTATTGTTAAGGTTGAAATGTGATACGCATTTAAAGGTGCATCATCATACATGTAGCATTGGAGTACATTCAAGTATAAGTAAATATACCATCAGGTCTCAGCTGACGTACTTATTGATATTTTAATTTTGTTATAAGTTTCAACACGAAAGTCTAATTTTGATGTAGATTTTGGCATAATGAGGTACCATGACATTTTAGACGAAGATTGCACCAGATATTGCATCAGGCAATTAGTCTTTAATTTCATTGGTTGAATTAATAATTAACATTTAATTTGGTTGGTCAAAATTAGCACCGCCTTACTTGTCAAACCACAATTTTACATGCTATATATTACAAAATCACTATTTTCAAATCAGTCTAAGTTTCAGTCCAAGTCTTGGAGAGTACTATGAAGAGATCACAATTCAATCTTTCAAACGATGAATATATATTGGACAATTAAAGTGGGAAACAAACTGATGTTTCATTGATTAGTTAGTTGAAGTGAGAGACATTGAAAGGTGGTGGTTATGCTACACAGCTTAACGCTTACATATCCATTACGCATGAATTTACTGTTATTGTTTCCGAGAATGGCGTTTTTATACCTCTTTGTAGTTTTTAATTCTGGCAAAGAGACCTAGTGATACATGTTTGAAAATCAGATAGAAAGTTTGATAGTTATTGACGTCTCGGTATATAATATGGTACCACATACGAAGGAGGCCTCAACTCCGAGAGAAGACGTTGTACAATGTAACACCCTTGTATATGATCCGCAGGCACTAGGTCAAATTACGACCTTCATGGATCCAGAGCATCCTGCGCATCCACGGAGTCCGGTCGGGATCGATGCAGTTTGTCGTGCCGATATGATCAACAGAATATTGTTATTTTCTAAGAACTACTAGGCTTTTCGGGGGCCTTCTTGAAATTCACATGTACCCTATATTCCGTCCCTGAAACGTCATTGACTGGCCAAAACATCAGTGTTGCGCTGGTGACCAGCGACCTATTCAAATCAAGTGCGAGTGCCCGTGAAAAGGCGCTGCAGCACTAAGATAAACTCGATACATCCGACCCGAAAGTGAACGTATACAAAAATGTCAACATTGCGACAAAATGTCACCGGAAATGGCGATGTGTCAGTGACACTTGCGTGAATAACCTGATTTCCTTTTTCTATTTGAGCTAAGTAGGCCTAATTTTGAATTTATTTACGACATTGATTCCAACCCCTTTGTCTAGCCTTATATTCCGTCTACAGAAAAAACAATTAGCGCTAAATATAAACGCAATTGCACAGGGACTGGCACCGCAATGGTGGTACACTAGTAACCAGTAATTTCAGTTCTGGAAAGCTTACGTTCAAAGCCCTCTTTGATGGGGACCAGCCAGTCCAAACACATGTGCACGACCTTGGCCACGTGATATCCTTTAGTCTTGGATGCATGTGTATCGGTGACAGTGAAATATCCGAATTCGGGCATTTAGGCCGTAAACTATGAAAGCCCGACATGGCCATCCCGGCCAGTCTGCATTAGTGCGCTATGGTTATGGAAAGGATATACATGAAGTATCGAGAATGCATGATGTACATGTAGAAAATGGAATGTGTCGTGGCATGGCCAAATCAGCATTTGTAATCATCATGAATACAGAGCGACCTGCACACACACATGGTCTGGACACGAACCATTACCGCTCATCGTTTAAATTCTACGTGGAAGATTGTTGAATTCCACATGCAATAATGCAGATTTACACAAGAGGTAATTCGCAAAAATCTACAAGAGTTTCTGTAGATTTTCTGAGGGGTCCACATGTATACGACAGTCAATAATCTGCGACCATGAGCTCATCTTCTCTTTTGTATCAAATTACTTATTCTACGAGTGAAATTGATTGCAAGCATCAGTAAGAAGTATGTGACAGGATGCGCGTCTGAAACCGACAGGTCTGTACCAGTACTTATGGCTAAAGCACCATGTCGCTGATTTTTTTCGGGTGAAAAACACTTGAAGACATACGTCGTCCATCTTCCATCTTAACACAGAACGCACTGTGTTAATGTGACGTCAAATTTCGACGTGGCGTCAAATGATGTTGACGAAATAAAACAACGAATTTTGGCACCAAATTTGCCTAAATTACGCGCTACATTTAACTATTCCTAATAAGCAGATCTTGATTTTGGAATTTTCATATCACCCTATATTTAATCTTTTTGATTTACATGTACATACTGATATGAAAGTTTGTCGTGTAACAATGAGCACATAGATTTGCATTATACGCGCGCCTGTAGATGCGTTAAAGTGATGTGATGGGTAGCGTTCGTTTTATGTACGTTTTTCAATGATAGTATGTAGGTTTTAGTAGTAATGTTGTGAACTATTATAGGTATCATATGAGAGAAGTAGTGCGAGAACCTAAACTGACGTCAAGTGTTACTTTGACGCTTACGGACGAACACACCATCGACTTGGTGAGTTTTGTGCGACTGGTTACGATATTGCCGCGAGTTGGTGGCGATATGGTTTAAATTACATCGAGCTACAGACTGCTTTGCAACACCATACCATTCTTCTGTCAGAGGGTACATGTTGCCTCGGTATTCATTTGGTCTAAAATCAAAATAACTTTGTTTATGTTACAGTACATTATGTTAATGATCGTGTTGTCATACTTTACATGAACCGAAAAGAATTCAGGACACACTTGTTTGTACCTGGTACTGATGCAACTAGACAATGACTGAGTGTTCATGCTCCCAAGGTTCAATATTTGTGTGCAACAGCTCTGCATGTAAATAAATGAACACTGGTCCAATGGCAAGGGGTACCGTATTTATAGATATATTGCAATCGTCGCCATGACTCGCTCGTTTCTCGTATTTTATCGGCATAAACTCTTAATGATGTCGTCATAAGTCGTACAAACTCGTCTACACTCGCACAATTCTCGAAGACATGTCCCCGAATGTCGAAAAGATGTCGTATTCATATCGTGTATAAATCAGCTTAACTCGTGATAAATATGAAATACTCGTACCAATGTCGTGTCAATGTCGAAGAAATGTTGAACGAATGTCGCATTGAAAAAAATCGACTGCCGAGTCGTGCACTTTTCGGCGAGTTATAACTCGCAAGAACTCGTACATAACTCGGAGCCCAACTCGCCACTTTGTGACAGAGCAACAACCTCTATACAGTATGCATATCTGCAGCTCCGAAAGGTAGTTGCTCTACAGTGGTCTTACTGAACGAGGGCCGTTCATGTAATATCCGGACTATCGCCATAGCGCTTGATTGAAACGTACGATCGTAATAAACTTTCGTACAATAAGACTTACTCACCAACTAAATTATTTGACAAAATATGGTATAATTTTATCAAACCGAACACAAACTGTGGTTACTATAGTAACTCAATGAAGAACTACCCGGCCCAGTCCATGTCTTTAGTGAACTATAGTGTTAATGTGACAGGGTCCGTGGTATAGTAGCCTATTTTCAACGGAAAACATCAGATACTGATAATACTGTAATGTCTACATCTACGTCATGTTATAAATAACGTTTGATGTCATTTCTGTACTTCTGTACTGTCATTGTGCGTGAAGCGTTGTTCAGTGGCAATGGGCGTGTTTCCGTCAATATACAATGAAATCTTTATTTGTTAGGGGAAAAACAGATTATGATACAATTTCGTGAAATTATTGGTAATATAACTGCACAACAGTTACCGAAGAGTCTATTTTAGGGAAGCCTTTTGTGAACTTCGTATATGTGGACTTATGCTAATAAACGGTTACACGATGACAGGAATCGCCACACGATGATCCGAGGCCGGGCCAACCTAACACCAGAAGCAGGAAAGTGTCGTCGGTTTAACACCTGTTGGACGATAAACACTTATCATAGAATAACTGCATTGTACTTTAATAGTAATTTCGATTTTATCATTCATGTAACATCACTATCGAACATTTTAAAATGGTTAATGTGTGCGCTTGACTTTATGGCTCCAAAAACGATGATCAAATAGAGGTAGGGTGACGTTTTAGGAGCATGTATGTTTTCTGTGCCCGGCTGTTTAAGTAAAGTAATCACGATAGTTTGTTCCAGTAATACAGTTAGATCAAATCTCGGATTATAAGTTTTGCATGTTATATGCAGTCACGTCATTCAAAATTAGTGTAATCTTTATGAGAACACTGCCTCGAATAACGGACTGATATCCCAGACTTTGTATGGCCCTTGCCGGAAAATTTTCCAATTGAAAACTCCAGAAAATACATTGGAATTCCACAAACCACGGTCATGGTAAAGAACGGAATCAAAAACGCTCCTGTAAAACAAAAATGGGTAGTACTAATAACTCAACACAGTCAAACTTGTCTGAATGACCAGCAGAAAGTTGTCACAGTTGGTCTCTTGTAAAGGTTAAATAGCATTCTACCATGACCGACCCTTTTGCCTTTGTATAGGCAAAGAACTAGAATGGCGTTGTATAACGTTTGATACACCGATGAATGTGACGTCGTGTAGGTATTCCATTTATAAAGTCAAACAAGTAAAGTAAACAACATACTCTCGAAAAGTAACACTGGCTCAAGATATAACTGCGCGTTTGAAACATATTAGAACCAGATAAACTATTCAAAAGTCGATTTATACCTTTTGTTTTACAGCAGTTAGCCGTGATGTCGCTTCGTTTTCATAACCACGCGGGTCTGCAGCCTTCGTGGTTACGTGGTTAATTCCTACGCGTCAGAACTCAAAACCGTTGTATAACAGTCGGTATACTACGGATTTTCGCATCTTGTTTCTGAATTGAAAATGTTCTGATGAGAGTACAATTGGTGGTCTTTGTTGGCAGATGTGCGATACTGATCGTTGTTCGCTGATGGTATTTAACTAGTATGTGTCTTTATACATATTGTTTAAATGGACTCATCATTCATTATAAGATTTGCCAATTTATTGCAAAGTATCCTGAATATTTCAGTATGGCAATTTGTCGGTTCTCAACGAGTCTGGCCATAAAACTCATAAAGCAGTCAGCTATCGCACCGTATATAATTAATTGCATTTATTTTTGTCACACGCGGGAGGTTATGTTGCTATTTGTTTCTTGATGTCGCATAGCATCTGTTTCTCAGATTTGCCGGATTTAACGGGGGGGTGTGAAAATTTACGCAACCGGGTATAGTCCAGAGATGTTAAATTGGTCCGGATGCACATACTACAAAATAATGTACAAGGTTCTTACGTTTCATATAGTAAATTCCCAATTCTTTAAACTTGCGTTTGTATTACATGTCTAACGTATTGGTAATACCCCCGCTTATGAAAAATATACGACCGGAGTTATAAAATGTTTTTATAGCATTGTGTCAGATTATGCTGAAAAGGGTGAGATGATCAAGTCAATACATGCACATGTGTATCCGCAGTACATTTAACAAATCTTATAAGTGTGCATATATTTATTAACCATAACTTGATCAAAATGTGTTTGATTTTGTTGAAATTTTCAATATATGCAGCTTGGATATGTTAAATTACAATTCAATTGATTTTATAATAATCTGATTACAATTTTCACAAACAGATTAAACAAATGATGACATCAGCAAAATCTACACTCATTCCCCTTTATTCCTTAGAGCTCTCCATCATGCAGAGGCAACATTACGTAGATCTACAGACTAAGGCCGTAAGGGTACATGCATATGAGTCTGTCGAGCATGTCTGACAACATTAAGCGAAAAAGGTAGAAAAAAGTGCACCCGATGTGAGACTTGAACCCACGATCCATGGCCTACTTATTGATGTAGCTCATCAAACTGAGCTAGCCAGCGCCCGTAGTGAGTCAATCTCGACAGTACAGTGAGTGAGGGACTTCTACAACACTCACTGGGTTACAGTGGGCTGGTTCCTTGCTACTGTAAATTCTACACAGTAGATTTAATATTAGTTCTACTAGGCCTTTTGATTCCATTTACACATTTGAAAATTTATGGCGGTCTTCAAGTTGGTTACAAAAAAATCATTTCCGGGTTTAACGAGTAACCAAAGAAGAGTAAAATCTAGTAGGGATTGCAAAGTCGTTTTTTTGTAATCTATATAGATCTCATACTTTTATAAGTTTATCGATTTGTCCTTTGTTAAAAACTGGCATAACATCAGATATCCACTACATTACGCAATAATGAATTCGCGTTCGTAAACAAAATATGGTCCGCTTACCAGGTCCTGAATTTTTTTGTGACGCCGGACGACGAATTATGTACAGTCTTTAGCTGTAATAATGTCAAACGTCTTTCACTGCCGTCTCAGAACTTTCTGACAAAGAAAAGTTAGTAAATCGAACCCTCTGTTTCTTTAACGGAGGCAACTCGGCTGATGCTGTATCCATCTTTAAAGGTTTTTCCAATGACATTATTATAACGTACATGACTTCATCAACTGTTCCTGTATTGACACATGATATAAATTACCAAATAATTCTTAAATTTATCTTTTAAATGAGACTAAGATTATCAATGTACGAATTAATTTGACAAAGTTATAGTCCTTCGACAAGCGGACATGAATTTTGAGACACCCTGTACATGTGCCACAATTACGGGCATTGTAGTTGAGATACACTATTATCTTGATCAAGGGCATGGTAGTTTAACCGCACTGTTAACTATCATCATCAGATAAGTCTATATCTTAACGTTCATCACTTAACGCGTTTTGCACTGTATCGTCATAAAAATTGGACAACATGTTTGTCGTGATACTATCTAGGGTTAGTATAAATATTGGTACTTTGGGGTAAAAAATAAATTCACTGAGCAAATAATATGAAAACACTCTGCGTGAAATAGCGGTTTCATTTTCATTATTTTTTTTTGAAATTAGAAATTATTACCTGGGTTACCTGTACCGATTTATAACGAGTGTTTGTATTGACTGGAACAACACAGATCCTCTTTTACGGATATATAGGGAATACGTTAATGATCTCTTGACTAAAATTGTGAAGATTATTCAAGTAAGCGATTTAGGGCCCATCTGTCCCCCCTTGCTATATGGAAGGCGACGTCACTGCCAAATTGGAAAAAGGGGAGATAATTCAGTCATAATAGCACAAATTGTAGCGTTTAATTTTTAGATAAATTACACTTTTATCAACATCCTTAGCCAAAAATAAATTATGACAAGACTAGAAATTAAGGGGAAAACATATAATTTATGCAAAATGTACTAAATTGCCCTTTTTAGGCCATTTTACCCCAATTTTCATTACGAAGAGACACAGTTACGACGTAACTGCACCTAAAATAATTCTTGTAACACGTCAATTTCTTTTAAGTTTATATTTACTATACTTTCATGTACAAACTATGCAAATGTTAGTACTCTTTTGGTATTAGAGTATTTTTTCCGCACAGAAAATGCGTCACTTTTACGCAATTTCACTAAGGTTTTTATGATATAGGGGACAATATCTTTTTTATTTAATATTTGGGTTGAGTACACTTTCATCAACAAAATTAGACATAAAAATATATTGGTCATCGAGGTCGTTTTTGAGTTACGGCCGTTTTTGCGTATTTCTTTTTGGTCTTTTTAGCAGTCATTTTTCGAAAATTTTGACAATTCTTGTTTTTTTGTGAATTTTCTTATTAATACCAAATATGTATAGGAATGCTTAAATAATATTTGTTTGTTCATACAAACCCATGGAAATGATTGTAACAAGAAAACTATCGATTTTAATGCAAAAATGAATACATTGCGAAAAATCAGAACTTATGGTCATTTTTTTTAAAGTGATGTTGCCCATGACCCATGACCCCTTAAATAGTACCGCGACATACCTTTTTTATTCCACATATTACTAGCCATCCATTAGTCGAGTATTCTGGTTTTGTGCAGTGTTTTCTTGTCACTCATTTGGAAGGTCGGCGTCACCAGCTCTGACCTTCTAACCATCGACGAAGAGCCATTACTTACAGTTGTACTAAACCGTTCGTTTTTTCTGCTTCCGTTTTATAAGGGATACCATTCAGTTTTCAGTTTTTCAATTTCTTTAGGGAACTGATTGTTGAAAACGTATTTTGTTCCCCTACGTTAAATAGTAGAGTTACAATCCAGTTTCTGGTCTTTGAATTGAGTGAACTGTGTGAATCGGTCCTTCTTAGTATGGTTGGGTGTCCATGTACTTGTTCAAAGCAGATACTATGTTTTGTACAATTTAGAGTTTTGAATGACATATTCTTGTATTTCTCTTCCGTCTTCAGTGTTTGCAAATATCAATATATCTGTCGATTACTTATATCGACCGAAGGCAAGAAAACATTATTCACTCGCTCAAATGCACTCGACATGTTAATGGCTGATCACGGGTCAAAAATCAACTTGTTCACTCGTGTTTAAAATTTACAATACAAACTGACGAATTCACAAAAACCTTAATAAATGATTACCATGGTAATTGTTTACATTTAACGATACACTTTCCTTTAATCTTACCGTAACGAAATGTAAATAAATTACAGCAAATGCATTCAGTTCAATTATATAAATACATTAAGGACAAACATTAAACTGAACAAGATCAGATAAAATGGAACGCTTAAATGATCATAACATCATTTCAAATTACATGTACAGGGTGTCCAAAAAGAAAGTATACAGTATCGGTGTATATTTATAAAGTTTCTTCATTCTGCTATCGTACAGAAAATTGACGCATGGGTAGACAAAAGATGTAAGTTTATTCTGGGACCAGTTTAATTATAACTTGGATAAGTTTTAGAAAAATGTAAATTTACTGAAATTACCTCATTTTGCCCGTGACGTCTATTCAGTAATTTATGACGTTCTCAAGATGTTCACCCTTCTTACGCTTCACTTCTTGCCCTTCTTTTAAACTATTGGTTATATTTGCACGTGTGTCTAACCCGATCTTCTTACCTTCTCTTTTGATGTTTCTCGTGAGCATAAACGTGTCTGTTGGCTTTGTACTGTACACTAGCGATTTCACATAGACCCATAAAAATAATTCGCAATGATTTTGTTTCGGGCTGTGGGCGGGCCATGTCATACCACAGTGGTATTTCCTAGAAATTACCTTGGATCCAACTGTTTAAAGGAATTTATCCAACCCCTTATGTACAATGTGTGGCCCTGACACATCTTGCATGAGCTATGCATCATTCAAAACAATAAATCACATGTGGTGTTTAGGAATGAGCTGGTTAAACAAAGACAAGTAACGGGTTGATTTTATTTCTTTCTATTGTGCTATCTGAATCGCTATTGTACGAGGGGTGATCAACAAATACGCGGGAAAATGCTCTGAAATCTTTGATACGTGACCAATATTGAAGAAAATCGGTCAGATAATAGATTGGCATATTACGAATAAATAACTATAAAAAACATTAAACTCGAGGAAATGTTTGGTTGCAAAAACAAAGAAACCATAACGTCACTATGGCTACACCGGCCCAACGTCATCGCGACGTCGTTACATATTACAGTATACATTCTCATTCGTGGCACAATTCATACTGTATAACGCATTGAATGATTCTCAAAAAATAGCTGTACAACCAAACACACTTCATAGACCTGTCAACCGATAATCAATTTTTTCCTTTACAACTTGTATGTAAATTATAAGAATTAGCTGCTGGAGAACATTAATATTGATGATGTAATTTGACGTCATTGACGTTGTCTAGCCCTTTCGCATACCGGCATTGATTTCACATGGCTATGTATAAACGAATATGCAAAACAGACACCTGTGTTATATGCTATTACATATTTGTTGGATATTGCAATATTATCATTGGTATTTTATGACATTTCATTCGCCACACGACTTTTTATCGCCGCTTTCTCTATCACACTCATTTTCAGACAATAACGTTGACGCAAATAGCTCTAAAACGGAATTTTGACGTTTTAACAATGTATAGAAATAATGAATGTAATGTTATATCATTGTACATTCATAAGCCACCATTTAGAAAATTATACTATTACAAACGCACGAATAATACGTCATTGTTTGCTACGTGCAACGTTGGAAAATATGAAAATTTGGGCCGCATGTCGTCGAGTGACGTTGCCATAGGAAACCGCGTTCGTTCCGTCTTTGGTCAATATGGATGATCAGAAGCGAATCAATTTTAAAAAAATATATCTTCACGTTTAGAAAGTTTCAAGGACTTACAATGACAAATAAAGAAACTGCAGCACTTTTCCGCGTATTGGTTGATCACCCCTCGTACAATCTAAAGCCAATGGATACATCTATGCTGCTGATGAACATCAAAAGAGAAGGTTATAAGATCAGATAAAACACATGTACAAATGTAATTGATAGTTTCAAAGAACGAGTGCAAGACGGGATATGTTAGAAAGCGACATGGATCGTGAAAACGTCGTTTATTACTACAAAATGACGTCTAGGACAAAATAAGTAAATTTTAGAAAATTGACATTTTTCTAAAACCTATCCGGGTTATACAATGTAATCATAAAATTTGGCACAGAAAACTTACATCTTTATTCTATACATGTGCAAATTTTCATTGCGATAGTAGAATAAAGAGGTTTGATAGACAGACACTGAAACTGTATACTTTCTTTTTGGACACCCTGTACATAAATCTCGAACTGAATAAGATGATTGTCTTACCTGAGAGTATGTTGTAGAAACAGTTATATCTAGACCATTTCCAAACATACGGTATTCCGTTTATCTCAAAATTAAACAAACTTCTTGAAACCAAAATTCATTAGAGCGCTGTTTCAATAGCCCAAGTTACATATTTACACTATGGTTGGTAGAATATACACACACTGTCATATTTTCCGTTCTGCTTCGTGGAAAATCAGTTTCTGAAAAGATAGAATTTTTGCTCTGAAAGATAGAAAGTTCGCCTAGAAAAGTCCGCAGTTTGATCCCAGTCTGGGTCTACATAATTTTGTCAGAGCATTCTTATCCTAAATACTCCCACTTCAGTAATGTTTTTGACTGACTGTGTACCTGGATCACTGCGGCTTTATTGTGAGGGGCATTACACGGTGAGACACTTGTATTTACACTGTCCAGTTCTATAAGGTTGTATGTGGTAAGCCTGAGGGTTGTTGCACTGTAAAAGGTTAAGACCCATTGACAGGTGTTGCTGTTCGTACCAATGCGGAAGCCCCATAATCAACCTTCATTTATGTATGCAGTGTTCACTTTATAGTATAAAGAATAAATTACAAAAATATTTGGTCTTGTACCTTATTGTGTAATGTTCATATTATATGTGCCCTTCTGCAATTTCTTTCTCCAGCACAAAGCTGCTTCGTATTGTACACCGAAATTGTTTCGGGTTGTCCTTGTGATGTGTGTCGTTCCTTTGTTATATTCATTTCATCTGGCTCTTAGTCCGGTTTAGTTTGACTGACGGAGGCGGCAGACGTTTGGTATGGGATGACGTGATTTTGTTGTTGCGTTTGGCATTGTGCGTGCCTTCTTGGTATAACGTCGTCTTATTGTGCCGAGTAGTTCTGGTCAACCTTCATTAACTTTTAGATGTAAAAATAAAAGTTTGGACCAGGTTTACATCTATTTTAAAATCATTCGCATGGACTCTTTGCAACGGAGCGGAACTGATACAAGCAATTACTACCAACCAGGAGCATATTAGTAACTATATAGAATCGGACCACTGAGCCTTTAGGTACATAGAATATTGAGTCTATAGTTAAAAGTTCAGTCACGGCTCGTATTCGATCTATATGTAATAAAACTTATGTAGATTGAACCATCAAAACCAACGCTAAAAATCGTTTTCATTACGTTTGCTAAATTTGGATTTAAAGCGGACCGTGTCATATTGGGAAATTACATTTTTGTATCTTCATAAAACCAAACGTTGCTACAAACTATTATCTGGTAAGGTAAGGTTCTTAACTCTATGTAATGTTTTGCTAATATGATGTTTTATTGTATACACAAATACTCAAATAAGTGTATTAACGCATCAACGTGAAAAAAGATTAACTAATTTTATTTCATCATAGTTGGCGGAAATCAAATCACCGCATGGAGCTAAGGGCTACGCTATTAGTAAAATGCTCCACTAAACATTAGCATGCAATACATTGAACCTAAAGTCATTCCATTGAAGTATTCTCATGCAAGTACATGTAGTACAAGTAATTCCTCTTTTCCATTCAATGAAGTAGGAATGAATATATCAAAGTTAACTGTACGTCATCCTTGTGCCAAAGTTGCTCGTAGAAACTCACCTTTTTCATTGCAACTTGTGAATCTATTAACCGTTATTACGCAAGTGAGTTTGCGAGTTTTACAGGAAATATGTAACAAATACACGTTATTTGTTATTTCGATATTTCGGTATAACGGTCCGATTAACTATGCCCCAACTATGACTGTTAAACAATAAATTAGGAATGGCTTAACAGACTTTTTTGTACACAGAAACAATCAAAACATCATAAACTACATGTCATGTTCGACTTTCACTACATTTCACCTATTGTGTACAAATGTTACCTAGTTATGGCCTCTTTCCAATTTTAACTTAAGAAATAAAAATCTGTTCGCGTATTTTGTTGGTGAATAAAACACGGGCAGGATTTTGGATGCGGAATAATTAAATCACGAGTGCGTAGAACGAGTGATTTAATTTTCCGCATCCGAACAAGTGCCCGTGTTTTATTCACCGACAAAATACTAGAACAGAGTTTTTATTTCGATTCTAAATACGATAATAACCCGTACTATTTAACTGCGCGCATTTTCCACGCTGATATATAGTGGTTTATTAACTGGTACAATTACCTCTCTCGTTAATGAAAACGACATTCGTAATTTTCTGAAGGAAATAACACATTTTAAAAATTGAATCAATTTTAATAACACGAGTATAGGGTATTTATTTCATGAAATGAAAAATATAAATGAATTGATTATCAGACATT
Organism: Spisula solida; assembly: GCA_947247005.1. Classification (NCBI taxonomy): domain Eukaryota; kingdom Metazoa; phylum Mollusca; class Bivalvia; order Venerida; family Mactridae; genus Spisula; species Spisula solida. The sequence goes on along the minus strand of OX365952.1, from coordinate 32,520,449 downwards.
TTTATGAAACTTAGTTTCGAGAGTAGTATTCCTATAAGTTCATGCATTCCTACAAGTTCGTGCATTTTAGTAAATCGTTTATAGCTTAGCTAAAAATCTCATTTCTGTGCCCAAATTCATTTTAAGTAAGAAGACATTTATCCAGCCGAATAATGCAAAAAAAAAGTTCGTTATGTTCACGGCGAGTTTTGTCAAAGCACCGATTTCACTGTTTACATATTCACCCCTTCCGGTCGCGAAATCTGGAGACATTTTAATTCCTCAAAATTGGCATAAGATACGATGTTTTTACGAGCGGAAAAGGGTGATAACTTACTGACAAAGTATCCAACTTTATGTTACAAAACTTTTTATTTGCAAAATAATTCCCGTGGGGTTCTAATGACGTAATCAATTTATGTGCACGAACTTATAGGTCACGAATGTTTATATCAAGACTGCAGACTGCATGTAACATTGAGGCCGATTTTTCAAGTTTTTGCAGTTTGACATTCAATTTGTGTTTGAATTCTGTTTATAAGATATAATTGATATTGTTTATCACATGGTTGATGCCAGTGTTTTGTTTTTGTGCAGATATGTCCATTTCAAAACTAAGATGCACGAACTTGTAGGTGTAGAGGCTATATTTGAGTTTCTAAAAATAGATGCGGTATAGCTTTAACACTGGTTACTCATGCAACTTGCCTTGTTTGCGACTGGTTTAAGTTTTTACTATAAAGTTTACATTCATTCATAAATATGTCACGTGATACGGGGCGTAAATAGTAACAGCCAATTTGACAGGTATGTTTTATTGCGGTAATAATACATGCCCTGGTTTGCTCTATGCGTATATGGATTAGTCCGCAGATCGTGTTAAAATATGCCATAGTCGTGCATGATTTCCAGACAATAACTCTTGTCAGTACTGATATATTGACTTTCTTTTACAGGTGTAACCTCGTGAAATACAGGTCAAGTTCGACTTTAATCGTAAACTATTTTTTACGTACATTTTTTACGTACATGTACTTCTGGCCCCTTTTCATATTTGTATTATTCGTCACCATGTGACAATTCTATTTCTATTTAACTTTATATTTTGCATTGCCATGCATCATTCAGCCATCCGATAAAAATATATTTGACAAACGTAGTTTAATTGTCACAAAATATATACATGCGCAAAACCGACTGTATTTGTTATTGGCATTGATCGAATTTTAATGATTATTAATGAAATACACGCGGAATGCTAATTTAATGTTTTTGTAATTTCTGAATGGTATACTCATCATGATAAATACTTTCGACCATTATAAAATAACGCATCATGTTATACATAAATTAGATACATTATTGACAATTAGGGAGGGGATATTGTGTGCCTCAAACCCGAATATGGCTCATAATATACGTGAGCCATATTCGTTGTGCGCCCTATTCGGAACAATAAGTCAGAGCCATTACGGCATTGAACATCACTGTTAGCTTTTCATGGGGGACATCCATGTTTTGATAACATCTCTCAATATTAAACATGTTGTTTACGATAGAGTGATTTTCTCCGACAGAAGGTGTGTTAAATGTTCGTACCTTCGTGGATTTAAACCGGTGGATAACATTCGTCATGCTTATATTCTTTCAAGTTGGGTTATATTGCAAATATTTAACAGGTTTACAAACGGAGCCACGTTGGGGTAGATAAAAAGGACAAATAATCGATTTCAACTACCCAGCTTCAACTGGATCTAATAATAGAACAACATATTCTGAGAACGAAATGGATGAACATTGTGATAAAAAGTCGAGCTCAACGGAGGACATGGGTTCCAACGATGAATATCGCATTAAAGAGAAGAAATACATGTTCTCCTCAACATTCAGTACGTACCTGACAGCACTGGGATATTCTATCGGCATGTCTGACATATGGAGGTTTCCCTTCCTTGCCTTTAGGAATGGCGGAGGTACATACTGTTTTGCTTACGTAATTTGTAATACTTTTGTAATATTGACCTTAATTTTGCTTCGGAATGCAAATTTAAATGCAAAATTGCCCACCAGCAGGCTATTGGCTAGTTTTTATAGTTCATTTAGCTAATATACCTCGTACTACTAGTTGGCACTATATATATATATAATGCGTATGAGTAGTCAAGGCTGGGAGGATAGGTCAGAATGCACTCGATGACCCCTTAGTTTTTCCCTCTATATTCTATATAAAGCCGCCATCTTGGATGAGTAGAAAATGAGTCGCTTTCTGAGCCCACTCGGGCGTAACGATGATTGACCTCCTATCTAGCAGACGACGAAACCCACAGGAAGATCCACTATGTTTGCTTGAACATTATGGCTTAAGTGAGTTTATTGACAGCTGTTTGGTCAATAGTCATACAACAATGCCAGTAATTATATTCTATGTAAGGTACTCGTATATAACGTTTAAGCGCATATAGCCCATTAATAATCATGACAGTCAAAAAGGTTAAAAAGACTTCTATTGTCCTTATAACTGGACGCAACTAGCCGTGTCCGGTTTCATTAAGTTTAAGCTCGTTTCAACCGCCCTTTTAACGGTTATTATTAATCAACCAATCAATATATAGTAGAGCAGCATTTTGACTCAAAGTAGAGTGAACATTGCAATAAAAGTACACAAGCTGAGTCATATACCAAAATGTTCCTGAGACATTCAGGATTACTGTAATCTAGGTAAAAGTTGCCGTCCTTGGGAGGAAAGTTTGAAAAGGTCAAGTTCAAGGTCACATGGTGCTTCAAAATAAGATACAAACTACAGTTTACTTAACCTTTATTAATACACCAAACTTGCATGTTATAGTAAAATGGTTCATTGTTTTTGATACATCCTTACTAATTGCACAATTTTAATTCCAATTTGTAGTCCAACAATGTCAAGGTCAAGGTCAGTTCAAGGTCAAATGGTAAAAAAGTACAAAAAATGGATGTTCACCAGATTTCAAATGTCATAAATAGTACAAATGATGCTTAAACACATGCACTTGCACATGAGATTAAATATTAGATGAAAACGGTTTGTAATATATCAATTCCAAGGGATATTGGGAGTCTGAGAGTCAATTTAGTGTAATAAACAATTACCCCACCCCCTTTCAAAACATTAAATTTAGTTGATTTACACACAATAGCCTGTAGTATTTGAATTATCATTATCGAATGTTTGAGTGAATATAAAGTTCTAATACTGCCAATGCTAAGGGTAATTTATTGAGGTCATCATGAATGAAGGTCAAGGTCGTTTCAAGGTCAAATGGTAAAAACGTGCAAAAAACGGGTATACACTAGATATTGAATGTACCAGTGGTAGAAATGATGCTTAAACGCATTCATAAATACATGGAAGTCGATTTCGAGTCAATATGATTTGAAATGTACCAATTTAAAGGGGAAATTAGAGATTTAAGTGGCAACTAGCAGTAATTAAAAATTACCCCACCCACTTTGATAACATTCATTGCAGTTGATTGATTTCAAATCCCAATTGCAATAGTCATAATCAAGAAAATGTGTCAACAAATGTTTCTAATGTTCAAGTGTAAGGAACATGTATGTTTAAAGGTTGTAAAAACAGATTTACTAATCATTGTGCAGAGTAAAAGTCCAGGTAGAGATTTCTACTTTTTTGGGATACTCAACACTATCAAATACAGCTATTACTAGCCACAGAAGAATAAGATCATCACCTAGTATAACTATTCTTCGTACCATGGGGCATCTACAACTGTCTGGCACAGTCATCCAGTGTTCAGTGGGATATCTAATAATGTATGACACTGTCTCTCATGACAATAACTGTCTTGCACAGCATTTCGTGGCTCTTAGGGACACCAACAACTGTCTATCTTAGCATTTCGTGGCTCTATGGGGTACCAACAACTGTCTAACACAGCATTTCATGGCTCTATGGGGTACCAACAACTGTCTATCACAGCATTTCGTGGCTCTATGGGGTACCAATAACTGTCTATCAAGCATTTCATGACTCTATGAGACACCAACAACTGTCTAATACAGCATTGCATGGCTCTATGGGACACCAACAACTCTCTATCACAGCATTTCATGGCTCTATGGGGTACCAACAACTGTCTATCACAACATTTAATGGCTCTCTGGGACACCAACAACTGTCTAACAAGCATTTCATGGCTCTATGGGACACCATTAACTGTCTAACACAGCATTTCATGGCTCTATGGGACACCAACAACTGTCTATCACAGCATTGCATGGCTCTATGGGACACCAACAACTGTCTAACACAGCATGACATGGCTCTATGGGGTATCAACAACTGCCTAACACAGCATTTCATGGCTCTATGGGATACCAACAACGGTCTAACACAGCATTCCATGGCTCTATGGGGTATCAACAACTGCCTAACAAAGCATTTCATGGCTCTATGGGATACCAACAACGGTCTAACACAGCATTTTATAGAGCCATGGGGTACCAACAACTGTCTAACAAAGCATTTTTTAGCACCATGGGTATACCAATAACTGTGTTACACAGCAATTCATAGCTCCATGGGGTACCAGCAACTGTCTAACACAGCATCTCATAGCTCCATGGGGTACCAACAACTGTCTAACACAGCATTTCATAGCACAATTGGGTACTAACAACTGTCTAATGCAGCATTTTATAGCTCAATGGGGTACCAACAATTGTCTAACGTAGCATTTTTTAGCACCATGGGGTACCGGCATCTGTCGAACACAGCATTTTGTAGTGCCATGGGGTACCAACAACTGTCTAAGGTGGCATTTTATAGCACCATGGGGTACCATCAACTGTCTAACACAGCATTTTGTAGTGCCATGGGGTACCCACAACTGTCTAACATGGCATTTTATAGCACCATGGGGTACCCACAACTGTGTAACATAGCATTTTATAGTGCCATGGGGTACCAACAACTGACCTACACAGCATTTTGTAGTGCCATGGGGTACCAACAACTGTCTAACATAGCGTTTTATAGCACCATGGGGTATCCACAACTGTGTAACATAGCATTTTATAGTGCCATTGGGTACCAACAACTGTCTAACGCAGCATTTCATAGCTCCATGGGGTACCAACAACTGTCTAACATAGCATTTTTAGCTCCATGTGGTACCAAAAACTGTCTAACGCAGCATTTCATAGCTCCATGGGGTACCAACAACTGTCTAACATAGCATTTTTAGCACCATGGGGTACCAACAACTGTTTTACACAGCATTTGATCATTTTTGATGTCTTCAAGAGGTACCAACCTATCCTTGTACTACTGCTAGGAACAGCTTTACATTGTCCCATTGGATATCTAACACTGCCTGAAACATCCTTAAATGGTTCCATGTGGTATCAAACATTACCTTACTAGTATACTGGCTTTTATTGCAGTATGAGCTACTTTAAACTGTATGAAACAGTCATTCATGGCTTCATTTATTAACAAGCTATGCCTGGTACATCCTTTCATAGAGCCATGGACTACAAGACACTGCCTAGCAAACCCTTTCATAACTACACATTGTCAGGTACTGACATTAATGATCACCAGTGATACATTCGTATGTCCTTCTTCAAACTGTCAAAAAAACTATTCTTGTGGTTGAAATGGGTGACTTAAACTGTCTAGTTAAGCAATTGCTGGCATTTTGGGGTACCTAACAGTTTCTGTTATCCATTTTTGCCTCTATGTGGTAACTATCACTGTAAAATACAGCCATTCGTGGTTCTGTCTGGTACTAAATACTGCATGGTACAGCAATTCCTAAAACTATTAATACCTAACACTGCTAGACATGATAATTCGTGGCTCTTTGTGGCTCCTGCATGACACTTCATGATACACCAATTCCTGACTATTGTGGTTACCTCATACTGCCTGGCAAGCAATTTCTGGCTCTATTGGATTACCTAACACTGCCAAATACAGCCATTCATGGAATGGCTCTATCGAGTACCTAACACTGAAACGCACACGCTGACTTGTTGGATAACCTAATACTAGTACTACACGACAAAGCCATTCCTAGCTGTATGGAGTACATAGCACGGCTAGATGAAGAAATTCCTGGCTTGTTAGACATGTAGAGAGGAAATAAATAGGACATTTTGTAGAACTTTTCATACTTTGACATGGAAATGACCTTGAACCTGGTCACAAAGTGGTCAGTCTAGTATATCAATAGTGTGTACACTATCAACAAAGTACTTTGTATGTAACCATTTAACATCACAAATGTGTAAGAATCTGCCATATTTGAACACACACACAGAATATATGGGCAAAAAATGGTGGCCATCTTGGACGCCATCTTGGATTTCTTTGTCTGTACCTAGCATGGACAGTTTAAGCAAGCTATTTTATATACTACAGATATAGACACCCATATTTGAATATAAAATTACTTGTTAAACATGTGTTACCACAGTCTTTTGAGTTGATTGTCACGGAACATGAATACCAACTTCTTTTAGAAATGCTGTATAACATGGTGGGTGGGGTAAATTAACACAATATGCATTTTCCACACTTTTTTCATAAAAAAGAAGGTAATAAGCTTAAGTCATATATATTGAAAATAGCTTTTCTTTGTATATTACAAAATACTAGTTCTATACATCTATATAAATCTGTAAATATTATGCGATTTTGACAAATACCGCTTGGAGTATAGGTTTGTTCGAAACAATATGTACTGACTGAACTGTGGTTGCCCACAATTTCAGATTATTATAGGCATGAAATATACATTTATTTGGTATGGATTTAAAGATAATGAATAGAAGATTATGAAAAAGTGCCCTAAATACGTATTTATACATTGTTCGTTAAGCCAGGAAAAGTGTAAGTTTCATAAACAGTAAATTTTGGATATTTTTTATACTTTGACATTGAAACGACCTTGACCTTGACATTTGGGACCCAAAATATGGACATCAATTAATAGCTTTCCCACTAAGGTATAATAAAATAACAAACATTATGCAATAACAAGTATTTTTTTAATGTTATTTTGAGACCAAATACAGTATCGTCTACGTCATATTTTGCTTATCAGTATGACCTTGACCTTGAATTATTCCAACTTTCGTCCCAAGGTCGGCAACTTTAGTTCACGGTTTGATAAACTTCAAAGTCTTCCGAACATTTTGGTATATGACTCAGCTTGTGTCTTTTTATTGCAATGTTACTCCTTAAATAAGCCACTTTTCAGGCTTTTGCTGCTCTACTAATACAACAACATCATCTGATGACTTAGTTTTTCCGATATTTTAAATCATTCCAGACGCCGACTTCAAGAAGTAAACATCGTTTAGCGGCTTAACATTTTATTTTGTCAATAATTGTTAAAATCGCCCAGTTTAACCATAAATCGACTATTTTCACAAGGTAAGTGGGGGACAATTTCTAATTTCTATTTCAATGACCAATCAGATTCAACACAATACCCTAAATCTGAATATTTTCTCATTGTACATCTGGCCGTCGGAGAGTCAGTATCGATCTTTTCCTTTTGAGTCAACCCAGAGTATTTAACGTAGTTAGCAGACGACTGTTCAGCTCCAGTGCACTAATGTAAATTGTATTGTATAGCAGCCGATACATATTGTCGCGAGATTTAAATGTGAAAAAAAATCAACAAAGATTAAGTACGTTTATACATTTATTTACAACACATGGATACACATAATACAACATCAACATGTTAATACCATACTACAACTTTGATGTAATAGTATTCGCAATAAAACAAGTTTAATCAATTTAAATCAGAAGCTTTTATCCAGCTGTTGAATTTCTTTGGGTAGTTTTTCCAACTTACAAAATGTTGCTTATTTTTCCCTGTCCCTTTCGTTTTAAGTATTTTGTCAATTGTCCACTGTTTATCGAGATCGATGTTTATCTTCTGTAATTCACTTTGGTAAAATGTTCCTTTAATATTCTCATGCTGTAAATCTCGAATTCGATAGACGGGTAATGTTCCTCTATGATAACGATGGTGTACTTGAAACACTTCGCCCGAGTAGGTCTCGTCATACGCTCGAGTAAACACATTTTTCAAATGACTGATGCGGACATAGTCATCGATTTTTAATTTGAATGGTTTAAGTTTTGCATATTGTTTCTCATTTTTACTTCGAGAAAAGTATGTAGACAATATTGCTGCTTCTTCGTTATTATCGTTGACATCTGTAGGCCTCATTCCAATCGTTCTGTGATATGTACGGTTATAATTGTCAGCGACAAATTGTAACACTGGTAAATACGTATAATCATCCGTGTACGTAAAGTAGCGGTATAGTTTCTGTTTTATGGTTAAAATAGCTCTTTCTGTAGTCGATGCTTTTGTTTCATTCTGGGTCGGAAAGTAATACACATTGTTCCTTTTCATCACTTGTTGAACTACCTTGGCATTGGACTCCTGCCCTTTATCAGTAATGAGCTTTTTTGGCGTTCTACCAGAGGTTCTAAATATGTCTTGAAATACATCCGCCACATCCTGTCCATATTTGTTTTTTAAAGGTCGTAACCAGACGTACTTGGAAAATGTATCTATAACCAATAAAACATATTTGTAGCCTTTGTTCCATAAATCAAATTTTTTCATATCCATTAAATCAGCCATCCACAGATCGTCTTTTCCCGCGCTAACCCCATGATTTCGTTGAAACCGTCCTCGGACAGGTTTATGTAGACTGTATGATTCTTGATCATGCAAGAATTTTCGTATTTTATGCATTCCAACGTTAAATTTCCCTTCCTTTTTTACCACTTTATAAAGTTTTTGTGGACCTGCAAATCATGCAGGGTGTTTTATATCATAATATATTGTATTTAAATAGTCTTCCCACGGAGCCATGTTCACTGGTCAATGTTCAAAATAGAAATGAATTGCCCTTTGACATTAGTGTTTATTTATGTTCTTTCTGTGTCACTTTCTTCTTCCTCCTCTCCACTACTCCCAACACTTTCATCATCGGACATGTCAAACAATCCTTGAAATGATGTCTTATATTTTCGTAACACCTTCGTTACTGCTAAAGATGCATTTACTTCCTTGGATATCAATTTATCTATCTCAGCCATTATTTGATTATGTAGTTCGTTGCGTTTCAGCGGTAATATATAATTGTCTATTAACATTGTATATATGCTAATAAATCCCTTTTCGTTATAAGGTTGTATGCGTTCTTCAGCCATTTCTTGGGCATCATCGCTGTTTTCTCCGTTTTCTATAAATATGTTGTATAATTTATCATATTTCTCATCATTGTATTTTCTGGTTCGGTTCCATAGCTGTACATATGCCTCATTGTCCTCGGTATATTCATCCTGATCGCTATCACTCATTTGCTCGTGCTTTCTTTTCTTTTGATTTTGTTCTTCTGGACACCAACCACTGTTTACGTGTCTTTGCACGTCGTGGGGAGAATCAAATAATAAACCACATTCATCACAAGCGTGTCCTTTATCTTCCATGGTTTCAAACAAATCGTTAAGTCCTGGTAAATATGTATTATTTTGCAAATTCTCCGAAGAATGCTCGATGCGACCCGTCTGAACTCCAACTGCAGAATGACTCAAATCTGAAATATTGCCTTTTATAGCTTTAGTTACTGTATCGTACCCAGTCTCTGTTACATTCTTATCACGTTTTTTCCGACCATGGTGTATATCAGCCTTTCATCTTCTGGCGTAAATGGTTTCAAATCTACTAGTAGATGTCCATATGGGTACCTTGTGGCTTTTACAAACAATTTCATGAATTTGTCAGTGTGCCCTGGGTACATTTGCCTCGCAAATGTCATCACGCACTGTCTGTCAACTGGATTGTTGAATAAAACTAAATAATGGCAATTTCTCCGCTGTGTAGGGTCCTTATTTCCGAACAAATTCTGATTTATAGATATCACAGATAGTGACCTGTGATGAGAGCCTTCCGTAAACAAGTCAGTAATACGTTTATCTTTGCCTGATTCCGAGAATAAATCATCCAAAATCAGTATATTGTTGATTGCAGGATTAAAGAAGTCATCCTCTTCCAGGTTTTGCGGGATACCTTGAATGAATTCCACTCTAGGTGATACCGAGCTTTGAATAACTGAGTACAACGGCTGCCATCTCTTATAGAGCCATACTATTCTTTGTATAGTTGGTTGAATTCTAGCACTGTTACTTTGGAGTAGATCTTTGACCATTGTTGTTTTGCCACAAGCGGTGGGTCCCGAAATCATCATCGTATACGGATGATGAAGTATCATGTACCTATGCGGTGGCGGCGACGGCGGTGGCGGTGGCGGTGGCGGTGGCGGTGGCGGTGGCGGTGGTGGTGGTCGTGGTGGTGGCGGTGGCGGTGGCGGTGGCGGTGGCGGTGGTGGCGGTGGTCGTGGTCGTGGTGGTGGCGGTGGCGGTGGTGGTGGTGGTGGTCGTCGTGGTGGTGGCGGTGGCGGCGGTGGTGGCGGTGGCGGTGGCGGTGGCGGTGGCGGTTGCGGTGGCGGTGGCGGTGGTGGCGGTGATGGTGTACACGCTTCATTGTGTTTGCTCCTCTTGTGTCGCAACATAGCATCTCTCCTTGAAAAATGTTGCTGGCAATCTGGACACTTGTTCATGTTGTCTTTTTGACGGCTATTGAACAAATGATTAAATATTCATAAAATGGTTTCACTTATAATATTATAAAGTTATAAATTGTGTTATTTTCATTAAAAAAAATTGCTTAAACACACGATTGAATTGAATAGTAGTATTTCTTATTTCACAAAAAAGGTCAGATTTTGTGTTAAAATTGTTATAAAATGTCATTAGTTTGCTTAAAATATCCATGAATTTTATAATGATGTTGGTTTATTTACGAAAAATGTCCAATTTGTTTGTGTTAAAATATAATAAAAGGTATCATTTCCCCCTCTTTTTTAAATACTGAAATAAAAAATGTTAAGCCGCTAAATGATGTTTACTTCTTGAAGTCGGCGTCTGGAATGATTTAAAATATCGGAAAAACTAAGTCATCAGATGATGTTGTTGTATATTGATTGGTTGATTATTTATAACCGTTAAAAGGTCGGTTAAAACGAGCTTAAACTTAATGAAACCGGACACGGCTAGTTGCGTCCAGTTATAAGGACAATAGAAGTATTTTTAACCTTTTTGACTGTCATGATTATTAATAGGCTATATGCGCTTAAACGTTATATACGAGTACCTTACATAGAATATAATTACTGGCATTGTTGTATGACTATTGGCCAAACAGCTGTCAATAAACTCACTTAAGCAATAATGTTCAAGCAAACATAATGGATCTTCCGGCGGGTTTCGTCGTCTGCTAGATAGGAGGTCAATCATCGTTACGCCCGAGTGGGCTCAAAAAGCGACTCATTTTCTACTCATCCAAGATGGCGGCTTTATATAGAATATAGAGGGAAAAACTAAGGGGTCATCGAGTGCATTCTGACCTATCCTCCCAGCCTTGACTACTCGTATGAATGCTTTATTAACAATTTTCCAGTAATAATTATCATGACTTGCAGTTCATATATCAGTTTACTCGCCAATGAAGGAAATTGTCTTATCGGGCAATTCGAGGATTCCCCTAATTATTTGCCAGATCGCGCAATTTTGCTCCGAAAATTGCCTAATCGGGCAATAGAAACACCCACTTTTGAAAACCTTACCTTTGTATCAGGACATTTGACATGGAGATTATCTGATTGCATATTTCTTACCACAAAAGGTAAATCTAAAATCTAACCGATTTATTTAAAACTGTCTAAATTCTGAGATAGTATTTTTTTTTTACTTTCTAGTTTTGGCAACTTAAAGTTCCCGATCGGGCAAGTGAATATATTTTGAATAGTAAAATGTTGGTAAAACGGACACGGGCAAGTAAATATATTTTAGATAGTAGAAAGTTGCGAAAACGGGAAAGACACAATGATTTCAGACTGGTCAAATTGGTAGTTTTCGGGGCTAAATATCTCAGAATCTAGACAATCCAAAGGAAATTTGAACGGTAGGATCTTAGATATACCCTTCGTGATATGACCAATGTTTTTAAATTATCGCTTTGTGAAATACCAAGTCAGTTCTTCGAAGGTATACAGGGTGTCCCAAAAAACGGAGACCTACCTAAATCCTTTATTACTTTTTTAATTTTTAATGAATTTGACTGTTGTTTTGTGAGAGTGTATGAAAGTAATTTCTAATTTTAAAATAAGTACTTGTTAATAGGTTTTGCTTTAAAACAGGAAGTGACGTCATCATTTCACACACGGTGTCATTTCCTGTGTTTTTGCTGACTGGTCTTGAAGGGTCATCATTAGATAAGACATTGTTGCCTTGAGTGTTCATATTTAGAAAACACAGTTTTAAAGCCACAAAGGTAATGAAAATATCGTAAAAATCGAAGAACTTTGCAATGAAATAATGAAAGAGGGGAGAATGTGGCAAGTTTATTAAATAAATGGGAAGCAGACAACCTTCAAAATATTCATTAACAATCGCCAAAGAAGCAAAATATAAATATTCATTTATCATTATTGAGAACAATCAACCAGAAAGCTTAATAAGACGCAAAGGGTAATAATATGAAGTTATATCCAAATCAAACGTTCATAGATGTATATTAGAGTCATTTAGTGTGTCAGCATTTATAAGAAAGCAGAAACAACTTATTACAACAAATCAACAGCAAAATCTTGATACATTCACAAGAAAGTACTGACATTTTACCTCATACCTTAGGGCAATTGGCCTAAATTTAGCTCGGAGATGGGCCCTATAGTGAATCTATTTACCATCCATGATGAACAAGTGTATACAGATTCATTATCCTTGACTATGGGACCCCTGAAATGTCATTTGGGATCGGCATGTAAATCTGTTTATGAACACCTGCTCACTTTATTCTAATATACTGAAATATGTGATTGAAAACAAGGGAGATAACTCTGTGTATTCGGACTAAATAATCACAATTATGGTGTTGTTATTTTGAACGGTATTCATGCCTTAATGTTTTGTCATATTGACATTGTGCTATTTATAAAAGAGAAAACGTTACGAATGTTTAGCCTAGGTCCCCGTTATTTTGGGACACCCTGTAATTGACTGTTCCATTGCCCGATCAGGCAATTTTACGAGCATAATTTACCGATTGGGCAAGTAGTTCTGGATTCACCGATTTGCCAAAAAGTGCAATTTCTTTCACTGGCACTGTTAATAACGTGTACTAAAAATAATACTGTTTATAATAATTATACTAATCATTTAAACTTTATTTAAAGAGGCAGTGAGCCTACTGCCACAAGTAATTTGATAATAACTTCACAACATGAGGAAAACTGACTTCTAGTAGGTCAACATGTCACCAGATATTTTCAGCTGCAATTTGATCATTTTGACAATGGTTCTTAATACGGATGGTGTAGCCAATGTGATCAACACAGTATTAAACCCCCGTTTTTATTGTAAATTGTTCAGATGCGTAACGTGCTTATTTACCTTTATATTAATACCTACAGTTTATTACAGGAGCGTTCTTAATTCCGTTCTTTACCATGATCGTTGTTTGTGGAATTCCAATGTATTTCCTGGAGTTTTCAATTGGTAAATTTTCCGGCAAGGGACCATACAAAGTCTGGGATATCAGTCCGTTATTTAGAGGTAAGCTGACTACGTTATTGTGAACGGCGTGAAACTACAATACTTTGAATGGCGTGGGTCTACATATTATTTAAAACTTATATTCAGATAATTTATCAAACGGTTTTACTCGAACACATTAAGATAGATAGCATGATTTTCACACTTGACTAGCTCTTCATGTGGTTATTTGTTCTCTTTGGATATAACCGCACCATCAACTCGATCGGATGTCTACCCAGATAACATGTGGTTGTACTTAATGAACCGTGCTAACCTTGTTCTGACCTTTATTGATAGCCGCCTCAAGTACAAACCAAATTTCGCCCCTGGACGTGAAAGGACAAGTTACTGATAGTTATTAAAATGAATAAATTTGTTTGCGTGGATATTGAAGCTATTAATTGATACCTATACAAACACATTTAAATTCTTATTGATCCCACCATAAATGACATTTTTTGGATGGATAATGTTCGTAATTAAAATAAAAAATGTTTCCGTTTTAATAATTTAATTGCTGATCCCTTTTAGCGTAGACTAGCTGAGGTGTCTATTTTTTTTCTACTGAACTGATCGCTAGACGTTTTATCGCTAGTTGTATTCGTTTACCAATGATGCTGATGTTTTCGCATGAAAACAATAATATAGAGTTTCATATAAATTTTCTTATTTAACAATTATAGATAATGAAAAGAAAAGAAATTGTTGAACTTTATACATTAATTTGATAAAAAAAAATGTTGAGTCGCCGGAATTAGTCTATTCATAAATTCTGTACTATAAATAGACTTGTTTAAAACGCGGTCAAACTACGGTGGGCCGAATCTGCGGCCACAGAATAGGTAGTCTGGATTACCTCCCCTATCACTACTAAACGACTATATAGAACGACAGGGAACCAGACTACAGATTGGGTTGGCCCGGGTACCTGCTTCCAAAAGTTTAACGGTAACATATCAGTATTTTAGCAATTATTGTGATATTGTGCTGTTTATTGTGATTATATAAGTATTTTTCATATATTATGAACAATATCTTGATGATTTTAAAGTTGCTTGATTTGGCCGAACTTGCCCGCAGTTTGGTCGCGTTTTAAACATGACGGCGGAAGTAGATATAGCATTGTTTTGATAAAATCTTATCAAAAATAGCCGCAAACTGATTACATGACGCGAGTACTTGTTGAACAAGGAACATCTTCTTTAATACTCACAACGAACGTAGATATGCAATGTCATCAACATCCGATACAGAGTTTAAACCATGAAGTAAGTCACCGTCGTACTCGTACCGATTCGACCCAAAATGTTAAAAAATGTAAACAACTTTTGAACAATGACATTATGTTATGCATCTATTGTGCTTTGCTATTTCGTTTTTGCACGTCAATTGTTTACATCAGTACAAGGCATCGTGTGCTACACTGTAAGGCTCTGCGAAAACTGTCAGTCCTCCAGTCCTGACTGACAAATTTTGATTCGGTCTGACAGAAAATCCAGTATTTTTCTATTGGACAAAGAGGAACATTCACTGATTTTACCAATTCGGACTGACAAGTTTAAAAACTTTTCGCGAAGCCTGCATTGTGACTGTACGAATTTAACACTATTGAAAACTGTTAAATAAATCTGAAATCTTTTAAAAGTTTAATAACCAAAATGAAGAAGTATCACAGACTTATGATATCAGATTGATTCAGTCGAGCTGGGCAGTCTTGGATGAGCATCGTTAATCGACATATGCTCGTGAAATCCTTTTTAACAGTATGTTGTTGATTATCTTCCTTATCTGCATGACGGTTGTGCCAAATTTTTTTCCTTACCCACATGACAGTTGTGCCAATTATTTTCTGTGTCAATTATTATTTTCCTTATGCGTCTGACAGTCGTCCCGATTACTTCGGTTATCCGAACGACAGTCGTAACAGTTATTTTCATTATGCGCATGATGGTCGTGCCAATTATTTTCCTGATGCGCAAGACAGTTGTGTCAATAATTGAATTGTTTTCCTTATCCGCACGACAGTCTAAGTGAGTCTTGTAAATTATTTTCCTTATTTGTTCGATTAATTTTCTTATCCGCATGTCGGTTGTGCCGATTATATTCCTTATCCGCACAACAGTCAAGCCAATAATTTCCTTATCCACAAGACGGTCAAAATGTTGTCAGTCTGAATGAATATTTGTCAGTATGAATATTTGTCAGTTCGAAAAAAATATTAAAATGAAAATAGACCTTTGTACCTTTTGTAATTGCTTTATTGAGAGCTAAATAATTTAGAAATGCGTGTTTAGCTTTTAACATATTTAATAGGTGATTGCCAAAGGACCTGATTTGTTGTTTACCTTTTTACAATAACCTGAATGAGCATAGCTATCAATTTAACCTCTGTAGAGCTGAAATACCTCAAAATGACAGCCAATATTTTCAGCTCCCAGAGTGAAGTAGAAAAAACCCTAGGTACAATGTAACTGCACCGTCATTGAATCCCAAGTCCTCATTCAAAATGCAGGAGGGCCTAATTGTGTATTTTGTATGCTCCCCGAAGGGTGAGCATTTGTCCGTCTGTCCGTCCATCACACTTTTGTCCGGGCCATAACTTGAAGAGTATTAGACTTTGAGATATCAATTTAAAACTTCTTAGGTGAATAGACCTCATTGAAGGGAAGTGCAGTGCACAAGAACCATAACTCTTGATTGCATATTTTTTTAGTTATTCCCCTTTGTGATTCTTCATACTTCATTCTTGTCCGGGCCATAACTTGCACAGTATTAGAGATATCAATTTGAAACTTCACCGGTGACTAGACCTCATTGAGGGGAAGTGCAGTGCATAATAACCATAACTCTTGATTGCATATTTTTTTAGTTATTCCCCTTTGTGATTCTTCATACTTCATTCTTGTCCGGGCCATAACTTGCACAGTATTAGAGATATCAATTTGAAACTTCACCGGTGACTAGACCTCATTGAGGGGAAGTGCAGTGCATAATAACCATAACTCTTGATTGCATATTTTTTTAGTTACTGCCCTTTCTATCTTTTCATACTTAATTCTTGTCCGGGCCATAACTTATACAGTGTTTGAGATATCAATTTGAAACTTCATAGATGAATAGACCTCATTGATAGGAAGTGCAGTGTGAAAGAACCATAACCCTAGATTATATATTTTTTGAGTTCGTTCCCTTTGTAATTTTTTATACTTAATTCTTGTCTGGGCCATAACTCATACAGTATTAGAGATATCAATTTGAAACTTCATATGTGAATAGATCTCATTGAGAGGAAGTGCGGTGCACAAAATACATAACTCTTTATTGTAAATTTTTGGAGTTATGGCCTTTTGTACTTTTATACTTACTTCTTGTCCAGGTCATAACTCCTCCATTATGGGAGGTATTGATTTGAAACTTTATAGGTGAATTAATCTCATTGAGGAGAAGTGCAGTGCCACAAAAACATAACTGTACCGTCATTGTTTTTTAATTATCTCCCTCTTTCATACAAATTAATGCTTGGCAGGTCCCTAACTTGAACAGTATTGATGGCATTTGATTGAAACTTCACATAATGGTAGAGGAAGTGCGGTGTCAAAGAACCATAATTCTACATTATTTTCTTTATTTACCTGTATCTGTAAGGCCTAAAATAAAATATTGTTTGTTTCCCCATCCCCTACCTACCCGATTAAAAAGGGCCTTACCCAAAATATTTTATTGCCCAAATTGAAATAATTTTTTTTTATTAAAAATTAGTAGGGAAAAATATTTTTTTTGTTTACTGGCTTCTTAAATCTTACCATAAAATTTAAGACTGTTGGTTTTCACCTTAGAGTTAATTCTAAATTTCATTATTGTTGGTTTTCACCTCAGGGTTAATTCTATATGTCTTAACCAATAACTATCATACCGAAACAGTTAAAAAAATATTTACCCTACCTACCTACTTGGTCACAATGATCATCCTAACAAAATCTAGGTCAAGAAAAACTATGTCACAATGTCAAATCATAGAAAAAGCTTGTGTAATCACTAGAGGTCACAATTTTAGCATATTCTTTACGAAACTTGGTCACAATGATCAACACAACAAATCTAGGTCAAGTTAGATATTGGGTCATCTAGGGTAAAAAATTAGGTCACAAGGTCAAATCATAGAAATACCTGTGTATATCGGAATATTTCCCGCTCAATTTGATTCTATCTGAATGAAACGTTAGAGAATTCAGTTGTTTAGAATAATTTATAACAGCGTTGCTTGATATAACAGTATTCATGCCTTGTAAACCACAAAATTGCGGCTACTTTGATGCATTGCATCAACAATTTGTCTTGTGTACGATTATAACACGGCCCGAAAGGCTCCAACTGTAAATGTTTTACTCTTCCGATAAATTGTGTTTGAAGGGCCAATAAGTACTGTAACATATTTATATTGAAATCAAGGATGAGAAATATAAAGTGCAAGGGTTACTTCCCTTTTTGAAAGCAACAGAAAACAAATAGCTTGTAGAGCACGAACCATTACCCTTAAAAGTAAGTTGGTAATATTGAAATCCCTCTGGGATACAGAACGCGTTTTCTAAATGTATAATTTAATCTGAGTTCATTTCTAGATGTTCCAGGGAACGTTACTCTCATATATTTACAACCATGGAAATGAGGTGAGGTCGTATCAACTTAATTAGCAAATACCCATGGCAATGTCCGACCGAATTAAAATATAACAACCCTTAATAAAATACGACCCACTTGAAAAAGGTAAAAAGTATAAAAAAATACATTGGCGTACATTTTTTTGTACCAATCTGACGCCAATGTTGAATGCAAACAAATGCTATGTACGATGATGGTTTAAATGAAATTGAATTATTGTGGGAAGAAATGCACGGTGTACCTTCCCTGTCCGACTTTTTATTATCTTTAAAGCCCAAAAGAAAGAATGGTTTAAATAGTAATCGTTTTATTTTTGCAGGAGTTGGAATAACGGTCAGTGTGGGGTATGCATTCTATATTTCCGGAGCAAGTATATTTAGAGTATGGATCATAGAATTTTTCATAAATACATTTCGGGACCCGTTACCATGGAGCCATTGTAACAATACTTGGAACACTGAATACTGTCGCTCACAATGGGGAAGTGGTAAACAGCACACTACCAATATGTCTTTAAAACAGGATATAAATGTAACTATGTCCTACGCAACAGAACTAAAACCCACTGTTGTTGAAACAACAATTACAAACGGAACGAGCATGACTGCAGCGGAAGAATACTGGCAGTAAGATTTTGTGTGTTAAATCCGTTAGAAGCTTCATTTAAGAAATGTTTATGTCAATGCGTTTTACAACAAAATTCAGGTTGATCGGTTTTTATATGCCCGTTTCCTGTTATACAAGGTGATATTGAAAGTGACCTAACCCTGCAGTTTATCTGGTATTAATTAGTAAGTTGTTCCAACTGACTTGATTCCAGATGTGGAGGATATGACCGTAGCCAATGTCACGGATGTACTACATGTACATAACCAACTAACCCGGGGCTTAAACTCAAAAACCTCTTTAAGAACACATAATATTAGCTGTGAGAATCATTATTAACTGTTTTGCCGGATGGCCTAGCTAACAAACTGAACTAGCGCGAAAGGATATTTCATTGATCAATGAATATTCTCAATTTGAATGTTTGCGTTCTGATTAACAACGTACACTTTCCAGATATTTCTTATAGTTGTGCGATCATATATAGCATCTACTTTCAGGTACCGAGTTCTGCAGCTTTCTCCTGGAGTCGGCGATTTCTATCCTGTAATCTGGTGGTACTTTCTCTATATGGCAGTGATACGTATCATCATATTTCTAGGCAGTATCAAAAGTGTGAAATCTATAGAAAAGGTAGCGCTTTCTTAATTTTCTTTGGCTTCCAGTCACTCCAACTTTAAATTTGTTTCGACTTCATTGTAGTTATAGGGATTCATGTGGCACTCGGCAAGTCAATAGGGCATTTACAATTCTACACACTGTAAGGGAGTATACTGGATTCTCCTTGTTATACAAGTAATGATAATTATGATACAATGTAATATTGAAGATATTTTATGACAGTATAGGTTATATATGTTTTTATGATAATGATGATAATATTTTATTCTATTATAGGCGATTTATATTATATTTACGATAATAATGATGATATTTTATCCTATTGTAACGATATATGTTATATTCATGATAATAGTGATGATATTTTATGATATTAAAGGTGACATATGTTACTGGTACAGTCCCATTCATACTCACTGTGGCTATATTTATTCGCTCGGCGATGTCACCAGGATTTGGCGATGGAGTTCGTTATTTCTTTTATCCAGACTTTTGGAAACTCACAAACCCTAGAGTAAGTAATCAACAACCAGCCAGTGTTTTATTTTCTTTCGCCTTTCAAGCTGTAATTTCATCGACTGGATATAGCCTAGACCGTCGTTTCATAGCATGTATAAAAAACTTTTTGAACAGAATCAGCTGACATTTATTATTATAGTGTACATGAACTTTTCCCCGCACCTAAAAGTAGTAGTAAGAGCTCCTGGCTAAGTGCGATTTGGATCGCAAGTCATGAACCGAAGGCATTAAAAACGTAACGGGTATACCATGACGCTTCATCTCTAGACGATCAGGATAAGAGTAGTTTTAGGACATGTTGGGCTGAGATAACTGAGTATAACTGGCAATGACTTGGTACTATGACTTGGTAATATTCAAACTGTTTTAAGACAATAAAAACAAGAGTAAGTGCATTGTATATAGGTTATGTCTTATGTAGGTTTGGATAGAAGCAACATTGATGGCATTCTACACGCTAGGATTTGGATGGGGAGTAAATGTACTGATAGGTTCACATGCTGACTTCAAAAACAACTCATTGCGGTAAATTAAATATTATACGTACTTTCTAATACAGCGCGTTAATCCTTAAAACAGCATTATTAGGGTATATACTAACATTTGTGTAATATTATGTATCCAATTTATATAGAGTAGTCGTATATGAAAGTATGATTGTATGCATATAATAAATATGTCTTAGAAAATGAAAACGTTTTAAGCAAGGTAGGAATAAATTGTAGTTGCTGAACAATAATGTTTTTCCTATAAAACACCTGATAAGAAGTCTTGTATCTCTTGAATGGTTTTCCATTATCACCCATTCATCATTATAGAATACCATATATGCCTCGCTGCTTACTTTGCTTTTTGCTCAACTTCATAATGTCAATATGTTGATAGGATATGTTGACACGTGTCATTGTTTTATACGTAATTCTGTAGGTCAACCATTGTTCAATCATAAACGGCTACTACTTGACTTGTCCATTTGGATATGAATTAATTATCTACCGGTACCCATTAAAGTATACGACGGACCATTCTCCCCGTGTAGAAGGCATGATCAAAGACAATGTCACGGATTATTATAACATTCCCAACCTTTGAATCGAACCCGGATCTACAACATGCCTGGCTGAAAATACCTGTCGTTTTTACTAGAGGTGACTATTGAGTCCATTTTTGACTATTGCAATACTATTGATATTGCTGAAAGTACTATTGCGATACTATTGTATTGCTGGAAACTATTGCGATACTATTGCAATAGTTATTGCCAAGATTTGAAACCCAGAGATTAACTTGTAAATGCAAATTTGCACTGTGTAAGATATCACTTTGTTATACAACATATAAATCTACTATTTGTGGAAATTATTTAAAATGATTTGAACAAAAATAGATTAATAAAATTCAACTAAATAGTGCGACATTGGTCTTTTGTGGCAGTTTTGATGCGTGGGATTATTAACAATTAGTGTTTTTAACGAGAACAGAAATTGTTTTAAATCAATAATAAACTTTATTTATAAAAAGGAAACTATCGTAACTATCGATAGTTGAGCTAACTATCGGCGACAGTTATTGGATCGAGACTTTTACTATCGATCCATACTATCGGGACACTCGGGATAGCAATGCATCGATATTTCGATGCATCGGCCCACCCCTAGTTTTTACACACTATGCTAGATTGGCATACTCGCATCGCTATTTAAGTTAAGTTACCAATTTTCGAGGGCTGCTTTCAGCATTTCAGCCGTTAAGCAACCTTTTGACATTTAAGTGTCCCCTTTTCATTCGGTTACTGCGTTCTAGTCTCACTGGAGAGACTATTTCACTTATGGTGGGTGTGCAGTCAACACCGATCTGCGGCGACCAGGAATATCGAACAAGTATACAGACACCGCCCTTTAAACAGGTACCAATTAACACCTAGGTCGAGTGGAGTATGTGGGTTATTCTTGCCCAGGGAAATTTAGCAGTGGCGCAGACGCGAATCGAACCCGGGACCTCTCGATCCCGTTCTACCTTTAGGCCACCGCTCACCCACTTCATGAGTATTACATGTACAACTTTCAGGATGTCAATTATCCTACCAATAATCGACTCGTTGGTGGCTGCATTCAGTGGTTTGGTATGTTTCTGTGTGCTTGGTAACATGGCATACACGCAAGGAATTCACATTAAAGAAGTCATAAATGCAGGTATAACATTCGATCATTGTACAATTGAAAGAACATGTCGGTGGTCATATAATTACCATTTGTAGTTTAATTATTTAGACCTTGTGGTCGTGGATTACAAGCAATTATTTCCTACTTGTCATGTTTTTTGCGGATAGGAAAGTAAAGTAGAAGAGACCGTGGTATGATACAAGAAATCCGGGTGGGATACCCCAGCACTTCCAGAATAAGATCCTTGGTTCTTTTATGTATAGCACCGACACACACGAGACTACGTATGGATTACCAACCAGTTTATCTCAACTTGGATGGGAACCAGTGGAAAGCGTATGAGAAATGATCACGTGTCCCGGTCGAGATTCGATCCAGAGACCTCTCGATCAGTAGTCATGAGTGTTCTTACCTATTCGACTACAGTACCACAATCTAAAAAGCATAGGCTTGTCAATGAATGACCAATTAATTATGACGGTTACAATTTGTAGAGATAAGTTACTGATACAGAAGTTATTTTGCATGTCTTTTTTAAAGAATCGTACTCTTCAATTTTGTACAAGAGGTGTCCCACTTATATTTGAACAGTGTTAAACATCCGATATTTTCATGATAACGCGCTATAATCGAAATATATCTATACAGCTATGTAAATGAATGTGTCGACTGACATATACAATCAATATATAATTTATATATGTAATATACTTGGAATTCGTGTTCTTAAGGTATCGAATGGTGTGATTCTGGTGGGGTATGAAACTGGTGGGGTATGACCAAAACACCATGTTCCAGGCATTGTCGTCAGGAACGAAACGTGGCAAACATTTTTTCCAAAAATGATTTTAAACGTTAGAAGCATAGTACTGTGCGCTAAATATTCCCTTTGTAGATTAAATATGAGTTATGTTATTAGTTTTTACAAAGAACAGCACAAGTCATGCAACCGGGCGCGAACTCATGTTGCTTAATGAATGTTAATTTTTTTGAAGTCCCGTAGACATTTTTCAAATAGCAATCTGGTCTTTTACCGTCATAATCTCAATGACAAAGCATTATCGGATTAGAGGTGACACAGTTATCTAAACCGTCGTTCTATTGTAGCATATACGGAGATAAAAGACGATGCCTCCTTTGCATTTTTTTGGTAACATCGCTGGTGCGCACCGATTGTTTTTCAGAGTTTGGCATTCACCATTTTCTTAATTACTTGATTGATAGTTCCGAAGGATACTCCTACCTTCATTGAAATCCCTAGTTTGGTTATTGGAGTTATCCTAGTTATCATATAACCAATGGGCACTATTATTTAAGGAATTGTCACTTTTTAGTATTTTCTAATATTTTGTGTCATTTCACATACTAGAGCACCACAACGTAAAACACCCTTCTAGTCACTGAAAATACTGATTGTCTTCGCAGAAACGGTATATCTATGATCTATTATCACATTATTGGTGCTTCTTTGGGAGTATTTGGACTTCAAAAAGCAAAACGCCACACCACCCTCTACAAAATTGCTGATTTCGGCTCGAATCATATTGCAAAGAAACCAAACAGTAAGTGCACATGTTACCAGAAACATTACTATACGCGGTTTAAAAGAGTAATTTCATTTATATCGGGTTATCATGAAAATATCGGATATTCAACGGTGTTCAAAAATAAGTGGGCACCTATCGTATAAAGGAATATTGGAGCAAATACAAATGAGAATGTCCTAGACGTCGCCATGTAGCCCGATTGCAAGCGTCTACAGGCGCTAAGACTTAAACGCGAAAACATCGGAATTGACATAATTCCCGTTTAGAAAAGGTTGTACTTTGTCTGGGAGTGTGTGCCTTCCTGTATGTTAAAATACACACAGGGTGTAAATCCTTTCAATTCATTATTTTCAGTAATAGAGGGTTGTTGTTTTATGGAAATAGTTTTGAGTTTATTCAGACTATATTAAACACTTGAACTTTCTCTCTTACATATAAACGTTAATGTCTGATATTTTCAGGAATGGCCGCTGGTGTAGTTGCTTACGTCACAGCATTGTCATCATTTCCAGCACCCCAATTATGGTCGGCTGTATTCTTGATATCTTTGTTTATGTGCGGCATAGAGTCGCAGGTAAGCGACGTATCTATTATTTAGCTTTCTCATATGTATACTATACAGAAAGAATAATGGCATAGTTCATACAGAAAAAAATGCATTTGTCTTGATCCAATCTAGTTTTTTAGGCACTTTTGTAAATGAGCAGTACACATGTCTGGCATTTCATGAGGAAAATATGGCATATTATGTCCCAGCGGATGAAGGTGTACATAAACATATTAACACATATTATTGCATTTCTTTGACAACTTACACAAAGTATTAACGAATAAATCGTGCTACACCCATCCAACCATTTACTAGACACAGCAAAAGTATATTACATTTCATCGTTATAAAATAGCATTTTTGGGGTCCCTTTAAGTACGCTATATATACAATTATTCATGATAATGTGTCTGTATTGTTTATATTCGAAATACGAAAATGATAAAGTGGTGGCAGTTTTCAGTGTTTTGGTACAAGTTTTACAATATTATCAATAAGCGGGTTGCAATCCCTATGCAGGTCCATTAAAACCCCTTTCCCGCGAGTCAAGCAAAAAAAAAACTTGATTTTGACATGTGTGTTGTAGGGGATGTTTCAAGTATAAATTAATTAATAACACTTTGACTTTGCAGCTTATCCCCGTTGATATGATGATACAGCTGATCGGTGATTGTTATCCACGACTACATGATAATTCTAGAGTGATGTGTCTTGCCTTGGTGTCCACAGTTATATTTCTACTTTCTCTGTGCACTTGCACTGGGGTAAGTTATTGTGTTGCATTAATTTGTCTTCTCTGAAGTTTCGTAAAAATATCACATGCCATTACAAAGTTCATGATGTTGTTGTTGGTGTTCGACAAAGTACACATTGTTGTTTGCGTTCGACAAAGTACACATTGTTGCTTGCGTTCGACAAAGTACACGTTGTTGTTTGCGTTAGACAACGTAAATGCTGTTTTTTTGCGTTCGACAAAGTACAATATGTTTTTGTTTGCGTTTGACAAGGAATATGTTGTTGTTTGCGTTCGACAAAGTACAATGTGCTGTTGTTTGCGTTTGACAAGGAACATATTGATGTTTGCGTTCGACAAAGTACACATTGTTGTTTTCGTTGGACAAAGAGCATGTTGTTGTTTGCGTCCGACAAAGTACATGTTGTTGTTTGCGTCCGACGAAGTACATGTTGTTGTTGTTCGCATTCGATAATGTACACGTTGATACCGTTCTACTAAGTACATGCTGTTGTTTGTGGCCGACAGATGGCTACAGACGAGCGCAACTATGTATTTACAAGTACATGGTATGGATTTGGACGAGTATGGCGTGATGAAAACGTCAAGCGAAATTTAAGAGTAGGGTAAAGATAATGGCCGACTGTGTAACAAAAGGCAGGCAATTACATAAACAACTTCTACAAACATCAAATTGATGAGCGAAAACGTGTCTCATTTATTAAGTAAAGAGTAACTAAATAATTCGAAATTAAAGACAAGTTTGAATAGATAAAACCGCGTCATTTATAAAAAAAACTTATATTATAGGAAAACAAAAGGCATTTATTTGCAAAACGAAACTTCTTACTAAAAGTCCGGGAGGTCACTTTGTAACTATCTCATTTTATTTGATATAACGAGCAGGCTGGTGCTTACATATTTCTATGGACGGACTGGTATAGTGGAGCATGGGTTGGTCCGATAGTGTGTTTTGTTGAAATCATGGTTGTAGCTTGGGTCTATGGTACAGTATAATTATATTTATAGATACATTTATGTATTCATTTATGAAGGAATAAGTGTCATAGTTTACTTTAAGTTTTAAGTTTATGTTAGCGTCGTTGTTAAACTATATAAGAATACTCACACGTACTGCATTCTTGTGCGTTTAACACATTACATAATTTGAACTATGCTATAACTTAATTCAAGAAATCATTTCAGGAATTCATAATTTCACCTATACTTGATTTCGTCAAAAGATTCGCTATTTCTAAATAGTTTTTTCGGGTTTAACGCCGATCATTTTTTTAAATCATATACAGCGACTGATTCATCTCACCCCATTTCCTAGACTGTATCCTAATCACCAGATTTCCTAGACTGTATCCTAACTAAATCTATCTTCCACAATAAAATAGCAATTTGTCCACAATGAGTAAAATCGAAACAGTTATCAAATTGTTATGAAAGGGTATGACCTGCCGAAACCGGGAATCGAACCTGCATAGCCTGGTTACAAATCCAGCGCTCTAACCACTCGAACAAACCTGCGATTTCTAATTGATGAAGCACACCCGTTTTGGAAACAGTAAGTTGTGTGTATGGTCGTGATATACCAAGGTCACTAAAATGCTACTAGTATACATGACATCTCCAATGCGAGGCAGTGGCTGAGTGGTACTGATTGGTACTATGTTGTGTTTTTTCAAAAATAGTATTGTTTTAAACTTAGCTTAGTATACTTACAGGATTAGATCGCTTCAACAAAGATATCAACCTGATGATTGGTAGATCTATCCCAGCAATATTAAGAATTGCACTGGCTTTTATATCACCACTCATTGTAGTTGTAAGTTGTAAATATCTAGTTACATCATCAGTACCGGACTAATCCCGATATACCGCTTCTCAGTTCCGTCAGAGAATTGTATGGTGTATATGACTCTGACTGAAATGACAATCGATGCAAATCTCTGACGGAATTCAGGATACTCGACATCTGAGTTTCGTCAGAGCCATATATTAGATACAATACAATTCTCTGACGGAATTGAGAAGCAGTGTGTCGGGATTCGATTTTTATAGAATTATTGGATTGATTCGGACAAATAGCTCTCGATGGACAGTTAGATACCATAATCACTTACTTGCGTAAATGATAAATCCGTTCGTATAAGTCTAATATATACAATCTGGATACGTGGAAATATCAGAAAACCAAACAAGATCACCATTGGTCTCATCAAACTGACATCTGAATTGTTCGAACTAGATGGCCGGAAACAACTATTCCAATTCACGTTTTTCACTTACTAACTCAAGTTCCATTTGGCTACACATGCGATACATTTGAACTCAAAAGTGTACACAATCTGAATACGGATAATCAGAAAACCAAACAGTGTTTAAACAATGCGTGCTAATGTCACTCAAGCAATGAACACCACATGATATAAAATGCTTAGATACTTCTTAGGTATAAATTTGATTCCTTTCATCCTTAATTGCAGAAACCTAAAACTTTCGACGTGTAACTGATTTTAATGTCAACATGTTTTCATTTCAGATAATATTTTCCATCAGTATTGTCAACTACGTACCTCCTAAATACGGGGCTTACATGTACCCTGATAGTGCGAGGATATTTGGATGGAGTATAGTGATAGTTATAACCTTGCCAATACTCGCCAAGGCTGTCTTTGTTCTCTATCATGCTGACGGAACATTTCTTCAGGTTAACTGCTGCTTACAAATACCATATGTTATGCAACAGTATCGTTCTTATTAATCAGTTTCACGACGTTTCCAATTCAACTAGAAATAAACTGGTTAGAAAGGCAGAATAATGTAGTTTTGTGTGTATCGGTGCATTACTGTCAACGCACTTACGTTCAAATTTAAATACTTAATTTTTATTTAAAACCTACACTTTAGGGACAGATATGGTCTGTATGAGTACCTTTGCGGAATAATATTTAGTATTGAACAACGCTTAACCACAGCTTGCTTGTTAAAGATCTGAAAAGTATTTAAATTTTAACGTAAATATGCTATTTTTGCCTGGATAAAACAGTACCCGGGAACGTTAAAGAACCAATGAGTGTATTCGGAAAAAGCAAGAGTTTCTCACCCGGACTATAAGTATCACAGACAGTTTATTGTCGCTTCCCTCGAAACCGGAGGTCCTTTGTCAATTAAACAGGGACAAAACCGGATGGCCACGCTCTTACGACTGTCTCAGGAGTGCAAAGATACCATCTCACTTTATCTCATGGAACTATTAACTATCACATCAAGTCGTGTTGCGGAACTCCTAAATGCTTCCCGTTGTTGTTTCGCGTAACCATTGATTGCCACTCTTGTCATAATAAACCGATCAGTTCTCCCCCTGTTGTTTGCGCTAACACTGGCTGAATTAAAATGTTGTTCAGTGCCCGACATACAATGTAATTATTATTTATTTGCATAGAAACTCAAAGAGCAGATAAAACCAACTGAGGAATGGAGACCTTGTGAAGAGAAACATCAGATGGCGTATGCGGAAGACAAACATCTTTACAAAAACAGAACATTTACTGATTTATTTCATTACAATCTGTTTGGATCATATCCGAAATCGTCAGCTGTGAACATAATCAAAGTGAGTGAAATGCAAACTTTCGGGAATGACTTTTAGCAGACATATAGGACATATATTGGTAGAAAAGACTGAAGTCCAGGGCTGGTATTCACAAAGCATCTTAAGTGAAAACTTAAATATTTTGACTTAAGTCAATAATTTGTGCAGCTCATATTTCCCACAATTTGAAAAATAGTCCATGTTTTCTTAGTGAATATAATAGCTGTTTACATTATGCTTCAAAACTATGCAATATATTAAGCATGTTGATTGTCTTGCTTAGCTGATACACTTTAGAAAAAATTAAGATTTCAAGACATTTCTAAGTTTTCTGCTAAGATGCTTTGTGAATACCAGCCCAGGAATTACAAAATGCGTTAAAATGGTTGAAACACGGAATATAATTTACATTCGATTGCTGGAAAACTATTCAAATGTGATAATTGTTCATATTGTTATATACTGGTACTGTGAATTGTAATGATAATAAATGAAAGCTCAGTAGATTTGTAACATTAATATATTAATTGTTATTATGTATTTGTAACGAGTTTTACAAAATCCCTCTGTAGTGATCTCATTGGTTAAAACTACCTTGATTAGAATCATTGTTATAAAATACAACCAAAAACATCTCTCTACGTCGCATTTTTACGTGATCAAACATCAATAAATCAACAATACTCAAAATGTCATAAAATACGCCAGTGTGTCGGGGCATGTGAATGAAAATAAAACAATCCAACTTTGAATATGTCTCATCGTTTTAATAATTCAAGGGCCATAATTGTCATATGTCGTATTTTACTGCACATATATCTTCTGAACGAGTATGGGTTAAAGTAAACGGCTTATGTTAGATAATATGGACTTTATATCATCATTTTGTATAAAATTAGCTTTGCATTAACTTGAATAAACGACCATTTGATGAAGTTCATGCATTCATACATTACTTATACTCATACGTGTAAAAAACAATTATCATCTGTTTTTGAAACAGACGTTGGTCATTTATGTTGTACTACACCATTGACTCAGAGGTACATTTTTGTAACAGGTAACTGTATCATTAAACAAAAATTATTTTTATAAAATTTATAATATCTTAGAAAGGTTCATAACACAGAAAATTGACCACCTGGTCACTGAGGTGCAGTTTGTTTTTAACAAACATTTCATCAATACTTGTGCTATTTTAAATATTATTACATATCCAGAAACTAGAGAGCTACGTCTTTAATTTGATATAAATATTTTAGAAATCCGTCTATAAATAAGAAAATAAACCCATAAGGCGTGAAATCACTTTCTTTTTTCTTGTTTAGACCAGCATTGTAGTTTCTATTGAATGCACCTCAGTGACTGACTGGACACCGGCGTATACATTGCATGGTTTAACTTTTTAACTACTTAATCAATTTCGATTCAATTTTGCATGGAGGTAGTTCTAACGATGTTGTCCATGAATGAAATGAAGATATTGAAAGTCAATTCTTGTTTTTGATACCATGACAATCTGCCCACTTTAGTACAAATGCACCTTTCTAAGATAACATAAACTTGATAAAATAATTTGTTTTGTTTTACTCTTTATCGATGATACAGTTACCTGTTGGTATCATACGTAATGATGCAAGCTACACGTATCAGTTAATCTAGGTATACGTTTGGTTTCTCAGACCCTAGAAAACACCTTCATCATACACTATTCGTAGCTGTCTAGAACACGGTTACTACTAGAAACATTCAACTTGACCCTATGGCGTACTCATCACTTAATGATACTGCAATCTCTTGTTTCAATGGTAAATTCACCGCTGCTATATGCAGAAATATCATACCTTATGTGGTACTCACTACAACATAATTCAGCCCCATGCCCTACAGGATATCACTAGTAAGTATAGGAGTCATAGGTCTTATGAGGAACACGCCAATGCCAAGTACAGGCATTCAGACCCTATGCGGTACAAATCACTGCCAGGTACAGACATCCTAGGGCCTATGTGGTACGCTCACTACAGGGTACAAGCAACAAAGACACGATGTGGTGCGCATAATTACAAGGTACGGGTATCAGAATCCCTATGTGGGTATCAATCACTGCAAGGTATATTGTAACGAAGTTGTAGTCGTGGGTTGAAACAATGAGAACAGTCAGAATTCACTTTCAAAGTTTATTTCGTATATAACACCCAACATAGTATATGTACAAGCTATAACATATCAGGACCGTTAGTTCTTGGTCCATCGACCGTTCTCCTATATAACACTCAACATAGCATACATGTACATGTATTTACAAGCTACATTTTTACAACATATCAGGACCGCTAGCTCCTAGTCCTGCGACCGTTCTGAAATCTGTTGCTACTGGACCCTCTTATATACTCTTCCAAATGACCCTCGTCATTGGTAATTAGCATATGCATTAATGAGCATACATAAAACATGTCAGTATATTGTCAAAATGTTACTAAATATAATAACATAATTACATATCGTGACAATAAAACTTCTTAGCATGCATAGTTTTGTGTATTAAGCACGTGTTCTCATCATTTCTGTTGACAGTTTTATTGTCATGCACATCATGCAGCTGTCAACAATTGTTTCATAAGGTGGGTTTCTTAAGTAAACAAATTAATCAACATGACAGGCGACAACTTGTGTGTTATGAAATAACACACATCTATTTAACAATCAATTAATAAAAAACAAAATTAAAGCATATTAATTTTGTTACATCTCATTTTCGTATTCTTTGATTTTTAAATTTTTCCCTAGCATGAAGCCACTTGAGTAACAATTTTAACAAAAGGTTATTCTCTTAAGAATTTGAACTTTGTCAAAATAAAAAAAACTATATAGAATGCTTACCAAGACAAAAGCGCAAAAATCTACTTGAGCGCCAAAAATATACATTCTTTGTTTCTTGATCATTATTATCATGTCTCGGACATTTTCCTCCATTTGATAATGTCGCTTAAGTCTTTTACTTTAATTCCATATATTTTATTTAATGTCACACCCTTTACAGGTCTCAACATAATAACCCTTTAAAGTATATAGTTTATCTATTTAAACTATACATAGCAATTTAATTCTTGTAAATTGGTTAACTTAATGCCTGCTATGTAAATTACATAGATACGTACAGTAGCCTGTGGTTCCCATATTTTCAGTTTGTACCAATTTTCTATACTCCATATTCTCAGACTGCTTTACAAAGTTGTTTACTGAATTTCAACACTTTTGTTCTTGTTTATAATATTTTGGACTGATGCTCAAATATATTAGTTCAAGGTAACTCAATATCTCTTTGACGCCTTGGACTATTAATTTCAAATAACTCATTTAATTGAGTCCGTGAAAAATATCTTAACTAGGGCACATCAATCATTCTCTACTCACATGGACACAGTTCAGTCCAAAGTACATGTCATTACTACATGTATGATTGACTGACAGTCGTATTCTCACAATACACTGTAAGGACACACAATTTACAATCCGTTATATACAATGTAATGTTCGGTCCAATACTTTCAAGGTTAATTAATTTCTGCTAAATTGCCAGAATTTTATCTTTTATCAACCTTTTCAAGTTCCCCTTTTAGGTCGTCCTGTACCTTTACCCACACAATTTTAGATTAACTTAGCCCCTGTAAGCAAAATTTGTAAAATTATTGATTGGCTATATAATATGTTTGATTGGTTTCTACTCCAAATCATTTCTAACATACTACAAACTTTAATGAACCATACACAGGAAACTAAATACTCCGATATTCATCCTAATATCTTGGCCTACAATGTAGTTATTAATTACTCCCACTGTTTAGTTTTACCTGTCGGTTGACCAGTCTCTGTAGCTGCATTTAGTTTGAATGATAAAATCATTTTTCTGACCTAAAACTTTCTTTACCATTAATATATGTATAATCAGTTTTCATTTAGACATAATTTATCAAAGTAATCGAATTAATGTACATTGTATTGGGAACCTCGCAATTTAACAAATTTACTCACTGGCAAAGACAGTAGTTGTTTTAATAACAACTTAGGTTTACGTATATCATAACTAGTCCATGAGTTTAAATTGAAATATATCAGACAATGCTACTGTCAGCGCCGAAACTTCCTATATAATATTGTCATATAAATTGTCACATAAAATACTCTCATTTCCTCCCAAGTAAATATTTATAGCATTACATTTCTGATAATTCTAGATAATATTTAATAAGCAAATTATGTATTAAATCAGAAACGTGAGAAAAATGAAATGCTTGAAATCTTGCCAGAAAATAGTGACAATTTGATAATACATCAATGTAACATGTTACCGTAAAAAATATAAATTTGGTGTCTGGTAGCCTGGTTCGAGGAATCAGAATTGTCTTAAGTTTCCAGGTCCTGAATATTTTTAAAGTTTTTAGTGTCAAATATGCTTCTCCGGCCGAATCACTTGTCTTGGCTGCTCGGTATTAAAATTGGTTTTAATGTTGGTCCTAGGTATTGAATATTTATGGCTAGATGGTTCCCAATGGTCCTCGGATCTACGTCGTCGTCTGGGTATGGCTATATTAAACCAGTGTCCACATTTATACAAAATTGTAGAATCTACGTTGATATACATCTCCGTATAATCCTTTGTCTTCTGGTCGTTGATTTATGCTCCTTAAAACACAGTACCGATGATCGTAATTGTGTTTGCGTTGTGTCTGCGACGTTTCCCAAGGTTCGTTTTCTAATCCTGGTTCTTTTAAGACGCCAATTCAACAACGTGTAACGAAGTTGTAGTCGTGGGTTGAAACAATGAGAACAGTCAGAATTCACTTTCAAAGTTTATTTCGTATATAACACCCAACATAGTATATGTACAAGCTATAACATATCAGGACCGTTATTCTTGGTCCATCGACCGTTCTCCTATATAACACTCAACATAGCATACATGTACATGTATTTACAAGCTACATTTTTACAACATATCAGGACCGCTAGCTCCTAGTCCTGCGACCGTTCTGAAATCTGTTGCTACTGGACCCTCTTATATACTCTTCCAAATGACCCTCGTCATTGGTAATTAGCATATGCATTAATGAGCATACATAAAACATGTCAGTATATTGTCAAAATGTTACTAAATATAATAACATAATTACATATCGTGACAATAAAACTTCTTAGCATGCATAGTTTTGTGTATTAAGCACGTGTTCTCATCATTTCTGTTGACAGTTTTATTGTCATGCACATCATGCAGCTGTCAACAATTGTTTCATAAGGTGGGTTTCTTAAGTAAACAAATTAATCAACATGACAGGCGACAACTTGTGTGTTATGAAATAACACACATCTATTTAACAATCAATTAATAAAAAACAAAATTAAAGCATATTAATTTTGTTACAATATGTATCTCATGACCAAAGATGTATGCATGTACCAATATACACAATGTACTCATCACAGACCGTAATGTACTCAATAACACCTTAGAATACATCTAGATCATATGTATTCCCAACAACATATCACTGTAATAAAAATGCATCGCAGGCTAAATTAGATACTCATATTTAACACAACAGAGTATATCCGTCTCAGGCCGATGAGGTACTCATCACCATGTAACTCAGTCGTCCCATCCCGGACACCTAACCATCACTGAATGCATCTAATACGTGCCAATCGGGTACACACTACATATAACAGTGCTTGAACGTCCCTGTTTTGTGGTACCCATCACCACCAAGTATCGACAATCCGGGTCTTATGGAATACATGACTTTGTATACATGACTTTGTATACTCATACAACTCAGTTCCTAACCAATACTAACTACTATCATGTACAAACAATGTCCCTGACACTATGTTTATTCAACACAATGGGATAAAGTCATCCCTGACTAGACTAAGTAGTACCAACGCTGAGTATAAGCATCTCATAATCTATTGGTTTTTCACCACGACATGATATTCAAGAAGCCATCTAACATCATAAGTTGGGTATACATTACCACATAAGTATAACATCCCTGGGCCTACGGGATACTAATCACTACCAAGTTCAGCCACCCTGTGCGATAGATACATCAACCATGTACGGCCATACCAGGTTGTAAGGGGTGGTCAGCACTTCGGAGTAGAGTCAATCACACGTCATGTTTGATACTCCCCATTGGCAGGTATAGCTATACAATGTCATGTTGGGTACTTAACATGGACTGGTATTGCCATTCATAGCCAGTCCTAGAGCCTGATACTGTGTAAAAGTTAACAAAGCCTGGTATATACAGGGTGTCAAAAAGTAAGTTTACAGTTTTCCGCATATTAATCAAATTTCTTAGTTCTCCTTTCATAATGAAAAGTGAACTTAGTGTGGTACCTACCTATCACTTATACAGCCATTCTGGATGTTAGGCGACAAACAAACAATTTACATCATATGACGTTACGTTCAATTGCGCGGAACGTAACGTCAACAATTGCGCGAAAACTAATATAATGATATACGAATAAAAAATAAGAATTTTACATAAATCTTACAAGTACAGTCATATCTGGCTCTATTGGAAATACATCACTGCAACGTACAGGCCCTTATGTCCTATGAGATTACTCACTATCACATCACTGAGAAGAGCTATCAAGATAATTGTACAATGCAGTAGTAATAGGGTATAGGATAGAAATAAAACTCATATTTGAATACTAACTACTATAATTGATAGCAGCTAGCAATTTAAGAATGCGATCTCGGCCAGCATGCATTTCTTAAAATGGCAGTTTTACCAATTTTTAAATTTTGTATTATTAAAAAAATAACTGATTGTGAGCGAATTCGTGCTAACCACTACATCAATCACTTTCATAACCAAAATTGAATTAAAAACAGACGTAAGAATATGGAAAATAGAGAGGAAATATCAATTGTTACTTTTTTAGCTATTATTTTCACATTGACTTTGAAATGACCTTGACCTCTAATTTGTCTTAGATGTATGTCTATTTGTTGTATATTATCATATGAATAATATCCGTGTAAATATGAGACACTACAAACGTAAACAAACAAATCACATTAGATCATGAAATGCCAGGGGTCTCCGTAACTACCATCTCGGCCAACATGCATGCGCATAAAATGACTGTTTTGAATTTTTTATATTTTTAATTAAATAAATGGCTTATTAAGAGACAATACGTACTTAGCAACACAAACATTTTTGTAATCAATCTGAATTGAAAACACATGATATACTATTTTTCTCACTTTGACCTTAAATTGACCTTGACTTCAAACTGGACAGTGTTTTATGTCCATTTGGTGCACACTATCAAATAACCAATATCCATGCAAATATGTGACAATTTATATATCCTTTCCGCTACCACGATTTTTTTAGGGGTTATGAGAAATTCATATGGTCCCTATACCCCGTCCCTGAGACACTATTGACCTGCAGCACTGATAAAAACTCGATACATCCGGACGCTACACACCTACCCCAAACCGAAAGTAGAAAAAATGCTCAACATTTCGACTAAAGGTCACCGGAAATGACGATGTGACGGTGACCCTTGCGCGAAAAAATTCCCTTTTTTTTTTTTTTTTTTTTTTTTTTTTAGCTTGACAGGCCTACTTTTTGGCCCCTTTAGGGCATTGGTCCTGAACCCTTTGTCTAGCCTTATATTCCTGCTATAGAAAAATAAAAACTTTTTGGCGCTAAATGTTAATGCAATTCCACAGGGAATCGTACCGCAATGGCGGGTAGGACCAGTAATTTCAGTTTTGTAAAATCTACGTTCAAAGCCCTCTTTAAAGGGGTCAAGCGGGCCCAAAAACCTGTGCACGACCCTGGGCCGGTAATATCCTGTAGTCTGGGATACCTGTGTACCCATGGCAGCAAAATTTGGGCATTTAGGTCGAAAACTACGGAAGGCAGAAATGGCCATCCCGGCGAGTCTGCATTAGTACGCTATGGTAGCGGAAAGGATATAAAGAAAATTACACCAGAACATAGGCTATCGGGTGTTTTCGTAAATTTGATCGGAAGCAAGAGTTGTTGCCCCTGTTAAAAAATCTGCTCTACTTTCAGATCTGACATCAACCTTTTCCAAATCCTGAATGTTTATATTATTTAAAATACTAACAGACTTTTTCTACCAGATGGGGTAAAGGAAAATCCATTTTAAGGCCCTTAATAACTTTACATTCAATTTGGTTGGTCAGAATATTTTAAAGTGAACATTTTCTGAAAGAACAAAAATCTTTCAGCGACATATACATAGCATTTATTATTTCAACTCTGAGAATGTCTATTT
Source organism: Spisula solida (assembly GCA_947247005.1). Classification (NCBI taxonomy): domain Eukaryota; kingdom Metazoa; phylum Mollusca; class Bivalvia; order Venerida; family Mactridae; genus Spisula; species Spisula solida. The sequence continues at coordinate 32,483,427 of OX365952.1, read as the reverse complement.
TAATGGTATTCAAATACTATAAGGCTTTTGGTAATGACTGACATAAATGTATGTCTTGAATTCGCGAGGCAAATGCGTTGTATCGGTCCCATGTATATTTCAGAGCGCACTGCTGAAGCATCATTCAGGCTGTAATATGATATTATTTGAAACATGCATAACTGCTCTTTCGAGTAACATTAAGTTATTAAAAAATCTTAGAATTATTAATGAACAGCAATATATACAACCTAATTATGAGACCATTTTACCACACAAAGCCCCTTTTTAATTATAGACATATAATACGTTTATGGACTATAAGCTACTCTACACAAGTCTAATTGGCTACATCTGAATGTGTATTTTTATTCGGGGAACGTTATAAATGTAATTTTCGTAAAGTATGATTTTGGGAGCAAAATCTTGTGCCCTACACTTGATTTTTGAAAGTGGATTGGGTAATGGATACCCTTATACATCTAATAAAAAGGTCAATAACCTTTGTTTTTACAATGCAATAACATGTAAAATGCGTATTTCCGGTAAAATGGTTTTAAACTTGTACATCTTAAGTCATTTTTACTGTCAGAACAATACTTTCAAGTTGTCATAAGATGCACAGGTTTATATAACAAAATATGTGTCAACTCCATACAAATCGGATTGACATTATAGAAATAATAAACAATAATGTTATCCGTTCTAAGGGCTAATATGACTCATTTCGTCGACAATTCTTTGGGCTATATACCTACATGTACAATGGCATTTAGGTGAATATCAAATTCTCTGATATTAACAACATGACATGTTTTCGGTGGAGGAAGGTTGTATCTTTCAGAAAATGTGCATTTTTATGTACATTAATTGAGCATTAAACAATTTACAGACGCATTATCAGAGCTTTCAGAATGCCCCTATTATGTGGTTGTATTGTTGTTTCCTCAACTTGTATATGATATATGTTACTTTGTAACTCAAATTGTTAAAGCAACCCGATATGCCCACTTGTGGGAGTTACACTACAATGTATAAACAACTAAACTATCAACATTGTCACAAGTTTACTAAAATGGCCTGTATTTACAATGAACTTCTCGGCTGCCATGTTAACCATGATTTTTTACACATTCACAGAAGTGGTGTCCAATATCAAGACTGCTAGTATTACAAACACCATGTTCGCCATGTGGACATGTCACTCCAGAACATTCTGCGTCATTCATGCAGTGGTTTGTTTGGCGGACGACTGTAAAAACAGAAGTAAAAACATTAGTATCTCCTCATCACAAGTACATGTATAACCACACACACACACACCTGTCATATGTCAACAATTTGACTAGGAATTCTATTAAGGTAATGATGCTCACTTTCTAAACCTGGTTACAAATCTTGATCACGAAATATGTGCCATGTCTGTGAGATCAAAGCTAATGTGCAACTTGGTCATCTGTGGTCAATAACTAGGTCACAATTTACGTAGAATAGAGTTGTGGCCCTTGAAATGATGAAGTTTTGCTTGTCACTCATAGCGTAAACAGAATTTGAGCTACAGTCGTCAAACTCCATAGCAAAATTAGTATTGCTCATATACATTTATTTAACGAATCTATGCAGTTGGTTTCAGATTCATCACGCATAAACAGAGCACTTTTTGTCTACATCCGGTTCTAGTATACATTATGCAAACTAATTTAAATATTTTAAACAGCTTCTAAAAATATCCTAACAGGTCCTGTATATAATATCTAACATACGTATATTCAGCAACGTCCGGGCTCGAACCCTCGGTCTTTTCTAGACCAATGACGTTATAACATTACAAATTATTACCATGGTTATTGCAATGACAATTTCCATGATGGTCACAGAAAGGACTTCCATGGTCGCATGCTGGGCAGTTAGCTGGGTCACAATCTGCCTGGCGAGCAACTAAAAAAAAACCAAGATTTAATTATCATGATTATGTATTATACTTAAAGTTCATGTTTACCATTTCATTAAAAATTAGTGACAAGAGCACTGTCGTGTAACTGCGCCGGTCGGAATTTTCCGCGAGCCGGTCGAGACACGCCAAGAAAAGGTAGGCGCTTGTTTCTTCACTTTTTCTAGTCATTTTTTGTTAGATACGATCCAGCTGGAATTGCCGCGTTCATCGATGCAAGCACCATGTCTGGTTTTGTAATAGTATGCAATAAACCGTGTTTGAACCTGGAAATTTCACGACGTTAAAAAATGAGTAGAAAACTACAGTTTTATCCGGTCATATTGTCGCACATACCGTGATCTATAAATAGTCACTTTGTCAAATACTGTATAATCAGATTCTCTTGGCCAAATATATATACAATTTTGTTGATAACTTACTTACAAAAGGCAAAAATAGCATTCTTTAGATTTGCATATGCACTGGTAGGAACTCCACGCACCGGTTGGAATTTTCCGGAGAATATCAGCTTAAAAGTAGCAACGGTTGGGACACATAGGCTTATTAGGCAACGGTTGAGACACGCTAATGTATCGTTTGCAAAATAATATCGATAAAGAGTATATTCATTGCTTTGCTTTATTCATTTAACGTTCTTAAATTTAGATAATAGGTATCGCTATTCTTTCAAAAGTAGTAATTCTTTTTTTACATATTGCAGGGAAAACATTTGAAGCAGTCATTCAGGAAACCGTTTAGTTGATCATCTGGTCGTTAACCATTAAGACAAATGACTCGTTTGTACTTACAGTCAACAGACGACGAATGTGAGCCTACAGGGAATATACACGTCATCCAACTTTACAGTAACACTTTGGTACAATTTTGTTTTCTTATTATAAAGTCAAAAGTTCAAGTTGTATAAAATATAACAGTACGTAAACCCAAGTGAATAGGCCTATGCTCCATACTCAGCAACGTACATACAGAAAACGAAGAATATTATAAATAGTTTCGTTTGATATATTAACGAATCTTAAATAGAAAAATATACGATGTTCTAATAACTAAATAAATGAAAAGATGAAGTGGCTGCATTACTGTGTCAGACAATATTTGAGGGATCATAAACGTCGATGATATGCATAGTTACACGTATTTAAAAATGCAGTAATTCTTCTTTTTACATATTGCAGAGAACTTATCTACGTTTGAAGCAGCGATCCAGGAAAACATTATTTGGTTTAAACCATCCAAACCAAATACACGGTTAAAAACTCACGGGTGAATAAATCATTGTCCATTGTGTAACAAGAGAAGTGTTTCCTGATACTCGTCTGAATTGGTGCTATGCAATGTGTATTACTGAGTATTACAGACTAGTTCGATAGCGAAATTGGTACACAAATGTGTACAGTCATGGACAAAAATGATTTTTGAATAAAAAAATGACGAATTCAACTGCTATTCGGACCTCTTCGATAACTCTGATACACGCGAGCAGTCGATTCAGTGTCATTTTGGTCATCATAATATTTGATGTTGTTTTGTAATTTTTTTTACCCGAAGTTCGCTGATTTCTGTTTTTATTTGTGATTATTGTGCGATACTCTTGACCTCTTAACGTTTTAATTACAAAATAATAAACCACCAATAAACGTTAAACACATTTATTGTGTTATCTTCTCACTAACATATATTTATAAATACAATCTATCATGATATTAAGACTCATAGTACACTGTACTTGCATGTGTATTGTTAAGTACACATTTTAAGTACAGTCAAACCTGTGTTAAAACCATATCTGATAACAAAGCAGTTTGCAAAGGCCTCCAACATTATCTTCCGTCAAACCATTTTCATTTATGTTTAATATATCAAGAGTAACCTGACAGCTAAGGTCATAGATGTTCCCATTGACTGGTTTTACTGTACTGATACACACTAAAAATACACTAACACAATGCTTGCAAATCCAAATGAAAATACATTTTATTTGCAAATGATACCCCCGGTTCATTATACAGGTCATCCATTATCTACATTTCACTGTGCATTGTGCAACATAATACATGCAATTATATTGATATACATGTAATGCTATTCTTGATACATAAACACGTAACTTATGTTATTATCATGACTGTTACACAAATTGCAACAATGACTAAAATGTCTGATTCTAAATACACTATACGTCTTTAGTATCACATTGCTGAAAGCTATAACAATTGCAGCAACAGGTTTTATCATTTCATATAATGCCTAGGTACCATTGAGCATTTTTGCCTCGGCGATGTATACTCCCGTTGGATATTACTGAGTTTCGAGAGGTATCGGTAAGATGGTCATTGTGATCTAGGGGATGCATCGGGGAAATCATGAGACAACATGTGAAATAATAAGGCATCGGGAGAACTTCCGATGTGTTCCTAACTTTACGCGTCGGTCGAACTGCTTTGGAGATGTACTGCCGATGGAAATCAGGACGATCCCCCGATGTCTGACGAGACCTCCACGATGTCTCGGTGAAGCTTCGGGAAGTCTTGAAACATTTAGTAGCATCGCGAACACATCGGGAAATTTGAATGCATGTATTAAAATTACCCGATATACTCACGATGTCATATCGGGAATACCCCGGGGTAGCATCCCCAAAGCCCGGAAATATCCCTGGGATGCATCCCGAAGCATACAGAGTCTCGGTAAATGATCGGGGTGCTTTCGCAAAACCTATTCAGCGAGGCATCCCAGAGGCTTTCCCAACACATCGGCGATAGTTCACTAGTGTCAGGAACCTTTGGGGATATTTAAACTTTTGGCGAACTTTCGTCGATATTTCGGTGACACATTCGCGGTCTCGGGATGTAATACCCGAATATTCGCTGATATTTATCGGGAGTGATTCGGGAAAACCGGGAGGCATCGGGAGAAACTCTCGATGTGATGTTCCCGGCGTGTATACGCCCAACAGTCCCGCGGATGTACTATGTGTAATTGCATACCGCCGATGAGGAATTCCTCAGTGCGACCTAGGCTTAACCTGTATTATAAGAAGTGTTCCATTATGAAATGTTGTTTGACACGCATTTGTAACGCGTGTGGAAATACCCGACATGGTACATGCTTCATCGTATCCAACAAATATTTAAACATAAAAGCAATGTAAAAGACTAGAAGTAAAGAAACAGGCGCCTAGCTTTTCGCGTTCAAACTGTCCGCCATCTTGGTGTGTCTCGACCGGCGCCTAGCTTTTCGCGTTCAAACTGTCCGCCATCTTGGTGTGTCTCGACCGGCTCAAGGAAAGTTCCGACCGGCGCAGTTACACGACAGTGATGAGCAAATTGACATTAAACAATATTGTGAGAAAAAACAGATACGGGAAAGTAAACTAAATTTTAACCAACAGAAAACAATGGTCTAACGCGTACACACGCGAAGTTGGACTCGCGTTAATATAACACTTTACATGTAGTTGCATGTCTTTTCGAACACCCCTCGTAATAGGACGATATTCTAATTCAATGAAGACAACTGTTATAATTATAGAATAAAGATATTATACAATTACCGTGGTTGTTGCAATGGCAATTTCCATGATGGTCACAGAAAGGACTTCCATGGTCGCATGCTGGGCAGTTAGCTGGATCACAATCTTGGGCAAATACAGCAGCTTAAATAGAATCAATGAGACATCTCCCACCACTTTCCGGCATACACATATCCGTATTAGATTAGATAAATTCTAAAGTTTAGATGCCGAAGATAGTTTGATCCCGAAATACACAGAAGGGGCTTCCAGAAGCGTATAGGAATGACACGGAACATCGCAAAGACATGCCTAACCATCCCGATTAGACAAATCTCAGCTTCGGTCGGAAACCATTTGGTCATAGCGGATTTCAGGGGCTATTTAAGACCTGCCGTCGACTAGGACCCAATGGGTTCCTTTATGAGTTAGAATAAAACCGGAGCTTCAATATACAAAACGTGCTTTAAATGTATTTGTGTGAGTGTTCGCAATTTCATAATAGTGTTGAAAATAAAATTTAAAATTCTAATTCATGCTGACACAGGTTTACTAGTTAAGTAAAAAGCTATTAAAATGTTTATCTGAAAGTGTGATATCAGTTCCGCTCATATTTTAGTAAAACACTGTTCTTCATGGGCTATCAGCGCTTTGTTAAAATAAGTACAACACATTGTTTGAAAACTGAACTATAATATCAACTTAAACACGACTTCAAAGATATAACGATTTTGAAATCAATGTTAAAATAATTTCTCTAAACATTTCTGACAAGTAAACTCGCAAATGAAACAATTACCTGCTACAGCCACAAACACGGCGAGGGTAAGAGGAGACATTATGAACGTATTGATATTTACACAATAACTGACTTAGCTTGGCATCGCAGACAGCATATATATACACACTCTCAGCACAAATCTGTGAGGCAGATAGCAACGTCGTGACAACATTTGACCTAAAATCGTGCCCATAACTTATTATTATGTCCTTGATAAGTGCGAAGTGTCTCGTATCCTACGTCAGTCAGTAAGAATTGATTAAAGTAAATCACGATTTTGACTGTGATTTGTTCTCACATATTAATGAAAGTTTAAATAGACATACATTTACAATGTGATTCCGTTCATGTCAACACTCCGTTTACCTTGCACTGTTCTGATAAGACATGAGCCGACATTTCAGAAATGTGAACATACATTTCATGTGCAGCTTTTAAAGACAAATGTCAAGAGTAATCTCCCTTGATAAGGTGTCTTGTTTTTAAGTCTATTTCCATGATTGTATTGTCGACCCTTCATAAATAATTGATGATGGATATTTGATGGATACACAGTACGCGAACGATAACTCTAGCCTTTTATATACATGTAAACAAAGACTGATAATACATACATGTATAAACACTGTGCACATGGTTTTAAGTCGCTGGTTTTAAGCGTTAGCTGAAAGAAAATATCCTCTAAAAGTGATTACTAACAAGATTGAACAAGCTTGGGCATCGTGAATGCATTGTATTGTCATTTTTATTTGGTAACAAGGGCTAGTGTTATCGTCGGCGGACTATATGTATACTTATATCCTTTCCGCTACCATAGCGTACTAATGCAGACTCGCGGGGCCATTTCGGCCTTCCGTAGTTTTCGCGCAAGGGTCACCGTCACATCGTCATTTCCGGTGACCTTTAGTCGAAATGTTGACAATTTGGTCTACTTTCGGTTTGAGGTAGGTGTGTAGCATCCGGATGTATCGAGTTTTTATCAGTGCTGCAAGTCAATAGTGTCTCAGGGACGGGGTATAGGGACCATATGAATTTCTCAAAAAAAAAAAAAATCGTGGTAGCGGAAAGGATATACACCAAAACAAAATTTTGCGTTTTTTGACCTTTTTGCATATATCCATGAAATATCGTTAATATATCGAAAACATGGATTTCAGGCCCAAATTACCACTAAAACGGGCATTTCTGGAACGTTGTATATCCTTTCCGCTACCATAGCGTACTAATGCAGACTCGCCGGGATGGCCATTTCGGCCTTCCGTATGTTGCTGTCTTGGGTACACAGGCATCCCAGACTAAACGATATTACGGGCCCAGGGTCGTGCACAGGTTTTTGGGCCCGCTAGACCCCTTCAAAGAGGGCTTTGAACGTAGACATTGCGGTACGATTTCCTGTGGAATTGCATTAACATTTAGCGCCAAAAAGTTTTTATTTTTCTATAGCAGGAATATAAGGCTAGACAAAAGGGTCAGGACCAATGCCCTAAAGGGGGCCAAAAAGTAGGCCTGTCAAGCTAAAAAAAAAAAAAAAAAAAGAAGAAGTTTTTCGCGCAAGTGTCAACGTCACATCGTCATTTCCGGTGACCTTTAGTCGATATGTTGACAATTTGTTCTACTTTCGGTTTGAGGTAGGTGTGTAGCATCCGGGTGTATCGAGTTTTTATCAGTGCTGCAAGTCAATAGTGTTTCAGGGACGGGGTATAGGGACCATATGAATTTCTCATAACCCCCCAAAAAATCGTGGTAGCGGAAAGGATATACACAGCTATTGAGTCCACACGTATGTATTTGTTAAAGGTGCTGCCTCACAGATCGGGCTAAAAATGTGTGTATAGTATTTTTCCTACCCAACAGAACGAGAAATAAAAATAATTAACGATATAGAAACGTAAGAAAATTCACTCTCGGAAGACAAAACTCCTTAAGGATGAATTGAAATCTATACACGAAGATAAGCTAAAAGGTAATGCATTACGATCCAAGGTAGACTGGGTTATAAATGGCGGGATGCCCAGTAAATTATTCTGTAATTTAGAGAAATATAATTACAAAACGAAAACAATTAGCAAATTAATAATTGAAGATAGTTCTGAATTAAACGATCAAAATGACATTCTAAAGGAAACATCCTGATTTTATAAACGCTATATTTGCAAAACGAAACGAACAACGACTCATATTATTTCAACAAGTTCATAAATGATATAGAAATTCCAAAACTAACGATAGAAGAGTCAAATTCATTAGAAGGTTTAATACACATCGACGAAGCAACTAGGGTTTTAAAATACATGTATATGGCAAATGATAATAATAAGTATTCTGGAAGAAAATTGGTATTTTCGTATGTTGAGCACTTAATGATACATTTTAACTGGCAATCTAACAATTGCACAATTTCAGGGAATAATAACATGCATTCCAAAGGGCGATAAGCCGAAGCAATATTTACGAAATTGGAGACCAATCACGTTGTTGAATTGCATATACAAAATAGGCTCTGGGTGTATTGCAAATAGATTTAAAACATATTTAGATGAACTTATAGTGACCATACGGGATTTATTAAAGACAGATTTATCGGAGAAAATGTAAGGCTTATTTGCGATTTAATGAAATATACAGAAGTTAACAATATTCCAGGCCTACTTCTGCTTATTGATTTTGAAAAAGCTTTCGATTCATTATCCTGGAGTTTTGTTCGAAAGACACTTACGATATTCAACTTTGGCGAGGATATAAAACACTAGTTCAATATATTCTACAAAGACAGTATATCGGCTGTTACACAATATGGCTTTTTATTAGATTGTTTTAATATTCAGAGAGGATGTCGACAGGGTGATCCCTTAAGTTGTTATATATTTATATTGTGTGAAGAAATGTTATCTCTTAAATTTAGGCAAACTAAGGCTATAAAAGGAATAAAAGTAAATGCGATTGAACATAAATTGTCACAGTTTGCAGACGATACAACAATAGTCCTTGATGTCTCTACTGAGTCTCTTAATGAGACACTAAAAGTACTAACTGAATATACTTCACTCGCTGGGCTGAAGGTGAATTTTGACAAAAACTAAAGTTGTTTGGATTGGAAAACAAAAGTACAGTGCCAATAGCATTAAACTAAATGGAAACTTCAATGGAACCAAGCACATGTTGATATGCTTGGTATTACATTTCACGTTGATCTTGAAACAATTATAGAATTAAACTACAATGATAAACTACTAAAAATTTTAAAAAATGCAACTGGAAACGATGAATTGTAACACCAATCGGAAAAATACAAGTGATAAAAACAATTATATTATCTACATTAATACATTTATTAACATCTCGACATAACCCAACGCAAGATCTGATTAAAAAAGTGTCCGACTCATTAACGGACTTTATTTGGGAAGGAAATGCATGAATTTAGCACAACACTCTGCATAAAAGAGGCTTAGGGATAACAGTCATAAATACTTTTATACATTCCTTAAAGTTGACATGTATTAGAAGAATGGTAATATGTAGTGGAAAATGGACAAATGTAGCACTATGATTGACCTACAAACATTATTACAATGTAGCTATTACTACCCAGAATTAATTGCAAATGGAATTAAAAATAATTATCGGAGAGATGCATTAAATGCTTTCGTAACATTACGTAAGAAACAAGAAATCAATTAAACAGAATTGATTGCGCAACCTATCTTCTACAATCATAATATCCTAATAAATAATAAACCCATATTTTACAACTCATGGTTCCAAGCGGGTGTGCAAAATATCGAAGACCTGTTAGACGATATATTAAAGGCAACTTTTACAGCTTCGAACAATTTAAAGAAAATAATAATCTCATACCAAGGTGTTATAATGTATATATCTGATCTCTTGAAACAGAATGATTGTCATAGTAAAGACAAAATAACCAGACCGTACATTCCAACACTTTTTAAAAATATTCTAAAATGTAAACAAGGAACTCAACCAATGTATATTATTCTGATAAAAACAGAAGTCAAACCAGCTTGCGTGTCAAAATGGAATGAGGATTTAGGCTTGCAATTAACTGATAAAGACTGTAATATCATATTTTCAACTCATTTCGAAATAACAACAGATTCAAACTTGCAATGGTTTCAATACTGTAACAGAATTATACATAGAATTATTGGAACAAAATCTTTCTTATTTCGAATTAACTTCATATTTAATGCAAACTGTTCTTTCTTTACAGAAAACTAAGACCGAGACAATCAAACATTTATTTTGGGATTGTCATGTGATAAAGCAACTGATTTTAAATTTCTTTTTAAATTTAAAATCATGAAGTAATAAAAACATTTCTCAATAGTGAAAATTTAATATTAGGAATCAGATATCACAAGCAAGCTGTACTTAACCTTTTGTTCGCATACGTTAAAAGATATATTTACAACTGTCAAGTTCAAGAAATCAATCCGACCCTAAAACGAGCAAAACATTATGTCAATTATCAATATAATTAAGATACAAAAAGGGGTTGCGGTTAAATTGAATAGTTTGGACTATTTTAATGCAACTTGGAATATGCACTTAAACTTTTTCCAATAATTAGAACAATCAAACAAAATTATTTCATATGTACTGCACTTTCAGCCCAGAGAAAATTCTAGCTTTTATAATCATATATAAAAGAAAGGAACCACCGACAGAATTGAAACATAAAAAAGTACCCGTACCCACCAAAAATAAATAAAAACCCAAAAGGGGATTTTTGTAATGCAATACTTGTATGCTTATGTTTATTATATTTAGTAATTGAGGACGATTCAATCAGTTATAATACCTGTTGTACGGTAGTATGTGGGATGCCCTCGACCCACATCTACCTATTGACGAGGAAAATAAAATTATCTCCCCTTAAAAAACTACAGCTTAAACATCAGTGAGTTATTGGGTTCGTTTTGCAATTCGTTTTCATCGAATGCAAAAAACACATTTCAGGCAATTTAAGTCATATAGTAGTGTTATATATATATAGAGTGTTAATACCCTATAGAATTTTGAATGAATGTAGTCAATTAAGGTTGCTATTACTAAAATGGAAAATCATTTTCCGCTCAACATTTAAACTTTAGTTAGGGGTCTGAGATATTGTGATAAAATTGCCCTAACTTATTTTAGTGAGCTGTATACTCTGATTGCAAATTCTATACTGTACAACATTATTGTTCATACAAATTTTAAGTAATATAAATACTTAAATGTAGAAGTTCCCCTCAGATTAAATTACTTAAAGAAGCATATTTACTTCAAGTAGTATTATATTACTATAGCTTAAAAAGTAAGTAATACTTAGTAATTTAAGTATTACTGAACATTACTTGAAATAAGTAATAACATTTTACTAAGTAATTTTTTTTTTGAGTGGAGGAAGCACCTTTAAGGTTAATCCCGCTCACACTGGCGCCCCAAAATTGCTTTAAATGGTGAAGAATTGTGGGTCAGTCTGTAATCGGGAGCGGATCTTCGTGAACGTGGAAGAATCGAAGTGGATCGCGTATTACAATGCTTATTTTGAACATTTAAAAAAGCTTAGTGGGATTGTGGCTAAAACGAATCGTTGTGAGAACGTAATAGGGTCGTATTTAAATTAGCGTTATCGTAAAAACAACGGAATGGCATTATGATGAGATCCGCATTGTAGCAACCAGTTTTGTAACAAAAAACAGAATTGTAAAAAAAAATATTTTCACTTTTATTCATCGCAACCAGTTTTGTAATAATAATTACAATTCTGGTTATTATTACAAGACTGGTTGCTACACTGCATGATCGCAAAAACATCGTGGTACACTAGACATCGATTTTAACTGTGTTTTCTATTGAAGAGCGCAAAAATCGCGTTAAATAAATACCGGTTTATACAGTGCGCCCAATCAGATAATCGGAAAGGCGAAACAATTTTGTATTTTTCACAAAGGTGGATTAATCAGATGTGCACGATTTATCAGTGATGTTTTGAGAACAATATGAATGCACAAAATGGCCACACGTTTTATATTCTCGTGTAACACGCCCAGCAGTACAACGCAATAACACGTAAATTGCGTATTTCCGGTAAAATGGCTATTTGCAAGTGCATTTGGGGCGTGGTCTTTTCCTTGTACATCTTAAGTCATTTATACAGTCAAAAAATAATTTCCATTTGTCATTACATGCACAAGTATATAATAAAAAATATGTGTAAATTTCATACTAATCGGATTGAAATTATAGAAATTATAAACAATAATGTTATCCCTTCTAAGGGCTTATATGACTAATTTTGTCGACAATTCATTAGGCTATATACCTACATATACAATGGCATGACGGTGACTATTTAAAAATTCTCTGATATTAACATCATGACAAGTTGTCGGTGGAGGAAGGTTGTATCTTTCAGAAAATGTGCGCTTTTATATACATCCAGTGAGCATTAAACAATTTACAGACGCATTATCAGGACTTTCAGAATGCCCCTCGAAGAGAGATGTTTTCAGTTGCATTTTCATTATAATGATAAAGGTAGTTTTAACCAATGTGATCAGAACAAAGAGATTTTGTAAATTCATGCAACAAATGTTAAGATGGACTTCCTATATCTTTTAGTTCCTATAAAACTCGTTACAACTGTTACAAATATACTGCGCTTTCATTTATTACCATTACAATTCACAGTAACAGTATACTTAATTACAATATGAACACTTATCACATGTACATAGTTTTCCAGTAATCGAATATAAATTAGATAAAATACGTGTTTTAACCCTTTCAACACATTTTGTAAGTTGTTGCACAATGTGAAATTTTTCTGGATTTTAATTTCTACCACGATCTCTTCTATATGTCTGCTAGAAGTCATTCCCTAAAGTTTGCATCTCGCTCACTTTGATTATGTTCAAAGCTGATGATTTCGGATATGATCCAAACAAATTATAATGAAATAAATCAGTAAATGTTCGGTTTTTGTAAAGATGTTTGGCTTCCGCATACGCCATCTGATATTCCTCTTCACAAGGTCCCCATTCCTCAGTGGGTTTTATCTGGTCTTTGAGTTTCTATGCAAATAAATAATAATTACACTATGAGCCGGGCACTAAACAACCGAAACATCGTAACTTATTAATTCAGACAGTAAAAATTTGGCGACTTCCATTCACTAATTTGTACTTAGCTTAAAAGCCGGATTTGAATTACTGAGAACCAGCAACCGGCAGGCAATTAAGCATATTTGTAGATAGAAGGGTGGACGCTGTTGCAGTTTTATATACATGATACAGTAATATGATGCATGTAACCAAACAAATCCTCGGCTCAATTTTCAGTACGTACATACTGAAGTTATAGTCCTCCGCCACATACCAAATGTTTACACAAGTTTTTGACTCACGCACAAGCTAGAGAGTCATTAATTTTGTTCTTAGCCAATAGTGCACCTACCAATCACCTGGGAGGTGAATTCAAATTTTGTAGCAGACAGTAAACTAGTATACTTTTTTCTGAAAAGTAAATTTCCAGATTGGGTATTACCATCATTGTTTCAGGCATGTCAGAAAATACACTGATAAACTTGTGTACAGATTTACAGACAAATGTGTTCATTAGATAATGCTTAAATTTAATTAAACTTTGATGTTTAATGTTTAGTGTACCAAATAATACTGAATCTTTCTATGCTTGTTTCATCACTTTTATACTCTTATCCCGGTGTTTAAAAACATATGGCCAAACTGACTGAAATTATGCCGGATATCAAAGAAATGTCTAACTTGGATTGTGTGATAAATTTATACATGTTGAACTCTTTGAGATAGGTTCACCACGACATCTGGTTTGGGAAGTGATATGTTCATTAAGACAACAGAGGGTAAGTGATATGTTTATCATAACAACAGGAAGGGGAAATATAGTTTCATCAAGACAACATGGTGTGGGAAGTGATAGGTTCATCGGAACAACAACGGAAGTGATAGGTTCATCGAGACAACAAGGTGTGGGAAGTGGTATGTTCATCGAGACAACAGGGGGGTGATAGATTCTTCGAGACAACAGGGTAAGAGTGAGAGGTTCATCAAGTCAACAGGGGGAGTGATAGGTTCATCGAGACAACAGGGGGGAGTGACAGGTTCATCGAGACAACGCGGGGGAGTGATAGGTTTATCGAGACAACGTGGGGAAGTGACAGGTTCATCGAGGCAAAATGGGGGAAGTGATAGTTTCATCGAGACAACGCGGGGATGTGATAGGTTCATCGAGACAATGCGGGGGAGTGATAGGTTCATGGAGACAACGCGGGGGAGTGATAGGTTCATCGAGAAAACGCGGGGGGTGATAGGTTCATCGAGACAACAAGGTGGGGGAAGTGATAGATTCATCGAGACAACAAGGTGGGGGAAGTGATAAGGTTCATCGAGACAACAGGGGGTGATAGGTTCATCAAGACAACAGGGGGGATGTGATAGATTCATCGAGACAACAGGGGTGAAGTGATAGGTTCATCGAGACAACGCGGGGTGGTAGGTTCATCAAGACAACAGGGGGGATGTGATAGGTTCATCAAGACAACAGGGGGGGGGGGTGATAGGTTCATCGAGACAACAGGGGGGAAGTGATAGGTTCATCGAGACAACAGGGGGGAAGTGATAGGTTCATTGAGGCAACAGAGTGGTGAAGGGAAAGGGTTATTGAGACAACGCGGGGGGTGATAGGTTCATCGAGACAACGCGGGTGGTAGGTTCATCAAGACAACAGGGGGGATGTGATAGGTTCATCAAGACAACAGGGGGGGGAATGATAGGTTCATCGAGACAACAGGGGGGAAGTGATAGGTTCATCGAGACAACAGAGGGAAGTGATAGGTTCATCGAGACAACGCGGGGGATGTGATAGATTCATCGAGACAACAGGGGGGAAGTGATAGGTTCATCGAGACAACAGAGGGAAGTGATAGGTTCATCGAGACAACAGGGGGGAAGTGATAGGTTCATCGAGACAACAGAGGGAAGTGATAGGTTCATCGAGACAACGCGGGGGATGTGATAGATTCATCGAGACAACAGGGGGGAGTGATAGGTTCATCGAGACAACAGAGGGATGTGATAGATTCATCGAGACAACAGGGGGGAAGTGATAGGTTCATCGAGACAACAGAGGGAAGTGATAGGTTCATCGAGACAACAGGGGGAAGTGATAGGTTCATCGAGACAACAGGGGGGAAGTGATAGGTTCATCGAGACAACAGGGGGGGAGTGATAGGTTCATCGAGACAACAGGGGGGGTTAATAGGTTCATTGAGGCAACAAGGTGGGGGAAGTGATAGGTTCATCGATACAGCAGGGGGGGTGATAGGTTCATCGAGACAACAGGGTGGGGGAATTGATAGGTTCATCGAGACAACAAGGTGTGAGAAGTGATAGGTTCATCGAGACAACAGGGGGGTGGGTGATAGGTTCATCGAGACAACATGGGGGAGTGATAGATTCATCGTGACAACAGGGGGAAGTGATATGCTCATCGAGACAACGCGGGGAGGGATAGATTCATCGAGACACCAGCGGGGAGGGATAGGTTCATCGAGACAACAGGGGGGAGTGATAGGTTCATCGAGACAACAGAGGTAAGTGATAGGTTCATCGAGACAACATGGGGGAGTGATAGATCCATCAAGACAACGCGGGGAGTAAGAGGTTCATCGAGACAACAGGGGGAAGTGATAGGTTCATCGAGACAACAGGGGGGAAGTGATAGGTTCATCGAGACAACAGAGGGAAGTGATAGGTTCATCGAGACAACATGGGGGAGTGATAGATCCATCAATACAACGCGGGGAGTGAGAGGTTCATCGAGACAACAGGGGGAAGTGATAGGTTCATCGAGACAACAGAGGGAAGTGATAGGTTCATCGAGACAACGCGGGGGATGTGATAGATTCATCGAGACAACAGGGGGGAAGTGATAGGTTCATCGAGACAACAGAGGGAAGTGATAGGTTCATCGAGACAACAGGGGGGAAGTGATAGGTTCATCGAGACAACAGAGGGAAGTGATAGGTTCATCGAGACAACGCGGGGGATGTGATAGATTCATCGAGACAACAGGGGGGAAGTGATAGGTTCATCGAGACAACAGAGGGATGTGATAGATTCATCGAGACAACAGGGGGGAAGTGATAGGTTCATCGAGACAACAGAGGGAAGTGATAGGTTCATCGAGACAACGCGGGGGATGTGATAGGTTCATTGAGGCAACAGGGGGAAGTGATAGGTTCATCGAGACAACAGGGGGGGAGTGATAGTTTCATCGAGACAACAGGGGGGGTTGATAGGTTCATTGAGGCAACAAGGTCGGGGAAGTGATAGGTTCATCGATACAGCAGGGGGGGTGATAGGTTCATCGAGACAACAGGGTGGGGGAATTGATAGGTTCATCGAGACAACAAGGTGTGAGAAGTGATAGGTTCATCGAGACAACAGGGGGGTGGGTGATAGGTTCATCGAGACAACATGGGGGAGTGATAGATTCATCGTGACAACAGGGGGAAGTGATATGCTCATCGAGACAACGCGGGGAGGGATAGATTCATCGAGACACCAGCGGGGAGAGATAGGTTCATCGAGACAACAGGGGGGAGTGATAGGTTCATCGAGACAACATTGGGGAGTGATAGATTCATCAAGACAACGCGGGGAGTGAGAGGTTCATCGAGACAACAGGGGGGGATAGGTTCAATCTAGACAACGCGGGGAGTGAGAGGTTCCTCGAGACAACAGGGGGGAGTGATAGGTTCATCGAGACAACAGGGGGGAAGTGATAGGTTCATCGAGACAACAGAGGGAAGTGATAGGTTCATCGAGACAACATGGGGGAGTGATAGATCCATCTAGACAACGCGGGGAGTAAGAGGTTCATCGAGACAACAGGGGGAAGTGATAGGTTCATCGAGACAACAGGGGGGGAGTGATAGGTTCATCGAGACAACAGGGGGGTTGATAGGTTCATTGAGGCAACAAGGTGGGGGAAGTGATAGGTTCATCGATACAGCAGGGGGGGTGATAGGTTCATCGAGACAACAGGGTGGGGGAATTGATAGGTTCATCGAGACAACAAGGTGTGAGAAGTGATAGGTTCATCGAGACAACAGGGGGGTGGGTGATAGGTTCATCGAGACAACATGGGGGAGTGATAGATTCATCGTGACAACAGGGGGAAGTGATATGCTCATCGAGACAACGCGGGGAGGGATAGATTCATCGAGACACCAGCGGGGAGGGATAGGTTCATCGAGACAACAGGGGGGAGTGATAGGTTCATCGAGACAACAGAGGGAAGTGATAGGTTCATCGAGACAACATAGGGGAGTGATAGATCCATCAAGACAACGCGGGGAGTAAGAGGTTCATCGAGACAACAGGGGGAAGTGATAGGTTCATCGAGACAACAGGGGGGAAGTGATAGGTTCATCGAGACAACAGAGGGAAGTGATAGGTTCATCGAGACAACATGGGGGAGTGATAGATCCATCAATACAACGCGGGGAGTAAGAGGTTCATCGAGACAACAGGGGGAAGTGATAGGTTCGTCGAGACAACAGGGGGGGAGTGATGTGTTCATCGAGACAACAGGGGGGGTTGATATGTTCATTGAGGCAACAAGGTGGGGGAAGTGATAGGTTCATCGATACAGCAGGGGGGGTGATAGGTTCATCGAGACAACAGGGTGGGGGAATTGATAGATTCATCGAGACAACAAGGTGTGAGAAGTGATAGGTTCATCGAGACAACAGGGGGGTGGGTGATAGGTTCATCGAGACAACATGGGGGAGTGATAGATTCATCGTGACAACAGGGGGAAGTGATATGCTCATCGAGACAACGCGGGGAGGGATAGATTCATCGAGACACCAGCGGGGAGGGATAGGTTCATCGAGACAACAGGGGGGAGTGATAGGTTCATCGAGACAACATTGGGGAGTGATAGATTCATCAAGACAACGCGGGGAGTGAGAGGTTCATCGAGACAACAGGGGGGGATAGGTTCAATCTAGACAACGCGGGGAGTGAGAGGTTCCTCGAGACAACAGGGGGAGTGATAGGTTCATCGAGACAACATGGGGGAGTGATAGATTCATCAAGACAACGCGGGGAGTGAGAGGTTCATCGAGACACCAGCGGGGAGGGATAGGTTCATCGAGACAACAGGGGGTTATGTGATAAGCTCCGCGAAACAACAACGGGAAGCATTTAGCAATTCCGCAAGACGACTTTAGCGAGATGATAGTTTGTCGTTCACTAGATAACGGGAGATGGTAATTAATGATTGTTAAAGACATCAAAAGATAGTCATGCCGACCATACTGATCCCAGGGTAACATTTACATACAGTCTGTAGAATTCGACACTTATTTTAGCGCTCGACTGAGATTGTCGTTAGTAGTCGCCATGCGGTTTTGTCCCTGCCAAATTGACCAATGAACTCCGGCTTCGAAGGAAGAGACGGGAACTTTCTTTGATGCAAGTTATCAGGGTGCGATATTAAAAATAGCTCTTTCAGAATAGACTCATATGTTCTTTAGCGTAAACAACGTATAGCACCGAAACATTCGAAACTACGTCTGGGTTTCCATCTCTAGTTAGATGGAAATCTTTATGAAACTGACTAATAAGAACGATACTGTTGGGTCTCATATGGTATTCTCAAGCAGCAGTTTACCTGAAGAAATGTTCCGTCAGTATGATAGAGGACAAAGACAGCCTTGGCGAGTATTGGCAAGGTTATAACTAACACTATACTCCATCCAAATATCCTCGCACTATCAGGGTACATGTAAGCCCCGTATTTAGGAGGTACGTAGTTGACAATACTGATGGAAAATATTATCTGAAATGAAAACATGTTGACATTAAAACTGGTTACATGACATAATGTTGAAGATTTCTGCTATTACGGATGAAAGGAATCAAATGTATACCTTTAGTAAGTACCTTAGCATGTTATGTTATGTAGTGTTTATTGCTTAATAAATGATATTATTTGAAATGTAGCAGGTATTGTTTAAATACTGTTTGGTTCTCTGATGATTCGTATTCAGTCGGTGTATACTTTTGGTTTGACGTCAATGAGTTCAAATGTATCGTATTACTTAACACGGTAAGTGAATAACGTGAATTGGAATTGTTGTTTCCGGCCAGTTGGCATATAATAAATAGGAACAAATTACATCTAAGATTCTGTCATAAGATGTTATAAACTTACAACTACAATCAGTGGAGATATAAAAGCCAGTGCAATCCTTAATATTCCGGGCATAGACCTCCCAATCATCAGGTTGATATCTTTGTTGAAGCGGTCTAATCCTGTAAAAATACTAAGATTAGAACAATATTAAAGTCGCACAATACCACGAAGTATATTATGTCGAGGTTCATATACCCCCTCTTCCGTTACGCGGGTCTTCGCCCGTTAAGCGGGTGTACGAGGGATTTTCGAAATGTTTCGGGACGAGCACCGTGATATTTGTTTCTTGATATTTTCAATAATTGTGGCTTCATGTTTAATCCCATCATTAGATATATGCATATTTATCAGGGTTCCCACGGTCAGGGGAAAACATAATTATTTCAATGTCAGGGAAAAGTTTTGAAATTAGTCAGGGAAATCTGAAAATTTAGCAAAAGTCAGGAAAAAATTAGGGTATATTTTATTTTTGGAATAAAAAATGCCAATTCCTATATAGAAAAAAAAATGAAAAAAATATTCGCTCCCTATACTCGCTCTGGACAGTTCTAAATTATAATAACTTAATGCCGATGATCTGCTTAGAAGTTAAAACTAATAATAATTTAAACGTTTTTCTTCCATATAAAGCTAATATAACTTCATTTTCTCTATTTTATCCGAACAAAAAGATACGTCCGTACGCGATCGATCTAAAACTGGTGTGTTGTCAGGAACAAAATCAGGGAAAAGTCTGACTCAGAATTTTTGTGGGAACCCTGTTTATATTATTCCACTCAGACGATACATACTGCTGCTATGGCAACGCCAGGTCAGCAATTTCACAATGTTATCACTTTTAAATATCGTACGTAGTTACGTTATTCTGACACTTTACCAATCAATCATTGAACAACCCTTCGATGAGAAAAATACCGATTCCATTTTAGTGACCTTGGTATGACACGACCATACACACACTACCCCCCCCCCCCCCCCAGTTTCCAAAGCGGAGTGCTCCAACTACTAGGAACCGCGAATATGGCCAAGTGATTAGTGAGCTGGATTTGTAACCCGGCTATACAGGTTCGATTGCCGATCGCGGCAGGTAATATCCTTTCACGACAATTTGACAACAATGTCGATTTTTCTTCATGTGGAGAAGTTGCCGGTTAATTACATGTATGGAAGGTTTAAATAGTTCTAGTTAAGATATGTAGCCCAGGGAACTTATTACAGTTAGGAATGTTTGAGAGTAACGTTTCATTGTATGAGTACACAACATATTACAACCATTGTCTGAACAGGTAAAGTATTTTAATTTAGCATTGAATTTATAGAATCTGATGTCTAGATAAGCCTTTATAATTAATTTTTCACCGTCATAGTAGACTCGACAACTGCGTCACTATAAATATCCTAACTGGACAGTAAGTGAATAATGGCACTCATTCGTTTATAAATAGATACATACATATGTCTATAAATATAATTATACTGTACCATAGACCCAAGCTACAACCATGATTTCAACAAAAGCTACTATTGGACCAACCCAAGCTCCACTATACCAGTCCGTCCATAGAAATATGTAAGCACCAGCCTGTATGTTATATAAAATACATTGAGACAATTACAGAGCCATTCATGTGACCTCTCAGACTTATTTAAAGTTCATTACAATATATTCCGTTTTTACTTTTATAACTACTCTGGTAATCAACCGATAACTTTGGTTTAAAAACTCTAAATAAACCTAGTGAGATGAATCATACCCCCGCAGCACTGCTTGACACAGAAATATTACATGTATTTAAATTTTATAGTTACTTTTATCTGTTAAAATCCAGTAAGAAACACGACATGCAATACTACATAACCTTTGACCTCAAAGTGACCTTGACGTTTGAGCTAGGGACCTAGGTCTTCCGCAAAAAAATAGAAAAAACAATCAGAAAATAAAAAGATAAAAAAAATCGAAATGAAAAAATAATATATCAAAATCGAAAAAGGGAAAAAACAAAACGAATAAAGGGAAAACTAGAACTACCACAGAGTGACTAATGATACCCCCACATACCGCTTTGTCACAAACGTATGCCAAAATTGTCACAATGTCATGGGGACAACAATTGTACAGTTTCTTAAATTCAACGATATATAATGATGAAGTTATTGGCTAAACAACCTCAATTATGGCCATTTTTGACAATTGAACTCCAAGTGTGACCTTGAACTTTGAGCTAGGGACCTTTGTCTTGCGCATGACTCGTCGCTTGGTGTGGTGACAATTTGTATCAATTACAAGTATAATAAATAATCAATAAGAAATGATGACGTTACAGAGCGAGCAGACACGATTTTCTAACAGACCGACAGACCAACCAACCAACCAACATGGTGACTCCAGTATACCCCCTTAATTGAAAGTTACGTATGTCAAGTGAACTAATATAACGACTCGACCGTGTATTAATTACTTAAAGAATGTCATATGTACGAGTATCCAATTGGATATTAATTTTTAGTAAACATCTGGAAATGTGTTAGAACAACGGAATGCTTGATATGTACAGTGACACAGTCAGATGATCGAACATCTTCGTAACAGCACTACTGTGCTAACATGCACTATGTCGAACACAAACAACAATAGGTACTCTGTAATAAAATGTTATATCATTAACGAAACTTCAAAGAAGCCAAATAATCGCCACAAAAATGTGCAATGTAAATAACTTACCCCTGTACAAGTGCACAGAGAGAGTATATATAAAACTGTGGACACCAAGGCCAGACATATCACTCTAGAATTATCATGTAGTCGTGGAAAACAGTCACCGATCAGCTGCATCATCATATCAACGGGGATAAGCTGCAAAGTCAAGTAATCATTATGTTAAAATATGTATAATATCCTGGTCATTTATTTATTTATACATGCAACATCCCCTACAACGAACATGTCCAAGCACTTGTTACCACTTTCTTTTATTCTGTAAAACTCAAATACCTTATCGGAACGGTGGTACGTGTTAAACAAAGAAACGAGAATCAAAGAAAGTGACAATATATACGTGTTTTAAATGGCAGAAGGTAAAACAGCAGGTACAGTTATCGTGTTCTATGCAACACATTGCTGAGACTAACTTGATCCATGGTTTCTGTTGAGTGGTGCCTTCCCTGTCCAATTTGTTATCGTCTTTCTGTGAATTGCGAGAATGTCTAAGGGTAAACTTTTCTAATGGAAGGCTGGGCCAGGGATAATGGGTTATTGTAATGCTTTGTTTATACTAATTATCCCCCGCCGGTAGGGGGTATTGAAATGACGTTTTCCGTCCGTCCGCAGCCATTCCTCTGTAACTAGCTGGTAGAATTTCATGAAACTTGAAATAAATGTGAACTACTATACTGGGATGGTGCCCGTCAAGTTTTTTGCTGCCTATAAATAACTCTAGTTACCATGGCAACTGATTGGAATTACTCATAAAAAATCATAAAAATCAACCACTGGCCAGATTTAAAAATAATTTTACAGAAATAATTGTTGAGTGACCCTTTTACCAAATTGACATTTTTGTCATGATTAATTAAAAAACATGACCGCCAGTGGATGGGGCTTGTTTTCCCAATATATAAATAGTAGTCTTTAAAAACCTTCTAAAAATACTTGTTGGGTGACCCGCATATATATGACCTTTTGTTATGATTCGTCAAAACCATGGCCGCCATTGGTTGGGGCTCGTTTATCCTCATATATAAATAGTGACGTTTTTTTTTATCTGCAAACTGGATTTCAGTTTATTACAATTATACTTCTTGAGTGTTCTATTCTATAAGTAGCTAAATAATAAAATTCATGCCGAACCATGGCAACCGAAATCAATGCTCTGATTGAATATGGTTCTTCTAGTTCAATATGCACAGGTGAGCGATACAGGGCCATCTTGTCCCACTTGTTTATTGATAAATTTTCATTAGAGTTACTACCTTTGGTTTAATCAATTAATTTCGTCCACTTACTAGCGGATATAATTTCAAGAAACTTAAAAAAAATATGAACATCTATACTGTAATGATGCCTGTCAAGTTATGTGTATTGGTCAATTTTCTGTTGTGTTATCGTCCTTGATTTATTAAACAATTGTTATCAAATGGAAGCTTACATTCCAAACTGTGCAATAAACTATTGATAACCTATAGGCCGGGGATATCAATCAACGAATTTGATTGTTTGTTTTAAGTCGATTGTGAAACAAGTTTTTTTCTATTCATATGTATG
This sequence comes from Spisula solida, assembly GCA_947247005.1. Taxonomy (NCBI): domain Eukaryota; kingdom Metazoa; phylum Mollusca; class Bivalvia; order Venerida; family Mactridae; genus Spisula; species Spisula solida. Next base: position 32,459,681 of record OX365952.1, on the reverse strand, counting down.
GCCATCAAGTGGTCTTATTATGAGAATTGAGCGTACGAGGAGCTTACAAGACAAAATAAATAACCAACTAATAAATGTCATTAAAGGGATTCTTCATTTCAGTCATAAAATTTATATAGTACATGTATTAACAACATATTTATAGGTTACAAAGTTACACATACTGAGTATCTCAAAAACTGCTACTCTTATAAGTTGCCCCAATCATATGTTCTGTCCTATATCTGAGTACTAAAAAAACACCAAACAAGACACAAACAATGCGTTTTTATGATCGCCCAGACTACATTTATCACTCTCGACACCTAATTCCTGATGTTATCCATCGCCTTGTAAATTGTTATGGTTGCTGTGATTAGCCTGAGTGGTTAAGGCTTGACTGATGGGAAAGGGGTTTTAATACGAGAGGTGCCCCACTTATATTTGAACACCGTTGAATATCCGATATTTCCATGTTAATCGAAAATAATGAAATAACTCTTTCGAATGCCCCCTAAGAAGCACCAAGAAGGTGCTAATAGATCATGGATATACCGTTTCTGTGAAGACTTTCAGTAATTTTCGTCCGTAGAAGGGTGCTTTACGTTCTGTTGCTCTAATATGTGAAATGACACAAAATATAAAAAAAATGCCAAAAAGTGACAACCCCTTCCAAAATCGTACCCATTGGTTATATGATAACTAGGATAAATCCTATAACTGAAATGGGGATTGCAATGAAGGTAGAAGTATCATTCGAAACTATTAATCAAGTAATTTAAAAAATGGCGAATGCCTGGCTCTAAAAAACGGTTGGTGTTCACCCGCGATTTTACCAAAAACATGCAAGGGAGACAATCGTCTTTTACCCTCGTACATGCTACAACGGAACGGTAATTTGGATAACTTAGTCCCCTCTATTGAGATAATGCTTTATCATTGAGATATTTACGTTAACACAGCAGATTGCTATTTGATAAATGTCTACGAGACTATCAAAAAGTTAACATTCGTTAAGCAACGTGAGTTCCCACCCGGTTGCATGACTTGTGCTGTTGTTTGTTAAAACTAATAAAATATAACTCATATTTATTCTACAAAGGGAAATATAAGCGCACAGTACTATGCTCCTAACGGATAAAATAGTTTTTGGACAAAATGTTTGCCACATTTCGTTCCTGACGACAATGTCTGGCGCATGGTGTTTTGGTCAAGTCTCAGTCACGCTATATGATATCTTAAGAACACGAATTCCAAGTATATTACACCAGAATAGTGAATGCCGAAGTCTTACAATCCTGTATTCATAAACTTTGGAATCTTAACGATAAAGCAGCATTGATTATACTCGATTATTGTATATATCATCAATCGAGGTTTTCTGTCTTAAAAAAGCTCAATTTGATGCCCCTACGAATTGTTGATTTGGGGTCTAACTAAACTGCAAAAAGAAAATGCAGTGAGTGCATATGTTAGTCGACACATTAAAATACATGGCTGTATCGAACCATTTTGATTATATCGTGTCAGCATGATCATATCGAATGTTCAACGGTGTTCAAATATAAGTGGGGCACCTCTCGTAGACCTGTATAGCGATAGCAAGCCGCTTATTTTTAATGTTGTACAACTTGTACCAAAGCTCTGAAAACTGCCGGCTCCTTTAATTAATCATATCCGTATTTCGAATATAAACTCTACACACACACATTATAATGTATAATTACACGTATATATAGTGTAGTTAAAGGGACCCCATAAAACTAAACATACTTTTGCCATTTCTAGTAATTGGTTGAAGCGTGTTTTATTATGTTACACTTTGTACAATTTGTGAACGGAATGCCTAAATATGTGTTAAAATGTTTATGTACACCTCCGTCCGCTGTGACAAAATATGCCATATTCGCCTCATGAAATGCCGGACAAGTGTACTGTTCATTTACAAAAATACCTTAAGAAACTAGATTGATTACCCACAGCACGTATGAACTATGTAAGTATTCGTTCTGTATATACATTTGAGAAAGCTTATATATACGTCGCTTACCTGTGACTCTATACCAACCATAAACAATGATATCAAGAATACAGCCGACCATAATTGCGGTGCTGGAAATAATGACAATGCTGTGACGTAAGCAACTACACCAGCGGCCATTCCTGAAAATATCAGACATTAAACGTTTATGTAAGGGAGAAAGTTCAAGTAAATGTTAGTTCCTGAGAAATAACGTAGACGTAAGAGGAACTGTAGGAACCGAGTTCCATTATTTCTCTGGTATGAATAGTTACGCGCACTTTTTGTCACTTAAAATACTTTTAATGACAGTTTTGTACTTTTTAGCTTACATAAACATGCAATGGCAGTGTTTATTCTTGTTTGAATAAACTCAAAACTATATATTAACATTATACGAGGGTCATTAAATATATTCGTACGCCATCGTTCTCGTTGATTATAATTGTGTTAAACAATAATTTCTTATATCATTACAAACTTATTACCTGAGTGTGTTATTACCTACAGCCAACACAAATTTATCTTCAATAATGCAAACCAGTAGCACGTCATCAGCCATTGTATTACCATAGTAACGAGCTACCCCCCCCCCCCCCCCGACCGACGTACCGTACATTTTTCATTTGCTCTATGTTATGAATTCCGATTTAGTTAATTTAGCTTTCTAATATTTCTGCCAGATAACTAGAATTGCAAAATATTATCATGACATTTTATGAAATTACGAAGTTTTTTGGATGTTGGAGTGTGAAGTTATATCAAAAATGAAAGTATCTTTACCTGGTATTTGGTACCGTGTACGATTCTATAAAAAAGCATGACATATCATTTCTGTATCAGGAACAAATCTCTACAAATTGGTACCTGGTGTGGTCAACATAAATAGGTCATTCATTGACAATCCTATGTTTTTGACATGGTGGCACAGCAGTCAAGTAGGTAATGCTCATGACTACTGACCGAGAAATCGCTCGTTTGAATCTCGACCGGGTCACTTGATCATTTCTGATAGTTAAGCTTTTCAGTGTTTCCCAAACTAGTTGGTAATCTACAGGTAGTATCGCGTGTGTCGGTAATATACATCGGCGGCAAGTTAAAGAACCAAGGATTTTGTTTTGAAAGAGCTAGGGTATTCCACCCGGATTTCTTGTATCACACCACGGTCTCGTTTACTTGCTTTCCTATCAGAATAAACAGGACCCGTCTAAATTATTAGACTACACATTATGACCAGCAACTTGTTCTTTCAATTTTACAATTATGGTGTACCTGCATTAATAACTTCTGTAATGTGAATTCCTTGCGTATGTGCCATGTTACCAAGCACACAGAAACATACCATACCACTGAATGCAGCCACCAATGAGTCGATTATTGGTAGGATAATTGACATCCTAAAAATATAATATTCATGAAAGAGTGATACGAGTATTCCTTTCTTGTATAGTGTATCAAACACTACATGTATGTTCACCCAGTTACATTGTAGATCAGTGTTCGATTGACGGGTTGGGTAGAGTATTTTTCCGTGACATTGTCTATGGTCATGCATTCCACTTTGGGAGAAGTTGTCCCCCATGCTACTTCAAAGGGTACCGGTAGATAATTAATTCCTATCGAAATGCACAAGTCAAGTAGGAGCCTTTAGGAATTAACTCTACTTGAACAATAGCATAACACAGTGACACTTGCCCATTTATGCTATCAACATATGACATCATGAAGCGGAGGAATAAGGGAAAGTAAGCAGCGGGACATATACATTTGTATGATGTTCTAGAATGATGAATGAGTGATAATAGAAAACCATTCAAGAGATAAAACAACTCATCAGGTTGTTTACAGGCAAAACACTATTGTTCAGCAACTGAAATTCATTCTTAAGGTGATTTCCAACTCTTCATTTGAGCGGAAGTTTAGAAATCGGTGTAAATAAGACGTATTGAAAGCGTCTGATTACCGTGATGAAATAGTACGAAAAAATAGATATTGATTCGTCAGCTTGTTCTCATGTCTTAAAATCGCGAATTTACTGTATACACTCATTAAAAGTTATAAGTACACCAACTTGTTACGCTTGTATCTTTTTTATTATTTTGTTAATTTTTTGCATGTGTTCATGCGTGTAGTATACCCACAATATCCAATAATTGGATATTTGTATTTGGCTTGGTGTAAGCAGTGAACCGTGAATTCTCAAAATTCAGACAAATGCACGTGCACAACACTGTGTATTGTACAAAGTCTTGAAATGTTGATTACACATTGTCCAGCAATACCAAAAACCAAAAAACATAAAATCTGAAGAATTCTGAATACAAAAAGAACAAGAGATGTTTGTAAAATATCCATGTCTCATGACAACCGAATAACCATGTATACTAAAGGCCATCCCGACCTTGACCTTTGACCGATTGACCTACAAATTTGTAGAAGTCTTTTCTTGATAATCAGCAACCAGTCTATGAAGTTTTACGATCTTAGGATCCACCGTTCTTACAATGTGGATCAGAAACCTTTGTGTATTCGAAGGTCACGGTAATTTTAACCGTTTACAACAAATACATATAACGTGCATATTCTAAAACAATCATTATCGTGTGATTCCGTATATACGAAATTTCGTGCATGCCAAGTTTCATGAAATAGAATGTCATACTTTTTCGGTAAAATGCAAATATCAGTTTTAAGGGTGTTTTCCCAAAATCTAAAAATATCTTAAAATCTAGCCGAGCAAAACTGTTATGGGTTTGCACAATCACTATCATGAGTATGTTCTTCGTAAAAATCAGGTGTTGGATACCTCTTGTACAGAAAAATTTAAGAGTTGGGAATCACCTTAACCATTCCGCTACCATAGTGTACTAATGTACTGGCCGGGATGGCCATTTCGGCCTTCCGTAGTTTACGACCTAAATCCCCAAATTCGGGAATTTTGATGTCATGGGAAAAGGATATCACGGGCCCAAGGTCGTGCACAGGTTTTTCGACCCGCTGTCCCCCTTTAAAGAGGGATGTGAACGAAGGTTTTCCAAAACTGAAATTACTGGTCCTACCCGCCATTGTGGTACGTACGATTCCCTGTGGAATTGCATTAATATTTTAGCGCCAACAAGTTTTTATTTTTCTATAGAAGGAATATAAGGCAAGACAAAATGGTCATGAGCATTGCCTAAAGGGGCCCAAAAGCAGGCCTACCAAGTTAAAAAAAGAGCGCAAATAAAAGATGATGCAGGTAAAAACATCATGGATAATATCAAGTTGAGCGTATTGTACAAGAATGTATAATGTATAATTTACCTCAATGAGTTGTTTTTGAAGTCCGAATGTGAACCTATTAATACATTTGCTCCCCATCCAAACGCAAGCGTGTAGAATGCCATCAGTGTTGCTTCTATCCAAACCTACATAAAACATAACCTTTACACAATGTTCTTACTCTTGGTATTATAAACAGTTTGGATATTACAAAGTCAGATGTTGAAGTATTAACCAGTTATACTCAGGTATATAAATTATCCGCATACTTGGTCCATTATGTCCTGAAACTACTCTTTTACCCTGATTGTCTCGCCATGACGCTTTATGTCATACCCGTTGTGGTTCATATCCGAATCGCACTTGACCGACTGACTATGCGGAAAAGGCGAGTGTAAAAAATATTAACCATTACAATATACAAAGATCTAAACACAGTATTTTTAGATCTTTGCAATATCTCAGCTGATTCTGTTCAAAAGTGTATTCGATAGTACACACGATATGAAACGACGGTTTAGACTAAGAATTAAGCTTGAAACGAGAAGGAAACATAGTACACTGGTTGATTGCTGATTACTTACTCTAGGGTTTGCTAGTTTCCAAAAGTCTGGATAAAAGAAATAACGAACTCCATCGCCAAATCCTGGTGACATCGCCGAGCGAATAAATATAGCCACAGTGAGTATGAATGGTACTGTACCAGTAACATATATCACCTATAACATCATAAAGTATCATCATTATTATCATAAATATATCATACATCACCTATAGTATCATAAAATAGCATCATTAGTATCATAAATATAACATATAATACCTATAATATCATAAACTATCATCATTATTATCATAAATATCAGTATTTGTATAACACGGTGAATCCGTAATAGCAATTTACAGATTGTTGTGTGAGGTATAATTGTAATCAGCACCACTACGACTTTAAATCCAATCAACACCAAATACAAAATGAAAATGAAGGATAAAATAGACTCTGGTTTAGATATTTAGATTAATAATGACATTTTTATGTCAACCTGACATGCGGAGTACACAGCTTACCATGCTGCCATATGTGTTCGATTCACAGGTTGGGGATGATATGTGTTCTATGGTACGTGCATTAGCTCTTCTGCGAGCATGTAAGAACTGATAACCACCCTATGTATACTAAGAATACTGTTGCAACAAAACCAAATACTAGTAACAGTTAATAATTATTCCGAACTTCAAGATTATGTAAAAAATGAACCTTACACAGGATACAGTGCTAAGAGCGCCTAACGGCGTGACATAGCAGTTTTGGCTTTTAATACTGTTATATTTTTACTTTTGACGACTAAAACTAGGTATTTCAGTTGTTTTACTGTAGGAACTGGGTCAGATCGGACTTTTTGATTGCTGAAACTGGTTCATTCAGCTTTTCGATAGCTAGGACTTGGGCGGATCATTTACTTGTTCAGTTTGGCATTGTGCCTTGTATGTTTTTATCTTTACGGGGCTCGGCTGGTTAAGTTGAGTCTGTCTGACTTCATATTATCTAACATTTTAAGCTCATTTGTTTAGCTCTAAATTTTAAACGGTCAATGCTCGGTTTGGTTGCTGTGTGTCAGATGAATCCCTGTAACTGCAATGAAACCGAAACTAATCCACGGTTGGCTAGACTTAAAGCCAAAGAAAATTAGGAAAGCGCTACCTTTTCTATTGATTTTACACTTTTAATACTGCCTAGAAATATGATGATACGTATCACTGCCATATAGAGAAAGTACCACCAGATTACAGGATAGAAATCGTTGACTCCGGAAGAAAGCTGCAGAACTCGGTATCTGAAAGTAGATTACATATAAGATTGCATAAAAAACTGTTTAACTAGGCGATATATGGAAGCTAAAAGTTGTTTTCCAAAACACTAATTTAGCGCAAATATTCGAATAGAGAATATTCATCCATGAAATAGCCCGTTGCGCTAGTTCAGATCTTTAGATAGGTCACCCGGCATTATAGTAAATAGTGATTCTTACAGCTAATATTTTATATGTGTTCTCGAGAGTGTGAACCCCGGGCTACAAACATAGTAGTACGTCGTGACGTGGGCTACGGTCATACTCCTCCAAACAAATTGGAACAAGTTACTAATAACCTACAAACTGGTAAGGTCACTTTCAATACCGCCTTTTATAAAAGGAAACGTGCAAATTAACAACGATCAAGAATACCCTAGTAAAAATAGCAAAAATCGAATATTACAAAAATATTTTACCAAAGTGCCTTTTGTGAAACCTTATTCCTTTTGTATGCACCCTTCTGCAATTTCGTTGTCCCGTATCGTTCAAAATGCCACGTACACTGTATCTGTTGTGTATTGTCCTTGTGGTGTGTGTCGCCCGTTTGTTATTTTCTTGTCACCTGGTTCTTCCTCCGGATTAGTTTGATTGTCTGAGGTGGCCGACTTTCGGGATGAGATGGCGTGTTTTCGTTGTTGCTAGTTTTTTTTGCGTTCGACATTGTCTGTGCTTTTTGTTGTTATAAAGCAGTGTTCTTGTGCTAGTGTTTTTGTGTTGGTCTGTCCCTTTCTTAGTTACGTTGGTCATTGACTGTGCCTTTTTGTTTGCATTCGTCTTTTCGTGTCTTGCTGTTTCTGTTCGGCGTTGCTTCTGCCCGTAGTTTAGTATTTTTGTATTATTTATTAAAATATGGTGTTTAATTTAAATTTTGGCTCCAAAGCCGTTTACAGTGGATTTGCAATCTAAAATAATCAACACAATGTCATAGGTTCTCAGTATCCGTCATTCTTTTTTACCGGAGCCAGTTCTATTGTAGCTAGGGGGAGTTTTTCGCATTCACTTTTTGTCCCTTGTCTGAATTGTTCGCGCCATTCGTACCATATCCGGTTCGTTCGTAAGTTAATATGCAGTTGTAGAATTATGGATGTAGTTTTTGTTGCTAGTGTTGTTCATTTCCTTGCGCCCCTTTGTTCACTTTCCAATTATTTATAGTATTTTTGTTTAATACTATTAATAACTTATTTGTGCGGCTGTCGGGATTTACCGTTTACTGTTGGTCCTAACTTTTTAGGCGTTTGGCCTTTTGCTGTTGAAACTGAATTATTTATTCAGTTTTGGCATTCAGCTTGTGGTGTGTGTCGTCCGTTTGTTATTTTCTTGTCACCTGGTTCTTCCTCCGGTTTAGTTGGACTGACTGAGGCGGCAAACTTTCGAGGTGGGATGTCGTGTTTTTATTGTTGCTAGTTTTATTTTTTATTAATACTATCAATAAGTTATTTACCGTTAACTGTTAGTCTAAACCTTTTAAGATCATTACAGACAGCTAAAACTAGATGTTTGGCCTTTTTGCTGTTAATATGAAACTTAATTGGTAATTTAGGTTGGGGAATTCAGCTTGTTTAAAGTGAGTAATTCGGCTGGGGTCTAGGTCGTTCAGCTGAGGTGCTCGGCTTCTTGAGGATAAGTCATTCAGCTTGCTGAAACTAGTTCATTCAGATGAAGCTATGGCATTCATCTTTTTATTACTGTTATTCTTTAACATGTTATGACTTCAGACAGATAAAACTATGTATTCATTCAGCCATTTTACTGTTGAAACTTGGGCATTCATCTTTTTTATTGCTGAAACTAGTTCAGCGGGGATTCGGGCAGTGCATTTTCTCGTTCGGTTATGTGTTGAGCATTGTGCCTTGTAAGTGAGGTATGTGATGTATTAAATGTCCGACTATATAGTATATTTTTGGTGAGCTGATTTATGTTGTACATGTAAATCTCAATTACCTAAACTCTTCTAAAATGAAGCGCCTAATATGAATAACGGTTCAACAAAAAATCTTACTGCCAGTATTCCTCCGCTGCAGTCATGCTAGTTCCGTTTGTAATTGTTGTTTCAACAACAGTTGGTTTTAGTTCTGTTGCGTAAGGTACGTTTTTATTCATATCCTGTTGTACAGATTTATTGAAATTGTGCTCTTTACCACTTCCCCATCCTGAGCGACAGTATTCAGTGTTCCAAGTATTGTTACAATGGCTCCATGGTAACGGGTCCCGAAATGTATTTATGAAAAATTCTATGATCCATACTCTAAATATGCTTGATCCGGGAATATAGAATGCATATGCCACGCTGACCGTTATTCCAATCCCTGCAAGAATAAAATCATTACCATTTATACTATTCTTCTTTTGGGGTTAAGTTACAATCTAGTACGTATTTCTCCTAATAATTCAGTATAGTTATCTCGATTTGTTCAATTACGTCATTTTACTAATTGAAAGTAGGTCATACGACTATACGGGCCTTTCAACGTTTCAATACTGTTATTTAACTTTTGAGACTAAAGGCTGCTAAAACTATGTAGTTCAGCAGTTTTACTGTTGTAACTAGGTCATTCAGCGTAGGCATTCCGCCTTTTGTTTGCTGAATCTTTTCTACTGGGTCATTCAGCTAGTTATAATTTATTATACTTTTCTACAGCGTGGACTTGGGCGGATCTGCGCTTGTTCATTTGGGCATTGTGCTTTGTGTGTTTTTAATGTTTTCTTTGCCCGACTGGTTAAGTTGAGTGCTGCCTTCCCTGTCTGACTTAATATAATCTTTTTTAACTGCATTTGTTTGCATTCACAATTGGCGTCAGATAGATTTTGGTACCCCAATTTACGGTGGCCTAAAACATTTTTCTGAATAAACTGTAAACTTTAAGACTTTTACGACTTTTTTTGTTTTCGAAGTGAAACAATTTCATCTTGGACATGGTGCAAAAAAGTCCCGTGGTAATGCTACATTATCTTGATTTAATAGGGAAGCTACTACTTAAACTTGTCTACTTTTATTCCAAAGGGATTTCAATATAACCGACTTACTTTTCAAGGAAAATGGTTCGTGCTCTACAATTTATTGATTTCAAAACGGGAAGCTACCCTCGTACTTGCACTTTAAATTTCTCATCATTGGTTTCAAAATAAATCTGACTGTATTGGCCCTTGTTGATACAATGTATCGGAAGGATAAAACATTAACATTTGGAATGTTTCGGACCGTGTTATAATCGTACATAAAGGTCAGGACAAGGTTAACATTGGCCATTAAGTAAAACCACATACTATCTGGGTAGACATCGGATCGAGTTGTTGGAGCGATTTAGCCCAAGAGAACAGATAACTACACGAAGAGCTAGTCAAGTGTGAAAATCATGTTACTTATCCTAATGTGTTCGAGTAAAACAGTTTGATAAAATATCTGAATATACGTTTTAAACAATATGTAGACAACGCCATTCAAAGAAGTCTAGTCTTTATTAGAAAATTTGTAAATTTGCTATCTTACCTCGAAATAACGGACTAATATCCCAGACTTTGTATGGCCCTTTGCCGGAAAATTTACCAATTGAAAACTCCAGGAAATACATTGGAATTCCACAAACCACGATCATAGTAAAGAACGGAATTAAGAACGCTCCTGTAACAAACAGTGGGTATTAATTTAAAGGTATACACGCATTATGTAAATCTGAACAATTTACAATAAAACAGGTTTTGATCACATTTGCAACAACATCTGTATTTAAAATCACGATTGCCAAATTGATGAAATTGTAGCGGAAAATATCTTTGTTGCATAATTACATTTCCGTACAGGTGGGATATATCAACCTGACAATAAATTCGTGAAAGTTTTGATTATGTCTATTGCACTCATATTATCTGAACGATCACAGACCCTGAGAAACACAAATACAATACTAAGTATTCTCACTTGCTCTTTTTCAAATTTGGTATGTCCGTACATCGTTTTGATTCTACACAAACCTGTTATACTGGTGCAAAGTCCTTAAATTTGTTCTTGTATTAGGTGAAGATACCTTTAAGTTAGTCATTTACTTTCGGTGTTACCAGTATCATTACTTGTGTATGGGTATTTTGCTACGATTTAAAACGCAATGCAACCATCAGGATTCTGTTTTATCAAAGCGCCTACTGAAATCTTAAATTTACGTTCAAATTTAAATTCTTTCTAATTATTTTAAACTACACAATTTGGTAAATACAGCTGCAATACTACATTTGTAACTTTAAACCTTTTTTTCAAAATGAACGCTCAGACAACAACGTCTTATCTACTGGTGACCTTTTCAAGGTAAGTCACCAAAAATACCAGGAATTGACGCCCTACGTATAATGGTGATGTCACGTCCTGTTTTAATCCACCACCTATTTTAAAACAAGTGCCTGTTTTAGAAGAAGAGATAACTTTTATACACCCTCACAAAACAACAGAACACCCTGTATATAGAGTCTATAAACAAATGGATATCATTTTTGGTTCTAACACGTTTCCTCACTATAGCACTAACAAATTTGCCACGTTTTGTTAGTCAAATGTGCTATCTCCAAAGTGATGTTTTATTTAACAAAACGGTAAGGAACTGTTTGCCTTGGAAACTTTACTCAGATTGAGATTCGATTATACTAATGTAGCAAATGAAATATTAAGTCGGTTGTATTATTAGGACATCTTAAACGTTACATCAAACTTTCAAACTTGATGTCCCAAAATTGTAAAACATGGACTTCTATATAGAACAATATAGCACTGAGCCGACGATTGGTCTATCTTTTGTATGGAAAGCCATAGCTGTCTTATAAGCTGAAATATAATTATGTTCAGTGGATACATCTTTATATTGAGTAGTTGTTACGTTATATTTAGTAGATACATCTTTAGTAGAGTGAGTATGTCCTTATATGTAGTACAAATTTCTTTATATGAAGTACAAACGTCTTTATATGAAGTAATTGTGTCCTTATATGAAGTACAAACGTCTTTATATGAAGTAATTGTGTCCTTATATGAAGTACAAACGTCTTTATATGAAGTGCTTATGTCCTTATACTAAGTGCACACTTCTTTATATGAAGTGCGAAAATAAATATGTCTTTATATAAAGTGCTTGTGTCTTTATATGAAGTGCGTTCGTCTTTATATAAAGTGTGCATGTCCTTATATAAAGTGCAAACTTCTTTATATGAAGTACCTATGTCATTATATGTAGTCGACTTTTCATTATATATTCTTTATATAGACAGGTCCATGTACACGGTTGACTTTTGTAGGTTCAACGCCAGTAAAATACTATACTGTTTCATGCATGGATTGAATCTCCCTGAGGAAGTGTTTAGGCCCTTTTCCCTGTCCAAGAAATCTCATTTCCTTTAAGATATGTGTTTTTAGTCCAAATAATAGAAAATAGTGTTACCCATCTAGGAGACGGGTTGCATAGCAACCATGGATCCGAAGACTGATTTTCTTTTAATTTAAAGTGTTTTGTCATAAAAATATGTTCTATAAATATTTATTAATATAGTTTTATACTCGTCTTTTACTATGGTTGTTATGTATGTTCCACATTTAAAAAATATAATCAAGAATGGTTATTCATAAATGTTTCAGTATCAGGTCCCGCTTCCGGAAGTCGAAAGCGAGAGTTCGTCTACCTAATGACCATAGATATCCGGTCAAAAAAACGGCGTTAGCGAATGTAAAACTCCAACAACAACAATAGTGCGTTTTCGTAAGTAATAGTTACTGGGGGAAATCCCATATTAGCTGAATGAACAATAAAAACTTTTAAGCAAACAGAAGGTCAATAATAAAAATGTATTTCAAATTACGTAAGCAAAAACTTCAATATGTACCTCCGCCATTCCTAAAGGCCAGGAAGGGAAACCTCCATATGTCCGACATACCGATAGAATATCCCAGTGCTGTCAGGTACGTACTGAATGTCGAGGAGAACATGTATTTCTTCGTGTTAACGGGATGCTCATCGTTGGAACCCGTGTTTTCCTTTGAGCTCGACTTTTTATCACAATGCTCATCCATTTCGTTCTCAGACTATGGTGTCCTATTATTAGATCTCGTTGAAGCTGGTTAGTGTTGAAATCGATTATTTGTCCTGTTTATCTACCCCAACCTGGCTCTGTATGTAAACCTGTTAAATATATGCAATTAAAGTGTGACTAATTGCATTACAAGTATGGCTAATGTTATCTACCGGTTTAAATTCACAAAGGTACAAACCTTTAAGTTTTAACACACCTTTTGTATAGAGAAAAGCTCTTTATCTTAAACAACATGTTTTATAATAAAGATGATATTAAAACATGGAAATCACCAATGACAAGCACACAGTTATTTTCAAGGCCGTAATGGCTCTGAATTTTTAACCAGTTCATCTCGCATAACTACGGGTAATTGTACTGGGCATTTCTAACATGTATACCTGAATACCAAGTGTGATGATCAATTAAACTAAATTGCTCTTAGCTACATGTAATTCTGATTCAGTAACTGTATGTCCTACGGATCGAACTACACATGTGGAAAATAGCAATATATCCTCATTTTAAGGGGGCACAAACATGGCTTACATGCTTCTTAGATATGGCAACATTCAGTTGTTCGTAACAAATTTTGTCTATAACTACAGTACATTAATTAGAGCAACCACTCGTTTTCTCTATACATGCTGTACATGTAACTACATGAACTTCTACCTATTGGACACTATGTACCAATCTCGCTCATCGTTTACACATGCTCGAATGTTTAGAACAAACCACACATCCTTCTCGTATAAACGATCATATTTCTATATCTCATTATCTTCATTATGTTATCAAACTCTATACTTTCTCTTCCCTCCATCATTACACTGGTACAGGTTCCATTGTTAACATTAGTTCAAAATTACCAACTATTCTCAGCTATAGGATGGAACGGTGGCACAGTGATTAGCACTCTCGACTAACAATCTAGAAGTCCCTGGTTCAAATTTCGGCCGGGCCCTGGAAATTTCAGAAAAGCTTTTCATTATTTCCCAACCAGCAAGCGATGCACTGGTTGGAGGTAGTCTCGCGTGCATCGGTGCTACACACCTTGAAAGTTACAGAATCCATGAGTCTATTCGCAAAGAGTTAGGACAGCGCACCGGTATTCCTTGTATCGCACAAACTTTCAGTCTCTTCCGTCGAAGCTGGTGGTCATAGCCCAATTAGGCAGGGATAAACCCGAACTGTGGCAGTCGAACGCAAAACGAGACGAAAACCAGATTTTCATGTCAGCCAAGCATAATTTGGCAAACATTGATGCATGCTGTTTTTAACAGTGGCCTACCAATCAAAACAGCGTTTTTCACACGAGCTACATACACGGAAAGTTCGTCCAATTATAGTTCATACCTAACTAAAATAATTGATCAGGGCTTGTATTTATAAAGCATCTAAGTAGAAAACTTAGAATTTTCTTTAAATCTTAAACTTTCCTGCAGCGTATAAGTTAAATAGTACAATTCAGATTATTAATTAGATTTTATGCATTATGTAGAGAGCTACTATTTTAACAAAGAAACATGCGCTTTTCGTCAATTTGCAGGAAAAATGTGCATTGTAAATTTTTTACTTAAGTGCTTTTTAAATACCAGCCCTGAACCGTTTTTTTTCTCCAGTTTTAGTTACATTGACCTTGTTCCATAATGGCCCCACTTTCAATCCCATGTGTAGTATCCACATCAAACTATCTTATTCCTTACATCAGTTAATTAGCGGAACTACTTTGTCTATGTTTACTTCTTCAATGCGTTCCTCCAGCTTATCATGGGTAGCTTGGCGTTGTTCAGCAGACAGGAACGGCAGGCGCTTGTACTTAGGGTCTAGTAGTGATGCCAGCATAGGTAGAGATTTCGCTGTCTCTGTTGAATCAGTCTTAAAACGTGAGTTCAGTTCAGACCGTATGGCTCTCTTTACTTTCATTATGACACTGTTATCACCACTTTTATATACTACACATCCGTTCAACAAACCAAACACAATAAGATAAATCTCAGAACATGACACATGTGACTCCGTAGACATGAATGTAGTGGTTTCTGTAAAATCAGCAAGAACTACACACAGCTCACTGGCTAAATCCCACTATTGATTCTCCAGGTCAAGGGCGTTATCCTTGGAAGTAAAACGTGGATCCAACATGACGTCATTCAAGGCGCGTCGTTGCTCGCACAACCGATCTAACATTAGGTAAGTAGAATTCCATCTGGTGCTGACGTCAGATATATACTTGTGTTTCGGTTCATTCAGAAGTATTTGGCGTTTCTCAAGTTCAGTTGTGAGTGTTGTTGAATGCTTCAAATGTCCAACTAATTTCCTTGCTCTGGTAACCATTTTCGAAACACTCTGTTGTTCAAGGCCAGGTTTAATACATAACTGGAGTGTATGTGCAAAACACCCAATATCATCCCATGGGCACTTAATTCCAGCACAATTCATATTTGCAGCATTATCATGTACACAGTACTCAACTTTCCCGTCAAGACCAAACTCACTCGGAAACACACTCATTCAGTCTGCTAGCAAGATTCTCACCATTATGCTTCTCCGGCATATCACGCGTAAGGAGAACACTAGATCTCATTATCCACACATTATCGATGTGATGTTCAGTGACAGTGATAGAACTATCAGTGTTGTTGCTGGTCCAGGTATCAGTAGTCAATGACACAGCGGCAGCATTGGCTAGATCTGAGCTTAGCTGTTCTTTATCACTTTGATAGCGCGACACTATACGGGCACGGATAGTATTCCTGTGAGGAACTGAGTAGCTAGGCATTATGGTAACCATTAATTCATTAAATCCCTCACCACTGACAACATTTAACGGAACATAATCCTTCACTACCATATTCGCTATTTTCTCCGTAATACGTTCATGTTCATTTCGCGATAATTTCTTAGACGTGCTCACCATGCTGGTAGTTAATGGCTAAAGACGAACAGGACTGATTGTCTCAGCTGAAGGATGACGGCTACGTAGATGTGCTCTGAGGTTGGAGGTTCCACCCGAGTACGCAAGCTTCGTATGTAAATAAAACAAAAAATATAAGTTTCATGTATTACTAAATGATATAATTTTATTTGGAAATATGTTTATAAACCTTATAATACTCTCGTTTGTTTATTCTTATGTCATATAGCGCAGATAATTGAGTTAATTATCGTAGCATTGTTTAATTTAATATTTAATTTACATGTCCTTGATGTTTAACACAAAGTAACTTTAATTCACATGTCCTAAGAATAATAATTAATTAATGTGCATTTCATTGTTGATTAACACAAAGTTAATTTAAATCCAGGTTAAAGAATAATTAATGTGAATGTCATTGTTGATTAACCTACCTGACATAACTTGCACGCTGCGGATGTCTTATCAATGGCACGTGTAAAGTGTTTCCAAACGTCCGACTGTATAGTATACACACTAGTTATGGTCAAATACCTTTTCCTATATATCAATGAAATTATGGAACAGCATACCTCTTTCTGTTAGAAATTTAAATTCTTTATCAGCTTTTAAACATAAATATAAGAAATATCTGATGTCAAAAAATTAGTCAACATGTTCATTTTACTATTATATTCATTCTATTTTAATTACTGTTGAGATGGGTGTGTCTTTCGATTATATAATGTATATAATGTAATAAGTGCTATTGCATGTATTAATGTCTGTTTATATGTATGAATGATTTATTTGAATGTATTTGAATGTATTTCGATATTTCAGATAGAATACCACATAGTAAAAAAGATAATCATTTTGTATAATTTGTATGATCTTAATGTGTCACTTTCTTTAAATAAAGCTATTATTATTATTATTATTATTATTATAGTCGCAGGCATGATCGTACATTTCAAATTGATAATGTATTTAAGAGATAGTATATACTAGAATAACGTAAATGAGAACGTTTGCATGATGAATCTAAGTTTTATTCGTTACTCAAACTCAACCCAACCTCTGTCCAACAAATCAGTGCTTTCCTTACATATTGAGTAACATTTAATTGAACGGGGCGTTACCTGACTAGGTGGCAGGGGATATACTATTGGCAGGGGATATACTATTGGCTGATGTTCGGGTTCCGACAGGCCGTGAACAGTCAAGCCTATTTCTTGAAAACAGCCAATGAGACAATAAAGTCTTTCTGTGTCAGTCTCTCAGGGCCTAGACAACATGCATTGAAAACAGCATCCAAATATAAGGCTGAAACCTTGGGTAGTGGAGTTATGGCCCTTTGTTTTCCCCCTACCCCTCCAATTTTTAGTAAAAAAAAATCATGACCAATGTCACAGCATACACAGTATTTTAAAGCTAATGCAATCCTATATTTGGCTCCATTTTACATAAGTATTATTCCTGAGCAAGGTTATTTCAGCAAGAAAAGTGTTTCCCATACCAGTGGATTTTTTGCTCTAATCTTTATACGTACAATATACGTACGAATCCGAAAATGGGATCCGAACTTCGGAACGGGATCCGAACGTTCGGATGTCCGGACTCCGGTTGACAACTCTAATGTTTAGTTACAATGACTTTGACCCCAAGCGTCATTTTAACATAAATTACCAACACAGAAAGTTTCAAAAAGACATCTCAATGCAAGATGTTTAGTGTAAATGTTTCTCTCTTCTATTTTGAGTAACAGTGGTCTTGATTCCACCAGCCACACCTTCAATCAAAAGCGGTCTTTTCACATAAGCTAGCTACCCATACACAGCAAGTTTCATCATGATATCTCCTTGCGAACTAAAGCTATATATTGAGCGGAATTGTTTTTCAATTTTTAGATACAGTGACCATGGCATTTAGCCCACTTTCAATCCCAAGCAACCTTTTGGCTACATGTACAGCAAGTTTCACCATGATATCTTAACCTAACTGATGTTATCGAACGTCCGCCGAAATCGCCAATCTAATAACCAGTTTTTTTTTGTTGGGAAATCGGGTTAAAAACCCATGGTATTTATAAGGAACAAATTACTACATACGCTTAGCTTTCGACTCAATCCTTGATTTCTGAAAATGAATGCATGTGGTACGTTCCAATAAAATAAATATTGTTTAAACTAAAGTAACATCCAGTTGAATGGACAGTCTTTTCACTATCTGTTCCAAAACACACTACATGTTTTGTGGCTTTACATACGATGTCATAATAATCTCATTATTTCATACGCGTACAACTAGTTGAGTTATATGTTAAGGCTCGGTAAATAGTTTGGTGTTTTACTCATAAAGTTTCACCCTAATTAGCAATGTTTTTATTCAAGTTGTTAACGTATCTAATTTATGTGTCGAATGATGCATTGTTTTATAGTCGTTGAAAGTAATGTTGCATGATGAGTATTCTGATAAGATTGTACACAATTGACAAATTACAAAAGAATGTAAATGAAAATTGTTAGCATTCACGCGAGTATCTAATAAATATTAATTACTATTGGACCAACGTCATTTTATATAGCTCAATGCTTGTTTTACAGCTTTAACATGTTTCCAGTTATGACGCCGATTTTGATATTTGAATGTTGCTTTGCTGTATATGTGTTTGATGTGCAAATTGTTCTTCCCTGTCCGATGTGTCATTATTTTCTAACACTAGGTAGCACAATTAGCTATACAGAATTGTTGTAATACAATTTTTTATGCAGTTGTTAAGAGCAGTTCTCTGAGAAAACCAAATTTTTAAAGAAGGGCTGCGGCACGCATAGTCACCGATTTTCCTGAAACTTTCAGGACTTAGTCGTATCCATGCACGTACAAAGTATTGATGCTCATTTTATTTCTAACACTTCCGGTTACCATGGTAACAGATGTTGAAGTTTTTGGTCAAAATCGGGTTAATTGAGGTAGAAAATTTCCATAAAACACCAGTTTTGTACTAACCCTGATGGAAAACTGAAGATATACAGAAAAAAATAGTCTGCATTATTGAATAAAGATATTATCAGGTAAACATAATGAACTATAGTCAAAATTTTACATTGACTAAATACTATTCAATGGTTGTTACAAAAGTAGGCATTTTCGCAGAATTTCATTTTTTTGAAAAATGTTAAAAACGGCAATTTTTAAAGTAATATAATTTTATAACGCAGCAAAACTAGACACAGTGGTGCATATTTTCTGAAAGACCTAACCTTGGTTTATCATATAATGAAATAAAATCGCTGGGCACTCCGGAAACTTTTTTTTAAGAAAACACCAAATATGACCCAAAATCTGTACTGTGTAAATTCTTGATTATCCCTCTTTCTAAGGCAAGATGCTTTTATTTTTTAAATGTTATATTAACATGCATTTTCACATGATAAAAACATTCTATGTTCGTAGCTTTTCATTTTAATTTCAATTTAATTGCAAAAAATGACATTCACAGTTGTTGCCATGGCAACCATTTAGAAAAAATATCAAAAAAATGTTTGTTTATTGGCTCAGAGTTGTCAAATATGCTGGAAAACATTCTAGTACCATTACTTATTCTTCTTTATTGCAAAATACTACATATTCTTATTGATTTGTACCCTTTATTAGGTTCATAAGTTTTTCATAGAATATATATACGCTTTATTAGGCCCCTACCTTCTGTCAGTCAATCTGTCAAAAATCTGGATCCTGACATAACTCGAACAGTTTCCAAGCTAGGTTTATGAAACTTGGTATGTAGGTGAGGGTCAATAAGGAGATTATGCACATCTAATTGATTTATATTTTGCTGCTAATTCTGGTTGCTATGGATACGAAAACAGTGAAAACACTTCAAAATCTGGGATCCTGCCATAACGCAAACAGTTTCCAAGCTAGGTTTATGAAACTTGGTATATGGCAAGGAGTCTATAAGAATATCATGTACACATAAATATTTTTTATTCTGACTAAAAATGTGGTTGCTATGGATACTGAAATAGTTACAGGACTATCTTTGTATAATCCAAAAATTATCAATGATAGGGTGACAATTTATGGTGACTGTGTGCATTATGTGTGGTCAATGTTGAGATGGCGCCTATTAATTAATATTTGTTACCTCCTTTTAAGGTACTAGATGTCCTTATGGTTAGAATTTCTTGAATAAACAAAGAGATTCATCACAATCTAATATAAATGCCTTTATTAAGCATCATTCTAATGTTTACTGTTAGTGCCAAATACATAATTCACAGCAGATACCATGGCAACCATTTGTGAAAAATGCCAAACATGTGTAGTTGTATCTATCTGAAAGCAATTATGCAGTCAAATGGTTTAAATGTAGTGGATTCCTATTTTCATAGATGAAAAATTTCCCCATGGTCCACATTAGCTATATTCATTTAGCTTTATCCGTTCAGCTTCTCAAGGAGATGCATTATCATTATATAACCTTAATGCTACTACATGTATTACTGATAAATGGTATATTAAAGAAATAAAAGTCATAATATAAAAATACAACAGAAACAGAATTTTTATTTATTAGAATAATTTCATCCAGTACACCTACATGAAATAATAAATGCGAAATTAGCAATGCCACACATGAGACGGTGACAAATTATACCCCAACAGCACCGCCTTATTACAGAACCACATTTTCATGAAGGCTTAACAACTAAGTACAACTGGAACCATGCTGCTTAATCATCACATAAACCACTGTCACCACTTTTGAACTTGAGCAGCATATTCACATAAGCTACAATAGCCTATACGGCAAGTTTCATCACAATATCTCATTCCTAACTGAAGTTATTGTCTAGAAAAAGATTTTCTGTTTAAGTATGTGACCTTGACTGTGACCTTGACCCCACCATCCCCACTTTCCAACTTGAGCGGCATATTTATGTAAACTACCAATACAGCAAGTTTCATCAAAATATCTCATTCTTAACTTAAGCAGTCATCTGGAAACTAAAAAGGGACCGACCGGCAGACAGACAGACAAGTTTGAACACTTGTACTCCCAAACTTTGTTGGGTAGGGGTATAATTATTTGTCAATGGAAGTCATTCAATGGTGAAGTTGTTTAATAGGATATACAATGTAAATGTATAAACTGAACTGTAAAATATGGCATCTGAGCATAAGGGTATAGCTGGAACAAATTAACATGGTCCTCAACCTTCATTCATGAATATATTTAAAAGCTTATTGCACAGAATATACATATATCAATGTCTGCAGGGATTTAGATTAGTGATTATAGCAGGCATTCATAATGTTCTTTGCACATTAATAAACAGACAAAATTAAATTGTAGACAAGAAATCAACTAATAAATCATGCTGAAAGAGGGATTGAGGACTAAATCAGTTTGTTTGTACTATAGTTCATTAAAATGGTCTAAATAAAACCTTTTTTTAAACCAAACTTATTAATAGTCATCATGTGACAGTTTTGAACCAATTCTGTTTCTCAAACAAATTATCAAAATCCAGCTGAGACTGGTGCTTAAAAAGTTAAGTCAGTTTGAATCATCTTATTAAAAGTTTCACTCAGATATAAACGTTTCATTAAGGTAATTGTAAACACTATGTAAAATAACAGATGAACTTTTTCTGGTGAAATTCAGTCACTAGTTCTTGAATAGATATGTGGTATGCACTAGAATGGTGATCAAGTGTCCATGATCCATGTAGCCAAGAAGATATATCAGACTGAAAATCCGTTTTCGTGTATGATTTGGAAGCCTTTAATCTGGAAAACAAAAATAAAAGGAAATTAAAACCTTGATAAAATAGAAACATACAATTCAAACTTACCTTTCCAAACAATGATTAATTAAAAGTCATTGTTTTTTCAGGGAGGTCATAATTATAGCCATCACATTTACTGAGTTAGACATGTATTATTTCTTATATACATCTCATTTAAAATTAAGAAGTCCCATGTTTGTCAATGAGTTTGTTCCAAAGAAGGATAGGACATCATAATTTTATGAGGTGAATTTAAAACTAAGAAGACCAACCATGTTACAGTAAAGTGAAAGGTTCAAAATGTTTGTTGAAGTAGAATGATAACAATCTTAGTCATGGATCTTTTGATAAGTGCTGTCCATTTCAATTTATAAATCCCGATTGAAGAAAGAAACAGATTTTATGCAGACTACTAAGTAAACATGGATTCTAAACTAAGTTTAGTATTAATTATATATTATACATATAAATGTACCTGTATTCTGTCACAGAACATTTTCAAGTGCTAGTCTAGTATCCTCAATCATAATCAGGACAGATACATGTACTTTGTAGTTCCAACTTTTGAAAATGAAAGTAAACAGACTCTGCAATGGTGTATGTTTAGATGAAATAAACAGAATAACAATAAATCATGAAAAGAACATCAGAACAGTAATAAACAGACCATAGCATAAGTGATTTTACAATATTGCAGCTGACATTACAAATGGTTGTTGGTGCTCCTTAGCAATATGTGTTCATAACTTCAGCATAATACTTGACCAATATTTATCTGTGTTGTAGTTGTTTGAACAGAACCAAACCATTCATTGAGATAGAGTGTAAATATATAGACTAGTATGTATACAGTTGAACCTCTATCAGTAGCCACTTGTATTAAACAGTCACCCACTTTGAGCAGTCATACATTATAGGAAAATATGTTTTTATCATAAACAAATAATTATGGCTGGGATGTTTTGTTTCAAATAATATTCATATACTAATGCAGATCTAGTAATAGTATGGCATATATGATTTGCATAATTATTTAAACACAACATAAAGTCATAAACAAAGGGCACTTACCAGATAGATTGATCTGTTTGATGTATTTCACATCAGCATATTTCAGCACACAGGTTGGGAACTATAAACTGAAAGAAAGGAAACTTCATTGTATTTGCCAGGTAAAAGCATGCTTGTATTCCTGATAATATTCATGGATCCAATGTTGCAAACAAATGAAGCAAACACTTAATGCACAGCATACTTTTAAAGTAAATATTATACATACTAGCTTATTAATAGTGAAGCCGGTATGTGTAAACAGAGCTTTCCACAAGCCCCGGCGGTCAGCGATTTCAATGACTCCTCAGAGATTCACCACCGGCTCTTTTTCTCAAACTGAACCTGACTTTGACAAGTTCAATTTTTAAAATAAGAAGAAATTAATGATGGAATGACATGTAAACAAACAAACAAATATTCATATGAAGTTTGATGACAATAGCACAATTACTTTTTAAGTTGCGGATGGCATTTATAATAAAATTTTCTTCAAATTTCAAGGGCAACAACTCTGCCAATGTTATTGGTCAAATCCGAATGAAATGTATAGCTACACAACAACACATCCTAAGTAATATTGATCAATTCCTATGAAGTTCAATGACTGTAGCAATTACATTTCAAGTTACAGACAGCACAACATTTTGTGATGGAAGGACAATTAAATACATACATGACCCCACATTATTTGGTGGAGGATGGGATAAAACTTCATGCCAGGAACCCTTACAAGTATGGTATGAAAGATATTTATTGTTTAAGGGGTTTAAATGATAACAAAAACTATTAGACAAATAGAAAGATCTACCTGAAAACTTCCATTGGCAGTGCAATATCCCAACTTCCAACTGAGGCATGTCTTGAACTATCATGCCAGTTTCAGTGCAGCTGTACCAAGTAAAGCCCACCTTGTATCTCTTCTTCTATGTTCATTTTGTAGTTTAAGATGGTCAACCAAAATTTATTAACACTCTGGACCGTTACAATTAGATAAAACACGAGTTCGTTCATTTATGTCTCTGACACCTACACTGTTTTCAGTCGTCTGTCAAAAAATCCGTCCCAGAAATGGCCCTTTCTCAGTGAAAAGCACAGTAATATACAATATAACATCTGCAAAAGTTATTCGCTGATGGTTCCTGTCTTAATCTTGATCAAAACACATTGCTGCCATCCTATTAATACTGTAAATCCAAAGAATAGTTTGACTTTATGAACCAACCGTCACATGTCCGCCATTTTTAATTGAAGAGTCGTTTTCGAAAGGGAGAGCACTCGGGTCATCA
This sequence comes from Spisula solida, assembly GCA_947247005.1. Lineage (NCBI taxonomy): Eukaryota > Metazoa > Mollusca > Bivalvia > Venerida > Mactridae > Spisula > Spisula solida. The sequence continues at coordinate 32,435,490 of OX365952.1, read as the reverse complement.
ATTTAGGCAAGAGACCAACAAATTACAGCATTTTTTTTCAAAATTGTCAATTTTCTGGCTGGAGTTGTCATTATATAGGCGGATCCAACGGGGGGCGGACCCGGCGTACGCCCCCCCTAAAATCGCCGGAACCTAGGTAATTTAATCATAGATTGGATGTAAGAACAATATTGATATGCAATTTTTTTTCGCTCGCTTCGCTCGCGTCAATAACACAATAATAAATTAATGGATTTTTAAGTGAACTTGATGCTCTATGCAAAAAACGAAATATGGGACTGATTGGTAGCATAATGCCAAACATCGGCTACAGAATTGCCGAGATTCTTGCACATTAAAAATGTCCGACAAGTCAGTAATACCGTTGACTTGATTTTCTTATAAACCTGTCATTTTCATTAAAAAATAAGATATCTCAAAATGCAGCTGACGAATTCCGTGGTTATATTTAAAAAGTCACGAGGCAGAAAGCCACTGGTCTCCCTAGTCGCTGGATCCCAAGTATTTCACATTTCCTCTTAAACAAAACTGAAGCCCTGGAGTTCGCAGAGTATGCTGCTCAGATAGACATTGCATTTTTTCTTCGTGACGAATTTACAGCAGCTATATATATATATCAGTGAATATTATCCAGTCGATAATCGTTAGTCCTGGCTATGCTGCTCATATAAACAACGAATTTTCTTGCTCGCTTCGCTCGCCTTAGAACTACGTAAATTCAATGAAAGCCGCCAAGTTTTGATTTACCAATGAGTTGGTTGGGTATGCTGCTCAGATAAACACTGATTTTTTTCTAATTCTTACAATTACTACATCAGTGAATATAACCAAGTAATAAGGATATGGTGTTTGCTGCTGAAATAGATAATTGCATTTTGTCTTGCTCGCTGCGCTCGCACAACCGCTATCAGTTAATGTTGTCAAGTAGGGAATGAGTATGAGGGATATGGTGCTCAAATAATTAATTCATATATTCTTGCTCGCCTTGCTCTCACATTAACTTTATCAATGAATATTTTAAGATAAAGAACGAAATTGTGTGGAATGCTTCTCAGATACATTTTTTTCTTGCTCGCTTCGCTCGCGCATTTTCTTGGGGGGGGGGGGGTATCAATACATGAATGTACGCCCCCCCTAACGCCAAATCCTGGATCCGCCCCTGGTTGTAGATTTGTTTTTAGAGTGCCCACAAATGTTTTTCTTTATACTTGTAGACTGACTCTATGCCCATTCACCTATATTAATGGCTATATTGAGTAATGCTGCGATTATTGTATACATGCAGGTAAAAAAGACCACAAAATCATGTTTTTTGCCTCAAAACCTCGAGTTTAACAGGCTCTAAAGTTGTTATCAGTTGTTAGGTAATTTATTTCAATTTATTATTATAACTTAAAATATTTTTTGTCATAGCAATTGTTGGGAAAATAATTAATATTTCGAGAACAGGTCTCTTTTTCACGTCTTTTCACATTTCCCCAACTTTAAGACCGGTTGCTATGGAAACGGAGAGGAATTTCAAGAAACGGAAAAAATTTGAAATTAAAATATGGGGTCGGTGTACACAACTAACACATTTTTATCAAAATCTGTGAGATTGCGTGGCCAAAAAAATTTGGTGCTCTCAGAGAACTGCTCTTAATTTGTAAGAGACTGTACATTATTAAAATGTTAAACTTAATTATTTGAAATTACGAAAACAATGCACGTATAGTTCGTTTGCAGTCAGGTTGGACCCCATAAACCTTTAATATCTTCAAAAGCAATTGTACAATTGTGTTGAAATTCGGCATGGTTCATTTAAGTACCTTTATCTACTTTGAGTTTAAATTTCAGACTTTTTGACGGACTCGTTTGTTTTGTTCCCATAACGTCTAATGGCTTTTTTACGTTTGTTGATTAAAATACCAAAATTAATACATTAATACAACGTTGATGGGGTCCAACCTGTTTGCAAACATGGTTGGTTTTGCACATGTATATATTTTGTGACGATGTAACTACAAAATTTTAATGTGAAATCCATTTGGATATGGTGGCTAAATGCATGACAATGCAAAATATAAACTTAACTAAAACTAGAAATGTCTCACGGCGACGAATAAAATGATCTGTATTTCATAAGGTTATATAAACCTGTAATAGAAAGTCAATATGTCAATCATGTCAAGAGTTATTGTCTGTAAACATTATGACGTTGACATATTTATACCCCCATATACATAGCTATATTGGAGTCATGCTTGAGGATGGTTGGTTGGTTGGTTGGTCTGTTGGTTGGTCCGTATAATTTTGTCCGCGCTATTTCTCTGTAACCATTGGTCGGATTTCAACAAAACTTTGCATGATTTATCAGTACCAAGTCTAGTTGTGCATATCGTCGCCATAAGCCGGTGGGAAAATTTTTAAGGGAGTTATGGTCCTTTGTTTTTTTACACTTAAATTTTTGTCCGCGCTATTTCTCTGTTACCAATGGTTGGATTTCAATGAAACTTTGCATGAATGATCAGTACCAAGTCTAATTGTGCATATCCTAGGCACACATTGGTCGGATAAATTTTAAGGGAGTTATGACCCTTAATTTTTTTACACTTATAAATTTTGTCCGCGCTATTTCTCTGTCACCAATAGTTGGATTTCGATGAAACTTTGCATGAATGATCAGTACCAAGTCTAGTTGTGCATATCCTCGGCACACATTGGTCGGATACATTTTAAGGGAGTTATGGCCCTTCATTTTTTTACACTTATAAATTTTGTCTGCGCTATTCCTCCGTTATTAATGGTCGGATTTCAATGAAACTTTACATAAATGATAAGTACCAAGCCTAGTTGTGCATATCCACGGCACACGTTTGTCGGATCAATTTTTAGGGAGTTATGACCCTTTGTTTTTTTACACTTAAAAATATTGTCCGCGCTTTTTCTCTGTTACCAATGGTCGAATTTCAACGAAATTTTGCATGAATGGTCAGTACTAAGTCTAGTTGTTTGTCACAGCAAATTTAAGTGACTGTGTCAAGCAATTTCTGGGGGTATTCATCACATTCAGTGATATTTCTTGTTTAAATTTGAATTGACCCATAGATAAGTAAAGTTATTTAACAACTGGTGTAATGTAGTGAAAGTCGACCTTGAAATGTATTTTATAATGTTATGTACAACAAGTGTAATCTATTATGTTATAGTTCATGATACATTGTCATTAAACCAACAACCCGACCGATCGACGTACAGACCGACAAGCGCACCGCTATAACCCACAAACTTCCTTTTGTGGGGGCATAATTAATCGAACTGAAACACAACGATTTGATACTGTGTTATTTAAGGTGATTCCCAACTCTTGATTTATTCTGTACAAGAGGTATCAATAATTCTTACTGAGATACATTATTGACATGTTGTATTACTGTGCATTATAGTTTATTATTTTTGATTATGAATATTATTACATGGAATGTTACTGGTATTATGTCGAATGCTTCTTATTTGTGTGATGTATTAACTGAATGAGATGTTGATGTTTGTGGCATATCAGAACTATTAAATGCATTTTCTTAATTCAATATCTAGCAATTACAGTGTTCATGCTGCCTGTGATAGCAGTCTTACCAGCCCTGTGGGTCGTGGTAAAGGCGGTGTAGCGCTTATGTGGAAATGTACATATGAAATGCAAATTGTTCCTATAAACATTGACAGTGTATAAGTGATAGAATTGTTGGAATTCAGGTTGAGTGTAAAAATCAATCATATATCTATATTTTCAGGTATATTTACCATGTAGCAATCAGCCGAGGCATGTTATTGAACAAAATATATTTCTATTGTACGACTTGTATCATACATACAATGACCAAGGCTTGATCATTATTATGGATGACTTTAACGCAAGTTTGCTAACACCACATGTAAAATATTGTGATTCACTCTTTCGTCAATTTTTGTATGATTGTAACTATTGTGCTGCAAATTTATTACCAATTTGTAAAGGAGCTAATAATACTTTTGTCTCATATGATGGTAAACATACTTCGATGATAGACTACGTATGCCTGCCAGTTGAATATACTGACTTTATTACATACTGTGAATTAGCAGACGATTGTTGCCTAAATGTGTCTCGTCACAGGCCTATTTTGTTTGGTTTAAATAAAGACATGTGTGAAGGTGGGCCGAGTGAATCTTTCCATGGTGATCTTATTATTGGATAAAATGCAGTGAACAGCAGTAACGAGGCTACGAATAGTTACCTGCGAACACGGCAATTGTGCAGCGACTAAGTCGGTCTTGTGAACTTAGACCGGGTGATAAAGACTATACTTACAATATCATATGTCAGGAAATTATTCATTGTGCTAATGCTTCGCTGCCTGTGAAACGCTTTCGTAAAGTGAAACCATACTGGAATAACGACTTATCCCGTTTCCATTTTGTCATGAGGGCCGCCAAGAGGCAGTGGTGTCGAGCTGGGAGACCGAGGGGTCCACTACACCCCGACTATGTGTCTTATAAGGCAGCAAAGAGTGACTTCCGATATATTCATCGTCGATGTGTGGAGGTCTTCTTGTCCCAGTTAGACAGTAACCTTGAGACCATGGCTCGTGAGGACAGCCAGTCGTTCTGGCGTCATGTTAACAAGCGCCGCTCATGTACATCAAACTCTGTTGGAGCCGGTATCAAGTTCAACGGAGAGACCTATCGTGATCGTGATAGTTTAGTTACACAGTGGAGTATGTACTTTGCTAATCTTTATTCACCTTCGCGATCCCAAAGTTTCGATGCCGGATGGGAGAACACCGTGCGTACTGTTGTGCAGGACACTATGAGCCGGCTGGAGTCGGATAAAAACGCTATAGTTTCAGTGACAGATATTCAGGACGCCATCACTAAACTTCCTTGTGGTAAATCTGGTGGCAATGATGGAGTCGTGTACGAACATTTAATACACAGCAATGAGGTTATGTCTATAGTGCTTGGAAATCTATTCACGAACATGTTGCGGACGTCGCATATTCCGTCAGATATGAAAAGCGGAATCATTGTGACCCTTCACAAGGGTGGAAGAAAAAGAAAAGACGATCCGATTAATTACAGGGCCATCACGTTGTCATCTGTGTTTCTTAAACTATATGAACTTGTACTTTTGAATAGATGCCAAGAACAGATTCTCAGTAAACCTGACCCCCAGCAAGGCGGATTTCAAAAAGGATTAGGCTGCTTAATGACTTCATTCATGTTTCGCGAGTGCCTACATTTTGCTAGAGAATTCTCTTCTAAAGTATATATTTGCTATCTAGATGCCAGACAGGCATTCGATCGTGTGTGGACAGATGGTCTGTTTTACAAACTAATTTTGATGGGCGTAGACGATACAACACTGCTGGCATTTAGAAACATGTATTCTGACGTGCGCAGCAAGGTCCGGTTTCTGGGTAAACTATCCACTGAATTCCCGATATCACAAGAAACGCGTCAAGGAGGTAAAAGTTCTCCTCTTATGTACTTGGTGTACATCAATGGACTCATAGAAGAACTCAGACCTGGTTATGTATGATATGTCGTTAGGATCTCCGACGGTGGCCGATGATATGGTCCTTGTGTCGCTATCGAAAGCCGGAATGTCACGAATGCTTAACATCTGCAACGCGTATTCACAACGATGGAGATATCTCTATAACAATGACAAATGTGAGGTGGTAGTGTTTAACGATAAAAACATGCAGCAAACACAATTTATGCTTGGTGATAAACTCCTAAATGAAACTGAGAAGTACTGTCATCTTGGACTGGTTTGTGATAAACATCTCTCGTCTGGAGATAACATCCGGGATGCAGCCACTAAACTGAGAGGATCATTTGCGCAAATATGTACTAGTGGTATACATCCGTCAATGATAAGCCCCGCAACATTGAGAAGCATATACTACAGTGTGATAATCCCGAAAGCATTGTATTCATGCGAGTTGTAGAACAATTATTCATCACGAGATATGCTTATCCTAGAACGTGCTCATAGACACTGTGTTAAACGAATACAATGACTCTTTACGTCAACGAGCACATTATTTGCATTCACATGTCTGTGTACAACACCCATAGAGACAATGATTAATTACAAGAAACTGACTCTTTGGCCAACTATGTCGTTTGCAGCCTCACTATCAATCAAAGGCTGTATTTGTGAACCGTCTCATACGCTACTATAATGGAGACAGACAATCTACGGGTTTCATACCAATATATATCGACTACTGGCAAGATACTCTTTGTTTGAATATTTGGCGCGGTTCGTTGAAGCAGGGGAATTTCCGTTGATACATTCATGGAAAAGGATACTTGGAAAAATTGTCAACTCGGAGCATATGTACAATCTTAATGTTATGGAAGTTAATGACCATTCGTGGTTGAGAAACACTATAGTGGACAGTAAATAGATATCACCCATGTGGTCTAAAGCTCAGGCCTCAACACATTATGCAAATATATGCAAGACACTTATGAATGTCAATTGAATCTACACTATGCGCAGATTGGCGAATTCATACCGCGGTATGGAACTCTGACGTATCACTACTCCTAACTGTACCGGCAATTTCTTTGATGTGCGGCGCATTCGAAGTCAGTCGAAAGACAGCCGCGTTTGATGTCTCCAAATTGTCGCGCGCGTTTCAATTGGAAACCACAGGGATATAACTCATTCAGCTAAACATCATGTCCTAAATATATTATCATAGATAATATAGTGCATGTTTTTTACTCAATGAGCCGTATCCCTGTGCTGAAAACTGGATCGACTTTCACCCGGGTTTTATTTTATCACGTGCGATTTTTATGCGTGGGTGTTTGTTCAAACATGTAGGATCTATCGAGCGCTTTGGGTAATGTTATCTTTTTGCCGATGCGAACTTTTATTACAACCGTTAAATGGAGTTTGATATTTAATGTTAAAGGATTCATTACGACTTTCATATGCAATTTGTTGAATTCGGCAAATGTCCACACCATTCAAATTGCGTATAGACTTGACAAACAATGACAATATTCGTAGTTACAACCAAATATATGTACCATACGTGTTTTCATTATAAACACAGTTACACTTAGTCATAACAACAATTCATCATAGACTTCGGATATTTCGAGCACATGGCTTAACTCGAGCATTTGGCTTGTCCCGATGGGTCCTCGAGATAACGAGGTTTTACTTAAAACATAAGAAAACGTGTCCAACCACCGTGTTGCTTGGTCGATATGTACAGTGGTAGCACTGATACAGCACTAATAATATCAGAAGATCTACCATCTGTATATAACAGCATGACTTTTTATGTTATGTTGTTAACATGAGCTTACATGTTCTTTGTCGAACGCGAACAACAACATTTAAATTGTCGAACGGAAACAAAAATAATGTGTACTTTGTCGGACGCAAACAACAACGTGTACGTAGTCGAACGGAAACATCAATTTGTTCTTTGTCGAACGCAAACAACAATATGTATTTTGTCGAATGAAAACAACAACATGTACTTTTTTGAACGCAAACAACAATGATCGTTTACCAACGCAAACAACAGCATATTGTACTTTGTCGAACGCAAACAACAACATATTCTTTGTCAAACGGAAACAACAACATATTGTACTTTGTCGAACGCAAACAACAGTATTTGCGTTGTCTAACGCAAACAACAACGTGTACTTTGTCGAACGCAAGCAACAATGTGTACTTTGTCGAACGCAAACAACAGCGTGTACTTTGTCGAGCACCAATAAAAACATCATGTACTTTGTAATGAAATGTGATATTTTTTACGAAGCTTCAGAGAAGACAAATTAGTGCCACAAAACTTACCCCAAGTACACAGAGAAAGTAGATATATAACTGTGGACACCAAACAAGACACATCACTCTAGAATTTTCATGTAGTCGTGGAAAACAATCACCGATCAGCTGCATGATCATATCAACGGGTATTAGCTACAAAGTCAAATTGTTATTAATTAATTTATACTTGAGGCATCCCCTACAACACACATGTCAAAATCAAGCACTTGCAACCACTTTATTGTATTGTATAGTGTTTATGGCTTGACTCACGGGAAAGGGGTTTTAATGGACCTGCATAGGGATTGCAACCCGCTTATTGGTAATATTGTAAAATATGTACCAAATCTCTAAAAACTGCCACCACTTAATCATTTCCGAATATAAACAATACAGATACATTATCATGTATAATTAATTATTATATATATAGCGTACTTAAAGGGACCCCAAAAATGTTGTTTTATAAAGATGAAATGTAATATACTTTTGCCGTGTCTAGTAAATGGTTGGATGGGTGTAGCACGTTTTATTCGTTAACAATTTTGGTAATTTGTCAAAATATTGCAATAAAATGTGTTATTATGTTTATGTACACCTTCATCCGCTGGGACATAATATGCCATATTTTCCTCATGAAATGCCAGACATGTGTACTGCTCATTTACAAAAATGCCTAAAGTAACTAGATTGGATCGAGACAAATGCATTTTTTTCTGTATAAACTATGCCATTATTCTGTCTGTATATTAAACATATGAGAAAGCTAAATAATAGATACGTCGCTTACCTGCGACTCTATGCCGCACATAAACAAAGATATCAAGAATACAGCCGACCATAATTGGGGTGCTGGAAATAATGACAATGCTGTGACGTAAGCAACTACATTGTACACCAGCGGTCATTCCTGAAAATATCAGACATTAACGTTTATGTAAGAGAGAAAGTTCAAGTGTTTAATCTAGTCTGAATACAACAACCCTCTATTACTGAAAATAATGAATTGAAAGGATTAACCCCCTGTGTGTATTTTAACATACAGGAAGGCACAGACAAAGTACAACCTTTTCTAAACGGGAATTATGTCAATTCCGATGTTTTCGTGTTAAAGTCTTAGCGCCTGTAGACGCCTGCAATCGGGCTACAGGACGACGTCTAAGACATTCTCATTTGTATTTGCTCCAATATTCCTTTATACGAGAGGTGCCCCACTTCTATTTGAACACCGTTGAATATCCGATATTTTCATGATAACCCGATATAAATGAAATTATTTGTTTGAACCGCGTATAGTAATGTGTCTGGTAACATGTGCACTTACTGTTTGGTTTCTTTGCAATATGATTCGAGCCTAAATCAGCAATTTTGTAGAGGGTGTGGCGTTTGGCTTTTTGAAGGCCAAATACTTCCAAAGAAGCACCAATAATGTGTTAATAGATCATGGATATACTGTTTCTGTGTAGATAATCAGTATTTTCAGTGACTATAAGGGTGTTTTACGGTGTGTCGCTATAATAATTTATTATGTGAAATGACATAAAATATTAGAAAATGCTAAAAAGTGACAATTCCTTCAATAATCGTGCCCATTGGTTATATGATAACTAGGATAACTCCAATAACCAAACTAGGGATTTCAATGAAGGTAGGAGTATCCTTCGGAACTATCAATCAAGTAATTTAGAAAATGGTGAATGCCAAACTCTGAAAAACAATCGGTGCGCACCAGCGATTTTACCCAAAAAATGCAAGGTAGGCAATCGTCTTTTATCTCCGTATATGCTACAATAGAACGACGATTTAGATAACTTTGTCTCCTCTAATAAGATAATGCTTTGTCATTGAGAAAATTGCAAAAATTAAAAAACAGTGATTGTATATGTCAGTCGACACATTCATTTACATAGCTGTATAGATACATTTCGATTATAGCGTCTTATCATGAAAATATCGGATGTTTAACACTGTTCAAATATAAGTGGGGCACCTCTTGTACAAAATTGAAGAGTACGATTCTATAAAAAAGACATGCAAAATAACTTCTGTATCAGTAACTAATCTCTACAAATTGTAACCGTCATAATTAATTGGTCATTCATTGACAACCCTATGTTTTTTACATGGTGGTACTGTAGTCGAATAGGTAAGAACACTCATGACTACTGATCGAGAGGTCTCTGGATCGAATCTCGACCGGGACACTTGATCATTTCTCATACGCTTTCCACTGGTTCCCATCCAAGTTGAGATAAACTGGTTGGTAATCCATACGTAGTCTCGTGTGTGTCGGTGCTATACATAAAAGAACCAAGGATCTTATTCTGGAAGTGCTGGAAGTGCTGGAAGTGCTGGGGTATCCCACCCGGATTTCTTGTATCATACCACGGTCTCTTCTACTTGATTCCCTATCCGCAAAAACAGGACAAGTAGGAAATAAGTGCTTGTAATCCACGACCACAAGGTCTAAATAATTAAACTACAAATCGTAATGACCACCGACATGTTCTTTCTATTTTACAATGATCGAATGGTGTACCTGCATTTATGACTTCTTTAATGTGAATTCCTTGCGTGTATGCCATGTTACCAAGTACACAGAAACATACCATACCACTGAATGAGTATCTGAATGAGTCGACAATTGGTAGGATAATTGACATCCTAAAAATTACAATACTCATGAAGTGGATGAGCGGTGGCCTAAAGGTAGGACGGTATCGAGAGGTCCCGGGTACGATTCCCGTCTGCGCCACTGCTTAATGTCCCTGGGCAAGAATAACCTACATGCATCACTCGACCTAGGTATGAATTGGTACCTGTAAGGGCGATGTGTGTATACATGTTCGATATTCCTGGTCGCCGCAGATCGATGTTGACTGCACACCCACCATAAGAGAAAAAGTCTCTCCAGTGAGACTAGAACGCAGTTACCCGGTGACAAGGGGACGCTAAAATGTCAAAGGGTTGCTGAACGGCTGAATTGCTGAAAGCATCCCTCGAAAATCGGTAACTTAACTTAAATAGCGATGCGAGTATGCCAATCTAGCATACTGTGTAAAAACTACATGTATTTTCAGCCAGTTGTAGATCCTGGTTCGATTCAAAGGTTGGGAATGTTATAATAATCCGTGACATTGTCTTTGATCATGCCTTCTACACGGGGAGAAGTGGTCCGTTGTATACTTTAATGGGTACCGGTAGATAATTAATTCCTATTCAAATGGACAAGTCAAGTAGTAGCCGTTTGTGATTGAACAATGGTTGACCTACAGAATTACGTATAAAACAATGACACTTGTCCACGTATCCTATCAACATATTGACGTTATGAAGTTGAGCAAAAAGCAAAGTAAGCAGCGAGGCATATATGGTATTCTATAATGATGAATGGGTGATAATGGAAAACCATTCAAGAGATACAAAACTTCTTATCAGGTGGTTTATAGGCAAAACGTTATTGTGCAGCAACTAAAATTTATTCATACCTGGTTTAAAACGTTTTCATTTTCTAAGACATATTTATTAAATGCATACAATTGTACTTTCATACACGACTACTGTATATAAATTGGCTACATAATATTATACAAATACTAGTATTACTTACTTACTAATCCTCTTCGTCCCCAGTGGGACATAAGGCTGCAATGATCCTTCTCCACTTGTACCTGCCTTTGGCTGGTTTCTGTGCCTCACCCAACGATATTCCCATTTCAGCCAATTCGACTATTAGAGGTCTTCGCCATGTTGTTTTTGGCCTGTCAGGTGTTCTTTTCCCAGGAGGTGTCCATCGTAGAGCCACCTTTGGAACTGATCCATTCTGAGCACATGACCTAGCCATCTCAGCCTTCTCTGCTTGATTTCAATGGAGATGTTGTAGCATCCAGTTTTCTTAAACAGCTCTTTGTTGGAGATCTTATTTGGCCAGAATTTTTTACATATCTTGCGTAGGCATCCATTGTAGAAACCTTCTAGTCTCTTCATGTCACTTTGTATTATTCGCCAGCATTCTGATCCATATAGCAGCAAAGATTTTACATTATTGTTGAAAAGCTTTATTTTGGTCTTTAGCGAATATTGACTTGATTTCCAAATTGGTCTTAAGGTGGCAAAGGAGTTTCTAGCTTTTCCAATTCTTGATTTGATGTATTTATGTGCTGCATTGTCTTTGTTAGTATACCCTAATAAATGCTCTTTTAAGGATTAACGTGCTGTATTAGAATGTACGCATGATATTTAATTTACCGCAATGAGTTGTTTTGAAGTCGGAATGTGAACCTATCAGTACATTTGCTCCCCATCCAAACCCTAGCGTGTAGAATGCCATCAATGTTGCTTCTATCCAAACCTACATAAGACATAACCTATATACAATGCACTTACTCTTGGTTTTATTGTCTTAAAACAGTTTGAATATTACCAAGTCATAGTATCAATTCATTGTCAGTTATACTCAGTTATCTCAGTTCAACATGTCCTAAAACTACTCTTATCCTGATCGTCTAGAAATGAAGCGTCATGGTATACCCGTTACGTTCTAATGCCTTCGGTTCATGGCTTGTGATCCAAATCGCACTTAGCCAGGAGCTCTAACTACTAGTTTTAAGTGCGGTGAAAAGTTCATGTATACTATAATAATCAATGTCAGCTGATTCTGTTCAAAACGTTTTTATACATGCTATGAAACGACGGTCTAGGCTATATCCAGTCGATGAAATTACAGCTTGAAAGGCGAAAGAAAATAAAACACTGGCTGGTTGTTGATTACTTACTCTAGGGTTTGTGAGTTTCCAAAAGTCTGGATAAATGAAATAACGAACTCCATCGCCAAATCCTGGTGACATCGCCGAGCGAATAAATATAGCCACAGTAGTATGAATGGGACTGTACCAGTAACATATATCACCTTTAATATCATAAATTATCATCATTATTATCATGAATATAACATATATCGCCAACAATAGGATAAAATGTCATCATCATTATCATAAAAACATATATAAATATATATCTATCTATATAACCTATACTATCATAAAATATCTTCAATATTACATGTATCATAATTATCATTACTTGTATAACAAGGAGAATCCAGTATACCCCCTTACAGTATGTTACGTGGGGTATAATTATAATCATTATCACTATGACCAATAAATCCAATCAACATCTAAGACAAAAAGAAAATTAAGGATGAAGTAGACACTGGTTTAGATATCATTAATGACGGTTCTATGTCAGCCTGACGTCCGCAGTTCGTAGCTTTCTTTATTGTCATCTATGTTCGACTCACAGGTTGGGGATGTTAATATGTTTACCATGGTACGGGCATTAACTCTTCTGCGAACAAAATATAACTGATCACCAGCATAATGTGTACTAATAATTACTGTTGCAACAAAACCACAAAACAGTTAATAATTATTCTGATAACTTTAATATTATGTTTAAAAAGTAATGGATAGATAATAGGAAAATACCCCCATTGGATACAGTGGTAAGAGCGCCCAACGTCCTTATAGCAACTTTGGCATTGGTTTAGCTCATTTGTTTAGCGCTCAATGTAGAATTGTAAATGCCCGATTGGCTTTCCGAGGGTCACATGAATCCATATAACTACAAATTCACAGTTGTAAGAAAGCGCTACCTTTTCTATAGATTTCACACTTTTGATACTGCCTAGAAATATGATGATACGTATCACTGCCATATAGAGAAAGTACCACCAGATTACAGGATAGAAATCGTTGACTCCAGGAGAAAGCTTCAGAACTCGGTACCTGAAAGTAGATGCTATATAAGATCGCAAAACAAAGAAATATCTGGAAACTGTACGTTGTTAAACAGAACGCAAACATTCAAATTTAGAATATTCATTGATCAATGAAATACCCTCTTACGCTAGTTCAGTTTGTTAGCTAGGCCATCCGGCAAAACAGTTAATAATGATTATTACAGCTAATATTATGTGTTCTTAAAGAGGTTTTTGAGTTTGAGCCCCGGGTTAGTTAGTAATGTACATGTAGTTCATCCGTGACATTGGCTACGGTCATATCCTCCACATCTGGAATCAAGTCAGTTGGAACAAGTTACTAATTAATACCAGATAAACTGCAGGGTTAGGTCACTTTCAATATCACATCATTGTAAATTGCATTTGTTTGCATTCAAAATTGGCGTCAGATTGATTTTGGTACAAAAAATGTACGCCAATTTATTTTTTTTACACTTTTACCTTTTGCAAGTGGGTCGTATTTTATTAAGGGTTGTTTTATTTAAATTCGGTCGGACATTGCCATGGGTATTTGCTAATTAAGTTGGTACGACCTCACCTTATTTCCATGGTTGTAAATATATGAGAGTACCGTTCCCTGAAACATCTAGAAATGGACTCAGATTAAATTATACATTCAGAAAACGCGTTCTGTATCCCAGAGGGATTTCAATATTACCAACTTACTTTTAAGGGTAATGTTTGTGCTCTACAAGCTGGTTTTCGGTTGATTTCAAAAAGGGAAGTAACCCTTGCACTTTCTATGTCTCATCATTGATTTCAATATAAATATGTTACTGTACTTATTGGCCCTTGTACCACAATTTATCGGAAGGGTAAAGCATTACAGTTGGAACCTTTCGGACCGTGTTATAATCGTACATAAAGGTCAGGACAAGGTTAACATAGGTCATTAAGTAAAACCACATGTTATCTGGGTAGACATCGGATCGAGTTGATGGTGCGGTTATATCCAAAGAGAACAAATAACCACATGAAGAGCTAGTCAAGTGTGAAAATCATGCTATTTATGTTAATGTGTTCGAGTAAAACCGTTTGATAAATTATCTGAATATAAGTTTTAAATAATATGTAGACCCACGCCATTCAAAGTATTGTAGTTTTACGCCGTTCAAAATAACGTAGTCTTTGTACGAAAATTTGTAAAATTTACTGTGATCTTACCTCGAAATAACGGACTAATATCCCAGACGTTGTATGGTCCCTTGTCGGAAATTCTCCAATTGAAAACTCCAGGAAATACATTGGAATTCCACAAACAACGATCATGGTAAAGAACGGAATTAAGAATGCTCCTGTAATAAACAGTAGGTATTAATATAAAGGTATATAAGCACTTTACACATCTGAACAATATACAATAAAAAAGGGGTTTAATACTGTGTTGATCACATTGGCTACACCATCCGTATTAAGAACCATTGTCAAAATGATCAAATTGCAGCTGAAAATATCTGGTGACAAGTTGACCTACTAGATGTCAGTTATCCTCATATTGTGAAGTTATTATCGAATTACTTGTGGCAGTAGGCTCACTGCCTTTTTAAATAAAGTTTAAATTATTAGTATAATTATTATAATAAACAGTATTATTTTTGAAATTGCACTATTGGGCAAATCGGTGAATCCAGAACTACTTGCCCAATCGGTAAATTATGCTCGTATAATTGCCTGATCGGGCAGTGGAACAGTCAATTTATACCCTCGAAGAACTGACCTGGTACTTCACGAAGCGATAATATAAAAACATTGGTCATATCACAAAGGGTACATCTAAGATTCCACCGTTCAAATTTCCTTTGGATTGTCTAGATTCTGAGATATATAGCCCCAAAAACTACCAATTTTACCAGTCTAAATTCATTGTGTCTTTCCCGTTTCCGCAACTTTCTACTACATTGTATCTAAAATATATAAGTATATTATGAGCCATATTCGGTTTTGAGGCACACAATTTTTCCCCTACCTAATTGTCAATAACGTATCTAATTTATGTATAACATGATGCGATATTTTATAGTAGTTGAAAGTATGTAACATGATGAGTATACCATTCAGAAATTACAAAAACATTAAATTAGCATTCTCGCGTGTATTTCATTAATAATAATTAAAATTCGATTAATGGCAATAACAAATAAAGTACAGTCAGTTTTGCGCATGTATATATTTTGTGACAATTAAACTACGTTTGTCAAATATATTTTAATTTGATGGCTGAATGCAAAATATAAAGTTAAATAGAAATAGAATTGTCACACGGTAACGAATAATACAAATTTGAAAAGGGGCCATAAGTACATGTTCGTAAAAAATAGTTTACGATTAAAGTCGAACTTGACCTGTATTTCACGAGGATACACCTGTAAAAGATATATCAATATATCAATACTGACAAGAGTTATTGTCTGGAAACCATGCACGACTATGGCTTATCCTAACACGATCTGCGGATTATTCCATATACGCATAAAGCAAACCAGGACATGTATTATTACCGCAAACATTAAACATTAAAACATACCTCTCAAATTAGCCGTTACTATTTACGCCCCGTATCACCTGACATATTTATGAATGAATAATTACAATTTTCTGTATTTTCACATAAATGCTGCATTCTGATTGGATAAAACGGTCATGTGACCTGTCGTTCATATTCCGATGAAGCAACTCCGTATGCAAATCAATCGACGTACTACTTTTTCATTCATCCTAAATCTAGCTTCGTTCATAACCTGTGAAATGTTAATATGCGTCATATGAACTGTAATTCAAATTTTATTCGTTACAACTAAATAATTTTCAATTTGATTTAAATGATTAATTTAAACAAACCCGCATAATCCATGTTTTCGTGGTATTTGCCGATCCCGGAAGTCGACGCTCATAACAAAAACCTGTATGACGTAACGTTTGTTTTTCGCGACGTCACGTACGCAACGTCGACTTAGAATTCCCGCCAACATGTAGTTAGTTTGAAATACAAACGCATTTACGGAGTTTATAACGTAAGTTATATTCTAAAATAGCGTTATAACGCATGTTTTTAGTGTTCTGACATCTGCAGATCCCTCGGGAGCGTTGGTGCCCCCGCGCTGATTGGTTTTGTTACTTAATTTAGCTTCGTTCATCTCAGGGGACAACGGATTCCTGTGCCGCGACTAAACATAACACGGTGGGAACAGTTTAGTGCCTATGAAAATTAACAACACTTTTTAATTGTAATCATAAAAATTGAATAGACATTTACTACAGTTCATCGGTGTATGAACTGTCGGGAAAACCACGCCTAATTTTTAAAATAAAGCGTGATTTTCCCGACAGTTCATACACCGATGAACTGCAGAAAATGTCTATTCAATTCTTAAATGAACGTAAACTTTATAGTAAAAACTTCAACCAGTCGCGAACAAGGCAAGTTACACGAGTATCCAGTGTTAAAGCCATACCGCATATACCGCATATACTCTCGAAACTGAGTTTCATAAAAACGTCTGATAATTAATTGATTTATATTGTTCATTTCATGAAATAGATATCCTATACTCGTGTTATTAAAATTGTTTCAATGTTAAAAATGTGTTATTTCCTTCAGAAAATTACGAATGTCGTTTTCATTAACGAGGGAGGTAATTGTACCAGCTAATAAGCCACTAAATATCAGCGTGCAATTACATGTATGTTCAATGTCAAATTGGTGAAAATGGAATGCGCGCAGTTAAACCGCTACGCACTCGTGATTTAATTATTCCGCATCCGAACTCCTGCCCGTCTTGTTCACTGACAAAACACACGAACAGATTTTTATTTCTTAAGTTTAAATTGGAAAGAGACCATAACTAGGTAACATTTGTACATAATAGGTGAACGGTAGTGAAAGTCGAACATGACATGTAGTTTATGATGTTTTGATTGTTACTGTGTACAAAAAAGTCTAATCTGTTAAGCCATTCCTAATTTATTGTATTTAAACAGTCATTGTTGGGGCATAGTTAATCGGACCGTAATACCGAAATATCGAAATAACAAATAACAAGTTGCAATGAAAAATGTGAGTTTCTACGAGCAACTTTGGCACAAGGATGACGTAGTAAATTTGATATATGCATTCCTAGTTTATTGAATGGAAAAGAGGAATACTTTGTACTACTTTCATGAGAGTAGTTGAATGGAATGACTTTAGGTTAAATGTATTGCATGCTAATGTTTAGTAGGACATCGGATCTAGCGTAGCGGTGATTTGATTTCCGCCAACTATGATTAAATAAAATTGGTTAATCTTTTTTCACGTTGATGCGTTAATACACTTATTTGAGTATTTGTATATATCATATATATAACATCCTATTAGCTAATATTAGCACTATAAAGTGAACACTGCATACATAAATGAAGGCTGATTATGGGGCTTCCGCATTGGTACGAACAGCAACACATGTCAATGGGTCTTAAACTTTTACAGTGCAACAAACCTCACGCTTACCACATACAACCTTATAGAACAGGACAGTGTAAATACAAGTGTCTCACCGTGTAATGCCCCTCACAATAAAGCCGCAGTGATCCAGGTATCCAGTCAGTCAAAAGCATTACTGACGTGGGAGTATTTTGGATAAGAGTGCTCTAAAATAAAATTAGGTAGACCCAGACTGGGATCAAACTGCGGACCTTTCTAGACGAATTTTCTATCTTTCAGAGCGAACTTTCTATCTTTCAGAGCGCACATTCTACCTTTCAAGAAACTGGTTTTCCACGAAGCGGAACGTAAATAAGACAGTGTGTGTGTGTGTATTCTACAAACCATAGTGTAACTATGTAACTTGAGCTATTGAAAAACGCTCTAATGAATTTTGGTTTCGAGAAGTTTGTTTAATTTTGAGATCAACGGAATACCTTATGTTTGGAAATTGTCTAGATATAACTGTTTCTACAACATACTCTCTGGTAAGACAATCATCTTAATCAGTTCGAGATTTATGTGCATGTAATTTCAAATGATGTTATGATCATTTAAGCGTTCCATTTCATCTGATCTTGTTCAGTTTTATTTTTGTCCTTAATGTATTTATATAATTAAACTAAATGACTTTCAAATTGTTGTAATTCATTTAAATATCGTTTCGGTAAGATTTAAGGAAAGTGTATCGTTAAATGTATACATTTACCATGATAATCATTTACTAAGGTTTTTGTGAAGTCGTAGGTTTGTACGCATGAACGTATTGTATTTGGTAATTATTATTAGGCTGTGTTGATTCCGTCCTCTCCTTTCTGATGCACTTGGCCAACCGCGTTTGAACTTAAACAATTCACATACGGATGATCAATATCCGTCGCACCATGCACATATCAAACACTGGGCAAATGGTCATTGACAATATTGACTTTATATATCTCGAAAATAGTATGCATCAACTAGAAAGCCATAGCATGAATAAAGGTGCCATAACGGCGTTGTTTCAAACTGATCATGTTATCACATAATTCTGCTTAAACACTTTTGGTACACTAAACGTATTATAAAGATAACAATCATACTAAGATTAGAACATTTAACAAGAAGTCCCAAAGGGTCCTATGTCGCTCACGTGCCATAGTAGTGCATGCATGCCCTATGGTAACATGAATGGCAGTTTCTACAGCATACGAAAAGTTTTTTCTATGATCGCAGATTACCCTGGTTCAACTCAACTTTGATAACACCTTAACAAACATTCTGATTCATTTTCACGTTTTTCCAATGAACAATACAGTCTCAATAGCATAGACAAGACTTTTCTATTATTTTACCGAGTGACCTAGTTTTTTAATCTAGATGACTAAATATCGCACATAACCTTGAGTTTGTTGCGATGATCACTGTGACAAGTGGAATAAAGAAAAAGCTTAACGTGTGATATATAGTGACTACACATGGTTTTTCTATAATTTGACCTAGTGAATTAGTTTTTGACCCTAGATGAACCTATATCACACTTGACCTAGAATTTGTTGAAATGATCATTGTGGTCAACTTACAGGAAGATCAGGCTAAAGTTGACCTCTAGTGACCACACAAGGTTTTTCTATGATTTGACCTAGTTACCTAGTTTTTGACCCTAGATGACCAAATATCAAACTTGACCAACATTGTGTTGAGATCATCATTGTTATCAAAATGGTGACCTAGAGTATCTGCAAATTGTTGACGGACGGACGACAGACGAAGTATGATCACAACATCTCACCCGGTCATTTTGCGAGCAAAATATAACAAAAATTGTTGATCGCGAGTGCAAACCCGCTTGATATGACTAACCCAAACTTAAACAAAGAGACATAAGTGTAAAACTGATATAAATAAAAATAATATAATAAATACAATTAAACATTATAAACGCGTAATAGGCAAGACAGTCGTTTATTACAAACGTCAATTTAAAAAGAAAATAGCTAAAGGCATATGAGGACTAGGTCACCTCGCGAATATTGTAATTATGTACAAATCTAAACATGTAAGTGCTGATCTTGAGACATTTTATGATATTTTAAAGATTTAAACACCGATAATGCATATGAGAATTAAAAGGTTGAACATACATTTCCCAACGATGACCGTTTCAGAAATAAAAAAAAAACATTATTAATTTATTTAAATGAACAAAAAAAACTGTAATCATTAGAAAGCACCATTCTACTGCTGGTAATACAATATTCGTCCGCCCTTCATGTATCGAATGTGAACATTTCAAAAAAGACAGAAAAGCTATTATGAGCGGATATCAATTTTAAAAAGCAGCTGACCCCGTCTAGTTTGTAGGTTTATGGTCAAATTTACAGAAATATAACATAAACGGCAATTTCTATAACATATTATTAGAACTAAGTATGACGCTAACAAAGTTAGTAAGTGTAAATAGAGACAGATCAAAGTTCTTTCAATGTATCAGAGGATTAAGACAATGGGGAAATATTGCCCCAGTACTTGTTTGTTTAAATAAAAATGTTAGCAATTTAGAAATTGTTGAAAATGACTTAGAAAGGTTTTCTTTAGTGTTGTCTTTCTTTATGCAAATACCACAAATAAATGAGTGTCTCTGCTAAATACTTTTATGAATATTACACAAAAAGGCACTTAGATATAAATTATTAAAAATCCAAACATGACAGGAGATGAAACTTATCATAAATGATCTTTAATAAGAAAGGACAATTTGTCTAGATCATAAATGTGATGTGTAACCTCAATATAAATGAAATAGCAATATTGCCATACACCATGATGAACGTTAAGATATAAACTTATCTGATGATGATAGTTAACAGTGCGGCTAAACTACCATGCACTTGATCGATATAATAGTGTGTCCGTAATTGTGGTACATGTAATCGTGCTTACCCAGGCATTTGAGTCGGTTTAGGGCAAAAAACTGTGAACCTTTTTACAAAAATAATAGCCTGTGTGGATAGTATACTTTCTTGACTTGAGCTTCGGTGGTGTCCTGTTCAATCGGTCAAAGAATAAGATACACCAGGGTGAGCTTTAATGATCACAATTCGTCCGTCCGTCCGTGCGTCAACAATTCATTCAAACGCCTTTTCCTCCTAAACTATTTGGCCAATTTCAATCAAACTTCATTCGAATGTTCATTGAATGGTCTTTTCTAAAATTAGTTAACCAAATTGATTCGGTGGTCTTTTCTAAAAATATTAACATAATCCAATTCTACAAATAACTCTTGTTGCTGTGGCAACCGAATGAAAAAACGTAAAAATCAACCATGATCCAGATTTACGGTGGGGAATTACGTGGTTTGAATGATAGGACCCACTAAAATATGGCTGCCAATCGGCGTCGGATAAACCTATATTTTGAGGTAAATATATAACATCGAGAATCTTTTAGTTAGGATAAGATTGATAAAGTATACTTAGGATAGCGAACGTGAGTAAAACTGTACGAGTAAATACCTATACCTAGATATATTCAGATCGATAACAATGGTGAAAACTATGCTAACCGATATGAATCGTGCGCCCTATTCTGTTTCAATGACAAAAATGTAATCGTATTCTGTGTCTTCCATGAAATTGTCTGTTATTTGGTTCAGAAACGCACCAACTGTCAGATTTTGCTGTTCGTTGTATTCGATTCTGTGTTCGAAATGTTCATACACTTGAATCGTGAGAACACGCATGATTTAAGGGTGAAAATAGTCATAAAATTGTCTTAGTTGTACTAGTCTACCTTCCCCGCTACAATTTTGTATTTACGAAACAATATTTCAGTGTTTGAGGAGTACTCCCTATCATCATCATTGTAATTTTGGTAAGAGTTTATCACAATGATAAACAACTACAATGTTAATGTGTTACCATGGTACTTTGGAGTAACACAAAAAAGTACTCATTTTTTGCCACATGTCTCATAATGGGCATGTTTTATTCATTACATGTACGTACTACTCTACGCTCGATAAATTCACAAAATTCTTTTATTGGCATACTGATCTGATTACTACATTGCATAAATTATAAACACAAAATATCTGGGTCTTTAAAGAAAATAAGTTGGCTAAAGTGCGTCTTTTGAATAATGATATTCTCAGAAGTGTATTAAAGTGGGTTTTAAGTTGGTCTTTTACTTTTTAGATAAGTTCGCGCTTTGTGAGCTTTGCATTCAAAAGACTCACTTAAAACCAACTTCTGGAGGAAGTTTGGTCTTTTGTTTTGAAATGTTGGCAGGATCACTGGACCGAAGAAATTAGACATACACGTATTCATTGCTTTGAATTGTAACGCATAATATGTTTTGTCCATCTCTTATTTCGTATTTCGATTGATGTTTATGAATGCCAATATTTTAAAAACAAAGTCTTGAATGACAGTTTATTTAAAGTCCTTCCTTTAAATTAATTAACCTGTGAAAAAAATATCGACCGTTAATTCATTACCGTACCGATGTTTATGGATGAAACCCGTTTTCCGGAATTTAGTCACCTTAACTTTTGGTATACACTTAACAAATTTTATATGTGTGCACGTGTTTTTACCGTATAACACTTTTATAAATAAATATGTCTGCATAAAATTATGTGTACATGCTATTGAATAACACAATACTAGATTAATATAGTTGTTTTCTTCAAAATTAACTACAGCGGATCACTGAACCATGAAACATCAAACTACATAAAATGCACGAGACATCTACGCGTAGGTCCATTTTTTATTCATAGTCAATTAGAATTTTAGATATATTATTACATTCACGATTTTTAACTCAACAAAATGATAACTTTTAACTTTTAAAAATACAGTTTAAATTTTATGGTCAAAGGGAGGTAATTCTTCAAAAATTGCATTTTAACACAAAAAGTGAGTAGTTATAAACCTAAATTGGGCTTAACGCTTACCATTGTTTTCTTTATTTCTGTCTCGGTGATAAGTACATACTCTTGAACACGAACTTGATCAGCAAGTAGGATACATAGCTGCATTAACAAACATTAACTTGATAAACACCCGATGAACACACGGCAAAAACGTGTGAAATAAGATTTTGCTGATGTCATCATTTGCTTATTCTGTTTGTGAAAATTGTAATCAGGTTGTTATAAAATCAATTGAATAGTAATTTAACATATCCAAGCTGCATATGTTGAAACTTTCAAAAAAATCAAACACATTTTGACCAAGTTATAGATAAATAAATACATGCACCTTTATAAGATTTGTTAAATGTACTGCTGATTCACATGTGCATGTATTGACTTGATCATCTCACCCTGTTCAGCATAATCTGACAAAATGCTACAAAAACATTTTATAACTCCGGTCGTATGTTTTTCATAAGCGGGGGTATTACCAATACGTTCGACATGTAATACAAACACAAGTTTAAAGAATTGGGAATTTACTATATGAAACGCAAGAACCTAGTAATATGTTCTTCCGGACCAATTTAACATCTCTGGACTATACCCGGTTACGTTAATTTCACACCACCCCCGTTAAATCCGGCAAATCTGAGAAACGGGTGCAATGTTTGTAATAAATGATTCACTTTTAAAGTGAAAAATATTAGATTTTGAAAACTTATAACAAAACTGGTTGCATAGTTAATTCAAATTGTTCTGACACATACCAATCACTTTTTTTAAAGTTATACCACATTTGAAGTGATTTTGAAGATTTATTACATTTTGCAACTGTATTATTTTGCAACTGTATTACAAAACGGGTTGCAAACATTTTTTCAAAGTGTAATAAGCTCTCAACCCGTTTTGTAATAATTATTACAATTTGCAACTTTATTACAAAACGGGTTTTTACAGTGCTATGCGAAATCAAGAAACAAAGAGCAATATAACTACACGCGTGTGGGGAAATAAATGAAATTAATTATATACGCTGCGAAAGCTGATTGCTTTATTGGGTATATAATGTACATATAACAGAAATAGAAGATAAAACTCGAGCCTGTTTAGAAGAAGAAGATGTTGAATATTTTTATTTAATATTGGTACAACAAATTACATAGTAAGCAGTGTATTACTCAAATAAAAATAATAAACATGAGATGTTTTAAAAAAACACGAATGCCCCCCATGGCAGCCCATTAGTCAGAAATGTTGAAGGTGGCAGTAACCTTGACGTTTGACCTACTGACCTCAAAATCAATAGGAGTCATCTACTGTTGCTGACCTACCTCCATGAAAAGTATGAAGATCCTAGGTCAAAGCGTTCTTGAGTTATTGAACCGACGGACCGACCGACCGACATGTACATAGCAATAGACCCTCTCATTAAAGATGGGGTCATAAATATATCACACAGCACCTTGTTATTGTATTATTGCGTTATCAAAATTGAATTAAGTAATCCCCAATTAACAATCAGTAATTGCAGACAACATGATTTATAAACCAATTCAATTATAATATACTCTTAGACTAATACCAGTTTATTTTATTGCATAGGGCTACATATAGGCGACGATTTATGACCCATGTGACACGCGATCAAGACTGTTTCACAGTAAGGGGTCTTGTTCAGAACCAAATCTCGTATTATATGACACTTTTTGTTTTCACGCACAATTTTTATTCATGATAAACACACACAAGAAACTTATTGAAAAAACAAACACTTTTGACCCACTTCATAAATAAGTTGGTTAAAGTGAGTTTAATGCGGTTTCCCAGGAAAATCCCAACTTAAGCTAAAATACGCGCCTTTAGCACGATGCGAATACCGCAGAGTTTAACAAGCTTTTTGGAAAACCATGGTGCTTCTTTGGGAGTGTATGGCCTTCAAAAAGCCAAATTACTCACCCTCTACGGATTTGTTGATTTTAGTTGGAAACATATTACAAACTAAACAGTGAGTGCATATGTTACCTGACACATTACTATACGCGGTTCAAAAGAGTTATTTAATTTATATCGGGTTAGCATAAACATATCGGATATTCAACGCTGTTCAAACGCGGTTCAAAATAGTTATTTAATTTATATCGGGTTAGCATAAGCATATCGGTTATTCAACGCTGTTCAAATATAAATGGGGCACCTCCCGTATTACTTGTGTACTGTTTGCTCATTGATTGTATTGTACATACGTAACAGGTCCACATACAGTGTCGCAAAATTGCACCATTGTAGGGTAGAAGGAATAAGAACAGACTCTCGATTTCAACGATTCAAATAAAAGGACACACATTCTGAGAACACAATGGATAAACAACGTGATAGAAAGTCTAGCCCAACGGAGGACATGGGTTTAAACGATGAACATCGCGTTAAAGCGAAGAAATACATGTTCTCCTCGACATTCAGTACGTACCTGACAGCACTGGGATATTCTATGGGAATGTCTGACATATGGCGGTTTCCCTTCCTGGCCTTCAGGAATGGCGGAGGTACGTATATGTTAACTTTATACTTACGAGACAATTACCGGGTATACACAACACTTGCCAGTAGTTATCTTTATTCAGTTAATAAGTATAAGCATTCAGTAGCACTTGGTTGGACCCACCTCTGTTACACGACAAATGAAATGTTGACAACTCTCTATGGGAGTCACACAAATAATTGGATGCATGTCAAGCCAAACTTTTGACTCATCAGGCATCCAATTCCTCGTGTGACTCAAATAGATACTCGACAGCATCTAATTAGTTCTACATGCAGACAAACCGACTAGCAACTGTTTATGAGTACATATTCAAAGGCATGGACAGACTCGTTGAGAACCGACCAATTGCCATACTGAAATATTCAGGATACTTTTGAAATAAATAGGCAAATCGTATAATGAATGATAAGTCCATTTAAACAATTTGTATAAAGACACATAGTTGTTAAATACCATCAGCGAACAAATATCAGTATCGCACATCTGCCAACAAAGACCACCAATTGTACTCTCATCAGAACAGTTTCAATTTAGAAATAAGATGCGAAAAACCGTAGTATACCGACTGTTATACAACGGTTTTGAGTTCTGACGCGTAGGAATTAATCACGAAGGCTGCAGGATGGCGTGATTATAAAAACGAGGCGACAGCACGGCTAACTGCTGTAAAACAAAAGGTATACATCGACTTTTGAATAGTTAATTTGGTTCTAATATGTTTTAAACGCGCATTTATATCGAGCCAGTGTTACTTTGCGAGAGTATGTTGTTTAAAACTTTACTTGTGTGACTTCATAAATGGAATTCCTACACGAAGCCACGTCACCTTCATCGGCTTATCAAACGTTATACAACGCCATTCTTGTTCTTTGCCTATACAAAGGCAAAAGGCTCGGTCATGGTAGAATGCTATTTAACCTTTACAAGAGACCATCTGTGACAACTTTCTGCTGGTCATTCAGCAAGTTTGACTGTGTTGAGTTATTAGTACTACCCATTTTTGTTTTACAGGAGCGTTTTTGATTCCGTTCTTTACCATGATCGTGGTTTGCGGAATTCCAATGTATTTTCTGGAGTTTTCAATCGGAAAATTTTCCGGCAAGGGGCCATACAAAGTCTGGGATATCAGTCCGTTATTCCGAGGTATGGTGACAAGTTTTCTCATAAAGATACCACAAATTTTGAACGACGTAAATTCTTATATTTATGCAAAACTTATTATCCGATATTTGATTTAACTGTATTACTGGAACAAACTTTCGTTATCACTTTACTTAAACAGCCGGGCACAGAAAACATACAAAAGAATCATAAACCACGATTACACGACACAAAGCCAAACACACAACCGTACGTGAAAATGAACAAAACCGCTGAAAGTTAAATGAACAAAACGGACACACAAAGCAGAAAAAAGAATAATTATAGGGTCATTCAATAAATTCGTAGACTGGGTTCATCATTTTAATACCCAATGGACAATAGTGCGCGAATTACAAGCAAATGTGGCCAAAATAAAAATGGTAAGCCTGGAATGAAATTATGTTATATTAATATGGAAATAAACATAAACATTCAAATTGTAAATTGTTAGATATATCTACCACTCTTTCTTATATAGTCAAAGTTTAGTTTAAATCTAGACATAATGCCTGTATGTTGAAATGAACAAAACCCGCACATTTCGACTGACGTTGTGTAAACGCTTTTCAATACCATGCTGCAATATTCACGTAGACGTACACGTTACACGTTCATTTTCGCACCCTCCCTTTCATCTATTATGTGAAATGCCTTGTTCCCTGCAGGTATTGGTATAACGGTCAGTGTGGTGTATGCTTTCTATATTTCTGGAGCAAGTATATTTAGAGTATGGATAATAGAATTTTTCATAAATACATTTCGGGACCCGTTACCATGGAGTCATTGTAACAATACTTGGAACACCGAATACTGTCGCTCAGGATTGGGAAGTGGTACCCAACAAAATGTCAATATTTCTGAACAAGAGGATATGAATATAACTATGCGCTACGCAACAGAAGCAAGACCAGCTGTTGTTAACACAAGTATGTCATTTGTTACAAACGGAACCAGCATGGCTGCAGCGGAAGAATACTGGCAGTAAGATTTTTTACTTATACGATACTCAAATTGATAGCTTCATTTTAGAAGCGTGTAGCTCATTGTGTGTTACAACAGAATTCTGGTCACAAAATCATGTTGTATAGGGATATATAAGACCTTACCGGCTTATCTGTATTTAATCATCAACATGTTTCACCTGACTTCATACCACATTTTGCGGGTGTGAGTGTTGCCAATGTACTACATAACCCGAACAATTAGTTATTTCACAAGTAACATAGGATACTGTATGATCGTATCAAAAATGATAATAGAAAATCGGACAGGGATGGCAGCAAGACAAGAACACTAAGCTGGCGGCACGGATTATCTCAATCAAGAATTTTCACCATTGTAGTTGTTGCGTTTTTACCTTTTTTTGAAAGTTTGAGTAGATGACTTCGAGTTATCACCTAATACCGTATACGTGTTTTTTTCTGCGTAGCTTACGTACGTAATCGTCTCCGCTATAATTATAATATAGTTGTATGTCATAAAGTTACGTACATTTTCAGATACCGAGTTCTGCAGCTTTCCCCTGGTGTCAGCGATTTCTATCCTGTAATATGGTGGTACTTTCTGTATATGGCAGTGATACGTATTATCATATTTCTAGGCAGTATTAAAAGTGTGAAATCAATAGAAAAGGTACATGTATCACTTTTTAAAAATTGTGTTGGGCTTTTAAAGTATCACCGACTAGGGAATTGTTTCTATTACAACGTACTAATGGCAACTCAGCAGTAATGACATCCTGACTCGAGATTAGCAAGTACCTTTCTATGAAAATGAGCTACCTCAATGCCATATATTGTTTGCACACAACCTGTTGTCGAATGAGGGCGTTCATCTTATAGCTATTATCACAATATGGCACTTTGGTTGCACAGGTTCTGTGTAGTGGTACCCCGCCTTGTGTCAACGCATTGCATCTTTCGAGGGTCCAATTTAACTAAATCCGTCCTAAACCCACGTGATTTAAATTTTGTGAGTTATCGCCAATTTAATGGTCAAGATATATCGCTATCATAGACACAAAGTATCTTGCGTCTGCAATCAACTAAATGTCTGGCGTTGGTGCTGTAATGGTCCTATAAGGCTGAACCTTGTCTATAAGCTCTACATTTGTAATGGTATCTAATACCAGGATTTACATGTACTCCATGTATAGTTTTCTTTTCGACATTGATGGTGCTTTACATATCATAGTGACAATACTATGGGTGATAATAATGATGATAATTTATGATATTATAGGTATTATATGTTATATTTATGATACTAATGATGCTATTTTATGATACTATAGGTGATGTATGATATATTTATGATAATAATGATGATAATTTATGATATTGTAGGTGATATATGTTACTGGTACGGTACCATTCATACTCACTGTGGCTATATTTATTCGCTCGGCGATGTCACCAGGATTTGGCGATGGAGTTCGTTATTTCTTTTATCCAGACTTTTGGAAACTCGCAAACCCTAGAGTAAGTACTCAGCAGCCAACCAATGGGGTATGTTTTTTTCTCGTTTCACGCTTAATTCACAGTTTAAATCGTCGTTCCATATCGTGTACAAAATCGATTTCAACAGAATCAGATGACATTGTACACGTTCTGTTATCGCACTTAAAACTCTAATATGAACTAAGGCACAGCCTATTTTAGCGAATTTTATCTTAAATATTAAATTGTTCATTTTCATAATTTTGTTCAATTCTCATAGCTCGCTGCTACATGTCAGTATTGAAACACAGCAGTAGACACTTGTCAGATGTCCTTAATTATTAGTAACATGATCATCCAGTACAGAATGATTGCTGATCATATGATTCATATATGTACAGTCAGTAGAAAATTTGTGACATTTTTGGGTACGAAGTAACGAAGGACGATAGTCGATACGAACCTGCTTTCGTTTGTTCACTGTATAACTACCTTAGTAAGTGTATAATAATACGACTTTCCTTGTTTAGAACAAGTACTTTAATGGCGTAATCAGTTGATCAAATACTGATTATATGCAGGCTGTCACATTCTGTGTTTTCTCTCTGTTTTCCCAGCGTTCCAAGATGGCGGTCGATCAAAGTGCTATACGAAGCAACAGAGTATTTATCTCCCTTATTAAAATGTGTTCTAGATAGGCCTACTGAGTTTTTGGAATATTTTTAAACATCATTAAAATATAAAAGAAAATTTATGAGCTACAGAATAACGCATTTTAGGTAACTTTTGTTATTCTATTGGCGGCCATTTTTCAGTATATTCCTGTCACTGCGAGACCGTAACACAAATTTTCAGAACCATTAGTGAATTCAAACTCTGACCAAACCACGTGACACGTTGACTTATTGCGAAATTTATTCGCTATTAGTTAGAGCGCCCGGTCAAGTGCGAG
Organism: Spisula solida; assembly: GCA_947247005.1. Lineage (NCBI taxonomy): Eukaryota > Metazoa > Mollusca > Bivalvia > Venerida > Mactridae > Spisula > Spisula solida. Next base: position 32,405,419 of record OX365952.1, on the reverse strand, counting down.
CTGTATCACAAGCCATGAACCGAAATCATTGAAGGGTATACCATAAGGCTTCATGGCTAGACGATCGGGGGCATTAAAGGAGTAGTTTCAGGACATATTGGACCAAGTATGCGGACAGTACATTATATAACTGGGTTTAACTGGGAATGACTTGATAATATGACTTAGGGATGTCCATATTGTTTAAACGATGGTTGTTCAAATTGAAATGCAAGTGATGCTATATACTTCTTGTATCAAAGATTTTTTAAAAACTGTATATACAATATTATTGTGTTGGCTTTTAATTGATAACTCACATTTTACGATCCGTAGAGTGTGGCTGTAACAATAGGTCGGTTAACACTGTCTACTCGTGTATACTAAAGCTTAAATGGCCCAAACAACGGTTGAAACCATTTTCTAAATAAAAATGTTGACGTTTGCAAATATGATGTCCATAAACGAGACGTAGGTACATATTGTCAACTATGCGACAGATTTATAAACAAATATGGGCTAACAAAGGCAGAACAAAAGTTTAAATTGCAAAACGCCCCATGGGCGCCATTATAAATGTACACTTTTTTCTATATAAACTAAGTTTCCACTACTCAATTTGATGTATAAAATGGACAATGGGTAAATGCAAAATTTAATGAAGGTAAATCTTCCGAAATGGAAGAAATACTCCGACAATCGTTGCCCAGCCACATGTTTGGCGGATGGCGGGCTGTTGCAGAGTAATGAGCCTCCACATGTAGCAGCCATTAACGCGACTTACTGAGAAGTGTAAAGGTTCTGGAGCTTCCCGACCATCCTTATTTATAGATCAACCATGTTTTTTGAGCCGTGACTAATTTATGCAGCAAAGTTTATTCACCCTAAAAGGGTAGGTTTATATAAGCAATACCAATATAAGTTAAATAAGTTGTTTCATTAAGTAACTGAATACGTGGTCCAATGGATAAGGCGATGTTCTATAAGACTTACTTTTCTAGGTTCTATCCTTGGTAGAGTCGCTTTTTATATTTTTTTTTCAAATCCCTTGCTCAAGTAATATTACAAGAAAGTTATGCATTTCCTGGAATTTATTTAATAATGAGTCTTTATTAGTCAAAATTAAGTGTCCTTAGTCGTAGTAACGCGCGTAATTATAAAATTTTGGCTGCGACTAGTAAAACTACTGGTGAAGATGCTCGTATGATAAAGAATATTTAACATGGTTCATATTTACAGAAATTTTGCAAGGATTTTATATATAAAATAGTCTGTGTATTGAACTTATATTGCCAGCAGGACACAAACACTGGCGATAGATATTGCAATAAACTGTCCCAACTATATATTCAAATGCATCATCCGACTATGAGACAGACACAACTGACGGGTAGCCAACCAATACACAAAGTGGAAAATCTTTGACACACGTTTAAGTATTGGATCCAGTAAAAGGTAAATTATTACTGGGTCCGTGGATAGAAATGAAAACAGCGAAACATGAAAACCCATTGCATGTAGATTGAAAAGTCATAATAATAAAATGACTTTTAAACAATGCCATCATGTTCTTGATGAAAAAAGAAACAAAAATATGTAGTTGAGTGCAGTTATCAGGACTTGAACGCGCATATCTTAGACTGCAAATCAAGCTCTCTACCGATTGAGCCAGTGATACTGACACTGTCATGTCATACAAAAATATATATCAACGCATTTTAATTGTATCCCAACCAGTATATTCACATACCATGACTAAATAGTGTAATCTCCCGTCACGGCTCAAAACTCGTGGTTGATCTATACCAAGCATTGTCCCTTGTGACCTTTATTTGTTTGTGTACATAGGAATGATAATAAAGTCGCATTTAAAAATGGATTACCTTATTGAATCCTACTTTGCAAAAGTTTATCGGGTCATTTGTTTTGAAATTGCGTTTAACGTGAGATTTCAAACATTCAAAGAAGCGAAATATTGCCTTTTAAGGTAGATCCTACCCCTTGAAAATGCTTGAAAAACATACACTTGAAAAAAACTATTTCAAACAGCGTATGCCATCTGATTTTATCATATATTATAGGAAACCATTGTAGCACTTGCGTGTGATGTGAAATGTGCCATATAGTCGCCTTATTCAAATGCTAACACTAAAATAAAGGCGATTTTTGACTGAAAAATGCAGCATTTTTTTCAAAATGTCAAACGTTATCATTATTGTATTTTATAATACGAACTCATTGAATATACTTTATTATTAATCGTCGCAAGGGCATTCCTGGCTTGAAATTAGCTGCTGGTGTTTTGTTTACGAGAAAAACACCTTCATGTTGATGTGTAATTTCGACAAGGAAGTCGCCATGTTTGCTCCCTCCTGTCACCACAGTAAACTTACAGCAACATTTTTTTCAAACAAAGTAATCAACATAATCGATAGCCAGATCGAATAATGAACTTTATTGCATTCATAATTTATCAACTTTACAAACGATCCTACGATAATAAAATTGAAATCCAAATATTTATTATTGTTTTCATCTCGTTTGTTTACGAATTTCGCGCTGTGTAGCAAATTTTTATTCATGCGCCAAAGTAGTGCGACAGTTTATCGACGAAACAATTATAATGCGGTGTTCATAATGTGCCGTTCATAATGAATGATGACATCGAATACAATATGATACTTAAGGTTTAATATAACTGTATAAGTCCCAATGAAACATCAATATCAGCATTTTCCTATCTCAACACATGCTGCACATGTTAGCGAATTGATAGTCTGATATGTGTTACGAGGCTGTCTGCCATCATTATTTTAGCTAAATTACAAAAGTACTATGCGTTTTTAAATAATCCTTATGTTATTTATGCTCGTATAATCATTGCAAACACAGTTTTGTAACTCGATTGTCTAGATCGTTTCTCGATCACATACAGTTTGTGTAAAATCGGTCATTACATGTAGCTGTCAAAATATTTCAATCCACACGAATAGTCCGTGCAAATGTTACAACGTGCTCGGTAAATTAATGTATGGTGTGAGGTTACTGCCATGCTATATTATCGTGTGCAAATAGTTTTTTGAGTAATATTTAACCATTTTAACACACAAACTGACCAAATACAGCATTTTTTTCATGTTAAAACAAACGGGCTAACGGACGGAACAAACGTTATCAGGGACCAGTACGACTAAAGATAAATTAGCAATTTCTTTGGTATATAAACAAATAAAATACAGTGGAAAGGAATATCTAACTAAAATGTGCATAATTGAAAGAAATACTAAAGCTTTAATTAGTTTTCCATAAACCTGTTACAGTTCTTTCGAGGTAACTTAAAACTTGTACAAGTAATCAAGTTTTAAGTCTTATAGACCCGATAAAATCGGTTATTGACAAATCAACAACTATCTGGTCCGTCAGGCCCACCGTACCCTAAACTATTTAGGATTTATTAAAAGTAGGCCTTCACACATACACATGTGATATATTTTAATTAATGTTGATGTACTTTATTGTTCAAAATCAATGCATTTTGAGTGCTTTTATTAAAATAAATGGGCAGGCATGACCTTGATCAAATATTTGACAACCACAATTTCTAATTTTTCTACCATTTTGTTACCCAATAAATGAGACTGACATTTTGAAAAATGTTACCTATTTTGTAATTAAATTTTTATAAATACATTTTTATAACAAGTGAATATAACAAAAACACTCATTGATATAGATTATTTGAACTTTAAGCTACAAAATGATATATGAGACTAATGTGTTTTCATGCCAAAAGCGTATTTAATTCACTGAAGAAAAATACACATTTTCGCCCATTAGAGTGAACCTTAACACATCCTTCACTGACGTCAGAAAAAAAGCGTTTAACACGCATATATTTGTTGATAAAAATCAAAGCTTTTAGCAGATATATCATCTTTATGTGACGTTCAAAATGTGTAAAACATACCCGTACTGTCAATAACAATCATTTTTGGGTGTAAAAAGAACGCCAAGTGATAACATTCGCGACGTCATGGCAACGTCATTCATGACGCCAACGCCTGTAAGATGTACCATAGTTAAATCTAGTTGCCAACGGTATCGACTATAATAAGGATATTCCACCTTTCCACCTTAACTCAAGGGTTCAGCAAAAAATTAAGAACAGTTTCACTGAAAGAAAATGATAAAAAATATTTATGTAGCGAGCTAAAAAGGTTCTCAATCTGTTAGGTTTAAGGAGGACCGCGCTACCTTGTACACATGCGCGGATATGCAAACTATGATTTGCCAAATAATTAAGAACAAACAAAATTTAGTTCATACAAACGTCAATAAATGATAATGAACATAATGATTGTGCATAAAGTTCAAATTGTTAACTTTTTTCTTTTTTGCATGTTTAAAAAAGTGGTTGGGGAACGGTACAATTTGTATCTGCTTACATAATATGTACTGCACTCTTTAGTTATATGAAGAAGCTACACATTGAAAATATTTTTCAAAACATCATTTTATTCCAATATGCAAATTAGGTTAACTTAGGCAAATTTAGGCAAAATGAGTACTCTTTGGTGGATAGCTCATAAAAAGGCAGGTGACACCTAATTTCTAGTTCTAAACTAATGGTCTATATGATTCTCAACTCATGTTTAATTTAAAATAAATTTCGATAGTTGAAGTTTTTTGGCCACTTGTATGGGTGAATTTGTTCGACAGGAAGCCGGAGTCGTTGTTTATGTGAAAAGCAAAGACCAGTCTAGAAATACAAGAAAAGATAAAATCAACACAATATAACAGAAGGTTATTAGAAAACCATGTATCTCGAAAACAAGCCTGGTGACATATCATTTTTATAAAATCAATGTCGATTAAGACGATTGTTCTGTCATTTTTAAGATGTTTCGGAGAAAATTCGACCGTTAGATAAAAAGGCGCAAGTACCACGTTAAGTCGTTAGTTTTTTATCAATGTTTGTAAATCGGTAAGCCTTTATGATCATACGGGTGCAAGAGGTGAATCAGTTATGCTTTAGTATAAACTTATAAGCCGTCGTTTCACATCAAATTTTTACCTTTGTAAACGGAACTAACGCAGCCCGAAGTCGTTCAAACGGCACTATTATAACCTTTGTGAACGAAACTAGGTCAGCTCGAAGTCGTTCAAAAGGCACTATCATAACCTTTGTGAACGAAACTAGCTCAGCTCGAGTCGTTCAAACGGCATTATTATAACCTTTGTGAACGAAATTAGCTCAGCCCGAAGTCGTTCTAACGGCACTATTATAACATTCGTGAACGGAACTAGCTCAGCTCGAAGTCGTTCAAACGGCATTATTATACATGAAGCTATATACAAAGTCGAATTTGGCACTCGATGTATACATAAGCGTAGTTACAGGATATATTGGAACAAATATCCGGAACATACTCGTACATACTTGGTATGACTGATAGCATGTCAGTCCATATTGTCTTATGTAACATTATAAGGACCATTAAAATATAAATTAAGCGTATCGTCTATGCAAGTATGGAAATAAACTACGTTGATGACGTTGTGCAACTCATTGCGGTAAATTTTATAAAATAAATTATGTTGTATGCCCCTTTTCGTTGGGTACATTGTATACACGTAGGTTTAGTTTCATTGCACAATGGACCAAATGTCGGGATATGTCCGGAAAATGCTCGTACAACATGTATTGTGTTCGACTGATAATATGCGAGTCTATATTGTCTCTGTGACATAATGACCATGGAAACATGAATAAAGCGTATTGTCTATACAGGTATGGATAGAAGCCACGTTGATGGCGTTCTACACACTGTCGTTTGGATGGGGAGCTCATACACTGATCGGATCACATTCTGATTTCAAATGCAACTCATTGCGGTAAAAGTTTATATACATGCAGCTTTTTCATTGGTATACAGTTATACATGTAGCTTCATAGCTGTGCGCTATTTAAAGCATAGATAGGCGTAGTTTCATAGCACAATGGACCAAATGTCGTAGAGAGACGCAATACTTGTTGAGGTGACAACAACAAAAAGTTAATTAAGCTACATTCATTATAATTTATAATGCTAAAAACGCTAGATGGTGTTGGTATATTTACTTAGAATACTAATATAATATAGGTTTTGGCTTCGCTTGGTTGGAAGGCAATAAACTCTAAAATTTAATATTTAGACCAGGCCAGACATTATGTAAACCAAAAACATATGTTTATATTTTATCCTCTATAATTCCTTTTCAGGGGAGATAATTTCATTTTCCTCGTCAATAGATGTGGGTCGTGGGCATCCCACATACTACCATACAACAAGTAGTATAATTGTATATGATTTAATGAAAATAAATAATCCGTTACTAAGTATAAAAAACATAGTTATTTCAATATATACATACATACTTGGATACATGCATACAAGTGTTGCAACATGCATGTACATACATGCATACAAATATTGCATTACAAAAAATGCCCATTGATGTTTTTTTTATTTTGGTGGGTACAGGTACTTTTTTATGTTCCAATTCTGTCGGTGGTTCCTTTCTTTTATATATGATAGTAAAAGATAGAATTTTCTCTGGGCTGAAAGTACAGTATATATGAAATATTTTTGTTTGATTTTTGGAATTATTGGAAAAAGTTTAAGTACATATCCCAAGTTGCATTAAAATAGTCCAAACTATCCAATTTAACCACAACCCCTTTGTGTACCTTATATTGATAATTGACCAAATGTTTAGCTCGATTTAGGATCGGATTGATTTCTTGAACTTTGCAGTTGTAAATAAATACCTTAAGGTATGTGAATACATTGTATTAAGTACAGCTTGCTTGTGGTCTCCGATTCCTTATATAAAACTTTCACATTTGAGAAATGTTTTTATTACTTAATTTAAAATCAGTTGCTTTATTACATGATAATCCCAAAGTAAAAGTCTTATTGTTTCGGTCTTAGTTTTACGGAAAGAACAGTTTACATTATCTATGAAGTTGATTCGAAATAAGAAAGATTTTGTATTTATAATTATATGACATGTATAATTCTGTATTGAAACCATTGCAAGTTTGTATCTGTTGTTATTTCGAAAGGAGTTGAAAATATGGTATTCCAGTCTTTATCATTTAATTGCAAGCCTAAATCCTCATTCCATTTTGATACACAAGCTGGTTTGACTTCTGTTTTTATCAGAATATTATACATATAATATTTTTAAACAGTGATGGAATGTACGGTCTGGTTATTTTTTTCTTTACTATGACAATCATTCTGTTTCAAGAAATCATATATAGACCTAATACTAGTAACACCTTGATATTGAATATAATTGGTTATGAGATTATTATTTTCTTTAAATTGTTCGAAGCTGTAAAAGTTGCCTTTATTGTCTAACAGGTCTTCGATATTTTGCACACCCGCTTTGAACCATGAGTTGTAAAAAAGGGTTTATTATTTATAAGGATATTAGGATTGTAGAAGATGGGTTGTACCATCAATTCTGTTTTATTGAGTTTTTGTTTTTACATAATGTTACAAAAGCATTTAAGGCGTCTCTCCAATAATTATTTTTAATTTCATTTGCAATTAACTCTGGTTAGTGATAGCTACATTGTAATAATTTTTGTAGGTCAATCATAGTTTTTGCTACATCTGTCCATTTGCCATTACTCATCACAATTCTTCTGATACATGTCAACTTTAAGGAATGTATAAAAGTATTTATGTCTGTTATTCCCAAGCCTCCTTTACGCTTGTGTTGTATCAGAACACTCTTCTTAATTCTTGCATATCCTTCACAAATGAATTCAGTTAATGAGTCAGTCACTATTTTAATAACATCTTGCGTTGGGTTAGGTAGAGATGTAAATAAATGTATTATTCCAGGACTCTTAGCCCGACAAAAACCCAACCGGCACTCATACTTCCGCGCCTTACGGTATGTAGCTATTGGTATACGACTACAAATACAAGAGGACCAATGAGTGCCGGTTCGGTGTTGCCAAACTATTATGATAAATAACGACAACCAATTTGTATGATTCATACTGTATAATTTTAGCATTTTGGTAATAATAATAACCAACTGTTATGATAATATATTTAAAATATATATGTATATCAGATGAAGTAATGTGTATTTTTGCAGTTATGGTCATGGCAGCCTAGAATTCAAACTAGTAATCACTCCGTATTTAGACACTACGGAGCTACAAATTTGACTAATTCCTCCGCATTTATACACTGCGGAGAAAACGATGAATTTAGTTGGAGCGATCAGGGGCGACATTTTTGGAATCCGAAAACCCTTCCCATGTTGCACGGTAACTGATATTATAGTGTTGACGCCGCCTGGCGTATGAAGAATATACATGAATGTCGCATGGCATTCAAACAAACCATGGCCGCCTGACCTACCATTTTAACTATTATAAACGCCGCCTGGCGTGCAATAAAACCAGTCAGTCCGCAAGGTACACGCCTGTACCCAAGTATAGTAATCGCCGCATGGCGAGCAATAATCGGCGCATGCCGAGCAATATTCCAATACTTGTATTCGCCGCATGGCGAGCAATAATCGGCGCATGCCGAGCAATAAGTACGCTTGTACATAAATAAACCAGTGCAACAAATAAAGCATCGCCGCTTGGCGAGCAAAAATGAAATTCAATAGATCCTACTCAAAAGAAAGCAATTAAAGAGCGCCTAGTCGTAGCTATCTGGCCAGTTCTTTAATGCTTATTTAACCCAAGCCTGGATATTAGTTTTAGAAGCCTATTACCCGCTGTTCACCCCACATTTCTCACTGTGGAATAAACGCGATTCTAAGCATGCAATGTAGTCTATGTATAAAAGTTATTCTATCCACAATTTTTAGACCCATGTACGCCCCCGATCGCTCCTAAACTTAAGAAATTTCCGCCACAAAATAAATTCTTATACAGTCACGTAATACTTTTAACAATAATTCTCTTAAACCATCCAAGAACATATCAAGGCCGACGTCTGATAAGTGGACCCCGTCGGCCCTATATAATCCTGGCGTTGTACAGTCTATATCGAGTGTTAAAATATTATTGTTCTTAATTTTTCGAATTAATATGCTTACGACCAAATTGATTACTAGTAATTCTCCTCCTTTTCTTTTCCATTGCCTTGTTGTGACATTCATCTACCCCCCATGAAATTCTTTGAAGTATGTCCACCCAAATGAAACATGACTCCGGAAAGGCCCTAGACAAATATTCGATGCCTTCCTGCATTATTTTAAATATGTATACGTTTGAAAGATATTTTACATCGTTTCCTCCCAAGTGCAGTACTATTACCTTGGGCGGGGCCCTAAATAAGACTGAAAGTTGAGCACAATGTATAAAGTCTTCCCATCCGAGTCCCCGGATTCCCGACCATGCTATACTATTGTTTCCAGGAAGCCTTAAGTCCCGCATATTTCGGAATACTGCCCTCTTTCCAACCCAGTAAGGGATAGAATCTCCCAATATCCAAATGTCTGTAATTAAAAAGGATATGTTATCTACTAGTTCTAATGTATGATGTGTAAGCAGACGACTTTCACCGACCCATTTTCATTATGTCTTTTCCGGTAACCCAAGGATTGCTAGCTGGGTTGCGCGGCCTATTCTAAAGCTATGTGTTTTAAAAAAATTAGATTCAAAATTACATGCGTTTAAGCATTTTTTCAACACCTGAGCGAATTGATAACGGGTCACCGCAGTTAAATTAGAATGGATAAAAAACTGACCCGATTTAGTTGGTCGTATTGCCAAATACGATTTCATGTTACAAACTGGACACAAAGTATCATTATCTTCAAATGGAATTTTAAGTGTTACCGGAAATTCGTATTGATTATTTTTTGTATATTTTAGCAAAATAGACAATTTTTTGCCCCCGTCGGATATCTTAACATCGCTTGTTTTAATTGCGCATTTAGTTGTTGATGAGAAAGCTAATTCGCTTTCCCTAAATAAGCCAAAGTAAGCTACTGTAAACATTGTCGTAAACAAAACTGATTCGAATTCGTTATATGCAACAGTGGGCAGTATTCTACACAGCTCGTTCAACATGTTAATAGTAACTGGTGCTCTTTTATCAACACATGGTCTACTTCTGCGACAGCCCTCTAATATTTTACGAACAACGAATCCTTCTGATAAATTGTACCAGCCATTGATTGTATGGTAGAATGATAAGCCAGAAATATATGTGACTAAAGTTTTAGACGAGTATGTTTCTCAAAGCCAAACAACGTGATTACGAGGCACTGGCCAAACTATGGGTAAGTTGTATAACTTTCTACAACGATTAAATGCGTTAATAGATGTATTATACACTAATTGAGTGTTAGCGGAAATCCCCACGATTACCAACTGTCTAGACCTATGCTGAATATGTCCCAAAGATATTTCGGAACTGAAGTTGCTTCCGGGTCCGCGTTTGGTGCTAGCTTGATGAATCTCTGTTGCTGAAAGCGTGAAATTTTATCAGAAATGTCGTTTTTGAACTTGCTGTATGTGACGCCTTAATTAGACAGTTATGTTGGATACATTGCATTGCCAATATTCTCAGGAGGGCTAGGACTCGGGTAGATTTAGAGGTCATTGGATTAATAATATGTACCACTGACATATTGTCGCAGTTAAAGCGAATTTTCTTATTTTTCAATTGCTCACCAAAGACTACCGTTGCAACTACTATCGGGAATAATTCTAATAACGTTTTGTCCTTGGTTAAGCCTACTTTTTCCAGCTGATAGGCCATTGTTCTTGGCACCAGTGACCATTGAACCATATTCCGAAGCCAATACCTCCTGTGCTATCAGTGAAAAGTCTTTCACCATCATTGTTGACCCAGAACCTATCATGAAACACGGAAATCCCGTTATGGTGTTCAAAGAACTCAAGCCACATTTTTAGATCCAACCTGACATGCTGATTAACCCTGACATGATGATATGGTCGGGTAACTCCGCATATTGCATTTATGAGGCGCCTACAAAATGGTCGCTCAACGGCTATTGCCCGGCAACAGAAATTTAATGAACCTATTAATGACTGCATATCCTTGAGTTTTACCGATTTCTTGTTAATAATTGCCTGAATTTTAACTATGATTTCGTCCAATTTTTCCTTAGGAATGCGGACCACCATTTCCTGAGAATCCAGTTCCAGGCCTAAATATAACAGCTTAGTGCACGGTCCTTCGGTTTTATCGTCTGCCTGGGGGAACTCCGATTTCATGCATGCTGTTTGTGAAAATCTAGAAAATCGTCTAAATAATGCAACAACCGCCTGTTTGGAATTCTATTCTTAATTATGTATTCGAGAAACGTAAAAAATTTTAAATAGGCTGGGTGAAATAGAATATCCAAAAGGTAAACATTTGTCGAAATAGAAGTTCCCTCTAACGAAAACCCTAATAACTCAAAATCTGATGGATGTACCGGAAGAAGTCTGAAAGCGCTTTTTATATCCATTTAAATAGATAACAATTTCTGCCCAAATCCTGGATCTTGTGAATAGCTTCTTCAAATTCCGTATTTTAACCGAGCATAACTGAGGGTCGATAAAATCGTTTATAGATTGACCTTCCGGGTAAGATAAATGGTGTATTAATCTAAACTCACCCACGTTTTTCTTCGGAACAATGCCAATAGGCGAGACTTGTAATTACTTAAAAGGTGGATATTTGAAAGGGCCTGCAACCCTGTCCAATGAAATTTCCTTGTTAATTTTTTGCATAGCCACACCTGGGTGTTTCGTGAGGGACTTTAAGTTTTTTGCAAACCTAGCTCTTCTGGGACCATCAAAATTTAATTTAAACCCGTATTTAAACCCTGATATCAATAAATGTTTGTCACTTGGTTTGTAACTTTCGATCCATTGTATCAGAACAGATAACTTTATCGGAGATTTGCAACACTTAAAACTTTCCAGCCTATTGCCTAGAATATTGACCTCTCCCTTGTCTTTGGTAGGGTCTAGTTCTTGGGAACCCACCACGTGATTGGCCTCGAAAAGAATGCCCGTTTCCCCTATAATTGTTTCCTTGTGCATACGAATTGTTTAATTGGCCATAGTCCGTTCTTGTAGCAGAAGCTTTATTCGCGCCAGCAAAACAGTTAATGACTGGGTGTCCCTTGTTACAGTTATAACATACATGCATGAACCTACAATTTGGCCACACGCATCTACCTTTATTAAAGGCTATACATGTATTAGATGTTCCTCCCGACCAAACATGCATCTTAACCATAAATCCTGGTTAATTATTGCCCAAAAAGAGGGCGTGATAGCTTGCCTGGTCCTGAACAATTGATCATATTTTTTTCCAATACGTGCCACCTTGTTTAAGTGTTAACTCCCTGATTATGAATGAATAATGTAGTAACTCATTAAGTTTTTGTGGATGAGCAGATAAAAATATGTCCATGTATACATATTAAAAATGCGTCGGTCCAACGTTCTATCGACCCGATATCATCCTTACATTCTTTCGGGCGGCATTCTATATTTCCCTTATTGGATAAAAATAGGGTACTACCGCTGGTATACTCGCTCAGCTCAACTATACCCTTTAATAGCAAGGCTAGGTTAATGTAATCCCCTTTACAGATACGCTGTTTAAGTGAGGACGGTACGTGCATGGTAATGTCATCGTTAGACAGTCTCGGAATTTCCTCCGTTTGGGTCCAATTCGTATCATTTATGTTCATCGAACCCAACGAAGAGCCTTCCATACAACGTCCCGACATAACACTACACATGACCGCGTTATCAATACTGGAGCCACCCCCACCCACCACCACGTTATCAACACGTGGCCGTGCAGCAGAAGTTGTCAAAATTTCCTCAAAATCAATTACTTCACACTCACCCCTTTCAACACCTGCGTCCTCATTGTCGAAAGCCTCACGTCTCGGTCTCTTCCTGGCCCTACCACCACGTTCCTGTACAGGCTCGGCTGCATGCTGTGGTCTTTCCACCGGTTCTTTGGCTGGTTGTTGTTCCTGCTGAAAACGTCTACGAACTCTCATGCCACGTCCTAAAGGCTCGATAGCCGGTTCACCCCATTGCCTTTCAGGCTGAACACGCCGTCTGCGAGCAGCCCTTCCACGTCCTGGCATAATGTAAGAAAGCCTCACGTCTCGGATTAAAGTTCTGGTAGTTTAGCTAAAGCGCTTGTTAACAGAATGAGGTGAAAACCCGGTTACAAGCGCTTATAAAGGATGCCTACGTCACACTAGTCTACATAGGAATAGCAATGTATAAATTGTAACGGTCGATTGGCCTGGTGTGTATTGACGATAAATACTACACCCAGTAAAAATGATAAAACAATACAGTAAGACCCATGCATGACCGAGCCGCAATAAAATGGATTGAATTTTGATTAAAATTAATCCTGATTATTGTAGAGAATATAATTATTGTTTTTATCACTTGTATTCTTCCGATTGGTGTTAAAATTCGTCGTTTCCAGTTAAGTAGCATTTGTTTAATTTTTAGTAGTTTATCATTGTAGTTTAATTCTATCATTGTTTCAAGATCAACGTGAAATGTAATACCAAGCATATCAAAATGTGTTTGGGTCCATTGAAGTTTCCATTTGGTTTTAATGCTATTGTCACTGTACTTTTGTTTTCCAATCCAAACTTTTTTTTGTGATAAAGTTCACCTTTAGCACAGAGAGTGAAGTATATTTAGTTGGTACGTTTAGAGTCTCATTAAGATACTCAGTAGAATCATCAAGGACTATTGTTGTATCGTCTGCAAACTGTGACAATCCTCAATCAAGCATAGATTGAACATTGGCCCCGCGAACTGTCTATCATTGCCATATAACTGTAAATGATATATATAATCTATAATGATTACGTTTAAAAACGTACACATTTGTTGTTTATTTGCGATCGACTGAGATTGTCGTAAATGCGTCGTATTCCAGTTTTTGTCCCTGCCAGCATGGCCAATGACCTCGGACTTCCTAACAATGAGTCTGGGCACTTTCCGTATCGAATCCTTGGTTATTTTAATGTGTTCGGTGTACAGCACCAGTCCGTCATATACAAGCTGCACACATTTAATGTGATACGATTTAGCATAATTCAAACAAGGTACATGCACATATTATTTACAATATTAATGTGATATATTAAATTGATATATACAGTCTCATTAATATCGTTCGAATATTTTTTTTCACAATTATTAATTAAAGTTACAGTGTCCAGAATAAAAAAGTCACACTCTTACCTTGTTGGTCCACTAGGAGCAGTCACTAACGCTAGACAGCTTTGTAGCATGGTAACATTTATGTAGCAATTGATCGCTGCGGAATGTGTGCCGACTTATCACTAAAGCGCACCGCAGTTGGGCAATATTTTTTGGCATGTATGTAAATTCACCAAAGTGCTGTCTGTTCCACAAAGCTGTCTAGCATTATTGGCCACTCTTGGTTGATAAACCAGGCAACTGTGCGATTGTTTATTTTGGACATAGTATCGTTCAAAGACCATTGTGAAATAAAATAACTATTCAAACAATCCTGAGGAAATTTAGCAGATCGATTAATTTTAAAATTTATACATGTATACCATACTTGTACTGTGAAGTTTTGTACCTTCGTAAAACTTGTTTGAATCATGTCAAATGTTATCGACTTATTTGAATGTATACGTTTTTAAATGTACTTTGTGTACTACACCGAGTATTGTAGTTTATCAGGCATGTTCACCAATATACCATGTAATTCATCTTGTACAGTTAGTTATATCTACTCAACAAAACTTGTAATATGGACTGGTTTATGTATTTACTTTGTTGCACTTGTCCTGGAGCCTTGAGCGAGCAGGTATATTGGAAAGCATTAAGTAAAAAGTCCATGGAGGGGCACGTGATCTGTTCTCGATGGTTTACGATTTCAAAAACTAAATCCAAAAAAGATGCATTTTGTAAGAATGCGGATAACATCGGTCTTTGTCGCATTGCAATAGTTTATTTACCGAAAAATCAGAACTGTCCGAAATTTCAGTGAGCGCTAGGCAATATTGAGACCATGGATCTAAACAGCAGGTGACTGCAGCTGCATAAGCACAGCGCTAGAACACATTGTTCTTGAACGAAAATACTTTATTGTAGTATGTTTGATTAATTATACATGTACCTAATCGAAAAGTGTTTCTATAAATCGACATAGTTAGAAGCCAAGATGGCGTTCTACATTCTTGGGTTTGAGTGGGGAGCAAATGTACTAATAGGTTCCAATTCTGACTTAAAAACAACTAATTGCGGTGAATTAGAAATTATCAAGTTTATACATTTTCTAACGTTTCATGTTTTATGTATTGTATCGACTACAGTGGCATCTAGAACATTAGCAGCAAAGATTTCAGTTGTTGAACATGATTTGTGAACTACGAGTACATGATGAATTAAAAACAATTACCATAATCCTAGATCGGCTTGTATACTATAGCGTTTCATAATTTGCATTATTCTCCATTTGACTTTCTTCGTCCCCATCGTCGGGTGACGGAGGAGACATTTATGTTTACCAGTAATTGGTGACAGCTTTTACTTCTCCCTATGTTGAAGGCATTGCCTTATCCAATGTCGCGGATAAACCTACATAATACGTGGTTTGAACAAAACAGTCCGAACATAGAGCTTGATATTATCATTTTACATATTTTCAAGATTTGCATATTGTATAGCATAGCCCTCTGAGATAGACCTCTACCAATTTTACCAGATGGGCATGTTCGCATCACTATTCCATCGTTTGTACACTTTTCAGGATGTCAATTATCCTACCAATAGTCGACTCGTTGGTGGCTGCATTCAGTGGTATGGTATGTTTCTGTGTGCTTGGTAACATGGCATACACGCAAGGAATTCACATTACAGAAGTTATTAATGCAGGTACAATATATGATAATATGGTTGTAGGTCGGCTTAACAAAATAATGGTGGTCATATCTAAACGATGTTTAACATAACCTTCCATTTCGTGGCCTATACTTTCTACTGTTGAAACAATCTTTGTAAAAGGTTCGGTTTATCTGTTGGATCAAACGACGCCATGGTTTTTGTTAGTGAGCTACATGTTTTTGTCATAGAAAATAAGAATTTTGCTCAACTTCGTCCAGTATCCTAACAACATATTGCTAAGTAGCTCGTTTGTGTACTGAGTATTGAACAATTTTATGACTACAAATTACTTATTTACCTAGGTACACGGTATACCACGGTATGTCTCAATGATTACAGATTGTATTGAAAACATCGGAGCTGGTCCAATTCGCCTATTTAGAGGGTACCATGTTTGGGAAGAGGCCGGTTTAGAGATTTCTTGAATAGGGTTTTTATTAGACAATGTGCATTCCGTATTTAACGTTTTAAAATAATGTCTGATAATTTTAGGAATGGCCGCTGGTGTAGTTGCTTACGTCACAGCATTGTCATTATTTCCAGTGCCCCAATTATGGTCCGCTTTATTCTTGATATCATTGTTTATGTGTGGTGTCGAGTCACAGGTAAGAGACATACTAGTATTAATTTTGTTACTCATGATTCTTACATATAGTCATAATAACGACTGCATGCGCTTTGGTTGTGTAAATGATAAATGATGTAGGTAAACAAATTGCATTTATTTTTGTCCGATCTAATGTCGTTAGCGATTTTGTAAATTAACTGTATGTCTGTTTTTGTGGCATGAATTTGACATTTTGTGAGTTGAATGTTTTGCATTTCTAATGATTTATGTACACTTATAACGAACCGCTGACACCTGATACTAATGAGCGAATGAATGTGATACATGTACACGCAACAAAATATACAAATGTATAAGTACATACCCAGCGTTTCGATCAATTACTGCTACTAAAGCTTTTTAATTACGGTTACTACTTACAAGAGTATAAATGTTTAGGCAAATATCATTTTAAGCAAACTCGCCATAACATATTTGAACAGAGCCATTTCCCATGAGATCATGTTTGTGCAGTGCGCGATGCACGGTAAGGGGTAAAATGCAAGATCACAAAAAATGTTAAAATTACTACATTTGGTTATTGTGTATGCGCGCCACAGGCGTTTACATGTAATACCATAACGTACCATTCTCATATGAAGTTAACATAATTCCGTGAATGTTTGCAAAATATGAATCTTATATACGTTTTTAGTTTACACCGACTTGATCATGACCAGAAAATGGTATTTTGCGATATTGAGCGCCAGTGGTGTGCATACCAAATACGCAGTCTCTTTGCCAGTGTTTGGGAATTCATTTTGACCCTACCCCTGAACTTCACTCAGTAACTTTAGAGGAAATGGAATGATTCCCAATATATTTACTTGTTTTACTTGAACTGTTATTGCACTACATAATACATGCGCTTGTTATGGTTACTAAATGGATTTCGTTACATGAAATTGGCCGAAAACCGAGGTGTTTTATTTATAACTTTTGTTGATAGTACATTTTCAACAGCAGTATTATTGGCATTTGCAGCTTATCCCCATTGATATGATAATGCAGCTAATCGGTGACTGTTTTCCACGACTACATGCTAATTCTAGAGTGATGTGTCTTGCCTTGGTGTCCACAGTTATGTATCTACTTTCGCTGTGTACTTGCACAGGGGTAAGTTAATTATATTCACATGTCCATTTGAAAATTTATCGCTTGTTATCACAAGATCCTCGTACGTGTTAACAAGTTGAAGAGACGTGCAGCCAGGCAGATGGTCGATCTCCAGACAACTTACATGTCAACCGAGCTTAGCTGAGATGCGCACACATTTTCAGATATGTTAAAACGCCCTGTTAGGTACCGCGACAAAAATAGGACTTTCTGTTAGTAATTGATACACTACATGCGCATTTAAAGTTTCGATTTTTAAAGTTATACCTTTGTTTCTTTTGTTAAGGTATTTTGTCCAGCTGAAATTGAAGTCATCACAGTAAAACTGTATCAACAATTTGATTTTTCAAGTCTGCAATATAAATTACTGCCGAAATTATTATACTATATTGAAATATGTACATCCCTAAAAAAATATTTGTATCAAAAAAGGAATTTTCAATTTGTAAAATTGTAAATTTTTGTGTCAAAATCCTGCAAAAAGTACTCACTCATATTCAAAATAAATCACATTGCTATGTAGCACGAGTGATTTAATTTTCCGCATCCGAACGAGTGCCCGTGTTTTATTCACCGACAATATACAAGAACAGAGTTTTTATTTCGATTCTAAATACGATAATATCCCGCACTATTTAACTGCGCGCATTCCATTTTCACCCATTTGACATTGAACATAATTCCACGCTGAAATTGAGTGGCTTATTAGCTGGTACAATTACCTCTCTCGTTAATGAAAACGACCTTCGTAATTTTCTGAAGGAAATACCAAATTTTAAACATTGAAACAATTTAAATAACACGAGTATATGGTATCTATTTCATAAAATGAAAAATATAAATGAATTGATTATCAGAAGCTTTAATAAAACTTGGTTTTTAGAGTATATTGGAGTTTCTAAAAACAGATGCGTCATAGCTGTAACACTAGATTCTCGTGCAACTCGCCTCGTCATCGTGACTCGTAGAAAATTTTACTATAAAGTTTACGTTCATACATTCATAAATATGTCACGTGATACTGGGCGTAAATAGAAACAGCCAATTTGATAGGTATGTTTTATGGGGGTAATAATACATTGTTAGGTCCGCTCTATATTTAAACGATTAATCCGCAGATCGTGTTAGAATTTCTGACAATGTTACACACAACAATTTCAGCTACCCAAATTACCTTAAAACAGGAAGTAAGTTCGTGCTTTATAAACAAATGTTTATATGCGCTTCCCGAGGTTTCAGCTGAGAGGACTAAGCATATCGAAAGCGTCTGCCTAGCGTGATGAAATAGTACGGACATGCTTAAAAGGGATCTTCTCGCGTCTTAAAATTGCATTTTACCGTATAATAATTACTACATAATTCTATTGTCAACAAGTATAAGAAGCGATACCAGCCTGTCATTAAAACGCCAAAGTTGCGTATTCATGGGCAGTTAACTCATAAAAAAGAACGGTGGCCATTGTTGCATTTTTCATTTACTAATATGTAACACTGTTCATATACAAAGTTTGTATAACTTAAATTATTGGGAAGCATTCCTCTAATATCTCACTAAAAACTTCCGCGGAACCCCTCAAAGATACACGAAGAGATATTTTCAGCTGCAATTTTATCACGATAGTAGTTCTTATTACGAATGCTTTAGCCAATGCTACCACAAAAAGATGTTTTTGTAACTAGTTCAAATATGCATGGTATATCTTTAAATACACCGTAATTATCTCATTGTATTTAATATAACGCGCAGGCTGGTGCTTACATATTTCTATGGACGGACTGGTATAGTGGAGCATGGGTTGGTCCAATAGTAGCTTTTGTTGAAGTCATGGTTGTAGCTTGGGTCTATGGTACAGTATAATTATATTAACATACATATATTCAATACTTAGTATGTTTATACACGGATGAGCAGCTTCGTCTATCGGTAAAGCTCTTTTACATGGGCTTTTAATTGAATATTTAAATAACTTTACTCACATGTATAGTTTATTTCCAAATCCAGAAGGTCGTAGACCCATGAGGACAACATATTTACATACTACGATCATAGTGGCAAATGTACAGTTATCAATACAAAACATATATACATGCATAAATGTACCCTTACACGCACACACGCACGCACACACACATGTACTGGTCGTTTGATGACTTTATCACAATTCTTTTTCTGTCCATGGTCCATGATGAGACTTGAACCTATTGTATGTGCAATGAGCTACAGCCGCCCAACCACTTTACTGCTCAATCAACACGATGACGCTCAAAGAATAATTTACTACGTATTTTGTACTGAAAATATATACTTTTTTGTTAAAATAATGTTGTCAACAATGTCAATAGTTTAGAACGGTATATTTGAGTCAATAAACAGCATCGGCAAATTTGATCGTCGCCTATTGTCTTGTGATTTTATGATTCTGCTTTATGGGAACTAACGTTTGAGCATACGTAAGATACCAAGGTTCCTAAATTGGTTTTTGTAAAAGTCCCTTACTTGGTGCTAATTTAAGTTTTGTTTATCCACCAATAACCGAAACAACGTAGACGGTATCATTATACTACAGCTGCTGTTCGAAAAAAATATTGTTCTAAACTTAGTATACTTACAGGATTAGACCGCTTCAACAAAGATATCAAGCTGATGATTGGTAGATCTATCCCAGCAATATTAAGGATTGCACTGGCTTTTATATCCCCACTGATTGTTGTTGTAAGTTTAAAGCAGTATGTAACTTATCACCTTTCGTTATTTCCAGCATGCTTTCTTATAGAATTATTTTATTGTTTCTTAAAATTTGGAACTATAGACAACTGTCTAGATAAAATCAATCAAAAGCACATTGGTCGCTAACTGAAGTACAATGCATTTTTGGCTTTGCCTTACCATATTCATTAGTGTATTCTTGACCCGTTCTATAATTCTAACATACACAATGCCATCAGAAAATCAAACAAATCCTAATCAGAAACCTAGATATTTATTTTAAACCTTTTAGGACTTCAGACTGCTAAAACTAGGTATTTCAGCCTGTTGAAACTTGGTCATTCAACTAAGGGCGTTCAGCTTTTAGATTGATGAAATTAGGTAATTCAGCTTTTTGACAGCTAGGACGCTGTTTGACAGCTGGGACTTTGGGCAATTCATTTTCGCATGCAGTTATGTTTTGCACATAGTGCCGTATAAATGTGGTGTGCGATGTTTTTCATGTCTTGTGTGCTCGGCAGGTTAGATTGAATGCTACGTTTCCTGTCCGATAAACTATTATCCTTTTGTCACATTTCGGAGAATTGCCTAGGTATAATATTGAATCAACTGATACCCAAGTCTTGATGCAATAAGCGCAATTTTATGCCGTATGCTATGGAACATATATAATACTGAGTAAATCATACTGTTAATACAGTAACTCAAGGTTATAACCGAGTAAATGACTTCAATGTTTTCATTGCAGATAATATTTTCCATTAGTACTGTCAACTATGTACCTCCAAAATACGGTGCATATATGTACCCAGCAGGTGCAAGAATATTTGGATGGCTTATAGTATTTATCCTATTGTTTCCAATACTCGCCAAGGCTGTCTTTGCCCTCTATCATGCGAACGGAACGCTTATTCAGGTAAATTGCTGCTTGGAAATACGTCACGATATAAAACACTCTTGTTCTTATCAATTTATCAGTTTCATATCCTAGTGTTTGTTAGTCCGTATTATATAGGTATCAGTATTACATTCACGACCATCTTTATCCTGACGTCTTGTAAAACCATTCACATCAATTTCCTGTTGTCACGTGGAACCATAGTCCCGGAAGCTGTCTTGTTGGTTCTAATTACAATATTTACCCGATATGATAACAAAAATGGATTTAATAAATGTAAACAAAAATGTTCAGATGACCATGGCCTAACACATACATATTATGTATTTATAAAACTGTCTTATTGAAAAGTTATGTTTTCGTTTTCTAGTTGTCATGATCATTTTTTTTCTTACACAGAGAATCAAAGACCAGATAAAACCAACAGAGCAATGGGGACCTTGTGAACAGGAACATCAGATGGCGTATCAGGAAGACATGCATATTTACAAAAACAGAACATTTGCTAATTTATTTCATTATAATCTGTTTGGATCATATCCGAAATCATCAGCCTTGAACAGAACAAAAGTTAGTGAAATGCAAGCTTTGAGAAATGACTTGTAGCAGACAAATAGAACATTTCTTGTTGTACCAGTTTTTTCAACTTGTTAAACTTTAATTGCACCCGTGTTCTAACAACAACGCTAACGAACTATGCACCTTAATTAATCTACCCCTAACTATAGTTTATGTATAGGTAAATAACAATAAAGTGCACCATAATACTTGTAGTCCTAGTGTTATCTTTCGCTTCGAATTAAGCATGGTACAAAGTATGTTATTCCGTTAATGATCAAGATCGATTTGAATATTTAGTGTGTCGTTAGTGAATTTCGTTAAACCACTGTAGGTTTGAGGTATAAATAAGGAACTGATGGTCCTGTTAAATAGCGTTGGATCTAAAAGCACCGGCATATTCATTTTGTCATACCGGAGTGGATGCGTAAGATATACTGAGACGTAAGATGTTGTCTTTGTTAAGACAATTCATGCACAAAAGACGTGTTTTTAAAACAATATATACGGGGGTTACGAAACTGACCGCGTTTAGCAAATCCTATAGAAGAGGATCTCGTAAAACAAACCGGTTTCATGCAAAGTCAAGTCACATAACAGTTGAAGGAATTTACATGAATGAATAAAAAAGCGAGTCCGTAAACGAAACAAATATGGACTTTCTCGTGCACACACACGCGCACCGGCATAACATAGTGCAAAATAGTTTCCGTCTGGCACAGACCATTTGCCTGTAGAGACAATACACAACTGGATGACGAAATGTCCAAATCTAGTATATAGTAGCGTAGTCGTATTCGTACATGTGCACGTTATGCGTTCGTTTGGGCGTCTATAAAGTAAATTTGAGATGTTCCTGAAGGCAATTATTATGCAGGTCTGGAAGAACATTATATGAGGAATGTTTAAATTGGAATGCAACTAAGCCCATAAAAATAAATGTTTCCTTGATAGATTTTAATGAAACAAGCTTTTGATCATCTTGCGGTATTCATGTCCGATATATATGCCTCATGCAATCAGATAATTCATTTTTAAAATGCGATTTTATAATCTTTCCTTGGTTCACTGGGCATATACTGGACAAAAGCCAAACATAGATCTGAACATACGTGATATTTTTTCCGAAAATGCATTTTAAAAGTCATGGAAACAAATAAATGTCACAAGGGAGAGTGCGTGACAAGTAAGGATGGTCGGAAAGCTTAATATCCGTTACTCTTCTCAGAAAGTCGCTTTAATGGCTGCTGTATGTGGAGGCTCATTGCTCTGCAACAATATGCCATCATTCAAATTTGTGACTGGGAAGCGATTGTCGGAGTATTTCTTCCATTTCTGAGTCAATTTACCTTAGTTAAACTTGAAATTTATCCATTGCCCATTTTATACATCGAATTGAATGGTGTAAACTTGGTTTACATAGAAAAAGGTGTACAATTCTACTGGCGCCGACGGTGCGTTTAGCAATGCCAACTTTTGTTCTATTATTGCTGACCCATATTTGTTCACGGATTTGTCGCATGGGTGACGAAATGAACACACGTCTGGTTTATGGTCATTACATTTGCAAACGGTCGATTTTTTATTAAGAAAATGGTTTCAACTATGTTTGTGGCGTCTCAAAGCAGACTGGGGTATTCAATCTGCACATATATTCCTCGTTTTTGTAATATGCTTGAATATAGTATGAAAAGCTCCTAATGAAGTGCCAACACATTGAGATACTTGCGAAATTGTAAATCTTCCACCAGCTTTCAAAATTTATTTGATTTTTGCAATTCTTTTCTAGTATGTTGGGATATTTTGATGACGTATATGAGATTCCTGATGAAATTGCATCACTTTTAAATGTCTCAAACTATTAAGTAGTTGATGAATAAGACATTTCATTATACCATTTAGCCAGTTGATTTGAATGTGGTATTTGCTCCAACGATTCTTTAGGTGGACCGAATTTGGTCAGAGAAAAGTGACATTTTCCCAATCATTTAAGCATTAGTATACACGATACAGATATTTTTAAAAACGTGAGGTATCAATTTAAAGCTAATACAATGATCTTTGATATACAGTTCATTATGTTTAACTAATCATTGATACATGAAAGATACAGGATTGCATACCAATTTGACGGGCCAATGTCCGTACTTGAGTTCACTCACTTGTAGTTGTGGGGTGTGGAACAATAGGCAATATTTAGATTATATTTATTCCGTTGCTTACGGGTTGCAAAATGTTGCTTATGGGGTTTTACAAACAAAGGGATGAATAAAACAAAAACCCACAATGTCAAGTCAATGAG
Organism: Spisula solida; assembly: GCA_947247005.1. Classification (NCBI taxonomy): domain Eukaryota; kingdom Metazoa; phylum Mollusca; class Bivalvia; order Venerida; family Mactridae; genus Spisula; species Spisula solida. The sequence continues at coordinate 32,381,285 of OX365952.1, read as the reverse complement.
AACGTCCGTCCGGCCTCTGGTCCTATTTAAACAACAGTACACCGGCCGATCATCGGACGGCGATCAGATTGGATTTGTGACCCATGTCTTTTGGTCTTGTTTTTCTACAATTAGTTCAATATCTCACTTATCACCGAAATCATGTGCCTTCATGCTAGTATTATAACATTGTACTCAATGTATTCATATGGGTTAACTCAGGGTTGACAGCTGCTAAATTAGAGTTGAGACTTTCACAAGCGTTATGGGAAGGGGTCATAATATCCGGAACAAGCCGATTAATTAGTTTATCTAATTATAAAAGTTATGTGTATTGATGTCGGCTATTTTGCCTATATATATGAGATGCTGTATTACTATGAGTTAGTTGAAATTCGAGCACCGAGTCGAGATTGGAGCTCTGAGTTATGATTGGAGTTATGACTTGTATGTACCACTGCAACACTGAATAAAACTGTATAACTTAAACGGTGTCTTTGAGTCTTAGTCATTATGCTACAGTATTTAGGCATGTTTACATTGAATTTGTGAATTAAACTGTTTCAATAACTACGTTTTGCTGGCTCGCCGATGCGAGACCGTATTACGATAATAATTTACTATACCAGCTACCTAAAACTCTTACCACTTTCAAATGTGGTTTTCAAACCAAACCTATGTCAGGTTACAAACACACATCTCAACAATTGTAACTGACAGCGCGAGTGATTTAGAAACAAGAAATATCTTTAAAAAAGATATACAGCGTTGAGTTTAAATAACACATTGCGATTGTTACATGTATTTTTTTCAATACATTTGCGAAAGATGTCAAGTGGTTTTAGATTCGAAGATGTAAATCAGCCACTCACAAATATATCGAAGCAGAAAAACTTTGTGAGAGACATCCATCCATCGTGACAGAGAAATGTCCAGCACAAATATGATATGTTTCCTGGGAAACGGGAACATTTCGGATGTCTAATGCATAAAAATAAAATGACGGTTGCCTAGCCAATGCACGTACCGTTTGCTAGCGAACGTGTGCCGAACGAATAATTTCGCTGTCTTGTCGTCCGGTGCCGGTTCCCTAGCCACTGCCGTCTTTCTACGCAATTCAACCGTACAACCGATATGAATAAGTTATGACGCAAACGAAATAGTTCTCAAATTACCGGCAAGTATCATATTATATGCGTACTGTTTTGTAAAAATGTACACTACATGCTATTGTTATTCGTATCCTGACATTGTATTTTAAGAAAGAAGCAAGATAAATAATGTTATAGTTAAACGTTCAACAATCCATGTATTACTCCGCATTGTTGTGCGCTGCTAATGTAAACCAAAATCCTGTTTATGTCAACATGTGTAAGCGGTAGCCGATAACAACCGAAGGTGTTCGCATGGCTGTTTTCGATGAGTCACCGAGGTCGGTAAGGCATGCGCATTAACAGAGATACATAGCTTGAAAAAAGCTAGCGGACATTTGTCACTCTATAGACCACTATACCTTTCAACACACTACGAATACAAAAACATACAAATCAGCATCTTACTTTTTGTGTTAACTTTACTATATGTTCACCAATCACAATTTAACTCGCTGGTGCAGATATCATATGTGTAGTCTGTTTCCCGTTCCCCAATCTTACATTCCATTAGATAAGGTCTGGCATCATCCAATTAAAATGGATTCTACTACTGGTAAAACAAGATGGCGGGTGTACATAAGTTTATATAGGCATTTTTAGCTCACCTGTCACAAAGTGACAGAGTGAGCTTTTGTGATCACACTTCGTCCGTCGTCCGTCCGTCCGTCCAAATTTTCTTTTATGTGGCTAAAATTAGACACATAACTACCCTTCATTCCGTATTGTAGCCACATAAATACCGTTTCGTTAGAACGTCCGTCCGTCTGTCCGTCCGTCCGTCCGTCAACAATTAGGTTGTGTCCTCTCTAGAGGTCACAATTTTGGCCTAATCTTTATGAAACTTGGTCACAATGATCATCTCAACAAAATCTAGGTCAAGTTCGATATTGGGTCATCTGAGGTCAAAAACTAGCTCACTAGGTCAAATTATAGAAAAACCTTGTTTTAAACCTTTCAACATATAGTCTTCATGGTCACTAAACTCTCTGCTATAACTCTCTACTCTCTATACATACAAGTAAACTTTCATCGACCAATGAAAATGTGTATCAGGGTTCACAGCAGTTTTGTAAAGGTCAAATATCAAAATATTCTAGTATTTTAAGCAGGGTGTGAATTGTAATGGTTAAGTGGAAATCAAAGCGCTGTAGGGAGCGTAGACATTTTCCTGAGGGCCGTGGGTTCAAACCCCACTGGAACCATAATTTTTATTTTTTTATTTTTATTTTTTTTTGAGTGTTTAGGTATTGTTTTGTCTTTATAGCATGTATTTGTACATTTTCCTGATTGTCGTGGGTTCAACCCCCACTGGAACCATACTTTTTATTTTTATTTTTTTTGAGTGTTTAGGTATTGTTTTGTCTGTAAAGCATTTATTTGTACATTTTCCTGATGGTCGTGGGTTCAACCCCCACTGGAACCATAATTTTTATTTTTTTAAGTGTTTAGGTATTGTTTTGTCTTTATAGCATGTATTTGTACATTTTCCTGATGGTCATGGGTTCAACCCCCACTGGAACCATAATTTTAATTTTTTTATTTTTATTTTTTTAAGTGTTTAGGTATTGTTTTGTCTTTATAGCATGTATTTGTACAGTTATATGGAGGAAAAATATTCCAAAATATTTTGTTTAAAATATAGGTCAAATCATAGAAAAACCTTGTGTAGTCAGTCACAATTTCAACTTAATCTTTATGAAACTTTGTCACAATAATCCTGTCAACAAAATCTAGGCCAAGTTCGATTTTGGGTCATCTGGCGTCAAAAACAAGGTCACAATGTCAATTGACATTTTCCTGAGGGTCGTGGGTTCAAACCCCACTGGAACCATAATTATTTAAGTGTTTAGGTATTGTTCTGTCTTTATAGCATGTATTTGTACAGTTATATGGAGGAAATATTTTGTTTAAATTATAGGTCAGATCAAAGAACAACCCTGTGTAGTCACCAGAGGTTATAATTTCGACTTAATCTTTATGAAATTTGGTCCTAATAATCATCTCAACACAATCTAGGTTAAGTTTGATATTAATTAAGTCATCTGGGGTCAAACGCTAGGTCACATGGTCAAATCATACAAAAACTTGCAATAGAGGCTGAATTTCCTTAAATTTTATTCAGAAAATGTGTAGAAACACCATAGGGGTGTGCATGCACTAGTACGACAGGTGAGCGACCTAGGGCCCTTTGGGCCCTCTTGTTAAATATTCTCCCCAAAACGTATGTTCTTTTGGTGTCGTTTCGATAAGACTTCGTATATCATTTAAAAATTGCATAACCTTTCCAGCTACACAGGTTTCATCAAAACGACACCACTAATATGTACTAAATAACGTAATTTAAATTATGAAAAGGGCCCTAGGTCGCTCACAAAAAAAGTATTTTTGTGAATGCATCACAATAATTTTAATATTATTTTTTATATTCTCTTTGTTTTTGTTTAGGATTTGTCAATTATATTTTTTCTTTGTTTTATCATGTTTATGATAATACATTTTTAATTCAGTTCAACTAATTTTGCAAGAACATAAAATCATTATAATACAAACGACTTTTACATCACTTCATCTGCTGTATCAGGTTCTGAGTTACTGTCAGACGCTGTATCTGTGACTTCATCACTAGATGAGACATGAATCACAAGTCGTTCCGGTACATCTTCGATGGCTATATCTAGCTTCCAATATTGTTTTTCAATTGCCTTAACATGATTACAACAATGTGACCATTTATCAGCCGTTACACTTAAAAGCATCGCTTAACAGAGACGAAACATCTGATAACTTGAATGTCTTTTAAATTTATTAAGATGACAAAAAGAAATAAAAAATGCATACATCTTGACAAGGTTTCGAACCCACAGCCAAAAATACCGATATCCTTACGTAGTATTATCTACGCACTAAACCTCTCGGCTACGAAGTTTGTTCTATTTGAATGGTGGTTAAAATGATTTGTAATACCAAACCTTGACAATGTCACACCTAATTCAATCAATTGACATAGTCCAAAACAGACAACATTGTGTCACGTGACTGCCACATTATCCTGCACGGACTATAACAGTGGTGTCGTACCAATAATAACTATGTACCATGAAGATCCCATTTTATTTTATCTAAATACAAAGTTTTGTGGAAACGACCCCAACACAACATTATGTATTTGTACAAATAATAATTTTACTATATACAACACTATACTTCCGCCATTTTGAATCTTACCATGGCATGACACCAGACCTTTACTGCGTAGATTCTAAAGATCGGGAACCAGACTATCATATGTGTTGTTGTCGCATGGAACTTCTTTAATACAGCCAACGCTCGGTAAATATCGCAAATATGTCCTTAAAATGAAAAGAGCAAAATCTCATAGCAGTAGTTACCTCCCTGTAAACCTAGCTTCTTTCTAACTTTTCTTCGTTGACATTAATAGCAATTGACACTCCTTAGCTATTCACCCCTCGGAAAACTTTTTCCCTTCGCCTCCGATCCGGCCAAGTGATGGGGTTCACCATTCCTAATTTATTGTGCAAAACTAACGACTCGATCTGAATAGAATGCTTTTTATGATGAATCGGTGGCTATGCTATCCATACATTAGATTAACAATGCCTGCGAACATGCGAACTTTTGCCAAAACCTGATTTGCAACGAATCGGAACGAAATAACTTGACAGTATATACGCATACAACTAGCATACGCGAGCATACTGTTACCAGGATATAACCATACCTACGAATAGTTATCTGGTAAGTCAATCGTATTATGTAATTTGAATATTGCTATGTTCATAGCTATATATTTTTAGTTTTACGAGGGATGTCCGGAAAGTTTTGAGACTGTACTCATATAAAACAAACCACTTAGGAGATACATTTAAGTATTACTAGTTTATGGATTAATCTAATCTGGACTATTTCTGAAAGTTTCATTCAGATACGAAACGTTAACATACAGCAAACCGAACCAACGGAGCAATTCGTTTACACGCGACGTCATGAACATATTAAAGACAAATTTTACTAGCATTTCGTAGGCTTATAAGAATAAGTGTAAAATACTAGATCTATTTTTCAGAAAAACAAGACAAACTACATTACTTATGGAAAAACAAGTTTTCTGTACTCTTTCGATTTTCATGGTCGAATTGTATTTGCGTCTATAACTTTAAAATCACAACACCGTGTTATTGATTTTCATTTATAATTTTAATCGGTCAGCAAGCATTAGGCCTTTTCGACTGGGCTGGTTTCGTAGAGCAGGCCCCAATTCCACGAAAAAACTTAAGTTATTGCTCAGCTGAGACTGCTATTTTAAAAACATATTGTGTTGGTTAAATGACTTTCATGTATACTTGTATATATTGTTTCATCACAGTTAGATGCCAATTTAATAGAGCAATACATAATAAGTCCGATTTTTACAGAAAATAGTGCTTTAAAGTTATAGACGTCTAAGGTAAAAACTTAAGTCTGTTATAACAGGCTCAAATTTTTATACGAAGTATTTTATTATTCCTTACTGTTGGATTTACATGAGCATTTCTTACGAAAATCACCTATTAACTCATTATTTAGCAATAAATACACAGTTTCTGGTAGCAATCTACATCTCAAGACTATAATTGTAGTTATATAATCAATTCTAAATAGCAGTCTCAGCTGAGCAATAACTTAAGTTTTTTCGTGGAATTGGGGCCAGGTTAAAACTCCGCCCACATGCGCAGAAACTAGACTTACTTCACGATTTTTCACCAGTCGAACAGCCCGTTGTTGAAACATACTACCCGTTTGGTCATCAGTAACCCGTTTCATAGAGAAAAGCGCTCCGTAGCGCTTTGTAGGGTTTATCTCCCTTTTAATTAAACAAAGTCGGCAAGAATGACTTCACTCTGAAAGCGTTAGAAAGCACTTTTCTTTAATAGACCACAGATAACACCTATCAATATTTTGTCCTAATGGATGCTGTATTTAAATAAAAGATTGTCCGCTTTTTGCGGCTTCTAAATCCGGCTAAAGTCTATTTCACAGGACCGGGCCCCAATTCCACGAAAAAACTTAAGTTATTGCTCAGCCGAGACTGCTATTTTGAATGTATTATATGACTACAATTATAGTCTTGTGATGTAGATTGCTACCTGGAACTGTGTATTTATTGCTAAATAATGACATAGTAGGTGATTTTTGTATGAACTACTCATGGAAATACAACAGTAATGAATAATAAAGAGTGTCATACTTGAGCCTGTTATAGCAGACTTAAGTTTTTGCTTTAGATGTTTAGAGCTTTGAAACACTATTTTCTGTAAAAATCGGACTTATTATGTATTGCTTTATAAAATTGGCATCTTACTGTGATGAAACAATATATACAAGTATACATTTTAGCTATTTAACCCACAAAATATGTTTTTAAAATAGCAGTCTCAGCTGAGCAATAACTTAAGTTTTTTCGTGGAATTGGGGCCTGAATCATACGTCGCGTCAAATTCCCGCCTGCCGGGAATCGTCTCATGTCTAAAGTCTCGTCTATGTCCGCCGTGTCGTCAAAATATTGATAGGTGCATAGGCCTAACGTCCCTGATATCTGATTTAAAACTGTGTTACATGTTTTGTTAAAACGGCACTTCTACTACGGTTTAAAATCGTGACCAACCGTCGGATAGTCGTGATCAATCAGGAGAGGATCTTTGTGAACGTTGCATGAAGAGTCGTGGTAGAATCGCGTTCAAAACAAGATTGTAATATTGTCGGCATGAGCGACGCAACATCGTGCTACAGTCTTTTGGGTCTGTCTACCAACGTATATCGTTGCGACATCGTAGTAGAAACGGTTTATGATCGGCATTGAGCGCGGTGGAAACGTAGTGTAGGCTTTTAGAAGCGTTAATGCATCGTATCGGAAACGCTGTAATCGACGAGAAATCGTAACTTACATGCGTCGATCAGACGTTCCAGCGAAGAATTTTATCAATTTTCTTGTTTTTAACGCCGATCTCGTCCCCATTCATGCTTTTGTCAGGTCGGCATGATCGTAGTAAGAGCGTAGCTAAGTGTGAAGCGGGTCTAACCGTATTAATTAGATTGTATGAAACGGGAGTAATGGCCAATATACATTTAGTCACACTCCGTACTTAACGCCATTAATAGTAGGATTTGCCTAAAATTTAGCATATAAATAGAAACATACTTTACACAGCTTCCTGTGATAACTAGATAAGTATTGTACAGTCCACTCGGTCAGATATAGCGGGAAATACTACGAATATAATTTCAAACATGTCCAGTTCCCATGCCGGAGATTGAACCCACGACCGCAATATTGGCATCCCAATGCGTTATCGATGAGGTGTCACCGCTGATTGATATATTGGAGTATGAACGGAATGTATCAGTATACCATGTGTTCCGATTATACGTCCGTCGTGACTTTCTCTTGATGCGATGTCGGACTTACTCAAGTCTTCTAATTTAAGTTGCGTTCCGTTTTAAAATCTACATCGCATATATTTTGAAATGTTATAACCAGGTGACAAACTATGGATGGTGTTCGTGTGCTCGTTTTGTAGAATAATTATCACGCAAACATCTATAGTATACGATCATTTTCAATTTATACTTCACAAATTGAAACTTTGGTCCATGATAGTTAATTCTATGAACTGTTAAATTTTATGAACACAGTTGGTAAGTTCATTGTAGAACTCTCACTCAACTGCTTCCAGCTACAAATGTTTGGATATTAACTATACATTGGTAATTTCATTTTCAATTTTCATAGTTCAGCCCCCATACAGTTAACTGTGAAGTTTTAATTATTATGAGTGATTAAAATATGAATTATGAAAATGTGAAATTTGACGTAAATGTAAATACAAACAGATTAATAAGTGCTTAATCGCATAAGAACTTAACATTTCACTCTTATATTAATATTTCATAATTCTCACTCCATATTCCATATTGTACAGTAATAGTATATAAATAACACATAGCTTCGAGGGTGACAGTAAAAATGTCAGCCTGAGGAAAGTACTGTTACCCAAGGCCTCGAAGCTATGTGTTATTTATTTTATTACCCCAAACTTTTTTCAGCGATTATCTACTGTAAACCAAGAAATTATTTTATGCAATTTAATTTAGCAGAGCTCACATGTGGAAGAATTTGAAGAAATGATAAGTAGCCGCCAAAGAGTTCAAAACATAAATAATTTAGGGACATCGGGGGGGGGGGGGGGGCTTAAAAAACCCTAAATATAAAATTTTATAGTCCCGTTTTTAGAAAGAAAATGTCATGTGACAAAAAGTACTGTCAAAAAAGTACTATCACCCTGCTGACAGTAAAACAATGTTCAATCACGTGGTATATTGATCCGCTTGATCGTAATAGTAAGAATACTACCTGTATGTCTATGGGAAATTAACATTACGAAAAAAGTGAGGGGTAATAATATAAACTATTTACTATGGTGTTCCATACACCTCTATAGCTTAGTGGTAGAGAGTCCGCTTCGATTGCGGGAGGTTCCGGGTTCAATACAGGCCGCGTCAAACTATAGACAAAAATACTGTTAGGAATTCCCTTGCTCGGCATTAATAAGGAACTATGACTTGTATCTCATTACCTCGTGGCAATATATACCATCAGGAATGAGGTGATCATGGTGATATAAGTTGTAAGGAACTTGTTTCACAATCGACCTCAAATACATATGTTTAAGGTATGAATTTCAATGTGAAATTGTGGTGTATGAAATATCTTTTGTAATACATAATGTACTTTTATTACAAGGAGTTTGGTTCAGAAAAAAATCAGACCATTGTGAATGCGTATACATCTATTAATTTAAACATGTCTATTACGGTGTCTCTTAGTCAGAATTATGCCCGGAATTACAGCTCACCCAATTGACTTCTCGTCAGGTGCGTGAGATTTGAACCCACGAGTCCACAGAAAGACGTAGGAAAAAAACTTCTATGAATTATTCGTTCACACATGCTAAATAAGGATATATCGCAACATTAAATAGAGGATCTTGCATGAGTGCTCATTACATACGAGTTTTATTAAACGAGAGGACGAAATGGTATGACACTAGGCTTTGCCGAGTGTCATATTGTTTTTGTCGACGAGTTTAATAAAACTCGTATGTAATGAGCACGAATGTTAGATTCTATTTATCGCATAACCTTAGAAGACGCTCATTATTGTTCAAAAGAATGATGTACGCTGCATATGTTTCAGCCACAATTCAGCGGTACAATGAGCGCGACGTCATGGCGACGTTGATATTATCCTGACGTCATTGACGGATCAATGCATGGATTGGCTAACGTCACGTCAAGCTAATTTAAATATTTATTGCACAGTCTGGGAGTGCCGAACGATATTTACGGCACGGCTTTACGGCACTCCTGGACCGCAGGTTATGTGATAAAGTTGATTACGAAAGGAAATGTGGAAAAGATTTAACAGAACCCAGAACGCCATACCTTTTTGACATAGATCCGCACTTTCCACAACATTAATGACTAAATTTTGTGTAATGTATAGTTAATGTATTATCTAAAGCATGCACTTTGCTGTCCTTCAACTTTTTGGGGCTAATTCTTTTGTTAATAGTTTTGTTTTGCAGATATAAAACGACGTTCCTGACAACGGCATTGTTTAGAAAGCTTGCTCTAACGTTAATGTTGCGTACATTTACTCCGACTAGTTAAATTAGATTGTAAATAGCGCGAAAACGATGATTTTCACTAAATAAAAAAGATGCTTTAAGGACGTTAAGGACCTTTCTCCGACGTCATCGATAAAAAATCGCTTTTTCGACGATTTTAAATTATGAAAATCTCCAGAAATATGCTTTAACATACTCTTCGTTTTATGTCGTCTTTAATTTTTCAAAATATCGCTTCGTATCCTAGCAACGTAACGCTATGTACATAGGTCGTAAAATAGACGTTTTAAAAAAAACTTTGACCGCACCGTTTTCTTGCTTTATGCTCATGAAAGAAATGTCAAGATTCTGGCAAAGTCACTGCTGCACGTGCGACCCAGTAATTTAAGCGATACGTTCATCATAAGCAATACTTCTTTCTTTAAATTGCACCATATGATACAGCATTCATTTACCCGCACGAATATACTGTTCACTTTTTAATGATGTAAGTATTGACCACCAAAATTGATTAAAAAAAACGCAAAAAATACGTCCCGCTAGGTAGCGCTATTTATCACTCGGAACGTCAAATTTCTCCATAAAACCACCAAAAACGGAAAGCCAACACATGATACTATATGTATGCAAAATACCGAGTTACAGGCGAGTTTCATTGAAAAGGGTCTATTCCACCTTAATGTAGAGTGGAAACGCCGGGACTTTAATATAAAAGCCGGTTCTTCTGATGGATAGATAATATAGAACAATACGCACCAGAATCAACAGATGTGATTGATTACATACAGTATAGACATAATGTGAAAGACAAGATACATACGCTATTTGTTTTTAACATCGAAAAATTACAAAATTTTAATGTAATATGATAATTCCTATTCCGATTTCCTGAAGTTTTTCACTTTGATTCACGAATTGTAGTGTATACAAAGCTGTAGTTATTCTTCTTCTTCCGTGTACTGAGCTGGGCACTTGATAGGCGTAATTAGCTCAACTTTATATTCCAGATAATAATGTAAGAAAACACGTGTTTGGGGCATTTCTATACGTTAAATTTATGGTTAATCGTTTATAAAACATATTTTGTAAACACAATTTTAATTTCCTTTCGGAATTAATTTACTAATCATATTTATGATATTCAGCTCTCTGTTATTGTACTCAATAATTTGGATCATAAAGTACAGTAATCCGCACTACGTACTATACCGATGTCATAATCTATATATCTATCATCAAATGTCCCGGAGTTCCGGATCCTAGAGTCCCGGCGTTTCCACCCACCTGTACTTACTTAACGGGGATTATTTAGCATGCTCAACTATGCAGCAAGCTATGACGTCACTTGTCCAGTCGAATAAATAACCTGCTCCACGTTATCGCCATGAAGCACGAAACAGCTCAGTCGAAGAGCCCTATTGTGATACATGTACGCACAATGTCAAGACATGTGCTTTTTAGACACGCCAATGATATGAATTAGAAAGATTACTTAACGCTTGGTCGCCTCTACGCCCTCGACAAAATTAGACATAATAAGACAACATCGCGTTTGCGTTCTCTTTCCATAACGGTACGGTACGTGTGTGCGTAACGTCAACTTTGATGTTTTTCAAGCATCTAATCTTCTTCCGCTGACCGTTACAAACGTGTTTACCACAATTCAATAGCGAAATTCCTAGCAGCGGTACAGCATAATTATGTCCATCTAATGTTTAGATGGCGAGCCATTTATGAATCGTGAAAACATATCAATTTTGAAGTGCTTCGTGTAGCGCTCTATGGTTTTCTAGGCTACCAATATCTTGCCGTATATGATTTAAACTTATAGGGGGAGTTAACAAGTCATAGACTTCCAGACTCAGCACACCAAAAGTAGCCAAGTAAAACAATTTAATGCTTTAATAGAAGACTCGTGGAAGTGTATCTTCACAGCTGTAAACTATTTATTGAGTTGTGTCTGATACGGTTTGAGATATAGACACAATCTCAGTACTTTCCGGACGACCCTCGTATACTTCTCCAAAATTAGAAAACAACAATTCACATTATCTACTAATTAAAATGTCAACATTTACTATTTTATTTATGTAACAATCTTAAATACGTTCTCGGAACACCATGCATTTTTAAGATAACCCTACTAGCCTGTCATAATGGCATCTGAATTTCACAAACCAAACATTTTGTGTTACAAAAAAATGCTTTTTGAAACTTATTTATTACTTGCAATACCGCGTATTTCAATAACTTGATTTATATAACTATACAAAAACAACGTTTACGTACAGAGTCATTTTTATGTATTGATACAAAATGTTTGACACTAAAAGCTATATCTGGATCACATTAAAGGACCCAAATTCAGAGAAGAAATGGACACTAGTTTACAGAATAGTGAACAGTCTGTTCCAACAGAGGACATTGGTTCCAATGACGAGTATCGCGTTAAAGCGAAGAAATACATGTTCTCCTCGACATTCAGTACGTACCTGACAGCATTGGGATATTCTATCGGAATGTCGGACATATGGAGGTTTCCTTTCCTAGCTTTCAGGAATGGCGGAGGTATATATTAAACTTTTTGCTTACATGCTTTGTAATACTTTTATCATTGAACATTTTGCATCGGAATGCAATTCAAATGCACATTTGCCTACCAGCAGGTTATTTGCTAATTGCTAAAGTCCAGGAGCCAGATTTAAAAAGGGCCTTAAAATGGATTTTCATTTACCCCATCTGGTAGAAAAAGTCCGTTGGTATTTTCGAATAATATAGACATTCAGGCTTTGGAAAAAGGTGGATGCCAGATATGAAAGTGGTGCAGATTTTTTTAACAGGGGCAACAACTCTTGCTTCCGAACAAATTTACGAAAACACCCGATAGCCTATGTTCTGCTGTGAAGTTTTTGTTTATTTATTTATTGTCACATATTTGCATGGATATTGTTCAATTGATAATGTACATCAAATGGACATAAAACCATGACCGGTTTGAGGTCAAGGTCAGTTCAAGGTCAAAGTGAGAAAAATAGCTAAAATGAATATTTGCTCTCTATTTTTCTTAGTATAGCATGTGTTTTCAGTTGCATTTGATTATAAAAACGATATTTGTGTTTGTTAGTACATATTGTCAAACAGGCATTTTATGCATATGCATGTTGGCCGAGATGGCATTGTTAGTGCGCATGCCGTAATCTGGCGACCCGGGTTCAAACCCGGTTGGAGGCACACATATATATGTCTGCCATATTGCAGCGGAAAGCTGACTGGCAAATAAAGGCTATGCTCGGCATTTGAATACTTGCCGATATGGCATTCATACGAAAACCTCTGGCATATTATGATCGAATGTGTTTTGTTTGTTTACGTATGTAGTGTCTCATATTTTCATGAATAATATGAATCAAGGCGCCGCCTTCAACGGAGATTTTTATTTATCAATTAATGCATGTATTTATGTACATAAAGTAACATACACAGTTGATACGCAGATATCGATTTTGGAATTTTCATATAACCCTATCTTTAATCTATTTGATTTACATGTACATACCAATAAGAACGTTTGTCATGTAACAATGAGCATACATTTGTATTACTAGTATATGCGCGCCTGTAGATGCGTTAAAATGATGTGATGTGTAGCGTTTGTGTTATGTACGTTTTTCAATGATAGTATGTAGATTTTCGTAGTAATGTTGTGAACTATTATAGGTATCATATGAGAGCAGTAGTGCGAGACGCTTGAGCAAAAAACGTGTTACTTTGACGCTTACGGACGAACAAACCATCGACTTGATACCTGTTATGTCATATTTTTGCAGCATATAATAAAACAATACATGACATACGCGAAAAAAACGTCTCTTCTAAATGTCATGCAAACTCAAATATTATAGATCTAGTACTTGTTTTAGAGATGAACTTGGTTGTATGCACATCCAAAAATATATTCAATAGATATACGAATGTTTTGCATAATCATTTGATACGCATTTGAGTAGCAGTATTCAAAAACCCATAATGTTACCATGAAGTGTTGAAAATTGAGCGGTAGTGCGACTTTCATTTTAGTGCGTGACGCATACAAATAAACGTCTGTTTAAGCGGGAAACATCACGTTGAACTTGCTAAAACGGAGATGACGTCATTAAATAAACAATATTTGAACATAACTTTTATGATCAAAACTGCCCCTAATGGTAATGTCTTTTGAAACATTTATGACATGTCTATGAATAATCTATCGCTGGGCCAAATAATTGGCCCTTTGGCAATTTAGAGTACCCTGTCTGGGCCAAATAATTGGCCCCTTGGCAGTCTAAGGGTTAAATAAATTTATAATGATTAAAAAGAGCGAAGCGAGCGGAGCGAAGAGAGTCCTTTTCTGTCATTAAAAATTTACACAGTCATTTACATGTGCTCAGAAAAACTACTTGATTTAGTACTGATCATTCATACAAACTCTCATTGAAATCCAACCAATGGTAACAAAGGAAAAGTGTAGACAAAATTTATAAGTCTAAAGAAACAAAGGGCCATACGTCCCTTAAAATTAATCCTACCAACATGTGTCGACGATATGCACAACTAGACCTGGTACTGATCATTCATGCAAAAGTTTCACAGCATGAAAAGTTACGTTTAATTTTCTATTAAACGTAACGTAAATGTAATTATATTCGTAATTTAAATACATTTAATCAGAAAAAAGTAGCCATTAAATTCCATATTTAAGTTAAGTTTAATACTACATTTAAGTCGAATTATTCCTACATGTTTAAGTCACATTTAAGTTGCATTTAAAGGTGATTAAATATAGAATATAAATGGGATTAAATGCACGTTTATGCAATATAAACGCAAAATTAAATGCGCTTAAATTTGAAATTAAATTTGCATTTAAAGGTGATTAAATATCTTTTTTTCATAAAATTTATTCTGAACTTATTGTACAAATAAGACAACAAACCACTCATCAGTTTGTAACCTGGTTCTTACCAATAAAACATTTCTGTATCGCACGATTTATATAGTTAGACCATACTTTTATTTTGTCTGACTTAATATAAATTATTATTTTATATGTACTGCTTTTATATTCCAATGTCCATGAACAACCATGAGGTAGAATTTAAAGATGTAACACATGCACTAGTTCACTATGAAACTACTTAATGATAAAATTTGTATTTGAAGTATATTTAACTGCAAGGAAAAGATATATACACATTTTACTCATATTTTTATTCAAGGGAGGTAATTAAACAATTATGGAAATTCTTCTAATTTTAAAATTTGTGGAATAAAATTTGTAGATCAACATGTGAACTAAACGCGAATCTAGTTGGATGCCTGTATTAGTATTATTTGTGATTATATATATGAATAAAATTTAGTTAATATACGGAAAATAAATCGACTGAAATTTGACGTGCGGACAAAATTTATAAGTGTAAAAACAAAGGGCCATGACTTCCTTAAAATTGATCCGATGGATGTGTGTCGAATATATGCACAACTAGACTTGTAACTGATCATTCATGCAAAGTTTCATTAAAATCCAAACATTTGTAACAAAGAAATAGCGCAGATAAAATTTGTAAGTGTAAAGAAA
This sequence comes from Spisula solida, assembly GCA_947247005.1. Lineage (NCBI taxonomy): Eukaryota > Metazoa > Mollusca > Bivalvia > Venerida > Mactridae > Spisula > Spisula solida. The sequence continues at coordinate 32,365,848 of OX365952.1, read as the reverse complement.
CAAAGGACCATAACTCAATTGATCCGATTGATTTCCTTGTTAAAACAAGTACATGTACTTTGATGTGTAATCAGTGATTACCGGCTATTTTTAAAGTTGTTTACTCCTCAACAATCCAAACTAGCAAACACTTGAAATCACGCGAAAGACGACTTCCGGTCTGACTTGGGCTATCGTCACGGCGACGGAATTTAATGATTTTGTTAAGCGTATTCGTAGATTTACACAATTTAAGAAATACTAAAACTATTTAAAAACAAATATAAGTTAGTAATAAACGGTATTCAACTTATTTATGATTATAATAGTTTATATTACTCGTACCAATCGTAAAAACGCTCGTACGTCACCTCTTCGCGGCGATGAACTAAACGGTTTTTATGGCATTAGTGATGCGAAACTTCGGCAGATGAGGAAAGACCCGAGTAGTTACGATTGCCGGGAAGACAATCGGTACGGTGCGTACGACATTTACTTGCTACCGATTAAGGAAAAAACCAAACTCAGACGTCTCGGTGATTATCAATGGGATTGTATACATCAAATGGACATACACCGTTGACCAATTTGAGGTCAAGGTCAAGGCCATTTCAAGGTCAATGTGGAAATAATAGCTAAAAGTAAATATTGATATTTCCTCTCTATTTTCCATATTCTCACGCATATTTTGAATTCTGTTTTGGTAATGAAAGGTTAGAACATACTCTCCTCTCATTATAATAATTTGTTTAATTAAAACTGTTATTAAACTAGCTATTTTCACGTATTGTGGTGTTGGCAGAGATTACATTGCCGCTTTCGTAATATTGATAGTGTTTTAATTAAAATTGACATGCATTTATAATAATATAACAAATATTTATATAGATGATGTGGACTTTATATCATCTGTAGAATGCTCCCTTAAAGTATTGACATGATCAATGTCACAGTATGTTTATTGTACGTGCAATTTTGATTTGTCTCATTTTGTATGAAATTGGCGTTGCTTTAACCTGACTAAACGACCATTTAATGAAGTTCATATATGTATACACTACTCTCGTACATGTTAAAACAACTAGTTATCTGTTTTCGTAACAGCCGTTGATCATTTATATAGTACTACATCATTGACTCAGAGATTCAATTTTTATTTTATGGAGTCTCATACGTAATGATGCAAACTACACGTATCAATAAATCTAGGTGTGAATTAGGACTCTAAGGCCCTTGAGAGACCCATCATAATCTACTACTAGTATTCGCAGCTATCTAGAACACGGTTACTATTAGAAACATTCACCCAGACCCCAGGCGGACTCACTACCACATTATACTGCAATCCCTCGATTCAATGGACCAGGTATATTCACCGCTGCTATATGCATAAATACCAGGCGTTTATGTGGTACTCACTACAACATAACTAAACCACCATGCCCTACAGGGTATCACTGGTAAGTATAAGAGTCATAAGCCTTATGAGGTACACACCAATGCCAAGTACTGGTATCTCAGATCCTATGCGGTACGAACCACTGCCAGGTACAGACATCCCAGGGCATATAGGGTACACATCACTACAGGGTACTGGCAACAAAGACCCTATGTTGTACGCATCATTACAAGGTACGGGTATCAGAAAGCCTTTGTGGGTATCCATCACTGCAAGGTATATGCATCTCATGACCAAAGGGGTGTACAGGCATCCTATACCAAAGAAGGTATTTACCACATGAGAATATACAAATAAAGAGGAAAATATCAATCTTTACTTTTAGCTATTATTTTCACATTTGCCTTGCAATAGCCTTGACCTTGACTTCAAATTGGTCATAGATGTATGTCCATTTGATGTATGTAGTCCAATTAATAATATCCATGCTAATATGAGACACTACATACGTAAACAAACTAAACACATTAGATCATAATATGCCAGGGGTTATCGTATGAATACCATATCGGCAAGTATAAAATGACTGGTTGTTTTTCTAAAATGATACATTTTTAATTTAAAAAATGGCTTACCATAAGAGAATATGTACTAACCAAAACAAAAATCATTTTCATAACCGAATTGAGTTAAAACAATATGCTATATTAAGAAAAATATTATTTTTACGTTTTTCAGCTGTTTTGTTCACTTTGACCTTGAAATTACCTTGACCTCAAATTGGTCTTAGGTGTATGTCCATTTGATTAATATAATCATATGAATTATATCCATGTCAATATGAGACACTTCATATGTAGACAAACTTATCACATTAGATCATGGACTGCCAGGGGTATTCGTAACAATGCCATCTCGGCCAACATGCATATGCATAAAATGGCTGTATTGACCATTTTTTTAAATCCTTAATCAAATAAATGGCTTTTTATGAGAGAATATGTATTAACTAATACAAATATCATTTTATAATCAAATGGAACTAAAACAAGTGCTATACTAAGAAAAATAGAGAGCATATATTTATTTTTAGCTATTTTTCTCACTTTGACCTTGAACTGACCTTGACCTCAAACCGGTCAGTGTTTTATGTCAATTTGATGCACATTATCAAATGAACAATATCCATGCAAATATGTGACAATACATAAATAAACAAAAACTTCACACCAGAACATAGGCTATCGGGTGTTTTCGTAAATTTGTTCGGAAGCAAGAGTTGTTGCCCTGTTAAAAAAATCTGCACCACTTTCAGATCTAGCATCCACCTTTTTCCAAAGCCTGAATGTCTATATAATTCGATAATACCAACAGGCTTTTTTCTACCAGATGAGGTAAATGAAAATTGTAATTCTGGTCACCAGCTCCTAGACTACTACCGTCTGTTGTTCATTCAGCTAATAGCCTTCTAGTTGACACTTTTTTCAACAAATTTCCAGTACTAATAATCATGACGAGCAGTTCATATAATCAGTTTACTCGCCAATTTATTACCAATTTAAAGTGTACTATAAAAAATAATAATATTTATAATATTAATTATTAAGACTTTATTTAAAGTGGCAGCACAGTTTGCCTCTGAGCCTACAGCTACAAGTAACTTTATAATCACTTCCAAACGTGAGGAAAACTGACTTCTAGTAGGTCAACTTTTTGCCGTATATAAATAAGTGACAAACATGTCCAAAGTTGCGGTAAACAAATAAGATTTATTAGACAGACATAATTATTCTGTCATACTGATATATTATTGACATTATATGACGGGCTTTTTATATTCAACTTAACTTAATTCAATTTTCTTTCTACCAATACTTAAACAATAAATATACTACCAAATTTCTCAAAGTATTTTGCATTTTTTGTGGGACATGTTTTTTGGATCACACTGTATATGACATCTACACTAAAATATTAACTATTATACTGAGTGTCACGTGTATTCATCTCAGTCACGTCGGTCAGCTGAATGGTTGTTGGCTAATTCCTGACATTCAGGTGCATCACTCGTGATATTGCGTTATTAAGTGTTTGTAAATGCCATATGGAATTCATGTCATGTTAATGGAATAAGGCACGTGCTGAGGATAGGATGGTGCCGCCTACTAAGATGTTCATGTTATATTAGGTATCCCTTAACTGACAAGCCTTCCAGCCTATCTGCATATTCCAGTCTCCGAATTACAATATCTCCAAGTATATTATAGCTCCAATAAACTGCATATTCCAGTCTTCATATTACAATATCTCCAAGTATATTATAGCTCCAATATACTGCATATTCTAGTCTCCGAATTACAATATCTCCAAGTATATTATAGCTCCAATATACTGCATATTCCAGTCTCCATATTACAATATCTCCAAGTATATTATAGCTCCAATATACTGCATATTTCAGTCTCTATATTACAATATCTCCAAGTATATTATAGCTCCAATATACTGCATATTCTAGTCTCAATATTACAATATCTCCAAGTATATTATAGCTCCAATATACTGCATATTCTAGTCTCAATATTACAATATCTCCAAGTATATTATAGCTCCAATATACTGCATATTCTAGTCTCAATATTACAATATCTCCAAGTATATTATAGCTCCAATAAACTGCATATTCCAGTCCTCATATTACAATATCTCCAAGTATATTACAGCTCCAATAAACTGCATATTTCAGTCTCCGTATTACTATATCTCCAATATAATACATCCACTATTATCCAAATTCCCAGTAAGTATATTATAGCTCCAATATACTGTATCCTATATTATCCAAATAACCAGTAAGTATATTATAGCTCCAATATACTGTATCCCAATTCCCCAGTAAATGTTCTTTCCGTAAAATATCTATAACGTATTCCATCCAATCTCCGATTCCAGTCAATATCCTATCTCCGTCAATAAGTTAAAATATCTCCATAAAAAAATGTCTGTACTTTAGGCCCACCTGTTCCGAGCAGACCCAAAGTATACTAATGCAAATTTAAGTAATGTGCAAAGCATAGATGAGATCCTTCAAAATTGGTAATCACAAAGAAATAAGCAATTCCTTTAGCCATATTATGGAGAGGATAAAACCATCCATACCTATGCTAGATATTATATAATTTAGGAAATAGATGTATAAAATTGAGAGTGGCACCATCCCATCACAGCCGCCTATGATTTTCCGCAACAACAAAGTGTAGCACACTTTTAAAAATGTTACACTTTGTCCCCCCAAAATTATAGGGGTATCCTTGCATGAATTTTTTATCGTAATAATTACATTCTTATGTAGCAGAATATGCATTAATTTTTATGGGTTATAAAAACGAAGCTTAGGACAAAACAAATACCCCCATATGCCGCTTGATAGTCGATAGAGCATAATTCTTCTCATAACAGCACTGTAATATTCTCAAAAGTTTATGCCACTCATTACTGACATTAGTTCACTTTTCAGAAATCCATGTATTTGCAAAGAATATTCCGAAGCCCTTCGCCACTGTCGCTATCTTTATACGACCAAAAACGGTCATGGAAGACATTAATAAATCACTTGAACTGGGAGAATAATTATTTCCACATAATAAGGTCAAGCTTAATACCAGCATAATTCTAATGATGGTGCGGTTTTGTCAGACCACAAATAGAACTCATAAGTCGTCTAAGAAAGGACGACTTGGGATAATTGCCCTTCATTCGAAATTCAGAACACCAATCAAACTCTGCATTTCTTTAAGTTTACAATGTTTCATATATAAATAGTATTTAATTGAACCAATAGTGCATTAAGCTTTGCTGCAGGCAATCACAATTAAATGCTAACACCGACCTGACTGAGGTTTACTATCCCAAGAAAATCACCTAGATAGTGCATTAAATTTTTAGAATGAGCTTTCTACTTAACCACATGAGTTAAAAAATCACCAAACCTGTTGAACACATTACAATGATAGTCATTCAAATGGTAAACTAAGTCAAAGTAGTAGTTTTCGTCAAAATTAATGTAAAGCCCAATTAGTCAAAATCGTTCGGATTCACTGGCTAGAGCCTAAATTATATGACCCAGTTCTTGTACCATATAAACAGCAGCATCAAAACTGGTTTAATGGGCAGTGCAGAAAGATGGGTTATTGTTTACTGATTGACCAGTAGGACATGTTAATGAAACACCATTAAATAAATTGCCTCACCACAATCAAGAAGTTTCTCCTTTGTGTTTAGAAACATTAGCAGGTGACCGTGCCAGTTGCATAAAATTATCGCCACAACTCCCAGGGTCAGACGTGGAAGGTTTTTTTACTTCTCCATAAAATCATCTCTTGTCTGCTCCTCCTGATGTTTTCCAGCCTTCATATTCGCTCCTTTCCTTCTTCCAGGCATTATGTAAACTTATTGCAATGATTTTAGATCAAATAAATTACAAAGTAAGCAGATTAAAGCAGATATAAATTTGAGCAGATTTGTTATGAAAATAGCAGACACTTTGTTTACGAAAGGGAGACAATGCCATGCAACTTCCTGTCTCAGCAGGAAGTACATGGATAATTCTTGAAACTTGTTTAATAGGCATGCCAGATTAGTCCCCCTTCTTATTATAATTTAAGAATCACTCCAACGTTTTGCAAAAATAACTGGGGCATTATTGTAGATAACAATACGCCATATTATTTCACACAGGTCTACTCTTTTACAAACGGGAATTCTATATGCAACCGCTTCAATAATTCAGACTTTATATGAGGCCCATAAATGTATGTAGGCGTGGTGCCAGCAGCCTGTACAGTACGTTTCGCACCTGTATACTATTTTATCAAAACACTTACGGATATCACACGCTTAAAATTTAAACTCACTATCACGACTGCAAATAGGGAATAGATATCGTTAACTTGAAACATTATTAGTATTGCAGATCCATTTACCAAGCTGTGTGCTTTAAAATAATAAGAAGGAATTTGATAAACAGCACCCATAATTATGGCTGCACTGCGTTTACTTTTAAAAATGGTAGCAGAAGTACCGTGCAGAAGTAATGTTAAGGTGGAACCAGTGGATTAAAAAATGTCGGAGCATGTATACAAATGTGGTATCATTGTAAAATTGAAGTAATTTCCAATTTAAAACTAAACGTTAATCTTCAGTTTTGTAGATAATGACGTTGTGCTTGTATACCTGTAAATTAATACCCACTGTTTGTTACAGGAGCGTTCCTAATTCCGTTCTTCACAATGATCGTTGTTTGTGGGATTCCTATGTTTTTCCTGGAATTTTCAATTGGTAATTTTTCCGGCAAGGGGCCATACAAAGTGTGGGATATCAGTCCGTTATTTAGAGGTAAGCTGCCGAATTCACAAATTTCCTAGTAAGACTACACTATTAGTCAAACTGTTTTACTCGAACACATTAAGATAAATAGAGTTTCACACTTGACTATTTTGCTTAATAAAATTAGTTAACTTTGTCCTAACCTTTATATTATGGATTATTATTATTATGATTATTATTGCATGGTTCGATTGTGTCCACAAGGGCCAATAAATTCATATTTATATTGAAATCAATGATGAGAAATGTAAAGCGCAAGTACAAGTGTATATATATTACTTTCTGTTTTAAAATCAACAGAAAACTAATAAATGGTACAACACGAACCAAAAGCCTTCAAAGTAAGTTGGTAATATTGAATCCCTTTGGAATAAACGTAGACCACTTCAAGTAGTAGCTTCCCTAATCAAGAGAAAGCGTTTTGCTTGATTGCATTTAAATGGTAAAGGGTTAGTGGGATTTGTAATAATGGTGTCTGCGTTCATAATAGCATTTCCATATTCAATACTTGTGCTATCAGGATTTTAAACATTAAATATTGTAATAATTTAATAGCATGTCTTATTCACTACACGTTTTCTAAATGTAAACTTTAACGTACAATCTGAGTCCATTTTTATATATATCAGGGGACGTTATATCATATATCCACAATAATGAAATAAGGTTTCATTACATCGACTTAATTCGCAAATGTCCTTGGTTTTGTCCGTCTGAATAAAACTAAAACAAAACCCTAATAAAACACGACCGTAGAGACTTATAAAACATGTCTGAAAGTCTTTGCGTATCAAAATCAATATGACGCCAATTTTGAATGCAAACAAATGCAGGTAAAACTACAAGTGAAGTTCCGCTAATAAGACCAGTCAAAAAGTGGTCTTATTAGCGAATCGGTCTTATTAGCGGACATTTTTTGTTCTTAATTTAATACTTTGGGACCACAATATTGAAAAAATCTGCATGATTTCGAAATAATTGAAGTGGTCCTATTAGCGGGACTTCACTGTATAATAATGAATTCTTTGGAGAAGAAATGCACGGTGTGCCTTCTCTGTCCGACTTTTGTTATCTTTTTTAACCCCAGCAGAAAAGATGGTTTAAATGTAATGATTTTGTTATTGCAGGAATTGGAATAACGGTCAGCGTGGCGTATGTATTCTATCTTTCCGGAGCGAGTATATTTAGAGTATGGGTCATAGAATTTTTCATAAATACATTTCGGGACCCGTTACCATGGAGTCATTGTAGCAATACTTGGAATACTGAAGTTTGTCGTTCAGGATGGGGAAGTGGTAAAGACCACACTGCCAATATGTCTAAACTACAGCATATGAATATAACTGTGCCTTACGCAACAGAACTAAAACCAACAGTTGTTGCAACAACAGTGTCAACAATTACAAACGTTACGAGCATGACTGCAGCGGAAGAATACTGGCAGTAAGATTTTGTGTTGAACAATTATTCATATTAAAAGCTTCATTTTAAAAGTGTTAATAGCTAATTGCGTGTTACAACAGAGTTCTGGTCACCAAGCCATGTTTGACCGGTAATTACTTCCAAGTTATCCTGGCGTTTATATGTAAGGTTGTGTCAAAAAGACCCCACCTGTTTGTCTGGTATTAGTTAGTAACTTGCTCCTACTGACTTCATAGCACATTTAGGGATTATGACCGTAGCCAATGTCACGATATACTACTATGTACATTAATTTTGTAAATTATCACCTAGCCGGGGCTAAAAATCAGAAACTCTACAATATTAGCTGTATGAATCATTATTAAGTTTTTTATTAGCTATTTTGCCGGCCAACCTATCTAACGAACTAAACTAGCACGAAGTGCTATTTTATGGATGAATATTCTCAACTCGAATGTTTGCGCTAACTTAATTAGTAAGTGTTCTGATAATCATCTTATAGCTTCCAGGTATCGCCAGTGTTTTATGCGATATTTTGTCATCTACTTTTAGATACAAAGTACTGCAGCTTTCTACTGGAGTCGGCGATTTCTATCCTGTAATATGGTGGTACTTTCTATATATGGCAGTGATACGTGTAATCATATTTCTAGGCAGTATTAAAAGTGTGAAATCAATAGAAAAGGTAGCAATTTCTTAATGTTCTTTGGCTTCAAGTCTCGCCAACTGTGGATTTGTTTCCATTTCATTGTAGGTATGGGGATTCATTGTCAACTCGGCAAGGCAATTGGGCATTTGCCATTCTTAATCGAGCGCTGAACAAATTAGCTAAAGCAATGTTATAGTTGTCACGACGTTGGTCACTATTAGCACTGTTTTCTTACTTTTTTTATTGGTACTTAAGAAATAATGAATACGTAGCTATGTTTTATGGCGTAATAAAATATAGGCGCGTGTTTGGATGCGTAGTAATTAAATCACGAGTACTACGCATCCAAACACGTGCCTATATTTTATTACGCAACAAAACATAGCTACGTATTCATTATTTCTTAAACAAAGCACAGCTCCTATTTATTATTTCGATTCTAACACCACCAATGCTCTGCCATTTATAGCACAACAAAACAGGTTGACGTCAAACTACATTCTATCCTAGGAACGTTACCGTCACCGTTACGTCATTTGTCATAGTATATGACGTCAAACGTGACGTCACCAATCAGCTATATTTTATCGCGGTAATAAAATATGGTAAGCTCAATATACACAAAGAAGGCAAATCTCACGTGCTATGTTAGAATTACTTTTAAAACATAATCTAGAAGTTATGGGAATAATTATTAATTGTTTTGTGGTTTAATTGCAACTGTGTTATTAGTATACATAGGGTGATTCGCAGTTCTTACTAGTTCTCAGAAGAGCTAATTCCTGTATCACGGAAAACATATCATTCCCAACCTGTGAATCCAACACAGATGACAGCATAGAAAGCTGCGAACTGCGCATGTCATGTACACATACAACTGTCATTATTAATATCCAAACCAGTATCTACGTCATCTTTATTTTTCCTGTTGTCTGTGATATTGATAATAAACCACGCACACTGTAAGTGGTGTATTGGATTCATCTTATAATACAAGTAATGTTTTTATAATAATAATGCTGATATTTATATTATTTTATAATATTATAGGTATTACATTTTATATGTTATATTTATGATAATAATGATGATATTTTATGATATTGTAGGTGATATATGTAACTGCCCCAGTACCATTCATACTCACTGTGGCTATATTTATTCGCTCGGCGATGTCACCAGGATTTGGTGATGGAGTTCGATATTTCTTTTATCCAGACTTTTGGAAACTCGCAAACCCTAGAGTAAGTTATCAGTAACCAACCAGTGTGGTATGTTTCTGTCTCGTTTCTAGCTTAATAAAATCGTCATGAACAGAACCAGCTGATATTATTATATTGTATCGTGGTGGTATGGGTTATGGCGCTGTAGGCTGAAGGCTGCATGGTGTTGGTCTGTAATGCAAATAAATAATTCTAAAAGTGACATTTAGTGATTTCAGAACTCGTAAGGTATGCTGTACCCATATTTGTTATTTTCATATGGTACTTTATTCCTCAAACATTGAAATCCCACAATCTTAACTTTATTTTTTATGGTAGAGCGCTCTGGCATCCATGGTAGCACAAGGTCACATGTATAAATGTTTAAAATGTCGTACACACCTGTCAAACGCAGGAAATGGTATCCATATTAATGTGATTGTCTTTTTTTTCAAAAACTAAATAATAGTAAAAAAACTGAAATAATCTGTTTCGTATAAACATGTACTTTTTCCCCCATACTTAAAACTAAAGTAGTTAGAGCACCTGGTCAAAAGCGATTTGGATCACAAGGCATGAACCGAAGTCATTGAAACGTATCAGGTTTACCAATATTTTTCATGGCTAGACGATCAGATAGTCAAACCATTTCGACGCAATCTATACAGGGATGCCCGTATAAGTGTCCAAAGTCCAGTGCATTTGCATTTAACGGCAAATTCTGGCATTTTTTGGCTCTGTACATGTTCAATACAGTAAAAAAAAACGCAAAACCCGTCGAATACCTGGTAAAATTGGCCGTTATAATCAGAAAAACAATAAATAAACCAGCGCGCACCGTGTCCGTAAATTTCACGTAAACAGTGCAAGTTTAAAGACCGTTATCCGTACTGACCGGAACATTATTCGAATCGTTAAAACGAGCCTAAAAAGCTATCACTCATGGTGTTTTTTGTTTGTTTGTCGTTTTCTAACAAAATCATCTTAATTCCACTACAAATGTTCGTTAATTTTCTGTTTTAGCTTTAATCGAGCTCATTTTAAGGTTCGACTCGATTAATTTTTTTTCTGTGTCCGTTTGTTAGAAATCGAGCGCGCCAATTTCTGAGTATTCTTATTGGTCGATAAGCGAATGACGTTTGACGCAAACAATAACAATAAGAACGATGGCTGAAATTGAGGTCATAATTGCGATATAGTCGTGTTTAAGTTGTCGGATGGACACGTTGCTGCGCATTTTTTAAAATGTTATCGGTGTCTATCGCGAGATAAAGGTTCATTCTTCGTATACATGCTATATATTTCATAGTGGTTTGACGTTTTCATATATTTTTTAAGAGCTGAAAGTGCGCTAAAAAATGTGCGCAATCTCCGACCGTGTTTTGGTCTAGTTAGTGTCTGTCTGCAGTGGCTGGACCGTCAGAAATTTAAGCAGCCACTTGCAGACAGCTTATCTGTCTAGACGAGTAAAAGAGTAGTTTCAGAACATAGTTGACAAAGTATGCGGACAATATACAATATAACTGAATATAAATGGGTAACTGTTTATAAGACAATAAAACCAAGAGTAAGTGCATTGTATAAAGGTAATGTTTTATTTAGGTTTGGATAGAAGCAACCTTGATGGCATTCTACACGCTAGGGTTTGGATGGGGAGCAAATGTACTAATAGGTTCACATTCCGACTTCAAAAACAACTCGTTGCGGTAAATTTGGTATTATATATCCTAATACAATACGCTCAACTTGGGATTAGTTTATCCATAAATTATTGTCCATGATGTTCTGTGCCTGCATTAACTTTTATTTGTCAACATTTGTAACATCAGCAGATACAAATAAATTTAAGTGGAAGAACAATTAATACCGTATTGCCTATGATCCATGTGATGGGGAGTTGTTCAGCTCTTGAATTTTTTTAGTCCCCTACCGGTTTTTGACCGGAGGGGACTATAGGTTTGCCCTCCGTCCGTCCGTCCGTCAAACAATCTGGATCCTGACATAACTCAAGCAGTTTCCAAGCTAGGTTTATGAAACTTGGTATGTGGATAGGGGGCAATAGGGGAATTATGCACGTCTAAAAATATTGTGGTTGCTATGGCAACAGAAACATTGAAAATGGCCTCAAACCGGTAGGGGACTTCTGTATTGCTTGCAATTCTTAATTACTTGTATTATTAACCATCCCTCGTTGTAGAACATCATATGCCTCGCTCTGTCTTTTTGTTGTTTTTCTCCACTCCATGTTATCATTACGTAGGTAGGATAAGTCCACTCCATGATATCATTACGTATGTAGGATAAGTCCACTCCATGATATCATTACGTATGTAGGATAAGTCCACTCCATGATATCATTACGTATGTAGGATAAGTCCACTCCATGATATCATTACGTATGTAGGATAAGTGGATATTATTAAGTGTCACTGTGTTATGCTATTGTTCAAGCAGTGTTCAATCAAAAACGGCACATACTTGACTTGTCCATTTGGATAGGAATTAATTATTAGACGGTACCTTTTAAAAGGAGCATTGGGGACAACTTCTCCCGATGTAAAATTTGTCACGGAATAATATTACAGACCCAACCCTTGAATAGAACCCTGATCTACAATGTAGTATTTTTATACGCTACGTACACCACGCAATATATGAATACTCGAATTACTATTTCATGAATATTACAACTTTCAGGATGTCAATCATTGTACCAATAGTCGACTCATTGGTGGCTGCATTCAGTGGTATGGTATGTTTCTGTGTGCTTGGTAACATGGCATACACGCAAGGAATTCACATTAAAGAAGTCATTAATGCAGGTATGACATTCGATAAAATACTAGTAAATAAATATACAAGATTTATATCGCGCCCTTTTCATGCGAACGCACGTTCAAAGGCACTTTTACCCATGTTGCAGCCACAAGGGCGCAGGTGCATCATCTACCAGTGCAGATACAGCATGATCTGACCAGAGGGACAGACTGAGAGAAAGCCCCTGAAGGGAGAGAGAGACATTATATACAGACATGTCCGGTGCTGCAGAGGTGCGCCTAGCTCTTATTTCGAATAGACAGCTTCCTGGCACTTCCAGATACTTGCAGACCACACGGCCGGATATAGCGGGAAATATTATAAATATTTCAGAAATGTCAAGTTCCGATCCCAGGGATTGAACCCACGACCTCTGGATTGACAGTCCAGTGCGTTACCACTGAGCTAAAACCGCTTATAGGTATTAATGAAACAAGTCGGTGGTCATATCGTAACGATTTAGTTTAGTTTATACTAATTTATTTAAGGTCGATTGTGAAACAGGTTTTTCCAACTTATATTACATTGTAATCACTCTCATGCCTGATATTACGCATCGTCACGAGGGTATGATATATACGGAATATCACTGCAGTGTGTTGATCCGTTGGGCCGTATTACCTCGAGTTGCTTGTGTAATGCCGTATCTCACGAGACCGCTAGGTTGAGTGAGATGCGTTATGGCGCAAGCAACGAGAGGTAATACGTCTTAACGGATCAACACCACTGCAGTAATATTCCTTTTATTATATACCTTCAAAAGTGAAAAAAGCGCTTTAACGCGCGAAAATGCGTTTGATGTGTATACATTGACGTCATGAACGTCGGCATATTTTCGGCATATAACGCGACGCCCATTCATAAAAAGGCAATTGTTGACCTCGTGACGTCATCGACGTTTGCATATGTTCGGCATATAACACGTCAGACATGCATGATACGGATTCGGAAAACCAGACATGTATGATACGGAAAATGCAATATGTCGCGTTGAATTCCACTGTGCGATTTGGCCTGTATTCGTGACAATACATTGCTAGGTTTATAATAAAAGATAAGCTAGTTTTCCTTCCAACACTCGAAGCGAATGCCCTATCACTAGGCTATCGAGGAGGCGGTTTGTGCAATGTATAACTATTACGGATAATCGTCTCCATTATGTTTCAGGAATGGACATTTATTTGTACTTCCTCCCTAACATAAACGTTTAATGTCTGAATATCTTCAGGAATGGCCACTGGTGTAGTTGCTTACGTCACAGCATTGTCAATGCTTCCAGCACCGCAATTATGGTCCGCTTTATTTTTCATATCTTTGTTTATGGGTGCTATCGAGACACAGGTAAGCGATATAACTATTATTTAGCTTTCTCGTGTGTGTATATACAGAACGAATAATGGCATAATAATTCATATGTGCTGTAGGTAAACAAGTTGCATTTGTCTTGATCCAGTGTAGTTTCTTTATGTAGGTATGTCAGTACAGGTATCTGGCATTTCATGAGGCACACATGACAAAGGTTGCAACAGCGGACAGACGTGTACGTAAACATCTTAACAAGTATACAGAGGATCTTGCATGAGTGCTCATTACATACGAGTTTTATTAAACGAGTGGACACGAGGCTCGTGTCATATTGTTTTTGTCGACGAGTTTAATAGAACTCGTATGTAATGAGCACGAATGTAAGATTCTATTTATCACATAACCTTAAAAAATGCACATTATAGTTCAAAAGGATGATGTACGCGGCATATATTTCAGCCATAATTCAGCGGTAAAATGAGCGCGACGTCATGGTGACGTTGATATTATCCTGACGTCATTGACGGATCAATGCATGTTTTGGCTAACGTCACATCAAGCTAATTTAAATATTTATTGCACAGTCTGGGAGTGCCGAACGATATTTACGGCACGGCTTTACGGCACTCCTGTACCACAGGTTATGTGATAAAACCCCTTTCCCGTCAGTCAAGCCTAAACTTTCTTGATCATTTAGGCTAATTGCAGCAACCCCCTCAAGAATTGAATTATCATTATAACAGCCTTCCATTGGAATAGTTTCCCCCAACGACAATCCCACTATCCGCAGAAAGATACAAAAATTAGACAGACACGTGAGCACTCAACAGAACAATGGAGCACGTTTACATGTCTCAGCAATATGTTGCATAGAACACGATCACTTCATCTCCTGTTTTAACTTCTAAAATTTAAAACGCGTAAATATTGTCACTTTATTTTATTATTATATCTTTGTTTAACACGTGTTCGTGTATATACCAACGTCCCGATGAGGTATATGCTATTGACATAATAAAAGAATGGTACTTAATTTGGTGCTTAAATTTGACATGTTGGTTGTAGGGGGTGTTTCGTGTATAAATGAATTAATGACAACTTTGCATTTGCAGCTTATCCCAGTTGATATGATAATGCAGCTGATTGGTGACTGTTTTCCACGACTACATGATAATTTTAGAGTGATGTGTCTTGCCGTGGTGTCCACAGTTATATATTTACTTTCTCTGTGTACTTGCACTGGGGTAAGTTTTGTATATAGTACAGTTTTGTGGCATTAATTAGTCTTCTCTGAAGTTTCGTAAAATCTGTCACATTTTATTACGAAGTAAATCTTGTTGTATGCATTCGACACAATACATGTTGTTTTTTGCGTTCGAGATAGTACATGTTGATGTTTGTGTCCGAGATAGTACATGTTGTTGTTTGTGTTCGAGATAGTACATGTTGATGTTTGTGTTCGAGATAGTACATGTTGATGTTTGTGTTCGAGATAGTACATGTTGTTGTTTGTGTCCGAGATAGTACATGTTGATGTTTGTGTTCGAGATAGTACATGTTGATGTTTGTGTTCGAGATAGTACATGTTGATGTTTGTGTTCGAGATAGTACATGTTGTTGTTTGTGTTCGAGATAGTACATGTTGTTGTTTGTGTTCGAGATAGTACATGTTGTTGTTTGTGTTCGAGATAGTACATGTTGATGTTTGTGTTCGAGATAGTACATGTTGATATTTGTGTTCGACATAGTACATGTTGTTGTTTGTGTCCGAGATAGTACATGTTGTTGTTTGTGTCCGAGATAGTACATGTTGTTGTTTGTGTTCGAGATAGTACATATTGATGTTTGTGTTCGAGATAGTACATGTTGTTGTTTGTGTCCGAGATAGTACATGTTGTTGTTTGTGTTCGAGATAGTACATGTTGTTGTTTGTGTCCGATATAGTACATGTTGTTGTTTGTGTCCGATATAGTACATGTTGATGTTTGTGTCTGATATAGTACATGTTCATGTTTGTGTTCGAGATAGTACATGTTGTTGTTTGTGTTCGATATAGTACATGTGGTTGTTTGTGTTCGAGATAGTACATATTGATGTTTGTGTTCGGGATAGTACATGTTGTTGTTTGTGTTCGATATAGTACATGTTGATGTTTGTGTCCGAGATAGTACATGTTGTTGTTTGTGTTCGATATAGTACATATTGTTGTTTGTGTTCGATATAGTACATGTTGTTGTTTGTGTTCGAGATAGTACATGTTGTTGTTTGTGTTCGAGATAGTACATGTTGATGTTTGTGTTCGAGATAGTACATGTTGTTGTTTGTGTTCGAGATAGTACATGTTGATGTTTGTGTCCGAGATAGTACATGTTGTTGTTTGTGTTCGAGATAGTACATGTTGATGTTTGTGTTCGAGATAGTACATGTTGTTGTTTGTGTTCGAGATAGTACATGTTGTTGTTTGTGTTCGAGATAGTACATGTTGATGTTTGTGTCCGAGATAGTACATGTTGATGTTTGTGTCCGAGATAGTACATGTTGTTGTTTGTGTTCGACATAGTACATGTTGATGTTTGTGTTCGAGATAGTACATGTTGTTGTTTGTGTTCGAGATAGTACATGTTGTTGTTTGTGTTCGAGATAGTACATGTTGTTGTTTGTGTTCGACATAGTACATGTTGATGTTTGTGTCCGAGATAGTACATGTTGTTGTTTGTGTTCGACATAGTACATGTTGATGTTTGTGTTCGAGATAGTACATGTTGTTGTTTGTGTTCGAGATAGTACATGTTGTTGTTTGTGTCCGAGATAGTACATGTTGATGTTTGTGTTCGAGATAGTACATATTGTTGTTTGTGTTCGAGATAGTACATATTGATGTTTGTGTTCGACATAGTACATGTTGATGTTTGTGTCCGAGATAGTACATGTTGATGTTTGTGTTCGAGATAGTACATGTTGTTGTTTGTGTCCGAGATAGTACATGTTGATGTTTGTGTTCGAGATAGTACATATTGTTGTTTGTGTTCGAGATAGTACATATTGATGTTTGTGTTCGACATAGTACATGTTGATGTTTGTGTCCGAGATAGTACATGTTGATGTTTGTGTTCGAGATAGTACATATTGATGTTTGTGTCCGAGATAGTACATGTTGTTGTTTGTGTTCGAGATAGTACATATTGATGTTTGTGTCCGAGATAGTACATGTTGTTGTTTGTGTTCGAGATAGTACATATTGATGTTTGTGTTCGAGATAGTACATATTGATGTTTGTGTTCGAGATAGTACATATTGATGTTTGTGTCCGAGATAGTACATATTGATGTTTGTGTTCGAGATAGTAAATGTTGTTGTTTGTGTCCGAGATAGTACATGTGGTTGTTTGTGTTCGAGATAGTACCTGTTGTTGTTTGTGTTCGAGATAGTACATGTTCATGTTTGTGTTCGAGATAGTACATGTTGATGTTTGTGTTCGAGATAGTACATGTTGTTGTTTGTGTTCGAGATAGTACATGTTGTTGTTTGTGTCCGAGATAGTACATGTTGATGTTTGTGTCCGAGATAGTACATGTAAGCTCAGGAGTCAAACAGTTAGGTTATTGATCTCCCGACAATATCAGTGCTAACGATGTACATATCGACCAAGCATTTACTAATATTTGAATAACGTCTAATTGGATACTGTGACATACATACGATCTGAGTCATTTTATTAGTTCACTTGACATAACTTCCAATTACGTTCATCATATGATTATTTATAGGACCACACAACTGACATACCGATACTAAGTATTGTGTTCAACTCGCTGAAAAGATGCATTATTTATAGTTTTTAAACCAAAGTTATCAGTTGATGATAAAGACTTTATAAAAGTAAAACGAAATAGAGTGTACATAATTAACATGCAATTAAGCTCGAGGGGTCACATTAACGAATCCTGTAATTATCTCTGTGTTTGATATCACGAGCAGGCTGGTGCTTACATATTTCTATGGACAGACTGGTATAGTGGAGCATGGGTTGGTCCGATAGTGTGTTTTGCCGAGATCACGGTTGTAGCTTGGGTCTATGGTACAGTATAATCTTATTTATAGACATGACTATGTGTATGTATTTGTTTATAACTGAACGGGTGTCATTGTTTACTTACTGTCCAGTTAGGATACTCGTGCAGTTGTCGAGTATACTACAAGTCAAATAGTTCCTACGTTTGTTTATGACTGATTGGTACTGTGTCTTGATAACGTGACTGTGTACATCCGCTTAACGAAAATAGCCTGTGTATATTTACGTCCGACAGAATAAACCGCAAATATTGTATTGTTCGCAAACATTATTGTTCTAAATTTAGCTTAGTATTCTTACAGGATTAGACCGCTTCAACAAAGATATCAACCTGATGATTGGTAGATCTATCCCAGCAATATTAAGGATTGCACTGGCTTTTATATCTCCACTGATTGTAGTTGTAAGTTTAAAATATCTTGTTACATTTCGGTTACCTAAGTAATCCCGACACGCCGCTTCTCAGTTCCGTCAGAGAAGTGTACTGTTTTATATTGCTCTGTCGGAACTGAAATCTGACGTACCTCGGAATACACGACATCTGGCCCCGATCTCCCGAAACATCTCAGTCTGAGCAAAATCTCATTTCAAATATTGCCATGTGTCGTTTTGTTAATTTCCATGGGAGACTGAACTCAAAATTCGCATCTCCAAACAGAAAACATTATTCTAAGTTTATTGCTGTAAGATTTTAAGAGCCCAAACTTCAAATTTGATCAAATTCAGATTATAATTTGAGCAAAATCTCAATTTGAGATGAGATTTTTACTTGAGATGCTTCGGGAGATCGGGGCCTGAATTCCATCCCAGAGCTATAAAGAAACAGTCCAATTCTCTAACGGAACTGATAAGCGTTGTATCTGGATTACTACCGCGTTACATGTCATGTTCGATTTTTATAGAATTGTTTGATTGATTTGGACAAATAGCGCTCGATATGGTGGCAGGGAATAAACTGAGTAGAGGTTTCAACCACTGGCAGAAGTGAGATTTTAGCGTGCTAGAAACCAAATATAAGTTTGACAGCAGATTGCGAAAAAACGGCTGGTATGGGAGACACTTTTCTTAGTGACATAACTTAGCTCAGATGTACATTATATGTAAAATTGAGCCAAAAGTGGATCGCATTCGGTTTAAAATAGGTAATTTTAGTAATTCACTGCAAATTGGGAGGGCGGTGGGTAAAATAAAGGGCCATAATTTCACAACCTAACGTAAAGGCCTTATGTCTGGGTGTTTTTATGTTTTTATCGATAGATCGGGAGGCATATAGTGATTTACCTGTCCGTCCGTCCGTCCGTCCGTCTGTCCGTCCGTTCGTTCGTCCGTCGGTCCGATTCTTGTCCGGGCTATTTCTCAAGAACCACTGCTCAGATTTTAACAAAACTTCATGGATAGCTTGTCTACCACGTGGAGATGTGCATATCGTCGGCACGTTCTGGTTCGCTGATTATTCACACAGTTATGCCCCTTGGAAGATCGCACTATAACTATATACTAAATTCTTGTCCGGGCTATTTCTCACGAACCATTGCTTAGATTTTAACAAAACTTTATGGATAGCTTCACTACCAAGTGGAGATGCGCATATCGTCGGCACCTTCCAGTTCGCTGATTATTCACACAGTTCTGCCCCTTGGAAAGTATCCGATATAACTATATACTTTATTCTTGTCCGCAATATTTTCAGCTTTTTATGCCCCCGTATCGATAGATCGGGAGGCATATAGTGATTCACCTGTCCGTTCGTCTGTCCAGTTAACCCAAATTGACCGTTCTTCTAGCATCATTATGGCTTGCAAGAAAGCTTCCATATTTGCATGAATGTTGTATATGAACACTCTCCACACGCCTATATCACCTTACCCCATTTTGACCTTCACCTTGACCTAATTGTGGACTTAGACTTATTGTAGGGCCAAATTCTTGGTTAACCCAAATTGACTGTTTCTTCTAGCATCATTATAGCTTGCTACAAAGCTTTAATACTTGCCTGGATGTTGTATAAGAACACTCTCCCCACGCCTGTATAACCTAACCTCATTTTGACCTTCACATTGACCTAATTTTGGACTTGCCAAAAGCCATGTAACCCTATTTAACATTTTAACCGAATTATGGCCCCTGATTGGCTTTTTTATGGACTAGGCTTCCACGGGGGCATAAGCGTTTATTGAACGCAGTCTTGTTTCCATCCATGTTGCCTAGATGCCCGGACTGATGCAGAAAGACTTTCCAGTCTCATTGTCTATTTTCAAAAATAGCTTTTACTACTTGCGGTCAGTCGGAACCAGAAAATCAGCAAAAACTGTATCCCTTGCCACCACAGTTGGCTAGATACAATAATCACTTACTGTTGTAAATGATAAAACCGTTCGTATTATTCTAATATACACAATTTGAATACGTGGAACCATCAGAAAACAAGATCACCATTGGTTTCATCAAACTGGTATCTGAATTATTTGAGCCAACTGACCAGAAACAACCATTCTAGTTCACGTTATTCACTTTCTGACTTAAGTTCCTTTTGGCTACACATGTTATGCATTTTAATTCATCGGTACCAAACCAAAAGTACACACAAACTGAATACGAATAATCAGAAAAACAGTATGTGCTACACTTTAAATAATTTCACTTAAGCAATAAACACTACATTATATAACATGCTAAGGTAATAAGGTATAGATTTGATACCTTTCATCGGTAGTCGCAGAAACCTTAACATTTCGTAGAGTGACTAGTTTTAAAGGCGCTGCCTCACATGTTGGTGTATTGCAAATATAAAATAAAATTGTCAAATATTCGCATAATTTTAGTATAGTTGCCTGTATATGACATAAACAACAACACTGACATTTTTAAAAAAAAATGCAAAACATCGGCATTTTGTAGTTATTTAGTATGTTTACATCCAAAAGACTATAGGGTATTAATACCCAATAGAATTAACACTACTATTACTTAAATTGCCTGAAATTTGTTTGCATTCGATAAACGAATTGCCAAATGAACCCAATGCCTGCGTGATGTTTACATGTTGCTTGTAGATGATACAGATCGTTCACATATGAATGACATAATTCACAAGACTTGTAATATTACGAAGGGAATTCTGTGCTAGTGTTTAAATTACAAATACCAAGTGCGCAATATCACGAGCGGCTTTAATTGCTTTTTGCCAAGTTTTTGGCCTAACATATTTCATAAAACAACGGTCAGTGGCTTTCTATTACATAAATACTTGGTTAGATAGGAAATTTACGTCATACAAAAAGTTTAGCCCGTCTGTGAGGTAGCATCTTTAATGTTCATATGCTTTTATTTCAGATCATATTTTCGATCAGTATTGTCAACTACGTACCTCCTAAATACGGGGCTTACTTGTACCCTGGTAGTGCGAGGATATTTGGATGGAGTATAGTGTTAGTTATAACCTTGCCAATACTCGCCAAGGCTGTCTTTGTCCTCTATCATGCTGACGGAACATTCCTTCAGGTAAGCTGCTGCTTGGAAATACTACAATTAATAAAACAGTATCGCTCTTATAAATCAGTTTCACCATGTTTCTATTGCAACAAGTGATCAGCTGGTCGGAAACACAGATTCGCGTGTATCGGTACTATACAACCGATTGTCAAAGCAATAGTAAACTTACGTTCAAATTTAAATTCTTAATTGTTCTTTAAAACCTACACTTTGGTCACAAGTTTGGTGACAGATAGGGTTTTTAGGAATACATTGATGGAATAATAATTTATATTGAACAACGCTTATTCACAATGTGTAGTTGTTAAAGAGCTGTAGAGAATTTAAAAGGGGTAGAGCCACGAAGGGTAAAAAATGGCCCCATGTCCAAATTTTGTGAAAATGATAAATTTATACCACCAGTTTAAGTATTTTACAAAAAAGTCAATTTTTAAGAAATTTTGTTGAAAATGTTACCATGGTAACGGGTATACTATTTTGCCAAAAAATGGAAAAAAGCTTCCATTTCCAAAATAGTGAATCGAAATGTAAGTGGGCATCCATAGAGTGATATTAAGAATTGAAACTTATCTTTACTACGAATTTTCAATTTGGTTGCCATGGTAACAGCTTCAAAAATACCCAAAAATATGCACATTACACACTCCACATTAAATAAATTATTTTTATGGAACATTTTCAATTGAATATCGTTCGAAATATATCAAACAATTTTCTGATGGGTTTTGAGAATTTAAGCTGTTCATTGGAACTGTTACCATAGCAACGAAAATATTTTTTTGCTGAAATATTAAAACATATTGAAACCAATTAGATCTATTTTTTAAATTATTGAAGGAACATGTTTGTATCATCAGAATGTTCATACATACATACTTATATGTATAAAACAAGAACATTTACAATTATTTTGATTTGGTTACCATGGCAACAGATTTTAAAAAAATACACAAAAAACTCATTTAAGCCTCAACTTCAAAAACAACGTCGCTACGGAACAGTTTTAGAATTAAATCACATGAATTTCTTCTGTGCTTTACAATTTAAGTTTTACGTGGGAACTGCTAGTCTGTTACCATGGAAACAAATAGAAGGTTTTGACAGAATATGCTAAAAAATAAATATTGTTTTTAAATTATTGAACAAAATGGTTTTTGACGTCATTTTTTCTAAAAAATAGCCGTCTGGTCTGATTTCTGCAGACTTAATTTACGATTTTTTCGCTTTTTGAATCTAGTTGCATTGAAGAACGACAATGATTTTTATGTATTTGGTTGCATTTGCTGATTCAAAGCAGTGGTAAAAACAAGTAACCGTTCTCGGATGCCACCAGTGTGAAAATGATGCTACAAGTGGTAAAATTTCGTCAAAAAATGAAAGTTTTTGATAAAGTGGGTGGGGTTCAGTGGAGTATATCAAAACAGCAAGGCTAATTTTTTATAAGTTTTTTATGTATGATTGAAGTTCAATGTCTAGTGATTGTGTACAGCATATAAAACATCGTACAACAAGTACTAAATGTCTTAAGAATATGGCTAAAAGTGGGGTCAATATATGCCTTTGTGGCTCTATGACGAGAGGAAATACCGTTGAAGCGGTACCTAAAATCTTAAAATTTACTATGGGCACAGCTCTCGACCATCATGAATTGTGCTGTAAACAATGTATTATAAAGTACAATTTCACATTTTAGTCATCTGTTTTTGGTCGAGGACTGTGCCCATATTTAAAAATTCACTTATACTGGTAAAATTTGGACAAAATATGCCATTTTTGTGAAAAATGGTCAAACATGGATACCAATTAGTGGCCAGGTGACAGGTAAAAATCAAAAATTTGATGAAAAATGCTTCCCTATACAAACAGATAAAGCTATCCACATTACAAAAATACACAAATGACACATAATAACATACTTTGATAATTTAATAATTTTTAGGCCAATTCAGACCTTTCGTGGATCTACTCCTTTGACCGTAAATGTACAGTTTTCGCTTTGATAAAACAGTACCCGGAAACGTTAAAGAACCAATATGTCTCTTCGTAAAAAGCACCCGGATTCCTAGTATCACAGACAGTTCCTGACCGGAGGTCATTTGACAATTAGGCAGTGACAAAACCGGATGGCCACGCACTTACGACTGCCTCAGTCGAACGCAAAAATACCATCTCACGTTACCTTATGAACTATTAAAAATCACCTTAAGTAGTGTAGCGGAACTCTTTAATGCTTCCCTGAACCATTGACTGCCAGCGACTCTTGTCATAATGAACATCTCAGTTCTCCTCCTGTTGTTTGCGCTAACACTGGCTGAATTAAAATGTTACAATGTACCAGTTGTTCAGTGCCCGGCATACAATGTAATGATTATTTATTTGCATAGAAAATCAAAGACCAGATAAAACCAACTGAGGAATGGAGACCTTGTGAAGAGGAACATCAGATGACGTATGCGGAAGACAAACATCTTTACAAAAACAGAACATTTACTGATTTATTTCATTACAATCTGTTTGGATCATATCCGAAATCGTCAGCTGTGAACATAATCAAAGTGAGTGAAATGCAAACTTTCGGGAATGACTTTTAGCAGATTATGAAAAATTGACTTCTAGCAGACATTTACATGTAGAAGAGATCGTAGTAGAAAAGACTTAAGTCCAGGAAAAGTTATATCAAATGCATTGAAAGAGTTGAAACACGGAATCGAATTTACGTTCGATTGCTGGAAAACTATTCAAATGTGATTATTGTTCATATTGTAATTAAATAAACTGGTACTGTGAGTTGTAATGATAATAAATGAAGCCCCGTAGATTTGTAACATTTGTATTGAGTTTTATAGGAACTAAAAGGTATAGAATGCCCATCTTAAAATTTGTTGTATGAATTTAGTAAATCTCTTTGTTGTGATTACATTGGTTAAAACTGCGTATAGTCCGTTCAGGGTAAGAATCCAGTGACGCAGCGGTCGAGTCCACTATAACGGTGTAAAACAGATTATAAAGGCTTTAAGGCGGTCATTCAATCGTGCAACCTCAATAGGAAATTGCATCAAAATCGAATTCCATGTGATGAGAATGTGCTCGTATCTTACAAAAGACATGATTGGTCGAAAATAGTGAGTTTTGTTAAATTGCAGTAGTAATCCGGATGACAAATGCATATCGAAAGTTACTTCCATGCACAATCTCAAATTGCTCTTACAAATAAATGGACATATTCTGTTCAATTTAACGATTCCACATTATTTCACGATCTTTAAGTGATATAACCATCAGTCAGATGTTGTCATAAACGTGTTTTGGCGCATTTAAGGACTAACTGTAAATGACACCATGTGACGTCTCAATTTTAAATCGAGTCAATAGAAACATGCAGTTTTTCGTGAATTCAATGCAATTACCATAATAATAAGTGTGTGCATGTGTTAAAAACCCCAAAACAGCCAATTAATGAATTAAATCTTACCGTCTTATTGGCATGCCAGTTTCAAGCATTCCTATTGCACTTGCGCACTCATCAAATCAGATCGGATGTTTACACATCAGTGAACGTCAAAAATGGTCGTTTATAATTCGAAACCGACGCTTAATCACATAAATATCAATAAAAACATTGAATTTACTCCCGCGCTTTGGAATTATTCGTGTATGAAATGTTTTAAACACATTTACACATATTTGGGATGTGTGCACGAGATAAATGTGAGTTTGTCATTTTCGTCACGCGTCAATGAGTTTCACGTAGATCTTGGGGTTCCTTCTTCTGTATTACAGACAATCACCAACATATGATATCTTAACAGTTTTATTGAGTTTAGATGATCATGTACCCGATTTATTCTAGTTCTAAAAGTGTGTACTTAGAATATTCGTCAAGTGTATAATTTCAATGCTAAACTAAAGTATACTATATTTGCTCTACCTGTTCAGACAATGGATTTAATCTTTTTGTGTAACGTAAACTGCAACTAGAGGGTCAGCCAAGGAACATTACAGAGGAATTTGAAATTGGGCATGTAGTTTCTGAGAACAATAGTTTCTAAGTTTTCAGTGAAGTCATATAGTGGAAATTAGCCCCACCCCTTACGGCCATACTCCAGTGTCTTGTCATGCCCCTTAATAATGGGGTAAATTTCAAAACTGGACTATATAGAGTTATGGTTCTTGGTCACTGCACTTCTCCTAGTTTCCATTTATTTATATATCAAGTTAATACCTAAACAAACAGTGTTATAGATAAACCACAATCAATCGGGCGTAACTGTACTTTTAGTAATGAAATAATCCAGGTAAAAGGGGTGCATTTTCACCAATCAGAATAGACACATATATTCGAAATTGTCAATTACATCTTCCTCACTGGCGCAGTTCGGTAAGCTACTGCTTAAAGATCTAAATCAATATTTTTGCTTGGGTTCGAATCCCACCCACCTAGACTATTTTTTCTAAATTTTGATAAATAAAAATTGTGCGCGCATATGTCTAATATCCATATCTAAAATATATAGATTTCCTTTGTATTTTGATACACTGAAAACATTACATTGAAATTAATGATAAAATACTTTGTAATTCAACCCGATTGTCATCCGAGCAATGTAAAAATGTATCCAGGGCGGACGAAAATTAATATAATTAAAACAAACCAAATGTTTACTAAACATAAAACTTTTTTTTTCCATTTACAAAGTAATGAAATAAACATTTATTACAGTATTATATTTTTTAAAAATGTATAGCAGCGGATTCGAACCCACGACCCATATAATAAAATATACAAACATTTTTATGTATATACCATGTTAACCACTAGGCCACTTGACAGTTAACGTGAGTTTTCTTATATTTGTCGATAATATATCAGAAAAATAACGGTAAATATCGTTTCAACCTTAGCAAATGGACTAGTCCAAAAGACATATTTCGAAGGTCGTTGTACATCTATAGTTATGCTCTAGACAAAATATGGGACGGACGGACGCCGACTAATACTATATCCCTTCGCCCTCGGCGGGGATAAAAAAGTTGAATGCCATGGTTGTAGCTGAATGACATAGTGTCAGCAACAAAAAAGCTAAAGCCAAAGCCGGGTGACCTACTTTCAACAAGTTTAATGTCTAACCTGAATGAGACAGCCACAACAAGCCGAGCGCAACAGCTGAGCGACCTAGCTAGCTCCAATAAGCTGAATGCCCCCAGCCGAATGACCTAGTTCCAACAGTAAAACGGCTGAAATACCTAGTTTTAGCTTTCTAAAGTCCTAAAAAGTGTATGAAACCAGTCACATGCTTTCGCGATACAAACACGCGGTTTCACAAGTAATTAATTACTGTCGACGGTGTCGACAATGCATCTATCTCTTACTTTTTTGATTAAATAATGAGTATATTGAACAATGGTCAGTATTACCCATGTTTGATGGAATTATTATCCGTTTTTTACTTCTTGAAACTTCATAACGCCCAAAACACTGCAAGTTTTTTTTTTGTAATTATTTATTTCGTTGCTGATATACAACATGGTAAACATAAACACAAACAAAGCATGAGATGTATACATATGGGTGCAAAGCAAATTACAAAGAATAAATAAAATCTTATAGTGTGCCCAGGATAACGTGAAAGGCGGAAAATCTGGTATACCGCAAAGGAGGATAAATCAGATGTGTACGGTTTACTAGTGAAGTTTTGAGTACAATACTGAACTTATCTGTTTACTCTAGTAATTTGTAAAACCAATTTTGCATCAGATGGCCAAACCGATTCATGTTTGTTGGTATCACATAATCCTGGGTGCAGTATAGTTAGCTTCACTTCACGAATGTATAATAAGTATTGATAAAAGTTTGTCGTGGTGTTCATCACGCCAATGTCAGCAACATAAATTACAAATATAATTTTAACAAAATATTACTGTATGTCTAACAACAACTTTTGAAATAAGGAAAAGAAAACTAGAAAAAAAATTAAAAGGCAAGGGTTAGGTATGGTGTTGTGTTTTCCATTGCTGTTAAAATTGGAAACACACAAAAAACAACATTTAATCTTATTGTAGTACAGTTTGTGTTATTGGTGGTGAGGAGATTAATTTATGAGGGGTCTCCCTCCAGTGCTGCCATGTAACAGTTCCATTTCTTATTGAAATTGTGTGTAGAAAAGGACTTTTTGGCTATGTATTGTTCTACTCTTAAATGAGATAGTAAATAGGTTTTGTAATTTGTCAGGTTAGGTATGCACGATTTCATTTTACATGTATAGATATACCTTTTTGCTATTAATAATATAGTATTTAATACGACATTTGTAGCTGTCTGGATATTTGGGCAACCAAGGAGAATGTCGCACTGTGTCCAATTTATTCTTATTTCTGGATTAGTATTGTTTGTCCATTGTTTTAGTAATTGCCAAAATTGGGACACAAAATGACATTCATAAAATAAGTGGTTTAAAGTTTCTTCTTCTTGATTACAAAAAGTGCAAATATTATTATTACAGAGATTCATTTTAAATAACAATGAGTTAGTGCCTAAAATCCTGTGGGTAATTCTGTATTGGAACCATTGTAGGTTAGAGTTATTAGTAATTTTGAAAGGGGACTTAATAATGTATTTCCATCCAAATTGTTCTGGTAGATTTAACTCTGTTTCCCATTTTGATTTTGATGTTATGGTCTCATATTTGCTGATTAAGGAGTCATATATATTTCTACAACCCTTCTTGGAGCTTGTAATAAGTTTAATGTGTAAAGGTTGGTTAATATATACTTTTTCAGTTTGTTTAGGGATAATTGCTAATTTGTTACAGCCTGCCTTTATGGCATTGATAAGGCTGTTATATTGTAAAAAGTTTGTTTGTACTTGCAATTTTTGTCGAAACATTTCATATGTGTAGTAATTTCCATTTGAATCTAGAATGTCATTTATGAGAACTATTCCTTTATCAAGATATTTTTTGTAATAAACACTTTGCCCTCCAATTTTAAAAATGTTATTACGCCAAATTGGTAGGTGTATAAAGTCTTGCCAAGAATTTATTGCATTTTTTCTACTAACTGTGTGTAGCTTTTTAGGACATCTTTCCAAAATTGGTTATGTGTATTTGTAACAATTTTCGTTCCAAAATCACTGCCAAATACACTATAAAGTGTAATATTAGGACACAGTTCTTCGACCAGTTTATAATATTTAGTGGAGTTTGTGAGATATCTTCTAAGCCAGGTTATTTTTAAGGCTTTCATAAAGTTTTCTAAATCTAGTACCCTTAAACCTTCAAGACTGTAGTCTTGTACAATACAATTTCTCTTGACTTTATCTGGTTTATTGTTCCATAGAAATTTAAAAATCATAGTTTTTAATTTTTTTATCGTGTCAATGTTAGGGTTAGGTAGACTGAGTATTAAATGATTTATTTTTGATAATGCCAATGTTTTAATTATTACATTTCTTCCAATTGGAGTCAGTATTCTTTTAGACCATACTGTAAATAACCTTTTAATGTCATTGATTTTATTCTGATAGTTAATCTCGACCATTTCTTGGAGATCTTTACAAAATATTATTCCGAGTAATTTAAAGCTATTCATTTCCCAATTTCTACCTAAGTCAGGGCAAATAATAGTATTTCTATTTTTAAAGGAGCCTATCCAGACAGCTTTTGTTTTATCAATGTTTATCTTAAGGCCTGAGATACTAGCATAAAATTTTAACACTGACATCGTTGTTCTTAGTGACATTTCTGTACCATCTAGTATAAGAGTAGTATCATCTGCGTATTGTGAAACTAAAAATTCTGTTCCATTTACATTTAAACCCTTAATGTTGTTGTTTTGTCTTATCAATATAGATAGAATTTCTGCACATAATATAAACAGGTAGGGAGATAGAGGATCACCTTGTCTGCAACCTCGGTGTAATGTAAACCATTCAGACAGATGTCCATTGACTATAACACTCGATGAAATATTTGTATAAAATAGTTTAACCCAATTGATCAAGTTAGGTCCAAAGTTAAAGAAAGACAATACTTTATACATGAATTTCCATGATAGCGAGTCAAAAGCTGTAGCAAAATCTAAAAGTAGCAGCATTCCAGGTTTGTTATTTTTTTCAGCGTAGAACATTATGTCGTATATAACTCGTATGTTGTCACCTATAAAGCGTCCTGGAAGAAACCCACTTTGATCTTCGTTAATGATATTTGGTAATACATTTTTTAAGCGTGCCGCAATAGCGGATGATGCAATATTATATGATATATTTAGCAGTGAGATTGGTCTCCAGTTTTTTAGGTATAATTTGCTTTTGTCACCTTTTGGAATACATGTTATGATACCTTGCTTGAGTGTTACAGATAACTCTTTAAATTTAAAAGCTTCATTGATTGACCTAACTAAGAAATGTCCAATATCATTCCAAAAGAATTTATAAAATGAAGTTGTAAAGCCACTACTACCAGGTGATGTGTTGTTCTTCATCTTTTTTAAACATGTGAGCATTTCGTCATAAGATAAATCTTTTTCTAAATTTCCCTTTTCTATTTCATTTAGTTTTACAAAGGTGTTATCATCAAATAAAGAGCTTAAATCTACATTATCGGTGGGTATATCTGAATAAAGTGATTTGTAATGTTCTTTGGTTTCATTTAAGATTTCAGATTGATCCTGCAATAAGCTCCCTGATTTAGAGTAAAGTTTTGACATTGTTTTTGATACATAGTTTCTATTCTCTAAGTTACAGAAATAATTAGTCGGTTTTTCACCTTCAGTGATCCATTTTGCACGCGATCTTACAAGTTTACCATTTAAATACTTTCTTCTAAGTTCTAATAATTCATTATTTTTTTCCTCAATTATTTGTGAGTTGTTTCTATTTTCATTTTGTAGATTGTTTATTTCATCAACTAACTTTATTTGTTTATTTGTGTCGAGTTTCTTTTTATGAGAAGCATAAGATATTGTTTGGCCTCGAATCTCCATAAGTAAAGTTTCAAGAAATAATCTGTCATTTATTATGAACTCAATATCTTTTATGTGAATGTTTTCTATTTCTATGTTTAGAGCTCGATCTTCCACAACGTATTGAGCTTTCACCCTATTGATAGTTTCCTTTACATATATATTCAGTATCTTTTAATAAAGAGTCGTTAAATTTCCAATAAGAGTTTCCTCTAGTTATAGTCCCCATTTTAATAGTCAGAGTGATCATTGAATGGTCAGTTCTATATCCTGGGTTAATAGTTGTAGCATCTACCTCGGTATATAACGTATTTGAGATAAGAAAAAAGTCGAGTCTTGCTTGCTTAATTGGGTTTTTTCTATGCCATGTATATTTTTTTTCTTCAATATGATCTTCACGCCAGCAGTCTATAAAATCTAAACCTAAAATAATATCAATAACTGTTTCTCTGGAATTTGGGTTGTTGATATTAACATAATTAAAACAATCTTTTGTAGGGTCAATTACTAAGTTAAAATCACCTACTAAGATACTTTCATTTTCTAAAGCGATTAGTTTTTCTTTTATATTTTCATAAAATAAGGGTTCATCTCTATTTGGACCATAAATACAGAATAGAGATATGTTTTTTTCATAGGCACTGAAGTGTAAAATAATCAAATTCCCATTGTTATCTTTCTGGATATCTTTGTATTTAAAATCAAAGTTATTATTGATTAAAATAGCAACGCCTCTAGCTTGTGAGCTGAAGTTATTGAAATAACATTTATACCCCCATTGACTTATAATGTATGCTGAATCTTTATCAATAAAGTGTGTGTCTTGCAAACAATATATATTGTAATTTAAGGTTTTTAAGTAATTTAGGACATCCCTGCGTTTTTCCTTATCTCCCAAACCTTGTACATTCATAGAGGCAATTTTGAGTTTATCTACCATTAAGTGTTTGCACTATGGATAATAATCGTATGGCAGCACTGTGATGGCCGTTATACTTTATGCAAGAAATATACACTCCAGGTGTTCCCCAACCAATGATATGACAGCAAACATGAAAGATATCATCTACAAACAGAGACAAAGTATTGTGCACTGCCTGTTCTTGGTAGATGACTGTTGTTACCCTTGTTAGCAAAAAAAAGATGTAATATATGTAAATAAAAAAGATAAGTGCACATTAGTGCATATGTAAGACATTTTAGGAGGAGGATACTTGAAAGAGATAAAGACTGATACACATGTGTAGCAGGTTATTTTGCAGCTGGTAATTGTTTTGTTACTATATTTACAAACAATATGTCGCGTATACAATTATTTTTTTTTGAAAAGGCAAAACACCAGTTTTACTATCTGAAAATCTAGTATTACAATTAATCTCGAGTATTAATTCATCCCTAGATTTAAAAATGGCATACTTTATCAGATACTAGCATTTGTAACAAAAATCTAAGAAAAAATCACTTTAATTGAGACATATATGTATACCTTCTCAAAGGGAGGTGACTCGCACCGAATTAACAACAATATCCTAGTATAGCTGGTGGCAATACATATGCTACAAAATTATACATAGAAATCGCACTAATTTGGGCATACATGTAAACCTTCACAAAGGGAGGTAACTCGCACAAAACTAACAGCAATACTCAGAATAACTGGTGACAATACATAATATAACTTTTGCAATATCTATCATAACAAACCTTACATATTACCATTTCTACGTATAGACATAGCGTTGTTACTACATGAAACATAACAATATTGCAGTACATTTTTATACATGTATTCTTTATTCGCCTGGACGGAAAAAACAGCTCATATTTGTTTTATCAAAAACCTGTATGTACATTGTACATTATGTCAAATGTAAGTATGCATTAATACATGTAGCATTGTTTTTTCAATACAGTGCAGCAGTTCATTTAGTTGTTGAATACTTATCTACAGACAGCAAATGCTTGAGGGCTATATTATGTCAGCCAAGAAAAGAATGTATGCATATTAATAATTCATACAAATGTATGTATGTATACATGATGGGTGTGTAGTATGCCGTGGCAGCATTGCGTCAGACTTCCTTCATATAGTTTTTCAGGTGTCATGTTAATAATTTGATATCAAAACTAACAGGAAACATTCAAATATGTAAAACATACACAAAGGGAGGTAAATCTGGATATTTTTGACATGTATACAATTCAAAGAGAGGTACATCTAGTCAAATTGTGTATAACTTATATTACAGACATATGATAAGATAGTACACAACTTAATATGTATACTTAATGTTGAATAGCAAAACAAAACAATGCAATCATTTAAAACTGGATCACCTTTGCCCTGGATATGAACATACATAAAATTTTACAAACAGGCATACATATACATATATATAAACATATTCAAAGGGAGGATATTTCTGACATGTATACAGATCAAAGGACGGTAAATCATGACAACTTTTTATAAATTACATTGCAAATATATGACAAGCTATTACTTTTGTATAAATTGCATTACAGACAAATGGTTAGCTATTACATAGCTTAATATGTATACTGTGTAATGTAGAATACCAAGACAAAATAATTCCACTAGTTGAAACTCAATCATCTTTGCCCTAGATCTGAACATACATTCACAAATGTGCCCTGTGTATTATCAATTATATTGCAGACATATGATAAGCTAGTACACAGCTTAAAATGTATAGTTAGTGTAGAATAACAAAACAAAATAATGCAACCAGTTGAAACTCAATCACCTTTGCCCTGGGTATGAACATACATTCATAAATAGGCCCACATGTACAGTATGTAAACAAATACAAAGGGAGGTAAATCTGGATATTTCTGACATGTATACAGATCAACGGGAGGTAAATCTTCACAACTGTTGTATCAATTATATTGCAGATATATGATAAGCTATTACTTTTATATAAATTGTATTACAGACATATGATTAGCTAATACACAGCTTAATATGTATATTTAATGTTGAATAACAAAAACAAAATAATGCAACCAGTTGAAACTCAATCAATTGAAAACACTGCAAGTTATTAGTATTGACCGAGTTTAAGTATTTCAGATTTCTAGATGAGTGACAGTGGACGAAAAAGCCAGATTGAAACAAATCTGCAAAGCTATTTATAAGTGCCACGTGTGCAATATTGTACGCCGAACTTTGTATAATGCAATACTTGGATCAATTGTTAAGAACGGGTCGCATACTTGTTACATTGCCAGACGGAAGAGTTTTACGTCGTGTATCCACCCAACATTCCCAGACGAAGGACTTTAAATCATGCACATTCGAATGGAACGGCATACACTGACCTAAGTGCAAGCTTGTGCATAATTTTATTAACTAGTGACACAACCAACTTCACATAACAATGTACCTCACAGCTTACCATGCCAAATATAATGTAAAAGTATAAAAAATAAAATTACAGAAAACTAAAAAGACACATAAAAGTAGCCCCGAGGAAGATGGCAAACAAGACAAGAGGGGCACAGTACTAATCGGTGAAATGAACGAGTGCCAGACTCGCAACCAATGCACACATTGGAAGTAAGAAATAAAGGCAAGACGTGAAGGAAACCGGAAACGTGATGTCCGATGAACTAAGTGTTTATTTCGCCACCAAACAACTAGGCGGACGGGAAGAAGTAGAGCACGCAACGCTACCAGTAGCAGATAAAGTCAAGCGTAAAGCAAGACATTAAGAAAGTATAGAGCGAAGGCATACAAAAAATTGAAAACCATGAAGAACTACTAAAGAAAGCATGGAAGGCGGAAAGGTTGAGAAAATAAATAAGAAGTTACCTATCTACCTAAGAACGATTTATAAATATGAAGGGGCGATTTTTAAGTTCCAGGAAAAGTTTAATAGAATTATCGACGTTTGCTAAAAGTATATGATATTTTACATATTCATACAATTTCATAGTAATGTGTCGTTCTTATATTGTATCAATGATAACGTCAGGAAGGGCAACCCGAGGCAAATTTGACGTGACTTCTAAGAAATCGTCCAACTAACCCAACAAATTGCCCCCAGCTACACAGCTACCAATTACGACCTAAAATGACTGCACGGAACGTTAGCATGGGCAGCAAAACATCATTTTAGTCAATTGATGACATGGTTTCAATAATTCGACAAACATGTTGCGATGCGATATTGGTGTCGCCGTATTAGATCACCCATCAATATCTCAGAAGATCTTTTTAATTTCATCAGTTTTTGTCTTTTGACAGGAAATCATTGCCTGTTAAGAACGTTGCATGTCACTGAGTAAGATATATGAACTGATATAAACGTTTTCAGACTGCCCGTTGTAGTGCTGCAGATGATCACGGGAAGGACGGCTGCTATAAATCGGACGCGAGACGTTGTGTTGAAAATTTCATCTTGTTTTTTCGACGCCTTCGAAATATTGGCTAGGCAACCCCGGTAGTATTATTGTGGCAGGTCAATGATTGTGTGTAATTTGACCGACTGAATGAGACCATGTAAATAACGTATGGTTAGTGGAAACGTTGCCCTGGGTAGCCACATCTGAAGTAACTATGGCTGGCAGCAGTGCAATTTTGTATTCTACGCCCTCAAGCGATCAATTCTCTTAATATCAAATTTGAAGTAATATGAACACTCTGGTTGAGCATATAGTCGCCGCTTTGTCCGTCCGTCATTCCCAGTGTAGCAATACCACGTGACAAAATACTACAGTCCAAAGAAGAATTTTGTAAACAAAACCTCCACTTGGAGAAGAAAAATAGGCGTAACTATTTTATTTCTTCACCAATTTCTATGAAATATAGAGCACGCTAAGGGAAAAAATATAAGGTTTCCGCGATATATTGTATATCTCTCCGTAGTTTTGCCGTTTTTTCAATTACCCTGTGAAACCTTGGAAAAGTTGTGTGTGTGAACTACAGTCTCAAGCATTTTCGTTTCCCTCGTATTATCTACTCCATACGTGATTGAAGAGTCATATTTACACCTTCTGGGAACACCAGGGGCTATTTCGCAACCAACAAATACAGAATGTAACAATGCATGACATTAATATGACATTTTCCTTTAATTTGCAATTATGACTACAGTCCCAAGAACAAAAATGTAGACTACAGTTCAAAGCTGTTTTCATAATTTACCATAATACCAAGCAACATGTCATCCATTGAGCGTGGACACTTTCGTTTACCATAAAAAACTATTTATGAACATGCATTCAAATTTGGTTGATTCAACATGGCCTCCACATGTTTAATCGGTATCATTTGGGCTCAGTCGATCAATGCATCATTACAGATAAAAACATTCCTAGATGGTAATAATAGTTTTTTTTCTTCAATCATGGTATTGTGAAGCGCAATAGAATATGTCGTAATAATTTTGCGCTAAATAAATGACATATACTGTAAAATCATCATTTTTGAAGGGGGTTTAATTTTCGTAATTTTCGCTGTTGAACTCGACCACAAAATCTAGTCTCCACGATTAATCGACCTCTCAAATTCAGACATGTTTTACCTTTTTGTGTTCTGTAATCCACGAATTTACGACCCCATGAACATGCATTTTTATCAAAATCCACGAAATTTAATACCCGAAAATACGTGATTTTTTTCATTATTTGTATTTGGGTCTACCACAAGTATACTGACTGTAGCAACGTTAAATGTCGCATCGACGCTAAATGTCGCACCTGACGTTAAATGTCGCAAGGCTGACGCTAAATGTCGCAACCGACGCTAAATGTCGCAATCCCCCCTGACGCTAAATGTCGCATCTGTGACGTTAAATGTCGCAACAAACTGGCCTGACGTTAAATGTCGCAACATTAACGCTAAATGTCGCAATCCTTTATAAACACTCATTTGTAGTATTACTGTTCTAGTTTAAGTCCAGACGTATCCACAGTTCTTAGGGGTTTACCCATAGGGGTACGACACATAAGCATTTAGTGATAAAAAACTGTTTTCAATTTTTTTTATTTTTTTTTTTACTTCTACTATGTAAATGTATATTGTATGTACACAGTAGAAATAAAAAAATATTTTTTTAAAAAAAAAAATAATCACTGCAGGTTCATGACTGTGTCGAACTCGTAAAAATGCCGTACGGACCTTTCGGATTGATAATCACCCTCGGACTAAAGCACGATTCGCACGAGCATCCCGACCTCCTTTACCAAGTGGCATTTCCGTTGGTCGATAAAAGGGCAGTTGTATATGCTGAAGTTGGTTTACAATGTGAAATTCACAAGGACATTTACAAAAAGAAAGCGATTTAAATATCTCGACTAAAAAAGGGAAATCGAGCACGGGTTTTTTGAATGCTGGAAAGTGGAATTTCTCAAATTGAAGTCGTTGAACGTTTTGTTGCTTCAAAATAAATTATCGCCAGATTTATTCTTTGCGTAAATGTCACTAGGAGCTTATCAGATAGGTCCCGCTCTGATGCACCGCCTGTGACCTCTTTACAAGACGTTTATATCCGTTAATGGAGAGGTTGCGATGCGAATGTGTACGCCTACGTGTACGTGTAGTTACCCGTACATGTATACATACGCGTTGCCATTAAAATTGGCCTGCGAAAGATAACATGTGCTTGTAACATCACATGCCAGGGGTAGCATGATTTCTTCGTGAATCGATAATGATTGTTTATATAAACTCAATGAAATCATTGGCGATGAATTATTATGTTTCCCGTGCATACGCATACCTGTGCGGCACAGTACACACTATACTTTTGTCTGTCACACGTCGGTTACTTGTAGAAATTACACATACCTGGATGACGAAATACTCAAAAGTGGTAGTCACGTACACGTTACATGTTAAATTTCGCAACCTCTCTAATGTCACCCGCGTGTTCGCTTGACAACGGCACATCTGATTTTTTCTCATGTGAAAAGTAATTGTGGTCTGGCTGTGATGTTTTATTTTTCATGTAATACATTCCTATGGAACAAACGTGGGACGTCCTTGATAGTCGTTTACGTCAGTTTTTACGTCAGCTACGAAACGTTTAAAGCCATTACATCTACTCGTATACACACTATCTCAAGGTACGTGCTGTTTAACTTGTGTTGATCAATTTATTAGGCGAAGATTGCCAGCAGTTGTTGCAGAACATGAAGGGCATACGTGATACTGACGTTTTGGATAGGGTAATGTTTTTGTATCGTACTTTTGCACATATCAATGACGATAATTTCATATGAGAATTTGCAGACATGTTTGCACATCTCTATATTTTAGTCTCAGAGAAGAAATTATATTTTTCTATCCTAACGTATCGAATATCCGAACATATGGGTAGGTGTAGCGTTTCTTTTTGACGTCAGTATATATTAATGAACTGTATCTAATGTTCCAAATGTCCCATGCACTATAAGTGGCATGGTTTCCAGAGACTGAAGCATATATGGAATAGTTTAAAAAAATCTGAATATGCATGTAAATTTTTTAAATGAAACATTACCTTTCTACTGACAGCAATGTCCATCCTAGTACTTATGTCGTGGCGCGGGCGACTAATTTAGCTATATTTTTAATTATAAACCAAAGCACAAAACATAAACATCTAACCAACGTCGTACATGCAACTAATGAATAACATAAGATAAAAAGATTATTAAGAATGTCATTATATCAGTATTATGACTTCGGGTAAGTCATAAGACAATTTGTGAAATCGGGAGGAATCGGGAGAACTTCAGCTGAGTTTCCGATTTTATGTGTCACTCCAACTGTTTCGGGGTTGTACTGCCGACGACTGAACTCATAAGATTCACCGGGTAAGTTTTTGGAAGTCTTGATACATTTAGTGTCATGTGGCGGATAATTGTTCGATATTCACTAAAAGGTAGTCCTCTGACCAGCCCCGACCGAGCCACATGTGTAAAATGTCCGACTTTTACATACATTGTGTATTTTCAATAAAAAGATGAAAAGCATTGTTACGGATAGCAACTGCCTTACAGTATAGTTCTTTCCTTTTTCTCCTGCAAACCTACTGAAAACCAATCAACGACCTTCCTTACTTACTGTAAATCACTATTTTTTCGTGAGAGTTTTATTTTCGCTAATATTCGCGTGGGTTGTTGACTCGCAAAATCATGATTCTCGCGAAAAATTAATAATAAATTTATTTTATTTTCGCGTATCCGATATCGAGTACTTCCGAAAATACGTTCACTTTGTCGTACGTAAAATGATTGTAGGGGCCTACTTACATTATTTAAAAGTCGATATCATTCGTCTCCGCATTCATGTTAGTGCATAGTGCTTTTGTTAAATAAAGATTGGAACGTCTTAAAAGCCTTAAGTATACCAGAGCTATCCTCGGAAAACATGTTGCATTCGTAAAAACTCAACAACATATTTACAGAACACGCGTCTTCACGTGACGGGTAATACTTATCGGCATATATTCTAGCAAGTCGAATATGCATTGTGTTTTTAATTTATTTTTACCGCAAAAGATATGCATTGATGCAATTTAACATTATATTCAGGCCTCTGGATTGCCGTTTAAAATGACTTTTTACGGATCGTCAATAAATGTTTGTGACTGATTTGGACATCAACGCAGGCTCGCAATGTAAGCTATTATTTAATAATTAAGTAGCAAGTTTTATCGATGGGGCTTAATTTTGCCACTCTATATCGATTAATAATAGTTGTTTGTACAAGCGCGGTACGTATATAATATGTGTTACTCAATAAAACTTCTAATTGGCGGACTACACGGCGGCTGGGTAGTTTGTCGCATTGTTTGATGTTCAAATGACACCATGTTAATTATGATTTCCAGTATACAAACGTAAGCAAATGTTGATTAATAGCTTGAAGCATATAGCGTCTGTAAATTAAATAATAATAAAATATTTTCGGCTCTACAAATTCGCGAATTGGACATTTCCAGTGACGCGAATTCAACATTCTCGCGAAAAATAAAATTTAGATTTTTTCGGAAAAATCGCGAAATAAAGGTTACGCGAAAATTAAGTGATTTACAGTACTCAACTGTGTCACTTCACGGTTTAAACGTGCATAAGTCACCTTACCCGTGTCGACATGACATACCACGTGGTATGTTGCGTAATTTAAGGTTAAGAAAACAAAGACAAACTTGTCAACACAAAGTAAAAAAAAAAACTGTAAGTATTTATGTTTTGACCGATTTTACCGTGAGTCAAATTTCCAGGATGGTCCGTTAAAATCAGTCAAACAATAAAATGAGTATGGTTGTTTTTAACTTTGAGTTGCCAGATTATTTGCTTGCGTTCTCAGCCAGAAATTAAGTCACGTATGTCCACACTGTTTAAGTTACATTCTATAATTCACAGTGAATACCAATGGCACCGTCAAATATTTAATTTAGATCAAAAAGCAAATACACGTATGGAAATTACTCAAAATTACCCCACACAAGATTAATATCAATTACTTCATGTATAAATTTTAAACTATTGTTACCCATGTGCGTGCTTGTGTTCTTAAACATGGTATAATCTGTTGTTACAAATTGAGTGTTATGTTAACAAAAATTGCATCAGGAGCGACATGTTCCTTGGTACATAGGGTAAATTATGAAAACAGCTTTGAACTGTAGTCTACATTTTTGTTCTTGGGACTGTAGTCATAATTGCAAATTAAAGGAAAATGTCATATTAATGTCATGCATTGTTACATTCTGTATTTGTTGGTTGCGAAATAGCCCCTGGTGTTCCCAGAAGGTGTAAATATGACTCTTCAATCACGTATGGAGTAGATATTACGAGGGAAACGAAAATGCTTGAGACTGTAGTCCGCTCACACACACAATTTTTCCAAGGTTTCACAGGGTAATTGAAAAAACGGCAAAACTACGGAGAGATATACAATATATCGCGGAAACCTTATATTTTTTCCCTTAGCGTGCTCTATATTTCATAGAAATTGGTGAAGAAATAAAATAGTTACGCCTATTTTTCTTCTCCAAGTGGAGGTTTTGTTTACAAAATTCTTCTTTGGACTGTAGTATTTTGTCACGTGGTATTGCTACACTGATTCCGTCCGTCCGAACTTCAAACGTGAAGGAAAGTACAATGCCCAAAGAACCATGATAACTCTTTATTGCATATTTTGGAGTTATGACCCGTTGTACTTTTTATACTTACTTTTTGTCCAAGTCATAACTCATACCGTGCGGGGGTATCTATTTGAAACATTAAAGGTGAATATATCTCATTGAGGTGAGGTGCAGTGCCAAAGAACCATAACTCCATTTTTCATACACATTAATGCTTGTCCATAACTTTAACAGTATTGATGGCATTTGATTGAAACTTCACAAAATGGGGAAGAACAATGTCAAAGCACCACAACTCTACATTATTTCCTTTTTTTACCTGCGTATCTGTAACATGTTATTTCCTATATTGGGGCAAGCACTTGCTTCGGGGAGCATAATTCGGTTTTATCGATTTCTTACATAATGTTTTGTTAATCACGACCAGTTTGGGTTGTTGATCCGAAGTGCGAAAACCAAGACACGTCACATGCCATTACACGCGAAAGTTGACTTCAAATTTGCGCGATCGGGACAACATGACGTATTAAAATGTCAACCACTGAACGACGCCTGTCGAAGTCTTTGTTGTGCAGCGGTCACGAATCCAGAGTGCATGCAAAGAGAATATCGGTGAGGTAAGGTTAACGTGCAAAAACGGCCAATGAAAAGGTTCAGTGTCCCTTATCCATTTTAGTCAACGAAATTAATCTGGTGAACTCCGAACCAAATATTCATATTGTAAAAACATGTTAACGATATAACACACCGACATGAACATGCGAGCTAATTATTGCTATACAACTGAACAAATTTCAGAAATCGACGACGAAATGACGAATGTTACAACAATCTCAGTAAAACAATTTCGCTGATCTATCAAGAAAAGTGATGACGTATGCTACAGACCTCATGTGCTTTTGTAATATTCCTAACATCTGAAATTGTTTGTCTTTAAGAAATGTTGTTTTGTAAGACGAGAACAGTCCCAATTGTAAAATACCTGCATTTATATGAGTATTCTTCCACATACAATGTAATTGCTAATAGGAGGGGAGCCGTACGTAATTAAGTTTTGGCACTTGTGGATCGACCCTTTTACCCATCATCCTTGCATATCATTTGTTTAGTGTAAATTGTATATTTTACGAATTTGGGTAATAAAATACGTTTAAACAAGAGATGTTTGTAATCACGTATGTCCCCCATGGCAGCCCAATAGTCAGAAATGATAAATGTCACAGTGACCTTGACCTACTGACCTCAAAATTAATAGGGGTCATCTGCTGTTGAGACAAAACTCTATGCAAAGTTTGAATATCCTGGGGCAAAGCGTTCTTGTGTTATTGAACGGAACCCGTTTAGTCAACCGACAAACCCACCGACCGACAAACATGTGCAAAGCAATATACCCCCTCATCAAATATTGGGGCATAACTAGATGGGGAAGAGGTACGGATCACAGTAAGACTTAATGATGTATTCTATGGATAAAACAAGAACACATGTACGTGTACAAATAACTAAATAACTGTTTATTAATTGAATTAATACAAAGTGTGGCATGACGAGATTGGGCATAATATTGGGGCTTACTACTTTCTGTAATGCATGATGACCAATAGAACACAGTATAATAGACAACATTTCTTCCGCTGTTCTGAAAGTAGTGCGGTGAAAAAAACGTTTTCAGAGTAACATCTACGTGTATTTGTGACGTTTCAAATTATACAGTAGCTGCACACTATAAATTAGTAAACCTATATGGTGAGCAGAAACCGTGAACTTCAGTATTTATCGACAGGTCAATGAAATTGCACTATACACTGCCCACCAAAGATAAGTATACATATGTTATTTGCCCAATTACTTGCCTGTAATAGTACTATTTGCAGAACAGTGAAGCAACAATATATTTGAAGAAAAGGAATATTTTTGTTTATTAAATGGGGGCATACATGAATTGGTACCCTAGGTGCAAAATCTACAGTTTCTTTGACCCTCTTGAATGGTAACTTTGTCACAAAAAGATGGAAAATTAAGCCTTTTTGATCACATGGTTATTTTAGTTTCGTACATCTTCATCTTTATTTCTTTCTCTATTTTGACTTATTTAGTAACTGTAGTTTCAGAAACTAGTAAAATTCAGACCGTCTGATAAACAGATACTGATTAATTCAACAAAGTTTAATTTTGCAACAATTATTTACTGTATACATGTACTTATTTTTGGTGGGCACTGTATTTCATGACTGAATAACAAAATTGTGCTCTGTACACTGGAACAATGTTCATGACTGTTCATTCTGACATCTCCTTCCATCTCCACTAAACTATTTAGATGTTTATCAACATAGTTAACAGTGTGGCG
The DNA here is from genome assembly GCA_947247005.1 of Spisula solida. NCBI lineage: Eukaryota > Metazoa > Mollusca > Bivalvia > Venerida > Mactridae > Spisula > Spisula solida. The sequence continues at coordinate 32,322,712 of OX365952.1, read as the reverse complement.
TTGTTGTTTTTTGTTTGTTAAGAACGCAAGAACAAATCGGTCAACACAAAGTTTAAGACAACAAGTATTTTATTTTATTACCCCTCACTTTTTTCGTAATGTTAATTCCCCATAGACAAACAGGTAGTATTCTTACTATTACGATCAAGCGGATCAATATCACAGTATGTTGACTCACTGTACCCCCAAAGCGGAAGTCGCTGATAACTAGGCGTTCAGTTTCAATTTGGAGAGCTGTCAATAGTAAGTATTTAATGTTTTTATCAGACTATTTGATTTAAATATACTGGTTGTATATATTTTTTCAGCGTGAAATAAACGTTTCTTCAACAGAAAGTCCCATACTTGGTATTAGCATTTAAAATGAAAACATATTTTAACAAAATAAACAGCTGCTTGAAGCGAAAGATGATTCAATCACGATAAAATGTCCGTTATTTTGGAAATGCTAAGGAAATTCGAGTAATAATCTCTTTAAGGTGTTTCATTATTAATCTATACGTATGAGTTTATACGTGCAGTGATGCATTTCTCCCCTGAATCGTTGCAATAGTGTTTAATCCAGTATGCATTCGAATCATGCACTGGACGCCTATTCGGAAAACGCGAAATTCCATCTGTCCCACTAGTCGCAGTACCACTGTATGCCTATTCAATAAGTATTAAATATCTAATAACGAAATGCTTGCGTAATAATCTCTTCTAGGTGTTTGATTATCAATCTATACGTATGAGTTTATACGTGCAATGATGCATTTCTCCTCCGAATCGTCGCAATAGTGTATAATCCAGTATGCATTCGAATCATGCACTGGACGCCTATTCGGAAAACGCGAAATTCCATCTGTCCCACTAGTCGCAGTACCACTGTATGCCTATTCAATAACATATTCAAATACCCAATTACGAAATGCCTGTGTGTATTAGCCTTTTCGAGGTACTCATTGAAATGATAAATATCCGTTTTGCATTGTATCTTTATTTTCGACAAGAAAACAGTACGTTTTTGGTCAGTTTCATCACTAATGACCTTTGCATATATATCCGTTTTGGACCTATCCATATTTTGTTCCAGGGGGCGGCGGGCAGACCAAGTAGAATTAGGCATATTTTTTCTTTTTTGGGGTTTTTAATTCCCCACCCTAGATCTAAAATTGTCTTGAAATGGTTGTCTGCTTTTTACGGCGTCTAGATTCCCCAATATCGGGATCTAAAACCCGACCAATATCTTTTTCCAGGACCCGGACTCATTCGGCGTGTCAAATTTCCGCCTTTTGGGAATCGCCACCCCCCCCCCCCCCCCCCTCAATGGCACCGAAGGCTCGCGATATGAATGTTATCGTCTGTAAATCCCCGAGGCAGTGGTACCAACGTATAACGTCGGGATCATATCGCGAGTTCTCCCGATGCCCCCCGGTAAAACCCGATCATCTCCGATTAATATAAACTTTTATTCAAGGATTATATCCCGAAACCGCGAAATATCGCCGAATATTTGTCAAACGTTAAAATTCCCACGAAGTTTCCTGATACTTTAGCGATACATCCTCGATGTGTCGGGGAAACCTCTGGTGTGCCTCGCAGAATTAATTTTAACGCGAAAGCAACCCCGATTATTCCCCGAGGTTCTGGATGCCTCGGAGACGCCTCCCCGGGATATTCCCGAGCTACGGGGATGCCTTTGAGATATTCCCGATATAAAATCGCGAGTATATCGGGTAAAAATCAATACATGCATTGAAATATCCCGATGTTATTGCGAACTGACTAGATATCTCAAGACTTCACGAAGCTTCCCCGATACATCGGGGAGCTTCCCTCAGACAATGGCGAACCTCCTGATGTCTATCGGTATAACATCGAGAGGTATCCCGATGCCTCCCAATTGCCCCATGACTTCCCCGAAGCTACCCATAGACCACGAGGATCATGTTCCCGATGCCTCCCGAAGCCGAGGCAAAAAATGCTCAGTGGGACTTAGGCTTAAAGTATTTCGGCACCATTTGTACGAATTTATTCCCCTCCTATCTGTGAAGTGGTATAATTGCTTTGCTTATACATGTACATGTATGTCCGTCGGTCGGTTGGTAGACCAAATTGTTTCCGTTCACAATTTCCAGAATGCTTGGCCTAATTAAGGTACCTGGAACTTTAGATTGCGGTTTGGCATCAACAATAGATTACCGCTATGGATTGTGCGGTCGGTAGGTCAAGGGACTGTATCACTGTGACCTTTAACATGAATAAATTGGTCAAATGGTTTCCGTTCAATAACTTAACAAGGTCAATAGATCAAAGTCGTCATTCAACCTTATAACATTCCTGACTATCGGGATGTCATAGGGACTTACGTGTATTACAATTTTATAAACCAAACTTTAATGTTAAAGTTATCCAAGGTACATGTAATTATGCAATTACTCAATGCATATGTCTCCGATTCTTCGGGTCTTTTACTCCAGAAACATTTTCTTTGAATAACAATTGCCGCAGTAACATTGGTACTGTTCCATGACTATTTTCTACGGTTAACACATAACAAGGTCAGATCATTTAATGTAAGGTTGAAATTACGTTTGCATAGGCGTACAGTTTTTTTGGCGACTAAGCGGACAGTCCAGATTTTACAAAATGCGACTAGTGGGTCAGTCATGTTTCGACTAGTCATACAGTGTAATCGGCATACATGTCCCAGAAAAAGTCATTTTCTTCAAAAAGTATCCGTTAAGATAGAGCAACGTTTGTGTGTATCTCTGTGTTAAACATTAATTTACAATGCAGAAAATGTTGCAGGACTTTGTGAGCGCTAAATATACTATTTTTCAAAGAATTTGTAGGTTCTTTACAAGCTTAAACAAATATCTAATCGTTATTTTACTTGAAAATAAAGTTTATAAGGGCTTTTATCAGGAATGTTTGGTATCTACGAAAACAGTATTTTATGGACTACATTTTAACTAAACAGTGCACTTACTTTATGCTATACTTAGGAACAAACTAATACAATCCAAATTATCCGAGACGGTAAACACGATCATTTTATTTTCTGGACGCCTAGTTATCAGCGACTTCCGCTTTGGGGGTACAGTGAGTCAACATACTGTGAATATACCACGTGATTGAACATTTTTTACTGTCCGCAGGGTGATAGTACTTTTTTGACAGTCCTTTTTTGTCACGTGACATTTTCTTTCTAAAACCAATATGGCGGCATGTCCCGCCCGCATAACCATGTTTTTTGTTCCAGTTCTCTATACCAAGCCAAGTATTAGGTGCCGAAAAATTCGTGACTATAATTATTTAGGGTTTTTAAGTCTCCCCCGATGTCCATAAATTATTTATGTTTTGGACTCTTTGGCGGCTACTTACCATTTCTTCAAATTTTTCCACATGTGAGCTCTGCTAAATAAAATTGCATAAAATAATTGCTTGGTTTACAGTAGATAATCGCTGAAAAAAGTTTGGGGAAATAAAATAAATAAGCCTTTTGTAACAGTACTTTCCTCAGGCTGACATTTTTACTGTCACCCTCGAAGCTATGTGCTATTTATAGTATTCCACCAATTTTAACGAGCCGTCCTCGGCGCTCAAGCTGTGTATGAGTCCCATCCATGCAACCGAATATTGTTCAACAAATTGTAACAATGTTCGCCCTGTCTGGATATTGTTCTTGCGTTCTTAGTCAAAGAGTAACAAATGCCACGTGGCATGTCTAAACTGGTTAAATATTTGTGTACATGTATATTCACACATATTTCTTGATTACTGATTTCTACTATTTTCTGCTTCTATAATTTCAAATTGAAATAACATAACAACGTTTTATATAACATTCGAAAACATACGTCGTCATCTGTGATAAGTCAGTCCTGTCTCTTAGTTTTTTTACCCCAAGTGAATTACTCAAGTAATGCTAAGGTCACATTTGCCCTACGAGCTCCGTACGAGTTGATTTTGGCAAACTCGCACGGCGTCCGAAGACTCGTACGAGCATCGTACGGATTTCCTTAACTCGTACGAGCATCGTACGGATATCGTACGAGTGCATCTCTATAGATTGTTCGTTGTCAGTACGAGCTGTGACCAGACGCTTTGAACATACAAAAACCGTTAGGATTCCAAAAATTGTGAACTCGTACAAGTTGTTAATTCGTACGGATGTCGTACGAGCTTTGTGGCCGTAGCATAAGTATCGAAAACCCCATAGATCATCTCAGCTCATGTCATTGTTGACGCATGGTGGTAAACGCAATTAAAATATTACTATTGTCATCGACAGTACATCCAAAGCAGTGGGACCGACGTGTAACGTCGAAAACACATCGGGGGTTCTCCCGTTACACCCCCCCCCCCCCCCCCCCCCCCTCTAAATCATCCCCGATTTATATCGGCGAATATTCGGAGATTCAATCCCTAGATCGCAAATGTGACGCCAAAAGTTCGCCAAGCATTTTAATATCCCCAAAGGTTCACAGCAACACCAACGGGTCCTATACCCGTTGTAATATCCATTACATTGTACTCGTTTCAATTGTGTTTTCCATAATACACTATTCCTAGCTAGCAAAAGAACGTTATAATATATAGAATAAGTATTCATTGGGTAGATTCAAAGATTATTCAATGATCAAGCATTTTATTATCCTGCATGTCGTGTAGTCTTGTTGTTCGTCAATAATGTTTTGGTCTTGTTGTCATATCGTAGACTGCAGGGTTTGGTGTATTAGCAGCTGCGGGTGCTGGATGCTCTTCGTTCCGTTGACAATAAAGGTACAAGCTAAATGCTAGTCCTACAATAATGTTGAACCCTGCACCGATACCTGAAGGTGAAAAGCAACAGTAAACAGATTATGACACCAAATAGATAATAGAAAGTCGAACAGGGAAGGCAGCACTCAACCTAACTAGCCGAGCACAGAAAACACAAAAATATAGCACACCACAAATCGTACAGGGAAATAGAGGATATTTGTTTGTTTTGATTGAATATGGTTTATATCTCATTGTGTAGTGATAAAATTCAATATTTTCAAGAGCGCGTAGTAACTGGTACTATTTATTCCAAATTACGACTGTGGTTAGGCTATGTATGAATATGTTATTCCATTCATATTTTTCACCAAACTCATCACAGTGGTTACCTCCCTTTGCTCAGATCTAAGATATAGTCAATGCTAATGGACGATCCCTGTGAGGAGGTTGATTTTTCACTTCAAAATCCGCCATCTTGGATTATGGTGAATAGGTGAAAACGACTTTTTTGAGAATTTTGCATCAAATCATTCATTCTAACTAAGAATAAAAACCCCCACATGACATGTTTCCGTTCAGTAATAAAAAAGTTACAGACATTTTAGTGTTGAGATTTTGGTAAATAAAGTAGTCCCTGTGAGGGCGCGGAGCTTATATCAGTCACATTGTAGGTGATAACCAGTGACTGATATAGGTTTTATTTCACTGATAGAACTCCATAATTATCTCATCAGTTAGCATTAAATAAGATAGCAGAACTACCAAAACATGAAATGCTCAAAAAAGAAGACACAACAATAAATATCGCAGATTACGAGAATAAACGAGCTGTACATGTTTGTAATACTGACCACTTAAGGAAACAATGACCGGAGATAAATAACGGCACAAGATCAACCGTTACATTTTGTGCTAATGAAGGCAAGATGACCATGATAATTTGTTCAAGCAATGTTACATTGTGTCTTTATGTGTTTTATGTTTCCTGTGCTCGATTGGTTCAGTTGGGTATTGTGCTTTGTGTGTTTTTAATGTTTTCTGTGCTCGGCTGGTTAAGTTGAGTGCTGCCTTCCCTGTCTGACTTAATATAATCTTGTTTACATCTAATATACACTTCGATGTGTTTAAAACGCTAGATGACCTTTTCAAAATCGCAAAACTGAATGCAACCATTGGGACACTTTTTAATTAGTAGTAAGCCAAACATAACTCTTTAAAGGTGTAAGTTTGTAATTCAGTTCGCGTGGCTTCTTTTTTGAAGATAAAACTCTCTCAATATGCCATTGTATTTCGCGTGATGTCTTTAAATAACAATTCTAACACGATCTGCGGATTAATCGTTTAAATATAGAGCGGACCTAACAATGTATTATTACCCCCATAAAACATACCTATCAAATTGGCTGTTTCTATTTACGCCCAGTACCACGTGACATATTTATGAATGAATGAACGTTAACTTTATAGTAAAATTGTCTACGAGTCACGATGACAAGGCGAGTTGCACGAGAATCCAGTGTAACAGTAATGACGCATCTATTTTTAGAAACTCCAATATACTCTAGAAACCAAGTTTTATTAAAGCTTCTGATAATCAATTCATTTATATTTTTCATTTTATGAAATAGATACCATATACAGGTGTTATTAAAATTGTTTCAATGTTTAAAATGTGATATTTCCTTCAGAAAATTACGAAGGTTGTTTTCATTAACGAGGGAGGTAATTGTACCAGCTAATAAGCCACTCAATTTCAGCGTGGAATTATGTTCAATGACAAATGGGTGAACGTGGAATGCGCGCAGTTAAATAGTGCGGGATATTATCGTAGTTAGAATTGAAATAAAAACTCTGTTCTTGTATATTGTCGGTGAATAAAACACGGGCACTCGTTCGGATGCGGAAAATTAAATCACTCGTGCTACGCACTCGTGATTTAATTTTTCCGCATCCGAACTCCTGCCCGTGTTTTATTCACCGACAATAAACGCGAACATATTTTTATTTCTTAATGATAACTCTCGTACTGTTCTGGCCCCAATTCCACGAATAAACTTAAGTTATTGCTCAGCTGAGACTGTTACTTTGAATTTATTATATGACTACAATTATAGTCTCGTGATGTAGATTGCTACTAGAAACTGTGTATTTATTGCTAAATAATGATTTAGTAAGTGATTTTGGTATGAAATGCTCATGGAAATCCAACGGTTATGAACAACAAAAATCTTTGTACTTGAGCTTGTTATAACAGACTTAAGTTTTTACTTTATATGTTTATAACTTTAAAGTACTCTTTTCTGTAAAAATCTAACATGTTATGTTATGCTCTATTAAATTGGCATCTAACTGTGATGAAACAATACATACTAGTATACATAAAAGTAATTTAACCCACAAAATATACTTTTAAAATAGCAGTCTCGGTTGAGCAATAACTTAAGTTTTTTCGTGGAATTGGGTCCAGCACTAATATTCTGTGTGATTTCTTTGAGGATGATAAAACATGACACTTTTTAGACTCGGCATAGTTTATATGAAGAATGCTATTCAAGTACAAAATGTATTCAAAATCACCGGTGAATAGGAATTATTCACTACGGTAAGAGCAAATATGAAAATGCATATGCATTTACCTGACATCACAATTGCCCAAGGTAGGTTAACCTCAATTTGTATTACACTGCTAACTTCTGGGATACTCATTGCCAGATCAATGTCGTGTCGAAAGTTTTTGTCCCGATTAGCTTCAAGCCCAACTGCTGACAACACTAAAACACCTGCAATACAGAAGATCATGCGTTCGACAGTGTACAAACCTACTCTGTGTATGATATCTTGCGACACTATAAAAATAAAGTTTTCCCGGGGGCCCGGACCTCACTAGTTTCTAATTTTCAAATTTTTCACAGACCGATTTTCAACAGACGTTGATGTTATATGCTGTATTGGGATAAATGCACAGTCTGTCCGATGGTCAACGACTTAATTACAAAATAAAATCAAGTTAACATTCTTATAGCAGTTTTTTATTATCTCTTGACTGAAATAATGAGACAAATGTGACTTCAAAACTCCACCAGAGACGTTTACATCGATTATACAATAACAAATTTGTTCTGGAGGACCTCCAGACCGCACTGACGCACCAACCCACTTTCGAGTAAATTCTAATTATTTCACGCTACGCCGCTGGTTAGAAAAAACTTTCTTGGATTTATGAACCATATATTTTATGCCCCCACGATATTTGGGGGTGCATGTATATATATTTGTCCGTCCATCCGTCCGTCATCATATAGATTTGCCCTTATCTGACCGTCCAAAATATTGTGTCGTCTGTAACTTGAAAAATAATTGTGCTACTGAAATCAAACTTTATAGGATTATTAGTCAGTATGAGTTGTGCACCCAAGTATTAAAGGTGCTGCCTCACAGATTTGGCTAAATATTTTGTATATGGTGATTTTCCAACCTAACAAAGTATTGATGTATTAGAAAGCCACTGACGGTTACTTATGAACGATTTGGTGCAAAAAAGCAATTTTAACCACTCTCGATATCGCCCACGGAGTATTTTTTTCTTGAACATTCTTTCTGAATAAAGTTATTCACATGTGATTGAACTGTAACATCAACAAACTACAGCGTAAACATCAGTGTGGTATTTGATTCGATTTTCGATTCGTTTTCATCTAATGCGAACAAATTTCAGGCAATTTAAGTAATAGTAGTGTTAATTCTATAGGGTATTAATACCCTATAGATTTTTTATGTAAAAATACTAAATAACTATATAAATAGTTTCTCAAGTTTTTATATGTCAGTGTGGTTGTTTATGGGATATACAGGCAACTATACCAAAATTACGCGAATATTTGACAATTTTATTTTATTTTTGCAATACAACAATATGTGATGCAGTCCCTTTAATATAATCGTATCCGATCATTATCAGCAGAGTTTAAATTGGCCTTGGAATTATAAAATTTGACTTGAGTAGTCCCTAACGTTAAAAGTAGTGTGCTATGTACAGTCATCGAACTTGATAGGAATGTTATTCAGTATGTGGTGTTGTTATTTGTATATTTTTAGTCGGATCCGAGTTCAAATTATGAAATTATGCTTGTGTCGCTACACATATGAGCTACATTCTTCAAAGTTTGAAGGAACATTTGTCATTATGCGTAGTTACCCGCATAAATATTTGAATTCGGATCAAACCGGTATACATTTTTATGCTCCCCATGAAAAAATGTGGGGGAGCATATAGTCACCGCTTTGTCCGTCCGTCGTCCGCACCCACAAATCCACTAAATAAGTTCAATAAACCTGGGCTGGTATTCATAAAGCATCTTAGTAGAAATCTTAGAATTTTCTTAAAAACATCAAAGTTCCTTAAGTGTGTCAGCCTAACAAGATACTCAAAATTCAAGAATTTTTACATAGGTTTAAAGCATTGTAGTAAGAGCTACAATAATCACTAAGAAAACATGGGTTAATCTTCAATGTGTGGGAAATAAACGCAACCCAAGTTTTTGACTTAAGTCAAAATATTTAAGTTTTCAACTAAGATGCTTTGTGAATACCAGCCCTGATGTATAAGAATTTTGGGTTTATGTGGCTTATATTCAGCTTACGTGACTAATTTAGTCACATAACTACCATAATAATAAAGACTTTATTTTACGAGGAAACTCATTTGACAATTATACTAAATGGCAATCTTCCACGAGATCCTCAACAATAAACAGTTGAACGATAACACTAGTACATAAAAGAAAAGAGCATAATGGCAATTTGGCCCATATGACGTCCACAATATCACAATTTTATATAATTATACAGTAATTGGGGAATTTCATAAAAGAGTTACAGTGAAAGGATGTGCGAAATCGATATGTATGGGATCTGCAATAAAGGGTAGGTATAAATCAAAATACTTTATCAATTAAATTAAATTTTATAATTAATCTCTATAAAGCTTAATTAGATATAGGGACATCATAAGAGCCAGCATATCATATAACAACATGTAAATAATAACAATGAATTTTTTAAAAGCATGACACGGATTTGAAACATAAAACACACTGCATGCCATTCTGCAGACATATATATATATGGATATACATGTATATTGAAGTAATGATAATGAACTAGCCAGTCATTAAATATCCTAAGTTGCACAAACACGGGGTGTTTCAAAATAAGACGGCTTCACCCAGCGTAGATATAAAGTTTTAAACTGTTGAACAGAAGAAGAATTTTTGATATTATGAGGAATAGAATTCCATATTGAGGTACCAGAGAAAGCAAAAGTGTGGCGAAATAACTCGGAATTGGGTTTTGTACTATATAATTGGTATGTAGAAGATGAACGTAACTGTCGTGAATGAATATCTGCAGTAAATAAGATAGTCTGATGCATCACCTCTGAGAGTTTTGTACATTTGAATAGCTTTCTGATAAATAACGCGTTCATGAAATGTCATCCATTTGAGTTTTGTAAATAGAATAGTTGAAGGAGTTGAATAATCACAATCAAGAATTACTCTAGCTGCTCTTTTCTGAATTTTTATAAGTTTATCTTCAAGACTGCTAGTACAATTTCCCCATACAACGCAGCAAAAGTCAAAATGTGGAAGAATATATGCGTTATAAAAGCATTTCCGAGTTTCAATGGAAAGAAAATATTAAATTCTAGATAAGAGGTACAAATAGGAATTACATTTCTTTATCACATTATTGGTAAGGTCTGCCCATGACAGGCTATCATTAAGTGTGATACCTAATAACTTTGCTGTTGAAGTAACTTCAATTGAATTATCATGAAAAGGAATGTTGAGATTGGATCCAACGATATGATGTTTATTACGTTTACTTGTTATAAATAAAGACTTTAATTTTTCAGAATTAATGGCCATTTGATTAAGTTTACACCATTGATCAGCATGCAATAAATATCTAGTAAGCGAAAAAAACATCATCTAATGTCTTGCTGTGGGTTGATAATGTGGTATCATCAGCAAATATGTCAGCAATAGAATGTGAAAGAGAAAGAGGCAAGTCATTGATAAATAGTAAAAATAATAATGGACCGAGAACTGAGCCATGTGGAACACCTGCTAGAACTTTGCAAGGACAAGAATATTTGCCAGATATAAATGTTTTTTGAGTTCTTGAATTGAGATAGGACTTAAACCAATTTAATGTTGAAAGATGCAAACCATATAGTGATAGCTTTTGTAATTAAATAGCATGGTTTACCAAGTCAAATGCTTTACTTAAATCAATGAACAATGTACCAACTATTTCATTATTATCTACAGCTACTATCCAGTCATCAAGCATGGTAATTAATTAAAGCTGTTTGACAAGAGTGATTTTTACGGAATCCTGATTGTCTGTCATACATAAGCGTGTTGTCAGAAAGATAAGACTTTAAGCACTTGCTTACGTGTCTTTCAAGTATAAAGGAAATAACTGGAAAAATGGAAATAGGTCTATAGTTATTTGTATCATGTCTATCACCCTTCTTGAAGATTGGAACATAATTATCTTCATTCCGTAGCATTTAGTCACATAAAACCGTTCTTTTAGAACTCCCGTCTCGTCTGACATTTTCTGTCCGGATGATAACTCATAAACTGTTACACCTATTAATTTGAAACGTTGCACGTGCATAGATTTCATTGAGGGGAAGTGCAGTGCACAAGAACCATAACGCTCCATTTAATATTTTTATGGTTATGCCCCTTTGTATTTTTATAACTCATACTGTATTAGAGATATCAATTTGAAACTTCATAGGTGAATATACATGTATCTCCTTGGGGGATGTGCAGTGCCCAAGAACCATAACTTTTACGGATATTTTTGGAGTTATTCCCCTTTGTAATTGTTCACACTTAAGTCTTGTCCAGGCCATAACTCAAAGAGTATTAAAGATACTAATTTGAAACTTCATAGGTGAATATATAGATCTCATTGAGAGGATGTGAAGTACCCAAGAACCATAACTCTTGATTGTATATTTTTGGAATAACTCGCCTTTGTAATTTTTCACACTTAATTCTTGTCCGGATCATAACTCGTACAGTATTGTAGATATTAATTTGAAACTTCGTATGTCCATACATATCTCATTGCAGGAGAGTGCAGTGCACAAGAACCATAACCCTCGATTGCATATTTTTGGGAAAAGTTCCTTTGTAATGTTTCATACTTAATACTTGTCAATGCCGTAACTCAAACGATATTAGAGATATTTGAAACTTCATAGGTGAAAGAATATATCTGCAGGGAAAGTACAGTGCCCAATAACCATAACTATTTATTGCATATTTATGAGTAATTCCCCTTTGTACTTTTTCATACATAATTCCATGCCATAACTCATGCAGTACCTATCATGTCCATGCCATAACTCATGCAGTACTTATCATGTCCATGCCATAACTCATAGAGTACTTATCATGTCCATGTCATAACTCATGCAGTACTTATCATGTCCATGCTATAACCCGTACAGTACTTATTGGATATATCAATTTGAAACGTCATAGATGAAAAAAATCTCATTGAGGAAAAGTGCAGTGCCCAAGAACCATAACTCTTTATTGCATATTTATGGAGTAATTCCACTTTGTTCTTTTTTATACTTAATTCATTTATTCGTGTCCATGCCATAACTCATACAGTACTTATCATGCCTATGCCATAAATCATGCAGTACTTATCATGTCCATGCTATAACTCATACAGTACTTATCATGTCCATGCCATAACTCATGCAGTACTTATCATGTCCATGCCATAACTCATACAGTACTTATCATGCCCATGCCATAACTCATACTGTACTTATCATGTCCATGCCATAACTCATGCAGTACTTATCATGTCCATGCTATAACTCATACAGTACTTATCATGTCCATGCCATAACTCATGCAGTACTTATCATGTCCATGCCATAACTCATGCAGTACTTTTCATGTCCATGCCATAACTCATGCAGTACTTATCATGCCCATGCCATAATTCATGCAGTACTTATCATGTCCATGCCATAATTCATGCAGTACTTATCATGTCCATGCTATAACTCATACAGTACTTATCATGTCCATGCCATAACTCATGCAGTACTTATCATGTCCATGCCATAACTCATACAGTACTTATCATGTCCATGCCATAACTCATGCAGTACTTATCATGTCCATGCCATAACTCATACAGTACTTATCATGTCCATGCCATAACTCATGCAGTACTTATCATGTCCATGTCATAACTCATACAGTACTTATCATGTCCATGCCATAACTCATGCAGTACTTATCATGTCCATGCCATAACTCATGCAGTACTTATCATGTCCATGCCATAACTCATACAGTACTTATCATGTCCATGCCATAATTCATGCAGTACTTATCATGTCCATGCCATAACTCATACAGTACTTATCATGTCCATGCCATAACTCATGCAGTACTTATCATGTCCATGCCATAACTCATGCAGTACTTATCATGTCCATGCCATAACTCATACAGTACTTATCATGTCCATGCCATAACTCATGCAGTACTTATCATGTCGATGCCATAACTCATACAGTACTTATCATGTCCATGCCATAACTCATGCAGTACTTATCATGTCCATGCCATAACTCATACAGTACTTATCATGTTCATGCCATAATTCATGCAGTACTTATCATGTCCATGCCATAACTCATACAGTACTTATCATGTTCATGCCATAACTCATGGAGTACTTATCATGTTCATGCTATAACACATACAGTACCTGTACCTGGATTCATCGAAAAATTGAAACTTCGTACTTAATAAATTTCATTAAGTTATAGTGCAGTGTCAAAGAACCATTACACACTTTTGCATCCATGTGGAGCATCGCCCGTCTTTAGCAGACCCTTAAAATGATGAAAAATTGCTTTTGTTTCTCAATACTCCATAAAGTATGTGAATGAGCTAATATTAGTCATCAAACACTGTATGAATATTATGCAGCGTTATGACCCTTGACATGATCAAATGACAGGCAAGTGTGGGGGTATCCGTGGCCTATGGACACATTTCTAGTTCCAATGAAACTCCATTGTTCTTAATAAGGTACAGTAGTGATGAAGTATACGTTTACATACCTGACAATAAATTCATTAGTACACTAGCGATAGCCGTGTGTTTGTTATACACACCTACACGGGTTTGTTTGAAATACGAAATAACAAGGCTAACACCAACAATCGCTGCTAGACCTCCAATTATGCACAATACTTGCATTGGCAAAAAGCTTTTCAACAGTTCCTGGCTCGCATCTGAAACAGAACAAGTAAAATAATCATAACATATAGGCACCATGTATCTCTTCTAGATACATGTACTACGTGTACCTGTTTTGTGGTTATAGATTTCTTTTTGATGTTTTTTTTGACAGCTGGAACTTTTGACAGCTGAAACATGGCATTTCAGCGGTTAATGTCGTTTTTCTCGTTTTCTATGTATATGTGTACGCAATCATTTTTCATACTACCCGGTAGTCGTTAGAATATAATAAGTAATTGACAATCATAATGCATCTACGGGCATTGAAATGGGTAACTGCATGAACACTGCATCTGTATGAAGATGTGGGTAAAAAGTGCGTACCCATGGAATGGGTTAATTCTTGCAGTTGTACATCATCGGCAAATATATAAAGAAAGCTGAACCTAAACGCAAACAATCTGCTTTTGAATTATGCTAATATAGGTCACATATACAAATGTACGTACATGAGTGTAATTCATACCTTTGGAATCTCTCGACTGGCTAGAATCCTCTATCGCCTGAGACAGTTGACTCACACTAACAGACCCACAGGTACCACTGCCCACATTTAGGGAACCGCTTTCTTCTACACAAGCCGATACTCTCCATAAACCTATGCCGATTGTTTGTACTTGCCGTCTGTCATACCAGCCCTGTTTCAGATGTATAGTCGTTTCGTACCTTAACCAGGCAGGTGCGTAAATACCTACTGCCTGAAAAACAATCGACATCATTGCTCCAACTACCATAAACACAATGACCACTCTTTGCATTTTAAAATAACGTTTTACCAGTCCGAATTAAAAGAATAAATCAGGCGAATTATTTTAGGGCTGTATTTATAAACAAGCTCCACACAGTGAACACACCAGGTCGATATTACAAGCACAGTTGTTGAAATGAAGATAACCAAGATAAAGTCAGACCTGATATTATACCGTGGTTTAATTTGAATGCCTTTTATCAGTACTTGCGAAATAACCGTTTAGTATTAGGAAATGAACAATGTGTCCAGTATGGTTGTCGTTTTAAACTATGGTGATTATCTACAGTTATTTTCCAGTAACTAAAGGATGAACCAGTTTATTAGGTGCAACTACAAGTATTGCCAAATAAACAACGAGTATCGCTTGAACACGCAATATGGAGAGCCATTTTAACTAGGTTTTGAAACTTGTGCTCGACCATGCATTTTACCCATGCATACTACATTATATATTTGTAAGATAGAAACTGTATATAAAATTTGGGTAATAAAATATGTAAACTTAAGTCTCGGACAAAATGCTTTCTATGTAAAAAAACAGGTAGACAATAAGTAAACGCAAGACTTGGAAATAAAAAAGCACCCTGATTTTTAGAGGTACACTACACCTATAGCTTGCTGACGATAATTGTCATTGTATATAAATACATGTATTGATAATACCCCTAACATTCCATTGCGATTATCAGCGATATTTCCAAATGAGTATGCGTTTATCAATATGACATTGGATAGGCGAAGATATGAGACCCAGTATGTTTATACATAAACGAGTCTAACAACAGTGGAATTTCAATGCGTCATTATCTGAATTTCGAAAGCTTACTTTAAGCAACTTCCTCGGTGATGTTTATATGCATGAGATATTTATTATACCATCCTCAATTCTTCTATTTAATTATTAATTCGAAAATAAATACATTTTTAAACAAAGAAACATTTTGAGACAAGAGCAAATTTTAAAGTGGTGTTCATGCAATCAGGTCCAGTGATTATAAAGCTTGATTTATTCTCAAATCAATTTGAGCATGAAGCAGAAAGGTAAAACACGGTACAGTTCCGCGCTATCCCCGGGGTTGGGGACCGTGGTTTCAACTGACTGGTACATATTTACTAAATCGAATATAGCGAAAAAACGACTACGTATAACGTAATTATATCAAAGGCCCCAATGCAACATTTGGTGTGCATTTATGCTCGCTTATAACAAAGTCGGTTATATCTCTTCGATTTCGTTATAACCCGAGTGCCATTGTATAGAGACGGTAGCGCCGAAAACAAGTATCTACCTTAATAAAGAAAGTTTAACAGCTTCACCGCACCCTCTACTTGGAAAACAAGCATGTACAGTCGACTACCTTCTGTGGACTTTGTAGTTTACGTAAATTGACAAACACCCTTGCAATTAATTAGTCCCCTACCGGTTTTTGACCGGAGGGGACTATAGGTTTGCCGTCCGTCCGTCCGTCCGTCAAACAATCTGGATCCTGACATAACTCAAACAGTTTCCAAGCTAGGTTAATGAAACTTGGTATGTGGATAGGGGGCAATAAGGGGATTATGCACGTCTAAACATATTTTGATTCTGACAAAAATTGTGGTTGCTATGGCAACAGAAAAGAGTGAAAATATGCCCAAATCTGGATCCGGCCATCACTCAAACAGTTTCCAAGCTAGGTTTATGAAACTTGATATGTGGATAGGGGGCAATAAGGGGATTATGCACGTCTAAAAATATTTTGATTCTGACAAAAATTGTGGTTGCTATGGCAACAGAAAGAGTGAAAATATGCCCAAATCTGGATCCTGCCATAACTCAAACAGTTTCCAAGCTAGGTTTATGAAACTTGATATGTGGATAGGGGGCAATAAGGGGATTATGCACGTCTAAAAATATTTTGATTCTGACAAAAATTGTGGTTGCTATGGCAACAGAAAGAGTGAAAATATGCCCAAATCTGGATCCGGCCATCACTCAAACAGTTTCCAAGCTAGGTTTATGAAACTTGATATGTGGATAGGGGGCAATAAGGGGATTATGCACGTCTAAAAATATTTTGATTCTGACAAAAATTGTGGTTGCTATGGCAACAGAAAGAGTGAAAATATGCCCAAATCTGGATCCGGCCATCACTCAAACAGTTTCCAAGCTAGGTTTATGAAACTTGATATGTGGATAGGGGGGAATAAGGGGATTATGCACGTCTAAAAAAGTTTTGATTCTGACAAAAATTGTGGTTGCTATGGCAACAGAAAGAGTGAAAATATGCCCAAATCTGGATTCTGCCATTACTCAAATAGTTTCCAAGCTAGGATTATGAAACTTAATATGTGGATAGGGGGCAATAAGGGGATTATGCACGTCTAAAAATATTTTGATTCCGACAAAAATTTTGGTTGCTATGGCAACAGAAACGTTGAAAATGGCCTCAAACCGGTAGGGGACTTCTGTATTGCTTGCAATTCTTAATTACTTGTTAATTCTTGTTCATCAGCCAAATAAGAAAGATATAAATAAGTTTCAAATGACGTCACAGTTTCTTAGGTGCGATAATTTTATGCACTCGTTCTTCTGTAAATAGGAATATCACCATTGCAAGCATTTCAAAGACTCGAGAATTATTTTAGAGAGGAAAATAATCGAAATTGATCAAACGTATTAAAATACCAAAATGAAATATGGAATAGTGTTCGTCTTGCACCTAGCATCTCGTTGTTTTTAAAATTTTCTCTACCGCATGTTACGCATTTACGATGTCGATGTACAAATTTCATATGTTTCACCGTTCACACATTTTTTTTAAATGTCCGTACGTCTGTCTGATTGTTAGTAGCATCGCAGGATCGTTTGTCACTAATTTCGCTTTCCTACAAATTACTGAATGGACTGTGATCATACGGTATAACCTGACGAAAACGCCATCGAGTGACGAATACACAACAGAGGTAAACACTGATGACGGCCGAGTAGTGATGTTAAATTTCTCACCAGCAAATCTCGATTTCGAGATTTCTTTTGGATCTAAGGATTTGTGAATAACCGCGAAGGTTGACATGTACTATTTAAAGAGTATCGCATGTTATCATTGCGGAATAAAGCTGATAGCGCCTGTTTATACACGACATTCAGAAAATAATGTTCAAATCTCACGTTCATTGCCCAAAATTAATCAGTTTGATATAGAATTGAACTGTTTAACCTCACAGATCTAACGAAATATCATCTATGAACAACTTTGCCAAGTTGCAACTCTGTCCGTGCTCTTAAACCGATGTTTGAGCCTTCCAAAGAGACCCTAGTATGCGCAAAAATGTTGACGTTTACGGCAGAGGAGATTTTGTGATGACGACGTTAACGGCAGAGTATGAAAAATATGGTTGACGTTTATGGCTGGGGTAACATTTAATAAAATTGCCATTTTGCGCAGTTTCAATCGTTTTTTACTCGGTAAAGCTTGGAATATTTGGAAGAGTACATGCCAATGAGCTTATGTTTTACAAAAATTGCCTTACACGTATATTATTCATATATATTCGATATAACATGTCATTCTAGTTACTGTAGTCACTCGGAGAATCTATGGCATTTATCAGACAATTCTTTGTCAAAGTAGATATCAAAACCTAGTCATATAACGTTAGTCATAATGACTAGTTCTGTTCCGACATTACACACATAGAGCCTACTCAGAATACTATCCAATGTAATAATGGAAAGGGAAGCTAATCTAGACTAACTGTCATTTAACAGTGGAGGAACTTGCCCGATCGGGCAAGTCGGTTATTCTCCTATTTACTTGCCCGATCGAGCAATTTTGCTGCAAAACTTGCCCGACCGGTCAATAGAAACACCAGCTTTTGAAAAAGTAATATGTGCATAACGATATTTGGCGAAGCGATAATCTAAACACATGTTTCATATCACAAAGGGTATATCCAAAATCCTACTGTTGAAATATATGAAGCAAAGGCTGATATCGAATCACACATTATACCAGGCATTATTGGTTCAAGTTTACCTTTACATATTATAGGTAAAGAAGGTATGGCAAAGTTGATCTGAGATTTTTCAGATGCACATGCTCCTTTATCCTGACTACCTTCAACAACTTGCCCGTGATTTTAAAGACGGCACGAAACGCAATAATTTTCCCTTGAACAGCCTTTGACCGACCTCCCAGAATCAGGCTTCTAGTTTCAGGCCTACAGTACCACATACTTGATGTATCTTCATTTGAAAACCAGTCAACAACACCAAGAAACAATTTAAAACAAATATGTTGCATTGGCAATTTCTTCTCGGCCACACCAGCGTTTCAAAATTGCATGTACACTATATATAATAAATATTATGTTGTAGATTGTCCTTGTGGTGTGTAATGTCCGGTTGTTATTTTCTCGTCACCTGGCTCACGTTCCGTTTTAGTTTGACTGGCTGAGGCGGCAGACTTTCGGGACGCCCGGATGCCGTGTTTTTGTAGTTGCTAGATTTTTACGTTGGACATTGTCTGTGCCGCTTATATGTTTTATGTGCTCGGCTGGTTAAGCTGAGTGCTGCCTTCCCTGTCTGACTTAATATTATCTTTTTGTATGATTCGAGATGACCATTTTATCTAAGATTTTCAATTACGGCAGGTATACAATACATTAATTCATTGATTTTGAGTCATCTATAGTCGAACCAATTTCCATTTCTGATATTAAATTACATATACAGTACATGTATCCTTTTTAACAACTCTTTCACGAACTTTGCAATTGCGAGGTTGTGACATGTGTGGAAAGTTTGATGGTGTATTAAGTTGTTATTATGCATTGCCACTTGGGTCAAGTTCCAACTCTTTGTATTTGAAACACTGATCTGAATGTTCTTTCACCAGGTGATATATAACTTCAACGTAAAGATTGAAGTCATATTCGCCGCATACCTGCAACATGGGCTGCATTGTGTTACATATGTGAATAATAACTTATTTTTAAGTAGTATCGTGCTTACTGGCATGTACTCTTCCAAATAGTCCATGCTTTACCGGGTAAAACACGATTGAAACTGCACAAAAAGGCAATTATAGTAAATGTTTCCTCAGCCGTAAACGTCAACCATATTTTCCATACTCTGTCGTTAACGTCATCGTCACAAACTCTCCTCTGCCGTAAACGTCAACCTTTTTGCGTATACCAGGGTCTCTGGAAGGGTCAAACGTCGGTTTAAGAGCACGGACAGAGTTGGAATTTTAAAACTCTGTATTTTGTGATATATATGGAATATCACTGCAGTGTGCTGATCCGTTGGGCCGCATAACCTCGAGTTGTTTGTGTAATGCCGTATCTCACGAGACCGCTAGGTCGAGTGAGATGCGGTATTGCGCAGGCAACGAGAGGTAATACGGCTTAGGCAGTGGCTATTCTTACGGGCCCTAGATTCCTAGATTTTGAGCAACTGTGTAGTTGGTGCATATAATCTAAACGGAAAATATACGCTTTATCACTATAATAACCACTACGACTTCCTCTTTAATTTCGTGAGTGGAGAAAAATCTTCGACTTCGGAAGACTTTGAAGGTGTTACAGTTATTTTCATGGAGGCAGAGATCGAGTTCCGGTCATATACAATCAAAGTAAGTCACTGTTTTAATAAAATTTATTATACATCGTAGGAGCGATAATTTAACACCAAATGTTAATTAACATTTAATTGTTAAGGTACAGATCGAACATTACTTAAAGGAGATCGGTACATTTAAATCAAACAGCCGTAAGAATAGTCATTCGCGTGCGGTATCGCTATTACGGGGGAGCCGTAAGAATAGCCTGAGACGGGCCCGTAAGAATAGTCACTTCCTACGGCTTAACGGATCAACACCACTGCAGTCAGGGGCGGATCCAGGATTTGGCGTTAGGGGGGGCGTACATTCATGTATTGATACCTTCCCCCTCAAGAAAATGTGCGAGCGAAGCGAGCTAGAAAAAAAATGTATCTCTGAGAAGCATTCCACACAATTTCGTTCTTTATCTTATAATATTCATTGATAAAATGATTGTGAGAGCAAGGCGAGTAAGAATATATGCATTAATTATTTGAACAGCATATCCCTCAAACTCATTCCCTACTTGAAAAAATTAACTTATAGTGGTTGTGCGAGCGTAGCGAGCAAGAAAAAATGCAATTATCTATTTCAGCTTCGTACACCACATTCTTATTACCTGGTAATATTCACTGATGCAGTAATTGTCAGAATTAGAAAAAAAATCAGTGTTTGTCAGAGCAGCATACCCAAACAACTCAATGGTAAATCAAAAGCTTTCATTGAATTTACGTAGTTCTTCATCGAGCGAAGCGAGCTAGAAAAATCGTTGTTTATATGAACAGCATAGTCAGGACTAACGGTAATCGACTTGATAATATTCACTGATATATAGCTGCTGTGAATTCGTCGCGAAAAAAGGCAATGTTTATCTGAGCAGCATACCCTGCGAACTCCTGGGCTTCAGTTTTGTTTAAGTGGAAATGTGAAGTACTTGGGATTCAGCGACTAGGGAGTCCACGGGGCAGTGGCTTTCTACCTCGTGACTTTTTAAATAGAACCACGTCAGCTGCATTCTGAGGTATCTTATTTTTATTGAAAAGGACAGGTTTATTAGAAAATAAAGCCAACTCTATTAATAGTTTATGTCTTGTCGGACATTTTTAATGTGCAAGAATCTCGGCATTTCTGTAGCCGATGTTTGGCACCATGCTACCAATCAGTCCCATATCTTGTTTTTGCACACAGCATTAAGTTCACTTTAAATTCCATAAATTGATGATTGGTTAATTTACGCGAGCGAAGCGAGCGAAAAAAATGGCATATCAATATTGTTCTTACATCCAAAATATGAGAAATTACCTAGGCTCCGGCGATTTTAGGGGGGGCGTACGCCGGGTCCGCCCCCCCCCCCCTGGATCCGCCTATGCATATCCAACTATTTGTCTCATTTGTATTGAATGTGTTTTTAAGTCGACCACAGTTACCTTCCCTTGACTGGTGTTATACCGGTTTTAATCTGATCGATCTTATCTCGATTGCGTAATCGCGCTATGCTAACTCAGCGGGTTGTCGGAGTGTATAAATTAATGTATATCATTTGCTGGAGGGGTTTTGTGCGTTCAGTTACACTTTTGTATTTTTGACATTTTGTATATGATGCATGCCAGGATCTTTTTTATGGGCATATCTCTGTCATTATGAAATTTTGTTCATAAGGTAGGTATCATCAGGAACATTTAAATGCTTCCATGGTATCATTCAGAATTCGTTGATCATGTGTGAGGAATCTAACAATTATGCATTTGTTATACTAGTAACCGCAATACATGTCACGATATGTATACTTATTATCATGCATATTCGATGGATGATAAAAAAATAAACGGTTACTAGTAACTGTACAATGCTTGAGTATGTGTGCAATATCACAAAGTACAGTTTAAATGAAATTTAGCAACCACTGCTGATTTTTCAAGTATGTTGTACGGTTGATTGTTCAGTTGCATCTTCGAGCCATTGACCATACAATTATGGAACTGGTTTTTTAATATCTTGAAAAATAAAAAAGTTATGACAATTTTAAGTTCGTGAAATAGAGCGTTTTTTTCTTGAATTAAATAGGAGAATATTCGCGCGCTTGCGGACCCGACAAAACTCAAATTTGCCCTCTAATTGTCACAAATATTTTATTTTTTTCAAGATATCGGGATGAAACATTTGTTCAACTTATTTATGTTGGACAAGTGCTTTCCAAGTTATGAAGAGTTGAAATGTTAAACAAATACTAAATCAGTTTTCATTGTTTTAATCAAATCATAACATCAAGTCATATATTCATTTTCAAGTTATCACAATTTTTTAAAATAATGAGTAAAATACTTAACATGGATTTAATCACATCGGCAATTTATATCTGAATATGAATTTGTGCTTTTATCAGACTTGTTATAATATATAGACTGTAGACTGTGGCTTGATTTATGATGCGTTATATGCCCGTGGAATTTCCGGTGACACCCGCAATAAAAGTTACAGGGGTTTGTTTACGAATACATGTATTGTCTTATTTTAGCAAAAAGGCTGTATCTACAAGTGAAAAAAGAAGGCAGATAGAAACTTTATATAAACGCATCTTGAATGATACTTACTGTTTTATTTTTACATTGTGGTTATAGGTATCAGCGATGCGACCATACATGTATGATAAAAAAAATGTTTATGATACTTATTATACGAATATGAAAATTTACTTTGCATGAAGCATAATATGAGGAAAGGTGTACAGTATCACATTGTCTAGACGGATTTTTTCTCACCTTTTTTGACGTTTAATTTTCATTTTACAATTCGTATATATTCAATTAGGTGGTACAACGTGTCAATTAACCACTTTATTTAACAAGTGTCATAGGAATGACATGATTCTTCATTTTTATGTCTCACCTGTTCGATTATTATAATTTTAAATTATGCATGAACTTATGACATTTCACTTTTAATTATTTTAATGCATGTATTACTTTCCAAATCGGCAATAAAGTCAAAGTTTCAAATCTCTAAAATCATAATAAAGTATGTATACAGGAAATATAGCGGTTATAGAAATATAGCGGTTATAACCCTTCACGCGAATGTACCACTTTTATTACCCCACATGCTGTGACAATCGCAGCGGGGCGCGTCATAAAACAATTAACAATGTGCAAATTAAATATGTGTATTACTTTTTTACTAAAAAAAAATGATACCTGTTTTAAAAACCCGTAAAAAGGGGGCAGATCTAATTATCACATTTCTTATATCAAAACACCAATCTGACGGGAAGAAATTAAACTATTAATCAAGTTTGCACAAAATATATTCCCCGAGAAACAAAAGAACTACGGACAAGAAAGTAACCAAGTTTGATATCAAATCGGTTCATTTCCTTCTTTGTTCAATGTGAGTGATAGTCATGTTAAAAACCTTTAAAAAGGGGGTTGATCCCATAAAGATACAACTATGAAATTTAGTGCATTATATTGTAGACATATCAAACTACAAAATATGTTTGCACATAAGAAATATCTCAAATAGTTATTATCATATGGACAATTTTACGTGGAGTCCCCATGCCTTCCAATGGTAAAAAAATTGTCACATGTGCGAATACAAATGGGACAAATAGTTGGATATGGCAGTAATATTCCTTTTATTATATACCTTCAAAATACTGTTGTTATCATAAAAAGGCAATTATGTTAGGCATATAACACGTCAGACATGAATGATACGGATTCGGAACACCAGGCATGTATGATACGGAAAATGCAATCTGTCGCGTTGTATTCCACTGCGCGATTTGGCCTGTATTCGTGACAATTCACCATATCGACATTAGAACTTAAAACCCGTTTTCCGGGATTACGGAATTACTTGAGCGACAAAGTGCGAGATATTCCGAATGTACGTCAGGGGGGGAAACGGATATAGCGTATAGAGCAACTAGGTACAAAAATCACGATTATTTAAGCCAAATGATAAGAATTTGTAACAAGTCTTACTACAAAACAATGACAACACAATTTTACGACATCGCTGATAATATTTTCGCCTAAATAATATGTTTAACTTGAAAATGCGTATTTTTTCTCGACATAGGTATCGAGCCACGGAAGCGGCAGTGTAGAATAAAATGCAATATTTCAAATATAAAGCATTTTTTAGGATAATTCTTGCTAAAGTTTAAGAACAAAGATGTTTATGATAATGTGTAATAATTGTTTTATATGTTTTCATGTTTAAACGTTGAAAAAAGAATAATTATACACACTCCCGCTATACCGCTTATTGCTCGATAACCCCCTGACCGTGAAATTTCGGTTCCGGAAAAACGGGTTTTATTGAGTAATGTCGATATCCATTCGGAGCACCTCGTACAATTCTGCTAAAGAATCATACATATTCCAACAGGTTATTATGGTCACACGGGTGGTTGGTGTTATGCGCAAGCGATAGCATACCTGTGGTATAAGTCTGTTCGCTATACCTTAAGAAATGGTTTAATTACCACCCCCACCCACTTTTGTTTCCCATAGTCACCTGAAAAAGCTGGAAAATTAAGCCCAAATTGCCATCGTCAGTTGGTAAGACGTCAACAGTTGGATGTAACGATACATATTGTACAAACATATGTTCTGTTCTTCTTTTAAATCAAACGAAACACGCCACACTTCCACAATCTTGTAATGGCTTATTGCAGACGCTACCAAAGTCAGCCATTTTGGTAATCACTCCGCGGTTTATTTCCTGCAGCGTAGACTTATGAGCAAAAATCTTACATTGTGAAGCGCCTACGTACATCCGAGGTATTTTATCTGGCGACGTCAGGAAGCGATAAATGCCGTACGGACCGTTCCGATTGGTCGATATCGAGAATACATTGCTAGGTATATAATAACATTTCTTAGGCCTGTGGTAATATTTTAATGACGTCGACGTCACTGTGAGCGGTGAAACTCTGGTGCAAAGTGTTCTTTAAATACTGTTGTTATCATACAACATATATTACGTTTAATATAGTAGAAAAACTAATAAATACATGTAGGCCTGCATAATGTTCCCGACAATTTTATGGGGCTGGGGCGTACATCCTATACCGCCCCTTTAACTCGCCCATCGTAATGAAGTGCATGTTATACTAACGATTATATTTAAAAAGCAAAAGAATCTACACTTATTCCCCATAGCATTTATAAAATGTTGTTTTTAAATCAATCATAATTAAGTTTTCGGAATAAAATAATAATATTGCAGCCCGGTCAACTCATGTCCTAAATGTTGAACCCGAGATAGCTACCTCGTTACCTCCCTTTTACAGGAAGATTATTAGATTATCTGTATCCACCTCTAGGAAAAAAACAAGGTAAGGGAGCTGTAATTCTATTGTAGTAATACGTTACGTTTTATAATCATATCATCATGTATTAGTCATTATAAACATGATTGTTATTTTTTTATTTAGCCCTACCTAATCATCGTACTCAAATATATTCGTACCCAAAATGACAGGGCATCGTATTGTAATACAGTAATATGCCTATATATACAAGTCATGGATTCGCTGCTGATCCCTTTATTCGTATTCGGGTATTTTAAGAGATAGCGCGGTCACGGATATACACATGTATTTCCGTGTCGCGATGTAATTAGAAATTGTAATCGAATTCAGTGCCGTAGACAGAGGAGTTCCAACTTGGGGTGGGGGTAGACCTATTTATGTATATTGCATGGTGAAGGTAGGGGTGTCATATATCCCCGTGCTATTGGAAATGGCGCACTTAACAGTTTACGTCATTATTTTTTTATAAATATAAAACGTTCATAATTAAAGTGATTGAGCAATGATAGGGCAATTCAATGGGAACATGTTGACACTAAATATCAATAGTCAATTCCATCAATGCATGTTGTATGACCATTACAATGAAAGACACACTCAGCTTATTATGTCAAGTCCGCGTGATATGAAGTGGCGCACCTATCCTGTAGGTCCCTAGTGGTAAGAAAATAAAAGGATTCGTGATGTAGTTGTTTCCAATTTTATTTTATATAGATCTAGTCCATTGTTATATAATAGTTAGCTTACTTTGTTTACTTCAGCCATATTTTGATCTGTCACCAGCTTGACTTGGGAATGCCGAAAATATCAATGACAGTTAATATTAACAAAATTTTCAAAACATATTATTTCAGATTTTGACTAGTTTTTTCAGTTTTTCTTAATAAGAAAGTTACATCCTTCTGGACACCATTTCCTGTGTTTGACAGTGTGTAGGACATTTTAATCATGTTACATGGTGTTAACATGGATGCCAGTGCTCTTTACAAAAAAAAATTGAAACTTAAAATTTCATTTTACAAATTTGTGGGATTACGATATTTGAGGAATAAAGTGTCATAAGAAATTCCAACAAATATGGGTACAGCATACCT
Organism: Spisula solida; assembly: GCA_947247005.1. NCBI lineage: Eukaryota > Metazoa > Mollusca > Bivalvia > Venerida > Mactridae > Spisula > Spisula solida. Next base: position 32,295,842 of record OX365952.1, on the reverse strand, counting down.
TTCGAGTTCTAAAAGCACCAAATTTTACTTTGAACATTGTTTATTTGCATTACAGACCAAAACCATACATCCTTCCAAAAATATACTGGAAATGTATGTCATTTTGGGTCTTAAACTCAAGAAAAGACCACTAATCTCAGGTGCGCCATTTCTGATACCGCACAACACATACCACCACGATATAATAACAAGTCATGTATTTAATAAACTGGTTGATGACATAGTATATTGTACTTCAAATTAACAGGTTTCTTCATTTATTTTCAACAAGCCTTATTCCTGGGGACAAAAAAGCAAGTTCCTACAACCACATTTGTAGGCCCCTATTCCTTTTAATTTCAGTGGAGTAGGATACATGTACTTGGTGGTTGGGCATTGGCTTTGTGACTGACCCACCCTAAGCTGGCATTGTAACATAAAATAAACTTACACACAACTTGTATTATCACCGTTAGATCCCTTCATTCCTCCTTGAACCAGGTACAGAGCTACAGATAAGCTGCGTAATTACCCGATTAATTTTCTTAAATAGATTTTGAGAGGAGGGAGTAAGAAAAAGCAAAGACAATTGGAAATACCCAAATAGAAAAGGACGTTATAGTGAAAAAAAGTACTTAAAAGCTTATTTACCCAATGAGTTTTATTAAATACCCAATTAAAAATTTGTCAAAACCCAATCAACATTGAAACTCGGGGGTAAAATACCCTGACTAAAACCTTATCTGTAGCTCTGCAGGTATATCATTTAATTGGTTCCTTGTTGTTTGTTGCTTGTTATTACGTTGTCAGACATTTCTGCTTCTTACGGTGTAGGGCCTGTTACAGCGTTTTAAGTAACACATGTTAAGTTAACATTTCCTGCCAAAAATTGCTAATAATGTTCACTATTTTTTGAATTTTCATATTTTTTGAAGATTTTTTTCAATAATTTTTCTTACATCATCATGAAAAGTTTGAATATTTTTGTTGCATACAATAGAAACAGGGAACTACTTTTGTCATGGAATATTGAGATCAATAACATAAATTTAGACTGTTAATTCTCTTTATAGGAAACAGTACGTATTATAGGTCAAATTCTATTGAGAAAGACGTTAACTTTATGTTACACTTGCAACACAACAAAAAGACAATAACTGTTCTTGTAATAAACATAAATGCAATTACTCTAATAAAATTTTAATGTGTTGCAGAACATAAACAATGAAACAACTATTTTGCTGGCTTGCAAATTTTCTTAGAAAGTATCAAAATACAATTAGGTAAACAATATTGAGCAATAAAATGAGATAAATGCTTTGAATTTAATTGAAAAGGTTACTTACGGGGCTGTTTTAAACTTATTAATCTTAAGTTTAGTGCTGTTGTCACAGTTGTGTTTTATCAAAATCCACTATAATACATCACATTTCAACATAAATACTAGAAGTGGGAACTGATAGAGCTTTTTATTGAAGTACAAAAATTGAAATGTTACACTTGCAATTAACATTTTTTCTATATTTCTACACAATCATCATTAGCTCAATTTGTCTGGGCTTGAACTGTCCACAGTTGCCTCCATTTAAATAACTTATAATGACAAATAATTAATATCATTAACAAGGAAAACTTATAACATACTGTTACACTAAAGAAGCCAGTCAAATACAAGCATTTTTATGCCCCCCTATCGATAGATGGGGAGGCATATAGTGATTCACCTGTCCGTCCGTTCGTCTGTTCGTCCGTTCGTCCGTCCGTCCTGGTTAACCCAAATTGACCGTTTCTTCTAGCATTAATATGGCTTGCTACAAAGCTTTCATACTTGCATGGATGTTGTGTATGAACACTCTCCACACGCCTGTACCACCTAACCCCATTTTGACCTTCACCTTGACCTAATTTTGGACTTAGACTTATTTATGGACAAGGCTTCCACAGGGGGCATAAGCGTTTAGTGAACGCAGTCTTGTTTATAGTTGGTTTAGTTCAGCTGATTTTGACGAAATTATTACTACATACATTTGTATATATATAATGCAACCAAACAAACAGAAACTGCAAATTATAATCTTACAGATTAAATTTGATCAATTAATTTTAGGACCCTGTAAGGCAAATTTTCAGTTGATTTTGAATGTTGTTGCTAAACTGTATCATGACATCGAATTGTCCTTTTAATATAGATGCATATAGAACTTTTGCACAATGGTCTCTTGGTGAATTTGAGGAACCTGTTATGAGTGTACCAGTATAAAAATAATTTATTGTATGCAGGATATGACCACATCCAAAGTTTCGCATTGGTTAGGGCTTAAAACTAGTAGAGCATGGTTATTAAAACTAGTAGAGCATGGTTAGTAGCTGTGAACTTCCGGGTAAGGTGAGCGTTTAACTGTTAAGGTATGGTGGGGGGGGGGGGGGGGGGGGCTTTGAACCTCTGGACCTCAGTTGGTGTTTTTTGCTTCATCATTATTTTGCTTAATTTCAGATTGTTGTCAATTTCTAACTAAGTCTGAGTTCTAAAACTATCGATTCCATGTGAGCGTTGAACTGAGGTCTAATCTGCCGAAAAAAATGAGAAAATGTACATGGCAAGTTCACCTGTTCATTTCTGTTGCAAGTGTAACATATTCCTACATTTTATCATGTACTTAAATGGACTGTTGATTGTTATTTAGCCCTCCCATGTACTTAATTTAACCCACCTCCATTGTATTAAAAGGGGATAACAGTAGGAAGTAAATTAATTTGTATTAAAAGCAATATGCATCTTCTTATATAACAATTACGTCAGTCTTGCAATTTTTGTAAATAAAAATACTGAAGTTGGTAACTTTATTGAAATAAACCAATCAAACCTTTAGTACATGTATCTTGTTATTGGAAATAGACTTACTTTCTTTGCTGAATTGATGCTATGCATTATAAATCAGTATAAATAAGGTATTTATTGAACATTTTAAAATAGCGTTACACTTGCAACATCACTTATAATCATGCAAAAAATAAATAAGCTTCACTACATGGTCATGAGTGTATTAATTTATATTTAGAGGTCATTGTCCTATATAATATGGAGAAAAATGTTTGTTATTTCAATGATTGAGACAATAATGAATAGTTTAGTGCAAATGTTACACTTGCAACATTTGCTTATAAGCAAATCAATTTGCAGTGATACGCTAATGTAACAACCTATAATATATTCATCTACTTGGTCGTTTAATGTTCCCAATATATCAGCCTCATAAAAAAAACTCAGATATATGCAACATACATGTTTTCTCCTAAAGTATGTGAACACTTATTGAAGAGAAGCAATACATTTTTAAAGAAAAAAAATCGATGGGTCAACTAACTGTGATAAAGATTATGTAATTATCAAATACCAGCTATTAAGTAAACGGAGTAATCTCATAAACTTAAATGTGCACATATGAAGTTAAAAGCAACATTTCACACTTTTATGTAGTTATAGCTACACCCATTGAGTTTGAAAAAGATGCTTCAAATAAAATGTCCGAAAAAAGCGTTACACTTGCAACAAATTTAGGTACATTTTATATGATAACTTTTCAACGTGAACTGACAAGTTAATGAAATTTGGTATGGACACTCAAGGCACAAAACTATGTACCTAAGCTGTTCATAGATTATGAAGTTTGTGGTACGATTGATAACACCTTCTCATATGAGATTTTCTTGATCACATGACCAAGCTATAAACCAATGTGTCTTATGACAATCTTGTTATCTTCAGTGTAAGATTATAGGTCAGTGATTCATACTGTTGTATAGTGCAAACAACTTAACTTGCTCCTTGACCTTGATGCATGAATATGTTATAGTCCGCCCAGGATAATGTGATTTTTACAAACATGAATCGGTTTGGTCAACTGTGGGAAATTGGTTTTACAAATCACTTAAATAAACAGATAAGGTCAGTAATATACTCAAAACATCCCTGATAATTGGTGCACATAATTGCAATCCACCTTTTTGGATTACCGGGTATACCAATTTTGCCCGCCTTTTACATTGTCCTTGGTGCATAATACAAGCTTACCAATATGTAAAAAAGTGCCTTGTCAGAGATTTAGTCTGACTTGTGTTAATTAGCCTGTGCATATTCTCCACTATGATCATCAAAGGCCGAAGGCGAAGGTAAATTATTGACAATAAATCAACTTGTTAAATTATGCTAATGTACAAGGTTGGAAGATCAGGTTAATTTATTCGCTCTATACATTGTATTTACATTGGCCTAGATTGTTGGATTATTGTATCACAATTGATCAGTTACGAAACTGAAACACAGATTTATGTCATACATTGTAAACCATTCTTTGTGCTAGTCTAGAAACAAACGGGATACAAATTATTTGCAGGTAATTTCATTTTGTTGTGTTAATTAATTATTTATCTTTTAAAGTATTTTAAAATAAGCGTAAAATATAGAGAAGTGTTTTGATGAATGGTACAATGATTAACACACTCTTTATAGTGTGCCCAGGATAATTGTGATGTTTACAAACGTGAATCCGGTTGGTAAACTGTTGCAAAATTTGTTTCGAGAAATTACTAGAATAAACAGTGCATAAAAACTTCAATTATACCCTTATGAAAAGTTGTATTGACGACACACTGACAATAGACTGGTTACATTAATGTCTGTCTGACAACACACTGACATTAACCTGGTATGACACTGACACTGGCTCTAAATTTTTATTTCTGACCATACACTGGCACTATAACCAGTGTATTGTCAGCTTCTGGTAATAGCCGCACAACACACTGGATATACACTGGTAGTTAAACTGGTATCTGACAATACTCTGACATGAAAATATAAAAGATGTAGCCAATCTGACAATACACTGACACTATATTTTGTTATAACAGTACATCTGACGACACTACAGTATAAAATATGCGCTTATTTTCCAGATTCTACAGTATACAGTATGTGCTTATTTTCCTGATTTTACAGTATAAAATATGCGCTTATTTTCCAGATTCTACAGTATAAAATATGCGCTTATTTTCCTGATTCTACAGTATACACTTATTTCATGTCTGTTTGGTTAACAGTCAAAACTATTGTCCCGAGGTATCGGGGAAGACTTTTGAACTGTTGCACGAGACCTAATACTCTATATAACTACAGTAAAGTTCTACTTATACAACAAACAAAAAGGATATTTCTAAGATATTTTGTCATACTGATAGCGGATATTTTTTGTTATAAATTCTAGACTGTCATTATCCCCATGATTTTATTATCAAATAAATAAAATCGGCATGTAATAAAGCATAAAGGGACAAAACATTGTTCAAGAGTTATATTAAAAATACGCTATAGATCTAGCAGGGTGTTTTAGCAGGAATTTATATTGCGCATCGTAGTGCGCAGGTAACAGTTCATCCAGGGGTGTAACAGTCAAAACTGTTGCCCTCCTGGCAATGAACTGTTTCATACCTGAATCTAAAAATAAACATTAATACATGAAACAGTCAAAAATAACGAATTACTCGTTATATAGAGTGCTAGGTAATAATATAAAATATGCGCTTATTTTCCTGATTCTACAGTATAAAGTATGCGCTTATTTTCTAGATTCTACAGTTTAAAGTATGTGCTTATTTTCCTGATTCTACAGTATAAAATTGCGCTTATTTTCCTGATTCTACAGTATAAGATATGCGCCTATTTTCCTGATTCTACAGTATAAAGTATGCGCTTATTTTCCTGATTCTACAGTATAAAGTATGCGCTTATTTTCTAGATTCTACAGTATAAAGTATGCGCTTATTTTCTAGATTCTACAGTTTAAAGTATGTGCTTATTTTCCTGATTCTACTGTATAAAATATGCGCTTATTTTCCAGATTCTACAGTATGAAGTATGCGCTTATTTTCCTGATTCTACAGTATAAAGAATGCGCTTATTTTCCTGATTCTACAGTATAAAATATGCGCTTATTTTCCAGATTCTACACTATAAAGTATGTGCTTATTTTCCTGATTCTACAGTATAAAATATGCGCTTATTTTCCACATTCTACAGTGTAAAATATGCGCTTATTTTCCAGATTCTACAGTATAAAGTTTGTGGTTATTTTCCTGATTCTACAGTATACAGTATGTGCTTATTTTCCAGATTCTACAGTGTAAAATATGTGCTTATTTTCCAGATTCTACATAATAAAATATGTGCTTATTTTCCTGATTCTACAGTATAAAGAATGCGCTTATTTTCCTGATTCTACAGTATAAAATATGCGCTTATTTTCCAGATTCTACAGTATAAAGTATGTGCTTATTTTCCTGATTCTACAGTATAAAATATGCGCTTATTTTCCAAATTCTACAGTGTAAAATATGCGCTTATTTTCCAGATTCTACAGTATAAAGTTTGTGGTTATTTTCCTGATTCTACAGTATAAAGTATGCGCTTATTTTCTAGATTCTACAGTTTAAAGTATGTGCTTATTTTCCTGATTCTACAGTATAAAATATGCGCTTATTTTCTAGATTCTACAGTATAAAGTATGCGCTTATTTTCTAGATTCTACAGTTTAAAGTATGTGCTTATTTTCCAGATTCTACAGTATACAGTATGTGCTTATTTTCCTGATTCTACAGTATAAAATATGTGCTTATTTTCCTGATTCTACAGTTTAAAGTATGTGCTTATTTTCCTGATTCTACAGTATAAAAAATGTGCTTATTTTCCTGATTCTACAGTATAAAATATGCGCTTATTTTCCTTATTCTACAGTTTAAAGTATGTGCTTATTTTCCTAATTCTACAGTATAAAATTGCGCTTATTTTCCTGATTCTACAGTATAAGATATTCGCCTATTTTCCTGATTCTACAGTATAAAGTATGCGCTTATTTTCCAGATTCTACAGTGTAAAATATGTGCTTATTTTCCAGATTCTACATTATAAAATATGTGCTTATTTTCCTGATTCTACAGTATAAAATATGCGCTTATTTTCCAGATTCTACAGTATAAAATATGTGCTTATTTTCCAGATTCTATGGTATTAAAGAGACATGAAGCTGCTGTTTATTTGCTGTGTGTGTGTAAATGTTGCTGTTGCACAGTACACATTTGATGATTCAAATGGACTTGGTCGAAGATTTGATGGAATTGGTGGTCTCAGTGGAGGTGGGGTAGGTATTTATCATGCATGTATAAGATGTTTCAACCTGTCGCTGATATCTGGACATAGAATATTCATGGAATGGGTTAATGAGATCAAACCGGTATCAGTTAAAAATTGATGCGGTAAATTTGGTATGAAGTCTTGTGCAATACATTTGAACAGTTAACTGTGTAGCCTATCAATATTTTGCCCCATGGTGAAAGCGGCAGGCAGACCGAGGGGGAGGGGGGCGGCAGGCAGACCGAGGGGGAGGGCGGCTGGCAGAGCGAGGGGGAGAGCGGCTGGCAGAGCCAGGGGGAGCTGCAGGCAGACCAAGGGGAATTAGACAACTTTTCTTTACATGAAAACATATTCTATATAGTGTGGCTATTTCTTGCAGGGATATGGAAATTTTTCACTTGCCCATGGCAAGTTGGACTGAAAAATCCACTTCAAGCTCTTTGTTCAAAGTTTGTCAGTAATTAAGGGATTCACCTTCCAAACCCCTGTCTTGTTTTGTTTATATTTTCATACATTTATGTGAGTTTTTTTCAGGCAACATCTAAGCTGCTACCTGGATATAATGAGGAGTTGCGAGACCAGATTTTAGACTACCTGTTTAAGGTAATCAAGCATAATCATTTCCCCCTAATATTAGGACAGGGGGGGGGGGGGGCAACATATCGTTTGCCCCCCACCCCCCCAATAATTCAGACCATATTCATAATTTTCCGCCTAAAATAGTATTGTTATAGGTAATTTGCCTTTTATCCTTGGTTAAAAAGTATAAAATGTGAATTTTCATGCTCGCTTCGCTCGAAACATTATTTTAATCTACAAAATATGTTATCACCCGACCTCATAACTGTTGAAAAAGAGCTTCAAGGACTACAGAAATACATTGTAAGATGAAGTTTGCACCAGCTCCTATATTGCTTTTAAACTTTGTCATTGCTATGTTTAATTCCCTTACTAAAGCACTAAAACTATCAGAATTCGGGCATCTGTTCAATAATTAGTAAAGATATTTACAAAAATTAATAAGGACTTAATTTTGATTGATCTTACTAAAAAATTATCTCAGAAAGCACCAGATTGATCCAATGTTAAAAAAAATTCCCAGGGGAGCATGCCCCCGCACCCCCCTACTTACAATACTAGTTTATGATAGGGTTCAATTTTTTTACCCGGTAATTTGACAAGCAAACAACTTAGTAGAAATACCTTATCTTAGTGAATATAAACACAAACTTTTACCATAGCTTATTAACACCTAATGTGACCCCCACATATCTCAAAAAATTGTCATTAAAAACTAACTATTACGAAGTTTTCAACCATGGACTTATAGCTCGCTGGAGGTGACCAGGGCCCTAGCCATATGTGGAAGTAAAAGCATAAATATTACCAAAAATGAAAATAAAGTCAAAAGCTGAGGTGTTGTACTTTATATCCCAAAGTGAGATTTTCTTTGCACAAAATTGCACCCTTTTTATTCAAAACTTACAAAAATCTACTACAGGGGACACCCCTCCTAAACCCGCCCACTACAGTACCACATAGATAGCTACCCGGTTATACCCTTCAAAAAATCAGTGTGGCGCACCTGTTACAATTTAAGTTATATTTTCTATGTAATCCATATATCTTGAGCATCATGAGGCACCCCCATCCCGACCACCCAGTTCAAGGCTTGTGTGTGAAGCATCCAATCATGCCTGACTATGCCCCTTATAACTCTTTTTATAGCCTTTATCAATATACAAAAATGAATGATATCAACACTGTCGACTGGCTGCTTGTTCTCAGACTGAGTGTAGATTGAAAGAGTACATGCATTAGGCCAGAGTTTTTTTAATTTTTTGTTACTCTGACATTTTTCATTTGAAAATGACATTTTTCATTTGAAAATGCCAAAAAATTGGGCAGGAGGGTCCGAGTAACAAAAATAAAAGAACTCTGGCCTTAAAAGCGTTTATGGAAGAGATCGAACAGAAAGCTACTTCGGAAATGTATTTGATTGTCAATTTATATTTGTAAACAAGGCTAGTGCTATCATCAGCAGACTATACATAAGGTACTCATATTCTGACAGCAGTAATATGATTACAGTCAAAACCCACGTAAATGGTCACTTCTATTGGGTGACCATCCAGATCTATGTTGGTCAGGTGGATGTCCAACAAACTATTTTTCTTCCAGGGGTTCCATTTGTCTAGGGAGTAGACGTTTTGACCCTTGAAATTTCCAAAAAAATCACATTTTGACCCTCATAATTTAGGTTTGACAGGTCATTTTCTATAAAAGCAATTGGTATTTTGTCTTTAAAATAGTAAAATTAGTTAAAAGTTTTAAAATGTCCCTTCAGATTCAGAAGCTAATGTAACCCCTGTCTTTATATCAAGGTTTGTACTGTAATATGTAAACCCAATGTTATATGGTCAGTATACATTTTGTTGCCCAATCCATTTTCATAAGAATTATAAATTATTTTTTACAGTACTTTAAATCATATTTTTTAGTGGGTATTGAATTTGTGGATTGTGATAATAATACATCTTCGTGGGGTCCAAAATATGTAGTTTATAAAAACAAGGAAGGGTAAACCAATGATCTGTATTTGGGAGGTTGATTAAACGTAGGCATAAGATTTTGTGGTCAAGTTTAACAACAGAATCAATGAAAATTCAACCCCCTTAAAAAATAATTATTTTGCAGTATACATTTGATATTTTCAGCCTAATTTCGGAGCGTCCTTACACATTTTGAAAGTTGAGATTGGAGGTGGATCAATGAGTGGGGGTATGTATTAGTTGGTATCCATTAGGGGTGGCCCGATGCATCGAAATATCGATGCATTGCGATCTCGAGTGTCCCGATAGTATGGATCGATAGTAAAAGTCTCGATCCAATAACTATTGCCGATAGTTAGCCCATCTATCGATAGTTACGATAGTTTCCTTTTTACAAATAAAGTTTATTATTTATTTAAAACAATGTCCATTTTAAACAATCCCACGCATCAAAACTGCAAACAATCCAATACTTAGTTAAAGTGTATTAATATATTTCTGTCCAATTCATTCTCAATCATTTCCACAAACAGTAGATTAGTATGTTGCACATCAAAGTGATATCTTACACAGTGCAAATTTGCATTTATAAGTTAATCCCTGGTTTTCGAATCTTGGCAATAACTATTGCAATAGTATTGCAATAGTTTCCAGCAATACAATAGTATTGCAATAGTACTTTCAGCAATAGCAATAGTATTGCAATAGTCAAAAATGGACTCGATAGTCACCTCTAGTATCCATGTTAAGTTAAGGTACAAACAAAATTCAATGTGCATTAACATAATAAAAAATATTGATTTGATACTTCACACTTGTTTACCCTTATATAACCTCTACACAGGAGTAGGTATCTCTCAAGCATATTGTTGAAACTATTCCCCCTTTTCGAGTGGTTAGTGGTCTCGACTACAAAGCCAGAGGTCCCTGGTTCGAATCTCAGCCAGGGCAAATTTCAGAATCGCATTTCAGTTATATTTTTGCTGTTAATATTTCTATGTTTTACAGTGGGGAGTGAAGCTACACATATGTATCACGATGGTGACCTCAATTTTCAACGAGGTTATGAATGGTGGATGATGAAAGAAGCCAAAAAGGTGAATGAACCAATACAAGATTTATATAATGCTCTTTACATGCGTCACTAGGCCTTATTGGGTCATGGGCCTTTAATTACCAAAATGGTATGAAATAGGCCTTGTATGTACTCTAACGCAAACAGTTTTCATCCGATAGTCTTTAAACTTTTTTTTGACGATGCTTATGGGTATAATATCTAGGCCAAGCTCGATTTTAGGCGAAATCGGCCTAGGCCTTATTGGGTTATGGCTTTTAATTATCAAATAAGTATGAAATTGGCCTTGTCTGTACTCTAACTCATTCAGTTTTCATCTGATCATTTTCAAATTCTGTGACAATGCTTATGGGCATAATATCCAGGCCAAGTACAATTTACAGGCCAAATCGGCCTAGGCCTGATTGGGTTGTGGTCCTTTTATTACCAAAAAAATTGAAATTGGCCTTGTCTGTACTCTAGTTTAAACAGTTTTCATTCGATCATTATCAAACTTAGTGACAATGTTTATGAGCATAATTCCTAGGCCAAGTTCAATTATAGGCCAAATCGATACAGACATTCTTGGGTTATTGTCCTGTATTTACCAAAATCTCTAGTACACAGAGTTTTCGTCTGAGTATCTACAAGCTAAGTGACAATGGGTATAATATCTAGGACATGTTCAATTATAGGCCAAATCAGCCTAGGCCTTCTTGGGTTATGGTCCTTTGATTAAAACGATTGTTGGATTGTTTGTTTTTTTCATTGACCATGCCTGAGACAGGCATATTTTTTTACATTTGGCTCATGTTTTCTTAATGGAAGCACTCATTACAAAGTCTGCGCGTCACACTTTGCGCTAACTCAACACTTCACACTCAAAAGTAAGCGTTATTTTGAGATTTGTACATGAGATAGCATGCTATAATTGGAACAAATGTTGAACAACCAATCAAAAAGAAGCATTTCGTCACATGCTTTGACACAAAATTCTAAATATGGCGTCATTCCTTGGAGATAGCTAAAAATTGAAATGACAATGATCAATAAGAAATGAAAAAGTTTCGCTTAAAACGTTCTTATTTCATGTGCTGTCTCCTGATAGATCAGTATAAACATAAATAAAATCAAATTTTGTTACTCATTCTTTTTCAATTTTAAAATGAACTGTTGCTCATGGGGTATTAACATTCATGGTGAAGGTAGCTTCTACTGATAATAATATTTTTTATTTCTAGTAAATCGACCAATGTTGAGTGAGATTATCATCTCTGAAGCGCTTTTCCTCGAAAAGTGAAATTGTGTAGTTAGCGCAAGATAATAATAAGGCAACAAACTGTCCTCTATTTCAGAGAAATCCAAACATTAAATTGTATGGACTTCCTTGGGTATTTTCTGGTTGGGTTGGCAAGGGAACTAACTCTCCATATACCCACCCAGAGAGAACTGTGGAATATATTATAAAGTGGATACAAGGGGCCAAAGATGTTCATGGATTAACTATAGACTATATTGGGGTAACTATTTCTTTTCTGTATATCTTTCCTGTAATCTTTTAAATTTCTCCTTAGATTTATATGACCATCAAAGTCAGGCATGTATTATGTGAACACACATGGATGGCCAAATTGACATTTTTCTAAAAAATGCCCAAGTTATAATCTTAAAATTGGTCTCAGAAAATACTTACATCTTTTATCTACACATGTGCAAATTTTCGTTACTTATACTAGCCACTCTCAAGGTTTGCCTTATCAGAGCCTGCATTCACAAAGCTTCTTAGATATTTTCTAAAAAATCTTAGACGAGACCGGAAATAAAATAATCTCAATTTTTCTTTTAAACAATTCTGATTGTTTTCATATTGAAATACAAAGACAAAAATCCATCTAAGGCAAAATCTCAGATTTTTTCGCGAAAACTAGGAAAGTTATTCAACAATTATATATTTGAAGTTTTGTGAATGTGGACCCAGGTTGTTTTCACTATACATGTAGTAAGATAAATTTAATATGTTGTTATTATTTTATATAGGAATGGAATGAGCAGAATTACAACACAACTTACTTAAAGGTACATACTTTGTCGATCCCAATGCATATGTTTTTAGCTCATCTGTTGTTTTATTAAAAAAAGATGAGTTATTGTCATCACTTGAACGTTGGCATCGGCATTGCTTGGCTAAGTTTTGTGTTTAGGTCAATTTTTCTCATAAACTATCAAAGCTATTGCTTTGAGACTTGCAACACTTGTTCACCATCAATACTTAAGCAATACCCATAGCTCTGATCTCTATTTTGCGAGAACTGTTACCCCTTTTTAGACTTTTTAGACATAGTTAACTTATATGTTAAAGGTAAACTTTTCTCAAACACTATGAGAGCTATTGCTTTGTAACTTTTAACACTTGTTCACTATCAATACCTGACCATGAAAAAGCAAGACCCATAACTCTAATCTGCATTTTGCTAGAGTTATTGCCCCTTTTTGGACTTAAAATATCTTGGGAAAGTTTGCTTTGAAACTTATTACACCTTTTCACCATCAATACCTCACTCTGTTAAGCTAGACAGATAACCCTACTTTATGCAGGGGTAATGGGCATTTTTACATGGATAATGATCAGATGAGCGTCTGCACCGGAAAGGCGGTCCTCTTGTTGATTAGAGTGTTTACTTGTTGTGTTTTAGTGTAAAGAATCTGACAATAATACTTCAGTACAACCTCTCGTCAGTGGCCCTCTGTAGAGCAACAACCTCTCTTTCATAGCATATTCAAAATTTCCCTAAGCTGATATTTATTATAAATATAACTGTTGTACAGCAACAACTTATAAACACCAATAATTTCAGCTCCCAAAAGATGTTGCTCTCTACAGAGGTTGTACTGTTATTTCATGAAGAACATGAATTGCTGTAGTACTGAAAGGCATTATTTCATTTGATGTTGATCATGTGCGGATCCAGAGGACGGTGGTTGGGGTCCGGACCCCCCTGGAATTTTGGCAAAAATATGGTTATTTCATGTATTCTCACTGTTACATAGGACAGTCTTTAACATAATTTAGGTTACACAATGTAATATTATCTCCATAAGTATTTTAGCTATAATCATGTCACCTGGCACCTTGGGTGTTTTGCTTGAAAACTAATTTCAACAGAGTTTAATATGGTATTGTTTCTTAGAATTTTTGGGGTTCGTTAAATTACGCTCATTTGTTTCAGCAAGCTTGTTGTGCTCAAAATAGCAAATTGTTCTAAATAGCAGACCAATTTTGTTCTAAAACTTAAGATTTTGGTTTTAAATTTTAATTTTACAGAAAATTGCAAAACTATGCATGATTTAAAATAATTGAAGGGGTCTAACTAGCCGGACTTTATTGTGTATATATATGAGGTGACTGCTATTGTAGTATGTAAGTTTATACCATGTTGTGAATTAGACAATCCTTAAAGAATGGTTTATTGTAGTAACCCTAAGCTACAGAATTTAGATGGGTAGGTTAAATTCACCTTGGCCCCCCTGATTATTGTTTTTGACTACACCTGGGTACTGTACAGAATTAAGTGCCTTGAACTCATTCATTGTCGAGCATTTTCATTCTTGTACTGTAAAACTTTATGATTTGTTGAACCAGTCTCCATGGTTATCATTTTGTCCATCTCTATGGTTACCGTCCTCTCAATCTCCGTGGTTACCATATTTTGTCAATCTCCATGGTTACCATATTTTGTCAATCTCCATGGTTACCATTTTCTCAGTCTCCATGGACATTTGTTACCATTTTCTCTGTCTCCATGGTTACCCGTTTGTCAGTCTCCATAGTAACCATTTTCTCTGTCTCCATGGTAACCATTTTCTCTGTCTCCATGGTAACCATTTTCTCTGTCTCCATGGTAACCAGTTTGTCAGTCTCCATAGTAACATTTTCTCTGTCTCCATAGTAACCATTTTCTCTGACTCCATAGTAACCATTTTCTCTGTCTCCATGGTTACCATTTTCTCAGTCTCAATTATTTTCTCAATTTATCTTAAAACATCAAATCATTAATCACCTTAATCATAAAACAACCTTTAAATTAAGGTCCATTTCACTGTTGTGCTCTTAAATCAACCTCAATGTGTAGGCCAGGATGGTCTGTTCTCTAGAATCTGTGTCTGTCACTTGTGTGGGTGGCTAGGTGCTGCTGCCACCATTGGCTTGGATTTGTCTGTGCAGGAACAGTATTTAATTACCATTGTGGTTTGCCCAAGGAAATTTGTGGTAATAATTTTTTTTTTCAAATATTTAAATGCAGATGTTACGGCAAGCCTTAGACAAGAATGGGTTTCTGTTCACAGAGATTGTGGCCTGTGATGACTATCAGGCCGAGTTTGAGACCCAAATTGCTGAAGATATGTTGATTGATCCAGCGTTGTCATCGGCCATTGGTTATTTTGGGTAAGCTTGATGGATCCTGACACACCTTTCATCATTTCAATATTATAATCAGAGGTCGTATTTTGTGAACTCTGTGAAACATATACAAAGTAGCATAACCTCTCCAGACTGGCCCTCACAATAGTAACACATTCCAAATTTTGCTATTTTCTATGAATTGAACCATCTAAAACATAAGGTCTATATCCTTTCTGCTACCATAGTGTACTGATGCAGACTGGCCACGATGGCCATTTCGGGCTTCCATAGTTTACGGCCTAAATGCCCAAATTCGGGAATTTCGCTGTCTTGGATACGCATGCATCCCAGACTAAAGGATATCACGTGCCCACGGTCGTGAACAGGTTTTTTGGCCTGCTGGCCCCCTTTTAAGGAGGGCTTGAACGCGTAGGTTTTCCAAAACTGAAATTACTTATACCACCCACTAGGGTACCAGTCCCTGTGGAATTGCATCTACATTTTTCGCCAAAAAGTTTATTATTTTTCTACAGAAGGAATATAGGGCTAGACAAAGGGGCTGGGATCAATGCCCTAAATTGCCCCAAAATTAGGCCTACTTAGCTAAAAAAAAAGAAGTTATTCTTGCATGGGTCACTGTCACATTGTCATTTCCAGTGACCTTTTGTCACATTGTTGACATTATTGCCTACTTTCGGTCAGGTGTGTAGCATCTGGATGTATTAAGTTTATCTCAGTGCTGCAAGTCAAAAATGTCTCAGAATATAGGGTCTATGTGAATTTCACGTAGGCTGGAAAAAAAGCGTGGTAGCAGAAGGGATGTAGGCAATTTAAGGTAGAAGCTACGAAATTCAGCATGTAAATCCTTAAAGGTACTGAAGCTCAGATTGAGTTAAAAAAATTCCCACCTAACCAAATATGAGTCAGTCTCCAGGAAAACCTGCTATATTGACATTATGTTATTACTGCCATGTAACAAGGTTTTAAAAAGCTTTCAAATAAGAAAAAATGACTTATCTATAGATTCAATTTTAAGTCATTTATCCATATATTACTATATCTTAGCTTTAAAATTTCTTATGAATTATGTCGACATCATTTACTTCGTTGCTATGGAGACCAATTTCAGAAAAGTACTCGGATTGAAAAAAAACGAGGAGTTAGTTGCTTAAAACAGTAGTAGCCTTTCTCTAAATGTGAACATTTACAATTTGGATGTCTATTTTTAAACTTAAACATCATTCTAAAACGTGATACCATTTTAACCAGTTTATGTCAAGAATTGATCAAATGCAGTATTTATAAAGTACTTGTTACAACGACGTCGAATAACGTTTGAATGACGTTTGCGACGTCACACAAAAAGGGTCTGATTAGGGCCTCAACAAAACAGCTGTAACTTCCTTAAAAATAAAGATAATAACAAAATTTCTTTTGCATTTTGCTTCATTAAGATTATTCTTTTAAATAATATAAAATCTCAAAATCATTTTTTTTTGGTCAAAATAGCAGGTTTTCCTGGAGACAGGCTCATACATAATAAATCACAGACAGTTGCTTTATGGATGTAACAATACAAAATAACTTCAAAATGCTGATGTTTCGCAAGTTGTTTTAAATGTCTGGGTACTTGTTTAAGGGATATTCAAAAGAACAATATTAAAATTACACGAATATTTGACAATAATTTTCTTTTATGTTTGCAATATGCCTATACATGTACGTGATACAGCACCTTTAATGTATTCCTATAACAATGCTTAAAATAGGACATTTCTCTAAAAATAAATTGAATGTCTGAGAATTATTTTATTCAAATATTTTGCAGTACTGTAATAATAACACAGTAATTACGTAAGACTGAAGTAAGAAAAATAACAGCCAAACCTGTGTGATCATTGAAAATATTCTATATTTAAATGAGACTAGCTCATATACACTACCCACCAAAAATAAGTATACAGATGTTATTTGCCCACTTACTTGCCTGTAATAATACTATTTGCAGAACAGTGAAGCAACAATATATTTGAAGAAAAGGAAAATTTTTGTTTATTAAATGGAAAGGCCATACATTATTTGGTACCCTAGGTGCAAAATCTAAAGTTTGTTTGTCCCTCGTGAATGGTAATTTTGTCACAAAAAGATGGAAAATTCAGCCTTTTTGATCACATGGTTATTTTAGTTCCGAATATCTTCATCTTTATTTCTATCTCTATTTTGACTCATTTAGTAACTGTAGTTACAGAAACTAGTATAATTGTGACAATTTGATAAACTGATATTGAATAATTTAACCAAGTTTAAATTTGCAAAAATTATTTACTGTATACTTATTTTTGGTGGGCAATGTATATGGCTGGCTATTTTAAGATTGGTTCGAATGTTCATGTTGGAAAATTCACCGAACATAATGGTATAGGTTTGGTTCAAACAAAATATGACTTCTTGGTGTTTCAAAGTAGGCTAGAAAGTATGGTGATTTCGGTGTTTATGTACCTGCATGTTGTCGTTGTTGTTGTTGTTGTTGCTGTCATCGTCATCTCTCTCATCCTTCTGTTTCTCTCTATATCCGCATAGTATTACATATAAACTGCATACTCAATAGCTGTCACCTTTATCTATAACAGTGTATATGCATGCATGCAAATTTTGTAGTTTATCAATAAGTTGAATAGAATAAGGACACAAACGTGTCTAGTGCATTATAAAGCATATTTTTACTTAAAAATCATGTTGTACTCTACATCTGATGGCTAGA
This sequence comes from Spisula solida, assembly GCA_947247005.1. Lineage (NCBI taxonomy): Eukaryota > Metazoa > Mollusca > Bivalvia > Venerida > Mactridae > Spisula > Spisula solida. The sequence goes on along the minus strand of OX365952.1, from coordinate 32,277,908 downwards.
AATGTAGTGCCATAATTTCTCCCACACAAAGTAGGGCAGAAAATTGATTTTATGCTTTATGTCTGTCTTCTGTCAGGATGAATGAATGTCACAAGGTTTGTCTGCCCTTGTTTTCCTTTACCACTGGTCAGATTTCAATGAAAGTTTAACTGAATAGTTGGTAACAAGCCTTGTTGTGCATGTTCGGAATTTTAGAAAATCCCTTCTAGTTGTTTAAATGCTTGTTTTGCATATCCCTGCTGATCCTTGAAAAATGGTCCCTTTCAAAACATTATGGGAGGGGTCTGAGTTGTAGCTTTTAGCAGTGTATTTTATGTATAAACAAAATCTGACCTCTGAGCTTGAAACCTTTGGGTATCCACTATATAAAGTCTATAGCTTAAAGTGCAGTCACAGTTCAATACTCGTTTTTCGATATACCGGTAAACTCGCTTTTATTGACAACACTGGAATCAAACCATCACTGTCAATGGTAGAGCGCTAGATTGTTGAATCAGAAATTGTTCCAATCCTAGATTATGTTCTACAATCATGACATGGGTATATGTTTATTATAACCCCGCACAACGAGTTTCAAGGGGGGTATACTGGATTCAGCTTGTCCGTCCGTCCATCTGTCCCTCCATAGACGCAGTCTTGTGGACGAAACTCCTCCTACAGTTTTGGCAGGATTTCACTCAAACTTTCTCAGATGAACAACCTCAACTTATAGATGTGCATGAAGAAAGGAATTTGCGCTGCGATGAATTTTAGTAGAATTATGTCCCTTTGCCTGCGGGGGTATATTAGTCTGCCGAATGGCGACAGCTCTAGTTAATGCTGTTAAAGAAAATGTTAGTTGATGTTTGTGAGATAGTTTGTTAGTACTGGTTGGTAACAAATACCAGGAAACTGTTTGCGGTACAAGGGTTGTTCTGTAACTTCCCAGTTTGTTGCTCTACGATGAACAGATTAACCAACATGTCCTAAAGTTTAAAAACAATTTGATTCACAATTTTGTATATTTTATTCAGGATAAAGTAAACACATACAGGAAATGCCCCTCATACATATTATGCCAGTATCCAAGGTAAAACACATACAGGAAATGCCTCTCATACACATTCTACCAGTATCCAAGGTAAAACACATACAGGAAATGCCCCTCATACACATTATGCCAGTATCCAAGGTAAAACACATACAGGAAAAGAACCTCATACACATTCTGCCAGTATCCAAGGTAAAACACATACAGGAAATGCCCCTCATACACATTCCGCCAGTATCTAAGGTAAAACACATACAGGAAATGCCCCTCATACACATTCTACCAGTATCCAAGGTAAAACACTTACAGGAAATGCCCCTCATACACATTCTGCCAGTATCCAAGGTAAAACACTTACAGGAAAAGAACCTCATACACATTCTACCAGTATCCAAGGTAAAACACATACAGGAAATGCCCCTCATACACATTCTGCCAGTATCCAAGGTAAAACACATACAGGAAATGCCCCTCATACACATTCTACCAGTATCCAAGGTAAAACACATACAGGAAATGCCCCTCATACACATTCTGCCAGTATCCAAGGTAAAACACATACAGGAAAAGAACCTCATACACATTCTGCCAGTATCCAAGGTAAAACACATACAGGAAATGCCCCTCATACACATTCTACCAGTATCCAAGGTAAAACACTTACAGGAAATGCCCCTCATACACATTCTGCCAGTATCCAAGGTAACCATATTTTGAAAATGGAAGTAATCTAATAAAAAAATCATTTTTTCTAGTATAAATGAAACTTTGTCTTCGCCAAAATTCCTCAACCTATGTTTAAACTTTTGAAGATATATATGAACACTTCGGAAACTTACAGACCACCCCTCGTATTTGGAATGTGACTTACAAATTGCTGAAAAAACAGTGTAAAACTTGATTAAAAAAACACATGAATACATTATACTATAGATTCCATGCTATATTTTAGATGTTACGGAAAGGACTTGATCAGCATGAGTTCAGTCATGTTAAAATAGTAGCCGGAGACGACTTCGATGAAACTAGTGCATTTTCTCGAGGTCTTTCGAATGATATGTTACGTGATGAAGTATTGGCCGAAGCTGTCTCATATTTTGGGTTTGCTTGCCTTGTTACATACCTTGTAGACTGTAGAACTCACGCTATCATATTGTTGTAGGGGTCCTACATACCTAATTCTGGAATATTGCAGAATTCCAGATTTGCTGCATTGAATAGAATACACCTTTCTGCAAAAAAATAAAAGTTATTTGATGAAAAAAAATCAAAGAATTGACAAAGTTATGGTCATTGCACCTTTCTGCAAAAAATAAAAGTTATTTGATGAAAAAAAATCAAAGAATTGACAAAGTTATGGTCATTTGACATTCCATAAGCTGAATTATAACTATAGATCAATGTTTGAAACAGAGTTTGGCTGTTGGGAGACTTGCGACTCATTTTCAGGATTGGGCATTATGCCTCAATAGGACCCCTACTGTTGCTTGCTCCTTGTTAAACTCATACACACCAGGCCTCAACAAATATTTTTAAAAGCACTCGTCCTGCAATATAGACAATGAAGAAAACCCCAAATCTTACTTGTCCTGCTATATAAATAAAGAAGGAAAAAATTGTGCAGGACGAGTGGACAAGTGAATTTATTGAGGCCTGCACACCATGTTAACATTGGATTGGTTGGTCCGCTGCAGCAAAAACTTGTGCAACTATTTGCCTCAAATGAAGTAGCTAGGGGAGACATATTGATTTTGTGCTGGATCTCTGTCTGTCAGTCCGGATGGATATTTATGTCACAAGGTTTATTTGCTCTTGTCCTCCTTTACCATTGGTCTGATTTCAAGGAAACTTCACATGAACAGTTGGTACCAATCCTTGGTGTTCATATTGTCTGGAATTTAGGTTGGATGATTTTTGCCGGAGTTATGGCCCCTTGTAGGAGACATACATTTTTGTGTCAAAAAATGTCCTAGTTAATTTCTATTCCTTTTTCCTTGTGTATGTTCCTTTGTGCTTTGCTTGATATTGTCTGTGGTGAATTGTTTTGTAAATTGTCTGCTTTCTGGTCTATTTCTATAAGAATCGATCAAAACTTACAGTGTTTAATTGTGAAATATTTCCTTTGATGTTTGTTTTTTTAGGTTTATCATTGTTCTCAACAAAACATATGATGGCAGATTCACCTAACCAGTGTTCCTGGACAGTACTTACCACAAATTACCTGTTCTTACCTTTCACAAGGAACCAGCATCTTCTCATGGAAGTGTATGATCTGCCGTGACCATTTTGTTTTTGAAAACTATGAAATTTATTGCTGTAATGCTGTAAAACAATTTGAATTTTGCAACAATTCTTTGAAATGATCAGGTGTTCCATTTGACTCAGGAGAAGAGGTTTTGACCCTTAAAATTTCCCAAAAGGCTCATTTTGACCCTCATGATTTTGGTTTGTAGGGTCATTGTCTCTTAAAATCATAGGTATTTTTCCAATAAAATGGTAAGATTGAGTCATAAGTATCAAAATGACCCTTCAGATTTAGAAGCTAGTGGAACCCCTGAAAATTACGGTATGGAAAGATGTTATCATTGTCAAATTTGGGCCAGAAGTTAACGAGGGATGTTAAATGAATAAGCAGAAAACATGCTCTGATATCTTTATTGTTTGACCAATATTGCTTGAAGTTAGTAAAATGATAGAGATAAAGCACATTTAATTTACAAATAAAAAAAATAAAACTCACAAGAATGAAAAGAGATGTTCCGCTCGATGGCAGAAGGCATTGCCATAGGAATGGAGTTTGTTCTTTCTCCAGTCAATATCAACAGTTACTGTCAATTTATTACACTGTAATCTTTCCACTAATTCGGAAAGTGTGATCCCCTTACTGTGACATACAAAAAACTAAGAGCATATTCTGTCAATCTCATTTAAATCAAATCCATATATTGCTTCACTACTTTACACTGATATATAGGATCTGATGGTACTCTATGCGGGGTCATGTCCAAGTGACCTTTCAATCATCCAATCAAAACGTTACTTTCACAAATCTGAAAGTGTACAGGTGGCTAGCCATGCCCAAGATTTTATGTTTGTATTGATATGTTCTAGTGCATATACTATTTTAATATCACTGGTTACAACATATTCTCTTGCAATATTCTGTAATTTTTAGCTAGATCTATTTCTTGATTTCTACTAAACATAAAAAGGGGTTTAGCTCAAGTTAGATCATTATTTCTTTGGATGTTTACTCTGCAAGAGTTGTCTCCTTTGCATATTCCGGTCATCAAAATGTAATTGCACATACACAGTGACTGTACTAGTTTAACTGTAACATACTGTCTTTTTATACTTTTAACATTTGTAACATAATTATTTATTTAATAATTGTTTGCTCAGACAGCGCCACCCTGTAATAGTCGGATGTTTGATGCAGATGAAGACGTACAGTAAAACCTCGGTAATACGAGTAGCGATTATTCGAGCAACCGGCCTAATTCGAGCAAATTTCAAAGTCCCAACGAATTTGCTCTATATTGTACATTAATTTATCTCTCTAACTCGAGTAAAGTTATTACGAGCATCCGGTCTAATTCGAGCGCAGATGTCGGTCTAATCAACAACTTTCAACGATAATTAATTACCTTATATCGAGGCAATCATCCGAGCGAAATTTCACACCTCCGAAAAATGTCATACTAAATTTTGTTACGGTCCGTATTTTTCACACATCTTGATAATCACATTTTATGACAATAGCGTAATCCCTAACACTTAAATTGATTTCCGTATTTTCGATTCGTTACATTAAACACGAAGTAGAATATATTTAATTAATGAGCGTGATTTAAACAACACATACATTTCAGAACAAGTTCAATAGGGAACAATTGAGAACTTTAACACATACGAGAACTAGAATTATTAAATGCAACATCGTTGCTTCGAACGTACTGACTCGCACAGACTTTTAATTATCGTAAGATAAACCGACGTACATGTAGAATCTTAAATATTTAGGCTCCGTTCGTTATAAAACTGCAAGTCAAAATCATTTCAAAACTTTTTCATATCCCGTATTTCATGAAAACTTGCGAATGTAAGCTTACGTACAGTGCAATTTCACCTGTCCGATACTGAATACGTGAAGTAAATCAAGTCCGCGATTAAATCCAATTCTTATCGAACAACCCTGAAGAATGAAAAAATCGTCGACTTTGTAAAGTAGCAAATTAAATGTCAATTGAATCTACATTATGCGCAGATTGGCGAATTCATACCGCGGTATGAAACTCTGACGTAACACTACTCCCAACTGTACCGGCAATTTCTTTGATGTGCGGCGCGTTTGAAGTCAGTCGAAAGACCGCCGCGTTTGATGTCTCCAAATTGTCGCGCGCGTTTCAATTGGAAACCACAGGGATATAACTCATTCAGCTAAACATCATGTCCTAAATAAATTATCATAGATAATATAGTGCATGTTTTTTACTCAATGAGCCGTATCCCTGTGCTGAAAACTGGATCGACTTTGCATCCGGGTTTTATTTTATCACAGGCTATTTTTATGCGTGGGTGTTTGTTCAAACATGTAGGATCTATCGTGCGCTTTGGGTAATGTTATCTTTTTGCCGATGCGAACTTTTATTACAACCGTTAAATGGAGTTTGATATTTAATGTTAAAGGATTCATTACGACTTTCATATGCAATTTGTTGAATTCGGCAAATGTCCACACGATTCAAATTGCGTATAGACTTGATAAACAATGACAATATTCGTAGTTACAACCAAATATATGTATCATACGTGTTTTCATTATAAACACAGTTACACTTAGTCATAACAGCAATTCATCATAGACTTCGGATATTTCGAGCACCTGCCTTAACTCGAGCATTTGGCTTGTCCCGATGGGTCCTCGAGATAACGAGGTTTTACTGTATTTTGGTCTAAGCAAAATTAATCACTAGAAATGTTGCCAGTCTAAATAGTGGCTACAAACTGAATGACTCACTGCGTGGGAGAGAGGTCATTCAAACATGACCTGCTATAGAGTGTAGTCAGATCTTAACAGCGTAGCTAAATGTTAGGATCTGATTTTAATGAGATTGATATTCTGTGTATGTGTATTTATAGTAAGGGGAATTTGACACGACTCTCGACCTGCTATTAGCATAATTTAACAGCTGATAAATTGTTTAAGAGTGCACTATTACAGTACACAAAGTAATGTGGCAAAATGTTTTGTTTCAGAGTGCACTATTCCAGTACACAAAGTAATGTGGCAAAATGTTTTGTTTCAGAGTGCACTATTCCAGTACACAAAGTAATGTGGCAAAATGTTTTGTTTCAGAGTGCACTATTCCAGTACACAAAGTAATGTGGCAAAATGTTTTGTTTCAGAGTGCACTATTCCAGTACACAAAGTAACGTGGCATCTATAATGTGGGGAAAACCCCTGTGGGCTTCAGAAGATTACAGCAGTTTTAATGATGAGAAGGGAGCGAGATGTTGGGCTAGGGTTTGTGTTATTGTTATTTTGGCATGGTTTACTAATGTCCTAATATACTGAGATGAATCAACTTAGTTTACTCTTGGTCAATGAATGCAGCTTAGTTTTTGTTTTTGTTCATGCATAACAGACATCTTTACTATCTAATTTCAACCATGGCTAATTTTAAAGAAGACACCCTCAAATATCTAAGTAATCATTGGCCAAATTTTGACATATTTATGCCGATAGTAGAAAATGCCATGCATTTTGGTCAAATGTAGCATGTTTATTTTATTTAAAATTGATAATTTATAATTTAGTATTTCACATAAGTAAGCTGTCATTTCAGAGCTTTTTTCCCAACGATAGTAGGGGTTGTTAACAGGTGTCTTCCCTTCAGGAAAATCCGAGTTCAAAGAAAAGGCCCGTTTCCCTACTCTTGAAAAAAAGCCCTGCAATTATACATTAAGAGAAAACTGGAAAAAAAAAAATTAAAAAGAATTTTTCTCAAAAACTGTCTCTTACCTGCTTGATTAGGTCACCTGATTCATCACACTTCTTATGGATACTAACTACTGGATAATCATTAGGGAGTTAAATTGTTGAACTTCACCACGAAATCTAATGTCAACAAGTAATCGATCTTCCAAATGCAGAACAAGGGTTTACCCTTCCATGTTTTATAATCCACTATCAAAATCAACGAAATTTTGTACCCACGAAAATATGTGATTTGACAGGGTTGCACACCTGACACTGGGACAGCCAGTGCTAATATGCTGTCAGGAATCACACTTGGAACCACTAGGCTCAGGGTGGATACTGAAGCCACTAGATCACTGGGGCGGATATTTAAAGAACTTGTACTATGCTAAATCTAACCTGCAGCCACCACAGTCCACCAGGTTCTAGGCAGACACACTTGCCACTAGATCACCGGGCTGGGTATTTAAGAACTTGTACTATGCTAATGAAGTAAGAAGTTATTGAACGATTGTAGGAATGCACTTGAAAATTTGCCAGTAATACATTCAAGTCAATTCGACCTGAATGGCTTCACAAAGTATCTCTTGTACTGTTTCTATGACATCCAATAGATCTAAAATCATCTACGGTATAGGTGCAATGTTTGAGTATGATTTTTCCTATGATTTTCCGGTGCAATTATTTTATGATAGTTTATATATATTCCCTATTTACCTTGTTATGTTGATGTTTTAATTTTCAGATACTGAATCAAAACTATGTGAATGGTTTAATGACTAGGTAAGAATGTACATGTATTTTACCTTCCTTAAGAAACAACCTCTACCGAGTGGCCTGTCCTCAGTCTCCAGACTAGCACATCCTTGAACTACAACCTCTCTAGAGTGGCCCTCCATTAAGCAACAACCTCTTTTTGACAATGAATTAATTGTTTAAAAAATAACTTAATGCTATTGCTTTTACTTCTTCAAAGCAACAACCTCTGTGAACCTACCAAACTTACATAACTGTGCTCTCCCATCTTTGATGTCAGTCGTTCAGTAAACCAAATGGTTTCCATTCAATAACTCAAGAACCCTTTGCCCTAGGACCCTCAAACTTTACATGGAGGTTGGTCATCAACAGTAGATTCACCCTATAGTTTCTGAGGTCAGTAGGTTAAAGGTTAAGGTCACTGTGACCTTTATCATTTCTCATGCCTTACTAATGTGGAAAATCATAGTTGGATGATCTTGTATAATCCATGTAATTGTTACCCTGGTGAATTCGGTGGACCAGTAGTTTCATCAACATACTTTGTGTCACACATACTGCGACCGTGGCTGAGTGGTCAGTCTGTCTGTGAAGTGGGTGATTGAAGTTTCAAATCCCGGTGGAAGCTAGGTTGAACTGATGCGGTTGATTGGTGAGCCGCCAGCTAGTTAAAGAATGGTTACCGTAGCCCATCTCTGACAGGCGTCCAACAATAAGAGAATGAATTAGGGAGGTACTGCGTGCATAAAAGACAGGTGTTTCATAAGTCAAATTGGCTGGACCTTTCAATAGGGAAGACACTATCATAAACAAAGACTTTACCTTACAGTAAGTTTTTTACCGAAATTCCCGAAATAAAGATTGTGCATATATTAAGTAATTTACAGAATCATACTATTAATATGTTTGTATGACTTTACAGCACCATCTCATGGAATTTGATAGCTGCATATTACGAGGGTATGCCGTACCAGAGATGTGGTCTGATGACTTCCAACAATCCATGGAGTGGACATTATGATGTAAATCCAACCATCTGGATGACTGGTAAGAGTTTGCATCCCTGATTATTAGTATAATGTTTGCCCTCCGTCTGTCCGTCCATCAAAAAAACCGGATCCTGACATAACTCTAACAGTTTCCAAGCTAAATAGGGGGCAATAAGGGGATAATGCACGTCCATAAATATTTTGATTCCGACCAAAATTGTGGTTGCTATGGCAACAGAAACATTGAAAATGGCTTTAAACCGGTAGGGGACTTCTGTATTGCTTGCAATTCTTAATTACTTGTTATTTAACCTATCGATCCGGTGCGAATCTCTGCGGCAAAAGGTCATATCCTTCCAGGAAAATATGACACCAATCATTACATCAATTTTTCCCCCACATGTGGAGAAGTTGCTGGTTTCTTGTACTGGTCCAGGAAAACTGGTTAGATAAATCGGTTGTCAAATATAACTGAAAAATTGTTGAAAAATGGCATTAACAAACCCAAATAGACAAACAAACACAAAACAGAAAGCAAATAGATCTAGCTTTTATAAGTACTGTTTTAATATTTTTTATGTGTTTGTATATGTACATGTATTGAAGAGTAAAGTAGGATAGGTGGAACACACGGAAAAGACGGGTCAAGTTGTATTGTCAAATATTTATATTAATAATTGATTGTTTCAGCACATACTACACAATTCACACAGCCAGGATGGGATTATTTAAGTCATCACGCTGGAGTCGGCCATCTTGTGGGTGGTGGTAGCTACGTGGCCCTTACTAGTCCTGATAAAAGTGATCTGACTATTATATTCGAGACTATAGTAAGGGTTTTACTTCTTGCTTGGATTGAGTACAATAATAAAGGGACTTAGTGGATACAAGAAATTTATTTTACGTCGGGTACAATATACATAGTAGCACAAGCTAACAGCTTTTTGCCGACAAATTAAAAATAGCTATGAAAGAAAAACACAGTTATTTAAGATACAAGTCAATTGTTTAAGAATATCAATATATTCAATTTTGGGAAATGAACCACACGACTAAGACTAGTTTGGATGTTCAATTGATGGATCAACTACTGCCTGGTTGAACAAGGACAGTTATTCATAAAACATCTAATATAAGTGCATTATTTCGATTCTATTCTATGCGAGCCAATATTCTGCATTTGACAACACAGAAAGACATGGTAGCTGTTTCACTGCTTCCTTCCTCAGAACACAAATACACTATTTGGCTTAATTAACTCCTTTAACTTTTTTTCAAGTACGCCTTTGTTTGCTCTATGTGTATGTCGATAAAACTGCAGATTGTTTCTTAAATGAACAGATACATGATATACTAGTAATTTATTATGGGTGCATGTTTATTATAAAACCTGTCTTTAATATAGAAGTTGTCAATTTATATTTAATCATATTAGCTCAGGAGACATGTTGATTTAGTGCTGGCTAGATGGACATCACAACATTTATCAACGTTCGTTCTCAGCCATATTCATTTGGTCAGATTTCCAAGAAACTTCACATGAATACTTGCTACCAGGCCTAGTTGTGCATATTGTCAGGAATTTTAGGTTGAATGAATATTGCCAGTGTTATGGCCCTTTTTTGGGATATACATTTTGTGTTTCAAAAACCTTTCTATAAGTTAACAGAGCTACAGATAAGCTGCATATTGGAGTAATTACCCAATTAATTTTCTTAAATACCCAATAGATTTTGTGAGAAGGGAGTAAGAAAAAGCAAATACAATTTGAAATACCCAAATAGAAAAAGATGTTACAGTGAAAAATAGTACATAATAGCATATTTACCCTTTGAGTTTTATTAAAACCCAATTAAAATTTGTCAAAACCCAATCAAAATTTGAACTCAGGGGTAAAATACCCAATTGACTAAAACCTTATCTGTAGCTCTGAGTTAAGGTAAGACATGTTTGACTCTATATTTCAGGCACATGATGATTCCATATGTTTACATGAGGTGTTACCTGCATATTCTGTCGATAATCAAACTATAACCTTCAAATTAAAAGGAAGTTTTGTAAGTAGACTAAATTTTAAATTGTAGGTACGTAATCTGATTCTGTAGTTACTGCATTCATTTTAAATGTTCTATAACCTGGAGCATGTGTTGATCCAGAGGGAACCTGTTAGGAAGTATTTCCATGTTTCAGTGAGGTATAAATGACCGTATAATTCCATGTTTCAGTGAGGTATAAATGACCGTATAATTCCATGTTTCAGTGAAGTATAAATGACCGTATAATTCCATGTTTCAGTCCAGTATAAATGACCGTATAATTCTATGTTTCAGTCCAGTATAAATGACCGTATAATTCTATGTTTCTGTCCAGTATAAATGACCGTATAATTCTATGTTTCAGTCCTGTATAAATGACCATATAATTCCATGTTTCAGTCCAGTATAAATGACCGTATTATTCCATGTTTCAGTGAAGTATAAATGACCGTATAATTCCATGTTTCAGTGAAGTATAAATGACTGTATATTTCCATGTTTCAGTCCAGTATAAATGACTGTATAAATCCATGTTTCCGTCCAGTATAAGTGACTGTATAATTCCATGTTTCAGTCCAATATTAGTGACTACAGTCCAGTATAAATGACTGTATAAGTCCATGTTTCAGTCCAGTATAAATGACTGTATAATTCCATGTTTCAGTCCAGTATAAATGACTGTATATTTCTATGTTGCAGTCCAGTATAAATGACCATATAATTCCATGTTTCAGTCCAGTATAAGTGACCATATAATTCCATGTTTCAGTCCAGTATAAATGACTGTATAATTCCATGTTTCAGTCTAGTATAAGTGACTGTATAATTCCATGTTTCAGTCCAGTATAAATGACTGTATAATTCCATGTTTCCGTCCAGTATAAGTGACTGTATAATTCCATGTTTCAGTCCAGTATAAGTGACTGTATAATTCTATGTTTCAGTCCAGTATAAATGACCGTATAATTCCATGTTTCAGTCCAGTATAAATGACCGTATAATCCATGTTTCAGTGAAGTATAAATGACCGTATAATTCCATGTTTCCGTCCAGTATAAATGACTGTATAATTCCATGTTTCAGTCCAGTATAAGTGACTGTATAATTCCATGTTTCAGTCCAGTATAAATGACTGTATAATTCCATGTTTCCGTCCAGTATAAGTGACTGCAGTCCAGTATAAATGACCGTACAATTCCATGTTTCAGTCCAGTATAAATGACTGTATAATTCCATGTTTCAATCCAGTATAAATGACCGTATAATTCCATGTTTCAGTCCAGTATAAGTGACTGCAGTCCAGTATAAATGACCGTACAATTCCATGTTTCAGTCCAGTATAAATGACCGTATAATTCCATGTTTCAGTCCAGTATAAGTGACCGCAATCCATTATAAATGACCATACAATTCCATGTTTCAGTCCAGTATAAGTGACTGCAGTCCAGTATAAATGGCCGTATAATTCCATGTTTCAGTCCAGTGACTGCAGTCCAGTATAAATGACTGTATAAATCTATGTTTCAGTTCAGTATAAGTGACTGCAGTCCAGTATAAATGACTGTATAATTCCATGTTTCAGTGCAGTATAAGTGACTGTAAAATTCCATGTTTCAATGAAGTATAAATGACCGCATAATTCCATGTTTCAGTCCAGTGACTGCAGTCCAGTATAAATGACTGTATAAATCTATGTTTCAGTTCAGTATAAGTGACTGCAGTCCAGTATAAATGACTGTATAATTCCATGTTTCAGTCCAGTATAAGTGACTGCAGTCCAGTATAAATGACTGTATAAATCCATGTTTCAGTTCAGTATAAGTGACTGCAGTCCAGTATAAATGACCATATAATTCCATGTTTCAGTCCAGTATAAGTGACTGCAGTCCAGTATAAATGACTGTATAATTCCATGTTTCATTGAAGTATAAATGACCGTATAATTCCATGTTTCAGTCCAGTATAAGTGACTGCAGTCCAGTACAAATGACTGTATAATCCATGTTTCAGTGAAGTATATAAATGACCGTATAATTCCATGTTTCAGTGAGGTATAAATGACCGTATAATTCCATGTTTCAGTCCAGTATAAATGACTGTATAATCCATGTTTCAGTGAGGTATAAATGACCGTATAATTCCATGTTTCAGTGAGGTATAAATGACAGTATAATTCCATGTTTCAGTCCAGTATAAGTGACTGTATAAATCCATGTTTCAGTGAGGTATAAATGACCGTATGATTCCATGTTTCAGTGAGGTATAAATGACCGTATAATTCCATGTTTCAGTGAGGTATAAATGACCGTATAATTCCATGTTTCAGTGAGGTATAAATGACCGTATAATTCCATGTTTTAGTGAGGTATAAATGACCGTATAATTCCATGTTTCAGTGAGGTATAAATGACCGTATAATTCCATGTTTCAGTGAGGTATAAATGACAGTATAATTCCATGTTTCAGTCCAGTATAAGTGACTGTATAAATCCATGTTTCAGTGAGGTATAAATGACCGTATAATTCCATGTTTCAGTCCAGTATAAATGACCGTATAATTCCATGTTTCAGTGAAGTATAAATGACCGTATAATTCCATGTTTCAGTCCAATATAACCTCTCTACATGTTTGGTTCAGTATGTTGGGTAATGCTGCCCAGAAGAACATCACCGTTCTGTTTGCGTACAAAGGTACCATTGAGGTAAGTTATTTATAGACTTTTCGGTACAATGTGATATTCTGTATGCATGGGGTTAAACCGAAACTGTTGTTTCCTATTTCTTTCTTTTTGTGTCGTAGTGCGTGGCCATTCGGTTTGATCCCTTCCTAACAGACCAATGACCTCAGACTTTGAGGGAAGAGACAATAAGTTTGTGTGATTCAAGAAATCCAGACGGGCTGCCCCAGCTTGTTCTGAATAGACTGCTTGGTTCTTTAACGTGCCCGGTGTATAGCACCAATACACACGAGACTACCTCTCGAGTTGATCTCTAGTTTGGTGGGCAACACTGAAAAGCCGTTCTGAAATTTCAAGTGGCCCGGTGAAGATAAGAACCAGGGACCTCTAGTAGGGCTGTGGATCCTCAGGTAATGAACCAGTCAATATTTGGCCCGCCCGTGGGAGTGGCGGGCAACCCAGGGGGAATTAGACATTTTCAAATTTTTGATGTCTAAATTCCCACCCTGGAGACGATGCTTACTTTCTATATCCCCACCGTGGGGCATAGTTTTTCTTCCGGGTAATCTAATAAAACATAAATAAAAGTATCACTTTCATCTTTCGCGGTGTAGAAATTCCCGGACCAAAGTCTATTCCCCGGGACTTGGGGTCGATATGGTCATCTGGACATTTTTCCCAATTATTACCTAAAAAGCTGCCTCCAAAGGCCTTGATAATCACTAACAGTCATACTCTTGACATTTCAGCCTGAGGCAGATGGCACATATACTCTGGATGTACAGGAGAATCAAGTATATACACTGACCACAGTAGCATCTGGTGTCAAGGGACAGTATCCTCCTTCACCTAAACCTCAACCTTTCCCACTTCCATATACAGATACTTTTGATAGTAAGAGAATGCATTAAATTTTGTGAATTTTTTTTTATTTCATTTCGTTTCCGAAGTTACCACATACAGTTGAAACTCGTTGTGTTGACATCGGTTGTATCGACACTTCTGCTATGTCGACATACTTTCAAATCCCTGATTTGGGTTGCTCTTTATTCTATCTTAAATATGATGGTTTAGTCGACATGCCTGTGTCGGCACTCCGCTTATATCGACACGTCTTTTTTTGCCCAAATGATATTTTCGCACCTTATTGTCATTGTTTGTGTCAACATCATGTCGACGCTATTGAAATTGACAAGTTGTAAATTGACCGTGAAAATACTTCTGTTTTGAACCATTGTTAGTTAAAATTAATGTGTTCACCGTTTGCAAATGTAATTGAATGATGTTAAATCGAAGTTTGTAAACAAATTGTAACCTGTTACAGCATATGAACATAAAAAAATCTGCCGAACTATCGTGGTTCTGGGAAGGTGAACAAAAATACCTTTTTGTATGCTTTCACAATTTATTTCAACTTTCCGCAGTTGAATGAATGTACTTTACATTGTAAACAAAGATTAAAAACGCCATTGTTGCTTTTATAAGATGTCTGGAATGCTGATTGAATCTTTTGTTTACAAGGTGCGTAATCGAAACTGGAAAGGGCTAAAAGCCATACTTACGGTGCCAATCCCTTACTGTACTTGTTTCAAAACCAGGTTATAAACTCAACCCATGCGTGAACACTTGGTAAAATGTTTTGGTGGTAACTATGTGATAGGCTTGATCTTTCAACATTTTAGTCGCATATATGTATTAGTTCATGTTCAAACTGATGTAACAACGGCACCTACAGAAAGCCTGAGGACTTTGTTATCATGCATTTCGATGGGTATGGAAATTCAGATAAGTCAACATTATTTTGACGGTCCCAAAAAGGTTGACATAACGAGTGTCGACTGTACTATCAATTTTACCCATCAGTGCTTATAGAACTATTTGTTGTAAAGCACCTGGCCCCAAAAATGCACTTTTGTAACAGCATGGTGGATATCTGAATTTTTTTTAAAATATTCATTTTAAACATGTGACAGTGTACTAGAGTAAAATAATAAAAAAAATTGTTCTCCTGTTTGGAAAAAAAAACCCTCTAAAGTGCTGCAGACCCCTTCCCCAAAAGTATTGTGAGGGCGCTGGGAGCTAGTAAAATTATTAGCGGGATTGGAGCATCTGAGTTTAATCCCGGGGATAATCCGGTTATGTTCTTCAGTGAAATTGAAGTAGAAGTTGTCAGTTGCTTGCAAAAGGCCCAGTTATTACTGGTTGGTAATTCATGTCAGAAAAACGTGTCATATCAAAGATGAAATAATTCCCTTGCTTGACGGTCAGCATGAAAGGAAAACTGGCTTCTCGTATGCTCTCTCATACCCTCATGGAAATGGAGAACATCAGAAATGAGGTGTCGAGTGTGATTAGTATAGTATGATATAAGTTTGAAAAACTTGTTTCAATATCGACCTTAATTGAATAAGTATAAAAAAGAAAACTGGTTCGGTCATCTGACTGCCGTATATGACTGAAAAATGGTTGGAAAAAAAATGCATTTAACATGTAATACACAGTCACTGACAATGGACATAATTGATGGTTTATTTCAGGTGTTGTGGATCACCAGGAGCCATATTTTGTTGCACCGATGTCGGGATCATTTGAAGTGATACCTAGCGGTACTTCCGGTAATAAAGTGCTGAGACAAATGACCATATTACAGCCTGTCGATTGGTGTGAGACGGAGAACTTCACTCTAGCTTTAGTGGGAAATGTATCATGGTAAAACTGTTGTTTCATAACTTATGTAACATGGTGGGGAGCGATTGCCTAGAGGTAAGGCAGGCCCTACGGGATGGAGAGGTCCCCCGGGTTATATCCCCTTCTGTGCCACTGCTTTAAAATTTCTTTTGACCAAGGTGTGAATTGGTACATGTGAGGGCGGTGTCTGTACAGGTTTAATATTCCTGGGTCAGGGTGCCATATCTCGATGTATTGGTTGTACATAAACCAGGAGAGAAATAGTCTCCCCAGGGAGACTTACTTAAATGCAGGTTTCCATAGGTAGCCATATAGCTAAAATATCAAAGGATGGCTGAACGGCATAATTGCTGAAAGTGGCCCTTGAAAACTGGTAACTTAACTCAATTTATAATCTACTGTGTCTGTGATCACTTTTATTCAACAGCCATTATCAATTAATGGATTCAACTATCACTTGCTATATAAACCACATTGGCAGAATTCTTAGATTGTTTGCTACATACAGGTTGGATTATATTGATACTGTAAACCTAACAATTATTACACAATATCTAAGTTTGTGGGTGATATAAATCTGCCAATTTGTAAAACGTGAACATTTTTCTAAAGATGCTAGTTCTCTACAGGTTTTGTAGTTTCAATGCACAAGGTTAGAACTATGTGTTTTTGTAGTTTCAATCTACATATTAGGGTTAGAGCTATGAAAAAATAATTCTTGGTTTGTTGTTTTAATAAGAAACCTGTTTGGTTAGAGTTCTAAAAAACATAAACATATGTATAATACAGGACAGATATATATGTGGAGACATCGGTAGCACTAGATATGGACAATGCTACTCAGGGTGTGTTCCTAGCACAGAGAATAAACAGTGGTGGATGTTACACAGTGGGAGGTGGAGGATTCCTGTTCTACGTGTTCCCTGTTAATGGTACCTACGAAGTCTGGGGGGATTCAAGTAAGTCTAATACAGTAAATACTAGAACTTTGATGCCTCAAACTGCCTGCGGACTGGGCAAAGACCTTTACGTTATACAGTAGATACTAGAACTTGGATGCCTCAAACTGCCTGCGGACTGGCCAAAGACCTTTACGTTATACAGTAGATACTAGAACTTGGATGCCTCAAACTGCCTGCAGACTGGTCAAAGACCTTTACATTATACAGTAGATACTAGAACTTTGATGCCTCAAACTGCCTGCAGACTGGTCAAAGACCTTTACGTTATACAGTAGATACTAGAACTTGGATGCCTCAAACTGCCTGCGGACTGGCCAAAGACCTTTACGTTATACAGTAGATACTAGAACTTGGATGCCTCAAACTGCCTGCAGACTGGCCAAAGACCTTTACGTTATACAGTAGATACTAGAACTTGGATGCCTCAAACTGCCTGCAGACTGGCCAAAGACCTTTACGTTATACAGTAGATACTAGAACTTTGATGCCTCAAACTGCCTGCAGACTGGCCAAAGACCTTTACGTTATACAGTAGATACTAGACCTTGGATGCCTCAAACTGCCTGCAGACTGGTCAAAGACCTTTACGTTATACAGTAGATACTAGAACTTGGATGCCTCAAACTGCCTGCGGACTGGCCAAAGACCTTTACGTTATACAGTAGATACTAGAACTTGGATGCCTCAAACTGCCTGCAGACTGGCCAAAGACCTTTACGTTATACAGTAGATACTAGAACTTGGATGCCTCAAACTGCCTGCGGACTGGCCAAAGACCTTTACGTTATACAGTAGATACTAGAACTTGGATGCCTCAAACTCCCTGCGGACTGGCCAAAGACCTTTACGTTATACAGTAGATACTAGAACTTGGATGCCTCAAACTGCCTGCGGACTGGCCAAAGACCTTTACGTTATACAGTAGATTCTAGAACTTGGATGCCTCAAACTACCTGCGGACTGGCCAAAGACCTTTACGTTATACAGTAGATACTAGAACTTGGATGCCTCAAACTGCCTGCGGACTGGCCAAAGACCTTTACGTTATACAGTAGATACTAGAACTTGGATGCCTCAAACTGCCTGCGGACTGGCCAAAGACCTTTACGTTATACAGTAGATACTAGAACTTGGATGCCTCAAACTACCTGCGGACTGGCCAAAGACCTTTACGTTATACAGTAGATACTAGAACTTGGATGCCTCAAACTGCCTGCGGACTGGCCAAAGACCTTTACGTTATACAGTAGATACTAGAACTTGGATGCCTCAAACTGCCTGCGAACTGGGCAAAGACCTTTACATTACAAAGATTGTACAAGTAACCTAAATCTTGCAAAGTCACGTAGCAGATTGGCAAGACCTCGCAAAGTCACGTGGTAGATTGACAAGATCTCGCAAAGTCACGCTTGCTAATTTCTCATTTCGTCTTGAAGGTACATTAAAGTAAATTACATCTTGTAATAGAGCCAGATATAGGGCCTGAACCACATATCATACATTCTGTTATTTTTCTGCTAAACCAGTCAAATTTAAGCAATAATTTCGAAGAATTTTCTTAACAAATTTTATCAAAAATATTTTTTTGGTATCACACACGTTGAAGAAAATTGTTCCGTGGTTTGTTTAGCATGATCATGTTTGGATGTGAAATCTACTGTTTGTTTTTCAGGGCGAGCAACATTGTTAGCGTATGGACTTGCTAAAACCCTAAAAACTAGTGGATTCAATAAACTTGGATTAAAAGCAAAGGTGAGACAAGTGACTGAAATGATTCCAACAATAGTTTAGTTGTAAGAATAAGGTTAAGTGGGTATCGGTACAGCACTAAACTATCACCCAGGGTTGATTTTATAGTGTTTTGCAGGTACCAGAAAACATGAAGGTAATAACTATATATATATATATATATATATATATATATATATATATATATATATATATATATACAAAAAAGGAATGCTGTCCGTCCCCAGAACATATATATCAAAATAAAAAAAATGACGAAATGAGTATCAAAACTTTTTATTTTTATTTTGATATATATATATATAATTATAATAAATATAACCATATACCAACATTACATCAAAGTTTGATCAGACATAAACCACAAAACTGCCAGACTAGAGTTATGCTAAATGATGCGTCACTACCTGCGTAACCTAGTTGTGTGGTCACATGACCATCATAGATGGATGGAGGTGTTACAATCAAGGTCATGTATTTGAGCTCAATATGGAGTCAGGATTAGTCAGGATCCTTACAGTTCAGGAATGCGACATGCTTGTTACATCCTTACCCATCATTGAGAGAGGTTATCAATTATTGATGTATTTGAAACTAACTGCTTAAAATTGAGAGAATTAATGTTTGTTATTGCATCTGCATAGGCATTTAGCAAATGAATTACAATATAACAATGTGTTAACCAATTCAAATATGACTGTTGGCTACAGTGGCTTAGAAGTAACAATGTGCACTTTGGGATCAAGAGATGCCAGGTTGGATTCCTGTCTGCCCCACTGTAAATAACCCACAATGCATAACTCTACCAAGGTGTATGAATGGATACCTCAAAAGGGTCAAAAGGCAATGTGCTGTAGCTGCAATCAGTGCTGAGCGTAATAGCTGACTAGTGATTCAATGATCAGAGGTTTATGTACTGTCAGTTGAGCGGACCTATATCGGAAAAAGACTTTAACAGTGTAGCAATACCACAAGTCTTTTACATCACTAAAAGCTACAAATCCAAGAAGAAATTTAACAACATTGGAAAACAAAAATAGCTGATAAGTATTTTATTTCTATACCGATTTCTATCAAACATATGCCAGACTAAGGGAAAATATGTAAGCTTGCAATCTAATATAGAATCCCTATCAGCAGTTGAGCCATTTTGTCAAGATCCCTGTGAAACCTAGGAAAAAAGACGGCTTGAAACTGTAGACCTATACTTAGTAGGTTTCACAGGGTGTTGGGAAAAATCTGCCAAGCTGCTGAAAAAGATCCTACATTTCTTGGAGAGCAGATAACTTTTCCCTTAGACTGGCAAATAGAAATCGATGCAAAAGAAAATTATCACGGGTATTTTTGTTTTCGAATCGAAGAAAATTTTGTCTTGGATTTGTAGCCTTTAGTCATGTGGTATTGCTACACTGTTTAACTCGGTACTTACCTTTTATTATTTCAGGGTGGGTTTGCTGAAGGCTATGTGAATGATGAGCTTGTGTTTGGTTTACGTATGCCAGGAACTCCAGCCAGTGGTTTTGCAGCTTTCGGAACAGCTGGATTTGGACATGCTGACTTTGATTACGTTACTATAGCAAAATCTTGAGGATGGTGTTCTTTAGTAAAATATTTTTTTATTGAATATCAAGGCTTTAAACCCAGATATTAATGTTTTTATTTTTTTATTTGTGATATATGGGAATGTGCTAAGATGTAGTCATTTTTGATGGGACCATTTAAATATTATTTTTAGATTTTGAATACATGTACGTGCCTTTTTGTTGATTTCAATGTTGTACGGGTGTAGAATTAGGTGTCAAGAATTCTCTCCACAAACTGTGATATCATTGTGCCATTTATACTGCTATGCAATATACCGTATGCATATGAGCTGTTCTCCAGGAAAACTGGAATTAGTAACCAAATCATGATAAGACAGCATCAGAAAGACAACTGATATGAACACTTTCTAAAAGTTTAAGCCAAATATAACCAAAAAGCATACACATTCTCCAGTATTCTTTGATGTAACACCCAATTACAAAGTAACAAACTTTCAAAACATTATTTGATGTAACATTAACAAGCATTTCACAAATCCAGTATTTGATAAATTTTGATGTAATCTTTTCAAAATTGCATCAGGATTTAGAATTATATTCGTATTTTGATAAAACATATCATAATCATGAATGTTTGCTTTTAGAGAAAAGTAGCTACTTTGTTAAACCACTAATCCCTTGTTTTTCTCAATCTCTAAATCATAGTTCTATATTAACCAAGTACTTAACATTAAATCAAAGGTCATGACTTTTTTCTCTTTAATGCCTTTTCTAAAGCTTGTAATGTATGATATATAATGTCACCAAACCTGGTTTTCCTAGAGAACAGCCCCTATATCTAAGTCACAATATACTAGTATTGCATCATTTTATAAGTCATAAAAGTAATAACACAATGATCATTTTCATCTGTGTATGAAACTAGAATTATTATACATTCCATAATAAATTATAAAGGTGATCATGTGCTTCGGTTAAAGTTAAGTTACTAATTTTCGAGGGCTGCTTCCAGCAGTTCAGCCACCCTTCGACATTTTAACTTTTTTACGCAAATTCAGCAACTAAGTTAAACTCTTGAATGTACATTAATTTTGTACATGTACAAAAAGTACTTTCATTATAAGATCACTCTAATTATTTTGAAACCAGGCTTATTTTTTCAAGTCTAAAGAATCAAACTTATAAATTTAGAACCAAAATGAACAGCTTTTTAGCAGAACACTAAGTACCATACTGTCAGGGTGCTATTTGAGGGGTGTTAAAAAATTACATGTGATTAACCCACATGGACGTTGTGTTTACATTCACATGTCTAACATCTACATACACATGTGCAAGGGATGTTACCATGATATGATATCCTTAATGTTCAGACTTTGTAATGTACATTGTTTGTATCAGTTTTCCAAGATTCTTTTGGAAAACCAGGTTAGAATCAGATGCATATGTCCTGTATACCATGTACTGGTACATGTATGTTTGAGATATATTTCACTGGACTCTGTAAACATAGAACATGTATCAATAAATATAATATTATACACATATCTGTTTTATTCTCATGTTTACTTTTATGCCCATACATGCCATGTTCGGCAGACTCCTTTGCTAATGCAGGATATTTCATTCAAATGAGGGAGATTTTCCTTGCTCAAACTTTATACTTAAATTAATGAAGTTTGTATGCAGTTTTCACTTATTTTACTTTATGACAATACCACGCATGCTTCATTAAGCAATTTAAACTTAGATTTGTGATCATTTTCATAATGGAAACAAAAATGTCAGGTTCAAAGAAATGCGTGAGATTTTATCAATTTGTCCATGCTGCGGGAGATCTGACATGTATGTATGCCCCTAATGGAAGGTTTAGCCTATAGTGATGTAACTGTCCATTTGGTAATCTGTCATTCTGTCTGACCTTTCTGTGACTGTTTTGTATCTCTAACAACATTTGATTACATGTTATTTTTGTAAAACACTGGGCAGGGGTGTTCAACAAAGCAGAACATTCAATTGTACTGGCTGTC
Organism: Spisula solida; assembly: GCA_947247005.1. Taxonomy (NCBI): domain Eukaryota; kingdom Metazoa; phylum Mollusca; class Bivalvia; order Venerida; family Mactridae; genus Spisula; species Spisula solida. The sequence goes on along the minus strand of OX365952.1, from coordinate 32,255,463 downwards.
TGGACGTCGACGGAAGGTCAATGTCACACATATGGAAAATATAGCTTTGTGTACATCACCCAGTCAGGGGCATAAATTTATAACAACAAGGAGAAAAAGATCACGAATCAGACCCGTTCATACTGCACTATCAGTATGCCCAACACACACCTGAACTAGAAAACGGAACTAAACTGCTGAAAGTAATTTTAGCTGTCACAAAGCCTAAAGTCTAAGTTCCAGCTGTAAAATAGTAAGTACCATTTTCATATGATTTTGGCTAGCCGTCTGTCAATGGTTCCCCACAGATATGCAATGGAACTGAAGGATAAATGTCACAATTGCAAAGACGTTACACCACAGGAAATTGCATTTATAATTTGAAAAAAAAATACTGTACTATTAAAATATAGACAGGAGTGCAATGCGATTGTATCCCACGAACTATTCTGATACAAATATTTTCTCTATACCAACTTGACAGTTAAAACATATGATCTAGATAGTTAAAGGGGCTAATAACTATACAGAATACATCCGCACCTCAACCGATCGGTACCGATAATTGTCTAATATCCGCTATATTTTAATAGTACAGTAGGCCTAGTGAAAAAAACATTTTTTTTTCAAATTATAAATGCAAGTTCCTGTGGTTACGCGGATTGCGACTTGGAATTTGAACGGGTAGAGCTACACGAGTAGCCAGGGAAATGGAGAGAAACGATCTGGAAATACTTGGTTTAAGCGAAATAAGCTGGACATCAACTGGAAAACTCCTTGCTTCTGGACAGAAACTTCTGTATTCTGGAGCGTATGAGCTAGGAAAAGGGACACCACAATGGAGTGGGGTTTATTTTTTGTTGAAGTGGGAACCTATAAGTGACAGAATTATTACAGCTAGATTTCAATCGAAGTTCCATAACACCTCTTTTATACAATGCTACGCTCCAACCGACCAGGTGAAAAATGAAGATAAAGATGCTTTTTATGAAACACTGTAAGGAGTATTAAATCGAATCCCAAAGAGAGACATAGTCTTTGTCATAGACCTAAATTCAAAGATGTGGAGTGAAAACACCTGACGAGAACTGTATATGGGCAAAGAAGGCATTGACCGCATGAATGAGAATGGTGAACTGTGGACAGACTTCTGCGAACAGGGGCGTAGCTAGAGGGATTTGAATGTGTACGCAAGAATGCCAGGGGGGTCTGGGGTCATGCTCCCCTGAAAAATTTTGTTCCCTAGAACGTCTCTGGTGCGTTCTGGCATGTTTTTTGCATCATCTTTAACATCATTTTTACTGATGAAACCAGTTTTCTTTTGTTTGTATAATGGTTTTTAAAAGTGTTTCTAAGAAATGCTGAAAATACTAAAGGAATACCCCTTTAGGGCTTAGGCATCAGTTTTTATTGCATTTTTCGATCATTTATTTTTCACTTTTTTGAGGAGCATGTGTACGCAGCTGCGTATTCTGCGTACAGGTAGCTACGCGCCTTGCGGAGACAACAACCTGGTCGTTGGAGGAACTGTTTTCCCACACAAGAGAATCCACAAAGCAACATGGAAATCCCCAGACATGGTAAAGGAAAACCAGATAGACCACATCACTATATCCAGAAAGTGGAGAAGATCTTTGGTGGGTGTCAGAGGAGCTGAAATAGGGTCATACCATGAGCTACTACTAGCTGAAGTTAGAGTCAAGTTAGCTGCTGTCAGGAAGACTGGACTCCAGAAACAGTTCCGATTTTACACTTCTAAACAGACCTCAGTACAGAGCTGCCAAGAGTTTTCCATTACTGTTTCAAACAGGTTCCAGGCCCTTGTAGAGATGGATGACTCCTCTATTGAAGATAAATGGGAAAGAGTGAAGGAAGGAAATGCTGATTACTGCATGTCATGAGAACTTAGGATTCAAGAAAAGAATATACAAAAGTTGGCTGACAGAACGAACCATCATTAAAATAGGACAGAAAAGAGCAAATAGACAGGGACTTCTTCAAGCAAAGACCTGAATACAGAAGCGTAACATCCAGACAGAGCACAACCGCATGCAAAAAGAAGTGAAGGGTAACACAGATAGACCAGTGGAAACCAGAGATAGGAACATACTGACAAACCATCTGATCAACTGGAGAGATAAGTACTGTACAAAGTGGAACACCTATAGACAATCCTCCTGATATACCTGAGGGTGAAAAACTTGACATAGACACAGGTCCAATCAGCAGAGATTAAACTATCAGATCCATCAAAAAGCTGACAAACGACAAGGCTCAAGGACCAGATGGAATTCTATCAGAAGCCATCAAAGCTGTTTCTGAAGGGACAGCAGACATCATGTTAGGGCTGTTACAAGACATCTGGGAGGAGGACGAAATTCTTGCGGATTGGAAGACAAGTCTAATTGTCAAACTGACATAGAAAGGAGATTTAATTAGGAGACTCAATAATTGGCGATGCATCCTGCTCCTGACCATTGCAAGTAAAGTTCCAACCAGAATCATTTTAGAACGCTTAAAGAAGGCAGTGGATAAAGAGTTGCGAGATGAACAAGCAGGATTTCGCACAGGAAGGTCATGTGCCGATCAAATTGCAGTACTTAGGATAATCATTGAACAAATTTCTACATAAATTCCATCGACTTCCGTAAGGCCTTTGGCATCATAGATCGCCCAACCATATGGAAGATTATGAGAAACTACGGCATCCCAGTCAAGATAGTTAATGTCATCCTAAACTACTTCGAAAACACCATCTGTCCAGTAATCCATAAAATTTAGCGTGTCAAAACTCCCGCCTGTACGCTAGGTTGATCGTAATGGGTATCAAATACGATACTGACATTTGCTGTCACTTTTGTGTTGCTACCTTACGTCGTTTGACACTAATTTACATGCAGTTGAAACACGCTGATTAACATTAATTTTTGCGACATTTCGTATTAAACGTCTAAAAGAAATTATTACATGTATTATTTTTCATTCAAAATGAGTCTCGTGATTTCTCTACACCGAGTGTTGCTAACATATTTTACAGAGTATATATATTATAGAATTGACTTCTTTGGTTGCCTGGCAACTAGAATCCAATTGGCATTTTATAACACTATAATATTGGAAAAGGTCATAACATCAGTGAGATATCGCTTATTCCGCAATGATACATTTTGTAGATCTATATGGAAACTAAACGAGCACTTATTTTCTAGGCATAAGTATAAGTTAAGCAACTCGGACTCTAGAAATTTTCAACTGACTAACTAGTCGCTTGACAAACATTATAATAAGTCCTAATTATGAATAATGTAAAGCCGATCCAAGAATGATTTTATTGCGTTATCTTTAATTATTAACACGTATGCACATATAGATGATGTGTATAGATCTAGATCTAATCACAGTAATCTCAAATTTTGTTAATATAGTCAAATAGATCTATAATCAGTAGATCTACCCGCGCTCGTTCTACTGAAGGCCTATTAGATATAAATTATAAAATTCATGTTTCATAAATAATTCTCTGATTCTTAATTTAGATGTACATTTTAAAGCATTATTTAAACAACATTACATGATATTTATAATAAACAACTTATCGACATCGCTTAAAAATACGTCTGTGCTACGCGCCTGCATAAACGAAAATTTCGTTCAATAGTATTTCTACAAACGTACACTCCCGGATCAATTACGAAGCCATGAACTAGGGATGGAGTTTACTCTTAATTTGTTTGGATATTTATTCTTTATATGTTTATTTCATCTATTCGAAGCAGAATTACAAGTTCAGACAGAAGGTGAGTGAAATTAGTTTAATATTTTTATACTTTTCCAGTCAAGTTGAATGAATTAACGGTACAAAATGTTGCTGAAGACAGAGATCATTCGGATAACCTCGATGTGTATCGTTCAAACTGTCAATAAGACTTTTATCAATTTTAATAATTTTTAGCTTTCTTTACAGAAGTACTTTTATAATTTCATCTAATGTTTTCAAACCATTTTGATTTAATTTTGTGTTTTACAATGAATTGACAGTCACTAAGTACGTTAGGGTTGACAGGTTGTACAAATGGGAGTGTTGCGTTTTTGTTAACAAAATGATGATTAATTATCAATTATTAATCAATTATTGAACGGTTCTTTGTTGTTCAAATTAATTGGTTGCACTGGCAAAAGAAGGTTTTGATTTAATTGTTATGTAATACTTAATAGTCTATTGATTACTGTGCGGGTCACTTGTTTAATTGTCATTTATTTATAAACAAACATGCAGTTTTGTTTTTGGGGCAGAATATTACAACTGCTAAAACAGAGCCATATGTTAATACTTAATTGGTCTTAGCGTAAATGAGTAGAATCAGTCTGTAGCTAGGTTATAATGGAACTTTGGGATTTGAATGAATTACTAATTAATATATGAAACCTGTGTCGCATCAGCCGTGCGATGATTTTGGTCACACTACTTCTCCTATTCGAAAATAATTAAATTATTAATAAAAACACAATAATATTCTGGGCCACATTATTTAATAAAATCGCAGATCGCAGACACTGCAAGACTGCCGTTAGTCAAACCAACTCGACAGGTACAGTATCACAGACACACTGTATCTGGGGCTGGACAGTCTGAAATTGAAATCAGCCGCTCGAGACAGCAAACCTGTCTAGACTGTCGTACAATGCCTGTTTAGGCTGTATGACTGTATCACTTGTCAGATGAATATAGTAGAAATATTGCTGTCATGGTAAATTGCAAGCAAAAGTGCAGAAAAAGTCAACATGCCGAGAAATTGGTTTGCGACCTTGCGTTCATCTTGTGGCACTAATATTCCGTATGGTGGTTGTAGGGTGGTCTTACAGCTATCCAAAAAACATCAGCCACTTCCCTTTAAAGGGGCCTTAAAAAGTGATAGTAGATAAGTGTATGTCCGTTGCAAGGCTGATGTCACACAGGCGTAAATGGAAAGTTCTTCCATCTCCTCCTAAGAATGTATTCCTGAAACCTGACATTTCTCTATTTAAACTCAATTTCAGGTAAATTGAAGCCATTATTTAAGACAGCAGCGTCAGAGTTTTCTCAATATGAAGTTGTTAGACCTATAATATATAAGGATGGAAAGCCTGATCAACCATTGAAATACAAGGTAAGAAACTCACAGCCTATAAATCTAATCATTGTCTGTATGCTTATTAGGAGACTATACAATTCAATGTGTACGCCTTACTGTGATAACCGGAAGTTGACTTGTTTATTTGCTGTAAAACTGTTTAATATTTATAAATTGGTTAAAGTCTGGTTCCCATTCCCAATATTACAGCAGTAAGTATTGTACTTTTGTAGGATTAGAGTAGGCATGGGAACAGGAACCAGACCTGCTCTACGAAACTGCCCAGTGGAAAAGGCCTATTTTATTGGAGTCATGTTATTACAAGAAGCATCCTTAGCCAGTTGAAAATCACAGTTAACCCAAGGCATTGTTTGAACTTGAGAAACTAAATCCACCCCAGTGTGGAAACTAATTTAGGGAAATATATAATTATTATGCATTATTTTTGGCGAAAATGATAATTTTTCAGGAAAAATGTTGTTTTGCTAAACTGCCTATATTTAGCACTATAATAGCGACAAAACCCCAAATACAAAGGGAATATCGCTTCTACCACTTCAATCAGTCAAATTGAATCAACACAGTACATGCAGTAACGGTTCTCCATTGTACTGTACAATGACCTAGATTTGTTACGTTTAAGTGCTGGGATTAGCAAATGTGCTTGAAACACAAACTTGCGTTTCACTGTTGATGATGTTTTTGACAGTCTAGATTTATTTTATAGTTTTTATACTCGTAAAGGTATTTATAGTTTACCCTACTTCTTTGTCCAATCAAAAGCCAGGGATTTTCAAATTTTTGGACCTCTAATCCATTTATTTGTGCAATGTGCACAATATCTAGTAAGTGGTTCATGAAGTAAATCCATTTATTAGGACAATTTGGCTGTTTCCATATATGGAAAACTAGACCCGCCTTCCCTCTAAATTGTACTGTTATTCCTATATCAGCATATCACCAGCTTATATCATAACCAGGGGTGATCAACAAATACAAGGAAAAAAGCCCTAATTTCTTTATTTGTCATTGTAATTGGATGAAATTTTCATGGATGAAGATAAATGTATTTCAAGTTGATTCACCGCTGATCATCAATATTAACGAAAGTCAGAACGGATGCGATTTCCTATGGCAACAGCACTCGACGTTATGCAGCCCAAATGTTGATATTTTGCAACGTTGAACGTAGCAAACGATGACGTATCATTGGTGCATTCAATTTTTTTTGTAATTTTCTAAAGGATGGGTTATGAATATGTATTATGTAATGATATAATATTACATTCATGATTTCAAAAACAAGTTTTAATGTCAATTTCCGTTTAAAAACTATTTGCATCAAAGTCGTTGTCAGAAAATGAGTGTGATACAGAAATCGGCGATGAAGTGTTGTTGCGATTGAAACCTCATATCATACAAATGGCAATATTGCACTATGCAACGACTACATGTATGTAATGGCATACAAAACAGGTGTATGTTTGGTATAATTATGATATCATATGTAGCCGAGTGAAATCAATACCGACATGCAAATGGGCTATACGACGTCAATAACAAATTACGTCATCAATACTAATGATCTCCAATAGCTAATTCTTATAATTAACATGCAAGTTGGAAAAGAAAAACTGATTTTCGGTTTACAGGTCTATGAAGTGTATCTAGTTGTACAGCTATTTTTGAGAATGTTTTACTGCATTATACATTATGAATTGTGCCACAAATGAGTATGTATACTGTTATATGTACCAACTCCGCGATGACGTTGGGCCAGTGTACCCATAGTAACGTTACAGTTTCAATGTTTATTTAAAAAATTTACCTTAAGTTTAATGTTTTATAGTTATGTACATTGTGTATTCGTAATACGTCAATCTTTTATATGACCAATTATTTTAGGTATTGGTCAATGTTATAAAGATTTCAAAGCATTTTCCCGCGTATTTGTTGATCATCCCTCGTACATACAATCTTGCCTTATTTTACCCTCATTACTCCATCAATGGGCATGCTATTGTTTGCAAACAAAAGCATTGGAAATGACACCAAAAAGTGGGCGGGTAAACTATAAGTCGGTTATAGATCACATATTAGAATAATAAACGAATTAAGTACGGTGTTCGCTTCGCTCACTTGTACTTAATTCGTTTATTATTCTAATATATGATCGATAACCTATACTACTGTGTAATAGTTGGTGTTATAATGAATTAGATGTATACATTTATAATTCATTCATCATTCATGTGTAGATTTCCTGGTACCAGTATGTACATGTATACGTATAGTGAACATTCTGAAGTGCTTCCTTCTTGGAGCTATAGTCCAAACAATGAGTAGCTAGTGAGTAATTATGGTGAGTCCAATTAAACACAGATTAGTGTATGGTAGCACACTGTTACTGTTATAACTTCACTTAGGCCAGAGTTTTTTAATTTTGTGTTACTCGAACATTTTTCATAAAAAAGTCCACAGGAGGAGGGAAAAAAATAAAAACTATAAAAAAATATAGCTTCCACGAGCTGGTGGTGGTAGAATAGTCAATGACAGTCCGATTGAAAGCAATCAACACTCAACAACAGTGTTAGTTTTCAAGAAAACAGCCAATTTATCTTAAGACTAGGACACTGTAGTGAAACAATAATATAATAAAACTTATTATTAACAAAATAATGAAATAATAATACAAGCCTGGTCCATTTATCATCAAAACATTATATATATGCAAATTTGTTTTTTTTCCAGTTTTTCAATTTTTTTTTTGAAAATGCCAAAAATTGGACAGGAGGGTCCGAGTAACGAAAAATAAAAGAACTCTGGCCTTATGATTAAGTAAGGTACATTGTACAACTACATGTATCTTGCAAATTGTTTAAAATTAAATTTAAGTTTGATAAAAAGTTGAATATCAAATTGTTTTAAATTAACATGTTAAGTTTGATAAAAAGTTGAATATCAGTCACTTGGTAGATATTGATGTATTATTGAAAATCTGCAAAAAATAGCATAAATTCATATCATCTTTAATCAGGGTGAAAACCCCAGTTTTTCATCCTTTTCAAATTGAGGTAGATATAATTATGCATATTTTGCTGTCTTTCCCCAAAATTGGGGTGTATTAATTAGCCGTCTTGCTTTTAAAAAGTTATAATTCTAAAATTGAATGTATCTGTGACAAGTAAGGTATATTCGGAACAAAGTTTCTTCAGATGAAATTAGCAATGGTTGTTCAATTGTATTACTTCTGTAGGAATAGATGTACGATGTATAAGTACATATTTTTTCTCCTACCTTGCCAACCCTAAATAAGTAAATAACAATGATAGGAAGCAGCCCCATAGCCAGACATAGGCACATTAAGGCAGGCACCTTGGTGAAAATTTCAAAAGAATCTAAAATAAGCATGTTTCTGAAGAAAAAAGTGCCTCAAATAGACCTTAGAAAATATTTGCCTCCATGCTTTTTTGTCTCTGGATACGACCCTGACATGAGTGGAAACAAACAATATTTTAGATTTGTCAGACTGAAACTTAAGATGTTATAACTCCAACGCGATAAATTGCAGTACAAAAACAAACACAATATTGCCTATATTTTTGTTATGGATTAAAATCAAGGACCGTAACACTTACCAATGAAAGTATTCAAACATTTAGCACAACATGTAAGGTTTTCATGCTCCTAAATATTCAGAAACGATAAATATAGCGGATTTTGTGTTTGTTTTTGTATTGCAATTTATTGGGTTGGAGTTATACATAGTTCAGTTGTTTATGGTTTATGTGAGGAACTAATTAGTAGACACAGGGGAACAGGTACATGTTTAAGTAAGGGAATCATAATGATACATGTAACAAGTGCCCTATCATGACATAATGCAATATGTACTGTATGCCTTACATACCTTAAATGTACTCAAACCGCCATAAATTAAGATTTATTTTGTTACAAGTGCTGCAAAATAATGCTACAAACTTGTACTTACAAGCCATACATCCTAGTGTACATGCTGGTATTGTTTGATGTGGTTTGATATGCTACCGGTCCATTATTGTACTGGTTTCTATGTAATATAGTAAAATATCTAACAATAGACTAAATTTTAAATTAAGGGTTGCCCGCAAAACTGTCGTAACTGCTTATCATTAAAGAAGGATGTACTGCAGTCTTGCAGGCAACCCTCGTGTCTTGTAGGTGTTGTATAGTGCTGGAGGCAGTGTCACGAGGCAGTGTCACGGTTAATGTAATTGTCATATGATACTGCATCATATAATTACATTAATTACTGGTCATACATGTCTTAGTCATTTATGTCTGTGCAGTCTTCCATATCCGTCACTATGACCGCCGCTTGCTGCATTAAAAACAATCTACCGGTACATACAGTACAACCTTTGTAGAGCAACATACATGGGAGCTGTAAATATTGGTCGTTGTTAAGAGGTTGATGCTCTACATAGGTTTATTTTAAATATCGGCTTAGGGAAATTTTGAAGGTGTTGCAGGGCTTTTTTTCACTGAATTGTGAATAGGCCCAAGCCCTTTTGTTTTATGAAAATTTAGCGCGAAAATTCTCAAAATTGTGAAAAAGTAGGCGCGAAAACTTTTCAAATTGTGAAAAACTTAACACGATAAGTCATCAAATTATAATACAAAATTTTTCAGATGTTAGGTCATTTTTTGTCAACTTTTCCCAAACATGCATGTATCTATGAAATAATACTTTATATCAAGTCCTGTACAGGAATATATGACTGTTATCTGTGATTTGTTTGTTTGGTGCTTTGTGGTGCAGTTGATTTTACAAAAACCATGACGCAAATTCTAATTGTCAAGGGGCCTTAATTTTGAGTTTGTGAAAGGGGCCTAATATAGGCCCCTCGTATATAGTGAAAAAAGGCCCTGAACTGTTGTTATAGAGAGGTTGTTGCTCTATAGAGGGCTATTATGGAGAGGTTGCACTGTACATGCCAAGTTTTGCTGAACCCATCGCAGGAGATTGGTGATGCAATAAAAATGATCTACTTGTATTATACAAACATGCAAATATGATGATCCATTAATATAGCTATTGTCTGACCAGATTAAACTTAGACTCTGATCAAAGTATGTATACCCACTGCTGTACTCGACTGTTTTCGATAACTAGAACTAGCGCATTCATGATTCAACTGAAATTTTGTATTTTCAGAAACCACTAGTCCGATTTCATAATAATTTTATAGACATGTTCTTTTGAAGTTCAAAAAAATTACAGTACACTGTAAATATAAACAAGGTGAAATTGCATGTAATATAACTTTAAGTACTTTTTAACGCTTGGGACAAGTAAACAGAATTATTGTTTATGACAAATACATGACAGTCATGGTAAACAAATATTTAACATATTTACACAAATAAGACGTATGGTATATCATATTGAAGCACTTAATATGATCAGATACAGCGTAAATTTGGTGTCAGAAAGGAAATTGGTTACACACTGATTTGGTTATAAAGATACAAACATATGATTATAAGTTGCATGTTTATAGGAAACATACCACTTGTATTGTTTCCTTACAAATAAACATGTTGACATTATCGGAGGTGAAAATAGTTGTATAGTACTGCTGCAGGTCAATAATATGTAAGGGGACAGAATCTAGGGGACTGGGGTCGGGACGATGTGAATTTAAAGAAAAGTTGTACACTGTGTGTCAGCCTGTCAGGTGCACTTACAATATGCAAGTAATTAAATTGCAGAGGTGTCAATATTCCTGATTAATCCGGAATTCTGGATTTATCTATCCTGAAAGGGCTATGATTTCTGACCAAAAAAAAGTTATTTGATGAAGATATCTCAAGAAATGGCAAAGTTATGGTCATTTTAAGATGCTCTGAAGGATTTGAATCAGTACAAAACTGAGTTAAATATGGAAAAATTGTGGTTGAAATGACATGAAGGCCTAGTGTTCGGCAAAAGTGGTCAGCCACATATATGATTTTCAGGATTTTTAAATTGGCTCTGTTGACACCTCTGAAATTGTGACTTTATAATAATGAAAATAGTGATATTGTTTGGCTGTTTTAAATGGTACAGTTGGCATTAATATATACATCTAGAAATGATTTTGATACTTTGTATATAAATCTTTTAATTTTTTTCAGACAGAAAAAACATAATATTTTGGATAGGGGAATGGTGCCAAAAACCATAGATCTAGGGCTCTGATACAGTAATAACCTCCTCATATACGAGGGTCAGTCAAGAAAAACTGAGAGTTGGTAATTTAAGCCTTCAAAGTCTGTTTGCAGTTGTACTTTCTATTATGCATCGTTAAATATTATCCCCTGCGGATCTTGTGAAGAATTCTGTCATCAGATATAGGCTGATATTATATAAATATCAGATGCCTGCCTGCGTGACATTGATATTGTCAACCCGAGGGCGAGGGTGACATTCTGTTTCGAGGGTTGACAATATCAATGTCAAGCAGGCAGGCATCTGATATTTATTTTATTATACCGATCAAAATATAAGTAAATAAAATCATACTAGCAAATCTTGACAGGTTTGTTTTTTACACTCGTCTGAATCGCACATGAGCGCGCGGACCAGTGACGTCACTACTAATTGTGTATAAGGGAGACAACTACAACAAAATTTTAGCTTTATGCCAATCGGAACGGTTCGTACGACATTTTTATGGGATAAAATACCTCGGATCTATCAAGCGTATGAATCCAGCAGCTTTCTTTCTTTAAACCTACGCAGAAGAAATTGGGCCAAAGAAAATAGACCGTAACTTATCAGCAACGGAAATATCAAAAGATGTTTTATTGATTAAACAATACAATTTCGCTACACTCCTTGAGCATAACACGCAGCTACGCAGCGCTTGCTTGATTGGCGTGTATTCCACTGAAGCACTGTTTGAATCTGTCATGATGACGTCATGGCGAAAGCCGTTTAAAAATGGCGACGTTCTATTTACACCCGAGAGATGATTCGTAGAGATTGTCCGAGGTGTCCCGATTGGCTTTATGCTTGACACAGTTACTTGCCCTTGCATGACATTGAAAATGTCAGGTCGATCACATGACCTGACAGTCAGTTTTCGGTCAATCACGTGTCAAATGGGTTGGAACTGTCAGTGACAGCCATAATGTCTCTCTCTGGGGCAATGGGACTTTTGCATTGCAGAAAAAAGTGAGGTATAATAAATATAGTTGCCAAGCAACCAAAGAACGTCACTAAGGGGTATGCGTTCGCGCCACCGACATGAAGATTGTATTTGTTGTAAATTCAATGGTTTCTTTCAACCTTGATTTATTACAGCTAACACCTGCATATTGTAGAATAGCCTATCTTAAATAATAATTAGCAATTATTTCAGAATGGTCACTTATGCTGTGTTATTTTGTTGCCTAGCAACGATTTTACCCTCATTTCATCAATTTTCTTGGCACGCATTCTTTTCGTTGCCATGGTGTTCTAAAACTAATCACTGATTTCACGTTTTCTGTTCAATAAGATTATGAATATATCTCAAGGAGTCCAATAACCGTCATTATAAATAAAATGTATAACTTCACTTTGGAAAAAAATGATTCGTTCTTTTGGGTGGGGTAAAATTGTGGTTTTAATACCGTCAAATAAAATGACAATTTACATTTTCGTTAAGTATATTTTCTATATTGGTGGAATAAATCAAGTAGAATTAAGTTTATCTGATAGAATAATGTATTACGAACTAAATAATACGTTTGAAAATGTCAGATATATCTTTATGTTTCCATAGCAACGCAAACATTTGTTCTACTAACAGCGTGAACGCATGCCCTCGAGTTGTCCTCTTTGGTTGCCTGGAAACAAGAATCAAATTGTCATAACCCAGATTTGTATTCGCCATAACAGCAGTGAGTTACCATATTTCACGATAATGCATAGAAAATATAAGACCATTTTTTTTTGTCTAAGCATTATTAAGCCACTCTCAGTTTTTCTTGACTGACCCTCGTATCAGTGGTTAGCCAAGTCCTGATTAGATTTACAGGGTGAACTGAAGTAAGAATGGTGTCATTAAACTAGAGTGGTCATTGTCTTTTTTAACTATTCATTTTTGCATTCAAGTTCAAATTTCCAGTATATAAGGTTGAAGTATGTATATATTCATTAATGAGGCTTTTAACGGATGTTGAACTTGCTATACTACCAGTCTCCACTTATCATTATCCGTCTAGTGCACTGTCGTAACCTAGGGGATTAGTTCCATTTATACTTTATTATATATTTGATGAAACAAGGTTTATTAAGTAAGGTTATTGCTCTCTTTTAATTGACTACAATGGTTCTAGTGCAGAGATCGCACTGTCTTTTCAAGTATATTCATTGTTTGGTTATGCGACAATTTGCTGTATCATATTATGATGATATATATAACTTGTGTGATCAGGTCAGTCACCTGTTTAAATAAGATTGTGTATATAAACATTACATATTATACAACAGCTACTCATGTTCTATTCTTTACAAATTCCCTTATTTTATAATAATAATAATACTAAAGACTTTATTTTACGAGGAAACTCATTTGACAATTAAATTGAATGGCAATCTTCCATGAGATCCTCAACAATAAACAGTTGAACAAGAACACTAGTACATAAAATGAAAAAAGCATAATGGCAATTTGGCCCATATGACGTCCACAATATCATAATTTTATATATAATTGGGGAATTTCATAAAAGAGTTTCAGTGAAAGGATGTGCGAAACCGATATGTATGGAATCTTCAATAAAAGGAAGGTATAAATCAAAATGCTTATTAATGTATTATTTCAATAGACATTTTGTGTATTAGTATGTGGCTTAGCCTTTTTCTCCAATTAAAATGTTTAAAACAATAAAAATACAATATTACATGTATGATATTGCAATGTTTGTATACTAGTGACAGACCTGTTGCAGTTTCAATTCAATTAAGATTATGACATTGAAAATCAAGTTGAATGTACGGAAAACCTGCACTTAGAAAGCACTTCATTTGTATTTTTACATAAAATGTGTAAATACTAAATCAAGGGTTTCAGACTTCATTTGATCTTTGAATTGACCCTTTGATCTTTGAAAATACACATTTTAACCCTATACGGGAGATCACCTATTCATATGACAAATGCCCACCGGTAGTCAATTGGATGAATGAGCAATAAAATCCTGTCATTCACCAATAGCTAACTGGTGGGCAACTTTGCATATGAATATCCCTGTATACAAACATGATCTCTCCTTTAGTGAATTTAACTGCTTTTTGCTTGAATTAATATGTTACTGTCTCTTTCAACTTGATGATATGCCCACTTTGATTATGTTAAAATCATATGTATTTTTGACATTTTAACGTATTAAATTTAGAACAAAAAGGCCTGCTATTAAGACCATCATTGGCTATCACGACCTCCTTTTCGACTGGTCTTATTTGCGGTAATTTTGATGTAGTTTCATCTGAAAATTGGTGAAATTGATAAACTGGTAATGGCCATCGATATTCAACAATCTATTAATAGGTCTTCAGTGATACAGGTGAATGTACTATTGTGTTTTGTCCTTGGAACACCAATTATAGTACGGAGAATTTGACAAGTTCCTTGACCTTTTATTACTGTAGCATAATTTAATTAACTGCTGATATATTGTCTATTTATATTTAAATTACCCCGGTTGTATGTTTTCATAAGCAGGTAGTATCACAAAGACGCTCGTTGTGTAATACAAACAAAACTATAAAGGACCAGTATTGCACGATTTGCTCACCGAAATTGATGTACTAGTATTCAATGCAAGAACCTTGTATTAATATTCATGCAAAAAGGTCAGGATCAGGTCAAATTCTCCTTACTATACCACCAGTAGCTATATTAAGATGTATTGTTAGGAGCTGATATTGTGTATAGTACATGTGGTGGAGTGGTTGTTGACACTTATATATGATATTGTTAGGATGTAATATTAACCGATCAGTCATACTGTAGGAAGTGGTTAACCTTTGAACAAATGGAAATATGAAACTGTGGTGGCAACTTTTATAATACATAGCATTTAGCTATATATTGTTCCTTCTATTGTTACATGTAAAGGTGATTGATAAATATACATTGTATGTATGAATTATATGTTTATGATTTCTGATGACTAGCCTTATAATAGACATTTAATTTTATTATACCCCACTACTAAAGTAGGGGGGCTATATAGGAGTCATTTTGTCGGTCTGTCTGTCGGTCCGTCAGTCGGTCCCAAAGTTTGTCCAGGCTGTACCTTCTGTATGCATTAAAGGATTTTTGAATAACATGGTACATTTGATTGCCTTGATGAGATGGTGTGTCATGCGAAACAATTACGTCAATAGGCCTTTTCGTGGAGCAGATTTTAGTCTGGTTCCCGTTCCAAATTTTAATGTAGTAGTACTAAAGTAGCAATGTAAGCTTCGGACGGGAACTAGACTATAACCTGCTCCACGAAACCTCCTAGTCGAAAAGGCCTAATATCTCAAAGGTCAAGGTCACCATAGGAGTTGAAAGGTAAAAATGGTCATAATTGAGCTTGTCAAGAGCATAACTTAATCATTTATAGTTGGATTTGAAAATAATGTGACACAAATGTTCACTATTACCAGACGATGTGTCATGTGAAACAATTATGTCAATATCTCAAAGGTCAAGGTCACACTTTTTATGGAATGTGGTTTGCCATACGTCTTTGACAGTTAAGCGGTATGTGGGGGTATAATTAGTCACTCTGTGGCAGTTCTAGTTTCACCTCTACCAGTTTCTTAACATCATGAGGATAATAACGTAGATAGATATATACCGTTACATATCAAAAATCAAAAGAGACGAAATGAGTAATTGAATACTGGTTAATTTAATTAAAAAACGCAATGCATTTCACTGTTCTGGCTCAGTATTAGGACTAGAACATAAGTGTTGGAAATCACTTCAAATTTTAGAATTAATCATCACTTCGGACCTTTCAATGCCCCGGCATCTACTGATGCAGAGTCATATATTGATTGTCCTCCTGTCCGTTCGTTTGTTTGTTCGAAAATGTTGACCAAAACTTTCAAGTTGTTAATACTCTAATATTTTTGAAATCCATCAAGGCATTGCTTTCAAACTTGGCATACTTGTTCACCATCATAAAGACATTACATTGTAAAAAATGTATTACTATCCAACGTTTCAACAGAATTATGACCCCTGATTGACTTAGCTATTTTTATGGACAACTTCAAACGGGCTTCCACTGGGGCATAAGAGTTTATTGAATGCAGTCTTTTTCGTTCTAAATTTAAGTCTTTGGGACAGTAAACTGGCAAAAATCTGCCGTGCATTCAATGAAGGACTATGTGACGATATGTTTCTTCACATTTCGTACCTGTGATTTGTTGAACCCTACATGTATGTTAAAAAAACCCTGTTTTGTCACATGGGCGAACTTTGGCTTACCATGGACCGAGGGGTGTACTGCGCATAAATTGATGTATCATGCCAAAATGGCTGACGGAGGCAAACAATGGAATTTGAATAGTAAAACCCGTAATTCCGTACATGTTACGAACTGAGAATGGAAAAAGCGGGGTTTTACGCATTCAAACTGTATGTGCCAACAGAGCTACAGATAAGCTGCGTATTAGGGTAATTACCCAATTAATTTTCTTAAAAACCCAATAGATTTTGAGAGGAGGGGGTAAGAAAAAGCAATTAGAAAATGATGTTATAGTGAAAAATAGTACATAAAAGACCAATTACCCAATTAGTTTTATAAAATACCCAATTAAAATTTGTCAAAACCCAAATCAAATTGTAACTTGGGAGTAAAATACCCAATTGCCTAAAACCTTATCTGTTCCTCTGTGTACCAAACAGAGTGTTCAACAAAGGATTAAAGCGACAAATATCGTGATTTTAAAACTTTCCCTGAACATACAGCTGGCATCTGGGTGATTTGTGGACAGCTTCATTTGATTTCAAATTATATGCTTTGATTGGCTGTTTTTATACAGATATAACTGTATTACCATAAATTTGTGATGCACCAAACTGGTACAAATTTCTATAATGGAGTGAATAATAGGGATTGACAATTTTATTCCACATGTTAAGTATACTGTATGTAAATTATATATAATAATCTTTCCAGAAATGTGCACATTATAATGTTTAAACTATGCACTTTGGTAAAGCTCTGTTATGTGCAATTTCGCAAGTATAATAACTTGCTCTATATGGCAGTTGTGGTTGTATCTAACATTCTATAGGAATGTGGGTTATAACATGAGTTTCCTTGTCTTCTATTGATTTTCAATACATGTACATGTATTACAATGTGCTCTTATGATGCTTTAATGAAAAACATATAAATGTGTTATTGTTAGAGCTAGACTGTTACTGTGGGTTGGTGGGCGTGACTGTTATTTTGTGGGCGTGACTGTTATTTGGTGGGCGTGACTGTTATTTGGTGGGTGTGACTGTGGATAGGTTGGCGTTCCACAATTTTTGTGCCAAAACCAGCCTGCCCAGCACAGGGATCTTAAAGCCAGATCTAGATCTACCAGGCGACAGTCAATGGTAGGCAGAAAATAATTTACCACTTTGTAACCTGCCGAGACTGTCTGACCTAGCCTGCTCGATCTCTTTATCAATATAATTATTATACATAGATCAGCCTTTATTTGTGTAGACAAAGTTCTTGTTGTACCTGAAAACATAAAAAAGTCCAACAACATAGTGATCGGAGGTATTTTAGGGGGACATTCTTCCTCCGTAAGAAGGGTTTCCTTCTTTTTTCCTGAACAATTTTAAAGAAAAGGGTCAAGATTCAGTCTGATGTACTCAAAGATAATGTTAGGTGATAGTGTGTGGAGTATTTCTTCCTTATTGCTTTTGGTGCCTGATTATTGTGATTTATAAGATTGAGCAAGGTGTTCAGATTGCATTGTGGCTTTACCTTCTATGTCATACAGAGTGTACCATAGAATTGGTTGCCATCTTCAACTCGTGTATAAATATTGCAATCTTTATTTGCAGGAGGATCATCCTGGTGAAATCAACGTTAGAATTGGTACCAGACAAGGGCAGCTAACTCTAGTCCTCTTGAGAAACAAGTAAGTAACAAAAAAATGTAAATACTTAGTATAATAACCCGACCCTTAGATCATCCCTAAAACTAAATTATTACAAATAAAGTGCAACCTCTGTAAAGCAACACCCATTGTAAGCGGCAAATATTGGCCGTTGTTATCATAAGCTCAGGGAAATGTTGAAGATGTTGTTGTAGAGAAGTCAGTGATTTTTTTCCTTCTTTATTAGGGTCCGGAAAACGGACCCGTTCCCAACTGTAAATAGGCTATAAATTTTCCCAAATTTGAATGAAGAAATTCCCAATTAACAATTTAAAAAAATAATTTTCGAAATCGGACATAAAATGATATAGTTATGAACATTTTTGACAAGAGGTCAAGCATAAAAGTTCAAAGAAACCAGTAAACATTCACATGTCATTCACATGTAATCTCTTTCTGTTTTATTTGTCCTTTCTGCTTCATGGAAATTCCCAATTTCAAGTTGTCACGACGTGAAAATTCCCAATCTGAACGGACCCGGACCCTTTCCCAAAGAGGCCAAAAAAATCACTGGAAGTTGTTGCTTATATAAGACTAGTAATGAGGGCTGCTTTGGAGAGGTTGTACAGTACATACCGTTACACATTGACGGTCAGGATCCTTCTCATTAAGGGGCCAAAATGAGAGCTCCAGATAATTGTTTGGTCCAATTGGTGACTACCTGTTCCCAAACCTAAATAGCGCATCACTTCTGTGTAAAAAATCAATTCCTGTTTGGCTAAGGTTAGCTTTTGTGATTGTTTTTTATCTGTCGTCCGTCCATTAGATAAATCACTGTTGCTTTGATTTTCACCAAACTTGGTCAGAAGTTGTTTTTCCCAATAAAAGATAGGTCAAGGTTGGGTAAAAAACTAGGTCAAAATGTCCAAAAATAGGACATCCTTGTAGGAAACCTTGTTAAGACTCTAGAGGCCGCATTTTTGCTTCAATCTTCATTAAGATTGTTCAAAATGTTTATCTTGATTAAAATAAGTTCAAAGTTGGATCATGTGGGGTTAAAAACTAGGTGACTTAGGTCAAATAATGGAAGAAACTTGTTAACACTCCAGTACTTTTTCATCCTCATATTGTGTGAGACCTGAATTGCTTAATTATGTGTTTTTCAAACTCTAGCATTGGTGTATGGCTGGGTTTTATAAGCACATGGATTACAAATTTTTTACAAACTTTATTCATTTACGATATTGCACATGTGCTGTATCATTGTGTTTCATGAATATTCCATAAGTCCATTTTATCAAAATTGCACAATATCTGCACAGAAAATTTGTTGACTCTTATCAAAGTTTGAATAGTGTAGAAAGATGGTATTGAGTGTATGAATAAGCATATTATACTCATAACCACAGGGAACATGCATTGAACTTTTTTACCACAGTTTTTTTTAAATACAAGTGGCAGTTTCTCTTCATACAAATATATAGTAAATGTAGTAGTTATGATATTACTGTTGTTATATTTTATAATGAACAATACCACATTGTTGTTTATATATGCCAGTATATTGGCAGGTATGTCTGTTTTTGATTTGATACAGGAATAAATACCACTTGTTTCTTGTGTTAAGAACATGGATGGATGTAGGGAGGTAGTACCCTGGTAGTTAATTCCTTGCAGGATAATCATCTTTACCATCCAGGCCTGAGATAGGGGATCTATTTACAGTTTTACCAGTGTACCCAGTAGTACAGATATAAATATGAATCTGATGTATTTTGATGTAGAATATCTGTATTTTTGATGTAGAATATTGAAGGAAACTAATCCAGACTGTCTGTAAATATTATCTCTCATTTATCTTGTTGAGGTCATAGGTCATGTGATAGGAAATCGAGTAATCTCTGCATGATTCCAGATATTTTCATAAATGCTATAGAATCATGTTGATATATACTTTCAATGGAAAAATTGGTGAATGTGAAAAAAAGGTGGAAATTTTGACCTGGTGTCCTAGTTTTTTCACCTCTGTAAATCCAATTGTTTCTAATGTTTTAATCTCTGTTTTAAAGGTTCATATTTTCTTTGTTTCATGTTGAATTCTGTACTTGTCATTAAAATTGAATACAAGCCTGAGCTTTTATTATTTCAAGTTTATTTAAACATCAATGATTACTATTCTATTGCCTTGCTGGTCTGTGAATTAGGTGTAGGGGGTTTAATTTCCGTTTATCATGGCTGTACTTTATTGCACAATCAATTGTGCAGTTGTTTCCAGTAAAGTACCGGTACATGTGTTAATATAAAGATAATAGAGTCTGATCAGACACTGCTGGGTCATGGGCGACTGGCTTATATTGGTGCATGGATTCTGTTTAAATTCATATTTAATAACAAAACTGGCACTTGTTCACTCTTTCTATTAAAATCCAAGTCTTCACTGTTTTAATTAAAATGCAAGTCTGACAAAGCGTTTATGTTGAATGCTATGTATAGTCTGTTTATTCAGGTCTGTCACTTCTATACAAATAATGTTGTATCAAAACAACGCAATTTTATTGTTTAAAACATTTAATCGGATAACACTGCAGTGAAAATCAGTACCTTATAATACACCAAACCATATACCCAGTACTCATACCGGAATATTATACAATATCTGTTACAGTTATAAATAAATAAATAAATATGAGAAATTGTAATGTGTATATTATACAATGTTATGTAAACATGTGACTGACCTGATTAAACGAGTTATCGCTATAGGTGTATTTCTAGGTTACGCATGTTTATGTACTTTAACCATAGAGTTTGTACAGTAAATCCCCCTGTTTTAGCTACCCGAGTTGAAAATTTACCTTTACCATGTTTGATTATAGTGTTGTATAATGAATCACCTGTGAGTCGACCAGCATTGCACTGCAGTGAAATAATAATACCTGACCCTTTTATTTGAGGTGGTCTTACTAAACATCAATAGTAAGAAAGGGCAGAACAAAGAAAGCAGACTTTATTATGTTTATTTTGAAGCGCTTTTTATTGGGGTTTTTTCTTTACCGGTGCATGAGATTGTATTGTACTTAAATCTCTACCAACAAGTTTAAAAACTTATATATTGCACAACATCAAGTTATTCTATTATATTATTTACTATGGTGATTTAGGTGACCTATAAAGTCAAATAAATCCTTTCACTATTTGATTTTATAGAAAGTGAAATAAACTCTTTCACTATTTGATTTTAGAAGTACTAAATTTCATGTTATTTATTTACTATGGTGATTTAGGTGACCTATAAAGTCAAATAAATCCTTTCACTATTCGATTTTATAGAAAGTCAAATAAACTCTTTCACTGTTTGATTTTAGAAGTACTCAATGTTATTTAATAAGTAACCTGCATTTTACTAGCAGTTTTATGCAATTTCACATTTTGAATTGTATCTCAAATGTGAGGTGTAAAGTTTCATGTTTCGTGCGCAGAGAATTATGTAACATACAGATGTTCCATTCATATACCTGTACATGCATGACTACTTCTAGCCTGTTTATCATCAACCATCTCGATTAGTATTTTATTATAAGTTATAATAATTTACCCACTCCACGTGTTTGTTAACATCTAGTTTTTTATGCCCCCCTATCGATAGATGGGGAGGCATATAGTGATTCACCTGTTCGTCCGTTCGTCCGTCCGTCCTGGTTAACCCAAATTGACCGTTTCTTCTAGCATTAATATGGCTTGCTACAAAGCTTTCATACTTGCATGGATGTTGTGTATGAACACTCTCCACACGCCTGTACCACCTAACCCCATTTTGACCTTCACCTTGACCTAATTTTGGACTTAGACTTATTTATGGACAAGGCTTCCACAGGGGGCATAAGCGTTTAGTGAACGCAGTCTTGTTTTCTGCCATTTTTAGCTTTGGAGCCAGAGTTTTATGGTGATTTTTTATGACCACTCATAGTGCATCTGTTAACCTTTTCTAAAAAGTCTTCTTCTTCAAAACCTCAGATTTATGCCAAAGCTCACAAGAATGGTCCTTCAGTATATTTTTATGCCCCCGTATCGATAGATCGGGAGGCATATAGCGATTCACCTGTCCGTCCGTCCGTCCCTCCGTTCGTCCGTTCGTCCGTCCGTTCGTCCGTCCGTCCTGGTTAACCCAAATTGACCGTTTCTTCTAGCATCTTTATGGCTTGCTACAAAGCTTCCAAACTTGCATGGATGTTGTATATGAACACTCTCCACACGCCAGTATCACCTAACCCCATTTTGACCTTCACCTTGACCTAATTTTGGACTTAGACTTGTTTATGGACAAGGCTTCCACAGGGGGCATAAGCGTTTATTGAACGCAGTCTTGTTTCACATTATTTTGAGTCAGTTATTGACAAAAACTGTGACCTTCTGTTGAAAATATTTTGTTGCCTGATAAGTACTCATTCTCGGCTTGAGCGTCAAAGATGTTTGATTAAAATCGGTCTACAAAATAAAATACTTGTTGGTTGTTTTCAACTTTTTACTTGCATTCTTAGCCAAAATGTCACATGGTATAGTGCGCCCAGGATAATGTGATGTTTACAAACATCAATCGGTTTGGTCAACTATGGCAAAATTGGTATTACAAAATACTTAAGTAAACAGATATGGTCAGCTTGTACTAAAACATCACTGATAAATCGTGCACATGTATACCAAAGTTTCCCACCTTTCTCGTGATCATGGGCGCACCATATGTTTATGCTGGTCACAGTTATCTGTTAAAGACGTTAGAATCAAACCTTGATGTGCTCGATGAGAACCTTAGTACCGTCTTAGTCTAATTATGTCTCCCTTATAAATTGGGGGGGGGGGGGGGGGGGCATTTGCTTTTGTGCTGGACGTCTGGATTGATGTCACATAGTTTGTCTGTGCTCGTTCTCCTTAACCACTTGTCCGATTTTATTGAAACTTCACATGAATTGTTCATACCTAGCCTAGTTGTGCATGTTGTCAGATATTGCTGGTCGAATGAATAATACCAGAGTTATTCCCCCTTGTGGGAGGCATGCATTTTCACTATTATCTTTCTTATACTTGACATCTGTACATTCTCTATTTTCAGAGATTTATTTTCCAAAAGATACATCGAGAAAAGTTTTACCAGTGCTAAGAAATATAACTTGAGGCGACCACACTTCAAAAAGGTTTGAAATATACTTAGTTGAATCCTTGGTCTTAATTACAAGAAATTTAATTAGTAAAATCTAGTTACCCTACTTTGCTCTGCTTATCTGTATTGTTAGTTGCACAGCTGCCATCTGCGGTCATAACAAGCATGTTGTGTTCTGTGTAATAGAAAATGAAATTCATTCAGGACAAAATAGATAAATTGTGAACCTGAATAAGGGTTCATGCTTTTATGCCTATGCTGCTAACTATAATAATATCATTTAAGATATAAAATACTTTTTGCTCTAAGATTTAAAGTTTTTGCGAAATGGGAGGGGGTTATTGTTAATTTGGGAAATAACTTATTTTGGCCTAACTTATTGTAAACAGTATCAATTTAGTGTAATTTGGCCTAATCTAATTTCAATTTAGTGTGATATAAGAATTTGCTGGTTTAGAATTAGAAGGTCTCAAGTACAAAATCAATATTTTGAGAAAACAAGGAAAAACTGTCTGAAAACTACTCTTTACTTGTGGAGAAACAAGCTTTATAAACTTCAGTTTGGTCAACATGACCACATCCGATTTTCATGAAAATAGGCTCAGAAGAAGCGCCTTGAGATGCAGATTTCAAATACGCATTCATCTTATAGGTCTTAGTACTAACGACCTTCTAATTCTAAGCCAGCGAATTATTCACTGTAAACTCGATATGAAACATATTTTAACCCCAATATAATGTTTCTCAGCAATCTGGAATTCAATGCAACTTAATGAGAAGATTTCATTCCAACAAATAAAGGTTATAATATTGTTGGTTTCTGGCCCCAATTCCACGAAAAAACTTAAGTTATTGCTCAGCTGAGCCTGCTATTTTAAAAACATATTTAGTTGGTTAAATGACTTTCATGTATACTTGTATATACTGTTTCATTACAGTTAGATGCCTAATTAATAGGGCAATACATAATTAGTCCAATTTTTGCAGAAAATAGTGTTTTAAAGTTATAAACATCTAATTTAAAAGCAAAAACTTAAGTCTGTTATAACAGGCTCAAGTATGACGTTCTTTATTATTCATTACAGTTGGATTTCCATCAGCATTACATACAAAACCACCTACTATATCATTATTTAGCAATAAATACACAGTTTCGGGTAGCAATCTACATCAAAAGACTACACTTGTAGTCATAAAATAAATAAATAAATAACAGTCTCAGCTGAGCAATAACTTAAGTTTTTTCGTGGAATTGGGGCCAGGACTTTTTAACAAACTTTGGTAATGTCAATTGACACTACTGAATGTTTGTTATTCAGTTCTTTTGAGGTGTCCTACAATTACGGAATAATCTAGAAGTCCAAAATTGCTGCACAAGGATGAAAGTACCTGCAGAAAATAAAAAGTTATTTGGTGAAAATAGTCAATTCAAAGTTTTGATTAAGTTATTGTGATTTGAAATTTCATAAGCTCAGTTTTAACAATATAACAATCTTTAAAACATATTTCAGTGTTGGGGATGGATGTGTGCTAATTGCACCCGAAACAGACTTTTATCATATTTTCATGATATAGGGCATTCTGCCTCAGTAGGACCTGTGTCTATTGTTTACATATTGTTGTACTTTCAGTTAGAGAAGCATTGTTACTATCATGGTTATGTACAGGGTGCTGCACGTTCTATGGTCGCTCTCAGTACTTGTCATGGTATCAGGTAAGTCATAGATCTTATATCATCCAGCTGTTCAATGTGTCATATGACAGATTGTGTGTCATGTGATGGATTGTATGTCATGTGAGGGATTGTATGTCATGTGAGGGATTGTATGTCATGTGAGGGATTGTGTGTCATATGGCAGATTGTATGTCATGTGAGGGATTGTGTGTCATGTGAGGGATTGTGTGTCATATGACAGATTGTATGTCATGTGAGGGATTGTATGTCATGTGAGGGATTGTGTGTCATGTGAGGGATCGTATGTCATGTGAGGGATTGTGTGTCATGTGAGGGATTGTACGTCATGTGAGGGATTGTGTGTCATGTGAGGGAGTCTGTGTCATGTGAGGGATTGTGTGTCATGTGAGGGATTGTGTGTCATGTGAGGGATTGTGTGTTAGTGAGGGATTGTGGGTCATGTGAAGGATTGTGTGTCATGTGAGGGATTGTATGTCATTTGAGGGATTGTATGTCATGTGAGAGAGTGTGTGTCATGTGAGGGATTGCTTGTCATGTCAGGGATTGTATGTCATGTGAGGAATTGCTTGTCATGTGAGGGATTGTATGTCATGTGAGGGATTGTGTGTCATGTGAGGGATTGTGTGTCATGTGACGGATTGTGTGTCATGTGACAGATTGTGTGTTAGTGAGGGATTGTGTGTCATGTGAGGGATTGTGTGTCATGTGAGGGATTGTATGTTAGTGAGGGAGTGTGTGTCATGTGAGGGATTGTGTGTCATGTGAGGGATTGTGTGTCATGTGAGGGATTGTGTGCTAGTGAGGGATTGTGGGTCATATGAGGGATTGTGTGTCATGTGAGGGATTGTGTGTCATGTGAGGGATTGTGTGTTAGTGAGGGATTGTGTGTCATGTGAAGGATTGTGTGTCATGTGAGGGATTGTATGTCATGTGAGGGATTGTATGTCATGTGAGAGAGTGTGTGTCATGTGAGGGATTGTGTGTTAGTGAGGGGTTGTGTGTCATGTGAAGGATTGCTTGTCATGTCAGGGATTGTATGTCATGTGAGGGATTGCTTGTCATGTCAGGGATTGTGTGTCATGTGAGGGATTGTATGTCATGTGAGGGATTGCTTGTCATGTCAGGGATTGCTTGTCATGTCAGAGATTGTATGTCATGTGAGGGATTGCTTGTCATGTCAGGGATTGCTTGTCATGTGAGGGATTGTATGTCATGTCAGGGATTGTATGTCATGTCAGAGATTGTGTGTCATGTAAGGGATTGTAATTATGTCATGTCAGGGATTGTGTGTCATGTGAGGGATTGCTTGTCATGTGAGGGATTGCTTGTCATGTGAGGGATTGTGTATCATGTGAGGGATTGTGTGTCATGTGAGGGATTTATGTTAGTGAGGGATTGCATGTCATGTGAGGGATTGTGTGTCATGTGAGAGATTGTATGTCATGTGAGGGATTGTATGTCATGTGAGGGATTGTATGTCATGTAAGGGATTGTGTGTCATGTGAGGGATTGTATGTCATGTGAGGGATTATGTGCCATGTGAACGATTTTGTATCCCATAACAGATTGTGTGTCACATGACAGATTGTGTGTCCCATGACAGATTGTGTATCACATGGCAGAATGTGTATCACATGACAGATTGTGTGTCACATAACATAATATGTGTCATGTCAGGGATTGTGTGTCATGTGATCGATAGCCTAGTGGTTGAACATCCGCATTGAGTGTGGGAGATCCCTGGCTCCATACCAGGCCACGTCACACCAAAGAAAAAAATAAAGATGGTACCAGTAATTCCCTTGTTAGACGTTCAGCAAAAAAATGGAAGCTGGCTTCTCTCTCTTATACCATCATGGTGATGGCTAACATGAATAAGGGGTCAAGAGTGATTAATATAAGTTGGTAAAACTTGTTTCACAATCAACCTAAATGAATTACTAGTAATATAAACTGCTGCCTACCAACTTATAGCCTGTATGTAAGGTATAGGAGACTCACCAACCAGTTTGCTGAGATTTGAACCTTTGACCTCCCACTCCCTAATGAGAATCTACTGTTACAGTAGGCCTACATATGTGTGACAAGACATACCTTTACTGTTTCCGGAGAACAGGATTTTATGTAAAAAAATAAGATAATTCAGATTATTTTAGTGTAAAAAAGCATAAATTTGTATCTCATAAATAGGGTGGCCACAGACTCTGGAAAACAAGGAAAATGTCAAAAACAAATTCCCTGCAGGGAAAATCGGGGAATTTCAAAATTGGCCAAAAATAAGGGAATTATCAGGAAATTAAAAAAAAATGTGTCTACTGGTTGTTTCTCTTCATGACATTATTAAATATATGTATTTCTTCAAACAGACAGCATCATGAATTTCTTATGAGGTAGGTATAAATAATGAGTTTCATGGTAAAGGTGTTTATATAAGGGGAGGTTGGTTGCCATATTTTCAGCTGTATCTGAGTTGCGAACCCCCGCAAACATTCATGAAAAATTCAGTCTGGGAAAAATCAGGGAATTATCAGGGAATTTCATTCTTCATTTTCTGTGGCCACCATGCATAATAAATTATATTTTGCATGCATTTTATATTACAGTGGATATATACAATATGGTAAGGCGGTATACCATATAGAGCCTGCCTTTGACCTGGATCAGCAAAGTCATCGAATGTATAATGATATACATAGCACCAACAAGCCTCCTAACTGTGGTATGTATTCACTAAATAATGCTGAGCTTAGCCTTTATTGGCCAGTCAGCTTCTTGCTGAAATATGGTAGGCATAAAAGTGCCCAGGTATTTGTACCTGGGTTGCCAGATTAGGCAGCAAGCGCGCTAACCTTAAGGTTAAAGTTGTGCCATGTTGGTAAAAAACTAGGTCAATATGTCAAATAATAGCAAAACCTTTTTAACACTCTGGAGGCCTCAGTTTTGCTATAACCTTCATCAAGTTTACTCAATATGTTTATCTTGATGACCTTAAGGTCAAGTTCAAAATTTGGCCATCTTTAGCAGGTGAGCGCCCCAGGATCTATGATCCTCTTGTTGTGTCAAAAACTCTTGTCGTTGTTTAATGGATAATTAGGGCAGTGGAATACGCTCTTGTTTGCCACCTGAGTTATCCAGGATTTATGGCACTTTAGGGATTGCAAACATTTTCGTGTCAAATCTCATCTTATTGTTTACTGGATGATTAGCAGAATTAGGTTGAATTTTCTGTCACAACAGCTACTATCCACTAGAAGTGGAAAAGCCACTAGTTGAACAGTTAGTCATAAGCGGATTTAGCTCAGTGGTAACGCACTGGGCTGTCAATCCAGAGGTTGTGGGTTCAACCCCTGGCATCGGAACTTGACATTTCTGAAATATTTATAATATTTCCTGCTATATCTGGCTGTGTGGTCTGCAAAGTATCTGGAAGTGCCAGGAAGCTGTGTAAAGGTGCTATACACCGGTCACATTAAAGAACCAGGCTGTCTATTCGAAATAAGAGCTAGACACACTTCTGCAGCGCCGGACATGCTGTATCTAATGTCTCTCTCTTCCTTCAGGGGCTTTCTCTCAGTGTGTCCCTCTGGTCAGATTATGCTGTATCTGCACTGGTAGAGGATGCACCTGCACCCTTGTTGCTGCAACACAATAATGTAAAGTGCCTTTGAATGTGCGTTCGCATGAAAAAGGCACTATATAAATCTGGTGTATTTATTTTATTTATTTAAGTTAGTACTTGTTGATTCCTGGCAAACTCGCGCAGGTTAACCCAACTGCCTGTCATAGAGGACTGAATTTTTATGTAAATATTGACCTCAAAAGATCAAATAACAGACTTGGCTATATGGAGACTATAATTTAAAGTACAAAACTTAATATAACCTATATATTTACATATAACTTGCTGTACTTACAGTGTTATAATGTTTGTTTTCTAGGTGCCCATCATGATGTCCATACAAAGAAACAAAATGAAACATTAGAAATGGAACATAAATATGAGGTCTTCAAAAGGGTAAGTACTGCATTGTTATTGTTGTGCCCTAACAATTTACTGTCCACATTCTATATGCATTAAGATTCACCCTGATCCACCATGTTTGAGTGATCGCAGGGCCATGTTTGGGTGATCCCAGGGCCATGTTTGGGTGATCCCAGGGCCATCTTTGGGTGATCCCATGGCCATCTTTGGGGGATCAGAGGGTCATGTTTGGGTGATCTGAGGGCCATCAGGGCTATGTTTGGGTGATCCTAAGGCAATGTTTGGGTGATCGCAGGGCCATGTTTGGGTGATCCCAGGGCCATGTTTGGGTGATCCCATGGCCATCTTTGGGGGATCTGAGGGCCATGTTTGGGTGATCCCAGGGCCATGTTTGGGTGACCCCATGGTCATGATTTGGGGATATGAGGGCCATGTTTGGGTGATCCCAGGGCTATGTTTGTGTGATTTTAAGGCCATATTTGTTTAATTCCATGGCCATGTTTGGGTAATCCTAAGGCCATGTTTGGATAATCCCATGGTCATGTTTGGGTGATCCTAAGGCCATGTTTGGGTCATCCCATCATGGCCATGTTTGGTTGATAGTTGATCATGTTTCGAGGACCCCAGGGTCATGTTTAGGTAATCCCAGGGCAATGTTGGGGTAATCCAAATGCCATGTTTGGGTGATCCCATGGTCATACTTTGGGGATCCCAGGGCTATGTTTGGGCTTTCCTAGGGTTATGTTTTGGTGATCCCTGAACCATGTTTCAAATTGGGTGATCACTGGGCAATGTTTGGGTGATCCATGGGAAGTGTTTGGGTTTCCCGAGGGCCATGCTTGGATGATCCTGAGGCCATGTTTGGGTGATCAAAGGGCAGAGTTTGGGTGATCCGAGGGCCATGTTTGGGTGATCAAAGGGCAGAGTTTGGGTGATCCGAGGGCCATGTTTGGGTGATCCGAGGGCCATGCTTGGATGATCCTGAGGCCATGTTTGGGTGATCAAAGGGCAGAGTTTGGGTGATCCGAGGGCCATGTTTGGGTGATCCAAAGGCCATGTTTGGTAGATCACAGGGCAATGTTTGGGTGATCTGAGAGCTATGTTGGGTGATCCTAAAGCCATGTTTGGTTGATCAAAAGGTCATGTTTGGTTGATCCAAGGCCATGTTTCGTTGACCCCAGGCCATGTTTAATCTACTTTCCTAATCCTAATTTTGAAGATCATATGCGCAACCACTTGAGTTAAAGTTATTGATAGGAAGCCATTTGGTCTAGTCATTCACATTATAGGTCAATGTGACCATGACCTTTGACCTACTGATATAAAAATAAATTTCTGGTAAACAGTTACACAAATTCTACATTATTGTTATTGGGGCATACATGTTTTACAAACATATTTTGTTCTTCTTACAGATGAAAAGGTCGCTACCACAGTCATATGACAGCAACAAGCATACTCGCTATGTGGAGATGTACATTGTCAATGATTTAAAAACTGTAAGTATTCTATAGCTATCTTATACAGTTAAACCAATCTGGAAACACCCACACCCGTGGTAGCATCAAAGTATGATCTTTGTTAACTAGTGGTCTCTCTTTACAGGTTACCTTCCATTGAAAATGGTCAGATGAGAGATAAAATTGTGGTCTTTGTGTACCCAGTACACGTCTATTTCATTCTTAATGCCTGTTAAGTATTATTTCATTGTATTCTGACAAAAGTTTATGAAAGTACATGTGAATTCTAATGAAATACAGGATGCCTGCTGCACAAATGTAAAATAGTAGTGTGTTGAGTTTTTTTGAAGCATTCTTATACGAGTCTTAAAGGACAAGGTTCATTTATGGCTTAATTTGGCCCTGAGTTTTATCGAAAAATTTAAATGCATCTTCCTTTAATCTGCCCTATGTTTCTAATAGCCTAACATTGTCTTTCAAAAAATTAATCATACTTTTCCGAATTTCCCTCGTAATATGTCGACAAATCTACTTGAAATAGGTTAAGTTTACCAAAAAATGTCCTTTTTAGCCATCTTCATGGCTTTTCATGGCTTTTTATGGCGTAAAACCTTCCCAAAAACTACGATGGCACTCTTGCGACACTTTGATAGTTTGTACATATATAAAGACTTGCAGAACACTGGTTATGTGAAAATATAAAAGTGTCGCAAGAGTGCCATCATGGTTTTTGGGAAGGATTTACGTCGTTAATAGTCGTGAAAATAGCCAAAAATGACATTTTGGGCTCAACATGACATATTACGTCATATTCTTGGCAGTTTTGTCAACAACTCTAGAGATCACATTTTTGACATAATCTTTATGACACTTGGCCACAATGTTTGTCTCTATCAAATCTAGGTCAAGTTCGTAACTGGGTCATGTGTAACTTTATAAAATCTAGGTCCAGTTCGCAACTGGGTCATCTGGGGTAAAAAACTAGGTCACCAGGTCACTGATTCTGCCTAAACTGCTAGTCATCAGGTGAGCGCTATAGGGCCAATGGCCCTCTTGTTTATAGTTGTATCCATCTTGTTTTAAAATATTTCAGTATGATAGTAATGGTAGAGATTTAGATGCTCAACTCAGAAAAACCAAGAACATCATAAACATTGTGAGCAGGGTAAGTTTGTATGCTCAAATACATAAAACCAAAAACATCATAAACATTGTGAGCAGGGTAAGTTTGTATGCTCAAATACTTAAAACCAAAAACATCATAAACATTGTGAGCAGGGTAAGTTTGTATGCTCAAATATGTAAAACCAAGAACATCATAAACATTGTGAGCAGGTCGGACACAATCTTTCGAAAACTCGGTCAGACTAACCGACGCTCATCTCAAGCGTAACCTATAATTTGTTTATGAGTCGACACGCTTTACATTATTTTACTACACAAGTTGTAAATATGTAATGCGCATTTTCATTGGTCGGCATTAAAAATGGTACTGGTATATCTTTCTTGCTTGAAGGTACCTGCTGGCTTGTCCAGTATCAGTATAGTGTGATTGGGTAGTCTCTATATGACTGAAATACTGTTGACCAGTGGAACTTAAAACAGTATTTAAAAAAGATTCAGACCGTCTTCGGTTTAATGGTTAGTGCATCTTTCCCAACCTCCAAAGGTTATGGGTTTGAATCCTGGCTGTGACAAATCATAGTGGTTAAAAATGGTACCGTAATATATCCCATACTTTGTTGCTCAGCATTTGAGGGTAGTTTCAGGAAATTGCTGCATGACCCAGTGTCAGTTTGTGACTGAGTAATCTCCATATGACTGGTATACTGTCACTGAAACTTTATTTATGTTTATCATTTGTTGCCTATTGTTGGTTTCTCAGTTTATTAGGTACATTTACTTTTTTATTGACAATTTTTCTGTAATTTAGATTATATAACCAATACTTCAGTCACTTTACAAATTAATTGTTTATCAGCCCAAGAATTTGTTTACCTGTGGTTAATTGGTTTAGCTGAAACGTTTTCTTCAGTGTTATTTACCCTTCATTGAAACCAGCATGTCCCTTGTGTTAATAATTGTATGATATCTTTATTTCTAGCTGTACAAGCCGTTTAACATCTATATAGCATTGGTTGGAATCGAGAACTGGACACAACAAGACATGTTCACTATCACCACGCAAGCTGATTCCACCCTCGAAAATTTCTTACACTACAGAAGATCTTTGATTAATCCAAAACATCCAAATGACAATGCTCAACTTATCACGTAATTATACTATTTTGTATTTATGTCTCTCACATAAAGTGGGGGAGACACGTTGATTTTGTGCTGGAAGGATGTTACAAAATTTGTCAACCCTTGTTCTCCTTAATCACTGGTCCATTTTCATTGAAACATCACATGAATGGTTGGTACCAAGCCTAGTGCATGGTGTCAGAAATTTTAGATCCAATAATTTTTGCAGAAATTATCACCCCTTGTTGGAGACAAACGTTTTGTGTCAAAAACCCTTCTAATGTTCTGTTTTTATGCCCCGGAATCTACTGATGTGGGAGGCATATAGTGATTTATCTGTTTGTTGTTCGTCCATCTGTTCATTAAATTTTGTTTAATTGAAATATTAACCAAAACTTTCAAATCCTTGAAACTGTAATATTTTCAAAGTCCATCAAGGCATTGCTTTCAAACTTGGCATACTTGTTTACCATCATTTGAATACCTTACATTGTCAACGCCATGTAACACTATCCAACATTTCTACAGAATTATGACCCCTGATTATCTAGTTATTATTGACAAGGTTTCCAGGGGAGCTTTAGCTTTACTGAACAATGAGAGAAATAAAGATAACTAGGCAATATAGCCATTAAGTTAAACGTTTCATGTATTTGTTATTTATTGTATAATGATAATGTTTCAGTGATACAACATTTGCTAATGGTGTGGTAGGCAAGGCAATCAAGGGTACTATATGTACATTCAAGTTTTCTGGTGGTGTTAACTTGGTAAGTTACTCCTTCTCTATATCCTCTATGTTTACATTTTCTCTGGTAAGTTACTCCTTCTCTATATCCTCTATGTTTACATTCTCTCTGGTAAGTTACTCCTTCTCTATAACCTGTATGTTTACATTCTCTCTGGTAAGTTACTCCTTCTCTATAACCTGTATGTTTACATTCTCTCTGGTAAGTTACTCCTTCTCTATATCCTCTATGTTTACATTCTCTCTGGTAAGTTACTCCTTCTCTATATCCTCTATGTTTACATTCTCTCTGGTAAGTTACTCCCTCTCTATATCCTCTATGTTTACATTCTCTCTGGTAAGTTACTCCTTCTCTATATCCTCTATATTTACATTCTCTCTGGTAAGTTACTCCTTCTCTATATCCTCTGTGTTCACATTCACTCATAGCCCTATCAGGTCATAGGTTATAACATAGTTATCAGGAGAGGGCTAATATAGGCCAAGCCTGTTGCCCAATCCTATTTCGTCAGAAATAAAATATGTATTAAATTAAAATAACATAGCGGGTCAAACTCTCAACAAAAACGAACATTTTGAGATACTTTAGGTTAACTGTAGAAATTAATTCCCAATTTACTGGCAGGTCGCAGAAATAGACAAAAGAAATAAAAGTCATTTTTTTTATGTTTTGCCTGTAGAATTAACCCGCTATATACAGTAAAACCTCGTTATCTCGAGGACCCATCGGGACAAGCCAAATGCTCGAGTTAAGGCAGGTGCTCGAAATATCCGAAGTATATGATGAATTGTTGTTATGACTAAGTGTAACTGTGTTTATAATGAAAACACGTATGATACATGTATTTGGTTGTAACTACGAATACTGTCATTGTTTATCAAGTCTATACGCAATTTGAATCGTGTGGACATTTGCCGGATTGAACAAATTGCATATGAAAGTCGTAATGAATCTTTTTACATTAAATATCAAACTCCATTTAACGGTAAAATTGTAATAAAAGTTCGCATCGGCAAAAAGATAACATTACCCAAAGCGCACGGTAGATCCTACATGTTTGAACAAACACCCACGCACAAAAATCGCACGTGATAAAATAAAACCCGGATGCAAAGTCGATCCAGTTTCCAGCACAGGGATACGGCTCATTGAGTAAAAAACATGCACTATATTATCTATGATAATTTATTTAGGACATGATGTTTAGCTGAATGAGTTATATCCCTGTGGTTTCCAATTGAAACGCGCGCGACAATTTGGAGACATCAAACGCGGCGGTCTTTCGACTGACTTCAAACGCGCCGCACATCCAAGAAATTGCCGGTACAGTTGGGAGTAGTGTTTAGTCAGAGTTCCATACCGCGGTATGAATTCGCCAATCGGCGCATAGTTTAGATTCAATTGACATTTAATTTTCTACTGTACAAAGTCGACCAATTTTTTATTCTTCAGGGTTGTTTGATAAGAATTGGATTTAATCGCGGACATGATCTACTTCACTTATTCAGTATCAGACACGTGAAATTGTACTGTACGTAAGCTTACATTCGCAGGTTTTCATGAAATACGGGAAATGAAAAGTTTTTGAAATGATTTTTACTTGCAGTTTTATAACGATCGGAGCCTAAATATTTAAGATTCTACATGGACGTCAGTTTATCTTACGATAATTTAAAAGTCTGTGCGAGTCAGTACGTTAGAAGCAACGATGGTGCATTTAATAATTCTAGTTCTCATATGAGTTAATGTTCCCAATAATTATTGTTGCCTATTGAACTTGTTCTGAAACGTATGTGTAGTTTAAATCACGCTCATTAATTAAATATCTTCTACTTCGTGTTTAATGTAACGGATCGAAAATACGGACATCAATTTAAGTGTAAGGGATTACGCTATTGTCATAAACTGTGATTATCACGATGTGTGAAAAATACGGATCGTAACAAAATTTAGTTTGACATTTTTCGGAGGTGTGAAATTTCGCTCGGATGATTGCCTCGAGATAAGGTAATTAATTATCGTTGAAAATTGTTGATTGGACCGACACCTGGGCTCGAATTAGACCGGATGCTCGTAATAACTTACTCGAGTTACAGGGATAAATTAAAGTGCAATATAGAGCAAATTCGTCGGGACTTTGAAATTTGCTCGAATTAGGCCGGTTGCTCGAATAATCGCTGCTCGTATTACCGAGGTTTTACTGTAGTAACTTATTTGACTGTATAATAACATTAATGTTGTCTTCTTGTGCATGTTTGTAGGATGACAATAGTTGTGTAAGGAAGTATGTATGTATATTTTAATTTTTCAGAATTTAGCAACACCTGGTCAAACTGCTACAACTATTGCACACGAGCTTGGACATAACTTTGGAATGGACCATGATAATTATACTGTATGCCAGTGTAGGGATGATAAATGTATAATGGCCGCTACTAGTGGAGGGTAAGTTGACATGGACCTCGGAGCTGGATTATATATAATATTACCACTCAGCACACATATATCAAATACCATACATACTTCACTATTATGTGACTAGGCTGGTACTCACTAAGCATCTTGAAAAATTGGAAAATTTAAGTTTCTAGACTTAAGTTTAAAATTTGTGCCATTCATATTGCCTGCAATTTGAAGAACAATTATCCATGTTTTCTTAGTGATTATTATAGCGGTTTACATAAAACTTTGAAACCTTGTAAAATATTAATAAAATTAAATATTGATGATTTTGTTTAGCTGATACGTCGTCAATGAGTAAATTTCAATATATTAAGATTTTTTTTAGTTTTTTTACCGATTTAAAGATACTTTGTGAATACCTGCTCAGGGGCCCGTTTTGTAGTCATATCTTAGCTAACTTTGGATTTTTCCATAGATTATTGATAGCATACTAAGTGAACCCAGCAAACATTATTTATGATAATTCATATTCATTGTAGATGTATCATAGTTTCAATATATTTATTTGTTATTCTGCAAGTTGATTATAAATTATATGTTATAATATTATAATAATATTGCATTATATTAGTTTTCAATTAATTGCGGGGTAATGAATTACTGGGTATATTAACACAGTTTGTTTGTGTATGTATATAATTACACAGTTCAACCTCTGTAGAGCAACACTCCGAGAGCAACAAAATGAGCTGTTGTGTAGAAGTAACTGTTGTTGCTCTACAGAGGT
Organism: Spisula solida; assembly: GCA_947247005.1. Classification (NCBI taxonomy): domain Eukaryota; kingdom Metazoa; phylum Mollusca; class Bivalvia; order Venerida; family Mactridae; genus Spisula; species Spisula solida. The sequence continues at coordinate 32,218,777 of OX365952.1, read as the reverse complement.
TACATTAATTGTACTTGTTGGCTGAGGGAAATAATGGGTATAGAGGTTGTTGCTGTACAAAGGTTAAATTTGTCATAAATGCTGGCTTAGGGAAATATTGAGTAGAGAGGTTGTTGCTGTACAAAGGTTAAATTTGTCATAAATGTTGGCTAGGGAAATATTGAGTAGAGAGGTTGTTGCTCTACAAAGGGCCACTCTGGAGAGGTTGTTGCTCTATAGAGGGCCACTCTGGAGAGGTTGTTGCTCTACAGAGGGCCAATCTGGAGAGGTTGTTGCTCTACAGAGGGCCATTCTGGAGAGGTTGTTGCTCTACAGAGGGCCATTATGGAGAGGTTGCTGTTCTACAGAGGGCCACTCTGGAGAGGTTGTTGATCTACAGAGGGCCGCCTTGGAGAGTTTGTATTGTACATGTATATCAAGGGTATTTTAGTGCTATATAATCGTGTTATTTAATGGTGCAAGGATAAAGCATGATGTATGAAATGTTTTCAGCTCCAAGGATATGAGGTAAGGTTTGATGCTGATGTTGGAATACTGAAACATGATTGGTTAGCCTGACTCTGTCAGTCGAAGTATTACACTTGCTATAAGATAATCAAAACAGAGCTCATAGACTATCTCATTGACAACCAATATCATTTCTGGAATATTCAATTTGATGCTTTCTGTCTTATATAGAAGATCAGTCATGAGTTGTCTTTGAAGATTAACATTTCTTTAACGAGTCTAGAAAACACAGGTTATTGAGCGAGCCTTAGTTTTCATAACATGTTTTAGAAATGTTGACCTGAAATACAACAAATGACACATTACCACATTATCACATTACCATAGTTACTGAGTCAAAACAATGTCATAAATAATCAATTTAAGCTGACCTTGTTATGTTTTAGTAAACAAAAATTGTTCAACTTGAAAAATGGTGCTAAACTTTAATAAAAACAAACATAGTTTTGTTATCGTAAGACTCGATTAAAGTACATACCCAGTAGAACTGGGAGTATTCAGGCAAATGCTAAGGTACGCATACATATTTTTATAGTACAGTCAGGACTCGATATAACGACATCCGATATACTGACAAATTCATTATACTGACATCATACTTGGGGACAAAAGTATTAAAATGCTCTTTGTATCAATTTAGTATACTGACATATTCGTTACAACAACATTTTTCTTGGAAACGAACGGCGTCGTTGTATCGAGTTCTGACTGTATAGTATATAACATTTGACCAGACGCTAATTAATCCTTGTGTGTTTTCATTACTGAACTGTAAGAATTTTTTGACAAGTTATACCGATAATAACATATCTGATTGGACAACAGATAAGCATGAATATATATATGGATGCCACATAAAATGTTTCAAGCTATAGATAGTGATGTTGTTGATTGAGGATATTTTATGTGTTTTGTTGAAGGTTCTAGCAAGTGTAATATAAGTCTGATACTGTTACATATATCAAGATGGAATGAAGGTTATTGCTTCATATAGAAATGGCAGTTTGTTCTTGCTTAACTTCTTTGCCAACTAATGATATATTCGCTTTGCTTTGTATGTTCCCGTAGAAGAAGCGAGGGTCTATAGCTTTGCACATATTTGTCAGTTTGTGTGTTTGTTGAACAATTAGTTTTCAGATTCAGAAAAATATAAAGATCATAGCCCAGGAAATGCTTCTTCAGTAGGAACTTTCGCTGCGTTTTTGCTACGTATTCACCCCAGTTCATGTAACGTGCGCGCACTCTACTGCAAGCTTAAAACGTACGTAAACAGTATGCCGTAAGCATGTATGACTCACTAAACATGTGTGCAATATACGAGGAATGCAGTAACTTACGGCTAAGTGCAAATTTGCATGTGACATGCATTGACATACTCCCCCGTATTCCCTTACGAAGTTTTTGGTATAAAATTTTGCAGCAGAGCCTCCAAAAGAAAAGCATGACATTGTGCTAAACATGCACTTGGGACTGTGTCCGGGCTCTCACAACTGGTCCGATTTCAATGAAACTTCATATAAAATACCTGGTCTCAACCTAGTTGGTCATATTGTCAGGAAATTTATGCCAAATGAATTTTACCAGAGTTATGGCTCTTTGTAGTAAACATGTTTTCATGTCAAAAACTTTTCTAGTTAAAATAAGTTTCTTATCGACAACTCAAGAATGGTTGGCACTACGATGCTCAAATATATTACTTAGGAAAGTTAGTAATGATCTTAGATGTTTCTAGGGATACTAAGTAAAAAACTCAAAAGTTTCATCATACCGGGCATATGTGTTGTTTCTGATGGCTCTTGTTTATACCTGTGATGATGTTTTTGCATAAGTTTTACTGCTCTGTACTACAGATTTGTTCTATAAGTGTATGATGATTGATTAGCTTGTGAAAGATATATGTCCTGTCTAGAGTTCTCAGTATTGACCTGGCTTGTCTGTAAATGCATTTGTCTACAGCTGATGATGATGTTCTTTCGACCAAACCAGAAATTCCCAAGATGTAATGAAATAAAATTTGCAGAACTTTTGCTGTTGGTGCATTTGTCATTTATAAGAAACCTACCCAGAGGCATGTTGTAATAAGAGTATCTGTCCAGGGTTTTTATTTGTTCTCTTGATTGTTACTAAAAATGTGCTAAGTTAATTTGTGAACACTTCATATATTTTGGTTTGTCCCCTTCAGATGGCACATTTGGTAGATTGTAAACTTGTGGCAACTGGGTAAGATCCTGGGTTCAATGTCCATGCCATGTTCTTCCACATTGTAACTCCAGTCATGCCCTTCATAGATGCATTGGGAAGTTGTTAGTTGCTTACAGAAGAGCTCTGAGCAAGTTTGTTCTGGATGGTAATTTAATTTTCTGAAAAAACTAGGCTTGTCAAAATCGACCAAATCAAGCATCCGGATGTCCGAATCAGACATCCGGATAGATCCGAACGTTCGGATCAATCGTAACATTGCTTTTTGATAATTACTTTTCCATCGTAACCAGTTTATCCTCCGTAGAGCGACATGCATCCGGCGGAGACAGAAAAAAACTGCCGCTCTGTGGAGGCAGATTGTTTTAGAATGTCGTTCATAGACTTTTGAGTGTATATTATCACGGTAATCTTAAATTGATGTCGTTTGTCGCATAAAATTAGATCTACTCGTAGCCCCGCGTTCTTTTTGATATAATACTTACGATTATTAAATTAAGATCGTTGATTGGATACAAAAATGCGTACAATCCACGAGTCTAGTATTTATTGCTATAAAACACGACTCTCAAACCGAATCCACATTATTTTACGCACATGCCGTATTAAATTGAATTGTTTACCTTCAAAGTGTTAAAATCTCTATTACGTCATATCGCTCACTACACAATTTGTACACGTGATCGGTAATTGGTTACCCTCTCGCGTGTTACTTGGTCAGTGCATAAATTATGCTGAAATTGACAGTTTTAGATGACTTGATTAACCATTAACACAACCTTTACGTGTACTGATTCATAAGCGTGTTTATGTCATTTAAAACTATTAATAACGACTTTGAATTAAAAAAATCTAATTTTATTCATCTCATCAAGTGCATCATGGTATGTGCTGAGATACTGTGTCGAACTGATCTCATAGACAGACGCTAATTTACTAGCGCCCGCGGCATCGGGTTTAGTTACCCCGATTAGCGATAATTATTATAATCCACGAAGGTGCAAAAATTATTGTTAATGATCAAGTGATCTATTCAGCTTTGACTTTTAATGATTTAATCCCATTATACATACACTATGTAAGTCGTATGCAGTGACACTTTGTACTAGTATATTGTAAGCGTAGTAACTGTATAATGTGTAAACATGTCATCACCTTGACGATGTAGCTAGTCTATATTGCGCCCCGTTTGTTCGACACTTAGATAATATTTTATGATTATCGATTTCAGCAAAAAAAAAATCATGTTTTTATACAAACGTCCGAATACGAAAATTGGATCCGAACTTCGGAATGGGATCCGAACGTTCGGATGTCCCGACTCCGGTTGACAACTCTAGAAAAAACATAACTCAATCCAAGCTGAATATAACCTTTCAAGATACGTATAAAATCCAGTATAATAAATACTGTTACTGTATTGAAAATTAAAAGTTCCATTTTTGACAATTGTTATTTAATGTCCTTGTTGTGTTGGATTGCTGGTACATGGGGTGATTTGCCTTATGAGGTACATTGTGGTTCTTTGCCCTCTTTGATGTATATGGGTATCTTTGCCCTCTGAGGTAATTGGCGTTCTTTGCCCTCTTTGATGTATTCAGGGATGTTTTCCCTCTTTGAGGTAAATGGTGCTCTTTGCTATCTTCAATGTATATAGGGCTATTTGCCCTTTTTATGATAAATGGTGCTTATTGCCCTCTTTGAGATATATTGCTCTCTTTGCAGTAAAAGGGGCTCTTTGCCCTTATCGAGGTACATGGGACACTTTGCCCTCTTTGAGGTACATAGGGCACTTTGTCCTCTTTGATGTACATGGGACACTTTGTCCTCTTTATGGTACATGGGGCTCTTACTGATGATCATGTTCGATTTCTGTTCTTTATAACAGCATGACATGTTTGTTTCTGCTGACAGTGTTTGCTTTACTAGTTTATAATATGCAGTTGATACGTGTGATGCATTATAGTACTGAGCCAGTTGTCTATGAGCATGTGTATATACAAAGAAAAAAATAATAATTGAAATATTTAACTCATTTTCTGTAAGCCTGTTTGGAAAGCAGTGTGGCGTACGTTAAATAAATGATCTGTGAAAATTTGTCAATATTCACGCAAAACAACTTATTTGGTTTTGTTTATCTAGCTTTCATCCAGTCAATTTTCTTAAATAGACAATTGATACATTATAATGTAGAACAATCTCTACCATTACTGAATCTAAACCTGTTCATGACCTGTCCCCTGTCAGTGGAATAGGGGTGACTTATTAGATATTTGTAGTCAGACTGTTTAATACATGTATGTATTTGTTATACCTATGATACAGTCAAACCTGTCTGATATCTGGGTCACAAATCACCCGGAGCCTGACGATGTCCCTGTACCCGATGTCCCTGTACCCGATGTCTAGGCATCATGTGGATGCTGGCTGCAGATGAGTAGCGATGCATATTTCAAAAGCAACTTAATATTTATACTTCGGCCGGTGGGCAATGTCCGTCCGATCCGATTAGACAAAAGTAGGCCATTTTATGATCGGACGGTGATTGGATTGGATTGTGACCCAGGTATAAAGGAACCAATCAAGGGGTTGCATCAATTATTGTATTTTACATGCAGGTGGTTGTTTAACTGTAGATGCTGTCAGTTTAAGAGTTCAGCATTACATACTAACACTTGCTGTTTACAACAGGACTGGTGGTTGTTTAATTGAAGGGGCCATGATACTGCGATGTGGGGAGCGGTCCTTGAAAACTGGTAACTTTTTTTTTCAGGGGTGTCAATATTCTTGATTAATCCGGAATTCTGGATTTATCTATCCTGAAAAAGCTATGATTTCTGACCAAAATAAAAGTTATTTGATGAAAATATCTCATGAAATGGCAAAGCTATGGTCAATTTAATCTGCTCTGAGGGACTTTATTCTATAAAAACTGAGTTAAATATGGAAACAATGTGGTTGAAGGCCTCTTGTTTTGCAAAAATGGTTGGTAGCATATGATTTTCAGGATTTGGAATTTGGCTCTGTTGACACCCCTGTTTTTTACTAGCACAGGTTGAGACATATATGTTGTAGAGTAATAACATGCTTTCTTTATCTTCAGTATCAACACACCCACACAGTGGTCATCATGTTCCATGTTAGCATTACAAGAAGCGTTTGAGATGGGCATGGATTACTGTCTACGTAATATACCTGAACAGCTATACGATGGTCCGGTCTGTGGGAATGGTTTCACAGAGGACGGCGAGGAATGTGACTGTGGCATGCCCGGGGTATAGATTTATCATCAGTTCATTTATTAAGTTTTCCCTATAGGGATTTCTCTTGCTGGATTATTGAAAATGTATGATTCTGGGACTTGGTGGCCTGGATTAAGTCTTTGGGATATGTAGGGTTATTCTTCCATTAATGCTTGTGTATAATTGAGACGATAATGTACAGGAGGAATTAATTTATAGGGTAATTGGCCAGATGCTTCGTGTTTACAAATGGAAATCCTGAATTTAGTTGAACAACACAAGGATATAATGTTGGTTTTGGAAAAATCATAATATTGCACATATTTGCACAATCCACCGATTTGCTTGAAAACGTGTGGAGCATTCTCTACCTGGTGACAGTGACCTTGACCCCATGCCAACGTTCTTTCCCAAGCAGTGTTTTTCAACAAGCTATCTATACAGCAAGTTTTGTCACAATATCTCCTTACCAAACATTCTAGTGCTTAAATAATTTGCTTCTTGCATCACACTCGGCACACTTTCTCCTAAATTTGTGTAAATAATTTTTTATTAGTCCCCTACTGGTTTTTAACCGGAGGCAGTCAGTCAGTCCGTCAAAAAATCTGGATCCTGACATAACTGAAACAGTTTCCAAGCTAGGTTTATGAAACTTGGTATGTGAATAGGGGGCAATTAGGGGGATTATGCACATTAAAAAATATTTTTATTCCAACAAAAATTTGGGTTGCTATGACAACAGAAACATTGAAAATGGCTTCTAACCAGTAGGGGACTTCTGTATTGCTTGCAATTCTTAATGACTTGTATATACTGATTTCAGGCTTGTGTCAGTAAGTGTTGCAATGCCAGTACATGTAGGTTGACAACAGGGTCTATGTGTGCTTTTGGTGGTTGTTGTGATCTCAATACATGTAAGGTATGTACAGTATAACTCAAGTCTTCATGTTCGTGTTGACAAGACTTAGTAAAAGCAACAATAATTATTGACCATTGAAAACTGTAACTGACCGTTAATAATTGTAATAGACAGCTGAAAGCAGTAAGTGATTACAGTGAAACCTCGTTATCTGGAGAACCCATTGGGACAAGCCAAATGCTCGAGTTAAGCCAGGTGCTCGACATGTCTGAAATCTATGATGAATAGTCATTTATGACAAAGTGTATTTGTGTTTACAATGCAAATGTATTTATACATGTATTTGGTTGTAACCACAAATACGGTTATTGTTTATCAAGTCTATACGCAATTTGAATCATTTGGTCATTTGCCGAACTCAACAAATTTCATATAAAAGTCGTAATATATAATTTTAAATGAAATATAAATAATATGCAACATAGAGAAAATTTGCCGGGACTTTGAAATTTGCTTGACATAGGCCAGATGCTCGATATTGATGCTCGTCATAACAAGGTTTTGCTGTATATTGAATTTTCGTATTGTAATTATATGCAATCAAAAACAGAAATTAGCAATTGAAAGCATTAACTGATTATTGGAAACAATTGTTTGCAATTAAAAAGTAAAAAACAATTGGCAGATAAGCACTGTTTCTGGCAAATACACAGTCATTGATAGTAAAACATGGCAACTTGCTTTCACACACAGAAATTTGCAAACAGTGCAGTATCTGCCAATTTAATTAACATAGTTCTTATGCAATGACATTTTGCAAGCAGTAAGTAGCTATTAATGAAATACACAAGTGAACCAGTGGCACTATATCAGAAGCTTGATGGCATCACCTTTCAGAGGTTTCATTCGACTCAGGAATAGGGATTTTGACCCTTTAAATTTCCAAAAAGCCACATTTTGACCCTTAAGATTTGGTTTTAATGGTCATGTTCAGAAGCTAGTGAAACCCTTGCCATTTGTTGAAAGTGCTGGGTTGTGAACAAGAAGAAGAAAATGAAATACACCTGAAATACCATAAATTCCTACATTCTGTAAAGTTTTTTAACATAGATATTGTTTCACGCGGTTTAGTTTCGCGGAGTTCTCAAGTTGTAAATTTTTGTGAAATTAAGTCGCCGCGAAAGTGCATAAAATATTAATGTGGACATTGCAGACAATCAGCAAAACGCGAAAGTTAGTGTTCGTGAATGTAAATTGGTTTACAGTACATGACTGTATATCTTGTTTTTCAGCCGAAGGAAGCTGCCACATTATGTCGTCCAAGTGCTGGTGAATGTGATCTAGCAGAATATTGTTGGGGTGACCATCCACTGTGTCCAACAGATGTCTACCTACAAGATGGCACAGATTGTAATAATGGGCAGGTAAGATAAACCTTATATAAAACATATGTTACGTAAATTGGCGCGCAACTGACGTCGCAATAATTAGATTTAAAGTTTACGAACTAATGTATTATCCTCTAAATAATCTCGTGCACATAGTTATATCTCCCACATAGAATTGGGGAGAGTCATATTGATTTTGTACTGGATATTTAACTGGATGTCTGCCTTTATGGATGTCACAAAGTTAGTCAGCGCTAGTTCTCCTTGACCATTGGCTGAATTTCAATGAACGTTTACATGAATGATGGTACACAGCACTGTTGTGCATAAGGTGGGATCAATTTTGCTAGTGTTACGGCTGTTTGTGGGAGACTTACGTTTTTTGTGTCAAAAACCCTTCTAGTTTTGTTCTGTGAGTTTGATCAAAATCTTGTTTAACATTATACCTCCAGTTTGTATGTTAATCCTGTTGAGATTTTATTAAAGTTATCTGCATTATTGTTGGATTAAGAGACTTATGAAAAACAACAGTTCATATATTTGAATGAAAATACAATGTATATGTGTGTTAAATCATAACTGATTTTTGTGTCGCCTGAAAAGGCGACATATAGGTGTTACTTTGGCGGCGGCGGCGGCGGTGGCGGCGGCGGCGGCGTCACAAATTGCTTGTCCGGAGCATAACTTTGTCACCTTAAGTTCAAATGAGTGAAGAATTGGTATGCATGTTTCTTGCAATAAGCCGGAGTGCAGTGCGCAAGAACCATAACTCTACCTGTCATAGTTTTTGAATTATTTCCCTTTGATTGATTTTATTAGAGCATTCCTTGTCCGGAGCATAACTTTGTCACCTTACGTTCAAATGACTCTAGATTTGGTATGCATGTTTCTTGCAATAAGTTGAAGTACAGTGCACAAGAACCATAACTCTACCTGTCATAGTTTTTGAATTATTTCCCTTTGATTGATTTTATTAGAGCATTTCTTGTCCGGAGCATAACTTTGTCACCTTAAGTTCAAATGACTCAAGATTTTGTATGTATGTTTCTTGCAATAAGCAGAAATGCAGTGCACAAGAACCATAACTGTGCCTTGCATCGTTTTTAAATTATTTCCCTTAGATTGATTTAATTTGAGCATTTCTTGTCCGGAGGATAACTTTGTCACTATGAGGTTGAATGACTTGAAACTTGGTATGCATGTTTCTTACCAAAAGTCCAAGTGCAGTACACAAGAACCGTAAATCTACCTTGTGCCATTTTTCAATTTTTTCCCTTTGATTGATTTTATAAGCATTTCTTGTCTGTGGCATAACTTTGTCACCATAACTATTAATGACTCAAAAATAGGAATGCATGTTTCTTTGCTGTGACATGAAGTGCAGTGCGCAAGAATCATAACTCCCTTCAGATTGATTTTATCAGGACATTTTTTTGTCCAGAGCATCGCTTTGTCGTTTTTAGTTCAGATGACTAGAGAGCTCTTGTGAGTCTGATATGTAGCCCAATACTGGATAGTTTTCCATGACAAATTTGCATTTCGTCAGGCGACACTTGCGACTCGCGGAGCTTTTATACTAGTATCTTATTGTATGTTTGAATTACTTAAACCATGGTAACTATGGTGTATAAAATGTATAATATTTGTATATTTTAGTCCTATTGTTTCAATGGAACGTGTAAGTCGCACACTGGACAGTGTAAGTTACTGTGGGGAAGTACAGGACGTGTATCTGATCCAGTATGCTTCAAACATCTTAATGCAAATGGCAGTAAACATGGAAACTGTGGCTATAACTGGACAACAACGAGATATGTGCCTTGTCAGAGAGAGTTAGTAGTTTTAATCATTTATACTGACATTGAGATCAATAGTCCTCTTCTCTGATGACTAGGTATTCAGGGGTCCTACAAATCCGGAATAATCCAGAAATCCAGATTTGTTGATTTGGAAAGAATAAACTTGTTTGCAGAAGATGCAAGCTACTTGATGAAAAAAAGACAAAACATTGACCAAAAAGTTAAAGTTATGTTTATTGGGAATTACATAAGTTAAATTTAAATTTGAACAATAGCACAATGTTTGAGCAGAGTTGATGTAGGGATGTGTGTTAATGGTACCCCAAAACAGACTTGCTTCATATTTTCAGGATTGGGCATTATGCCTTAGTAGGTCCCCTGGAATCCTTGATATTGTTTTAGTTTCCTTCATTGCATTTATAATTGTTCAATACAAATATGTCATGTAGTTTCTGGAGTCTGGATTACTTTGAAATCGATACCCCCCCCCTTTTAAAAAAACCCTTTGAAGTATGTATGGTACCTGTAAATGGGGCCGCAGTGTTTAAAATCTACAATTTTATGACATCAAGAACTTGCAATTTTACAGTAAACAGCAATATTCATTAAAATATTATTTGCTACAATTTTCAGCAGTAAGTCGAGAGTAAATGTCGAATTTATTTTTAGAAGTTTTTAAAAATTTCATTCTTTTTTGAAAATGACAAAAATCAGACTGAAGAGTTTGAGTAATAAAATATCAAAGAAATCTGGTCCTACCGTTTGTATTAAGTTTACTGTATATATTATTATATTTATTCTGTACAGTGATGTGATGTGTGGATTATTACATTGTGTGCATCAAAATGAGAAACTGATGTTTTGGAAGGATAATCTGGCTCATGCAACCCCTGCAACGTTTCTTACTGTTGGACCCACGACATATGTGTGTAGAGGGGCCATACTAGATGTCGGTCTAGATATGCCAGATCCCGGTATGGTTCCTGATGGAGCCAAATGTGGAGATAGAAAGGTATTTGTATCGATAAGTTAAATTTCATTTTAAAATTTGAAGTTTTCGTATTATTGGTATATCATTGAAAACATCAGATTCTTATCAAATCTTAATATCATAAGGTATAGCCTGACAGTATAGCAGTCTGATTGGTTTTATTGTTGCATTCAAGGCATTTCAAGGCTGTTTTAATTGTTGTTATGTCGTGCAAAGCGTTCTCATAGGTGGTTGATTTAAGGTATGTTACATAGTAAATGAATGAAACATTTTGCTCTAATTTTTATCATAAGAGTCTTGTCTTTCTAACAATATAACATTATCCTGATTTTCAAAATGTTGTCATTAAGACAAGGTTTCCTAGACACTGGCCTATTTAGAGGATATTGAATGAATGTTGCTTTATTAGCTCACCTGCCATAAAGTGGCAAGGTGAGCTTTTGTGATTGTTTTTTGTCCGTCTGTTCTTTAGCTTTTTCACCGCTAACACTCTAGCACTCTCAATTTGGCTTTCATGATCATCAAACTTGGTCAGTAGTTGTATCTCAATGAAATATAGGTCAAGTTCGAACTTGGCTCATATGGGGTCAAAAACTAGGTCAAAAGGTCAAATAATAGGAAAACCTTGTTAACACTCTGGTGGCCACATTTTTGCTTTAACCTTCATTAAGTTTAGTCAAAATGTTTATCTTGATGACCTTAAGGTCAAGTTCGAAGTTTGACCATGTTTAGCAGGTGAGCGCCCCAGGATCTATGATTCTCTTGTTATAGAATTTATGTGTACATTGTAAAAGTGTATTGTCAATTATAAGATGTTATTTGATTTTTCTACAGGTGTGTTACCAGCACAAATGTTTGGATTTGAGTCATATGAGATTAGACACATGTCCGGAGGGTTGCTCTGATCGTGGTGTATGTAACAGTAATGGTCATTGTCATTGTGAAGAAGGCTGGGGTGGTATGGATTGTGATTCAGCAGGGAATGGTGGAAGTATCGACAGTGGACCCATCAAAATGGAAGGTATGTTCAGATTTTTAACCAGATTTTCCAACGAAATTAGATTAAATAGCGATTTCAATGGCTGGTTTGACCTAGGGATGGATTAATTAGCGATTTCGGAGGCTGGGTGGACATAGGGATGGGCGGGTGTTAACAATTGGTTTCCAATGGCTAATATCAGTTACGAATGAGATATCATGATGAAACTCGCTGTAAAGGTGGCTTATGTGCACACCTCGCTTGAGATTGAAAGTGGGCTCAATGTCAAGGTCACTGTTACTAAAAATAGAAAATCTGGTTTTCATGGAATTTCTATGTCTTGTATTCATTTTTTTTCGGTTATAACTTTGGTCCTAAATAGATTTACTGTGGAATGCAATCTGTATTTATCACACTAATCCTGTGGTACAAACAACTTTTACTATTATATATGCTTTTGTACAATAAATATTCATATAATTATGGACAATTGAAATAGGTAATGCTTATTTAAATCACAATAATAATATTTGCAGCGGATTATGGTAAATATTATTATTGTTGCAAATTTGGGTTTACAACAGTATTAAGACACCTCTGTCTATAAATGCCAGGCCCCTGTACAGTATTAAGACACCTCTGTCTATAAATGCCAGGCCCCTGTACAGTATTAAGACACCTCTGTCTATAAATGCCCAGGCCCCTGTACAGTATTAACACACCTCTGTCTATAAATGCCCAGGCCCCTGTACAGTATTAAGACACCTCTGTCTATAAATGCCCAGGCCCCTGTACAGTATTAAGACACCTCTGTCTATAAATGCCAGGCCCCTGTACAGTATTAAGACACCTCTGTCTATAAATGCCAGGCCCCTGTACAGTATTAAGACACCTCTGTCTATAAATGCCAGGCCCCTGTACTCTTGTACTACAACACTATGTGCCATTTATTGTCTGCTGTGGGAAGTACCATGCAAGCTTCTAGTAAGACTAGAAATCAGATATGACTTGATGAGACAAAGATGAAGTACAGGCAAAACTGTATCAATGATGCCTGTGAGCTGACTGCATCAATAATACAGTTACCTGTGAGCTGACTGTAGCAATGATACAGTTACCTGTGAGCTGACTGTAGCAATGATACAGTTACCTGTGAGCTGACTGTAGCAATGATACAGTTACCTGTGAGCTGACTGTATCAATAATACAGTTACCTGTGAGCTGACTGTAGCAATGATACAGTTACCTGTGAGCTGACTGTAGCAATGATACAGTTACCTGTGAGCTGACTGTAGCAATAATACAGTTACCTGTGAGCTGACTGTAGCAATGTGAGCTGACTGTAGCAATAATACAGTTACCTGTGAGCTGACTGTAGCAATAATACAGTTACCTGTGAGCTGACTGTAGCAATAATACAGTTACCTGTGAGCTGACTGTAGCAATGATACAGTTACCTGTGAGCTGACTGTAGCAATTATACAGTTACCTGTGATCTGACTGTAGCAATGATACAGTTACCTGTGAGCTGACTGTAGCAATGATACAGTTACCTGTGAGTTGAACATGATTAACAGAAGGGGTCAGTGACTGTATAATTGAGTAAATAAAAGGTCAGTTTTTCCCTTTGCTGACCATGAGTAAAAAGGACAACAGCATGGCTTATTTTTTGTGCATTGTAGAAAGAGCAAGGGGTCCTAATGTTCTGGTATAATCCAGCTTTGCTGGAAAAGAAAGAATGAACTTTTCTGCACAAAATAAAAGTTGTTTGCCAAAAAAATTCAAAGTATTGACAAAGTTATGATAATAATTTTATTTTAAATTCCAGAAGTTTTAACAATAAAGCTATGTTTTGAACAGTTTTGTTGTAGGGATGCAGGCTAATGGCACCCGAAACGGACTTCCATGTTTATTTCAGGATTGGTCATTATGCCTCAATAGGACCCCCTGTATTGATGAAGACCATTACCGGTACCCGGTAGTTTAGATTTAGTCACTATTATCAAGATAATTATCAAGATAAGATTGTGCACTCTTGGAACGGTTTTACTGAATGAGTTTGATTAAACTTCTGATTTGACTCTATTACTCACATTACGATCTAAGACTTGAATTTTACATTACAGATAACAATGGTCTGGTTGTGGCAATAGTCGTGATTTTAATCATCATCGCATTGTTCATTGCGTTAGGAGTATTGGTGTACTATTTCAAGGATACTATACTGGCCTGGTGGAATAAGAAAGTACAGGACAAACATGTGTAAGTTTATGCATACATAGAGGATATTTGTTGATTTTGGTGTAAGATCGAATTTTATTTCACCGAGTGATCACAGAAACAATATTTTCACAAGACTTTTAAGTGGCATAGCCACGAGTGAAAATTCAATTTTCTGTGATCATGAGTGAAATCAAATTTGATCTTACACCAAAATCAACAAATTTTCTGTTTATGATATGCCTCAATTGCTCTTAAAATGTGCCATTATTGGAAAAATCACGTCGAAATTGGAACGTCAGGACGTGAGAATTATGACATCATGATGACAAAACAAATATTTTAAAGCCCGGCGCCGTTGACATCACGTTTCTTTTTCTGCATGATACTGGAACCAGCTTCTAAAACAGTGAAAATAACAAAGTGGTAATTCCACTGTTATTTTCACTGTTATTTTCACTGAAAAAACTCCATATTCCATTGAAAGAAAATAATAAACTCTTCTATCTCCTGAAGCATCTTAGATTGAAATCTCAGCTGAAATTGAGATCTGTCAAAAAACATGGCTGTCTGAGAGTACTTTGAAAATCCTCTTCTACAAAACTGCCGGTCCAATTTCAAGTTAAACTCATAATAATGATGTTTGTATGACTCTCAAGCCAAGTTCCTTTCAGCCATGGTGATTTGTTAACAATATGTATGTCATAACTATCAGCTTTTATGCATGTATCTGTACTGCACACTGGGCATGTTAAAGTACCAAGGATTCTTTTTCGGAAAGAGTTACGACATCGCGTCTGGATTCCTTGTATCACAAAACTGTCTGTTCTCTAGAAGTTCAATGGCTAATCAACTGAATGTCCACATAACTGTCACATTTGATGACAATCACTTAACATACAACAAACAAATATAAATTTATATTCTACGTTATGTTTTAGAATATTTGGATATTCAAGGGTGTTTTTTTTGTTTCAGTGAACAAAGTCAACCATTGCGACCTGTGCATCCTCCGCCAAAAAGAAATTCTCCGACAAAAGCGGCACCAGATGGTCACCCTCCATCTTACGATTTAGCTGTTGGTGCTCAGCCTATTGTTATAAACAAATCAAAATCTAACTCTAAGCCTGCAGCCACTAACCGAAATCCGAAAGGTTTATCTGTTAAAATATCTGGACCAGTGTTGACAGGTAGCACACACAAGGATTCCAGTTCTCAAGTCAAGCCAAGTCCAGTCCCAAATAACCGGCCTCCACCTCCGAAACTACCACAGAAACCAACCCAGCCCCCTAGATACCCACCAGACAATAAACCTGTAAATAGCCAGTCAGATAAACCAGCCAAGTCTAAAAAAGTGGATTCTGACAATGAATCGGGAAATGAAGGAAAATCAAGATTTGGTGATCTGTTTAAAATGCCTAGCTTTTCTAAGAGTGACAAGAAAGGACCTAAAGTGGAAACGCATAAACAGGAGGAGGCCCCTGTGGCAGATATTGTGAAAAAACGTGAATTAACCAGAAATATATCAAGCCCCGTGTTGATAAGTACCACAGATAGAAGATCTAAGCATTTGGTAAAGTTAGAGAATTTAAATGTGAATGCATCTCCAGTGGAAGATAGACGAGCATCACCACCACCACCAGTGCCTCCTCATGTGAGTCTAAATAAAAACGAATATGAAAACATACGAACAAATCGTCCATTACCGCCCCGTCCGTTATCAATGCCAGAAAGTGAGTGTGGTGACGCTCCTGCAGTTGAGAGACATGATGCGCGTAAATCTGCGGTCATGTCATCATCTTCTCCAAGGATGCCTGAAAGACCGCCGCCACCGCCGGTGAAACCGAATGTCGATAACACAAGGAAGATGCTAGAGGATGAATTAGCTAAACTAGATAGTATAAATGTGGAGATACCAAGAGATTCACCGGATAGACAGACTGTGCCATCTGATAGACGCACTGTACCATCACAACCTTCTAATACTAAACCTAAAGAGATTAAACCGAAACCAAGGGCAACGGTTTCAAAAAGTGCAGATGTCAATAAAAAACCAATGATTCCAAAGACAGCTGCTGGTAAGACCAAATCTGACACTAGTAAACCTATTCCACACAAACCTGGGGATATTCAAAGACCAGTATTTAACCCTAAAGCTAGACCAGGTGTTACAAATGATAGTAAAGGTTCAAAGACTTCTAATTCCAAACCAGGAAATCGGTCTAAAGGCTTACAGCCACCTGAACCATCAAGAAAGGCATCAACAGAATCAATGGATGAAGAAGAACCTAGTGTGGCTGGACTTGCTAAACGATTTGAAGCACAGAAAAAGCCATTACTGGCTGATAGAAGTGTAAAAAGGACGCAATCTGCAGCTAAGGCCCCTATGACGCCGCCAAAACCTAGAAGTGGTGTAAAACAGATTCGTAGCGTAGATGTTTGATTGGAAGGTTTTGTTCGTTGTTGCCATAGATATTTATTTAATGTAAGATTAGAGCTGTATGGCTATCATGTTAGGTAACTTTAAACAATTGATCAAATGTTCTGTGTCAACATGTAGGGGGTCTTTTGAAAACATTGGCTGCTTGTGACAGACTAATACCTGGGTCACAAATCCAATCTGATTGCCGTCATCCAACGGCATACTTACTTACTACTTATCCCTCTTCACTCCGGTCAGAGCATAGGGCCTTTACCATAGCTCTCCATCTGATTCTGTTCATGGCCGGGCTTTTGCTTCTCCCCATGACATCCTTGTCTTGCGAAGCTCTATGTCCAGTGTTCTGCACCAGAAGTTGACATACTTTGATGTAATTAGGGCAGAGGCTGGACAGACATTGGGCAGTGGCCAGAGTGATTTAAATTTTTAATATACATTGCTGCTCATAGGCTAAACTCTGTACAATGCCTAGACATCGGATACACGGTCATCGTCTGGGTGATTTGTGACCCAGGTATATGTCCAGAGTTAGGATAATGTATTAGCTTGTTAATGTAATGAAACTTACATTAGTATTGTTTAAGCTATAATCTGTTGATTCAAGCAGTGCTATATATATAGCCTATATATCCATGAACACTGTAAGGTACCGTAGGCACATAATATCTTGGATACTGTTTTATCAAAGCCTTTTATCTTAAACGCACCTAAAATTTAGATCTTTATATTTCTTTTATAAATATAAGTTGGTGACAGATATTTGTTTATAGGAGTATAAACTGATATCACTGTTCATATTGCAGACCCTGATTTGTTCTGTTAAAAATTATTAACGAAGCATATTTTGCTATTTCGAATATATTTGTCACAAAATGTTCATTCTATACTCCAGTCTCTTGTAAAAGAGATTTACCGAGTGTACCAGTATATGGTCTTGGCTTGAGATGTTGTCGGCATTTTTTTTTGGGTAATGAAGCTATGTAGGTAAACTATTGATAAAGACGTTGTACGGTTAAACCTCTGACAATAAAAACACCACATTGGAAACCCTTGGACTACGGTCTCATTATACTTCCATAGTTAGGGACTATATAGGAGTCACTGTCTGTACATCTGTCCATCCCAAAACAGTGAGACAATGTGTCATGTGCAACCATCATGTCAATATCTCAATGATCAAGGTCACACTTTTAAGTTGAAATGTCATAAATGGTCATAATTTACCTTGTCTGGACCGTACCTATAACATCTATTATTATAATAGTTATAATAGTTACCGTATTAAAAATAACTTAGCACAGTTGTTCACCACAATGATAAGGTATGTTATGCCTAATAATCATTTCAAAGGTCAAGGTACATGCACTCCTTGATTTTGTGGATAGGGGGCAATAAGGGGATAATGCACGTCCAAAAATATTTTGATTCCGACAAAAATTGTGGTTGCTATGGCAACAGAAACATTGAAAATGGCTTAAAACCGGTAGGGGACTTCTGTTTTGCTTGCAATTCTTTATGACTTGTTAGTTTTTATTGTGGGATTTTACAATATCCTGGCTCATATTTTCACCACTGTAACTTCAACACAATAATGACCACATTGTCCTGACTTTTGTAGACTCTTTTTAACTTGAAATTTATCTTATTTTTCTATAGTTGCGACTTGCCATAATTTTGTGACAAGGTGGTATTGTTTGGGCATTATTTGTTACTATGTGACCGTTCTAGTACTAAATTTGGTCGGCCTTAAAATTGAGGTTGGATATAAAGCTTTAACATGATAATTTACTTATTAATAAAATATTTTGATGCAGTTGTATTTCTTTGGGCATACAGAGCAAAACCATGAAAATGTGCTGTAAAATCAATTATTTTTGTGGGTATTAAATTTCGTTGTTTAAAATAAATGTTAATTTGTGATTTTGTAAACTATTGGTCTTAAAAAAACAATACCAAGAAAATGCTTGTTTTACATTTGGATTGTTCCATATTTGAAAAAAGTCTATTATTTGCAGGGATTGGATTAAATGGTATAGTTCAACCATGAAATCCACGAAAATTTAAACTCCACGAAAAATATTGATTTGACAGTATTTGAATGTTGAGGTGATTTTTTTATAATCGAGGTGATGTTTAGGTGAGATTGCCTGTTAGATGTAGATAATTGAGATTGAAGGGACTATTTGTTCTGTGATAATATTATATAATTATACTGTATATTCTTGCCTATTATCGTCAAAGTCATTATACCCCCCACACAACGAGTTGTAAGGGGGGTATACTGGATTCAGCTTGTCTGTCAGTCCGTCTGTCCGTAGACGCATTCTTGTGGACGTAACTCCTCCTACAGTTTTTGCAGCATTTTCTTCAAACTTTAACAGATGAACAACCTGAATAATTATGTAGATGTGCATGAAGCAAAAAATTGGCTGCAATGATTTTTGCCACGCGGGGGTATATTAGTCTGCCGAATGGCGACAGTTCTAGTTTATTTTATTGTTTGTTTTAGCCGAGTATGAGCCATTCAATATATCTTGCTTCCCTGACAGAGGTATGATCGGGCAAATATTCTATGAAAATTACGCTTGTTACGCACTACCCTTCTAACTGACAAGGGTAAAGTGCCTTATGCATTTATGTTGGTAGACGAAATTTCATCGCATAAATACCGTGTTCTTCCATGTAAGAACAATTCACTGGGCAATTTTCTTCAACGTGTGTGATAACAAATGTGTGACAGGGATGTCACATAGTTTTATGCACAAAACGCAACATTGCCAGCAAAAATTCTTTATTATTGACATTGTTTTTACCCTATAATAATGGAAATGTGATGAAAAAAATCTGTCACTCATTGTCTTTGAAATCTACAATTTTAAACTCATCAAAAAACAAATTATTAAGCTTGCCAAAGACTTGCTAAATAACTTGTGTCTTTTCAAGACTCATTCAAGAAATGGCGATCTCAAAAGACAACTCATGAAGGATACTATATATCTCTAGATTGATAATTAAATACCTCTTGAAACTACAGTGCACAAATTTAATCAGGGAGGGCAGGGATAGTCAAAACCTGCAGATGAGTTATATTGTTTTTGATTTAGCATTAAAACTTACGATTATAATTTAAAGATTGCAGTGATTTTAAATGAGAAATGAGCTGGGGGCATACATCTTTTACATACATCCCTTTGCTTACACTTGTAAGTTATGGGAATTTGTAAGAAAAAACAATTAAATTTTCTATTTCAAAATGTACATTGGTGCTTGTCCGTAAAACATGTGTACATGTACAAAGGTAGTATGACATAACCTCCAGCCTAGCAGTGCCGTAAAGCTGTGCCTGAAATATTGTTTGTCACTCTC
This sequence comes from Spisula solida, assembly GCA_947247005.1. NCBI lineage: Eukaryota > Metazoa > Mollusca > Bivalvia > Venerida > Mactridae > Spisula > Spisula solida. The sequence goes on along the minus strand of OX365952.1, from coordinate 32,198,787 downwards.
CAAGTGTGCAATATATATTTAAATTAGCCTGAGGTGGTGTTAGCTAATCCATGCCTTGATTGGCCTGTGTCATATTATTTTGTCCACTTGTTTAATAAAACTTGTATATAAGGAGCACTTGGTCAAGATCCTCTATACTTGTAAAGCTTAAAATAAAATATTGTTTGTTTCCCCTTCTGTGTCTCTCATCACTTAGGATAGGAGTAATATTGAATAGGAATTTTAAAAATCTGCTAGGGCATTTTTTTGGGATTGGTGGAGCGAGGGGAATCAAACAATTATATTTATGGTCAAATGGCAGATATTTTGAATGGTTCATTGATTGTATATATTAGTGCCATAATTATAAATGTTCATGTTGAACAAACTATTGTTTTAATCATGTCATTGAGATCTAGGATCTACAAATTGTTCGAATATTTCTATGTTATTCAGCAATGTTATTGCTAATGTTTTCTTATCATTACAAGAATGTCCTCCATAGGGTGGCATATAGTATCCAACCACACTGTCTGTTGTGGTTGGTTTCTTAGAAATCTTTAGTTTCTCAGTATTTTGAAACGGAGACTAAACTGTGCACGATCGGTTTCTCAATCAACACATTCTCTGGAAGCTACTTCCTTAAAACTACCAGGGTACTGTTTAATCAAAGCATTTACGGAAATCTTAAATTTACGATTAAATTTATATTCTTTATAATACTTTTACAACTATAAATTTTAGTAAACGGTCAGCAGATCAGATGCAATTCACCCTATTTCTGTAGGATACGCCTGATTATCGGTTATGCATTCATCTCTGCATGAGATAATGTTTTATTGCATTAATACCAGTGATATTACTGATAATTCACATGATGTTCATTAATGATAATTAATGCTGATTAGGCACTGATTATCTAAACAGGCTCATAATTAGCATATAGAAATGGTTTAATTATTTCAATTAAAATTTAAGAATTTGTTGCTGTTTTCAGAAACAGCTGATTATAACGAAAAAAATGCCGTTTCTTCAACAAAAATCGGATAACCCTGCATGTTTTATGGTTGACTCACCGTATGTGTTTAACTGTCAATATTATAACATCAACTTTTGTCAACAAAGGTTGAGCATATCATTTGAACTTGAAGTGGCATATGCACTGGTCTTTTCTAAGTTTGGCATTAGTGGGATTAAACATCTGATGGACAGTTTGTTATAAATATCCCAAACACCCATTCTTTGTCAAAGCATCATGAACTATTCATGTCACACGTGTATAAAAGCACTTCGGATCATTTTAATATACGCACAACATATTACACAATAAATTCAATTTTGATATTTCTATTTTACTCTGAACAACCTCAAAATGTATTCATATGTATAGTGTGTTATAATTTAAAATATGCCCAAAGTATGAAACTTTAATTGAAAGTTTAATGTAATTACACATATTTTGAAATACAGTAAACTCCCTCAAAACCGGACCCTGTCAGGACCGGTTCGAAAGTCCGGTTTTGTGGGAGGTCCGGTTTTAAGGGAGTTCTGTATCATGTACACTTTGATATGTTATCATAGGGAATATACTGTGTGTTTCATGATACATGTTTACGTTACATGTACAGTGCAACCTTTGAAGAGCATCACCATTAAGGGAGCTGCAAATATTTCAATTCTAACATCGATGAGCACTCAAATTGCTCATTTTTTTATTGGCCATCAAAACTATCCAATGACATAGACAGTGCAATCTTACAAATCCCGAAATGCAAGTGTGAGCTAATTGGAGACATATTAATTAAATACGATTGAGTGCAGTGTTTGTCGTAATTACAACATATTGATGGGCTAAACGATCCTTTGTTCCAGTAAATGTTTGTTGCAATACCTACATCAAGAACGAAACATCAAATGGAAGGACCGTTTTCTTATTACGTTCGTAATTAGGCAATTATTTAATTTCATCGCGGCGAATTTCACAAAGTATTTTTCACGCCTGTGTAAATTACACGCGAGACCGTTTAAAAGTAAACATTAAAAACACGACTTGTTAATCGCACCTTTTGTTATGACACGTTCTTTAACTAACAATTAACAAAGTGACATTTTAGACAAGAAAAATGTGCGCGTTAAGTTTTCCGTCAGGTGAGACAAATATACGCGTCCGGTATTCCGCAAGTAACTATCGTTGAAAATCTTGTCAGCGGACCGAAAATGCCGTCCGGAATTATGAGAGTCCGGTATTGCGGGAGCTTTTTAAGTTAACTTTATAAGAAGAAAATACGGGACCTAGGAAATCGTCCGATTTTATGGGGATTCCGGTTTTGAGGGAGTCCGGTTTTGAGGGAGTTTACTGTATTGTTGTATGCCGTATTATAGAAACCGTTTGTTGTTATAATTATGTACATATATTTTATAACAAAAACACCAGGCAATGGACTCCACTCTGTAATATCAAATTTCACATTTGGCTGTTGATAATATATTACACTAAAACATACGTTTCTTGCAGAATTGAGCTTGCGATTGTGACAACAGCAAACAGTTTTGATCCTTTAACGAGGCATGTGTACCAGTGTGTATCCAAACTGGCCAATATTCCAGTACTTAAAGCCTTTTATAATCGATAATGAATAGTTCAAGATTGACATTTAATGACATAGATAGAACAACTTTTAGGCATTTTAATTTAAAATATTGAACAGTGTATATTATTTGCATCTTAATAAATATGTTCAATATATTAATCTTGACAGTTGAAACTTGACTTTCATAATATAAAATTCATTGACTCAGTACCTGACAAAATTGCTAGTAATAGAAATACCCTGAAAACATGAAAGGTGTACCGACCAGCTCATATTCTTATCAGATTGTTATCTTTACCTGCTGTGAATAGCTTCCAGTATAGAGTAATAAAACACCCATTGGTTGATTAGCAGTAATAGTTACTGTTGCATAACTCTTAATTGGCAACAACCTAAGAAATGGCATCTGATCCACTGACTGTAAATGGAGCTGCAATACTAACCAAGATTCAGTTAATGAACACCTGCAAAGAATATCTGTCTCCAATTTGCAGTAGTTTAAGAATTATATAGAATTTAAATTTGAATGTAAGTTTTCGATTACCGTAATTGCTGTGTTAAAACAGTACCCAGGTGTTGCCTAACAATGCTATGTTAAATTAACTCCACGACAATTAAGTAACATAGGCTTTGTGTTTATTTTAGAGACAGTATCAATGACATAAGCTAATATACATGCAGTTGAATGATGTCTACCCCACTATATGTGGGAGACATGAGTTATGCCTGCCACATCTGGGGTTCTACTAACGCATAATGCCCAATCCTGAAAATAAGACGCAAGTCTGTATTGGATGCCATTAGCGTACATACCTACACAAAAACTGTTTCAAACACTGTCCTTTTGTCTAAATTTCGTCAAATAACTTATTTTCTGCTGAAAAGTTAATTCTTTCCTGTGTACAGGTAATCTGAAATTCCAGATTAATCTGTAATTAAAGGACCTCTGCCACTTATAGTGGGCGAGAAATATAGATTTTTGCTGGATGTCTGTCTGTCCTTTTTGTCTGTTTGTGCTAGTTCTTTTTAACCACTGGTCAGATTTCAATAAAAGTTAACATGAATAATTGGTGCCTAAAGCCTAATTGTGCATATTGTCAGGAAATTTAGATCGGATTATTTTTACCAGTGTTATGGCCCTTTGTGTATTTTCAAGTAATGTTAAAGGTATTGTTAGTTAACATTGCTGATTATACAATGTAAGCCTCTAGTGAGATACGGCAATATAGTAAAACCTAAATAGTATGACCATATGACCGTCCTTTGTCCCTTGAAAAGGGGCTTATTCTTATTCAGGTATCAGACACTTGCAGTTTTATATCGAGGTTTTATAATACATTAAGAACAAGTTGGACTTGAAAATTGTGTTAATAATTTTGAGGTGATCAAACTATTTTGTTTATAGATTTATATTGAGATTTTACTGCATGACACTATACTCGCAATGTTCCAGTTGTTTTATATTTTGCCTTATTTTTATTTCATGTATTTCAGCAAATACTCATCGTTATTATAACACATAATGTTTTAAGAGTTATAGACATTGTATATTTTGTGAGCTTTCAGATGATGTTCCTCAAATATGTTATAGTGGGAACACACTAATGTGGTGGTCGAACCTTCATTTAGCACAATATATAAATATTTATAATAACAGCTGATTTCAACTAGAAAACTTAATCTAAATCTCTGGCAAGGCGCAACTTTCTTGCAGAAATTTATATTCTGCACAAGAAGCTTTAATATATTTATGCATAAAGGTCAGGTCACATTAACTTGTTCACACTATTCATCGTATTTTCTGTTGGTTTGTACAAATTCAGGTACATATGGGTACTGTTTTATCAAAGCACTTATTTTACAACCACTAAGTGTGGTGAATGGATCTGCAATACTAACAATGATCCAGTTAATGAGCTTCTACGAACTGTATATCTATCCCCCAAATTAGAATTAGCTATTTTTATTATTAGTCGAAGCCTTACAAAGAATTTAAATCAAAACACAAGTTTAAGTTTTCCGTAAGTGCTTTGATAAAACAGTACCATGGAGTGTAGTATTTCTTACCCATCTCTCTTGTCTCCATTGACATGTAGTCACCTTATTCTTAGATCTTAGCTTCTACCCCGTCCTTATTGTCAACATGAACACATACCAAGTATGTCATAACAGAGGGTTCTTGGCTAACCATTCCCACCTTACTATTCAAGTATATGGTACTAATTACCCATGACAAATAAACATGAATTTTATTTGTAAAGTTTTTATCATATCCTTAATTTACATTATCTTTCTGCAACATTATTTTTCGGTTTACTAATTTACAGCTACCTTTTCGAGTCTATTTTTTCAGACCAGGGCATATTGAAGGAAATGTACACACTGTTGTTTTAACACATTTCTGTTTTATGCTAGATTTTAGGGAGTTTGTGCAATAATTATAATCTGTCATGTGTTAATATTTAACCAGGCTTTCTAACACATTTAATGGTCCTTTGATCGGCAATTTGACAGGCAGCAGCTTTTTTTGTGTCTGAAGGTATGTTAGTTTAACAGAAATGTTTGGAAACCTCGTTTCTGTGGAATTTGCATATTTCTTGTTTTAACTATTTAACGACCTGTGAAATATAAATCCTATGATAGTATAGCACAGAGAATTTGACATGATCCTGACCTTTATGCATGAATATATTACAAAGTTCTTGCGTTGAATATATAAATTTCTGCGAGCAAATCGTGCAATATCGGTCCTTTAGATTTGTGTTGGTATTACACCTCGAGCATCTTCGTGATAATTAATGCTTATAAAAACATACAACCGGGATTATAAATATAGACAAGAAATCAGCTGTTAAATTATGCTAATTAAAGTTTGAGAGTCGTGTCAAATTCTCTGGACTATACCACATAAATGATTTCCTTGTAACTCGTTTCACCTATCCACAAGGCAATGATAAATCATCATACTTTTATCACAAACATCATGACAACCATTTTGATGCTGTGGTAAAAAAGTTGTTCAACATCAAAATTATCCAATTATTCCAAGGCTCGTTAAGATACATGCTAAAGATGCATTTGTTTCTGGGCTCAAGCAGCTGGAAGTTCCAACCCATTGCTAAAATGGCATTATTTTGAACCAGTTTAGACTGGGTTTGAAGACTTTTTTGAAAGATGTAAAGCAGTTATGGAGTAGTTCAATTGTTCTTCAATGCAACAAGTCTTAATACAGCATGTCATTTGAAGACGAAGTAAAAATTTACTATTTTATATAATTATATCGCTTTAAATTGAAATTATTTTACCAGCTTGATATAGCAATATATTCAATTACTCATTTTGTCAACATGAACTGCAGTTTTTGTACAATACTTGTTTATTTCAAATATTATTTCTGTTATCATGTATTATTTTATGATGCTCATTTAAACCTGTACCTTTGTTTATGCATTAAATATTAAAATAAGAATAGTCGACTTTTGTTAAGAGTTTTTCAGCTCCAGCTATTGTCATGGCCTGTTGTCAGTAGTGTGTGTTTGTTAACATTTCCTTAAAACATTTTCTCCCCTGAAACTAATTTCAATTAAACATTACACGCATGTTTCTTGTATGACCCTCTTCCATATTCCTGGAAAGAATTCAGTTCTATGCAGAACTCAGGTTGCCGTAAACTCAAAACATCTTCTGAAATAGCCTTCAGATTTTATTATTATTTTGCATGAATGTTGATGACAAGGTCCTCTGTCTAATACTTTGAAAACAAGTAATTAAGAATTGCAAGCAATACAGAAGTCCACTACCCGTTTTAAGCCATTTTCAATGTTTCTGTTGCCTTGCAACCACAATTTTGGTCGGAATCAAAATATGTTTGGACGTGCATTATCCCCTTATTGTCCCCTATCCACATACCAAGTTTCATAAACCTAGCTTGGAAACTGTCAGGATCCAGATTTTTTGACAGACTGACGGACGGAGGGCAAACAAATAGTCCCCTCCGGTCAAAAACTGGTAGGGGACTAAAAATTCGACCTCTATCTACAGCTGGGCTTTTCTTACCAGCACGAAGAAACCTTGGAAGTGGGTGTATGCTAGCAGACTACAGTTCCAAGCTGTCTAGCTTTTCAATGATTCACAGGGTGCTGGAAAAACTAGAACTGTCACCATTCGGCAGACTAATATACCCCCCGCGTGGCAAAAATCATTGCAGCTTATTTTTTGCTTCATGCACATCTACATGTTGAGGTTGTTCATCTGTTAAAGTTTGAAGGAAATGCTGCAAAAACTGAAGGAGGAGTTGCGTCCACAAGAACTGTTCACTATATATTGTATAGTGCATAAAAGTACAAAGGGCCATAATTCTGGGAAAAATCGTCGCAGCGCAAATTCTTTCCTTTATGCACATCTACATGTTGAGGTTGTTCATCTGTTAAAGTTTGAAGGAAATGCTGCAAAAACTGTAGGAGGAGTTGCGTCCACAAGAATGCGTCTACGGAGGGACAGACAAGCTGAATCTAGTATACCCCCCTTACAACTCGTTGTGCGGGGGTATAATGACTCAGCTGCTGATAGAGACCCTATAGTTCATGGAAAGCTTATTTTGTTCCCCTTAGACTGGTGTATGTTTCATAGAAATCGGTGGAGAAATAAAATACTTGCAGCTCTTTTCATTTTCCAAGTGGAGCATATGGTTATGAGTAGTATTGCCTTAAGTTCTAAAACAAGAGGTCCCCTTTTGGGCACTAGGTCGCTCACTAGTCGTAGAAATGCATGCATGCCCCTATGGTGACCTGAGTTATCATTTACGATATCTATCTAAGATTCAAGAAAATGCAACTTAATGTGACATTGCTGTTTACATCATATGGACCCATATTGAAACTCAACATAGATTTTATGTAGACAAACATTCTATTTTCATGAAGATCCAATAAAAAATACAGACTATATTATACCCTATGATTTGACCTAGTTTTTGACCAAATATCGAACTTCACCTATATTTTTTGAAATGATCATTGTGACCAAATTTCATAAAGATTGGGCCAAAATTGTGACCTCTAGTGTTTACACAAGCAATTTGTGGATGGACGATAGACAAACGAAAACTAATCACAAAAGCTTACTTTGTCACTTTGTGACAGGTGAGCTAAATATTGGAAGTTATTTTCAGGATCAAAGTTCATTTAGATCAGTTAATTCTTTGTGACACACGGGACCAGTAGACTAACATGCTCAACACATTATACCGGTACGCGACTTCTTTAAAACAAATGAACAAAACAGTATAAAGTTTACACTTTTATTTGTAGACAAAATAAGGTACAATCATGTACTCATGTTGGAAACACTTCAGAATCCAAGACAAATAAAACAACATTTAAAGACAAAAATTGTCAATGCACATTTAAAGATGAAGACAATAGTTTGATGGATTGTTTTGTAGATTCAAATCATTAAATAATTCTGCATCAAAAGTAAAACATAAGTTATAAAAAATATTCATAGCAATAATGGGTACATGCAGCCTGTGAATTTAGCATTTGTAACGACTTGTGTCTGAATCAGCGAAAGTGAATAGCTTTCCTTATTACTTCCTACAGAAGTCACTTGTTGTCCTGGAAAACCGGACAAGTGCTAATTTCGCAGACTTTGTACGACAATCTAAGAAACTCAGAAAGGTCTGTAGAATTACAGTACATTCACAATATAAACAAAAGATTGAAATATGATAAATGAACACATGATTGTTTGCTGAACAAACTATATCCTATAACATGTCTCCTGATATCAAGTTATCAATACAAACACGGATATATGAGAAATCTCCCTGCACCTGTACACTACAAATCTGTATATAAAATCCGCACAATACCGCCGGTATCATAATATCCACACAATACTGCCGGTATCATAATATCCACACAATACTGCCGGTATCATAATATCCACACAATACCGCCAGTATCATAATATCCACACAATACCGCCAGTATCATAATATCCACACAATACCGCCGTTATCATAATATCTACACAATACCGCCGGTCTCATAATATCCACATAATACCGCCGGTATCATAATATCCACACAATACCGCCGGTCTCATAATATCCACATAATACTGCCAGTCTCAATCTGGACAGACATGAGGGGGTACAATAACCAATAGAACATCAGAATCATCTGGTCTGATGAGAACGTGAGTAGAAACTTATCATCCATTAACACCTCATTTAACATTTCTCCTTGACGGTTCCGATGCTGTTGGTGGAGGCGGTACTCCCTTCTTGTCAAGGTCATCAATATATGACATGAGGATTTTTCGTCTCTCATCAGCCACAGGCTCTAATGTCAGATACCTCTTGTCATTCTGTAATATAATAATAACAACTTGATGTATACTCTCCATGGATTTCAATCTTTCAAAAACTCCACTTTTCATTTATTCCTTTTTCAGTAATGAAGAGTTATTGTATCATGTTTATTCATGCAAGTATTTGAAGAATATGTCTACAAAAGTCAGAATGAAAATTTAAAATACAGTATAAAGTATAGTAAATGGCTCTCATCTTTTTTCATGTAATAAAAAAATCCCTAACATAAACTATTGATATCTTTTATTTGGGTTAAATGCCATTTCTCAACTTTTTTTCAGTTATTTACATGGCAGCAGACTCACATAATCAGTGTCCCTGACTGTTTCCTAACCAGTACTATACCACAATATACCAGTACCTTCCACAAGGATCCAGCGACTTCTCTACATGTATAGGAAAATCTACAATTATTTGTAGTCAAATTTCATGGAATGCTATATGACATGCCTCGAGCGTGATTCAATCCTGATTCACCGTGTTACAAATCCATGGGTAAAAGTTTTCAGGCACATGACTAAACTTCAGGTTTTTGAGAATACCAAAAAGCCTGTTTTCTTTATTTTCACTATATAAATTGTTGATTTTTGAGATTTCAGGTTTTTCCAAATTTTAACTTTCACCCATGCAAATCTAGCACATTAACCACAGCACCACGGCCGCGACTACAAGTACAAATTGATATAGAAACAATAACACATGACAACCTACCTCGAGTATCTTAATGATATCGTTCATATGGCTGTCTGATTCTTGTAGTTTGGCTCTAGAATTGTATGTGATCAGCTTGGTTTCCTTCAGTAGTTCCCGGAATTCTGCCTTGGCTTGTACATACTTCTCACGTAGATAATCATCAAATTCCTTCTCACGTTTCTGTAAACAAAATGTTACATTCTTCAGTTTTATTTCAACTATTTAACTACATTCTAAGGTAGCACGGAGATCAAGTCGATAATTAGACTACAGATGGTTCTGAGGTCCCTGGTTCAAATCTCAGCTAGGAAACTTGCTCAATTCTGAAATGCTTTTCAATGTTTCCAACTCAACTAGAGATGAACAGGTTGGTAACCCAGAGGTTGTCGTGGGCGCATCAGTGCTGTACATCGGGTATGTTAAACAACCAATGAGTCTATTCGAAAAGAGCTAGGGTAGCACATCCCAATTAGGCCTAGACACTATTTTGGCCACTGGTCCGACAGGGCAAAAGCGCCCAATTTGTAAAAAGGACAGTTACTGATCCTCCAGAATTTTCACTGGTCCTTCTGGATTTTCACCGGTCTCGGACCACAGTGTTAGTGTCGAGCCCTGCCAATTCTTTGTATCACACAACTGTCTTTTCCCTCAATGTCAACTTTAATGGTCAAATGCAAACAAACCTATATTCTACATTGCAATGCCATGCATATTGCCTCATCACTGTGACTGTTAAAATTTCTTGTTCGAGATTTATGTTATAATGTAGTTTGCTATTAGCAACTGAAACATTTCTATATGTAATATACATTGATGTACGCAATGATTCAGGTCGCATACTGACTTCAACGTAAAATATTTAGTTTATTCTAATTTATTCTAGGTCAATTGTGAAACAAGATCTTAAAATTTATTATATCATTCACTCTTGACACCTCATTGCAGTACTTACTCTGTCACTAGATGAGAACTTGGAATATCGTGGATCCTCCTTTATAAGCTTCTTAATCTCTTTCCATGATGAAGACAATGATATCTGTACATGACAAATGGTATAACATAACTATACATATCTGCCAGGCTTAACACTCCAGGGATTGCAACATTTAATAGCATCCAGGGATTGCAACAATTAATAGCATCCAGGGATTGCAACATTTAATAGCAACCCCAGGGATTGCAACAATTAATAGCATCCAGCGATTGCAACATTTAATAGCATCCAGGGATTGCAACATTTAATAGCATAGTGTTTATTATTAATAAAAGAAACATTCACTGTCGTTATCAGGGCCCAAGTGGTTACATGTTTGAAATAATTTGCGAGGCCTTAGCTTAGCCAGTCTGTACGATAGGCTAAGTTTGTAAAGCAACATTTTTAACCATGCAGAGTGCAGGCTAGATTGTCAAGTTGAAATGTTTGTGTTCTTTAATGACACAGGGTATGAACATGTCCTGAATGAGTTAGCAGATCGTCAGCAGCCAACAGGTGACCATGTTAGTACTTGTTGATAATTAAACCAAGTAAAACTGAATCAATCTCAATGAAAACAACTAGAAGGATTTTTGACACAAAATCTTTTGTCTCCCACAAATGACCATGACTTTGACAAAAATCGTCAAACCTAAAATTTCTGACAATGTGCACAACTAGGCTTGGTACCAATTATTGACTATTCATGTGATGTTTCATTGAAATCCGACCAATGGTTACGGAAATCAAGTGTGGACAAACTTATACCCGTTAAGACAGACAACCAGCATAAAATAAATATGTGAGTGACATTAAGAGATGGAAGTCTCAGATAGCATACCTCTGTGGTCTCATCGAGTAACTTGTGAAACATTTCCCTGCTCTTCTTGGCCAGAGCGTTAATATGTTCCTCAAACAATGTCTCCTTCTCCTCTCTCTCTAACAAACTAGCTAGGTCCCATCTATGATCCTTACGTAACTGTTTCCTTGTATCTCTCCATGCAGCTTCAGAATTACGTACCTAAACACAAAGCCAACATTTAGTCATTTATTAATTTGTAATGGGGATTTAAAACTATGTTAACTTTACTAACTACAAAACTTTACTAACTACAAGTTTAAAAGAAAATATTTCAGTCTAATTATAACATGTTTCAATTTTGTTACTAACAACATCACAGTGGCATGGTTCATACACAATTCTCACACGAAAATTCAAAGACTTTTTAAGGTTTTTTCAAAGTAGAATTTGTATTTTCAAGGCCTTTTTCAACTCTTCGTGCTGGATAAATGAAAGTTATTTTCATCTCAACTACTGCTTAGCACTTCATGTCTCGCACTCGCAAAATACATTTACTTACTTTTAATTTTCAAGAAAAAGAGTGTTTTTGCATCATTTTTTATGCAGGTATTTTAAATTATTATAATGTGTCATTTTGACAACATCCACACACGTATATGTATATTGAAGACTGTTCGCCTACGTTCAAGGTTTTCCCCTTAAATTCAAGTACCATTTTGGCATTTTTTCAAGACAGCATTTAATTCAAGTTCTATATAAGGTTGAAGCCAAATTCAAGGAATTTTCAAGGCATGTGCGAACCTTGACAGTGCACAGCAGTTAAGTCATTCCAATAGCAAGTAGTAGATACTAGTCAAGAAATTATGAATTTACCAAGTCAACAAGTAAAGCATTGAAGAGTTGTATGGCTTCATCTTTCTTGTGTTGTTCTCGTTCCTTCTCCCTCTCTCTAAGGGAGGAAGATAGACTACGCTGTACCTCCTCTTCACGATTACGTATACTTGCAGCTACACGCTCTTGTTTCTCGCGAGTTTTACGATCCTCATCATCAGAATGATCCGGCTACAAAGAAAAAAAAATCAGCCTTTAATCTTTGAAAATCAATATGTGAAATCGAAATAAAATGCAAATACATAACAATGCAGAGAACATATCATTCTTAACATAAATTTGATGACCAATGTGACAATGTCCCCACGACCCCAAAAATACGATAGTCATCAGTTGGTCAAGACAAACCTCCATACCATGTTGGGTGATCCTAAGCTGAAGTGTTCTCGAGTTATCATCTAGAAACTTTTTGGTCTACGGAGGGACACACAGAGCAGACTGGTCAACCGATATCAGAAAACATTATACCTATTGATCTTTGATGGTGGCATAATAAGTATATAATCATGACATAAAAATTCGCATACCTCATCAAGATTTTTCACGTAATCTTTGAACCAATCCTCTCGTCTGGAACTACTATCTACAGCTTTATATCTCGAGTCAGAATCAATTTTACGCTTGATGTCGCTCCAGCGAGAGTGGCGATCAATTTCTGATGTGTCCTTCAGCAGAGAGATGAAGTCTGCCTTCAACTGTAAATGGGAAATAAATCTATGTAATGCTTGGGTGACAAGAAGTTCATACGTATTCAATCAGACAAACACATTCATGTAACAAAACAGTTACTGTAAACTTTCCAGAAGCATTTCAAAAATATTTAACTACTTGGCGTATTTTAAGCATGCAACTTTTTTCATGATAAAATCACTTAATTATACATAGTACTTAATATATTAATACTTCAAGCTCTGTGTTGACTGACAATTCACATAAACTGTACAAAGATTAGATATATATCGTAACCATGGTAACTTAGGAAATATTCTCTTAGATAAAACATGAATATCAACAGAATATTTTGTTAACAATCTATGGTTGTGTACAACATTATTACAGATCTGTATACTGGCTGTATAAGCACAGTATTACTGAAACATAAGATGGATAATAATTAAGTTCACAACCATTATGTCAGAGTTTGCCAAAAGTAGTTTCGATTTACTGGATCTAAAAATATCCGAAGGTGATGAATAGAAAGGGACATATTCATATTTATTAAAATTTTCAATTTCAAAGCCAAAACACCCATCAAAACACCGAGCAAAATATCCTTTAGACGAAACTATGAGAAAAGTCTAAATGTGTGCTTTTATTGTGTGTTTTTTTTAAAATTCCAGGCCAGAGTGGCATTACGAGAATAATTTCTTATTTAATGCTAACTGATGAGATATGGAGTTCTATCAGTGAAATAAAACCTATATCAGTCACTGGTTATCACCTACAATGTGACTGATATAAGCTCCGCCCCCTCACAGGGACTACTTTAATTTACCAAAATCTCAACACTAAAATGTCTGTAACTTTTTTGTTACTGAACGGAAACATGTCATGTGGGGGTTTTTATTCTTAGTTAGACCATTTCCTACAAGTTGGTGTATGATTTAATGCAAAATTCTCAAAAAAGTCGTTTTCACCTATTCACCATAATCCAAGATGGCGGATTTTGAAGTGAAAAATATGAATGATATAACATGTTCATACGTAGCCTAACCACAGTGGTAATTTGGCATAAATAGTACCAGTTTTGACATCATAAAAGCATTAAATAAATAGAATATTTGTTTGTTTTGATTGAATATGGTTAATATCTCATCTTGTAGTGATAAAATTTTAATATTTTCACTCGCGCTACGCGCTCTTGAAAATATTGAATTTTATCACTACACGAGCAAGCAAGCAAGTTTGTACAGTCACATCTATCTATTATAGTGGAGGTTTGTTTGTTTGTTTGTTTGTTTGTTTGCTTTCTCGTTTGTTTGTTTGTTTGTTTACTGAGAACTTATGGTGGATAAAGACCGCAGTCGCACCTCCTAGCAATACTAAACCACAAAATATGAATTATATAGTTAACAGAGTAGGTCAGGACATATGGGCAGACATTTTTGGCAAACTCTGACAAGTGCAGCATTCAGCTTCTAGATAAAGCACATCACAGGCTTGTAGCCCTGAAAGAGAATCGTCTGTATAATGTTAAAATATCCTGAAAATGAAACACTGTATTATAACATAGCTCCAAACCTGTGATGTGGTATAAAACAATTTGTAAGGACAAAATTAATATATTCCTAGATTATCATTCCGTTTTGATCCGAAATTTTCATGCCACAAATTTATGGATGATAATAAGGACTATCTTTTCAGCATAAGTTTATGACATTTTTTGACAAAGAAAACCGCTTACTAACGTATTAAAAACAACTATAATACCACAGTAGTTTCACTTTTCATTATTACTCAATCAAGTATAACTATGTTTCATAAAACAGCTATAATACTAGCCCGAAGTAGTTTCACTTTTCATTATTACTCAATCAAGTATAACTATGTTTCATAAAACTGTATGTTACATAGGAACTCATGGAAACTGATAGAAGCATCCTCTGTAAATGAGGAAATTGGTGTAGTTTTCTGTCATCATGTTCATCAGCTATTTTAAAGTTACTTTGCCTATCTCAGGTTCTTTCAATCAAGAAAATTTAATCAATTGTAGGTTGTTAAAGTACTGTAACTTATTAAACATAAAAATCTATCAAATTTATTTTTATAAACATGTAATAATGGTAAGGTTTTAGTCAAGGATTTGATTCTAGAAGCTGAGATGCAATAATCAAAAGTCTGAAATGAATATTAATGAGGTAATGATATAGCAAGAAAACATATAGACGATGAATTTTAAACAATTGCCTTTCTCTCACAAACGATTCGGAATTTGTTAGCAATACACATAATTTAACATAAAATGTTGCTTGTAGTGGGCAACCATATTCACCCACCAGTCAATATTTTGCCTGCCCGGGGGAAGGCGAACGACCTAGGGGGAATTAAGATATTTTTAATTTTCTGATGTCTAAATTCCCACCCTGGAGACACTGCTTAATGTCTAAATCCCCACCCTGGAGACATGCTTACTGTCTAAATCCCCATTGACATATTGCTTTGATACTTTGCATACTTGTGAAAGCAACTCCTCCTACAAGTCTATTCCTCGGGACATGCAGTCTATAACGTTATCCAATTCCCATTAGTCGGGAAGATTCGTCTGTCTAATTCCCCCTGTATCCCGCCGCCCCCGGGCGGGCATAATAATGACTGGTGCATCACTACCTATCAAGCGAAACTTCATAGACTTGGAACAATATTACAGCTTCAAAATGAAAGCTTAATAACTGATACACATGTGCGAGTACATTCACACATTTTTAATATTTAGATCATGTTTTGGATGCTTGAATGTATAATCTTGTTTTTTTTTATAAATTATATATAATTTTAATGAACATAACAGAGAGGTAAATAAAACAGAATCAATAGAGTGTGGCCCGGGAATAGGGGGTAGACTTTTCAATGAATCAAATTTCTTGACTGTTCAATGACAAATTAAAATTTTCTGTGACAATGGATGATTTCATACTCAAAACAAGCTATACAGATTTCTCTTTATTTTTCTGGGAATTTCTGATTATTTTCTTGTGCTTTGACATTTTCAAGACAGAACCTTGAAATTCAAGACCATTATTTGAAACTCCATGTGTTTTCCATGACAAAATTGTTTTTGTTGACTTTTTTCAGACAAAACCTATTTTCCAGGACGTCTTCAGGTGTGAATGAACAGTACATCAGTCTTGAATGTTAGCACAAATAAATCAGTGCACCATTAATTTGCCAAAAGAGATAAATTTCCCGAACCACAATTGCCAGAGTAGACTCGCTGCAGTTAATAAGCTATCAAAGTGAAGTTGCAATAATTGTCGCTTGCAAAACATACTTAAAACATTCACTAAATTCAGTTTTTAAGGTCAATCCTTAATAAGCATGCAGTTCGTACTATGTACCGGTAGTTTCAACTGACAACAAAATATTAAGAAGCATGTATGTAATTATCATGATTCAAATAAACAGGCATATTCATTTTTTTCATACTGTAATTTAAGTACATGTTGATTTTAATACTATATCAAAATTAGACAATGCAATCATGGGAACATGGGTTTTGAACAAATATAGCATGTATGTACATGGAATTCCAAAATATGAAAATAAAGACTAAGTAACCCCGAAATTGTTCATATCCCAGGGCTCGACACTAACACTGGTCCGCTGGTCCAAGCCAGTGAAAATCCAGAAGGACCAGTGAAAATTCTGGAGGACTAGCAACTGTCCTATTTACAAACTAGGCGCTTTTGCCCTGTTGGACCAGTGGCCAAAATAGTTAAGTGTCTAGGTATGATATCCCTTAACATTCAGTACAACCTAGGTTTGACTCATCATTTTTAAATCAGGGTACCAGCACTCCAATATGACGGCTTCATATTTTAACCAGTAAAACAGTATTAAGAAGCATTCAGGTAACATCGATAGGGGTGACTATTGAGTCAAATTTTGACTATTGCAATACTATTGGTATTGCTGAAAGTACTATTGCGATACTATTGTATTGCTGGAAACTATTGCGATACTATTGCAATAGTTATTGCCAAGATTTGAAAACCAGATATTAACTTGTAAATGCAAATTTGCACTGTGTAAGATATCACATTTTGTACAACATACTATTTGTGGAAATGATTTAAAATGAATTCGACAGAAAAAGATTTATAAAATTAAGGCTATATTGGTTCATTGTGCCAATTTGTGGCTGTTTTGATAGGTGTGGTTATTTACAATTAGTTTTTAAACGAAAACGGAAGTTGTTTTTATTAATAATAAACTTTATTTATAAAACGGGAACTATCGTAACTATCGATTGTTGAGCTAACTATCGGCGATAGTTATTGGATCGAGACTTTTACTATCGATCCATACTATCGGGACCCTCGGAATCGCAATGCATTGATATTTCGATGCATCGGCCCACCCCTAAACATCGATGAATTTAGGAACAACTCTGAAATCTGGCAAGGTCAAAATGTACCAATTTGAGCTTTAGAAATTAGGGAAAATCCTGACAGCCACTTCAAGAATTTTTCAAAATAACTTGAGAGTTCATCATGTACATACATGCCAACATACCAACATATGCATTTACATATAAAACACACAGCAAGATTCTGATATTAACAGAAAGCTATGGCAATTTATGACAGTTTAAATCTACTGAGCATCTTAAGTATGGCATCAGCATATTGACTCTTTACTCAATTTACAAGAACCAAAAAACTACAGAGTTAGAATTGAAACTTGCTGCTACTTACCCTTATAGACTGATTTGGGACATTTACACATTAACACAGCAGTAATCCTAATACACCACTTCTCAGTTCTGTCAGACATTGTGTAATGTTTTCATATTGCTATGATGAAACTGAATACCGGCATAACACTCGATGGAACTAAGGATACACAAGATCTTAGTTCCGTCAATGTTACCAGTATGCCAGTTTGCAGTACCATCATAGCAATATGAAACAGTATAACACCTCTGAGGGAACTGAGAAGCAGTATACAGTATCGGGATTACTGTCATGATAAATCATTTAATTTATTCGTTTTTTACAGGGGTTTACAGATTATCAGTTAAATTTCAGCCATGTATCAGCCGGTTCAGAGTTGACCGAACCAGTTGTCCTGGGATCAATGACCAGTACTTACTTGCTCTGCAACAAACACGTGGACAACTTCTGTAAGTAAGGACTGAAGCCATAGTCACATTAGAATGGAACCAGCCCAGACTGAAAATTGTACTCCTACTATATGCCCATTGACGTTTTAGCGCTTTTACTACTGTGCTAGCGGGAACAGGCCGACTTTTGATCATATATTAGGGAGAAGCAATTGACAAATCAAACAAATTAAACTGGCAGTCATACAACCTTAATGCTATTTGCCGACGTCAGCAATAATTCAAGTCATCAGCTTATTATTTTTATTCAGGTCTTGCGCCATTTCTCACACATTTTGTCAGATATATATGGAAGCTGATTCATCTAACCAGTTTTCCTAAATTGTATCCTAACCAGTACTAACTTACCACCCACAAGGAACCAGCAACTTCTCCACATGTGGAGGTAATCAATGCTGATGTCAAATTTTCATGGACGGGTATGACCTGGTGCTATCAAGCTATGATGGGAAATCAAGTGCAGATTTCTAGGTCATAAATCCAGCACACTTACCATGGTTAACCATGGTTGTGGCATCAAATCGTCAGTTCCAACGGAGAATGAGAATTACAGAGAGACTGTTGGAACTGTTTTCTATTGCCGTCGATATAAAGTAAGTGCCAAAGTCTGACTACCCAAACTACCCATACAACACAAAGCAAGTTTCAATTCCAACAATGTAGGTAAATTAATGAACAAAGATTTAAGTATGTCAATACCAACTATACCTAGTTCACAAACCATTCTTTAACAGGAAAAATGTATATATAATAGTTCAAAATGTTCAAACTTAAATTCTGTACCAGTGATTAACTAACCAGGGAGGAATCGCCTCTGCTCTAGAACGCTTTTTACTGAGAGCTGGTATAATCCCAGTCAATTGACTGATGGATGGACTTGTTGTATCAACCTCGAGTTGCTATAGTGACCTTGACGTGTTCATCTTTTCAAAAGTGATAAAGCAGTGTGGTTAAAACAGGGCACAGAAAATAAAATCATATGAAAATATTGAATTTATTACAAATGTAATAAATGTTACTGGATGTAATGCATTTGTTGCTTAAAACTTTATAAAGAAAACATGAGAGTAGAAACATCTAGTATTAATATGATTAAATATATATATACATGAAATAGTCTGTGCAATATTAACGATGAACTTAAAGCATTATAACATTAAATAATCAAATTAATAGATGCAGCAATATACAAACACGAAATGTTCAAAATTAATATTCCATTACTTAAAATGAAATTATAAAGCATAAAATTAACAGAACATATCGGAAATCATGGTATTTAAGTCAAAGAACAGATTTATCACAATTTCTACATAGAATCACTCCAACGCATTATCATTAAAAACAATTCATTATACGGTTTTCAAAGTTAGTCCTGTGACTTTTAAGGAAAAACATGGCTATTGAAATTTGAACTCGAAATATCTTGATCCTGGATTGCATACAGACAGACGGACGGACAAAGGATCTTGACAAGACACAACGACTATTAGCACGCCTAAAGCCACTTCTAAATGTATGTCACCAACATATCATCATCAACACACAAACACTGGAAATTTCATATATACAATACTACAACATATTTTCCCGATTCTGAATATAGGTGTAGATTTCAAGAGCCATGTAACAACAAAAGTATGAATAATGAATAAATATGACCCCTGAAAGGTTATGTTATCATTTAGATGCTGAAACAGTATTTCATTAAATGTTACATAATGTCAATGCAATACAAAATGAACACACATATATATTGTTATGAATGTCTTTAAACGAAAGTAAATAACAATGTTTATATTGATCAACGTTAGATATGATTTGAAATTAGATTCAACAATAGCAGATGTAATTGTATGGAACGTAACCAATAATACAAGAATAATGTGCATAAACAAGAGATTCTCTCATCTGTTTAAAAGTTCCTTAGTTAAGTTTTGTGTTTAACAGTAACTAGGACAGGTTGCGTCAGGACAACATTCAGCCATATGTACTCAATTATTGACAGTAACACGAGATCACAGTAACAGAGGTGATAGACATCATATAATCATTGAACAAGCCTCCTCTGAAACAAACGGCATGGGTAAAATAAAACATTTAAACATGGTTCTTTTTATTTCCAGCAAAACCAAAGAATATAAACACCAAATATTCTGATGTGAGGAGTTTCAAGAAATTCTTTGAATTTTGGAAATTGATTTTGGAAATTATAAAATATGAGTACATGCATCAGCAAGGATTGATCATCTTATACAAAACAAATGCAGTCCAAACTTATATATATTCAGAATAAGCCATTTTATACATGGAAGATTTATCCACAAATCAGAAGACAGCCAAATTACTCGACACATCAGCATAAAGTGTCTCAAGTTGTTAAAAGAAACGAACCTGCCGCCATCAGTCCAATACATACCTTCTCTTTCTGGTGAGACTTTTCTTCTTTTTCTTTACGACGCATGTCAGAAACAAAGTCACTGAAAATGGCTTCCCGCTCTCTCATCTTTTCGATAGCTTTAAAACGTTCCTCCTTTCCATACTTGCTGGCAAAATCACTGAATGACGACCTTCAAGACAATCAGATAAATATATAAATTCAAGTTTGAGCCAATTTATTTTCATTAAACATCAGTAAAATGTCTTGCTTTCTGGACTTGCTACTGATCAGATTAATAAGAGTCCAAAACCAGCAGGTTCTTATAACCATAGCAGCCAAAGTAAACTAAAAATATTACATCACCTATTTCAAAATGTGTCAGCATTCATACTGAACATGTAAAGAATTAAATACAGCATCTATTAACCCTATGCATAAGCTATTACAGCAAATATGTAAGACAAATGATCCATCAACAGTGATTTTTTTGGCTCTTTTTAGGGCCGAATACAGGCACCTTCCCCTAGCAAAATAACCTCTATTTTTCCCAAAAAATCATATTTTTTTCCCAAATGGTATGCATATTTTCCCCCTTTGTGCTCGCAGGTTTCAAAGCAATTACAGTAGCTGTTTTGAAGTCAAAACCAAAGCTAGATTTTCAAACTAGCAAAGTCGTTTCCACATAGATCTATGACCAGAGTATTATCAGTAGAAAATAGCAAAATATGAACACTTTTAACCAAAACAATCTTTTTTAATAATTCCCAATTTCCCGAATTGTTGCACTAAAATTTCCCAATTTTAAAGGCACAGGCTGTTTGATTTTGTTCAAGAAAAATCACTGATCAAACAAATAGTACACTATATTTCCCATAACATGGTTCATACAAAATTCTCTCACCAAAATTAAAGGACTTTTCAAGGACTTTTCAAGACAGAATAGGTACTTTCCCAAGCATTTACCAATGTTCAATTGTATGAAAATGTCACAATGCACTGCCATTTTATACACTATTTCTAGAGACGTCTAACACAAGAATATCCGTTTGCGTTCAATTTATTACAGTTAATTTCCAGTAACATTTGCACTCATACATTTCTGTACTTTCAATTTTTACGCAGATGATGTGCCATTTTGACAACATTCATAAACTTTTATGGATATTCAAGGCTGTGCGCCTGAATTCAAGGTTTATCAGTTAAATTCAAGTACCATTTAGGCATTTTTTCAAAATAGCACTAAATTCAAGTACTTTTCAAGGTTTGAACCAATTTCAAGGACTTTTCAAAGCCTGTGTGAACCTTGCATAAAGGTTTACGACAGGGCCAGAGTGTATAAACCTACATTATGTAGCAGCATGTGCTAGGCTATGGCTAAATTTATCACATTATGTAGCAGCATGTACTATGCTATGGCTAAATTTATCACGTTATGTAGCAGCATGTGCTAGGCTATGGCTAAATCTATCACATTATGTAGCAGCATGTGCTAGGCTATGGCTAAATCTATCACATTATGTAGCAGCATGTGCTAGGCTATGGCTAAATCTATCCTACAATGTAAAGGTTCTTACTTTCCATGCAGCTTGGCTTCATCCAAGAGTTGTCTGAATGAATCCTTCTTCTCCCTCAGTCTGCGATGTTTCTCCCTGCGTTCCTCTTCTGCTCTCTCCTTCACATACTGCTCAAACACCTACAATCATACACATAACTATCAGAGATCTATCCTTTAAAAGGTGCTGCCTCACAGATTGGGCTAAAATTGTTGTATATCGTGATTTTCCAACCTAACCAAGTATTGATGTAATGAAAGCCACTCATGGTTGCTTTATGAAAGATTTTATGCTGATAAGCAATTTTAAGCACTCTCGATATCGCCCACTGAGTATTTTTTGTTGAAAAAAAATTGCCAAGTTTCCTTCCAACATGCTTTGTGAATCATGTAATTCACACATGATTGACCTGTAACATCAACAAACTACAGTGTAAACATCAGTGAGGTATTTGGTTCGTTTTTCGATTTGTTTTCATAAAATGCGAACAAATATCAGACAATTTAAGTAACAGTAGTGTTAATTCATTAGGGTGTTAATACCCTATAGAATTTTTGATGTAAAAATACTAAATAACTACAAAATGCCGAAGTTTTTAAGTTATTTTAGATGTCAGTGTGGTTGTTTATGGGATATACAGGCAGCTATACCAAAGTTACGCGAATATTTGACAATTTTGTTTTTGCAAAACACTTATATGTGAGGCATTCCCTGCTCAAACACCTTAAATCCTACCCAGAACAATCAGAGATCTAGCAATACTGCTAAAACACCTAAAAACTATGTTAAGTACAGAGATATTGGGACAATGCTACCCTTTATGCATGAATATTTTACAAGGTCCTTGCATTGAATGTATCAATTTCCACGAGCAAATCATGCGATAGCAGTCCCTTTAAAAGATTTGTGTTTGTATTACACCTCAAGTGTCTTAGTGATACTCTCCGCTTATGAAAACATAACCGGGTTATAAATATACACAAGAAATCAGCTGTTAAATTATGCTAATAGAAGGTTGACGATCACATTAAATTCTCCGTACTTTATACAGAGAAAATACAACATATCACTTGCAATGTAACTGAATTAGAGAGGTTTTTGACATAAAAATGTTTATCTCCTAAAAAAGGACATAACTCAGAAATCACCCGAACTAAATTTCCAATTAATGACAATAAGCAGAACTGGACTTAGTAATAAGTATTGATGTGCAGTTTCATTGAAATCCGACCAATAGTTAATAGGAATTAGCAAGGACAAACTTTGTGACATTCATCCAGCACAAAATCAAAGACTCCCACTACACTTACCTGTTTGCGCTCCTTTGATGTCAGTAGTAGATATCGCGGATCAAACACTATCTTGTGCAATTCCTTTTCCCAGGTGGAAAATGCTGATACCTGTAATGTAATCAAACCACTTGTAACTCAGAGTATGTTGAATACAACAGAGCACTGTTGTTGCTCAACCCTTATGCTGATGAGCTATCGATAATAAACATTTCTGTTGTTTGTGCTTATTTTGGCAATAAATAAGCATGTTTAAATTTACATACATATTTGAATGATTCCTATCATGGCAAAAATACAGGTTAAAACATTGAACAAGATTCAAAAAGAAATAATATCAAGAACAACTGTTCAGACTTTTTTGTCAACACTGTTTCAGTTTTATGCATGTACTGAAACTACTGATAACGAAACATTAAAATCCCTCACAGCGTATTTTAACAAGATAAAAAAATAAATAATACCATGAACAAATGCTCAGACAATTTCTGTCAACAATATTTCAGTTTTATTCATGTACTGAAACTACGGAGGACGAAAAAATTAAAATCCATCACAGCTTATCAACATTATGAATGACATATATTTACATAATGTTACTTGTTTATCAAAAACTACTAGTACTAATAATTTACCTTCAAACATTTACAAACCAAGACAATACAGATTCTAAAACAAGTAAGGCCGAACTTAAAATATTCTTTGTTTCCCCATCCCGACCCTAGCAGATTTAGAATGAGTAGGTAGGTAGGGTAAATATTTTTTTTAATTGTTTCAGTATGATAGTTATTAGTTAAAGCATAAAAATAATGAAATTTAGAATTAACTCAAAGGTGAAAATCAACAATCCTAAATTTAATCGTAAGAAAGAAGCCAGTAAACAAAAAATAAAATTTTCACTTCCAATTTTTAATAAAAAAAATATTATTTTAATTTGGGCAATAAAATATTTTGGGTAGGGCCCTTTTTAATCAGGTAGGTAGGGGATGGGGAAACAAACAATATTTTATTTTAGGCCTAATAACTGTAAAGCTAGATGTTTAACAAACACAGCTACCATAAAGTTATAAATTTAAACACACAACCAAGATAAAATGACTTGGATTATTCATGAATCTTACGTCTTTCTCTGCAAGCATATCACGGAACTGTTTCATACGTATTTCTAATGGAACGACAGCCCTCTGTCTGGCGGCCTGTACTTCAGCTTCTATTGCTGCCTCCTTACTGTTATCTATAGGTTTCTTCTCTTCTTCTACCTTTTCTTCATTTGGTCTAAAATAACAAACAACTCAAGTAACATATTGCAGGGGTGCCAAATCAAAAATCAGGAAAATTGTAGCCCGCTGACCATTTTCGCCAAACAAGAGGCCTTAAATAAAATTGTTTCCATAATTAACTCAGTTTATATTAAAGAAAATCCTTCAGAGATGCTTAAATTTACTATAACTTTGCCACTTTTCGAGATATTTTCATCAAATAACTTTTATTTTGGTCAGAAGCCATTGCTCTTTCAGGAATGATAAATCCAGAATTCTGGATAAATCCAGAAATTTGACACCCCTGAATAACATATTGCCAAGTCATGTTCTCCTCGTTATTCATTTAACAGTGCTGTACCCGGAGACAAAAAAGCATTGAGTTAAATTTTGTGTGTTTTTTAGAGACGTTATTTTATTTCAAAGACATGCTTTATTGTGGGAATTTCTCAAATTTTCACAGGCTGCCACTGCATGGCTTACTGGCCCGTTTACACTTAAGAAAATCTCTAAAAACCCCAGATAAATATTCATTATTTTCGTAACATACATTGGTGCATATCAACTAAAATCTAACATTATTCAATATTTTTGTTCATTTTAAAAAAAATCTTCAAAATTCTCATAATGTTTTGTTTTTGAATGAAACAATTCTATATAACTTACTTTTTCTTTTTGGCAACAGGTTCATCATTGTCCTCATCTTTACTGGCAGCCGGAGTAGAAGCAGCTATAGATAAAGTAATATTATATTATAACTCAAATAGATCAGGACAACTCATTCTGATACAATAATTATAATGTGAATGCATTTGTATACATGTGAATGAGACAAACAAAGGAAAGGTATTTTTTAAACAAGCATTTTTTAACAAAAGTAAGTTTCCAACATATTGCAGTTTCCTAATAAATTATTTTAGAGTGGAATGGATATGGCAGGTAGGAAAATGAAAAATTTTATCTAGGCTTTACAAACATATACCACAATATGTAAAGTTGAAGAAACTTTAATTATTAAATTTTCACACCGAGAAGCAAATCAATTTACACATGCACTTACATTTTTCCCCAGGCGGTCCAACAGTGAGTTTATCAACATCAGCACGACCAATCAATTCTTCAGGTCTTTCCCACAATGATGTTCTAGTACTAGGATTATAGAAGAACACTCGACCATCACCCGTCCATACCACACACCACGGTGTACCAGACACAGGTGTACTAGATACAGGACGTGATTTCTCCGCTTGTTTCTCTTGTTCTGTTTTCTCATCTTTTTCCTCTTCCTCCTTTTAGAACATAACACAAATGTATAATTATTTGTTTATAAATTCGGGTTTAACTTAGTTTCTCCATGATTTTCATATATGGCAGCTGATTTGCTTGACTAGTTATCCTAGACTGTAACTAACTGACCAGTCACCCCTCCACGAGGTACCGGTAACATTTCAACATGTGGAGAAAAATCGACATTGTTGTCCAATTTTCATGGAAGGTTTGTTGTCAAATTTTCATATAAGTATATGACTGACAAGTTTATAAACCAAAAAAAATCCATTACAAAAACACAAACAAGCTACAAATTATTTATCTATTTCATGTAACTTTACTGAAGCCTTAGAAAAATACAATTAAGCTGTTTCTGTGACCATTCCCTAAACCTACAACAACATACCCAAGAATCTCTTTAACTCTGCTTTTACTGGCCTCCAAAAGTGAAGAGTCAAAATAACTTATAACGCTAAATTTTCAAGTCATTAAAAAATTGCAAAAAGATTTGTAAATTGTAAACTTGTATAGTTCAGCTTAAATAAAGGTTGAAACTGGCACTTTAATATCAATGTCCAGTGTCAAAATGCAATTCAAGAGACAAATGAAAGCCCTGTCAACTGACTACAACAATTTCTAACAATAATTTGGAGCCTACCTGTTTCTCCTCCTCATCTTCACTACCCGAGCTCGAGTGGTCATCCCCTCCAGTTTCCATAGCAACCTGACCATTCACTTTACTAGGTTCAGGTTCAGATACTGCTGGTGTTTGTAGAGCAGCGATCTTGGCTTCCCAATCCACAAGTTCCTGAGGTTTATCCCAGGTAGATTCCATCGTCTTGGAATTATAATAATAAGAACGACCATCTGTATTCTTATGTTCTGACCATTCAGCTACTTCTGCAGGTTTTGGAGGCAACTGTAATATAATAAATATCGAAGTTGATTGAAAATAGCCAGGACAACTAACCTATGAAAAAACATGAAACATTTAATGCGTGTTCTTCTTGAATGCAACAATTACGGACATTCGCCAATAGAAATCGGCCTGTTTAAGTTAAAAATAGATTGACACTCAACATACAAACTGTGCAATAAAAACCATTTTAGAAGAATTTTAACATTTTTTTACAAAACATGTTTGCTCTAACTGGCATCAAGTAGGGCATTTCACATTTAAATGGGGGAGGTTATATCTGCATAAGAATAACAGTATGAACGCAATACATATACAAAATGCACATTACACAAATTGAAAGGAATAAAACGATGTTATTCATTAAATACTACATATATTCATATAGACACGGAACAACTTGACTTACTTGACTAGAAGGCAATTTATGAGCAACAACTGAGTTATCAGGTCCACCTTGTACAGGCATCTGCTGTGGTACTGGTTGTTGACCGCCTTGACCTCCTGGAAAACCTGCCATGCCAGGTGGCACCATATTGGGTGTAAAACCACCAGGCATACCTGGGAAATTATTCTGTTGCATAAATGGTGGCTGACCAGGTCCTCCCTGCTGTGGCATACCACCCATTGGTGGCTGCTGAATATCAGGTTGAGTACTGGCCTGAGCTGTAATCATAAATCAAATGTTATCACAACTATAGTGACACAAAATGTTCATAACACGCAAACTATTTACCTTTTAAAAAACAAGACTGCGTTCAATAAACGCATATGCCCCCTGTGGAAGCCTTGTCCATAAATAAGTCTAAGTCCAAAATTAGGTCAAGGTGAAGGTCAAAATGGGGTTAGGTGATACTGGCGTGTGGAGAGTGTTCATACACAACATCCATTTAAGTATGAAAGCTTTGTAGCAAGCCATATTAATGCTAGAAGAAACGGTCAATTTGGGTTAACGAGGACGAACGGACTAACGAACGGACAGGTGAATCACTATATGCCTCCCCATCTATCGATAGGGGGGCATAATTATTGACTATCAGGAATATTGTTTTTGTTGGCATTTTGTCAGAGAACACTAACACTATATATTTAATCACAATCCTATTTTTAAAGTCTGTGACTTTAGGATTTTGAGCTAAATGCCAGAATCACAAAACTTAATAGTTTTCCTCTGCACTTTATGCATATATACTACTGCAGAGTCATTTGCCTGAATCAAAAATTACTTGTACCTGACAACCACTAATTTTACAATGTGACTGCATAAATAACTTGCCAGGATCAACAATTACTTGTCCGGGACAAGTGCAATTTCGCACAGAAGTTTTTTTACAGTTTTTACTTAAAGCATATAACTACAGGACTTAAGCATATTACTTGATAAAGGAAAGAACCAATGAGGGCAACAATGCATCGAGAAGATGTAAATGTCTACAATCATTTCAGTCTGAAACATTCAGTTGAAAAACATGTTGGTAAATCCAAGAACATGAAGTAATACCTTGAGCCTGCGCAGCTTGTGCTGCTGTTGTAGGACCCGTTGTCGTGGATGCAGTATTCTGACTTTGTGCTGCCATTTGTTCTACCTCAGACTGGGTAATAATCTTGACATTATCAGGTTTTGTCCAGGCCGATTCTCTTGTTTTAGCATTATAAAAATATACCTGAAAGGAAGCATAGGCAATATTAGCAATAATAGGGAAAGTTATGTATGTGAAAATGTATTATATAATTAACTAGATACACAACAGAATAATCTAGTAGTAGAATGTCTTCTTGTAAAATAGTCACCAAAATAATAAATAATTGACTCATTATATTGACTTTTCCAAAATTTATCTAGTGCCTTCTTTCACTGAAATCATACTTGGAAATGCTTGCGAAGATAAATACATAAATTTCTAAAATGTATTTAAATCACTATCAAAAAACAATTTATATTCTTGTTAATGGTCCAGTAAGAACTGAATATTACCTTTCCCTCGGCTGTTTTTGTTTCAACCCAGAGTTCTTGTAGACCTGGATCTGACTGGTTCTGTGGTGGTCCTCCAATAGGTGGTGGCATAAATCCTGGTGGTGGCACACTAAAGTTTGGAGGTGGAACTGACGGTGGCATCGCTGGACCAGGACCTGGGGGTCTCTGTAAACATTGAAAACAATATTTTAGAAATTCTCAATTTATTTGAATTTATAACCAGTTTCAGTATGGACGAATGGAGCCATTCTATGAATATAGGATTTTATACTACTTGCCCTAATCAGCATAAACTGAAAAGTTTTCCTACATACTCTATGCATAATTACTGCAGAAGTTACTTGCTCGAATCAACAATTACTTGACCCAACAACCGGACATTCACAAGTGCCAATTTCGCAGAATGTGGAGCTATAAAAATTATATCCTGGAATGGTTTATAATATTTTTGGGAATAAATTACGAGAACCCGAGAATGATCCAACAAATTAACCCAGTCCTCATATCTTTTATTAGCATTAAATAAATTAATTGTTTCCTCTTGCCATATACTTAATTAACAGTGGATTTTGTTTTCGTAAGCAGGGAGCGAATATGTATAGTCCAGAGAATTTGACACGACTCTCGAACTTTAATTAGCATAATTTAACAGCTGATTTCTTGTCTATATCGCGGAAATTTATATATTCAACGCAAGAACCTTGTAATATATTCATGCATAAAGGTCAGGATCATGTCAAATTCTCTGTGCTATACAACGTCAAGACCTGTGCATAATAAACATTAACCAGAAGGACTGAAAGATAGGACTTTTTCATGGCAGGGGTGGAAATTAATATAGCTGTGCAACCTAGTAATATATCCATGCATAAAGGTCAGGACCAGATCAATACGTTGATCATGTTATAAAATTAATTGTCATGTTTATTTGCAAGCTCTTTGCAACATTATAAATTAAATACTCATATTATATCATACCATTCCAGGAGGTGGTCCCATGCCAGGTGGCCCCATACCTGGAGGTGGTGGGCCCATTCCTGGAGGCGGAGGTCCCATTGGTGGCCCCATTGGTGGTCCATGTGGGCCTGGTGGAGGTCCAAAATTAGGGTCAAAAGGTGGTCTTCCACCAAAATGAGGTGGTGGTGGTCCTCTTGGACCAGGACCTCTCATCGGTCCACGCATTCCTGGAGGTGGGCCTCGCATCCCTGGTGGACCCCGAAATCTTGGAGGTGGGCCTCTGCCATAAGGTCTGAAAATGAACAGAAATGAAATTGTACTTAATGATATAAAGATCACACTAAACTGGACTAAAACAATTTGCCCAAAAGCTCGATTCAAACAAATTTTTACTTTAAGGTAACCAAATTCCATTTGCTTGACATTATTACACTATCGAGCAAGTGGAAGACGCCTATTGTTCTTGTTAAAAAATTACGAGTGTGACATCACTGAAGCAATAATGCATTTGTTATCATCGAGTGTGAAACTCCGGACCGAAAATGCATTCAGAATTGAAATACCCTGGACGAAAAATGTAAAATGCCTCGCAGTTCATACAAAGCAGTGATTTTTTCCTTCTTTATTAGGGTCCGGTAAACAGACCCTTTCCCAATTGCAAATAGGCTATACTTTTCCCAAATTTGAATGGAGAAATTCCCAATAAACAATTTAAAACAAGACTGCGTTCAATAAACGCTTATGCCCCCTGTGGAAGCCTTGTCCATAAAGTCTAAGTCCAAAATTAGGTCAAGGTGAAGGTCAAAATGGGGTTAGGTGATACTGGCGTGTGGAGAGTGTTCATACACAACATCCATGCAAGTATGAAAGCTTTGTAGCAAGCCATTTTAATGCTAGAAGAAACGGTCAATTTGGGTTAACCAGGACGGACGAACGGACGGACAGGTGAATCACTATATGCCTCCCCATCTATCAATAGGGGGGCATAAAAATAATTTTCAAAATCGGACTTAAAATGACTAAGTTATGAGCATTTTTGACAATGGGTCAAGCATAAAAGTTCAAAGAAACCAGTAAACATTGATATGCAGTGATTTTCCTTGAAGAAAATTAAGCGGCCTGTGCCTTTAAAATTGGGAAATTTTAGCGCGACAATTCGCGAAATTGGGAATTATTAAAAAAGTTAGTTTGTGTTAAAAGTGGCCATATTTAGTATTTTCTACTGATAACAGATTAACACACTAGTCATATGAGGCAACGACCTGTGCAAGTTAGAATATATATTGTTTTGACTTTAAAACAGCTACATGTATACTGTTGTTGCTTTGAAACCTGCAAGAAAGGGGGAAAATATGCATACTTTTTGGGAAAAATGGAGGTCATTTTGCTAGGGGAAGGGGCCTGTATTTGGCCCCAAAAATAGCCCAAAAAATCACTGATATGTAATCTCTTTTTCGGTTTTATTTCGCCTTTCTGCTTCATAGAATTTCCCAATTTCAAGTTGTCACAACACGAATATTCCCAATCTGAACGGACCCGGACCCATTCCCAAAGAGGCAAAAAAAATCGCTGCAAAGAATAATAAATTAATTTTGTTTTAAAAAGAACTTAAAGCATGATAAATGATTAAGTGGAAACTAAAGGTGACAGTTGATTGCTAAAATGGGGTTCTTGTTGGCATTCTTGAGAAGTCTTTTTTCTTACCTTCATTTAAGACCTTTAATCAGGGAAAAGTACTGCTACCAGAGCTCTCCACAAGCCCCAGCGGTCAGCGATTTCATTGACTACTGAGGTATTTACCACTGGCTACTTTTGTCAAACCAGCTCAGTCTCCGCGAAAAGTTTTTAAACTTGTCAGTCCGAATTGGTAAAATGAGTGTATGTTCCTCTTAGTCTAATAGAAAAATACAGGATTTTTCGCGGAGCCTGAGCTCAATGTATGAATAATAAGAAATTAATGGTCGAATGACAAACAAAACCCATTTTATGCACTTAAGTACCACTGACTGCTTTGTCACAGTCACTGGCTACATCAAAATTTATGGGGACTGATTTTGTTCAGGTGAAGTTCATTTTCCTTGGAGAAGAGGTTTTATAAACCCTCTAATTGATTGCAGAGAAATAAGCCTGCAATGTAATGAAGTTTAAAAGGCTTAAGAGTGTCTTAAAAGGATTTGTTTTAAAAATCATCCTTTTATCAATATTTTTCCTAGATTTTTTCAGTCTGAAGGATGTTCATTCGGTCTGACAGATCCTGTTAACCTGTCAGACTGAATGAGTCCAATATCTTTTCGCCATGACTGCCAATCTAAATCAAGCTTAGTGTTTGATCGCTCAAGGATGTACTGTATTAGTGTCTGTAGTCTTGTTTACACAACTTCTGATTAAACTATTACTTCCTTGTCCCCTATTTCTAGAACACATGATAGTCATGATTCAGTCATCTGACAGTAGTACATTTGAAGACAAAGACATATTGATACAAATATCTCAAAATAACTGGACAAAGAAAGAAAGCAGCTAGGAGTAGGAGCCTGTTGCCTTACCAAGCCTCTTCCAAATTACACTATCGGGCACTTGCTATGTCGATGCAACAGGTCTATTATATCGCCCGATTTGTGTATCCTCTCGATTTGTATATCATATACAGATATACGTTGATACACAAATCAGGATACAGTCATTCTTTGGAATGGCTTACCAAGCCACATAGTCCTCCAGCCAGACCTAGAGGGGTTTAAGAACCATCTTAGCCCCTCTCTCATCTCAAACCGCCCCTGAGTACCGGAACAGTGTTTTTATCAGCTTTTAAACTATAAATACTTTCACCTTTTATTTAACACTATCACACTTTATTTTTTCTCACTTTGAAGTCTTCTTTCATTAATTACTGTTAAATTGCCTCTTGTATCTGACGTGCACCTGCTAGTTTACTCGAAAGGGGCTTTTAAAAGCAGTATTTAACGATAGATTAAAGATAGATAGATATAATAGACCTGTGCAATGATCTAAACAACATTATTTTTAGGTCTTTGGTTTATGCAACGACACGCTACCAGTGAGCAGTACTTGCCGTTAGTATACCATTTCTTTAACACTTAGCTAGCAAATAAATTTTTCGCTACGTTCGATAGCCTATTAAGCACTTTTTTGAAGCAAGCCGTTTCCTAGCGTAGTACTTTCGAGCGCTCTGTAAACGGTTTGATTAGGCAATCATTTTTATCATGGAATTTAGTTCATACGATTTTGAAGTGTCAACAGCTGTTTCTTTACCACAGAGAATGGTCAACAACAACTACAGTATATTCTTACACCCTGTCAGTATAACAAGCGCGTTTAGGAAAGAACACTCGTTTTTGTTTTTGAAAAAAAATCGAAAATCAATTTTGCAGGAAAGACTGGACAAGAGTTGTGTACCTTGGTGGGCCGCGCATATTGTATCCTCTCGGGCCAGGGCCTCGTGGTCCTTGAAATCTGCCTTGTTTATCGTAATCATTGTATCCTTGGCCATCGCCATACCCTCCACCATAGTCATCTGATCGGTCTTGGTGGTCTTGGTCGTCAAATCGATCGACACCTTCGTCATCCATTTTGCACGCACGAACAAGCCTCGTTTTAGTATGTCACGTGTTGTCTAATAAAACTCTGACGAATAAACTGACAAATTCGATGTCGTCTTGCGGTGGAGAGGGAAAAGTTTGACTTGAAGAATTGATAGTTAAATGTAACTTACATGTAATCATTACAGGGAGAAAAAGTATGTACGGTATATTAATTAATTGCTTGTTGAGGTGATTAATTAGGATTTCTATATATAGTATTAAATGTTTGAGTGGAAAGTAATGGTCACATTCTTGAAATATTTTTTTTAATATGCATCCATTTCCTTGAAATTTGTTTCATAAATTACAAGTAGTACAATATTAAAGTTCATAATTTATATAGTGCAGGAAATTGCACCATTTTTAATCAAATATCGATATGTGTTTAGATTTAAAATTTAGCCTGAATTGTTCATTGCAAATTGCCTAAAATCGAGGTATATATACTTCCGAGCGAAGTACTTGTGTAGGCCTACTTTTGCACATTCATTTACAGTTTTGGCAACTTAGATTTCCAGTCTCGACCAGACAAGGTAATATGTCGATAAGTAAAAACAATTTGAACGATAGGATATTAGAACCTGATACTATTATACGCTTTACCCCTTGAGACTTATAACATCTGTTTAGAACCTGATCGGGTATAGTCCGGCAGAACTTGCAATGGACCGTGCAATGTCTTCTATACAAAATATTTTTGCATTTTCATGTTCTCCTGACAATACCATAACATAATCTGGATGATGCCGCCATGTCATCATTGAGCAATTCTCACAATGAGACCCCGAAGGGGTACATGAATTTTCATGAATTAAGCTGTATTAGTACATTATCGTTTAGAGGAAGGTTAAGCAAGACATCTTAAAATTAATGTTGTTTATATAGTGTTAAATAATAAGTTGCATCAAATTATACATCATTTATAATATTAACATGTGGAAATGAGGCCCTGCTGACCTTTTACTTCTTGTATGAGGCCCCTTTTTAGACAAACATGAATCAAATCAGTACATGATACATGTTACCACGTTTTTCATTATATTGACACTTAACATTGAATTCAGTATCACTGGCAATCATAAACAGCTTACATTGCATTGCTAAATATTTTATTTCCTTAAATTGAGGCCCTATAAATGGTAAATCCAAATATAGAAAGTTAGTGAAATTCTCCAAAATCGATGTCAAGAAATGTTTTATTCTCTTATACTTAAAGGAATGCAATTTTAACCGTACTTTTATTGCTATTACCATGTGATCGAAATATTCGTGTGGTACATTTGGAAAAAGTAAAATATGGCAATGAGGCCCTGCATGCGTGTTAAACTAGAAATAAGACAAGAATGGTAAATAGTCCCTGTTTAATAAACCATTTCAACATATCAGACATTATATTTTACTGATTAATTAAATTATAGTATTGTTAACGATAAATTCACAGATATTCATTTTACCAAACTGTGTCAGAGATGATATGCCCTACCCGGTAACAGCAGAGTACAACCATTGTATGCATAATGTTCATCACTGCTATTCACTGCAGACATTGAAAGCCATATCGGATTACACACGGCCACGAAGTACAGCCACTGCAAGGCCTATGAGGAACTCATTATATGAGAGTGCAACCATACAATGCCCCATTGTGTACACTATAGTCACTACCGTCGTTTACTGTAAGTGAATATTGATACCAGATTATATATTGTCGTTTTCATGCGAAACACGATCAAATGCGCTTTACATAGTGTTGCAACCACAAGGGCGCATGTGCATCCTCTACCAGTGCAGATACAGCAGACCGAGAGAAAGCCCCACATACAGGCCGGCCCAGCGCTGCATAAGTGTGACTAGCTCTTTTTTCGAATACACAGCCCGGTTCTTTAATTTGTCCGATGTATAGCACCGATACACAGCTTTTTGGTACCCTTAACCAGATACTTTGCAGTCCATTCGGCCATATATAGCGGGAAATATTACAAATAGAATTTCAGAAATGTCCTGTTCCTATGCCGGGAATTGAACCAACTACCTCTGTATCGACAGCCCAGTGCTTTAGCAGTGAGCTATCGCCGCTATATACTCGAGGCTTCACTGGGTACATAATCCCCTAAGGTCCACCATCAGCGAAATATGCCATGTCATCCATATTTATGGCGAACTCGCTAACTTACCAAGTAAGTTCTCATACGATACATCACATAAATATTCCATCCCCGATTGAATCCAGGCACTACTGAGTGCAATAACTGCCACACAATTATCATTAGTTAAAATATGTGATGTTTATGTTGAGAACTACCTTCCCTGTCAGATTTGTTATTGCCTTTTGGTTGTGCCGGTCAGTGTTTAGTACTTAAACGTCCCATGCATCTGTAACTTGCAGTGATATGTAGAGCTAGGAATGTAAATAGCCGGCAGTGGCAATTCCCTTTAAATACTAGTACATTGCACGGTTACCCTAAAAATTGCCGTTTATCTACCGGACTAGTAAGGGGAATATCCCTATTGTCGGATCTGGCAATTTACCCCCCCCCCCCCACTGGTAACTCATGACGGACAATGAGCGACCTGCAGACTTCTTACTCCGTCATACAGTAAACATTCTCGCTCAACAGAGTATCCTTCGTCCGTAACATAGTCTGGGAACTTGACTAACGAGTAACGATAACAGCAAAGATCTTCTAAACACAGTTTTAGATATTTGATGACAGTAAAAGGCTGATGGTACTAACGAATCTAAATACCAACGGACGGCATCAGATGTTATATTACGCCAAATCCATTAAATAAAATAAATAAACCAGATTTATATAGCGCCATTTTCATGCGAACGCACGTTCAAAGGCACTTTACATAATTGTGTTGCAGCCACACGGGCGGTGCATCCTCTACCAGTGCAGATACAGCATGATCTGACCAGAGGGACAGACTGAGAGGAAGCCCCTGAAGGGAGAGATAGACATTAGATACAGGCATGTCCGGCGCTGCAGAAGTGCGCCTATC
The DNA here is from genome assembly GCA_947247005.1 of Spisula solida. Taxonomy (NCBI): domain Eukaryota; kingdom Metazoa; phylum Mollusca; class Bivalvia; order Venerida; family Mactridae; genus Spisula; species Spisula solida. The sequence continues at coordinate 32,162,434 of OX365952.1, read as the reverse complement.
TATTATTTCGATAGACAGCCTGGTTCTTTGAATGTGCCCGGTGTACTTCTAGATATGTTGCAGACCACACGGCCAGATATAGCGGGAAATATTATAAATATTTCCGAAATGTCAAGTTCCGATGCCAGGGATTGAACCAACGACCTCTGGATTGACAGCCCAGCGCGTTACAACTGAGGAATCCGCTTATCCGTTAGATCACGTCTATACCTACATAATTTTTCAAAGGTAACGAAAATCACATTTGTCGTGCACGAGGACCACGTTCACAAGCCATTTCGCACCGACCGTTCCGCATACATGATTTTGTGTGTGAAATCAAAGATCTAAAAATACACGTGTTTAGATTTTTGTGGAAATCGATCGATTAGTCACAGACACTTGGGATCTGGACCACGCCCCCCTCCCGCTACGCGCCTGATTCAAATATGTTTTTTATATTATTATACATGGATGGATTTGATATTAATACAAAAACCTACGTAATTCCTCTACTGCTTAAATAACCGTGACATGTGTTATTTAAGCTATCTAGAGAGGCATTTATATCTTTATGTGTCCCGGATACGTTTAATAATGTTTGTGTGATTAATGTATGGGTCTGGGAATACAATGCTGATGATAAAATATATCCAGCTGAATAGGTGGGGTGGGGGGGTCGGCGGGGTCGAGACCCCAAGTGCAGTGTCTGTGACATTAGTGTGTGATATGAAAAAAAACCAAACAATATAAGATGTATTGATTGAATATACATGAAACGCAAACTATTATATTTTATAGGGTTGTCAATAAGAAATTTGTCGAAGTGTAAATATGACTCAGATAGGTTTTATCGACGTTTCTAACTTCTCGGTCCATTGTTTGAGGCAGTTGAATATGTGAAGTGATATTTTCGTTTCAAGTATATTGCAGCACTGTGAAATTTGTTTGTCCCACATTATGTTAAGTTTAATCTATTCATAAATTCATTAATACAGAACAAATATTGAAAACTATTTAAACTACCGATTGTTGAAGGAACTATTGGCGATAGTTATTGGATCGGGGGCATTTAGCCCAGAGAATTTGACACGATCCTAGACCTTCTATTAGCATACTATAACAGCCGATATTTATAAACCCGGTTGTATGTTTTCATAAGTGTGGAGTATCGTGGAGACGCTCGATGTGTAGTACCACAGGAACTTGCATTTATAATTTGAAAAAAAAATAAAAAAAAAAATTTGAAAAAAATTTATAGATATATTTTAATAGTACAGTAGGCCTAGTGAAAAAAATTTTTTTTTCAATTTTTTTTTCATTTTTTTTTTTCAAATTATAAATGCAAGTTCCTGTGGTAGTACAAACACAAATCTAAAATGCCGGAAATTTATATATTCAACACAGGAACCTTGTATTATATCCATTCATAAACATGAACCAAAATATATTAAGAAATATTCTAACATAGCACGTGAGATTTGCCTTCTTTGCGTATATTGAGCTTACCATATTTTATTACCGCGATAAAATATGGCTGTTCCCATTTACCCATCGTTCACAAGTACTATTGACAGAACGGGAATTTTACATAAATTTCGTGGCTAAAGTTGGGTTATAAATACTACAGTTCAATGTAAACAAATACTAGAAACAAAATGATGCAAATAGATCCAACAAAAATAACATGTTTAAATAATAATCGATATTTTTTAAACAGTGGAGTTTTTACGGGAAAGCTTTTTACATGAGCGCCGCTTTTCAACGTCACTTGTCGAATGGAAAATAGCGCATTCTGTTTGAATGCAAATATTTCGCACATCACGCCTTGGTTTCTCATAATATATGTTTAGAAGTATTCCTTGTGCCTGTTTTATTTATCAGACACATGCGTGGATGTCAGATCAACACCAATCCGTTATTTATAGCTTTAAAATCGATATACATGTCCTTTTAGTTCGAACAGGAAGTAGAGCAGTTAGAGTCATTGACAACCAAAGAACAAAACACACAATCGCCTGAATTTACTGTAAATGATACTTAAACGAGTATTTCTTCTCTCATCTCACTTGATGTGTATTTGTTTAGATGTCGATTATGTAACGGCATGGAAAATATTAAACAAAAACGTATTAAAATCGATAAATCGAGAGTCAAAATATGGGGCGTTAATTTGAACAGCGCGTAAGATTTAACGGTGCAGAGGTAAAAAATTAGGTCGCATTTTGTTGCTGTAAAATACGAAATGTATGCGATGTTAGAATCGAAATAACGAATATGTGGCCATATTTTATTGCGTAATAAAATATAGGCACTCGTTTTGATGCGATCATTAAATCACTCGTGCTACGCACTCGTGATTTAATTACTACGCATCAACACTCGTGCCTATATTTTATTACGCAATAAAATATGGTCACATATTCGTTATTTCTTAATTTGATGACAAAAATTATTCAACATGTTCATTTTACTTTTATAATCATTTTATTTTAATCACTGTCGAGATGGGTGTGTCTGATTATTATATAATGTAACAAGACTAGTGCTATTGCATGTATGAATGTTTGTTGATAGTTCTAATAGAATACATTTTATTTCCAATTAGGGCATATAACAGACTTTGGTTAGCCTATAGTCGACGTTATCCGGGGTGACATAGATTTTAGCGGCTGCATGCCGCCCGTGAAAATATAAAACTTTTAATACTCGTATACCTTATAGCAATTCTCACGGCTTTTGGATATTATGCATCACTTTTTGCTTTGACCAAAGCCTAGTGCATCACTTTTGGTCAAAACGTTGGAGACACATGGTTGGTTGTAATTTCAGTTCGGATTATTTTGTCGCACGAAGCGGACAGGTATAGTCCGCCCAGGATAATGTGATATTTAAGAAATAGTTCACATCACTGAGGGCCCTATGGCATTATATGGACTGGCTAGTCAGCCCAAGTTTTATATTATGGACCGAAATAAACAGATAAGGTCAGTATTTTACTCAAATCATCACTGATAATTGGTACACATAATTGTAATCCACCTTTGTGGACTATACCAAATTTGCCCGCCTTTCACATTATCCTAGGCGCACTAGTTAAGTTAGCGAAATAAATCGATAATAGTACTCGTTAATGCACGGAAAGCATGCTTTTGTTGTAGTATAGAAACTGGTTATAATTAGATAATATTATCTTAGAATTTCACATAAACTTTCTCAGTGTAGCAATACCACGTGACTTTTGACTACAGTTACAAGAAGAAATTTGTAAAAATTTGAAAGTAAAATAGCCATTAGTATTTTATTTCTTCATCGATTTCTATGAAATATACGCCACGCTAAGGGGACAATTATTTGCTTTCCGTGAAATATACAATCTTTTTCAGCGGCTGTGCCGTTTTGTCCATTACCTTGTGAAAACGTGGAACTTGTAGGTTTCACAGGGTAATGGAAAAATCGGTAAAAATGCTGAAAAAGATATTATATTACAAGGAAAGCAAATACTTTCCCTCTTAGCGTGGCGTATATTTTATAGAAATCGATGAAGAAATAAAATACTTATGGCTATATTTGTGTTCTAATGTTTACAAATTTCTACTTGTAACTGTAACCAAAAGCCACGTGGTATTGCTACCCTGTTTCTGCTTCATCACTTTCAAAGAGTCTACTGAGTCTATAACATTTTTCCACATGACAGGGGTAGCATGCTTTCTTCGTGAATCGATAATGATTGTTTATATAAACTCAATGAAATCACGGACGATGAATTATTGGGTTTCACGTGCATACGCTTATACCTGTGTGACATAGTACACATTACATTTTCGTCTGTCACACGTCGGTTCCTTGTAGAAACTACACATACCTGGATGACGAATTATTCAAAAGTAGTATTCACGTACACGTAGACGTTACACGTTGACTTTCGCAACCTCTCTATTATAATAGATAAGCAACATATGGCGACTAACAAAAGGGAAGTGCAAAAAGTCATACTTTAGCATAAAATTAACATCACTAGTAGGGAATCTCTACTCGGCGAAATTAACACAAACTTGTCCGAAATGCTCAAATTTGGCCGATGACATCGTAGTGCACCTAATCATGTTTTGCTCTAATAATGTACATATGTGATTTAAACGCCCAATTTATATCTAAGATTGGCATCGGGGAGTTCCACACACTAATAAAAGAAAACCCTCGGTCACAGTGCGTCAAGCTTATTAGAAGAGCAGTGAGTAGCCAAGACAACATGTTTATGTATACTTGGTTGTTGAGTCTAATATGCAATATGGCCTTTTAGTCTATCACTCATGAAAAGCATCCGTCCTAGTTATCCTAGAAATTTCGCTTTCGTATTTTAGGCATAACTGATAGTGGCGGTCAGGGACTATTTTACTCCATATAGGTAACCTAGCGGTTTAGTCTCTCTTAGCAGCTAGGTTCAAGCTATCTTAGCAGCTAGGTTCGTCCGTTTAGCATGGAATGATTTACCTTGGTGTACGTGTGTTGGTGTACGTGTGTTGGTGTACATGGGTTGGTGTACATGTGTAGGTGTACATGTGTTGGTGTACGTGTGTTGGTGTACGTGTGCGTGTGTTGGTGTACATGTGTTGGTGTGCGTGTGTTGGTGTACATGTGTTGGTGTACGTGTGTTGGTGTACGTGTGTTGGTGTACGTGTGTTGGTGTACGTGTGTTGATGTGCGTGTGTTGGTGTACGTGTGTTGGTGTACGTGTGTTGGTGTACGTGTGTTGGTGTACATGTGTTGGTGTACGTGTGTTGGTGTACATGTGTTGGTGAACGTGTGTTGGTGTACGTTTTTTGGTGTACGTGTGTTGGGGTACGTGTGTTGGTGTACATGTGTTGGTGTACATGTGTTGGTGTACATGTGTTGGTGTACATGTGTTAGTGTACGTGTGTTGGTGTACGTGTGTTGGTGTACATGTGTTGGTGTACATGTGTTGGTGTACGTGTGTTGGTGTACGTGAGTTGGTGTACGTGTGTTGGTGTACGTGTGTTGGTGAACATGGGTTGGTGTACATGTGTAGGTGTACATGTGATGGTGTACGTGTGTTGGTGTACGTGTGTTGGTGAGCGAGTGAGTGTGCGCGTGCGTACGTGCGTGTATTATTGCTTTAAACTGTCTCATGCATACTAATCTGATGTATATATGTTAATTGTCATGATTCTGTACAACTAGTCTGATTGCCCATATATGTGATTATATTGTATTACAATGCTCTCCAGTACTGGAGGAAATAAAGAATTTATAAAGAATGTATTTCATACATTTTGTAATTATAAAGGTTGAAAACATGTTGTGCTATATACGAGGGGTGATCAACAAATACGCGGAAAAGTGCTGTGTTTTCTTTGTTTGTCATTGTAAGTCGTTGAAACTTTCTAAACATAAAGGTAAATTTATTTCAAATTGATTCCCTGCTGACTATCAATAATAACCAAAGTCAGAACGAACGCAGTTTCCTATGGCAACGTCACTCGACGTCACTCGACGTAGCAAACGATGACGTACCATTCGTGCGTTTGGAATATTATAATTTTCTAAAGGGTCGGTTATGGGTATGCAATGATACAACATTAGATTCATTATTTCAAAAAATGGTTTTAACGTCAAAATTCCGTTTTAGAGCTATTTGCTTCGAAGTCGTAGTCTGAAAATGAGTGCGATACAGAAATCGGCGACGAAACGTCTTGTTGCGAATGAAATGTAATAAAATACCAATGGTAATATTGTAAAATGCAACAAATATGTAATAGCAAACAAAACAGGTGTCTGTTTTACATATTATCTCATATGTAGCCATGTGAAATCAATGCCGACATGCGAAATGTCTAGATACGACGTCAATAACATCAAATTACGTCATCAATATTAATGTTCTCAGCAGCTAATTATTAAAATTTACATGCAAGTTGCAAAGAAAAAATGTTGATTTTCGGTTGACAGGTCTATGAAGTTTATCTTGTTGTACAGCTACATTTTGACAATCATTCAATGCGTCAAATATTTTGAATTGTGCCACGAATGAGTCGGTATACTGTTATATGGGCCGGTGTAGCCATAGTGACGTTACGGTTTCTAGTTTTTTTCGACCAAATATTTTCTTGAGTTTAATGTTTTTATAGTTAGGTATTCGTAATACGCCAATCTATTTACTGACCGATTTTCTTCAATATTAGTCGGGTAACAAAAAACTTAGATTATTTTCCCCCGTATTTGTTAATCACCCCTCGTACATGTATAGGGTTTATAGAGTTTTGTTATCACTTTATTCTAGTTCTCATATTCGTTCATAGCGGATTTTATAGAATGGATAGTTTTAAGAAGCTGTGGGAAACTTAAGTTCAACTCCCACTGTTAGCCCCCTAATATATAAAAAGCCACGTTTTGGCCAGTGTGATTTAAACCTAATGGTAAATAGCAAAATAATATTGTTTCTTTCAATAAATGTAATAGAATGCTCAAATTCAGTCAAATATTACCAATGAGATTATAAAGGCGCAAGGTAAAGAAGAAACCGGTGTAATGTTACGTTACAAATGTCTGAATAGGTAACAATTGTATAGGAAATGTTAAGTAGCAAGATCTTCAGGTACTTTTATAACATCAAGGTATAGTTCATGTTCAAAAATGTTCTTAAACAAAGCATAAGTGTGTAGTTTACCAATATAATTTACTTCATAGCTTGTCATTCTTTCTTGACTTCAACCGATTTGAAAGCGTCTTGATAATACGATAGAGAAGATGCTCCCCATTTATAAACCAATGGAAAAGAACTAGTCTTCACTCAACTCTTATTCTGTTTTGCAGAATAAATACTCAATGATGCAGTTATTTTTGCATGATGTGATAAGAAAGGTATTGGTTTGCTAACATTGAAATACTTAACACTAGGTAACCAAACAATTGTCAACAACAGAGTTTCCATTATATTGAAAAGGATGTAAGGTTCCCCGGCAAGTCTCCGATAGTTCTACCATTCAGAATGTCACGGTGCGAATGCCAATACAATTTACATCGGTTTTCAAAATTATATCTCTGACGGAACTGAAAACCGATTACATAACGCTCGGACGGAACTCAGATGTCATCTGTAACCGCGAGTTTTATTGTTTAAGTTCAAGCTTTACTGTTTACATGATTGTTCTATTCTTCTTATTTTGAGTTCCATCATCTTTGGCCATTTATATCTTTAGTTTGTATGTGGAGATGAAATGTACCGTTTTATGTAGGTAGCTGGTATCTTCCAATACCTCAGCCAGGCCCCGATCTCCCGAAGCATCTCAAGGAGAAATCTCAGCTCAAATTGAGATTTTGCTCAAATAAGAATCTGAGTTTAAGACAAATCTTAAAATTAAGCACCTGAAATATGGCTAATATAATGATCTAAACAATGTTTTAATTTTGGTGATACCAATTTGAATCTGATTTGGCATGGAAAGTTACTCAAAAAACAATCGACAAAATTTGAGCTGAGATTTATCTCAAATTGAGATGTTTCGGGAGATCGAGGCCTGGTCTCGAAGAACATGTTTGTGAGCAATGTATCCGTATATGCGACTCGACATATTTTCCTTGATGATATTTTGCATATTCAATAACATGATAGTTATAAATGCAATTTTCATAAAAACACATATTCTTGGCACCTGTGTCACCGGAAGTTGGCTTATCAGTTAGACCTGACGCATGATGAAATATTAGCAATGTATGCCATAAAAATCACAATTCTTTTTCAAAAGTTAGCAGTAGACTTAATGATAGTTCGATGCATTTTTATAATACTTTAACAAATCATTACATGAAATAAACCACATTCTTGTGATTATTGCAAGTAAAATTAAAATCAACGTGTGATTCTTTTAGTGCTCTAGGTAAATCCGTGTCGGCATTCCGAGGATCCGAATTTCGACGCCGAGTTCAAAAGAAACACCGAAACCTCAACACAACTGTACCTTTCTGAAAAACATGAAACACCAGATGCTTACTGCTTGACATACAAAGTAACAGTTGATGAAATTGAAACAATAATAAGACCTCTGCCTAACCACAAAAGCGGATCCATAGATAACCTGACATACGAACATTTGAAAAACGGCGGGGTTGAACTTTTAAAAGTGCTAGCAAAACTATTCAACGCAATATTCGAGAAGGAATCATTACCTAGAAAATTCAAAAAGTGGACTTACCATTACAATTCACAAAGGTAAAGGCAAATCTGCCTCTGATCCGAATAACTACCGTGCCATTTCACTTTTACCTGGGATCTCAAAAGTGTTTGAAAAACTCATACTCACGCGTATTGAAAATGCTACGTTCTTACCAAAGCTTAACGACCTACAGCACGGTTTTCAAAAAGGAAAAGACTGTAAAATGGTTTCATTCATTCTCCAAGAATCGCGCAACTACTGCTGTGAACGCAATAGCCAACTTTATTGTTGCTTTCTAGACGCCAGGGCAGCCTTCGACCGTGTTTGGATATCTGGTCTAATATATAAACTATATCAATTCGGAATACATGGCAAACTACTTAGAATAATACACGATTCATTCACAGACTCATCCAGTAGGGTATACATGAACGGATTTCTATCAGAACCATTTGAAATAATGCAGGGTACTAGACAGGGAAGCATATGTGCCCCATTCTACTACACAATATTTATAGACGAACTCTTGAATAAATTGCAGTTATCGCCACATGGTTTGAAAATCGACGACCTCAAACTTAGCTCACCGACTCAAGCAGATGACATTGTATTGTTATCACTTACAAGAAATGGCCTCGAAAAACTCCTTGATATGTGCAAAAAATATGCGTCACAGTGGATGTACCATTATAACGCTTCAAAATGTGCATTATAGCATAAAAACGGTGATTTTGCCCATACGTTAACGGGACGAAAACCATGCGTAAACATAAAGATTCACGCGCTGTTAACGTCCAGTTTTACGTATGCTCATTTCAGGGCCGCACCGGCGACTATAAAGATTGTACAGCTTCATACGAACAGTTATTCCCATTTTATTTCTAAGTACTAATAAGTACTAATTAGTTTTCTATAATATTTAAATTATGCATTTAAACAAACCCGCAGTATCCATGTTTTCTTGGTATTTGCCGATACCGGAAGTCGGCTTGCAAAACAATAACTGGTATGACGTTACGTTTGTTTTCGCGACGTCGTCACAAAATCTCCCGCCAAAATATCATTATTTTGAAATACGATTGCATTAATTGATGTTTTGTATGCTATAATAGCGTTTACGCATGTTTTTTTCGCTTTATAACATATGCAGAGTCCCTCGGGAGCGTTGGTGCCCAAGCCCGCCAGGGCGAGGGCACCAACCGTCCCTCGGGACTCTGCAGATGTTATAGCCCGAAAAAGCATGCGTTAACCCTACATTATAGCATAAAAACGGTGATTTTGCCCATACGTTAACGGGACGAAAACCATGCGTAAACATAATGAAGATTCACGCGCTGTTAACGTCCAGTTTTACGTATGCTTATTTCAGGGCCGCGCCGGCGACTATAAACGTTGTACAGCGTCAAATGAACAGTAATTCGCATTTTATTTCTAACTACTAATTAGTTTTCTATAAAATTTCCATAATATTTAAATTATAAATGTAAACAAACCCGCAGTATCCATGTTTTCTTTGTATTTGCCGACCCCGGAAGTTGACGTGCATAACAATAACTGATATGACGTTACTTTTGTTTTCGTGACGTCGCCCCAAATTTCCCGCCAAAATATAATTATTTTGACAATAAACGCATTAATTGATGTTTTGTATGCTATAATAGCGTTTACGCATGTTTTTTTGTGCTATAACATCTGCAGAGTCCCTCGGGAGCGTTGGTGACCTCGCCCTGGCGGGCTTGGGCACCAACCGTCCCTCGGGACTCTGCAGATGTTATAGCCCGAAAAAGCATGCGTTAACCCTACATCAATGCTGATGAAATCTCATATTAAGTGACAACACTGGAATTACACCAGCAACGCTCTGTAAGCTTTATATAACATGTGTTCTACCGAGGGCGCTCTACGCTTGTGAACTTTGGAACAATATTACAATCTCAGATATGAAAAAACTTGAATCTACTCATCATTTCTGTCTTAAACGTATACAAGGACTCCATCACCGCACTCGCTCTGATATGGTCACAGGACTTCTTGGTATAACATCAATTCAAGCATACATCGACTTACAAAAACTGAGACTTTTTGGCGCCTTGTGTAGATCAAACCCATCTGACTTGGTTACCAAAATGTTTAATTACAGATTTTTTCAACATCAAACCTGTGATCCAAATAGACATAACGGATTCATGAAGGATATTGAAACCATTCTTTATAAATATGATCTACATGACGTTTGGACTAACTATTCAATCAACGGGACGTTTCCAAATAAGATACAATGGAAAACAATCAGTGCGAGAACCATATTTGCCTACGAGAGTAGAGAATGGAATAACCGACAGCTTCACAGTCCCGATTTCGAACGATTTAAATTGGTTCACGATAAGTTGATAGTCTTCAATGCCTGGAAAGTGGCGAAAGCTCGACCTGAATATCTCGTCGTAATCAAACATCTCGTCAAGATATGCTGTGCTACAAAGCACTCCGAATTGACTATATGCCATAAATGTGACTCCTCGTTTAGAGACGAACTATAACATTTATTGTTTGATTGTTTAGATACAACTGTTAGTTCAATAAGATCCAACTATTTTCTGTCAATGAGCTTAACATTTAATGTCGCTCTAAGCAATTACTTACACAGTGTTACCAGAGACAAAATGTGCGCATATCTACTGGGTCGCATTGACGACAATGTATTGTGCTTTATTGACACTTTTTGTTCAACTCAGTTCATAATCGAAAATGCTATATTTCTGAGATTATTATTCAAGTAAACACAATTTCCTTACATGCTTAGTTTTAAATTTCGTTTCGTTGAACTAAACATATATAGTGAGGTAAAATGATGTGTGCTACTACGATTCGGTTAGGAACAGTAACATAGTTATCTGGATGTTGACTGTCACGTGTATGTATAGACATTTGCTAGACCAACTGTACAGTAAGATTAATTATGCTTTGTTATGTTGTAAATAGTATTCTCTGTTTTTGTTATATGTTATATGTACATTGTATTTGTTGTACATTTTTGAACCTGTAAAGTATATATCTCCAGAAAATGGAGGCAATAAAGTTATATATATTAATACACCTGTATCACAGGTAACTGTATCATTAATAAACAGTACCTAAAAAAAATTTTTTTTTGTTAAATTTATAATTCTTATACAAGGTATATTTCCCGGAGAAGTGATCGTACAGTCACTGGGTGTATTTTTTTTTTCATAATTTAAAGCATTTACGGCATTAATCATCTATTTAAAGCTGTGGGTGATCAAAAACATCTTTGTGAATCGAAAGCATTCGAAAACATGCTTAAATTTACCTTCGTACGATATAATTCATTGTTTAAACTTTGATTTTATTTTTCGAGGGCGATAAACGCTGTAGGAACGGCTGTAGTGGTTTTTAGTGTGTCTGACGGGTATTTCGAACGTATTTTATAACGGTCGTTTTCATTGGCGTAGTATACATCGTTTGTACGCTGGTAACCAAGTCCTGGGAAACCCCAATGAAATCAACCAATGAAAATCGTTGTTACAAAAAGGAAATCACGCGCATCATTCGGAACGTTCGCACAAACATGGAGTCATTTTGACATTTAAATGCAAACGATTCGTTTTTCGGCTTACACGTATACATTCACTGAAGTGAACATGTGTCAACCAGGTAAATCTGTTCCAACTTTTTCGTTCTTTAATTTTACCGCATTATTATGTTTCTACACAACGGTAAATTCGACATATGGTGGTGATTTCCTCAATATTTCCGTTTTTTTGTTTTTATTGAGTCCACCCCAGTGATCGGGTGGATACCGTATTACATATTTATGGCATAACTGTTTAACTACTTGACCAATTTCGATGGGATTTCGCATGAAAGTAGTTATAGTCATGTTTTTTACGAATATAATTACTTTATGAAGATATCGAAAGCCAATTCTTGTTTTTGATACCTGGTCAATTCATGGAAATACACCTTGTAGGTACTGTTTATTAATGATACAGTTACCTGTGACCTGTATATGAAATTTTATCAAGTTTTATCAGGCTGAACTAGATTTTGAATGTTAACTGTCTCTCATATTTCTATTAAAGAAAGGTTTACATGGTGATCATGTTGAAAAAATTGTATATTGTGTATGCATCTTGGAGAGTGAGACTATAATCTTATCTTATCTTATCTACCTCCGTAGCTCAATGGTTAGCGCGCTTGCCGTCTAATCTGGCGATCCGGGTTTAAATCCGGGTGGGGTCACACATATATGCCTGTCATATTTCAGCATGAAGCTGACTGGCAAATAAAGGCTATGCTCGGCTTTTTTTTGCAATAATTCATGTGATAAAGACCAGTTTATAAACCTGATTGAGAAACCAATATTTAGCGAGTTATTTGATTTATCGAACAGTTTGGTGAAAATTATCAGTGTTTTACATGGTAAAAGATATGACGACTTTAATTAAACACCATCAAAACCGTGATTAAAAGAATAATTAAAAAACCTATGTATTAATGCACACAAAACGTGATGAAAACATGCGTTAAATAAGAAGAAAATGTGTAGATAAAGATTTGATTTGAAAATTATACTCTTAACTTTGTTCTAAGGGACTGTAAAATCTAAAAGGCTTTATTTTACTTTTTTTTCAAAAATACTACACAATACGAAACCCCAAACAACCCACGTATAATAAACGTCTAATTCGATAGTTGCTACACATTGTGATCTCGTTGTTGTTGTTGTTGTTGTTGTTGTCGGCCTTTGTAGATCGGAGAAAAACGGAAATAGCCGATGTTTTACGATATACATTGTACGAAACGCGAATTTCTTCATTTTCAAACTAAATTTGAAGCAATTTCTATATTAGCAAATTTCTTAAAAAATATATTGTGATAATGCTTAGACTTCAAAGAATACTTTACGAGGTTAAAAAAAATGCCATTTAAGTAAAAAGCAACTTTATAGCCTGTCAAAAACGCGGTTTTAAGTATTTTGACAGTTTTCATATAGAGTTATATAGGAATGATAGTCACAAACTTCAAACGAAAATGGAAGCAAAAAGTTAACGTACCTCATTAATAAAGATTATATTGAAATAAAATGCAGAGAATGAGGTTATAAAATTTTGTCATCTAATGTTATAAACAAGTTATTAGTGTTAAACCATACGGCTCCTACACTAGTCGAATGTTCAAAGTACACACTTTGTAATTTTCATTTAACTGAAAAAGCATTAGACCTATCAGTGAACCGAATATACCATTTGAATCAGGAAACTATCGTTTATCAAGTTGAGTTAATCACCATTCTGAAATATAATAAGAACATCCTAGAAAACGACCATTTATTTCACGGCTTAAAACAACACATCAATAACATGTATGACCACCGTCTACCCTGATGATAGCCTGACATCCTCTGAGGCATTGGTGTGTACCAATTCTAATAAAGGATTCGTGGAGAGTTTCTGTACGTTCTGGTGTTGCCGTCGTGCTCGAATGCGTCGCCCCAACTCATCCCAGACGTATTATATCGAATTTAGGTCCGCCCTACATAGACAGATGCCGCAGTCCGATTGATTTCTGACGTCGTATTTTACGGTCGTATATTTTTAATATTCGAACGGGAACCAGTCTACGGGCTACAAGGCGGCCATTCAATCGTGCAACCTAAATAAGAAATTGCATCAAAATCAAATTCCATGTGATGAGAATGTGCTCGTATCTTACAAAAGACATGATTGATCGAAAATAGTAAGTTTTGTTAAATCGACGTATGATGTGTTATATTTTCGTGAATTTTAGTCACACATAAGACTTTAAAAACGGCATTGTTTCAGGAGAACGAAAGATGAAAACGTCGCAATTTTGGTGTGCGGCAACCACGTGTAGTAACGTTGCCAAGGGTACCGTTAATTATCGCATAACTTGGCGGATATTTCTTCCGTTCTATATTTCAACTTCAATCATGTTGATCATCCAGGTAGTGAAGTTTCATCAATATTTAACTAAAAATAAATAATTTATAGGCAAATTACACGAACTTCGCGATCACCCCTCGTATACTAGATCTATGTTAAATTTACATTCAATAAGTCATTTCCCATATGAACAGAGTATAGCCAACCAATAATTTCTAAACTGACGACTAGTGAGTTACAAACGTTGCTTGGTAACCGTTTTCACTTTATTGTAATTTCTACATACCTGTTTAGGCTGCAATTTAAATACATATAAAAAATACATATTAAATACATCACGGTATATGACAGAATGACTTACTGTCCTCATATTTATTGGTATTCAATTAAAAAAAGCTCTTTTCATCAGTGTGCGTATTATGTTTGTGTATCGAAGCGTTTATAAGGGCGTATATTTAATATGCGAATCTTGTACATCGCGTTGTGTTGTAATTCAGGGTGTTTCCAAACTTATTTTTAAAGGATTTATTTGAATACGTGTTAAGTAAATAAATCGTGTAGCTGTCGACCATATTTTTTTGTAAAAATTACCTACTGATTTGTGTACGAATCTAAATCTTGAGACATTATTTAACGCATATTACAAGCAGTTAACATTGACATAATTTATACTTAATTGGTCGTGAGACGATGGTATAACAGACACTGGCAGCGCAATGTATGTAAGTACCACTTTTAATCACAGGTAACTGTATCATTGATTAAGAGTAAAAATGTTGTTGTTTTTTTGTAAAATTTATATATTCATTAATCTAATATGAATAAGTTATATGGAGCAGGTACGACAATGCACTCCACATGTGGAGCAGGTACGACAATGTCATCCACATGTGGAGCATCTACTTCGGTAATGTCGCCCGCATGTGGAACATCGACTACGGCAATGTCGCCCGCATGTGGAACATCGACTACGGCAATGTCGCCCATATGTGAAACATCGACTACGGCAATGTCGCCCATATGTGAAACATCGACTACGGCAATGTCGCCCACATGTGAAACATCGACTACGGTAATGTCGCCTACACGTAAAACATCGACTTCGGTAATGTCGCCCGCATGTGGAACATCGACTATGGCAATGTCGCCCGCATGTGAAACATCGACTATGGCAATGTCGCCTACGCGTAAAACATCGACTTCGGTAATGTCGCCCGCATGTGGAACATCGACTATGGCAATATCGCCCTCGTGTGGAGCAGGTGTCGGTTGTTAAACATTATACTAGTATGTAGTCTGCAACAATCCACGTGTTCACAAATAATACGTTTTCACGACCGGGCTTAAGGTATATTCTGTGTTTGCTATACTTTTAAGTACATGTACATGTATTTGTAAAGTTATCAATTCTATTTTCCATAGTGTGTTCAAAATACATTAATATCTTCTTGATAACAGTAACTGTTAACAAACTTCCAAAAACGCGACACTGTGGTATGTTGTTTTATAGCAAACAATTCAAGTTTATGCCGGTATTTGAATAGTGCAGATTAAAGGTAAATGTATTGGCGTCATTTTGATACTAAGATGACAAAAATGAGATGAGTATTAACAAATATATAGTACAATCAATACGTCGACCCAGAAAACAAAAGTCGCGTTCTGACCAAATTTCCTTACAAGGTTACCTCTCCTTGACCATAAAACGTTATGCAGGTCTATGCGACAACGGTGTATGTTTCCTGCAACAATGTTTCCGTGTCATATAGACACAGTTTAAATGAAAGTTGGGTATTTCATTTATTGTATTTAATTTAATTTAGAATTTGTATATAGAAGTTAAACTAGTTTTACGTAAACATTCGATCTGTTATACAGGCTGGTCATCTTCAACGATAAAACCAATGCGCCGATAAACATGTTACTTTTGTTTTCTGGACCAATGTCTTATTGGTGCGATAATTTAGTTAATACTCATTGGATTTTATTAAGGTTGGTATCAAAATAACGACATTTAATTAGCCTTTACGAACATACAAATACATTAAAAAATTTATATGGGAATTTGTTTTTAGCTCCACCATTCGTAGAATAAGGGGAGCTATTGCAGTCACCCGAGCGTCGGCGTCGGCGTAATACTTTTGTTAAAGTTTAGGTACATATTTTTAACCTCTTATATTCTCTAAGTCCTTTGAGATGTTGCTTTCATATTTTGCATACGTGTTTGCCACCATGACCCCAACCCATATGCAGGAGTAGGTAACTCTATCAGGCATTTTGTTGAAATTATGCCCCCTTTTTCTACTTAGTGCAAATAGTGCAAATGTTAAAGTTTAGGTATGGGGTTTTTAACCTCTAATATCTTTATGGTGCATTGACATATTGCTTTGATACTTTGCATACTTGTTCACCATCATGACCCCAACCCATACACAGGGGTAGGTAACTCTATTAAGAATTTTGGTGAAATTATGCCCCCTTTTTTCGACTTAGTGCAAATGTTAAAGTTTAGGTACAGGTTTTTTCACCTCTAATATTTTCAAAGTGTATTCACATATTGCTTTACAAACTTGTTCACCATCATGACCCCAAACCATACACAGGGGTAGGTAACTCTATCAAGCATTTTGTTGAAATTATGCCCCCTGTTGGACTTGGAAATGCAAATGTTAAAGTTTAGGTACAGGTTGTTTAACCTATAATATCTTCAAAGTGCATTGACATATTGCTTTGATACTTTGCATACTTGCTCACAATCATGACCCCAACCCATCAACAGGGGTAGGTAACTCTATTAAGCATTGTGATGAAATTATGCCCCCTTTTTCAACTTAGTGCAAATGTTAAAGTTTAGGTACAGGTTTTTTGACCTCTAATATTTTCAAAGTGCATTCACATATTGCTATGCATACTTGTTCTCCATCATGACCCCAACCCCTACACAGGGGAAGGTAACTCAATCAAGCATTTTGTTGAAATTATGCCCCCTTTTGGACTTGGAAATGCAAATGTTAAAGTTTAGGTACAGGTTTTTTTACTTCTAATATCTTCAAAGTGCATTGACATATTGCTTTGATACTTTGCATACCTGTTCCCCATCATGACCCACACCCATAAACAGGGGTAGGTAACTCTATCAAGCATTTTGTTGAAATAATGCCCCCTTTTTTCAACTTAGTGCAAATGTCAAAGTTTAGGTACAGGTTTTTTGACCTCTAATATTTTCAAATAGCATTCACATAATGCTATGCATACTTGTTCTCCATCATGACCCAACCCCTACACAAGGGTGGGTAACTCTATCAAGCATTTTGTTGAAAGTATGCCCTCTTTTGGACTTTGAAATGCAAATGTTAAAGTTTAGGTACGAGTCTTTTAACCTCTAATATCTTCAAAGTGCAATGACATATTGCTTTGATACTTTGCATACCTGTTCACCATCATGACCCAAACTCATAAACAGGGGTAGATAACCCTATCAAGCATTTTGGTGAAATTATGCCCCCTTTTTCAACTTAGTGCAAATGTTAAAGTTAAGGTACATGTTTTTTGACCTCTAATATTTTCAAAGTGCATTCACATAATGCTATGCATACTTGTCCTTCATCATGACCCCAACCCCTACACAAGGGTGGGTAACTCTATCAAGCATTTTGTTGAAAGTATGCCCCCTTTTGGACTTGGAAATGCAAATGTTAAAGTTAAGGTACAGGTTTTTTAACCTCTTATATCTTCAAAGTGAATTGATACATTGCTTTGATACTTGTTCACCATCATGACCCCAACCCCTACACAGGAGAAGATAACTATTAAGCATTTTCTTGAAATTATGCCCCCTTTTGGACTAAGAAATGCATATTTGTTTACCTTCATGACCAAGGGGACCTATAGATAGATAGATTTATTCGATATAAAATGAACATTTACATGGCAATGATAATATCAAAACATACAAATACAGTAAATAAATACATGTTTAAGCATGAATCAATAAAATAGCCATGTCAAATCAACATTAAATGTCAAGGATAACACAAAAAGCGTTCTAACACAAAAAATTGTGGTCCTTGATATATATTGTTGTATGACATAGGAAGGTATCACATTTTTGCATGAATTAAAGATATATATAAATAAATAAAATTACATATCACAATTAAATTGCTATTATAGTATGGTAAATAGAACATTATAGACAAAACATGTAAAATTATGAGAAAGATAATACTAATAATGATTAAAAACATATCAGGTTTGCCATAAATAAATATATTATTGCTGATAATAATTAAAAAATAAATTAAACATGCTATCACAGAATATTAAAAAAATAAATAATGAAATATCACAGTTCGATGTTTTGATGTAATGATGAAGTTAATACTGCAGTCATAAAGGGAAGTAATTTAATTTGCCATCAGAAAATAAAAATATTTTACTATCTATCAGAAATTACAGTAATATAGTAATACATAATTATATAACAAAAATACACTAAGAATATTACATACACTTTAAGAAATGGTCCTTAACTTTTGATTTGAAATAAGATGTGGTTCCAGAATCCCTTATGTATTGGGGCAAATTGTTCCAAAGATAGCATCCCATATAGGCAAAAGACCTTTTGCCAAAACCTTTGACAATTGGAATGACATATCTCTTGTTGTCGGACACGTTATTGCAAGGACCGTCAGACTTTGGGGCAACTTTTACTCTGAATCTTGTTGAATAAGTGTGCACATTGGTGACGGGATTAAAATTGTCATTCATATATAGTGGGGCAAGGTTTGAGCAAGGTTGACCTACACATGAGCAGGTAACGGTCCTGCATAATTTGTTCAAATTATCCCCCTTTTTAGACTTAGAAGCCCCAACCTCTACACAGCAAAGGATAATGCTGCTGTTATGAAGCATTTGGTTTGAATATATAATAATTATACTATCCAAGCATGGCGCTGCGAATAGTGGAGCGCGTTGTTCGTTGACAGCTCTTGTCCTAAAATATACCAACATACCCAAGTGTCGCGTTTTTAAATCCGTTAACCATACTTGAGACTGATCTCAAACATTTAGGAACAAACTCTTAAACACAGATTCAATTTTAAGCACAATGTTTCTATAACTATATGGCGTTGTCTGCTTAAAGACTTATTTTTTGTCTTAGAAATTTAAGGAAATGTCAAAATTGCTTTCTGTGTGTGAAAGAATGTATATATTTTTGTATTTGAAAAAGAACATTCTTGAAAACTTATTCTTTGAACACAGGGCTGGTTTCATAGAGTCTTTATCTTTTCCTCCACACTTAGGGTCATTCGAATTCTTGTACAAAGTCAAAAGTAATTATCAAAACACATATTTCGTCCACCTGTGGGGTAGAAGGTCGAGGGTTCGTTTGTGTTGGGCCTGTTGGTGCCACAAAGCACAGCATGCAGGTCATCAATCATTGATTAAAACAGGCGTCTTAATTAAATAAAATAAACTTTCCTCATTCAGTGGTGCTCTGTCAAAACGGAAACGGGTCCCTTTCAATATAGCTAGCCTTGAGAAAAGGGTTTTAAATCTATAAAAAGGGGATGGCGCAACGGCCTAAATTCGCACAGTCATAATTACGTTTCAGTAAAGAATACGGGAGCATTTGGTGTATGATCTTTGACTCCAGGCGCATGTGTCGACTGTAAAATTGTTATTTTCTCCAACTTTTCGGTTGTCATCAACTTTAACTTTGGTAGACGGTAATAATAATAATAATAAAGAATTTATTTTACGAGGAAACTCATTTGACAATTATAATAAATGGCAATCTTCCATGAGATCCTCAAACTAACAGTTGAACAATAACACCAGTACATAAAAGAAAGAGCATAATGGCAATTCGGCCCATATGACGTCCACAATATCATAATTTTATATATAATTGGGGAATTTCATAAGAGTTTCAGTGAAAGGATGTGCGAGTGAATAGCATGATAGCATTACTTCAATACATCGAGTTTAATATATTTGGTCTGCAATCGAGACACAATCTATGGAGCACGAGCTCCTGATATATTGTGAGAGTGAATACTTTCATACTCTCTCCAGGCAATCTGTGATGTGATGATTTCGCGGGTGAACAACCGAGGGCAATCTTCTTGGGCCGCATGTTTAACTATATTAGTCAACTCTGTTCATGAATTTATTAATCTAATTTGAATAAACTAACAAATTTATGTAAAAAACCAATTTAATATCTAACCTACCTTCTATTCATTTACTTCAGAGCGCAAACTTAAAAAACTTTTCAGCTAGTTATGACAAAATGTAGATAATTGTATTGGAATTTTGCGATAACGACGGATACATGGTTCTTGAACTACATGTATGTATATGTCGTTGTCGAAAAAATAATTTGATACGCCGACGCAGTGATCCCATTTTAAGCTAGTACATTTGTACTTTGGAACTTGTAGCTGAATACATGGTTTAATTGATATGAGGACTTTGTCTGCAGCATGTCAGACATTTGTATAACAGTTACTGTAAGTGGTCCGAACCATTTCATTCTAAAGTATATACTATTTATAAACATAAACATGTCGTACTTTTAAAAAAGTTTTAATGTATTCTTCGAACTCGACATTAATGATGAATGTCGTAGTGTGCTGTATTCGGGAGAATAGAGAGGTTGCGAAAGTCATCGTGTACCGTCTACGTGTACGTCAATACTACTTTTGAGTATTTCGTCATCCAGGTATGTGTAGTTTCAACAAGTAACCGACGTGTGACAGACGAAAATATAGTGTTTACTATGTCACACAGGTATGCGTATGCACGGGAAACCCAATAATTCGTCGCCCGTGGTTTCAATGAGTAAATATGTAAACACTCATTATCGATTCACGAATAAATCATGTTCTAACTGTCATTTGATGTTACAAGCACACGTTGTTTTTCGCAGGCCAATTTATTTGCAACGTGTACTTATACATGTACGGGTGGCTACACGTACACGTAGTTGTACACGTTCGTATCGCAACCTCTCTAATAGCAGATGACTCGTACTGTGTTCTGATAGATACCAAACCTAATGAATTATACTCAGAAAAGAAGCATAAGCTTAATCAGAAATGCATCTTTACGGAGGGGTATTAATACAGTTCAAAAATGAAATTGTCAATGGTGCAATGGTTGCATTTTATTGGCTCTCGACTGGTCTTGGGCGCATAGGTATAGCATTTCAAATGAGTTCCGAAAATGACATAAAGGGACATAATGTACCTTGACTTGTCACATGTCTTCATTGAATTTTAGCAACACTTTCATACACCATACTCTCATTGATGTTGCTTACAATAAAACTCTCAGTCCAACTGTTAGTGTTATGTTAATTTATTTACAATTTTGCACCAGGCGTCTTTTCCGCCAAACACTGCTCGTTTTCCCCTATATGATATTACCGGTATCTATACATGTAGTAAAATATTCTTATCTGAAAGTGCAGACTGGATTTCATTACAAATTGGTTATGTTCAATGTTTCATGAGTGGTCCACTCTAAAAATAGCTAAATAATTGAAATTGATGCAGAACCATGGCAACCGGAATCAAGGTCCAGTTTGAATATGGTTCTTCTAGTTCTGTGTGCACTTGTGAGCAATACAGGGCCATCTTGGCTCTCTTGTTTATTAGTCAATTTTCCTTAGAGTTATTGCCCTTGATTTATTGAACAAGTGTTATCCAATAGAAGCTTACATTCCAAACTGCGCATCAATACTGAGCTTACATTCCAAACTATGCAACAAGTCGAATAGTTTCCTGCGGCTGATAACTTAGTTGTATTGTTTATGATGTGTTTTTTGCCGTTTGGATGCAATTCGAATTTATTCCGGTGTAAGATTAAATTTATGTTTCTGTCAAAATAATTCCAATACGTGTAATATCGGAAAATACAGATCAATCTAACAACAAACGCCATGATGAGATATAAATCGTATTCATTTTAAACAAACAAATATCCTCCAATTATTTGGTTGTGTTAAATGTATGTGCCGAACGAATGAACAAATTCAAAATAATTAGAAAAATGTTGATCATGTATCAATACCATGGTTCTGTTAATCTAGCGATGTGTTCTCTACGGGATGTAGTCCATTGTCCACTATATTTATTATTGACCGGGATGATAATGCAGCTGCAGACTCCTGCTGTTTAGATTCGTGGTCTCGCGTTCACAGTGAAATTTCGGAATAGTTCTGATTTCTTTGGTAAATAAACTATTGTAATGCGATAAAGACCGATGTTATCCGCATGGAATAACGGAATAGTCTCGTTCACGACATTCTTACAAAATGCTTCTTTTTTGGATATATTTTTTTGAAATCGTGAACCATCCAGAACATGTCACGTGCCCCTCCATGGTCATTTTACTTTTGGCAATCCAATATAACCTGCGACTCAAGCCGCAGGTTAATAATACTGATAAACTGTATGTTGGGGATATCAATTCATAGAATTCGCTTGTTGAAACATGATTTATACAGTCTATGAATGTAATGAATAAATAAGGAGTGTGAAAAGGGAGAATCTGTTACAACAATACTCATTGAGGTAATTGCGCCACAAGGTTAGTCAAAAACGTGTGCGAATGGTTTGCGGTGTTAAATACCGTATTACATTTACATTTGTATTCAATGTATGTGTTTAATATACGGTAGACTTTTTAAATGCATCGGCGACTTAAATTTGCTTACACCAGGGACCTCTCGATCCTGAAGTACGCCCTACCCCTTGATCACCGCACTGATTTAACGTTACTCTGTACTTCCGGGTACAGACAACCACAGGAACTTGCATGGTTGAATAAAATATTAAAAATATTTTTAAATACAGGCTCTACAGAAGTGAAAAAAAATCCAAAAAATGTTTTTTTCAATTTTTTTCAACTATGCAAGTTCCTGTGAGACAACTCATGACTTCAGCGATATTATATCTGGCGAGATAAGATAGACTGTCACACAAAACCAAACAGTGAAGCTGCAGTCGGAGACAGTGGTCACATTCCTCAGTTCAGTGACATTTGATAATCCAAGTATTTAACAGCTTTCACTACCTTTAGGCTATGAAATATAGTACTCTCAGCTGTGGATGAATTGGTCATCGGATACTAGATGTATGTTGATAGAACTGTAAGGAGCTGTTCAGATCGATATTAATTTCCTTGAATAAAACGGTATCGAAATATACAAGGTATAAAGTGACGACGAATCTTATTTCAAATGGCATTTATTTGTAACTTCAGTTGGCTCATAAGTCAAGGTTGTCCAAGTATTTATATAATTATCACAGTGTATAAACGAGTCAACTTCCGAGTACACGTTGAAGTGTATAGGATTGCAATAATAAGTACAGTGATGGACAATCACCGGATGATTCAATCACAATAATGAGTATACGTTGAATTGTATCGAATCACAATAATGAGTACATTGATTTGGTTTATACGCGGTGATTATAGAATCATAATAAGAAGACATTCATTTCCTATAAGCTGATAGTACATGAGGACAATACACTGCAGTTTGACA
Organism: Spisula solida; assembly: GCA_947247005.1. NCBI lineage: Eukaryota > Metazoa > Mollusca > Bivalvia > Venerida > Mactridae > Spisula > Spisula solida. Next base: position 32,138,795 of record OX365952.1, on the reverse strand, counting down.
GAACAGTGGTACAGTACATGAGAATTAGACATGACCCTGACCTTTATGCATGAATAAATTACAAAGTTCTTGCGTTGAATATATAAATTTCCGCGAGCAAGTCGTGCAAAATCGGTTCTTTAGATGTGTGTTGGTATTACACATAGAGTGTCTTCGTGATACTCTACGCGTATGAAAACATTCGACCGGGGTTAGAAATATAGATAACATATTATCAGCTGTTAAATTATGCTAATTGAAGGTCGAGAGTCGTGTCAAATTCTCTGAACTATATAATAAATAACTTATAAGAGTATGTTGTATTTACCACCGTACCTTACACCGACTTATTGTCTAAGGACCCAATACATGTACTCATATGGCAACTCAAAATGTTTTGTTATGTAGGCCTGGTAAATGACCTGGCCCCGATCTACCGAAACATCTCAATTTGAGATAAATCTCAACACAAATTTTGTCGATTGTCTTTTGAATAACTTTCCATGCCAAATCAGACTCAAAATTGGTATCAACAAAATGAAAATATTGTTTAGATCATTATATTAGCCATATTTCAAGTGCTTAAACTTGATATTTTTTTTAAACTCAGATCCTTATTTGAGCAAAATCTCGATTTGAGCTGAGATTTCTCCTTGGGATGCTTCGGGAGATCGGGGCCAGGTCTCGGAGATAAGCACCCTGGTGTGACCGAAATCTTAGTTTTTTTTAATTATAAAATCATCGGGGTACGAAATGAAACCATCGATGTCCTCTTAAATGTGACAATTTACGGCACAGAAAAGACGCGAGACTAGTGTGACGGGGATATTAAAAGCTGTCCTAATTAATATGTATGTGATGACGCAGAAATTTTGAATCACTAAGTAGCGTGTGCTAGGTGTCAAAAATACCAATCAATATTTTTATTTTTAAATACATCTTTATTAAACAGTTGTAATCAACATATTGCATTGGACCATGGAATGGATTGTTATGCCAGGAAAGATTGCAGATAGATATTACAAGCACACTTTTATATTATCCTGTTGTCTCGTATATCCGTGCTCCTAAACAGTTTCATCGGCGCATGCGCACTCACGCATCAAAGTTAAAAAATATTAGCACCATTATTTGCTAGCCAGAGTAGCAATGTTAATTTTGTTGCTATGACAATGAAGCTTTTAGATAATCGATGCTTACAGAGCCTCTAGTCTCAGGGTATCAACGATCAATAGTTTCATAAACTGTCGTCAATTTGATGTCTCTCAGTACCTTTTCAATTACATCACGACGAAAAACGAATAGATCACATGTGCACGATCCATTTAGAATAGTTCCAATAGTTCCGCAATTTTCTGAGATATTAATTACATTTATAGTACGAACAAATTTCCTTGGTGCTCTCACCTTCCATTCGCATAATTTAACAGTCGATTAATTGTCTAGAATTAAGCTTCGGCCTTTAAATATCATATGCGAAGAGTATAACGAATTTGCACGAGAAGTAACTAATTTAAATTATCGCCAAGGCTCGACTTCTTCGTGAAAATTGATATTTTCCGAACAAGATTATGTTCGTTATATACATGCATAAATGTCGAGGACCAGGTTTATTTGTTCACACTGTAATAAATGACAATCTAAAGCTATGAATTCTTCGTGGTGTTTCACTTTCATTATACATAGTACACTGTAGGCTCTGGTTTCATCGTAGTGTTCTGGTATTATAAACTGTAAGGAAATGTGTGTATGGATTTGTATAAATATACAGTGCTAGTAAACATGATTTAAAACGAGAACAGTGTTGTGTTGCAAGGAAAACTTCCGATTTGGGATTTATTGTCGTATAATGTGAGTTAAGTACCCATGGGTACTGATTTATCAAAGCACTTACGAAAATCTTAATTTACATTCAATTTTTTAACATTTTTTAGAACTACAAAATTTGGCAAATAGATCTGCTATACAAATACTGATTCAGTTAATGAACCCTTACAAACACCATACTTCAGGCCAAACGCGCTAACCATTGAAAATTAGTCATGGAAACAGACATTTATGGTCTGTGTTAACAGGTGGTCTCTCATAAAGGTTAAATAGTAGTTAACTTTAAAAAAAACCGGTTGTGAGAGACTTTGCTGTCAGGTTTTGTAATACTATGTAGTGGTGATCTCTGTCGTATAATTGTTAGATGGACATTAGGAACTTAGTCCCATAAATAAGACTCTACGTACGTTCCACATTGATATACAGGGTGATCCAGCTTAGTTTTTTCCTCCTAAAATAATCAGCCAATCAATAAATTTTTTTTTAAAAAAAACAACAAAAAAAACAAGAAGAGAATTACTCCCTATTTGCATTACTCTGTAAACTTCTTTCTTGTTTTATCATGCCTCATAACATAACATTATGTGAAATATTTCGTGCGTGTGTGCGAGAGAGCGTGAATGGTGCATAGTTGAATTGAGATACACGTTATTATGTTTATATATGCGAATGTTTCGTATGAGAAATAGATGAGTGCGTGCGGGCGTATGTGCGTGCGTGCGGATTGTTTGTACAGATGTATGTGCGGTTATATCCGCGTGAGTGTGTGATTGTGTGCGCGCATGATAGTGAATATAGAAAATTTTGTCACCACTAGTACAAGTAATGTAATAGGGCATAAGTATGCTAGATACTTCATCCATATCATTATGATACTATTTCATGAAATTATATTAAGTTGTTGTATATATTGAAATGCAATGTAAGTCATTATGTATATATTTTGTATATAATTTGGGTTTTATTTCAATTGTTTGCCATTGATTGCTATGTATTATGGGCCGGAGGCCTAAATTACTGGAATAAACATTATTATTATTATTAATTCCGCACATTAGTAAATGCCTATAACTTCACTATTTCTTTACTTACACATATAATTTTGGTATTGTTGGAAAGGTAATAAATAAAAATTTCTGCTGAAATGAAAAAAGTATTTGGCATAGTGCCGTCAACGTGACGTTATCACGTCATCGATGACGTCATAAATTTGAGTATTCCAAACTCGAATCATAAAACTTTATTATGAATTGGGAAAATCTGCGATTTAAGTGAAAAGAAAACTTGAAAAGTGTGTCCAAATACACATGTGCCTTCAGGAAGGATTATCGTTGGATATGTCCAATGAAATGAAACATTCATTTGGTCGGGAAAAGAGACTGGTTACCTAGCTGCCTGCAACAGCGTCATGTACAGAATTAAAGCGTCGTTTGAAACACTTTCAGAGAAAATGGGTGGTCACATTGAACGTCTGCTTTAGATAAGGATTCCATTGTTGAATATCCATTTTAGATCAGAACAAAACTTACACATATACTTTGCAATAACATGTTTTCTTTTATTTGATAGCTTTAAAGATGTTGAAATTATAAGCCTTTACTAATGTGCGGAATTAATGGATCACCCTGTATTTGTAATACTATAGTACTAATGTCGAATAAAAGTTGTTGTAATAACATCTTAAAATATTCGTTTCAAAGTCATAATATGTACTGGGTCTATTAAAATTTAGTCAGAATAATACTTAATCGGTGTATAAACGGGATTCAGTTTAGCAAACAACATCAATGGGTAAGATACCAAAAGTAACAAAACACGTGTAAATATACAACTCAATAATACAAAGGTAACATAAGGCAACAGATAAGGACAAAAAAGGAACCACTACATTTTAGCAGTTACTTGACTGGCCTTTCTATACAAGGTTGTACTGTATAAGTTAAATACGACTTCAGTGTTTTTACAGCTGTATGAATGAAATAGTTTAGTCAGGTACCGAGCACGTGGAACATGAGTTGTACTATAGAGTGAGGCGTACTTTCAATAAATGTTTATGGCCTAATGGGTTTACTATAATTATGGATGAATGAAATATTTTAGTCTGGACAGTGCACGTGGGACACGGGAAGTTTTTCAATATAGTTCAATTTTGAACTCTGAGCCATGACCTCTCCGACTAGTCCACTTTGGCTGGTAGACTATGATTCATTACGCTCGAAGCGCATTTTTAATGATATGATTCTTACAGATATCTCTTTACAATCAGATTACAGTTTAGTCCAGTCAGCAACGTTCAGAATTTCTAACCCAAAAGTCGGTGGTTCGAATCCCTGGTTCGCTCATTTTTTTTAATTCGTTGATTTATGTTATTTGAAGAGATTGTAAGTTAAAGATTTTGTTTATATTTTTAATTTTTCCATTGAAAGGTGTCGATTCAACATATTTATCATTATCTCTCATTTCGATCGTTGGTGTATTTCGAGCTTACTGACATCCTATATTTGGTTGATTAGCCTTCATAACGTTCTACAATATACATGTGACACATATGGTTTGTCACATATACTAGTATTACACGGATTTTACAAGTTGTGTGCATTAAAAAAAATATAATAAAAATGAAAAACTATTTTGGTGGGATTCGAACACGCCCTGGTCGGACAAAAGTTATTTTACAACGTACCGAGCGCTTTACTGTCACGACCAACCAGACACATGAACTATTTGGCCATAATAGTATTACTTATCGTACTGGTCAAACCTATACCAACCTATATCGATTAGTGGTTAAAACCTTAAAAGTGCAGTCACGGCTCAATGCTCGAAATCGAACTATAGTGTAGTTATGATATTAGTGTCGGTGTCATGTGTCTATGTACGTTGTATTTGTGAAATCATCTGTGGATTAAATAATTCTGTCTATGGGTGAATTTTAAATATTCCTTTGGTTTATTTGAGCATAAACGGCGTAATTTTGATTCCGTGCTAAATTTGTGTTTGGTGATATACCCATTCATGGTTTGCTTGTAATGTGTAGTATAGGTCAACCATGTTTTTTTGAGCCGTGACTAATTTATGCAGCAAAGTTGATTCACCCTAAAAGGGTATGTATATACATGTATAAGCAATAACAACATAAGTTAAATAAGTAGTTTCTGTCAAAGGGATTCGACCCGATAAAAATATCTTTCACATCTATACTATGAATATCTAAGACAGGGATCTTACTTTATGACGGACCCTCATATACCCAACTCAACATTATGTCCAATATTTTAAACAAGCCGAATACAATCATTTAATTTGTACTGCACGCTTCAAGACAATATAATATTATACATAAAAAATGCAACTTTTATCGATACACGTACACAATGTCGCCTGTGTCGAGCATAGCATGTTCACAAAATGCGTAAAACGCGGTTTGATGACACAACCCTGCACAGACAGAAACTAGAAAACGGCCTTCGGTTAGGAAGAGAAATCATTATTTACGCACGATCTCAGGATATTAGTACGACGATTTGATAGCGGGACATATTTTTTGCAACTTACCACCACCCATATATTTCTGTTCCGCTTAAATAGACGATAATCCGAGTTCAGGGAGAACTGATATTCAATTTCTAATATTTACATTCATTTCGACCATTTGTAGTATCACGTGACGGATCAGGTGACAATATAGAAAATGATTGGTGTTCGGTAATACCATGCAACTCTTCAGCCAATCAAATTACTCGTAACAAAAGCCAGGCCGTTTTCTAGTTTCTGTCTGTGCAGGGTTATGTCGTCAAACCGGGTTTTACGCATTTTGTGAACATTCTATGCCCGACACAGGCGACATTGTGTACGTGTATTGATAAAAGTTGTATTTTTATGTATAATATTATATTGTCTTGAAGTGTGCAGTACAAATTAAATGATTGTATTCGGCTTGTTTAAAATATTGGACATAATGTTGAGTTGGGTATATGAGGGTCAGTCATAAAGTAAGATCCCTGTCTTAGATATTCATAGTATAGATGTGAAAGATATTTTTATCGGGTCGAATCCCTTTGGTTTCTGTAAGTAACTCAATACGTGGCCCAATGGATACGGCGATGTCTTCTGAGACTTACTTCTACAGGTTCGATCCTTGGTATGATCACTTTTTATATATATTTTTTCAAATCGCTTGTTCAAGTAATATTACACAAGAAAGTTTCCTGGAATGTATTTAATAATTAGCGATTTATTAGTCAAAATTAAGTGTCGTTAGTCATAGTAACAGCGTGTGACTATAAACGTGTGATGGCTTCAACTAGTTAACATACTGATGAATATGATGGTATGATAATGACTATTTAATATGGCTTGTATTAAATACCTTATACAGAAAGTTTGCAAGGAGTTCATAATTTATATAATATACATGTAGTCTATGGGCCATATTCACATCCTCTCCTCCACTCTCACTCGCTGAGTTAATCCAAATTTAATTATCGTTTGGTCCGTGCGTTTGAGTGTGAACTCGACCTAACCTGAAATTGGTATTCACAACGGTAAGTGTAGCTGGAGTTGACTCGACTGAGTGAGGAATTTTCGAGGGAGCGAAACGTCGACTTGAGCGTGACTCCAACCAAACTCAATGGAATATTAGTGAATACCAAAGTTAGTCACTAACTAAAATGGACAATCCACTCGAGGTAGAAGAATTTGAGGAGATGATTTTACCTTTTAGAAATGTCCCGGACAGGAGCAAATCCTTAGAAAGCATGGATAATGTGAAATTCTTGGAACAGTTCCCCAGCTACACTCAAATGTGGTTACGTGCATACCGATTTAGCGCACGAATTTTGAACTAATAAAGTTATTGTAGTTTCAAATTAAACTACACAACAAATTCATATGATCGTGTGGGTTGATAAATATACAACCATAAATATAAATTTATTTATAATTTGATATCCAAAAGTATATTATTTGGACAAATAACGTTACTGTAATAAGTGTATAAAGTATCTGGAATTAAAATTAAGTCATATTACCGCGATGTTAATTAAATGCATGGTATTCATATATGGAGCATAACTATGAAATTATAACGTTATTGTTTTCATTCTTTGTCATATCATTATTTTTAATCCCGACCACTGTTGGTATGAAGATGACTGAATATAAAAATGAATAAAAAACGTGCTAACTTGCAACACACACTGATGATGTGCATTGCAATCATTCATGAGTCAATGTGCCGCCTCGATAGCATACTGTTAGAGCGTTCTCTTCGAGTGCGGGAAGCCCCAGGTTCGATCCGGGGTCACTTCATGCTAAACACGAAATGGTATTAGTATTTCCCTTGCAAGATGTCCAACATAATAAGCGAAAGCTGGCTTCTCTTCTCTTATATATATCGATATCATTGTGACGATGGATAAAATCGGGCATGTTGTACCGAAAATGGTTAATATTAGTTCAAGGTTGTACCAACTTGTTTCAAAATCAACCTAAAACCAAGAAGTTCATGCATTAGCTATCTTATGTACTACTTTTTTATACATGTCGCTCATTAAATGACATTCTAGGAATTATGGCTTTCTAGTTGTCGGGCTTCCCCGGAACGGTCTGTACAATGTATGTGTAGTAATTAACAAAATCATCTGACAGTGAAGCTGCTTATAAAAGTAAACTGAGTCCATCTCCTCTGACTTCTAAATTATTAACATGACATTACCTGCTTGACGGTCGGTGGAATTCATATTGACGTGATTTGAAATTTCATATTGAGACCACTTCGAAAACATAAGGCACATGGTACGCAGTCTTCTTCGATATTCGCATCCTTTATTCATTCAAAATGTTTTTAAAATGTTTTGTTGTTATATCATTGTAAATCATTATATACGTTAATTCAACGTTAATTACATCGAAGTTTTATGTTAACTGATCCACTATTATCTTTGCAATAATCATACTCTCTATTTGTGATTAGTCAAATAAAGGTTTTATTTGAGCGAGTTCAAAGAAATATAAAGAATGTAGCATAAAATCATCACATTTATAGTTTGACTTTGTTAAATGCATCGAAACACAACCGACGAATTCAATAATAAAACACAGATTGTTTGTACAGTGTAATATCCTACCATTTATTATAACGGTCACACACTCAGAAAAGTCGAGGACGAGTTACCCATGTGAATACCAAATCTCCACTCGACCTACACTAACTCGACCGTCACTCCAGCTACACTTGAGGTTACCTTAGGTTAGTGTAAGTCGAGTTGGAGTGGAGGACCGACATGTGAATATGGGCCTATGTGTCTTTTAACTTTGACACAAACAATGGCGTTAGCTAATGCAATAAACGGTCTTCTACACTAAGGCCCATATTCACATGTCGGTCCTCCACTCCAACTCGACTTACACTAACCTAAGGTAGCCTCAAGTGTAGCTGGAGTGACGGTCGAATTAGTGTAGGTCGAGTGGAGATTTGGTATTCACATGGGTAACTCGTCCTCGACTTTCCTGAGTGTGTGACCGTTATAATAAATGGTAGGATATTACACTGTACACACAATCTGTGCTTTATTATTGAATTGGTCGGTATGATTATTGCAAAGATTATAGTGGATCAGTTAACATAAAACTTCGATGTAATTAACATTGAATGAACGTACAAATGTATATAATGATTTACATTGATATATTCCAACAAAACAATTATGCAAGGCAATGCCTACGCATTTTAAATAAATAAATAAAGGATGCGCATATCGAAGAAGACTAATCGTACCGTATGCCTTATGTTTTCGCCGTGGACTCAATATTAAATATCATACCACGTCAATATGAATTCCACCGGCCGTCAAGCAGGTAATGTCATGTTAATAATTTAGAAGTCAGAGGAAATGGACTCAGTTTACTTTTATAAGCAGCTTCACTGTTAGATGATTTTGTTAATTACAACACATACATCGTACATACCGTTCCGGGGAAGCCCGACAACTAGAAAGCTATAATTCCTGGAATGTCATTTAATGTGCGACATGTTTAAAAACAATAGTACATAAGATAGCTGATGCATGAACTTCTTGGTTTTAGGTTGATTATGAAACAAGTTGGTACAACCTTGAACAAATATTAATCATTCTCGACACATCATGGCCGAATTTATCCATCGTCACAATATATAATACAATACGTAAGAGAAGAGAAGCCACCTTTCGCTTATTATGCTGGACATCTTGCAAGGGAAATACTAATACCATTTCGTTTTTAGCATGAAGTGACCCCGGATCGAACCTGGGCGTCCCGCACTCGAAGCGGACGCTCTAACAGTAGGCTATCGAGGCGGCACATTGACACATGAATGATTGCAATGCACATCATCAATATTTGTTGCAAGTTTGCACGTTTTTATTCATTCAAATATTTTAGTCATCTTCATATCAACACTGGGTGGGATTAAAAATAATAATATGGCAAAGGATGAAAACAATAACGTTATAATTTCATAGTTATGCTCCATATATAAATACCATGCATTTAATTAACATCGCAGTAATATGACTAAATTTTAATTCCAGATACTTCATTCACTTATTACAGTAACTTTATTTGTCCCAATAATATACTTTTAGATAACAAATTATCAATAAAATTATATTTATGGTTGTATATTTATCAACCCACACGATCATATGAATTTGTTGTGTAGTTTAATTTGAAACTACAATAACTTTATTAGTTCAACATTCGTGCGCTAAATCGGTATGCACGTAACCACACATTTGAGTGTAGCTGGGGAACTTTGCCAAGAAATTCACATTATCCATGCTTTCTAAGGATTTTCTTCTATCCGGGACATTTCTAAAAGGTAAAATCATATCCTTAAATTTTTCTACCTCGAATGGATTGCCCATTTTAGTTAGTGACTAACTTTGGTATTCACTAACATTCCATTGAGTTTGGTTGGAGTCACGCTGAAGTTGACGTTTCGCTCCCTCGAAAATTCCTCACTCAGTCGAGTCAACTCCAGCTACACTTACCGTTGTGAATACCAATTTCAGGTTAGGTCGAGTTCACACTCAAACGCACGGACGAAACAACAATTAAATTTGGATTAACTCAGTGAGTGAGAGTGGAGAAGAGGATGTGAATATGGCCCTGAGACCCGAACCAGGGTTTACTATTTATGTTAAGTGTGTTAATCGTGTTTTTATGTTTATGTTTATTATTTGGGGGCGGGAATGTTTTTGAGCCGGCTCCGAGAATATCTCAGATATTTTGCTGGTTACACAGTTTATATGTGACTCGATGTCGTTTTGGGGTGTAATATTTAATAAATCTTTAATTTATTGCAGCAAATTAGGGTTAAGGTTTTCTCTAAATTCTGATTTTAGTTCCTCATGTGGTGGACTTTAACACGCAAATGCCCTGAAATTGTAACACAACACAACAAGAATAACTTTTTATCATTTAATTTGTTTCACAATTTATTTTTTGTACAAAATGTAATCAAATATTATTTAAAAACCCCAAATTCATTTTAATCCTAAAACGTTTTCGGCTTACCTAATTGTCGCACTGGGTATATATACCAGAGGAAGAAGTGCACATGAAAAGCATGAATCATGAAGGGCTCCTGTCAGTAGGAGCATATATTATGAACGTTAGGAGCACACATGTCAAAGCATGAAATACATGCTTCCAGATTTATGTAATGAGGTCATCAGGAGCAAATATATGAAGGAATATTGTAAACACGTGTATTATGAGAAACATGAAATCAGCTCCTAATAAGTTTTACATTACCCTTGACCTTGCTGTCATTAAAATATTCAATATAATATAATATACAAACAAAATATTCGCGGATTCGCGACACTCCACCAGGAGAGAAAATGTGCAATTATAATATTTAGCAATAGCAAGTCATATTGACTAAAATTATTTGACATTTTCACAGAAAAGACAGTTTTACAATTATATCGTCAGTATCATTACATCAAAATTGACAAATAAGTAACATAAGCACTGTTCATTATAAAATTATTTGTTCTGTCAGTTTTTTATTTACTTCGTCAGACACCTGACGCAATGGCTGTAACACTTCATGTTTGAATCAGCGTCTTCCATATGATTTTGATTGTCATCATTTGAATACTATCCTGTATAACAAGCTTGTGGGTCTGCAAGTGCAACGCCCGGTTGCAACTTTACTTTTGCAGACCTTACACCTTTGTACCGACTCAATTTCACGAGCACGGTAAGCGTTCCTCTATTGTTAAGGACTTCCGGTTGTTTCACTGACGGCGTATGTTCCATATTAATCCACACACATCTTTGAATATGCGTCGTTTGTCGGTCTCCATTGAATCTCGATGGTTGCTCCGAGAATAATACGGAATGACACAGCACTAAACAGAACACTACACATTATGTATTCCTGGATATAGCACTGATGCACTGAATAATTGGCACTATATATTAGACACATAGTCCTGGCAACATCCCATTGACTCGGTTTTAATCCAATCTGTAAGAATGCTTTCTTGATGTTAGACACTAACGTTACTTTGTGCAGTGTAAATATCACAAGAACACCACACAAAATAAGTAACTTACCTAGTCCTATGTACATACATTTGTTGATACCTTTGTATTCTGGTTCCTTTGTTGCAAAGGCATCACACTCAACACGATTGTTTGTTGATTTTGCCTTTGTTTTGTTGAATGCATGAATGGGGATGTTGTTTAGAAAACTAGCTTTTGTAGAATAATGATCCTTTTCGGCTATTACTTTTCTTATTTGATCTTTTATAACGTAGTCATACCTTTTCATGACATCCGGATTCGTTTTCACTTTAACACACGATTCCAAGGGGTGATTACTCTTAAACGGCTGTTCTGAATTTTCTTCTGGAACTATAGGATCGTCCTTAACACCTATAGTTTCCATATTCATGACGTCCTGTAGTTCACACTGGAAAACACCATTCGTTGTCTGCATTAGTACCATTTCATTTGCAGATACAATAGCTTTCTCTTCGAAGGCAGTACAACTATTCTTTTCAACGTACACCTCTTCAGAAAGACTAACATGTTCACTTGTTGGATTATGTTTAAACTTTTTGGAGCACAAACTTCGATGATGAGCATTTTGCTCACCACAGTGAACACATATCCTATATAATTTGCACTGATTTGCCTTATGACCATCCTTAAGACACTTGTAACAGCTGCCCTGGATTCTCTTCTTTCTGTCGGCGATTGTTGTATACGCTGGACATTCGTCACTCCAGTGACGATCTTTGCAATACCGGCAAAGGTTGAAGTATCTCGATGGTAAACTCGGATGTGTATTCGCAAGGAGTGAACTTGCAGTCCTAGAGAGGTCAGGCACGTGACTTAATTGCTGGCTCTTTGTACGAACATTCCACGGTTGTGTCGTTTGTTTATTTTCTTTTTGTTCATTTTTCATTTTTCCCCTTTCTCACAAGCAAACACATATTCATTTAGTTGATACCTCAGTTTATCAACAGTCCATTCTATTTTGCTCCCCTTACTGAATTCTAGCTGACGCAACACTTCTTCTGGTAGTTTGGATCTAATTATAGATACAAACAGGTTTTGGTTCACATCTTCATGTAACACCTCTAAACTTCTTAAATTATTCTCTAACACATCCAGGAATGCACGAAGGCTTTCCACTGTCTGTGTTGCTGGTAGGATACTCTTTCTTGCAATATTTTAATTGCTATTCCATAATTTTCATTTGATAGTGCTAGCTCAGATACTGCACTTTTAGCAGCTCCGCTGAGTTTGCTCACCAGATACGTGAATTTTTCAACATTTGAGATTTTATTATTTTTGTGCACTGTACATTCAAAATAATCCCAGAACTCTATCCATTTGAGCTTATTGCCATCAAATGAACATAGCTCTAACTTTGGTAAGTTTACAGATTTTGACTCTTTTATCTGTCTTTTAGCATTTCGTTCGAAGAATTCTCGTTGGTCTTGCATTTGAGAAATAATCATGTTTTGTAGTTTGTCTTGCATATCCAATAATCTCTCCGTTTCTGGAAGCACTATTTTCCGTTCTTCCTTTGCACTTTTTATGGAGTCAATGAACAGTCCAATCTCAATTGTGCAATTATCAACTTTATAAATCAATTCACAATCTTCATCTAGCACTTTACTGACAAATTCTGGATCACTTTCGCTGATAGAATCTGTCAGTCGTTTCATTTGCTCGTCAAGTTTTCCACTGTATGTATTTAGTAAACTTAGACACTTTTGTGCTTCTAAATAACATACAGACTTGCCGTCGGTTTCACTTTCTGAACTAGACATAATACTCTTCGCATTATTCAGTTCTCTAGCAAGAATATTTCTATACCTTGTTCTAACTCCTTTCATTGATGTCATGTTAGCCATTCTCCTTGTGAATTTTCCAACACTATTATTAAATCCAAATTCGAAGCACTAAATTTCAAATACCATTATTAAATCCAATTTTTGAATCACTTACTTTCAAACACTAAATTAATAAATCCAATTTTTGAATCACAGACTTTCAAGCACTATTAATAAATCCTTTTTCGTTATTATTATTCCGTAGGGTAAGTAAGTCCCGGGTTCCGGCGCCATTCAATGTGGTGGACTTTAACACGCAAATGCCCTGATGTCCTTGCCACAATGAAATTGTAACACAACACAACAAGAATAACTTTTTATCATTTAATTTGTTTCACAACTTATTTATTGTACACAATTTAATCAAATTTTATTTAAAACCCCCAAATTTATTATATTTAAATTGAAAGAATGCCCAAGTCATAACTTCAAATAATACAGAGGTTCATTTCATTTTAATCCTTAAACGTTTTCGGCTTACCTAATTGTCGCACTGGGTATATATACCAGAGGAAGAAGTGCACATGAAAAGCATGAATCATGAAGGGCTCCTATCAGTAGGAGCATATATTATGAACGTTAGGAGCACACATGTCACAGCATGAAATACATGCTTCCAGATTTATGTAATGAGGTCATCAGGAGCAAATATATGAAGGAATATTGTAAACACGTGTATTATGAGAAACATGAAATCAGCTCCTAATAAGATTTACATTACCCTTGACCTTGCTGTCATTAAAATATTCAATATAATATAATATACAAACAAAATATTCGCGGATTCGCGACACCTCATTCCATTTTGGATTACTTTTTTTGTCCGGTTGTGATGTTGATTGACGGTTAGTAAGGAGCGTGTTAGGAATGGTTAATTCAAGATCTAGGAGACCTTGTCCGTCTGAAAATAACGAGTCAAGGTCTTTATACCGAAATTGGTAATGTACGGGAAGCAATTGTGGAAATTGAGTAGTCAATAACCGACGTGTCTCTAAATGTAAACTGACATTTTAAATTGTCAGTTCCCAACCGTCCGTTCAAAATGAATAAGTTATGGTTTCTACAGATATCTAATAGTTTTCGTCCAGTGTTGTTTATTTTTTTTGCATTTTGAAATTCTATCTCGAGTGATATTTAATTCTGTTAGTTTATTAATCGTATTTAGTGATTCTATTGTATTCTCGTCCAGTTCGAGTGCATTAGTTAAACACTCATCGAACTCAGCATAGTCTGGGACATTAGACGTATGGCCATTTGTGTCGCCAGTGAGGAGCATAAAGTCATATGAGCTACTATTAAGTGCAATTTCTGACTGAAGCATGAAAAATTCGTCTTCGTTGTAAAAACGTGAGTTATCAGGTGGAATGTACATTACACCAATAAGTAAATGTGTACTGACAATGGGTAACACTGACTTAATACTAAACCAGCATACATATTCACAAATCGATTCGAGAGAGTTGTGAATAAAGAAACCACTGATTTTTGTTTGTATTTTTCTAACCTGGGTTTGGAGAAAAAGTGTAATTTGGGATATTAATTATATCATAAGAGTCAATTTTGGTTTCAGTCACACAAAATATTGAATATTTTTCAACCAGAGATACAAATTCTGGATAAAAGTCTACGTTTCAATCCACACACATTCAAGTTTCCAATGTTTATGATTCGTACATCCGTACACGTACCTGGACTATTATTTATACATGAGTTGTTAGTGACTTCTGGGTCTAGAGTGTTTTCTGGTTGTTGGTTGGGAATATCATTAAATTAAGAAATAAAAATATGTTCGCGTATATTGTCGGTGAATAAAACATGGGCAGGAGTTCGGATGCGGAAAAATTAAATCACGAGTGCGAATGCCAGTGTTTTATTCACCGACAAAATACAAGAACAGAGTTTTTATTTCGATTCTAAATACGATAATATCCCGCACTATTTAACTGCGCGCATTCCATTTTCACCCATTTGACATTGAACATAATTCCACGCTGAAATTGAGTGGCTTATTAGCTGGTACAATTACCTCCCTCGTTTATGAAAACGATCTACGTAATTTTCTGAAGGAAATAACACATTTTAAACATTGAAACAATTTTAATAACACGAGTATAGGGTATCCATTTCATGAAAAGAAAAATATAAATGAATTGATTATCAGAAGTTTTAATGAAACTTAGTTTCGAGTTATATTGGATTTTCTAAAAATAGATACGTCATAGCTGTAACACTGGATTCTCGTGCAACTTGCCTTGTCATCGCGACTCGTAGAAGGTTTACTATAAAGTTTACGTTCATCCATTCATAAATATGTCACGTAATACGGGGCGTAAATAGTAACAGCCAATTTGAGAGGTATGTTTTATGGGGGTAACCATGGTAACGGACAAGTGATTATTCATTTATTTTTTAACAAACTTAACAAGAGTGTATATCGGACATATGCAAGGAAGAACCACACGAGTAAACTATTTTTATTTCGATTTATACACGAAATACTGTACACAAGAAGTCCTGCGTAGTGTTAAAAAAGTGGATGGGGTTCGTTTTAAACATAATTTATTCACATAATTATGTGATAATCATTTATCATTAATTTACCGTTAAACACATTATTGTGTCAATTGATTTGTTTAAACGCTTCGCCGATGCTTAATTATGAAAATTTAAAGCAAATATTTCGAAACTGATGGCATCTATAAAAAATATTATTTTTGTAAAAATGAAAAAAGCCATGATTTGGCATTTTCTTACAAAAAATATTTTGTTTGCTGCATGGCGAAAACATTCAGACAATAACTACCTATATTAACTGTTTTATATGTGGATGTGATATCTGGATCCGCTCCATGGCTCATTTAAATAAATTTTGAAACACCACACTTTTTCATTTTTCTAGTAAACCACGGATTTGAGAGAGGGGGTCCCAAGAGAATTAGTATAATGAAAATCTCAATTCACTTGAAGCATATGTTTTGTAGAGAAATAGTTCTATAATAGTTTATGTAACATAATTAGTGACATATAAGGGTGCATCATGGCAATTATTGTCGCGATTTCATCTTAAATAAGCCTTAAAATGGCAAAATTCATTTTTTGAAAAAATGAAAAATAGCGAAAAATTGAATTTCCTTGGTTGCCATAGCAACGGTGGTGAAAATAAAGTTTTGACCCCAGAAATCATTTATATACTAGTAGGTGAATACTAAAAAAGGGGCAAAATATTTTCAAAATCTGAGACTATGCGTGGACAACCATGTCTGACATTGCCTGGTTCAAATGTAGAACTACAATTAAGGTCGCAGGCAGGTGCCTACTATACATTAGAATTCAGCCATCAAATAATATTTTAAAGAAAGATATCTGAAAACGAACAGTAATTTCCATATTAAAGTTATCTGTAAACGAACAGTAATTTCCATATTAACATCAGTATGTACGTTCCTTATCAAATCTTGAATGAACGCATTTTGATAAACTTGTGCCACAATAATGTTGTTCAACATGATCGTTTGCTCGCACAGTTGATTACTCCCGAAAATACGGACAGTCACGGATACAAATGGGATACATTGCTGAATGAATAGACACGTTGAATCACAGGAACTTGCATAATTTAAAAAAAAAATTGAAACAAATTTTCAATACTGTATTAAAATATAGAAATCTATATTTTATTGGTAGGCCTAGATCTACTGAATTTTTGTTTCAATTTTTTGTTTCAATTTTTTTTTCATTTTTTTTTAAATAATGCAAGTTCCTGTGGTTGAATTTACCATCTTTACACTGAGTGGTCACGCGTCTCATGTATGTTCGATTTTACGTCATAACGTCATATCTCGGCCAAATGTTATCGCAAAATGCCAAATATAACAAACAAATAAGTCGATTTTAATTAAACAAACATGCGTCGTAAATCGATCAGACAGTGATGTTTCAGGTAATGTGTTTCTTACCTGTCGACAAGAAATGCCATTCTGTACCGTACCGACGTCACGTCATCTTTTTTCTGTCATCATCCGATGCATAATTCTGATATCAAAATTGATTTTTAAATGTTTTTCACACGTGTTTAGGTATTACATACAATGTGTATATATTTGGAACGACTTTCATGGCTGTGTTATATACCGCGTAGAGGCAAAAAACAAGAAACGCACGTGCATCTGGGACAGAGCAAACCACGTGACGTACGGTCAGTTTGTGACACGAATTATTTTGTTCTTCACTGAAGAAATCGTTACATCACTGTTTATAATATTTTTTAATAATCGATGAAAATGAGGACTTAGAAAAGTTGTATAGTATATTTACTCATCTACGGTGGTCATTTAACATTTCGAACTTCTTTTCCTAGCATTAATTAATACCAAGTAATAATTTGCTTGTTGACAGGTCACTTTATACTTCCAACTCAAAGGGACTAGAACATATTTTTGTAGTTTGTGTTGGATTGAGAAAGTCGTAAGGGAATGTTATTCCATTATTCCCCCAGCCAAATTTGTCGATGACCGCCGGTTTAATGTGATGAAACGGAATCGTTTTTAGCTCCACTATTCGTAGAATAAGGGGAGCTATTGCAGTCACCCGAGCGTCGGCGTCGGCGTCGGCGCCGGCGTCGGCGTAACACTTTTGTTAAAGTTTAGGTACAGGTTTTTTAACCTCTTATATTCACTTAGTCTTTTAAGATATTGCTTTCATACTTTGCATACATGTTCACCATCATGACCCCAACCCATATGCAGGAGTAGGTAACTGTATCAGGCATTTTGTTGTAATTATGCCTTTTTTTCTACTTAGTGCAAATAGTGCAAATGTTAAAGTTTAGGTACAGGTTTTTTAACCTCTAATATCTTCATAGTGCATTGACATATTGCTTTAATACTTTGCATACTTGTTCACCATCATGACCTCAATCCACACACAGGGGTAGGAAACTCTATTAAGCATTTGGTGAAGTTGTGTCCCCTTTTTTCAACTTAGTGCAAATGTTAAAGTTTAGGTACATGTTTTTTTACCTCAAATATTTTCAAAGTGCATTCACATATTGCTTTGCATACTTGTTCTCCACCATGACCCCAACCCCTACACAGGGGTGGGTAACTCTATCGAGCATTTTGTTGAAATTATGCCCCCTTTTGGACTTGGAAATGCAAATGTTAAAGTTTAGGTACAGGTTTTTTAACCTCTAATATCTTCAAAGTGCATTGACATATTGTTTTAATGCTTTGCATACTTGTTCACCATCATGACCCTTACCCATACACAGGGGTAGGTAACTCTATTATGCATTTTGGTGAAGTTACGCCCCCTTTTTCAACTTAGTGCAAATGTTAAAGTTTAGGTACAGGTTTTTTCACCTCTAATATTTTCAAAGTGCATTCATATATTGCTATGCATACTTGTTCTCCATCATGACCACAACCCCTACACAGGGGTAGGTAACTCTATCAAGCATTTTGTTGAAATTATGCCCCCTTTTGGACTTGAAAATGCAAATGTTAAAGTTTAGGTACAGGTTTTTAACCTCTTATATCTTCAAAGTGCATTGATTTATTGCTTTGATACTTCGCAAACTTGTTCACCAGCATGACCCGAACCCCTACACTGGAGAAGATAACTATTTATCATTTTGTTGAAATTATGCCCCGTTTTGGACTAAGCAAGGCTTATTTATTTGCCATCATGACCTAGAGGACCTTCACATGAGTAGGTAACAGTCCTGCATAATTTGTCCAAATTATCCCCCTATTTCGACTTAGAAGCCCCAACCTCTACACAGCTGATGGTAATGCTGCTGTTATGAATATATAATGATTGTACTATCCTAGCATGGCGCTGCGAATAGTTGAGCGCGCTGTTCGTGGACAGCTCTTGTTGTAGGAAACCCTGAGAAGCATTTCAGAAATGACCAAGTGCCCCGGCCGAGATTTAAACCACGAACCTATCGATACATAGTCGAAAGCGTTACCTATTCGACCACCGTGTCACCTATGAGAACATACACTGTACTAGTATTGTTTATTTGGTTTTTTATATTTCAGATGGGCAACAAATCACTGTACATTGCTGTGTGGCTCCTTATGCTACTCAGTATGGGCTTTCTAAGCTTTGGTCTGGTCGGCAACTTGACTAAAGATGGAGGGAATGTCGAGCGCAATAAAATCCTATTCACCAAATTGTATCCTGATGCAGAAAGTAAAAATATCCATAGTCACGATGGTGCGATACTCACGAAAGAGTTATCAGACGGTTCTATTATCGTGTATAAAGAGGACACAGAAGAGAAAGAGCCACTCGATAAGCAAAACAACGTCACCAAACAAGCGATATTACAAAACGAACCAGCATATACAATGAAAGATACGAAAGTGAATCAATTTAATTTCGAGTTTTTAAAAACTGGGGAAAATATATGCGACAAAGACAATCCGCCATATATCATTATGTTGTGTTTAACTACGTATTTTGATATTGAAAACCGACAGACAATTAGGGAGACATGGGGAAGTGTGGGTAAGAATGGCACATGGCCTAGACATCCTAATCTTCCCGTGATAAAGCTGGTATTTTTATTCGGAGGTCCTGCCGACACAAAAGTAAAGCGAGCTGTACTGGAGGAAGAATCTGAACTTTACAATGATGTTGTTATGGCAGACTTCAAAGACTCGTATTTCAATTTGACGTATAAAGTCATGATGGGCTTAAAATGGGTGACAATGTATTGTCAAAATGCTAAATACGTAGTGAAAGTTGACCAAGACATGTTTTTACATATTCCAAATCTGATACATTTTTTAAAAGCTACGAATGATACTGAATCTGACCCAGGTATCGTAGTGGGCTTTGTTAATTTCAAAGCTAGAGTATTAAGAACAGGCAAGTGGGGTTTAAGTCGTAACAAATATTCTCTGACGTCATATCCGCCTTATTCAAATGGTAACAGTTACGTCATTTCCGGGAAGGCAATATCGAAGATGTTAGAAGCAGCCGAACGCATTCCGTACATATTCATCGAAGATGCTTTTATTACAGGTAGGTGCATGTATAAATTCCAGCCATATCGCTGGCTTTGAATAAGAAGGTCATAAGTGCTACTTACGACCTTATAAGATTCATAATGCATAATATGTAGAATTGTCTTATAAGTACCATGTATATTTGTCATTTTTACTTACTTACATGTATATATAACTACCGCCAATTTCGATTAACATATATGTTTACTTGGCGATGGACTTTGTTGGTTATGCCAATAAATAATTTGACTTAAGGTGATTCCAAACTCTTCAGTTGAGCGTAAGTTTAGAAATCGGTGTAAATAAGACGTATTGAAAGCGTCTGACTTCCATGATGAAATAGTGTAAAATCTGCATCACGAGGCGCTTCATATGAGCCTTTTTTCATGAAAATCGGAAATGGTCATGTTGACCAAACCGGAGTTTAAAAAGTTTGTTTTTCCATATTTCTGACAGTTTTTTCTGAAAATATTGATTTTGTACTTGCGACCTTCTTATCCTAAGCCAGCGATATACGGCAGTAAGTTGACACAGCCAGTATACCTTGTGCTGACAATTGACCCTGCTCCACCCAGGGGAATTTTCAACACTATGATTTTCTTAAACCTTATGGTACGTGGCATTCACAGACAAAAGTTTGCAAGTTTCTGTTGGGGCTTTAACGAGTTACGGAGATTTGAAATACGTCACTATGCGATTTTCTACATAAATCAATATTTTTGCTTATATAATTATTATAAACATGCCAATTGTTCAATAAATCGTATGAATACAACATTTATGTATGTTAAATGTTTTTTAAAATTAAAACTATCAGTTGTACAAATGATAACAGGCAAACAAAATGATATAACTTTGTAATTTACGTTACTTTGAATGAAATTACTATAATATTAAAACAACAGTCAACGTATATGACGTTTTTAAGTTACAAAATGATGATACTGATTAGTATGCAGCCTAATAATGTTTATAACTATAGTACAACTACACACATATTTTATTGATATGAAATGCCTTGTAAATTACGTTACCTTTCAAAAATATGTTTTTTTTCAACAACATCTCAGTTAAAATGTCGGTATAACACGTACAGTGGGGTGACAATTGATGATTTGGGGGGGGGGGGGCAACTAGAGTAGAACAAGCAATGTTATATGCCAAAATGTTCGCCTATATCTGGTGACCGTTAACATTGGCGAGCGTTACGTAGCGCTTTCTACGGGAGGTAATCCTTGTCTTCTATATTTAATTGACGGGAGGTAACTGAATAAAGGCGCTAGGTAGAGCTTTGCTTAGGCAACGGACCCCTGTAATACATGTATATGGAACTGCCAGCATAACTTGTCAACGCGTGGTGCGGACCAGAAATCCAAGAAGGCCGCCATAATTTACGAATACATTTAAAATTCTATGTTCTCATGCACTTTTGTTTATTTATGCATATAGTCACTAATATATGCTTAGATATTATTCAGTTGATAATGTACATCTAATGGACATACAAAACTGACCACTTTGAAGTCAAGGTCAAGGTCATTTCAAGGTCAAGTTACGAAAAATATGCCATATGGGATATGCAACTCTACAAAGTACAGGCATCACAAGACCATATGGGGTACATAGCACTTGTCAAGTACAACCATCCGATGTCATATTAGGTACTTACCACCACATCCATCTAATACCATATTGGATAGTCACTACCTCTTATTATAGCCAAACAAAGCCATAAGGGGTACTCTCAGCAACTGACGGTACAGTCAAACCAAACCCTATTTTATACCTACCACTACCAATTACACCAATATCACACCCGACTGGGTACTCATCACGATCATAAACCAGACTCGAATGGTGTGTAA
The DNA here is from genome assembly GCA_947247005.1 of Spisula solida. NCBI lineage: Eukaryota > Metazoa > Mollusca > Bivalvia > Venerida > Mactridae > Spisula > Spisula solida. The sequence goes on along the minus strand of OX365952.1, from coordinate 32,116,700 downwards.
CTACCACCGAGTACACCCATATCAGGCCCTAGGGGGTTCTCAAACCACTTAATAGTCAACCCATGATCTATGGGGTACTAATAACACTGTCCATACATACATTGCGTAAACAATGGAGTACTTACAACTGCCTAGTACTACAACTCCTATTAGGTTCTTAATGACACCAGCTATACCGCATGCCCTTTGGGATACTTGCAACAACAGAGTACAGCCAACCAAGACCATATTGGGTACTCATCGCCATTAATTGTAGCCATAGTAGACCCTGAGGGATGCTCATAACACCTGAGTACAGCTATATACAATGTACATGTAAGTCTCTACATGGTACTCACAATCAATCAGAGCACAGCTGTACAAGGTCCTATGGAATACTCAATAGTACAAAACTATAGCCATATAAGGCCCCAAAAGGTACTTATCCCAAATAATTACAGATTTCCTTACCTTATAGGGGTGCTCATAACCAATGAATTACAGTCTAACCAAGTTGTATAGGGTACAAAGGAGTCACAACACCATACCGGTAGTACAGACATCTAAGGCCCAACCACCACCACCAATTACAGTTTATATTTTGCACTATGTGGTACACATAACCATTGGGTACGGTCACACCTAACTGTGGTACTTACCACCAGCGATAACAACCATACTATGTCCTAAGGGGTACTCGGACCAACTGAGTACTGTCATACCAGGTACATTCTAGCCATTATTGGCTCTATTGGGTAATTCCCCACCACCAATTATGGTCATACTAATCCCTACGAGGTAGTTGCAACCACTAAATTTAGTCATACCATACTGGTACCTACCACTACCAGCCTTCTTTGGCCCTACGCCCTACTCATAACCACTGTGTACAGTCATACTATGCCTAAGGGGTACTCACATTCACCGAGGAAAGCCATTCAATGCCCTCTTTGGTACTTAACACTGCCTAGTACAGCCATCCCAGGCCAGTTTATGTACTCACCTCCACCAGTTCAGCCATCCCAAGTCCTATTGACTACCCTATACTACTGAGAACAACCATCTCCGGTCCCATTTGGTACCAACCACCTCTGAGTACAGTAATCACAGGCCCTATTAGGTACCCACCACCTGTGAGTTCAGACTGTATTGGATACCAATCACCATAGAGAACAGCCATCCCAGGTCCTATTGAATGCTCTATACCACAGAGAACAGTCAGTCAAGGTTCCATTTGGTACCCACAACCTCAGAGTACAGTCATTTCAGGCCCTATTGGGTACCCACAAAATTTGAGTACAGTCACCAAAGCCATTCTAGGTACTCAACATCACAGATTAAGCCATCCCAGGCCCAATTGAATACCCACCAACACAGACTTCAGCCCTCCTAGGGCATTTTGGAACCCACCAACACAGATTTCAGCCCTCCTTGGCCATATTGGGAACCAAACAACACAGATTTCATCCCTCCAAGGCCATATTGGGAACCCACCAACACAGATTTCAGCCCTCCTAGGCCATATTGGGAACCCACCAACACAGATTACAGCCCTCCTATGCCATATTGGGAACCCACCAACACAGATTCCAGCCCTCCTATGCCATATTGGGAACCCACCAACACAGATTTCAGCCCTCCTTGGCCATATTGGGAACCCACCAACACAGATTTCAGCCCTCCAAGGCCATATTGGGAACCCACCAACACAGATTACAGCCCTCCTATGCCATATTGGGAACCCACCAACACAGATTCCAGCCCTCCTATGCCATATTGGGAACCCACCAACACAGATTTCAGCCCTCCTATGCCATATTGGGAACCCACCAACACAGATTTCAGCCCTCCTATAACATATTGGAACCCACAACACAGATTTCAGCCCACCAAGGCCATATTTGGAACCCACCAACACAGATTTCAGCCATCCTAGGCCATATTGGGAACCCACCAACACAGATTTCAGCCCTCCTAGGCCATATTGGGAACCCAACAACACATATTTCAGCCCTCCTATGACAAATTTGGAACCCACCAACACAGATTTCAGCCATCCTATGCCATATTGGGAACCCACCAACACAGATTTCAGCCCTCCTATGCCATATTGGGAACCCACCAACACAGATTCCAGCCCTCCTATGCCATATTGGGAACCCACCAACACAGATTTCAGCCCTCCTATGCCATATTGGGAACCCACCAACACAGATTTCAGCCCTCCTATAACATATTGGAACCCACCAACACAGATTTCAGCCCTCCAAGGCCATATTGGGAACCCACCAACACATATTTCAGCCCTCCTAGGCCATATTGGGAACCCACCAACACAGATTTCAGCCCTCCTAGGCCATATTGGGAACCCAACAACACAGATTTCAGCCCTCCTATGACAAATTTGGAACCCACCAACACAGATTTCAGCCCTCCTTGGCCATATTGGGAACCAACCAACACAGATTTCAGCCATCCTATGCCATATTGGGAACCCACCAACACAGATTTCAGCCATCTTAGGCCATATTGTGTAACTACCCCACTTATTAAAGTCATACACTGCCATATGATGCAGCAATTCCTGACTACATGTCGTATGTAACTCTAGACAGATATGGAAATATAAGCAAATGCTGTAAACAATTAACGGTAACACAGTTTACACTATTTTAAGAGCATTTTACCTTACATGATCTTGACCTTTAACTGGTCAGTATTGCACAACAATTCAGGTAGTCGCCATAAGAGAATTATGCACCTATCAATATTTTCCTACAGTGAGGGGGGGGGGGGGGGTGGCGGACAGACCCAGAGGAATTGGACAAGTTTCTTTTGGTGTCTAATTCCTGGTGCACCCTAGAGAATGTTTCAAGCTTATTTTCAAATATACACTGTAGTTTTCCATTTGTATGTAATGTGCTTAAATAACTGACATACGATTGTATACATGTACATGTATATAGTAAATGTTTAAAAGTCATGTGTGTGCATACTGTTCTCATGAAGATATTAAATCGAGGGGCAATCTGTGTTCTAGTTTCATAGTTTGATTATTAAATGTGTGTGTGTGTTTTAAGTTAAATACAAATTGTATAAAGCAAACAAAAATACTTGTACGTTTGGGATTTTACAAAGATAAGTCAACATTGTATTAAAATTACATCATAAATGATATTGTAAAGTTTGTAAGTAAGGTAACGTAAATTGAAACATTTTTTTTTAAAAACATCTTTTTAAAGTTCAAATGCAACACTGCGATAAAAGGTATTTGATTTGAAAATTAATTATTTTTTAGTGGTAAGGTTTATCTAAAGTAACAGAATACAAGGCTAGGAAATTGTAATTTTGTTTGATATTTAAATACATGTACATGTATAGTTTACATGTTTTTTAGTTAAATATACAGTTTGAACTGCAAACCTATAATTTTTAAGCAGGATCATGTGATTTTTTTTAATTTTAATTGTTTTAAGTACGTTTTTAAGACGCTAAAGACATGAACTTTAATTTGTATTTTTGGTAACGTAACGTGCAATGTAGTATTCCCTTAACATATCTTACAAGTAAGAGACTTGTCAATATATATAATATAAACAATTATAAATATATAAAGTGGTATAGTATGCAACTGAAAAGTGTATGATACAATTTGAATATTGAAATTATTGAAGGAATGACAAACGCATATGTTTTGGAGAATGGGTGACATTTTAAGAATCACTACCAAACATCTATCTCTTGATCTATACTGGCAATATATACATAAAAAAATTATGCCAAAAATGTTTTGTCTTTTGGGGTAACGTATGTTTTACCATATTTTTCTTCTTTAACCTTGTGTTTGGGCATTTAAATTCTATCAGTTTGCAGCTACTAATGATAAAGTCTTGAATTACATATGCAAACTTGGAATTATTAAATAGCAAAATTGTACAATTTATCTTTAAAAAGTACCAAAAAAAAAAAGAATTTTAAAGCGTGCAACGGAGAAAACCCCACCCGCCAGTTCAAACTTTATGCCAAAATGTTCGCCACACCTTGTGGTTTCAAAAAAATATGGTCCACAAAATTCCCCCTGGGGGGAACCCCCTCTGGCTCACGGTCTACAGTGATAACTAGTTTTCTTGGAAGTAATTTGTCAACCAGTGATGCCTAACCTTTTTCTTCCATAAGTAACTTGCCATCTTTGAAGAATAAGGTCATAATGTAAATAATGTTTTTTTAGAAAACAGGAGATAGCTTTGGTCAGTATTTCAACGATAGATATGAATTGTGGCGATACATTGTACAATAGTCCTAGAATGTGACCATTTTAGATGATAAATTGCAGCATGGAAAATTCACTGCGGTATGACTTTAGACCCTTGAAGAGCCTGTTAGGCGAAATGCATTGGATATTTCATTAAATTATGGAGTTTGAATTACTCATTTCGTCATTATATATACAAAATGTGTATAATATTGAAAAGGAGAGTTGATGAAAGTCACGTGCCAATTAATCGCCTGCAAATAATACATTATTGTTTTTCGTAATTTTCGTTTAATTATTTACGTACGCAAGCCTGCCTGACAATATATTTACCTAACGATGCAAAATTCCTAGTGTAGTATACTTAATGAAAAGTTAATCAATTGTTAATTTTCGTTTAAAATATTAGATGTACATGTATTCAGGGGGTATGCGTACACTATTTTTGTTCAGAAATTAATTAAAGCACAGTTTCAAGTTATACCATGCCTACCTGAACACTTCTTTCTAATGTGTTCCCTTTGCAATCATTGGCCGAATCATCCGTAATAAGATACATTGTAACGTAGATGGGTATTAAGTAAAACCAGCGTTTGAGACCATCAGTCCCATCAGACCATTTTAATGATGCACGTACTTGTGCATGTAACCTTGGGTTGACTTTGACATAACATCAAAAAAAGGCGCACACGCTTTTACAAGTGTAACGCTTTTAGAGTCCAATTATTATAGGATTAAATGACCATTTGTTGACGTTCATCGATGTGTAAACACCCGATCTGAAGGAACTCATTGAGTAAATCCCCGAAGGTTTGACGTACTGTATTTAGCGAGTTCCATGTTCGCTTCACAAATATGCTTCCATTTCAGGAATCGTACGAGCAGCGGTTGGTTTGAATATCATAGATCATAAAGGATTTGCTAAATGGTCGGACAAGCCCCCAAGGCTGTGCAGTTTTCATAACCTTGACAGGATAGCAGCCACGAATACAAACAATGATTTAAAACGAAGCATATGGATAGCCCAATACCACCCAAACTTGAAAAATTGTTATTCCTTACTAGAACGAGATAAATAGAGGCTCGTTCACAAGAGGACTTTTTCAATGCAAATCGAGTCTTCTTTAGACACGATAAAAATACAAATATGTAGTGCTTCGTCGTAAGTATGGGACTTTTTCAACCATCACAAATCGAGTCTCGTTTAGAAACGATAAAAGTCTTCGATGCGTCTTCATTGTGTTAAAGATAACGACTTTAGTATATTATATGAAGTAACTGCAAATGCGTTTTCATCTTTGAAATATCATATGATTATAAACTCAGTACAAAAAGAAACGTGAGTTGCAATGTAATGGGCGTTTTCTACATACAATCGAGAAATATATAACAATACAGATACTCATCTAAACGTTTATTTTTCCATAATCACACATCACAAGTGAGTTCTTGGAACGAATTAATATCCATGAAAACAATGTGATTTTAATGAAACATGTACACAAATGGACATTAGTGTGTAATGTCAAAACATCAAAATGAAAAATAGAGGAGTTTTGTTATAAAATTGTTCACATACCCACGGTTTCCAATGGTGAGTCTAGCGGATTTTGCCCCCAACCGGAAGCGATTCCTCGTTTGTGCAGTCCTGATATAGGCATCCTGTCTTCGCGAAGAAACACGCGGTCTGTCGGGTATTGGTCTTTCTTTTACACTACCCGTTGCATTGTAACACTGCTGTAGACGGGATATTGTGTCAAGACTACGGTTAAACCGTCATGTGACGTCAGTTGTATTGACGCCAGCACTGAGGAGACAAATAACCCGGTTACCGACATCATCACACTGCCGTCCCATAGTTACAACGGACTACCGGTATATTTGAAAGGTGAACAAAAGGGTTTATTTAATTGTGGCCGTCAACTAACTACAGGGATATAATAATTTCAGCAATGAAATCATTCATGCAGACTGGTAGCACCTGAACCTCTTGTTTTTACAAATAAGGTCAATACCGGGCCATCAAATCCAAAAAAACAACGTGTTTTTGTGTCGATAGGTACTGAACTCACAACATCAAAAATACTACCCTAAAACCACTTACGTTTCTTTTTGTACTGATAAGAGTTTATCTTTATTTCATTGAAATGAATGAGCGTTCAGTTTTGCTGACATCGTCAATACTGAAGTGCTGGTGACGTCGCGGAGTGACGTGTTTTTAACCGGTAGAAGGGGTTGAACATACACGGTATATATACATGTAATCTGATTGCGTGTGTTTGGTACAGACCATCTTTCATTCGTAGGAATTTCATAAAATTCGTATGTAAAACACGGAATTTTACATCTTTTTGAAAAAGAAAAGTAGTTGAGAGTGCACCAAAAAAAAACGACGAGTTGCCAATTTGTCAAGGCAATTCAAATAGCTGTCCAACGTTTATTTATTTAAACCCAACGTGTCTCCTATACTAAGCGAAGTGTATTATGAGATGCCGTATTTTTGGTGTACGGCGATGTAGAGCTAGTTATAGAATGCATACTCTAACTTAGAGTTTATATGTATCTGTTCAGTCAATGTGCATTTGGATAACCCCACGTTATTATTTTTTGAATGTCGCCCAATGTCGTATGTCGAGCTGGACGACATTCGATTTCTGATGATTATTTGAATGTCGCCAATGTTGTATGTCGAGCTGGACGACATTTGATTTTTGAATGGTGTATGTTGTATGTCGTATGTTGAGCCAACCTCACACAGCTATATAAGAGTCATGTTTTGGTATCGTGTTGGTTCCTATTTAAGTGCTTGGAGCTTAATGTTGGTCAAACAACAAAACACTTAAGCTAACGGAAACTTGCTTTCTGAAGTTTTGAGACAAGTAGATATATTAAGTTAATTAATAAACGCAAGTAACACAGCCACTTTACAATTATAGAATAAGAATCATAAAACACTTTACAATATAAAGTACGTCAGGCATGTGTATAGTACATATTAAACTACACAATAAAAATCAAGACCCATATACAAATTTAGAATATCATATACATACTATTAACTAATAGTGTGTTATTATGGAAGCCCTGGAGGGCACTTTTGACTTATGACTAATGACTTATGACTTGTGACTTGCGTAGGCCCCAGGGTGCACTTTTGACTTGTGACTTATAACTTGTGACTTGTGACTTAGGAGTTGTGACCAAACAAACTATAAATATATTTGCATGCTTTATTTTTCCCTTACGCCCAACAATAACGTGGATAAAAACAGATGATACGTGAAACGGATTTTAATATATATAGCAAGACAGGTAAGTCAGTTTTAGTTGTTTGATTAAATAACAATTGTTCACGGAATTACACTCATTCTACTACATAAGAGTTAGGTTTAAAATTCTTCTTTATCGATATGTTATTGCAAACAAAGTTAGCGTTGACGTTGCTATAATATATTTCCAACTTTAGATTATAATTTTAGCGTCACAATCGTGACGAATATTTAGGTTAAGAGGAGTGAATAGAATGACCAGTGTAATTAAAATGTTTGTTTGTTTTTGCAGGTGGGGATAAATGAAATAGCTGTCGTGGAATCCTGAAAATATCTCTTGTGGAATATTGCATAAAAGGCTGTGAACAACTCTCTTACTGTAATGGACAGAACTGCATATACTTACAATAAACCCACACAAGTTGAGCACAATATTATTGTCTCGTTATGAACCTTCATATACTCAAATAGAAGTTATGGTTGATATAGTCGAGAGAGAAATACAAACCGATCTGGACTGACTGGCACAAAATAAGAATGTTTATGATATAGGATCTCTAAGACCCTGTATCATGATATAGTACAACACCAAAACCTTGATGATATACATGTACTCCAATTGATTTTGGGATGTTGGAAAGGCGTGTGTTTAATTCAGAAGTTCACCAATTTACAGCATATTCAATGATTTAAAATATTTGTATAACTAATTATGGCATGTTGTAAGTCGGTATTGTTATGCTGAGCCACTTGAGTATAATTTCATGTGTATGTTGCTCTATTAATTTTGACATGCATGTCTAATGCTTCATTTAATCGTAAAGTAAAGCATGGTTATAACGTCTGTTTTATTTCTGCATTTCAATTAAGATTTTGATTTGTGACTTATGACTTATGACTTGTGACTTGTAACTTGTAACTTGTGACTTGTAACTTGTGACTTGTGACTTGTAACTTGTGACTTGTGACTTGTGACTTGTAACTTGTGACTTGTGACTTATAACTTGTGACTTGTAACTTATGACTTGTGACTTGTGACTTGTGACTTATAACTTGTGACTTGTAACTTATGACTTGTGACTTGTGACTTGTGACTTGAGACTTGAGACTTATGATGTGTAAAATGTGACATACACACTACCTTTGATAAAATTATAGACAGCAAAATGTATCATTATAAGTGCTATTATTATAAATGTTGTAATTTAATATGAGTTTGTTATCCTTCGTTTGTTATCAGTATCCATTAAAGCCAAAATTTTGGAATGATATTTAATCATGTAATTGACAGTGTTTTTGGTCTTTGCTTTATATTGTATACAAAGTTAACTGAAATGCAGTATTATGTTGTAAAAGATGAACGGTAGACAAAAACACATTTGCAAATGACAACTTTGAGTCTGTTGCATTACAAAGTTTATTCAAAATAAATTCCACATAAATCAATATAAGATTGTTTAGGTCACATGTATTTCAAAACATGACAAAATGGCGTATTATTTCTAAACATGTCTGACCGACATTACATCTATGAAATTAAACTTATGCGAATAATATAAAGCCATCTTGAAAACCTTAGTTCGTAGGCGCCATAAATGTTAATGTATTGATATCCACAACTTGGAATTGTCCGCAAAACCTTATAATGTTCTACTTCTAAATTATGGTACATACATGTAACACAATCACATTCAAAATCTATTCTAGCCCAAAGTGTCACACAATTGCCAAGTTTACATTTGAGCCGGTTGCTTTGCTGGGTTTTAAGACATACAGGTAATTAGGTTTGCACCGCCACATCATTTGTCGAACCAAACGCACCGACACACACACATAACACGGACATTCCAATTTTTTCACCTGGAAAAATGTAGATGAACATATAATTATTAATACATGTACATCAACAAAACTTAAAGTCTAATTCATTATACCATGTATGATCCGAACTATCCATCACAAATGATAACGAAAAGGAAGCAAACCATAATACTTATGTATGCACATGTACTCGTATAAGACACAGCTATGCCAGGGGAAATTATGCTATTACATGAAGGGTATTCTAGTTAATTCTGTTAACAATTCAGAATAACGGGTCGGGGCCTTCAACAATGATGATTTCAATCAAACAAAACTAATACCGACTTACCTGACTCTCTATAGACTATTATCAGGTAATTCCGATTTAGACATCATCCTTTACCATCCACGCTGTCCAAAGAAGTGCGCGCAGATTTATTTATAAAATGTAAGTCACAAGTCGTAAGTCTCAAGTCATTAGTCACAAGTTCTAAGTCACAAGTCACAAGTCATAAGTTACAAGTCACAACACCTAAGTCAAAAGTGCCCTCCAGGGCTTCCATATGTTATTGTAGAATTATGTATTGGTTGAAAAGTATTCCTACGATCTGTCACAAAACGTGCCATTAATAAATAACGTGACTGATCGTGTCGTTGTATATTTTTCATATTCTGATCATATTTATATGAATAAATAAAATTACAAAAATAAGAGTTTATTCCGAACCAAGGTGTGTATGGTTTATGTTGAAAGACAAGATTGTATGTAGGAATGTCGTGAAAAGGGTGTCATCTACGAATACAAGCGCTCTCGGGTTTCCATCTGGTGCTATATAACATTAGTGTCGTTTTCTATATAATTATAACTAGTACATTGTATATATGATATCGTTTGACCTGACGTATTCAGTCTATTTTAAGATCGATGAAACCAAAGCATACATAATTGTATGATTTTTGTTTTATAATAAATTATGATCTTTGATGAAACTACAGAGTATGGAGTATCCAGTGAGTGGTTTGCTGTATCTGTATGTGTATGAACAAAGTGAAAGTCTGCGACATCGCCGTTCCAAGCAAACTATACCAATAGTTCTACTGTCCAGTTGGGAAAATGTCAGAGTTATGTTTGAATTTTTTATGTACATAAAATATTACATCCATTGTCGAAACAGGGAGAGTATTTTAGTTTAGTATTTGCACTGAATTATATATGTCTTGATACTCCTTTATAATAATTGGTTTTACACCGTAGTAGTGGACCCGACCACTGCGCCACTCTTTTAATATCCTAACTGGACAGTTTACACAGGATATTGACGCATATTATTTATACATTTATCTTTGCCTTATTCCTTATAATACAATATACAGTGCGACCTCTCCAGAGCGTCCCTCCATATACATACAACCTAATCATTTTGTCACAGAAGTATCCCTTTATCATAGTTATCATCCCTGTGGAGAAACAACCTCTGCACAACAACCAAACTGTATTTTCCAAAGTATGATGCTCTTCAGAGATTTTACTGTATAATTATTATGATATATAAGACAAACAAATTAATAATAAAGTGTCAACAACCTGTGGTTCAATACACAAGCAGCCAACGGTCGTCTTATTGCACAACTAGAGGTTTGGGCTTCTGCCAAGCCAAAGAGTGGTAGCCAGATCGATTCCTTGGTTACAACACACATCCCTTCTTGATTACCTCACAGGGTACTGAGACTATTGGCGCATATTATTTTGTTTTCCTTATATAAACGGGGATATAGTGCTTCTTTGGTTCATACATAACTACCCTTTTAAAAAATTCAAGTACTTTTCAAGGATTGTTTGGCAAGTTTTAAATTTAAAGTACTTTTTAAGTACTAGGTATCAAATTCAAGTACATTTCAAGACCTGTGCAAACCTTGCCTTGATAGTGGTCTTTGTTTCAAGGCAGTACACACTTATATGTATCGAGAGAAACCTCTTGCTGTTTGATAGAAAGATGATTGATCTTGTACATGTCGTATATAGACTGGCACATAAGTCAAACGTAAACATATTACGTACCAATACCCTGTGGATTGGCTCAACATACTAACAGCTCAAGGGAGACAACTTAACAGTTGTTAAGAACATACTTCTAATGATGGCTTCCCTTAAAAACCTGTCTGTTAGACCACACAATTGATATTCCGGCAAAAACTATATGTGATTCACATGCCAGATCTCCTGCATCATGCGTGAGTCTCCTGCATTTGAGACTCTACTCCTGCATGATCAGAGGCCAATTTATCAAATCTCACGCATTTCATGGACAAACTGGAATCTGACATTTTTTGTTTACATTATGAAAATGATGACAAATATTAGTTTAAATTGCTACATGAAGCATGCATGGTATTGTAATCAAATTAAGATAAGTGAAAACAGCATATGAACTTCCATACTTTAATTCTAAAGTTTCAGCAAAGAAAATCTCCTGCATTTTAATGAAATCTCCTGCATTTCCATAACCAATCTCACGCAAAGGGGTCTGCAAAACATGGCATGTATGAGTCTGTGAACAAGACCACTTATTACTGTTCCCCGACTTATTTGATATACATCTTCCACTAGGCAGTCGGAATTGATGTCAGACTAATAACAGGCGCTAAAATGACTCCATGCCGTCAGAGAGAGGATTCTAATGCATCCATCAACACAGGATTTTAGATAGAAGACAATTCCTGACAGGCGGAAATTTGACACACCAAAGATTCCGGTCCCGGGAAATAGACTGGCCAGATTTTAGATTTATTGAAACAGCACAGACAACATTTATATGTATCATAAATTAGTGTGGAAAACCAGATTGCATTGAATTCCGGAGTAAATCTGCAGGGGTGTCAACAGAGCCAAATTAAAAATCCTGAAAATCATATGCGGCTGACCATTTTTGACAAACTAGAGGCCGTCAACCATATATAACTCAGTTTTTCAAACTTTTTATTGAAGAAAAGCCTTCAGAGCAGATATAATTGACCATAACTTTGCCATTTCTTGAGATATTTTCATCAAATAAATTTTATTTTGGTCAGACAGCATAGCTCTTCAAGGATAGACAAATCCGGAATTCTGGATAAATCCGGAAAATTGACACCCCTGATTAATCTATAACCGTCAGTCCAGCGCGCTCGATTTGTAACCCAGTGATCACTTCTATGAAAATTTCACAAAACTGTGATTTTTTCTCCACACATGGAAAAGTTGCTGGTTGCTTGTTAGAGGGTAAGTTAGTACTGGTAAGGATACAGTCAAGGAAAACTGATCAGGTAAATCAGCCGCCATATATAACTGAATTATTTTTGAGAGACAGCTAAACCGAATAAACATCTGAATTACTGTTTAAGTGGTCAAAAAACATCTGAATTACTGTTTAAGTGGTCAAGTTAGCGACATTAACTACAACATTTCCTTTTGCGTAAATTTTGGCATACAAAGACATACAAAAACTTGCTAATATTTATGCACGCTAGATGTGTGAAATAAAAAATTCGCTACAATTTCGACCAGCTAAAATATTCACTTTCACAGAAGTAACCTTAGCAACCAGACTGCATAGACTTTACAACCCAACTGAAAACAACTATGTTTTAAAACATTTGTAAAATTTATTCATTTTCTTAATAAAACATCATGACAGAATCTGTGTATCAGCACATTATCAAACACTATTAATATTGTTCAACACTTATGTCATTTTAAATACAGAATTACATAAGATTTAACCCTAGGCTCCATAGATACACAATTTCATACTGCATAAAAGTATACCAATGTACATATTAGGCACAGAAATATATGTTTCTGAAGGTGTCACGCATTAATTTTTAAAAATAATGTATACTTGTGTAACAAGTGTATTATAACTAGCATATGAAGATGGTATATACATTCGAATAATGTACCTGTACAAGGATACTTGTAGGTAACTGCAGGAATGATTAGGTGTGACCGTCTATGTAGTCAAGGGTTAAACCAAATAGTTCAGACAGACTGCATGCAACTCTGCAAATATGGACAACAGCTTATCATTTTTACTCAAGAGCACAAGTTACAAATAAGGTTGAACCTTAATATGTTAGCACTTACCTACATCAAGCTGCAAACTTTAATCACCATTTATTTGTAGTGAATCAGCAAATATATATATCTTTAGCCATTCACCAATATCGGAAAACATCTAGCAATACATTATTAGAACACACAAGAAAGATGGGCCCCTAGCAGACTGATTAACACATGTTTACAATTAATGAATCACAACAACACAGACTGGTCAGTAAAACCTTTTAAAAGTTTGGAGAACTTACAACAAAAAATAATATAAATCAGACCAATACGACACCAAGCTGTGGGGGAGAAGTCAGCAACTTACAGAAGTGCAATGTTTCACCACATCCATACTGAAGATATTAACGGCTGTCGAAGATGGAACGCAGAAGATGAAGAATCAACCAGGGGTGGTATTCAATATTGATCTTATTTAATCATACCATAAGGATAGCCAATACTATCGCCTGTTACTGACCAATAGTTTGATATGGTGTGATTTGATTGGTTGTCCTTATCATTAAGTCAAGAAAGATCAATATTGAATATTTTCATGCTCAACTCAATTTTGTGCTGAAACTTTAAATATTTCAAACAGTAAAATGACTCATATAAGCTGAGTAATATTTTCTATACATAGTAACAATTATTTGATTGTTGTGCTTTCTATATTAAAGTTAATCAAGTTTCATACTCAGGTTGAGTTGGGCAAGAAAAGTTTTATAATCATGAGGTTTGAATTCTTGACCAACACATTCACATGCATTACCTCCCTTTGTATGTAACAGACAAAACTTTCGTAACTTCCCGAGATGATATATAAACAATTAATTAGACCTGACTTGTTGGTAGGTTGTCATCATTCAGCTCATTTACAACAGACGACCATGACAACGTCAAGATGTTGGAATGTCAAAAAAGGAGACCGAATCAATGTTTTATATGCTAAAATTCACTGTAAAAACATATTCAATATAATACAGAGTTATGAGAATATCTTCACACAATCACCTGATATGTACCAACAAATACGAAGCTGTGGACAAGGTGAGTCAAGATATACTTCTACATAACAAAGAACAATCCAATCAGTAGGCTGCAATAACCTACATGTAGTTTTTGACACGGACGACCCAATATCGAACTTTAATTTTGTTGAAATGATCATTGTGACCAAGCTACATACAGATGCAGTCATGAGGTGACGTTTATCGAGGCTGTGATTTATGAACTACTTAGGCAGATATGTCTGTATGGAGTTGGTCCCCTTCAATATGGGAACTATTAGTGCATTAGCAATTGAATGTAAAAAAACAATGTTTAAAAAAAGGAACAATACAATGTTTTCGATCTAAGCACAATTTATGGCAAACAAACACACAGTAAGGGAATTTGTGACATGAAGGCCAAGCTAGTCAAAGAGCATTTCAAGAATTTGTTCAGGAGAGGAACTTCCTTATTTCTTATATTTTTCTTACACAAATGACAATTCATGCTGATGATTTTCTGATATGTGGAATGTGACATTTGTTAGAAAAATACAGAACTAAAACAGCTTTGAAATTATTAACAAAATTGTTTTGAATAGCTCGATGCAAAGTGACTTTTCTAAAAAACTGTCAGATAGACACATTTTTACACCTTAAATTTCTCTCCATTTTGCTTAAATAGTTCACTTTGAATCGTTTTGGGATGTCACTAATCATCTTAATTCTTAAAACAACTCAATGGGATTAATAATCTTAACAATGAAAGTCAAAATCATACAGTAAAATCATTTACTAAAGGATATATGGCAATGTAAATTAATGAATTTCAAATTCAAAGCTAGAAAGAAAATTAATTAATCACAGGTGATTTGTTTCCATGGAAATTTATCAACAATCAGTATAATGATTTCATTCAGCATTGACTAGGCTATGCTATGTCTTTAGAACACTTCACACACATTGATACGGGTGTATGTAGCATAGTTTCAAAATTCAGGACTATGAAAATTTCATGACTGAAACTCTACTCCAGTAAGTGACACACAAACTGTACTCATTGGATGAGACTTTCAATAGCTTCAGTACTCGGCTTACTTTCGGAGTTTTTTGTTCAGTTTTTAACACAGCACTTTCAGTTTTAGAATTAGCATCATCCTGTGCTTCATGTTTACAGGATTTCTACACATCGGATGGTGTTGCTGTTTTCTGTGGAATAGGTACTTTCGATTTTATGTTTTCAGCTTTCGTTTTCACTTTTTCAGCTTTCGTTTTAGCGTACTCCTTTGCTCTTTCTTTCATTGATTCCTTCGTGAATTCAGGTACTTCACCTATATATAGTTTTGTCATTATGTACTCAAAACCATGCACAGCATTGGTTGAATTTTTCTTCATTATGTTTGCTATGCGTGTGTTAATGAAGTCATTAGCAAACCTGTACTGGTAACTAATACATTCTTTCCTGTCACACACTGTCTGCTGTATGTTGTCTGGATTCGGTGAATATACACACTTCTCATCAATTGGCTGAAATTCAATAAATACAAAACTAGAATTTAGATGGGTTTTTGACACAAAGTATGTCTCTCACAAAGGGCCTTAACAACTCATGTAAAAACTATTCGAAAAATTCTGACAATATGCACAACCAAGTATTCTCATGAAATTCTGTTAGAATCCAACCAAAATCCCTTTGACACTTGTTACCAACAAGTGTTATAAACAAGAGGGCCATGATAGCCCTATATCGCTCACCTGAGAAACATTGCTTTTGCTACATACCAAATTAAGCAGATAGGTCAAGACTGTTTCACATTGCTCAAGTAAGTACATCTGATAGATACTTGTGGTACAGTTAAAGCTTGACCTATATTTCTTTGAGGCAAACATTTTAACAAAGTTTCATGAAGATGGGGCCATTATTGTGTCCTCTAACGTGTTCATAAGCATTTTCAAAGATTTGACCTTTTGGACCCCACAATGGCCCACATGACCCAATTTCAAGCTTTACCTAAATTTCATAGTGACAAACATTCTGAATAAGTTTCATGAAGATTGGGCCATAATTGTGTCCTCTAATGTGTTTACAAGCTTTTTCTAAGATTTGACCTATATACCTAGTTTTTGACCCAACATGACCCAGTTTCAGGCATTACCTAGATTTCAAACATTCTGACCAAGTTTCATGAAGATTGGGCTATAACTGTGGCCCCTAGTGTGTTCACAAGAAATTGTGAACGAACGACAGACGGATGACTTATGAAAAGCTCACCCAGTCACTTTGTGACAGGTGAGCTAAAAACCCACATCACGACACTTCTTGCATGACTACTAAACATAGTAAATGCAAACAGTAAGACATTTATTTCTTGTGAAACGAGTCTATTTACTGGTACCAAACAAAGATGGGAAAAATTACGGGCTCCAGACATCAAATTATCTAATCAGCTCTCCTTGAGCGCTTTCTATACAGCCTTTACAGGTAAGCTAAAAACCAACCATAACATGAAACCTAGAAAATGAAACTGCAATAAAAGAAGTGTCATACACATAAGTCTTGCATGGTGATATTTCGTGTGTAAGTGGTAAACTGTTTGGTGTTCATGTCTACTACCGATTCTTCTATGATCAATGCACGTGGGTTGGATTCCTTTAAAAACCTTCGAGCAAATCTAGGTACTGGGTTTGTCTTGGTAATTAGTCTCTTTGATATCAACTTATCCCCAACTACTTTCCGTTCATACACATCTTCTGTAAGGACATGCTTGCTGAAAAAGAGAGAAACAATAAGTTAAATGTGATGAAACTATTACAGGGCATTGGGTTTCAGTTATGTACGACAGCCAATTCAGCTAATTAGTTTTCCTGGACTATATCTTAACCAGTACTAACTGACTATAAAACAAGAGGACACAAAGGGCCCTAGGTCGCTCACCTGTTGTAGCAGTACATGCAAGACCTGTGATTTGACCTAGTGACCTAGTTCTTGGCCCCATATGACGCAATATCGCGCTTGACCTAGATTTTATTGAGATGATCATCGTGACAATGTTTCATAAAGATTAGGTCAAAATTGTGGCCTCTAGTGACTATACAAGGTTTTTGTATGATTTGACATTGTGACATAGTTTTCATCCCTGATGACCCAATATCAAACTTGACCTAGGTCATAAGAAGTTGTTGAGTTGATCATTGTGACTAAGTTCCATAAAGACTTTGTGACAGGTGAGCTAAAAAGGAAACAGAACTTCTCAAGGCATTGTGAAAAATCAACTATGTTTTCAAATTTTGATGTATTATCTGCGCTGATTAGGAATTTAACCTGGATTGCAAGATTACAAGAGCTGTCATTCATTCGATCTAAGGCATATCATCTACTGCGATATATATCCGAAGACAAGTATTGATGATACATCAATATAATATGCAAGGCCATTATTCACTTATTTAGCCATTCTCTACACTGAACATATTTGATATAGATTTAACTTTTGAAAATAGCAGCCTCAAAACGGTTTAGACTTAACTGTTTTGACAACTTCCTGTTCCATTTAACCAAGAAGTGTTTTGTTCAGGAAAAATGAGGATTTTGGGGATTCCATTTTTCCGGCAATGCCCATACTTTGATGTTCCAAAATGTGAACCGATGGCTTAAAATACCATTGATACATTTATCCTTATGGTTTACAAATTCAACGCACAAACCACTGGACTGCAGCTACTGCTCCTCTGACATGAGCTAAGGTGGGCTTTAAACTGATGACCCAAACTCTTAATCACAATGCTTTCTCAGTCTAATATAACAAGAGATGTTTGTAAAACATGCATGCTCCCATGGCAGCCAAATAGTCAGAAATGTTAAGTTAAAAAGGCCTTGACCTTTGACCTACTGACCTCAAAACGAAAAGGGATCATCTACTGTTCATGATCAACCTCCATGTAAAGTTTGAGGATTCTAGGGCAAAGTGTTCTCGAGTTATTGAACGGAAACCATTTGGTCTACCGACCAACCTACCGACGAACCTACCGACAGACCGTCCGACATGTGCCAATTATATACTCCCTCATCAAAGATAGGGGCATAATAACATCTTACCTCTTCGGATTTGGATATCTTTGCCAATAAGCAGTAACTACTTGGTCCCAGGTAAACTGGAAAATATGGTCGATGGAGAAAAACTTCATGTCAGCAACCTAGAATGAGAATTTTGGCAAATGATTAGACATGTGCATTACAGGCAATAGACTGGCTGCCAGTTTTTTTTATATATGTTTGCACCATTTATCCTTACAATTTTCGGCTACATACAGTCTGTAATTCATTTTGCCATTCATTCTAGTCAATGGCGCATATTTTTTTGATGGGACCTAAAATTTTGAGTGTGCGCTCTAAACCATAGTGATGACATTAAGAAGCCCACCTGACATGGGACTCAAACGGACTATCTATCTTCCTGATAGCCAAACCCCTGCTGGGGACTTAGGCTTTGACACGCGTCAAACTGACAAAGAATGTTAATAAGGATAAGAAATAAAAGTATAAAAGATGTGAGAAAGAAGAAAGGTTAAAAATAGGTTAAAAACACGGTCTCACTATTTAGCGTCCAGAGGCGACCAGAAGCGTCCAGGCTGTTTTCTATGTTATTTAAGAGAAAATATAAGCGTCGAAGGATGAATTTGTATTAATTATATATATTAGAATGTATTTCAAGAAAAATAAATGTTCAAAAAACTTTTAGAAACCCGTAGTTTGTGATTATTTGTCGGCGAAATTCTGAATAAGCTGCCATCTTGAATCAAGGGACATAATCCCCGCCTGATTATTGATTGTCTACCTTGGTAAATAAGCGTCCAGATATTTTTGCACGAGTTAAAATAGTTTAAAGAATATTATTATAATATCTTCAGAGTCCAGAGATGCTACAAAGATTTTACTACACATGGATATTAATGTATATTATGACTAGATTCCTATATTGGCTGGAAGCGTCCAGGAATTGTAAGCCATGTTAATTTAGCGTCCAGAGATTTTTTACCGTGGTGTTAATGTAGTAGCGTCCAGAGATTTCTATAGTACAACGGTAGCGTCCAGGGATTGTAAGCCTGGTTGATTTAGCGTCCAGAGATTTTTACAGTACACTGGTAGCATCCAGGGAGTGTAAGCTTGGTTGATTTAGCGTCCAGAGATTTTTACACTTACAGTACAAAAGTAGCGTCCAGGGATTGTAAGGCTGGATGATTTAGCGTCCAGAGATTTCTATAGTACAATAGTAGCGTCCAGGGAGTGTAAGCTTGGTTTATTTAGCGTCCAGAGATTTTTACACTTGCAGTACAATAGTAGCGTCCAGGGATTGTAAGCTTGGTTGATTTAGCGTCCAGAGATTTTTACACTTACAGTACAAAAGTAGCGTCCAGGGATTGTAACGTTCAATGGTGTTCACAGCCATGACTAGCAAAGCTATTGCAAACATGTTTGTAAATAAACAAGCGTGTTTGTTTGGTTTCACAGCTGTGACTTCGAGATCTATCAATTTAATAGGTTTTCCTTAATTTGTTTGATATAATTATGTCCTTCACAATCCATTTCATTTATGAAGTGTAATTAACAAAATATGGTTTTTCAGTACAAATCTCTGGACGCTAATTTATCAAGACTTGCAAGCATTGGACGCTACCATTGTACTGTAAAGATCTCTGGACGCTAATTTATCAAGGTAGACAATCCCTGGACGCCACCAATATAGTCAGGATATACATTAACAGTATTGTACGGCGAAAATCTCTTTACGCTAATTTATTCAGACATACAATTTCATGGACAGTAAAAATCTCTGGACGCTAATTTATCAAGGCTTACAATCCCTGGACGCCACCAATACAGTCATTATACATTAACACTATTGTACGACAAAAATCTTTGGATGCTAATTTATTCAGACATACAATTCCTGGACGCTACCATTGTACTGTAAAAATCTCTGGACGCTAAATCAACCAAGCTTACAATCCCTGGACGCTACTATTGTACTAAAAAATCTCTGGACGCTAATTTATCGAGGCTTACCATCCCTGAACGCTACCAGTACAGTCATTCAACACATTAACACCATTGTACGGTAAAAATCTCTGGACGCTAAATTAACACGGCTTACAATTCCTGGACGCTTCCAGCCAATATAGCAACCTAGTCATAATATACATTAATATCCTTGTAAGGTAAAATCTCTGGGGGACTTATTTAACAGATTTAACATATCTGGACGCTAAAGATAATATAATAATATTCATTAAAGTCTTTTTACTCGTGCAAAAATATCTGGACGCTAATTTACCAAGGTAGACAATCAATAATCAGGCAGGGATTATGTCCCTTGATTCAAGATGGCGGCTTATTCAGAATTTCGCCGACAAATAATCACAAACTACGGGTTTCTAAAAGTTTTTTGAACATTTATTTTTCTTGAAATACATTGTAATATACTTAAGTAATACAAATACATCCTTGGACGCTTATATTTTCTCTTAAATTACATAAAAAACAGCCTGGACGCCTCTGGACGCTAAATAGTGAGACCCTACCAGGGCAGGTATTATTTAGGGAGAGGCATGTTCAATACGGCTAACAGCCGTGCTGAACTCGGGTGTGGGAAGGTCAATGATGTCAGGGGTAGGGAGTTCCAGTGTATTATTGTTCTAGGGAGGAAGGAGAATTTATAGTAGTCTGTTTTTGCATGTATCTGTTGGAATGTCTGAGAGTGTGATGTGCGTGAGGACCGGGTGCTAGGGTGCTACGGACAACCCCTGTACTACTAGTTTGTAGTACTAATGACTGAACTAGCCAGGGGCTAGTTCTGGATACCATAACTAAATGGTCTTTTATTTACACTGACGTGTCGGCCTTTTAGTTATGGAATTACCCTCTTCAATAATCAACTGTTTAAGCTTAACGCATAAAATGCATGTTCATTGTTCAAAAATCGCCCAAAAACTATAATTTACGTATAAATGTAATATTTTTCAAGTGTTTTGTCTTAAAACAGTCAATGTAACACCTACTGATAATCATATATTGCTTAAAGTTTATTTACTTCCGCGTTTCATTAGCTTCCGTGGCCATTTTGAATAATTAATTTATCGCAGGTGCGTGCGAGAGCCGTTTTCGAAAAATCCGTTATTTCATGAAACATGGTCGAAAACGTCTTAAAATTAAATAAAACCTTTAGATATACCTTTAAATAAGAAACAAACACGTTATTTTTGCTATAAATCATGTAACTCCCATTTACACAAATAAATATTGCAATTTACGCAGCCGACAATCAAAACATTGATCACGTGGTTCGTTTCGGAACACTTTTGTTATAATCCCATTCAAATAAATGGCGATCGTAAACGAAAACATAGAAATTGGACAGGTTTGAAACAATCGACGGAATTGATGGTATTTCTTGCGAAACAGTTTGTTTTTTGGGGTATACTGATAGAATATGGTCCAATTGATAGGGTATCAATGATTATTTTGTTGAAAACGTGCATTTTGTCATAAAACGAACGCGACTCAATCTCAGCCGTGGACCTGTTGACTTTCAAAGAACAAACGGCTTTGACGATGAAATGGAATGATCATCGTCTAAGACCTTGGACTAGCCAGGGGCCTGTTGTGAGACCATCACTACACTCCCAAAGTTGTTAAACTTAATGATTGGACATTTCATCACGATCAGTGTTCACTGTCAGGCCTCAGGGTTGTTGACTACAGCTAGGCGAACAGAGAGTAGGACTGTAGGGTCACAACCACATACCAAGCACTTGTGCCTCAGTGATTAACACGATGTGAAATTAAGCGTTCCGACTGCGGGTGGGGCATGCCGCGAGTGGAGCTGACAACAGTTGGATCAAGACTCGAGAAACAAAACTGAGGGCGAGACATTTCACGAGCTAAGGGCAGGCCAAAATCTGGTTCAACCTCAGTTTAGCAGCTTAGAGCAAAATGAAATGATTGGTCGTGTGATTGCGTGCGAATTAACCTATGAACAACAAAACACCTTATTCTCGAATGTTGTGCAATACCTTTTATCTATGAATCAAACGTAAGACAGTTGTTTTGCCTGAAAACTTCTCTTGTTTATCATTTGCACGTCCGCACGACCATATCAACTCAGTCGAAAAAGACCGAATTATTGATATCATCGAATGAGTTTCCGGTGTAATTTGTGAGCTACGCGGGGTAGCGATATATTTATGTGGGTCTTTCAATAGTTAGACTTTCCTCCCTTTGATATAACGATTTGTTTGTTTAGTCAAGAATATGTGTTTACCCTGATTAGCGATATGATTCTGGATTCAATGTACACAAAAAATAGTTGCAACACAACTGAGGAACGATAAAAGTACTGTAATGCAAAGCATGAACTAATACAAATATTCCTAACAAACATAAACATAGATCTACCACCCATGTTCACAATTATCATTTGTTACGTCATCAGTGTAGCAAATCCAAATCCCCTCTCAAGTTGAAAAAATCAAAGCATATTTGGAAGAAATGAAAAATGAAATGCCGGACTTCAGCAATAACTTTGACTGATAGAAAAAAGTTCACCAACACCAACTAAAGAAAAATCACGGATTAACTCCTTATATATCGGTAAACGCGACGCTGCGAACTATGAAGATCTTGTTCTTAAGTTAGATTGAAAACACCCATCATTCTTTGAATTATATCATGTACTCATTCAGGGAACACATGACTGTGAATATCAATATCACTCCTTTGCAAGACAAGACTGTTCGCAGATGATACACGTTTGTTTCAAAGTATCTCTTACAGTCAAATCATCAACTGACGCCCGAATTCTTCAATCTGACCTGCATGCTCTTGAACAGTGGGAACGGGACTGATCCATGGAATTCAACCCTGGCAAGTGCGAGGTGCTTAGAATCACTCGGAAACGTAACATGTTAATCTTTCCCTACACACACTGCATGATACTGAATTAAAATCAACTGATACCGCTTAATATCTAGGTGTTGCCATCAGTAAAGATTTAAACTGGTCTCAATACATATATAACATCTCGGCCAAAGCAAACAACTCCCTGAAATTCGTTAAAAGAAACTTTCAGACCAGTAACATCAAAGTCAAAGAAAAAGCATACAACACCTATGTCCGTCGACAACTCGAGTATTGATCAAGCATCTGGTACACCTGGCAAAAGTCCCTCACCTATCAAATCGAAAAAAGTTCAATATATAATGGATTATAGCTCATCTGTATGGGGCTATAAGCGCTTTCAACATTGACACTGTACAAAATACATCGCTTCGGTACTTGAATTTAATGGAATGGTGTGGACTATTTAGATACTTGATAAAATCAAGAAGCTCATTTTCAGAATACAGCCATATAAGGAATATGTCATCTAAAAATCTCAGCCAAATAAGAGGTTGTTGATGAGACTTATTCAGATGGTCTTGTTCCAATTTCCCCATAAATAAAGACGCATAACTAGGAGCCATTTTTGTCCCCATAGCACAACCCATCGTTTGTAAGTAGTTGTCACCATTAAACTGGAAATGATTCTTAGTCAATACTATGGATATAAGGTCACATATAGACTCAGTAGATAAGCCACTGTTATTTGGGTTAGATCTCAAAAACTCTTCACAGGCCTTTATACCATCAGTATGTGGTATGTTACTGTAGTACTAGTATTTTGTCTGAAAATGTAACTGGGCATTATGTACTTATTATGTTACCGGATCATGCATCATGTGACTATTGTGTAGAAATGTTTTGTAAAATTAATGTGTTTGTTGTTTTGTCAAGAAACTGTACTGTTTATGACAATGAACTGTTCTGTTCTGCTGTTCTAGCTCTTTCCGAATAAACACCTTGGTTCTTTAACGTGCCAGATGTACAGCACTGATACACGTGGGCAACCTCTTGGTTAATGGACACCTGTTTCATCTGTAGTTGGGTGGGGCAACTCTGGAAAGTATCTCAATAATGACCAAGTGCCCTGATCGAGAATCGAATCAGGGTCCTCTTGATCAGTAGTAAAGAGCGTAATCCACTCGACCACAGTGTCATCCACTGCCTACGAGAACGATCGCTTACGATTTCGACAATGTGTAGCGCATCGTATGGAGTATGGGATTAGACTGTCTACCATTGATTTTCTCTCCTGACACAGTCTGAAAAGTAAGGATTGGGAAACAGAAAGCTTGCCAGGCTCAATTTCCGATTTTGGATACTTCGGGAAGTGTACATAAAAAAAGGCGAGTGCTTTGAGGTAATATCTTCTTAAAAGGCCACAATCCTACCCTCGTATTTTGCCATGTGTTCTTTAATGTTAAACTGTCCCAAGGAATCGATATCGTAAGAGGATAAATCAATTAGTCAAATTTGTCATGCATCTTTTCGATCTACATTCATTTGTCTAAAAGTACCACGATGAACATAAGACATACTCTCGCATATACTGTGTCTAAAACCCTTTTCGACGGGTCTACGTTGCAAATCTGGGGTCTACCGTACGGATATTCTGCCGCACATTCGTGCGTCTGTCGTACAACGTGAACTATCATCGTAGACCAAAAGACCAATGGAAATTAAGTTTATCTAAGAAACATGGTAAGACGTATATAATAAAAATATTTAGATTTCTTCAGAAACCTTAAAATATCTTCACATTAAACCGTCTTATTCCATTTTGCGTTTTCATCACCCTGTCGTCGCACCATCGTGTTTTCACTATCGTACTATCGTGTTTTCACTATCGTACCATCGTGTTTTCACTATCGTACTATCGTGTTTTCACTATCGTACCATCGTGTTTTCACTATCGTACCATCGTGTTTTCACTATCGTACCATCGTATTTTCACTATCCTACCATCGTGTTTTCACTATCCTACCATCGTGTTTTCACTATCATACCATAGTGTTTTCACTATCATACCATAGTGTTTTCACTATCGTACCATCGTGTTTTCACTATCATACCATAGTGTTTTCACTATCATACCATCGTGTTTTCACTATCCTACCATCGTGTTTTCACTATCATACCATCGTGTTTTCACTATCATACCATAGTGTTTTCACTACCGTACCATCGTGTTTTCACTATCATACCATAGTGTTTTCACTATCGTACCATCGTGTTTTCACTATCATACCATAGTGTTTTCACTATCATACCATCGTGTTTTCACTATCCTACCATCGTGTTTTCACTATCATACCATCGTGTTTTCACTATCATACCATAGTGTTTTCACTACCGTACCATCGTGTTTTCACTACCGTACCATAGTGTTTTCACTATCATACCATCGTGTTTTCACTATCATACCATCGTGTTTTCACTATCATACCATAGTGTTTTCACTATCATACCATAGTGTTTTCACTATCATACCATCGTGTTTTCACTATCATACCATTGTGTTTTCACTATCATACCATCGTGTTTTCACTATCATACCATCGTGTTTTCACTATCATACCATCGTGTTTTCACTATCATACCATAGTGTTTTCACTACCGTACCATCGTGTTTTCACTACCGTACCATAGTGTTTTCACTATCATACCATAGTGTTTTCACTATCATACCATCGTGTTTTCACTATCATACCATAGTGTTTTCACTATCATACCATCGTGTTTTCACTATCATACCATCGTGTTTTCACTATCATACCATCGTGTTTTCACTATCATACCATAGTGTTTTCACTACCGTACCATCGTGTTTTCACTACCGTACCATAGTGTTTTCACTATCATACCATCGTGTTTTCACTATCATACCATCGTGTTTTCACTATCATACCATAGTGTTTTCACTACCGTACCATCGTGTTTTCACTACCGTACCATAGTGTTTTCACTATCATACCATAGTGTTTTCACTATCATACCATCGTGTTTTCACTATCATACCATAGTGTTTTCACTACCGTACCATCGTGTTTTCACTACCGTACCATAGTGTTTTCACTATCATACCATAGTGTTTTCACTATCATACCATCGTGTTTTCACTATCATACCATAGTGTTTTCACTATCATACCATAGTGTTTTCACTATCATACCATCGTGTTTTCACTATCATACCATAGTGTTTTCACTACCGTACCATCGTGTTTTCACTACCGTACAATAGTGTTTTCACTATCATACCATCGTGTTTTCACTATCATACCATCGTGTTTTCACTATCATACCATAGTGTTTTCACTATCATACCATAGTGTTTTCACTATCATACCATCGTGTTTTCACTATCATACCATAGTGTTTTCACTATCATACCATAGTGTTTTCACTATCATACCATCGTGTTTTCACTATCCTACCATCGTGTTTTCACTATCATACCATCGTGTTTTCACTATCATACCATAGTGTTTTCACTACCGTACCATCGTGTTTTCACTACCGTACCATAGTGTTTTCACTATCATACCATCGTGTTTTCACTATCATACCATCGTGTTTTCACTATCATACCATAGTGTTTTCACTACCGTACCATCGTGTTTTCACTACCGTACCATCGTGTTTTCACTATCCTACCATCGTGTTTTCACTATCATACCATCGTGTTTTCACTATCATACCATAGTGTTTTCACTACCGTACCATCGTGTTTTCACTATCCTACCATCGTGTTTTCACTATCATACCATCGTGTTTTCACTATCATACCATCGTGTTTTCACTATCATACCATCGTGTTTTCACTATCATACCATAGTGTTTTCACTATCATACCATCGTGTTTTCACTATCCTACCATCGTGTTTTCACTATCAAAACATCGTGTTTTCACTATCATACCATCGTGTTTTCACTATCATACCATAGTGTTTTCACTATCACACCATAGTGTTTTCACTACCGTACCATCGTGTTTTCACTATCATACCATCGTGTTTTCACTATCATACCATCGTGTTTTCACTATCATACCATCGTGTTTTCACTATCGTACCATCGTGTTTTCACTATCCTACCATCGGGTTTTCACTATCCTACCATCGTGTTTTCACTATCATACCATCGTGTTTTCACTACCGTACAATCGTGTTTTCACTATCATACCATAGTGTTTTCACTACCGTACCATCGTGTTTTCACTATCCTACCATCGTGTTTTCACTATCATACCATCGTGTTTTCACTACCGTACAATCGTGTTTTCACTATCATACCATAGTGTTTACACTATCATACCATCGTGTTTTCGCTATCCTACCATCGTGTTTTCACTACCGTACCATCGTGTTTTCACTATCCTACCATCGTGTTTTCACTATCCTACCATCGTGTTTTCACTACCGTACCATCGTGTTTTCACTATCATACCATCGTGTTTTCACTATCCTACCATCGTGTTTTCACTATCATACCATAGTGTTTTCACTACCGTACCATCGTGTTTTCACTATCATACCATAGTGTTTTCACTACCGTACCATCGTGTTTTCACTATCATACCATCGTGTTTTCACTATCATACCATCGTGTTTTCAGTATCATACCATCGTGTTTTCACTATCGTACCATCGTGTTTTCACTATCCTACCATCGTGTTTTCACTATCATACCATAGTGTTTTCACTACCGTACCATCGTGTTTTCACTATCAAACCATAGTGTTTTCACTACCGTACCATCGTGTTTTCACTATCCTACCATCGTGTTTTCACTATCATACCATAGTGTTTTCACTACCGTACCATAGTGTTTTCACTATCATACCATAGTGTTTTCACTATCCTACCATCGTGTTTTCACTATCATACCATCGTGTTTTCACTATCCTACCATCGTGTTTTCACTATCATACCATCGTGTTTTCACTATCATACCATCGTGTTTTCACTACCGTACCATCGTGTTTTCACTACCGTACCATCGTGTTTTCACTATCATACCATCGTGTTTTCACTATCCTACCATCGTGTTTTCACTATCATACCATCGTGTTATCACTATCGTACCATCGTGTTTTCACTATCATACCATCGTGTTTTCACTATCATACCATCGTGTTTTCACTACCGTACCATCGTGTTTTCACTATCCTACCATCGTGTTTTCACTATCATACCATCGTGTTTTCACTACCGTACCATCGTGTTTTCACTATCATACCATCGTGTTTTCACTATCATACCATCGTGTTTTCACTATCATACCATAGTGTTTTCACTATCGTACCATCGTGTTTTCACTATCCTACCATCGTGTTTTCACTACCGTACCATCGTGTTTTCACTATCGTACCATCGTGTTTTCACTATCATACCATCGTGTTTTCACTATCGTACCATCGTGTTTTCACTATCATACCATCGTGTTTTCACTACCGTACCATCGTGTTTTCACTATCCTACCATCGTGTTTTCACTATCATACCATCGTGTTTTCACTATCATACCATAGTGTTTTCACTATCATACCATCGTGTTTTCACTATCATACCATCGTGTTTTCACTATCATACCATCGTGTTTTCACTATCGTACCATAGTGTTTTCACTATCATACCATCGTGTTTTCACTATCATACCATAGTGCATCGCTGTATAGGTAGAGAGTTTGTCCAAACGCAACACCGATATAGAAGGGAGATTATAAGCACTGGTTGATAATTAAAGTGCTTCTGTAAACGCCCACAGCAAATGTCCTTCACGAGTTACACCCCTTACACGTGCGAAAAGTACAGTCGGTATCTTTGACTTCCGGTCATAGTGATAACACGAGAATTTTGATATGCTCCAAAATTGGTGAGAAAATATTAAAACAATGCATCTATATAAAATATGATACGTTTGTCGGACTAATGTTTCACGCTTCAATTGGATGGAACTTTGTTGTTAAACGATTTACCAGACAAATCGACAATCAAAATCAAGTTAGCATAAATTCTTTGTAAATATCGTTACATTCTATGCATAATACCGTTTGATTTTTAAATCATCTTGCATATAAAATGAAATAAGACTCTTCTCAAGTTCCTTTGTTGTTGATAAGAACGTAAATTCGTTAGATATTTTCCTAAACACTTAATTTACAAATACAGAGATGAAACGAAAAAGGAAGTCTGGCGCATTTCATATGCAGTAAATTGGAGTGAATATCATAAGATTACAAAATGTACGTAGTTGCAAAACGTTTAATGTTTGAAATTCAATATCCATTGCAGAACTGGGTCCCCAGTTAATACAGAGCTAGATTCGTTGTTCATGTACAACATCTAAAGAGCATCCAAACTTTTTTAATGGCAATAGCACTTGTCTTGCGATCAACTATGTGTTGCAGGTCAGATCTTTAGTAGCTACATATCAACATATTGTTAGAAATAAAATGTAGGCCTACTGACATAGCTTCCTTAATTGGTTCTCGATAATAGTCCGGAGCTTGCTACGATTCCACGAAAAAACCTTAAGACTAGTCTTGAGTTCGTTATCAACAACAAGCTTAAGTCTGTTAGTGTGCTCAGCTGAGCATTTATAATAAAACACATTCCACTAACGAACTAAAGTTCGAACTCAGTTGAGCAAAATAGCAAGCTCATTTTCCCGCTACTTTCCGCTACGACTCTTCAATCGGAGGTACAAAATGCGCATGTGTTAACTGTGTGCGCGTCGTCTGCCACTAACAGTTGTTACAATGGAAGGAAACAAGAAAAGAAAATTGGTCAGAGGCGGAAATATTGAGCGCCATTGAGGCGATCATCGTCCAGTCTGCCGTTTTATTTGGCAAGTTTGAGGGGCATCAAGCGGTGACAAAGTAAAATATGCGTGTTGACAACGGATCGCTGATGGGATAAATTCGTGAGTCTATTTCATTGATAACTTACCGTGTCCGGTGTTTTTTTGTAAAGCGTTATATTGGTAGCTCTACAACAAGTTATGAAACTAATCATCAAACCAATTGCTTGTCATATTTATTGTCAAAAGTGTCAGAGTAACGAGTAAGTCTTGATATTAATGATAAGCTATGTCAGGTCTGTCCAGACATTTTGTCAGTGGTATATCCCTCCGTAGCCAGTGAAATCGCTGACTGCTGGGGCTTGTGGAGATCTCTGCAGTATAAAGACTTTGTCCCACTGAGGAATTCCTTATCGGCAATGTGGAATTACACTTAGTTTTAATCGATGGCACCCGCTGGCTCCAAATACTTCCGATATTTTTGCAGAACCTGTCCTCGACGCCAACCGAAGCTCCTTATTGTCACCGGCTGTGGGACTGTCGTATAACTTCGGGAACACATTAGAAGTTCTCCGGATGCCTTCCGGTACATTCCGAATCATCCCCGATAAATATCGGTGTATATTTGGGGATTTATTTCCAAAACCGAGAATGGGTCACCGAAATATGTTCGCCAAACATTTAAATATCGACAAAGGTTCCCGAGCTTTGGGGATGCCTCCCTGGCATATTCCTGATTTGAAAATCGTGAATACAAGCATTGAAATTTCCCGATGTACTATGATAATAATAATAAGAAATATAATAAAGACTTTATTTATAGAGGAAACTTAGTTAGGCATTTGCCCAATCTTCCCTATGAGCCTTTTCAAACTTAGAGACATTTACCTAATATATAGAACAATAATGACATCAAATATAATAAAATTACACAAATCGATCATAATAAGGAATATATATACAACTTACATTCATAATAATGTTGCAATCTTAAAATACATAGTTACAATGTCAGATGTCCAATTCATTGCTTGGTAGTTGTTACATTTAAATAGTATGGTTCAATCCAAAAAGTAATATATTTGTTTTTAAAAGTATTCAAATTTTCTGCTGTTCGTAATTCTTCAGGTAAGGTATTCAAGACTATGGGACCAGAATAGTCCAATGATTTTCGAGCAAATTCTAAATTTGGTTTCTGTACATAGATATTTTGTTTACAATCTGAAGACCTAAGATGGCGGGATTGAACATCGTGAACTTTCTTGAACTTATCTTTAAAATATGTTGGGCATATGACATTTAATGATTTGTATACTATAATAGATTTCCTGTATTTAAGACGTTCAGGAAATGTCATCCAATTTAAAGTAGCAAATAGTTCTTGAGATGGCGTATCAAAGTCTTTGTC
This sequence comes from Spisula solida, assembly GCA_947247005.1. Taxonomy (NCBI): domain Eukaryota; kingdom Metazoa; phylum Mollusca; class Bivalvia; order Venerida; family Mactridae; genus Spisula; species Spisula solida. The sequence continues at coordinate 32,085,182 of OX365952.1, read as the reverse complement.
AAGAATTACTCTGGCTGCTCGCTTTTGAAATCTGATAAGAGCGTCTATTTGACTGTCGTTGCAATTTCCCCAGATAGAACAACATTTATCCAAGTGAGGGAGTATAATTATATGCATTGAAGAACATTTTCCTGATTGGTATGTTTATGTAGTGCTTTATTCTTTGTAGAAGATACAGTTTTGAATTGCATTTTTTATGACCAGACCAATTTAATTTTTCCAGTTAAGGTTCTTATCAACTTGAAGACCTAAAAGGCGCTCTGAATCAAACAAGTAAATTTGATCTTTTGCTAAGTGTAGAGAGAGGCTGTGATTTAATTGAGTTTTATTTGCAGCACCAATTGTCATTACTTTTTGGCATTCAGTGCCATCGAATTGCTCTGACACCATGAAGATAGTTTGTCTATATTGTTTTGAAGGTTTGTTTGAACTTCTTCAGTAAATTTACCTACGGCTGTTAGAGTAGTGTCATCTGCAAACATGCCAGTAAAGATATCTGTTTGATGTACATCAAAAATAGTATAGGCCCAATGACAGATCCTTGTGGGATACCGAATGTGATATGACATGCTTCCGAGAGCGATGTCACTAAATGTCTAAAGATATATTGACAACATTAGACTCGAACTAATGACCATTTCGTCGTTTATATCAAATAAGAAAACCAAAACATTATTACGGTACAGTAACGAAAACACGCGAATAGTAATGAACATCATTTCAATATTATATCGCATATACACACAATCAATCAACCAGCACGCAATAATGGTTGGGATTTAGAGCTAACAATGGTCACCATATGCGTAGTGGTAAACTATGGTCGAACTAACGCTAGCTCACTTTTATTCTTGTTTAGTCTTGAAACTACATGAACGTAAATATAGGGTATGTCGTCTGGAGAAAGCAGACATGCGCTGATAATCTAACCACACCAAACTGTCGTCTCGACTCTGCGCAAAACCCAGTCATATGACGCATTAAACTCGTATAAAACAATCAACACGCAATGTTATCGACCTTTGCAGACAGATGATACTGATGTCATAAACCACATGTCAATATAATTCCACTCGTTTGATTTCACAAACAATTATTATTGTTTATATAAACAACACATATCTATAATCTTTATGACGTCAAAGGCAATGAACATAATGATTTCCCAGGAGAAATATTCTTTTACCGGTATCCTTGACAATTTATGAGATCATACATGCGATTATATCTTGGACCACGTGACATACAATTTATAAATGAGACATACAAGACAATCGCTAATATTTTACATTGAATCGTTTACGTACGTTCTTTGACAGATAGATAGATAGTTTATTTTCCTCCAATAAATTAAGAGTTAAACAGAAACAATATACATTTTCACATACAGACATGCAATACAAAACAACCCTACCCTTACGAAATATCCCATAAAAATGGTGTTGCTTGAACAGCGTCAGATACCACTGTTAACCAGCAACAATCTCCAAAGGTATAACGATGGTCTTGTTTGTACATATCATGTGGTTGTAAGAAGAACATTGCCCGCCTCGAACGTTACCTTATCCCGTAGAACTAAACTGACCAGTACGTATGTGCCAATCCGGATATTACATTCCCCAGACGACCGTATTGTTCTGCCGCATACAATGGGCAACAACGAAGAACATGACCATAGTCACGGTTCCAGAATACAATTGTAACCCGGAAGTATGTAATAGCTAAGGTAGGACTCCGATACAACGAACCACATTCACGTGCTGAACAATATCCCCCACTTATCTATGTACAGTAGGTTGGAGCCCAAGTTGACCTACTATGTTGATTAATCAAATACACGTAGTCATCTTTCCGGAATGAATTTCATCATTTCTTGTGTACAGTGTTTGTGAACGATGTTTGCCTCACTTCGATGCTTGTCCCACGCAATGCCTAGCCAATGCATACCCGAACATATTATTAAATTAAAAGTCAAATGTCCTGTAAGTACCTCACCTAAAGTTTAAGTACATGTTTTCAACAGTTTTACTCTACACCATGCAAAGGAGCAGGGATGATAAGGGGTGATTTTGGCACAACTTCCAATTTTTATGAAACTTTTATCATTCAAAGGTCTGCACATCCAGTGTAAGATTTTAATGTTTTTGTTCATTTTTTTTCATTTTTTGTTGTCATAGCAACCATTTTTTCAAATTACTCAAAAATGCCAAAATGCGTATTTTACTTGGTATTTTTGTGAAAATATTGTTGATGAAAGACCTTACTTCACTGAGTATGATTCAAATATTTTTTTCTTCATTTTCATGCTTTTGTTGCCATAGCAACCATTTATTGCTTGAACTAAAATATATAAATACCAAGTTTTAGGACATTTGATTTTTTATATATTTAATGTTAAGGACGCAAACAACATGCAATGATATGGTTCAGACTGTTTATGTAATATTTTATTGATTTTGTTGCCATAGCAACCACTTTAAAAATCTCAAAAATGCCCAATTTGAGTTTTCTCTAATTTTTTTTTAATTTACCGTAAATGAACGACTTAACATCCCTGCTTTTGAATCAGACATGTTTTATTCTTCCTCGTTGTTTATTGTTGTCATAGCAACCGTTTCGTGTAAACAAACAGAATATGAAAAATGACAATATCTCACAGATAAGACTGTTTATGTAACTATTGTATCAATGAATTTAGACATTACTTCTTTGTGTTCTTTTTCATTCATCTGATAGTGTGTATTCTGTTTCCATAGCAACCATTACTTCAAATTAAATAGAATATGTAGAAAGTTGTGTTACTGCATGTTATCAACACACAAGTTGAAAGTAGAGGTTTTGTCACTATGTAAACGTTCTTGTTATAGACAGTGTTGTCATTAATATATATTAAGCAGGTCGCTTGTGAGGTGTGTTGTAGTCACATTGATACTGGTTAATTGTGCAACCTTATGACCTATTAGTGGGTTGTTGTGAGAGTTAAGTGGTCTAATACTCATACTTTGCATTGCTGAGTGATATACAGTACATTTCAAATCCCGCTTCCCATTAGAGATGCACAATATTGAAACAGGACTGATCAAACTATTGTCAGTGGAAGAATTATTGACTTCCACTACCAAAAACTGTCAATATAAGACAAACGCTGTTTATGTAAAACATGAACAATTTTATTTTTTAGTAAAAGTCACATATTCGCGAAAACATATTTTTATGTATAATATCTTTATTCAGGTCTGTCACTTGTATACAAAGATTGCAATATCATAACCTTGTATGTTTATTGTTTTAAACGTGTTAATTGGAGAAAAAGGCAGTGGAAACCAATACCTTATTCACTAAGCTACATACTGTGCTACCAATACACATAATGTCTATTAAAATAATACATTAATAAGAGAAATTGCAATTATGTTTATATACACAATGTTATGTAAACAAGTGACTGACCTGATTAATCGATTTATGCATGTATAGGTAAATATCTAGGTTATGCATGTTTATGTACTTTATCAGTAGTATATATATAATGTAGTAATCCCCCCACCACATGACATAGCATAGTTAATTATTTAGCTGTACATAAAATAATCACATGTAAATACAGAAGCAGAAAGTGGTATATATGTATGAGTACATGCAATTTAAGAACAATTGTGTTAATACAATTTGACACAAACGGGACAGCTTATGTGGCATCATGGCCATATTTTTTAACCTATGTCACTCAGTTTCAAACATGACCTATATTAAAAGTAAAATATATTGTCCAGATTTCAAAAAGATTATATGTAAACTCTTTTATCTCTACATTGCAATGAAGGATTTTTATTTGACTTTGTGACATAATGTTTTACCTTAGATGACCCAAACTTGGCCTATTTGACATTTCTGAAGAATGGGATCAAGTTAAAAAAACATGCTAGAATATTAACGTGATAAGTCTTTGTTTAAGCTTTGTGACCTAGGCCAGCTTTTGATCCCTTCTGAGAAATTAACAATCCTTGGTCCAGATTTTACATAGACATACATTGTTTCACAAAGTAGTTATTTTTATATTATGTTAAATCGCAGCAATATAATCTTATCACCGCTTCACTAGTAAAATAACAAATGAGGCAATATCCAGGGGCGTAGCTTAGTCGAAATCAATGTGTAGGCCACATTATTTTAGGGGCTTCGGGGCATGCCCAATGCAAAATTTTTAATTCCTATATTATCGCAGGTGCATTAAGACGTTTTTAGACCAAAAAACAAGAACAACTACGACTCTCATTAAAGGGTAAATATAATTCATCAAAATAATTATCTAAAACATTAACATAAATGAAAAATCACACAAGTAGGACTCTATACAGTATGGTCTAAATTTCATATAAACATAGATTTCTTTATTGTAGGGGGGGGGGGGGTCCGGGGACATGCTCCCCCGAATGTTTTGAAATTATATTATGTTGTATGTGTTCTCTGGGTTTTTGTCAGAATAATATCGATAGTAGTCCAGGTGAGTTTGACACTCATATACCCCATACCCCCATTGACTTTTATTGATTTTTTGGCATTTTCATTTTTTCGACTTTCTGTGAAAAAGTGTAGGCCGCGGCCTATATGGCCTATAGGAAGTTACGCCCCTGATATCACATTGTAATGATTGTCACAGCAATCCAACCAAAATATCTTCTGGTTTACTAATACATTTTATTTGAGGTGTAATTAACATAGGTGTTCAGCATAAGCACAATCATGTAACTGTTGATTCTTAATTAAGACTTATTCAGTCATTTTTAAACTCAATTAATTCAGCCACTATAATATTAGTTGTAAATGCATAACATAACTGGTCAACTTTAACTGTGAAGACCATTCATTATAACAACCAGGAGATAACAATGTAGAACAATAAAACATGTAACCTCACTAAAAGGCATCCTCTTTGATACAATCACAATTTTTTTATAACAAAATGGTATTTTTTAATGATTTACTATAATTCAATTTCATTAAAGGACATACTCAATATGAATCAGACTTAATCCTTCATATGGCAGCATAATTATTGTGGTTTTATTGCATAATATTTGGGCATGCAAAGCTCTCTACAAGCCCTGTCAGTGAGTGATTTCAATGACAACTAAGGGATTTACTACAGTGTGGCAATACCACGTGACTAAATACTACAGTCCAAAGAAGAAAATTGTAAACATACCTCCACTTCGCGAAGGAAAATAGGCATAAGTATTTTATTTCTTCACCAATTTCTATGAAATATAGACCACGCTAAGGGAAAAAATATAAGGGTTCCGCCATATATAGTATATTTCTTCGTAGCTTGACCGTTTTTTCAATTACCCTGAGAAACCTTGGAAAAAATTTGTGTGAGAGCGGACTACAGTATCAAGCCTTTTCGTTTTCCTGGTATTATCTACTCCATGCGTGATTGAAGAGTCATGTTTATACCTTCCGGGAACACCGGAGGCAATTTTGCAACAAATAAAATACATATTATAACAATGCATGGCACAAATATGAATTTTCTTTTATTTTGCAATTATGACTACAGTTCCAAGAAAAAATATTCAGACTACAGTTCAAAGCTGTTTTCAGAATTTACAATAAAACCAAGCAACGTGTCGCTCCTGATGCTATTTTTGGCAACATTACACACACTACAATATTCTGTATTTGGTCAGGTGTTATTTGTAACAACATAGTATACCGAATTTAAAAACACAAACACGCACATTGGTAACAGTAGTTTACAATATATGCATGTAGATCTAGTAATTGATAATAAGTTTGCGTATGGGTAATTTTGAGTAATTTCAATACGCGCATTTGATGTTTGATCTAAATTATATATTGCACGGTGCCATCGATTTTCATCACTGGTAGACACCGTACAGCGGATATAACATATAGTCCGTATTTATAACAATACATCATTGTTGAGCGTCAGGTCAGTTTGTCTGTGCTTGAAAGTCTTGGTTTTCATGATTTATAAGTGCCTACATATCAAGGTCATGGATACGCCAATGTGACTATGTCTCATTTGCTGCAGGATCAGACTTATCTGACCATTTTGCCTAATTAAAGTTTGAAGCAAATGCTGTAAAAACTGTAGGAGGAGTTGCGTCCACAAGAACTGTTCACTATATATTGTATAGTGCATAAAAGTACAAAGGGCCATAATTCTGTCAAAAATCGTCGCAGCGCAAATTCTTTCCTTTAAGCACATCTACATGTTGAGGTTGTTCAAAAACTGTAGGAGGAGTTACGTCCACAAGAATGCGTCGACGGACGGACGGACCGGACGGACGGACAGACAAGCTGAATCCAGTATACCCCCCTTACAACTCGTTGTGCGGGGGGTATAATTAAAGGAATAAAAAGGTGTGCATAATTTGTTTCAGCATGCAATTTAAGCGCCCGTAGACTGAGGGTAAAATAGCTTATAACACGTCCCCAATTATTTCGGACCAAATAAGACAGAATTGAACAATTTAGCAATAACAATATTTTGGTTACGAAGGCAATACTACGTACTTAAATCACGTGCCTTCCTATTTTTAGCTCACATGTCACAAAGTGACAGAGTTAGCTTTGTGATGACTCGTCGTCCGTCCGTCGTTCGTCCGTCCGTCAACAATTTGCTTGTGTAGACACTAGAGGTCACACTTTTGACCTAATCTTTATCCAACGTGGTCACATTGATCATCTCAACAAAATCTAGGTTAAGTTCGATATTGGGTCATCCGGGATAAAAAACTAGGTCACAAGGTCAAATCATAGAAAAACCTTGTATTGTCACTTGAGATCACAATTTTGACCTAATCATTTTGAAACTTTGTCGCAATGATCATCTTAATAAAATCGAAGTCAATTTATGATTGGGTCATCTGGAATCAAAAACTAGGTCACTAGGTCAAATAATAGAAAACCCTTGTGTTAATTCACGAGAGGTCACCATTTTAGCCTAATCCTTATGAAACTTGATCACAATGATCATCCCAACAAAATCTAGTTAAAGTGTTATATCGGGTCATCTGGGGCTAAGAACTAGGTCACAAGGTCAAATCACATGGCTTTGGTGTACTGCTACGACAGGTGAGCGACCTAGTGCCATAGGGCCCTCTTGTTTTAGATTCAAACCACGTACTACGGAGTCAAAATGAGGAATCCAACACCAGTACAGGACTGCTATCCTCGGTGCAACAGAAAAATAGATCATGTTAATGGAAAGTTTCATAATGATTAGATCCCGTACACAATGCAATGTTTTCCTTCAGTCGATTGCTTGTTAGTTGGTGTTTGCTTGCGAGAGTTCCAACATAGGTTAAGACCATGGAAGATATAAGTTTAAATCGGAACAGAGTCCTGGGAAGTGCATACTTGAGCTGAAATAAAAGGAAAGTATAGTATACGAAACGTCAGAGCAAATTACAACATTGGTGTTTTAAAATAAACATTCCGCGGCTTAAATTTGTTCACTTCAAGTGAATCACATGAATATTTACAAAAATGTGATTAAAAACTTAGAGTCGTGTGAAATCGACATCCACTTTTACTTTCGTTTTCGTGCGAAGTATAGGGGGCTATATCCGCCATATGGTGTCTACCATTGTACCAAATAAAGAATACTTTAGTGTGTGTATTGTTGACAAAAATAGCATCAGGGGCAAAACGTTCCTTGGTATTATGGTAAATTCTGAAAACAGCTTTGAACTGTAGTCTGAATATTTTTTCTTGGAACTGTAGCCATAATTGCAAATTGAAAGAAAATGTCATATAAGTGCCATGTATTGTTATAATATGTATTTTATTTGTCGCGAAATTGCCTCCGGTGTTCCCGGAAGGTGTAAACATGACTCTTCAATCACGCATGGAGTAGATAATACCAGGAAAACGAAAATGCATGTCCTTTGAGACCTTGTTTTGGTATGTCTTAAATCTTGTACATTTGAACAAAGGTCATTGAAATCATCTTTAGTAATACCAATGAGATTAACATAATCGGAGTCTGACATTTCTAGTTGCTGATCAAAATTGATTCGTGAAGACTTGTTTTTTATTGCAATGTCACGGATATTTTGAATGACTCCAATCAGTTCAGTTCTGTTGAAGACAGACTCTGAATTATACACCATTGAATTTGTACAAACATCATCTCTTAATTTATCATTTATAAAATGACCAGGACAACATCTAGCACCAGCAGGAACTATAACATTAAAATCTATAAATACATTATACCTAGTTTCTGCTGGCACAACAATAAGCTTATAATTTCTCTTCTTGCAAAAACAACAAGTAGAATGAGATGCGCCTGGTAACGATTGCAATGGTAAAGAAATACTCTTGGGTGAACTAATACATAATTTTTTAGGAACTGGTTGATAATCAGGATCTGTAGAACTAGAAGTGGAAGAAAACGTTGTTGTAGCTGGAACTTTAGATTTACGGTAAAATAACATTCTACATTTACCGCAAATTATATCTGTTTCTTGGACGGGATCAGGAAGTGTTTTGTTTAATTGACGACGTAAAAATCTGTTGTTGTCACCCTTAAGCTCTCTTCTGTCAGCAGGTGTGGTCCTTTTTGCACAGCCTATGCATTTTATAAGTTTGTTTCTGAAAAGTATAAATAATTGTATTAACTTTAGGTGGCCAGAGTTTGTTTAATATGTTTAATATGTATAAAATGTTATGATCCCTGTAATTTGTATCAACCTTCAGACTACATACTTAGGTCTTGTTCACTTAAAAGCTCACATATACACTGGTGGCATATTAATATTCACAACCCGCTCACCCACCCATCACCAAATCCTTAAAGCCACCTGTAAAAAAAGTACAAGTACATCAATTCGGGTCTATTTCCGCAAATGAGCTTTAATTACTAAAGCAAGGTACTGATTAATTATAACATAAAAGTAACCAATAAAAGAATTTCAAGTCAAGTCAATCTGCCAACTTAATGTAACAATATTTATGAATGTGTAATAGAATTTACCTGGCAGTTTGATTTTCCATATTAAAGAGTGGACTTCTTACTTTTGGACCTTTGTAAGCCTCGAAAAGTGTCTGAAAAACAAAAATTATAGGTCTGCTTATAAATACTGAGCAGTGTAAACACTTATACCATTTTTTAATATTAGAATCTATAATTAAAAAAAAAAAAAGACAAACCATACGAAGGATTGAACTCGGACCACCGAGGTGGAGAGCAGGCAGCTTACCGTGACGCACGTAATGAATATGCCTCTTATTTTATATATGTACATAATCTTGTAGTTTAAGTTTTAACTGAACGGACCAAAAGCACTATTTTGGATCGTTTAATATGCTCTGATGAATGAAATCGTGTTTCGATTATTCACAACAATCCTGTATACTATACTGTACGAGCAAACAATATTTTAGACCGTGTATACGGTACGCTTCCACCCCACTAACGCAGATCAACGAATCCGGACTCGCCTTGAACGTTTGAAAAACTGGTTCGTAAATCGACACTGTGCAGGCTTAATTTATGTTTTACTAAGTCTAGCATACATTTATTCGTATTTCATATATCAACAAGCTCAAAACTCGTCAATTTCACAGGGAATTCAGACACATCAGTTTGCAGACGATACTTGTCAAAGTTGATTTGGGACAACGTTATCGTAAATATGATATAAATCACGATTAAAATCTAGTAATAAAAAGTATACTTACAACTGGCTAAAGTATTTAGCGATGCAAAAATTCAAAATAAAATCTGGCAAATCGATGCCCCAATAAACTCGGCAGCTGTCAAACTGAAAGTAGGTCGTTGCTAAGAAGGTGCGCGATGTTTGTTTACTTGGTGACATTCATCATCAAATTGCTTCGTACCCACCCGTTGGTTCGTGTTTTGGTATATTCATTTCAAATAGTCAACCTGCTTTCGAACTTATTTTTTGTAAAAATTTGTTTGGTTAAATATTTCTTAACTAAATTTATCAAAAATATTGACTTGTAATGATATTTAACGAGTATTTGGCTGATTTTAGAGGTGGCAGTACTAAAAACCAGTGGGTTACGGAATTTGAGCTTTTTAAAAAGCTAGGTACGAGCACGGTTGTGTACCAATTTTATACTTAGTACAATAATTTGTTATTAAAATAACATCATTTGTTCGAAATATGAACTTGGTACACAACTGTGCTCGTATTACACTTTGTATTTTTAGGGCGATATTTAGGTCAAAATTGCCGATTTAGTCCATTCTGGGGGTCAAAATAGGCCCCATATGAAGTCGGAATGCAAGTTTAAATAAATATTAATGTGATTTACTGATAGTTTAGACATTGTTTCATCTGTATATGCAAAGAAAACCGTCCAATCGACGATTTAATTTTTTCAAAAATTCTTGGGCCTAAAACACCCCTTATCGTCCCTGCTTCTTTAACTCAAGTCATTACGGATGCCAGTTTTATGTCCAGGTTTTAGTGAAATAGCTAATCTTGTTCTCGGAGGATTATGTTTCTGTATATTACCCACTGAGTTACCATTAACATGGTTAATATCATGATAACACGGTCACAACAATATATTGTCTTGGCCTGTCATGCGTTTTATGATTGAATTAATTTCCCTCCTTTGTGATATCGTTTTGTGTCGGAGTTATCTAAACAATAAAATAGCGGGCTTGTATCTAGTTCTAACTCTGTATCATTTACATAATTATTGGGAGATCAGAGGGAGACAGGCTGCCGAACCACAAGCACATGTCTGAAAGCTCACTTGATTTTCCAATTAAAGTAAACAAAAAATAATGCCACTGATATAAAGTTATTGTGAAATATTCAGCTATCATCCATGAACTCTGCTGCCACACGTCCGATTGACTCGATAAACAATACAAACTTAATTGGCACTCATATAATTCAGACAAATAAAATAACAATATAACATATTCAAAAACTAATTACAGCCACAACGAAGTGGCTTCTCTGATGTATGTACATGTATCTTATGGGTATGGAGTAATGGGCGTGGTTCCCGCTCTCATCTTGCTAACCCAACAGGTTAACAGGACACCGGACCATTTGTCGTTAGAGGGCGATCTTTGACAGCAACACATGAATGCCCCAAAAGGCATATCCCCCAGGGCACACGAAAAATATAAACACCAAAATGCTACAACAATGAATATATAAGACCCAAAAGGCTACAACTAAATATACGCCTAAAAATGCTAAACACAGTACCGGTATATTAGCCCTACATTCGAAATGTGTCACAATAGGATAAACTTAAACAGGGGCCTAAAGGGCTGAACTATGCACCAAAAGGCTATAATAAACCTGAACTAATGAAGCCCATAATCCGCCACGCACTGAATCGCGAATGGGAATCAGACACCAAAGACAACACCATGATGAAACACCAGAAGCTCAGGTACCAATACATGTAATAAATTGTTTTTTCAAGAAAAGCTATAGTACTGCAATTCTTAAAAAATACACTTAGCGCGTTGAAAACACAACACTTCCAATCAAGATAACTTTTTTTATTTATTTATATTTCTGAATGCATATTTGTGTGTGTTCTTTTGACTATCCATGGATTTTAGCTCGATGTTCTATGAAAAATATCGGGTTTTCTAAACATTAATTGAGCTTCTTACTTATCAGTTTTTGCATTATTTTTGTCTTCATGATAAGCACTTGTACACGAGTATACGAGCTTTATCAGAAAAACAGATACCCGGCTGCATTATCAACATGACAAACGCCGAAGGACGCACGGCACATAACTGGCATGATCTGAAAAAGACAAACAAAAGCAGCACGACCAAAATGAAATGGTAATTGATACTAAATGATTAAAACTTGAATACTTACTAGACATGCACGACATTTGCATTGAATAGGAAAACACTATACGAGAGGTGTTCAACTTATATTTGAACAAAATGAAAATATGCGTAAAACTTAACTGACAGGTATTTAAATATTTTTATTGCAGTACATAATGGCAGGACACATGGCAGTTATAGGTCATGTGACATCTTTTCGTCCACTCCTGTTTCAGAGCTTTTTCATAGGTTTGTGACATACCGACCTAAATAGCAGGTACAGGCAAATACTTTGTTTATTCACAGGAACTTGCATTTATAATTTAAAAAAAAATGGAAAAAAATATTTTTTTTCACTAGGCCTACTGTACTATTAAAATATATATTTTTTCAAATTATTAATGCAAGTTCCTGTGGTTTATTATAGTGTCACCAATTAAAGTGCCATATAATTTTGACTTATGTGTCACATATTTTTTGTGCACACGAACCCCTTCGATTTACCGCTTCCAAGGTAGTCTGCTACTCGTAGAGATAGCAATGATAGGTCTGACTAATGAACTTTACAGAAGTTTAATCAGAATATCATTCAGTAAAATTCTCATTCCAAACAACACATTACCCACCAAGCCCTCATTTCAAAACCAAACCATAGTATGTTTGTCGTTGTTAATTTCTAAAAGATGTCCTTAGATGTTTACATCAGTGCTTTTCTTGTTTGTGAAGGAATGCGTTTTGAAAGTTCTATGACGTCATCGAATCTGTTTTCCGACCATATCGTCTGCTAGCTTTGCTACACTGGGACTATCGCAACTGTTATTATGATTTTTTTATAACTTGTTCTTCTTCCAATATCGGACACGTACTTGAACGTGACAACAATGCATATAATCAGGAAGATCGACCCAGTAAAAAACTTTCAGTACCTTGATTTTGTATATTCAAAAGCAATACACTTGCCTGTGTGGAAGTTTAGATTTCCTTCTTTGCTTGTTAAGGATAGTTACACGATGGTATAAGTACATTTGTGGTACCAGTCTCAGCCCGACAGAATCAACGGTCGAACCGAGTCACCAGAGAAACCACACTTAGCTGAGTTTGGACGACGAAAAACTTACCGAAGTTTTTGCAAAGAGTCAACCACGTGTATTACAGGAATTGTCACTTTGTAAACAGTACCATCGCCATCAACATTTCTTTAAATCAACACTGAGGGTAGTGCCTTCACCAGGCTATAATATATGATGCTATGGTGAGAGCAATGTTCTATTAAAGTAGGCAGACGGACACTACTGGAACAGAGGCACTAGCATTATTAAATTCAGGCGAAAATGGAAACAACAACAACAGCAGCAAGATGTTTTCAACATTATGTCATCGAACATTACTTCTAGTGTAGTAAACAATACCATCACCTCTATTTTAATAGCGCCATTAAATCTGTACAATTTGTCTGTCATTTTAAAAAAAAAGCACATGTTGCGGAAATGTCTTATAGTTTAGCATCGTGTTTTCCCATCCTCGACCCATCTGTCGTCAATCCTTTCAGATGTAAATCTAACATGAAGTGGAATGAAAACCCAGTAGTGTCTAGTTCTTGAGGTTAATAATGATTCACTTTAATTTTGCGGAAGGCAATAATTCTCCAGAGGCAGTAAGGAATGTCTTGCCACTCCTTTTAATAAATCGTCAAATCTTATACAGATTATGACATAAATAATAGTCTCTGTATTAGTTTTCCCCTACATCACTTCATGTCAATTAGTTTAGAAGGCTTCGTCATTACAATAAGGAAGTGTGATGGAATCGTACATTTTGACGCCACGTGTAGCACAATTTTTAAACTGGTGAGCTGCGTACTTTAAAACAGTGTCACGTGGAACTGAGGATGCCACAACCGAGCTATCTTGCATTTCAATATAATTTATTTCAATTTCCAATAAGACTGCCCATGCGAACAAATAACACAATACAAGTTTCATATAAATATACCAGATTTATATAGCACCCTTTTCATGCGAACGCACGTTCAAAGGCACTTTACCCATGTTGCAGCCACAAGGGCACAGGTACATCCTCTACCAGTGCAGATACAGCATGATCTGACCAGAGGGACAGACTGAGAGAAAGCCCCTGAAGGGAGAGAGAAACATTAGATACAGGCATGTCCGGCGCTGCAGAGGTGCGCCTAGCTCTTATTTCGAATAGTAAGCCTGGTTCTTTAATGTGCCCGGTGTATAGCACCGATACACAGCTTCCTGGCACTTCCAGATACTTTGCAGACCACGGCCAGATATAGCGGGAAATATTATAAATATTTCAGAACTGTCAAGTTCCGATGCCAGGGATTGAACCCACGACCTCTGGATTGACAGCCCAGTGCGTTACCACTGAGCAAAATCCGCTCATAAGACAACAAGTGGCAAAATGAGATGAAATCAAAAGAGACAACCAGGACAGTCCTGACAGTTTCTGGCGGAGAAGGTGTGTACAGTAAGAACTATAGTTCGTTGGTAATTCATTATATATCATTAAAGCAACGCTAATCACTAATTCAGTTAGGATCTGGTGACAGTGACGTAGCCGTTTATGCGCACACAGAAGATTACAACCATTGTCTGAATAGGTAGTGCGAATATAGTTTGTTAGTTTAGCACTGTATTATGGCTGCCTGTTTTAGCCTTTATAATTGGTTTTGCACCGTAATAGTGGAGCCAACCGCTGCGTCACTGTATTCTTACCCTGACTGGACTATAACTCTCACCAGACCCTTACTGAATTATATATACATCGTTATAAAGATAACCAATAAACGAATAATAGCGTGGGTTGGTGGGTAAACTCGGTGAAAATGATAAATATAGGTATACGTCACTTGTTACATTTTGCTCTTTTATCAATCAAGCTAACAAGTCGGGTTATATATAATTACATGTTTCCAATACACATTGAAATGTTTGGGTCAAATATATAAAATACGTGAGACATACTCTGTATAATTAAGCTCTAATATAAATTCTGTATCGTGCCTACCAGTTTGTTTCGGTGGAAGAAAAAATAGTTCTACACTGATCACATCATACGTCAAATTTGAAATGAAAAACAGCGATATTGTTTCTTCTGCATCGATTTTAAGACGGAATGTCAATTCTGATGCATGGATACACATGGTCTAATTATATTTTGAAAACAATTTGAAATGCAGCTGCAGCAGATAAACATTCATTAGTATATCGTATGAATTTGAACATATATTCAAAGTCACCATTTTCGAGCCCATTATAGTATGCACATATAGCACAGTCTTTTCAGAACCGTTATTGTAGAGATGACATAGTTTTATTCAATTGCCATACAGAATGATGATGAAATTTGCTCCCATAGGTTAAGTATGATAATAGTTTGAAATTTCTCCTCCTTGATAAAATTCACCTATGCGTGTTGTTAACGCAACATATACAAATTTGGTGAGTTACTATATTTTAAGCCGTTTTTAAAGCGGGATAATAGGCCGTTTAAACGGGATAATAAGCCGTTTAAGCGGGATAATAAGCCGTTTAAACGGGGTAATAAGCCGTTTAAACGGAATAAAATAAATGTGGCATTAATCACTTCAGAGGCTCCGTAGAATCCTATATGATTTGCTATTTCCAAGATTTTTGTAAATTACTTGAAATGTTGCCAACTTTGTATTATTATTCAAATATATTATACGACGTGTATATGTCTATGTGTAACTCAACGTCTGGACAGTCATATATAATTAGATAAAGCACATTAACATACCGACCTAAAGTTCTCTTAAATCTCCCAGGATGGTCATGATTACCAAATCATAATTATGACGTCATCAATACACCGATACTTGCCTTAGAAATCTAGAAATGCTATTGTGCATATATAATTAGATAAAGCACATTAACATACCGACCAAAAGTACTCTTAAATCTCCCAGGATGGTCATGATTACCAAAGCAATGACGAGCATAATTATGACGTCATCAATATACCGACACTTGCCTTAGAAATCTAGAAATGCTAGTGTGCATATATAAGAGTGCGACAATGCCATCGTTCTGCAACAACCAACACAGTATTTATTTTTCATATCAGTGCCTTTGTTAATTGATATGGGCTGGTATTCACAAAGCATCTTAAGTGAAAATTTAGAAATTTCTTAAGTGTATCAGCTAAGCAAGAAAAACAAGATCATTGATGATTAATATTTTACATAGTTTTGAAGCATTATAAATGTAAACAGCTACTATAATCACTAAGATAACATAGACTATTCTTCAAATTGCAGGACACATGAGTTGCAAAAATTTGTAACACTTAAGACGCTTTGTGAATACCAGCCCTGTTTTTACATTGGTGCCAGTAAGGTATGAGCCCACATAAGATTTTTACAATGCATAAGCATATGTCTTTTTGGCGTTCTTTTACACACCACATTGCATTAACGTGAGTACATTGTATACGCGATGTTACGTTGCAGATAGACACCTTCATAAAAGTGATGACCCTTACGGAATTCCGTGGTGCAGCGTTAGAAGTATTTGATATCAGAATTTTTATGTCTGATTAATGGATTGGCTGCGAGTCCTTTATGGTGTTATACGAGCACATTCTTTCGTATTTGGCCTTCACTTGAACCTACATACTACCAATTTCTCTATATAAATGCCAATTATATTACAAGTCAAATAGTTCCTGCGAGCAAATGATGTACCGACTTCATTTGACAGAGAATTTACAGGATCCTCGACCTTCTATCTGCATAATTCAACAGCTGATGTGTATAAAATTAAGGACGTTTAGGACCTTTCTCCGACGTCATCGGTAAAAAATCGCTTTTTCGCCGAATCTAATAAAAATCTCCAAAAATATGCTTTAACCTACTTTCCGTATTATGACGTTTTTAATTTTTCAAAATATCGCTTCGTTTCCTAGCAACGTGACGCTATGTACATAGGGCGTGAAATTGACGTTTTGAGCGTATATTTCTGTTCTATTAAGATGTACAATAATTTTCAAAACTCTATTTATTAGTCCTTCATCCTTTGAATACGTATATGTAAAATTTATAGCAGTTGCGACTAACAATTTCGCACCGAAAACGGTTTTATATCGAAAATTGACCTGTATTTTACTGCTTATTTGCGACACCCTACTCACTCCAGGACGCAATTTGGTCAACAAAAAGTGATTCAATCAACTAATGAAACATACCGTGGTTTTGCGGTAATTCTACAGAATAAGCACAAACAATAAAAAATGGGGGTGATCTCGCATTATTTTCGACAAAATGGAATTTTAATGAAAAACGGACATACGTTAAAGGCATAACGTCGTGCCGTCGCACGACGTTACGGGTTATTGTGGCTACGTCAGCGTCATGATCTTGTGGTGTATCCGGCGCATCGGCACATTGTTTCAATATATAAACAATATAAGAAAGCCTTATTGATGAGATCTTCAAAATACCCCTAAAATTGTATGAATATTAATAATTTCTAGTGATATACATGTACGTACATTTTCCCTATAAATAAAGAGATATGAACTTGCTACTAGCACACACTGTATAAAACACTAACACCTCTCAGAAAGAATATTGTGCTTTAACATTTTGGCTTACGACCTATATATTGTGTATGCACAGTAGGGGGTTCGGGGCAAAGTGTTACGGTCCCTGTGGTAAAATGTTTATTGTAATAAATACCGACAAACATACTTTGGTATGTAGTTATATTTTCAATAAATGGTCAAACGTAGTCCCAACACGTCTTCACAATGTGTTAACTTTACGGACCATTTTAAACAGTTGAACTTGTTAATGCATATTCAATGCAAATTGATTAATTAAAGAACTTGCATTGTAAAAATTAAGTATGGTTTATGTATACATTATTACTAGGACTGTATAAGTGTACATGTATGCATTCAATAGGCAATGTAACAATTATACATAATATATTTTCCCCCAACTCACTAAACAGCAACAACACAACAGCTCTACAGTAAATCCCAAAGGTGGCCGAATCAAGTATCTTATGAACCAGTCATGGTAAAAACCCGCAAATTCCCCCTGTCCTATACCTCACGGGTATAGTCAGAGCTGCATTTCCCCGCTATTTTGTCGCGAATCAAAAGCGTACCACACATACATCAGTGCGGGGACATCGAAAACGTAAAAACACAAGACAGTTCCCACTATCACCTGTCTTTCCCCTGGATTGGGATAGTAGTTTCAATTGACTGGTACATTATTGTAACGTCATGTTTGATGTGTAGGCCTACTCCAACTAAGGCACATAAGCCAAAATGTCAACCTATACCGTGAGTTTCGAATTAAACAAATTTGAAAAATTGTGAAAACAGTACCAAAATTCCAGAAAAAAGCGTTGTCAACCTGTAAAACAAAATGTGTGAAGTTAAACGGGCCGCGCATTAGCCGATCCAACAGCGGCTCAAAGTGTTAACATTAACTTATAATATTACTATCTAATACACGTGTAAGACCTCATACTTATACATATAACGCTATCTTTCAATTTGCTGGCTGTTCATCTACCGTCCGTATTAATTTTGTTTTTAATTAAATTTATTCACGGTTACTTTACAATCAAAATGTAGCGCACAGCGGTCTTTAATCCAGCTGTCAACATGAGTTCACATGATTGCGTACCAGTGAAACCAGATATATATGCGTGGTAAGTGGCAATATTTCTAGACAAGTGCGGGACTAACTTTCCAAATGTTTATACATCAACGATTTGCTTTTATACCAAACGCTATTATTATATACATTATAACTATGTATGACTGTAAGAAAAAGATGTATACATAGTTTAGTTATTATTTTATTAAAGGGACGTAATTATTAGTTTGGAAGACTTCAGTTAGTTTGGAAGACTTGAGCTCATAATTCGGTACAATGCATTTAATGTCCGATCGAATATCCCGAGTAGATGTTTAGATAATTTAAATACATAACTCAGCCGATGTTCTCTTTTGTATTACTGTGTATTTATCATGATGCTGTGTTCAATAAAGACACATTTTGAAGAATAATAAAACCACAGTACTGATAGTATTGTAGGTATTGCGAGAGAAACTCAGTTTTGTCATTTTCACAAAAATTACCACACTCAAATCGAAATGAATAATTGTTATGTAGTGACAAACTTTGAACAAAGCTATTATATATGATTTTATAAGTGAACAGATGCAGGTGAAATGCGTGCATTTTATTCTTAACATGTAATTGTTGTACTAGTAAATAGGACGCAAGTCTGTAAATAGAACGGACGTACATAGCGCGTTACGTTGGGCGACGTAACGTTTTTACGTAAGTCCGTTTTTTACTGAAATTCAATTTTGTCGAAAATAATGCGAGATCACCCCCCTTTTTTATTGTTTGTACTTATTCTGTAGAATTACCGCATCACCACGGTGTATTGCATTAGTTGATTGAATCACTTTTTGTTGACCAAATTGCGCCCTGAAATGAGTTGGGTGTCGCAAATGCGCTATAAAATTCTGTCAACTTTCGATATAAAACCTTTTTCGGTGAACAATTGTCCGTCACAATCGCTTTAAATTTAACATATACGTATTCAACGGTTCAAGGACTAACATATGGAGCTTTGAAAATTGAAATAGACCTTATTCTGACCGAATTATGCCATTGAAACATCAATTTTACGCCCTATGTACATAGCGTCACGTTGCTAGGAAACGAAGCAAAATTTTGAAAAAATAAAAACTGCACAATAAGGACACAATGTTAAAGCAAATTTCTGGAGATTTTCATTAGATTCGGCCAAAAGTCGATTTTTTACCGATGACGTCGGAGAAAGGTCCTAAACAACCTTAAGCATGATAATCTCAAAATTATAAAAAAATAAGCGCGGTAGGCCGGTAGCTTTCAAATTGGGAAAACTATATGCACGATAATTTGACATACGAAATTTATCAACAATATGTTAAATAATTTCATGTATAACAAACCAATTTTCAAGACATACAATTGCATATTATGACTCCCTTGTTCCATATAATATTTATATGCTTATAAATAAAACCTCATATCAGTCCATTAAAAGGTATTATCATAAGACATGTTTTCAATGTTCAACAATATCAAAAATCATAAACCAATTCCAATAATTCCATGACAATAGACAAGAGACATTTAGAATTTTAAGTCTCTTAATAGACATTAACACTGAATGATAATTTCTTATATGACTCTGGAGACCAAAAAAACTGTAAATGTTGTTTATCAAGGGAAACAACCAGCACTAATTTTACCCGCTGATCCTAAAAAAATAATTTACGGAGCGAACTGTGTTGAGTACGAAAAATATATTCGGGACGAACGGTGGGAAGTGGTACGAAAGTGTTGAGTATGAAACGTTAGCGAAGAATTTATCCAACGATAAAACGATCGAAATCGTGTTTTATACTCTTTTAATCGAGTTGCGTGTACATTTTTATCGTAGGGACGGTTTTGAGGATAATTTTGTAGTTCTTCCTAAGAATTTCGACTTGCCCGGGCCGACATAGTATTACGTCAGCCATCTTTTTGCGTAAGAAAGTATTGGTTGCGTAAAAAATACCGATTAGGTGATGATTAACACCAGAAATTCCGTAATCCTGACACATTAACCTTAGAACTAACCTATTTTCGTTCAAGAAAAATTTGAAATCTTGTAACGACCGGTTTAATTAGTCTGGTTCAAGGCATTCTTACAAAATGCATCTTTTTTGGATTTTTTTTTTGAAATTGTAAACCATCGAGAACAGGTCACGTGCCCCTTCATGGACTTTTTGCTTTGAGCTATCCAATATACCTGCTCGCTCAAGCTCGCAGGTAATAATTAATGAAAGGGCAACGTGATTGTTTTTGGGTGTCGAACAAAACATATATGCACACCACTCCTATAGACCTTTCCCGAAACTAGGTAACCTCCCTTTGAAATTGTCTTCCCTTGACGCCTATGCGCATGCGCCAGATTAATATCTCCACTTCCGGGATGTCCGTATATCGATTCAATCGTTATTCAGCGATTACTCCTAGCATTAGGGATCCGTTTTCTTGAGATAAAAGTACTTTCTTGACGATAGTTTTGCTTTTCCTTTGTCGTCAGTTGAACGAACATGTAGGGAAGTGATTACATGCCCTAAAATTATTATTGGGATAATGAAATTTTATTAAGATTTAAATATATTTCTCAGTAAAATATCTTATTCACGAGCGCTTTCAATATTTATGAGTTGAGAAGACTATATTCAATAATAATTGTGATTATACAGCATTATTATTAAATATTGGTTCAAATATTATTTTCGGTAACCTTATAACATACGAATCAATCTACAATATGTTTATGAAGATACTCACCAATTAAATTATTTGGACAATCATCCATAACACATGTAGACATAAACTTGCACTTATAAGTGCTAAATAAATCCATCACCACGCAAACATATCATGGCATGCTTATTCACAATAATGTTCGTGGTATTCAATACAAAAATAATATTACACTAATTATGTTAGATTTAAACAATAAGTATTTTAATTAAAAGGATATAATGAGGGAAATTTATAGCGAAAATGAACGCACTGGTGTTTGCGTTCTGAAAATATTAAATGCCTAATTCATGTATATAGAGAAAATTAAATGACAGTCCGGTATTCGTTTAAAGTGCACCTATAAATACCCATATAACAACATATTTTCAAAACCAATTAAGTGTCATAAAACCCATAATCTGAATTAGTAATCAGTGGAAAAGACCCCCTGCTATATGAATGGTCAACTACGTGTCTGACACATTGTATAATGCA
This sequence comes from Spisula solida, assembly GCA_947247005.1. NCBI lineage: Eukaryota > Metazoa > Mollusca > Bivalvia > Venerida > Mactridae > Spisula > Spisula solida. The sequence continues at coordinate 32,063,493 of OX365952.1, read as the reverse complement.
ACATATGTCACCGCGGTGGCTATATAATTGGGCATATCTTTAAAGATGCATCCCTAATTCTGATGTAAGATCTGTATAATATCAGCGGGGATTAACATTAGGGTAATAAAACAGCTCTTATCCCGATGACTGTAATTTAAAATGAGGGAGCAAAGATCATATAAAATCCAAGTATTCTTTGGATGAATATATACGTCCGTGCAGACACAGGAATGTATAGTTTCTTGTGCGTTGCGTTCGTTTAAATTCATGTTTCGTACTTCCCGTTTGTTATGAAGTATTGACAGTTGATTGTTTTGTTCAGTGAAATTAAATTAACTTTTAACATGCGCAGTCGCAGCACATTTTCTCACTACATGTGAAGGGAGGGGGCATCCTAATACTTTATTCTCAAGAAAGATCGAGTCGTGTCACCATTTGCTCAGACGGATTAAACTAGTTTTTTGATCTCAGTGGGATATCCTGATCAAATTCCAAGCCCTGCACAACTCATGTATTTATATTTACAGGACAACCAAATTTAAGCGGGTCTGAACAACCCTCTTGAGCCGCGCAAAAATTATTACATGCATTGTGTGACTGATCATTCGCGGGATTGGGGGTACTATGCCAACACCCTATCACACTATAGTTTTTACAAATTCGCGGGTATCTTATACGAATATGCCAACATCTTACAACCACACTGACACTGTATATTGTACAATTTCACAAATACCAAAATATTAAACTTAACATATATCAAAGTAGAAGTACGCTTGAGAGATTGACGTTGAATAAGTAAATTACTTCACTTTTAATAATTAAATTTTAAAAAAAACTATGGAGCACACGAAACATAAAACAGTTTGCGTAATTTTACCAGATACTTTCAAAGATTATTATCGTAATAAGCGAACAAACAATATCCTTCGTATGTTCTCTTTAATTTCAAATATTTTTTTTTGTTTACCGCCGTAGATTCTATACTTTGTTCCGTATAAATTTAATTAATTTCGCAGTATTCTAATGTAATACAGCAGTATGGGATACAAAATTATTTTTTCTAACAGATTTGTTATAGTAAACATAACAAAAAAGAACACTTTTGTAAGCTAAATACTTAAAATGACTGGAATTTGTTCTATGTTACTATATACCGATCTTATCAGGACACCCCGGAAGTGGAATTATTGAAAACAGGGGACGTTATCGAGGATTTACCAAGGGGGGGGGGTAACCTAGTTTCGGGAAAGGGCTATTGCCTGTATTGATTGAGAAATCAATGATACTATTTCAAGTATATAATATTATATTTTGGAAGAAACGATATAATTGTGTTGCATTGAACTGTATCTGTAACTGGTTAAATCTGACATTTTGTAGTTGAGTTATAGTATTAAGATAAATTCGTTTAAAATATATGGACAGATGGGACGCCTAATTAAGTAGCCATTTGGTGTTAAGGTATATTTACACACCGATTGTGAAATGTAAATTATTTTCTCTCACCTCGTAATACGTAATCGTTACTTTCATACCCTGCCACTGAGACTCTTTAATATTATTATCTTAACTTATATTGTAAGACATCATAGGGGCCAAAATATAAAATATTATAATATTCTTTGTGCATAGTTATTTTTCTAGTTCATTGTTCAGGATCATAATTATGTAAGTGGCGAATATTGTCAAATGAGTTTCCTCGTAAAGTGGTTTATTCATTATTATTATTATTACTAATTTAGATGGACGAGGAGAGGACTCCACATTCATAAAACACCAATTTCACTAAACAGAACACAGGGGAGGTCAACAAAAGATAATTATGATATAATTATAAGGAGTTGAAAAGGAATTAGAACGTAAGGAATAATTGATCAACTTAACTATTGAAACGACCATGTATATTTTACTTACAAGTGCGACACTCGGTATGGAGTATGATAACGAGTATGGTACTGTATTCACAAATTATCCTTTTTTCCTATGGTCTCAGCCACTTAAGAATCAAAATCCAATGTTTGCCACAAAACATTGGCACAAGCTTAAAAAATATTTTTGGAACATAACAATTGGTCTTTAATCTCTATATAATATTTGCTACTTCTTGAAACATTCCTTTGACATAAGAACAACCTAATATTCTAAGTAGCCTATTTTGGACTACTATCAATCTACATTTATTTGAACATAAAGTGCTTTATTTTACATGTACTCATCTCTTTGTGTATATAATGTACCATGTATATATGTTAGTATGTATCATTTTTGTGTATACATGTCTATGCTTTTCGTTGCCAAAGGCAAATGTGTTTGCCGAATTGCAATAAAGTTTATTTGTTGTTGTTGTTTGTTTAATCTACACAAAATGACTAATGTTTTTTTGTCTGTGAAGTTAATTTGTAACACTATAGCTATTTAAATGACCGGTTGTGCTTGTCTTAATTTTATAATGTTTCCTATGGTTTTAGCAACTTAAGTTGAATCTAAAAAAAAGTGTATTTTTGTATGGTTCGAAGTGAAATATTTTTTAGATTATGTGCACCTACCTTTCAACTAATGTTATACATAAATTTGTTTACATCAAATGCCTTCAGAGCGTGAATCACCCTGTTTTTTTCAAAAGGCCCACTCAAATAGTCACGATTTTTCGTCTTTTTTTGTTTGTTTCAAAATCACTTAAAATGCTTAATTTCATAAAAACAGATTTATGGACACTAATAGGAAATGTATCCTAGTTTTTCATATACTGGTATCCTACGTAATGGAACCATATTTTCCAGTCTTTTTTTCAAAATAAGGGGGTGGCTGAAACCATAGGAATGGATGAAACCATAGGAAAGAATGATAAAAAGGATAAATATTGGACTCAGTAACAAAGGTTAAATGTTGGTTCGGCTGAAACTGGGTGTTTAAACTTTGTTAATTCAATCAGAAACATTGTGGATTAATTAAAAAACATATCTTTATTGAGGTGTTTTTACAACTGAGAATGATTATTTAGAGCATATCAGTGGAAAATATCATTTTCAAGGTGGTTGTTGTTAATGTGATTTAACTGTATTGCAAAATCACCATCTGGATTTGTTTCCCTACTCAAGACAATGACATTTAATAGCTCAGACAGTTACACAGATAATTCGTCTCATTTTTGGCCGTTAGATTAATTGAGCATGTAATTGCTGCTACACGATCGTGGCAAAATTGCTGATTTTGTCGAAGCTATAATTGTGATGTAATGATACTTCACAATAGATTTGAATGATGGGAATTAATTGTTAATTAAAAACAACCGCGATCGTTCAACATGCAGCATTATGGAGTACTATTATCTTTGTATATAGGGAGTACTCTAAGACAGAATCTGACATATTCTGAGCCGTACCATAATCATTGAGAAAATGCTAATATTCATAACCATCAACTTGCTTCTATTTTATATATTTAGGCCAATTATTAAAAGAAGCAGGTGACAAACTTCTGTGCGGTTTGTTGTCTTATTTGTACTATAATTATGTGCAGAATAAATTTTATTAAAAAAAATGCTTAAACACATACATAACAAAAACGTAACCGTTGGAACGTTAAGAAACTTACGATAAGTGGTTTTTGCTTATGGGACTTGTTAGCAACATCGGTCTGGGTGCAGCCATAACGGGTATAAAGAAGTTAGTCAAATTAAATGTGTAAAATACATTATTATATTTATTATAAAACGTAGCCAAGGATGGGGAACGAACCTACATTGTACGTATTTCAAAATAATGTAATAGCAGTTTTACCATCAGTTCAATTAGTATTTGGCCATTTGTATACTCTGCAGGAATTTCTCCAAAATACACTTTGTACATGTACGTGTATTGTAATTCCTGATTGTATTTCTGGCGATGCACATTTCGTAAAGAATATATAGGAAAAGCAAGTTAACGTTATTACATTCGTTTCATAGTTTAATTTGATAGAAAAAGCATTGTAATTATTTTACCTATATAAGAGATTCTAGTATCAAATCAAATTATATGTGATACTTTTCTACGTACTATTTTCCTTATTCCGAAAATAAATTCTTAACCGACCTAATTATGAACAAATATCGCACACTGCAAATTCACCAATGAAATACATTGTATCATAAGATAATCAGTTAGGGTATAAAGTCTGTGAAGGGTATAACGTATTGAGAGGTCCACATGGACGATAAGATCGGCATTTTGTTACTTCATATTGAGTTAAAGAACAACCTTATTTGGTGGTTTTAATACGGTGTCCCGTTAGGGCCATCGCTTCATAGAATATCGACTTTTCAGTATCGTAATGTCGTTGTTTCGTGTTTTCATTATCGTACTATCGTGTTATCACTATTGTATTATCGACTTTTCACTATCGTACTATCGCGTTTTATCATCGGACTATCGTCTTTTCACTATCGTACTATCGCGTTTTCATCATCGGACTATCGTCTTTTCACTATCGTAGTAGCGATCTATTATAGCTATGTAGCGATGGCCCTAATTGGACACCGTATTTTGAACCTGAACTACTATTGCACAATGCAAAATCACCACCAATGATATATCCTTAGATCACAGGAACCTGCTATGTTTATATACATATATGGTCTAAAATGGTATTTAAGACCCCGTTACTGACAAGCACTTAGAGAACATTTACTAGTATTTTCTCTAAGTGCTGGCCAGCAACTGGGTATTAATATATCAGGTTCCTGTACCTAGATCAACAGTAAGTGCATTACATCACGTGATAATGTGGTGTTATCGAGCGAGAAATGCCTATCAGACAGATTAGCGCCGTTGGCAAGGACTAAGTATTATTAAATTAACAATAATCGCCATATCTATTGTAAATCGATTCAAGTATTATTACGTCTGTCTTTTTAAGGTCTTTTTAAGGTCATTTTGCGGAAATTGTTTTAATCCTTTCGTCTGTAGATCTAACATGTGCTGTCTAATTTCTTGACGATTTATTAAATTTCGTCAAAGGAAATAAGTCTCTTAAGATAGAAATCCTGTAAGAAAAGTCTTGCCAATACATTGTCGAATCTTATACAGCTTATTTCACCAATTATAGTCTCAATACCAGTTTCCTACAAACTTACGTCATATCACTTATGGTACTCCCTTTATACGTGTGTAGATGGTGCGTTTAGTAGACTTGACTTGATCGGTATGAACAGTCCTTAAGTACAACATATTTAACTACCACGTGGCGAATGCGCGTCATTTGGTACGTCAAACCGGTACGTAATTGGCTCGTATGACGTGATATTTTAACTGTCGAAATACGACGGTCATTCAATAAATTCGTAGACTGGGTCCATAATTTTATGACACAGAGAGTATATTGAATGATCTACGTACTTTGTTTCCAAACGTTTCATGCACTTTTTGACCGTTTTTTATGCATTTACCTAACCCTCTCTTCTCTTGAATTTACAACCGCTGGGTTGCAGTTTATCGTTCTTTTAAGTGTTTCACGGCATTTGGCCACTTACAAAATTTTGACATTTAATAAAATCTCCAAGTATTTCATTAACATGAGGCTTCCATTTTATTGCGCAATATATGATACATATTTCACTAGAACATGTTGGTGTTGAGAGCGTTCTCTGACAGCACGTGCTACTGGCAATCAGTATGCTTGAATGTTTTCATTTATCCATCAAATAGTTGTAAAATATGATATAATAAAACGGTTTCATGGAGTTACCGGGTTCTGTTTGCCAATTTGTTAAACGAAGTGCGAATAGAAACTCGTAAAATTGACTCAATATTCATAAACATACTTCCTTATTATGCATACCTGCTAACTGACCTGAACGTACAACCAGTTTACAACGACCCGTCTAGAGATACCAGTTGTCTCCATGTACCACGCACATGCTGTTCAACATGTGGCAAAAGGTTTATATCTCAAATATCTGCCTAGGATGATAGTGAATATGTTTTGCAATTAGCTTCGTACAGACTCAGTTCTATGATTGTCCGATATACTATACGTACGACGACAGGAATTTGAAATTTTATCCATCGAATGAGCTAAATATTTATTTTGAAAGCACTGGCTACGGGATTCCATTTTGGGAGACGAAAGTACGTTGTGTTCCTTTAGTATTATATATACGTATAGAGCGATTTTGATTAGATCGACTGCTATGATATTTTATGGATGAAATTTCTAATTCCTGTGGTACGACGTATTTACAGTGTTTTATAGGATTGTCCAATATACTATTTGTACGGCGTATTTACAGTGTTTTATAGGGGATATCACCAGTCCGTATGCAAAGTGCAAACCGACAGCCTATTGGATGAATGAACAATAAAAAATATTTCCTTCGACAATTTGACTTCGACAATTTGACTTGTGGCTCAAGCGTAACAGACGTAACTACAGCAACACTATTAATCGTCTTTGTGGAATAATATAAGTATGCTTATACTATGGTTAACGGATTTAAAAACGCGACACTTTGGTATGTTGGTATATTTTAGGAAAACAAATTCCCATATAACATATATTTGTATATTCGTAAAGGCTAATTCAATGTCGTCATTGTGATACCAAACTTAATACAATCCAACGAGTATTAATTTAATTATCGCACGAATAAGAGTAAAAGTAACATGTTTATCCGCGCATTGGTTTTATCGTTGAAGATGACCAGCCTCTATAACAGATCGAATGTATACGTAAGGCATGTCTGACTTATATACACAAATTCTTAATCAAATTGAATATAAAAATGACATATCCAACTTTTATTTAAAATGTGTCTATATGACACGGAAACATTGTTACAGGAAACATACACAGTTCTCTCATAGACCTACATAATGTTTTTTATGGTCAAGGGGGGGGGGGGGGGGTAACCATGTAAAACATTTTGGTCAGAATGCGACTTTTGTTTTCTGGATCGACGTATTGATTGAACTATAAATTTGTTAATACTCATTTCATTTTTATCATCTTAGTACCAAAATGACGCTAATGCATTTATTTTAATCTGCAATATTTCAATACCGGCATAAACTTGAATTGTCTGCTATAGAACAAAATACTCCAGTGTCGCGTTTTTAAATCCGTTAAGTATAGTATCTAATGTATAGATAAAACATGTAGCTACAATTGTAGAAAATTTCATTGACAAAATTAATATAAAAAATAAACTATTACGACAGTTGTCCCGAAACTTTCCGAGCACCCTCGTAATAACGGAATATATAATATCTTTTGTAGATTTTATGACGTACATTTGTGTGAAAATATATTTAAGCGATAACTGTATAAACCATAGGGGTCTGTATCGACTCACTGGTCTCTCAATCACTAGATATAGATTAACAGGGACGTAACTGGTATCAAAAAATTGCGACACCACCAACTTTACAAACAGTCTTGTAACTTTTCCAAAAAGGCAATTACTCACATAATGTTTTCTCCAGTAGCAAGCTTATACATTTATCTTCGAGATACAACCAATCTTATGTCAAAATATATCGCACTCGAGCCGTTACAAATGCATACATGTTGAAAATATACTGAAAAATAAAAACAGGACAAAAATGTGGACAGGCCCTTACCATACTAAAGGGCTCTTCACACAGGAGTGTCGACAAAAACAATGCCATGGTTGGATGAGCGTATAATAACGAAAACTATAACCAAAATATCACCTCTGAAAAGTAACATAAGCGCTGGTGCGGTCATTCTATCATTTTGAAATCTAAAAATGTTCATCGGACTTCCATGTTTGTAAAGCCGAACACCCGATGATACAAGCTATTTTACTGGATGAACTTTCGAACATGTGACCATCGCAAACAGATGTACTAGTTCTCGATATTCTAGCGCAGGTTATACGTATTTGATGCACAACCGGGATAAAGTAGTTTGTAAATAAAACTACTACGTATCTGTCTACAAGTTGTGCACGAAAAACTCGTGTTCTGATCCAAGTGAGTAAGCAAGGAATGTAGAATGGTTGTAAAATTACTATATTCCACTGAAAAGCGTGCAGCAGTTAAAGGTTTTAAACTAATCAATGAGTCTACTCCCAATTTTAAGAAGCACACGTTAAATGTACATGAGGGATGATCAACACATAAAAAGGAAAATGCTCATAAATTATTGTTAAGTGACCAATGTTGTTTAAACATATAATATATTGGCTTATTATAAATAATGAACTATAAAAAACGTTCATTTTAACACTAACAAACAAACAACTTAAAACGTTTATGTATTTGGATTATTTTATTTAAAAATTCACGTCATGTGTAATAAGGAGTACAGCACTGAGAATTGTGTCTGATGTATACTTGAATATATAACAAGTTCTTGCGTTGAATTTATGAATTTCTGCGAACAAATTGTAAATACCCATACCAGTAACACGCACGTGCCTATGTCCTTCAGAGTTTTGAATCGGTACTAATCGTTTTAGAAAAAGTTATTTCCGGTTTAGAAAATTGCGGAGTCGAAAGAAGTGAATGGTTGAAAGTATTCAAATTGCGAAACTTTTGAGTCCTAACATATTCTTTCATAACGTTAAGCCTGGTTCAAATCATGAAAATTATTGAAAAAAATACATATCTTATTTAATCCAACGTAAATAAAACAATATGGCGACGTCGGAATTGACGTCACATCATTTAACACGACGTCATCGCACGTTAACGCGACGTCGTCGCACGACATAGCGCGCCAACTTGTGAATAAAATTATGTTGAATTGAAATATAAATAGAGGATATTACATAGAGGATATTTGTTGATTTTGGTGTAAGATCGTATTTTATTTAATGCTAACTGATGAGATATGGAGTTCTATCAGTGAAATAAAACCTATATCAGTCACTGGTTATCACCTACAATGTGACTGATATAAGCTCCGCCCCCTCACAGGGACTACTTTAATTTACCAAAATCTCAATACTAAAATGTCTGTAACTTTTTTATTACTGAACGGAAACATGTCATGTGGGGGTTTTTATTCTTAGTTAGACCATTTACTACAAGTTGGTGTATGATTTTATGCAAAATTCTCAAAAAAGTCGTTTTCACCTATTCACCATAATCCAAGATGGCGGATTTTGAAGTGAAAAATATGAATGGAATAACGTATTGATACGTAGCCTAACCCAGTGGTAATTTGGCATAAATAGTACCAGTTTTGACACCATAAAAGCATTAAATAAATAGAATATTTGTGTGTTTTGATTGAATATGGTTAATATCTCATCTTGTAGTGATAAAATTTTAATATTTTCACTCGCGCTACGCGCTCTTGAAAATATTGAATTTTATCACTACACGATGAGATATAAACCATATTCAATCAAAACAAACAAATATCCTCTATTTATTTCACCGAGTGATCACAGAAAATCAATATTTTCACGAGTGGCGTAGCCACGAGTGAAAATGTAATTTTCTGTGATCACGAGTGAAATAAAATTGATCTTACACCAAAAATCAACAAATTTTCTGTTTATTATATGCCTCAATTCCTCTTAAATGTGTTCCGTAATTGGCTTAATTGGAAAATTAACGTCGAAATTAGAACGTCACGACGTGAGAATTATGACGTCACGTAACGCATATTTTGAAGCCCGGCGCCGTTGACGTTACGTTTCTTTTTCTGCATGATACTGGAACCAGCTTCTAAAACAGTGAAAATAACAAAGTGGTAATTTCACTGTTATTTTCACTGTTATTTTCACTGAAAAATGCCCATAATCCATTGAAAGCAAATAATAGAGTGTCTTTTCATATTGAATTATTAAACGAGTTTAATAAATAATAAAATGTGAGGGTCTGTCGAGCATTTTATCGATTTTATTCAACGAGTTTAATAAATTCAATGTGGAAAGTCACAAATATAATGTTCTTTTTATCATATGTATAGCTACTTATTTTCACTATAATAAACGCGCAACTTTGACGACATCGCCTATACTTTGAGTGACGTCACGTCAAAACTTTATTACACAAGTGTATTATCAAAAAATAAATAATGGCTTTATTACGCTGCCGCGACGTCAAACATATGATAAATAGCGAATAAAAGACGAGTGTAAAACTATAATAACTATTTATAGGGAATATCTGTGCAACCCGTCTCTTAGATTGGAAAACACTCTTTTCGAAGTATTTGTTCGCCTGGTTTTCTATGTGGTGCTGCCTGGCAGCCAGAGGCTAGATCTATAGTCTCTGTTGTAGAGCAAACAAATTCCAAAGTCATTTTTTTCTTCGATCAGATTATCAAAAAAACCTGATGGGAAATCCCCGCTGGATGCAGTGCATTTGTTCATATTACATATTTCATATTACATATCATTTGTTAATTTATGCTAATAATAGAATAGGATCAAGTTAAATTCTCTGTACTTTACTACATGTATATTGATACCATATATATATACAACTACAACTGTATATATCAATGCACGATAAAAACCAACCCGTTATCAAAACATGACGTTACAAACGCACGATTGGTACTTGTAAAACAGTTTGCGACACGCAACGTTGGAAACATTAAGCTGTAAGGCGTCGAACGAAGTTACCACAGGAGGTCATGTCTATTCGGACTTTGGTTAATAATAAGAATATATGGTTAAAGAAAGGGTACCTATATATTTAGAACGTTTCATAGACTTCCAATGACGAATAAAGTAGATAGGCCTACAGTACTAAATTAGTAACTTTTCCGCATATTTGTTGATCAACCCTCGATTGAATTTCCTAATGTCCCAAGGTATGGTTTGTGACGTCACATGTTCCACCAAAGCGTGTCCAATAAAATGACTTGTATCATCGGGTATTCGACATTACGTCACGTGACTCAAAATGGAAGTCCGATGAACATTTTTAGATTTCAAAATGATAGAATGACCGCACTAGCGCTTGTGTTACTTTTCAGAGGTGATATTTTGGTTATAGTTTTAGTTATTATACGCTCATCCAACCATGGCATTGTTTTTGTCGACACTCCTGTGTGAAGAGCCCTATAGTATGGTAAGGGCCTGTCCACATTTTTGTCCTGTTTTTATTTTTCAGTATATTTTCAACATGTATGCATTTGTAACGGCTCGAGTGCGATATATTTTGACATAAGATTGGTTGTATCACGACGATAAATGTATAAGCTTGCTACTGGAGAAAACAGTATGTGATTAATTGCCTTTTTGGAAAAGTTACAAGACTGTTTGTAAAGTTGGTGGCGTCGCAATTTTGATACCAGTTACGTCCCTGTTAATCTATATCTAGTGATTGAGAGACCAGTGAGTCGATACAGACCCCTATGGTATAAACCAGCATATTATTGCAGCAAGTATAAGCATGATAACAGTACAATCGCTATCTTATATCGAAGACCAGATGCTGTAGTTTGATAAAACATGTAATGCAGTAAACTGTGCATATTTACCTTGCATGTTAACCCTACACACGTACTATCAGTATATGATATAGATAGATAGCTTTTATTCAGAAAAAGGCTTTTAGCCTATCATTCTTCAAACATATATACAATTATAAACATAGCATGTCAGAACACAATTTAGAAATAATGTATATGCATATATAGTAAATATAGTATGTTCAAAATTATAAAATGATGTATACATGTAATTCAATAAATTAGCACATATTACAGTTAATCTATAAACACTTGTATGTGTGTCTAACAGCAAAAAGTTGATAATTGGTAAGGGGAGAATAAGGACTATTAGAAGTATAGTTGCGACCTTAATTCAAACTTTTGTGTACAAATAATGATAGGTTTTTTATAGTACATTGATTTTCGCTATTCAATAGCTCTGCAAATTTCAAAATATTCGGGTGTTTCCAATAATAATTTTTGATGTAAACTTTTCTTAAATCTTTATATACTGGACATTCTAAAACAAAATGAAATTCATCTTCTAAAGTGCTACAACATTTACATTTACGTTCATTAAATGGTACTTTAGCTGGCTTATGCCATCGTCCAGATTCAACTTCTAATTTATGCACCGAGACCCTTAATCGTGTGAGACATGTTCTAAATTTATAAGTAGTAATAATATAAGTACGGTTGAAAACGAAAGTCTGCTAATAAGTTATATGTTTTTGCTCTTGATGAATTTTGAAGTTCACTGTTCCAATTTTGAATAAAGATGTCTCTAGATATATACAGTGCCCACCAAAAATAAATATACAGTAAATAATTTTTGCAAAATTAAACTTTGTTAAATTATTCAATATCTGTTTATCAAATGGTCACAATTATACTAGTTTCTGTAACTACAGCTACTAAATGAGTCAAAATAGAGATATAAATAAAGATGAAGATGTTCGGAATTAAAATAACCATGTGATCAAAAAGGCTGAATTTTCCATCTTTTTGTGACAAAATTACCATTCACGAGGGACAATGAAACTTTAGATTTTGAACCTAGGGTACCAATTATTGTATGGCCTTTCCATTTAATAAACAAAAATACTCCTTTTCTTCAAATATATTGTTGCTTCACTGTTCTGCAAATAGTATTATTACAGGCAAGTAAGTGGGCAAATAACATATGTATACTTATTTTTGGTGGGTAGTGTATATATCTTTTCCACAAAATTACGGAGGAACATAATCTGCTCAATTCTTGAATCGAACCCGAATATGCTTGGTGGTACTTCAGCGCCCTATAGAGTGTGTTTACTAAGTGGGCTTTGTCTGAGATTCAATGAAATCACCAAATCAATACGATTTTGGAATTGTGCTAATAGCCTTACATACTTAGGTTTTAGTTAATATTGCATATATGCATGCATACACGAAGATGTACATAGATGAACATGGTTCCCGCGTTCATGGACACCCCTTACAAGTATTCTTGAAAATAAACACATACACGACTATGATTTCACTATACATGTGGGGGCAAATTATTGATACAAAATTAAAATGTTTTATATCTATCCATATGTTGCATATATGTTACTACATTTTTCTAATTAACTGTTTATTAACTAGCTGTCGGATCACCAATCGGTCATAACTACTGTGATTCAAAGCTTTGACATACGATCCATATTCGGACGGCTTAACCAATCCTTCATTTCTTGAATAGGACTGAAAAGTTGTATTTATTTAAGTATCATATTTGTGTTTAAGGATAAACGCCAAACACCATTTCTATGCATTTATTCCTGGAAATAATTACAACCAATACTAGCTTGTTCTTCTACAATCACCTAGCGACGTCTTCAGGCCCCCGATCTCCCGAAACATCTCAATTTGAGCACAATCTTAACTCAAATTTTGTCACCTATCGTATGCTATAGTTTCCATGCGAAATTGCATTCTTAATTGGTATAACAAAACAGAAACATTACTAGTATTCTGAGTTTATTACAGTAAAATTTCGAGAGTTCGGGCTTCATATTTATCTCAAATTCACACTCTGATTTGAGCAAAATCTCAATTTGAGTGGAGAATTTTACATGAGATGCCTCAGGAAATCGGGCCCTGGTATGGAAAACATGACTACGTATAGTCTAAGCTTGATTCGGTGGAATATAAAAGCATTGCTCACTCCATTGACCAAACCAGTGTAATATCACACATATTCTCATAGAAATTAAATTACATTAAAACATAAATAACTACTTAAAATAAGCTGAGAAACGGTCATGTTCTTATTAGTGATGGGACATCGGTTGCAAATCATAATCGATCATCAGCTAGAATCGACAGGCACTTCCGATGCGATTTTTCCGATTAATAATTGGCAGGACAGTGACTGAATACCCAGTGTGCTGATGCCTGTTTTCCTACTTCCCAAGTCGCGAAAAAGGGTGACAAAGGGAAAATCGATGATTTTCGGTTGACGTTTTACTATCTGAGTTTGAAGAAATTGTTTGAATTGGTTCTAATAGCCATTCAATTGATTAAAACTTCCATGCTTTGAATTTTCCTAGAAAATATTTGATTAAAGAAGTATTGTTTAACATTTCGTTATAATTATTCGATGATCAATTATGGATGAATTACATCGATCATCGGAATCGGCTGACTTCTGCAAACCACTAATCGATGTTATCCGATAATCGGTACATCACTAGTTTTTATACACCATGCATGGGACAATAGAAATTGTTCTTGATTTTTCTCTGAGAAACGGTAATGTTCTAATACACTTTGGGACAATTGAAATATTGTTTTTTCTCTTAGAAAAGATCATGTTCTTATACACCATGGGACTATTGAAATATTGTTGTTTTTCTATGAGAAACTGTCATTCTCTATTACACCATGGGACGATAGAAATATTGTTGTTGTTTTTCTCAGACAAACTGTCATGCTCTAATACACCATGGGACAATTGAAATATTTGTGTTTTTTTGTCACGCTATGGCAATTTCTTTTAATAATGTGAGTTGAATTAAAAGAACAGTAGTCATATTTTTTAGACACTAGGTCATTCAGCTTTTTTAAAGCTGAAACTAAGCCTTTCAGATTTTTTATAGATGAAACTAGGCCATTAAGTTTTTTTTATCTGAAACGAGGAAACTTCGAGATTCCGCTTTTTTGGTTCATTTTCTCGTTTGGGCATTACATGTCGTGTGATTGTGTTATCTCGTTGTTTAGATATATATAATGTATGTGCATGATGTATATTGTGACATATACAATATTCTAAGGCGTTGACCCACCGAATCAATTTCTTAGAATTCATCGAATATGATTAGACTAAAATAGATTTACATTCTGGCCAAAATGTTCCCCAAAGTATCAAAGGATGGCCATGATACGTTTTCAAATTAGACGCATTTCTTAGAGTGCAGCCATGGCAACATGCCAAAACAATGGAATTTAATCCGGTACGTAATTCATCGTATTGGTGATTTTGTGTGTTATCATGTTGGTGTGTTGGTGTGCATCCGATAAAATGATACATAATACATATTAACACGTCACGGGAGGGGATGGTGTGAGGCAACCAAGCGATATAATTATGAAAATGGGCTGAATGAAGACGGAAATCAGCCCCGGCATAATTAAATGTAGAATCGTAAAACGAACACAGCTGCAGTGCGCCCAGGATAATGCGATTGTTACAAACATGAATCAGTTCGGTAAACTGTTGGAACATTGGTTTTACAAATTACTTAAGTAAACCGATATGGTCAGTTTTGTACTAAATCATCACTGATAAATCATGCACACACACGCCTGATGAATCTACCTTTGCGGACTATATCAAATTTTCCGCCGTTTTCATTTTCGTGGGCGCACTATATACATATGCATGGAAACTCAATATTTTATCGTTCAATTGCGTTCAATGGGGTCCTTTGATTGAGTTTATATAAACACTCCTATCGGTTCACGAAGAAATCATTTTCGAACTGTCACGTGATTTTACATGCATACGTTTTGTTTCGCAAGCATCTTTAAATTGCAAAAAGATTATATAAAGTCAGACAGGGAAGGCAGCACTCAACTTAACCAGCCGAGCACAGAAAACATTAAAAACACACAAAGCACAATGCCCAACTGAAACAACCGAGCACAAGAAACATAAAACACATAAAGACACAATGCCCAACTAAACAAGTGCAGATCCGCCCAAGTCCAAGCTGTCGAAAAGTATAATAAATTATAACTAGCTGAATGACCCAGTTTCCACAGCAAAAGGACTACAATGCCTAGTTTTAGCTGTCAGAAATCTTAAAACGAAGAAGTGCCCAACACACTACGGACCAAGAAAATTAAACATCCCTCATCCCACTGTTTAAAAGCTGAATAGAAAAGATTCAGCAAACAAAAGGCGGAATGCCTACGCTGAATGACTTAGGTACAACAGTAAAACTGCTGAACTACATAGAAAGCTGTACATACACGTGCACGGATAGCAAAACGTGCAGAGTATACATACACGAGCACGGATAGCAACACGTGCAGAGTATACATACACGAGCACGGATAGCAAAACATGCAAAGTACACATACACGAGCACGGATAACAACACGTGCAGGTACTCGTACACTTTCGTTCGCAACCTCCAAATTATCCATGTAAAGGCCGTGGTATATGTATGTCGGTGCAGCAGTGTCACTCTTATACCCTCGTGACGATGGATAACATCAGGAGTGAGGTGTCGAGAGTGATTAGTATATGTTGGAAAAACTTGTTTCTCAGTCGATCTTAAATAAATTAGTATAAACTAGCAGTGTCACCAAATTCCGCACCGCAATTCTTCACAAAGTCCTGAGGCGTACGATGTCTGTCTCATTTAGCTATTTGTATGGCGATAATTGAGTAATATATCGAAATATAAGCTTAGACGGACAGTAAATGATCACTTAAGACGTATCTAGTTTATGAACAGACGATACGTCAAGGCAAATTATGGAAACACAAAATGGAACATCTGAAGTTATACGTCTATCTCATCAAACGTTCTCCTCACTAATACTCATTTAGATGATAGACACTAAATTATTGATCTTACTCATCAAGTTTGACCATTGATATATTTTAGGAGACATGAGGGAGCAATGAATTAAGTCGCTTCATTATAGCATATAATCAAAGTGTTAGACATTAGTACGAATCACATACAATGTACGGGATATGTAAACAGCCAACAGTACTGACATCTGATTAATGCTCTTAGGACAAAACTGTCTGTGACAAGATATGGAAATAAGAAAATATATACTGAGTACATCTAGAAACGCATCACTGGGTCTACTGTCAATATTTTTTTCAACCTGATGATAGGCAATCGAACTACATTTAATTGATGTCGTTGTATTCCATTATCAATACACCTGTAAAATTTTATCACAATGAGCTATAGTTAAGTGCAGAGCAGTGTTTTGGTGTATAGTGCGGCCGAAAAATAACGGATCAAAAAATTATAAAATCTTTAATTTAAGTGAATAGGTAAAGTATACATAGCTGCTGTTGTTTGTACTCTATGTACGAGATATGTTATCACTACGTGCATACATATGTGCAGTTAATAAGAAAAGTATTGCCAATAGACTTTTTTATGGCTGAAACAAAAAGCACCAATTTACTCAACTTGCAGAAATACTACTTACATCGTCAAATGTCAGTTTTCGTGAAATGGTACTTCAACAATAATTCGCGATTAAGTATGCTTTCTCGTCATTCCGTTCCCTTGGTACGATAAAGTAACACACGATGCAAAAACAAAACGTACACAAGTCCATGCTCAAAACGCTACGCATACAGCGCCCCCTGGCGGATACACGCAAGAGGTTTATGTTCCTTTTATATCAAGAAGAATGTAGTGTTTTAGAATCATAGATCGAAGACAAGATATTATAGTCATAAATATTCTACAATTGTCTAAAATTGATCGACTTTTCTGCTTTAACTTTGTTCAGTTGGATGATCGCATGCAATAACAATACAAATGCAGCTGGTATTTTGGTATATAATATCCTTAAACAAAATATAACCCAATAACCCATTTATACCAAATACAATTTCTTCTAGAGCATCGATTTTATACATATTTCATAATGAATTGTACTTCTCACAAAAGGCACATACGCATTGCAGTAACTGCTATTCCGTACATCTATCAAAACTAATAATCGGATAAGGAATACAGCACTTATCAGAAACAGAGGATCATGTAACACTGAACAAATACAAAACACACGACATCCCACTCCGACAGCCGTATCAGTTAGTAAAACAAATCCGGAACAAGAGTCAGCAGACAAGAACATACCAACAGGACCGTGCCCGAACAACGCCCAAATGATACATGGTGCATGTACTTGCAAGAAACAGAGCTGTATTGTGAGTGGAGGGGGAGAGAGGGGAGTTACACTCTTTACAGTGCATCAAACATCACACTTACCAAATAACCTTATTAAACAGGACAGTGTAAATGTCTCCTAAATATATGCCGAGCATAGCCATTATTTGCTAGTCAGCTTTCTGCTGAAATATGGCAGGCATATATGTGTGCCTCCACCCGGATTTGAACCCGGGTCGCAAGATTAGACGACAAGTGTGCTAACCTCTGAGCTACGAAGGCCACAACCAGAAGGCCATAGTGGCAGCTAATACAATAATGTAAAACGTGAAAGATGTATACATATAAACAACACCCATCGAGTAGTACAGAAAGTACTCAATGGCCTGCCATAAGGGAGCAAAACATTTAAGGGCACGACAAGACAAGGAAGCAGAAAACCCTCAACACCTTCTGACCGGGAGGTGGTTATCCGCCAGGAATGAATAATCACAAACGAGCTGAAACCCTCGCGGTGATTTTTTATTTTCCGACCAAATCATCACCTCTTGCTCGTGCATTCGTACTTTGTAAAGTGTATTGAGGGCAATGACGTATGTTTAAACAATACGAACGTCGTTACACAGGTGCTTGTATGTCTACATTGCTTGGAAGGCTATAAGCTTAATGTATATATTTCAATTACGAATTGGAAAATGTCGGGATAATGGACCTGCACAGTCTCCCTGTGGCTGAAAAATTTATAAAAATACACATATCCCGTTGTGTTTGATGATTCAAATAAAGGAGACAGTACAACAAGAGCACAACACCACCCTGTGTGGATCCAGAGGCATTGGGCCGCATATAAGAATAAAGATACTTTATTCAACCAATCAGGGGACACACACAACCACACGGTAAATCACCATAATAAAAAAAAATGACAAGTTTTAACATAAAAAACATATATATCAAATCAGGATGTTATTGGAAATAAGGCTTAGTTGGTATTGGTCAAATACAACGAACACACAGGTTATACATTATAACAACTTAAACGACACTTAGGCGATATATAATAACAGCATAAACATGCTGATCTAACAAATATCTTACGAGGATGTTTGATAATTAAGATTTATCTTGTTGAGATGTTTTGTTGGTATTTATATTGAATAGAAAGGTGTTAATATTGGTAACAACGTCATGATCTTCTGATGACTTAAGCTATATATATTGTCTTGAGTATTAGACAATATTTCAAAATTCCTATTAATATCATTTATTTTTTCACGGAAAGGTGTTTAATATCATTTATTTTTTCACGGAATGTATCAAAACTATCGCAGAACATTGAAAAATGAATTTCATCTTCACACAACTTTGCATTTGAAGAACACAGAGTACAGAATCTGTTTTAATATTCAATTTATGAGCACAAATTAAAAAATTTATGTAGAAGATTCTGATATCTCTATCTCTTAAATCAAAATAAGGCTCTCTACAAAATAGTTGTTTGTACAGTGAATAGACTGCATACAAAACTTTAGAAAATGACGATTCTCAAATATAATCTGTCACATAGCATGCATTGTTGATATCCCATTGATAGTCCCGGTTTCGTGCTTTTCGGTGTTCATTATTCTGTCTTTCTAACAGACCATCTTTACGTTAATGCCAATCATTTTTAATGAATCAGTGGACAACTTCATTTTTATTTTGGCGCCATTCAAAAACACACCCCATTGGATTTGACGATTTCCTTACACATTTAGATATTTTTGGAACAAACAATAGGCAATGCATTGAACTGTATCTTTACTTTTTGGCAAGGAAATATTCTGTAATTATCTTTGGGATTTAACTGGAACGAACGTCTGAACGTAAACAAGCGTCTATTAGTTTCCATACAATAACTGTAGCAACCGAGTGTTGCATCCGACATTACCAGCCACCGTTGGTAAGATAACGGTTAGATAAAACTCTTTTGATATAGTCTGAATAGATGAGCTTAATGAAGTTGGTAGACACTTTTCCTGCGAAGATTATACTCGTTTATATAAACACCGATCACATTAATTTTAATTCTGAAATATAAATGTTTTTTTCTCTCTCTCGCGTGTTTAATACGATATAGTTACAACATTTCTGTAGGTGCAAAAGGAGGGATAACCACATCCACTAGACAATCCGTTATTTCCTCACTGAGTTCAGGGTGAGGTCAGCATATGGTGTGTTAGGAGTACAGATAAAGACTATCAAAGGTATCTACTTGAAACTCATCATAGTTATTCACCATCACAAAGGGAGCCCATACTGACAAAGCTGTTCTTATATATAGGAATAACTCCAAATTGGCACATACGGAATGATCTAATCGACTTTATAACCCCCATGCATATGTTAAAGGGACACCTATGGGTGTGAAATGTACATGTAATTGGTTGTACAGAACAAGCTTACACGCTAATGTCTATATGCAAAGACGAGGCAGTAATACTATCAGGTTAAGACCCTGTCCAAGAGAGAAAGGGGGCATACAATATTTCTAAAGAAAACACATAGATAAATAAATTATCTGACAGTAACTGAAAACGGTTTTTACCTCTTAGAAACGGCTGTGAAGATAGAACACAAAATAGATAAAAAAGATAATAAATTCGGACAGCACTCAACTTAAACAGTCGAGCACAGAAAACATTAAAACAACACAGACCACATTTAAACGGCACAATGCCCGAGAAAAGGAACTAAACCGCTGTTTGTTCAAGTTGCGAAAAGGTCGAAAGTCTAAGTCCTAGCCGACGATAAGCTAATATACCTAGTTTCAGCTAAAAAACTTTATGATCTCGTTCCAGCTATAAAAAGCTGAATTACCTAGTTTCAGTTGTAAAAAGACTGAAAGACCCTAGTTTTAACTGTCAAAAGTCCAAATAAATAAGAATAACAATTAATGACGGTTTGGCTGCAAGTTCGTTACACACCTTAGTGTTTGAACTATAACTATTCTGAGACTCATTGTTACAGCTGTTATATTAATTGGTGTCGGAGAGAGATTTATGTTTTTGTTCAAGATCATGACCAAGACTGTGACGTAACGTCAAAAGGTGAGGCACACAAGTGTAACGCTTTTGACGTCAAACAGAGTTTTGTTAATAAATATCAGTGGCAGTACTAAATGCGATAGCTAAGGGTCCATATTAAAGAACAATATTAAGTTCTGATTTGTGTGCCTCAGCTTTTGACGTTACGTCTATACAGTCACATGGAGGCTTTGACTTATGAGGAACAACAGATGACTGGGCGTTCAGAAGAATTGACAGTTATCATAAAAATGTCATAACACAACACATTGCAACATGACAATATGTTATAAAATGACTTTTTTATAGAAATATACATATTTGATACTGATTAACATTTGTATTTATATTGATTTTGTCTTTGCCACAGGTCGTTGTATTAATAAATGACCAAAGGCAAATTGTTTGCAGATTATGTTAAAACAGAAGTTCTTCTTCTGAAATGACATAATTGTGCGGTTACAAAAACGCCACCAGGATATCAAGTTGTGTGACATCTCTCAAATTATACATGCCACTAATGTCCGTCTTTAAATCTAGAACCAAACTTACTACGCTGTATCGTTCAGATATAATAATGGTAATTGTTCTGATAGCAGAGTCTCTCCTTATCTAACAAATTCTGCCTAACACGCAAAATCATCTGAGCCAGATGTAGTCAATATAACATTGACAACACTTGGCGTGACTGATGCGCTCTTGCTTAATAACCATCCATGCGTTTGGATCGTTTTATTACAGGTTCTTTTTAATCTTATCGGATGGTGAAGATACTGAGCTCGTGTGTGCGCGTGTTTTACTTGGAAATCATTTCTCGTAAAGTGTGTGTATTTTTCTCATCAAAATATTTTGGCTATTATTAAACAATCATTGCATAAAGAACTTCTGTTTACATTTTATGACGAATCTAAGAGCATTTGAAATCCTTTGGTAGCGTCGATGCCAATATTTAAATCAGCAAATTGATTTACACATAACGTATACAGAGTCGCAAGAGTGCAGTGCATGTGGAAAGGAAAAGGGGTTGGAAACTATAGAAATAAGATGAGATACTTGTTAACCAGTGTCCTTAGACTTGTTTTATTCTTTAGTAATCGGAATATCTTAGACATATGTGTTGTGGATATTTTATTGAGTGACAAGTTACGAGGAATTAAACCTGTCTATATTGATGGAAACGGTCGGTATGTCTACGATGAAAATAATAATATGATTTTGTAATTGAAGTGTAATCCGGACATAGAATATTTAGTAACACAGTTAACGACATTTGTGGGCGGAATCAAGTTGAACAGTACCCACTTTAAGCCTGAGGTCGTCATGGATGCTATAACAACCTAGATGAAAAAGGTAAAACAACTGTTGAGAATTTCAATCTTGTTTTAATTAAAACAAACTAATGATTACATAAATATCTGTTTTTAAATTTCTGTCAAAATTTGAAACACCCTAACTACTTGAAATTATTTTAGTTATTTATTTTGTCAGATAATTTTCTGAAAGGTTAGTCTTTTATCAAGCTTTATAAAGTTTAGTATTTATTAAATTTGTGTAGATAAGAATGTACCGTTATAGTGTACCAACATAAATCTATACAGTGTAGCAATACCACGTGGTTTTTTACTACAGTTCCAAGTAGAAATTTGTAAACATTGGAACATAAATGTAGCCATAAGTATTTTATTTCTTCATCGATTTCTATGAAATCTACGCCACGCTAAGGAGAACATTATTTGCTTTCCATGAAATATAAAATCTTTTTCAGCGGATCTGCGGTTTAGTCCATTACCCTGTGAAACCCTGGAACGTGTAGGTTTCACAGGGTAATGGGAAAAAAGGTAAAGCTGCTGAAAAAGATCTTATATTTTATGGAAAGCAAATAATCTTCCCCTTAGCGTGGCGTATATTTCATAGAAATCGATTAAGAAATAAAATACTTACGGCTATTTTATTTTCCAATGTTTACGAATTTCTTCTTGTAACTGTAGCCAAAAGTCACGTGGTATTGATACACTGCTATAGGTACATGTATATTATTTTAGTACACAGGTTTCCTCATATTTTATTTGAATGATCAAGTATAACACACTCGACAGCTCCACTAGGATAGCTGGCAAAACACTTAAAAAGATAAACATAAAATCTGACAGTGAAGGTAGCACTCAACTTAAACTGAGCCGAACACAGAAAACATAGCATTATCACATACCACACTTACACGGCGGAAGTCCCAACACGACTGAACGAGCAAATGAACTTAACCAATGAAAATCTTGAAGTGTCGAAAGTCCAAGTCCTAACTGTCAAAACTGAAAGACATAGAGATACCCTTACCGTGAATCTTGGGTACGGTTGGTTATGTTCTTCCATTAGCTACATGTCCTCCACATATGGAGACGTTAACGTTGTCAGTTGCTTTTGGAAGAGCAAGGTTATATTACTGGTTGATTAGTACAGAAACCTTATGCACGAAGATTGTAAAATAGAAATCAAAATGTGCAACAATTAAAGTTACCAACATTTTGTTCTATCCAATCTAAGCTAATAAAATGTTGTTTGTACAATGGTTGCTAGCAACTATACGCTTACGTTTTGCCAGAAGCTGATTATTTAACAACACAGAAGAGAAACGAATTGTTAATATTTTGAAGTCTAAGTTTCAACTTAATAGTTTGCTGGTAAGTAATGTCATGGAAAGCTTATTATATTAACTGGCCGCCGAAATTGACTGTCAGAAACGCAATGGAAATAAACTGATTATTAGCACAGGACCTTAATATTCGAAGGCGGTTCGTGAGATTAAGACCTGCAAAATATCATCGATGTAAAATCAACAGAAACAATATAATACTAGTACATAAATTGGTGACTGCCGGTTAAGCAGTTCGCAGTTACACCTGCCATGTTACATACATAAATTGGTGATTGCCGGTTAAGCAGTTCGCAGTTACACCTGCCATGTTACATACATAAATTGGTGACTACCAGTTTAGCAGTTCGCAGTAACTCCTGCCATGTTACATACATAAATTGGTGACTGCTAGTTTAGCAGTTCGCAGTTACTCCTGCCATATTACATACATAAATTGGTGACTGCTAGTTTAGCAGTTCGCAGTTACTCCTGCCATGTTACATACATAAATTGGTGACTGCTAGTTTAGCAGTTCGCAGTTACTCCTGCCATGTTACATACATAAATTGGTGACTGCTAGTTTAGCAGTTCGCAGTTACTCCTGCCATATTACATACATAAATTGGTGACTGCTAGTTTAGCAGTTCGCAGTTACTCCTGCCATGTTACATACATAAATTGGTGACTGCTAGTTTAGCAGTTCGCAGTTACTCCTGCCATATTACATACATAAATTGGTGACTGCTAGTTTAGCAGTTCGCAGTTACTCCTGCCATGTTACATACATAAATTGGTGATTGCCGGTTGAGCAAGTCCCAGTAACTCCTGTCATACTACAATACAGCGCTTGTAGACAAATAAACAAAGCTCCGTCAAATATGCTCGAACAGAGAACAAGAAAAAATGACTGGCCAAGTTTGGTCTAAAGATCGACATTACGATATCAAAAACCGAAATATAAATATACTTCAATCACTATTTGTGGCTGATTGCAGGATCTCCCGCCAAATTCATTTCGTTAAATGTTGTAAGAACTTAAGACCACATGTGTTTTGCTGATAATAGCTACCCATGTTGTATAATTATACGTAATTAGGCTGTACTTATCTTGCAATAATTTAAGTTGGTTTAAGTTACAATGGGCAGCGGGATAATGCCTAAAGTTAGGTTTGTACCCACCGTTTCTAAGTGCATATTCGGTTCAGAAGTGTGACACATACTAATAAAAAAAGATCATCCTACAAAGACCACCATGACTGCTACTTATTCAATACACGTACAACACACTCTTTACTTTTATTTAATTTCAATTTCTTGACACAATATAACAGGCGGTTGAATTTCAAATTTTGACAGACTTTATTAGATATGCACTTCTTATTATGCATACTACGTATAATGGTTGGTTTCCACGAAAGCAGTAGATAAATTCACCCGAAGTTTTAACAGTGTAGTACATTCCTTATTGATTATAATGTAGTTAAATTTTGTATATTGTTTCTGGCGTCTTATGTAGTTTCGCACGATATGTTTAAAGTTCAGCCATTAAATTTTGCATAAAATACACTTTAAATAGAAACATAATAAATAATATATGGCTTTTGAAAGAGAATAGGATAATCCAAATTCGTTATGGCGTCGTCGTCTACACAGTGAAAATCACTTTGGTAATGACTTGGTCACATTCGCCATACGAGCTCCGTACGTGATGCATTTCGGCAAATGTATACGCTGTCCGCGTTGTGTGCAAATCGTTAGGATTCTAAACTTTGTGGACTCGTTTAACTCGTACGGACATCATTTGAATGTAGCATTATAGACTGAAATAATTTTAATTTGTGTGAAGAAGTTCACATATCTTGCCCAAAACGGACTCAACTGCTATCCATTCTCGACTGGAGCGTATCAGATCTATCCATTCTCGGCTGGAGCGTACCAGATGTTAAAACCGGTCAAAGAATAAAATACTTACGGTTGTTTTTATCTTTTTATAGACAGGTTTGTTCTTGCGTCCATAGCCAACAATTACGTCACATACCATGTGGACACACCAATCTGTACAAAGGCACAGTGATTTTACTGAACAAATAATTGTATCGTATTACATAGCCACAATAAGGCCTAATATGTTTCTTTCTGGTTTTATGTTAAAGTAAATAATAACGTTTTTTCATTCACCAACATGCTCAAAGATGATGTTTAATTTATCACAATATGAACTGTCTTAAAGGGCGCAAAATTGCATCGAAAGCAAAACAGCGATTTGGCAAAGACGTCAGTAACGTCTAAGATCGGACGTGTTTGTTAACGAACGAAAAGAAAATAACCATTAGGGTCTATAGGCAGAGTGGAAATATCAGTATAAACATTAATTTACATTACGAAATTACTACTGACGTTAATGATAAAGACTTTTTGAAAGAAGTGGAAAAAACCGAGAAACAAGCACTTCCTGTAGATTGCTTACATCAAATTGAATCGTACAGAGGAATTTTTATCTAACGAAGAATAATCAGAAATCTTTGACTGAAGTCCAGTTAATGTTTTTCGTTATCATTATAATTGGCATTAATAAAAATATAACATATTTGTAAGACTAGTAACGTGTTCGGTATCAAACGGAATACCGACATTTAGACTATCACATTATTTACGAACTGTCTTGAAACGAACGTAATAAAGGTTAATTGCAGAAAAGCTGTGCTGCAATCCTTCTTTTGATAAAAACCAGTCTTGTTATAACGATACAAGTCTTGTTTTTATTACTGACTGTAAGAAGGATTTCAACACAGTTATTCTCCATACATTGGCAGCTATGAGAGTACGAAGTATATTTTAAAAGTCAATTCGTATTTGCATTTCTAAATATATAACTGTGTAGTTCACATGGGTCTGAAGTAGATGTGAAAATTATGTTTCAAGTTTTAAAAAAGATAACAATAAATCGGACAGGGAACTTGGCAGCACATTCAAGTGCAACAGCAAATAACAAAAGGCACAAAAAAGAAAATTGTACAAAATGCTAGCTATGTACGAAAGTTAAGTTGCAATGACGAATAGTAATAGTTGATGACTTTTGATTTCAATTATTTAAGTTCATATTGTAGACGGGTATGGTTTTCGCGAAACCGACTCAACTGCTTTGAAAACAGTTAAATCGGTTACGGGCAAAGCTGGGAAACTATGGAACGTATGATTAAATCTAGCACAGTTTTCAAGCAATTTATGACGATATACGAAACTAGGTGAATTAGAAAAGTTCATAAATGTTGTCCATATTAATATTTTCCATGTTTCAAGTTTCAGGAGAGAAACATTCTCTCTAGCACCCTTATGCTTCCCATGCACGATATTATGAAGATACATGACGTAGTTGTTAAATTGAATTACCTTGTATATTAAATATTGGCCATTAAAGTAAAACTGTTATTTAGTATTTGCGTATTGAATTTTATTTTAAATTACCTTTTATATTAAATATTGGCCATTAAAGTAAAACTGTTGTTTAGTATTTACGTATTGAATTTTATTACCGGCAATTAGATGTACAATGTATGTTAATGTGACCTTGTTCGATTGTTCTTCAAAACGAGCACGGTCGTATTTCTAACTGTACAAAACATGTATGTACACGTGTCTCAAGCACGTGCAATATCACGCGATCAGTGTCATGTGTGTAATGTGACGTGGGTTTATTGCGATTTAATCGTTGTTTTGAAGTTAAAATGTTTATTGCGTTTTAGTTTGTTCAAAGTTTTATGACATATTACCAAATTGCATTGTCTCACGATAACCTTCACACCGATAAAGTATTACGGGTCCGAATTATATTTTGTTTTACAAAAACAAAATACACGTCTGTAGTAGAAAATGACAAAACATTTAATATTTTAAAGTTGTTTGTATGGGGGGGGGGGGGGGGGGGTGAATTGAGAAAAAAATCAATCTGAGACGCGGAGTAACTTTTAGAACGGCCTGTTGAATTGTAGATGTGGAACGTAGAAAGTTTGAAACAATGCGTTCAGGTTTGATGTTTTATTTTTAGGTTTATGTTTTTTGACAAAAATATTCTGTTGGGATGATGGCATGAAAAATTACAAAAATGATCTTTAGGGGCCCTAATGCGCTTACACAATAACATGTGGGTGACATAGAGCCCTTTAGACTTTGTTATTATATTCACAGTCACTGCTCCTTACGACAAAAGGTAAATAATACCGTAAACCTAACATTACCAAATTAATGGACTAAGGTCATGCCAATATACATATACGTTTACTTACCATGCTCCCATCTTCAAGTAGGTACGCAGATGGCACTCGGTGGAAACATTATTTCCTGATAATGATCTTGAACCTAAAATTGGCCCAGTTAGCAGATAACAAGGTACTTGGTATTTTATGTTGGTGTTCAAAGGGAAAACATATCTCATTAAACATTTCCATTTGTTTGTGGTTCTTTCTCTTAGTTTCATTGCATTCGTAATTTATTTCTGAAGAAATAGGAATTGACAACAGCTTCAAGTCTGTATCAGCTCACCCCTTTCTTATTAAACAGATATCTTCCGCAGTATTAATATTACATTACGTGTACATAAAACACAATTCTAAATATTCAGAATAATTCCGTTCATTGTGATGAATTTAAATCATTTTTAGAACTAAATCGACAGGGACATGTAATTTAATATACATATAGCATACATAGACAAAACAATCTGAATTTAGTTTACATATTATATACATAAGTAGTGTCATGGTTATTGGAGTAAATAAAAAAGTTAAGATGATAAAATCGGACAGGGTAGGTAGCACTCAGAGTACGAAAGGCATAAACAAAACTTACTCTGACAGTCTGCCTCCCTAGTTAGTCACAACATACCCTGAGCAGGAACAAGTAGACCAGTACAAACTATAAAGTTGATCAAACACCACTAGCGCAACCCACACATCATCACCAAACAGAAACAGTATAATTACGTATTTTGGAAAGAAATAAAGCAGCCTTATGCTGGACTACAAAGTTGAAAAAGGACACATACAAAATGGACACAGTTAAACAAAAAGACAGATGATCTATATCATAGGCAGTCAGCATGTAGCCTTTTTGGACCTAAACACTCCTTGCAGAAAAATCTAAGTTTACCACTTATCTACCTATTTGTTATATATGTGTATATTGTGTACAATGCTCGGAACGCGTAAATGGATGACCTAGAAATTCGCCGTGTCACTCGTGATTTGGGCTTACGTTGTGTGAAGCGAGTGTGTAAAATTGTTGAATTGTTAAAATTTCCTAAAAGTATACTAAAGTATATTAGGTACACACTCGATCTTAGCATTTGAACTGAATATAAATAAAAATCTGGACCAGTTATCTGGGTACTGTTTTATCAAAGCACTTACGAAATTCTTAAAGTTACGATCAAATTTAAACTCTTTATAATTTATTAACATCTGCAAGCTGGTGACTGATATGGTTTGTAGGAGTTCATCAACCGAATCATTATTAGTATTGCAGCTCCATTGACCACACTTTAAAACTGTTACCAAATTATAAAGAATTTAAATTTGATCGTAAGTTTACGATTTCCTTTGATAAAACAGTACCTTGGCACCTAGTAAAAATGACATCTACGCCTCGTTCCGAGCCTTGTATATAACAAATATATAGGTAAAGTAGTCCTTAAAAAACTTTGGCTTGCCTGTAAATGGGGATATTTCTTGACAAGAGTGAACTGGAGTGATGAAATTGAGTTTAAATGCATTGTAAATATGTATGTTATGTAGTGAAACTGGAAAATCTGAAATATCTTGGTATTCTTACATTGATACCAAAGTGAAAGTAGGATAGGGTAAAACCCGGATTGAATCAGTCCGGACATGTGTAAAAATAGGTAGACCATGTTTGATGGCCAAAATTTTTCTTAGAAGATACATGACCTCCCTTTTTTATTGTATTATTTTGAAGCTTAAAGGTACTTCTTTAAAATGATATATGTCTTCCTGCTGGCCATAGACTAAAAGATGTAAAAAATGTGGGCCTACTATTGTAACTTTACATTGAACTAAAGAGCAAATTAATTTGGTGGTTTCTAACCTATACACAACCGGTAAACTTAGATTTCGCTGATTGGAGTATTTTAGGACCAAACAGGCTATGTTCTGACTGCCTATGATCTAGATACTAAAGATTAACTACAGCTTTATGAATGTTTCGGAAAACTATACTCAGAAATGATTTTGGTACGGCCTCGTTTATCGTTCAATTCGAGCTAATATGAATTTTAAGATAAGCTCATTAAAATGAGTAATAGCCGTTGTCATGGTTTTAACACTTTCAATAGCCACATGTCTGCGAATACATATAGTAATTTATTGTTTGATGGATGTGGAAAATGGTATAATTATTCATATCTATATGAACTGTCATGAATATATTGTATAATTATTTATTTCGAGTATATGCAGTTAATTTTGATAAAAAGGCGATGGCATAGGGTTGTTAAAAGCATTTTGCCGATGCAAAATGTCAAAAGAAATATAGAAAGTAAATGAAATAGATAAAGAATGAAGTACCTCCACCGAATTCTTGCAAATATACCCACATCAAATAAATGTGACTTAATAGTACTTTTAAGACCTGGAAAATATGGCTTGTTGTGGCAAAACGTAAAATGTTTAATAGTGTAATGTAACATCATGTTTTATTTCAGTTCAATTTAACATTCGTGAATTAATTGTTTATGCAACGTTTTGGTTAGTAAAACTATTTAATATTTTAACAAATATGATCATAAATGTGAAGACATATGAATATAAAACTTTGTAACTTTTATTAATTATTCTAACACGATCCGCGGATTAATCCATATACGCATAGAGAAAACCAGGGCATGTATTATTACCGCAATAAAACATGGTATCAAATTGGCTGTTACTATTTACGCCCCGTATAACGTGATATATTTATGAATGAATGAACGTAAACTTTATAGTAAAAACTTCCACGGGCCGCGAGTTGCACGAGTAACAGCTATGACGCATCTATTTTTAGAAACTCCAATATACTCTCGAAGTTAAGATTCATAAAAACTTCTGATAAACAATTCATTTATATTTTTCATTTCATGAAATAGATACACTATACTCGTGTTATTAAAATTGTTTCAATGTTTAAAATGTGTTATTTCCTTCGTTTTCATTAGCGAGGGAGGTAATTGTACCAGCTAAAGTACCACTCAATTTCAGCGTGGAATTATGTTCAATGTCAAATGGGTGAAAATAGAATGCGCGCAGTTAAATAGTGCGGGATATTATCATATTTAGAAGCGAAATAAAAACTCTGTTCTTGTATTTTGTCGGTGAATAAAACACGGGCATTCGTTCGGATGCCCATGTTTTATTCACCGACAAAATACGCGAACAGATGTTTATTTCTTAAATAAAAACTCTGTACGATATATATTTCATATACGACAAACACATATCTAAAATGATAATAAACAAGAGCTGCCACTGTAAGAGACATATACCCCGGAAGTGCGATGTTGATAATATACCTATTATACATGTATATCTTGAACTACTAAATTGTCTAAGTTAAAAGGGTCATAACTCCTTACAAAGTTGTCCTAGAGATATGC
The DNA here is from genome assembly GCA_947247005.1 of Spisula solida. NCBI lineage: Eukaryota > Metazoa > Mollusca > Bivalvia > Venerida > Mactridae > Spisula > Spisula solida. The sequence goes on along the minus strand of OX365952.1, from coordinate 32,032,362 downwards.
CACTTCTCCAGTACAGTTGACTTATAAAAATAAATAAGTGGGTCATGTTTCAATGCAATAGAATTAATAGTAAACGAAATATTGAACTTTATAAAAAATACTTTTATCAATGCCTGGACAAACGGACGGACTGACGGACGGTTCAATTTTAATATGCTACCCTTCGCATAAAACGGACAGGAACACTCAACATAAACAATCGAGCACGAAAGGCACCTATATAGTACCGACCACAAGCAATCCATCATAATACCAAACACAAAATTGAAAGACATAATGAAACTGAACACTTCTTTGTATATATCGACTTAAAGATGCTGCCTCACAGATTGGGCTAAAATTTTTGTACATCGTAATTGTCCAACCTAACCTGTAATAGAAAGCCACTGACAGTTGCTTTATGAAAGATTTGGTGCAGATAAGCAATTTTAACCATTCTCGATATCGCTCACTGAGTATTTTTTCACATGCTTTGTGAATTATGTAATTCACACATGATTGAACTGTTACATCAACAAACTACAACGTAAACATCAGTGAGGTATTTGGTTTGTTTTTCGATTCGTTTTTATCAACTGCGAACAAATTTCAGGCAATTTAAGTAATAGTAGTGTTAATTCTATAGGGTATTAATACCCTATAGAATTTTTGATGTAAAAATACTAAATAACCTCAAAATGCCGAAGTTTCTCAAGTTATTTTAGATGTCAGTGTGATATACATGCAACTATACCAATATTACGCGAATATTTGACAATTTTATTTTATTTTTGATATGTGAGGCAGTCCCTTTAAACAGATTTCTGAAATTATATTGTACAAAATGAGAACTGCGTAGGATTTTCAACACAATTATTTTTCTCTCGGTTTAACGATATAATGATACATCTTTATTTTCCCCAAAGAAAGTGTGCTATTTAGTAGATTGTCCTCATGCCGTGTATATGATGTTGGGATAATTAGTTCCATATCAGTTGATGAAATATGTTGTTTTGATGTAATTTAGATACGTGTGTCTAATCTTATCCTGTTAGATTTCTATTTAACTTTGTTAAAAATAAAATTAGTGTCGATACTCTTTTATCATTGCGTCACTTTTTTTGTTTCAATTTAACAAAATGGTGTGTTATACTAGTAATTTCTTTTTTATGTTATAGTTAGAACATATTAAGTAATTAATTTCATTAAAGTTTACTAAAAATGTTCTGACTTAGAATATAAGATTCTGCATTCGGATTGGCCGATAGAAATTAGCGCCAACGCATGACGTCAAGTCTTTGAAGAGAAAAATTTAATAATTAAATTTTCATTTAACCCCCAAAATTCGGCGTTTTTATTGGTTCAAAATGTAAGTTATATTCTAAAGATATAATCAAGTATGAACTTTTCACTGATACATGTATTTCATATTCAATATAACTTGGAAATGTTTAGACTAAGTATTTACATTGCATTGTGTATACCCTTTACAAATTAATGCCTTCACAATATCGGTATTTTATTACCACTTTTAAAGCACAGATAATAAAACATATTTCGCCACCATACACCAGTGCAACTGGCAATTGAATGCAATTTGAGTCCAGCCAAACCGTTAGACTGCTCTATTTACACATGCTTACATTGCACTTCTACGCACTAGAACTCTTGTCTGTCTCTCATCTGAAGCATACAATGTGTCACGTACACATTTAAAAAGACTAAATAAAATATGAACTTTGTCTTGCTTGTAACTGGTGGAAGGAAAGTTCGTTCCGGTTTTTGAAAAGCTTTTATACACAAAACAAATGGATTTATTTGACCAAATGTTTCATCCAGTCTCCTTGTACAATGCCATCATTATGTAGAACTGTTTTAGCTGATTTGACTGTCCATATCTTTTCAAACGCCATGTACTAATTTTGATATTGTTTCGGGTAAAGTTCCAAATGATCCCTTTGTTATCCGCTGACTGTATCGTTTTGTATGTTGTAAACTGGTAATGAACTAAACTAACATATGTATTTAAAGGGGCATGCCCTGGAACTGAAGTGTCTCGAATAGCAATCAAATTGGTATCATTTTAGTACCTAAGTCGAATAATGAAAACCTTGTAAAAACGTTACGCAATATCCCGCTAGTTTTTTTAAAAAAATAAATATTTCAAGAATAACTAAATATCGTTGCTTTCAATAAAAGGCTGACCTTTTTCATTTTTGCGGTCATTTCTATTTGTCGACTCGTCTTTAAATTGACTGTCGACGTAACGTTAACGTAATCTTACTTCCACGTTCTATAAATCCATGATAACGGTGCTCATTAAAATGGAATCCGGACAAAAATAATCCACAGTTCCTAAATTTAGTAGTGTACCTTCGTTCCAAATTGCATGACAGAATTTATTTCGCTTGGTAAAAATAAAAATACGCCATACATTCTGACCGGAACGAGCTTTCTTTACACCGTTTGGATATAAAAACCATGCAATGATGATCAATTTACATTTCACGTATTTTTATAAAATACAATTCCGTAAGTTTAGAACGTCAATTATTCATTATTGTTTCCAAGCGTCTACGTCATGGTCAGAGTTTAAAATGTCCTGATATGTTTCTCATGTTGGGGCTCTGCGTACAAGGAAAGCTCTCGGACTGTTTGGCTACTAGATCTACCGGAATAACTTTGTAATGCTTTTGAAAATTTATATCCGAAAAACAAGATATTTTCTATTGTTGGGCTGAGAGACATATTCACTTTAACAGTTTTTAATGATTTATGACCTTTATCAATATTTTATCACAAAAAGGCATGTACATACATGTATATTTTATATAGTTCAAGGGAATACGATAATGGAATGTACTTTATAACACTACATAACAAAGAACACTATGGAATCGAGGGTTCCAATGTAAAAAGATTATATAAAGTCGGACAGGTAGCACTCAACTTAACCAGCCGAGAAAAAATAAAAACATCCACCACATATAGTAATAACACGATACAATGTCCAACACATAACCAAACAAGAAAATGAACTGCCCAAGTCTCAGCTGTCAAAAAGCTGAATGAACCAGTTTAAGCTAATAAACCTTTATTGTGTTATCCTTGACATAATATATTATATTATAATGTTGATTTGACCCGGCTCTTGTATTAAGCAATGCTTCCGAATGTATTTATTTACTAAACTTGTATGTTTAGATATTAAGATTGTCATATAAACGTTCATTTTATGTCGAAAAAAGTCTATCTATCTGTCTACTATATCTTACTGGCTTTTGGGCATCTTTGAAAATTGAAGTTGTTGATAATAGTCTAGACCATGAATAACAGTGATGCTGATTTTGTTTGATGATGTCTATATTGCTGCCAAGCGATTAGCATATATCACAGACAGATAACCACACCAACGTGTGTCAGATAGCCTGCATATTGTTATTCTCATTGAAGACTGCTGAACCTTAAATAGAAAGTGTCTGAGAAGTGATGTATTTTTAGGAATGTCTCCGTACTTAACATATCTTCACGAGTGCGAATAGTAATAGTTAGTGAACCAGTCAATATATAAGTACGTTCAAGAAGCCATATCTTTTTTATTCGAATTCCGAAATCCTTAAGTTCGGTTCTTCCAATGTTATTTTTTTTCGATCTCAAACAGTTAGGTGTTCGAATAGTGAGACGTCTATATAAAGTTTTGATCACTCAAAATACATTATTATAAAAGAATAAATATAATAATGTATTTTGAGTGATCAAAACTTTATATAGACGTCACAAAGCGCTAATTAGTTTTGCATTTTGCGCTTTTCTGTCTCTGTAGTTCATTTATGCCACAATATTGTTTTCTAAAACTCATTGTCTGGGGACAACTGTCTAACGTTCAAAATGTCAGCTTGTCGTACATCGGGACCTTCACTGTATAAAGATAACTTTCAGTAGCTTCAAAAAAACAAATAAAAACAGGGCCCAGAATTACAACCAGTACTTACACTCAGCACTCAACACTCAAATATTGAAAATGTACTATAATGAGTTATTATTTGTCCTACATTGCAAATTTAGACGAGGAAAATGTATGAGATAGTTAATGAGTGTTGAAAATAACATTTGATACATTTTGCCACACTCAGCACTCAGACTGATGAATTGCAATTATAGCTTACAAATACACTAAATTACACTATCACTATGAAATAAGCCAAAAATAATATTTAGTAGCTATTTAACATTATTACAACTTCTTGTTCTAAAAAAATGTTCCTATGAACCTCAAAAGAAAGAACAATATTTGAGTGCTGAGTGCTGAGTGTAAGAATTGGTTGTAATTTCGGGCCCTGGTGTGTGTGTGTGTGTATCATAATATGTGCATTCGTCAAACGCGATGAAAATGTTCTCATAAACGCGAGGAATGATTCCAAACCAGTTTTCTTCTTTATATTTGGGCTAGAATTTCAAACATTTCCTGATAAAACAGAGTTTAATACAGACTTGTTAAAGCATACCATCATTTCCAGTCAAACCCAAGTTTTAAGAAACACTTGAGTATCTGATTTTGTTCCGCGTTGGCACTTGATGGTAAGTTAACTAGATGAAAAAGAGCATGGCCTGCGGTCTATTGCGGATGGCACCGAGTAGTCAGATAGAGAATGTTGTTCAATTAACGATGTCTGGTCGTTATCAACCGTGTTTAACTTAGAACATGGTAACCATGGATCTAAACACCAAAGGGTGACGTTGACAAAATCACAATAATGAAGAGGTCACAATAATAATAAATACGTCCATTTCTTACAAATCTGAAAAAAAGATATAATAACACGTATAATTAAAAGCGAAAGCTTGTAATAAAGTAGTAAAGGGCAAATAATCTAAGTGAGGGATTTGGCTTAATAGAAACCTGCTATCCTATGCAGTGACCGTCCATTTCAAAAGTCTTATTTTAGGACATGTATTGAATGTATTCAGTGTTATACGAACTAGTACTCGTTTTTATAACATTCGATCACTTTATATATAAGTAGTTTACAATACTGTTTCTGGTACATTATGATTAAAATGGTTTATGAAAACAAAAAATGAAAATGCTAAAAATCAATATACAAAATTTTAATGTGTCTATGCCTGCATTTAACATACTAGTGCTGGTATTCATTGATTTTATAACAAAACCATTTTGAAATCATTGTAACGATAGATTACCCGAAACCATATGGAAGGACATATGGGATAGTAACAACAGGCATTATTTGACTCACGTGATCATATTACGTGACGCTGACTGAGCGAGCAGATTCTGCTTGGCGCATGCGCTATATAGCCATGTGGATGCGAGCGCGTTCAACGACCTGGTTACGCACTATAGAGAAAAATATTTCTTTATGAAAACACTGAACATTTGTCTTAAAGTATTTATAACCTTACCAGTAGATCTTTAGATGATTGGTAAAACTTGATGATGGAATAAAACAGAAACAAATATTTAATTGTCCAATTATTATGTCGAACATTCTCTTATTGAATTCATGGTAAAATTACCAAGAAGTTGTATTTTAAATTAATTGCGTTTATATTGCTTAATTACATTCATGTAAAATTAGCTTGTACAAAATGTTATAGTCGCGTTAGAGGCAGAATGAACCCGAAATAGTGATAGATAATTACGGAGTAAAGTAAGGTTTCGTGTATTGTATACGCACACACCATTATCAATTAGACATAGACACGAATGCTCGAGATATGGGAATACTGACGAATCAGCTAAGCATTTTGTACTGATATACGTCACAATTGAATGTGACCGCGGTCAAAATGACTTATATTAAGATTTGGTCACTTTTTATTGATCATTATAATGATTATTTAAGTTAAGTTCAAAATTGTTACTGTTGACGTTTTGAAGCTTAAAATAATATCTTAAACCATTTCCCAGAAATTAAAGTTGAAATCAAACTAGGAGTTTAATAAGGAACGCAGCTCTCGACAGAAACAGCAGGACTCGAAAGACACAAAGAGACTTGATTCGCCCTCACGAAATTTTAATTTATTTTCTTTCCGACGGGTTCTGCCTTCGATTGTAATCGAATCAACACCCACTTCATAAGCACGTTTCTATTATAATCAGCATCGTTCATGTATCTGATGTAATATGGAATGTGTCACTGGAATGAACAGAAATTATCGCAAGATCGAAATATAAAGTCTTCAACAATACAACCCTGTGTTGATTCCCAACTGACATTCAAAGAAATACGCAATATTTGACTGACAAATTACAACTGACAACATTTTTTTACTTCATAAAAAGACGAAATGTTGTTGGATCATCTCGTATTTGCAATCTTGATTGGTTTTCTTTCCTGCTTACTGGTTATGCCTTTTGAAATGCTCCTATTAGGAAAATAGCAAAAAAATTTAACGAATCGTCAAAATTCTTCTTATTTCGAGGGAATATTAACTGACAGTGTTTGTTATGTCCGGTATAGCGATTATGATGGAGGAGGATGTTCACATTTCCACACCCCTGTGACCTAGGTTGCTACGACTTATTAAAAATACGAATTAGAAGAGACGCGTAAATGGAATCTTGTATAACAACTACCGGATGCATTTGATAGTTTCTGTCTCCTTCTTAAAGGCTTGGTGTCTATCTTCCGAGCACAATACATACTGTTAGATATCGTGTAAGTCATTGAACACATGCTGGGAAATTTTAGACCAAATGTTAGTGGGACCAGTACCAAAATTCAGGCCTTTAAGTGTTAGTGGTACAACACAATGTTGTTTACGAATAGACACACTTATTATCGTCATTCAACGTCATATCAGTCAAACCATAATGTTAATATCTCATCGGTGACATAAGGCACGTACACAAATGTATTCTAATTCATTTCCCAGGCGAGTATATACCGGTGCGTTTATTTACATACATATAAATGGATGGTTCAAGTATGGATTTAATGGGGCTTCCACATGCTCAAACGTTATGTGATTGGGTCATATTTGCAGAGATTCAGACTGTAAATCCCAGATATTTATCCTAGAGAAACTAACAATAATTTCCTACAAAGAACTAATATGTCACGCTTTATTCAAATTATGATAAAAATAGTGTTAATATCGGGATCGGTCTAAGGGTGTGGGGTCGAGACATAAGACGTAAACGATAAACAGCTTCGCTACAGACGCATTAATACAGAATGTGCGCATATTCAAAATGTGATGTGAATGCTTATATCATATGCTGGGTTGGTGGGGATCAATCCCCTCAGGAGAGGAAGTAATTGGTCAGAATAATGGCGTACATACAATTACAGTTGGTGCTGGGCTGATATTCTCAAAGCATCTTAGTAGAAAACTGTTAGCTTGATAAAAACAGAATCCTATTCGGAGTATATTTCTGTCAGCTATTCATTTCAATTTTCAATTTCGACTTCACATCTGAGTTCACTTCTGTTAGCTGTTCATATTTTTTAATTCCATTCTGTATGAACAACTAAAGACTAAGTGTTATTAACTATATAAAAATAAGGCTCGTCTAGCCACTTGGAATATTACAAGCATCTTACAGTTACATGTTACAACGACAATATTTCGTTATTGAAATAGTAACTGCCAATGACACTGTCTCCATCTTTTTTGTTGTTATTTACCCCGACAAATTCGTCCGACGGTAAACACCCGATACATAAAATTTGCTGAATTGAACGAGTTACCTATTTAAGGAAAGAGAACATATGCTAGGATTTCATCACACCATAATCCATCTGACGTATTTCAGATTTTCTCGCCAATAATTTATCGGGAAGCATTAGTTTTGATTCACTAGACGGTAATGAAAACATCCAACAAACTGTCAATATGTCTACATGTCTTAACGAAGAACTGTTACGTTACTCAGAAACTATAATTATAGATATCTTTGAAATATTAGTCGATCACATTAACCATGCACTCGGCTACCGTGCTACCCTTTTATGTCTGTGTGATGTGTTTCAATACTACGAAAACAAGATAAGTTTCTATCTATTATGTTTGCTATATTTGAACTTTCCCTTTCTATCTAAATAGCACAGACGTTTATTGTTTTTGTTGTTACGATCATGTTAAGTGTCGTTTCTAAAAATGTTTAAGAATATAACATACATTTGAGCCGATGAAAACGACGACCTGTGCTGATTAAAAGCTACATATAAATCTTGGCGCCATATTATATTGAACCCATATCCGCTTCGCAAGCTCCACCCTTTTTAATCATTAAATCTTTACTTGATATGTTTTTACTATTACCTGAGTTATATAAATCAGGGCAAGTATACTGACCTCAACGCATCACTAAAACTGTGCACATCCTCATTTTGTCTTATGCTCGCATTTTCATTGTTCGTGGCACTTAATTTGTTTGTTAGTTTCTGCTTTTCCTCAATAACTACTGTTTGGATTGTTTAACTTTTTGTATCTCCTCTTGCTGGACCAAGGATTTAGCACATGTTGCAGCCAGTTGTAGTTCCAAACCTTTTGCTTTGGCAGACAGGGAAGTTATATGCTAGCTTGTTCATTTACATTTGCCTGAGTGTTCTCCACTTATTTGTTTTTCCACATGTGGATGTTTTTGATAGATAGGAATGTATCTACAAATATTCTCGTTCACTATTTTAAACACGAAGAAATGTCAAATTTATGAAGGCTATCAAATAATAATTCAATTTAACTTTGGTATTTATTACAATTTTACATTAACACCCGTAGCTATATATCAATATAAAATCTCTAAAATATAATTTATCATAAATATTCGTGTTACTATGTTGCCAGACGCTACATGATATTCGCGGTGTCTTGTTAAAATGATGGTACGTTTACGCGGTGTAGTTATCAATATACTAGTATATTGGCAGAGAAATACAAGCAATTGTGAAATCTTTTAATGTCATAGTGATAAAACATTACGCATATAATTTTTTAAAACCAAAACAGCAGTGAAACACAAGCCTGCTTTTATGATCCCTTTTCAAAACATGGCTTGTACTGAACCTTATAGACACCATATTTGATAGATGATAGTGTGCTAAAATGAAAAGTATTAGTGACAACATACTGCTGTATAATATCTCATACCGATTAACGCCATGTTGTATTTTCGTTTTTTCAACACAACAAATCATCAAAATAACAATGCGAAAAAATGACCAATTCAACATTATCATATCTTCGAGACGAAAATGTAACAATGCATTTTTGCAATTTCGTTTGTTGCCTTGTTGCATTTTCGCATTGTTACATAGATCTATTTGCATTGTCTAATTAAGAAATAAAAATCTGTTCGCGTTTATTGTCGGTGAATAAAACACGGGCAGGAGTTCGGATGCGGAAACATTAAGTCACGAGTGCGTAGCACGAGTGATTTAATTTTCCGCATCCGAACGAGTGCCCGTGTTTTATTCACCGACAATATACAAGAACAGAGTTTTTATTTCGATTCTAAATACGATAATATCCCGCACTATTTAACTGCGCGCATTCCATTTTCACCCATTTGACATTGAACATAATTCCACGCTGAAATTGAGTGGCTTATTAGCTGGTACAATTACCTCCCTCGTTAATGAAAATGACCATCGTAATTTTCTGAAGGAAATACCACATTTTAAACATTGAAACAATTTTAATGACACGAGTATATGGTATCTATTTCATAAAATGAAAAACATAAATGAATTGATTATCAGTGCTTTAATAAAACTTGGTTTCTAGAGTATATTGGAGTTTCTAAAAATAGATGCGTCATAGCTGTAACACTGGATTCTCGTGCAACTCGCCTTGTCATCGTAACTCGTATAAAAAATTACTATAAAGTTTACGTTCATTCATTCATAAATATGTCACGTGATACTGAGCGTAAATAGAAACAGCCAATTTGATAGGTATGTTTTATGGGGGTAATAAAACATTGTTAGGTCCGCTCTATATTTAAACGATTAATCCGCAGATCGTGTTAGAATACATTTGTATAGCATAATAGATCTAATGATATACAACCGGAGTATAATGTACACGAAAAAGCATATACACGACAGATGTTATTTAAAAATACGACACATTTTCGCTTTTTCGCCACAACAATGTAAAAATGCAAAGGCACGACAATATGATAAAGTTGAATCAGTCGTATCTTTATGGTTTCGCATTGATGCTTCGTGGTGGCGAAAAAGCAAAATGCAACATGGCGTAAATCACCCACCATGCGTACTCTATAACGCACCTGTATAATTATACATTTAAACTGCGAAATCAGTGAGTAAGGAGTTTGTCGTTCAAAACTCTCTGAAATTTTGGACTGGTTCACTAAGTCCCGTTCATTATTTCTGGCTATAGTGATAAAATCACCACGCACAAACTAGTAGGACATACCATCAAGTTATGATCTCTGGGTATCATGATAAGTTGTCCATCAAAGAGAAATGTGTCTGGAATCGTTATTAATATCATCATGAATATGAGTGATTATGCTTCTGTGTTGTCATTTTTCGTATAATTGAAATTATATGGCCGTTAAATCGCTCATTCACACTTTCATTCAGACCCGAGTTCTGTATACAAAGTAACAGTATATTTCCGTTCATGTGTTGGTAAAACAGTACCCTGTGTGTTCAACAAGTTCCATAAAACATTTACGGAAATAACCATTGAGTTCCGACTGACACTAAAGGAGCAACTGAATTGTTCCAATAATGAAATGTCAATACGCACCATGATCCAATTATAGAGTTTCGATGACAAGTTGAAGCCTTTGATATTTTCGTTATCTCACCATTCATATGTTGCATGTGATTAGAATATTGTAGCTGTTAACAATATCAGCAGAAACTCTGAGACATTAATGGGTTACGGAGACCTTTAATTGTAAGGACATTTGTAATAAACACGACTTTGACACGACGTATCTTATATACATAAATGTGAAAGACATGTTTGTTTCGTGTCTCAAGAATGACCTCGCTCTTATTATAAATTGATCATATTATATATGGGGATCAGTCAACCTGAGGTAGGTGCGCAGTTTGTGATTGAAAGGTCCTGGGTTAGGTCCACCGTCTGCACCACTCTAATTTACCCAGGTGTATGAATGGATACATAAGAGAGCCAAAAGCTAGTGTATCAGCCGACTCAGTGCGGTTGAAAGGATGCATGTCTGAAAATAGATTTTAACTTCAACCTGATACTTTTTATATTTTCAGAACACAAGGACCATGATGGCATACATTGATAGACTAAGGGAGATTCTATTGGGAAAGTCCAATTCGACGGATCAGCCAGATTTCAAAGACATAATGAAGTTTCCAAATGAATCGAGTAATCTATCAATCAATCCGCTCTTGGTGGACGAAGAACAGACGTTGCTATGGGGACAAATATTACTATTATTTGCTTATGGTCTACTCATTTCGATTTCCTTATTTGGTAATACTCTAGTATGTCACGTGATTTTTAAAAATCCACGAATGCAGACTGTGACTAATTTTTTCATCGCAAATTTAGCAGTGTCTGACCTTATACTGACCTGTATCAACGTACCGTTTAACATTGCCCGGAATTTACTCGACGAGTGGCCATTTGGTAGCGTAATGTGTCATTTATTAAACTTATCCCTAATGGTGTCGGTGTACGTATCAACCTTCACACTTCTTGGAATAGCTTTAGATCGGCAGCAGGTTTTATTGTATCCACTTAGCCCTCGTATGAGCCGCCCTGTTGGTATCTTAGTGCTGTGCTCCATTTGGCTCCTTGCCATCGGTTTATCATTACCATATGGATTGTATAATAAGGTACAGACCACGGACTTTTATTTCAAGAAGGTGAAACGATGTAGTTCAGCTTTTCCACAACCTAGCGAACAATGGGAAAAATACCTCACTGTTGTGACCTTAACTCTGCAGTATGTTGTTCCGTTAGCAATCATTGGCATTACCTACGGGCGAATTGTTCGAAAGTTGTGGATCCGAACCCATGTTGGAGCAGTGACTGAAAATCAACAGGCTTCACAGCAAAGGACTAAACGCAAAAGTATTAAGATGTTAATTGTTGTGGTTATTGTTTTCGCGTTGTGTTGGATGCCCTTAAACCTATATCAAGTTTTAACCGACTTTCACCCGAACGTAGAAGTGTTTCATTACAATAGCACCACATTCTTTATCTGTCATTGGATCGCAATCAGTTCCACGTGCTACAATCCATTTGTGTACTGTTGGCTTAATGAATCATTTCGCGCGGAAGTGAAATCTCGTTTTAAATGTTGTTTGCCGAGACCTAAACGTGTCCATCCTGGGGTTGATATAAACGGTATACTGATGCGATCAGATAGGGCGTACCGGCGGCGCCAATCTTCAAAGAGTACAACCAGCATTAATCGAACATCCATATCAGCAAAGGCTAGCGATAAATATAGAGTGGACATAGACACTTTAACAAGAGAACAAGCCGAGCTAATGGCTGAAATGGCCGAAAGTACTAACGGAGATTTATCGTCAAACGGCGCCGTACATGGAAATGGTACAAGTAGTGTTCTCGAAACCGTATCAGAATTACCGGAACTTACATTTGCGGAAAATAGCGAAGTAATGGAACAGGCTTTATCAGAAGCATGTAATTATAATGTACAGTTATGATGTAAAATGTCTCACTTTTACTTTTTGAATAAATGTTTTTTTTGTTGATAAACGTCTTCCATACGTAATTACATTCAAAACATGTACATATCATTTAAAACGATTGATTGGAACCCCCACTGACAGCTTTTTGTCATATGGGGACTAGCTATTCAGTAATGTTATTCTAATATTTAACCAACTACCTATTGACTAAACACCAATGAATGAAACTATACCAGTACCGTTTTAACTGCTTAAATATGTCGTGACCTATCCCCGATCTCTCGATGCATCTTAAGTAGAAATCTCAGCTCTAATTCAGATTTGCTCAAATGAGAGTCGTTTTATTTTACAAATTAAGATCATGAAATTTTATTTGTAGTCAACTAAGAATAGTGTTTCTGTTTTGTGATGCCAAATTTTAGTCAAAGACACATGGCAATGTTTGAAATGAGATTTAGTTCAGATTGAGATACTTCGGGAGATCGGGGCCTGGGATCGAACCAGCCAACATCTTGTTTTTGAAGCGGATGCTCAAACCACCAGACTAGGTGGATTGTCTCAATGAATAAATCTTTTCATGCAATGTATGACATTGTCAAGAAGGGAGAACAACTCCAGCAACATTGTCTAGTACGTACTGCAGCGATGGGCCCCGATGACGTATGCGTCCCATTCTATTACGTCACAGCATTTAAGTTCGAAGTTTCCAACAAGTACACCAGGTCAGAAAAAATAATTATCTTGGTTTTATTTTAAGTGTGTCATAAGAGTTGGGGATATAGCATTGATACTCTCTGTCCGTCCGTACCTACGTCTTTAACATAAAGCTTGTGTGTTGAAACTCTCATAAACAATTGGATGTAATTTCTTCAAAATGTCATAGATGAATAACCACAACGTATAAATGACCATTAAGGATGGCATTTTCGCTGCGTTTTGTTTGCTAGAATTATGGCCCTTTGTTCCTTTTACTATTTACACCATAATTAAACTTGGGTGGAATTTCATCTCTAACAGATTAACAACCTCAATGTATAGATCACTGTAAAGGATGGAATTTTCATTGCCTTTCCTTGCCCAAATTATGGGCGTTAGAAATAATGTAACCTTGACCTTCCATCCCCTCTCCTGTCCATTTGAAATGATATGTGCTACAATGCACAATATTTAAACTATTTCTAATTAACTCTAACGATGGATAAACCGAAAACCTTATTGACGGAAATATGAGATAGTAAAAACAGACATTATTTCAATCACGTGGTCGTATTACGAGGGCCTGTCTGGGCGATCATATTCTGCTTGACATATGCGCGTTGTAGCGATCTGGCTATAAATGCACTATATTAATATAGAGAAAATGTATCTTAATTAAAACATTGAAAATGTGTCATTTAATTTAGCTTTAAAATATTTATAACCTTACCAGTAGATCTTCAGATGATTAGTTAAACTTGATGGAATAAAACAGAAACAAATATTTAATTGTCTAATTATTCTGTCGAAATTGCGCTAATTAAATTCAAGATAAAGTTAGCAAGAAGTTGTATTTTAAGTTAATTGCGTTTAAATTATATAATTACATTCTTGTAAAATTTGCTTGTAAGAAGTGTTACAGTCGCATTAGATTCAGGATAAGCCCGAAATCATGCTAGATAAATACAGAGTATAATGAGGTTCAGTGTATTGTCTACTCGCAAACACCTTTATCAATACGATATAGACCAGAATGCCAGAGATATGAGAATACTAACGAACCAGCTGAGCATTTTGTACTGATATACGACACAGTTGAATGTGACCGCGGTGAAAATGAATTATATTGAGATTTGGTCACATTTTATTAATCATTTAAGTTTGAAAATTGTTATTGTTGACGTTTTGAAGCTTTAAATCAGATCTTCAACCATTTCCCAGAAATTTAAGTTGAAATGAAAGAAGAGATGTTTGCAAAACACGTATGCCCCCATGACAGCCCAATAGTCAGAAATGGTTAAGGTGGCAGTGACCTTGACCTTTGACCAACTGACCTCAAAATCGGGGTCATCTACTGTTGCTGGCCAACCTCTATGTAAAGTTTGAAGATCCTAGCGCAAGGCGTTCTTTAATTATAGAACGGAAACTATTTAAATAGTCAGAAATGGTAAAGGTCACAGTGACCTTGACATTTGACATACTGACCTCAAAATCGATTGAGGTCATCTACTGGGCTGGCCAACCTCCATGTAAAGTTTGAAGATCTTAGGTCAACGTGTTCTTGAGTTATTGAACGGAAACCATGTTATACGACCGACCGACCGACAGACAGAAATGTGCAAAGCAATATACCCCCTCATCAAGATGGGGGGGCAAAACTAGAAGTTTAGTAAAGAAGACAGCTCTCAACAGAAACAGCAAGGCTCAAAAGGCACAAAGAGAACACACGAAAAGAGCACAGATCAATAGTACATCTCACAAAGATAACTACAAAAATGAACAAGAAAATGGAACTGAACAGCTATTTACAAGAGCACAACAACTTATTCCTACAAACAAGAACGAATTACACACACTATTACAAGAACAATCAGAAAGCAACACTCAACATCAACAAACATGTCTGTTTGAAAGGATACCGTGCCAACAATCATTTAACTATATAGTGGACAAAACATAGACCAATGATATTGCGTCCCGAATGACGAACGAATGCAAACTGTTAACTTCAGATTCTACCAAGAAATAATCCCACCAGGGACATTTGAGGTCCCAGCATGTAAGAATATATATGAATTCGAAGCAAACAAAAACATCGAGAACGGGTACTGTGTAAGTAGAGCAAGTCAATGCAGATTCTCTTATTGACTAAAACTCGTCAAATGCTCATTCGTAGTATTCGAACGATATTTTGACAAAGTTGTAACTTTTGAAAGTTTGATTTGTGCTCACGAAATTTTGATTTATTTTCATTCTGCCTTAGTATGTCATTTACGTGATTTGTTCATTTAAAAATATTCTAACCCGCAATCGATCCAACACCCACTTCATAATCACGTTTCCATAATTATCAGCATCGTTCATTTATTTGATGGAATATGGAAGGCGTCACTGGAATGAACGGAACATATCACAAGATCGAAATATAAAGTCCTCAACAATACAACCATGAGTTGATTTCCAATTGACATTCAAAGAAATACGCAATATTTGACTTACAAATTACAACCGACAATAACTTTTTTACTGCATAAAACGACGAAATGTTATTGGATAATCTCGTATTTGCAATCTTGATTGGTGTTCTTACTTACTTACGGGTAATGCATTTTAACATCCTCGTAACTGACAGTGCTTTGTTATGTCTGGTTTAGCGATTATGATGGTGGAGGTATTTACATTTCCACACCCCTGTGACCTAGTTGGCTACCACTGATTAAGAAGACGCATTAGAAGAGACGCGATGAGTTTGATATTTTCTTTGTCCTTTTAAAGGCCTGAAGTCTTCTTTCATAATGCAATCCATACTTTTCGATATCTTGTAAACCATTGAACATTAAGACCAAATGTTATTGGGACCAGTACCTAAATCCAGGTGTTAGTGGGACAACATAATATGGTTTATAATAAAACAAACCCATTATCGTCATTGGACGTCATAACAGTCATACACTGATGTAGATATCTCACCGGTGATACTAGGAACGTATTCTATTTTATTTCTCAGGCGAGTATATACCGGTACGTTTATTTACATGCATATATATGGTATGGTTCAAGTATGGAGGTAATGGGGCTACCACACGTTATGTGATTGATCCATATTGGCAGAGATTCAAGCAGTAAATCCCAGATATTTATCCCAGAAATTAACAATAATTTCTTGCAAAAAACGAACATGTCACGCTTTATTCAAATTATGATACAAATAGTGTTAAGACACGGGATCGGTCTAGAGGTATGGAGCATAGACATGAGACGTAATCATATCTCATTAACAAGGTTATGAATTCATTTCTGATACGATAAACAGCTTCGCTACAGACGCATTTATACAGAATGTGGGTGTATCCAAATGTGATGTGAAGGCTAATATACTGGGATGGTGGGGACGTATCCCCTGAAGAGAGGTAAGTAATTGATCAGAATAACGGCGTACATACAATTACAGTTGGTGCAGGACTGGTATTCACAAAGCATCTTAGCAGAAAACGTTTTGCTTGATAAAAACAGAATCCTATTCGGAGTTCACTTCTGTCAGCTATTCATTTATATTTTCAATTTTGACTTTACATCTGAGTTCACTTCTGTTAGCAGTTCATATTATTTAATTCCATTCTGTCTGAACAACCAAACAATTTGTGTTATTAACTATATAAAATAATGTCCGTCCAGCCATTTGAATCATCACAAGCATTTTACTGTTATGTTTCAAACACAATGTTTCGTTATTGTTATAGTTACAGTCAATGTCGTTGCCTCCATCTGTTGTGTTATTTACCCCGACAAAAGCATAGGCATTTGGTTTCAACTCGCCGTAAATTAATGATTTGCCCTTGTCTCTGATCGACCCGGGTACTGAAGATAGTAGAAGATTGGGCAGCGGCACTGTTTAGCCGCTACGAATATTACGTTGCATGAACTTGTATCCGTGTTTGCTGTAACAATTGTTGAGAAAACAGGGTACTAGCGTTTGAAACGTTATGTTCGTTGCAGCTTAACATGGCCACTACCCAACCTTCTCACTCTGCAGTACCCGGGTCGATCAGTGACAATGGCAAATCATTAATTTACGGCGAGTTGAAACCAAATGCCTATGGACATAAGTCGTCCGACGTTCACCACCCTATACATAAAATTCGCAGAATTGTACGAGATACATATTTATGGAAAGAGAACATATGCTAGGATTTCATCACACCATACTCCATGTGACGTATTTCAGATTTTCTCGCCTATAATTTATCGAGAAGCATTAATTTTTATTCACTAGACGGTTATGAAAACATTTCTTAACGAAGAACTGTTACATTACTCAGAAACTATTATAGATATCTTTGAAATATATACCGAAACAAAGTACACAGGAACTACATTTTGTATATAGTTTAAACGTTGGTGTGAAAAAATAAGTTGTTCGTTTGCTGTTTGTTTGTAGTCGACCGATAAAGTCGTCAGTCTGTTTTTCTATGCCCGAAGGTGGGCTACACTAGCTCTTCCTAAACAAACCGATTGGTTCTTTAATGAGGCCGATATACAACACCGATACACGCGAGGCTACCTCTGGCTTACCAACCATTTGATTTCTAGTTGGGTGAGAAGCAATGAAAAGCGTTTTTGAAATTTTAAGTGTCCTGGCCGAGATTCGATTCAGGCGACTCCGGATTGGTAGTCGATTACATTAACCATGTTATTGAAACTGCCAACATCAAACGAGTAATGCGCTGATTTTCACAATATTTATTTTCTTTATCATTTCATAGCGATTCTCTATAAATAGAAAATAACAACAAGTAAATACACAGATTTGAAAATACATATAAACATAATCTAATAAATTATTTTTACCTATAACAAATATAATATGACGTGAAAAGAATCTATACTGTACATTAAATATTGCAGTGAAACACAAATAAAAGATAAATCTAAATAAATATACATGTACTTCCAAACTAAATAGATCTAAAATAAATAATCTGCTTACCGAATTTGATGTGTTCTTAATTTAAACGTACATGTGTTTCAGATTCACAGTTTCAGTTTTATCCTACCATTAGGCCTTTATTAGCCCGAAATCGACCCGTCGTGTAAATTTAGCTTTATTATGCCATGTGAGCTTTATTAGGTTATGTGGTCAATGACATGGGACTACTTTCGTTCTCAACTTCATTTAGTGTTGAAGGCGAATCTTACATAATTATTGGAGCGAGGTCTGATATATTTGAATCCTGAATACGTCACGGGCCTGATTTATTCTATTTATCCTGTAACTGAATCTGTTTGGTAGGGGAACATACTCGTATTGTTACTTAAAATAACGGGAAACGTCACGTACTGTGTGACGTCATTTAGGTTTTGACGTCATTACAACTTCTAATTTCTAGAATGCCATTGATAGATTTTGGAGAGATTCGACGTTGAAACACAATATGTGTTTACATGTAGTGTATGTTACGTTAAATTGTAGGTTTGTGTTTATTGATTGCGTTTGGATTGAAGCGCGTTACTGAATTCTCGGTCAGATTTTCAGATTTGCCTTTTAGTATGGAACTATATTTCATTTGGAGACCTTGGAATGCCGATGTTTCGATATCGTTGCGCGGGTTCCACAGGGTTTTGTGTTCGTATTTTAAAGGTGAAGAAATCATTTCTTGTGTTAGAAAAGTTTTGCAGGATAAATAGAACACTAGGATTAGTGCCTTATATTACTTGAATTTATTGGGTTCGTCTCCGAAAGGCTTATTCGGCTCGCCAAGGCTCGCCGAATAAACTTTCTCCAACTCACCCAATAAATTCAAGTAATATAAGGCACTAACCTAGTATTCTCTATATATACAGTTTCAAAAGGATCGATGTTTTTTCTTACACGTTATACCATGACGACAAACAAACAATTTACGTCATATGACGTTACGTTCAATTGCGCGGAACGTAACGTCAACAATTGCGCGAAAACTAATATAATGATATACGAATAAAAAATGAGAATTTTACATAAATCTTACACATGTACTCAGCTATCCTTATAAAATAAGTTATTTTATGTCTGTGTGATTTGTTCTTAATCTATTATTTTTGCTATATTTGAACTTGCACTTTTTATCTAAATATCACAGACGTTCATTGTTTTTGTTGTTAAGATCATGTTAAGTGTGGTTTCTAAACATATTTAAGACTATAACGTACATTGTGAGCCGATGACAACGACGACCTGTGTTCTGGTTAAAAGCTAAATATCATGGCGCCATATTGTATTGACCAATCTTCGCTTCGCAAGCTCTGCCCTTTTTAATCATTAAATATTTACTTAATATGTTCTAACTATTACTTAGAATATAACCTACATTATGAGCCAATGAAAACGCCGCATTTTCGCGGTTAACTGAAAATTGAATCATTAAAATTTTCTCTTCACAGACTTGACGTCATGCGTTGGCGCTAATTTCTATCGGCCAATCAGAATGCAGAATGTTATATTCTAAGTTAGTTAGAACATATTAAGTAAATTTTAATGACTAAAAATGCCTCGCTTCGCTTCGCTCGCTCCGACCTTTTTAATCATTAAAATTTACTTAATATGTTCTAACTATAACATAAATCATCACCAACCAGTTCTTGTGGATGCTTTTATCACCGATATCTACAAATATCCTCGTACACTATATCAAACACGAAGAAATGTGAAATTTACGTAGGCTATCAAATAATAATTCAATTTCACTTTGGTATTTATTGCAATTTTACATTACCATCCGTAACTATATATCAAAATAAATTTTTCAGATATAATTTATTATAATAATTCGTGTTACTTGGTGCAAGACGCTACATGATCTTTGCGGAGTCTTGTTAAAACGATGGTACGCTTTCGCGGTGTTGTTATCAATATACTAGTATATTGGCAAAGATATACAAGAAATTGTGAAATCTTTCAATGTCATAGTGATAAAGCATTACGAATAATATTCCAAAAACCAAAACAGCAATTAAAACAAGTCTGCTTTAAATTAGTAATATTATGATTCCGTTTCATGAAAAGGGTTTGCACTAAGTCTTATAGACAACATATTTGATAGATGATATTGTGCTAAAAACAAAAGTGTTTGTGACAACATACTGCTGTAATAATGTCTCATAGCGCTATGCGCTATGTTGTATTTTCGCTTTTTCGCCACAACGAATCAACAAAGTAATAATGCGAAAAAACGACGCATTTAACTTTGTCATATTTTCGTGTTTTCAAAACTCTCTGAAATGTTAGACTGGTTCAATACGTCTCGTTCATGTTGGTTTATTTCAGGCTGAAGTGATTAAACAACCACGCACAACCTAGTAGGACATACCATTCAAATTATGATCTCTGGGTATCTTGATAAGTTGTCCTTCAAAGAGAAATATGTCTGAAATCGTTATTAATATCATCATGAATCAGAGTGATTATGCTTCTGTTTTGTCATTTTTCATGTTGAAATTACATGGCCGTTAATCGTTCATTCATATACACAATATTTTCCTCCAGACCCGAGTTCTGTAAACAGTGTAACACCATGGCTCACAGAACATTAATAAACGAGTAGTTGACCATGGGCTCACTATGAAATCAGTTAGATAGTTTGCGGATACATGTATCAGTTAAGTAAATTACAACTATAAAAATAATAGCTTTTGACAAAATGTCAGAAGCCATCACTTAATCTACATAATCTTGTAAAACATTACCATGGTTACCAAGTAGAAACTATAATCGTCGAACATTACGTTGTCTGAGATTTTATATCTAAATCTTCCATCACATAACCTTCACGACAAATGGCATAACAATTTATTACTAGTATAACATGCATTGTTGAATGAGATACTTTCTTCGCGACTGACATTGTGCGGATGTCGCGACAGAGCATTGTAGTCAAATATCATAGTTACCTATAGTGGCTTCGAACTTGTACTGTACCGCGCCATTGCCTAGCATTACAACACTAGGTTATCGCAACAACCCCTCCCTCCGAAAGATGTCGGTAGTTCTGTATCCCCTGACGGGAATCTTAGTATTTGTCAACTACAGACACAGATTACATCGGGATAGTTGAATGTTCTGACGTGCGAAGAATCATCATCCAATCCCAGACTGCATAATTTGACAAACATAATTACATTCCTGTCTGATTTTGGCGATTTGAATCATGCATTAAGCAATGCAGACTTATATTTCATAAACGGATCCGTATTTAAATTTACGATACATCCTCGAAATCATTTTCCTTAGGTACTTGATCAATACTGTAAACTTACATATTTCCGTGGATATTGATAAATATCCATAATCTTGGGGGCGTTAATTCGTTGATTACAAAACATGAAAGGGTCAAACCATGTTATGTATTTGGGAATTCGATAATTCTTTTGCATTAAATTTCTAGGTCGAGTGAAGAAGAAAACGTTATAGTAGAAAATTCAACTCCCTCGAAACGAATGATTTTATAGTACGTTGGTGAGTGTAGTACTTGTATGGTATTTCTATAAGAATGAAACATCCCAAATACTCATAATATTCCACTTATAATACGAGTACATGCATAAACTGGTAAATGTATCTTTCTGGAAGGACTTAAGGCAGCACGACATCCCTGGCCGCGTCATACCAAAGACGAAATAAAAATGGTACCAGAAATTCCCTTGCTAGACGCTCAGCATAAAAGGGAAACTGGCTTCTCTTCTCTCATACCCTCGTGGCGATGGATTGCATCAGGAATGAGGTGTCGAGAGTGATTAATATAAGTTGGAAAAACTTGTTTCACAATCGAACTTAAATGAATTAGTATAAACGACATCAGCAAAATATTAATTCGTACGAAGGGCATTCTGAAAGTTCTGATAACTGAGCGGTTCCTTTAAATTGGCATGTCAGATTTTTTTAAAACTAAACAATTTTCTGAAAGATCAATCTTTCAGCGAGACATCCATCTTTAATTGATTAGTTTAAATATGTGAATTTATATTTTATTGGTATATAAACAGTACACAGTTTCGGGTATTGCCTGAAATCTCTCTGGAAAACTCGAGGTGATAGTGTTGTATTGGTCCTATGTAGATTTAAAAGCGCACTATGGAAGTATCATTAAGACTGATTGAAATAAATTTGACATTATTTAAAACATACACAACAGTACTTTCAAATAACATTAAGATTAAAATAAACCTTGAGCTATCAATAAAATAACGGCCATAAATGCAACCTAATAGTCGACCAATTTTACCGCTTATAGCCCTTACTTATTTCAAGACATACATTACGTTAATGGACTGTCAGCTACTATAAATAAGTCTAATTGTCTAGATCGTAATGTGTATTTTCATTCGGGGGACGTTATAAGTGTATTTTTCATAAAGTTTGATTTTGATAGCAACATCTTGTGCTCTACCTGATATTTTAGGAATTGGGTAAGGTAACGGGATACCCTTATACATGTAATAAAATATCAATAGCCCTGTTCTAATTGTTTAATTAGTTGTTCTAACTTCAAGTTAAAGAAAAATGTCATTATTTTTTTTCGAGACTTCTGTGACTAAATCACATGACCACTACCGCAACAGAAATAATCAGCCCAACCCTAGATATAATCTGGTAAGATGTTTTTGTCCATGGTTTAGTTCTTATCTTCCCAAAACATGTTTTTAAATCGTTCCTGTTGGTCAAGTGCCTATATATTGAGTATTCGTCTCGGAATAGGCGTGTTGCCGCTCCAATCCTCAGGCCGTGACATAACATGTTAGTTCCGTCGTTATTTAATGTGGAACTCGTATAGCCTCACCAGCCACCTTACTTCATGTTCAACGTTAACACGAGTTCTTGGAGTCCAGTGTCAAGACAATATCTTTCACTGGGTACTCGCTGAACCCCCCGAGTCTCCCAGACTTAAATAGTTTCGTTCAAGCACAGTCTTTGAGTTAGTTGACTTACCATACTGTCACCGTGAAACGCCGAGTTGTTTCAACATGGTCAGCACCATCCTCATACATCAGTGGTTATTCAAGTTCATAGACAGGGCGAATTATACGCTGGTGAACGAGAATAGCTCAGTTATGGTATCCGTATTCTAGTGTTAGACGCCTAGGTAATAAATGGGATAGACTATATCACTATAAGCAGATAAGTATATTATCTCTCTCATCGTGGCTACATATAGCGCTTTCCAATCACCTTTCAATCACCGTTGATGACATTATGTAAATGACTTCCAAACCTAATTTGATGTTAATATGGATATCGTATCACCCTTACTAAGACGGACATTTTGTCGAGATTTTATTAGGCGTATTAAATCCCCCTACACGAATTTGTATTTATTACCAGCCAGAAAGTGCGGTGAACATCATTATTTCTACAACGATCCGATATTCAAATTAATGTACGCTGCGGAGAAAAATAGAGAAATAGTTAAATCTGACTTAACATGTTGATGTTAAATGTGCAGATATAATTTTAGACTCGCTACCGACTACATTTTATTTTGGCCTGGTCATCCGTATGTTTAACAGTGCTAAAGAAAATATTATCAAAAGGGGTTGTCAGCTATAAAAAAACAGATAAAATACTGGAGTGCCACACTGGAAATCTACGTATACTAGTAGTACTCATTTTAGAAATTTAATTACCGATGATCAATGATCAAATTATGTTCTGTTATGGCGCTGACTGTGGTCATGGTCTGCTCACGGAGAACTTGCCAGTTGCGGGCGGACGAGCAAGTTTGTACTGATTGGTAATTGGTTTTAAGAAATCAGACTTTGTCAACTGTCCTCTGTTTATAAGACTGTCATAAAACAATAAAAAAGGCTTAATAGTTCAGTGAAATAGAAACAAAGAGATTGAGAAATTTAGAATTTCATGCTTTTCTTGTTCATTATCATGTTGGTCCTCGGGTCATGTACTTGTAATCTGTGATCTTCGTTATTGTCGTGCTCTGCTGTTTCTGTTGAGTCAATGTTGTCAGATTTTTTCATTAAAATTTAAAACCTCTTTCATTATATTGTCTCTCAATACTTGTTTTGGAATTAGCATCAGCATTATACTACGCACACATTCATTGATAAATTATCGCCTGTAGTGTTGATATTCATTGATAAAATAGTGTCCCTTGTTCTGAAGTTTAAGCCTGAAAATCAATTTTTCGTTCACAAGCACGGTACTGATCGCTATAAGTCGCTGGGCTAATTGAGTATTACATGGCATTTTACGGGTGCTAAGCACGTTCTGTCGTGATTACAACGACTACAAAAATGATCCTACAATGAATGAGCTTCCAAACATAAAACAATATGGAACAATCCGCTATGTTTTGTTGATTTCATATCCCTCTCGATGTGTTTCTTGTGGCCAAATAATTGTACTTTTGTTGGGCAAATTGGAACTCTTGGACATTTTACGCGAAACTATGGACCATGTGCATTGGTAATTGGACACAAATTATAGACAATTGATGCTCATACTCACTTTGCATGCCAATTTTCTAACCGATTTGTCAGTTATAACGCTGGTTTTGCATACATACTAATCACAATGACTGCTAATATCACAGCCGTGGCGAAGGGTTGTTAAATTGTGACGGTTGAAGATAGTTTAGATGTGAATCCACGCTATGACTTTGGAAATAAGTTACGAGGAGTGATCCAGATATAACATGATTTATATAAGTGACATTCAGACACTTTCCCGAAGAAGTTTAAGAAAGTTTGCTCAAATTTGTGTACATTGCATCCCCAAACAAAATATTTACAGACTGGTTTGAATTAACTGTGCTGAAAAAACTCGTATTTGACAAACTAAGCAATTGGATTACATCTTCTTCACTGATTATCGTATTTGTGAGAATAGTTTAAACTTGTTCGGGTTTAAATTCTTATCAAATTTTCATAGGGAATTTAAAACTAGTTTAACTGAAACAAATAAGTAGATCTTCGCCGCGTCCTCTCATTAGGTTAATACTCACTGTTCACGAATACTGAATGCATTTCATATTCGAGTTGACAGAACAAATTATTGTCGGTCACGTGACGCCGTGTGATGATGATGGTTTTATGTGTCATTATCAATCACTCAGACTTCTTGACGATGTTTACCCATTTGTTTGTCAAAGCATGCATGAAGGGAGTTCAAAGCCGTTGTATAATATATCTTTGGTTTACATAAATAACAGGAAAACTGTTGATTCCTTTGTCTGTGTCGGTCGTGACAACCACAGCCAGAGGAGAAAACGGAGCTGCCCATCACTATCTTTATACATACTCTTAACTTTTATCTATTTTGATCTTTTTTTACATTTCTATTTTTCCCAACTTTTTCTTTATTCAGAAACCACCCGTCGCTAAATGGTCAAGTGTGACGCGTCGATGTACAAGGTAGATGTAAATAAACATTTCGATTCTTGACTGAATGCAGCTACTTCCTTTGTGTCATAAACACAATAAAAACATTCTATAACAATATCATAACAGTAAATCATGATCATAATCGAAGATAAAATGGGGGTAAACTTTATTATACATCATACGGGTACTGCTTTATCAAAGCACATACGGAAAGCGTAAATCTGATTTCTTTATAACTCTTTAGAGCTACAAATGGTAGTAAACGAGTGTTCAATATTCATTATTATTCAGTCAACGAAGTCGTGTAACGAATATCCTGTCCCTAATATGTCGGTTTAATAGAATAATTAAGAATTTAAATCTGAACGTAAGTTTAAGATTTCCGTAAATGTTTTGGTAAAACAGTACCCTGTGTGTTCAACAAGTTCCATAAAACATCTACGGAAATTACCAAGAGTTCCGACTGACACTTAAGGAGCAACTGAATTGTTCCAATAAAATGTCAATACGCATCATGATCCAATTATAGAGTTTCTACTACAAGTTGAAGCCGATGATATTTTCTTTGTCTATGTTGCATGCGATTAGAATAATGTTGCTATTAACGGTATCAGCAGAAGCTCTATGACATTAAATGGGTTACGGAGACCTTAAATTATCAGGACATTTGTAATAAACACGACTTTGATAATCCGTAAGTACTTTTTGCCACGACGTATATAACATCGAAAATGTATAATACACGTTTGTTTCGTGTATCAAGAATTACCTCGCTCTTATTATATAAATATTTGGGATCGGTGACCTAAATGTAAATGCGCACTTTTTGTTTGATAGGTCACAGGTTAGGTCTTCGTCTGCACCACTCCAATTTAACCAGTTGTTAGTATGGACACATAAGAGGATCAAAAGTTGTCGACCAACTCAGTGTGGTTGAAACAATTTATGTCTGAAAATGGACTTTAACTTCAACTTGATACTTTTCATATTTTCAGAACACAAGAACCATGATGGCAAACATTGATAGACTAGAGGAGATTCTTTTGGGAAAGTCTAAAGCTCAAATGAGAGTCTTTTTTAAAAAAAAAATTAAGATCATGAAATTTTATTTGTAGTCAACTAAGAATAATGTTTCTGTTTTGTGATGCCAAATTTAAGTCAAAGACACATGGCAATATTTGAAATGAGATTTAGTTCAGATTGAGATACTTCGGGAGATCGGGGCCTGGGATCGAACCAGCCAACTTCTTGTTTTTGAAGCGGATGCTCAAACCACCAGACTAGGTGGATTGTCTCAGTGAATAAATCTTTTCATGCAATGTATGACATTGTCAAGAAGGGAGAACAACTCCAGCAACATTGTCTAGTATGTACTCCACCGATGGGCCCCGATGACGTATGCGTCCCATTCTATTACGTCACAGCATTCAAGTTCGAAGTTTCCAACAAGTACACCAGGTCAGAAAAAATAATTATCTTGGTTTTAATTTAAGTGTGTCATAAGTGCCGGGGATATAGCATTGGTACTCTCTGTCCGTCCGTAACTACGTCTTTAACGCAAAGCTTGTGTGTTGAATTCCTCATAACTCAACTATTGGATGTAATTCTTCAAAATCTCATAGATAAATGACCGTAAAGGATGGAATTTTCGCTGCGTTTATTTTTGCCAGAATTATGGTTTTATGTAACTTTTACTATATACACCATAATGAAACTTGGGTGGAATTGCTTCTCAAACAGATTAACAACCTCAATGCATAGATCACTGTAAAGGATGGAGTTTTCATTGTGTCTTTTCTTGCCCAAATTATGGACGTTTGAAATAATGTTACCTTGACCTGCCATCCTCTCACCTGCCCTATTTGAAATGATATGTGCTACAATGGGGCACCCGTGCCAAATGGACACAATTCTAGATTTTGTTATATTCATTATTGTTCCATCAAAAGAAGCGATGGTTTACTGGAGGGACTAAACTTACATTCTTGTACGTGCAGGTTAACACAAACGAACACCTGACTAATTAAATCAGGCACACTTATCCGAATCGGTCTAGCAGGTATAAGACAAAAGCAGCCGGAAGTCACACTAGAATGCGAAGGTAAAATATATGAAAACTGAGTTGTTCTGGCCGTAACTTTGTCATGGCATGTTCAACGGGCTTTGCACTATTGTTCACCAACCATCAGATCGTGTGTCATTGCTCAATCTCCTAGTCAATTTCTCAAAGGTCAAGGTCACACATTAAATTTGAAGATAAAGATTATTATAATTGTATTTGTCCAGATCATAACTGTTATCTACTGAGGGATTATTAAACCACATGACACACTTGATCATCACAGTGTGTCTTGAACAAATATCGTGTGGATATATCAAATACCATGGTCACACTCAGACCACAGGCATAATGTTATCCACAATGTGTAAACTATTTTTAATTAACTCTAACGATGGATAAACCGAAAGCCTTATTAAAGGAAATATTGGATACTAGTAGTTAAAAACAGGCATTATTTCAATCACATGGTCGTATTACGAGGGCCTGACTGGGCGATCATATCCTGCTTGACACATGAGCGTTGTAGCCATGTGGATGCGGGCTCGTTCAGCGATCTGGCTATAAGTGCACTATATTAATAAAGAGAAAATCTATCTTGATAAAAACACTGAAAATGTGACATTTAACTCAGTTTTAAAATATTTATAACCTTACCAGTAGATCTTCAGATGATTAGTAAATATTGATGGAATAAAACAGAATAAAATATTTAATTGTCTAATTATTCTGTCGTTATTGCGCTAATTGAATTAAATTGGTAAAGTTAGCTAGAAGTTGTTTTTTAAGTTAATTGATTAAGTTAATGTAATTTATTAGAGTGAATTATTGTCTTATATGTGAAACACTAGAAATTGATATATTATACTTAAATTAATAGTGTAAAGATTCGTGTCTGTCTGCTCTAATAAAACAATTGATATTATATATTACTGTTTTGAGTCCTGTATTTGTCATAATTACTTATCATATATTATATTCGTGTAAAATTAACTTGTAAAACGGGTTAAAGTCGCATTAGAGGCAGGAAAAGCCCGAAATAATGTAAGATAAATACCGAGTAAAGAATGTTCAGTGTCAGTGTCTACACGCAAACACATTTATCAATACGATATAGAACAGAATGCCAGAGATAAGGGAATACTGACGAATCAGCTGAGCATTTTGTACTGATATACGCCACAGTTGAATGTGACCGCGGTGAAAATGACTTGTATTGAGATTTGATCACTTTTTTGATCATTTAAGTTTGAAAAATGTTATTGTTGACGTTTTGAAGGTTAAAATCAGATCTTCAACCATTGTCAAAAAAGTTAAATTGAAATGAAACTAGGAGTTTAGTAAGGGACTCAGCTCTCAACAGAAACACCAGGGCTTGAAAGTCGCAAAGAGAACACACGAAAAATCACAGATCACCAGCACACCTCAAAGGACAATTACAAAAATGAACAAGAAAAATGAAACTGAACGGCAATTTACACGAGCACGACAACTTATTCCGACAAAGAACAAATCACACTATTACAAGACAAATCAGAAAGCAACACTCACAACACAAATGTCCGTTTGATAGTAATGAAGCAGCCTTGTGATGGACTTCCGAAGTTACAAAAGGTATACGAAATACACAGTTTAACAAAAAGGACAGGGTGCCAACAATCATTTAACTATATAGTGGACAAAACATACACCAATGCCGAATGACGAACGAAAGCAAACTGTAAACTTGAGATTCCACCAAGAAATAATGCAACTAAAACATTTGAGGTCCCAGCATGCAAGAATATCTATGAATTCGAAACAAACATTGAGCTACTGTGTAAGCAGAGCAAGTCAATGATTCTCTTATTGACTAAAACTCGTCAAGTGCTCATTCGTAGGATTCGAACAATATTTTGACAAAGTTTTTGCAAATTTGATTTGGCCTCAGGAAATTTTAGTTTGTTTTCATTCCGACTGGTTCTGCCTTCGTATGTCATTTACGTAATTCGTTCATATAAACACTATTCAAACCCGCAATCGAATCAACATCCACTTCATTATCACTTTCTATTATAATCAGCATCGTTCATTTATATGATGGAATATGGAAGGTGTTACTGGAATAAACAGAAAATATCACAATATCGAAATATAAAGTCCTCAACAATACAACCCTGTGTTGATTTCCAATTGACATTCTAAGAAATACGCAATATTTAACTGACAAATTACAACTGACAATATCTTTTTACTTCATAAAACGACGAAATGTTGTTAGATCATCAGGTATTTGCAATCTTGATTAGTTTTCTTTCTTACTCACGGGTTATGCCTTTTGACATCTTCCTAACTGACAGTGCTTTGTTATGTCTGGTATAGCGATTATGATGGTTGAGGATGTTGGCTATAGCACAGATAATCCTGACCTTTATGCATGAATATATTACAAGGTTCTTGCTTTGAATATATAAATTTCCGCATGCAAATCGTGCAATATCGGTTCTTTAGATTTGTGCTGGTATTTCAACTTCTTCTTCTTCTATATTAATGGCGAGCGTTGAAAACTTCGAACATTATTGCCATGGGTAGGGGGGGGGGGGTAAAAAAGAAATAGACTGTTAGGTTTCCCAAGTTACTCAATCAACCTGGTACCTTAGATAAATCAATCCCTAAACTGTAAAAACATATATACAGTATAACTCCTTGTGCAGAATAGAGAATATTATTAGGGTTAAAAACAGGATAAAAACAAGTATCGTCATAACTATGGTATGAACATCTGTGTAGCAAACGCTGACTTGAATCCGGGGATCGATTCAGTGCTGACTGTCTTCGTGATACTCCACGCCAATGAAAACATACATCCGGGGTAATGTATATAAACAAGATATAAGCTGTTAAATTATGCTTATTAAGGATCGAGAGTCGTTTCAAATTCTC
Source organism: Spisula solida (assembly GCA_947247005.1). NCBI lineage: Eukaryota > Metazoa > Mollusca > Bivalvia > Venerida > Mactridae > Spisula > Spisula solida. The sequence goes on along the minus strand of OX365952.1, from coordinate 32,001,684 downwards.
TGGACTATACAACTGATTAAATTAGAAGAGACGCGATGAATTTGATATTTTCTTTCTCCTTTTTAAAGGTCTGAAGTCTTCTTTCAGAGTGCAATACATACTTTTAGATATCTTCTAAATCATTGAACATATCCTGGGAAAAATGTTAGTGTACCAGAACCTAAATCCAGGCGTTTAAGTGTTACTGGTACAGCATAATATGGTTTATAATAAAACAAACTCATTATCGTCATTGGACGTCATAACAGTCATACACTGATGTAGATATCTCACCGGTGATACTAGGAACGTATTCTATTTCATTTCTCAGGCGAGTATATACCGGTACGTTTATTTACATACATATATATGGTATGGTTCAAGTACGGAGGTAATGGAGCTACCACACGTTATGTGATTCATCCATATTGGCAGAGATTCAAGCAGTAAATTCCACACATTTATCCTAGAAATTAACAGTAATTTCTTACAAAGAACGAATATGTCACGCTTTATTCAAATTATGATACAATTAGTGTTGAGATACGGGATCGGTCTAGAGGTATGGAGCATAGACATTTGCTTGTTAAAAACAGAATCCTATTCGGAGTTCACTTCTGTCAGCTATTCATTTATATTTTCAATTTTGACTTTACATCTGGTTTCACTTCTGTTATCTGTTCATATTATTTAGTTTACTTCTGTATGAACAACCAAACACTTTGTGTTATTAACTACAATGTATATAACAATAATGCCCACCCAGCCATTTGAACATTACAAGCATTTTAACACGTCGGACGACTTTTGTCAATAGGCATTATGTTTCAACTCGCCGTAAATAAATGATTTGCCCTTGTCATTGATCGACCCGGGTACTGAAGATAGTAGAAGGTTGGGCACTGGTATTGTTTAGCCGCTACGGATATTACGTTGCATGAACTGGTATCCGTGTTTTCTGTAACAGTTGTTGAGAAAACAGGGTACCAGCTTTTGTAACGTCATGTCCGTTGCGGCTAAACATAGCTGCTACCCAACCTTCTACTCACTTCAGTACCCGGGTCGATCAGTGACAGGGAAAATAATTAGTTTACGGCAAGTTGAAACCAAATGCCAATTGACATAAGTCGTCCGACGTTTAACACCCGATGCATAAAATTCGCTGAGTTACATACTTAAGGAAAGAGGACATATGCTAGGATTTCATCACACCGTACTAGAACTCCATGTGACGTCATTAATTAATCGAGAACCATTAATTCTGATTCACTAGACGGTTATGAAAACATCCATCAAACTGTCAATCTGTCTACATTTCCCAACGAAGAACTGTAACATTAATCAGAAACTATTACATATATCTTTGAAATATTACAGAAACAAAGTACACAGGAACTACATTTTGTATATAGTTTAAACGTTAGGGTGATAAAATAAGTTATTATAAGCTGTGTGTTTGTAATCGATCGTGACAGCCTTAAGTGCGTGTTCATTCTGTTTTTCTATGCTAGACAAACCAGTGACCTAGGATGGGCTACACTAGCCGTTCCTAATCAAACTGATTGGTTCTTTAACCTGGCCGATATACAACACCGATACACGCGAGACTATCTCTGGCTTACCAACCACCTCATCTCTAGTTTGGTGGTAAACAATGAAAAGCGTTTTTGAAATTTTAAATGTCCGGACCGATATTCGAACCAGGTGACTCCGGATAGGTAGGCGATCATATTATCCATGCACTAGGCTACCGTGTTACCCGTATAAAAAAGTTATTGTATGTCAGTGTGATTTGTTCTTAATAGTTCTAAAACAAGTTAAGTTTTTATCTACTTTGTTTGCTTTATTTGAACTTTCCCTTTCTATCTACTATCTGACCAACAATTTTTGACAGTGACGTCAGTTTGTCAACAATCTATAAATAAACAGGGTATTTCCCAAACGGATATATGAGAATATTAGATAGAAGTAAGTCCTTATCAATTGTAAATCTCAGCAAGACATGGTCCTGTGGATGTGTGGGCTGCTTCTCACACAGGCGATCCAAGTTCAAGGCAGTTTGTAGACAATATTTTAAAATGTATTTTTGTAATAATATACGGGAAGCATATTAAGTTTAATAATTTAATACAATAATGAATTGGACAATTCTTTTATCTTATGATTAATAAAAGCTCTTAAAATCCACGTTATCTCTAAAACACGTTTAGAACAGAACTGCATGGTGTTGCTTTCTCAATATTCTTCAAAGAAAGACTAAAATAATTTAAAACGTGTTCTGAGCCATTCAATTAAGCCCTTTTTGGTTTAGTAAAATGACAAAGATTTGGTTCTTAATTCATTTTTCACACATACTTCGTATTCAATTGCAAAATAGTAACGAGCGGGAAAAAGTTACGCTGATGGGGTTCGAACTCGGCACCTTTCAACTACTAACACTGTGCCGTTATCCTCTAGGCTAAGATGTCATGTAGATTATAGGTAAAGAAATATAATGATAATCCACATTTTTGTAGAACAATATATAAAGTAAACATTGGATTGTAAACACAGTGTGACGTAACTGTCAGGTATCCCTGGTCGGATAGTAAATAGCACAGACGTTCATTGTTTTTGTTGTTACGATCATGTTAAGTGTAGTTTCTAAACACATTTAAGGATATATTCTACATTTTGAGGCGATGAAAACGCCGACATGTGCTGATTAAAAGTTACATATTAATCTTGGCGCCATATTATATTGACCTATCTTCGCTTCGCAAGCTCAGTCCTTTTTTTAATCATTAAATATTTACTTAATATTTTCTAACTATTACTTGAGGCATACACGCCAAGGCAAGTATGTTGACCTCATCAGTTTAACCTGGAATGAATCATCACCAACCTGTACTTATTTCTTCTTGTGGATGCTTTTATTACCGATATCTGTATAATTTCACATTAACACCCGTTGCTATATATCAATATAAACTCTTTCAAATATAATTTATTATAAAAATTAGTGTTACTCGGTGCGAGACATTACATGATCTTCGCGGAGTCTTGTTAAAACGATAATACGTTTTCGCGTATAATAGTATATTGGCTGAGAAATACAAATTTTGAAATCTTTTAATGTCATAGTGATAAAGCATTACGAATAATATTCCAAAAACCAGAACAGCAATAAAGACAAGTCTGCTTTAAATTAGAAAATATTTTGATTCCATTTCATGAAAAGGGTTTGTACTAAGTCTTATAGACAACATATTTGATAGATGATATTGTGCTAAAAACAAAAGTGTTTGTAACAACATACTGCTGTATACTATCCCATACCGTTTTACGCTATGTTATATTTTCGTTTTTCGCCACAACAAATCAACACAGAAATGAAATAAATGCGAAAATACGACGTATTTAACTTCGTCATATCTTCGTGTTTTCGCATTTGTAGAGTGTAGTGTATCACATAGATACGACAATGTTGAATTCATGTTATGGAGAAAATGCAAAACTGCACCGTGGCGTTATTCGGCCACAATGCCTACATTGTACTCTATGATGCACTTGTTTGAACATTTAACACTGCGAAAACAATGAGTAATAAGTTTGTCCATCAAAATTCTCTGAAATTTTGAATTTTTCGATATGTCTCGTATTTTTGAACTAGCTGTACATACGCTCCGTATCAAATGTTAAGTTTATGTTGATTTATTTCGGGACCCTAGTGGTTTTCCAACCACGCACAATTTTGTAACCACTGACATACTATTCCAAGAATGATCAACCATCACGTATCTGGATAAGTTTTCCTTCAAAGAGAAATATGCCTGAAATCGTTATTAGTATCATCATGAATCAGAATGATTATGCTTCAGTTTTGTTATCTTTTATATTGAAATTACACGGCCGTTAATCGTTCATTCATATACACAATATTTTCCTTCAGTCCCGAGTTCTGTAAACTGTGTAACACCATAGACTCACAGAACATTAATAAACGAATAGTTGACCATGGGCTCACTTTGAAATCAGTTTGATAGTTAGCGGATACATGTATCAGTTAAGTAAATTAGAACTATAAAAATAATTGCTTTTGACAACATGTCAGAAGCCATCACTTAATCTAAATAATCTTTTAAAACATTACCATGGTTACCAAGTAGAAACTATAATCGTCGAACATTACGTTGTCTGAGATTTTATATCTAAATCTTCCATCACATAACCTTCACGACAAATGGCATAACCATTTATTACTAGTATAACATGCATTGTTGAATGAGATACTTTCTTCGCGACTGATATTGTGCGGATGTCGCGACAGAGCATTGTAGTCAAATATCATATTTACCTATAGTGGGTTCGAAATTGCCTTGCAATGCGAGATACGAACGCATTACAACATTCGGTTATCGCAACAACCCCTCCCTCCAAAAGATGTCGGTAGTTCTGTATCCCCTGACGGGAATCTTAGTAAATGTCAACTACAGACACATATTACATTGGGATAGTTGAATGTTCTGACGTGCGGAGAATCATCTTCCAATCCCAGACTCCACACTTTGACAAACATAATTACGTTTCTGTCTGAATTTGGCGATTTGAATCATGCATTAGGCAATGCAGACTTATATTTCATCAATGGATCCGTTTTTAAATTAACGATATATCCTCGAATTAATTGTGCTTCAGTTCTTAATCAGTACTGTAAAATTACATCTTTCCGTGGGTATTAAATTCCGTCGATTTTGATAAAATCCATTTTTGTGGGGGCGTTAATTCGTGGATTACAAAACATGAAAGGGTCAAACCATGTTATGCCTCTTTTTTAAACCTTTCTTAAATTTTTTCTTAGACAACTTTTTTTGATGGGCTACAGCAACACTCTTCTCGGAGGATGCGTTAAACCGAGACTTTTGTGACAAAATTACTACTGTAACAGAAATAATCATCCCAACTCAGATAAAATATGGAAAGACGTTTTTGTCCATGGTTCAGTTCTCATCTTCCACAAAACATGTTTTTAAATCGGTCTTATTGGTCAACTGGCTTATATTGAGTTTCCGTCTCGGAATAGGCTTGTATAGCCGCTTCAATCTCAGGTCGCGACATCACATGGTAGTACCGTCGTTATTTAATGTGGAACTCGTATAGCCTCACCAACCACCTTACTTCATGTTCAACGTTAACACGAGTTCTTGGATATCTTTCACTGGGTACTCGCTGAAACCCCCAAATCTCCCAGACTTAAATAGTTTCGTTCAAGCACATTCCTTAAGTTAGTAGACTTACCATACTGTCACCGTGAAACGCCGATTTGTTTCAACATGGTCAGCACCATCCTCATACATCAGTGGTTATTCAAGTTCTTAGAGAGGGCGAATTATACGCTGGTGAACGAGAATAGCTCCGTTCTGGTATTCGTATTCTAGTGTTAGACGCCTAGTGTTAAATGGGATAGACTATTTCACTATAAGCAGATAAGTATATTATCTCTCTCATCGTGGCTACATATGACGCTTTCCAATCACCTTTCAATCACCGTTGATGACATTATGTAAATGACGTCCAAACATAATTTGACGTTAATATGGATATCGTATCACCCTTACTAAAACGGACATTTTGTCGAGATTTTATTAGGCGTATTAAATCCCCCTACACGAATTTGTATTTATTACCAGCCAGAAATTGTGGTGAACATCATTATTTCTACAACGATCCGATATTCAAATTAATGTACGCTGCGGAGAAAAATAGAGAAATAATTAAATCTTACTTAACATGTTGACGTTAAATGTGCAGATATAATTTTAGACTCGCTACCGACTATATTTTATTTTGGCCTGGTCATCCGTATGTTTTACCGTGCTAAGGAAAATTGCTTGTCACCTATAAATATCAAAAACACAGATGAAATACTAGATAGCCAACCTGGAAATCTACTGGTATCTAAGTTTGGAAATTTAATTAATTGATCATGGTCTGCTAACGGAGAACTTGTCAGTTGCGAGCGGACGAGCAAGTTTGTACTGATTGGTAATTTGTTCTAAGAAATCTGACTGTGTCAACTGTCCTCTGTTTATAAGACTGTCATAAAACGGTTGAAGAAAGGCGTAACAGTTCAGTGAAATAGAAACAAAGAGATTGAAAGATTTAGAATTTCATGTTTTTCTTGTTCAGGTTGGTCCTTGTGTAATGTACTAAGTCTTGTAATGTGTGATCTTCTTTATTGTCATGCTCTGCTGTTTCTGTTGAGTCAATGTTGTCCGATATTTTCATTAAAATGTTAACCTCTTTCACTATATTGTCTCTCCATACTTGTTTTGGAATTAGCATCAGCATTATACTACACACACATTCAATGATAAATTGTCGCCTGTAGTGTTGATATTCATTGATAAAATATTGTCCCTTGTTTTGAAATATAAACCTGTCTACACGAAGGACCATTAATCAATTTATTTTTGAACAGATTTGTTCGAAAATCAATTTTTCGTTCACAAGCACGGTACTGATCTCTATAAGTCGCTGGGCTAATTGCGTATTACTTGACATTTTACGGGTGCTAAGCACGTTCTGTCGTGATTACAACATCTACAGAAATGATCGTACAATGAATGAGTTTTCAAACATAAAACAATATGGAACAATCCGCTATGTTTTGTTGATATCATATCCCTCTTGATGTGTTTCTTGCGTCCAAATAATTGTAGTTTTGTTGGACAAATTGAAACTCATTGACATTTTACGTGAAACAATGGACCATGTGCATTGGTAATTGGACACAAATTATAGACAATTGATGCTCATACTCACTTTGCATGCCGATTTGTAACAGATTTGTCAGTTATAACGCTGGTTTTGCATGACATAATAGTCAAAATGAATGCCAATATTTCAGCCGTGGCTAAGGGTTGTTAAGTCGTGACGGTTGAAGAAAGTTTAGAGGTGAATTCACGCTATAACCTTGGACATAAGTTACGAAGAGTGATCCAGAAATATATTACTACGGAGTCCCATACGTAACATTCAGACACTTTCCCGAAGAAATTTTAGAAAGAAAACTACGAGGGTTGATCGATAATAACGATGAAGTTTGCTCAAACTTGTGTACATGATATCCCCAAACAAAATATTTTCACCACTCTTTAAAATAGTTCTAAAGAGTTAAAGGTGCTACCTCACAGATTGGGCTAAATATTTTGTATGACCTACATTTCCTACCTAACCATGTATTTATGTAATAGAAATCCACTGGTGGTTGCTTTATGAAAAATTTATGGCATATAAGCAATTTAAATCACTCTTGATACTCTGCACTTTGTATTTTTCCTTTTGAAAATATCGCAGAGTTTCCTTCCAAAATGCTTTGTGAATTATGTAATTCACACATGATCAAACTGTAACTTCAACAAACTTAAGCCGAAACATTTGTGAGGTATTCTGTTTATTTCGCAATTCATTTTCATCGAATGGAAACAAATTTCATGCAATTTAAGCGGTAGTAGTGCTAATTCTATAGGGTATTAATACCCTACAGAATAGGGTATTAATACCCTATAGAATTTTGGGTGTAAAAATGCTAAATTACTACAAAATGCCGATTTTTGTTGTCAATGTGGTTGTATATGACATATACAGGCAACTATATCAAAATTACATGAATATTTGACAATTTAATTTTATTTTTGCAATACATCAATACCATGAGTGGTTTTTATTAACAATTCCATATGGAATAAAATCGGAGTTGTAAAAATATTAACAGACAGGTTTGAATTAACTGTGCTATTAAATTGGATTTACATCTACTTCACTGATGTTCGTATTTGTGAGAATAGTTTGAACTTGTTCAGTTTTCAATTCTTATCAAATTTCCATAGGGAATTTAAAACTAGTTTAACTGAAACAAATAAGTAGATCTTCAACGCCTCCGCTCATTAAGTTAATATTCACTGTTCACGAATACTGGATGCATTTTATATTTGAGTTGACAGAACAAATTTTTGTCGGTCACGTGACGCCGTGTGATGTTGATGGTTTTATGTGTCATTATCAATCACTCAGACTTCTTTACGATGTTTATACATTTGTTTGTCAAAGCATGCATGAATGATGAAGGGAATTCAAAGAAGTTGCATAATATATCTTTTGTTTACATAAATAACAGGATCACTGTATGATTCCTAGGTATGGCCCGGTCGTGACTACCACAGCCAGAGAAAACGGACTTGCCCATCACTATCTTTATTATTGCTCTTACTTTTGATCTATCCCAATTTTCTTCTTACTAACCTATTCCCCCTGCAACCTTTTCTTTATTCAGAAACCACCTGTCGCTAAATGGTCAAGTGTGACTGCGTCGATGTACAATGTTAATGTAAACGAACATTTCGAGTCTTGACTGAATGCAGCTGCTTCCTCTTTGTCATATACACAATCAAACATTCGATAACAGTATCACAAGCAATAAAATCATGATCATAATCAAAGATAAAATAGGGATAAACTTCGTTAATCATCATCCGGGTACTGTTTTATCAAAGCACTTACGGAAATCGTAAATGTACGTTCAAATTGAAATTCTTTATAATTCTTTAGAGCTACACATGGTGGTATACGGTTATTCAATATTCATTATTTATCAGTCAAAGAAGTCCTACAACGAATATCATGTTCCCAATGTGTCGGTTGTATAGAATAAATAAGAATTTAAATCGTAACGCATGTTAAAGATTTCCGTTCATGTGTTGGTAAAACAGTACCCTGGGTGTTCAACAAGTTCCATAAAACATCTACGGACATTGCCAATGAGTTCCGACTGACACTAAAGGAGCAACTGAATTGTGCCAATAATAAAATGTTAATACGCTTCATGCTCCAGTTTCGATGACAAGTTGAAGCCATTGATATTTTCTTTTCCTCACCATTCTTATGTTGCATGTGATTAGAATAATGTGGCTGTTAACGGTATCAGCAGAAACTCTGAGGCATTAATGGGTTACGGAGACCTTTAATTATTAGAACATTTGTAATAAACACGACTTTGACATTCCCTAAGTAGTTTTTGACACGACATAATCTTATATCCATAAATGTGAAAGACACGTTTGTTTCGTTTCTCCAGAATGACCTCGCTCTTATTATATAATGATCATATTATATATGGGGATCAGTCAACTTGAGGTAGACGCGCACTTTGTGATTGATAGGTCACGGGTTAGGTCCACCGTCTGCACAACTCCACTTAACCCAGGTGTATGAATGGAAACATAAGAGAGCCAAAAGCTAGTGTATCAGCCGACTCAGTGCGGTTGAAGGATGTTTGTCATAAAAAAGACTTTAACTTCAACCTGGTACATTTTATATTTTCAGAACACAAGGACCATGATGGCATACATTGAAAGACTAAAGGAGATTATATACTGACCTGTATCAACGTACCGTTTAACATTGCCCGGAATTTACTCGACGAGTGGCTATTTGGTAGCGTAATGTGTCATTTATTAAACTTATCCCTAGTGGTGTCCCGAAGTTGCAAAAGGTACATACGAAATACACAGTTTAACAAAAAGGACACGGTGCCAAAAATCAACTATATAGTGGACAAAACATACACCAATGCCGAATGACGAACTAATGCAAACTGTAAACTTGAGATTCTACCAAGAAATAATGCAACAAGGGACATTTGAGGTCCCAGCATGTAAGGAAATGTAGGAATTCGAAACAAACAAGAAACGTTGCAAACGGCTACTGTGCAACCAAAGCAAGTTATTACAGATTCTCTTATTGACTAAAACTCAAATGCTCATTCGTAGTATTCGAACACTATTTGAAATTTGATTTGGCCTCATGAAAATTTCATTTGTTTTCATTCCGACGAGTTCTGCCTTCGTATGTCATTTACGTGATTCGTTCATGTAAACAATATTCTCACCCGCAATCGAATCAACACCCACTTCATTATCACGTTTCTATTATGATCAGCTTCGTTCATTTATATGATGGAATATGGAAGGTGTCACTGGAATGAACAGAAAATATCACAATATCGAAATATAAAGTCCTGAACAATACAACCCTGTGATGATTTCCAATTGACATTCAAAGAAATATGCAATATTTGACTGACAAATTACAACTGACGATATCTTTTTTACCTCATAAAACGACGAAATGTTGTTGGATCATCTCGTATTCGCAATCGTGATTGTTTTTCCTCTTTCTTACTGGTTATGCCTTCTGAAAACCTCCTATGGGGAAATATAACGAAATGTCAAAATTCTTCTTACATGTATTTCGAGGGGGCATTAACGGGCAGTGCTTTGTTATGTCTGGTATTGCGATTAAAGGGACTGCCTCACATATTGGTGTATTGCAAAAATAAAATAAAATTGTCAAATATTCGCGTAATTTTGGTATATTTGGCTTAAATCAAAGCCGTTATTAATAATTATAAATGAAGTATCAATACGCGCTTATCAATCAATTTAAGAAAGGAAATTCACGTACACGTCGTGTTAATAGTTAATCACGTCGTCTAAAACTGTCAATTTCAGCATATGCACTGACCAAGTTACACGCAAGAGGTAAACAAATTACCGATCACGTGTGCAAATTGTGTAGTGAGCGTTATGACGTAATAGAGATTTTAACACTTTGAAGGTAAACAATTCAATTGCATGTGCGTAAAATAAAAATAATATGGATTCGGTTTACAATGTTGAGAGTTGTGTTTTATAGCAATAAATACTAGACCCATGAATTCTACGTATTTTGGTATCTAATCAACGATCTTAATTAAATAATCGTCAGAATTATATCGCAAAACGCGCGGCTACGATTAGATCGAACTTATAACATGGTAACAAATTAGCTGTTACAATTTACGCCCCGTATCACATGACCTATTTATGAATGAATGAACGTAAACTTTATAGTAAATACTTTAACGGACCGCGAGTTTCACGAGAATCCAGTGCAACAGCTATGACGCATCTATTTTTAGAAACTCCAATATACTCTCGAAACTAAGATTCATAAAAATTTCTGATAATCAATTCATTTATATTTTTCATTACATGACATAGATGCACTATACTCGTGTTATTAAAATTGGTTCAATGTTTAAAATGTGTTTTTTTTCCTTCAGAAAATTACTAAGATCGTTTTCATTAACGAGGGAGGTAATTGTACCAGCTAATAAGCCACTCAATTTCAGCGTGGAATTATGTTCATGTCAAATGGGTGAAAATGGAATGCGCCCAGTTAAACAGTACGGGATATTTTCGTATTTAGAATCGAAATAAAAACTCTGTTCTTGTATTTTGTCGGTGAATAAAACACGGGCACTCGTTCGGATGCGGAAAATTAAATCACTCGTGCTACGCACTCGTCTTTTATTTTTTCCGCATCCGAACTCCTGCCCATGTTTTATTCACCGACAAAATACGCGAACAGATTTTTATTTCTTAAACAAACGACATCAATTTGAGATTACTGTGATTATAAACACTCAATAGTCTATGAACGACATTCTAGAACAATCGACCTCTACAGAGCAACACCTCCGCAGAGCGGCAGTTTTTTCTATCTCCGCCGGATGTCGCTCTACGGAGGTTATACTGTACACTGACATCCAAAATAACCTTAAAAACTTCGGCAAATTGTAGTTATTTAGTATTTTTACATAAAAAATTCAATAGGGTTTTAATACCCTATAGAATTAACACTATTATTACTTAAATTGCCTGAAATTTGTTCGCATGTGATGAAAACGAATTTAAAAACAAACCAAATACCTCACAAATGTTTATGCTGTAGATTGTGAATTACATTATTCACAAAGCATGTTGGAGAACTAAGTGCTTTTTTCAAGAAAAAATACTAAGTGGGCGATATCGAGAGTGGTTAAAATTGCTTATTTGCACCAAATCTGTCAAAAGCAACCGTCAGTGGCTTTCTATTACATCAATACCTGGTTAGGTTGGAAAATCACGATATACAAACTTTGTAGCCCAATCTGTGAGGCAGCACCTTTAAGATGGAGGAGGATGTTTACATTTCCACACCCCTGTGACCTAGGTTGCTACGACTTATTAAGAAGACGAATTAGAAGAGACGCGATATGGAGTCTTGTCTAAAAACTACACGATGCATTTGATATTTTCTGTGTCCCTTTTAAAGGCATGGAATCTTCCTCAAAAGTGCAATACATACTTTTAGATATCGTGTAAATCATTGAACACATCCTGGGATAATTTAGACCAAATTTTAGATGGACCAATACCAAAATCCAGGCATTAAAGTGTTAGTGGTACAACATAATGTTGTTTGTGATATAAACATACCCATTATCGTCATTGAACGTCATATCAGTCATACCTTGATGTAGATATCTCACCGGTGACATGAGAAACGTATTCATTTTCATTTCTCAGGTGAGTATATACCGGTACATTTATTTACATACATATATATGGTATGGTTCAAGTATGGAGGTAATAGAGCTACCACACGTTATGTGATTGATCCATATTGGCAGAGATTCAAGCAGTAAATCCCAGATATTTATCCTAGAAATTAACAATAATTTCTTACAAAGAACGAATATGTCACGCTTTATTCAAATTATGATACAAATAGTGTTAAGACACGGGATCGGTCTAGAGGTATGGAGCATAGACATGAGACGTAATCATATCTCATTAACAAGGTTATGAATTCCTTTCTGATACGATAAACAGCTTCGCTACAGACGCATTTATACAGAATGTGGGTGTATCCAAATGTGATGTGAATGCTTGTATACTGGGATGGTGGGGACCTATCCCCCCAGGAGAGGTAAGTAATTGATCAGAATAACGGCGTACATACAATTACAGTTGGTGCAGGACTGGTATCCACAAAGCATCTTAGTAGAAAAGTTTTGCTTGATAAAAACAGAATCCTATTCGGAGTTCACTTCTGTCAGCTATTCATTTATATTTTCAATTTTGACTTTACATCTGATTTCACTTCTGTTAGCTGTTCATATTATTTAATTTACTTATGAACAACCAAACACTTTGTGTTATTAACTACAATGTATATGACAATAATGCCCACCCAGCCATTTGAAACATTACAAGCATTTTACAGTTAAGTTACAAACACAATGTTTCGTTATTGTTATAGTTACTGTCAATGCCGTTGCCTCCATCTGGTTTGTTGTTATTTACCTCCGACAAAAGCATAGGCATTAGGTTTCAACTCGCCGTAAATAAATGATTTGCCCTTGTCATTGATCGACCCGGTTACTGAAGATAGTAGAAGGTTGGGCACTGGTATTGTTTAGCCGCTACGGATATTACGTTGCATGAACTGGTACCCGTGTTTGCTGTAACAGTTGTTGAGAAAACAGGGTACCAGCTTTTAAAACATTTTGTTCGTTGCGGCTAAACATAGCCGCTACCCAACCTTCTACTCTCTGCAGTACCCCTGTCGATCGGTGACAATGGCAAATCATTAATTTACGGCGAGTTGAAACCAAATACCTATAGACATACATGTAAGTCGTCCGACGTGTACGAGTTACATATTTATGGAAAGAGAACATATGCTAGAATTTCATCACACCATACTCCATGTGACGTATTTCAGATTTTCTCGCCTATAATTTATCGAGAAGCATTAATTTTTATTCACTAGACGGTTATGAAAACATTTCTTAACGAAGAACTGTTACATTACTCAGAAACTATTATAGATATATTTGAAATATTACAGAAACAAAGTACACAGGAACTACATTTTGTATATAGTTTAAACGTTGATGTGATAAAATAAGTTGGTCGTTTGCTGTTTGTTTGTAGTCGACCGATACAGTCGTAATTGCGTGTTCAATCTGTTTTTCTATGCCCGAAGGTGGGCTACACTAGCCCTTCCTAAAGAAACTGATTGGTTGTTTAATGAGGCCGATATACAACACCGATACACGCGAGACTACCTCTGGCTTACCAACCATTTAATCTCTAGTTGGGTGAGAAGCAATGAAAAGCTTTTTTGAAATTTTAAGTGGCCTGGCCGAGATTCGATCCAGGCGACTCCGGATTGGTAGTCGTTTACATTAACCATGTTATTGAAACTGCCAACATCAAACGAGTAATGCGCTGATTTTCACAATAGTTATTTTCTTTATCATTTCATAGCGATTCTCTATAAATAGAAAATAACAACAAGTAAATACACAGATTTGAAAATACATTTAGAATATAACCTACATTATGCGCCAATGAAAACGCCGAATTTTGGCGGTTAAATGAAAATTTAATCATTAAAATTTTCTTTTTACAGACCTTGACGTCATGCGTTGGTGCTACTTTCTATCGGCCAATCAGAATTCAGAATGTTATATTCTAAGTTAGTTAGAACATATTAAGTAAATTTTAATGACTAAAAAGGACTCGCTTCGCCTCGCTCGCTCCGCTCGCTCCGCCCTTTTTAATCATTAAAATTTACTTAATATGTTCTAACTATAACATAAACAGAATCTAATAAATTATTTTTACCAATAACAAATATAATATGACGTGAAAAGAATCTATACTGTACATTAAATATTGCAGTGAAACACAAATAAAAGATAAATCTAAATAAAAATAAATATACATGTACTTCCAAACTAAATCGATCTAAAATAAATAATCTGCTTACCGAATTTGATGTGTAGAACCTGTAAAACCTGCACGAGCGACCATCTCTATTAAGCGACTTATCTATTAAACGACCACTTAAAATCCCGCCCGTGGATTTTCACTGTATAAAGTGATTCTATTTAGCGACTTTTGAGTTATCCGACCAGCGACCGCCTTAAACTGGTCACGAGAGTAAAAATTTAATCCATTCAACGACCATATACACTTAATCTCGTCAAAAATTCACACCTATAAAAACAGTTGGTCGTTTAACCAACCCATTACGAGGTCGTGTGTAAAGATAATTGGTGTAGATTAGTGATTATCAACTAAAAAGGTGAGAAAAATAAATTTATAGTGAGCGATATAAAGCAAATAAAAACAAAAATAATGGTAAATTAACATTAAAATGTTCAACATCGTAATAAAAAAATCCATATCAGTGCATATAATGTTGCCTCTGTACTGTATTTCATATAATTTTAGTAGATAGTAACAGTACTGAATAAAGATATGAAAACTCGACATTGTACTTATAACTTATAATTTTGGCCTGATCTATTAAGAGACCACTTTCTTAAGCGACCGTTTTTTCTCGGTCCCGAAGGCGGTCGCTTAATACAAGTTCTACTATTCTATTTAAATAAATAATCTGCTTACGAATTTGATGTGTTCTTATTTTAAACGTAAATGTGTTTCAGATTCACAGTTATATACAGTTTCAAAAGGATCGATGTTTTTCTCACACGTTATACCATGACGACAAACAAACAATTTACGTCATATGACGTTACGTTCAATTGCGCGGAACGTAACGTCAACAATTGCGCAAAAACTAATATAATGATATACGAATAAAAAATAAGAATTTTACTTAAATCTTACACATGTACTCAGCTACCCTTATAAAATAAGTTATTTTATGTCTGTGTGATTTGTTCTTAATCTATTATTTTTGGTATATTTGAACTTGCACTTTTTATCTAAATATCACAGACGTTCATTGTTTTTGTTGTTAAGATCATGTTAAGTGTCGTTTCTAAACATATTTAAGACTATAACGTACATTTTGAGCCGATGACAACGACGACCTGTGTTATGGTTAAAAGCTAAATATCATGGCGCCATATTGTATTGACCAATCTTCGCTTCGCAAGCTCTGCCCTTTTTAATCATTACATATTTACTTATTATGTTCTAACTATTACTTGAGTCATATACGTCAAGGCAAGTATGTTGACCACATCAGTTTAACCTGGAATAAATCATCACAAACCAGTTCTTGTGGATGCTTTTATCACCGATATCTACAAATATCCCCGTACACCATTTCAAACACGAAGAAATGTGAAATTTACGTAGGCTATCAAATAATAATTCAATTTCACTTTGGTATTCATTGCAATTTTACATTACCATCCGTAACTATATATCAATATAAAATCTTTCAAATATAATTTATTATAATAATTCGTGTACTTGGTGCAAGACGCTACATGATCTTTGCGGAGTCTTGTTAAAACGATGGTACGTTTTCGCGGTGTTGTTATCAATATACTAGTATATTGGCAAAGAAATACAAGAAATTGTAAAATCATATCATAGTGATAAAGCATTACGAATAATATTCCAAAAACCAGAACAGCAATAAAAACAAGTCTGCTTTAAATTAGTAATATTATGATTCCGTTTCATGAAAAGGGTTTGCACTAAGTCTTATAGACAACATATTTGATAGATGATATTGTGCTAAAAACAAAAGTGTTTGTGACAACATACTGCTGTAATGATGTCTCATAGTGCTTTACGCTATGTTGTATTTTCGCTTTTTCGCCACAACGAATCAACAAAGTAATAATGCGAAAAAACGACGCATTTAACTTTGTCATATCTTCGTGTTTTCAAAACTCTCTGAAATGTTAGACTGGTTCAATACGTCTCGTTCATGTTGGTTTATTTCTGGCTAAAGTGATTAAACAACCACGCACAACCTAGTAGGACGTACCATTCAAATTATGATCTCTGGGTATCTTGATAAGTTGTCCTTCAAAGAGAAGTGTGTCTGAAATCGTTATCAGTATCATCACGAATCAGAGTGATTATGCTTCTGTTTTGTCATTTTTCGTATTGAAATTACATGGCCGTTAATCGTTCATTCATATACACAATACTTTCCTTCAGACTCGAGTTCTGTAAACAGTGTAACACTATAGACTCACAGAACATTAATAAACGAATAGTTGACCATGGGCTCACTTTCAAATCAGTTAGATAGTTTGCGGATACATGTATCAGTTAAGTAAATTACAACTATAAAAATAATAGCTTTTGACAAAATGTCAGAAGCCATCACTTAATCTACATAATCTTGTAAAACATTACCATGGTTACCAAGTAGAAACTATAATCGTCGAACATTACGTTGTCTGAGATTTTATATCTAAATCTTCCATCACATAACCTTCCCGACAAATGGCATAACCATTTATTATAACATGCATTGATGAATGAGATACTTTCTTCGCGACTGACATTGTGCGGATGTCGCGAAAGAGCATTGTAGTCAAATATCATATTTACCTATAGTGGGTTCGAACGTGTACTGTACCGCGCCATTGCCTAGCAATGCGAGATACGAACGCATTACAACACTCGGTTATCGCAAAACAACCCCTCCCTCCGAAAGATGTCGGTAGTTCCGTATCCCCTGACAGGAATCTTAGTAAATGTCAACTACAGACACAGATTAGATTGGGATAGTTGAATGTTCTGACGTGCGGAGAATCATCTTCCAATCCCAGACTCCACACTTTGACAAACTTAATTACGTTCCTGTCTGAATTTGGCAATTTGAATCATGCATTAGGCAATGCAGACTTATACGTATACTAGATCTATTTCATGAATGGATCCGTATTTAAATTAACGATATATCCTCGAATTAATTGTGCTTCAGTTCTTGATCAGTACTGTAAAATTACATATTTCCGTGGGTATTAAATTCCGTCGATTTTGATAAAAATCCATTCGTGGGGGCGTTAATTCGTGGATTACAAAACATGAAAGGGTCAAACCATGTTATGTCTCTTTTTAAAACCTTTCTTAAAACTTTTCTTAAACAACTTTTATTGATGGCCTACTGCAACACTCTTCTCGGAGGATGCATTAATCCGAGCCTTCTGTGACAAAATCACTATTGTAACATAAATAATCATCCCAACCCCTGATAAAATATAGGCGTTTTTGTCCATAGTTCAGTTCTCATCTTCCCAAAAACATGTTTTAAAATCGGTCCTATTGGTCAAGTGACTTATATCGAGTTTCCGTCTCGGAACATGCGTGTAACCACTTCAATCTTAGGCCACGACATAACATGGTAGTACCGTCGTTATTTAAAGTAAAACTCGTATAGCCTCACCCACCACCTTACTTGGTGCTCAACGTTTACACGTGTGTCACGAGAATATGTATCACTGGGTACTCGCTGGAATCTTCCCCCCAAATCTTCCAGACTTAAGGAGTTTTGTTCAAGCACAATCTTTATGTTAGTAGTCTTATCATACTGTCACCGTGAAACACCGATTTGTTTCAACATATTAAGCTCCATCCTGATACATCAGTGGTTATTCAAGTCCTCAGATAGGGAGAAGAATACGCTGGTGAACGAGAATACCTCCGTTCTAGTATCCGTATTCTAGTGTTAGACGTCTAGGTATTAAATGGGATAGACTATATCACTATAAGCAGATAAGTATATTATCTCTCTCATCGTGGCTACATATAGCGCTTTCCAATCACCTTTCAATCACCGTTGATGACATTATGTAAATGACTTCCAAACTTAATTTGACGTTAATATTGATATCGTATCACCCTTACTAAGACGGACATTTTGTCGAGATTTTATTAGGCGTATTAAATCCCCCTACACGAATTTGTATTTATTACCAGCCAGAAATTGTGGTGAACATCATTATTTCTACAATGATCCGATATTCAAATTAATGTACGCTGCGGAGAAAAATAGAGAAATAGTTAAATCTTACTTAACATGTTGATGTTAAATGTGCAGATATAATTTTAGACTCGCTACCGACTACATTTTATGTTGGCCATCCGTATGATTTCAAGTGCTAAGGAAAATAATTTCAAAAGGGCTCGTCACCTATAAATATAAAAAACCCAGATGGAATACTAGAGTGCCACTCTGGAAATCTACGTATACTAGTATATAAGTTTGGAAATTTATTTACCAGTGATCAATGATCAAATTATGTTCTGTAATGGCACAGACTGTGTTCATGGTCTGCTGACGGAGAACTTGCCAGTTGCGGGCGGACGAACAAGTTTGTACTGATTGGTAATTGGTTTTAAGAAATCAGACTTTGTCAACTGTTCTCTGTCTATAAGACTCTGTCTATAAAACGGATGAAGAAACGCGTAATAGTTCAGTGAAATAGAAACAAAGAGATTGAAAAATTAGTATTTCATGTTTTTCTTGTTCATGTTGGTCCTCGTGTCATGTACTAAGTCTTGTAATCTGTGATCTTCTTTATTATAGTGCTCTGCTGTTTCTGTTGAATCAATGTTGTCCGAATTTTTATTAAAATTTTAAACCTCTTTCACTTTATTGTCTCTCCATACTTGTTTTGGAGTTAGCATCAGCATTATACTACACACACATTCATTGATAAATTGTCGCATGTAGTGTTGATATTCATTGATAAAATATTGTCCCTTGTTCTGAAATTGAAGCCTCTCTTCTAGAAGGACTATTAATCAATTTATTTTTGAACAGATTTGTTTGAAAATCAATTTTTCGTTCACAAGCACGGTACGGATCGCTATAAGTCGCTGGGCTAATTGAGTATTACTTGGCATTTTACGGGTGCTAAGCACGTTCTTTCGTGATTACAACAACTACAGAAATGATCCTACAATGAATGAGCTTCCAAACATAAAACAATATGGAACAATTCGCTATGGGTTGTTGATTTCATATCCCTCTTGATGTGTTTCTTGCGGCCAAATAATTGTAGTTTTGTTGGACAAATTGTAACTCATTGACATTTCACGCGAAACTATGGACCATGTGCATTGGTAATTGGACACAAATTATAGACAATTGATGCTCATACTCACTTTGCATGCCAATTTTCTAACCGATTTGTCAGTTATAACGCTGGTTTTGCATACATACTAATCACAATGACTGCTAATATCACAGCCGAGGCGAAGGGTTGTTAAATTGTGACTGTTGAAGGTGAATTCACACTTTAACCTTGGAAATAAGTTACGAGGAGTGATCCAGAAATACCATGATTTTACTACGGAGTCCCATACGTAACATTCAGACACTTTGCCGAAGAAATTTTAGAAAGAAAACTATGTTAAACCATGAGTGGTTTTTATTAACAATTCCCTATGGAATAAAATCAGAGTTGTAAAAATATTTACAGACAGGTTTGAATTAACTGTGCTAAAAAAACTCGTATTTGACAAACTAAGAAATTGGACTTACATCTTCTTCAGTGATTTACGTATTTGTGAGAATAGTTAAAACTTGTTCAGTTTTCAATTCCTATCAAATTTCCATAGGGAATTTAAAACTATTCTAACTGTAAAAAATTAGTAGATCTTCGCCGCCTCCTCTCATTAAGTTAATACTCACTGTTCACGAATACTGGATGCATTTTATATTTGAGTTGATAGAACAAATTATTGTCGGCCACGTGACGCCGTGTGATGATAATGGTTTTATGTGTCATTATCAATCACTCAGACTTCTTGACGATGTTTATCCATTTGTTTGTCAACACATGCATGAAGGGACTTCAAAGCCGTTGTATAATATATCTTTGGTTTACATAAATTACAGAATAACTGTTGATTCCTTTGTCTGTGCCAGTCGTGACAACCATTCTTACTTTTCTATTTTTCCCAATTTTTTCTTTATTCAGAAACCACCCGTCGCTAAATGGTCAATTGTGTCGCGTCGATGTACAAGGTAGATGTAAATGAACATTTCGAGTCTTGACTGAATGCAGCTACTTCCTTTGTGTCATAAACACAATAAAAACATTCTATAACAATATCACAAACAGTAAATCATGATCATAATCGAAGATAAAATGGGGGTAAGCTTTATTATACATCATACGGGTACTGCTTGATCAAAGCACTTACGGAAATCGTAAATTTACGTTCATATTTGATTTCTTTATAACTCTTTAGAGCTACGAATGGTAGTAAACTTTTGTTCAATATTCATTATTTTTCAGTCAACGAAGTCGTGCAATGAATATCCTGCCACCAATGTGTCGGTTTAATAGAATAATTAAGAATTTAAATCTGAACGTAAGTTTAAGATTTCCGTAAATGTTTTGGTAAAACAGTACCCTGTGTGTTCAACAAGTTCCATAAACCATCTACGGAAATTACCAAGAGTTCCGACTGAATTGTTCCAATAATAAAATGTCAATACGCATCATGATCCAATTATAGAGTTTCGACTACAAGTTGAAGCCAATGATATTTTCTTTGTCTATGTTGCATGCGATTAGAATAATGTGGCTATTAACGGTATCAGCAGAAACTCTGGGACATTAAATGGGTTACGGAGACCTTAAATTATCAGGACATTTGTAATAAACACGACTTTGATAATCCGTAAGTACTTTTTGCCACGACGTATATAATATCGAAAATGTGAAATACTCGTTTGTTTCTATCTCTCAAAGGTCAATGCCTCACATTGAGTTCAAAGGTTAAAATTCCCAAACTTGTGTTTGTCCAGACAATAACTTTGTTATCTGCGGTGGGATTATTAAATCACTACTAGCACAGGCCTAACAAAATGTATCACAAAATACAGAGTTTTGACATCCCCCATTTTTCGGTCGTTACTATACCAGAGACTGAAACTATGAACTATGCATAATGTTATGAACCAAAATTTTTTTTCGACCTAGTGACTTACATATTTCTCAGACTACAGCCATCAAATTCTGATCATATGCATTGTCAGTCGATTTAAAACGCTTGATGTTTCAAACAATGCCATTTTTGTTATTCACCATGTAAAGTCATATGTAGGGTCGATCAGTGACTAAACACAAAATACAGTAGAACCGGTATTAAGTGACCTCGGGACTGGGGAAAAACGGTCTCTTAATAGACCCGGCCAAAAGTTAAGTTACCAATTTTATTTCAGAGG
Source organism: Spisula solida (assembly GCA_947247005.1). NCBI lineage: Eukaryota > Metazoa > Mollusca > Bivalvia > Venerida > Mactridae > Spisula > Spisula solida. Next base: position 31,979,823 of record OX365952.1, on the reverse strand, counting down.
GCTGCTTTCAGCAGTTCAGCCGTTCAGCCACCCTTTGACATTGTAACTTTCCTGGTCATTGGGAAACCTGCGTTCGAGTCTCCCTGGGGAGACTATTTCTCTCCATGTGTGTGTGTAGCCAAAATCGATCTTTGGGGCCCAGGAATATCGAGCATGTACAGACACCGCCCTCACAGGCCTTGGTTGAGTGGAGCCTGTGGGTTATTCTTGTTCAGAGAAATTAAGCAGTGAAACAGACGGGAATCGAATTCGGGACCATTCGATCCTGAAACACGCGCCCTACGTCTAGGACACCGCTTCCCCATAATGTCGAGTATTTTATTTAGCACTGTTAGCGCCATTCGTGAGATCCTAGAAACTAGGTTGTTCCTAGTTCGGACGCAAATGTCAATTGCTTCCTATCGCTCACTATAACATGTAATTAGGTTTATTACAATGATTAATATTCCTCGACTGAACGAAGGTGTTCGGGGCGGGCAGGAATGTATCATCAGGAAGTTCCCAAAAACGACATTGTACCGTAGTTGAGATGCCGCCATTTAGTGATATTCAAACATGTAGCACGGTACTTTACCAACTGAATGCCCCGCAGACCACATGTGACTGCCGCCTTGGTGTGTTGATAAAACTTCTCGGGTTGGCATGATCTATCATTCACCATCGCTGTGTTGCTATTTATAATATATACTATCACATTGGCATACAGTCACTTCTGGCACCAAAATGACATGCCTTCACTTGACTGGTGGGTGTTATCCGAGGACCTCCTGTCGGTCGGGTAATGTTGCGTGTATTGAACTGAGCTTCGTCGGAGAACATTCCAGCTGTATTTCAGCATAAGTATAGTCTCTGTGCCTACATTGCCTTGTTTTTATTAATTTATGCACGCGGATTGATCTTGACATTTTCAATTTTTGACACCACGACTGCAATAACTTAATTTGGAATAAAATGATGTTCGTATTTCTGTGAAGTCTTGTAATCTTAGTCATTAAAGATTAATTTAACTTCTTATGGCCCGCATTCACAAAATAATCTTAGACGTAAGATACTTTTTGTTCAAGAAAGAACAACTAATTTAAGAGTTTTTCGACAAAATTATAGCTTGTAAAGATTTATTTTTGTCTATGGATTTTACTGAGTTTGTGATTTTGGCGCTTAAGACAAACGCTAACGATGTTTATTATGTGTAATTGAAAGAAGCGTACCCTCTTATTCAAATAAAAATTCATGAAACCAATCTTAATAAGAATTAAATGATATTTCGGTCAAATTAAATCCATTATATTGACATTAAGATATAGACAACCAAATGCACCAAAGCTGTTTTAAAACTGGTCTTTGTTGACAGGCGTTGGTATCTCTTTAGGTTGACTATTATTTCAAATGGTCTGATGAGTGATAATAAAATGATAGTCTTTGTTGACAGTTTTCGTCGAGCCCGCTTGCGGTGAGCGAGACTTAGTAGCCAATTTCGGAGTATGTGTATGCGTTAGTGCGTCCGTCCGTCCGATTTGTCCGAAACATAACTTTGCCATGCATTGACCAATCTTGTTTATATTTGGCATGAATGGTAACCTCCTTGAGAAGATTAATGTTAACCTCCATGAGAAGGTGTGTCATGTGCAAACCCATGGTTCCTAGATCAAAGTTGAAGGTCACATTTGGAGGTCAAGGGTCAAATTGAAGTTTGTCCGGAGCGTTTGTTTTCTTTATGCGTAGTACGATTTCGATGTAACTTGGCATGAATGAAACCATAATAAGACGGTGTGACATGCTGAAATATCAGGTCAATGATCTCAAAGGTCAAAGTTACACTTCAAGTCCAAAGGTCAAAAACGGTCGTAAGTTAGCTTGTCTGGACAATGACTTTGTCATATATGCTTTAGTCTTCTCTCGTTGGATTTGGAAATAACTCGACACAGTTAACTTTGTGCTTTTTGTCAACATGCGCAGGCTCGACATAATCTGCCCGGGGACATTGATTTCTAGTGAAATACTAGTTGTGGTTTTTCTTCGCTTGCGGTGTATAACACTGGTAGACAGTTACACTGTTCGAAAACTGATCGCGAGTTCATTAACGCAATGTCTATTTCACCATTGTTAGCATCACAAAATGTGTTTCGAAGAATTAAAAGATGACAAAAGCACGTGTTGTGCAATGTGTAAACGCCGACAAACTACGTTTCGTCGGTGCAGTTATATAATTTTATATCATGGCTACGGCAATTTACATTGATGTTAACTGAGGCGGTGTGGCTAAATCCGATGATAATTGATGGGGTGTGTCTTAATTTTCAAAGGAATGAGTGCAATTACTACAGTGCAGGATAATATTATCCTGCACTGTATACAAACAACTCCATTGTACTTTACTTCGGTCAACGTGACCTCTATCGAATTTCGTGGTCGAGTTATATTGGAGTCCACAACTTTAAAATCCCAACACCGTGCTATTGATTTTCATTGGACATGTTAATCGGTCAGCATTGTAAAAATTTGGACACGCCTTATGTTTACAAAATGACAGCCAATGATATAAGTCAGAAAGAAAACGCTTAACGCTTGGTTGTTTATTTTGTCTCGGGCTACGCCCTCGACAAAATAAGACAACCTCGCGTCTGCGTTCTCTTTCTATAACATACAACACTGTCAAATAACATAGTTCAAAGTTTTACAAAATCATTATGGTAATCACCGTATCAGGTGCGCAGGGGTACTGTTTTATCAAAGCACTTTCGGAAATCTTAACCTTACGATCAAATTTACATTCTTTATAATACCTTTAAAACTATAAAGTGTGGTAAATGGAGCTGCAATACCTATAATGATACAGTTAATGAACTCCTACAAACCATATCCGTCACCAATTAGCAGTTGTTGAATAATAATATAAAAAAAATGAACTTAAGTTTACGATTTCCGTAAGGGCTTTGATAGTGTCTGGTGTAGAACTATGCAGTAGTCTTGTGTTTAAATGGTATTAGCAATTTTCTGAAGAGCAGCATAGTATTGAAAAACCATACAATAATGGGCAGATAGGCAAACGTAACGTCATTTGAACATACATTATGCCTAGCTTAAGACTATTTAAGAATAGAGGAAGATACATTTAATCAAATACAATTTGGATGTATATGTTTATTTCTTTATAGATGACATAATTTCATTGAGGGCTTACCATTTGAGGAACAGCAAAAAGTCGAATAACGTCGCTGACCTCAGAATATAAGTGGAGCTGTGTGGGAGTTGCTGTAAGGAGTATTCTTATTTTTTAGATAGCCATATTTTTGTAAAATGCGTTGTTTCATGCAATATATTATGTAACGTGTGTCCGAAATGCTCTACTTTAATGTGATGTAGTTTGTATGTCTCTGTGTCATTGTGTATAAAAATGATGCATCCAGTCTGCGAATTTATTGAATGACCCTCGTACGGTGTACATAAAATGTAAATTGAAGATTCAAATGATTGACGTGAGAGTATTAAGACCTCAGTACATGTAGGGTGCTGTCTTCCCTCCCAACTTAAAATTATCATGTTGTTGTTCTTTTACAAGGGAATTTTCGGCACAATTTTGTTTTAGTGCATGAACTTACAATCAGAAGTGCCGTTCCTTGAAAAAAAAATTTCTGAAGTTTTATCTCTGAGGAGTGAAAAGTTAATCTGTGACCTCATAAACACATGTGCCCGTATGTACATATCTTCTAAGACATGTTTGCTTAAGTTTTTTGAATAATTGTCTTAAATTTTACGAACAAAAGCCTTGAGGCTTTTATCTCAAATAGAAATTTTTCAATGTATCAAATATGATAAAGTTAGATCTATATTCTCAGACTATTTCATTAGCAATCGAATTCAAGAATGGGAAGGTTGTTTCACCAATCCCCTTCAAATTCAAATTATTTGCTACATGGCAGGCAAACGAAAGCAGCATATTATGACCAATTTCCAAATGCAAATTGTAACAATCGTAGACCCAACCATTTATGACTTATTAGCCGAAAACCATTTATTGTAAATAAATTAAGAAAACAAGCATGGAATATATGTACTTGAAATTCCAAGAAAATACGCGAAATTACGGATTAGATCGGGGCTTACATGTGACGTAGGAAATACATGAACTCCCTAATTACACCTATTCACTGTAACACATATCTACTGAGCTGGTAAGGGATAATTTTGGAAACGTCTATCCATAGTTATCACATATTTTACAAATTTGCAACTTGTGAGAACCACTAATGGGTTATACTCTTTAATTATCAATGTTTCGGCCTGAGCCTTTTTCAAAACACACAAACAAAAGATCTTCTATACATTATATAGTTTTTTTTTCAAAATGAGTATAAACCATGAGTGGTTCTTATTAAAAATTCCCTATGGAATGAAATCAGAGATGCAACTTGTGTTCAAGGGTGTTAGATGTTCAATATTGTATAGAAATACGTTTCTCAACGAGATAAATGTAATTGGTTCGACCTGGATAGAATTGTGAAATATATCCATATTTAGAGATAAATGGAACGCTCTAGCCCCTGTCATATGACTGCTGGCAAATCACGGACTAGGTGGCTATATATAAGTAGTTTTAAGTTCCCCGGTCAACAGTATTCCAGTCATATAGTGAACACACAGTCACATGATCCCGACAACAGGCGAATCAGCAGTAACCACTCAGGACAGCAAATTTAGACGTTCGGTATTTTCCGTCGTTTAACGGTGAGTAAGTGAAAACTTGCCCGTCAGTTTGTATCGTTTATCTTGGAAATCATGTTCATTTAAATGTTCCTTTCAAACGATTTGTTTACACTAGACGGATAGACCCTTGGATTTAAACAACAAAACGGACATTTTGGTTTGGGCTCTGTTCGGGCTCGAAACCGCCCCAAAACGCTAAGTTCAATATACTTCTACTAAAGCCACTGATGTTTTGTAACAGATGTCGTTAAAATGAGCATCAAGCAAAGGAGATAATTATACCAGTACCATTTTAACGACATTGGTTACAAAATATCATCCACGTCATCAATATTGTGATAAGATGTGTACGGAGAATATTATGTTGATTGATCAAACACTGGTATATAGACAATTACAGAAAACCTACAAATTTGATCAGTCTGACAAAATCAACACTGACGTCTAAATAGGCAACGTGTCTTGTAGTGAATCATGTCAATTTGTTGTCATTATTTCTGATAAACTGAGACACCCATGAACACTACATCTACTTGGCTGGCTGTAATTACAGATAGTCACGTGCTTCCTTTCGATCCTTCAGTTTATACTGATTTAGTTTAGGTCGATTTTGACACACCTTTTCTAACTTAAGTCTTATATTAATCCCTCTCGACCACTGAAGGGTTCATACTAAGAACAGCGCATAACGTCCCATAGGCGGCATAACGGCCAGTAGACAGCTGAAAGCCCAGTAGACAGCTAAACGGCCAGTAGACAGCTGAAAGCCCAGTAGACAGCTAAACGCCCAGTAGACAGCTGAAAGCCCAGTAGACAGCTAAACGCCCAGTAGACAGCTGAAAGCCCAGTAGACAGCTAAACGGCCAGTAGACAGCTGAAAGCCCAGTAGACAGCTAAACGGCCAGTAGACAGCTGAAAGCCCAGTAGACAGCTAAACGCCCAGTAGACAGCTGAAAGCCCAGTAGACAGCTAAACGCCCAGTAATGTACATAATGGTACAGAGTGAGCATACTCGTCGTATGGTACAAAACTACTCGTGGTAAGCATAGAGTTCCGAGGGAAGCATACGAACCTGTATATAGCAGAACGACGAGGGTAGGGAACCTAAATGACCCATAGAAAACATAATAACAGAACGGCAAGGGTAGGGAACCTAAATGGCCCATAGTAAACATAATAACAGAACGGCCAGGGTAGGGAACCTAAATGGCCCATAGAAAACATAATAACAGAACGGCCAGGGTAGGGAACCTAAATGGCCCATAGAAAACATAATAACAGAACGGCCAGGGTAGGGAACCTAAATGACCCATAGAAAACATAATAACAGAACGGCCAGGGTAGGGAACCTAAATGGCCCATAGAAAATTAATAACAGAACGGCCAGGGGGGTAGGGAACCTAAATGGCCCATAGAAAGCATATTAACAGAACGGCCAGGGTAGGGAACCTAAATGGTCCATAGAAAACATAATAACAGAACGACCAGGGTAGGGAACCTAAATGACCCATAGAAAACATAATAACAGAACGGACAGGGTATGGAACCTAAATGGCCCATAGAAAACATAATAACAGAACGACCAGGGTAGGGAACCTAAATGGCCCATAGAAAACATAATAACAGAACGGACAGGGTAGGGAACCTAAATGGCCCATAGAAAACATAATAACAGAACGGACAGGGTAGGGAACCTAAATGTCCCATAGAAAACATAATAACAGAACGGACAGGGTAGGGAACCTAAATCGCCCATAGAAAACTTAATAACAGAACGGACAGGGTAGGGAACCTAAATGGTCCATAGAAAACATAATAACTGAACGGCCAGGGTAGGGAACCTAATGACCCATAGAAAAAATAATAACAGAACGACCAGGGTAGGGAACCTAAATGGCCCATAGAAAACATAATAACAGAACGGCCAGGGTAGGGAACCAAATGGCCCATAGAAAAAATAATAACAGAAAGACCAGGGTAGGGAACCTAAATGGCCCATAGAAAACATAATAACAGAACGGCCAGGGTAGGGAACCTAAATGGCCCATAGAAAACATAATAACAGAACGGCCAGGGTAGGGAACCTAAATGTCCCATAGAAAACATATTAACAGAACGGACAGGGTAGGGAACCTAAATGGCCCATAGAAAGCATATTAACAGAACGGCCAGGGTAGGGAACCTAAATGGTCCATAGAAAACATAATAACAGAACGACCAGGGTAGGGAACCTAAATGACCCATAGAAAACATAATAACAGAACGGACAGGGTATGGAACCTAAATGGCCCATAGAAAACATAATAACAGAACGACCAGGGTAGGGAACCTAAATGGCCCATAGAAAACATAATAACAGAACGGACAGGGTAGGGAACCTAAATGACCCATATAAAACATAATGGACCGTAGGGAGCATATCTGACCTCACCAGGGTTTATGTCTAGAATTATACATAACCTACAATACACTGCATTCATCGTCATTTTGTTCTGGATTATTATATAAATGACAATTACTGCAAACCAATAACCTGAAATGTATAATGGGAAGTTAATGACAGTTTGGTTTGTTGCTTATCTAAATACATCATGAACCCCCAAGATACTGAGACTCAATTAGAAAATTGTAAAGTTGCCGTTATATCGTATAATAACCCAAAGGCAACAGTCACGCAATCGTACCGTCTCTCCTGGTTTGAAACCATGACCCTTGGAGTTATTTCAATGTTTATTGCAATCCCCCACAGGTTTCAATACTTCTGATGCAATGGCAACCACAACTTTTGTCCAATTGAAACATTTATTACTATGCATCACCCTTACATTGAACTCTATCCATACATCATAAACCCGAAAACTTGCAGAACTTAAAATCAAGTACATGGAGTAATTAAATTCGCTCGGAATGTAGTTTTGCCGGTTTAAAATCACGTACGCAGTAATAATACTAGTACGTTGTACACTGAAACATCGAGAATTATCATGGACTATGATCGATAGTCCCGTACCGCTTGGTCCAAGGCAGGAATGCATGTAAGAAACCCGCTGGTCCTTATATATATATATTAATGGGTATGTATCACATGTAAATGGTTTAAAGCAAAGGGTTTCGACTCATGAACAAATAATGATTAAATAATGGGTTTACCGAAAAAAAAAAGAAATCACCTGACCTGTTTCTTGACTCTGTCATTACCAGCATTATCTTACCAGCCCAACAGAAACGGTGAACTTCACATGTTGAGGGCAATCGACATTGTAATCAATTTTTCATGGATGGTTGGCCGGCCATGAGCGGGAATCGAACTCGGAATGCCAGGTTACAAATCAAGCACACCTATTGCTGGACCATGGCCGTGACTTGCCATTTCAAAATAAAATTTGTTTGGTGATAATAAAAGTCAAACCTTTACAACGTGACCAGTTTTCCTCTTCCTATTAACGATGACAAATATCTTAAAACTGCCCCTTCTTGTAACGACAGGATCAGAGGCTAAGAACAAGACTAAATCGATACGAGGTTCCACATTATCACATTAACGAGGTTTTCATATAAATCTCTGAAGGACGTATACCGCTTTTGGTCAATCAGATACGCTACCAAACCAATGTGCAATGCTGATGTTGGTTGTGATTTTAAATCATTCTACACTCAAGAACTTGAAAAACGGCTCACTTGACTAAATGTCGCATGCCGTATTGTTAATCATACGTGTTTGTTTGTAGTGAGAGTGCTCGCACGATCCTCTGTTAATAATGAAACATAAATTTACCACAGACTAAATGTAATTGTAATCAGAACATATGAAAACCTAACATGCAAAATGATTTTTCAATATAATTAGTCATTTAAGAGTTGTTTGACTTTAAGTCAAGTGATGCGTTGCTAATGTCGTCGAGTGTATACTTTTACGTTAATTGCTTGTTGGTGTCATAGCTTAGAACTATTTCAACAGAACATTAAAAGCATGTTGTCAAATGGCTTTATTACTTCTAGTGCTCAATGCATGTTCCAATTGTGCATTAAATACATTCCATTCTACTAGGGATGATCTTGAATAAACCGGATTATTTCTAGAACTACCAAACTTGTATGGCGATTAAAAAACCCTAGAACTGAGAGTCATCGATTCCAGATAATATAAGTGCATTGTTTCGTGTCATCTTCGGGAAGCTGAACGCCATGGACGGTTCTGAATGTATTTGAATTTCAATGCTGATATTGGTTTCAAAGGTAAAAGTTAAACTCTTATTGAAATGAATGCATTAAGAGACAACTCAACAACCTGCCTAATTAGGAATAGGACCATTTCCGAAACACCTGGACTTGATTCTTACCCGGATCACAAGACAAGCATTGTCATATGGAAAGTCGTGCCACCAATCCTAATTCTCCTAGGAACTCTTGGGAATATTTTATCTATTCTTGTCCTGACAAGGAATGCAATAAGAACATCTACGACATCCTTGTATCTCACTGTGTTGGCGTTTTCTGATCTTATAGTTTTGTATACTGGTTTGCTTCGGCATTGGTTAGTGTATTGCTTTGAAATCGATGTTCGATTATTCAGTAAAATAGGATGTAAGATACATATCTGGTTGGTATACAGCTTTCTGGATTTCTCATCTTGGGTCCTAATGCTTGTGACCATAGAGCGAGTTATCGCGGTGTGGCTGCCATTCCGAGTGAAAGGTATATGCACCCGATGTAGCGCGTGTGTGTGTATTGCGTCTACTGGTTTGTTTCTATTGTTACTGAACTCGCATGTGCTCTACGGGTTCGGCTTCGTATATTTTGAAGGAAACCTGCTATGCAATGTTGATAATCAGGCCTACTCACTTTTCTTCCTCAATATTTGGTCATGGACTGTTTTATGCTTATATAGTCTGATACCTGTTTTCGTGATTGTGACAGGTAACGTTTTAATCCTGACAAAACTCGTCAAGAGTCGGAATAACGCTTCAAGAAACCGGGCATTATATGGCAGGAATTCTCATATGACGGTAGTATTGTTGACATTAAATGTTTTCTTTCTGGTCAGCAACACGCCAGTCAGTATCTATAATATGGGGTACGAATACTGGGCGGGGTCAAAGAATGTTCAGACTACCGCCAGACTTAACCTTACTTTTTCGATCGTTACAATGCTCATGTACAGCAACAACGTCTTTAACTTTCTGTTGTACTGTCTCACTGGCACAAAAATGCGACGGGAACTCATCCGAATGTTTTGTCCCGAGAAACCCGTGACCAGCACAACACCATTATCAAACTTACCTAGAACAGACGACGCTTGTATCGTGACGTCACTACAAATACCACGTTATAGGTTCCTCCCTGAATGATTGGATAGTGCTCTCACTTCATGGTGAACAACTTTTTTGAATATATCAGGGAGGTTGCAAAATTGAACGTGTACGCAAAGATCGTGACGTCATTCAGGTGCGTAATTTCCAAAAGTACAGAACATGTGGCAGACGACGGATTAATATATTATACAGATTAGTGGTCTACAAACTGTACGACACACAGGAATGCGTAGAGCTCTGGAGACTGGGGATCATTTCGACCAGGGACGTCTCGAGTTGCATTCACATTAATGGAGATTCATGAGGACTGTTTGATTCATTCGACTCGTGTTTTACCTTGTTAACTTTCTGTTCAATTTCATTCAACAACGAGAAAAGTTGGTGTAATTCAAGTTCAAAACCTTTTCGCGAATATATAGTTGCATGGTTTCATACCACCAGCGACCTCCGCGAATGTATGTTGAGATAGACAGTAACTGTTCAACGTGTTATGAAATGACATAGTCAATGAAAATAAGAATCTATAAAACAATGAATTTCTAATTTATAAATGATGGACATGAATCTCAGTCAGGCTTATTGTAGAATAAAGCACGTACACGTGTTCGGATGCGTAGTAACAAGTGATTTGATACATGCATCCGAATTAGTGACCATGCTTTATTATGGATAAATACAGGTACATAATTCTTCTATAGTCCAGTTACGATATTGTGACAGTGACGTTGCAGTTTATGTGTACCAAATAATCACAACCATAGTCTAAACAGGTAGAGCGAAGTTCAGTTTGCTAGTTTAGCATTGAAAATATAGTTGTTTGTACAGTATAAGCCTTAAAATTTTATAATTGGTTTTTCACCGTTATAGTGGACTCGACCGCTGCGTCACTGGATTTTTATCCTGACTGGACTTATAGTTTCGATTTTAACTTTCTGCATTTGACAATACAGCAAGCTATGGTTACCGTTGAGCTACATTCTTCCTCGGAACGGTATTATGTTATTTGCCTTAGCTATGTTTTAACGATAATTCATGTTCTCCTTGTGTTAGTACAGACACTATGTATTGCTAGGTCCACAATCGAAGCGGACGCTGGTTTATGGATGTATTCTTTCCTTGGACCGAGTATAATGGTATGGTATTTAGGGTCCCTGATTCTTCATCGTCGTCCGTTGATGCACAATAAACCTACACTCAAGTGATAATTCAGGGGTAACTTTTTTAATATACAATGTTAGGATAACGTGTATACATACGAATTTAATTTCCTCGACTGTTCTGTGGAAACAGCGGAATCTTGTTTTAATCAAATAAAATCATTTCTAATACTTATTTTTATTTTCTGGCATTGTGGTCAGACAGTATGCCACCTGTATTTATCAAGTGCAGTTAACCCGTCCTGTGTCCACTTTATTGATGTATTTTGAGTTTTGATATTCGATTGAATTCAGTCTCACTGATCAGCAGTAGTTCGGTCATGTGGTGACTACACATTATCCTGACAGCGGACGAAACAGCAGTTACCTCTGGGTACTGTATTATCAAAGCACTTACGGAAATCTAAAACTTACGATGAATTTTAAATATTTTTAATAATTTTACAATTATAAATCTTGGTAAATGGAGCTGCAATACTAACTAAGATTTAATTAATGAACATCTGCAAACAATATCCGTCTCCAATTTGCAGTTGTTTAAGATTTATATAGAATTTGAATTTGAACATAAGTTTACGATTTCCGTAAGTGCTTTGATAAAACAGTACCCTGGGACGTAAGTTTGCTAAACGTCAAGAAAGGGTGATATACATAGATTATATTATATACCAATAATTTTGTTACGACATTGGTATGACACGCCTAGGGATCGAACCCAAGACCTCTCATACTCGAAACGAACGCTTTAACGAAGGTGAAATATCAAGGGTATTTTCTGACTACGTTAGCTCCAATTCTGCTGGTAACATTCATTGAGTGTTTTGTTCGCGTTTATTACAAACGAAGTGGTTTCCAGTTTTAAAATTCCCGAGAAGTCGCGAGATTTTAGAGGAATTCAGAAGTTAGAGTATCATAGAAACATGTTTCAATTTAAATGAGATCTACTATCAAATTCCTGAATACATCAATAAACATCATTTATACGACCAGTTAGAATCATGGTTGTTTTATATCTAAGCCGATCTCAATTATCTTTTCAGGACACGAACTTCTGTGCGTTATCAATAGATGAGTTTTGTGCAACACAGAAATTCGTTTAGATAACAATCTTATATATCATAGTTTGATTTCACTTTCAAACCTATCCAGGCGCATTTCTTGATTTAAAACGCATTTAATAAACATTTCCGTCAAAGAACCTAGGAATTTGATGCAGCATATAAATATCGGGCGACTCATATTGCGTAGAAACGTATTTATAAGTTTCTTCCAAATGATTTCTGACAAATAAAGCATGACGCAAAAACTGTTAAAAACTACATTCATAGGTCAATAGGGCCCATTAGGTGTCCTCAAAGGATTTTTCATGTTGCATGTTGCATATTTCGTTAAACTACGTCCAAGGTTACATATATAGCAGTGCCACACCGAATACAGCTCTCTTCGAATACAGCTCCATTTGAATACAGCTCCCTTTGAATACAGCTCCCTTTGAATACAGCTCCTCGGTAGCAGCCATATACTTCGATTAAGTGAGATTTGTTTGGATAATAATGTTTTACTTGTTTGCCGTTAACTTTGTCCCATTTGGTGGATTGCATTGAGTTCCTTGATGTTACACAACTGTCGACAATAATTGTGAAAATGTTTCACACATGAGATTTTGCATGAAGTTTCTTAGTGAAATGTAAACGTAAACTCGTAGTAAGATCGATGCTGAATGAGGCAATTTGATTTCCAAACGCATGTACAGCGTGTTAAAAAATTCTTTCTCAATGTTTAAATCCAATAGTTTATTATCCTGACGTCAGCATAATTTGTCATTTTCAGTTAAATTCCGGAGGGTTCTACGATTGCTAGGCAACCTTCTCTATACGTAAAGTACACTCAGGAAAAATTGAAACAATGTGCCTATGAATAGTTACCTGTGATTCTAACACGACCGTTTTGGGAATAATGAAGTTAGCCACTGACCAAATGTGTATAACCCTCTCTCTAAGGGTATAGTACATGTACCAGCCGGCCTCGTGCCAGGATATGAATAATGTTGTATGCTTTGTTACGAGGTTTAAAAGCCTCTCGACAAATTGTAAATAATTATTTAATCATTTCTAGAAAACTATTAAGTCGATTCTTTCCTACATATACCACCAGTATAATAATTCCCGTATATTATGCTCTCTGGTCCTTTTAAGTTGTTCAAAAGTACAAAGCCCAATGATACATCAGTACTTAAAGCTATTGAGTTAATGCTCGTTAAGTAACTATCAAAGTACTCGTTCAGAAAACAAGATCAAATTACAAATGTAGATTGTGTTAATGTATCTCTATTTTCAGCTTATCGTCTTAAAAGCTTTTAGTTATTAATGACGTCATTGTATCAACTAAATTATATTTGTTAACAATCGGTTACCATGGAAACGTAGTGCAATTACCAACAGTAGTTGTCTTATCAGTATATATGACTAAGTCGACGAAAAACAAACTACACATGTACGAGGGTTGTCCGGAAAGTTTTGAGACTGCGTCTATATAAACGAAACAGCTGATTGGATACATTCGAAAACTTACTAGCTGAAAGATCAAATTATTATTGACTATTTCTGAAAGTTTCATCAATATACTATGACGTAAACGCTTACACCAAACATTTTAAAACATACATGTGACAACGTACGGAGCACTTCGTAGTCCATCGACGTCACGTCAAAAAATTTACAGTTTACATTTTTTCAAAACACACTCCATGTGAACGTATGCATTAACGATGACGTTCGACCCCAGGTCAGAACATGTGTCCATACCAGTCGTTATCGCATGTTCTCAATGCAGACTGAACTGCATTATGGAGATCCTGTAAATCTTCATAGCGATTACCCCGTAAATCACCATTTAACCTTGAGAGGACAGATTTAATTTCACATTCGCGCACCGCCGATGGTCTGCCGGTCCGCTTTAAAACACCCGTATCTTCCATTCCGTTACTAAAACGTTTGTGCCACCGAAATACCAATGCCCTAGAACATGATTACTTCGAGTTATCCCTTTTCAGAAAGTTGTATGTATCTGTAGGGGTCATCCCGGGGTGCACACAGTGTTTGATCACAGCGCGCTGCTCCGTGCGTGACGTTAACGTTGCTGATTTTTTCGCCATCTTAGCGACTTCAAATGTACTTAACAACTCGTTTATCGTATGATGGTGTCATAATTTTGACCAGCGGTGCAGCATACGTCATTCTAACGTTACACCTGTTAAAGTCATGTTCTGGTGCCAAATAATTTGACGGCAAGATATTTATTAATATTTTGAACTGCTCCGTACTACGCCACATGGGTTGTCTAGGTAACCATTTTCTTAAAAGGTATCAAATAGAATTATCTCATGTTTTTAAAATAAGACTCATGAATAGTTAATATACACAGTTTTATCGTATTATTGAATTATATCATATACTTTTTGAGATATAGACACAGTCTCAAAACTTTCCGGACAACCCTCGTATATAAAACGTCGCGGCCGTGGTCAAGTAGCTAGTGCATAACATGCCATGAAAATTTGCCAACAATCTAGATTTTCCTGAACATGTGAAGAAGTTGCTAGCCCCTTGTCTTAGGGTAAATTAATACTGGCCCCGATCTCCCGAAGCATCTCAAGTAAAGATCTCACCTCAAATTGAAATTTTGCTCAAATCAGAGTCTGAGTTTTAGATAAATCTGCAGTTTGAGCTCTTGGATTGTTAGTAAAACAAGCTTAGAATAATGTTTCTATTCTGTAATGCCAAATAAAAGTTTCGAGTCCGATGATTTAACCCAAAGGCAAATGATAATATTTGAGGTGAAATTCATCTCAGAGTAAGATGCTTCGGGAGATCGGGGCTTGGTTAGGATACAGTCCGTGATAACTGGTTAGGTAAATCAGCCGCCGTAATAACTGAACCAATGTTGAGAAACGGCGTTAAGCACGAACAAAATAAACAAACAAACCCGTGAACTCACTGTACAGGTTCTGAGAATAGTTCTAGAGTGCACATCAACTTACATAAAATGCTTGAAAATAACTGTCTAGGTGCGTCAAATGATTCGGCCTATAATTATGTTATAGACTATAAGGGCAAAATAGTACTTTTGATATCTAAAATATTTTTATTTACATTTGGACCTAAACATGTTATACTGTACGGCGTCATATCGCCTTGAGCAATGCCAATAACTAACTCTCGACTCTCGAAACAACACCAAATAACCAGTATCAATGAATGTGACGAATATGAACAAATGCACTGCATCCATCGGGGATTTCATATCAGGTGTTTTGGATAATCTGATCAAGGAAAAAATGACCAAGGAATTTGTTTGCTCCACAGAGACTATAGATCTAGCCTCTGGCTGCCAGGCAGCACCACATAGCAGACCAGGCGAACAAATACTTAGAAAATAGTGTTTTCCGATCTAGGAGACGGGTTGCACAGATATGCCCTATAAATATAGTAATTATAGTTTTACACTCGTCTTTTATTTGTTATTTATATTTCAATCCAACATAATTATTCACAAGTTGGCGCGCTATCTGAATATCTGAATAAATGGACTATATACATCACAACACGCAAAAATAGACTGGTCTATGTATACAATGTTGCAATACCACGTGACGTTTGGCTACAGTTACAAGAAGAAATATGTAAACATTGGAAAATAAAATAGCCATAAGTATTCTATTTCTTTATCGATTTCTATGAAATATACGCCACGCTAAGGGGAGAATTATTTACTTTCCATGAAATATAAGATCTTTGTCGGCAGCTTTACCAATTTTTTTATTACCTTGTGAAACCTACACGTACCACGGTTTCACAGGGTAATGGACAAAACGGCACAGCCGCTGAAAAAGATTTTATAGTTCATGAAGAAATAAAATACTTATGGCTACATTTGTGTTCCAATGTATTTTAATTTGTACTTGAAACTGTAGCCAAAAACCACATGGTATTGCTACACTGTGTATAATAACAATGTCCGATTCCTGGTGTGGCAGGCTTATATTCGATCTATTTAATTAACACATTCTATAGTTCTAAAGTAAATAAGTAGTATAAACTATACATGAGGTTTTTTTAAATAATATGAACTAATGCACAGCATATTTTTAGCGGACCTACATTATTTGTAACATGCTCATCTAGTACTGGACTTTTTAGATGATGCATAACTTTACAATAAATTGTTCGGTTACAAACCTGGAGCCCGTTACCTAACCAATCCGTTTCCAAAAGGCGCTACCGAGCGCTTTCCTACGTCTATGCAACCTACAGAAGCGGTCCGTTGCACAAGAAAGCGCTCGATAGCGGTTTGATACGAAATATTGGGTACGAAGTAACGAATTTAGGACGATACGAACCTGCTATCGTTTGTCAGTCCGAATGAACATTTGTCAGCCCGATCAAAATTAAAATATATCTGTCTGTGGATAATGCACGTTTTTCAATTTGTTTAATTCTAGGTCTACTTAATTCAGGGGTTACTAATTTAAGAATGCATAATTAGATATAAACCGGATAACAACTGATTTCAAATAGGCCTAATTTGATAGTTTACCTTTTTATACAGTAATGGGTTGAATAAGTATATCAGACAGTACATTTGTTCAAGAGAAAGGGCTATTTTCATTTCAATTAATCATATTACGATTAAATATCAAACATAATCTTAATCACCTTTGCTTGTTAAATAAATCCTGTTGCAAATCGTCAAAACATAAAAGATTTCAGACGGAAAATTTCGGGTTTTATTGTATCCAATAACAACAACAACAACATGTAATTAGTTTTCGCGACCTTTATCCCGCGAATATTTTTACATTTGTTGACGATTTTGGAGGGATTTTTTATTACATCTCGGCAAGGAATTACGAAAATGCATTCGTTTTATTTTCTTTACAATAACCTAGAACTACGATGTGGAATTATCAGTCCGGTCCGGATACGTAAAGACCCGAAACGGACTTTATATTTATTGTATTGCAAAGGGAAGTAACCGCTTTGCAAAGGGAAGTAACCGGAAAATGTCAACTTCAACTTCACTTCAAATAACCGAAACATGTGTCGTTTTTATTAGATTTTCTTAAGATTGATTGATATTTCGCACATATGAACGATTCCCGCTCGACTTACTTCGTTATCTCAGAGTAATCATGTATCTCATAACAGTTTGTAGCATCGTTTATGCACTGAAAATGTTAAAATTTCCTTCCGAAGCGGGCAAAAAATTGCTGCCATTTTTGTTTCCAAACATTTAGGAAATAGTGCTACCCATCTAGAAGATGAGTTGCACAGCAACCATGGAAGACTGATAATTTTTAGGATTTTTTTTTTCTAGACAGGGGCCTACACTAGTTTTTGGAATATTTTTAAACATCATTAAAAAATAAAAGAAAATTTATGAGCTGCCGAATATCGCATTTTAAATTTTTTTGTTATTCCATTGGCAGCCATTTTTCAGTATCTTTCTTTCAGTGCGGGATTTTAAAACAAATTTCCAAATCCATTAGTGTCGAACTCTGACCAAATCACGTGACACGTGTAATCGTAAAGCGGAACGGTATCCGCAGGCCTTATGGCCTGCGTATAGTTCGAAATTATTTCGGTGGAACAAACGTAATATTAGCACATTACGTCGCTGAATGTTGGAGCTTTAGTACATAATATTATGACATTCTAGAAGAGGGCTTACGACCGCTGAGTTAAGCCTGATGTAATGTCACTTTGTCGATAATACAAAGTAGCACACACTGAATAAATGCGTATTGTAAGCGCACATATTGTATGCGTGCCAGGGAATAGGACGATCCCTCAGCGAGTATCAAAATTGGTCAGATAATATACGTCACGTGATCAGATATTCTACGTCACGTGATACTTTTCCCTAGACGATATCAGGTAATAAACCAGTCTCATGCTATATGATTTCAGTTTTCCTATCATAAACAATATTTGTGGAAAAATATGCGTTGAACAATCGAATTTCATTACTCATGTACAGACGAGTGTAGTGTTTTCTATGACGTAGTTTTGTCACTCACTCGGACAAAAATACCTCCCACGCATAAACGTGACGTGGAAAGAAATGGTATGTACTAGGTATCATGTCTCTATGTCCCGTGTTCACAAACATTCAGTTATTAGCACTTTTGAACGTGTAATTACATGATAAAAGTGCTATATAAATATGGTATAATAATCAGGATCAGGCGTAAGCTCAATCCTGTTTTTTCTCTATTTTTTAAAAGTATTTGTAAAGTTATGAAACCTATTTTACTGAGCATTTACAGAATACATTAACATCTTCCAGATAAAAGATAAAAACCTTCAAAACATTTATTTTCTTTAATAATGGGCTGTATTGTACTTGAGACTGAAACTGATCTCAAACAGTCAGGATCAAGTTTGAAAACCCAGCATCAATTTATTAAGAACACTTTTTCTGTAACGATGTATTAACACTTATTTATTTGTCTTTGACATCTAAGGATATATCAATATTGTTTCCTGTTCGTTAAGTTATAACAAAATACACTCACTCTAAAACATGTTTAACTATATAACTTAAACGTAACCTAGTCGACCAAAGTTGATAAATTACTGATAGACGTCGTCACTATGATTACGCAAAAGTCAACGTTGACGGCGTTTTTTGACGCAACGTTTTTAGACGCCAATTTTATGCGTGACGTCTAAAGGGATTGTCTTTCTATTAACATATTTTTATATAAGAAATAAAATTAAATTGACCCTAGTCCTCATGAAAACCAATTCTTTTTGAACACTGGGACAGTAGCGCAATAAATTCAGCGGTGGGTAAGACTAGTATTCGATGACTACTTGATAGTGTCAAGTCGACTATGACGCAGTTAAGGTTTCAACTTTTTATATATAAATACAAAAAGTAAGATATGTTATTAATTCTTATCTACATAACTACAGACATACTAACCACATCAGTGGATGGTCTATTGAAGGAAGACTTAAAAACGCGCCAAGTAAGTGTGAGATGGCTACCCAAACTAGTGACATGCAATTAGAATTAACGAAATGCATGTTGCGTGGTTTTGGCACATGTTACAACTCTGATAGCATAGACTCAGTGGTACATCTGGAAGTCATAAAAAACCTCCACCTTGAAGCATGTGGTAGGTAAATGCTTGTGATCTTGTCCAAGTCTTGTACAAACTAGGCCATGGCAGTTTTCTTATTGTTTCTTGCTATAGTTTTATATAATATTTCTGTAACGAGAACAAAAAATTACAAAATGAAAATTCAACTTGATTAGGCGGACACGCCTAGTATTTATTATGATTTGTTTGGCCTGGTGTTTCTCAATAATGTGGGAATGCACAAATAACATGAATTAAACAAACGTAATCTGAACAATCAAATTGTATCTACAAAAAAATATGCTAGCCAAGATATAGAGCGTTTATTGTCGATCGCCACCTCTGAACAAAATGAATTTGTCAAGCAGTTATATTTAAATCAAAGAGAAGTAATTCATATTTAAAGTACGATTTAGATAGTTTGAGAAAGATCAGTTAACTCACTATTAACTAATCTTCAAATAGGTCTTTCTTTATATGATTATAAGATAATAAATGAAGTTTATCTCCAAAGGACAACATGATTTAAAGATTTGAAACCATATAATATTATGACGTTAATTGAATTACGTAATGACGTCATAGACATAACGTTATCGGCAACGTCATTGGTAACTCTTCCGACGTCTGTTGACGCCTTAACAACGCATTTGATTTGGCGTTACGTCGTAAGCCACATTGTTTCGAAATTTAAACATGTAAAACTTATTTTATATTTATTAACTTGCCGTTCCTGCACAAAATGTGAGTATTCGAGTCATTTTTATTTTAATCTTTGTGTGTTATTGTTGAAGATCACTTTCTTCGATGAACAACTGATATACTTAGGCTATCGGTAGCTTGGAGAATGAAACACGATATACGACATTTATGACTGTCAATAAATTTCTTCATCAATTATTCACATGCAAAAGCGATGGTTTATTTTGAACAAGTTCGACTACTACTTGTGAATAGGTAGATCGTTACTTTGGCATATACCGGTATACTTTATATCTACATCTATAGGTTACATCAACTCAGTCACACTTGACTATTATGTGATGGGTGGTTACTGGGTCAGAAAAAGTAAGAACTGTATGGAAATAAATAGGAAAGTAAGAAATAAGTAAAAAGTTCAAAGAAAGAAGAATAAGAAAGTTTTTCCCAGCTGCGTTTTCGCCTTCTCACACTGAACCTCTCCAGTTATGGTGACCATTGCTGATACAGCCTCAGGAATCATCGATGGTTTACTTACAGCTGGGCCCTAAGTATTATTTAAATGGAGAGTTTGGACAACCCCCGCTTAAAGGATACTAAGTCGGGGGTCTCTGCGACAGATGCAGGTAGGCTGTTCCAATGTTCCATGGAGCAATGGTTCTGGGAAATAAGGAGTTCTTGTAGTATGATGTTGATGTTGAGATGAGTCTGTATTTAAGAGAGTGGGATGATCGTGTGGTGAGTCTAGCAGGTGTCAGGTACTTCTCTGCAGGGATGTCAACGTAACCATGAACAATCCTGAAGAGCATGGTTAGCTGTGCCTTTGTTCTTCTGGTTTCTAGAGTTTCCCATCCCAGTTGGTCTAACATTTAAGCCACACTGCTGGTGTTATGGTATCGGTTTGTAGTGTACCTTGCAGCCCTTCTCTGAACCATTTCCAGTTGACGAGTTAGTTTGTTGCTGTATGGGTTCCATATGGTTGAGCAGTATTCTAGATGTGGTCTGACTAGGGAGAAGTATGCATTGGTTTTGACTGATTCATTGGAGATTTTGAGGTTTCTACGCAGGAATCCGAGAGTACTGTTTGCTTTTTTGGTGATCTTATCTATGTGGGTATTCCATGATAGGTTTTCTGTTAGTGGACGCCAAGGTATTTTGTGATTGTGTCTGTTTCTAAAATATGTCCTTTGAGGGTGTAGTTGTAGATATATGGATTTCTTTTTCGGTGGACACGTAGAATACTGCATTTTTCTGGATGGAACGACATAATTATGTAGAACAATTTACTAAAAAATTGAAACTGAAGATAGCAAAATTTTGTTCACTCAAATGTGGTTCCAGTAGACCGAGTCTTCTATCTATATCTACATCTGGACGTTAATTGTCATAAACTGACATTTCTTTAACGGTGTGCAAGAAAAGAAGAAGAGAAGTAAAAATAGGAAAGATAGAAGAATAGACACAGACAAATAGATGTAGTTAAAGTAAAAAGAGTGAAATAATAGAAAAAGAAATGCACATTTACTTTCGACCATCAAGACAAGACCAAACCAGCTTCCGTGGCGGTACCAGAGTGCAAGACCCCTCTGGCATAGCTCAAGCCTCTCACTTGACGGTACTTTGTACCTGTGCAGGAGGGTCCCCTTAGAAGGTCATGTTGGATAGGTCATTCTTGAAGGATACCAAAAAATGAGCCTCAGCAATAGATGCTGGTAGCTTGTTCCACAGAGGGATGGATCTGGGGAAGAAGCTGTATTTGTGGGTGTCCGTTGATGTAGAGTAAGGCAGGAATTTGGTGGCGTGTGTAGATCTTGTCCGCCTCTTGGTTGTTGTTAGGTACGGATCAGGATTTAGTATTAGAGTCTTAGTTTTAAAATGACAAAGTGACAAGTATTTCTTATTATTTTAAACACTTGGGTAGCGCTTGGTGAAATAGAGCTAGACGGTCGCATAGAGAAATGTTGTTATTTGCATGCGGTAGAGCCAGTTTGTACTGGTTGTAAAGGGGTTGTAAAGTTCAGGATAGTTTGTTAGGGCAACTGGCCACGGATCACGACAGAAAATTTAAGGATGAAACAGCGAAAACATGAGGAAAATGTATATGGAAATACATGTACAAGATTGTACATTACGCATATGGTAAATTCGTTTGCTTGACACGTATTATTTTGTGTACATTGTATTAATTGAACTAGAAAATGTAGTGCATTTATTGTGATTTTCATAATAATGTTGAAAAGTTTGATTTTCATTTTATATTTTCAGCATTCAGAGGACGTGGTCCCACTCGGGTGGAGCCTACAATGGAGATGCTCTACGGACTGTGGCCTGAATACTCAAGTGGTAAACGGTAGGTATTGTATGATTGTATGAAATACCTAATGTACAACAGAACAATGGTATTACATAAAAGGTAATAAATGTATGATGATGCATACAAATTCTCTCCGTCATTGACATATTAAGGCCTTTGTTAAGCTTATGAATATGGGTCTCATATGAATTTTTTTTGACTTTTTAAAAAATAATTTACTCAAACATTTGATTTCGAGTGGTTTAATTATATGGTATTCACTTTGAGACGGTTGTTAATTAGGGAATAACGAGCCCTTTCAAAGGGATAGTAGTACTGCCTTTAAAGAGATCCCTGACTTCAAAGAACTAATAATCCATACTTTCTTTAAGAAGTAAAACCCAACCCTGTGTATGGTAACAATTACTTCTATAAAGTAATGACTTAGGAAATCCCCCATTTTTAAATGACCTCATTTGGTGAACGTACATCAGTACTTTTCTTGTAAACAAAGATAAGTGTCAACAAAAACACGTGTTGAAATTAATTATATTGTATATTCAACGTTTCGGCATTTTGCCTTCATCAGGAAATACATATAAAAGGTGTTTTTTTAATACTTTTCTTGTGTAATCATAATGGTAATTACTGAGTGACATTTTTTTAGGGAATATGCTGGTCCACCGATTGGTGGTAACATGTTCAAATTTTACCATATTCATCAGTCATGTCTTATTACCACGACACATAATATATATATATGAACAGCTGCTTTTTAGTTTATTTGGTCCCAGATCGCGACATACAAAAATGTGTTGAGACGGTATTTGTACATTTGCTTGACGCTTCAATCTGTACAATGGTAGACTAATGCAAGGTTGACCCTGTTCCAGGATTATGAGACTAGGAATGATTTTGTAGGGTCTATGATATAAATACTATCGGTGTAACATCAAACAAATGAGAGATGTTTGTAAAACACGTATGTCCAATAGTCAATCAAAGCACCGAAAGCATTGAAGTTGTTCGAATGAAAGCAGGGAAAGTATGAATTAAAGATGATGTAGCTGTATTTTTCTTATGATTTATTTGTACATTTATTACTAGCGTATACTCTTTAATAATACATGCTTGAATGTCTTGATGTAAACTCCTTTACCATTTTGCCCCAATCAGTTTACAGTGACTTTGACCTTTGACCTACTGACCTCAAAATCAATTGGGGTCAACTACTGTTGATGACCAACCTCCATGTAAAGTTTGAAATATCCTAGGGCAAAGCGTTCTTGAGTTATTAAACGGAAACCATTTGAATAGTCAGAAATGGTGAAGGTCACAGTGACCTTGACCTTTGACCTACTGACCTCAAATTCGATAGGGCTCATCTACTGTTGATGATCAACCTCCATGTAAAGTTTGAAAGATCCTCGGTCAAAGCGTTCTTGCTTGGGTTATTGAACGCAAACCATTTAATACGACCGACAGACAGACCGACAGACAGGTGCAAAGCAATATACCCCCTCATCAAAGATGGTTGCATACATATGGAAAAAAAGAGACAAAAGTTACTGTAGAGTATATGCAGATGCGATACTAATGTGGATTTAGTTTCCAGTTTTTTTGTCATCAATAACTTTGAGAAATACATATATTTTGAAAATATGTCGTCGGTTGGTCATGTGACAGGATGCTGATGAATTCCTTACTGCTTCTAAATCTGCTCCTTTATGTAGAATGTACCATACTATGTGTAGGAATAATTCAGATAAGTAGAGGGGTGCGTGTTAGACGATATGTAATTCATTTTCGAAGTAAAATGACAAGTTCAATATCTTCTCGCAGCGCGTGATCTGACTCCAGAGACGTTCTACACTTGTGAAGTAAGAATGTAAGACCAAATCAAGCAAAAACGCCATCTGCATATGAATTATATCCCTTGTGAATAACAGCTCAAGATTAATTAGCGGCGGGACTTTTGCTGAGAGTTACTATGCATATTAGTGTACACACATGCTATATACTCCAACCACATTTTGCTACTAGATGATTTGACTTAAATTTTGTGGGTTGAACTTTACTGGCTCTTCGGATACTTCTGCTACTGCTGCTAATACTATTACTTATGCTACTACTAGTAATACTGTAACTAATGCTACTGCTACTAATACTGCTACTAATACTGCTACTTATACTGTTACTAATGCTGCTGCTACTAATACTGTTACTAATGCTGCTGCTACTAATACTGTTACAAATGCTACTGTTACTTATACTACTGTTACAAATGATACAGCTACTAATACTGCTACTAATACTGTTACTAATGCTGCTGTTACTAATACTACTAATACTGTTACTAATGCTACTGCTACTTATACTGTTACAAATGCTACTGTTACTTATACTACTGTTACAAATGCTACTGCTACTAATACTGTTACAAATGCTACTGCTACTTATACTGTTACAAATGCTACTGTTACTAATGCTACTGCTACTAATACTGCTACTAATGCTACTGCTACTTATACTGTTACAAATGCTACTGTTACAAATAATACTGCTACTAATACTGTTACTAATGCTACTGCTACTAATACTGTTACAAATGCTACTGCTACTTATACTGTTACAAATGCTACTGTTACTTATACTACTGTTACAAATGCTACTGCTACTAATACTGTTACAAATGCTACTGCTACTAATACTGTTACAAATGCTACTGTTACTTATACTACTGTTACAAATGCTACTGCTACTAATACTGTTACTAATGCTATTGTTA